>OW026306.1:23970038-26956705 GCA_932273695.1 Apotomis betuletana
CGCGACCGGATTGACGAAGTCGCGATGTTCTAGGGATATCGCCACTTGTCAAGTAGGGACCCGTCAAAAATTACGGATGGCGATGAAATGGAGAGATCTCCATCTCTCGAAAACTGGTCGAATTACCCCCCTGGTTCGACACAGCTCTTTCTACATGAGCTTGGGTATACATTAAGTAGATAATTTATAATAAACTGGGCTGACTAAATTCGACTGATTGATGAACAGTAGGAATATTATTCACTTGTCCATGTTACACTTAACTTGACATGTTTGTTACAGAAAAAAAATTGTAATCACGTAAAACGCTGGAAATTTAAATAAAACTGAAATAAAACTCATTAACGGGGTTCGTAAATGGGCTCGCTTGGACACATTGATGTACGACAAAAGAACTTTATTTGCCTACCATCGTGGAACCGTATCGCAATAACGTGTCTTATCAGCCGAGTTTGAGTGCGGGTGCTCTTTCATTGTAACAAGGTCCTACAGTGATACGTTGTTTTCCCATGAAGGGTGTATAGACCGGAATGTACGGCAGCATGAATGAATGTGGCCAATTATCTCAGTGCGTTGTGGCGTGCACGGATTTATTTTATGCTCTAGTTTTTGTCCACGGTTTTGCTCGCGTATTTAGAGGGATATTTATTTAGAAGCTTACGCCTAGAACGATATGCGAAGGATGACGCCGGTTTTGGTTTTATGTGTGAGTGTCTGCGAACCGATAGAGACGTTTTGCTGGAAATACATAAACCAGCTTCACTTTCAAGCGCTGACTAGGTTTCTAGGTGTATTTATTCTGAGTTTAGAAGCGATGCCTTCTTAAAGTATTCGTTTTTGTTTGTATTATAAAGTGCCACGAAATACAAGTTACAGACATAAATGAAAACGATAAATATTACTACAGCTATATATATATATATATATGTATAGACAAAAAGCTCATAAGAGTATGTCATTTGAGAAAAATCGAATCAAATACATGCCAACACAGTTTAAAACAAAAACGATTTGTGCCGTGCTGTCAGAAAGTATGAATTCATTCCTTTATTTATTGAATCCTTTATATTTCCTTGGGGTATTCTCTTAAGTATAATAAATAAATAAGAGATGTCTTTAGGGGCTATAAATATAATCTTGCATTCACTTTTTTTACTTTTCTCAGGATTCCGTACATTGAATGTTAAAGTTTGATTTGACCAGCATCCATAGAATTAATGGAAATTAAAGATTTCTAGAATTGAGGACTTACTTAATTAATATGGTTGATTATATTACTATTTAAGCTTGCATGTGTAACGATCAGTTTAGTGATCCTAATAAAACAGTTTCTATATAATTTTCTCATTGAATCTCCGCGTAAGTCTCATTACAGTATGGTTCAATCCAACCTTCATTGATGTTCTCTATCGGACTAGTTAGCATCCAGGCTGTGATTTACTTGTCTGTCTGGCATAATATCACATGTTTTTTTGTACAAATTGAAAGGAAAGGGATAGAAAATATATAGCATTTGTCGCGTCAAAGCGTCGCATATGACAGGTGCAAAAGAATTAACTGACAAACTTAGTATTATCAGCCCTTCTAGCACAACTATGCTTCGCGACTCTTGTCGCGCGAGATAGCGCTACCCGTCAGTCTCTCACATTATTACACAGAAAGAGACAGGTAATTATCTTGCGCGAGATATAGTCGCGTATGACAGTTATGCTAGAGGTGACAGCAGTGCTAGCAGTTCGATTGTCGCGCGACTCAGCATCGTTTGTCATACTCGAACGGTATTAAATGGAAAGTGACAGATAGTATTATGTCGCGCGACAAAGAGTCGCATGTCACAGTTATTCTAGAGGTGCTGTTATCACTCTTATGCGACAAGTAGAGTCGAAGAAGTTGATGGTAAAGTAGTTCATTACGAGCAGTCTGTGAGCTCATTATGGACATGTACCTACATAAAATAGAAGTCGCCTTTTAAGTTTTGAGAAATACAATTTTTCTACCGGAACCCCTTTTCTTATCAGTTAGCTTTGTTTCAGCATCACTTTTGACTTTATTTCTTATTTAAACCTCACCATTCCCAGAAATCCTATAAATATGAGACAATCGTAAAGATTTCTTTTAAAATAAATAATTTTGTTTCTTTTCCCAAATTTGTAAACAGGAAAGGTATCAGAGTTTCCTTTGAGGGGTAAATTTAATTCCAAGTAGGTTGCCGCCAAAGCTTTGTTTTAAGTTTTTTGGTAACACAAGAAGCCTATTTAAAATTATTCCTTTGAAGGTACCTCAGGAACGTGACAGAATTAAAATTAAGTATAGAGTACTTTATGTTCGTATGGATGCCCATATCGTGCTCAAAATGACCACGGGACTTTACCACCCTTTACATATATATATATACTCATGGTCTCACATTCTACGGCTTGGATTGCGATGGCCAACGGTGCCATGTCGTGGCTTTGTAATATAAGGAAGGACAGGAACACCCCACCAACACCAAAATTAACTAGTCCGGACTCTCCGGCTGCATTACAGATGTGGTGGTGGAGGAGAATGTTGATAATACCATGGACGGCCCATCGCACCAATGCATCTATTCTTTAGGATTTGGGAATCACTATGAGACTGTCTGACATCTGTCTCCGTAGAATCCTTGAATTTTTCGGTCATATAGCCAGGAATGACAACCTCGGAAAGCTCTTAGTGACAGGAAAGATTCAAGGAAGAAGACCAAGAGAAAGGAGTCCCATACGCTGGACCGATCAGATTCGAAACACAACAGTCGCCAAGTTTCTGCAGTAGATAGCAATAAGTGGAGAGCGATCGTTCGAAAAGTGATAAATAGAAGTCACGACCCTCAGCAATGAGGCAACCGATACAAGCAAGGGCGACTCAGCCGTAAGCACAAGCACAAATATAAAAAGAAAACAGTTCAACCTCCACTATGCAGGGGTTTTATATCATTTCAGCGATTATTTGTGAAGAGGGCGTTAACCGCAAAGACGAGAGCGACGCGAATGAGACACCATTTGTAAAGCGATCACGTCTCGGCGGATCAACTTATCGCCCTCACGCCCCCCGTGCTGTGGCAAAAGGTCGTATTTTTATATGAATTTCATAGTAAGATACGACTCATTCTCATTAGGTAGCACGGCACCGATGCTGGAATCTCCAAATTAATTCTGATTCCGACTTTTAAAATTGAAAGTGAGTTTTGGATCCGGCAAAGAAAAAGACAGATGTTAGTTTTAAGAGTTTATTAGCTTCACCGAATGCTTGTAATTATAATTTATAGGTTGATATTAATAGACATAGAAGAAAAATTATTCTGAATAGAGTCCCCGCGGAAGAAAAAGTCATACACCACTTTTTTGCTTCCCCTTGATGTTGAATAAAGTATTATACTTCTATCTTAATTCATTTAGCCGTTATGGCGTGATGAGACCACAAAGACACATTCATTCAATACATTGAATCAAAATGACCTATAAACTTTAAAATAATCTATTTTTGGGAATATGTAATCAATGCATGGAAGAATTCAGTTACACACATCGTTGTTATATTAAAAGAGCTATTTACATCCAGGCCAGGCTGAAAGGCTGTCATATTTTTTGTTATGAATCACATGTGAGGTTCCATGATATGAATACAAAGTGCCAAACATTTGTGATGATTACAGGATAGAAAATATTTCCGCTGTATCCAGTCAAGTAGAAATATTATGATTTTAGGTGGGCAACTTCGTACGCGTACCTAAAAAAAATCTCGGCAGAAACGGGGAATCGAACCCTGTGTCCCTGGGGAACACGCTGCACCGGTAATCCAGAGGTATCGGGTTCGGTTCCTGATCTCTTCCGCCTTGCTTTCGTACTTTGATCTTTGTATCAATGGTTTTAATTTCTGTTTTTTTTTAACATAGAATAAATTATCAACATCATCACCACCGTTATCATAATCATTAGGAAAAAGACGTATTCTTGACTTCCAAATAATTTTACCAGGATCGTTCCCGTTCCGTAGTTTATAAAATAAAAATAAATAAAAATAAAAAAGCCATTTATTCTACTACATTAAATCATGACAATAAGTTCATTTTACATTTATTAATTATGCAGTAGTCGCCTCTTTGGCGTAGGCCTCCCCCAATTCCTTCCACAGCTCCCTGTCTCTACCTTTTACCATCCAGTGTGGCCCCAACCTTTCCGTAAATATGTCTGCCCACCTCTTCTTTTGGCGGCCTCGCTTCCTTGATCCGTCTCTCGGGGTCCATTCTGTGACTTGTTTTGTCCATCTGTTGTGACTCATTCTGCATATGTGACCTGCCCAATTCCATTTAAGGATCCTCACTCTTTCAATAATGTCGGTCACTTTAGTAATCTTCCTAATGTTCTGGTTACTGACTCTATCAGATATTTTAATTCCCAGCATGCTCCTTTCCATCTTACGCTGACATACTGCCAGTTTATTTTCTTCACGTTTCCTTAGAGACCAAACCTGACAGCCGTACGTTAAACATGGAAGGATCGCTACCTCGAAGAGCTTTTTCTTAATACTGATATGGACGGATTTGTTTTTCATGACCTCCTTAAGTCCCCAATATTTTTTCCACGCAATAGCGATCCTTCTATGAACCTCTTCTTCAGTATGGTTAGCAAAGGAGACAGACTGACCCAAATATATGTATTCGTCCACAACTTCAATCCTTTGGCCTTCCACTACTATATTATGCTGGTCGGTGCTATTCGTGATAATTTTCGTTTTTGACGTATTAATGGCCAGGCCGACTTTTTTACTTTCTGCCGTCAACTCTTTTAGCATCTCCGTCAACTCCATCGGGTTTCCTGCGAAGACGACTATGTCATCCGCAAAACGTAAATGACTTAAGTAGCTACCGTCAATGTTTAATCCTTTCGTCGTCCAGTCCAGATTTCGGAAAACTGTCTCTAGCACTGCTGTGAATATTTTTGGCGACAACGGGTCGCCCTGGCGTACTCCTCTTCTTATTGGGAACACCGTGCCTTCTTTTTCTAATTTTATTTTAGCGCAACTGTTCATGTAAATATTTTTAAGGACAGTAATGTAGTTCTCATTAACACCTTGTTGATAAAGCGTTTTCCAAATTTCATTATGATGTAAAGAATCAAATGCTTTTTGGAAATCAATGAAGCACATATATATGGTTTTTCTGTATTCTTTCGCTTTTTCTATAATTTGCGCAACTACCTGGATATGGTCCAATGTTGAATAGGTTTTCCGGAAACCGGCTTGTTCGCACGGTTGATTTTCGTCTAAAATTCTCGTTATTCTATTTAATATTAATTTTGCGAATATCTTATAAACATTAGACATTATGCTTATGGGTCTGTAGTTGTTCAATTCGTTTCGATCACCTTTTTTGTGGAGTAGAACAATGGTTGAGTTAAGCCACTGTTTTGTGGCAGTTCCCGCTGTAAGTATGTTATCGAACAGCGATTGAAAGACACTCGAAAGCGGTTCCAAGAGAGATTTGAGCAATTCATTTGTTATATTATCTTCTCCTGTCGCCTTATTGTTTTTTTGCGACTCTATTGCATGTCTTAATTCCGATCGTAATATGTTACTGTCACCGAGCGCATCTAATTCCGTGTGTAGAGTGGTATGAAGTTCTGATGAAGAAGGCCCGCTGAATGAGTAAAGATTTTGAAAAAATCCTGTAGCGACTTTTAATATTTCTGATCTTTGTGTAACTTCTTTTCCAGTTTTATTCTTTATATTAGGTGCCCACTCTGATTTATTTTTTAGCTCTTTGAAAGCTTTTTTAATTGCTCCCGTGTTTTGAATGTACGATTCGAATATAGATTGTCTGTATGTTTTTTCATCCTTCCTTATATTCCTGTTTATTTCCTTGCTTATTTGTGTAATTTTTGCTTTCACTTCTTTCGTTCTTTTAAGTTTGTAAAGTCCTTTCCTTTTTTCTAGTAAGTCACGCGTATGTACGGAGAGCGAGTCTTTCTTACTGACAACTTGCTTTGGCAATGATTGAGTCAGTGTTTTCATTTCTGCTTCGAACGTATCATACTGCGTTTGAATATCTTGCGATTTACATATGGCCTGCATAAACTTTTCGTTCCAGTACTTACTACTTTCCCCAGAAATTACGGGCAAATTTCGTGTGTACGCTATGTCATGTCGGCTGAATGTCCGCTGCCTTCTCACATTCAAGGATAGGGCACACCTAATCATACGATGGTCCGTTTCAAAATTGAGATTATTTATTATATTGAAGTTTTGAATTTGTGCCGGTCTATTTGTTAGAATATAGTCTATCTCGTTGTGGTGTCGATTATTTGGGGACCGCCATGTCCACTTTTTATGTGGTTTTCTATGGAACATACTGTTTACAATCTTTAGATTGCTTTCTAATGCATACTCCACTAGTCGTTGACCACGTGAGTTTCTTTTTCCAGCGGAGTGTTTTCCAAATACGGACTCTTCTCCTCGTTTCATTTTTCCGATCTTGGCGTTAAAATCTCCCATTAAGATTAGTTTTTTCACATTCATAGAGTCAATTGCCTTGTCGATAGTTTTATAAAATAAATCGATTTCTTCTCCCGTATGTGTATTTGTGGGTGCGTATGCTTGAACGATGCCCCATCTGTTATTGTCGCCTGCGTGTAATACGAGAGCCGCTACTCTATCAGAGTAGCTTTCAAGGCTTATAATGTGACTTTTTAAGCTCTTTTGGATTAAAAAACCTATTCCATTTCGCCCTCTTGTGCTCGATGAATGGTACAGGATGAAATCTTTATATTCTTCTATTATTTCTGTTTTTCTTCTTACTTCGCAAATCCCAACTATGTCCCATTTGATTTTCTGTAGGGCTTGTTGAAGTTCGATGATTCTATTATCTTGTAATAAAGTTCTAACGTTTAAACTCAATATGTGTATCTTCCTGGGTTCTATGGTTAGTGATCGTGTCACGTCATGTTCTTGTTTTTAACCCCCGACGAAAAAAAGAGGGGTGTTATAAGTTTAACATGTGTATCTGTGTATCTGTGTATCTGTGTATCTGTGTATCTGTGTATCTGTGTGTCTGTCTGTGGCATCGTAGCGCCCAAGCGGATGGACCAATTTAGGTGCGGTTTTTTTTAATCGAAAGACTTTTCCGTCGAGATGGTTCTTAGCTATGTTTGGTGGAAGTAGGACCAGTAGTTTCCAAGATATTCAGCTTTAATTGGAACAAGTGACAAGATCTCAGCCAATATTGAAGCCAAGGATTCCAAATTTTGGTTAAATGTTAAGTATTATTAGCATTTTCTATATCACTCACTAAATGAGGATCTCATGATGACCAGGTAGTTGTTAATGGATCTCAGCCAATATTGAAGCCAAGGATTTCAAATTTTGGTTAAATGTTAAGTATTATTAGCATTTTCTATATCACTCACCAAATGAGGATCTCATGATGACCAGGTAGTTGTTAATGGATCTCAGCCAATATTGAAGCCAAGGATTCCAAATTTTGGTTAAATGTTAAGTATTATTAGCATTTTCTATATCACTTACTAAATTAAGGTCTCATGATGATCAGCTAGTTGTTAATGGATCTCAGCCAATATTGAAGCTAAGGATTCCAAATTTTGGTTAAATGTTAAGTATTATTAGCATTTTCTATATCACTCACCAAATGAGGATCTCATGATGACCAGGTAGTTGTTAACGGATCTCAGCCAACATTGAAGCCAAGGATTCCAAATTTTGGTTAAATGTTAAGTATTATTAGCATTTTCTATATCACTTACTAAATTAAGGTCTCATGATGATCAGCTAGTTGTTAATGGATCTCAGCCAATATTGAAGCCAAGGATTCCAAATTTTGGTTAAATGTTAAGTATTATTAGCATTTTCTATATCACTTACTAAATTAAGGTCTCATGATGACCAGGTAGTTGTTAATGGATCTCAGCCAATATTGAGGCGAATAATTCCAAACGCTGGATTAATGTTGTTTTATTAGCATTTTCCTTATCACTCACTAAGTGAAGATCTCATGATAATTATCTAGCAGGGCTGGACTAAGCGGGCCAGGGCCCCTAGGCACTTGGCATTTAGGGGCCCCTCCCCTATAAGGAGAACATTATTATGGTACAAGTCCTGCGTCTGGGACTGGGTCCCTAAGACTAGCTGGGCCCCTAGGCCCGGGCCTTGTGAGCCTAGGGGTAAATACGGCCTTGCCATCTAGTTGTGAAAGGATCTAAGCCAAGAATTTCAAATGTTGGTTAAATGTTAAGTTTATTAGCGTAAACAACAATTTAATAAAATTTTGACAGTAGGTACAATAATTTGGTACCATGCAGCTGAAGATGGCCGTAGGAACTCCTTAACAGCACAGAATAAACCCATGGTGTTTGGGCTCGTCTGATTGTTCTTGATGAGCAATTAACGTTTGTGTAAGAAAGTACAGTCGATATTAAACCGAGTCCCAGTAAAACTTTTTTAATTTCCGTCACAATATTGGGTCACTGTTCTTAGTTTTGCAATTCTGCTAAAGCTGAATTGTCATTAGGACTATTGAACAGGTTCCTTTGATCGAGGTCACAAATAGCAACACCTTGCAAGATTTTAACGCGACTAAAGGACACGTAAGCTTTAGCAAAAGTACTCGCCTAAGTGAATAACAGCTTTTTAGTCAACAAGGAACCCTTATAGTTTCACCATGTCCGTCCGTCTATCTACGGCTAAGCAGAGACATAGTGGTAGAATAAATTTTTAAAAACTATATTTTTGTGTACCTTACCTACACGTAAAAAAGTGGGGATGTAATATTTTTTAACGGTTTATCCCATGGTGTGGATTATCGATGATTATGTCTTTCAAAACTAAGTCAAGTTACCTAGCACCAACTGCAATTTTTATGGATCTAAGTAAGCCACCCGTACTATTTGGATCCTGTAGAATGGAAACCTGGTTCTGTTTTAGGCCATAAGTAGCAGGTTCTTTCAACTCATCCAGTGCATTTAAAGTATGTATTTTGATTGTCTTGGCTAATAACTTTGTTAACGATTTTTTACCAGAATGTTGCTAAAGGCTAATTTCAATTTTAGAGAAGACGGCTTTCGTTACCACTGGCTTGGGATCCTGTTGTCGTACACATAGTCAAGGATCAAGCTCGACGAAAGACTGGAAACTATGGACCATAAACGGTGTAAAACCAAAAAAGTGTTAAATGTAGAAAATTCCGGGAAAAAACTTCTGTTTGTTTAAAAAATATGAAATAAAAATAAAATCAAAAATTTAAAAACCCCCGACATGACAACCTGTAAAAAGAAAGAAATAAAATCTACGAAATGTGCCTTTACAATGAACAGTAGAAAAAGAATCCAAGCTTCGTTGCGTCGGGGGACCGCTAAGTAAATGAAATGCAATGTACTTAAAATCGTAAAGTGGGAAGCCCCAAATAAAATGCATACTTACAATTTTGCGTTGAAAAATATAGTTCATTCCACTTAGGTTAGGTACTTAGCGGTCCCCCGAACGCAACGACGCTTGGATTCTTTTTCTACTGTTCATTGTAAAGGCACATTTCGTAGATTTTATTTCTTTCTTTTTACAGGTTGTCATGTCGGGGGTTTTTAAATTTTTGATTTTATTTTTATTTTTGTATTCTGCGTTCCGTAGTTTATGGTCACCCAAATAAGAAACGAAGGAAGAGTGTCGTACGTTTCTGAAAGTAATAAAAGTGAGGAGTCCGCGCAAACTTCGTAAACAAGTTTTACTACAATCTGGTTTTCCGTAACAACGTTAGAGATGGCGACTTATCCCAAGCACAGGGTAGAATAGCATACAGAATAATATTTTAAATACCGTAAGGTAAGGCTATTTGGAACCCAAGGGTGATTTTGCAAGTTAAAGGTTAATTTAAGCCGTATTATTATAATTATATTCCCATAGTTATAGTTGGAAAAATGTATTATACCTGAAAACATGTGGGTATTCATGTTCTAAATATGTATGTACATACGTAAATATGTATGTACGTAAACACATTATTGTACACAAATACAGCTTAAAATACTTACATTAAGTATTTATGTCTGTACAACTGTTATAGCGGCTCCACACTACTCGCAAAGTTGGCCCAAGTTGGGCGAATATGATACGTCTAGTACACACTCGAAAAACACCCCATCTAAGGGCTTTACACACTTGCGATTTGCGAGCGAATTTTGTATAAAGGCGATCACGCAGCGCGTTCGCCGCGACGCTTATTTGTATACTAGCTTTAGCCCGCGACTACGTCCGCGTGGAACTTGGAAGTATGGAAGCAACCTCGTACAACACGATAGATATCCACCTAATCACCTTAATTAATAAAAGGGATTATTTAAAGCGCCTTAGCAAATGTAAGAGCAATTGTGCTTTTGGACTAATACTTACATTTCCTACAGGGTCATCAATGTCATCATGAATTACTTACTCACTTTTCAATCTTTTTAGGGATAATTTCCAGGATGAAAACTATCAGGTCCTTCCTCGGATCTTAAACTATCTCCATGCCAAATTTCATCAAAATCGATTCAGCGGTTTAAGCGTGAAGAGGTAACAGACAGACAGACACACTTTCGCATTTATAATATTAGTATGGATATAGAAAACTCGCTCTCAAATCGCAAGTGTGATAAGGGTTATAGCGGTGTCGGAGCATTGCGGCAATAATGAAATCGGTAACAGTTCGTGTGGGGCACCAATAACCAATGGATTGATGTCCCAGTACAAACGAAGACACAGGTAACTGTACATTTGTAAAATAATATAAACCTTAGTATAACGTGTTAATGTCTATGGGTATATAGTTGTGTCCTCGTTTGTACTTAGTCCACAGAATGACATCTTTGATTGATGTCTTGATGTATACCTATAATCAATCATTAGTGTATTTTCCCTCGTTACACAATGAATGGCGAACGTCCTCATATTTGATATTCCAATCTCAATAACTAACAGCTCGTATGGACGATCATGGGGTCGCTCGAAAAAGTCAACTACTTGGGCATTTACCTTTCTACAGAATTAAAAATAATAAAAAAGTAAATTCTCGAGAAACGAAATACTCTTGACTCAGATTGGATAGAGTTAAAATCGTGCCATTCCTTTTGCTCACGCGTTTAACTGTATTTGAATGAAATAATGGAGCTATACAAACCTAATATTTAAAACTCGAGAGTAACTTCAGTAACTCAGTACCTTATATAAACAAACAGGAAAACAACGGCCGGAGTGGAAGGAAACTCGATCTATTTTCATTTATCTTAAAAACTAATTAAAAGGCAGCTTGTAAACTGAATTGTTTTACATTTTGATGACTGTTTTATGGCCTTTTTATGGTTTCGCTGATTTTGAGACGCCAGGTAATTTGAAGTAGATTTGTATCAGAGTTTGAGTTTAAAACTTTTTCTTGAGGCTTTAAGATAAAGATGCTGATAAAATTAATATTTTTTTTTCTATAACGAATAAAAATATGTAATGCGGCTATTTGTTCTCTTCCTTCTATCTGCACTATGAAACAATGGACAACTGACTCAAATATTTTAGTATAAAAGGTGATACAAGCATTATTACGCTAGTATTATAAAGGCTAAGGGTTGTAAGTGTTTTTGTATGTATGTTAGTTACTTCCTCACGCTCGAGTGGCAGGACCAATTTCGATAAAATTTGATACGAAGCTAGCTGACACCCTGAATAACGCATAGGCTACTTTTATTCCGAAAATAAATGTAGTTTCTCCGTGGGATGAGTGGGTAAGACCACGGAACGCAGCTAGTTAATAAATCTTCCCAGTAGGGATAGAATATCGTGGTGTGGTTTCACTTCTCACGCGACTCAGCAACACATGTCTTACTCGCACGGTATTGAATGGAAAGTGACAGACCGATACGACCTTCAAACCTTCAAGAAAAGAGCGTCCCACCTGAAAGGCCCACAACGCTCCTGACTCCTCTGGTGTTGCAGGTGTCTATAGGCGACGGTAATCGCTTTCCATCAGGCGATCCGTTTGCTCGTTTGCCCCCTGACATAAAACTGCGTTGTCTGTTGGTTTTTGCTTTTTCATGTGTATTATTGTAAAGTTATACTCCTTTGTATTGTACATGTTGCTTGGTTTATCTATCATTTACATTTGTGTTTAGCACTCATTTGCTCAAAGGTTAACTGAAAGAGATCCCTTAAAGGGATAGGTTTGCCTTTGTATATGCTTATTCTTTTGTAATGTGTTTTTCTTGTTTTTATGTACAATAAAGTGTTTACAGTTAAGCATGTAGGTAAGCGTAGTGTGGGACGCCCTCAGACTAGGTGGAGCGATGATCTGTGCAGGGTGGCTGGCAAAAGCTGGATGAGAGTAGCCGAGGATCGCTTACAATGGCGTGCAGTTACAGAGGCCTATGTCGAGCAGTGGACAAGAATAGGCTGATGATGATGATGCAAGTGTTTACATACATACATACATACATAAAAAAGGGTAGCATATGTCGCGCGACGTAGAGTCGCGTGTCAGAGTTATGCTAGACGCACGGATCACTGTAAAAGGATACTGGATACGGTTTGCCCTTGTTTAATAGAGAAACGTTTCATCGAATTTTCATATCATGAAATTTCATTTCATCGAAAGCGTTTTTTTTCTGAAACCATATAATATTTGGGAATGTTATAACACAAACCTAACCGAACCTAATATATAGGTTGACATTTTCAAGATTTCTGAAAAATGTATGACTTCCGAGGAAAAAAATTGTCTATGAAATGAAAATTCTATGAACTGAAGCATTCGGTGAAGTGTTTTTCTATGAAAGAAGTGGACACCGCAATCGACACGCACCGCCGCTAAACTTCAAGTTGGCAAGTCGGAAATCCCAACGTAAAGTTTGGAACCGAAACCAGCGAGCAAATATGTGGGTAACTTTACGTCATGAAATCTTCCGTAATTAGGTAAATACCTACGTGAAAAGTTGACAAAAATTTGGTAAAAAGTTATATATGGATTACGAAATTTAGACGAATAAATATAATCTTATTTTTGGATTTCATCACAATTCGCAAATGAGCATATCTGTGCTAACTCGGGGCACTGATACTAAAGTAATGTAGCAAAATATTTTATTGAAAAATAAATACAGGGTGTAACCGACGGTGTACCGAAAACTGAAACCATGGCTTCAGACCATTATTCTGGACTGGAAAATCGTGGAAATTTCTTTGAGAGAATTCACAAATTTTCCTCGCGAGTTTAAATTTTTTCTTTATTTTTCCGTTAATCGAACTCTACCGGTAACAATTTTTCATGAAAAATCGCATGAAAATAGCATTTTCCGCAAAACACGTAATGTATCACAAACAGTATTATGTAAGCTTTACGGTACAACACAGGCGCGTGGTGTGGGAAAGATAACGGTACTGGCCGGTCATTGATCCGCCAGGCCAGTGCGCTCGCACTGTTTTAATTACCTACCCGCATTAATGTTTACCTACCCGCACATTTTATTTGCTTTACTTGCTTGAATGAAAATAATCTTGTTAGACTGTTTTAATTTATCGGTCAGTTGTTATTGGTGTTAGGTAGTACACTAGTTGTGATCTGTGGTTGTGTTGTTTTTGTGGTTGCATTTATTCATATCATTCGATGAGCATTGGCGTAACGGTATGTTTTGCGCTGGCGCGTGAGTGGAGTGGGGAGCGCGTGGAGCGGTCGATGCTTGCCGCGTGCTCCCCTCCCCGCGCGTCTGCACCCGAGAGAATTGGACGCAATACATTGCGCGTCGAGTTTTATAATTTATTTAGGAAAATCTTATTCTTGAGTTTGTCGAGAAAATTAACACTCGTTTTCAGTTCGTGATTAAAACTACAGTTTTCGTTTTCGGTACGCTGTCGGTTACACCCTGTATATCAATGTCAACCAGTTGCTTCAACATGCCTTA
The DNA here is from genome assembly GCA_932273695.1 of Apotomis betuletana. Classification (NCBI taxonomy): domain Eukaryota; kingdom Metazoa; phylum Arthropoda; class Insecta; order Lepidoptera; family Tortricidae; genus Apotomis; species Apotomis betuletana. The sequence continues at coordinate 23,983,982 of OW026306.1, forward strand.
GGGTGGCATCGTAAATTCAATGGCTCTGACATTTGGGTCAGTGGTCCAGTTGGTAGGCCGCCCGTGTTGGCCTGAAAGCCGTTGGAAACGCAGGTTCGAATCCTGTCTGAACAATTAAATTTTTAAATTTTTCGCTTCATTTGGTTTACGTTAGCAGACGTTACTGCTTTAATAAAAATAATTAACATAAATAATATTTTTTTTTCTCTTCATTTCAGAATGAAAACAATAAACCAATTAAAACGTGTATTTATTTGTTTATTTTTAATAATTTTCATAGTAAGTATACAATCAATATTTTTTCCATATTCGTCGGTATTAAAGATTGCCGTCTAACTAAATGAAAATATCCACTTCATCGTACCGTTTTATAGTAATCGGGAACTTTCAATGAGACATGAAATTAATATATTATAAGTACCGAAATCTTTTTTATCGATATCAAACCAGGTATGGTTATGACGTTATGAGTTCACCAATTAACGCCTTTTTGCAAAAGTAATGTTATTTATTCGTGAAAACATAACATCCCATCAAAAACATTACATGTAAAAAAATGCAAGTCTCGCAACTTTCTACCGAAAAAAGTTGTGAGATACAATATAAAACCAAGTCGGTTAATTTATTCGGTAACTATCAAAGTGACCCTTCGCCTATATGACAACTTTGACTTACATTTTCACCGGATTACATAACTAAAAACATATTACCATGACCGTTGTAGTGCTCGCATTAATATTAAACATATTTATCTTTATAATAAATGTAATGACTTGGCCATCGCACGACAACATAAGTATATAAGAATACGAGTAAATCTCCTTTTATTAAAGTGATTATTATATTTTTTGCTTTATTTATCCATACCATTAGATTATAAATTAGATAGTATGGTAATTTCATTCGGTATGGAGCGGTGCTTATCCAGTTCTTTTCAGCTGTTTTTACTATCTCGTCTGTCCATATTTTCTTCAGCCGTTCTCTTTTGACGGTCGGGTCAGGTCCATCTTTTATTTAAAGACGGCCAAGATGAAACAATGAGTAGGAATTAACGTTTGAATGCGTGACATTCAAAGCGTTAATAAAATTTGGTAGATTTTATTATCATTATAATGTAGAGTATATTATCGTGTGCGATGGCCAAGTCATTACATTTATTATAAAGATAAATATGTTTAATATTAATGCGAGCACTACAACGGTCATGGTAATATGTTTTTAGTTATGTAATCCGGTGAAAATGTAAGTCAAAGTTGTCATATAGGCGAAGGGTCACTTTGATAGTTACCGAATAAATTAACCGACTTGGTTTTATATTGTATCTCACAACTTTTTTCGGTAGAAAGTTGCGAGACTTGCATTTTTTTACATGTAATGTTTTTGATGGGATCTCATTTCTTTTTGTAAGTGGGCCTCCTTATTTTTCCTTTAGGGACTACTACCTGTGTATCCACAACTGTCTTTCTTAAAGCCCACTCTCTGTCTCTGTGGGCTTTTCTCGAAAGTTTTGATGAAGCGTAAATACTTCTTAGTTTATTATACTCCGAAATTGCGGAGTTTTGCACTTTAACACTACCGAAGTTGACATTAACTATATGTAAACCACACAGACTTGTCACTCCCTCTCATGATCCATAATGACTCCTCTCATTGTACATAATGATCCTTTTCATGATTCCTCTCATGGCGATGGTGATGATGAGGGTGGTGATGATGGCGGCGATGATGGTGATAGTGGTAATGGTAGTGGTTATTGTGTTGGGGATGTGGTTGTGGTAATGGTCGTAGTGGTAATGTGGTGAGGATGTTGATTTTATAATCATCGTTATCACCATCACCACAAGCATTGTCATCAAAATCGTCATCATCATTCATCACCACTATGACCATCACCATCCGAATCAACACCCTCATAATTATACCTAATCACCATCATCGGCATCATCATCGTCATCATCATCGTCACGGAATAGAAAAAACAGTGGAAGTGGCATACGCCTCGGTCTCTAAGTGATCGGTTGTAGCCAAAAAACACACATTGAAATAGTTAACTACAAAGATATTTTGAACGTGATTCGCTGTAGTATTCCATTACGAATGAGATTATAAACCACTGTCAGGAAATGTATTTTGAACCTCATGTCTCAGTAATACTGTATAAATTACATGGCGTATGTTTGCTACTTACGACGTAAAGATACAAATTCAAAAGTTACAAAGGTAGTTCTGCCACCTAACGGCGAGTAGTCGACCCATGAAGCATCAACAAACGATAATAATTTGGCTACTTGACTCTAGGTGGCAGCACTTTTCTCTACACTAACAAGTGATGTGCGTATTGCGTAGCTCAGAATATCGATAAAACTTACACTGTCAACATTATAAATAATATTATGTTTTAATATTTCATAATTAATTGTACTAAATTGAGATTGATAATAATTATAACGTTATGTATTTCATCGTATGGCCTAATAATACCTGTAATTGACTTATTTCCCAGCTTATCATATCACAATATTTATAAAATTTTACTCCTGAATGTCAATTTAGTCGGTAAGTGGGAGGAACTGATCGACATAAATGATTGAAATTTCTTATCGGGGTTTCCCCGGGTAATCCGTCACCGTCCGGTCACCGACTTAATTAATATTATTTTTGTTGATGCAACCGATAGAGGACCTAACACCGATATTGGCATTTCTATCTTTAAAAAAAAAAACTTTTTTGGAAAAAGTTCAGGAAGATACAGACGTTTTAATTTTGAAATTGACCAAATTACCCCAGCCACGGTATGGTTTAAAACTCGTTTGCAAGATTTGACAAACATACATTAATACTAATATCGTAATATAATACAGCCTTGTTAGTAATACTAAACTTATAACCTTCGTTATGATTTTTAAAGTCGATGTTTACGAAACAAAAATACTGGAAAAAAATATCGATAATTTTATCGATAACATCTCTCACTATTCTTGCAGGGTCAATGGACGAACGAGTAGCGAAAGTTCTAGAAGGGTACGATTTAGTGACATTGGAGGAAAACGACCTTATTGCATTCTTATTAAGTTCATTTTTGTATCAAATTATTTCACGTTTTTAAAATAACAAGAAATATATTAAAATCTAATTAAATACAACTTGCCGATGATACGAAATGCCACCAAGGGTGATACTTTTGGTACGGCTCTGGTTTTTGTATTCCAAAACGGAGCAATACGGCATGTTTACAATTGTTTAGATTTTTTTTTCGATGTGATCGGCACAACTGTTTCTCTAAAGTCACTGCGCTTAACTGAACCAGGTTGTGAGCAACGGCTCTTAACGTTGGCACGCGCGCCACGCCCCCATAACACTTCTACTGTTTTTTCTGTTCTGTGATCATCGTCATCGTCATAATCATAATCATCTACAACAACACCATCATCATCATCATCATCATCACCAATCACCACCACCACCATCATCATCATCATCATCATCACCAACACCTCCCTCACCACCACCAGTCACCACCATCTAAATTACCACCAATATCCCCATCATCACCACCAGTCACCTCCACTCCAACATCATCATCATCACCAACAGTCACCACCATGGTCGTCATCATAATCATCATCATCACCAATACCACTTTCATCAGAATCAGTCACCACCACCACCATCATCATCATCATCACCAACACGTCCATCACTACCACCAGTCACCACTTTCATCAACACTATCGCATCACCACCACCAGTCACCATCATCATCTAAACAATCCAACACCCTCATTACCAACACCAGTCCCTAGCTTCATCATCATCATCAGCACCCCCATCACCACCACCGCCACCAGTTACCACCATCATCATCATCGTTACTATCACGATTCCAACTCACTGCCTCTGCGGGGTGAGGTAACTCAATTCGGTGCGGCGGTGAGCGTGTCCATTCCGTATGTATTAATATTCTGTGCCTGAGGTCTTAGTATCTAAACCGAAGGTTATATGAACCGCAAAGTTAACTTTGTAATCGTGTATTTTTATAGGGTTCATAAGGAAATACAAATTTATCTATGCAGCTCGCATAACTGGAAAACTACACGGAAATTTTGTAATGTTTAGGTTTTTTAATGATTTGTACACCAAACCGTAATAGAGCTCGAAATTTCAAGCTTGTGTGTCTGCTAGAAGTAACTTAGAATTCGTATGAGTGAGTCAGTGAGTGACAAAATTAAGGAACTTTGACTGGCAATAATTTCTAAACTACTGGTTCAAATTGAATGTAATTTGGAACATGCTTAGGTGATATCACGTTCTCCTGGTAATTAAAAATTCAGGCTTCTAGCTTTGTCCATAATGAAATACAGGAGGTTTGAAAATGGTCTGAATGGCTTCGAGAAAAGGATGTTACGGCGTGCCGGCAAGCGCGTTTGCTCGACTTGGCGGGGGCACTGCCGTGCCCCCAGATACCTAAGTTGAGGAATGTTCAAAACGTTCCTCAGCCTTGCCAATATCATATCACGTGATATTTGATATGATCGTGGTATGCGAGAATCGTGAGGTAAAGGTGCTACGTGCAATATGCCTCGCCCACTGCCACTTAAGTCTGGCCACTCTTATCGATGATCGTTGGGACGTAACATATAGGCTCTGGAGTGGCGACGGCCTGCCGGAAGAAGCAGCGTGGAGATGCCTACAATAACATGAACTGACGATCTAATCGCGATAAATCCGGTCGCTGTGGAAATCCTAAAAAAAAAGCATTGACTGGTACCCATAGTTATCTAAAGCATGTGAGTGGTTACATGGCCTCCGAACATCAGAGTAACCCTCCTGCTTTCAAAAACAGTTCGAAATTATTACGTTCAATACGTATTTATTGGGAGCCTTTATTAAAATTGTTTCATTCGTGCATCATTGATATTAAACAAGCATTTCATAACTATTTCCTTGTTCTGTATGCATGGGAGGCGCATTAATCTCGGTACTACATATTAATTCCGTGTTCACAAACCGGGGCAATAAAGCCAAACTGGTTAGGGTTGCCAGATTGGAGAATTGGCACAAAATGAGAATTGTATTATAAACTTCCTTATAGGGACTGTCAAAAAAAGGGTAGGGTTCCTTATACTTAAATTTCGTTTTACCAATACTCCTAGTACTTAAATCCCTGAATACCTTTTTTTCACATAACACCGGATTCTTAATATGGCTGAATGTTAAAATGTTCTATTGCCGCCTAAAACACCATTCATTCAGAACTTTTATGAGCATAAGCATTTTAAACACATATGACGCAAATGGCTCCAGGGCCAGTAGCGTAGAATGGAATCAAAGATTTGGTGTGATTGGGAGAGCACTACGCCGGAAACTAGGGTCGCAGGTTCGAGTCAAGCTTACATTCCAGTGGATCACATTACATTTTTCTGTCATAATTTACCTTTGTGTCAATACTAACCTAACCTAATGTATAGGTAGACATTTACAAGATTTCTGAAAAACGTACGACTTTTGGGGAAGAATTTGTATATGAAATGAAAAGTCGATGCAGTCAGTGAAGTGTTAGTCTATAAAAGAAGATAATGTGGAGACATTGCTAAATTTGCGGAAAAGTAAGGATGCCGCAAAACATCATCGAATTGAGGCTAAACGGTTATAAAAAAAATCGGCGCCTCGACAGCCCTGAAACTTTTCGGCTTTCAATAATGTATGTATAAAGTAAATGTAATTTTCTACGAGCATTTCAACCACTGCGTACTCTGCGATCAATCAACAACTTAGACTTGTTTTGCCTCGGATACGACGCAATCCATTGGATAAAAGACTAGTTCGTTTATAGAGTTAGTTCGTGTTACTTTACGGAAATACTTTTTTTTTGTTTAAAGAAACAAAATTGCAGCAATTAACATTTTTAGGACATCATTTTATTAAGTTGGTACAATGAGTTGCAGAATCGCATGGCCCATTTATGAATGAATTCATGCATAATTGGGCCCGTTTTGGAATCAAACATTTGAAAACACGATTATTTGTATTACTCCCCCATAACTGCAGTATATGAGTAACCAATTAACTCATAAGAGTTAATTAGCTATCAAAAGTCTGAGGTTTTCATGTTATTTACCGCTCAGGCGACTGATGACACCACTGACACTATCCATATACTCGACAGTGAATCAAATATAAGCGTCCAATATAAAAAGTTTCTGGGTGAAAAAATACACGTTTTGGGATATTCAAACTATCGGGAAAACGGATCACATCGATACATAGGAAAAGGTTGAAAGGTTTTTATTTCTAATCTAGGTGATCTATTTTTCATGTTTATTTCACACGCTCACCGACAAAAACGATCATTTTGAATATTGCATGTAAAACTCATACTATAAATTTCTAGCCGAAAACTGCACAACTGCATTTGCCTTTACACTGAAAAAGTAAATATTTCAACTAGTTTAAGTACTTGAGAAATAGCCAAATTGTGCTACAGTACTTTTATCTCACGAGCGCGGGTGAGCCATGTTTGTGTGAGTAGATGTACATGCACATTGGCTCTGTGGTGAGCTCGGGAGCGCTCAGTGCCGGCTCACCCACACAGAGCCAATGTGCATGTACATCTACTCAGTACTCACACAAACATGGCTCACCCGCGCTCGTGAGATAAAAGTAGAGAGCCATGTTTGTGTGAGTAGATGTACATGCACATTGGCTCTGTGTGGGTGAGCCGGCACTGAGCGCTCCCGACCTCACCACAGAGCCAATGTGCATGTACATCTACTCACACAAACATGGCTCACCCGCGCTCGTGAGATAAAAGTACTGTAAGTAGTAACCAAAATTATGCTAATTTTACACAACTCTTTTTGGTTACTAGTAGCCCTCAGTTTGTCAGTCCTCCGATTTATGTAACTAGCAGCTAACATTTGGGCTACTGTTAACAAATCTTTTTTTTGTGTATACTAGCGACCCGCCCCCATTTCGCACGGGCCAATGCTGATAAAAGTGATAAATTATGCATGTATTATAACTTTGTTTATGTAATGACAATGACAATGACAAGTTATTACCTACTCATAAATTATTGTCGTTGCCATTAAATTATCAAAGACGTTTTAAGCTCACAGATACAGATTAGTAGGGTGACAAGGAATTTAAGACAAAATTGGTTTCAAAATAAAAATTATCATTAAAAATAAAAGCTTATTTTCATGTAATTACGACTTCAACGTGACCCCCATCGATTACTGAGTTAGAAAAGTTGGTCAACGATTAAAAATCATCGTGTATAACTATTTTTTTTATAATTTAAGCTGTACATACATATAAGTGCCTAAGCAGCCACTTGGCATGTTTCTACCCATCTCCATTCATACTTCGTACTGCTTTAGTACATTTCTTGCATGAGTGCCTGAGAAGCGAGCGAGCCCCTCGCTTTGATCCAAGACATACTCAATTGACTACTCATTGGGCTTCAGTAGTTTTGAAAAGGATGAAGTGTTTAACCGACATTTCACAAATAAGTAATCTGTTATTAATATTAAATTAAATGCTCGTAGATATAATTAAGATATTATCTTCAAAAGAATATTTAAGCCCAGCTACTGGTTATTTAGCCACATGAAGCCAAAGAGGTTGGACAGCATCAAAGGTAGCTGATCTTTTACTATTGGTTTATGTCAAATTAAATAGTAAATAGTAATAATAGTTGTTAGTCCGCTGTTTTCTAACATAATTGTGCGCATCGGGTTACAAGCATGAAATTTCTACCACACATAGAGTGTTCCACGGTGATTATTTTCAAATGTAGAGGGAAGTCAGATTCGTCCCCTTTAAGGCGGGAGAGCGGAGTGAATAGGACCAAGTATACCTCTTTTCTTTCTTTATTGCTGGTCAGTTAAGTCTACTAGGACTTGTCTGGTATCGTTTCCGTGTAAAACAGATATCAGAAATTATTTTTTTATGTGTATACTGATCAGAAATAAAAAAAGAAAAACCGGCCAAGAGCATGTCGGGACACGCTCAGTGTAGGGTTCCGTAGTTGCTCATCCTTCACAATAAACTGCTGTTTTAAGCCCGAGGTTTACGTTAAGAAAATTTTTAAGCTCTATAAAAAGGTCGCAAACGCGGCCCTAATAACTGTAATCACTTATTACCTTCTGGAAGTCAACTTACGACCTTTTAAAGAAAAAATATGAAATTTGGCGATAACTCAAAAACGGCTCAACCGATTTTGTTCAATATAGTTTTAGTTGAAAGTACTTATAAGGCCTCATTAACATGAATTTTTCCGATTTTTTTTGACCCGTGGTTGAAAAGTTAGAGGGGGGTGGACACTATTTTTTTTGTTTTTGGAGCGAATATTTACTAAACTGCTGACTTTACCAAAAAACAATGTTACAAGACCCCTATTATTTTCACAAAACCTATTCAACGACACCCCTCACACCAGTCTTGAAAAGAAAAAAAAAATTCACCCCCACTTTAGGTGTTCGAGAGGTACCCGAAAAAAATAAAATTTTTGATTTTTTATTTTACCGTTCTGTCGACGTTATACATACACATACTCATACCAAATTTCAGCTTTCTAGTACTAATGATCACGGAGCTAAGCCGCGGACGGACGGACAGACGGACAGACGGACGGACGGACAGACGGACATGGCGAAACTATAAGGGTTCCTAGTTGACTACGGATATCAATTATATTATTATTATTAATTATTAAGTAACTAGAATAGCAATTATCTTATTATTATGTTTCTGTATATTCATTAGTATCCATACAATAAGCAGGGTTAAATTCAACACACATTAAATGTTTGCATGCCTCTACGGTAGAACATAAGCACTTACTGTTTACTACATCATCTAATGTACCTACTATGTTCTTGCAAATAAACATTCATTCATTCATTCATTCATTCATACGGAACCCTAAAAAGAACAGTAGGTACTTGGTCCTATTCACCCCGCTCTCTCGACACGCAGGGGATGAATATGACTTCTCTCCACATCTGAAGATAATCACCGCGGAATGCTCTATGGGTTGTAGAAAATTCATGCTTGTAACCCGATGCGCACAATTTCGCGACTTAGCAGCTCTACTAAAAGATTATTAAGTACTTACTTTTGGCTGTACTAGGTCTTTTTACAAACTTTTATGTAATATTAATAACTTGCAATGTATTTAACTATGTTTGTTCGGGTGGAATCTTGCAACTCAATTTTGAAGCAGATAACTTCAACCGATTGAGCTAAAATTTTCCATACTTAATTAACTTTGATGACAATTACAATAATATGGTACCATAGACGATGGAGCCGGAAGGAGGCCTCAGGAACTCTGTAATATATAAAGCAACCCTATCGAGCTTGGGCTCTTTAGAATCGTATCAGCGAGCAATTGATGAATGTGTAAAGAAAAGTACAGTCGGCTATGCTTGTCACATTTTTTTTTTTTTTATAGTAAGTAACTATTTATAATTAAGCTAGAAAATGCAACTTCGTACGCGTATTTTTTTACAGTAGTGGGTTAAAAAGTATCCTATAACCATCTTTGGATGTCCAGCTAACCATGTAGCAAAAATGGGTAACATTTGTCCAGCCGTTTTGGCGTGATGGGAGGTCAAAGGAAATTATGAAAACAGATGGCGCCAGGCTGGCACGGCACCGCGCGCCCATACAAAACAAATGACGATCCTGCATCACGCTATTAAGACTTTTCCTGAAATCATGACTCCTCGCCATACAAATATGACATTCAATACGAATCTTGAATTTTACAATAGTATACTTAGATTACAAGTTAGATAAATGTTGACCATCAGAACCGGAATAAAATCATACCCTGGTTCCGAATTGGAATGTCTACCAGGTGTAGCTCAGTTTATTATGTTTTACAAAATATAAGCGGAATTTCAATGTAAAGTATTGGGGGCCCACTTTGTACAGACTTTGGCCGTAATAAAACTGTCAAAACAAAATTATTAATGAAGGTTGCCGATTTAAAAGTCAAATGAACACCTCGTTAATGAAATTGAATTGAAATTTCGACCCAGTTACTTCAGATTATCAAATAAGTTATTATAAACTTGGTTCCCGAAAAATTTAAGGTATAACGATGTTCTAAAGTGATGGCTGATTATTTATATGAAGAAATAGTACATTATTGCAGACGCCGGGAAAGAAGAGCTTCTTTGCCAGGTGAGTAGGTATAGACGACCGACCGTAGGGAGGCCGGATAGTGATATAAATAAATAAATAAATAAATAAATATCGGACAACCTCACACAAATCGATCTAGTCCCAAATTAAGCTCAAGAAGGCTTGTGTTATGGGTACTAGACGACGATATACGTACTTATATAGATAAATATACACTTAAATACATAGAACAACCATGACCCAAGCACAAATATTCGAGTTCATCACACAAATATTTGCCATGGCCGGGATTCGAACCCGGGACCGCCGGCTCAGTAGGATATGAAGCCGGCAAGCCCTTTAACACAGACGCCATGTTTAAAAAAATACTTCCCAGGCTAGGCCTTCAATTTTGTATGCAATTCCTTTTCAGTTCTCTCGTTGTTCCGACCGAAACGTGATAGGTAGTTCGAAGTCTGTAATAATGCGCTATAACAGATTTCGAAGTATCACGTTCCAGTTACGTTATGATTATGATGATATTTCATTACAAGTTTAAGAAAAAAAACTTATCATGAAGGTAAATCGGGATCGCGATGAGCACGCCGCATGGGGTAAGCGCGCCTAGCATAAAAATACCGTAAAGTAAAGATAATATACTATGGAATACAATTTAGTTGCGTGCTTGTGAGATGGTGTTAGTATTGTATAATGTACTTAAACTGTAAACATCCATTTTCAGGATTCCGTATTTAAAGGGTAAACACGGGACCCTATTACTAAAAGTCCACTGTCCGTCTATCTGTCTGTATTTTCACAACATAAGTGCAAAAACGATTATACGGAGTTTGGTGATCGAAAGGTCTTAATATTTGGCCGGGTGAATACTCTGAATCCTTAAAACATTTGATGTGGTATCATCAATTTTCTAATGGCATTTTGTGTTTTTTTTTCTGAGATCATTCATGTGCCATATCAATAAAACGGCCGTGGAATTAAAGGGCTGTTATATTTCAAGAGGGCTATTAAATTCCATGGTTAATATTTCTATTGGAGCCCAGTGAAGGGATTGGTTCGATTAATTTCGTTGCACGAAACGTTAGCGATAAAGGAGTCCGCCCAACTCGCTTAGTCGTGTCATAATGTATTTTTACAAGCTTTTTATTAACTTGCATTGTAACTTCTAACTGTAGGTATCCAAATATCTTAAATTCCGTTTAGAGATCTCATAAATACTGGTGCAATCTAGTGTTAAGTGAAAATGTTACATGCCGATACACAAATACATTTATGGTTAATTGTATAAGTACAAATTTCTATATGTTAAATACAAAGTTATATACTTTAATAAGTTTAATGCAAAGTATTACACACAATGGCACCCCAAGATACAGGCATAGCCTAGTTTGGGGGCCTCTGTTATTTCGCTCTACAATACACTTTTTTGAAGCAATTGAGAAATGTACTGTACTACTGCAGTGCATTTCTCAATTGTCATAAATTTATAAAGCTAGCCTCCAGCAGCGTAGTGGTTTCTCTCTTATATCACAAGACAAAATTTGTCTACAGCGTTTATGCTGGCGGCAAGCTAAATCTTGTCCTATCTTTTGGTTGTATTACGTGTTTTGTGTAACTCTGAAAATAATAAAGAATTATTATTATTATTATTATCTCCTTTATTCAATTGCATTCTTAGGTTAGATTTCTTTACAATAAATTTAATAAAAAGTAAAATACAATAAAGTAATTACAAAACATAAATACATTATAAAAAGACCTAACCTAGGGTGCCGCCGGCAGCGGGGCAGGGCCCAGGCTACCGGTGGTTAGGGCTGTAGAGAGAGGAACCTCCTGACGATGCGCGCCGTGTCCAGGAGTACCGCCTTCTGTATCTGACCCTTGATCCAGCCATCTAGCGAGAGTCTCTTAAGATGTTTGTCGAGATTCTTCGCTATAAGACCGTTCGCCGAAACGACTATCGGGACAATGATCGTCGAGTCAACATCCCACATGGCGGTCACCTCGTGAGCCAAGTCAAGGTACTTGCTGAGTTTGTCCTTCTCAGCCTTCACGAGGTTCTCGTCATGGGGGATGGTGATGTCGACGAGCACTGCCTGGCGCTTGGATCGATCTACCAACACGATATCAGGCTTATTGGCTACAATAGTCCTGTCCGTGATGATAGATCGATCCCAATAGAGCGTGGCACGACCATTCTCAAGAACTGGCAACGGTGCGTACTTATAGTACGGCACCTCAGACCCCACAAGACCGTATCGAAGAGCAAGTTGCTGGTGAATAATCCTGGCTACTTGGTTATGTCTGTGCAAGTACTCGCCGTTAGCAAGATGAGAACAACCGGAGATTATATGCCTGAGTGACTCGCCGGGACGGCGGCATGCCCGACAAATGTCGACCGTACCGTCCTTCAGGATATATCTCCGGTAATTGTTCGTCATCATTACTTCGTCCGCAATTGCACAGACAAAACCTTCGGTTTCCCCGAAGAGATCCCCGAAGCGTAGCCAGTTCACCGACGCGAGCAGATCTACATCGGGCCCCGTAAGGGCCTTGTAGAACCGCCCGTGTAGCTCCTTGCTCTTCCATACAGCCCTGCGGTCATCGATGCTAAGCACCTTTGGTCTGCGCCAGTTCTCGTTTGCTAAGGAGAGAGAGGTGAGACCTTTGTCAACTGCTACTACATCGCGATGAATCCCACACTCTTTGTTTAGGAAATACTCCCTAAGACTGCACACCTCGCGGTTATGGAGGTCCTTGGCGTTTAAAAAGCCACGGCCCCCACACTTACGCGGGATGTACATTCTCATAACTGACGAGCGTGGGTGCCTCATGCGATGTGTAGTGAGCAGCTGACGGACCCTCGTATCCAGGGCGTCCAGCGCAGTCTGAGTCCACCTTAGTATGCCAAAGGAGTAAGTGAGCAGAGGCATCACCCAAGCGTTGAAGGCGCGTGCTTTATTGCCACCGGACAAAAGACTGTTAAGTACTTTTGTCAAACGACAAAAGAAACGCTCCTTCAACGCCTGTCTAATGTCTCCGTCCGCAATACCCAATGACTGTGACATACCAAGGTACTTGTAGGTTTCAACTTCGGAGATAGACCTGAGGGTCATTGTCTCAGAAAGCTGTAAGTTCGCGGAATTTACGACTTTCCCCCGCTGTACATGCATGACCGCACACTTGTCTACGCCAAATTCCATTTTGATGGCGCTACTGAAGGTTTCAGTTACTTCCAGTAGTTCCACCAGATCCTGGCGTTTTGTTGCATACAGCTTAAGATCATCCATGTACAGCAGATGAGAAATGACCTCACCTCCTCTTCGAAGCCGGCAACCTAGTCCTGAATCCTTTAGCAGAGTGCTGAGCGGATTCAGGGCTAGGCAGAACCACAGAGGACTCAAACTGTCACCCTGGAAAATACCTCTCTCAATCCTTATCAAGTCCTGCGGGCCAGGGGGGCCATCCCCGCCACCTGGTTGACGAAGGACTGTGGTCCACTGCCTCATACACGCGCCTAAGAGGGATCTTAGAGCTGTATCGATTTTATACAGCTCTAAGATCCTCTCCAGCCATGAATGAGGCACCGAATCATAGGCCTTCTTATAGTCAATCCAAGCGGCCGAGAGGGACCCCCTGTTCCGCCGGACTTGTTGGCAAATGGTCGTGTCAATGAGGAGGAGCTCCTTAGTACCACGGGACCCAGCCCTACACCCATTCTGAGAAAAGGCCAAAACGTTGTTCGCAACAATGTGCGTGTTAATTTTTGTTCTCAGAATGGACGTAAGGAGCTTGTATAAGGTGGGCAAGCACGTGATGGGTCTATAGTTTTTCGCTTCCGTGGTACTACCGGACTTATGGAGCAGGAAGGTAACACCAGTAGTCATGAAAGATGGCAGGGAACCAAGCTCGAGGGCGTCTTGAAATTGTGTTGCCAGACGTTCGTGTGAGGATCGAAACCACTTGATCCAAAAGTTGTGCAACCCGTCTGGCCCAGGACTCTTCCAGTTCTGGGTCGTACGGGCCGCACAACTCACATCATCGGGGCTGATGGTCACAGCCCCCATGACTTCGATCGGCTCACACTCACGTCTGACAACATTCATCCATTCGCCCTCGGTGTGCTCGACTGGCACCGACCAGATACTACGCCAGAAATTAATCATGGCAGTAGAATCCGGGAGTTGCCCGTCAGTCACACATTGGTCGGTTCCCTCCCACTTTCGGTATACCTTCCTCTGATCACTTTGAAAGAGACGATTCTGTTGGTATCGATCCACACGCTCTCTGTAGCGACGAATACGGCTTGCCCATGCATAAACTTTCTGCTTTAGGTAGTCGATGCGCTCTGTGACACATGCCATGTAATCGCAGGGCCTGGTGCCAGTCCCCGCGAAGGCTTGGGTCACGTAGCGCATCACTCGGGGGCGGTTGTTGCCCCCCCTAAAGCAGATTAGCTTGGCAATGAGAGTCCTAAACGAGCTGATACGCCGCTCGATCCGTACTTGCCAGGCAGGAACACCCCCGGCGGTCCGCGGTGCTCGGTCAGTGTCCGGAAATCTGACACGAGCAACGCGGCACGCCGCGATGGCCCCGCAGTATATGATCGAGTGGGTATCAGCTAAATCTTCGCTAGCCCGAAGGTACGGGTCTAGCAAAGCGTCCAGGGCTCCCATCAGCGCTAAGTTGCGTTTATGCATTGGTAAGCGTGGTAATCGTGGCCTAGATTCAGGTGCGGATCGATACCGCGAAATCGCCTCTTCCAAAGCCTTCCTCAGCTGCTCATTGGCCTGGGTACTTACGCTGCTCGCACAGCCTTCCTCATCGGCATCGGGATCCGTCAGCGGCACCCCCGGCACCAGGTTGGGCGCTGGTGCCGGAACCGGTGACATAACAGGCGGGTCCCGAGCCGGCGCAGAAGCCGCACGAGCGGCCAGTACTTCCAGGCGCAGTCGATCAAGTGTCGCGTCGTCCAGCAGCTTGCGCCGCTGAATGAAGCGCACTTGATCGGATAGCCGTTGCGCAGATACGGCGATGGTCGGATCAAGAGCAAGATAGAGAGGCAGCATCCTGTCCCGGTACGCGGACAGGTTGGTTCCTCCCTCTGTAGCCCCGTAATAGGCGCGCATGACGTTCTCGTTCATAGCTCGAGACCATCTCATGCGACGCACTATACCACCGGTAGCGGGAGCCGTGGTCGGGGCAGGTTGCCCCGTAGGCCCCAAGCGTGCCGGCAGCGGTGGCCGTCCTCGTCGCGCAGGTGGTCGCGGCGGCGGGGGCGGCGGCCCGTGCTCGTCGTCGCTCGACTCGCTGGTGTCGGGCGCAGTGGCGAACTCGTCGCCCGACGACGATGGTGAGGAGGACGACGCGGCGGGCAGGGGTGTTGGTCGTGCGCTTGCTGTGGTTGCGGCTGTATTCTGTCTGCTTTGGCTCCTTGTTACGTATCGTTTCATATTTCGTATTTCACTTGACACAAATGTCACTCGAGTTTTCTTCTTATATTTGCACTATTTCGCCATTTCTTGATCTTATTCGAAGGGAATATAGTTTTTAGTAGGTTTTCCATTGGGAATAGTGTAAAATATTGTCAAAAAACGTTGCGTATAAATTAAAAAACGATAAATATTTACGGACACCAAAATATGACAACGTATGTCAGCCGTGTTTTTTTTATCATTATTATTATTATTATTATTATGTTTAATGTATGTTTGTTCGGGTGAAATCTCGCAACTCAATTTTGAAGCAGATATCGTCAACCGATTGAGCTGAAATTTTGCATACTTACTTAACTTTGATGACAATACAATAATATGGTACCATGGGGCTGATCTGATGATGGAGCCGGAAGGTGGCCATAAGAAGTCTATAATAGAAAAAGCAATCCTACCGAGCTTGGGCTCTTTAGAATCGTCTCAGTGAGCATTTGATGGATATCCAAAGAAAAGTACAGTCGGCTATAAAAGCTTGCCACTAAAATGTCATTTTTGACAGAAACTTATTATTAATTTAATTAATAATTCAATATCAGACAACCGCACACAAATCGATCTTGTCCCGAAATAAGCTCTAGAAAGCTTGTTTTGTGGACACTAGACGACGATAAACATACTTATATAAATAAATACTTAAATACAAATAACATTCATGACCCAGGCACAAATATTCGAGTTCGTCACATAAAAAATTTACCCTTGCCGAGATTTGAAACCAGAACCATCGGTGCAGTAGGCAGCGGCTACCTTTGGGCCAACATATGTGTCCAAGTCTCCCGATTTCACCTCCTTTCTCTATTATTAAACATAATTTAATGAAATGAAATAAAATAATTTACTTATTTATTTAGTAAGAAGGCTACATAAGCAATTTTATAGACAGATTGTGAATCTACCAGCATTTCCTAAGAGAAGACCGTTGCGTTTGTTCAGCAGAAAGCCGAAAGAAATAATAAGCCATACTCGAAACAATTAATTATATTTTTTGATACAAATGCTAACATTAAAAAGTTAACTGCAAGAGATTCCTTAAGTATAACATTGTGACGTCATTCCTTGGGTTGGGTACCAATATTTGTATGGAGACAATAAGTAATTTGCCATTTTTACCGTGCAAAACTGCGTTTAAGTAAATTATGAGGATTCTGAAAACTGTTTCAAAATCTGCGTACCTTTGAAGTGACACATTTCAAAAAGGTTTTTTTTTTGTTCATGACAAATGGAGCAAATCTTATTCATATAACTACAGTATGTTGTATAATTCAACATCAGTCAAGGCCCCTATTAGAGGGGCCGGAGGGTTTCGTACGTACCCGAAATAAGCTGTGAGTGAAATAAATCAAGGTTGGGTAGAACGTGAAGTGACCCGCAGCCTTGAACGTCGTCACGTCATGCGATGAACTAAGCTGGTATCGATTGGAACAACCTTTGTGCCACTGTTTTGTACACAAATTGTGCAACCTCATCGATCATTTGGCTGCAAGGGCACATTACCTTATGAAATAAAGAATTATACTTATTAATGGAGAAAATAGTTTCTGCTAACGAAAAGTTTTAAGCGATTTGAAAACAAAAAAATAATAAGTACCTTTTTCACAAATAACCATTGAAAATGCTACTAAAATTGAACATAATTACAAAATTTTCAAATGAATGGACCCCCTGAAATTAGGTTCCCTAGGATCAAGCCTTCCAACACAAATACTGAGCCATTGGGTGGATCACCCTGTATATCGGTAATCGGATTACCTATCTGAAACACTAATTTTTACTTCCCATCTGTAGTGTTTCACCAAATTTTCCTTTGTCCGAAAACCATTTTTTTTTTCATTATGTACCTACTGTTAATTTTTCAGAATAATAGGCTAGTAGACCCAGTTTGTAAATATATTTGAAATGGTTAATAGCTAATGAATTGATCTTACTAGCTCTAAAAAAAAACTCGTGTATTTCTGTGAAAGCTAGAAAGCTAAATTTTATCAATTGAAAATAAGAAATTTCATGAACTGTCCAAAACGCCGTCCGCCATTTTTACCTTTTGCTGATCTGTGGCGTGACGTAGAATTACCTGTAAATATTCGAAATTCGACCGTCGTATAGTGCCATTCCGCTCACTCCAATATACTTTGACAGGAGATCGAGAGGGACGGCACTATTTGAAGTCGTCAAAGTAGATTTTCAGTTATCTTTACAGGACCGATGACGTCACTTTCATAAGCGAAAATGGCGGACAGCGTTTTAAGCATTTCAAAATACAGATTAAAAACCACATTTTCAAATTCAATTTTCTCAGCCATCTTTCACTTTTATGAATTGAAAAATATATATTTAGGTTTCCTTTGCTAAATACTATACGGAATAAACATTAGTTTATTCCAATTTGACATGAGTCAACTAGCCTATTGTAAAACAAACGTAACCTAACCTAAAGGGTTCTTTAAAACTTTAGAAAAAAAGACTTGGACCAATGAAAATTTGGCGAAACGTTACAAATGGGAAACAATATTTCGGAAATGAGATAGGATACCCGGTAAAAGAAATTCATATCAACGTGGAACACCTCGTGTATCTTACCCGTTAAGTTTTCATTAAAACCCCGTTAGATAGTTGCATACTCTCCGAGAAAGGTTCAGTACCCTTCAAAATATTCTTTTGATCGCGTCGTTTGATGAGAAATTCCGTTAAGATTAAATATTTCTAATCTAACTTCAACCTCGTTTGGAGTCTGGAGGTAGTCGTTTCAAAGTATGGCGACTCTGCGCTCGAGTTAGTTATGCTACGCTGAACATAGTCATTACATAATGCCCCTGTCTGAGAGACTTACTGTAAAAATTTAAGATGCACCCACAATGTATACTTATACAAGGCGATCAATCCAAATGGCTCAGTAGGTAGAAGTCACAAACTATAAGAAATTGGGAAATCTGTTATTAGGAACCACGGCGTCGAATTTAGATTTAATAAAAACTAACATTTCTTTTTAATAAATCTCATACGTCATAATTTCAGACATAACCCGGTCAAATTCAAATTAATATTCAATTCGTTTATTGCGTTTCATGTTGTACAATAAGGTCTTATATTATCAAAATCACTGTAAAGAATGTTACAATAAATATGATAAATGCGATTACTTACAAAACCAGGTTCAATGCCCACGGTTATGTATGAGATTAAAAAAAAGGTACGATGCCGTGGTTCCTAAGAACAGGATTTCCCTATCTCTTATAGTTTTCGTTACCTCCCTACTGACCCTTTGGATTGATCACCCTGTATAGCCTAACAATGTCGGTCCGGCCCAGGGATAGTGGCATTAGTGGCGCTATAAACAGCTCTGGCAATAATGTGCATACGTCATATATTTGCATTATTGTGAGATTTTTTTTTAGTGGTGTCACTTGTAATATATGTACAACACAATAATAAAAAAAACTTAAACTAAGTTACATAACTAAAGTAAATTAAAAAAGGTGTGAAAAACTGTGCCCCCGCGGCATGGTTCCGAAGAATTGTTTTGTCATGAGTTTGTCATTAAACAAATTTAAAGCATTGTTTACCGGAATGCTGCTCAATCCTTCGTTCTATTTGTGAAATAAATACTGAATCCTAATGAAAACAGCTTGACTCATCAATGTGGATAGTTTTGGCATTATTATGCAAAAATTACTTGACATTTTGTCGTATTACATCTTGACATATTATCTTCAACAGGTTGTTGGATCGTGATTTTCTATGTATATAGGTACTTACATTTCTTAGTAACAAACCCGAAGTAGATATATCCAAAAATAGTTTTATCTAGACTATAGTACGACAAAATGGAGCATTAAGCTGAAATCTACTTAAACGTCCCACTATAATGCATCTCAGACAGCGCGAGCACTTATCTAGTCGCATAAAGTGCTCGTGACGCTATCGCGGATCATATAAGCCGGATAAGTGCTTCTATTAATACCTGGCTGTATTAGAGCTGTAGAGTTTTTAAACAGGAATCTATTGTCTACCAGGCATTAATAGAAAACTCCCGTAAGACTCAAGCATATAAAAATACATATGTATTTTTTTTTTTTTTTTTTTTTTTTTTTTTTTTTTTTTTTTTTTTTTTTTTTTTTTTTTTTTTTACCGAACGGCCCTCGAGCTGTCAACGTCAAATTTGCATCAGCTGTTTTAAAATTAAAGAAATTAATTGTAATCGCATAGTAATACATTTAAATGTATCACTAAACAACTTAAAATTTGTATAAGAAGTCAGGTGCAACGAGTTCTGGAAAAAAAACAACTGGTTACAGCGTAGTAGTAACCTTTGCTTGCAAGCAACTGTCAACGGACGGACGTTTGAATTTGGATTTAAACCAGGGGAGTATATTGTTCAATTATATTTCTATCTCACGATTATTCTCATTGTATTGAGACACTACATATATATTTCACATAGCTCACTGTTACGGCCGTGAGCAACGTCCACATAAATACACTGGCGCCGTGCGATTTTTCTCTTTGCTTGACGATTATTAGTGGAAGCAGAGTTGAGAATAGCCACTCTTGCCACTGACATTATCCTACACGAATACACTGCACACCGTTTTCGGCTCAAAACTAGCAACAATAATAATAAAAAAAAACTATTCTCACTTATCGGAAATACTCAGTTACTTTTTATCTTTCAGAATACGTTTGAGCGACAATGAGCACTAAATCTGGCATAATTTCACGCAAGGCGACTGCACGACAACTAGAGATGCAACTAAAGGCTGCTCACAAGGATTTGCAGGCATCTAAGGCCTTTAGTGATCAACTGCTGCAGGAAAGTTCTGATAATGAAGTAGAATTACAGAAAATCATCAACATCAACACATCACTGAAATCCCAGCTGGTGGATAATGATATTAAATTAGATGAAGCCGAGGGTGAGGTGTCACGACTGCGTCTATTACTGGACTCATTCAACCAGTGCGCCTCTACACATGAAGTGGCATTGCAACGCATCAAACACCTTGAAGAGGAACTTGGTGCCAAAATAGACGAATTAAATTACTTAAGGAAAGAATATGTAAAGCATAATCCACCGTCCACTCAAAATATTTACCAAGAGATTATTGGCGTTGAAAATTCCAAGGATTGTAAAAAATATGTATTTTTTAATAGTAGTACTAAGTTGAAAAGATATGTTGTATATATAAAGAGGACTCAAAAACTCATTCAAAGCCAGGCAGTAAAGAAAAATTACTTCAAACAGAAATTAGAATTGTCGGTCATGAAAGACAGAGTGAAGCAATGTAACATT
The DNA here is from genome assembly GCA_932273695.1 of Apotomis betuletana. Lineage (NCBI taxonomy): Eukaryota > Metazoa > Arthropoda > Insecta > Lepidoptera > Tortricidae > Apotomis > Apotomis betuletana. Next base: position 24,004,916 of record OW026306.1, read on the forward strand.
CAACTAGAAAATTATGATTTAGACATACAAAAATTGCATGCTGAAATTAGTAAATTACAGAGTAAATTGGAAATGACATCATTCATGTATAGATCTTCAGAAAGAGAGATCAAGGAGCATGTCCTGGCTTTTGACCAGCTATTGAAGGAGAGTAAAAGTAACGAGGAGCGTTTTAATTCATTAATGAACAGTAATTATTGTAACTGTGGCCATATCCCACCAGCATCCTCAATAAACAGTCATCAAGCGGAGGAGGTGCCCCTTGGTATTTTTGAGTCCGCCCGTCCTGTGCTTAATGTGCAATCACCTAGTCATGTAAGTAGAACAGTTGTGTACTCAGACCAGATTGGCTCAGGAATGGGTTCAATGTTAGGTAACAAACTCAGTCAAAAAGTGTCAAATTTCTGTTATCCTAACATAAGTATGAGTAAATTTTGTCAATATCTTTCAAAGGGAAGCTTTGATGACAGGACTACATTAGTCATTATGGTAGGAAGTAGTCATAATGTAGATAAGTCTAGTATAGATAAATTAATATCAACAATAAATGATATTGAAATATCTGGCATAGGTAAAATCATACTGTGTGCACTACCATACTCACAGAATATGCCATATTACTATAACAATAGAATAGCACACCTTAACTCCATATTATACAATGCTATATGTTTCAATAAAAAGGTGCATTTCTTTGACATAAATAAATTTATCAAGCGCTTCAAATTGACCTCTGAAAAGATAACTATGCCTAAGAAATGTATTCTTACACTAGTGGATCTTTTAGCTTTTAACATAGAGCCAAATAGATTTTATACCTCAGTTAGTGGGCTCAAGCATGTCTGCAGTGGCAATACACCTTTGTCACATTTAAACTAGATTGTAAGACAGCGGAAACATCTCTGAATATTAACATTGTTCACCAGAATATTCAGGGTTTTTCCAGCAAGGAATTAGAAATAGGCTTATTTTTAGATAATAAGAATATTCAAGTTATGTGTATTACTGAGCATTGGCTGAGACAAGAACAGTTGATTTTTGATTTTGTTAATTTTAAATTAGTGAGCTGTTTTACTAGAAAATTTTCCATTCATGGTGGTTCTCTTATTATTGTTAAAAATTCCTTAAAATCCAAAGAACGAGAAGATATTGTTAATTTTTCAATAGAACGAGTCATAGAAATTGCTTGTGTAGAATTAGAGAATTATGTAATTATATGTGTTTACCGACCACCGGCAACTGATTTTCATTCATTTGAATCATCTATGGAAAATGTTTTAAAAATAGCATGTAAAGGTAAAAAACATGTTATAGTTTGTGGAGACTTTAATGTTAATTTACTTGAAATGACCAGTGATACTGTTAAGCTGTTAAGTTTGTTCAAATCTTTTCATTTGGTCAATATGTTCCTGGAGCCTACCCGGGTAGGTGTAACTAGTAAAACCTGTTTAGATAATATTTTTTGTGATTGTGATTACTTAGAAAAGGAAATATTTAAGTGTTTTAATTCAGATCATAGAGGGCAGAAAGCTTCTTTTCCTAACACTTTACAGGAAACACTACAACCACAAACTATAACATGCAGACCCATAACTAGTTATCGTTTGGAATCATTCAAAAATGAAATTCATAATGATCTTTGTATGTTACCTCTTTCATGTAATGACTTAAATAGTACTTACAAAGATTTATTTGGCATAATAATGGATCAATTTAATACACATTTCAAAAAGAAAACTATTTCTGGGTCGACTACAAAAACAAAGTTTAGTGAATGGGCTACTGTAGGTATTCATAGAAGCAGAACCAGGCTTTATGAACTGTATGCAGAGAAGGAAGTGAACAAGGACGCAGATTTTTTAAACTATGTTAAGAACTATTCAAAATTGTTTAAGCAAGTGTGCATAGCCGCAAAAGCAAATTATATTAGTTCTAAAGTCAAAATGTCGGACAACAAAGTAAAAACTATTTGGAATGTTATTAACAGAGAAACTGGTAAATCTAAAACTCGCAATTGCCAAGTCAACTTTGTCAGAGAAAACGGGCAGACTATGTCAAATCATGATGTTGCCTCGGCATTCGAGGATTATTTTTCCAACATTGCAGTTAATACCACAAAATGTTTAAAATCATCTGCATCCGAAGCCCATACCTTACTTTGTGCTAATTGTAAGAAATGTGATGTTGAGTTTCAATTTAGTCCAGTAAATACAGTAGATGTTATTAAAACATTTAAATCACTCAATTTAAAGAAAACAGAGGATTTATGGGGAGCATCAGTAAAAATAATTAATCATATCATAGATTCAATTGCGCCTTACCTAGCTTTGATTTACAATAGTTGCATAGCAGAGGGAGTTTTCCCAAATCTTATGAAAATTAGTAAAGTCATACCTCTTTTTAAATCGGGTGATTTGAGTGATCTGACTAATTTCCGTCCGATATCTATACTACCTGTTTTAAGTAAAGTTTTCGAAAAATTAATGTTGAAAGATCTACTAGGACACTTCAATAGAAATAAATTACTCTCTAGTAAACAGTTCGGTTTCACAAGGGGACGTTCCACGACTGATGCAGCATCTGTACTTATTAAACACATTTATGACAGCTGGGAGGAATCTTGTGATGCAATTGGGATCTTCTGCGACCTTTCTAAGGCATTCGACTGCGTTCATCCTGGAACACTCATTTTGAAATTAGAACATTATGGTCTGTCTTCAAATGCTTTAAGCCTTATGTCTTCATATCTCAGTGATAGAATGCAAACAGTGGATGTAAATGGAACCCAGTCCAATGGAGCTATAGTTAAGCTAGGAGTGCCACAGGGCTCTATTTTAGGTCCATTTCTATTTTTGGTTTATATAAATGACTTACCATCTATAGTAGATAATCTTTGTAATATAGTACTATTTGCTGACGATACATCATTAATTTTCAAGGTTCACCGGAAATCAACCGACTATGCGGAAATTAATGGCACACTAGAGAAAGTACTTAACTGGTTTACTACTAATAATCTTCTATTAAATGCCAAGAAGACTAAATGTGTTAGATTTGCTTTACCGAATGTTACGGCGGTAGATTCTACTATATTACTAAATGGTGAATGTTTAGAAATAGTGAATAAGGCATTATTCTTAGGTATAACATTGGACAGTAATTTGCAATGGAGTCCACATATAGCAGTGCTTGCAGGTAAATTAAGTTCAGCGGCGTACGCCGTTAGGAAAATCAGACAATTGAGTAATGTTGATACAGCTCGCTTAGTTTATCATAGTTATTTTCATAGTGTCATGTCATATGGTATTCTGGTTTGGGGCAAAGCAGCTGACATTCAGACTATATTTGTGCTACAAAAAAGAGCCATTCGTTCGATATATAACCTAAATTCTCGTGACTCCTTAAGAGACATTTTCAAAGATATAAACATCTTAACTGTAGCGTCCCAATATATTTATGAGAGTATTATGTATGTTATTAGAAACCTAGATTCATTTACAAAAAATTCCGATGTCCACAGTTTTAACACTAGAAATAAAAATAAAATTGCTATTAGAAAGTTTCGTGTTCGTAAAGTAAGTAAATCATTTTTAGGCCAATGTATTCATTTTTATAACAAGTTACCTGATCATGTTTTAAAATTAGCCTTTCCATCTCTCAAAAATTATTTAAAAAAATCTCTAATGTCAAAAGCATATTATACAGTAGAGGACTATCTGACAGACAAAAATGCATGGCCTGAACCAGAAACCGCGTAGCTGACTCCTTCTTAGATTGTACCTAACTAGTTTAAGGGACACAGTTCTAATAAGAAAGCATATCAAACGTACATAAATTGTGATAAACCGTCTGGCTTTCTTGTAGTTTCTATTTTATTCTTACACTTTTCCTTACTTATGTCTTAAAATACACTTTTAATATGTTTTCTTGTAGAACTACGTATAGTTAAGTTCATATCATTGTAATAGTTAAGTACTTATGCTTTTTGAAAAAATGACTGACTGTTGAGTTTCTTTCGGCGTTTCTTCTCAACAGTGGTCTCCTCTTGTGAAATGCCGGTAGACTCAGACATGTAAAAGTGCCCTTGTGGCCTACTTGCAGAATAAAGTTCATTATTTCATTATTTCATTATGAAACGAGTAAAAGTCGAACATCGCTCGAAATATTTTGAATCGGTACGCGATTTATCATCAGTTGCTGCGATCCGTCGCGCTTTTCGATTGGCCGCCGCGCCGCCGCTATTTGCTTTACAGAAATTGAAGATATTTTACAAAAAAAAATTATATGCATCACGCCGAAACATCTGAATGGATTTCAATCACTTTTGGTAGGTGTGGCAGTCGTAGTGTTTATTTATGGACGGACAGACGCCATCTTTTCATACTTCTGACACAGTAAGGAAGTAAAATTTTGGTAGGTATATCAATATTTTACAATTCTGTTTTTCTGTTAATAGTATATCCAGTATAGCTGCTGTATCCGTGCTCGACATAGTTGACATTCGGACTTTATAAGTCATTATGTTTGTTCTTATGTACCTACTATATTTAGTTGTCCATTCATCAGACCTTCGACATCTCCATATATTATAGGACACTTTTTATCCAACTGCGGAGAACCAAAGTCATAATCCTGTACAATAATGAAGCTGTCCGAGCTCGAGTAAGCCCCGGATGAATGAAGTTTGTTCCCGCCCACAAAAACACACGTTTAAGTCGTAAGAACCAAAACAACAACCGCGAAACTTTGTCAAACGAGACCGCAGCGGCGAATGTTTTCGGACAAACACCGCTTATCTTCAGGGGCTGAGTTTTCGTTGTCATTCATTGAAACAATATGCAACTTAATGTTCATACTCGTATAGAAGAGAAAACCGGCTAAGTGCGAGTCGGACTCGCGCACCGAGGGTTCCATAAAAAACAATTATCCGATTTTAACTGGCCGGTTAAGTTAGTATGTGTGGCGCCGCATACAAATGGGTTGCAAAGTTTACGTAACTGATCACGTTTGTTGTATGGGAGCCCCACTTAAATATTTATTGTATATCGTTTTTAGTATCTGTTCCTATAGCGGTAACTGAAACACTTCATGTGTGAAAATTTCAACTGTCGACAGCCTGTTGACAGATGGACAGAGACAGACAGACGGACATACGGACAGACAGACTGACACATACAGACGGACGGACAGCGTCTTAGCTAAGTCGTCCGTCTGTCTGTCTGTCAGTCTGTCAACAGGCTGTACCTCATGATCCATGATAGCTATAGCTGTCTATAGACAGTTGAAATTTTCACAGATGATGTGTTGATGGGTCCCAGGGTAAATTAAGAAATGTAATACTTCGTTAGAGGTTCGAACCCTTGTCTTCAACGGCTCTCCAAGCCAACATGGGCTATTTACCTTTAAGAACACTGAAGCTATAGGCCTAGTCATGTATTTTTCAACTAGTTGCTTCATTTATTACATGCCTTAGGGTGCTATCGTAGCTCCATCTGCTGTAAAGATTCCAACTTCATGAATATTTGCAACACAAACAATATTAACTAGTAAACAGAAAGGACGTACACAAAAAAAGTTCTTGATAAAATCGTCATAAGGTATTTGCTTTTATATACGAACTATGAGAAAAGTATGGCTGTGTGTGGATTTACGTGCCTCGACGATCTACCCGTGAAAATAATGAACATTCCAGACATTCCAATCCTGGACTATTGTTAGCCATGTAAATTGGGTTTAACTCTTCCTCTTAAGTCTTTATCCTCAGCCTATTTTCTGAACTGATTCTATATCAATGAAATTTGAAATGTATAGCTTAAATACCAAACAAAGGACATAGGCTTCTATATTATCTGAAATCTACCTTCTTGTACCGCTCGCGTTTGAGGCTACTGGAGGGCGGATGCTATAACATTCATTCGGGAAGTGGGACGTCGAATTAGGGAGAGGGGATCTGACGCCCGTGCGGGTTCATACTTGGTGCAAAGGTTGTCCATCGCCATTCAACGTGGTAACGCGGCCAGTGTGATGGGTACCTTTGCGCCAGGGGCAACCCGAGGAGCCCTGTTTGACTAGGCTTAAGCTAGTCTTAAGTATTTTTTTGTTATATGTATATTTTTGACTTGACTTATTAATAAACATATTTATTTCCTTCTGTGGGGGTGAAATCAAAATCACACTAATTAATACGGTGAACAGAGACTAAAGTACTATGTGTGACCTTACAAACGGTCCGGTAGTTTTGAATTTTTGATATGTTGTCTAGGATGGTTAGTCAGTGCTTAAAATGCAAAATGCACAATTCCCCCCCCCTCCGCGTCCGCCGCCATATTGAAAAAACCGGCACTTTCTTCATATTGTTGCTCATATCTTCCTTTAGGAGCATTTTAGCTAGTAGAAAGCTTGGACAATGTTATAGAGAGTTAAATTTACTACATTCTTCATTTTATATTTTGTTTCTAGGACAGATAGTTACGGAGATATCCACATTTAACAAAACGTAAAAAATCGCAATTTCCTACTGAAAAACAAACTTCTGGGTTATATCTTCGTTTAGGAGCATTTTAGCTACAACAAAGCTTGGGCAATTTTGTAGAGAATTAAATTTACTATAATTTACACTTAAAAATTTGTTTCAAGGACGGTTAGTTACGGAGATATGCACATTTAAAAAACAGGAAAAGTCGAATTTTCCGAAATTGTGCATTTTGCATTTTAAACACTGACTAACCATCCTAGACAACATATCAAAAATTCAAAACTACCGGACCGCTTGTAAGGTCAAAATCCTTTATTCACTGAATTAAATATTATAAAAGCGATAGTTTGTGAGTGTTATTGTGTGTGTTTGTTACTGCTTCACGCTCAAACGGCTGGACCAATTTTGATAAATTTTGGTATGAAGGTGGCTGACACCCTAGATTAATACAAAGGCTACTTTTTATCCCGAAAAATGTAGTGTTCTCGTGGGATGAGCGGGTAACACCGCGTGGCGCAGCTAGTAGGGGATAAAATATTGAAGATGATGTTAAATAATACAAATTCCACGTGGGCGAAGCAGCTGGAACAGCTAGTCTCAATAAAAAAAAAAAAAAAAAACAATGTTCCTCTTTGACAATGTTTTCCTTCACGCAACGTATTCAATGAAAAACACATTTTGTTAGTTTTACATATAACAAATATTACCATCGGGATATTTGGAAGTAAATTGCACATATTCTCGGGATAAAGAGCGATTTCTATGCGTAGGTAAAGTGGGATATAGGGGAATATTGCGGGATGTAAAGTGAGGGATTGTTTTTAGGACATAACGCTCGAATAAAGTACCAACCGTGATGACACAGCTATTGCATTGGGCCTATGACGGTTGCTTTTATCACGCGATAAAAAAGTGACAAAGCATCCGTCACGTTTTGACAAGATGCGAGTGTGAGTGACAGATGCTTGTCACTTATTTATCACGGGTTAAACGCAACCATCATAGGCCCCCTGGTGGCCAGTTATCAGTATTATTATAAAATTCTAGTTTTCTATGGAGAAAAATCTCAATAGCGTGATGCAGGATCGTCATTTGTTTTGTATGGGCACGCGAAGCCATGCCATACTGGCGCCATCTGTTGGCCATAATTTCCTTTGTCCTCTCATAAAGCCGAAACGGCTGGATGGATTGTTTGTTACCAATTTTGGTACACGGATATCCGGACATCTAAAGATGGTTATAGGATACTTTTTACCCAACTACGGTACCTATTTAAGAAAATACGCGTAGGAAGTTGCGGGCATCTTCTCGTTATTATTATATGTATAGATATACGCGTAGGAGGGCTGAGGTCTTTCTTTGGTTAACTGGCGTTTTACTGTACTGCCACACGTGCAAGAGAGAGTTTAAAACTAAATTTGGCTTAGCTAGCTATATCAGTGCCCATAATTATTATTAATTGGGCCTTTGTGTGCCGCATCGACCATAGTTGATCTATTGTGGCAGCGGTGCCCATAATAGATGAAGTCCATAGTTCTTGCATTAGGTAGCCGTCATCGAAATCGATGAGGAGGACTATATATGTATTAAATTTGCTTTGGGCCTTTTATATGCCGCATCGACCAGTATTCGTCGATTGTGGCAGCCCTTTCTTAAAGTTCACTGCTGAGACCCGCTGAGTCCAGGAATTTCCAGACTCTTTGGACAGTGAGTTGTTGTATCTCTTCTGGGGACAAAACATGTTGCCCTAAGTGGTTACTTCTTTTTTGCATAAGTGGTCAACAGGAGCAAGAGATATGCATAGCAGTCTCCTCTGACTCTTGGTAGAACCTGCACGTTGCGTCCTGTTCCAATCCCAGTAGAAACAGGTGTTTGTTTAGTTTACAGTGACCAGTCAGAATTCTAGTCACCACGCAGCTGTTTTTGAGTTACTGTAGTAACTCTTTATAAATATATTTTGTTTAAAACCTTTTATTAGGGTTTCCGGGTGTTTTAGTCCTCTCACAGACAACTTGATTGCCTTAGATTTGTATAAGTCGGTAGCCAGTTAGGCATGGATTTTTTACTAGAACTTTCTTAGTACTTGTCGAGTTTTTAGTATAAAATTCAAGTGCTAGTGTGTGCTATTAATTAAGCGAGAGAGTAAAAAATACCTTATTGTTGACCGAGCGCGCGCACCGTCTCCGTTTCAGCTTGGTCCATGACTTTTTTATGTCCTGATTTTCTCGTCTACAGGCCCCATTTCTCAGCCAAGTGTCGTGAAATTTAGTGAGCAGGTTCAATAATTATAATTAAAATAACCAGTTTTTTGTATTGTTTTGTGGCAAGAGGGATTCACTCCGCGTCGTGTGTCAAGAAATATTAAGTGGGTGGGTGGCTTCCCTGGGACGCTACGCACCTTCGGTGCTACGCACTCACAACAGTGACCCGAAATTTGAAGGTATATACTCGGCCGGCCTATCGCTCAGCCTTCATTCAGGTCAGCACGTTAGAAGCGGAGTTAAGTGCAAATACCGAGTAGTTTCCCTTTTGTTGGTGTAGTAGGGTAGGCAACCCTAGGAGTATGCCCCATACACGCCCCACAGAAACTACAACCAACAGCGTCGCACGTCATTTAAAATTACCAATCAGATACTAGTAATCGGCAAATAACAAAAGAGTGCGGCTTCTGTAGTGTCTTTATCCTGTGACTGTGGTTACATTTTATGATACGTTTTCGGTTCTTTAAATCTGCAAATGGTTAAATTAATAAATGAAGCGCTCAAAATACCAGTAGGTATATTTGTACGCAGCGCTTAGCAAGGAAATACAGACTTCTCAGTTAAAAATCTAAAACGTATAAAAATAAATAAAATATGTTTATTTAAAAGAAGACGTAAATATAACACATTACAATAAAATTTATCCAGCGGTCCCGTGCTAGGCTAGGCTAAGTGGTGACCAGATGCCGTTTAAAACAATACAATTAAAAAAATATATATTTTAACCGGTTACAATACAGCCCAAGTTAAAGTTCACAAAAACTGAACAGTTTATCTAAAAGGGAGAAGTATACAATAGAAGTTGTGTGGATTTTCACCCAATATTCCGTAGAAAAGCCATCTATCAATATTTGTTCTCGTGAAAACTTTCCCCGTATTTTTATACCTGCTCTTAAAGATTGTAATTCATAAAGCTACTCCCAGTAAACCCTCGGCACTTTCGTTTCGTTTACGGCGTTCTATACGTACACGTCTGCTCTAAAACGCTTTGTGTTCCGGTACAGGGGCCGTAAAAAATATGCAGAGATTTTTTCACACTTTTTATGTGGGGCCTGTATAAATATTATGGGCGTTGTACTGGAATATTGTTTTAACCGTGTCGAAAACATTATACCTACTGTACTCTTTCAATGGAGTGAAAAATAATATTAAACAGTTTTGGATGCGTTAATTTTGTCTCAGTGTTAATAAAGTAAGAGTAAGATTGAAAGTTGGTATAAAAACTGGGAAAAAACAATTTTTTCTCGGGATAAGTAAGAGAGTAAACGCAGACGGTTGATGAAATATGATTTGTATCGATTAATATTAATTCCATAATTTTTGAGGCCTTCTAATACACAGATTAGTTTAATTAGCGTTAACGGATTTAAAGGAGATTATATTGAACGCGAGGAAAATACAACAGAAGATCCTCCTGAGTCTTACCACACATTTAAGAGAATAGGTACAATAAAACGTTTTAAGGAAGAGTCACAAAAGCTTTGAGTTCTGTTACAGGTAACCCAGAAACGTGCGAGAACTTTTTCACAATGAAGGATGGTAGAGGTATACATTTTGTTTTGTTCTTATTTATGAATACAGATCTAAGAAAATGACCGGTATTTACTGTAGACAGTACAATAGTTAACACCTTGGGTACCCACTTAACGCATTCACTGCCAGGGGGCGTGGAACGTTAGGAACAAACTTGTATGACGGTGAAATGAAATGAAATAATTTATTCAGTAAGTAGGCCACAAGGGCACTTTTACAAGTCAGATTGTGAATCTACCGGCATTTCGCAAGAGGAGACCACTATTGAGAAGAAAGCCGAAAGATACTCAACAGTAAGTCATTTTTTCGTAAATAATTGGTGAACGCATAGGTATATGCATTGGTGGCAGAGAATACTTTAAGATGCATTACTCCTTTTAATTTAATTTTTTCATGTTACGACAAATATATTTCCCGAATTTTGCGTATAAATTACTTTTCCCTGAGTTCTAGAAAGTAACATAGCGTTTTCATGCTTTCACAGCTTTCTGCGTGAATTTTGTCAATTTCGAATAGTTTTTGAAACAAAAATTACAAATGGAAAATTCAAACTGTAGGTTTCTTATATTTTTTTTAAATGTTTCAAATAAGTTCATTATTTCATTAAGAATTATCTATAGACAAAGGTAGTATACGAAAAGATGTTTAAGCAACTGACATCATAACCCTATTATCGATAGAAGCAGAACTCATCATCCAGGCTCGTATCTCGTGTGAGCTACGATTAGGAGGCACCTGCATGCAACGACTTCAAAAATATGGACGGTCGAATCAATGGATCGGTTTTGAATGACAATTGCTGAAAATTCGTATTCTCGAACCATTATTAGCTATATCATCAGTCACAACTGTCACAAGAAAAAAAAAGTCTTTAGAATATTATTTATTAACAAGTTAATAACTATTGACACAAAGATAAAAGTTTCTATTCTATTCTATTCTATTCTATTCTATTCTATTCTATTCTATTCTATTCTATTCTATTCTATTCTATTCTATTCTATTCTATTCTATTCTATTCTATTCTATTCTATTCTATTCTATTCTATTCTATTCTATTAAAAAAAAAATATAAAAAGAAAAAAAAAGTAAAAATAAAAGGAAAGCATGAATGTATTTTATTTTATAACTAAAATAATCGCATTAATGTTAAACATTAAATCATTATACTAAATCAAATGCATGTATTGTATTGTGGTAGTAGGCTATTTATATTTTATTTTTAAATAAATTATGACAACCGAAAATCGATACTTAACGAATATTAAGTAAATAATTAAATGCCATTAAACATTTGTTTTTTATAACAAATTAAAGCGCATTAAATGGTGTTGCTCCCACTTTCATTATTAAAGGCTAAAGTTTGCTGTGAGTGTGTTATCTACTTTATATCCCAAAAAAAAAACTACTTCCCCTAGGTTTGGTGTTTCAACGCCAGCGAAGTTGCAAGCAAAAGCTAGCTTTTAAATAAATTTATCTCCTATCTAATTGGTGGTAAGGACTCTTTCGTAAAATTTAAGGATTCTCTTGATAATATTAAAAGGTTCCTTATCCGTTCAAAAATGATAATTGTTTTAGACATTTTTCTTAACATATTATCAATGTTATTACTTAGAACAGGGCTATTGAGATGTATTGGTATATATTTGAAACCTACAATTTGAATTTTTCATTGATATTTTTTGCTTAAAAAACTCGAAATTGTCAAAATTCACGCAGAAAACTGTCTTTTTTCAAATCATTTTCAACTGCACGCAATGTAATTATGAAATAACTATGTTACTTTCATGACATAGAAACATAGTTTTGACGACGCGTTTGGCTCGGTTTGTAGACACCTGCCTACTGAGTCGGCGGTCCCGGGTTCGAATCCCGGCCGGGGCAAATATTTGTGCAAATATTTGTTCTTGGGTCATGGATGTTATCTATATATGTATTTATATATTATGTATATCGTCGTCTAGTACCCATAGTACAAGCTTTGCTTAGTTTGGGACTAGGTCGATTTGTGTATGATTGTCCCTTAAGATTTATTTATTTTATTTTATTTTATTTTATTTTAAGACTAAAATATCTAGATTCTTGTATGCACTATTTACATTACGTAAAACTACGAACTTCTCCGCAGCACTATCAGCCTATTACGCCTATGCGCATTCGTGGTTACGGAATGGGATTACTATGTGGGGCAACAGCACTAATGCACACCAATTATTCGTGATGCAAAAAAAGTGTATGCGTATATTAGTGGGTATACCAAACAGAGAAAGTTGCAAACCGCATTTTATGGAGCATGGTATCCTTACGCTACCATGTCTATATATTTACGAATTATTTATGTTTGTGCGTAAAAATATATACATGTTCAAAAAACAGCAAAACAAAAGATTCGAATATAAAGGTACATTACCCGTACCAATAATATAACTTTTCAGAAGTAGCCCATGTTATGCAGCAGTTAAATATTATAATCAAATCCCGGACCATATTAAAAAAGAAGCAAGCGACGAAACATATGCAAAAAAGTTAGTCATTCTTAGCACAAAAATGTTTTTACACAGTGCAAGAACTGTTTGAGATCAGTCGTTAAAGATTTTCTTTTTAATTTGAATTTATGTTATTTATCATTTGTCATTTATTTTTCGTCTAGTACCCATAGTACAAGCTTTGCTTAGTTTGGGACTAGGTCGATTTGTGTATGATTGTCCCTTAATATTTATTTTATTTTATTTTTTGTAATTTTAGTTAACTTTCGTTATATTCTAGTTAACAGCGGCTGTGTTAATTTTAAATAGATTTTTTGTACACCCTTAGATGTCTGCTTAAGCAAGATTAAGATTTTGCAATACCCTTACAGGGTCCATGTGATACATATGTATATTTTTTTAAATCTCTTGTAATTACCATGCAATGAAGAATATGAATATGAATAAAGAAAATATTTGTCACAATATGTTTTTTTTTTAAAGGAATAAGGCCTCTAATTACGGCTAAATATAGAAAGTCTTGTCCATACAGTTCCTCTCATCTGCCTTTGCATGCGAACAAGCTATTGATTATTCATTATCACCCGCTTAGCTGCCGAGACATTTTATATGCAATTAGGTCGAGAAGATTATAGGCTTTGCTTTATAATCGATGTTTTTATCCGAGGGGTAGAAAATTCTATGCTAGCCGCTTCGTGCGATAAGGCTTTGGTAATGCGTTAAACATTAATTTTTATTGGCAGTGTCTGCTAACGTAAACCAAATGTTTACATTGAAGCGAAAAATTTAAAAATGTAATGGTATCACTCGTTGGCCCGGAAAGCCGAGCCGTTGGAAATGCTGGTTCGTACCCCGCTTGAACTATTAAGAGGCCTTACACGTTAAAAATTTATTTTTTTCATACTATGACAAATATATTGATAATTTCAATCAACTGTTTAAAGTGGAAAATACTTTTCCCTGAGTTCTAGATAGTAGTATAGCTATTTCATGCTCTCATTGCGTACAGTCGAAAATAAGTTGTAAAAATCGGTTTTCTGCGTGCATTTTGTCCATTTCGAATACTTTTTGAAACAAAAATTATCAATGAAAAATTCAAACTGTAGGTTTCAAATACATGCCAGTAAATTGCACTGCCCTGTTCTAAGGAGTAGCATTGATAATAATGTTAAAAAACATGTTTGATCATAGATCAACGTGTCTATAACACACAGCATTTTTGAACGGATAATGAGCACAAAACAGATAGGTACAGAAATCAATCTACATACAAGCGCGCTCGAGCAAACGCACACATAGACATTGCTCACGGATACGTCAAGCGGATGGCACTCGTGCTCGCACTGGTCTGAACTGGTCCGAGATATCGTGTCCGTGAGCAATGTCTATGTGTGCGTTTGCTCGAACGCGCTTGTATGCAGATTGATTTCTGTACCTATCTGTTTTGTGTAAGGAGCCTTAACAGCTTAGCGTGGCAATATTTCCAAGCATTTGTTGATTATGATTCTTGTTTCAAACCCCTAGTTCCCGTAATATGGAAGCTGTTTAATAGTTTTCTCCATACTCTCATATCTTGGCTTAACTGCGCAATTAATTTTAAGTTGTACAATTTAAACTTGGGGAGTTATACGTTTAACAATTACGGCACACGCATTGCCACCGCACGTATTAGGCAAAGGGTTCCAACACTTGAGCTACCATAGTAGTCTGTATTCTGTGTAATGTTGTATATCAAAGCGCCATCTCTCTCGCGGTCCTTGCACTTGCTGTAAAGCAATGGGGACTGGGGATCGTGCGTGTAAACGCACATCCTAGTGTATGTCTAATGCGCATTAGCATTTTAAACACATATGACGCAGTGGTCGCTCCAGTAGAGTAGTATGATTGACGTAACGATGTGATAGCTCAGTTGAGAGAGCACTACGCAGGCTCCTGCTTACATTGTAGTAGATCACATTACATATTTCTTTCATAATATACCTTTGTGTTCACAAACAGCTCTTTTGAAAATGACTGCACTAGCTACTTATAGATAGTTATAAGTCCCCTGCCTGACATTTGTATTAAAGGTTGCCGAGGGCGCTGAAGGGCAAATCGCTGGTTATAAAGTCATGTATAAGCCGTAACAGACGATCGAACGGTCCGGCGGACCGATAGGGACGCTGCTATCTGTTAGAATGAGATATATATATTACTATCTCTTTCTAACAGATAGCTGCGTCCCTATCGGTCCGCCGGACCGTTCGTACGTCTGTTATGGCTTTTAAAATAGTTCTGTCCTTCCGAGCTGATTAGGTATGGAAAAGATAAAAAAAACATGTTGGTATAACAACTGACATTATAAAGATACACAAGCGAGACGAAACGGGATTCCAGTATGTGCGAACGGGAGCTTACGTTTTGGTGCAATTTGGTGCAAAACATAATTATGATTATTACAGGAGTGTAGATGATGTTGAATTATACAACATACTATAATTAGTGGCTCTATGAGCTATATGTAGACTCTGGGAGGATCATTAGTAATTTGTATTTTTTTACCTTTTGAAGAAGTACGAGATTTTTGCACCGCTTAATAACAAAATCTTTTTTTTTAAGTTCTCCACTACCCAAAGGTTGTCTGGAAGAGATCGCTCTTTAGCGATGAGACCGCCTGTTGTTTACCTCTAATTGTAATTTCTTGCATTGTATTTCTCCTGTATGTTTTATGAGGTGTGCAATAAAGAGTACTTGTATTGTATAAATTGTATTGTACGAGCTCTTATGCATTTATTGTTTGACGACGCGTTTGGCTCGGTTTGTAGACACCTGCCTACTGAGTCGGCGGTCCCGGGTTCGAATCCCGGCCGGGGAAATATTTGTGCAAAATATTTGTTCTTGGGTCATGGATGTTATCTATATATGTATTTATATATTATGTATATCGTCGTCTAGTGCCCATAGTACAAGCTTTGCTTAGTTTGGGACTAGGTCGATTTGTGTATGATTGTCCCTTAATATATTTTATTTAATATATTTTAATATATTTATTGTTCTTGAAGAAAAAACTAGTCAAATCTACACCGGCTAACCTAAGAATACTTGCCATGTCAAGTGACAGAGAAACAGAGGACCTGTAACGCCGGAAGGTTGCTCGTTTACTACACAACCCTATAAAAAAGGGACACAGTGTTACACAATTTGCTTAAAGAATCTTATCGTGGTTCAAAGGAGTTTGCCTGGTGATTGGGAGCCATTCGCTATCAGTTGCGACTTGCTCGTGACGGCTCCTCGGGTACAGAAGGCCAAGGCAGCCACAGACTAAACAATATTACAGAATGGACAACATCGGGAGACTTCAGTTCCACTGGTAAATGGGAGCCATTTCGTTCGCTATCTGCAGTAACGATTGCTCGTGACGGTTCTTCGGGCACAGAAGGCCAAGGCAGCCACAGACTAAATAATATTACAGAATCGACAACATCGGGAGACTTCAGTTCCACTGGTAAATGGGAGCCATTTGGTTCGCTATCTGCAGTAACGATTGCTCGTGACGGCTCTTCGGGCACAGAAGGTCAAGGCAGCCACAGACTAACAACTTACACGTTACAGAGAGAATACTGCGATATTTCTGACTATTCTGACTCTGTGAGCGGTAGACCTCAGGAGTCCGTGTCGAAATGGCTAAGATAAGTTTTTTTTTTTTTTGACGTTAAAAAAACTCGTAACCGTAACCGTAATTTTCGCTCTTCCGGCAATCTTGCCCTTTCTATTCCTCTTCACCGTACTGGTTTCATGTCTAATTCTTTCTCCTTGCAAGTGGCTCGCCTCTGGAACGGTCTTCCTCTCACAATCAAACAGGCTCCGAGTAAGTTGGCATTTAAAAGGGCCGTGCGAAGTTTCTTTGCTGGCAGAACTGAAATCTCATAGTATATCTGCTTGGTTTGTTTCATCGTCGTATATATTTATGTATGTATCTATTTATATATATGTATGTTTATTATCTATATGTATGTAGCTATAATAGTATGAGTATATTAATTATGTGTAATTATGTTGTTTGATGCACCGCCTACAATTTCTCTGCTTTGCCCTAAGGTTGACTGGTAGAGAATGCCGCATGGCATTAAGTTCGCCTTTTGTACGTTAAGTTTTTCTTTTGTGCAAGAAAGTTTAAATAAATAAATAAATCAATAAATAAAAAATAAAAAAAATCGACAATGTAACTATTTTAATGATCGAATCTGCTCACAAATTTCATGAGAATCGGTTGAGAAATGGAACTTATATTTTTGGTCGCTACTGTAGATGAAAACAACCGGGAATCCAAAAATCTGGACATCGAAAGCATTTTTGTCGAAGCTGAAAAAGAGATAATTCGCTCGCTCAGTCAAAAAAAAACTTGCATTTCAAACCTTCATGATGATGAGATCATTTCGGTCATACAGGTGAGGCAGTGAGGCGTCCATAGAACCTGATTCCCACCGGCTTGCCAACTTTAGAGCATTTGAGCACCCTTCCCTATTGCTCTAAGTAGAGAACAAGTAAGCCAATTCTGCTGCGGCTTGCTTACGGATTCCTGTGACGCCACACCACCGGTAAGTAGTAGACATTAGGTTCAGTGAGTTTTTTTTAGGGTTCCGTACCCAAAGGTTAAAAACGGGACCCTATTACTAAGACTCCGCTGTCCGTCTATCTGTCTGTCTGTCTGTCTATCTGTATCTCATTAACCGTGTTAGCTAAACAGTTGAATTTTTCACAGATGATGTATTTCTGTTGCTGCTATAACAATAAATACTAAAAACAGAATAAAAAAAAATATTTAAGCGGGGCTCCCATACAACAAACGTGATCGGTTGCGTTAACTTTGCACCTCATTTATATGCGGCGGCATACATACCAGTTCATGCAAACTTAACTTAACCCGGCCAGTTAAAATGGGAAGTGCTTGTACGGAACCCTCGGTGCGCGATTCTGACTCGCACTCGACCGGTTTTTAAGCAATCTAAAATTTTTACATGATAAATGCTTAAATGGCAACGCATAATAATTCTTGAATGGATTCTATACCGGTTTTGTCCCGGCCTTCATTATTCCAGGTACCAGAATTTCTATTAACTCATCAGTACAATCCAACGATACTTACTCCATTTATTAAATTCATACTCGTAATTAAAATACCTTGAATAGAGCGATTCATATGCAAAAAGCCTCTTAACGTCTCTTTGTGTACATAAATATTCACTGAAATATTAATTAAAATGATTCAAATGGATTACAACGCGTGTAGCTCAACGAGCTATAGAGAGGGCTCTAAGTTTTTCTGATTGCGGCTTCACACTCGCGAAGTTGACTGAAGTTGCGCGAATTTGAAGAGTCTGTGTGGTGAGGCACTTCGCTGTACCGTGAGAGAGTGACAGACAAGAGTCAGTGACAAGTCGTGAAATTGTGCTAAACGGGCTATATCCGACGGAGAAGAGAACCAAGGTGACCGACATAGCACTAAAGATGAGCAAGTTGAAGTGGCGGAGCATATTTGTCGGAGAGCCAATGGCCGATAGGGCAGACGAGTCCAGGAGTGGAGACCATGGACGACAGTCGGGTGGCCTCCTGTCTGGTGGACCAACAACCTGAAAAGAGTCACGTTTTTAGGGTTCTGTACCCAAAGGGTAAAAACGGGACCCTAATACTGAGACTTCGCTGTCCGTCCGTCCGTCCGTCTGTCATCAGGCTGTACCTATCTCAAGAAATGTGATAGTTAGACAGTTGAAATTTTCACAGATGATGTATTTCTATTGCCGCTATAACAACAAATACTAAAAATAAAATAAAATAAATATTTAACGGGGGCTCCCGCTCCCATACAACAAACTTGTTTTATGGTACCGAAACCCTTCATGCGCGAGTCGGACTCGCACTTGCCCAATTTTTACTCTTATTTTTATGACATATTGAAGTGCTTTTATGCATATTTTGAACTCGCACTAAGCACGAACCAATGTGTGAACGAAAGTGTTTCGTGACCAAAGGGTGTCGCCAGCGAGTACTGTCACGTTAACTCGTGGTAAGGGACTAAGGGTACAGAGAACAAAGTTTACCTTCGTATATACAGGGTATCCCAGAAGTACCACGTCACAGTGACACTGGAGGTAGGTCAGCCCAACCAACCTAACATGACCTCAGTAAAAGTTGCACGGTTTTCGAGTTATTACCTAAATAAAGACTTTTGAGAATTTTCCCCTTTGTTTTTACATTTTAAGTACCAGCATCGACACGGAAAGCTCTTAATGACAGTCTTTCATGAACCATGAGCCATGGGCAGGCCAGGTCACAATTGTGACCCGACATTAGTAGGTATTTTTCTTGTCACGCGGCGAGGAGTGACTCCCCCTTGCGTTCTCTTATTATGTCGTTTCTACGCCTGTCTAGTCTTGCGAGCTGATGGGCACGACGCCCTTCAATGGAATAGCAGAACAAAGGCCGCTCATTTCATACGCCTCCAATATTATAGTTCTCCGGTGTCTGAGCCAATAATCATTGTATAGAGTACGCATCAAGGTCTGTCTTCAACACGATCGAAATGCTTTCTACAATATCAGTCTGTCTCTGTTTTCCACATTTAGTTAGAGTAATTTTAGTACATTACGTAACAAGGTTGGTAACCGAGGAATTACAAACGAGTGTCTATTAGAAGCCCGAAGCCAAAGGCGAGGGCTTTAATGACACGATTTTGTAATTCCTTTACCACCAGAGTCACGTACGACGATCATACTTTGGTGGAAATAAAACAGAAGTAGTAGTAGTCAATACCGCTAAAGAAAATCAAGGTCACTCCGGTGTATAAAGGAAAGGGTTGCAGGAAATCAATGAAAAGCTATCGCCCAATATCCCTGGTACCAGCGATCTCCAAAATCTTTGAGACAGGTTTGTGCAACAGACTGACGCAATTTCTAAGTATGAACGGAGCTCTCTGTTGTGAACAGTATGCTTACCGGGCGAGTCGATCTACTGTAGGAGCAGCACGCAAACTACTGCGAACCGTCGTGCATAGTCTGGAGGCGAAAAGATGTGTTGCTGCGGTTTTCTTTGACCTCTCACGTGCATTCGACTTGGTCGATCATGCTCTTATAGCGTCTAAGCTCGAACATTATGGTGTGCGAGGAGTAGCTCTGGATGTGTTCAAATCGTTTTTAGCCAACCGTAGTCAAATAACTGAGGTAGCGGGCGTGAGGTCTGAGATTGGTATAATTGGGGATAGGTCAGTCCCCCAGGGTTCCAATGTCGGTAATTGTATTTTTTCACTGCTGATGAACGATTTGCCTTTTCCCAGTCCCAACGCACAATTTATTATGTACGCAGATGATATCTGCGCCATTGTCCATGGGGAAAACTGTGAGGAACTGCACAATAATACAAAAGCCACAATCCTAAAACTACTGATCTGGTTTGAAGCTAATGGTATGCTTCTAAATATAGAAAAGACTAACCTACTTCACTTCTCTCTAAGTTGGAAAACACAGCCCCGATTTAACGTGGATATCAATGGCACCCAAATAGAACCAGTGTCTCACGCTCGCTATGTAGGTTTCACACTAGATCGGGGGTTGCAGTGGAGTGAGCATATAAACACATTATGCTCAAAACTTAACTCTGCGTATTACGCTTTATCCCGCTTAAGACGCACGCTTTCACTTCAGAACCTGCTAACAGCATATTATGCATACTTTCATACACACCTCACTAATGGAATCGACCTTTGGGGAATGGCAGCGGACAGGGATCGGCCCTTTATTTTACAAAAAAAAGCCATCCGCTTAATATGCCGCGTTCCCCCGGATGAGCCAGCCCGACAACTCTTTGTGAACCTTGGGGTCCTGACGGTGCCTTCTCTATATATTTTTGAAGTGGGTAAATATGTGAGACAACATTCAGCAGAGTTCCCCTTAGGTAAAACCTATTCCGCAAGGCGAAAACCAGGACTGTTAGTACCGCCGCACAGGCTACAAAAAACTGACAAGTCCCTGGCAGTCATGGGTGCACGTATATTTAACAAAATACCTGAAATAATAAGAGCTTCACCTACAGAACGCATTTTCATCACGAAGCTTAAAACTTTTTGTATTAAAAAGGCGTATTACTCTGTCAAGGAGTTCCTTGATGAGTGAGTGTGTCGAGTCCTTTTGGTGTACATATATTATATAATAATTGTCATGTGAATTTTTATTTTTATTTGATAACTGCTGTACAATTTCAAATCTATTTTATTTCTTTCGACACTTTACTATTATTAACTTTCATTTTTATTTTTTAAGACTGAACATGTAATAATTGAATGTTTGACAATGTAAGTTTATTACAAATAAATTATTCTATTCTATTCTACCAAAATTACTTACCGCCCTAGGGCGTAATATACGATTTACCGCCCGCTTTTCTAGCGTGTAAACCCTTGTTTACGAGCAAGTGTGATAAAAAAATTAATGCACCTGCGTACCTTTATTATGAGTTTACAGTGACAGTACTCGCTAGCGATTGCGTAAGCGATTTGTATGGAGAATTGTAGTTGTACAAAGTAACCGCTAGGAGCGCTGCACTATTCTCAATACGCCGCCCATTTAATTCCCCTATAATTATAGTTCCCCGGTGCCTGAGCCAATAATCATTGTACACAGTACGCAACAAGTACTGTCTTCAACACGATCGAAATGCTATCTACAATATCTGCTGTCTATATATACTGTCTCTTTTTTGGGGTTCCGTACCCAAAAGGGTAAAACCGGGTCCCTATTACTGAGACTTCGCTGTCCGTCCGTCCGTTTGTCCGTCTGTCACCAGGCTGTATCTCAAGAACGGTGATAGAGATGGTGTATTTCTATTGCCGGTATAACAACAAATACTAAAAATAAAATAAAATAAATATTTAAGGGGAGGTCCCATACAACAAACTTGTTATAGATTATGGTACGGAACCCGTCATGCGCGAGTCGGACTCATTAAGTCCGCCTTTTGTACGATAAGTTTGTTTTGTGCAATAAAGATTAAATAAATGAATATAATCTCTCATACAAAATGAACTAAGATTCAGCATATTTCCTGTAGTGTAAAACACGTTTTCATAAGGTTTTATAATGTCTTTGGAAAATCTGAAAATAGACGCATTATCCGAAACCCTGTGACAGTGACTGATGCGGGCTTTTGGTGTTTCGTACTAAAATCTTACTGGGTACATTACGAAACGCGTCACATACCGGGTTCAGGGTTGCCATGTGTACTGATAAAAATCCGGACATCACCGTAAAAGTCCTGACAATGTCACGTGAGTGTGCGCTTAATACGATAATTCAATATTATGCCTTACGAAAGTTTTAATAAGATGAATTTGAAACACTCACTTAGACATATCAAATATTCAAAACTACCGGACCGTTTGTAAGGTCACCCCTCGTACTTCAGTCTATATTCACCGAACTAGAGTAACAAGCATAAAATATATGACTTGGTGATAAACCTATGATACAACTGGACAATACTCGGATGGGAATCCATAAAGGCTTGTAGCGAAGTGTACCGTCGACAATACGTCTTATTTGTTCAGGAGCCAATAAATCCGAAGGATCCTGTCCTTTGATTTATTTCAGCATGCATTAGGTATTTTAGGACACGTAAGGAATGTATTTAGGCTTGATTTAGGTGAGGGTTGACAGGCGATGCTCGCGTTTTTCAACGTTACTTTTGCTGGTGATTGTAGTGTTGCTATCCTTATCTCGTGCGCATACGTCAGACCAACGGAGTGGGGTTACTTGCTACCCGACCCTTGCCGTGACTGGTGGTGTGTTGTCGAGCTAAGTTCTAGCATAGTGACCTATATAAACAGCTGTACTGTGCCTGGCATAGGGTTAGGTATACTACAAGTGGCGACGAGGACAAAAGTGAGTAGAAATCTAATTACGCCTTCAAAAAAAAAGAGAATAGGCGGGAACACGACAAAAGCAGTTTAACGTGTACTTGCACAGTAAATGTATAATAAATACAGGGCAAGCTCGATAGTGATATGATACATTGTCATTGAAGTTAATTTATCCAAGTTATAGTTTCACTAATAACTGTGGAACAAAAGACATTTACCTAGTGGGTAGCGGTGCACTGCTCAACTATCCCAGTACAGGGATCGACTCGTAAACAAGTTTTAGTTCGTAATGGGCCATTCGTTTAAAAAATAACGGTTATTGCACATTTGCAAATAACTCCTGGCGAATCATGCAGTTTTACTTAACTAACTACATTGTAATAATACCTTGCGCTGTGGGGTCAATATGTATGAAAGTAAACATTGAAGTGTTTAATGTTTATTTCACTTAGTTATTTACGGGAACGTAATATGTATGATGAAATATCCGTGTAGGTATATGTGTTGATGAGTGGTTAAACTGTATGATTGGTGTTGTAAATAAACTTGTAAGCAGAGTATATTGTACCTGGTCATTTAATTGGCAAGAATAAAATGTTTACTAGTCATTATGGTATACTGATCATTCAATTGATGAATAAGACAACATGGTCGTGTACACCTAGCAACTGAAATCAAAAATGTTGTGTCATTTAATTGACATATTGTTTTAACACTTCTAACATTGACCAAGGTCATGGTATAGCAGTAGTTAAGCGGTCGTTAAAACGACTAATGGCTAAAGGGCCAGTACGAACATTAAATTGTTTAGCAAGCGGTTAGATGAATGCTCCGCTTGAATCATTTGATTGATTGGTTCCGGGACGCCCCAAAAGTACCCATGGCAGCCATAACTTTGGAAAAAATCCATTGCGAAGGCGAGACCTCTTCGATCGGTCTGAGATGGAAGCGTTCGAAACGAGCACTCCATGTCTATTTGGAGGTGTCAGCTATCACAGATAGCCAAAAGAAGAGAGCAAGCCTCTTGCATTTCGGAGGAATTGAGCTCTAAGAAATATATTATAATATCCCTGGAGCGGACGCGGAGCCAGGTGTCGGCACAGATGTATTTGCGATAGCCTTAGCAAAATTCTATGATAACTTTGCTCCTGCAAACAAAGTACGGTCTATGAACGCCACGTATTCCGTTTGATGAAACAGGAACAGGACGAAAAGTTCGAGAAATTCCTTGTACGACGGCGACAAGCCGATAAATGCAATTATAAAGATGAATATGAACACATCATTGATCAGATCACGGAAAAATGCCTAACAACAGTTACGTAAAAATAAAAAACTATTAAAACACAAGTTTTCGGTTGCTAAATGTAAGATAATTTTATTGTGGGTAGTGTATATTTTTTAGTCACGGGGTTCGTGCTGAGGCCTACCCCCGACATGAGGCTGAAGCCTACCCACAATGCACCACTGGGTGGAAAGTTGCTTAAATAAATAAGAAAACGGACAAAGTGTATTATTTTGAATATTAATTAGTAGTTGTGCACTCGAGGAATATGAATATTTAGTAGTTTAGCGTTATTCTCGAATGGGTCGTGTTACTAATCTTCGACTGCGCAGTGGCGCAGTGGATGACGGATCACAATATAATAATTATGAACAAATTGGGAAAACGATTGGACTGCCTAGGCGTCTATTTAATTTACACGACTTTTCATTTGTGCGTGCGTAATTGAATACGCTACTTAATACTTTCCTATGGAGTGGGCTTGATTGTTCTGAATTCCAAAATATATTGACGGGTTAAATATTATAGTGTGATAAGCTTAATTTGTCTTTATGTTGAAAATGTATTTTTTTGGAATAATTATCTAGAGTATCTTGTATAGTTGATAAACAGTATGAACATCCAGCTTAAGGGTTGTGCATTAATAGGTGCATATGACACGTATAGGTGCATATGTCACATGTAGTCAATTGGGTATAACAAAATCAGTAATTAAATAACAGCAGATACGTCTTGAAAGGTATAGTTTAATATAGGTATAGTATTTGATAGGCCAAACGGGTTTAAAAGTGATATGGAAGACTCATAAGTGCAAAGTCATTAGTCAATATGATAAGCTCTGACTGTATTGTTACTGGAAACTAATAGCTTTATGTCAGGGGTCAATTTGATTTATTTATTTATTTCAAATAATTACACAGCTTTACAGTTAGTACTAATGCACTGTGAATTACAAGAATAATTTAACATAACATGTTACATATTAGGTAGATTCAATTACTGAAAAATTACATCCATCCATCGCCTTACAGTACCTTAAACATTCACCACACACAATTATCCAGCTACTTCCAAAAACGTCCAAATCCGATGCTGATGCGAGAAGCGCATTAAGTTCTCGTAAGGCTCGAACTAGAGGAGAGTTTTTCGCGCTATGGTTCGCGCCTCAGGAGCAGCCAACAGTAGCCGGCAGCGTGGACGAAAATTGAACCTCGATTTAGAAGGGACGAACAATCGGATAACCTGACTGACCAGCTCTGGACAGTCAGAACATCCTCTATTCAGCACATAATTTCGTCTAACCTCGAGGGAATAGATTGATAGACCACGCTGAATTGCCAATATTGCTAAGGCGTTATGAGGTCAATTTGATAGACCATGCTGGATTGCCAATATGATAGGCTAAGACTTTATGAGAGGTCAATTTGATAGACCACGCTGGATTGCCAATATGATAGGCTAAGCGGATTGTTAAAGCAAGCGAAAGGCATTATGAAACGTCTATTTAGTAGACTGCGGGAACCAAACTATTCGTAAGAAAGATAGTAAGGCTTAACGGCTAAGCAAATACAATTGCATGGAAGGTCAATTTGATAGACCATAGATATATATTATAAGCGGTATGTAAAGTGCCGCGTTCGTGCTGGAAGGTCAATTTGAAAAACCATATGTATTAAAGCTTCCTTTAAATTTATATTAAATAACTCAAAGCGTTCATAAACTGGAGTATGTGCTTTTGAGACTCCCATTAAAACTTGAATATCGATGGCTTCGACGCGTCGATTAAATTGAAATATACTGTGCTTTAAAGCTTTCATTCAATTGGAAAAGGCAGTTGTTTTAGGACTTCCATTAAATTGGAATATCTGAGGTATCAGAGGGCCGCTAACATGGGAATATGACGTGTTCTTGACTCCCATTCAATTGGGATACTCGAGGTCTCAAAGCCTCCAGTGAATTGGAATTGATTGACAACCTTAATTGAATTGACAATAGTTTGGTACTTCAAATGAATGCCTGGATAAAACTGTAATAGTTTGACATCATTTTTAAATTGTCAAAAGTGGTATTTAAAATGAATGCCTATATTAGGTGGGATTGTTTAACAACCTCCATTATATTGACAAAAGTTTAGTATTTCGAATAAGAGCTTCTATTAAGTTCGAATCGTTTGAAAACATTAAGTAAATTGACAATAGTCCGGTATTTCAAACGAATGCCTCCCTCAGATAGGAATTGTTTATCAACCTTCAATTGAGAATGGTCTGGTATTACAACTAAATGCCGGAATTAAATTGTTATTGGTATACCACTGATTTAAAACCTTGATCCAATTAGAAATGTGGCGGTTCAAAAACCTCAATTCAATTGGATTTGCAATTTAGTTTAGTATCTCAAATAAGTGCCTTCATTAGGTAAATAGGAATCGTTTCACAACATTATTTAAATTGCCAATGATGGTCCTGTATTTCAAATGAATGGCTCCATTAAACTGGAATTATTTATCAACCTTATATTGAGAATGATCTGGTATTCTTAATTAATGCCGCAATTAAATTGAAATTTGTTTATCTGTGATTTAAAATCTAGATCGAATAGGAAAAGACGCGATTTCAAAATCTCAATTAAATTGGACTTTAGTTGCAATAATTTCAGATGACAAATTATAATGATGACTTTAGTGAGAATATTGAACGAGAGTACATGATGACGTGTAAAGCAAGTTAGCTACTTAGAATAGAATAGAATAATTTTCATTGTAAAAGAAACATTTCACATTTAACATAATTTACCAGTGACTTCCACACTAGGCACAGCCTGTATCGTGGAAGTCGTATCATACACATCAGGTTCGTTAAGAATGCGGCTATAGACATGCCTTAAACAAGAAATTAAAATTAACAAATGAACAGTACTATGATAAATACATAATATACTTCAGTTTCAGTTTCATGAAAAAAAAAATTTTGAAGATGGTAAAAGGGGGAAAAGAGCAAGCTATAGTCCTTAAGCGCTTGACAAAGTGGTTGTTGTGAAATAATTATCCAGATAAGGCTACATGTCACAATTCTTAAAAAATCTAGAATGAAGTGTATAACCCTTGTTTTGTATAATTCATTTATTTTTCAAATAAGTTACACAATCTTACAGTAATATAACCTACATGCGTTGGAACTACAAAAACACATGCAGACCAAACTTAAAACTAGTTAGATTTAATTCAATAAGCGCCTTAATGGCTTAAGCGACATAATGGCGTGGCTCCTTTGCTTTGTTTGACCTCTGGAATAGCTGTCATCTGCGACTATTTCTCGCGCGAGATATTTGCCTATCTCTTGTAGCTGTGCAGTGGTGTAGGGAATGACGGCTAGCGCTGTCGCGCGACGGGAACCGCGAGGCGTGGTTATGCTAGACAGGCTGGCGTAGGATTAGGCAGATAGTAGCAGCCTGTAGCGGCTGGGACACGCGTAGCTCAAACGAGCTGAATTGCACGTAGTGACAGGTCTGAAGTGGTACACCTTCATGTCCTGGTGGGACACGGTGTCGCAATCCCAAGAACTGAATTAACCGGCTCGCCTGTGCCACTTAGTCTTGCGGGGCACCAAACGCGCCTTGCTCTTCCTTTCCACCAGTGCGACTCCCTCCCTATCCACATTGGTGTGGGAGAACTTTTCCTTATCGCGAACCCGTACGGGGCCGGTTAGCTGCGACAGACTAACCGGCGACTACAGCATATTGCACGCTGAAGCGACTTCGTATCGGTATCCTTTGTGTATCCTCGATGTATCCTCTATATTGTTGTGTCAACAAGGTTCGCGGCAAGTTTATATTGCAAAGCTAGTTCTAAATCAAATGAGCTCACAAATTAAACTACTCGTATTAACCGGTCTAGATAACATAAAACAAGACTGATTAAATACTTTATGGCTTTTGAGTGAAACAACCTTTTTATTTAAATAGATAAACATTCACATATTATTATTTATACGATCACCAATTAATCTAATTTTAATTAAAATAAAAAAGGGATGTAGTGTTGCTATCCTTATCTCGTGCGCATACGTCAGACCAACGGAGTGGGGTTACTTGCTACCCGACCCTTGCCGTGACTGGTGGTGTGTTGTCGAGCTAAGTTCTAGCATAGTGACCTATATAAACAGCTGTACTGTGCCTGGCATAGGGTTAGGTATACTACAGTGATATACACAAAATATTGTTATCCATAAACACGTTTCTGTACCCTTACCGTGAGTTAAAGTCACCGTACTAGCGACAGCGTAAACAATTTGTATGGAGAATAGTACAGCGCCCCTATAGATGTTACGTTGTACTAGCCACTAGATTGCTTTTGGTAACTACGGCTACCTGTCACCGCTCTTATTTTATTATATAAATAGAGTCCAACTCAAAATTCGAAGCAATTGAGTGGCTAGAGCTAAAATTCTCCATACAAATCTTGTACCTACACATTCGCTAGCTAGAATGGTTACTGGAAACTCATCGTGTAGTGTTTACTTGTAACGTAATGCTTCAAAGATATCCTTTGAATCGATATAATAATACATTGTTCTGTTCCTAGTGATCGAGTCATTTGAAATTAAGTATATCTTGATAGGTATATATATTATCATAAGTAAGTATCATTAAAAAAGAAAAGGCGCAAAACATAGAAGAATGGCGTTCTCTTGTGTCAGAGGCCAAGATCCTCTTTGGGTCACTGAGCTACTCGTAGAATAGTAAGTAAGTAAGGTATCTATTTATTATTCCAAAGATCAATCACAATGACAAAATAATATTGAGAATTACAGTTTTCTATGGAAAGGATTTGTATAGGCACACGGCATCAGCCTTTCAGCGTCATCTGTTAGTAGAATTTGCTGCTGCATCGCGCAGTTATTTTTTTTCCAAAATTACCCCATTCCATACAAAAATTATATTCAGTACAATTTTGTGATAGTATAGAAGACACATAAAATAATTATCCAAATCATGAGATGCCGGTAGATCTCGATCGACCCAGTTCAACGATTATAATAATGTTGCACCTAACTATAATAAAAGGTTTAATGAATTATGACGATCACGTTTAATACCATTGCCTGTGTAATACATTTTTCTACGGTCCGTGCTGCGTATAACCAAAATACGTACCGTATTTTCAAAAGTAATCATTCTACCTCCCATCATAAGATTATCGTCACAAAATCCTTTGTTCCTGGACCAATTTCTTTTTGCAAAAAAACTTTCGGACAATGGCACTCAGTTCATAAAGTGACCTATTGTTTCACTATCACTGAATCTTTTCCGCCGCCTCTCACAAAAGGGACTGTGTTTAAGAGGAATCTATTCACTGATGCGAGTGAACGTAGTTCGTAGTGTTGAATGGGTTCTTTATGGTATTGTTAGAGAAATTAGAGAGTCGTAGTGGTTGGGGCACATTTGTCGAGGAGCTTTCAGGAGTCGGGAGGCTTCGTGGTCAAATGCTCGCGACCCCATGACGCCGCTGGATTGTTTTTGGTGTGTAGGCTCCTGCTCTCCCTCTCGCTAGGGGAGAGATCGGGAGGTGAGAGTCCCTCATAACCCCAAACGGCCTCCCCAAGCCGGGGTATGAGTAAAGCATCTACCCCTGAAAAAAATGTTTTTGAGTGACCAAGACATGTATCGACGTAGTGTGTGAACACCTTCAATCAATTGATCTATGGTTGCGTTTATCACGTGATAGGTAAGTGACGAAGCATCCGTCACTCACACTCACATTTTGTCAAATCGTGACGGATGCTTTGTCACTTATTTATCGTGATAAAAGCAACCAGTGGCCCGCAGGTCATGGGTCACTGGAAAGCCATGAATAAGACCCAGTGTACCAGTCATTGTGATGGTCCCTGTGAACACTTTCCTCCATTATTTTCGCTGAAATTCGGTCTGACTTCATCGGATTTAAATCCTAATTTTTAGGGTTCCGTACCCAAAGGGTAAAAAATGGGACCCTATTACTAGGACTCCGCTGTCCGTCTGTCTGTCTATCTGTCTGTCTGTCCGTCTATCACCAGGCTGATCTCATGAACCGTGATAGCTAGACAGTTGAAATTTTCACAGATGATGTATTTCTGTTGCCGCTATAACAACAAATACTAAAAACAGAAAAAATAATATTTAAGTGGGGCTCCCATACAACAAACGTGATAGGTTGCGTTAACTTTGCACCTCATTTGTATGCGGCGTACATACCAGGTGCAAACTTGACTTAGCCCGGCCAGTTAAGAATTAAGATGCGAAGTGTACGGAACCCTCTGTGCGCCGACTCGCACTTGGCTGGTTTTGATCCTCTGGAGTCTAATTCATTTAAAAGCATATCATATTGGCCATATTGTAACGTGCAACTGCGCTTTGGGCAAACTGATGCAGTCCTACGCTCACCTGTGTGTGATAGTCTCTGACAGGAGTGAGTTTCTGTCCACACTTGATGTAATGCTCCGAACTAGTCAGCGAGATAAATCTAGGGTATCTTAGTGGGTAAGACGTCTTCAACGAACATGGATGAGTTTTCAGCTTAGTATTATATTTATTGAGAAAGAATAGAAAAGAGAGGGCGCCAGACACTTTTATTTTATTCTCCAAAGGTCAAGAGATAAAAAGGGATTTATGCTAGGGAGAGAGAGTTAAACAAAGCTTGAAATTATGAACCACATATATATAATTCTCATGTGGCAAGTTATAAATTACACAAGAGTAACACTTATTCTACCATTAATTACTTAAACTATCAGACAGTTTGGGCTATTCCCAAGAGAACACGGAGCTCTTAAAGAGGCGTGTACGCATAGAAGTTGTACTAGTTTAGTGAAGTTACATGAGGACTTGGTTTTGTGTGTGAGGCTAAAGAACTTTACTTTATAATTTAAACAACAGGAATGCGAGTTGAAGTTGAATACGGAACGTTTTCACCTTGGCTTAGAAGGCGTGGTGAGTCCACGCTGCCGACGTGCGCTTCGACCACAGATGTCTCCACTCTGGACCTCGTAAAAGGTACAGCTCGTGACAGCTTCAACACCCAGAGTCAAAGTCACAAGTCCGCAGCACGGAGTCAACACGGCGATGGCCACGATGACGCACCCAGCTCAATTCACCTCTGCAATCTGGCTGCTACGGCCAGCATTTACGCGTAGCGTAGGTACGCAGCCAGTGCTATCACTGAAAATAATACTTTGTCTTAACAAACAATCGACACACGACATATCCCTGCAAGACAAGTACACGACAAATTCACTCAGACAATCCCTAACTAATTGCACCATTCTAATCGAAATAATTATGTAATAAAAGGAATTTCTCTTACCCGGCGAGAATCAGGGTTAGACAGATTTGTCCGTTACATCGGCTGATGTGTGTTTCCACAAGAAAAGAAAAGAAAGATGTCTGTAACAATTTGAGAACAAAAACACGTTAGGAAATCTTATACGAATTTCGAGAAATAACATCGCTAACCACTTCTAGACAACGCAGGGTCACTCACCGAATGGTTTATTGTGTCATCGTAGGTTTTGTGTCTAGGATGCCTCCAGATATGAGTGCTCACATTTTCGAAGACAAAATGGCTTCCTCCGCAGGAGAAGCGAGTACGTCCTCACGTCGTGAGCTTTGGGGACGCACTGCCTGAGCGCTGTGCCACAGCTCTAACCATCGGAACACTAGAGATGCCCATACGCAATCGCGAATCTTTCCGATTCCAAAGACAAACGAAGCTATTAGTTGATTTGATTGAGGTTCATTATGAAATAATTGATTCATACGATTAGATACAAAATAAAACACTCCTTTATTTAATATTTATGAATATTAATCCTTAAATGATTAAGAAGACATCGAGCAGAGTCGATTCAGTGTTGCCAGCTGCAACGATCCGCTAACGTATTTGAACAATGCCGCTACTAGATGGCGTTAGATCTGCACCTCTGCCTTGCTCGTCAGTGTTCCTGTAGGAATACCAGAAACTAGGTGGCGCTAGTAGTGGGAAAACTATCAAAATTGTCAGATACGATATTACTGTGTAACATTACCGCTCCAGTTAGAGAAAAAAAAAAAAATTTTTTTTTTTTTTTTTCTTTTTTCAAAAAAAATGCAAGGGAGTAGGATCCTTAACGTAAAGAAAACATCCGAAAGAGTGTCAAAGAATGAACGCAGACACCAACACCTCCGCTCGTTCTCCAGACGAACAACGAAAAGCCGAAGAGAGTAATACCTGAGGACGGCATACCCGTCAAAGATAACGCAGGCATCAACACCTCTGTGAGTGTTCCTGGACGAACACTAGAAAGCCCAGGGAATACCACTGATGGTGGTATACCTGTCAAAGATAACGCAGGTATCCCAAGAAGTAGGTGGCGCGACATTCGATTTCCTGAAAGTCTCGCAGAAAGTCACGAGGACAGAAACCTCGTACAGCGCAAAAGGGCAAAAGTTGGCTTGTTGCTATTAAAGCATGGAATGCTGCCTTTTAAAAAAGAAGGCTGTTTGCATTAGTTAATATTTTTCCGCCTCATTGATGAGGTTTTCAATGAATGGGGAAAATGTTTGTAAATACTTAAAATGTGATTTTGGAGTGGAAAAAGGAAACTTGAAATACCAATGCGTTGGAAAATATTTTTGAACACTCAAAATGTGATTTCTAAGTGGAAAAGGAATTTAAAATACCAAACAAGTATAATTGTTTATGTTTTTAAAGTTTTAATGGGAAGGAATAAAATTGTATTGTTTATATGGAAAACTTTCAATCGGATATCATTTTGTATCAGACAAAAAAAAAAATCCTCCATCCAGAAGTATCTCAAGAGAGAGCCCAACTGCCTTCTAACCTATCAACTTATCCTACACATTACCACTACGACACAACCCTATGTAGAGGTCAACGACCCTTGACCCACATACGAGTATCACCTCAGAGTTAGACAACAACAAAAGATAAATAGTTGAGCAGACGTGACAGTTGTCACCCCATCTCAGCATAAGCTTAGACTAAGTTTCAAAAGTTTTAGATGAGAAAAGAAATTCTGTCGACTGTACGTGAGGCTTCATACGTTGACAAACTGTCCTGAAAATAGCTAACCTTGAGCGATTCCAATTAACACGACAAATCAACACCAGTCTTAGAAATAAAAGAAGACATACTGTATACGAGTAACATCAGCGCCTGCATATGTTGATTAGACATACACCTGTGATCGAGGTCACATGGTTGCACCAACAGAAATCTCAACAGCAGTTCAAAGAAAACAACCCCTTTTCCACACAGGAATCTCCAAGTAGTAGACTTGAATTTAAGATGTGTCATTCCGACAACAGTAGAAGTAGAAGACTTATTTGTCTTTAAGATAAGAACTGAATTATTTTTCAGCAGTAGAAGAGAACAGACGTGGACATATTTATTCCAACAGCTTAACCTAATGTCGACAGTAAAAGCTTAAATGTATGAACCGGTTAACCTAACAATCCTAATCTATTTCTTACGCGTAGGCGTCCCCACTCTATGTGATATTTACCTATCTATTTTCCTAACGAACTGTACCTTGACAACTAAGCATGCACTTATCAAATTATTCTGTATACTACGAAATTAACTAACACAAACGATGGTACCAATCGGTGTGTATCCTAATAATGAGGTCGACTGTCCATTCCAGATTATTTTCATTTGAGTGTAAAGTAAATACCTATCGGTGTTTTACCTAAGAGAAGCTACGTCCCTACGTCTCACTCAAAGAATAACGGTTTCTCAATATTGTGAAATTCTACGTCAGGCAACACATCACTAAGTGCAATGTGCATGTACACGGTTCGTTTATTACCTAACATTCCCTAGACGGAATCCATATTTTATTTAATCAGTAGTCAGCAAAATACGCTTGAGTAAAAGAAATCAGATAAACATTACGTCATCAGTTACTTAAAATCTCAATCCTTGAACACAAGTCTACCTAGAAGGCAAAGTTAAGTTTCCCTAACCTAATCGCGACTCATTATCTGCGCGCATCAACCCATACGCTAACTACCTACATTTGAGTAGTATTAGTCACTATGTTAAGATATCTCGCACAGCAAGAATAGTCAAGCAAAGAGTGCAATGACCTAATTACGTTAATATATTAAAATACTGCATTCTGAGAGTTAAAAAATGATAATTATTCAGTTAAAATTTCCAGTCGGAACATTAAAGTGAACTTTATTACACCGATAGAATAAATAAAAGAATTAAACTTAACCTTTTCAACGCCGAAATTTATTTTTATAGTTTTAGTTATAGTAGAAGATTCACTTAGTTATAAGACCACTAAAAGACAGAATTAAAAAAACATCTTCACAAAATTTTAACCCTTTGAACGCCATGACATATATATGGTTTTCCGTTTAGCATGTGATTTGAACAGTTACTCTAACACCAAATAGAAAAGAATTAAAAAAATTGAAAACCTTAACCCTTTTTTACGCCAAAATATTTTTTTTTTTATAATTTTATTTATGATACTTTAGGTATTTGACTCTCCACGGATTAGATGAACTATAATTTTTTTTTTTTTTTTTTTTTTTTCTAAATTTTAACCTTTTTAACGCCATAAGGGCTTCGTAGTTTATAGTTAATCTAAGATTTATTTAAGTATTCGAATTTGCATGGAATATATAGAATATATTCATGAAACTAAATGTTTACAAGGTTCAACCTTTTAAACGCCACAACATTATCATTAATCTCAATCTTGTTAAAGTTTAAATACCTAGTTAAACCTTCACAAAACAGAATTTACTTTAAAGAAAAGGCTTCATTTATCCAAAGTGTTAATAGGAATTAATCTTTGTTTTAATTATGACAGAACAAAAAATGTCAGCACTCAAATATCAACCTGTGCCATCTTCGCTACCCACATACTACGCTTCACGATAAAGATATGCAATTTTGCAATGCTGCTTCCGCTCCTTCTCATCGCGCGCGGTAGCACTAAAGTTTAACCTACGGTTAACCATCGGTTAGGTTGTTATAAGAAAATAGCTTTTAATTTTGAGAAAATGTCAAGAACATGCAATGTGATTTATTTAGTATGGTTGATATATAAAATATCCTAAACTGGAAGTATGGAAAATTACATTTTAGCATTAAAATGGCTTAATTAGTTTAAATTTCATATGTTAAAAAAAAAACCTAAGTTGTGAACATTTTGTCGTATATCACGTCAAGAGAGAGTAAAATTATTTGAAACTGTATATTATTATCGTTTACAATGGAAACAAAACATTAAGATTAACTTTAGCTATAAGTCGACCGTTAACCGACGCTTAACGGTTGCGATAAACCGGCCCTATAACACAGTACTATATAATCGTTTAAATCGGCTGAGATTTTATGATGTCTTTTACATGCCAAATGCCTAGAGATTTTTGAGTATTAAAATCGCGGAGTTCGTACGTTACCGGTGATATCTTTCTAAGTACGACACACTTTTTAAATTTGGGAGCTAATTTTTGAGCAAAGAATTTACTTGCGTCGGAGAGAGGAAACTCTCTTTTCCAAACCACTTGACCCACGTCATATTCCAAGCGTCTCCTACCTCGATTGTAATACACTCGGCCTCGCTGATAAGACTTCTGTAAACGGTCATTGACCTTCTCAAAGATAGGTTTTAAATGTGACAACATTGAAGAATATAAATCCCTATTAGTGAATTGCAAATCACTCCCGCTAGGAGGTCTTGAAGGGTACCATTCACCGGAGAGAATAGCCTCTCGTCCACTATTTAGAAAATAAGGGCTAAAACCAGTAACTTCGTGAACAGCTGTGTTTATAGCGAACTCGATCGCACTAACTTCTCGATCCCATGTGCGGTGATCGGTTCCGACATAAGATGCAATCGCTGTACCTATAACTTTAAGAGTGCGTTCTGCAGGGTTATTCTGCGGAGTAAATCTACAGTTATAAAAGAATTTGGGTATCTTGTACTTCTCCTTCAATGACTGCATGTGATTAGACACATACTGTGGACCATTGTCCATTATAATGCACTGAGGGACTCCATACTTCAAGATAACATTGTTTTCAATTAAACTTACAACAGTTTTCGCCAATGAGTTTCTCATGGGGAAAATACAAGTATATTTAGTAAAACAGTCACAGACTATTAGAATAAATTTAAAGCCTTTATAGCTTCGAGGGAGAGGTCCCAAAATGTCAGTACATACCACTTGCCAAGGTCGTTGAACCTTCTTGGGGTTCTCCATCAGACCAGCAGGTGCCTCATTAGTGCTTTTATAAGCTAAACAGATTTGACAGTTTTTCACATACCTTTTAATATCGCTTAGCATCTTGGGCCAAAAATATGTTTGTGCTACCCGTTTTAAAGTTTTAAAGATACCTAAGTGTGCAGCGTCCGACCTATCATGACATTGCTTAAGTATATCCTGCTTAGACTCGTTAGGCACGACTAATTTCCATTCTGAATCCCTAGATAACGGATTTTTGTTTCTAATACGTTTATACAGGTTGTCATTTAAGATTTTAAAGTCAGGAAATTTCTGAGGAGTTGATTCGACCCTATTATAAGTTTTAGTATACCAGGCATCAGTAACATCATTTATTGGACAGATAAGCTCAATTGCCTCAGACGATATCGGAGCCCTAGAAAGCGCGTCTGCTAGCTTATTATCGGATCCCTTTTTGTATTGGATATCGAAATTAAATTGAGATAGTCTAAGAGCCCACCTAGCTAAACGTCCAGTTGGTGATTTTAGACTGACCAGCCACTGTAAACTACTGTGGTCAGTGTAAACCTTAGTTCGGAAAGGAGAGCCTTCTATATAGCCTCTGAACTTCTCTAGAGCGAATATGAGAGCGTTAAGTTCTTTTTCAGAGACAGAGTGGTTTCTCTCTGTACGAGTAAGGGTTCTACTAGCATAGGCGATAGCGTGCTCGTGTCCTTCATCGTCTAACTGAGATAATGCGCATCCTAATCCAACATCAGAAGCGTCAGTCGAAATGACAAAAGGTCTATCAAATTTAGGAATAGACAGGATCGGTGCTGTCACCAATAGTTCCTTAACTATTTTAAATGCCTCATCGGCCTCCGCCGTAAATTGGAAAGAAGTTCCTTTCGGAAGTTTTCTAGTAAGCTTATTTAAAGGAGCACAAACAGAGGAATAGCTTTTTATAAATCGACGGTACCAGGACACCATGCCTAGAAAACGTCTTAGTTCCTTCTGAGAAGTAGGTACAGGAAAGTCTACGATAGCTCGCACTTTGTCACTATCCGTACGCAAACCCCTGCGATCTACGACATATCCTAAAAATTTCAAAGAAGAGCGACAGAAAACAGATTTTTCTAAGTTAATAGTGAGTCCGGCTTGCTTCAACTTTTCACAAGCTTTTCTCAATAAGGTCATGTGATCCTCAAACGTTTCAGAAATCAATATAATGTCATCGACATAGTAGAAAATGTTATGAGCAAACTCTGGTCCAAAGACCTTATCCATGAGTCTCATCATCCGAGCACTAGAATTAACTAGACCAAATGGAAGTCTGCGGAATTGAAAGCTTCCTAGTCCCGGCAAGGAGAAACAAGTTTTCTCTCTCGATTCCTTAGCTAACTTAATTTGGAAAAAGGCAGATTTTAAATCTAAAGAACTCATGTATTTAGCATTATTGAGAGAATCTAATATTTCCTGAACCCTAGGCATAGGATATGTATCTACTTTAGTTAAGCTGTTCAGTTTTCGACTATCTAAGCACATTCTCAGCTCACCGTTAGCTTTAGGCACTAAAAGGATTGGACTATTCCAAGCAGAGTTACTTTTCTCTATAATACCCATTCGCAACATTTCATTGATTTCCTTTCGAACGTATTCCCGGTGGTGAAATGGAATCGGATAATATTTTTGCTTGACTGGTGGATGATCACCCGTATCAATGACGTGCTCCTCGAGTGGAGTACAGCCCAAACGGTCCTTGGTAGCCGTGATGCATTTAAATCCCGAGACAACCCTATTTAATTGTGCCTTTTGAAGGTCATTTAAATCCTCTAAATCGTGCAAATGTACTTCAGAGTCTTTCAATAAGTTAATATTAGAAGATGCAGTGCGATAGTGCTTCGATTTTAAAATGTCAGAACAAAGGTTAAACTTGGCTAGAAAATCTACGCCTAGTATAAGAGGAGTGTTCACATCTCTACATACAAAGAATGTGACATAGTGTAAGTCATGTTTATAAGAGATAGGTACTTCTATTTTCCCTAGTACTAACAAGCGTGAACCGTTACCTACAGTCAAGTCTTTCGCACATGTCTGCAAAGGAAATTGCAAGCCTTCCTTATACAATAGTGAATACGCGGATTCACTAATTATCGACACGGCAGCTCCACTGTCCGCTAACGCGTTACACTCTAAACCTAGAATACCTACAGACAAGAACGGTCTAGGATCTCCTAAGTTTTCTTTAAATAAAGGTTGATAAGAGTTATTTTGCAACATATCAGACGAGTATAGTTGTGTTTGTGTAGACCGGTCAGAGACTCGAGTAGTCTTAGAATTATTATTATTATTAAAGTTAGTTGCCTCTGACCTGTCACCTAGTTTTTTGTGCAAGGGCAATTTCTAGTAAGGACTCCAGGTCTCTTACACCTAAAGCATATGGGAGTGGGATATGCGTCACAACGAGAATGGTGATGGTTTCCACCACATTTTCCGCAACCAACAGTAGCTCTATTCTGTCCCTGATTAACGTTACGAGGTCTAGCATCAGAAGATGAAGGAATTGGGTTTGAGATCCCACTGCAAAAGTTAGGTATAACTAGCTCTCTACCTGTGTTCAAGAATCCACGGTTCTCGCATTTAAACTTTGATACTTCTAAACGCGCACAAATGTTCTTAAGTTCCCTAACGGTACGTACTTCAGTTAAAGCCAGACGCGAAATAAAATATGGATTCATGTTCGTCATGATAATTTCGAGTTGTTCTGCGTCGGTAATAGGTACTGACAGACGCAAAAACAAGCTTTCCATGATGTTAACATACGACCTAATCGATTCATTCTTGTCCTGCAATCTAGCCTTAATCTGGTTCAATAGACATCTTTCGTATTCTACCGGTTGAAACTCGTTTTTAAGTGACTCGACAAGCTCATCAAAGGTACCAAAGTGAGATTTATTTATGCGAAACCACATCAACGCTTCCCCAGAGAAAAGATGAACCGCGTTTCTCAACAATTCCTTATCCGAAACCTCCGAAGAGTATTTAAGCTCTTGCAATCTAAAGATAAAATCTTGGACGGGAATTCTACCATCATATACGATACCCCATTTAAGCACTTGAGATGTACGACTTTGACAGAAAACCGGAGGAACAGACTCAACCAAGTTCATCGCAGAGTCCTGAGAAGATGAGCCAGGCTTCTGATTACATTTTAAATTTTCTATGGCATTGAACGCCTTAGCCACCAATGCTATCTTTTTCAGTCTCTGTTCAGAATTAATTAAAAGCAATTTTTCTAACCTGAGTATGACATGAGACAATTTCGACAAACACCTTCTCCGACACGATGAGGACGAGTGATCTGCCTGCAGAACCGCATCCAGTTTTCCCTCGCAGACCTGGAATTCGTCGTCAACAGACAAACTTGAGATAAAAGTGTTCGCTTTCGTGTTGTCTAAAGATGTGCCCTTGGCAGATTTAAATTGGGATTTAAGCTCCTCCACAGTATAGCTAGTGTCTACATCTAGGCCTCTTGCTTGCAATTCAAACATAAGTTCGTCCTTAGTCAGATTATCAACTTCAATTTGTAACGCCATGTTTGACAAGTATATCAGTATTCAACACTTAATATTTAATACAACAGATAACTAAAAACAGCTACTAGAATTATTCGTACTTATCTCCTCTATTTAAGATACATAAGATAGGTTATTATACCTATTAAGTTAAGCTTTTGATTTTACACACAATATTCAATTAAGTATAGGTCGACTTCAGAGAAATTCAAAACAGGGTTAACAGTTTTATCACTGATAAAAGTGAGTAGTATGCCAGTGCGATACTTAGCAATTAATAAAATAGATAAGTAAAAACAAGCACTACAATTATTTGCACTTATCTTTTCTATTTGAGAGATGTAGGATAGGTTTTACCTATAAAGTAAAGCTTATGATTCTACACAAATGTCAAAATAAATTATTAAAGTTGACAAGTAATTCTAAATTTAAAGTTTGCAATTTTCTATAGTTTCAAAGCAGGTATTAAGTCTTATTAAAGTTAAGAAGTAGTTTTAAATGTAAGGTTTACAGTTTTATAGCTGTAAAGTAGGTATACAGTTTAGTTACAATATAGTTGTAAAGTAGGTATTGAGTTTAGTTATAACTCAAGTAGTAGACTTTACTCACACGAGCAAAGAAAAGAGTGAATGTCCAATTGACAACCTAGACACACAATAGAAATAAAATATTTTTGACACAATAAACATTAAATATGACACAGATTAGATTAGTAGTTTTTGTTTTATAATAAAGTTAGCCTCACACACCAATGCAACTAGTATAGTTCAAAATTCAAGCTTATTTGACAGATTTCTACTGACAGAAACGATAAACACATCCACAAACGTTCCCAGACGCACCAGATAAATTGAAATTCCAGGGTTCACGTTGACGTGCTAGAAATATCTGAAATTACCGAGCCCCAAATGTTGGGCCGCCAGAAATGTAACGTGCAACTGCGCTTTGGGCAAACTGATGCAGTCCTACGCTCACCTGTGTGTGATAGTCTCTGACAGGAGTGAGTTTCTGTCCACACTTGATGTAATGCTCCGAACTAGTCAGCGAGATAAATCTAGGGTATCTTAGTGGGTAAGACGTCTTCAACGAACATGGATGAGTTTTCAGCTTAGTATTATATTTATTGAGAAAGAATAGAAAAGAGAGGGCGCCAGACACTTTTATTTTATTCTCCAAAGGTCAAGAGATAAAAAGGGATTTATGCTAGGGAGAGAGAGTTAAACAAAGCTTGAAATTATGAACCACATATATATAATTCTCATGTGGCAAGTTATAAATTACACAAGAGTAACACTTATTCTACCATTAATTACTTAAACTATCAGACAGTTTGGGCTATTCCCAAGAGAACACGGAGCTCTTAAAGAGGCGTGTACGCATAGAAGTTGTACTAGTTTAGTGAAGTTACATGAGGACTTGGTTTTGTGTGTGAGGCTAAAGAACTTTACTTTATAATTTAAACAACAGGAATGCGAGTTGAAGTTAAATACGGAACGTTTTCACCTTGGCTTAGAAGGCGTGGTGAGTCCACGCTGCCGACGTGCGCTTCGACCACAGATGTCTCCACTCTGGACCTCGTAAAAGGTACAGCTCGTGACAGCTTCAACACCCAGAGTCAAAGTCACAAGTCCGCAGCACGGAGTCAACACGGCGATGGCCACGATGACGCACCCAGCTCAATTCACCTCTGCAATCTGGCTGCTACGGCCAGCATTTACGCGTAGCGTAGGTACGCAGCCAGTGCTATCACTGAAAATAATACTTTGTCTTAACAAACAATCGACACACGACATATCCCTGCAAGACAAGTACACGACAAATTCACTCAGACAATCCCTAACTAATTGCACCATTCTAATCGAAATAATTATGTAATAAAAGGAATTTCTCTTACCCGGCGAGAATCAGGGTTAGACAGATTTGTCCGTTACATCGGCTGATGTGTGTTTCCACAAGAAAAGAAAAGAAAGATGTCTGTAACAATTTGAGAACAAAAACACGTTAGGAAATCTTATACGAATTTCGAGAAATAACATCGCTAACCACTTCTAGACAACGCAGGGTCACTCACCGAATGGTTTATTGTGTCATCGTAGGTTTTGTGTCTAGGATGCCTCCAGATATGAGTGCTCACATTTTCGAAGACAAAATGGCTTCCTCCGCAGGAGAAGCGAGTACGTCCTCACGTCGTGAGCTTTGGGGACGCACTGCCTGAGCGCTGTGCCACAGCTCTAACCATCGGAACACTAGAGATGCCCATACGCAATCGCGAATCTTTCCGATTCCAAAGACAAACGAAGCTATTAGTTGATTTGATTGAGGTTCATTATGAAATAATTGATTCATACGATTAGATACAAAATAAAACACTCCTTTATTTAATATTTATGAATATTAATCCTTAAATGATTAAGAAGACATCGAGCAGAGTCGATTCAGTGTTGCCAGCTGCAACGATCCGCTAACGTATTTGAACAATGCCGCTACTAGATGGCGTTAGATCTGCACCTCTGCCTTGCTCGTCAGTGTTCCTGTAGGAATACCAGAAACTAGGTGGCGCTAGTAGTGGGAAAACTATCAAAATTGTCAGATACGATATTACTGTGTAACAATATCAGGCATGATATGGATATGGGTCAATCAACTATTTTCTGCCACTCGTTGTCATGGTGGTGTCCTCTGGGTCACTTTTTAAAACTACGATTTTCCGTGGTTATATTTAGCAAAAGCTTTGTAATTGAAGCAGTTATAAGCCCATTCTTATGTACACTATCTCCTGACAATACCAGTAATTTATATTACCTAAATATATAAATTATCAACACTTTTCTTAGAAGTTTAATCACTACTGTCCCCTGGGTCACGGGACAGAATAACAGCATGGTGATCCACCCATATACTGATAGAATTTGTCATTTAAAGGTAAAAAGAGTAATCGCTTAAGTTGGTATATCCTTGATATTTCATATATTATGCCACTTATTAGCACATCAGACGCATCCTCTGTCTTTAGTAATACGAATGCCGTAAATAGGGAATGCAGAACCGATCTCTATGTCATAATAAAACTGATTATAACCCGTCAGTACAATAACCGGTTTTTATTCCCTAGCCGTAAACCCATAGTACATGTACGTTGTTCAACTCATAACACCCCCTTTACGTCGGAATCTAAAAATAGTTCGGTAACTGTTCACTCGCTTCACCGAAAGTACGTTATCGATTATTAATTTCGCGTCGTCCGCTGAAGTGAAAAAGTGCTGGCACTGGACATCGGAATGCACTGTATGAGGCTATTGATTATGGACAGTGAATATAACCAGTCAGTCTTGATAAAATAGCAAAATATGGATACCGTAAAACTATCTAAGTCACCACACTATTTATTTATTTTTCAAATAAGTTAGACAGCATATTACAGTAAAAACCAAGGCACTGTGAACTACAAAAAAACCGGCCAAGTGCGAGTCGGACTCGCGCACGAAGGGTTCCGTAAATCCGTACCAATATTGAACAAAAAACACGTTCTTTGTATGGGGTCCTCCTTTAATTTTTACTTATTTATTATTTTAATTGTTTGTTGTTATACCGGTAACAAAAATATACATTCAGTGAAAATTTCAACTGTCTACCTATAACGGTTCATGACAAAATGCCCGTTGAACGAAATATCATACAAAAAGCCCTATTTTTGCGTGGAAGCCCCCCTTAATTATAATTGTTTTATCATGAATAGTATTTGTTGTTATAGCGGCAACAGAAATACATCATCTCTGAAAATTTTAACTGTCTAGCTGTCACCGTTCTTGAGATACAGCCTGGTGACAGACGGACGGACGGACGGACGGACAGCGAAGTCTCAGTAATAGGGTCCCGTTTTATGCCCTTTGGGTACGGAACCCTAAAAATGCATATAACAAAGACTTAAAACTAGTTACATTTAGGCGACACAACGGTGTGGCTCCGTTGCATCGTCTGATCTGGTGCAGAATACGGCAGATTGCCCCGGAACTGCCGAAACACGACACCCTTCGGCCAGAAGTCTGCATTTGCGATAGTGTCCTGCAGCCAGCTGCTGATGGTGCATGGTGCTGATGTATGGCCCAAAACAAAGCTAATTCATCACTATCAAGATCTATATTCTATCAGTGATTTTTAACTATTTTTATTTAAATATTTTTAATAAACCTCCTCGCAGTCTTTTTCTTGGCGGTCTTGGGTTCGAATCCTGGCAGCAGCGTAATATAGATTGCAGCGTAACATAGAGCAATATAGATTGAATTGATGTATGACGTACTTGACGACCCTAGTACTTCAATGACTTTTGCTCGCATTTTACAAACCCTGGGGCCCAATTCGAGATTGACATTTGAGTGATCGCCAAACGTCAAATCTCTATTAGATAACAATTATATCGCCATTGAACTGTCATTTAAATGCGATGAGCTTAAAAGTGACATATCTCATCTCAATTTTGGAAATACGAAGGCGATAATGATTGTCAAAAATGTTATTCATGTATATAAATTTCTGTTTAGAACGAAACGTACCTAACGGACTAATTTCACGTACTACGTGGTCAATTACCGTGGTATATGCGCCTGTTATTTATGCCGTCACATACAGAGGAAGCGAAAATTTTGCGCGTCCGAATTGACGAAGTTGCGATGTTCTAGGGATATCGCCACTTGTCAAGTAGGCACACGTCAAAAGTGACGGATGGCGATGAAAAGGAGAGATCTCCATTATATCTCTAAAATTGGTCAAATACCCCCCCCTGGTTATGGATTTGCATTTAAGTATATATATTTATCTACACAAGTCTTGAATTATCGTCGTCTAATACCCACATATAACACAAGCCTTCTCTTAATTTTGATTTGTGTGAGGTTGTCGGATATTTTTTAAATTAAGTATTCCTCTTACATTTTATCCGGAATAATTGTCATATGCTAAAGAGTATAGATATTTCGAGTTAATTTGGACAGCAGCTGGAGACTGGACTATAATTTGGTAGTTTTGCGGTACCTACATAAAAACTTTATTTATTTATTTATTTAAAATTAAATCATTATTTTTTTTTATTTAACCTTAAACTTTACTACCTAATTC
Organism: Apotomis betuletana; assembly: GCA_932273695.1. Lineage (NCBI taxonomy): Eukaryota > Metazoa > Arthropoda > Insecta > Lepidoptera > Tortricidae > Apotomis > Apotomis betuletana. Next base: position 24,049,751 of record OW026306.1, read on the forward strand.
AACGGACCACTTGGGATTGAACAAAGTTAGGGTAGAACGAATGGATGGTTAGCCGGCATTACGGACATCTGAACATCCGAGTATCCGAACATCCGGACATACTAAAGATTTTTTGGCCTAGCTGTATCGGAGACACTTTGCTCGCTCGGTCAATAAAATTAGGTTTTCAGATGGACTTTGAGAAATGAGAACTCTCTGCGGCGCTTTAATCTGTAGTTTAGGCAGATAAATTAACTCATATCCGAGCTACTGGCTAGTAAAATTCCAGTCGAGATTTAACGGATTAAAATAAAAATAACTATATCCAGTATCGTTCATTTATACCAAACTTGACTTTTAAGTAGCTCCTCCGAAACCCATTAAACATGAATCATTCCAAACTGCAAACAATTTATGAAGCACACGATTTAAAACAAAGCTTATTTAAATCATCCAGCTCGTACAAAGCTTCGTCAACTTTCCCATCAAGTTTTAAGGTTGGCAATCCTTTGTGGGCATCAAAGGAACAAAGGGAAAGTTTGCAATGAATCGATTGACGATTCCATTGAAGCAATCATGCACAGAATAAGTAGTATGCTGAATTATTAATGAATAATGTTTCCCGGTATAGTTCTCTGTATAACTCAAATGGATTTTATTGCACAAAGTTTTGTACTGTCTTCTGCAAAACATACAAATGTTTTCCGTTACTCTTATTTTTGACGGGAATTTTAAAAGCAGATTCGTTTGGTATAATGTATTTTTTTAACAAATTACCTGATAATGTTTTTAAATTATCCTTTCCATCTCTCAAACATTATTTAAAAAAATCTCATATGTCAACGGCATAATTATAGAGTAGAGATGTGACAGACAAAAAAGGCCTGGCCTGAACCAGAAACCAAGTAACTGACCTCTTCTCCTTAAGGCCTTATTCCTTTTAAAAAAAAATTAATCATATGACAAATACAATTATAATTTCAACCAACTTGAACTTGAAGTGGATAATACTTTGCTCTAAGTTCTGGAAAGTAACATAGCTATTTTATGCTTTCATTGCGTGCAGTCGAAATTTTGTCAAATTCGAGTAGTTTTTAACCGACTTCAAAAAAAGGAGGAGGTTCTCTATTCGAACAAATTTTTTTTTTTTTTGTATGTTTGTTACTCGATATCTCCGAGAACCGTGAACCGATTTTTTGAACGGATAAGGAGCGAGTGTTAGATTGTACGAGTTTCAATTTCCCTTCCTGTACATATCATAATTGTTGTGTGGCCGCCGTTGGCACCGGCTGTGGCTCCATATTGGGTGTGCTATAGTTATTAGTTTTACAAGCTGTCCTATCTCTGTCTGCGGTAATATTTATTTTATTTATTTCATCAAATAGTTTTCTCTGTCGTCTGCAAATTGACTTAAACCTTTCGTTTTCGTTTACAGTTGCTGTTGCTTTCTTCTAATAACCATATTTTTCATCACACTAATATTATAATCTGGAAGTTTGCGAGTGTGTTTGTGTGTATGTCTGTTACATCTTCTACTGCAACGGCTGGACTAATTTTGATAAATTTTGGTATGAAGATATCTGACACCCTGGTAACACACAGGCTACTTTTTATCCCGAAAAAAATTCGTGTTCCCGTGGGGTGAGCGGGTAAATCTAACATAAACAATTAAGGTTGAATCGGACCCCACTCAGCGTGTTGTCACTGAAAGCCGCGGCCTCGGTTTTCAGTGGACACCTGCTTACAACAACTTAGATGCTAAAAATACACACAAAAACTGGCCAAGTGCGAGTTGGACTCGCGCGCCGAGGGTTCCGTCCAAACACTTATCCTATCTTAACTGGACGGGTTAAGTTAAGTTTGCACCTGGTATGGCGCTGGATACAAATGTGGTGCTAAGTTAACGCAGCCGATCACGTTTGTTGTATTGGAGTCTCACTTAAATATTTAATTCTGTTTTTAGTACCTGTTGTTATAGCGGGAACAGAAATACGACATCTGTGAAAATTTTAACGGTGTAGGTAGCACGGTTCATGAGATACAGCCTGATAACAGACGGACAGCGGAGGGTCAGTAATAGGGTCCCTTTTTTACCCTTGGGGTACGGAACCCTAAAAACTATAACAGATAGGAACACAACGAAATAGATAAAAAATAAAATAAGTGATAACAGACATATTTATGTACTTAACATTAAATCGAATGTGTGTGTCATCATTTATTATAATTTTACAACCGAAATACTAACTCGACAAACCTGCAACAACCAATTTATATGTAGGTACAGTCTAATAATAACACACTTACATAACAAAAACAAAACCGAACCAATAAATATGGTTTTACCAAAGGTTAAGTAAAGGTTATCAAAGAAGAAAATGTAATATGATCTTGATCCATTGCAATGTAAGCAGGACTCGAACCTGCGACCCTACGTTTCCGGCGTAGTGCTCTCCCAACTGAGATCACATCGTGACGTCAATCACACCAAATCGTTTATTCCATAATTCCCTTTTTTTCTCAAACATGCAATAAAATGTCGTCACAACGTGCGTTATAACAGGCTTCGAAGTATCACGTTTCGGGCGGAACAACTCGAGAGGACTATAAAGGAATGTCATAAAAATTGAAGGTCTAAGCTAGGAAGTATTTTTTTTTAAACATGGCGTCTGTGTTTATGAGCACGCTAAACAGCTGTATTATATATTTTTTGTGGTTTATTGTTTGAGAAAAGCAATGTATGCATATCCGTGAAAAGAGCTTGAAGGCTTCTTATCACTATCCGGCCTCCCTAAGGACGAACGTCTATACCTTTAATTCACTATCCCCACGGTCGGCCGTCTATACCTACTCATCCGGCAAGATCTTCTCTCCCGGCATCTACAGTTATGTAAGTACTATAAATTTTTGGAGTAGTAGGGCCTCGTGCAGGGTCCGTCCGGATTGTTACTACCGTCTTGCCTGCTAACCCACCGCCAAACAGCAATGTTCGCATTGTTGTGTTCCGGTGTGGGGGTAAGATAGCCGGTGAAATTACCAGCATAGAGGCATTCTATCTTCGTCCTCCGGGTAGGCAAGCACTTGTGACTCCTCTGGTGTTGCAGGTGTTTATGGGCGACGGTAATCGCTTTCCATCAGGCGATACGTTTGCTCGTTTGCCCCCTTTGACATAAAAAAAAAAAAAAATGCTTACTCACAACTTAAACTCCGTTTCTTTTCATTCGTCGACCCAACATCAGTTATTAATAATCTTCCTTCAATTACCTGCTTCACTTTTGAACATGACCTTATTTTCTCCTTAGACACTTAGAAGCAGTAGACTCATAATATTCAAACTTAAATAATTGTCAGTTGATGAATGGCAGGGATTATCCACATCCTCACGCTACGTTCACAATAGGCTCACAAATATCGAACAAAATGACGTATCTGTCCGAAACGCTGATGGCGGTTATGCTCTTTTTTCCCACGTATCTACTGAGTGTGTCAAAACGACGTATTGAAATGAGAAACGTACGGCAGTTAAGCCCTTTTATACGATGGTATTATGTGAACTGTCTTAGTCGGGGATGGAGAGTGAGGACGCTTTGCTATTGAGCTGAACATGTGTGGAAACTTATGAAGATATTTAACGTTATAAGTACTTCATACAAGCGAATACCTGGAAAGCACAGAATAGACATTAGTTACAAGTACAGAAGGCTGACTTTTATATTCTTAAATAATTCAATTAAATTAAATTTATTACTTTCAGGCATCTATACACAAATTTTCAAGTTCATCAAATATTTGCCCTTGATGGAGGGATTCTGTTTAATTTAATTCAATTCATTTATTTCAGGCATCCAAAATGGCCCATCCCATCCCAAACCTAAACCTTACAACCTAATATATTGACATATTAAATAAAACATCAAAATAAACTTAACAACTTCGAACCCCGGACCACCGGTTCAGTAGCCAACCGCGTCGTCAAAACAAATCAAAATTAGGTACTTAAATGTATACCTACGAGTATTAAAAAGGTATAATATACTGAAAAACTCGGTCACATTCATGTTATGTTTTTACATTCGTTGTTCGTGATGTACAAGCTTTGCTTAGTTTGGGACTAGGTCAATTTGAGTCATTTTAAAAAAAAACATTTACATAGTTAAATTCTTAATAAAAACAAAATTACGATCGCTTCTTTTGTGTTATGAAAGTTACTCATACAAAATATATGGGTAACTATCGTAACACAAAGGAATCAATTAAGTTACTTTTTAAATTAAAGCCCTTAACTATGTACAATGAGCTGCAGAATTCCATGGCCCATTTATGAATGAATTCATTCATAAATGGACCATGCATTTCTGCATGTACACGTATTTTGAAAATTACTCATTTATGTAAGATTGTCCCTTAATATTCGACGTACTGTGAACGCCCTCTGCCCCATCGAGGGGACATAGGACATTAAGTCAAGTCCCTTAATGTTTATATATTTTGGCAACATTATACATTTTATAGTTCTATTCATAGTCATAAAAGCAGCTATTACAACACAAGTCTCTTTTGTCTCTACGCCTATTGTCTGATTCAATCTTTGAACGTTGTCAGTGTGACCCAACGTATAAGGGAACATCATTATATTCATTATAGTGACGCGTGTCTCGGCAGCATAACGGCTATTATTAGACGCCCTTAGTGAACATGACACAGCTTGTAATTCTCGATAGATGTGAAAACATGTAGCAACAAGCACCGAGTAAGTTGACGACGCGGTTGGCTCAGTTTGAACCGGGGTTCCTGGGTTCGAATCCCGGCCAGGCTAAATATTTGTTTGATGAACTCGAATATTTGTTCCTGGGTCATATATGTATTTATATATTATGTATATCGTCATCTAGTACCCATAATACAAGCTTTGCTTAGTTTGGGACTAGATCGATTTGTGTAAAACTGTCCCTTAATATTTATTTATTTATTTTAATAATAATAATTACCTACAATAAAAATTAAACTTGTTGGGCATATCTAAGTCAACATAAGCGCGATTAACGTATGTACCTATACATAAATCAGGTCAATCGGAAACCGAGAAGTAGGTAGGTCAAAGCAGATTTGACCATACAGACAGACAGACAGATTGCACCAGGACAAGAGAACTAAATGAAAGCTAATAAAATACTCTGACCTATTTTGCAGTAAAAAAGCAAACGCATGAATGCGAACTTCGTCAAAGGGAGTATGCACCCCGAGCACATTATACTCGTACCTATGGAAGGCTTTGATGAAAAAAGCGTTGAAAATATTAAACTAAATGCCGAGGAACACGAAACTAGTGGCATGTGAGATGTCAAAATAACTGAAACATGTATTTTTTTACTTTTTCAACCCTTATGTCGTACATACAAATCCTCCATCGCGATTTTTCTTCAAGACTTTTTCTGAAATAATTACCGCTGTCCATAGAAGAAAATCACTACAAAAAAAAGCTTTTTTTATAGTAGGGATTACCTACTAGTATATTTATTTAGGGAAAAGAGAAAACAAGATCGGTAGCAAAGATGTCAAGATTGATACAGAATATCCGCAAGGGGCGCGTGTGTAGCAATATGATAAAGTCCCTGATGAAGGGCTCCATACGAGTTCGAAACATGTCGGGCCGTTCCTGACAATTTCACGTGAGTGTAAACCGCTTAATACAATAATTAAATATGATAAAGGTTCAAAAAGGATAATAATTATAAATTTATGAAACATGTGTAATGTCTAATTTTTTATGTGGGTAGGTACACCACATTTCTTTATTTAAGCTTTAAATATTTACAAAGATCAAAGCTTAAAGAAAAAATGAAAAAGGAGCTACCTGGGGGAAGAGACCGGGTTTCGAACCCGGTACCTCTGGATTGCCGGTCCAGCGCGTTAACCATTTGGAGCTAGGGTAGCGATATGGTTAACGCGCTGGACCTTTTAATTATTAAAACTATCTTTAATTATAAAAACGGTTTGAACTCACGTAAAAAATTACAGGAATGGCCCGACACAGGCCTCTCTTCATCAAGGACAGCTATCCGCGCTGCTACGGATATGGAGTGCTTTCATAGTTCGTACGGAACTATCCGTGCGCGAGTTCGATTCACACTTGGCCGGCTTTTCTTGATATGACCTATTGAGCTTTTCATTTTCTACCATCAGCCTCCCTATTTAGACCACGCCTACTCATAGCTAGCAGCACTAAAACCCAGCCCATATAAGACTACCGCAAACCACTCAAAACAAGCAACTCGATTCCCGCTAAGCGGAAGCGCAGTTATCGGGACTACCGCGCGGTCGGCCCCATTATTCGATCACGGCCTGATGGAACACAACAAACCCTGTTTACGTCCGCGAATGCACTCACCTCGCCTTGGCTGTTGCCTGTAATTAGATCCATCTAGGCTATCCAGCGAATCAGAAGTTTCCATAAACTACTTTGAATATAGAGCATCCTGTTTGGTCAATAATTATAAAGGGGATATTGTTAAATGCACATCTGTATAATTTTTCAGCACACTAGGTAACTCCACTAATTAACTGAATGCATACCAGAAAAACTAATGCAGTGCAAAAAAACAATTGATTAACTGAACATGTCCTACAAAAAAAAATTAAACATCATACAAAACGAGATGACCTTTTTAACCGAATTCACACCAAAAATATGGTTCATACATCGGATATATTTGAAAGTTTCACCAAAAATACTGACTTGCACACTAATTATCCTCGCACTGCACACTAAGATCCGACTCGGCCGGGTTAGGTGAGGTTAGTTTTTTTTTTAATATCCAGTAAAACAGTTTTGCAATTACCTTTAAATAGTATATTTAATTCGCATTATTTAGTGTGCATAATTATTGTGGAAGTCACTATTTTTGGTGAAAGTTTCAAATATTTTGATCGAAAAAAGGGAATATACAGATATCGATTTAAATACATGCCATTATAAAGTCACGTAAAATGGTCTGGAACAGCCCGACATGTTTCGAACTCATACGGAGCTCTTCATCAGGGGCAGCTACTCGCGGCCCACAGCACTGCGTGAGCTTAAACCGTTTTAATAATTATTATTAACTAGCGATCTGCCCCGGCTTCACACGGGTGCAATGCTGATACTAAATATACTATGCATGTATTAAACATATAAACCTTCCTCATGAATCATGAATCACTCTATCTATTACAAAAACCGCATTAAAATCCGTTGTGTAGTTTTAAAGATCTAAGCGTACATAGGACAGACAGACAGACAGCAGGAAGCGACTTTGTTTTAAGCTAGGTATGTATTGAAGATTGTCTCACGATAGTTTTAATAAAATTACATAACCTCTATTGAACCAAAATAGGTTTACCCTTGACATCCTCACAAAGCGTTTATTACAATAAGTAAAAGATTATAATTATAAATGTGATTCACACTTGGCTGATTTTCGTAAAACAAATCTATACTTAATATTATAAATGCGAAAGTGTGTCTGTCTGTCTGTTACCTCTTCACGCTTAAACCACTGATTCAATTTTGATGAAATATGGCATAGAGATAGTTTAAGATCCGAGGAAGGACATAGGATAGTTTTCATCCTGGAAATTATACCTAAAAAGATTGAAAAGTGAGTGAACATTTCTGTTGGGGTGCGGTGACCCTGTAGGAAATGTAATTATTAGACAAAAAGCACAATTGCTCTTACATTTGCTTAGGCGCTTTTAATAATCCCTTTTATCAAGTTGCACGCGTACGTAGTCGCGGGCAAAAGCTAGTAACGTTATAAAACATACAGAAGTTGTTCATCATCTTTCGGTAAACTCGGTAAGGATCGTCCTAGTTACGTAATCACCGAACTTACGCCACCTCCGCCAACTGTGCCCAACTTATTTGGCAAGTCGATAAAAAAATCTCATTTTGGTGAAATGCCCTGAAGTTGGCCAATTTAATGCGCTCAGAATGTCCGAGTTAGGGGCAACGGTCTCTTGAGTCGCGGTAACTTTCATTTGTAATCTACGAGTGGATTAGGTAGAACGCTCATTACACAGAATGTAGTTTTTAGGGTTCCGTATACAAAGGGTAAAAAACGGGACCTTATGACTAAGACTCCGCTATCCGTCTGTCTGCCTGTATGTCTGTCTGTCCATCTGTTCGTCTGTCACCAGGCTGTATCTCATGAACCGTGATAGCTAGAGAGTTGACATTTTCACAAATCATGTTCTGTTGCCGCTATAACAACAAAATACCAAAACCAGAGTAAAATAAATGTCTGAGTCCCATACAACAAACGTGATCGGTTGCGTTAACGTTGCACCTCATTTGTATGCGGCGCCAAATATACCTGGTGCAAACTTAACTTAACCCGGGCAGTTAAGATGAAAAGTGCTTGTACGGAACTCTCGGTGCGCGAGTCCAACTCGCACTTGGCCAGTTTTTATTATTAGTGTAAATACCGTTTTCACTCATGGTTATTTGACCCTCCCGACGATAATAGATTATATCCATTTTAGCGTGATGGACCAGAGCAGGAAAAATGCATGGCCAATTTATGAATGAATCCGCTTTATAATTTGCAGTTTGTTAGTACACATGACCCGTTCGTTGCTGTTGTGCAATTCCTTTTATCATTAATGTTTTGGTAAGTATCATCCATGATACTTATTTCATTCATAATTTTCATGTGAATGTACCTATATATCGTGTTCACCTAGAGGTCGCTAAAGTGTAAAACAATGCAAAGATCAACACACAATGCACAAGGAAATAATCGAGAGGTCTCCTGGCGTTGGGATGGTGGAGTAATTGATACTTTAGGCCGGTAATCCAGAGGTATAGTATCGGGTTCGACACATTTAAACACCCTTTAAAACTGCCCTGAAGAAATAATAGTTTTTGTCCCAGCTTGATCGAGATTTCCTCTAACGTCGTGCCACCGAGCTTCAGAACTCTTTAGGCCAATGCATTTATTTGGAGAACAAACAGAGATATACATAAGAAACCACTTAATTATACATAGACATAGACATGTACCCTCTGAGCGGTGGTAGCCTAGTGGTTAGGGCATGCGACTTTCAATCCGGAGGTCGCGGGTTCGAACCCGGCCCGTACCAATGAGTTTTTCGGAACTTATGTACGGAATGTCATTTGATATTTACCACTCGCTTTTCGGTGAAGGAAAACATCGTGAGGAAACCACCTAAGCCCAAATAAGGCCTAGTTTCCCCTCTGGGTTGGAAGGTCAGATGGCAGTCGCTTGCGTAAAAACTAGTGCCTACGCCACATCTTGGGATTTAGGTAGCCGACCCCGATTGAGAATTCATTCTCAAAAAATGGGACAAAGGCTAGGAGGATGATGATAGACATGTACCCTCTAACAGTTCTCACTAAGACATAATTATACCTACATATTGTTTTGTAGTTAATTAAGTATTTAATAACTACACTTACCTACTTCATCGTAAAATCTAGGTATGTTGCAGAAAAAAGTGATTAAGTGGCATGCTTATACATGAATTAAGGTAAAACTTTGCATACAGGTAGAAAAAGTCATAGATTAGAAAGTTAGTCAGTAATAAGAAGTTATTGTTTTTTAAACTGGTTTCGTAATAATAAAAATATCAACCGAGATGAGATGATACTTGTAAGTTTGACAAATGTGACGTATAGGCGCGCACTAGGGAATGCAAACCTGTAATTTTTTGTATCGAAATTATCGGATTACAGGTAAATTACCGGTAATTTCCATAGAAAAATTTACCGGTTTGCATTCCCTATCGCACACCCCGGCGTTGCTGCGGCTTGTGAGCATTGTTAATTTTATTCTTGTTTCCACTATTAATATCATCTGAAACACCACACCAAATCACAAAAGCATCTGCAAGAAGTGACCTCGATGAGAAATTCGAATGAAAGGGCTCCTAATGATCGGTGCCACTCAGGGAGTGTCCTAATCTTATCGCCGCGTATCTCTGCATTAGGGCGCGATGGAAAACCATTACGAAGGTAGCGGCGCGATATCTGAGTGCTCCAGTCTATTCAATAGGTGCAGGTATAGTTCTGTGCAAGTTACAGAAAATCCAATAGAGGTGCTCGTTCGAGCTCTTGAAGCTCAAGGAATATTATTTGGAGAGAAAACGTAAACTACTAATTATTTCTCGTACAAACTGTTCCTCACCAACGATATATTAAACATTTTAGTCAAAGAGATAGATAGAGACAGATATTATAAAAAGGCAGGTAGAGATAAATAGCGACATTTCTGTAACTAGATCTGCCAAGTCCTAATTACTTCTTTGCGCGTAGACAAAGTCGCACAGTCAAAAGCTTTTGACAAAACAACGCGTGAATTCTGTCGGTTCAGCTAAGATTAAAAACTGTTAATTAATGTATAGACATTTTACAAATTGATTTTAGTTTCGACTGTACAGTATCTCCTAAAACCCATAACATAGGTAAGTACCATATCCGTAAGAAGTGGCCTCGAAGAGAACATTCGAATGAAAGGGCTCCTTAGGGTGTTGCTTAAAAATTAACTTTCAAAAAGTCATTGTCTCACCCCGCCATTATGTTCTAGTACCCTGATTAACGGATGCTAGTTTTTTTTATTTTTTTCTTAAATCAATTTTAGAGGTCGCTACCGCTTGATAAAGTTTTGGAAAAAAACATAATTTAAGTGTCAATATGACAAGCTTGGCAGTCACTATTTTATATTTATTTTACTTCTATAACGTTTGTCGATTGCTTGGGAATCCCCCTTGATCGATACATACCCCTCGCCCCCCGGCAGGCCACGTTAAGATAAGAAATCGGTCGAGTTTAGAGTGCACTGCACCCTAATGCGAAAAAATCAACTTTAGTGTCATAAAAATTGAAATTTTAATTTTCTTTTACTTAATTATCATAATTTTAATTAATTTTAATAGGAATGTATGTAAATTATATTTGTTTATTTGAACATGTTTTTATTGTTTTTCCAAAACTTTGACAGCTGGTAGCGACCCCTAAAATTGGTTTAAAAAAAAAAGCAAAAAAACTAGCATCCGTTAATAGGGGTCGTAGAACAAAATGGGGGGGTGAGACTTTAAGATTTCAGTTTTTTTCCTTTTTTCGCCATATAAGCAACACCCTAGGGCTCCTAATGATCAGTGCCACTCAGGGAGTGTCCTAATCTTATCGCCGCGTATCTCTGCATTAGGGCGCGATGGAAAACCATTACGATGGTAGCGCCGCGATATCTGAGTGCTCCGGTCTATTCAATAGGTACAGGTATTAGTTCTGTGCAAGTTACACAAAATCCACTAGAGGTGCTCGTTCGAGCTCTTGAAGCTCAAGGAATATTATTTGGAGAGAAAACGTAAACTGAATTTATGAAACGTGTAATGTCTCATTTTTTTAATGTGGGTACACCACAATTTTTATTAAAACGATTGATAAAAGATCATAGCTTATTCCCGGTTTTCCTTCTTTAAGCTTTGATCTTTGTATGAATGGTTTAAAACGTAATTTACCAATTATTTCTCGTACAAACTGTTCCTCACCATCTATATAAACATTTTAGTGGAAGAGATAGATAGAGACAGATATTATATAAAAGGTAAAAAAACTTAAAACCCGACTACGGAGAAACGAACTAAAAAGTTAAAAACAAGGTAGAAAAATGGGGTATCATCGCCTTTTTCCACAAGACAAGACATTTGACATGTAAAATGTTCTTGTATATTTTTTTCTACTGAAGTCTTCTGTTAGTTAACAACAATTACATTATAATTTAATTCAAATGCCGTAGTCGTGCGTTATCGACTATCAAAAAAACTGCAACTATACAACGAAATTTCCGTATTTCTAGTGAGATCGCCATCATCATCTGATTGAGTACCTAAAATAAGTCTTGTAAAACTCTTCTTTTAATATCAGTATGATAACGATGTGTAGCTGTGTAATAATGCTGTGCGTCCGTTTTATTCTCGACAACTTTGGTTTTTTGCTACACAAAATACCATGTTCTTTTAAAAAAATAAGAAAACTAAATAAAATAAATTCTGCTGCTACGGCTACTATATTATATAAGCGGTTTAATGCTCTTTTACTGTTTGGAGATATGTAAAAGGAAGATTGTATCGTAGGTAGTTAATGCCACAACGCACGACTACGGCATTTGAATTAAATTATAATGTAATTGTTGTTAACTAACAGAAGACTTCAGTAGAAAAAAATATACAAGAACATTTTACATGTCAAATGTCTTGTCTTGTGGAAAAAGGCGATGATACCCGATTTTTCTACCTTGTTTTAAACTATTTAGTTCGTTTCTCCGTAGTCGGGTTTTAAGTTTTTTTACCTTTTATTTTATGGTGTTTTAAAATTATTGTTTTATGTTAACATTGCCTGCGTAGACTCAAAAGTTTCATAAGATTTGTTTCCTTGTTGCCGTTTTAGAATTTTGTATTTTTTAACGCGATAGGCACCGCCCCCCTTGCCCGCGTGTTTTATATCACCATCGCCTCCGTAGACTGGAAAATTCCATAAGATCTGCTTTCTTGTTGCCGTTTCAGAACGTTGTAGTTTTTTATGGCGGGGGCTCCGCCTCCGAGCCGCCCATATTTTGTCGCCATTGCCTCCGTAGACTCAAAAGTTTTATAAGATTTGCTTTCTTGTTGCCGTTTTAGAATTTTGTATTTTATTAAGGCGGGGGGCTCCGCCCCCCGAGCCCTCCATGTTTTATGTCACCATTGCCTGCGTAGACTCAAAAGTTTTATAAGATTTGTTTCCTTGTTGCCGTTTTAAAGTGTATTTTCTTAAGGCGGGGGGCTCCGCCCCCCGAGCCCCCCATGCTTTATGCCACCATTGCCTCCGTAGACTCAAAAGTTTTATAAGATTTGCTTCCTTGTTGCTGTTTTAAACCGTTGTAGTCTTTTATTGCCGGGGGCTCCGCCCCCCGAGCCCCCCGTATTTTATGTTACTATTGCCTGCGTAGACTTAAAAGTTTTATTAGATTTTTTCCTTGTTGCCGTTTTAAAGTGTATTTTCTTAAGGCGGGGGGCTCCGCCCCCCGAGCCCCCCATACTTTATGTCACCATTGCCTCCGTAGACTCAAAAGTTTTATAAGATTTGCTTCCTTGTTGCCGTTTTAGAACGTTGTAGTCTTTTATGGCGGGGGGCTCCGCCCCCCGAGCCCCCCATGTTTTATCTTACCATGGCCTGCGTAGACTCAAATTTTTTATAAGATTTGTTTCCTTGTTGCCGTTTTAAAATGTTGTATTTTCTTAAGGCGGGGGGCTCAGCCCCCCGAACCCCCTATATTTTATGTCACCATTGCCTCCGTACACTCAAAAGTTTTACAAGATTTGCTTCCTTGTTGCCGTTTTAGAACGTTGTAGTCTTTTATGGCAGGGGGCTCCGCCCCCCGAGCCCCCCATGTTTTATGTTAACATTGCCTGCGTAGACTCAAAAGTTTTATAAGATTTGCTCCCTTCTTGCCGTTTGAGTCTGGAGCTGCTAGTCTTCTTATGATGGTTTTCTTACGTTTTCCATGTTCTTATCATAATAGTATTTGGTTTCATTATAATTATTCTGTTGGTACCTCTTTCATCAAATTGGTTTAGTACGTTACGCGTCATCAAATCATGTAAGATATTTGAATACGAATACAAATAAAGCATTAGTTTGCTAAGGCTTTGCCTTATTCGGGTGAATTTTAAGCAACACACACCATCACTTTTGAAGTCGGTTAAAAATATTCCCTACGCAATGTAAACCGTTATAACAAATCGATGGACACGTTATTGATCAAAATCGGTTAAGTAGTGTAAGCGCTCTGCTAGAGCATACTTTAATACAAACATATAGTTCCAATCACCTTTCGTGGTCTTCTGCTTCAGTTCCACCTGATCGAATTATGCTTTCTGACAACAGATACCTGAATCACTTCAGAAAATAATAACGAAATTGTACTTGTTACTATTATATTTGCAGAGTTCCGTCGATTTCTGATGGATTCCATCATCAGATCTTTACCATATTTCTAAGAAATAATAACTGAAGTGTTAACTTTCTAACAAAAAAAGATTTTTTTAAATGTGTTGATTTTTGTTATTTTTTTCGGTAGAATTTTTGCTCTCACTCGTCCTCCTTTTTTGAAGTCTGTTAAAAATGTAGCCTATGTCACCCGGACCGTAATAACGAATTGATAGACACCTCAATCACTAAAATCAGTTGAGTAGTTTTCGCGCTATGGTGGAACACACTTACATATAAATATACATACATACATACATAGACTGCTAAACTTATAACCCTTCCTTTTGGCTTTGCCGTAGTCGGGTAAAAAAGGCAGGTAGAGATAAATAGCGACATTTCTGTAACTAGATCTGCCAAATCCTAATTACTTCTTTGCGCGTAGACAAAGTCGCACAGTCAAAAGCTTTTGACAAAACGACGCGCGACGTCTGTCGTTTCAGCTAGTATTAAATCCTGTTAATCAATGTATAGACTTTTTACAAATTTATTTTAGTTTCGACTGTACAGTATCTCCTAAAACCCATAACATAGGTAAGTACCATATCCGTAAGAAGTGGCCTCGAAGAGAACATTCGAATGAAAGGGCTCCTAATGATCAGTGCCACTCAGGGAGTGTCCTAATCTTATCGCCGCGTATCTCTGCATTAGGGCGCGATGGGAAACCATTACGAAGGTAGCGCTGCGATATCTGAGTGCTCCGATCTATTCAATAGGTACAGGTATACAATTGGTACACGTATTATCGAAAGGTCAAGAAACCCACGATAACACCTGGTTTAAGGCGGCAACAAAGCCTGCAGAAAAGCACAGCCGCGATACTGCGGTCTCCGTGGCGGGGCCACTTGACGTGTGGAAAATTTGGACGTGTATATCGCTCCTGGATAGGGTTAGTCATGATACGTTGTCTCTCGCATACAGACGCTGCTTGAATCTGTGTCAAGATGTATGAGGCCTTATGATGATGGTACAAGTATATATGTAGTTCTGTGTAAGTTACAGAAAATCCACGAGCTCTCCAAGTTCAAAGAAGATTATAATTATTTTTCGTACAAACTGTTTCTCACTGTCGATATAAATATATGTTAGTGAATGAGCTAGATAGAGACAGATATATAGACAGAAAGACGCAGAGAGATAGAGATTTTGAACGGTTAGTTAAGACAATATTCCAATTCTGATTGGATTTTGTGTCAACATTTATAAAATAAAAATGTGGTATTTGCACATAAAAAAATGAATCGTTAAAAAGATTATAAAAATATTAAGTAACGGACGCATAAGCAAACAAACACAATCGCAAATTTTCGCCTTTATAATATTAGTGTGACGTTGGATCTCTGTGAATGCTTCTCCCTAGAAGAAAAATAACTATGTACCGGTTCGTACGTTTTTTAATCAAGTAATAAAATGGTAATTACAAATGTGCCTAATTTTATCGTTTTATGTCAGTTATTAATGGCAGGTTATTTGGGTGATTTGTTGGGTTTTACATGGCTAAGACTGGTTATGTACGCGCGCTGTTTCGTACGAATTAGAGTGGAAGACGGAGCCGGGCAACCTGGTGCGCACTGGTCTAAAGGTTATTTAGCGTAACTCGCGGGTCGTAGTGAGCCTGCCTTAGTAGTTACGTTACGAACGATATGCGTCAAGACGTCAGACGGCGACCCTGGAAATACATATCTCTTTTTCGCATTCAACGTTTATCACCCAGAAGATGTCCACTGTTAGGCATAGGCCTCTCCCAAAAACGCTACCATGACCAAGCTCCGCTGGCATCCATCAGACTTCAGCGACTTCCACCAGATCCTCAGTCCACCTCGTACGAAGCCTACTCACGCTACGTCTTCCCGTACGACGACACTCACTGCCATTACCACTCATCAAAAAAAAATGCCCCACTCATGGCGCAGCGTCAAATTCGTGATATGAGAATAACTGAACATCCCCATATTGCTATTGGGCGCTAATGGTGAAAGTTATTGGTTTAATGGAATTTAGTAAATTTCAAGCTTCTAAAATTGTCGTTAGCGGTAGTTTCATACCAGTATCACCCATCGCAAAAAGGTCGTAACAACTTTGGCTTTCCATACATTTACACTGCGTTTCTTGATTGAGGTTATGATGATATTGTCATAGGCTCTGGGGTTGGTAAATCAAATTAATGTCCTTAACGAGACCTTTTCAAGCGGGCCCTTTCGCAACTTTTAATTACCTAATAGGATTTGATATGTTTTTAAACGTGGACTCGCTGAATTAAGCGTCCTTTTAATGACAGAATAGTTTGTTATAATGAAAATGTCGGTAAACGGAAATGTAACCAATCATTCACATGCAATAAATCATTCATTTATTCATTCATTCACTCATGCATACATTCATTCATTTCTACATTCATCGTTCATCCATTCACTTATTCATTAATTCTTTCATTCATTCAATGTTGGAACATTGTGTAACAAAACTGTTGGCGATGATATCAGTTTGTATAGCGGAGAACTAGCCCAGTAAAAATAGCGTTTTCTGTTGATCATTTTCAAGTCTTTGATTTTTGTTTGAGTACATTATTAATGTTGACTGCTTACTTACTTCCGCTGGCGCTACAACCCTTTGTGGGTCTTGGCCTCCTCCACGATCTTCCACCAGTTGTCACGATGCCTTGCCACCTTCTTCCAGCTGGTAAACTTCCCCATCTTCCTGAGATCTTCCTCCACACAATCACTCCAACGTGTTATAGGCCTGCCTCTCGGTCTCTTCTCTCCTGTTCTTAATGTTGACGGCATGAGAGCTATATTAAAAAAGTTAGAAGATCTACTCCTATGCTTTTCTTTTTTCCCTTATTGCCAGGCTAGATGGTCAACAGTTTCCAATTTGAATCCGTCTAATGACTCCGTATGTTCACCTGTGCAGTGTTTTTTTTATAAAAAATTGGGCAAGTGCGAGCCCGACTCGCGCATGAAGGGTTCCGTACCTATACATATATAATCTATAACTAGTTTGTTGTATGGGAGCCCCCCTTAAATATTTATTTTATTTTATTTTTAGTATTTGTTGTTATAGCGGCAATAGAAATACATCATCTGTGAAAATGTCAACTGTCTAGCTATCACCGTTGTTGAGATACAGCCTGGTGACAGACGGACGGACGGCGAAGTCTCAGTAATAGGGTCCCGTTTTTACCCTTTGGGTACGGAACCCTAAAAAAACAACATGAATTGCATTAACTGCGGTAGTTTTGTCGAGTTTTTTAATTTAACTTTATTAAGATAAATAAATAAATAAATAAATATTAAGGGACAATCATACACAAATCGACCTAGTCCCAAACAAGCAAAGCTTGTACTATGGGTACTAGACGACGATATACATAATATATATATACATATATAGATAACATCCATGACCCAAGAACAAATATTTGCACAAATATTTGCCCCGGCCGGGATTCGAACCCGGGACCGCCGACTCAGTAGGCAGGTGTCTACCAACCGAGCCAAACGTGTCGTCGGCGATTTTCCTCCGCATCAGCAACAAGTTTCCGCAGTAAATCCGCGGCGATTAATGAGCGGTATCTATCGTCTACTGCTACATAATGCATTTGCTGCAAATTTCAACTGATTTTCTCACTGCGTTTAAAAAATATCTTATTTTGAATCCTATCGCGCTTTGTTTTAATCACACCCTTTTCCAATACGTAGTTATTTAAATATTCGCAAATGTCTCGATTCCGATTACTGATAATAATTCAATTTCAAATTTATTTTCATCGGTTTCTGGGTGATTTAACGGGCATTTCAACCGCTGTCAAAAATATTGAAAGATTACCCAGAGATACCATGCTGCAAACTTTCCTGTAATGACATACTCTAACCGTACTTCTTACCATAATTGATCTAATTTAAAGGACAGTATTACCCATCGGTCACGCTCATCTATGACAGCGGTCTGACGGCGGTTGAAACGCTTGTAGAATCACTTCTCCTACCGTCACACATCAAATAAAAAATTGGGCAAGTGCGAGTCCGACTCGCGCATGAAGGGTTCCGTACCATAATCTATAACAAGTTTGTTGTATGGGAGCCTTAAAGGTGAGCCTTAAAGGTGAGCCTTAGCCCTTAAATATTTATTTTATTTTATTTTTAGTATTTGTTGTTATAGCGGCAATAGAAATACATCATCTGTGAAAATTTCAACTGTCTAGCTATCACCGTTCTTGAGATACAGCCTGGTGACAGACGAACGGATGGACGGACGGACAGCGAAGTCTCAGTAATAGGGTCCCTTTTTTACCCTTTGGGTACGGAACCCTAAAAACGTTCTTGTTTTAAAAGTATGACTTACTTTACTTAATAAGGCAGGTCTGGGAGTTTTCTTTCGGCGGTGCTTTCTCCCCAGCAGTATAATGGAAATTGGTTGACATTTATATAAAAAATAATTAAGGCCCATCTACCATGTATGTAACCTTATTTCTAAAATGGGTAATTTGCACAAATGTAACTTTGACAGAGAAAAATTGCATTTTCTCTGTCAACCTTTGACAACGGTAACTTTAATAGTTGTCAGGAAGGCTGAAAGGTTTAAATTGGTTTATTTAAATAAAATTTCATTTTTTTTTTTGGGTTTTTACGATATCCTCAAAATATCTTGCATTGCTTGACGCATTTATTCGGACTGACATTCTTAACTCCCACTTTCATCTATTTTGTGACAGTTAAAAATATCAA
This sequence comes from Apotomis betuletana, assembly GCA_932273695.1. Lineage (NCBI taxonomy): Eukaryota > Metazoa > Arthropoda > Insecta > Lepidoptera > Tortricidae > Apotomis > Apotomis betuletana. The sequence goes on from OW026306.1 coordinate 24,068,477, forward strand.
TGACAGTTTACAAGTTCAGAACCTCAGTGTAACGAAGTTATGTAAGCTGAAAGATTAAATTTTGCACAATCGGCGCAATAAAAAAAATAAGAGTGCCAATAACAAGCAAAGTCTGTGCTTCTCAAACTTTTAATAGAGTCAAGCTTTCTGCCCGCCTAGTGGCTTGAGCAGTTTCAAACTACAAGTTTTTCTGCCTGACTCGAGTAGGCTGAGATGTGATCGCCGATAATCCTGATCTAGAAAAAAGAAATAATATCGTCGAGTGAATAATATAAAAATTTGTGTCAGTATGAAATCGGTGTCTCATTTTTTTAGAACGAACCGATTTTTTTTTAAACTGAATGGTTTAGGTGGGGTTCGAACCTTCGAACCCGCGTCTCCAACGGCTTTTCAGGCAAACACTGAACCTTAATTAATAAAAAAACAACAGTGTATATAAAAAGTTAATAAGGAAAAGTCTTTGAGTTAGTGACGTGAAAATCAACGTAATATAAGTTATTATTGTGTTGAAAACACTAGTGGTAACAATTAAACAAAAGATAAAGTAAAAAACACCAATTAAAAAGCTGAGATCATAAAGAAATAGTCAACAAACGATAACATGATGGTTCTCATTTTGTAGGCTAGTAGCGCGGGCCTTGGTATATGAAATGAAGTAACAATGGTGGCCAGAAAATGATCTACGTATTAAATAAATATTATAATGTGTGCCGAGCGTAACATTTTTCATTTCGCATATCACCGATAACCGGCAAGTAATTAGTTCTAACTGATAAGTTGAGTGGAAATAAACTATTAATTTATAATAATCTGGTTTAATTTACTTAAACAAAAGTACACTCGCGTTTGGATATCACAGAGTATAGAATATAGATAGTAAAACATTAGGAACGTCAAATTAAGTGACATTTACTTAAGGGCGCTAAATTTAAATCCAACACTAACTTTACGAAGCAGAAATAAACTGATGATTGATTTCTAGAGCAATTACTATTTCTCTACAGAAATGGACCGAGTGCAATCCTGTATAGCAGACCAGAACTGCCCTAGGGAGTAAAACTATCAATTGCACACGGCGAGCGTCCGTCCCCGCAAGCTCGTTAAGGCTTCACGCCTCGAGAGCATTCAGGGCCTATGTAAATTCGACGTATCACACGTTGATTCGAAATTTTGCGACTTTATTGGGTGCATCCGGAACGATGTGCCAGAATAATCACTGAATGGAGACCGCAAGGCTACCGGAGTAGAGATAGACCAAAAAGCAGATGGCGGGACGACTTGGATGCATTCAGTGACGAGTGTAGAGAGCATGAGCAATAGATACGCAAAAGAGGCCTTTCCAAGGGGTGGGACACAACTATAGGCTGGGCAAAAAAAAATGCTAAGCGTATTCATCATACTTATAGGACTAATCTTATTAAAATTTTCGTGAGGCATGTTTAATTATTGTATCAAGCGGTTTACACCCCCGCTGTACGGGTGGCAGTCCCTGATGAAAAGCTGAGGCCGTTCCTGACAATTTCACGTGAGTGTAAACCGCTTAGTACAATAATTGACAACATTTCCTATTTCTAACAGGTGGAAATTCGTATAGAGACCGAGAGAGCTATGCGTCTTGTACAGTCGACTTCAAAGATATATTTACAATTGAAAATTACATAAATATCTTTACGTTTTAAATAAGTTGCCATATAGAGTCTGTCTAACGAAAGCTGAACCCATCGATTATTTGAGCGGCAACACTATTAAAATGTCATTTTGACATTGACTAGCAAAGTCGTTGTTGTTGAGGTTAGTTTGAGGCTGCATTCGAGTGTCAAATAGAAGAGATCTTTCGAAAGTTTACTGCTGAAACATGGGTAAAACAATTAAAAGTGGTGTGCGTCAGATAATTTTTACTATGATAAGCAAAGGCAAACAAAAACAAGAGGAGAGGGAAGCCTTGTTCAAACAGAAAAAAGAGTGTTTAGATGTGGTGACTGCATTTGTAGGTTAGTAAGGCATATTAATTTTGATACTTATTATTTCTATAATTATCTTCAATCCAAAGATTCACAATATATCGTTTCCCGTCCAAACTATCTTTTTAAATTGATATTGCTTTTTAATTTTTTCATAAATGATGTATTCATTTCAGATAAACTTGACGACTCTGAAGAAAAACAACTCCTTTTGGATAATCTTGGGAAGTTGAAAGAGTTGGAGCAAAACGAATTGCTAAGTCAAAACAAGTATTTAGAGGAAATATCGTCAATAACTGATCTCAGTGTTTCAACTTTGAAGAGAATAAACAATGAAGGAAAAGTAAACAGTGGTGTCTTCAGTACCCCAGGAAAAAAGCGACCTCACAAGGCCACAGTATCCAATTTAGATAGCTTTGACATCCAAGCCATCCGAAATAAAATCAACGAATTATATATCGTAAAGAAGCAAGTGCCTACACTCAGGTGCCTATTGGCAGAGTTGAGAGAAAGCATCAATTTTACCGGATGCCTTGAAACTTTACGCCGAATATTACATGCGAATGGATACGAATTTAAACAAAATATCAATCAACGCTCAGTTCTTATTGAGCGCTTTGACATTGCAGCTTGGCGACACCGTTACTTACGGACTATTGCAACAAAACGTGCTGAAGGTAAACAAATAATATACCTGGACGAGACTTACGTACACCAGAATTACAAATTAAAACGATCATGGCAAGGGCCTTCCACCAAAGGTCTAGTTGACAATATCTCGTCCGGTAAACGATATATTATTGTTCACGCTGGATCAGAAAATGGTTTTGTGCCTAATGCGTTATTAACATTTAGCACAAAATCAATTAAAGCCGACTACCACCATGACATGAACGCCACAAATTTTAATAAGTGGTTACATGAGAAGCTTATTCCGAACTTGACTAAACCGAGCGTGATTGTCATGGACAATGCCAGCTACCATACGGTGCAAATTAATAAGCCTCCAAATACCAACACCCGCAAAGCAGAAATAAAAGAGTGGCTTCGTGTGAATCAAATTCACTATGAGGAATATCATACCTGTAGTGATCCCATGACCACCCATAGGAGAACCGCACTCATTGGCTTGGTATGGCACCAGCAGGTCAGACGTCCGTCACAGCCGGTGGCTCTCCCGTGACTGTCTTCCCACCCGTACTCTCGAGACAACGTCATAACTACCCACATAATAGGTTTTATACAGATCCACAAACACTACATCCCTTCCTTATTTTAATATGTTTTTCTAATCGAATAAATGGGTTTAGTTTAAGACTCTATTTCCAGAGAGATTCAATTAATTTATCGTCCTTGCAAGTCTTTTTATTGTAATTTTTTAGTTTACTTTGACTGACTATATTATGAAGAGATAATCATTTCGTACAGCTATAAGGTCAATTTATTACGCTTCAAATTGCTGCACATCTTTATCCATTTCCTCTCTTCCTTTCTCTTTCAAAATAGAGTCTCAGTCGTATCGAAGGTAGTCCTTTTTTTTTTTTTTTTTACTACCAGTTTTTTTTCATTTGATTTAATCGACATTTTGACAGCAATAAATGTAATTCCCAGCTAGCTCTTTGTTTTACAATTTACCATTCAGTGACTAATTCTACATCTGTATTATACAATGATCGAGAGACCCAGGATCGCACAACTGAATATTATTAGATCACCGTTATTTTTATCAGACGTGTAGTTCAAGGGTTGTTGTCAAACGGTTTATTCAAAAAGTTCGTCTGTAAAGCTCAGAATTCAGTATGATATTATTTATCTGCCCTAGAATCCAACTACGTTATACTAATTCAATACGATTTGGTATGTTTTTAACCTGTTCTCACATTGACGTTACGGCACACATTGCTCTTACAGGATTAATATTATATATTACACAAGAAAGAGGGCAAAGTAGAACGAATCGTTTAGAACAATAAACTATAATCAAGGTAATAACTTTTTACCAAAATAAATTACTGGACAACATTCAATAGCTCGTCGTCATGACATGACCAAGCAAACAAGCCCAAACATGATGGAGTCGAATATTTATATTACGGAATTCCCACTACCATTCTCCGGCTCCATCATCAGACCAACTTCACATCACAATAATATTGTAGGTGCTGTCTTCTGATTAACAGAAGCTTGCATTAGGTATCTAACTCAGTCTAACAGGTGAAATCTAACTTGCTACTATTGATTGCCCGCACGGCACTCACCGAAACAGGTGAAACTAGAAAAATCTTCTAAAAGCCTGCCCTAAAGCCTGTTTAGTTATTTGTCTTTTGCTTAAATATAACTGTTTTATGGCACATAATGCTCTGACTAGTCGGTTTGCTTCGTGCCCACCTCCGTAACTAGTGACGCCTACCAGTGTACCAGTGCACGAGTATAATTAGTTATATTTTCTGTAACTTTGAGATCAATGCAGCTCCTGCACTTACTCTTCTCATATCTCTATTTCTTTGACAGTCCTGCTTGGCACGTCCACACGCAAGTAAAGTTTATTATATTTTATTTGTAAATCAAGTTGATTTCTCATATTCAAAACTACCATTAAAACTGTTTGACTTATTTCCCGTGTTTCTACTTAATAAACATTAACTTAACACGCATGGTTTAACATTTCATGTAGGCCCATACAGCCGTAACATATTCACACATGGTTTACAATTTCATGTACGCCCATACAGCCGTTCGTTACACATTCACGCATGGTTTACAATTTCATGTAGGCCCATACAGCCATTACACATTCACGCATGGTTTACAATTTCATGTAGGCCCATACAGCCGTTACACCTTCACGCATGGTTTACAATTTCATGTAGGCCCATACAGCCGTTACACATTCACGCATGGTTTACAATTTCATGTAGGCCCATACAGCCGTTACACCTTCACGCATGGTTTACAATTTCATGTAGGCCCATACAGCCGTTACACATTCACGCATGGTTTACAATTTCATGTAGGCTCATACAGCCGTTACACCTTCACGCATGGTTTACAATTTCATGTAGGCCCATACAGCCGTTACACATTCACGCATGGTTTACAATTTCATGTAGGCCCATACAGCCGTTACACCTTCACGCATGGTTTTACAATTTCATGTATGCCCATACAGCCGTAACAGATATCGTATCTAATGCTAGTCGAGGGGACTTTAGTAAAAGGACGTAGGTATGTCTGAAATGTAACTTCTTGGTATCCGCATAGGTAAGACGTTAATCTATAACAAGCTGAAGTTAGAGATGAAATAATCAAATAAAATCGTACAATGAACTGTGAATGACTGTTTTATTTTTCAATTTTAGCAGTCATACTTGCAAACGTTGCTGCTTGCATGAAATAAGAACTTCATTACAGAATGCTGCAGTTAATGGCATTAGTCAAAGATAGTTGCCTATCGTTTATTCAGTTTAATTTAGGAAATATCAATTAATGATAAAAGAAGGGGGGCAGAGATATAAAATGACTTAAACTATGAGACCAAAACGCCCCATGTTTAGTGATTTATTTGTCACATCCAAATTTATACTTTATATTTAAATTCGTATAAGTAGGTACTGCAACAAGTAGTAGCTGCCCATGAAATGCAGTCAGCCCTTTTACTTCTACATATGTCATTATAAAATTCCAAAATTAAAACGTCTGTACACCGAAGATACTCTTCACAGAAACAAGTGAAATAGGCCACTCAGAGATCACTGAATCGGAACGGGTTCCCTCTATGTCGCATACTTTTGTTTGTCCGAAACTGTTTTAGCATAACAGACTTGGCATATTAAGTTTTCGACGAATGGTAATGTGGCAGAAACCTTATTTGGCATAAGTTCTAACTTACCGAAAATGTGTTTGTCCGAAATTATATTCGCATACTATTGTTTAGGCAGATTATATTTACGAATAATTTGGTTTAGCATAGTGGTATTTGGCATATTATCTTTTGTCCGAATCTATCTTGGCATACTTAAATTGCTACAAGAAAAGCAGGTTAGGTTAGGTTAGGTTATAACTGAATCCCTCGCAAAAACGATCAGCTAGCAGAAAAGTAGGTTAGGTTAGGTTAGAATTGCGTCCCTCGCAAAAACGAACTGCTAGCAGAAAAGTAGGTTAGGTTAGGTTAGAACTACGTCCCTCGCAAAAACGAACTGCTAGCAGAAAAGTAGGTTAGGTTAGGTTAAAACTACGTCCCTCGCAAAAACGAACTGCTAGCAGAAATGTAGGTTAGGTTAGGTTAGAACTTCGTCCCTCAAAAAAACAAACTGCTAGCAGAAAAGTAGGTTAGGTTAGGTTAAAACTACGTCCCTCGCAAAAACAAACTGCTAGCAGAAATGTAGGTTAGGTTAGGTTAGAACTTCGTCCCTCAAAAAAACAAACTGCTAGCAGAAAAGTAGGTTAGGTTAGAACTACGTCCCTCGCAAATACGATCAGCTAGCAGAAAAGTGGGTTAGGTTAGGTTAGAATTGCGTCCCTCAAAAAACGAACTGCTAGCAGAAAAGTAGGTTAGGTTAGGTTAGAACTACGTCCCTCGCAAAAACGAACTGCTAGCAGAAAAGTAGGTCAGGTTAGGTTAGAACTTCGTCCCTCAAAAAAACAAACTGCTAGTAGAAAAGTAGGTTAGGTTAGGTTAAAACTACGTCCCTCGCAAAAACGAACTGCTAGCAGAAAAGTAGGTTAGGTTAAGTTAGAACTTCGTCCCTCAAAAAAACAAACTGCTAGCAGAAAAGTAGGTTAGGGTAGAACTGCGTCCCTCGCAAAAACGATCAGCTAGCAGAAAAGTAGGTTAGGTTAGGTTAGAATTGCCTCCCTCAAAAAAACGAACTGCTAGCAGAAAAGTAGGTTAACGTTAGGTTAGTATATTAGTAAACTGATGAATAAAAAATATGAAGACATGAATAACAAGGTTTTATTTTTAACATTAAATATACTTAACAAAAACAGTTGCAAAAGTATAACATGCTAATTATCACCATTATTGCCTTAAACTAATCTTAAATTAGCAGCAATTGCCTTTAAAAATCCTTTTTTAGTAAAATCGGTCTGATTTTTTAAAATCTGATCAATGCGGTACGCTCTGTCCAGGACTTTCTTTTTTTTCGCTGGTGGTGGGGCACCAATGCTTAATTTTTCAATTTTTGTGATGAATATGCCTATTTATTTTATGCGTAGACATGATTCGGACAGCCAAAAATATGCGCAAATAAAATATGACAAATGAAATTATGCCTAGTTATTTTATGCGTAGACATGATTCGGACAAACAAAAATATGCGAAATAAATTTATGACAAATGAATATCTGCGTAATCAAAATATGCGAATCTTGATTATGCCAAAACAGTTTATGCGGAAAGTCAATTCTGCCTACATAGATTATGCCATGCAAAATTATGACTAAAAATATTATGCCAAAACAGGGGGAACCAATCGGAACATCTACGTTTTAGATAATTGTGTACCCATATGTCTTTGCGCGCTAATCGCGCCCCCACGACCAGTCCGATTTTAACCACCTTCAGCACACATGCAGCCGGACATCCACACACGGTTACCGGCCACCACGGAGAAGAAAAGTCACAACCCATTTCCTCCTCTTGTGCGAACGAAGCCCGCGGTCATGCTCTATTTAGGATGTGAACGAGCTGTTTGCCCGTGGGATGAATGTTGTTTGTAGTAAAGTAAAAGATGTAAGTTGTTGAGTGGTTTTATTAACACTAAAAATTATTATAAAGAACGTAATATTTAAACGGTGCAAATTATAGGTATGTAAGCAATGTAAGGTCGGTTTCGCTATGTAATCACAAATATTGATAGGTATGTACAACTTGCTTGTACATGCTGCCGAACTACAAAAAAATAAAAGAAAAGAAAATTGTATACAATAAAAAAATGGGAAATCTCAATATGTGCGAAGTTCTCTGGGCATCGTAGGTGATGTGGCGACATCCACGGGAACTCGTTGCTGCACGGTGCCGGTGCTGCTCGTCGTTACCGCTTGCATTTCCAAACTGGGGTTCGCCGTGTTTGTTGATGATGGGTCATTATCGGCATGTTGTGGACGTTTTCCCTTTGTCATGATTATTTTGCGTGCTCCCTTGTAAACGAGAAGTGCGACAGCCATAGACATTAGTATGTATATAGTTGTGTACTGATGTATATCGTGGAATGAGACAGATTCGGTGTTAGCGGAATCTTGTTGTTTTTTCAACTCGTCTATCTTCTGGTGGAGCTCGTTTAGCGCTTCAGCGTGGTCTTCAGTGGCCATGATGAGTGTTGAAGCGTTATTTATGAGGTTGTTGATTTCTGGGGGTGGTGGCACATTGATCTTCATCTCGTTCTCGCTGGTTTGTATTATTGTGCTTTGAAGACTGAGATGGGCCGGTATCGTGAATGCGTCGTGTTTGAGTAGGCATCCCCGACCTAGTGTAATAAGTCCTGTGCCATTCAACTTGCTCGACGTAACACCACCTGGGCAGAAAATGCGCACTGCGCATTCCTGGCAACACGAGAATAGCCACGCGCCGCCACTGTGCAATTGTATCCATTTGTCGCTACAGGTCGTTATCGCCGTCTTACACTGTGTCAAATTACTGTTGTTTATAATTTGAGTCTCGCATGTGGCTTCGGAACCTTTTAAGTTGTACATAGGTTGTTTTAACGGGCATAATAAATGAGCTTCGTTAATTGTTAGGCATGTTTGTAGTTGATCTGGATGCATTGAGATGTACATGTCTTTTCGGAGATCGATAGCCACGTATTCTGACGTGGGTATTATAATTATGCATTTAGAGCTTCTCGGTTGTGGTATTGGGATGATGCGATGTAATTCGTATTTATCGATGTTGAGCAGTGGTAATTTGACCTCAAATATAAGAAATTCGTCGGTCAGTCTTGAGTGCACACGTAGTACCTTATATATGTTTCTCAGGCTTTGTTCGTTGCTGAAGTTAGGTAGGGACATGTCACTAGGCAGTTGACTGTTGATTACGCCAAGTTGTTTCAGCAGTTCCGTCGGGCTCAGCAAATGTATATCCACTCTCCCGTTGCGTGTATCTGTCACCATGTCTATCATTGAGTCTTGAATACGATGTAGGTTAGAAATTATGATTGCTGCGGCTAGAGTGCTGGTCGTAGCGTACATGTAGTGTTGCTGCTGATTATTCAATTGAACTGTCTTTGTCTTAAGATCTGATAAGTGTTTATTTATGAGTTGATACTGTTTGTTCATCACGTCTTCGCTTCTTTTTAGTATGTTGTATTCAGCTTCAATAACGGATGTTTGTTTTTGATATAGGGTTTTCATGTGGTTTTCGTTCTGCTGTATTAGTTGGATATCATGCTTGTATTGTTCGGCGAATCGTTCGTCTAACACCCCAAACAGAGAATTTGCGAGGTACCCGACGCCGTCGATAAGCCCTCGTTTTCGGCGGTTATCGTGATCAAGTTGAAGTAATTTGTCGTTATGTTTCAGCTCATTGATTTCGTGTTTCAGTTGAGAAGTTATTGCTAAGAAGGCGGCTTCATCAGTGCATACGCCGTTCAAGTGATTGACGTAACTCTCAATGTTGCCGAGACTCTGCTTGTAAGAACTGAGATTGTAATACACGACTATCTTCCACTCATCTTGAATAATGTTTACGTTGCCAATCTTGTCGAAGTAAACAGGTTTTGTTGCGTCTAGTGTCGTAATATTGTACAACTGTTGCACAGACGGCGAGATCAATGTCCCGAGAAAGAAAAGTGTGGCCAAGACATAGTGTGTCAATGTTTTCCTGGTTTTTGGCCTGATTTCTGGCTTGGATGCCTTGTCTTGGATGGCTGGTTCTGGATCCTCTTTCACGTGCAATGGTGCCAATTTGACGATGGGTCGTTTGAAGATGCCGTTTTTTGTTTTCACTGTTACGACACGAGTCAGCCCATCCTTTCCTGGATGTAATTCCTGGATTCTGCCGAGGAGCCACCTTGCGGGCGGAGCGTTGTCTTCTTTTAACAAAACAACTTCGTCGATCTCCACATTCCTCTTTTTCGTGTTCCATTTGCTGCGTGATTGTAATGTGTGTAGGTACTCGGAAGACCACTGATTCCAAAAGTCTTTGCGCATCTTCTCAATGAGTTGCCACCTGGTGCGCAAATCTTGAACATCTGCGCCTGTCGGGGTTGATAGTATGGAGCTACCAACCAAAAAATGTCCGGGTGTCAAGTAGTCCAAATCTTCACAGTCTTCCTTGAGTGTTGTCAAGGGCCTTGAATTAAGGCAAGCTTCGATGTCGATTAAGAGTGTGGTGAATTCTTCAAATGTGAGCTTCTGTTGCCCGATGACACGCTTTAGATGATGCTTCATTTGAGCTACAGCTGACTCCCAGAGGCCTCCAGCGCTCGGCCAAGCGGGCGCGTTAAAGTGCCATGTAATTTGTTCTGCGGCGATGTGTTCCATGAATTCAGTGTTAATGTAGTGTTTGCAGGCCTCTCTGTGGGCATTTGCCAATACCCTTGCTGTTCCAACAAAGTTGCGTCCGTTGTCCGAATACATGTGTTTTGGGGTTCCCCTCCTTCCACACATGCGTTTAAATGCGGCAATAAATGTGCTCGAGCTTAAGTCTGAAACTAGCTCGAGATGTACTGCCTTAGTTGAAAAGCAGACGAAGACTGCGATGTATCCCGTTGTGGTTTTTATTCCCCGGCTCTTGTTTGCCTTGACTTCCACTTGTCCTGTGAAATCCACTCCACAGTGCGTGAACGAACGAGATGGTGTTACTCTCGGCTCGGGCAGATCGGCCATAAACTGGTTGTTGTTACTGGAGTTGAAGCGTATACACTTAACGCATTTTCTTAGTTGCTCTGCGACTCTCCCGTACCCGCCCAAAATCCAGTAATTGTTGCGTAAATAGCCCAACGTCAATTTGGGCCCGGCGTGTAGCGTTGCTTGATGAGCTTGTTCAATCAGCATCTCGGTGACTCTGTGTCTCTTGGGTAGTATGATGGGATACTTCGAAGTTGTTCGTAGTGCTGAATGCTTAAGTCGGCCACCAACGCACAGTAATGAACGTGTGTCTAAAATTGGATTTAATTTAAGTAAGTTGCTTCTACAACCTACAGTGCCTTGTTTACGCAATCGTGCTATGTCTTCAATAAAATCCAATTGCACTGTTTGCATGATTGCTGTGTGTGCTTTCTGTATTTCTGCTGTTGTTAGGTAGTTTGTGCGCAGGGCATTGCCTTTGTTTCGAGCGTTGTGGATGAAACGTGATATCCAACATATGATTCGTATTATTCGAGTTATTGAACTGTATTTATTTATGAGATCTTTTATAATGTTTGTTTCCTGAGATGTTTGTACTGCACATGTGGGCTTTGTAGTTTTAACTTCCAGTTCCGGGCTTTCAACGATTTGTTCCTGCTGAATTGCTTCATACTTCAGCCATGTAGGTGCTTCCCACCAAATCTTGCATTTTAGTAGCTGTGATGCGGTCATCCCGCGGCTCGCCGAATCAGCAGGGTTCTGTTCTGATAAAACATGTCTCCAGCACGCCGAGGGCATGACTTCGGCTATTTTTGTCACTCGGTTAGCTACAAATGTCTTCCATCTTGCCGCATCGCCTTGTAGCCAACCCAAGACTACCATCGAATCGGTCCATCCGTATACTGTTACGTCATGTCCAATGAAGTTTTGTTTCACCTTGTTCATTAGTTGGGACAGTAATAGCGCGCCACAAAGTTCTAATCTCGGGATGCTGACTTGTTTCTTATATGGTGCTAATTTTGTTTTTGCAGTAACGAGCTGTACATGTGTGCCGCCACTTTTAGATATTGTTTTGCAGTAAATGACGCAGGAAAATGCTTTCTCTGAAGAATCCGAGAACCCGTGCAATTCGATGCGGTCGGTGGTATCTCCCAGCCATCGTGGAATGGCGATTCTATCTATGTTCGGCATGTCGCTTCTGAACATTTTCCATTCTCTTTGAATATTCTCTGGCAGTGTGTCATCCCAGCCGATCCCTGATTCCCAAACATTCTGGAAAATCATCTTCGCTTTGACCGTCAGTGGGGATAAAAATCCCAAAGGATCATATAGGGTTGATATGTCGGAAAGTAGTGTTCGTTTTGTAATGTTTTCGTTGATGTCGTTTTCGCGATACATTTTTTGTTGGAATGTAAACTGATCCAATTCTGGGTTCCAGCGTAATCCAAGAGCCTTGTTTGTTTGTGTGTGTTTAAAGTCGAGCATGCTCACGCTAACTTGTGATTTTGATAAATTTTCAAGTAGTCTTGGTTCATTACTGGCCCACTTTCGTAGATTAAATCCGCCATCTTGTAAAATTTGAATTAGCTGTTGCTGTGTTTGTTGTGCCAATTCGATGTCGTCTTGTCCGGCTAGTAGATCGTCGACATAGAGTTGATTGTTCAATGTTTCGCACGCCAACGGGTACTTATGCCCTTCATCTATTACGAGCTGTTTGATCGTACGCATAGATAAGTAGGCGGCGGCTTTAGTTCCATACGTTAAGGTCGAAAGTTGATAATCTTTCAATGGCTCCTTATTCGCATCGCGCCATACTATTTTCTGTAAATGCTGATCTTCCTCATGGACCATGATTTGTCTGTAGAATTTTTCGATGTCTGCAGTGTAGACGTATTTGTATTTTCTCCAGCGCAATAACAATCCCTGAAGATCTTGCTGTAAGTTTGGTCCACACAGCATCAAATCATTTAAACTCTGCCCACTGGTGGTGCGACTTGAAGCATTGAAAACAGCACGGAGTTTCGTGGTGGTGGAGTCCAGCTTGAGCACTCCATGATGAGGTAAATAATAACTAGGATTTCTAGCAATGTTGCACAGTTTCATGTGTTGTAAGTCTTTGTATTCGTTGATGAACGCTGTATATTGAGTGCGGAATAATGGATCACGTGTCATTTTTCTTTCCAGTTGGAGAAACTGGGCTACGGCTTGTGTTTTGGACGTCCCCAAGTGTTGCTCGAAGTCTTGTTTCATGGGAATCTTGACCTCATATCTTCCATTTGGTAACCGTGTTGTTGTAGATTTGTAAAGTTGTTCGCAATATTCCTCTTCGACTGTATAGGTCGACGTAGAGTTACTGCTTATTTCTTCCATCTCCCAGAAGCGTGACAGATCTTGTATATTGTTCAAAACGACGTGACAGTTGAATGTTTTTATGTTGCCAAACAAAATCCAACCGATTTTTGTTTGTTGAGCGAGAGGAGCTTGACTCGGGCCTCGAAGGATTCCATCCATGATAATATCCGAGTATACGCTGGCATCCAACAAGATGTCCACTGCCCTCGATACGTTATAGTCGGGATCCGCTAACTGAATGTTCTGTAGATGTGGCCATTGTTGCTTCGGGAAGGAGCTGCAGGGTAATTTGTTGAGAACCTTTGTCATGATTAATGCCTCAGTTGTAAATTGATGGTTGCCGTACAAGGACTCGCAGTTTATCTCTACGATACCCTTGCTCTGGTTGGTAGATGAGCCGACGCCAGAGATAGTTCCGCTGTGATGACGTCTTTGTAAGCCTAGTCTCTGAGCGGCGTTTTCCGTAATCAAACTGATTTGAGACCCCTGGTCGATAAGGCATCTCATTTGTATGTATGTTCCATCTCTAGCTTGTATATTTAGCAGTACAGTAGATAGGAGAACTTCATTATCTGGATTTGACACGTGATTCGATGATGAATTCAAGTTCGGTGACCGCATTTTGTTTTGTTGTACCGACGACGAAGGAATTGCGTCACGATGATTATACACGTCGTGCAATATTGTGTTATGTTGCCCGTTGCAAACCTTGCATCTTTTTCTAGAGTTGCATTGCTTGCCATTGTGACAGTATAGACAATTAGGGCAAACTTGTAATTGCTCAATTGTTTTTAATTTAGCTTCGGACGTCATGCCTTGAAATGTTTTGCAATGGAAAAGTATGTGGTCAATTTTGCAGAGCGGACATTTTCTGTCGTTCGTCACGTGGTACGATGTGTACTGTGGCTTTCCTTTGTTATTGTAGGGTTGCGAAAACTTAAATTCCTGTTTATTTCCAACCGCCTTCTGAATGTTGGGGGCCACAATGGTAGATCTTTTAGTTTTATTTGTCATGGGCTCCAAAGCTGCAAACTTGCCCTCCAAGAACGTCATGAGCTCGTCAAAAACTGGGAGGCCGCGCGGAGTCTTCCTGGCTTCCATGTATGATGCGTATGTCTCGGAATCCAATTTTTCAGTGATAATATGTACCAGTATGGGGTCCCAGGTGGCGGTGTCTACGCCGAGATTTTGTATGGCATGAACAGCTTCCATACTGGTGTCATAAAGACGCTTCAACTCGTAGGACGTTTGCCTTTGCACTGATGGTTGGTTCATAAATAGCTGTACATGTTTTGTGAATAATAGTTGTATATTGTTGTAGCGGTAGGAGAGTAATTCCCAGCAAGTGTCGTAGTTGTCGGCAGTGATATAGAGATGTTGCACTAAGCGTTCCGCTTCACCCTTCAACTTTCCCTTCAAGTGCTGCATTTTCTGTGTTTTCGTAAGCATGGGATTGTTATGAATGGCCTCAGTGAAGAGATCCATGAATGTGGGCCACTGTGTGTAAACGCCTGAGAAAGATGGTATTTCAATCCTCGGGGTTGATAGCTGTTGGTGTGATGTAGAGCTTAGTCTCTTGTTTAACAGCTTTTTCGTAGCTTCGTATGTCGCTTCATAGCTCGTGTATTCTTGCTCATATGCTACGTCAGATCCCATTAATATATTGTCAATCTGCCAATGTAGGTCATCGACAGTTTTCCAGCGCTGCTGTAGCATGTGAAGCTTGTCTTCGAGCTCCCATTTTTCCGTCATTTTGTCAATGTCGATGCTTTTGATGACACGTAAAAAGGCTCGAAAGTTAGTTGCTTGTTGGTATTTCATATCGTCAGCCCTAGACGAGGTAGATCGCTCCTCTGTTGATGCTCCGGGCTTTGACGGTGTAGCAAACCTGTTAGCGCCTGTCGTTAGGTATGTTTCCAATGTTTGTCGATGTTTTTCATAAAGCTGCTTGACAGAATCGTACATGGCGGTCCCTTGAGTGGCTAGGAACGCGGAATCTGATTGGGCTATCTTCGTATGGTTTCCGGCGAACTCTCTCCAGATGTTGTCTAAGGCCTCTAACCTTTTTGCAATATAATCCTCAGTCTTCCTGCTGGCGGAATCCTTGCTGAAGTTAATGGCTGCATTGTCGATCTTGTCGGCGAGTTCCCTTTGACGAACTTTTAAATCCTCCATGACTGTCGATGCTGGCACCAGATGTATGTATGTAGGGTAACCGGCACTTCCTGAAGTTGTTACTGTTGTCCACTGTCTTCGTGGTCTTTACCTGGTCCCAAGTGCAGGGTATTGATCTGCTACGCAATTCACTGGCGAGACCCGCTTGTGGGAGACCAATGAACCACTTCACTGCACCAAAGGCCCAGATCCGGTTCGAAGGACCAAAATGAACGAGCTGTTTGCCCGTGGGATGAATGTTGTTTGTAGTAAAGTAAAAGATGTAAGTTGTTGAGTGGTTTTATTAACACTAAAAATTATTATAAAGAACGTAATATTTAAACGGTGCAAATTATAGGTATGTAAGCAATGTAAGGTCGGTTTCGCTATGTAATCACAAATATTGATAGGTATGTACAACTTGCTTGTACAGGATGAATATTAGAATGAACAAATAAATAACGAAATCATCATCATCATCATTATCAGCCAAAAGACGTCCACTGCTGGACATATACCTCCCCCAGAGAACGCCACCATGACCGGTCCTGTGCCTCCCGCATCTACCATGGGCACTAGACGAAGATATAGATAAATCATATTTATAATCTTCCGCAGTAATAACTACCGATGTCAAATATAGCATTTTTTAATCGGACATATCGATACTAGCAGCGCCGCGCGGCGTCACCCGCCCTTCCCACGGGAACACCACACATTCTCGGGACAAAAAGCAGCCCATGTGTCAATCCAGGGTGCCGCCCCGTACCATAATCCATAAAAACTAGTCCAGCCGTCCGAGCGCGAGGAAGCAACTAACACACACACAAACACACTCACAACGCTCGCCACAAAACAAAAATAACCAAAAATGCTAGACTCAATGCCTCAAGGCATTCTCCACCAGTCAACCAATGGGTCGAACTGAAACATAAATGTAGGAAGTTAAAAGACCACACAGATTATACTCATTTACATCATCATCATCATATATTCAAGAGCTAGGGTCTTTTCTGTGCAGTAACTTTCAACTTAATCTACATTCCCACTTTTGTTTCTTTATAATAAAATAATAAAGCATTAGCTTATTGTATTTGCTTCATATATTTTCCTTCTTTTTTGTCCTGGTTTTCCCCTTTCCTTTTTTCTATTCGAAAGAATGCTCGTAGATCCACTACTATCAACCGTCGACATCTCAATCTTTTATCTAACTGCATTTGAGAGATAAAATTATGTATTTCTTGTTATGTAATCGTCATTTAACAAGTTGACATCATAGAATTATGTTTTTTTTTCTATAAGTACTGGATGTGCTTATTATTGAAGTAGACATAAGAAAAGTAGAAATGTAATAAATATTGCTAAGTATCGCCTGCGCATTGCGCTCTAAAAGGATTAACGTACGTACGCGCACGCACGTATGTATATCGTATAATCTACGACATTGTAATGTCCCCATAGGAAAGCGAAGTAAACAACTGATGTAATACTCGTACTGATGTATAATCTTACACGGAAACTGTAAATTATTTTAATAAGTGTAATATTATTATTACGCTTGTCCGATTGTGTAGCGGCATTAAGAAATAGGTACGCTGAAAAGTGGCTGGATAACTTACACAAAAATATTAAGAAAACATTGCTACAGTTTTTTTCAACAATAATACACGCGACATTTGTGGCAGCTGTACATTGGCTTAAATATAGCCATAAGCAAACTGTATCAACCGGAACAACTAAGTAAATATTATACAGCGTTGCAACAATCATTCGTAGAAGAAACAATGGCCATTGATGATGGTGTTCCATTATTTTGTCATTCCGAGAAATTAAATGGAAACTATCGACACCAATAATTACTTATTAATCACTCTCAGGATATAACCCTATCTCATGATCTTCCGTATACCTGATTTATGTATCACATTAAATTTGTGTTATTTGTAATATTGCAGCGTGCGAAATAAGTAAATAGGAATACCTACTACCTCTAACTATTACACAGTCGCAATCTCTCAAGGATGGTATATTGTAGAAAGAAAATGAACA
The DNA here is from genome assembly GCA_932273695.1 of Apotomis betuletana. Lineage (NCBI taxonomy): Eukaryota > Metazoa > Arthropoda > Insecta > Lepidoptera > Tortricidae > Apotomis > Apotomis betuletana. The sequence goes on from OW026306.1 coordinate 24,085,780, forward strand.
TAGCATAAATAGAAATAAGAATGAATGAAGCTGGGTTGACATAATATTTTATATATTAGATCTGTTGCAATTATACTTATAATTTTTAGTCAATTGCACGATACACGTCTTAACTTGTTAAGCACACATTTTAAGACAAAAGTCGACATTTAAGTAAATAATATACGTGTATATCAGAAGACACAAACCGTAAATAAATTCCGAAGAACTAATAACCTGACCGCATGTTGTTTACCTCTGCCCGCTGATCCAATATATCTCATGTTGTGTCACTTCCACGATTATGATTGAGGTGTACATAAAGAGTATTTGTATTTGTAAACTTTGAGAAAACCTTTGCTAACAAGACCACGCTGATTCCCGTCACTATTTTTCCACAATTCATTTCGTATATTATAACACTGTTATTGCTAAGTTAACAAAATATTTTGCTCGCATTTTTAGTAACACGTAAAAGGAAGTAACTAACAAAGCTACTTTATGATGGTATACCGTAATCACAAGTATGTATTATCAATCGCAACTACCCGCGCTACAAAACATAATGTTGCCTCAATTGTATGAGTTTAGTCGTCATGTTATTACATTACGTCGCTAGATGGCGTTGTCCAACGATTCTCTAATTGTATAGCGTTCTTTTTCTTTATATTGTCAAATAGCTAAAGTTAACAGATTTTTTACGAATGCCTAAAATATTGTACTTACTCATTATTTTCATTCGATTATCTGTGTGCATGTTGATATTGTTGTTGCATATAATGCCAAACAAGTATCTCAATTTGCGACTTTCACTGTCTTAAAACATCAGACTAATCTACACAATTACTAATAGATTGACTATTTTTCTTTCAATAAGGAAAGAAACACCGGTAACTATTGAACTGATTAGTTATTATGTCACTATCGTAATTTACCCGATATCCCTTTCTCTTTTTCTTATTATTTTACTCACGATGTTTTGTCCTCGTCGCCATTATGTAGTGATCCCATGACCACCCATAGGAGAACCGCACTCATTGGCTTGGTATGGCACCAGCAGGTCAGACGTCCGTCACAGCCGGTGGCTCTCCCGTGACTGTCTTCCCACCCGTACTCTCGAGACAACGTCATAACTACCCACATAATAGGTTTTATACAGATCCACAAACACTACAATACCATTGCAGAACTTCTTGTATTGGTACAGAAACACAAACCGGAACCAATCTACGAAGCAGATGAAATTCTAAGACAGCATGGTCATGAGGTCTTGCGACTTCCGCCCTATCATTGTGATCTGAACCCAATCGAATTAATATGGAGTTCGGCGAAGAGAAAAATCGCAAGTAAAAATATTGCCGGATCAGCAGCTGAAATGGAAAAAAATATTAAAGAGGCTTTTGAGAGCATAACATCAGAGCATTGGAAGAAAATGACTGATCATGTGCTTAATATTGAAGCTCAGTACAAAGCCAGGGATGGAATAACCGAAAACCTGGAATCATTTATTATAAGTGTGCATGATGATGAGTCTGACAGTAGTTCAGATGAATCAATGGAAGTAGAGTTTCTAGAAACCGATTTTGATTATAGTTCTTAAAATAAATAAAACTTTTAACTTTAGTTTATGACTTTTTATTTTAACCCCGACAAAAAAAGTGTGTATGTGTGTGTATAACATGTATACATTATAAGACTATGTTTTTATATTTATTTAAGTATATATCTAGTGAAACTTGTTTTTAAGTTTGTTGTAATGCACATAATTTATCTGCTTAGTTCAAAGGTTGACTGGTAGAGAATGCCTTACGGCATTAAGTCCGCCATTTGTATGATAAGTTTATTATTTGGTGCCATAAAATCAAATACATAAATAAATGTTCATGAAATATTAGGCGTTTCCTCTCCCTTAGTACCCACCAAAATAAAGAAAAGTATCAAAATCGTTTATTCCTACTTTGATAGTAATGATTTTTTAAATTTGCCGCTTTTTCGCAGGTTCAGCTTTCATTAGACAGACTCTAACACCCTAAATAATATTTGAATATTTTTTTCTGTACTTAAAGATATATAAGAAATTACATAAAATTACCTAAATCTACAACAACAATGCCTGATTAGACTTGTAAACTTTGACCTATCTACGAAGAAAATGTAAGCTGTCTATAATGATAAGTTCAACGTCATTATTATTATTTTTATTTAGAAACCAGAGCAAAGTAACCTTAATTGTGTCATAGTTTTGGAGTTACGACATTATAGACTAAGTAAATTCTAATAAATTAATAATAATAATAAATATCGGACAACCTCACACAAATCGACCTAGTCCCAAATTAAGCTCAAGAAGGCTTGTGTTATGGGTACTAGACGACGATATACGTACTTATATAGATAAATGTATACTTAAATACATAGAACAACCACGACCCAAGCACAAATATTCGAGTTCATCAAACAAATATTTGCCCTGGCCGGGATTCGAACCCGGGACCACCGGCTCAGTAGGCAAGTGTCTACAAACCGAGCCAAACGCGTCGTTTAAATTGTATATTAAAATAATCAGTAATCTTAGGAAAAATATGAAAACAGTGATTATGTCCTCTTTTTAAACGGAATACAGAAAAGTAAGAAAATTATAGTCTTAAATATATGAAATCTTGTCGATTACTTCTAGGACGTACAACAAACAAACTATACATTAAACTGTGCAAAGTCATGTACATTATTTTCTCTTTAAGCCGAGCTTGTAACATAAAATTGAACCACGTTCTACGTTGTTTGGTTCTCGTAAACATTTTTCCAATATTCTGCAGAAGAGTGTGTGGCTCAGTTGAGATTAGCGGCGCCACGCCAGGCTGAGTATAAGGACTTGTCAACACTGTTACCCTCTTTACGATGTAAGGGAATTTAATAATACGACTGTGACGATATTTTTCCCAAAAAAAATTTTACTTGGAGTTTTAATTTTTTTTTTTTAAATATCAGACTACCTCCCACAAATCGATCTAGTCCCCAATTAAGCTCAAGAAGGCTTGTGTTATGGGTACTAGACGACGATATACGTACTTATATAGATAAATATTATACTTAAATACATACATAGAACAACCATGACCCAAACACAAAATATTCGAGTTCATCACACAAATATTTGTCCTGGCCGCGATTCGAACCCGGGACCGCCGGCTCAGTAGGCAGGTGTCTACAAACCGAGCCAAACGCGTCGTAATTTTTTGATAGTATTTGGGTAGCTCCAAAATGTGAAATTTCTAAAGTGGTGAGTGATATCATCACTTTGTGTGACGTTTTCAATGAAATGGGTCCACTTTGTCGCTTTTTAAGTGGAATTTTCGTCGCATCTGTTATTAATAGCGTCCTCTTGGTAACCAATAAACCCGTTTGATTGAAAACACCACTTACTATATGTAGTAGTTAATGAATAATTAATTGTAGTAATTAATTAATTAAATTTAATTTCTTATTTTATTTTATTTTATTACCTATTTATTTTATCTATTTCATCCATTGCATCTATTTCATTTACCTACATTAATTATTCTATTTATTTATTTACACAACTGTCCTTACAGGCTAAGCTAACTTTCTCATTGAGAGTCAGATATTTTTAGATGCAGTCATTTAAGAATCTGGGACTATTAAGTTTTCTATTCTAGACGCTATTGTTATATACGAGGCACATACTTTAGCAATGTGCTCAATTTACTTTTAAAGTAGGTACTTGTCAATATCACTTTTAATGCAATTCTAATATCAATAATTGAAACATATCAGCTATTTCAGGGCCATATTTAAGTGGGTGATACGACCGATACATCGTTGAAATGGCTTTATATCAATGTTAATCAAATTAGGCTTCAAGTGTTTGAATCCTGTGTAAACACGTACATACTCAGAGCATTGTGACAGTAGGTATACCTATGTATGTAGCTTCGCAAGGATAGCTCGGAATATCCTGTTGCGGCTAATTTTACAGTGATGACGGCACTGTACCGACAGCAGCATCAGCATATTTCGTTATGATATATTTAATTGAAGTAGTAGGTGATGAAAAACATATTTATATATAGGAATCTATAAATAAGGCTCTGAATACAATTTTGTATTTTGTTGTTATAGCAGCAACAGACCCCGTAAGAAATAACGTGTGACGTAATTTCTTGGTGTCTTCTTATGTCCTTGGTGTGCTTGTGCCACAAAGATTAATACTTCACTTTTCTAGACAACTACTCCTCACAGATTTTGATTTCTTCCCGCACCCAATTTTTGATATCGGTACTTATTATGAAACATAAATAATATTTAGACTTAATGAAAAGAAAAAGTCATATTCATTTCACACAATGTATTTTAAATTATCGTTTACTTTATTTCATAATTGCTTAAAAAATATTGGAAGTGGGAAAAAAATACTCAAATGAAGCGCCACAAATACGTATATGTATAAGTATAGGTCTCAACAATAACTATACCTACATAATTATTTGTGGTGTTCGACATTGTAAATAGGTACCATATTGTAAAATGAACGTAAATTGGTTTTGCCTTGATGATCTCTCTCCATCGGTCCCGGTGCATCTTTGCCCTCACTGTCTGGTGGAATTCGTTTGAGGAGGTTGCTTCTTTGACTTGGTCAGACCATCTGGTTGGTGAGCGGCCTCGAGTTCTCAATGCCCACACCCAAGACTAGTTTTTCAAGGCTCTCGTCTCCTCCTTGAAAAGTACACGATGCAAAAGGCGGACAGCCGTGATTTAAGATTTAGTTGTGACAGAATATACACTAATGTGTAATTAACATTTGGCCAGGACACAAACTCGAAATCGTTTTAAGAAAACTCCCGCCGTTATTTTTGCCGATGCTCCTAAACCAATTTGGACATGCAGCGTCATAACCAACCCGACGCTGCCATTTCGCGGCTGATTCCGCAATTAGCCCACACTGTAAATAACATGAACATAATGTAATGACGGGATTAGATTTGTAATTGCCTGTTTTGGGAATCGCTTTAAATTAATCGGGAATGTGGGCGATATTCACTCGATTATCGATGAAACGTTAATGTAGGTTAAAGTGTTTAATATCATTTGTTCACTAAAATATAATCAACAGGGTATAAATATTTTCGTGAAGGCCGTTTGCTTGAGGCTTTATTAACAGAAAAAACAGCAAATTCGAAGAGTGTCTACACCTTCCCGTTTGAACCAAACATTCGACATGAAACCAGTATGGTGAGAAAGACTGCAAAGTTTGTGAATTCAGAAGAATCGAAGTTCACAGCTTCAGTTTGAATGACGAATTCTACTCTTAAGATATCCAAAACAAAGATTTTCACTCAATGGTAGTCTTAGAACAAATACGCTTAGAAACATACCTTGTAAGCGCTTGGAAGTGGTGCCTGTTTTGGTTAGCCACAGCCTGTCAGATGCTTAGTTTCGTCCGTGTGCGTCATTGTCACAAGCATACGTCTCTATGATTGGTTCGTAGACACGCACACATAAAACAAAAACTGGCTTTATCTTTAGCAAATCTGCTGTATGACAGACTCTCGTTCTATGCGTATTTATTCTAAAGTGGTATTGCAGCTGCACTAAAAAAGCTAACGGTCCTGTTTTACTCCCAGTAACGGCAAATACTAACGACAAGTTAAAATATTTGTTCCTGTATCATAGTTGTTTTCTATGTACCTGCTTAATTATATCGTGGTCTAGTGCCGTCAAGTTCACAAATATGTATCGAATTAATACAAAACTTAATGTCATTGACATAAGATTGGTATAGTATTTAAGAAAGGTGAATCCACACCCGGCCTATTCCATTTGACTGTACTTATTAGTAAATACAAGCGTTGCTTATTGTTGCTTATTTTGGGCATAGATCGGTTTGTGCAAGATAATCCTTTAATATTAATTAATTTAACCTGGAGCAGTAGGCTCTAACAGGATTACTTTGTAACTAACTCAACTGGAAACTACTTGAACTCTACACCCGCTCGCTGAACCACTTCAGATACGAAATCATCGATACACCAGTACCCTTACCATGAGTTTGGTTCTTACTCGCTCTCGCTAGCGACTGCGTAAACGATTTGTATGGACAATTGTAGTTCAACAAAGTATCCGCCAGGGGCGCTGTACTATTTTTCATACAAATCGTTGCTATCGCTAGCGAGTACAGTTGCCGAGAAACTTCTTGACCCAAAATGGCGGATCTGCGCATGCATATTTGTACGTAAATCGGCTACTGCGCAGTCAAGGTTAGGCTCAAGAAGTTTCTCGGCAACTGTACAGTCACGTTAACTCATGGTAAGGATAGATACATCTTCGACACACCAGTTTCGCCACGCTGCAAACAATGCGATTAAAATCTATTTCCAAGCGATTTATTTAGTACAAACTGTAACCAACCATGAGTCCTAGTCATACGAATCATTATCGTGGTATTAGTTGGTCTTGAGCCTGTCGATAATCTTGTTTCGCGTGCAGCTTGCAGCTCGCATATCACTTAAATAACTAAATAACTTATGTCCAACTTTAATACAATCTAAAATCAACCTTAACACAAAGAGTTACAATCTAAAATTTGATAAACGTTGGCTTTTAGTTAGTCCTTTATGTCTAAATATTATTAGTAGGTATGCGTATACGGATTGGTAACTTTCGCATGGTTGAGATTTTAAAGCGATTTCGGCTTTGGTGTCCAGTGTTTAAGCGACAGATTTGATTGTGATAAGTTTGCATATTCATATATTTGTCTACATTGAAAAGCGCTCCAGTAGCAATCAGATCCGATGTAGTAAATGAATTTGATAGTATCTGCTACGCCACCAGATACGAGGGACGTATTTGATTGAAATGTAATAAAGGATACTTAGTACATTCGAGTGCTAAATTAATTTGTGGTGAATTAGATTCAATTACTATTAACGTAAAGCCATATGAGCAACATAATTACCTACAAGACGTAATCGAAGTAGGAGGAGGTGAAAACTGAAATGGAAAATGGTGACATTTTCCAGGTTAGATTCTCTGAGGGTCTAGATTCCTAGATTTTATACCAAGTTTTTTCGTCGTTCAGGCAGATCGTCTCGCATCCGTAGCGTCCCTTTCTTAGATAGAGGAACCCCAAAACAAGGTAATATGTAGGTAATAGGCTAGTTGACTCATATTAAATTGTATTAAACTAATGTTTGTTTCGTATAGTATTTAGCATAGGAAACCTAAAAAAACATATATGACGCAGAGGGCGCTCCAGTAGCGTAAAGAATTAAGGGATGAAAGATTTGGTGTGATTGACGTAGCGATCGGATAGCTCAGTTGGAAGAGCAATGCGCCGGAAACGCAGAGGTCACGGGTTCAAACCCCGCTTCGATTGTAGTAGATCGCATTCAATTTTTCTTTCTTAATTTACCTTTGTGTCATTATTTATAAAAATTAAAATGTGGTATTACCACATAAAAAATATGAATCGATAAAAAGATTCTATACAAAAAAAAAAAAACCTAAATATATATTTTTCAGTTCAAAGTAGAAGATGGCTGAAAAAATAATAATTTGAAATGATGGTTTTTATTCTGTATTTTGAAATACCTAAAAGGCTGTCCGCCATTTTCGCTCATGACAGTGACGTCACCGGTACCGTAAAGAAAACTATACGGCTAATCCGACGACTCCGAATAGTGCCGTCCCTCTCGATCTCCTGTCAAGGGATATTTACGCTAGAATAAAACTCGAATGGAGTCAACAATTCCTTACAGTTGTTAGCAGTGTTAGATGTCTATAGTTTGCTAAGTAATATATTTCGATATTTGTCTATGTATGTTGAAAAGCGTTCCTGTAGCAATCACGTTTGGTCGCTGTTTGACACGTTACTACATACATACCAGGGAGGTATTCGATTGAAATACTTAGACAATAGGATATTTTCACAATTCAAGTCCTATATGAATCAACAAAGGGACTACTATTGGACTAATATTGTATCACTATCTATTAAACAAAATCCGCATCTATTTAGTTGCCGTTGCGTAGTTTTAAAGATCTAAGCATACATAGGGACAGCCAGACAGACAGACAGCCAGGAAGCGACTTTGTTTTATACTATGTAGTGAAGATAGTTTTGATGATTGAGGTACGGAGCCCTAAAAATTTGAACAAATAAACAAAGGATCAGCCAAGATCCTGCACTATATTACGCTTCGCATTTATAATGAGTGAAGCTAAGGATTGCAGTGACAAAGTATCGCGTTTGTCACAGGCGCTTCTTTGTACGCCAGCAATGGCGTCTGTGTGTTACGACTAGTGATGGGCATGGTAAGCCGGGTACTCATTATCGAGCTGTAACCGTAACCGTTGCATGAACTGTAACCAAAAAACAGTGTGTATGTGGTTCGCAAGCCTGCTGCGAGCGGTACGCGTGCGGCATGCAGCGAGCCGACGTTTACAACGTATACTCATTTCTGAACCCATAACGTTGCACGTAACTGTTACCAAAAAACAGTGTGTATGTGGTTCGCAAGCCTGCTGCGAGCGGTACGCGTGCGGCTTGCAGCGAGCCGACGTTTACAACGTATACTCATTTCTGAACCCATAACGTTGCACGTAACTGTTACCAAAACCATAGTGTGTACGTGGTTCGCAAGCCTGCTGCGAGCGGTACGCGTGCGGCTTGCAGCGAGCCAACGTTTACAACGTACTCATTTCTGAACCCATAACGTTGCACGTAACTGTTACCAAAAACATAGTGTGTACGTGGTTCGCAAGCCTGCTGCGAGCGGTACGCGTGCGGCTTGCAGCGAGCCAACGTTTACAACGTACTCATTTCTGAACCCATAACGTTGCACGTAACTGTTACCAAAAACATAGTGTGTACGTGGTTCGCAAGCCTGCTGCGAGCGGTACGCGTGCGGCTTGCAGCGAGCCAACGTTTACAACGTACTCATTTCTGAACCCATAACGTTGCACGTAACTGTTACCAAAAACATAGTGTGTACGTGGTTCGCAAGCCTGCTGCGAGCGGTACGCGTGCGGCTTGCAGCGAGCCAACGTTTACAACGTACTCATTTCTGAACCCATAACGTTGCACGTAACTGTTACCAAAAACATAGTGTGTACGTGGTTCGCAAGCCTGCTGCGAGCGGTACGCGTGCGGCTTGCAGCGAGCCGACGTTTACAACGTATACTCATTTCTGAACCCATAACGTTGCACGTAACTGTTACCAAAACCATAGTGTGTACGTGGTTCGCAAGCCTGCTGCGAGCGGTACGCGTGCGGCTTGCAGCGAGCCAACGTTTACAACGTACTCATTTCTGAACCCATAACGTTGCACGTAACTGTTACCAAAAACATAGTGTGTACGTGGTTCGCAAGCCTGCTGCGAGCGGTACGCGTGCGGCTTGCAGCGAGCCAACGTTTACAACGTACTCATTTCTGAACCCATAACGTTGCACGTAACTGTTACCAAAAACATAGTGTGTACGTGGTTCGCAAGCCTGCTGCTAGCGGTACGCGTGCGGCCTGCAGCGAGCCAACGTTTACAACGTACTCATTTCTGAACCCATAACGTTGCACGTAACTGTTACCAAAAACATAGTGTGTACGTGGTTCGCAAGCCTGCTGCAAGCGGTACGCGTGCGGCTTGCAGCGAGCCAACGTTTACAACTTACTCATTTCTGAACCCATAACGTTGCACGTAACTGTTACCAAAAACATAGTGTGTACGTGGTTCGCAAGCCTGCTGGGAGCGGTACGCGTGCGGCTTGTAACGAGCCGACATTTAAAACGTACCTACTCATTTCCGAACCCGTAACGTTGCACGTAACTGTTACCAAAAACATAGTGTGTAAGTGGCTGCGCGTATCCATGGTATAAGAACACAAGGTATGCTACTCCGGAATGACAGGCGAGATTTTTGACGTCATCATGGTTGGTTGGTTCTTTCAATCCGTTTCTGTGTTGCCAGTGCTGTATCATTATACCCCTGATTCCCTTGTTACCTGAATATTTGTATAGAATCTTTTTATCGATTCATATTTTTTATGTGGTAATACCAAATTTTTATTTTTATTAATAATGACACAAAGGTAAGATTTGGTGTGATTGACGTAGCGGTCGGATAGCTCAGTTGGAAGCGCAATGCGCCGGAAACGCAGAGGTCGCGGGTTCAAAGCCCGCTTCGATTGTAGTAGATCGCGTTCAATTTTTCTTTCTTAATTTACCTTTGTGTCATTATTTACCTGTATGAATCTCATAAAATCGTGAGTGTAAATCAATCATTAAACAAAATAAAATTTAGTGAATAAATATGACAATTGTAAAGCATAAACCAATTATTATTATTTATTTGTTCGACTGACGACAAACATCTTTTTCTTTATAATTATTTTTTTACCATAGAGTGGCAGTTAATTAACTAGTAGCGTAGAAAGTCACACTAACCGCAGTGTCATACCTTGTTTACTTATACCATGGTGATGGGCAATACGGTATTGAAATGGGAGGTGAATTCAGCGACTTTAAAATGTCAAAAACTAGCAAATCAAATTGAAAAAATATAATATGATTAAATTGTTCGATGACAGTATCCGTGGGTATAACAACAATTGGTGTGAAGCAATTAATGAAACATCTAAAAATGTAACCATTGATATAGTTGCCGGCAAACTTTTAGAACAAAAATGGCCGATTTGCGCATGCACATTAAATTTGTACGTAAATCGGCTACTGCGCAGTCAAGGTTATGATCACGGAATAGACTGTTCTGTGGTTATGATCAAGAAGTTTGCCAGCTACTGTACTAAGATCAGAGCCAAAAACAATGCGGTACCTTGCGAAGTTCAATAAAAATTTTGGAGTTTCCGCATTGAAAAAAATTAAACATCATCATCGGAAAATATATAAAAAAATTGTGATCATAAATAATGAGATATTACATAAATATTTCATAAATTTAATGTTTCAAAAATCTAAAAATATCCTTAGTGACGCCATTTACGATGATTTAGTTTTGATTGAGGTTTATTTTACAAAGATGCCTAAAAGATGACTGCTTAAAAAAGAATTTGTATCGTACATCATAGTAAGTAAGAAATGGGAAACTAAGGAACATTCTTGAAACCATTAAAGTAACAAGACACAAGAAAATAAGCTATTACTCTTTTTTTCTGTATCGGTTATCTAATTTGATTCTTTGATGGTTGGAAGTAAGCTGTAAAATGTTAAAATTCGGCATAGCACGCGCACATCACTAATCACAAATTCTTCTTTGTCGTCGTAATAATTAACGTTCGACTCTTAAAGTATAATTTTCAACTCAGACGTGAATTTAAGATAATTTATCATAAGCATAAAAGCCATAAAGCATACTTAGTATCTAGTTTTGTTTGTTTTATGTTTTGTGTTTAAGTTTGTACAAAATTAAGACGTCAATTAAAAAGAACACTATTTCCTTTTCGGTCTAACACTCAGCTGGTGCAGTCTTATGTATATTTCGGGCTATTTATGTTGAGATTAGCGGGCTGGTGGTGTAATTGGTAGCACTACTCTGTAAAAGGACACGGGTTCAAAGTCTCGTTTAGATTATGGTTAAATCTTCATACACAACAGATTTGCAAAAGATGCAGCTACTTTTGGTTTTATGTGTGCGTGTCTACGAACCAATCATAGAAACGTGTTGCTTGTGAGCTTGACGTTGTGACAGATGCGCACACGGACGAAACTTAGCCGTGGCTAACGAAAACTGGCTTCACTTTCAAGCGCTGGCTAGGTTTCTAGGCGTAGTATTGCACTGAATTTTCCTTATTACACACGGTTTTATTTGTTCCTATCAATACCCAAGTTTTCAGATGCTGATGTAGCTATAGAGCTTCTAGCCAAATGACGCAAGAACTCAAGATATCAGCTGCTATTGAATAGCGGAACCCTAAACATGGGACCGATATCTCGACTCGGTACATCATATTGCTATCTACACGAAGAATGATGTAAGTACCCAAGTATTTCAAACAGACTTAGTACCTTTTGTATTCAACATTCACCGAATATCGATATTCCGATTTATGACATATCGAATAGTAGATTGTATGGAAATAGGATCACATTGTTGCAGTTACGTATTCTTACGACTTGAGTCTCAGGTGGGAGAAATAAATGAGGCTGTTGAATAGTGATGATGACAATCAGATCCTTTGTACTGGACATAGGCGATTTGGGAGTGAGTTGCAAGTGAGGCGAGCAAATTTGGCCGTTGGATCTTGTGGTGTATCTTCTTCTGAAGTCGGTCCCTCATTCCTGAGGATCTTGAGCACAAGGTATCGTATTCTTAATCAAAAGTCTACATCGGTTTTGATCCATTGTTGCCCTCACCGTTTGATGAAATTTCTTTAAGGAAGTGGCTTCTCTTAAGGGTCTGGTCAGTCCATCTAGTTGGCGAGCGGCCGCGGCCGCTTTCTTTCCACTCCGCCAATCACGACCAGTTTCTCAAGGCTCTCAGCTCCTCTTTGCATCACATAGGTATTCAAAGTATGAGAGCAACCGTTGTCGGCAGATAGTGGATAGACGAGTTTTGTTGCCTAGTTGGGAAAGAATTGTCAAATTTGTGCGCTTGGCCGTCCAAGGTATCCTAAGTATTTGCCTCCAGCACCACTTGTGGTGTATGGACATCTTTATATTAATAAAGTATCCCCGCCACCTCCTCGCTGCCGCCATTACTATGACACACGTCAACGGGAGTGGGCAGGTCGTGGTCCACAGTAAAACCATTTACGTGTTTTATTGAATCTATTCCCACCCTGAAACCCGGACGTCACAGATCTGATGATAGAATCCAGAAGAATTGGAGGAAATTCCTCAAAAAATATGGGCAGACTTATCGAGATTTGATATTTTTTTTAGTAGCTCGAACAATTGTTCACGGGAAGCATCATGTCGCTTTGTTGACTTCCGTTTCGTTCTGTTAAAAATTGATAATTTCCTCTCAAACATCCGAATACGATGTATTACACCATACATCGAAAAAAAAAACTCAACTACCTAGTTTAACTACTTGAGCAATAGCCAAATTGTGCTCAGTAGTAACACACAACGTTTTGGTTACTAGTAGCCCTCAGTTTGTCAGTCCTCCAATGTATTAACCCTTTGACCATTATTTTTTTAAAGCAATGAATCGAGAACTTTAACGATACGCACAGCATGAATGTTTTTTTTTATGATTTTTGAGAAAGAGAAATGTATATATTATTGCAGGGTTTCCGAATTATAAGACGGCAATATGTTTGCCGCTATCAGCCAAGGGCATTAAGTGACAAGACCGTCATGTCAGTTTGCCGGGGGAACTACGGGTGGCACGACGTATCTAAAATAAATAAATTAAAAACCAATAGATAATAAGATATAATTAAAATCTTTATTTAACTTAAAACTGAATTTTCTTAGCTAAGTTGGATATCAGCTGTGTTGTTTTTATTATTTTTCTTGTGTATATGTGTATTTTTGCCTATATTATATATATGTATATTATTTGTATATATGTATGTTTATCTTTATATATATTTATTTAAGTATGTGTATGACTTATACTTTATGTTATTTATGTTGCTGATTTTTTATCTCACCACCTACTCTTTCATTGTTTATTTTTACTTATTCTTCTACCCAAAGGTTGTCTGGAAGAGATCGCTCTTTAGCGATAAGACCGCCTATTGTCTACCATTTATAAATTAAGGTTTCAATTGTAACATTTTTCTTGTTGGTGTGCAATAAAGAATTATTGTATTGTATTGTATTGTATTCTTTCAAATAAATAACCGGGCAAGAGCATATCGGGCCATGCTTATAGTCAGGGTCCCGTAGCTGCCCGACCTTAATTCAAAACGTGAAAATCTCTGAAGCATGGGACAGCACAAAGTGGGACTTTACAAGTCTCGCATCCAATTTTTGACCTTTTATTATTTGTATATTTTCTGAATGGCCATCGTCTTAAAATTCATTTTTTTTTTCAATATCATATTCATGACTTCTGTTAAGTAACACACTGACGGATCACGCGACTTACGAAACAAAAGGATTTTTTTAAATACATAGACATTGAAAGAGAAAATGCCTGAAGGTATAAAGTTATAACAAACCTTTTTATAAAATTAAAAATACCTAACCTGCGAGTTAAGCAACAACAATATTTTATATTATAAGATTGCACGCACGAACAATCAACACTTTTTTTGCGAGATTTTTTTTCTTCCGTTGTCATTTCTCACTAACACGGCTAATTCAGCAATAAAGGTAAAAGGCAAATTTGAAGTATTGAATTAAGCTATTGCTCCATATATAAATCAATAACAATTGTAGCCTAACCCACCCTTTCCTTTAATAAACACCAGACACTTAACGGATAGTGGCAAATATATTGCCGTCTTAATTTTTTTTAATTATCAAATAACAGATTTTTTTTCTTTAAACTTTATATCGCCAATCTTGTCTCTGAAAGTAGAGAATTGTGACTATCGGATAAATCCAGCAAACAAAATTTTATTTACAAACATTTTTGTTCAATTGTAAGGAATAGTTAAAAATCTAAGTTCAGGCCTAAGAATCATCATTTAACATGGGTTGGAATAACGTTTATCTGCTATTCTTTTTTTCGTAAATTAGTACGAGTATATTCTCTTATGCGAACCAAAAGTTATATTAACTAACAACACGTTCATTGAGAAAAAAAATAAAATATCTGAGTCGTATGACGGCAAATATCTTGCCGTTACCCACTAAAGGGTTAACTAGCAGCTAACATTTGGGCTACTCTTACCAATTTTTTATTTCAGTGTAGCAACACCTTACTAACCATTATGCTAATTCCAAAATACAACTGTTAAATCTTAACTCAAACAAAATTTTAAACTCAGCCGCAACGCTACCTTTAAAATAAAACTAACGAACCCATACATCACGCGCCGCTAACATATTTAAAACAATAGCAACTTTATCCTAAAGTCACAAAAATGAAGTATTTCAATAGAAAATACGAATCACTTGTGACTTTTAGTACCCAAAGCGTACTCTTGTTTTGATAGTGAAATGTCGTATGCGTCAAGTGAAGTACTATGAAGCGACACTGTTTTGGTTCTGGCATAGAAGGTTTGTCCTCTGGGTTTATGCCCCAAGTCAAGCATATTTATTGTCCTGCCAGCAAACTCGTAAAACGTACCCAAGACAAACTACAAGAGGCACCTATATGTAACGTTCCCTGCTATTTATTTATAATGACTTTTCCCGCGGGGGGGGGGGCATAAGCCTTTTTTTCCTTTACGGCAGGAAGGAAAAAGTATGTGACCACCCGGAGATTTATGGCTATCCCTGCATAAAAAAACTTGACGAAAAAGAGAAGGTTTAATATTCGCATGTAGCTTAAGTTGATTGACAATGCGACGTGTCTACTCGTACTCATACGTAAGTGTTCGTCAAATACTATTAATGAATATCAAAGATTTTCCTGCAGTTTTGCGTTATTGTAATAGTTTCCTTACTGTTGGGGTTAAGAATAAGGCGTATATTAATAACCAAATAATAAACAATCTAAAAGACAACGTAATAAACTTCACATTTGAGCTTGAGCGTAAAATCATCAAGTGAATAAAGACAATTCTCCAACAAGATATTTTATATTTATTTAACTACATGTGTATACCGAAGCACTAATCAGTGGAGAGCAATTTTCAAACATACATTTTCGACATAACATACGAAACATTAACACTCTTTGAGAACGGATCTCTAAAAAAATCTTATTCGGGGGCACGCCGCGGCATAGTCCGTTTTCTATTGGGAATGCTTGTATGGAGAGGTATACAATTTTGAGTACAGCAATGCCATTTGGCACGGGTATTATACACGTCTACCTGAGCCCAAAACACCCGGTAACCAGACTGTACACCGCGTCAGAAGGGGGGAGGGGGGGTTCAAAATACAGTGCTCCCATCGTTCAGAAAAAAAAATCTGGCGGATTAGTTTGGACCTTTAAGTCAAGTTTAGTGGCGTTATCCGGTAATTAGATGATGCCCGATTCATTACCTGTGCCAGTTTTTTAGGGTCCCGTAGCAAAATATGACGCAATCCTTAAAATAACAAACTTTCAGTACTAACAAAATGTAAACAAACCCTTATATTTTCATATTTTTTGTATTAAACTTGGTATATAAAAAATACTATCCAAAAGCCAATTTTATACAAATTCTAAAAACATTAACAATAAATATAAATTTGTCTATTTTCAATGAAAAATAAAATATTGAAAATACTGCAACGTTCGTCAGCGCAGCGTAGGGAACGGCAAAAAGACCCGAATACTAAAGTAAAATAAGTATTACTAACAAGAAAACCCAGTCAAGTGCGAGTCGAACTCGCGCATCGAGCGTTCCCTACAAATTTTAACCTTTCTCATCCCATCTTAACTGGTAGGACCCGGTTAAGTTAAGTTTGCACCTGGTACGTATGGCCCTGCATACAAATGAGGTGTAAACTTAATCCAAACGGGTAGTCCTCATATAACTTTTGAAAGCACATTTTTTTATGTTTTAATTAGAAATGTATAGTTTTCAGATAATTACCTGTACTGGTGGTATAAGACGACATTAGTTGCTAAATTTCATAGTTCTAGGTCAACGGAAAGTACCCTATATACTTTGATTCTCTTGAGAGTGGCGAAATATAAATATACGACCGTATCTTTTTTTTTTATTAATTTAGAAAATTGATTTTCTCATGACTTCAAGGGATTGTAGACTTGAGTATATGGTTTAAATTTCAACTTGATATCTCGACGCGTTCCCGAGATGAGGGTTTTGACACACGTACGGACCGAAGGAAAACAAAGTAATTATATAAGGTTTCCGTTTTTGTATCTCGGGAACGCGTTGAGATATCAAGTTGAAATTTAAACCATATACTCAAGTCTACAATCCCTTGAAGTCATGAGAAAATCAATTTTCTAAATTAATAAAAAAAAAAGATACGGTCGTCTATTTATATTTCGCCACTCTCAAGAGAATCAAAGTATATAGGGTACTTTCCGTTGACCTAGAACTATGAAATTTAGCAACTAATGTCGTCTTATACCACCAGTACAGGTAATTATCTGAAAACTATACATTTCTAATTAAAACATAAAAAAATGTGCTTTCAAAAGTTATATGAGGACTACCCGTTTGGATTAAGTTTACACCTCATTTGTATGCAGGGCCATACGTACCAGGTGCAAACTTAACTTAACCGGGTCCTACCAGTTAAGATGGGATGAGAAAGGTTAAAATTTGTAGGGAACGCTCGATGCGCGAGTTCGACTCGCACTTGACTGGGTTTTTTTGTTAGTAATACTTATTTTACTTTAGTATTCGGGTCTTTTTGCCGTTCCCTACGCTGCGCTGACGAACGTTGCAGTATTTTCAATATTTTATTTTTCATTGAAAATAGACAAATTTATATTTATTGTTAATGTTTTTAGAATTTGTATAAAATTGGCTTTTGGATAGTATTTTTTATATACCAAGTTTAATACAAAAAATATGAAAATATAAGGGTTTGTTTACATTTTGTTAGTACTGAAAGTTTGTTATTTTAAGGATTGCGTCATATTTTGCTACGGGACCCTAAAAAACTGGCACAGGTAATGAATCGGGCATCATCTAATTACCGGATAACGCCACTAAACTTGACTTAAAGGTCCAAACTAATCCGCCAGATTTTTTTTTCTGAACGACGGGAGCACTGTATTTTGAACCCCCCCTCCCCCCTTCTGACGCGGTGTACAGTCTGGCTACCGGGTGTTTTGGGCTCAGGTAGACGTGTATAATACCCGTGCCAAATGGCATTGCTGTACTCCAAAGTGTCATACTGTTTCCCAATAGAAAACGAACTAGCAGCCATTTGCATTTTAATGCGGTTCTGATCTCGTTTGTACACTCAATATACACAGCCCATTAAAAATACAGTACAGTGTTAATATTCTTAAGGCGACATTTGCTGAGAGAACTAGATCGCTTTTTTAATGGAGCGGAGCAATATGTAAAGCCTGACCACAAATATATGAGGATGCGCCATATTGCAGAATTTCACTGGAACTAATTTATTACACTGGCAATGATAGGTATTTTTATGATTGTTTGTTAACAATGTCAATGTCATTCGTGGTGGCTTGTTTAAGTTTCATTAAAATACATATATTTAAAAATATCCAAACAAAAACCGAAAACCATTCACAGTCGGTAATATTATAAATAAAGTGTTTTGATAGATTGGTTGTTATTGTACTAATGATGTGTGACCCTAAATTTATTTTTATCAAATTAACTGCAGTAGGCTAGGCAATACAGATCTAATATACGATAGATTGTTATCAAATACCTAATAGATTTAGAAAATAATAAAAGTAAACATGTTAAGGAAAAATGTTCAGTTGCCAATATTGTTTTCAGACTATATATCTTTGTATCAATTTGTTGTTATTTTTAGGTTCACCCTGTAATGCTTTTAAACCCCTATGTAACTTTAACGCTACCTTGATGCTCGCGTCCTATACTGGTTGGTTGACTACTGAGCTATTTTTTAAGACTGAACATGTAATAATTGAATGTTTGACAATGTAAGTTTATTACAAATAAATTATTCTATTCTATTCTATCACATGGTGTTATCATAATTCGATCCGACAAAACGGGAGGCTGTATAAAAAGGGTGGAATTAGAATAAATGGAAGAGACCATGAAATAATTATATAGCATTTAAACTTAGTTAGAATCCGTACCAAAAGGAAGTCTACCAGACGGGGTTAAATATCAAAAAAATTGGGCAAGTGCGAGTCCGACTCGCGCATGAAGGGTTCCGTAGATAAGACAAGAAGATAAGAATCATTTAATCAATTGGGATTCACTGGAACCACTTTTGCATCGTCATTGAATACATAGCTATTACATTCATTGGTACAATAGTAATAACATTAATAACACAAAATTATTATAGGTACACAAGATTTCCATACATTTGCAATATTTACGCGGTAATGCTGCTTCGTCAAAAGTAAACTAGGTGATAAATTACATGAAAAATTATAATAATTAAAATTACTTTAACCTTTTAATTACAAAAAAAAAAAAAAAATTTCCCGCGTCAAAAGCAAATACATAATTATGTCAAAATGTACACCTTAAATTAATACGTTTTCAATATAATTCATTCATAAACTTAAATGTGCAAGGAAGAAATATTACTAGGTACATAAATCTCCCTGCAGCAACCGTGTCAAATCTTATAAATAAATAAGAAGTTAATAAAAAATTTAATTACTTATTTATATTTAAACAAATACAAATGTTAAAATAATATTACGGTCAGAATGAAGAGATTGATCAGTGAATGTGACCTGGCAACACTGCAGCAGGTGTCAAAGACTAAAAGCATTCATTCACTCGTCCGGTACTTGCACAATATTAAGCGATAGACTGCCGTTTGCCATAAAAGTTAATGTGATATTCAATTAGATTAATAAAATTACTCAACACAAGATATAGGAGTTAATATGAAACTTAACTGTTTGAAACGGAGGTTTGTTAAAAAACATCATCATGGAAACATACATCGGGCACTGTTTCATACAATAAAGAAAACCGTTGAAGGTTTAAACACCCTCAACCGAAAGACGCTTTGCAGGGGTAAGTACGCAACTTTCACTTTTCTTATTACAGTGTAGTTATTCAAAATAGCGTACCATAATCTATAACAAGTTTGTTGTATGGGAGCCCACCTTAAATATTTATTTTATTTTATTTTTAGTATTTGTTGTTATAGCGGCAATAGAAATACATCATCCTCCTAGCCTTTGTCCCATTTTTTGAGAATGAATTCTCAATCGGGGTCGGCTACCTAAATCCCAAGATGTGGCGTAGGCACTAGTTTTTACGAAAGCGACTGCCATCTGACCTTCCAACCCAGAGGGGAAACTAGGCCTTATTGGGCTTAGGTGGTTTCCTCACGATGTTTTCCTTCACCGAAAAGCGAGTGGTAAATATCAAATGACATTCCGTACATAAGTTCCGAAAAACTCATTGGTACGGGCCGGGTTCGAACCCGCGACCTCCGGATTGAAAGTCGCATGCCCTAACCACTAGGCTACCACCGCTTCGCAATAGAAATACATCATCTGTGAAAATTTCAACTGTCTAGCTATCACCGTTCTTGAGATACGGACGGACGGACGGACAACGAAGTCTCAGTAATAGGGTCCCGTTTTTACCGTTTGGGTACGGAACCCTAAAAAGCAACCCTGGCCCCTCGTTTGGCTAGCCTGCAGCCGGTCTAGTACAACTATGCTTCGCGACTCTTATCGTGCGACATAGCGCTACCAGTCACTCTCCCACATTACTGCACAGAAAGAGACGGATAAATATCTCGCGCGAGAAATGACAGTTACGCTAGAGGTGTTGGGTGAATTAACTTTTGACCGATAATTTTCACGGTGTCGGCGTTACTCAAAATGTCTCTGGAGTTACCAAGAAATCGGGCTCATAATATAAATATATTTTGTTCATTCAGGTTTAACAGTTGGAGCATTGAACTTTTTAACGTACTTAAGCCATTTCAACGGAGGGAAGCTATTATTAAAAGGTGAAATTTTACAACGAAGTTTAAAGGTTGTGGACAGTTTCGTCGGTCAAAAAGTGGAGTCACCCGATCTACATATGTTCGATTTATATTTTTTTCTCCACGTCTCAATCTTTTCCACCGTACACTAAACACCTGCATAGTCAAAGGCTGAACTATGACTGTCCCTTCTACGGCCATAGGTCACGGGGTGATATACAATATACTTAGTAAAAACAACACTTCACATGGAC
The DNA here is from genome assembly GCA_932273695.1 of Apotomis betuletana. Classification (NCBI taxonomy): domain Eukaryota; kingdom Metazoa; phylum Arthropoda; class Insecta; order Lepidoptera; family Tortricidae; genus Apotomis; species Apotomis betuletana. Next base: position 24,106,654 of record OW026306.1, read on the forward strand.
AAAAAAAAATGTTCCTTCCACGGCTCTAGGTCCCGGGGTGACCATTGACTAACAGTGTATTCATCATCATCATCATCATCTCAGCCATAGGACGTCCACTGCTGAACATAGGCCTCCCCTTTGGACTTCCATATATACCGGTTGGAAGCGACCTGCATCCAGCGCCTTCCGGCGACCTTTATAAGGTCATCTGTCCATCTTGTAGGTGGACGTCCTACGCTGCGCTTGCTGGTCCGAGGTCTCCACTAGAGCACTTTACGGCCCCAGTGACAGTGTATTAGGCTCTGCCAATTACGGCTAATAAACGAGTGCAAAGAACACTTTGTAAGCTTGTATTTTAGCTGTTAGATAAATTTTTAAACGAATTATTTCAGAGATGTATAGAGGAAGGAAATCAAACCAACCAGATTAACAATTACAAAATATATTGCATAAAGAAACACACTTACATTATTTGAACAATAATGCACAGAAAGCTTTAACAGAATTTTATAATTTGACATATAAGCCTAAATATAAGAAATAAAACATGAGACCATAAGGGTCGCTTTGTGTTGATTCGTCGATCGAATATACTGCCAAGAATGATATGAAATTTTATAGCTCTACAGAATTAAATAATTTTAATTGACTCACAGGAATCGCTGTCAAACCGTATCTTAAGAGAAATCTCCCGTCTTCTCCTAAATTGAAATCACGAACGGTTTGAAGTCTGTAACGTCCTGCAGATCTTGAAAAGAACCTCTACTGAAGAGTCTCCATTGAGTCTTCAAAGAAATCGATGAAATGTATTAATGTATATAATTTAGAATTTATCATTTATTTTTGTCTATCATTTATTTATCCCACCTGAAAATGGAAAGGTATAACTTTATGAGCAGTTCTTTTATCACAGGATCCACGGGTTTTTTTATCTTTAAACGTCCTTACCCGCTACGTCCGTGAAGACAGCCTCCCAGTAACCATATTTCAGGCACGCCGCTAACACTTAAACAATATTGCTGCCGAAGAATCTGCTCCCTTTCTTAATTTAGATTTTTAACAACAATTTCCCTGTAAATAATAGTTTTAGGGTTTTAACACTTCAACTAATTATTTTCTTTCCTTCAAAACAATCCAAATCCTTGATACGAACCATGCTTAACTCGTCCTTGGTATTTTAAATACTAATATTACCGGTTTTCATTATTCCGGCTATTAATCCTCGAAAATATGTAAAAATTTACTATCCATCATAGCTCTTCAAATCTTTCTCTGACTTTTCTTCTTGACAGCACACGAAGATTCCAAATTTTAACTTTCGAATCCTGCCATAGTTAATTTTCATAGAGCAGTCCCGTCTTCAAAAAGGTAGAAACTTTCGACGACGATATTCCGAAAGAGACGGACATATGCGTGAAAAACGCTACGTCACAACTTCACCTATGTGAAGTTTATGTGAAGTTTGTCTATACAAACACTGAAATATGACTGCCCCTTCCACGGCCCTAGGTCCCGGGGTGACTATTGACTACAGCGTATTAGGCTCTGCCCCGAGCGGCTCCTTTGATCCGCCGTACAAAGGACTACTTTCTCGAGCATATTGCGCTAGAAAACGCGCGGATTTGCCTGACTTCTGCACACAAGAGACTCGCATATCTGATATGCCCCATTTTTATAAAAACTATTGTACTGCCCATAGAGATAAAAATGCTGCCAGCATGCCTACCAAAAGGGGAAATCAACAGAAACTGCCCTGCTAGATCTGGTCGACAAGGTGCAGAAAACCCTAGAGGACAGGCAAACAGCTCTATGCGCGTTCTTAGATGTAGAAGGGGCCTTCGACAACACACCCACAGATACCATCATTAAAGGGATGGAATCAAAAGGTGTAGACGGCACCACAAAAAGATGGGTTCGGAGTATGCTCTCCAATAGAACAGTAATACTGACCCTAAATGCCACCACGCATGAATTTCACACCACAAGAGGATGTCCACAGGGAGGGGTTATATCACCACTTCTGTGGACTCTAGCGGTTGATCAACTCCTTGTTCGAATGGCGGCCAACGATCATGACGTACAAGGATATGCCGACGATATCGTAGTCATAATCAAAGGACCTTGCCTTAACACAATCTCGAACATCATGCAAGGAGCTCTCAACACTATCTGTATATGGTGCAGAGAAAACGAATTGTCTATCAACGCAAACAAAACCATTATAGTGCCCTTCACAAATAAAAGGAAACTCGACAAGCTCAATACTTTAAAGCTAAACGGACAAACTATACCACTTTCAAATGAAGCCAAGTATCTAGGGGTCACCTTTGACCAAAGGCTAACTTGGAACACGCATTTGAACAATATAATCCAAAAAGCGAAAATGGCACTGTGGACATGCTGTCGAATGGCAGGAGCAAGATGGGGCGTAAGACCCAACATTGCTATGTGGCTATACACAGCAGTCGTGAGGCCCATAATAACTTATGCCTCCGCTGTCTGGTGCAACAAGGCCAACCAAAAGACAGTGATCCTAAAACTAAGCGGCCTACAACGCACCGCCTGCATTATTGCAACAGGAGCCCTGTCTTCGACGCCGGGCGCGGCCCTGGACGCACTGCTCGACCTAACACCTCTGCACTTACAGGTGCAGAAAGAGGCCGAGCAGTGCATCTACAGGCTCTGCACTCTGTCTAAGATGAAATGGCGCTCGCAAGCACTGAACAAGCTAAAGGCTTCAGTGTTCGAAAACAAACTACTGTGCATGCCCTCTGACGACATGCTCACTGAATGTATCTTTACGCAATACTACTCAGTGGAACTACCCTCCAGAGACGAATGGCTAAACGACCAAATGTCTCTCAAAGAGGGCTGCCACATCTGGTATACGGATGGTTCCAAAAAAGGAAAAGATGTAGGATGTGGGGTCTATGGACAGAGACCTAAGCTCAATGCAAGCGTCAGCATGGGCACAGAGGCCTCAATCTTCCAAGCGGAGATCTTTGCCATAAACAAATGCGCAGAGATAAACCTTGACAAGAACATAAGACACTGCCACATATACATCAACTCGGACAGCCAAGCTGCCCTGTTGGCACTGGAATCACTAGAGGTCAAATCTAGACTAGTCCAACTATGCAAAAACAATTTAAATGCCCTAGGCGAAACCAACAAAGTCACTCTTAGATGGGTGCCAGGTCACTCCGATATTGACGGAAATGAAAGAGCAGATAAACTCGCGAGAGATGGCGCGGACAAGCCCCTTGTCGGCCCAGAACCGTTCTGTGGAATCACAAAACGCCAGGCTTACTCTCTGCTCAGCGACTTACACAAATCTAAGGCGATCGAGATGTGGGTGGCTGTAAAAGGACAAAATCACTCGAAAGCCCTCATAAAAGGCTTTGTTCAAAAGTTATCTAAAGAGTTACTACAGCTCAAAAGGTCAAAAGTCTGTGCGGTGACTAGAACTCTGACCGGTCACTGCAAGCTGAAAAAACACTTGTTCCTAATGGGTATGGAACAGGACGCAACGTGCAGGTTCTGCCAAGAGTCAGAGGAGACAGCTATGCATATCCTCTGCTCCTGTGGACCACTAATGCACAAAAGAAGTATCCACTTAGGGCAACACTTTGTGCCCCCAGAGGAGATACAACATCTCACTGCCCAAAGAATCTGGGAATTCCTGGACTCAACGGGCCTCAGCAGTGAGCTCTAAGACAGGGCTGCCACAATAGATCAATTATGGTCGATGCGGCACACAAAAGGCCCAAATTAAAAATAATAATAATAATAGAGATAAAAATGATTCCATCATGACCATTTGACCAGGCTTATCTATGGGTAAATATATCCGATTGACTAAATTACACCTTTGAATCGGCGATGTTGAAAATGAACTATAGTTATATTGTTACATTGAATCATTGATACAAAGATCAATTAAAAATTTTCTTTGCGCTTTGATCTTTGCAGCAATGGTTAAAAAAAATGTTATACCCACTACCACACAGAAATAAAGAGACATTACATTGTTAACATTAAAGTCCGTTTAGCTGTGGCTAATGATGAAATTTCCGACATCAAATGACCTTTGTTAAATCAAAGGCTTTAAGCGGTAACGACTTATAATCATAGTAATTGGGCCGTTTATAATTTAATATTTTTTCTGGTTCACGCGCCGTGGCCCGCACACGCGACAATAACTGAAAATCAATAGCGACACACGCTAATGTTTTTTCAGTGATGTGATACTTGATAAATTGTCAGGAAAAAAACATTGCTGGTAAAAAATTTTTTGGCTTATCCAGATATTATCCATGAGTCATTCCTTGGCCATGACCCAGGAATAAATATTCGAGTTGATCACGCACACTTGTCCTTGCCGCGATTCGAACGCAGGACCACCGGCTCACTACAATTGCACCAACTGCGTACTTATTCGAAGTGTTACGATGTAGCCTTCTAATTGATTTGTACCTACAATTCATATGTAGGTATAGGTACAAGAAACGAGGAGGAAAAACATGTCTATCACACTAATATTTTAGTATAATAACAGCATAAGTTTGTGAGTGTGTTTACATGTATGTTGGTTACTCGCGATCAAACGATTGGACCAACTTTGATAAATTTTGGTATGAAGGTAGCGGACACAGAATTAACACATAGGCTACTTTTTATCCCGAACAATTCAGTGTTCCCGTGGGATGAACTCGTAACACCGCGCGGCGCAGTTACTAATAAGAATAAATATAACATGGTAGCATGTCGCATCCCTATACTACTTTGCCTAAAGCGGCAGCAATTGTTCGATGAAATCTCAATTAACACGACACGCTAGATTCAAATTGGTGATTAAAACTTACTTTGAGTAAACAAGAAAAAATAAAAGGCAAATTATACACAGATATTAAAATGTGATTTGTCCTTGACTGGGTTTGAACAAGGGATTGTGTTGACGAGACTATCCTCCAGGGCCCGGAGAATCATCATACACAAGTGTGTATCATTAGTCTAGTCAAAACTCTATAGGTATCCTTTGATTAAGATGAGGCAGCTACTACTAGAGATGTATAAGATACCCTAATAAAGTATCTGAAATACAAAATGCAAGATACTTTACAAAAAAGTATTTCAGATACAGATATAAATAATTTTCTAAAAAGGTATCTGAAATACAAGATAAAAAATACCTATCTTTCAAATACTTTTTAAATATAAAATACTTATATGTCACACCGAGCCAAAAAGCGGCTTTTTCGTACAGTCGAGTTCATTTACATCTACACACTTACGAGAACAAAAAATTCTGAACACGACTTTATGCTCCTGACAATAGGGTCATGTTCAGATATTTTTGTACTCGTAAGTGTGTAGATGTAAATGAACTCGACTGTACGCGTAGCGTGATTCCAACTACAATAAGTGTGCCCCGCCGAAGATTTTTTAAATTTCCCGCCAAACCTAAGGCCCCTAAGGGTAATATTTCGGTAGCCAGATTCTATCAACTAAATTTTTGAACGACGCTCTGCGTTCAGTAGCGTTCGGAAAGAAAATCTTCGAAGTTTATTTTTGTAAAAGTATCTTAGGGAATATAGTATCTTCAAAATACTAAGATACCAGGAAAATATATCTAAATACAAGATACAAAAAAAAAAAAAAAAAAAAAATAATAATACGTATTTTGTATCTTGTATCTGTTTTTTAGATACTTTTATCTAAGATACATCATATCTCTGGTTACTACGGTCTCCAAAGGATAAAATAGAGATCCATTTGGTACCCGTGGAGTGCAGTCTTAATGCGTATAGGTCCAAATGCGAATTGGTCCTTATGCGAATTGGTTCTTATGCGTATTGGTCCAAAATGTGAATTGGTCTTATGCGTATAGGTCATAATCCGTATTGATCGTTTTATACACCTATTGGTCCTTAAGGTATACGAGGGACTCCGCTGTTGCGGAGCATGTCGTCGAGGCTGGTATACGTCCCGCCGTTTCGATCACGCACGGTTGTCGGTTCGTGAGAAACGTTTTGTACAACGGATGATACGTGAAGCTATTGAAATTGGACAACGCCCGAATTTCAGCCGAGACGGTGGTTGGACTGTACTTCCAGCATGGTACTATGCTGTATGTTTGCACAGTACTCTTGTAGGTACGTAGTGTAGGTTGACAGATTTTAACCAATTTTGATACACATCCAAAAATGGTTATAGGACACTTTTGACCCGACTATGGTGAAATAGAAGTTTTACGCAGACGAAGTCGCGGGCACGTTCTAGTACTTATATAACATTTCCAGCCACACAGTTCCCAACAAATAATTATGACTCTCAAGCAAACTTGTATTTTAATTTAACAACCACTTGGCTGGTTCCCTCGCAATCAAAAAGTCCAAACAAAGCGATATTTATTAAAGAACCGGGAAAACTGAGCATTCCACTAATGACTTGGACGTGAATGAAGCGTGGAACAATAGCCCGCGTTGCGTACCTAGAGGGAAAAATAGTTATTTATTTAGTACATCACTCCGAACAGTGAGTATTTAATAAAAGTGTTGTCTACCTGCGATTAATTGAGATGTCAATTTCTACTTCATTTATATGTTGGCAGCAGGTTGTGAAAAAGAAGATGGTTTAATTATTTATTGAATTAAATAATAATGTAACGAATACCCCCTCTTTATCCTATATACATGAATGATAAGTATACGCCGTCTGATGTCATCGATTGAATACATTAATAGCGGAACGGCAGCGCATCAGTTATGCTAATAAACCGATCAAAGTGCAAATATGGCGGCTTCATCATCAGAACTTTGCGGTTGGATCTGCATTAGACATTACTTACGTAGTTCCTAATATCAGAGATTTTGCTCTCAGCCTTTTGTACATGATAAACTAGAAAAACGATAGACTATTGATTGGATCGGATCCCTTTGGGAGCGTAGGTTCAGATCCTACTGACTGCGCCATGGTGAGGGATGAACCTCATGCATACCTAATAATTGCAAATGTCGCCTGAGAACTGTGTTTCATTAGTAGCGGAGGGTGTTAACACGACAGCCCGACGCATTTATACCGCTACGAGTGGCTACGAATGCGCAACGGCTTCAATCAAACAAAAGCAGAAGATAGGGTCATGGATGTTATCTATATATATGTATTTATATATATTAAGTATATCGTCGTCTAGTACCCATAATACAAGCTTTGCTTAGTTTGGGACTAGGTCGATTTGTGTATGATTGTCCCTTAATATTTATTTTATTTATTTATTTAAAGGTGAGCAGCTCCTCCTTGCGTCGTATTCCTCAGAGTTGTCTGACTTTCCTTTTGCATCACTTTCTCTCGTACTTCTTCCATCTGGTCCTCCATCCAGTCGCGTTCAGTGCGCCAAGCGACATAGACGCATTGATGAGTAATTAAATATTAATTCGACATTAGCACGGCCCGGCCGCTGCTTGCGAATCGACGCGATGAGTGCCTCCAATCAGAGTCAACCCGTCGTGAACGATTTCCTTGCCTTTCTGCAGCAAAAGGAAAAGCTGCAACTGGAAGGCAAGATGGATGCGGTGACCGCTGTCCAGTTCAGTTCTCGGGCATCGAGTTTCACCGTCGAAGACATCTGCGAAGCGAAGCAGGTGTTGTGCCAGTCCCTTGGGATTTTCGGCACATATGTACCTCACCGGAAAGGGGACGAAAGTGGATAGAAGACCCTTGCTCATGTAATGAAAATCCTAAGGGAGAACCAAGATCGGATTCCGGAGTTTGTGGCGACGGGTGCCCCTATCCTGCCGTCTCATGTTCCGGATAGTATCGACGTAAGCTGCTTGTATAAGGACATCGTGGCTCTAAAAACAAGTTTAGCTGAAATCTTTTCGAAATTTGAAGCTGCCCAGGTCACTATTACTGAGTTACGCAATGAAGTCACCAGTTTGCGTAATAGTGCTCCAACTCAGCAGGTAGCATCAAATTTCAAGACCGACGACCGACCCGCTGCTATAAACGCCGAGTCTGTTCATTTGCGCGTTGCTGACACTATAAAACGTGCCGCACCCGCCGCTCCACCGCCCGCGCGCCCCCCGCGCGTGCGGCCGCCTCAAGTTTTGACTTCACGTCAGCGTGCTTATGCTGACGTCGCCGGTCAGCCTGTCGCAGCTAGCCGGGCTTCAGTACGGGTTCCTGATAAGGAAGAGTCCTCCCGCACCAATGTGGATAAGGAGGGGTTCACACTGGTGGAAAAGAAGAGCAAGGCGCGTAGGGTGCCCCGCAAGACTCTGAGTGGCACTGGTGAGCCGGTTGGTTCTGGTCTTCGGATTGCCACACCGAGTAAGGCGCTCTACGTGTCGCGCTTGCATCACTCCGCCGTGGCTGACGATGTGGTGGAGTACGTTCGCCAGAAGATTGGCTGCTCGCTGAGGGTGCACCAGCTGCAGTCCCGCCACTACGTGCACTTCAGCTCGTTTGTGGTGCGCGTACCGCGGCCGCTGCAGGACACCATCGCAAGTGCAGACTTCTGGCCGAAGGGTGTTGTGTTTCGGCAGTTCCGGGGCAATCTGCCGAATCCTGCACCAGATCAGACGAAGCAACGGAGCCACGCTGCTGCGTCGCCTAAATCTAACTAGATTTAAATTTTTATTTTATTTTATGTATGATTTTGTTTTGTCTGATTTTGTAGTTCACAGTGACTTAGTTTAATTACTGTAATGCTGTGTAACTAATTTGAATAAATAAATAAATAAATAAATCTGTCTCTGTCTACGGCGGTGTGAAGGGCGTTGTGGACTGTACAGTCAAGAGCGGTGCGGATCTGATCGAACCAACGTATTGATTGGGCAGCGTCGACGAGGCCTTTTCCCATCTTCTTTGCCGGTCACGATAAGCCGCTTGAGGTTGCCACCGTCTTTTCTTGCGATATGCCCGAATAATCCCGAGACTGCGAAGACACTCGAACGACAACCGAGTAATCGTACATTACTAGCACGACTTCTCTCGACCTTGAATTGCTTACAATGCAAGTCAAGACTAATAAAAAAAGGTTTTTAGTGTTGACGTCAGCGTTAACATGGTGTGCGCGTACGCACACCAACACACCATGTGAACACGGTGTGGCCAACCCGCTCGTGTCGCCTCAGCAATTTTTTATGATTTCTCGAAGTCAGCCAGTAAACACTGTCAAAAACTACAAATCTGTGTTGACTACATAATTTTAAGGAACCTGCGCCACAATAGAATGAAACAAGCCCTGCAGTGGATGTAAAATATAAACGACAGATATAAAATAGATACTGATTGGGTCGCTAAGTGTGTCGTATTCTTTTCTTCTCTGTGCTCTTGTTTAAATAAAATGTCCTAAGGAATGTATGCAGGATTGCAGACATTGCTCTCTAGGCGTTTCATAACTAAAACGCGTGCATTAATTCCAAGCTCTTCCATTCAAGACATTCATAACTGCACAGAATTTCCTATCAATACGGGTTTTTCTTTGACCACTGCAAAGATATCGTACGATACGATAGCTCAAGCTAGGAATAACAGAATGAGGCTGCTATGTACTAATGGAGGCATCGCGATAGCAAAACCACCATCAAATACGATCCACATCACTTTCCGCCCGAGTGCATAAAGTTCCAAGTCTCCTAATCCGGTGATTATAAGATGCAAGCGAAAGGACAACTTTATCGAACGCTCCATACAGTTGGATGAAGCCTTAACTTGCATGTATAAGGGTGGTTTTAGCTGTTATTGGCGATGCGTGTAGCTCAATTATGATGTGTACTGTTCTGTTAGGTATAGTTAGTAGCACTTAGGGCTTATTAATGCACTTTTATGTATGATTACTGCGGGTAATTGAGAATTGGTAAACAGTTTGCATACGTCTGGTGATTGGATGATGATCGGAAATTCAGCCAATTTACTGATTAATGGACACAATACTTGCAATATAAGTTTTATGATTAGAAGTCTATAAAAGTTATAATGCTGCATATTGAATTACCATTATATATTTGTTCATTTCCGTATAAGTAAAGAGGTTCAAACGATACGAAATTTTACATAGAATGATGTTTAATAGTACATTACTGCAGACGCCGTGAAAGCAGGGCTTGCCGAGTGAGAAATTCCTTTACGGTTCTCTGGAGTTATTCCGCCCGAAAAGTTATACTTTGAAGCCTACTACAACGCACGTTATGACGACATTTCATTGCCAGTGTTGGTAGTTGATGACGGCATAATACACTTTGATTTAGTTATAAGTACAGTCCGACCAAAAAGAGTAGAAATTAAAAAGTGGCAACACCTTGTCCTCGTTTTCTTATATTGATTAGAAAGGGAGGAGGACACTATAGTATTGCCACTTTTTAATTTCTACTCTTTTTGGTCGGACTGTATACCTATGCATACTTACTACAAATTATAGCTTACTAGTTTTTGAGATTTCAGACAGAAAAATGGACGTGGTGAAACAATAAGGGTTCCTATTATGACTAAAGAACCCTAAAAAGTGAATGGGTAAACATTACTCCAGCTATCTTGCTCATCCGCGCCCTCTCCTTCACATTACACAAACGGTTGTGTTAAGTGCCGACGTATGAACAATATTGCTCCAAAGCTACAGACAGCTTGAAGAACAGATTAAAAGTGTGTGTGAACAGAAAGAAAGGTTCACTGCACGTAAGGCTCCTTATAATAATGTTAAGAAACATGTTTGATCATAGAGAAAATGTCTAAAACAATCAGCATTTTTTAAACGGATAAGGGGTCTTAACATTCACATCTTACCACACTACTTTACAGCAGTGAACGAACCAAGCGAGAGAGGGCATATAATAGTCCGTTTGACAGAAAAAAAACCGAAGGCCAACATTTACCTCCGTGTATCTGTTAACGATGATATCTGCGCGTCATAATGGATCCGCGACTGTTTTAATATCAACCGCGCACAATTGAGTTCATTGTTCGCAGTGAGCGGCCATTGTCTACCGAATATTAAATACAGTTCCATGCTGTTCTCAAGGAACCCTGCGAAATCTTGGAAAAGTTGACGTACGAACTTGAAGTGAGTACTTACTCAACTTTTTTCAGAATGTTTTAAATTTCTTTAATACGAGTGTGTGAGTGAACAGAAAGAAAGGTTCACTGCACGTAAGGCTCCTTGTAATATTTTAAGAAACATGTTTGATCATAGAGAAAATGTCTAAAACAATCAGCATGTTAAAAGAAATAAGGCCCATTTGGAAGAGTGCTCCATGTTTCGGTGTAACGCGCCGCTGGAGACCTATAAGGACTTAAAAGTATACCATCTCGAGCACAACTGACACCCGACTATTTCTCGCGCGAGAAATATTACCCATCTCTTTCTTCGCTATACTATGAGAGAGACGGGCGATGCTCCTTTATCATGAAAGTATGTTGTAAAGCCCCTACACCCTTGTTAGATGTTTCCATTATTTCTATTCGAGCTGGAGCTTGAAATTCAATTAAACTCAATTCAATTAAATTCAATTCAATGCATTTCAATTCAATACCATTAAATTATATTCAATCTAATTCAATTCAATTCACATAATTTATTTCCGATTAGTGATCCATCTCATCCAGTTAGGTTAGTATCATACATGTCATGACGAAGTTAATATTTTTAAAGGAAATATAGTAAATCTAGTCAATATGCTCGCTCTTGTATTTTGTAATTTATAAATTAATTGCCCTTTAAAATATAATGTACTCACTCACTACACTCACTCTGTTTGGAAGAGATCGCTCCTTAGCGATAAGACCACCTGTTGTTTACCTCTAATTGTAATTTCTTGCGTTGTATTTCTCCTCTATGTTTTGTGAGGTGTGCAATAAAGATTTTACTGTACTTGTATTGTATTGTACTTATTTTAATGGGAAGAAATGGCACTGCGGCCACGACCTCCAAAGTTGAGATAATACTGTAGGTAGGGGGGAATTAAGGCTTAGGTAAGTAGATGCCGACGTGTATTTACAAGCACTTTTGCTACCAAGATATGCGGAGCACTACGCGCGTAACTACCGCTTTCTTAAGAGGACACATCACTGCTCAATTTCCCATACTATCAGTTTACGTTAAGTTTGTACCTGATAACTATGACATCAGATAGAAATGAGGTCGAAACTTAGCGTAACCAGATTATACAAATCGAGGTTTCGTTCACGACTGTTTCGTCCTCCAAAACTTAATTTTTTATCACACTTGCTCGTAAACAAGGGTTTACACGCTAGAAAAGCGGGCGGTAAGTCGTAAATTAGGCCCTAGGGTGGTAAGTAATTTTTATAACACTTTAAGCGTTTACATGCTAGACTTTTTTGGTGTGCAATAAAGCATTTTGTATTGTATTGTATTGTATTATAACCGGGCGGTAAATCGTATATTACGCCCTAGGGTGGTAAGTCGTATATTACGCCCTAGGGCGGTAAGTCGTATATTACGCACTAGGCCAGTAAGTAATTTTGGTATTGACTACTACTCTACTACTTTTGTTTTATTTCCTCCAAAGTGTGATGAAAAACGTCGTAGGTGACCACCAGAGGTAAAGGAATTCCAAACTCGTGTCATTAAAGCCACTCGTCTAATAGACACTCGCTGTAATTCCTCGTTTACAACCCTTGTTACGTAATGTACTATTAACACAATTTTGGAGACTCAATACGAATAGTCAGACTGTTTACATTTTTGCGCAATTTATTATAAAATGTATATAATACAACGGCGGTTTGCGGCGAAATTTTGGCCAAAATCAGATGCCTATTACACAAATGTCATTATTATAATCGCAAATATTTAAATGATCCGACACAGAATCTTTACTTCTCATTTACATAATTTCTGAAATTTCGTAACGATTAGTTATTTATTTATTTATTTATTTATTTAAGCTTTATTGCACAAAAGATAAACAGATCGTACAAAAGGCGGACTTAATGCCATAGGGCATTCTCTACCAGTCAACCATCGGGCAAAGCAGATAAGTTGTGGGCGGTGCAACTAACTTAAATAGGTTTTAATAGATAAATACTTAGATAAATACATATATTTATTATATAATATAAATATATATGGACTAAAATCAAAACAGAACAGTTGTTTTGGAGGAGGAAACATACGAGAGCGATACCTCCGTTTGTATGAAAAACGTACAACGTTTGTATGAGTACGATTTCGATGTTTTTATAGTAACGCGTTCGGTACTTCTCGGAAATACAACTTCTTGTCCTTGTAGTCGGTTATTTTTTATGAAAAAGTTATTATCCGTTCACTTGGTTATATAAGACAACTCTACCTAGTTCTCTACCAATACCCGTCCTGCTTTTCCGGAATATACTTACACGAAGAAAACATGTATCAGATCGTCTTTCCCTTGCCTTAATAAAGGATTTACCACTTGAATTACTTAGAAAGCAGTTCCATTGCCGCAAGATTGAAACACTCATTTACTTTGACATAATACAGTACATAAGACAGTCGTCAGACGCTTCGCAGATAGTTATGTTTACGGTTCTAAATGATTCAGTCGCAAGTTCGTAGCGATGAGCGGAAACAAGTTTGTTGACCTTATTTGCACGTACAGTATACATAGGTCGTGGATGTGGTGGTGGACATCCACCAGCAGCTACATAGCGCACAGGCTGCAAATACACTTAAACAGTTTAAATTACAGTTATAGTGGCTGTATAGGCTTATTTTACAGCTTGCTTGCTACTTGGGACAGGCTTCTTGTTGAGGGTGCACCAGCTGCAGTCCCGGCTCTACGTGCACGTCAGCTCGTTGGTGGTGCGCGTGCCGCGGCCGCTGCAGACACCATCGTAAGTGCAGACTTCTGTCGAAGGGGTTCAGCGGCAGATCAGACAACGCAACGGAGCCACGCAATTACGAACTATCAACTAGTTTTAAGTTTTTCTATTTGTAGTTTTGTAGATCACAGTGCCTTGGTTTAATTACTGTAATGTTGTGTAACTTATTTGAATAATAGATTATTAAATAAATAGACGATGCGGGCCGTATTGTCCTTGGCGTGCCTGTAGCGCTTTCCGCGAAGATTGTATTTAAGTTACTTGTCTATTCAAAAACGTTCGCATGTGGCGACCGCCTTATGAATAGAGGTGGCAACACCGCCCAACTCATCAGATTTGACAGTTGATTATAACAAACCAAAAATCGTGCTAGAAATTAAGAACATTATTTGTACTTGTTGTCTTGTATGTCTACTAGAAGATTAAAGCCGATTATTACACATAAACGTTTGTTTTCCAGACGTCTACGTATTTTCCCTGCATCATCACACTGAGAGTGCATCTCCATTGAAGCGAGGCGGAGTGGAGATATGGAAATCGATCAATCACCTGAGTTGAAATCTGTATCTCAGCTCCGGTTCACTTTTGTGATTGGTCTATTCCGCATGTCTTCGTTCCGCTCAGTTTAAGTGAAGACGCACCAATCGCTCGTCCCTTGGACCACGGCAGCCGTTGTCAAGTACCACAATAGCGGGAGGCGCGGCGACAGGTATTGTGAGCGTCGCGCTTTAATTTGTTTAGTTGCTTTGTATTGGTACAGATAATTTAACCATAGTTAATGTAGCTAGTACATAAGTAGAAAACTACCGTGAGTCTCAGACATATTAAGATACAAAACGGATGTACTCAGGGGCCCAATTCGAGAATGCCGTTTGAGATATCGCCAAACGTCAAATCTCCATTAGATAACAGTTATATCGCCATTGAACTGTCATTTAAATGCGATGAGCTTAAAAGTGACATATCTCATCTCAATTTTGGAAATACGAAGGCGATAATGATTGTCAAAAATGTTATTCATGTATATAAATTTCTGTTTTGAACGAAACGTAACGGACTAATTTCACGTACTACGCGGTCAATTTAGAGTATGCGCCTGTTATTTATGCCGTCACATACAACGGAAACGAAAATTTTGCGCGTCCGAATTGACGAAGTTGCGATGTTCTGGGGATATCGCCACTTGTCAAGTAGGCACACGTCAAAAGTGACGGATGGCGATGAAAAGGAGAGATCTCCATTATATCTCTAAAATGGTATACCTTCACTTGCCCGAATTTCATATGCCCGAATTTCGTTTGCCATAATATTCAATTGTCCGAATCTTGTTTCTTATAATTATGTTTCCCATAATCATTGTTTGCCATATTAATCCTATGCCCGAATCTTTGTTTCCCATAATATTAATTCCAATAATCACATTTTCCATAAAGATTGTAATCCATAATTGTCACATGGTATAATTTCATATGCTATCCAAATGGAACATAGGTCGAAAACCGACATCTGTAGGTTAGGTTAGGTTTGTTTTATAACCCCGTATAGCGGAGCGTCAAAATACAAACCCAATCTAATCTAGTTTTAGAAGAACTGCTACCAAATAGTACATGGATCTAAAACCGAAAACTATAGGTTAGGTTAGGTTTGTTTTGTGACCCGTATAGCGGAGCGAGCGAAGCGAGCGGAGCGTCAGAATGTTTGCTTCAAAATACAAATCCTAATCTAATTTACAGTTTCCTAATTTACAATCTAACCTAGTTTTAGAAGAACTGCTACCAAATAGTACATGGATCTAAAACCGAAAACTACAGGTTAGGTTAGGTTTGTTTTGTGACCCGTATAGCGGAGCGAGCGAAGCGAGCGGAGCGTCAGAATGTTTGCTTCAAAATACAAATACTAATCTAATTTACGGTTTCCTAATTTACAATCTAACCTAGTTTTAGAAGAACTGCTACCAAATAGTACATGGATCTAAAACCGAAAGCTATAGGTTAGGTTTGTGTTGTGACCCGTATAGCGAAGCGAGCGAAGCGAGCGTAGCGTCAGAATGTTTGCTTCAAAATACAAATCCTAGCCTAATTTACAGTTTTAGAAGAACTACGATAAAAGGACGTACGACATTCGACCATAACCGAAAACTTTAGGTTAGGTTTGTATTGTGACCATGTAGTACATAGTGTCTATGTACATACGTGGCCACAATATATTTATAGTCAAAATGCTTGCTTGCATGTGTACATTGTAAATAGACGATTATTACATCAAAATGCTAGAAATGACTAGAAAAAAAACACAATTTTAGACAATGTCAAATGCATAGGCAGGTTGGATTCGCACAGAAACAATATTTAGTATGGTGTTTAAATATTCTATCAAACAATATTATGGCACTTAATACTATGGAAAACAATACTTATGGCATACGTATCATTATGGCATATAATATTCGGGAATACAAGAGTATGTCAAATGACTTTTCTAGGAAACGAAACATTCGGGCAAATGAAATTCGGGTAAGTGAAATTCGAGCAAATCAATATTATTGCATATAAATTTCGGTCAAACAATAGACAACCCTCTAAAATTGGTCGAATACCCCCCCCTGGTCGTAGAACTCGAATATCGCTTGACATGTTTCGAATCGGTTCGCGATTCATCATCCCTTCTACGATGTAAGTAAACCCGTTTTGTATTTCAATATATAGCTTGTGTTAGTTGTTTATTGAAAGGTTCGTTTTGGTTAAATTTATTGAGAGAAGTATTTGGAAAGCAAAATCGAAGATGAGTGTAAAGTCTAGGTTTTTTACATCAGATGTCCGGAATAACACAACTATGTTTAACAACTCTCATGTGCATCAGTATTCAATGAACATATCCATACTAATATTATAAATGCGAAGGTATGTCTGTATGTCTGTTACCTCTTCACGCTTAAACCGCTGAACCGACTTAGATGAAATTTGGTATGGAGATAGTTTGAGACCCGGGAAAGGACATAAGATACTTTTCATCCCGAATAAATTTAGTGTTCCCGTGGGATGAGCGGGTAACACCACGGGGCACAGCTAGTAAAATAATATTTTTTACCTGCTTTTATGGTGGTTGCCATTATCACGCATAAATAAATGAGTAAGTCCACCAGCAGCTAGGCGAAACAAAAAAAAGCGAAGTAACAGGTTGTGACCAGTACTACTGACGAACTAGGTACTAAAGTACCTACTCAACATAAACAGAAACTAAATACTTCGAAAGTATCGACTGTAATCGAGTACGCCCGCGATATTGCGTGAGCGATGCCGCACACAAATCACGGCGAATTTCACAGGCTGCACGTGACACTTGAAAACCAGCTAGGCGAAACAAAATAAAATCGCGAAGTATCAAGTTGTGACCAGTACTACCCTACACTACTGACGAACTAGGTAGGTACTAAACTACCTATTATTTACTCAACATAAACAGAAACTAAATACTTCGAAAATATCGACTGTAATCGAGTACGCCCGCGATATTGCGTGAGCGATGCCGCACACAAATCACGGCGAATTTCACAGGCTATTGCACGTGACACTTGAAAAGCCGGCGGCTAGACGCAGTGGAGACATTTAATACAGTAGCCTAAGTTAATTTAACTGACGTTCTAGAATTGCTTCTCTGATTAGGACCGCAAAGTTACAGCAAAAATAGAAAATACACAAACTGTGAATATATCTCTCCGCTTCTGAATATCTTGCCACTTCTTACTTGCCGTTACTTCGCCTGTGACTTAGCGTCATCTGTCTTGCTCGTACGATATTAAAAGGAAAGTGACTCCTTGTCACGTGTCACATATTTTATCCTAGAGGTACTGCTCAGACCACAGTGTGGGCTACAACATGCAGTGGTTACTTTGAATTCAGTATTACATTTTATACTCCCAAGGTTAGCAATTACACACAATAAATGGCTTACTTTTTCATTTTCAGGTGTGTGCTCGAATGAAAGCTTTCTTCTCTGCAACTGTTATAAAACAAATTAGGCTCGTGGTTTTTATACGATATTATTTTTAGAAATCATGAATAAATTATAGTTTTATCGCTAAAAGCTATAAAAAGAAAACAAAACAATGTAGTAAACATTTGTCGAGGAAAATTTTGTTTATTTTTCGTCACAAATCAAATGTGTGACTGCGGTCTCTACAAAAGACACGAATGCATTCAAAGAAAGTTTGTATCTAACAGCAACTTATTTTGAGTACAACAAACTTTCTGATAATGAATGAAGCTACTCACGAAATAAGGGGCAATTTATTTAAAATACTATAATTATGTACCTACCAACATTTTCTAAAAATAAATAAAATCTTAACGGATTTATACCTAACAAAATAAAACCTACTACGGCTAAATTACATACTTACTTATTAAAATATAAACGGGTTAAGTCGAAGTTGAGGTTGAAGTAGAAGACGAATATCGCTCGACATGTTTCGAATCGCTACGCGATCATCAGTAGGCCGATCAAGTGAGTAAACCAATTTTGTATTTTAATGTCTCAGACTCACGGTAGTTTTCTATGTACAATACGTACTTACTTCTACAACTTCAACTGTATACTCCTTCTCTCTGAACCTGAGGAGTGAGGACAAACACCTAATCTTGTGCTAATCAAACACACTCGCGTGCTAACTGTCACCCATTTTCAACCTCCAATCTTCCCATCTCAAAATTTAGAACTTGAGTTCCTCATTTAATCATTATTTTGAACTGCCAACCGGAAATAAATAGATATCTTAATCATGACGGTACGTCGTCACACCATTCCGAGTCACGAAAATGCTACGTAAATTTGCGCTTTTAATTAATTGACATAAAACTACACGATTTTCACACATTATTTGCACAAAACGGGTCTTAGTCGCATTCAAACAGGAGTTTATTTAATCACCTCGGCGTTTCGGACGTGATGTAGCGTCGATGATAATTTTTAGTCCCTTACTGCTGAATACAAGTTCACTGTGTCCTGTATCACAAGTGGCATGGTAATGTACAAAGTTCTGATACAAAAAGCGATGAGACATATTTGGGTTTCGGTCCATAATATATTGTGTATCCGCGTGAATAACGTTTGAATACTTGAGCGATTTGATACGATACAAATGGAGAAACTCGTTATGAATACTTGGGATATTTGATACGGGCAACTTACTTTGGCATTCAAGTATTAGATATTTACTATTACATTAGATTAGGGGTGTGAATTCTTAAGAATTCTCAAGCATTTTCCACTCCCATTTCGAGCGTGGTTTTGACGATGATCTCAAGGCCTAATTTTATTATGTTCTTTTAGATAATATTAACTGATTACAACTCACTGTCTGCCAAAAGACAGAGTTAGGGGTGTAGGATTCAGTACTCAGAACGATCACTTCTGGGCCCTCCCCATCATTATTATCTTGTCCCGTTTCCTTGTGCTATACCAAGTTGATTAGGGTCAGTGAATTATTATAAATCAGCAATACAGTGTTCATTTAATAAAGACTATTCTGTTTGAGAATTCGAGTAGCCAGCGTGCAAACCTCTGTACCAGGGACAGTTATTTTATGTGTCTGAAGTGTTTCATCGTACTCGAACTACCTTATCGTCCACAACAATAGATAGCTCATCTAATGTGCCACACACCGCCCCTACCATCCATCTCCGACAAAAATAGTAATTTTCTGTCAAAATGTGACCTCTAACTTTAGCAAAGTCGTGAGCTTCTGGTTATTTTTGGCCCTAATGGTCCTCGTCACGGAACTATCACACTACGACAATTATTACTTCTTTGGCATTTTCTTTCTTATTATTTTCTTTGATGTAGTTTCTATTAGCTGTCACGAAAGGTAGTTATTACAGTAGCGATCAAAAGTATTTTGACAACGGCAAAAGCTTTGATATTATATGCGATATGTTAGTTTTTCCAACTTAATTCTTGATAAAGTATTTCATGGCTTAAAAGCTTCTCGAAACAAGTAAAAAGTTTAGTTTCATTGAATTAAAATATAAACATAGCCACAAAAAATATTTATATTCGGGTTCAAAAATATTTTGACAATGTCTTTTTTCCAATTTAACTGAGAAATGGGGCTGCAGAATTTAAATAATTTGTAGGAACTACAACTTGAGGCTTTTCTTAGCATGTCTCGACATAAATAATATTCGGAAGATTTTAATTAACCCGTTGCGGCTGCATTTAAGAAGGGTAAGTCGCAAGCTGAGATTTCGTGAAGTTTTGGTATATCACGGCAATTCATTAGTGTCTGGAATAAGCAGTTCAAGGCTCGAAACAGCGTCACAAATAAGCCTGAAAACAGTCGTCCTCGAAAAACGACTTGTACAACTGATTGTGTAATAAAAAAGTTAGACGTAGAAACCCCACGGAATAATGCAATACCAATTAAAGATGAGCTAACAAAAAACTACAACACAAATGTTTATATTTTTACTATTAAACGACGCCTAATAGACCATGGATCACATGGTCGACGCCCATTAAAAAAAATTAAAATGTTCAGCAAAGAATAAGGCATCCCGATTAGCATTTGCGATTCGTCACAAATCATGAACAAGTGCCGATTGGTCAAAAATTGTATGGAGTGACGCGAGCAAGTTAAATTTAATCTCGTGGGATGGTATCAAGATGTGCGTCGTCCTCATAATAAAAGACACGATGTCTCTGATACTTGGTACCCACACTCAAGCATGGTGGCGGCAACGTAATGGTGCGGGGATATTTTCCTCGCCATGGCGTCGGGCCTCTCGTATGAATTGACGGGATAATAGGATCGATATGTGTACGAAAATATACTTTATACACATACGATACCCTATGAAAATAAATAAAGAAAAATATGCCACCTCGTTGGGTTTTTCAGCACCATAATGACCTCAGACACAATTCTAAAAATTTACAGGCTTTCTTAAAGCGTAAAAAAGTCAAGGTTTTTGAGGGGCCTAGTCAAAATGCTGACCTGAATCCTATTGAGCATCTACGAGAAGAGTTGGATCGTCGAGTGAGGTGCAAAAATTACTCCAAGGGGCTTTTTCTCAAGCACTTCAGTCAGAAAGGACGAACATACCTTACGAACGTATATATAGAAGTTAGTGGACTATATGACGGCTCCTTGTACAGCTGTTAGGAAGGGCAGATGATATGCAACTAAATATTCATGAAACGTCTTATTTAACCCTGTTGCAAGTTCAGCAAAATAATTTTATGTAAGTGTCAAAATACTTTTGACCTACCTGAAGCGTGTATTATCAGTTTTTATTCTAAGTCCATTGTTAAGTTTTAGTTATCTAAGTGGAAACGTAACAAGAAAAGGGCCATAAGATGTTATCGTAACGTAATTATTAAATATATATTCAATTCATCAACATCTTGAAAAAAAACGATTTGTCAAAATACTTTTGATCGCTACTGTATTTACTCGCGATACGCCCGTGTTTGAACGTAACACGAACAAATACAAATCAATTTTACTAGAAGGTGCAAATTCTTTCGCAAGAAAGCTTCGGTGTTGACAGTAGAATGCTCAAATATTATGATTTTTATTTTTCAAAATATTATTTTAAATATAAGGTTTAAGTAAGTTTATAAATATGAGTATATATTTAGTCTTATGTTCATTTATGTATATTTTTATGTATGTTTATGTATTAATATATGTTCGGTTTCGTACCAGTAGCGACATCTATGGACGGACGAATGCAGTTACCGATATCGCGTCATGCGTGGCGCAGCCAATAGCAACGCCACATATGTGTTCGTCATACTACGTCACCTAAACTGTACCTCATCCACCCCCATCCTCGAATCATGTAGATAGACTGAAATTCGCATTAGAAAGTTAAGCACGTAATTTGCACATCTTTTTATTTCACCATCCCAAGAAGTTACCTCTCTAAAGAAATTCACGCACATCAACGCCGAGCGCAAACATAATTTGGTCCTTCGAGCCGGATCCCGAGAAACAGCACCTATAGAGAACATCTTTGGAGAAGAGAAAACGCACGTCAGCATTTCTTCTTGGTGGAAAGGCGCGATTGCAGTACAAGGACACCCAAGGACACGCTAATTGGGAAGAAAGTGTTGCATGGAACGAGAACTAGCCGCAACGATTTTAAACGCGCATATTTCGGTACGGACGGCCAGCCTCTTCATAGCACCAAAACCATTGTCTGCAGTTGCTTAATACCGTGCTTATTTCAATTTCAGTAAACGCCCGCGATAAGTGATTCTGTTGTGACCGCGAGCAGCCCTTGCCGCCGCTTGCAATTGCTGTTTTTTGTACCAGGGTCCAAGGTCCACACGTGAGTACTCCAGCTTTCTATAACCAAAATGAGCCTAAATCCCGATATTGAGAGCAAATCACGCGACAAATCGCCAGCTAGGGCAGTCTGCGAATCGCAGAATGAGCAATTAGTTCGCGAACTAGTAAAAAAACGCGGTGTCATTAAGGCTAGACTCACAAAATTCGCCACCTACGTCCTAAGTTGTCAAGAAAACCTAAACGCAATAACTGCTTCATGTCGTGCTAATTTAAAGTTACGTGTACAAGGAGCAGCGAGCCTATACACCGAATTTAACGATCTTCAAACACAAATCGAAACGCTTGTACTCGACTCAAATCTTGATGATCAGTTAACGCAGCGAGATCAGTTTGAAGATTGTTACTACGATGCAGTGGCTCAGGTGGAGTACATTCTTAACAGTAGTGAGAACGCTATGAGTTTCAAGTCAACAGGTTCGCAAAATACATTGAATGCCGTTAAATTACCGACTATAGCATTAAAAACCTTTGACGGAAAATTTTAAAACTGGCTTGCATTTAGAGACACTTATTTGTCACTAGTTCACAATTCAAAGGATCTCTGTGATATTCAAAAATTTCACTATTTAAAGTCGTCATTAGTAGGAAGCGCGTTGTTAGTTATAGACGCACTCGAGCTAACAACAAGCAACTATTCCGTGGCATGGGAGCTCCTTCTTAATCGTTTCGACAACAACAGATTATTAATACACAATCACGTCAAAGCATTGTTTACGATTCAACCTTTGCTTAAAGAATCACACATATTTATTCGACAATTAATTGACACAACACTTAAAAATCTACGCGCTTTAAAAACCCTAGGAGAACCTACTTCGTCCTGGGATACTTTAATTATTTATATTCTGGTTTCGAAGCTTGATAAAACATCCGAACGCGAGTGGGAGCAGTACAAAAGTAATATTACGTGTCACGACTCTCAAATCAGAATTAAACTGGATAATTTAATGCAATTCCTAAAAAACCGCGCAGATATGTTGGAAACATTACAGGCGTCACAGAATACTAGCGTTCGCGATAAGCACGAAGTTAACAAAAAACCATTCACATCTAACACGAATTACAACAACAAAGTGCACTGTAACGTTTCCACCAATAGTAAACCACAAAAATCACATCACTCATCGAAGTTCGCATGTGCTATGTGTAAAATGAATCATCCACTTTATTCCTGTGTCAAGTTTCTTGAAATCGATTACGAATCGAAGCTAAAGTTAGTTAAAGATAATAATTTATGCGAAAACTGTTTACGCGCGGGTCATTCGGTGGAGACATGCATGTTCGGTCCGTGTCGCAAATGCAATAGAAAACATAATTCTATCATTCATCCTCCGAGTACTGATTACGTGCAGTCCCCCGCCTCCGCTAACGTCTCAGGCCCCGCTGCATCGACCTCAGCTGCGTCGATCATCGCGCACTGTCAGCAAATTCCATTGCAACGCACACATGGGTCGCTCCAGCCGGTCTTGTTGTCAACAGCCCTTGTCGAAGTTACGGATAAATATAATAAATGTCATATAGCGCGCGTACTTCTTGATAACGGTTCTCAACGCTGTTTCGTTACAAAGGCGTTGTCCGAATTATTAGGCGCACCACTAGTACAGTCCACTCACGAAATACGCGGTGTAGGTAATTCTGTGACACAGTGTACGCAAACCTGTGACATACAAATTAAATCGCGCATCAATGCCTACACAACGAATTTACATTGTTTTGTTTTACCGCAAATAACAGCAACAATGCCAATTGTATTTGAAAATCGCGCAAGTTTCTGTATTCCAGACAATATACAATTAGCCGATCCGCAATTTTTAGATTTACAAAACATCGACATATTAATCGGGGCCGATAAGTTTTGGGATCTACTTACGCAGGGCAAGATAAGGTTACATAACGGGCCTTATTTGCTGAATAGTAAGCTTGGTTGGGTAATAAGTGGTCCGATCAATTTAAACGCACGCATTGAAGGCCACATCCAATGCAACTTTACGCAGACGACAGATTCGTTGTTACGACGTTTCTGGGAAATCGAGGAACTGCCAGCGACTAGGAACGCGTTGTCTGATGAAGAGAAGGCTTGCGAGGAATACTTCGTTCGTACTACTACGCGCGATAGCGAAGGGAGGTTCTGTGTCAGCATGCCACTCAAGCAGTCACCCGATGTCCTGGGAGAAACGTATCCTCTCGCTGAACGTCGTTTTCTGGCGCTGGAAAAACGATTACAGCGCTCAGAAACATTAAAAAAATTGTACACGGACTTTATTCATGAGTATGAAGAACTAGGACACATGAATAAAGTTACGTCGTATGGCTCGCCACATTTCATATTGCCCCACCATGGTGTTTTTCGCGAACATAGCACCACCACGAAACTTCGCACAGTTTTTCAGGCCAATATAGCATCTACTTCTGGCGTGTCTCTGAATGACCTTCAGATGGTAGGGCCAGCAATCCAAGGGGACCTTCTGTCCATTCTTTTACGTTTTAGGCAGCATCGTTACGTCGCCTGCGCAGACGTCGCTAAAATGTATCGCCAAATTCTAATAACAGAAGAACAACGTGACCTTCAGTTGATTCTATGGCGTGACGATCCCGACCAGCCGATAAGTATTTACCGTTTAAATAGACTCACATACGGCATGGCTAGTTCGGCGTTTTTAAGCGTCCGTTGTTTAAAACAGTTAGCAACAGAATGTACAGATCCCGACGTTAAAAGAATAATTAACGAAGATTTCTATGTTGACGATATGATAACCGGGTCACAGGATAAACACGAGTTATTACGACTGTGTAACGAAACCGCGCGAACACTGCAGTTAGGTTGTTTTCCATTACGGAAGTGGATTTTCAACTTTGACGCGATATCATTAGGGGCTCACTTACCTACGATACTTGAAGATACGCATAAACAAGTTACGTTCGATACAGAGTGCAGTTCTAAAACTTTAGGCATAGCATGGAACAATTATCATGATCACTTTTATTTTAACTCGCAGTTTCCTTGTGCAAGTGACAACAGTACAATAACAAAACGCAGTATTTTATCCCACGTATCACAAATATACGATCCCGTCGGTATATTAAGCCCTACAATAATGCAGGCAAAGGTGTTATTACAGCGTCTGTGGCTGCTTAAGGTGGATTGGGACCAAGAAGTTCCGTCAGATGTCGCGCGCACTTGGAATCAATTTACCAAATCATTAGCAGTTTTAAATTCAATTCGTGTACCGCGTTATGTAATGGGCATTCACGACTATACACGCGTAGAAATGCATATTTTTTCGGATGCTTCACAAACGTCGTATGGTAGTTGTATTTATATTCGCACGATAAATAGTAACTTACAGGTATCATCGCGCTTGTTATGCTCGAAGGGTAAAGTAGCTCCTTTGAAAGTACTAAGTTGTCCACGCCTTGAGCTGTGTGGCGCACTTTTAGGTGCCAAACTATACGATAAGGTAATAAAAAGCATTCATTGTCAGTTCGACGAGATAATATTCTGGTCGGATTCGACTATTGTGTTAGGATGGTTACGCATGCAACCTAATCTATTGAAGACGTTCGTTCAAAACCGTGTTACCGAGATCCATGAGCTAACCAAAGGGCTTCCATGGCGACATGTTAGTGGTAAAGAAAATCCCGCCGATTTGGTTTCCAGGGGTGTCAATTTGGAAGACCTTGCTGGGTCTAGCTTATGGTGGAACGGACCGAATTTTTTACAAGACGTCAATTTCAATATTAAAAAATTATCCCAAGTTCCGAGTAACGACGACGCGCACGATGTATTACCGGAAGTTAAATCTAATATAAATTTTACGCTCACTGTCAATACCGAACCTTTACACTTATTCCCGTTTGAACGATTCTCACAGTTCTCGCGCATGATACACGCCGCTTCTTACGTTTTGCGTTTTATTCATAACGCGCGCGATAAAAATAATAGGCGTACGGGCAGTATAAGTGTCGAAGAACTGCGAGAATCAACAAAGTTATTAACCAGGCTGTCTCAACTAGAATCATTTCCAGATGAGTACAAGCTGTTGGTTAATAAACACGAGTTAAAGTCAAAACACAACTTAAGTAAATTAAATTTATTTATCGATGATGATGACGTCATGCGAGTCGGGGGTCGCATCGACTATTCGCAGTACTTTTCGTTCGACAAAAAACACCCGATTCTGATTACAAGTAAACATCGATTTACACAGTTGTTGTTTCTCCACGAACATAAAAAACTATTACACGCCGCACCTCAGGCATTACTTTTTGAATTACACGATACGTGGTGGCCTTTAGGCGGTAGGAATCTCGCGCGAAAGGTTTTTTTATGATTGTGTTGTTTGCAAACGATTAAGAGGGAAAACTCTAAACCCTATAATGGGAAACTTACCTAAGGAAAGAATTACACCTACTTACCCTTTCCTTACTTCCGGTGTTGATTATGCCGGGCCAGTATTCATATTGAACCGCAAAGGTAGGGGCGCTCAGACGAGTAAGGCGTATATATGCCTATTTGTTTGTTTTGTTACTCGAGCCATTCACTTGGAGCTCGTGAGTGATCTCACTAGCGGCGCTTATCTTTTGGCGCTCAAAAGGTTTATAGCTCGACGAGGAAAACCTGCACAAATTTTCTCGGATAATGGTCGCAATTTTGTGGGTCTAATGCACGAATTTTCCAAATTTTTGTCTAGTTGTAGTTCAGAAATTATTGATTACGCTACCAGTCAAAATATTAAATTTAATTTTATTCCTCCTTACGCTGCTCATTTTGGTGCATTATGGGAAGCTGGAGTAAAATCATGTAAATTTCATTTACGTCGCATTGTGGGAAACGCAAATCTCACATTTGAAGAATTTAGCACGGTATTAACGCAGATTGAGGCCGTACTGAATTCGCGTCCTTTGTCTCCGATGTCGTCTGATCCGCACGACTACACTCCACTCAGCCCTGGACATTTCTTGGTTGGCCGAACCTTGACGTCGCCTGCGACAGATGATCTACAACACACGCCGCTGCATCGTCTCAACCGGTACCAGAGAGTGGAGCAAATCAGACAACACTTCTGGGAGCGCTGGGCTAAAGAATACGTCTCCGAATTGCAGACACGGACAAAATGGAGGGTCAATGGTGGAAACTTGGAGCCAAACACGCTAGTGCTCATAAAGGACGACAATCTCCCTCCATTAAAGTGGCATTTGGGGCGTGTAACGAAGACCATACCTGGCAAAGACGGAGTATCGAGAGTAGCAGACATCCAAACCTCATCGGGCATCGTGAGACGCGCATACACCAAAATCTGTCCATTGGTGCATCCGAAGCCAGAGGATATAGATGGAGCAACTCAAGATTCCTCTTGAAAGTCAGATCTTTCAAGGCCGGGGGCATGTTCGGTTTCGTACCAGTAGCGACATCTATGGACGGACGAATGCAGTTACCGATATCGCGTCATGCGTGGCGCAGCCAATAGCAACGCCACATATGTGTTCGTCATACTACGTCACCTAAACTGTACCTCATCCACCCCCATCCTCGAATCATGTAGATAGACTGAAATTCGCGTTAGAAAGTTAAGCACGTAATTTGCACATCTTTTTATTTCACCATCCCAAGAAGTTACCTCTCTAAAGAAATTCACGCACATCAACGCCGAGCGCAAACAATATATATTATTATAGGTTTTAGTAGATTTTAATAATTTTTCAGTAGTTTTCTTGATTACTTTTTGCATCGCCTACTTATCTCATTTCATTTATATTAATCCGCTACCCAAAGGTTGTCTGGAAGAGATCGCTTTTTAGCGATAAGATCACCTATTTTTTGCCTCTATTGTAATGTTAAGTGTCATCTGTATTTGTATTTCTTTCTTCTTGAGGTGTGCAGTAAGAGTATTCTATTCTATTCTATTCTATTATTTGAATTAACGATTATTACTTTGTCTGCAATATTGGCCAATTCACAAAAGCAGTCAACATAATTTTCGTAAGATTTGTTTCTGATTCGTCATATTCCTTATTTGTTACTTTCCTAACTGGTCATATTCTTGATTCTTCACTCGTCATACCATGTACTGCCTGCATAAACTTATTCTCTCTGACGATGCCTGCGTTAGGGATTTGACTTTTACACTTTGTTTTATGCATTATTTACTGTTGAATAAATTATTATTTTTTGTTAAAACATAAAAAAAAACTTATTATAGAAATCCTCTTTGTTTTGGGGACAGTAATAAGACGGTTAAAACACTCAAATATCCCATATCCATCTATTAACCTAGGGATTCTATCGGCAGGCATAAAATTGATTGGCATATCGTATTGTTTGGCATAAAATTGTAAGCCATAATTCTGACATTACTAATTTAACAAGAGGTTTGAGAGTAAAACCTATTAGCGTAGGTTAGGCAAGATTTGTTTTACAACAATACCAATAAGTTAATTTATAACAATAACAATTAACCCCGCTTCGATTGTAGTAGATCGCATTCAATTTTTCTTTCTTAATTTACCTTTGTGTCATTATTAATAAAAATAAAAATGTGGTATTACCACATAAAAAATATGAATCGATAAAAAAGATTCTATACAAATATTTAATAACAATTAACCTTAGGTATATGCTTTTTTAATACAATTTAAAGTTTTGTTGGTGAATGAAATACGGCACAAAATTACTATTCTGTTTAATTTCTTTAATTGTCCTCTTTCTTTTATTACAAATAGTTTAAAGTGAAATTCAACAATTTGTTAAAAACAAATCTATAACTCCATCCATTTTACAACATCGAACGTAATAATAATATCTCATATTTAAATATTAAATACCTAAAAGTTTTATTATACACAGTAAACATTATTTCTATAAAATGTATTATCGTTTGTAAACAAAAAACTTTTTTGTATCATTACAGAGCAATATTACACACAAGAGAGATATACATATGGGAATTAAAAAAATGTAGGTATTGAATGATTCAAAATATTTTTTTGGTTTCAATTGACAGCTAGTCGTTTTAAAATATTTGCTAGCTCTTTTATAAAGGGACTCATTTATATGTAAATACCGTTGATATGGTTCTTTTTATTATTACTGAACTAAAATATGCGTTTTAATAAATCAGAGATAAATATTACCATGTTTGCGGGAAAGAATAGTTTAGTATCAGAATAGAAAAGCTAGGAAAAAATGTATCCACTAGATTGCTTTTGGTAACTACGGCTACCTGTCACCGCTCTTATTTTATTATATAAATAGAGTCCAACTCAAAATTCGAAGCAATTGAGTGGTATTTACGGTCGCAATCAAAAATATCAGTTTTTTTTTTCAAAATTATGCTGCACTATATTACTCGTACTCTAACTTTATTTTTATGATTCCAATATTTTTTCAATAACACTAACTAATTTTATTTCACTTTTGTCTTTCATATTGATGTGAAAACTTATATTACTGTGGCTACGGGTACTATTATAAAAAATACTGTTTTATTTCATACAATTTTGACACTGAAATTGCTATTGTGCTACCCAAAGGCAAGGATTTATACAAATCTAAGACATGCAAGTATTCTATGTAACATAATATTATTACATTATCTCAATTAAAACATTGAGATTTGGATAATTAAATTTGAGTCGCAGCACATAATAAAAAAAAAAAAAAATTGTACTACACTGTATCGCAACTTTCAATTATTATATTTTAATAACACTGTTTGAAATGTTAACATTTAAAATTAGAATAACAGTTAAATAAACTCAATTAAGTAATATATTATTTGAAATAATTATTCTTTTTTTTATTAGAGTACCTACGCTAAACATATAACAATTGAAAGTTACTGGTGTTAATTTTTTTTTAACAAAAATAATTAATATTAAGGCGACAGATAGTTTGTTCTATAATTTTATAGCACTAAAGTATTATTATTCAGTATTGTTCATTAAAAAATTCCAAAACATTAATTGAAAATTTCGTACATTTGTAATTTATGGTTTATTACTATCAATATGTTTAATAAAGTAACATTGAGAAGTTTTGTAATGACCTAATTATAAATGTAATAAAAAAAAAACTACGTGTATTTTCTTTTTATTTTGAAATCTTTATTATATTGTAAATTTTTTATTGTCGGTATCTACAAAATCACACATTATTTAAAAAACACATTTTTCTTTCGCGAATGTGGATACATCAGGAGCTGATATGCAAATAGTTAAAACTTAGCTACAGTACGACACAAAAGAGTAGAAATTAAAAAGTGGCAATACTGTAGTGTCGTCCCTTTCTAATCGATCTAAGAAAAAACCTGTCGCCTTTGAATAGTAAAATAATAACACTTGAAAATACAATCTAAAAATATTGATTCTACATTCCATAGAAACGGATTAGGCCCGAAGTACTAACACCACTTATACTAACAGATAATTGACTATTTTTATATGTGACGCTGAAAAACTTTAGCTGGGCTCTTGCTGAAAGCTTTAAAGCGTTCCGTGAATTGTAACGTGGCTACCAGAAAAAAAAAAAAAAAAAAAAAACAAAAAAAGAACAGAAAAGAAACCAATATTCAAAACGTAAACTTATTACTGAAAATAGATACGTGACTTTTTGGTGTGATGTAACACATTCCATTATATTCCTAATGAAACGTTCTTATATACAGAACCATTTACTAAAATTTGTATTACATGAATGGCTATGTAGTTTCATAGTTATGAATTGAACGAATCTAGTTTTAGAAACCTGTGAAGCCACATTACAATGACGACGTTTTGCACAACATTTGGATCCAAATACAGTACATAGCTATTCCATTTTTACAATGACTTTGAATCTAAAGCAAATATTATAGGTACTTAAAGTTACTAAAATTATTTTACTTAACTAGAAATATAAAGAGACTTGATTACAGTACATAGCTACAACGTTTATATACACAATCTAATGTTTTATTGTCAGTTCTGAACTTTACGACTGAAATTAACTTACCAACAATAATAGAATACTTATTTACAATCGCTAATATCAGTTGTCCGGCTTTTATAAAGCCTATACATTTCAATACACTTTCTACACATTCTATACACTGAAAGCATTCTTATTTTAATCTAAAAAACGGTATTGTCTTATCATAAATAACTTGAATAGTCATTCAAAATATTGTGCGCGTGTTTATCGGGGAATGGAAGATTCACGCCTTATACCCGACATACATGGACTAGGTGATGTGGAAATCTCCCCGAAGAAGTCTCGTGAAGGTCTTCTTGAACTGCTGGTTGGCAAGAGCGTAGCAAAAAGGGTTGATAGGGCTATTTGCGTAGCACAAAAAGTACGTGAACATGTATAGATGCTTGTTCGTACAAGGCGGATCCGTGCAAAACCCTTCCACTAAAGCTAAAATGTGATAAGGCGTCCAACACACAACAAACGCCCCGAGAATAAACGATATGGTCCTAAACGCCTTCCTTGCCCTGTTTTCAGACTTGGACTTTTGCCGCCCGATGCTCGGGAATAGGCCGTCGCGCTTTGAACGTTTAACTTTTAATTTCTTTCCGATGTTTTTAACAAACTCTTTCTTCGAGTCACCACGGCCTGACCCAGTAACAGCGGGGCTGGAAACTTCGCTATGTTCGATGGCCGACGTTATACAAGGGTTTAGTTTCAACGGGGAAATAATTTCAGGCCGTTTTGGTGACTGAGCCTCATTGTTATTGGAAGACGTTGATACTAAAGTGATTACGGGTTTGGGTCGCTCTCCGGTTGTCAAACTCACTTCTGTGTTGACTTTAATTGGTGGAGGTGGTGAGAAGCTTGTTTTGGTTGCTGGGACTTTAGCTTCAGCTGTGGCTCTAATAAGAGCCGCTTGCAATAAGGAGGTATTTGTAACATTAGTTGCGCTATTTAGTGTCGGTGGTGATGACGGTTCAGTTCCCGTTGGGAATGTCACAGAAGACGGAGGACTTTCGTTAGTTGGTGTAGGGATGATGACGGAACTTTCATCCATATATCTCAAATCTGCACCATCCATACCAAC
Organism: Apotomis betuletana; assembly: GCA_932273695.1. Lineage (NCBI taxonomy): Eukaryota > Metazoa > Arthropoda > Insecta > Lepidoptera > Tortricidae > Apotomis > Apotomis betuletana. Next base: position 24,138,844 of record OW026306.1, read on the forward strand.
GAGAACATCGTAAGTATTGCCGTCTTTCATTACTCTAACAGTCCTTGTTCGAGATGATTCGGAGTAGGATGGCGGACTTTCGGATACAGGAGGGCTGCATCTGAACTCTGTGGGTGGAGGTATGATTCTTTGAGCAATAGTAGTCGATACTTCTCGTTGTTCGGACGGCGTAGCTATTCCTGAAGATGCCGGGGACGTGATACTAGCATTCGATGGAGGCACTGTCGGTACTTGAACAGCTGGTCTAGTTTGAGTCGTATCAGGGTTATCCGTGTCAAGTAAACTCTTTTCTGATATTTGCGATAGTGACAATTTGGGTTTATCAAGTTCTTGTTTCATTATAGGAGACTGTTTCTGTGACTGGAGATCTGTTTTTATCAGCATTCCACCATTCATGCGCATATTGTTAAGTAGTTGAAGAGCACCAGTTTGCATTACAAGATTGGCTACGGATGGTCGCTTTTTCACGTTTGTTTGTGTATTACTTTCTTCATCAGAGTCGAACGCGGGACTGCTCGATCTTTCCGCTTCAACTTGATCTTCTTTTTTTTCTCCATCTGATTCAGCGGTTGTTGATGTTGCAGTAACAGTGGCACTACTCTTATGAGCTGATGATTTTTGACTTGAATTGGAATCAGTAGAACCCCCAAGAGTTAGCAATGGAGCTGCTAATGATCCCTTAGATGTAGAGTCTTTTCTTATAGTCTCAGACACCTTCTTCTGATCTTCACTAGAAATTGTGGCTTTAGATAAAGCCGCCATGCCGGCAGCGCGTCCAGCCATCCCTGACATTACCCCTGCACTTAATGCCACCATAGATTGCATCTTTCTTTGCTTCGCCTCACTCTTCTTTTGCATATCGTAAGCAGTCTTAAATATCCCCGCGTATAGCACAATTAAGACAATCAGAGTGGTCCAATAATATCCAATAATTAAAGCTGTGTTAAAAATGGGATCCTTTAGGAACTGTACTGCGCATTCTCCTTCTTGCAAGTCCCTGTAACCAATGAAATGCTCCCAGCCAAAGATTGTTGTAAAGAACAGTAAAGCTGGTATAATCCAGGTTACCGTAACCATCCAAATGACTCGGTTCTTAGTTCTCCAAGCCCTATACCGTGCTGCTATTTTGACGCTACAGAATCTATCCACGGTGATAAGTAGCACTGTGTACTGAGACACCAGACAAACAGTGTAGTCGACGGAGAGCCAAAGATCGCACAACAGAGGTCCAAGGTGCCAATATCCCTTTAAAACGTAATCTGTATAAAAAGGCATGGATATTGTACCTGTGGACAAAAGAAACAAAATTTTAATAATTTAGAAAGTTTGGGATGATCAATAAGATTTTTAAAATAATTCATGATAATTTCAATAAAGCATGATAATGTATATTCCTTACATGCCTTAGGGTAGCGTCGTAGTGGGTTCAAACCCCGCCAGAACCATACATTTTTTGCAAGTTTTCGCTCCAATGTAAATATTTGGCTAGCTAGCTCGCCAGCAGACGTTACTTCTTCAATAAAAATAAAAATGATAGATACACTTGTATAGAAAGTTGCATAGAAGATATCCACAACTTATGAACATATATTCAAGTTCATCACATAAATATTTGCCCTTTCCAGGATTCGAACCAACGACCATTGGATCAGAAGGTACACTCACCTATGAGCAGATCAGTGGCAGCAAGCGAAGCGATGAAGTAGTTGCTTGGTTGCCAAATGCTTCTGTATACCAGGAAAGCCATGAGCACCAGGACATTGCCGCTCACAGTAAGCAGGATCACAATAAATGAGTAGGCTTGTCCACGACTCACCTATGAGCAAATCAGTGGCAGCGAGCGAGGCGATGAAGTAGTTGCTTGGCTGCCGAATGGTTCTGTCAACCAGGAACGCCATGAGCACCAGGACATTGCCGCTCACAGTGAGCAGGATCACCAGCAGAAGGCACGTGGCGAAGATCACGGCTAACCACAGCGGGAACGGCGGGAGAGTTGGTTGCTATGAGAAATAAAATACTGAATTAAAAACTTTCACTGTGGCCACAAAAGAAGACAAGACTTTAAAAAAATGTGACTTAAATTAATTTTTGTGACGAGCTTTTATATTTTTTTTCAACATCCATCAATTATTGCTCACTGAGAAGTTTCTAAAGAAAAAGAGTTTCCAAACTCGGTAGGATTCTTTATTTCTTACAGAATTTCAAGCCCCACCTTCCGGCTCCATTCCAGATGAATCGATTGAAGATATCTGCTTCAAAATGGAGTAGCCAGATTCCACCCGAACAAACATAGTTACATACATTGCAAATAAACTAAAAGCTTGTGATTAAATAATAAAAGTGTCTTAACATATTTTGCCTTTGTGAAAAGCTATATGAATGAATCATTGGTAATGACCTATAAATGTCTCTACTATTCATCCCCTTGTATTCGGTCCAAGCTTAGGTTTTCCTGTTAGTCTAAAATCGAACAATGAAAAGTAAATAATACCGAGTTTTGCAGAATATTCTGTTATTATTATTTGTTTATTAGCTTTGAACGATTATTTGTTTATTTTTGCTACAAAGTAGGTCTAGCTTCAACTTGTTTCCCGCCTCGCACAAATAAATAAATGAAAACTAGTTGCTTGTTCCAGTTCCAAAGAGATCACTGTGAAAATATCGCTTGAAGAAGTCACTGTGACTATCGCTCCAGGTAATTGCGGGTCAGTGATAATTTAAACGAAAAATCCGTCACTCTCGCACTCACATACTAGTCAAGATGAGACAGGTGCTTTGTCATTTACTTATAGCGCTGTAAACGTGACTGTCAAAGGCCTGCAGGTTACGTTTAAGATATTTACCTAGTGTCTTATTGGTCACATGAGTTTATACAACCTAGGTTTCAAATGCGACGAACAAATACCAACTAGAAGTGGAGGAACGATCTACGGGATTAGGTATGTGGCTTTATTTTCTTCTTACAAATTACTTGTCATAAATGAATTAGTTCAAAAAACAAGTCATCCCTCTAGTGGTCAAAAGTTAAGAGCTTGTATGAACCTAGGTTATGTTGATACGTTATTTACTCCAATGCGAGTTTTATCAGGAAATTAGGCCATGGAATCCTTAATTTCGCTATGTCCACCGGAAAGACTTGAACATAAATCTGACAATGACCTAATAGTGTTATTATGGACAGTCACTGTGATTTTTTTCACTGTGACAATATCATCACCCTCTATAATAATCTCCTATTTCATTCCCAACAAAAACCAACCATTATTGCCTTTACACAGTTTTCACAATCGATGAATTGGCACAAAGGAACTCCAATCGGCAAACCTCCCTAATGACTTTTGTAATACAAGGTTAGAATACAAGAAAGTAGGCTAATTTAAGTCGCAAGGTAAACAGCGCTGCGCCTTCATTTGATCCGGTGAACAGCTTACACAAACAATGTTTACAAATACAACATGCCTATATAAAAATGCTCTATTTGAGGTGTCAACCTTTGAACAGTATGGAATGAAAGGGTGCCGCCTTAATAGTCGTTTCCTGGTACCAAATGGCCAAATGGCTAGGCAAAACCCGTAAATACATAATATGTTACCTGTTCAATTACGTAATCTTTACCAATATAATATATCAAAAGGAACAAATTGGTGATAATTCGATTATTCGGAGCGTTTTAACCGTATCATTACCGTAACCACAATATTGGCCAACTTATAGAAGCAATCAACATTATTTTGATAAGAGATTTAAAAATCTGCGTCGTCTACAAAACAACATAAAATTTCTCCTCTGATCATACGCGGCTCAAAATATAGTGGACATGGTAATGAGGCGGTTAAAACACTTGAATAATCACCCTTTACTTAAATTGAAAATTCGATTTATTAAAACAAGGCATTAGTAAAAATAGTATTAGTAGGCATTAGTAGTAATAGTAAAAATAAAATAAATAAAACTTAAATAAAATAAATAGTGCGAGTGTGCTACGTTGGCACCTACACGCGACGCGATGCTATTTTGCAATCCGAGCTTGGAAATGCGAGCACTGTGTAAAACCATTTGTCAATAACCAAAGTATACAAAGATTTGCGAGTATGTTTTGAGGCGCTAGAGACTTTATACATCTCTGGGAATATTTAATATTTTAAATTGATAGTTTCAATTGCATTTTAATGTTACTAACTAACATTGATTTCGAGTAATTAATTAGTTATAACATAAATGTAATTGACTGTTTTAAGTATAATTTGCATAAAAATTACTCACTGTTGAGTTACTTTCGGCTTTCTTCTCAACAACGGTCTCCTCTAGGGAAATGCCGGTAGATTCACAATCTGACTTGTCAAAGTGTCTTTGTGGCCTACTTACTGAATAAATTATTTCATTTCATTTCGTTGACTGGCGGCGTAAACTCTATCATTTTCATATCTTACTTTCACCTGAATACATTTCGTTTTGACTATACTATGGATGAAAACCGTACTTTTTTCATTTAAGTCTATGACTTACCAATCCGTTGCCACTGTCCAGAGAGTTGTTGTAGTAGTAGACGTCCGAGTAGTTGGACCCGTTGAGGAGGTATGTACTCTGGCACTCAGAGAGACTGTCCGTCGGGAGGCACGAGCGATGCTTTAGTTTCAACATTTTCCTGGTGACAAATTAAATGTATCGTAGCAATAATACGTTACTGTAGACGCTAGGTAAGAACGCCTTGCCGGGGGTGTAGGTATGGATAGTGATACGAAGCCGGCAAGCCCTTTTCACGGCCAGGCATGTATAGTGCTTTCCTCAAACATTATGCAATGAAATAAAAAAATACACCACTAAAAAAAATAGGATTCAGCTGTTTAGCCTGTTCCTGAGCAAAGACGTCATGTTTAAAAAATACTTCCCGGCTTAGGCCTTCAATTTTGTATGAAATTCCTTTACAGTTCTCTCGAGTTGTTCCGCCTGAAACGTGATACTTCGAAGCCTGTTATAACGCACGTTGTGACGACATTTAATGGCATGAAGGAAGACTTTCCTTTGAATTGTCGCAAGGAGACTCCCACCATAGCTCGCTCTAATTGCCGTTTGAGTAACTGAACCTTCGTATGAGGCCCATGCGAGTGACCAAGTCTCATTGCCGTATGTCCTCATTGGCAACACACATTGGTTAAAAAACCTTCGTCTTAAAACCCTGCGGTATTTATATTTATAATAATTGGAAAAAACGGACGATCTGATCAAGATCGTGACAGGAAGTCTAGCAATGGATATCTTGAGGCTGATATAATATAGTGTCTTAGTTGGTAGTCGTCCGCATATGAATCTGTCCTGGATGCTCAAGAATTTACACGACCTAGTTCTAAAAATGTCAGATCTCCCACTTTAGAACTACTCTGTTTACAATAGTATAGATAAAGCGATTAAAATTAAAATAAACGCTTAAATACTACTAGATAAAAATTCCGTCCGATTGTAGTAAAGTGACATAATGAAACAATTTATTTTATATCTAGTGGTATTTATTAGGGACGTGGACATATATACGAATAAATAGCAACCGCCTCACACTTTTATTAAATACATAAAATGCATTAGTTTCTTGCGCAATCACTACGAAATACAATTGGACCATACAAAGCTACTCATCTGTTATCAGATGGACCAAAGCGCAATCAGGTAAAGCAGTCTGTATGAAGGATCCGGACTTAAATTTACGTTTCAGAAACGTTTTTCCAGAGACTTCGACGCACTGATATAACTAACAGTTTATGAGCTTTGATATATCTTTAGATTGCCATAGCTAAGACTTTCAACATTGAATAATCTTTCAGTAAACAAAGGTAGTACTTTTGATCACAAGTTATTTTTTCGGATAACGTTTTCCTGTATCCTCATAAAACCAAAATGGATTTAATCGAAAAGTATAGTAAGAATTATTTTTTGAGTCCGAATCTACTTACTCTTGTTACCTGTAAATCAATAGCCATTATTCTATTACGCAGTATGGCCACAGACTGTTACTTTAAATTTAAAAGTATGATAATTTCAAACACCTATTGCAACAAATACATCTTTATGACAAACGAAATAGGGTTTACAATGAAAAAGAAACAGGACATGCACATTAAAGACATTTTGTATTTAATACAGCAGTTCTGGTACCTGGTTTACTGCTGCATTTAAATCTATATGCCCTGTTTCAATGTGAACCCCATTTCCTTCGACTTAAGAGAATTTCATGCATAAGGGGTCTGCACTTTATTTGTGTTTAGTTTTACGGGATAACTTTGCGGTTTAACGGAGAATAAAGATTATGGCGCATTGTTTCAAAGTAGCGAAGTAAATTCGGCCTTAAAAAATAATTTCTACTATACAGCTAAGGATGGTTTTTGAATATTTTTATTCTCCCAAACACCCTTCATCAAAAAACTTGTATAGCATGAAATCAAACCTTCCACGAACATCTGACAGACAAAAATGCATGGCCTGAACCAGAAACCGCATAGCTGACTCTTTCTTTTCATTTTCATTTCATTTTCTTAGATTGTACCTAACTAGTTTAAGGGACACAGTTCTAATGAGAACGCAAATCAAACGTACATAAATTGTGATAAACCGTCGGGCTTTCTTGTAGTTTCTATTTTATTCTTACACTTTTCCTCATGTATATCTTAAAATACACTTTAATGATGTGTGATTGCTGGTGTAGTAGTATGATTATATAATTACTTATCTATGCAATGTTGTAAGCGGTGCGAAACATTCGCGTCACGTCTAAACCTTCGACAGGTTTCTGTAACGCGTCTTAATTTATAAATTATTTGTGATTAATTAACCTAAATAAAAAAAATAAAAAAAATATGTTTTCTTCGAGAACTACGTATAGTTTAGTTCATAATATTATTGTCATAGTTAAGTACTTATGCTTTCTAACTAAAAATAACTTACTGTTGAGTTTCTTTCGGCGTTTCTTCTCAACAGAGGTCTCCTCTTGTGAAATGCCGGTAGAATCAGACATGTAAAAGTGCCCTTGTGGCCTACTTGCAGAATAAAGTTCACTATTTCATTACCAGCTTTCTAGTGTAAAAATAAAACACTCACCATTGAGTAATAAAAGTGGTGCCGATGGTGTATATCGGCGTGGATCTATTCACGTCGAGGCTTTCCGTTGAGTTCATTATGAAATTGAAGGCGCTATTATTGTCTCTGGTTATCGCCCGGACGTCTCAAAACCCTGGAGTCTGCAACAAATGGGCGTTTGAAAATTTGTTATCTGTGGCGTTGGGCGTGACAAGTTGTCTGTCAACGCTGTGGTAACAATGGATGGTTAAGTTGGATTGTTTTCAAAAAGGATCTTAACCTAATCTTTTCTTTAATTATTTCTCCTGTGTAACGAAGGTTATCATGCAACTCATATCACTAACTTTCGTTACACAGTTTAAAATAGCGATATAAGATACATTACGCCAAAAAGGATACTATAAAGTGACTATATCAATGATGAACCCTTTGTTTTGATCCCTAAATTAGGGCTAAATATTGTATTATCTTAATGTCATCGTAAAGTTATTGTAATAATTCTATTATAAAAATAAACAAAAGTGAATTCAACATGAGAAGTATTTAAGGAAATATTTAAAGTATGTAAGTGAAGTATTTAAAGACCATAAAGGTGTATTATTAAAAGAAAATAACATTTATTTGTTGAAGCTCTTGGACCTACTTTTTCGTTTCGTTTTCTAGCACTACTTTTTAGTAGACTTTATAGCCTAGCAAGCATCGGTCCGACCCAGGGACAGTGGCGCTGCAAACAGCTTTCATACGGCAATAATGTGTATTCGTCATATATTTGCATTGTCAAACGTCAATAGCTATTTGTCAAGGATTTGTCATTAACCAAATTGAAAACATTGTTTACCGGAATGCAGCTCAATCCTTTGTTCTTATTGCGAAATAAAATACTGAATCCTATTGAAAAAAGCATGAATTTCATCATTGTAAATAGTTCTGGCGTTATTATGCAAATATTTGAAATTTGCGGAATATTTAGTCCTGTTTCCTCTTTTTGTACATCAGTGACATTCACCGACTTTCATTTCAACGTCAGTTACCAAAAAATTTCCGTTGTCAGTAAAATAAATTTGTACCACTAAAAATCCGTAAGATGGCGTGGGTTGTAAAATTCCCTGTGGGGGCCTATACCTACTATAATTTGTTAGTAAAATAAAGTGAAAATTCAAATTAAGGTTAGTAACATAAATTGCAAAAAAGAATAAAAATATACATAAAAACAAAACAATCAGCACAGTCATCATCCTCCTAGCCTTTGTCCCATATCTTTGTAGAGAATGAATTCTCAATCGGGGTCGGCTACCTAAATCCCAAGATGTGGCCGTATTAGGCACTAGTTTTTTCAAGCAAAACAATCAGCACAGTAAAGTTAAAAATTTAATAACAACTATAAGTATACTCTTTCATTGTCCTTTCTCTCCGATCAAACTCTTACAAAAAAATTACGAATTTACTAGACCCCCTTAAAATCCTAATCTTCAGCTTTAATTATTGTTCGAACTCCATTAAAAGAGCGAGTTCAGTAATCTGATATTGATCTCATTAATGTTGACAAAGTTTAATCGAATTCTGATAAAACATTAACCTATTGTTCGAGACTTAACTTTCTTCTCCCCATCATCAACACTGAGATCCTAACGGTGTTCGTCTATTTACTAAGTTATGATAGATCACTTCTTTATACGTGTAATATAAGTGATTCAATATCAAGTTAATTCTATAATTATTTTATCTCCGACTCTTGTCAAATATACACTTCCTTAAAACAATTATGAAAATCTAACAAAAACATTTTCTATCACTCTTATATACAGTTAAGTATGTAAATGTTTGTTGGGAGAATTCTTAGCTCCCGCCAACCAGCAGAGCACAATCTCCGTGTACCCCATTCTAATCACCGCGCTAGATAACGACCCAGTCTAACGAATGGCACCCGTCGTCTGACTGGCGCGACCCAGAAGCATCGTGTGATCGTGGCTTATTTTAAACTCCAAAACAATAATTTTCATTCATTTTCCCAACTTCCATCATTCCGAACCGTACCCAGCACTCTCGAGTATGTAGGTATTTCATTTTCTCCTTACCCCATTTTACTCAACGCACTAGATAACAGACCGGTCTGAAGGATGCTTACCGTGTGATTGCGGCTTATGTATACTACATTCATAATCATAAACTTTGTGCTTCACACAGTTGTTTATGTGACACAGTTCTGTTCAGTACAGATCTATATTATGTTTCAATAAATAGTTTCTGAACTATAGACTATAAGTACTCATCCTAGACAATTTCTAAACAAATTATCAAACTGTCACAAACATTCTCCTTCATCCTTATTTTACTAACATCCCTATATTTCTATCAGCATCACCCAACTCATTCTCCCCGTACCCCATTCTACTCACCGCGCTAAATAACGGCCCGGTCTGACAGATATTGTCCGTCTTCCGACCGGCCGGACCTGGAAGCATCGTGTGATCGCGGCTTTTTTCAAACTCAACAACAAACATTGTCCAACTATTACATACTACATTCCTACCTTATATTTCTATATAATCCTCATATACCCAACTTCCATCATACCCCTGAGCCATACTCTATTTTCCGGGCCCTATTCTACTCACCGCGCTAAATAACGGCCCGGTCTGACAGATATTGTCCGTGTTCCGACCAGCCCGACCTGGAAGCATCGTGTGATCGCGGCTTTTTTCAAACTCAACAACAAACATTGTCCAACTTTTACATACTACATTCCTACCTTATATTCCTATATAATCCTCATATACCCAACTTCCATCATACCCCTGAGCCGTACTCTATTTTCCGGGCCCTATTCTACTCACCGCGCTAGATAACGGTCCAGTCTGACGGATGGTGTCCGTCGTCCGGCTGGTCCGACCCGGAAGCATCGTGTGATCGCGGCTTATTTCTGGAAAGGAAACGGGGAGATAACGTATGCAATGTTAGAGATGAGGGTCGTTCGAGCAAGCTGTTTGGCGTGTGGACGTTTGGCGATAACAGGTATAGAAGTGTTTATTAAAGGTTGGATATTTGCTTATATTGGCAAGTGTTGGATGTTTGTTATATACGTGAAACCAACGTAACTTGTCTAAAAATTACGTAATGATTAAAATTTTCCAGTGTTAAATCACTTTACGTCACATACATTATTATTTATTACAACTTTATTGCACAAAATTATTCTACAAAATGGCGGACGTAGCCATAACCATAAGCCTTATGGTATAAGGCATTCTCTACCTGTACCATTTGGTTAAACAGAAACTGACCGACGCGGTTGTGATTTATGTTACGTCTATTTGTCAATTTAGTGGGCGGTGTTCACGACATATTATAAGAGATTCAGAACACAAAATGTCAAAATCAAAAAAAAATGGATGACGTTATAACTCCTTCCTGCACTGACATTCAAAATAGCTCTCCTTCTCCCAATGTTCTTAGGGTTCAAAAAATTCATCCTGTCAAAGGAAAGCTTCTCTGGTCATCTAAAATGGCGTATATTTAAGCGAACACACACCACCCACTAATTATAGTGGATGGGTCGTTGTATGAAGACCACGATTTCACCCACTCTGTTCCTGTACCCATATCACGAGTTTACAGTGACCGTTTCGTTTACGCACTCACTAACGATTGCGTAAACAATTTGCATGGAGAATAGTTGTTCTACACAGTAACCGCTAAGGCCCGCTGTACTATTCACAATACAAACAGTTAATTAACGCTGTCGCTAGCTAGTAACTCATGGTAAGGGTACTGATCAAAACCAGTATTTTTTATTCCGTAAGGAATTAAAGTGTTTTGCGCATAAAAGATACAATGGATAATTGTCCAAGTGGAAATCAAACACACGACCAGTTTTAACTAGGCAGTGCTCTCGCCACTGAGCTACAAGACTGCTAAGTGAGTACCTTCACAGCTATTGTTCGAGTATTGACGTCAGTCACTTGTAGTTCAGTGAGCGGCGCGGCGGACTGCTCAACTGGAAGCTATCTCAAGGAAACGGGTATTATGCTACGTATCGGTTACTGAGACCTTCCAACTGGATATACTATCTAGTTCAAACATTTTATCTGTAAGTTATCTTATTAGTTAAATAAATAAATTCTAAGGGGTAATCTTACGCAAATCAACCTAATCCCAAACTAAGCAATTCTTTTTTATTTAAGATATGACTTGAACTGTATCAGGGCTGGTTAGCCCTCACTACCAGTGAGTCGGACTTTGTGTGGGAGTATAACCCGCTAATGGGATTATCTCCGCGCCACAGGACTAATTAGATAAGCAATTCTTGTAGATAATATCCATGACCCAGAAACAAAATATTTAAGTTCATCACACAATATTTGCCTTTGCCGGGACTCGAATCCAGCACCGCCGGCTCAGTAGGCAGTTGCAGTACTGCACCAACCGCGTCGTCAAACATAGATATTTTCTGCTAACAACTCAAATATACCGACGTCCCTTACCTTGCCCATGATCCTCATCACCCTCAAACATAATTACCACAAAACTGCCAAACTTACTGGTCTTACGCGGCAAAACTGTCCAAATAACATAAACTTATGACATTAACAATTTCCCGTCTAACACTAACAACATGAAATGCCTGTCATTCTACGCAGTCCCTATATGTTAGGTATTACAAGAGGTCTGGGATGAAGGTCACCTTTGTCTAAACTGTAGTTTATGAAATACTTACTACTTAACTGTACCTACGGATTCGCCTGCATTAATTAAGACAAATATTTTCACAAATAGTAGCCGACTTTAAGGAGAACAAATTGTATTTCCGAGAACAGAATGAACGAGTTACTACGTACGTAGGTATAAAAAACACAGAAATTCATTCATAAAGTGGGAGGTGAAACTTTGTATGAAAAAGATTTGTCACTTTTGACAAAATGCGGGTGTGACAGATGATTTGTCACTTATTTATCACGTCATAAACCCAACCATCTTAGGCCCGCATATTTCGTGTATAGAATATAGATTCTTATACAAACGAAGGAAACAAGTTCCAGTATTTTTTTTTGGAAACTCATCCCCGAATGGGGTTAAATGTTAAAGAAAACTTTATATGAGAAACGTGGCCTTTATGAGTAAGGGGTGTATTATTTTGCGTGTAGACTCTTCATCAAAAACTAAGAATATTGATTTCAGCTTTTTAATGTTAAACATTTTTTTAACAGCAGCTAGTATTTTATAAATTGAGGGTGTTTGAGAATAAATGGATTAGTTTTCATTTTAGGATTTGTTATTTGGACCAGATAAATAAAAAGGTAGAAAGTCGTGACGTATCGAGAGGTGAAAGAACTGGCGTTAAGTAGAACGGACTGGAGAGAACTGCACCGACAAGAGTAGAACTCTTAAATAATAATGACTTAAATAATGAATAAATGAGTCTACATCCACCGCTTGCGTTTAATTCACGTCTAGTGCAGACATACAAATCAAGGCGCAGTCAGTAGGATCCGAAACCGAACCACAGTGAATCTAAAGTATAGGAAGAACATGTATAAACTTTTGTAATGTAACCTGGCGGAAGAGACTGGGAATCGAATCCAGTACCTCTAGATTACCGGTCCAACGTGTTAACATCTCCACCACCCCAACGCCAGATAACCTTTTCGTTTTTTTCCTTATGCTTTGTGTGTCGATGTTATTTTTGCATTGTTATTTGAAAGGCTTTACGCCAGGTTACGCATTTTAATTTTACGAGCTTTTGTTTAAACTCCCATCTATGTACTCGTACGTAACTGGGTTTGTTTTGGTGTAATTTAGAAACTCAATTTTGATAGAGAGCAGATATCTTCAACTGGTTGAGCTGAATTTTTGCATACCTACTTTAATTTGTTGACAATACAGTAATATGATACCATGGGGCTGGTCTGATGATGGAGCCGGAAGGTGGCCCTAGAAACTCTGTAATGGATAAAGCAATCCTCTCAGTTTCGGGTCTTTAGAATCGTCTCAGCAATTGATGGATGTATGTACAAAGAAATGAAACTTATTTTTTTGTGTTTTGATCTTTGTATCAATTATTTGAATAATAAAACAATTGTGGTTTATCCACATTACGAATAATGAGATATAACATGTTTCACACGTATTCTCATAGTTGTATACGTGATTAAGTTTGTATTACGGCGACGGGCTATGGGATGAAGGTCGTGCACCTTTGCAATTAAGAACAAGTTTGTATTTATGTAGTATATAATTTTGAACTTTGTTCCATACACACATGATCTGAAACTGCGAATAGGTACTCGCTAGACTGAACAGCGTGATGGGTATTTTTAACCTAAAGGGATGAACATTCTGAAGCGTAAATCGATAACGACAGGACACTGAGGACACAGTAACTAATAAGGGGTCTTAAATATTAGTCGGGGACGCAAATGCTTATACTCGTAGTCAACGTAGGTATAACATACTTTTTTGGCAAGGAAAAGTGGTATGGCATTTAACTTTAGGACATACGACATATCGCAGAGGAAGTAGGTTAGGTTAGGTTACAGCTGTGACCCGACAGACACAAATCACTGCCAGAAACGTAAGTTAGGTTAAAACTGCGACCCCTACAGACAGAAACGATCCGCTGCCAGAGACGTAGGTTAGGTTAAAACTGCGACCCTAAAACCTACTTTTCTGGCAGCCGTTCATTTATGTAGGTTTGTCTAATGGTAATAACCTGAAACAAATTCGCATATATTTGGAGTTAGCAGTCTCAGACACAATATACAGGATACAGTCCGGGTCAAGTGATATAATTGACTTGGGTCAGACACCTGCTTCGTCGAGAGGCGTTTCGTGTCGATCGAACGAGATCGGGAATTACTTTCAATGAAGGCCGGCGATGCTTCTAAAATTATCGTTATGTGGCTTTTGTGAATGAATTAAGCAGCTGCTTTAAGAAATACTCTTCACAGTGGCTATTTAAGAATTAAAAAAATAAAAATAGGTCTAATTAAGAAATAGAAAAGAAAAAAAATATCGGACAATTTACACAAATCGAACTAGTCCCAAATTAAGCTCTACTAGGCTTTTGTTATACTGGACGACGGTATACATACTTATTTACGTAGATAGATATAATTTATAGTTGAATACATAGAAAACACCTCATGCTCTAACGGCTAAACCAATTTTGATAAATTTTGGTATGAAGGTAGCTGACACGCTGGGTTAACACATTGGGTACTTTTTATTCCGACAAAATCTGGTGTTCCCGTGGGATGAGCAGGTAACACAGGCGCAGCTAGTACCATTATAAAATTTTAGTATTTAAAATCAGTTGGGTCATTATTTCTGGTAACATCTTAACAGCACGATGCAGGTTTTGTGTGAGCGACCACACACCATCTGCTGAAAAAAAATTTGTCCCCTGAACGGATTTTAACAAATTTGAGTACTGAGATAGTTGGACATCCAAAAATTATTATAGGACATTTTTTCCGACGGCGGTACAAGAAGTTTCAGGCGGAAGAACTCGCGGGCGCACCTCCTAGAAAATAATGACGAAATTATTTAGCGAGGCACTTAATTGAAATCCAAATATTATGCCATTTTAAGGCTTTAGGATTTATGGCAGACGCTTTACCCTAATGCAGGCATCACTGTGCCCGTTGGCCCCTAAACCAGGGTGCCGAACCCTTCATCCTTCAGGTTAATTTTAGCGTAGCCTTTAGAGGAATTACAAATGGTTTCCACAAGCGTGGGTCACTGGTTGCCGGGTATTTGTATCTATACTATAATAACATACTAGATTTGTATTAAAAATCAGTTTACTACGGACAGGGGTCATGATTTCAGGAAAAATCTTAGTAGTGCGATGCAGGATCGTCTTCTGTTTTGTATGAGCGCGCGGCGCCAAGCCAGTCTGTTGGTAATTTTGTTTGTCCTCTAATCACGCCGAAGCGGCGGGGCAAATTTCAACCAATGTAGTAGTTTGTAAAGAAAAAAATATGTTGGTAAAAATATATTTTTAGAACAAACGAAGTGCTAGTCTTTTTTTTCTTTTCATGTTATTGATTCAGCGAGCGAAGCGCTTCATCTTCAGCCAAAATAATTTTTAACTATGTATGTCCGAATTTATAGAATACAATTTACAAGATCGCGGGACTATAATTACGTTCATATTAAAATTACTATAGGAAACCCGCGGTATTGCACTAGCCGGGCCGATCACTGTTTCAATTATTTTTTTATAAATAAATGGCTACTGTCCATTGGGACAATTCTGCCAGTGTTAAGGTTGTAAGAACGTTGTACGGTGAGTTGAGCTTTTTGTAAAGTGATAGCGATTTACAAAAAACCACACGGACTATCGGGCCTTGACCCAGGAAGGGCTATGAACGCTTCAAGTTGAATTCTTCATTAGCTATTCACTCATACGTTAGATCACTGCACAATACGCTATCAATACTACACATTGAACAACAAAAATGAATAAATAATGAACAACGAAACCTAAACGCATGCGGCCATCTTGAGTCACGAACCGGAAGCTCCGATCACTGTTTATTATTATTGTTAATCCAGAAATTGGCCAAATGGCTTATGCCAGTCAGTTTTTGAGACAGTTATTTTATACCGCGTTTCAATTCTGCTCGAACTGAAGTTTTGAAAACAGCAAGAATTTTATGAAATTTATAATTTGCATAGTTTATTAAGTATAACTTTTACGCAATATAAACACTTGACACATGACGTATCACACGTGTCATTGTGCGAATTTCAGAGGAATTATTTGTCCATTCAGCAAATTAAACCTTAATCTTTATTATTGTACTAAGCGGTTTACACTCACGTGATATTGTCAGGAACGGCCCGACATGTTAAATTCGTCTCATGAAAGATTTAATAAGACTACTTAATGTTTTAAACAAGCTTAAAGCCTCTTAGTCCCCTTAACATTTTGATCCAAACAAACCTCTGATATGATATTACCGCAATACCACAAATACCCAGCAACTAAATCAGATCAAAACTAACATCCCTACAATAATAGGAAGTAAAAGGTTCTATTTTAGTTTCATGGGAGCAATTTCTAACGTAAATTAAAGTTTTATGGAGTGATCGTAAAACATTTACAGGCTTTTCACGTGATTGATACTGCGATGTAGTTATGTATCGGAAGCCACTTTCATTCCTGTGAAATATTAATTTTGTACCCATTAATGCACCTGCTATAAAATCTTTCATAGAAAAAGGGTATGAATATAGTATGAATACCCGACGAAAAAAGAGGGGGTGATAAGTTTAACATGTGTATCCGTGTGTCTGTGTGTGATCGTAGCATCCAAATGGATTTGAGTGCGGTTTTTTTAATCAACGGACTTGTCCGTCGAGATGATTCTTAGCTATTTTTGGTTGAAATAGGAAAACTAGTTTCCAAGATATCAAGCTTTGATTGGAACAAGTGACGATCTCAGCCAATATTGAAGAACTCCAAATTTTGTAGTCATAAATTTATGAACCATGTAATGTCGAATTGTTTGTATGTATCCACACACCACAATTTAAGCCTTGTAGTTATGTTTAATTTTAGTAGCATTTTCTATATCGCTCATTGAATGAGGGTCTCATGATGACCAGCCACTTGCGTCGGAGTGTCTTACATTCTTGATTTAGGTTATTAAGGCCAAATTCACTTCGCCTTGTGCCAACATTCAGATTCCTACAAACGAGTCCTAATCATCACGAACTCTGCAACTCCCATGATTGCAGAAGCCGGAGATTTCCACGGCGCCTTAACAGCCAATTACTTCACTTCGTTACAACTTCGCTAATAATTGTTCCGACTTTGAATATTGATGAAAACTTAGATCGAATTTGCCTGATGTTGTTGGAAAAATTATGTTATATAAATGTTTCAATATAAAAGGGAAGTTCTTGTTGCCTTGTTTTAAGACAAATTGACATTTTAATAAAGATTTGGCGCAATATTTCTAAATAAGATTTCTCTGCATTTGTCATTCAGTCAGTAAGCACAGCCATATTACACGCCATATTTTATTGTACGTATTAAGCTAATAAGCTTACTTATATTACTATTGAAGTGAAAAAAATATAAAAATTATGGGTAAGGACCAAAAAGTTTGATGAAATTAAGGCGCAGTGCGCCATACAAAACGAGGAAATAAAAGTGATTGGAATAAGTTCCGTTGTGCGAGAAAAAATAACGATTACAATCAGGAACCTTAAAATAAAACCTTAAGGTACGTTATTGGAAAGTTAACTGTCGTCGCACAACGGAGACTTTGATACAAAATATTAATTGAGTCAGTCAAGGTGCTAAACTTTTTTGTCTTCACCCGTATGCCTCGGACGGACTATGAGAGTTGGGTGTAACAAATTGTTACTATTAATTCTCCAGGTAGGGGTTCTGGTATTTAATATTCACTAGAGACCCGTTGCGGCGTCGAACCGCCGCTAGAATATGGAAATCCGGTAGTGTTACAGAAAATAACTACTTTATCGATAAGAAGTTTTTGGGGAACGAAGAATAAATTAATACTGAAAAAAAACACATTAAAATTATGTTTTAAAAACGTTAAAACATGCCAGGCTAGAGGCAGGCCTGATAGCCAACTGCCAGCTTCATCGTGACAATTTTTTCAACTCTTTTGTAATAATAACTTGTGCATTATTGACATGTGATCTGCTGATCTGTTTCACAAATAAAATGCATATTATTCGATTTATGGAAAAATATATTCATGACAATATATATCTTATCAATATAATTATATCTCAATATATCTTAAAAAGATAATTGACATATTTTCATAGGACCGAACATAAGATTGGTAGAGTTTTAATTTGTTGTTCTTTCTTCAGGACATAAATTTATATCGATTTGATCGATTTCTATCAATTTCCAGAAATAGCACATGAATCGAAACGACAGGTTTGAGGAAACAGGAAATCATGGAGTGCGTAACTGTTTATGTATTCATTTATAATCGTAAATATTTCACAATATTGATAATAAAAAATGTTACAAAAACTCAATTGTATGAAATAGAGAGTAAAAAACGTTTATAGATACACGAAAAACCACTATTACCAATGCTTGTTTTTTTTTTCGAAATTCAATAGATCGTGCAAGTTTTCTTAATATGTGTGCTGCCATGTCATCATCATCAATCATTTATTCAATAACAATTACATATTGTGTTTGAAATTCTTACGCTAGTTATACTTAATCAAACCCTACTTACTAATCTAAATAAATAACTGACCAACAATACTCCACCATAAAAAAAAGAATGTGTCAAATATGTGTAATAAGAAAAAACAATATATAAAACAGCTAAACATGTTTGAAAAAAGAATATAAGATATATTTTTTTCAATAAATATAGAGCTGAAGGCCTAATACCCGAATTCCAAATTCAAACTTTCGTGTCTTTCCTCTCATTGAAATTGTGTCTGACAGAAGAGTGAGGGAGATGCCAACTATACTCTCAAGCCTATAATATAAACCTAATTTTAGGGTTCCTTACCATATTCGGTAAAAACGGAAACCTTATAAAATCAATTTGTTTTGTTGACAGCAGAATTTGACAATTTTTATTTTGAATGAGAATAAGAATGATCAGCCAGACGTCATTAATTCAAATATGATTTATTCTTGAGCGCGTCGATTTTTTGAAATTTGCGTCATATGTAGGTTATTTCTACATCAAGTTTCGCATGTTAGCGTAACATGTTAATTATTCCACATTGCCAACTCGTCCACAATGTCAGCTCGTCTATATTCCCATCTAGGTCACAATGCCAACTTGTCCATACACCCAACACGTCCACATTGCCAACTCGTTCATACACCCAACTCATCTGCACTGCAAACTCGTCTATATTACCAATTCGTCTCCATTGGCAACTCGTCCATATTCCCAATTCGTCCACAATGCCACCTCGTCCATATTACCAACTCGTCCACAATTCCAACGCGTCCATATTGCTTACTCGTCCACAATGCCAACTCGTCCACAAATACAACTCGTCCACATTCTCAACTCGTACACAATGCCAAATCGTTCACATTGCCCACTCGTCCATACACCCAACTCATCTACATTGCCAACTCGTTCATATTACCAACTCGTCTTTATTGCCAACTCATCCATATTCCCAACTCGTCCACAATGCCAACTCATCCATATTGCTAACTCGTCCACATTTCCAACTCGCCCATACACCCAACTCGTCTACAATACCAACTTGTCCTTATTATTAACTCATCTTTATTGCCAATCTCGTCCATATTATCAACTCGTCCGTATTAGCAACTCGTCTTCATTGCCAACTCGTTTATATTCCCAACTCATCCACAATGCCAACGCGTCCATATTACTTGCTCGTCCACAATGCCAACTCGTCCACAAATACAACTCGTACACATTTCCAACTCGTCCATATTCCCACCTCGTCCACAATTCCAAGTCGTCCACATTGCCAACTCATCCACATTTCTAACTTGTCTATATTCCCAACTCGACGATACACCCAACTCGTCTACAATACAAACTCGTCCTTATTATCAGCTCGTCTTTATTGCCAACTCGTCCATATTCCCAACTTGTTTATTTTGCCAACTCATCCACATTTCCAACTCGTCCATATTCTTAACTTGTCCATGTTGACAACTCGTCCGTATTACCAAGTGGTCTTCATTGCCCACTCGTCCGTGTTCCCAACTTGTTCATTCTGCCAACTCATCCACATTCCCAACTCGTCAATATTCACAACTCGTCCATAATACCAACTTGTCCGTATTACCAACTCGTCTTCATTGCCAACTCGTCCATAATACGAACTCGTCCACATTGCCCCCTTGTCCATGTTCTCAACTTGTCAATTTTACCAACTCATTCACATTGCCAACTCATCCACATTTCCAACTCGTCCATATTCCCAACTCGACGATACACCCAACTCGTCTACAATACCAACTTGTCCTTATTATCAGCTCGTCTTTATTGCCAAATCTTCCATATCTACAACTCGTCCGTATTACCAAGTCGTCTTCATTGCCAACTCGTCCATATTCTCAACTCGTCCACATTGCCGACTCGTCCGTGTTCCCAACTTGTTTATTTTGCCAACTCATCCACATTCCCAACACGTCCACATTGCCCACTCGTCCGTGTTCCCAACTTGTTTATTTTGCCAACTCATCCACATTCCCAACACGTCCACATTGCCCACTCGTCCGTATTCCCAACCTGTTTATTTTGCCAACTCATCCACATTCCCAACTCGTCCATATTCCCAACTCGTCCACATTTCCAACTCGTCCATTTTACCAACTCATCCATATTACCATATATTATCCAATGTAGATACATTCCCAACTTATCTACATTGTCAAGTCGTCCATATTCTCAACTCGACCACATTTCCCATCCCGTCGACATGCAAGCGGAAGGACTAAGTTTCTTCTTGTAAAATACCATTTAATTTACCATAACTCATGCCATTTTCCTTGGAATTATTTTTTTGATGGACTTATATAATCATATTTATAATAATCTACCATAAATTTACATATTTGAATGACGTTTAAATAAGTTTTACTATTTTTTTTCTGCTTTGATTTAGATTTAGTAAAACTCGCCTATAGAAATAATCTATTCTTGAATGACGGTCAGTTTTTCTAGTCTTTCGAGCACCAGTCCAACTCGCACTTAACCGGCTTTTTTCTCCACATTTTTAACAGGTATGCGAAATAAGTTTCCATATCAACATTTTAAAAAGAAAAACAACCTGGCAATTTAGAGCATTGACATAATAGCCCCCAATAAAAAAGACATTCAAAGTTGTCAGAATATGGTTACTGTCATGCATTGTCAACAAACTGTAAAATTATTTTTGCATATTCGTACATGTTTTAAGTGTTGCGGATATTATGTTGCCGACTCAAAAATAATATTTCATCATGCTGAACAACTTACTACAGGTTTGTGAGCAAATCATGCTTATTATTATTTGGTCATCTTATGTCAAAATAGGGATCACAGGTCACGTGGTCAAAGTCACGTGGTTAGCGCACAGTAGTTTTTTCAAATCCATTTTTCAGTACCTTTTCAGGAAAAAAATAAAATTCCAAGAGTTTTATGCACCTCTCCAGCATGAGACGAATCTAATGTAAGCATTTTGTAATTTCTAACAATATTACTTATTAACTTTATTTAATTAATTATTGATTTTATTACTTCCATTTTGATAAACAGTCATAACTTATTTATCATCAAAATATATAAAAGTATTGTAAGTCCGGAAGCGGATGTTTTAAAATGTAAAGCGTGCTGTCTCTCAATTTGGTCGAGCGTTCGGATTGGTTGACAGCGGGGAACGGCAATATGGCGGGAGGACAAGAATTGAGAGGCATCACGTCCGTAACTAAAACTCAAAAATAAGTCTTCCTGAGAAATAATTATAACGTTGTATAGATAAGCAAGTACAAGAAATAAACGGTGTTACTCGGATGCTGAAGTTTACTTTCTGGACTGTCCCTTTTAGTTCAGAAATTGGGATCAGCCGAGTTTATAGTAATAACCTCGGTGAAAAACTTTACGCCCTATTAAACTATTAAGGTACGTTGTTTTTTTTTCTTATGTGATTTTGTGCAAATAATATTCTATATTGGCAGATATTTGTGCACATAAACAATACTGTCATAATGCGTTCATAGAGAGATCATATTAAAAACTTTCTAATAAAGTTTTGAGATTGTATAACAAAATAATAATGAGAAACAAAAGAAAAGTGTGAAAATTCCTTAGTTCTTACCTACGTTCATTAGTTAGTTGAGTCAAATCTACTAGTTAGTTGAGTTAAATTGAACTGAAATTAGTACGTTTGTAATTAAGTGTACTGTGAAAATTGACAATTGCTGTAGTTAATTTGCATTGGATAGTTTACCAATACGGTGTTTATACGTCTACTACATTAGGCTATTACATGCAATTTAAATAATATGAATACAGGTAGTAGAAATAAAAGAAAGTTTATTGTTGTTGTTGTGTGTATAAGTAATATATAAATACAATAAAATGAGATAGATTTTATTTTACTTTATGTAGGGTAAAATACCTAATGATTGGCACTTACAGTACCAGACATTTGTTTGTTTTGTTTGTCTGTGTTTTTTTTAAATGTTAAAACTTCATGGCTACAATAAGTTTGTTCATAGTTTGCCATATACTAAAGTTTGTTTTCAATTAAAAAAAGTCATAACCTAAAGATTATTGAAATAAATGAATGTAAATTAAACAACTATTAGTAATTTTAAATGATTTTATTTGACAAACAATTTCTATAAATAAATTATAATATACCTTTTACCTGGAAATTTATGTAATTTCATATTTATACATATTTGGAGCGGTCAGTATTAGAACACTCACTTTTTGTGGTCGTTGTCTATTACAGTAAAAATAATGGAGAGAGAAGGATCACCTCGGAGGCGTAGAAGAGGTGATGATGAGGACTTTGGTACTCCTCTACGCGAACGAAGTAGACACTCGTGGCATCGCCGCAGCCGCAGTCACCACAGAGAAGACAGTTTGGAGAGGCGATCTAATCGACGCTCTCGACGTCGGCGGAGGTCGAGCAGCTCGCGGCGCGGGCAGAGATCGGGCAGCTCGCGGCGCCGGCTGAGATCGAACAGTTCGCGACGTCGGCAGAGGTCGCGCTACTCGGGACGTCGACGGAGGTCTGGCAGCTCGCAACGTCGGCAGAGGTCGCGCAGCTCGCGACGTCGGCAGAGATCGGGCAGCCCCCAACATCGACAGAGGTCGCGCAGCTCGCGACGTCGGCTGAGGTCACCCAGCATGCGCCGCCAACAGGGGTCATCCAGCGTACCCCGAAGTCAGTACGCGCAGGAGCAGGTTAGACAAGTATTAAATGAACCAGAGCTATGTAGCCCTTCTGTAATTAACCAATCGATACCAGTACCTAATCAGTCAAATGAACTACAACCTACATCTAATGCTAACAATGACTTTATTAACCTTGCTGTACAGTTTAAAGAGCTCATCCAGGCAATGAAAACTGGAGGCGGTAATGAACGATTCCCAACTATTAACGTTATACCCGAATATGATCCAACCAAACGAAACCAGACGATTAGTATGTGGTTGTTAAAAGTCAATGAATGCGCCCAAATTTATGGTTGGACAGAGCGTCAAACAATCCATTACGCGTTGCCTAAATTAGTTGGTCTCGCACAGCAGTGGTATCAGGGATTACCTAGCCTCTTATTTTCATGGTCTGAATGGCAAGACAAGTTAAAATTGGCTTTCCCAAGTGACGAAAATTATGGACGACTGTTGACAGAAATGCTGGCATGTAAAGCACGCTTTGGTGAATCATTAGAAGAATATTTTTATAAAAAAATGATTCTTTTAAACCGTTGTAATATACTAGGTAAAAATGCAATAGATTGTTTATTGTTCGGCATTGAAGATAGGTCTGTGAGAACCAGTGCCGAAGCAGCTCAGTTTACGGAACCTGATAAGCTATTAGTTTATTTAAGAAATGTTAAAATCACTAAACCAACTGAACGAGCTAGCTCAAATATGCATACCAGTGTTTCTGACAGCACACGTACCAGGTCTTTTAAAGCGATACGTAATAGTAATGAAATCAAAAGTACTGCCAAATGTTATAATTGTGGGGAAGCGGGTCACCCTTACTACAAATGTACTCAGCCAGTCAAGAGATGCGATTCATGTCATAAAGTTGGACACCTTGCTGACGGGTGTCCTGTAAAGAAGAATAATCCCGACAATAAGGTTGTTCTACGCATATCTCTTGAACAAGATAATGACATAAAATATTTCAAATCGGCAAAAGTTAACGATAGACATTTAGAGTGTTTTGTTGATTTTGGAAGCCAGTGCACCATGCTGAGGGAGTCTGTTGCTCGAACTTTTTCCGATGATTGGATTTTATCCGATTTACCAATACTTAGAGGATTTGGAGATTCAGTAGTTGAGTGCATTGGTAAATTGAATTTAACTATTGAAATTGATTCTGCAAAAGCCTCTTTGGATGTATTGATTGTGCCCGATCATCTGTTGAAGGTACCGTTACTTTTGGGACAGACGTTTACCGAACAAGAACATGTGGTGGTATACAAGACTAATGACACGTTGAAAATATCATCAAAAATTAATCAGCCAAAAGACAGTGTATCATTGCATGTTCATGAATCGGTTCTTATTAAGGGTTACACAATAGTAAATGTACGTTCAAGGCCGTCGTATAGTGGGGATTTATTTCTGGAGCCAAGTTTATGCTTGCAACCGAAAAGAGAGTATGAAGTTTTACAAAGTGTTATTAATATAGTTGAAGGTCAAGGTCGTGTAGTAATCAAAGGGTTAGACCCAGAGGGTTTCTTGATGGATAAAGATACTTTACTAGTTCGCGCTGTACCATTGAGGGAGTTACCGAAATCTGTAGAGTCGTTAGATGTTAATAGGATTGAAAAAGGTATAGAAACTCGGGCCAGTAAAACCGTGATTGATGAATCAATGATAAACATAAATCAAAACATTAATCACGAGCACAAAACTAAATTGATCGATCTTTTAAATGAATACAGGGACTGTTTTGCGTTCACAGTGAAAGAATTAGGGTGTGTAACTACTTCTGAAATGGAAATTAAGTTAAATGACCCTACACCAGTAGTTTATAGACCATATCGTTTACCCCATATGGAAAGGGAGATAGTTAGGGATATAGTTCAGGAACTCGAAGAATCCGGTATAGTACAGCAGTCTTCGTCGGAATATGCCTCACCAATTTTGCTCGTTAAAAAGAAAACTGGCGATTACAGACTTTGTATAGATTTCAGAGCATTAAACAAACGCACAGTTAAAGAACATTACCCTTTACCGAGGATTGATGATCAATTAGATAGTCTCTCTGGTCATAAATTTTATACCACTTTAGACTTAGCGTCAGGATATTACCAAATACCTATGTCCGACTCTTCAAAACACTTGACAGCATTCGTAACGCCCGACGGACATTATGAGTTCACACGTATGCCATTTGGGCTAGTTAATGCACCATCTAATTTCCAAAAGACAATAAACAACATTCTAGGAAATGCTAGATTCAAAGATGCACTTGCTTACATGGATGATGTAAATATTCCTTCGAAGACTGTTGAAGAAGGGTTTGTTAAGCTGCGCCAAGTGTTGGATCTGTTTAAATCTTCAGGATTGACATTGAACCTCAAAAAATGTCATTTTATGATGGAATCCATTGATTATCTAGGATTTGAAATTAGTCAATCAGGTATTAAGCCTGGTAGAAATAAAATAGAAGCAGTAGAAAAGTTTCCCAAACCTACCGATCAACATAAGGTCAGACAATTTATAGGGCTTGCTAGTTTTTTCCGCCGTTTCGTTAAAGGCTTTTCAATAATTGCAAGGCCATTAACACAACTTTTGAAGAAGGATGCTCGCTGGTCATGGGGTGAGGCCGAAGAAAACGCATTTGACACTTTAAAAAAGGAATTAATTAAACGGCCGATACTATCATTCTATAATCCCTCATATGAGACCCAAGTGCATACTGATGCGTCTAAACATGGGATAGCGGGCATGCTTCTTCAAAGGAAAGATAAAAACTCACCATTTACTGCTGTCGCATATTATAGCAGACAGACATCACCTGAAGAAGCTAAATTTACTTCTTACGATTTAGAGACTTTAGCGGCGGTGGCCTCTGTACAACGCTTTAGGGTCTATCTTTTGGGAATTTCTTTTACCATAGTTACCGATTGTAATTCGCTTCGAGCAACTTTTGACAAAAAAGATATGCTGCCAAGAGTAGCACGTTGGTGGAGCATGTTGCAGGAATACGATTTTAACATCATTTACAAACCTGGTTTAACCATGTCCCATGTCGACGCGCTAAGCCGAAATCCTCCGGGATTGGAGACTACATCTAGTTTTGAGATCCGAAATATTGATTGTAACTGGATAGCTACAGTGCAAAACAGCGATCCCGAACTTCAAAGAATTGTAAATATATTCAATGATCCAGAGACCAATAATATAGTCGAAATTAAAAATAACTATTCGATCAAAAGGGGTTTGCTATTTAGAAAAACAGAAGATGGAGATCGCTGGGTTGTACCTAAGGGTGTAAGATGGCAGGTGTTGAAGGCTAATCACGACGACATAGGTCACTTTGGTTTTGACAAAACTTACGAGAAAATCAAAAGTAGTTATTGGTTTGCTAAAATGAGGCGATTTATAAAAAAATATGTCGATTCTTGTCTAGAATGCGCCCACGCTAAGGTACCCTCTGGAAAGAAGGCTGGTGAACTACACCCGATTCAAAAGGTAGACCGGCCCTTTCACACCATTCATCTAGACCATCTAGGACCTTTCGTGCGTAGCAAAAGGAATAACTCATACTTGCTTTTGATAATCGATGCATTTACCAAATATATTATGTTGATACCAGTAAAGAGCACAAAGTCTATTCATTCCATTAAGGCCATCAAACAATATTTCCATACCTTTGATGTTCCTAAACGGCTAATATCAGACCGTGGATCGTCATTTACCGCTAAAAGTTTCGAGAAATATTTGCACTCTCTAGGTGTTAAACATATTCTAAATGCAACTGCTACACCTCGCGCTAATGGACAGATTGAGCGCTACAATAGGACTGTTTTATCGTCACTCACTGCCGCAACTCTTGGTAAATCAGAAAGGGTATGGGATGAGTGCGTTCATGAAATTCAGTGGGGTTTAAACAACACGTTGAATAAGGGAACAGGCAAGACTCCCTCACAAGCACTTTTTGGTTTTCAACTAACCGGAATATCCAACTCTGTTTTACAATCATATATTGACAATGGGGAAGCTGCAGAGTTAGAGTCCAGTGAAAATTTAGATAAGATTCGTAATGAGATGTCTGAGCACATGAGACTGAACCAGGAAAAGCAAAAGGCAGCTTTTGATAAGAATAGAAAGAGGCTGTCTTTTCAAGTTGGTGAATTAGTCAGAATAGAGAGGGACATTCCGGCTAGTGGACAAAGTAGGAAGTTGGTTCCTAAGCTTCGTGGCCCATATCGTATTGTTAAAGTACTTGACAATGATAGGTACGTAGTTGAGGACACGCCTTTATCTAGAAAAGGAAATAGAGCATTTAGTGGCATTTTCTCAGTTGACAAAATTCACCGCTGGATGGTATTTAGTAGGAGCGAGGATATTGACTCTAGTAGCGAAAGTGACTAACGTGTAAATCATTTATTGGGCCGTATTTTTAATAAAATATTGTTTTTCAAAGGTTAAAGTGCAAGTAATTATTGAATGTATAATACTAGAGACATGTAGGGATTCTAGTAGAACATTTGAAGTACGGAGGTGGTAGTGGAGACATGAAGGGGTTCCAGTGCTGCAATGTATTATATATTTAGTTGGGTAGTATTGGAGACATGAAGGGGCTTCAGTGCTACAATCCATTCTGTATATTATATTTAGTCAATACTGGAGACATGAAGGGGCTCCCGTATAGCAACGAAGTGAATGGGTTCTAGTGGAGACATGCAGGGGCTCCATTACAGCACTTCTTATGTAGGTACAGAATAATATTGATGATGATGACATTCACAGGCCCTTACTTAAGAGAAATATTTTTAGTATTACTAATAGTATTATAGTAGTAATTGTTAACGGAAGATACTAGGACTAAAGGATATTATATACTTTGTATTGATTTAATTCCTATGTACATTTAAAAGAAATATTTTAATTTTACAGTAAGTTAATAGTATGTAGTACATTATACCGAATTTATCGAGACGATAAAGAAGTCAGGAAAGGCCGACTGTAAGCATTTTGTAATTTCTAACAATATTACTTATTAACTTTATTTAATTAATTATTGATTTTATTACTTCCATTTTGATAAACAGTCATAACTTATTTATCATCAAAATATATAAAAGTATTGTAAGTCCGGAAGCGGATGTTTTAAAATGTAAAGCGTGCTGTCTCTCAATTTGGTCGAGCGTTCGGATTGGTTGACAGCGGGGAACGGCAATATGGCGGGAGGACAAGAATTGAGAGGCATCACGTCCGTAACTAAAACTCAAAAATAAGTCTTCCTGAGAAATAATTATAACGTTGTATAGATAAGCAAGTACAAGAAATAAACGGTGTTACTCGGATGCTGAAGTTTACTTTCTGGACTGTCCCTTTTACTAATGACATAGCATTTATCAAAATCGGACCATAACTGTAGATCTGATGGGATGTACAAAAATCGGCCTCGCGTAATATATATATAGATAGAGTGCGGTGGTAGCCTAGTGGTTAGGGCATGCGACTTTCAATCCGGGGGTCGCGGGTTCGAACCCGGCCCGTACCAATGAGTTTTTCGGAACTTATGTACGGAATGTCATTTGATATTTACCACTCGCTTTTCGGTGAAGGAAAACATCGTGAGGAAACCACCTAAGCCCAATAAGGCCTAGTTTCCCCTCTGGGTTGGAAGGTCAGATGGCAGTCGCTTTCGTAAAAACTAGTGCCTACGCCACATCTTGGGATTTAGGTAGCCGACCCCGATTGAGAATCCATTCTCAAAAATGGGACAAAGGCTAGGAGGATGATGAGAGTATTTGTCAGTTTAGGTACACACCACATTTTTTTATATAGAACCATTAGTACAAAGATCAAAGCGCAAAAAAATAGAATACAAATATGTAATCTAGCAGAAGAGACTGTGAATCGAACCCGGTACCTCTGGATTACCTGCTTTGTATCCATGTATTAAGCGGTTTGAACTCGCGTGAAATTGTCAGGAACGGCCCGACATGTTTCGAACTCGTATGGAACTCTTCATCAGGGACTGCTACCCGTACAGCGGCGCGGTAACTTCGTCACTCAACAGCACACACACCTACACCTACATACGTGTTAACCGTTTAATACAATAATTAAAAATAAGTTTTAATAACATTTTTGTATCAATGGTTTAATACTAATAATGTTATCAATTTTACCATTACATAAATTCAATAAAACTTTGGATTGTACTTATTTATGTTTTGTCTATAAATGAACTTCTTAAATTAGCTGAAAAACCTCAGAATAAAAATGAACAGCGTCAAAGAGTAACCGGAAAGCGCTCCCCAAAGGCGGCCATTTGCTAAAAACCAAATGAAAATTAAATAGTCTTCGTTCCTTAATCATTGTCCGACCAGAATTAGCTTAGTCATTTCTGTAATTGAGAAGGATTACTTACTTTGCAAAGTGCTGACACGATGGTTGAGATTTTATTTATTTGCTAAAATAAACCCTAAACTTCTTTTAAGAAGGAAGAAAAATTGGGCGAAATAGTATTTTATGCAACCGTTGTTTAAGAGTGGGCAAAAAACGCGAATGGCATGGGTTACGATGTGAGCGTAGCGAACATCGTAAGAAAGATGCCACGAGCGTTTTTTGACCTACTTATACAACGTTGCATACAATACTTTTTCTACGACTCGTATTTCATAAATAAAATGCAAATAAACAACAAAGAAAATATTTATATGTTCCCGCTCGGAATCAACAAAAAAAAATAGTCTGATAAACTTTTTAAACATATATTAAATATATATTAATGTTATAGGAACCCCTATTGAAGGGTATAACCTCCTCCAACTAGCTGAGTTGAAATAGCTCAGGACCGAAAGAATTGGAGGATTTTGAAGGAGTTGACAGTAAGGCAGACCAATTTGAATTGTAGGCCACCGAAGAACCCTGCCGCCATGAATAACAATGAAGCGATAGGAAATTAATGTTTTAGTGAAGAGGGATTGCAGTACTTAACATAGTTCCAGTAAAACATTGATACAAAGATGAAAGCGATATGACGACGCGGTTGGCTCGGTTTGTAGATACCTGCCTTTTGAGCCGGCCGTCCCGGGTTCGAATCCCAGCCAGGGCAAATATTTGTGTGATGAACTCGAATATTTGTGCTTGGGTCATGGTTGTTCTATGTATTTAAGTATATTTATCTATATAAGTATGTATATCGTCGTCTAGTACCCATAACACAAGCGTTCTCGAGCTTAATTTGGGACTAGATCGATTTGTGTGAGGTTGTCTCATATTTATTAATTATTTTTTATTAATTAAGCGCTAAGAAAAAAAAATGGGCAAGTGCGAGTCCGACTCGCGCATGAAGGGTTCCGTACCATAATCTATAACAAGTTTGTGGTATGGGAGCCCCCCTTAAATATTTATTTTATTTTATTTTTAGTATTTGTTGTTATACCGGCAATAGAAATTCATCATGTGTGAAAATTTCAACTGTCTAGCTATCACCGTTCGTGAGATACAGCCTGGTGACAGACGGACGGACGGACAGCGAAGTCTCAGTAATAGGGTCCCGTTTTTACCCTGTGGGTACGGAACCCTAAAAACATCGATCAAGACAGATGGAGAAATTGAAAGCGTACGTACAGTGCGTCTTTAGTCGAAAGATGAAGACGTTGGACCGGTAATACAAAGGTTTGTATACCGGTGCTGTAGACCACGTATGAGGGCAATTTAGTTATTTTTTGCGTGTTGTTTTTTGTTTTCATCCGTTTTTACCACTTGAGTACGGAACCCTAATATAACTGAATTGAGAACTTCCTCGTTTTTTAAGCCGGGTGAAAATCAAATTAATTATTTTGTTGTCTATACTTTTAATTTTCTTTGGTTTCCGCGACTGTCACACAATTAAATAAAACAATTTAGATATCTTGTTTGTACGCAGTGTAGTTTGCCTATTTTCTGCAAATACCCATTCCTTCAATTGCTCAAAGGTTAACTGGAAGAGATCCCTAATAAGGATAAGTTCGCCTTTGTACATATTTCAGTTGTTATCAATGTATTTATAACCAGTTGTTGTGTAGGTACAATAAAGTGTTTACATAAATGATAATGTTTAAATGATAATGTTTATTTGCAGAAATGGGTACAAATTAGATGGTATAACATAATATAGGTACATCTCCAAATTCGGCTTAATTAAGCATGCAAACAATAATTATAACTAAATTTTGTTTATATTCAAAATGTACAACAAAATAAAGTGTAATCCTTCCTAAAATTAAAATTACTTATTATAAGTTTTAATATTAATACATACAATTTAAACGGATTATATCGCGTATATTAATTCTTTGAGTCTCCCTGACGTTTCGGTACCTTTACAGTACCGTTGTCAACGGTGGACTGAGAAAAACACAATATTTCTCTGTCAAAGTTACATTTGTGCAAACTACCCATTTTATAAAAATAAAAGTGTAGATATATGCCAGCGGTTACTATAAGGCTTACTGAGGAGAAATACTTTTGATGTACGTATATATGTATATATGAGTACCAATTGATTGGCGATATTTTCCAGCATCAATTATACCCGCTTTGATACCGGAGCCATCATTAATTCGCCTCACATGGCGGCTGTCATTCAGACGGTAGTAATCTGATAATACTGTTTAATTAACCGAATCGCACGTTCCACACTAAAGGTGCGTCTACATTGAATACGCGGAGCAGACGTGCGGTTCGACCAATCACCTGAGTTGAAATCTGCTTCTCAGCTCCACTTCATTGTAATTGGTCGATTCCGCAATTTCCGCATGTCTCCACTCCGCTCCACTTTAGTGGAAACGCACTCTAAGGACCTTATCGAGCGTGTTTTGAACCCCCGACGAAGAAAGAGGAGTTATAAGATTAACATGTGTATCTGTCAGTGGCATAGTAGCTCCCAGGATGGACCAATTTGAGTGCGGTTTTCTTTTAATCCAAAGACATGTCGGTCGTGATGGTTCTTTGCTATGTTTGGTGGAAATAAGCCAAGACGGTTCTAAAATATTCAGCTTTAATCGGAACAAGTGATAAGATCTCAGCCAATATTGAAGCTATGAATTCCAAATTGTGTAGTTAAAAAAAAAAAAACAGAGAACCTCACACAAATCGATCTAGTCCCAAATTAAGCTCAAGAAGGCTTGTATTATGGGTACTAGACGACGATATACTTACTTATATAGATAAACATATACTTAAATACATAGAACAACCATGACCCAAGCACAAATATTCGAATTCATCACACAAATATTTGCCCTGGCCGGGATTCGAACCCGGGACCGCCGGCTTAGTAGGCAGATGCTTACAAAATGAGCCAACCGCGTCGACAAAGTTATGTTCAGTTGTAGTAGGATTTTCTACATCACTCATTGAATGAGGTTCCTATGATAACCAGCTACTTGTGAGGCAGTATTCTAATTTTTTAATTTAGGTTATCTATACAGTCGCGGCGAACTCGCTCTGTGATCAAAATTCGCTCGCAACTCATAAGTGTGGTAAGGCCCTAAGGTACAGGGTGACATACGAGTAATGAGCACAAATTATACGAAGCAGATCGCATCTGATTATAAAATTAATATAATTAATACCATGATCACACTAATATTATAAAAATTACTAAATCACACCGGTGAAATTACTAGCATAGAGGCATTCTATCTTCGTCCTCCGGGTAGGCAAGCACTTGTGACACCTCTGGTGTTGCAGGTGTTTATGGGCGACGGTAATCGCTTTCCATCAGGCGATACGTTTGCTCGTTTGCCCCCTATGACATAAAAAAAAAAAAAAAAAAAAAAAAAAAAAAAAAAAACACGAAAGTTTTTGAGTGTGTTATGTGTATGTTTGTTACTTCTTCACGCTCAAACAGCTGGACCAATTTTGATGAATTCTGGTATGAAGGTAGTTCACAGGCTTCTTTTTATCCCGAAAAAATGTAATGTTCCCTTGAGATGAGCCAATACCGCGTGGCGCAGCTAGTTATACAATAAATTAGCCTTGCTATTTATTAATGTAATTAGTACATACCATTTTATTTATTTCATACGTATGAAATGCAAAGCCCTGAGGTCGACGTCCACGACTCACCTTGCTGTTTTGGCAACATGAATGTTTTTGAGTAAAATTATGTAAAGCCTGACCAGAAATATATGGGGATGCGCCATATTGCGGAATTTCGCTGGAACTAATTTCTTACACTGGCAATGATTTTATGATCATAGGAACTGACAGATATTTAAACGAATGTCATTAGAGTGCGGATTGCGATTGGTTGCAAAATTGTTGCCATATAAATCTTATAAATAACGCCCTCTTGACAATCCTCATATATTTCTGGTCAGGCTTTAAATAGCATAAATTTAAGAGTCAAACTTTTGGCGGTGTAGTTGATGAATGTGTAGTTTTCTCCATCTATAGTCTCATTTATTTTATACACACATTTGACACATCACAGGACCCATATAACGTAAATCTGCACGACCTTTTGAATTTCATAAGAAACAAGCAATGACATAGTGGTTTTTCTAGTAGGTATCTATAAACGTCTTTAACTTTCTATTTGATACAATTAGAGTTCATGTATCATGTTATATTTTTTCTTGTCACGGTGTTGAAGTATTTAACGATAATAAATCATTACATAAAAAGTTTAATTTTTTTAAGCGGTTGTGACCTAATTTTGCGTTTCGATTCGTGTGCTATTTCTGTAAATTGGTAAAAATCGATAAATTGATAACCTGAAGAAAGAACAAAAAACTAATTACTATTTTACATAGTAGCTCAAAAAAATATTGATTTACACAAAATTATATGCAGGTTTGAAAAAAAGTTCATCGATAAAATCGAATCAACTATTCATAATCGTTCGATTTGGCAAACTACAAACATCAACAGAGAACTGTCAAACGCGTGTTTCAAAAAAATCTGCGTGTAACTTTATCTATTGCCACTTGCTGGACTTCCCTATACGACATAAGGTCTTAAATATAAAATAATTAAATATTTCTATAAAAAACTGCGAACCATTAAAGATATTAGGTATATTACTTACTTTAAAACTACTTTGATAATAACACGTTTTTTCAATCACGACATTCTATCCTCGTAAAAAAAATGAAAGTTTCCAAATTAAACAGATTATCGCCACGTTCAATAACGGGCCATTCGTCTAGCTCGCGTTTCAGTTGCGGCTACAGAAGGTCGATCGTCGTAGTGCTATCCCTCTTGTACTTCTGTCAAATTAAATATTGGTGAGTGAGACGGCACATATAACGGCCGAATTTCGAATTACAGGCTCAGTTTGTGGAACTTTCCCGAACTTGATCTTGCGCGTGAGAGGTATTCGATAGATTTGTTTTGGCTGTAAATTTATAAGCGCATTTATTTATGTATAGATAATTTAATTCCAGAAATAATTTAATCCTTAAAATGTCACAACTTCGCCAACCCGGTGGCATTAAGTTTGCGTCTCCTGTGTAGGTGACGGCATAGATAGGCGCATGCTTAACTTGACCGCGAGTACGTGAAATTAGACAGCCGTTGAACCACAGGCGCGACAGCGGTCTACCGGTGTAACTCGGGCGTCGGTGACCTTGTAATGCCGGATCCTTCGACAAGGCATTCACGTGAATGTCCCGCGCTCGCCCGCGCTTGCCCTTCGACACGCACACAT
The DNA here is from genome assembly GCA_932273695.1 of Apotomis betuletana. Classification (NCBI taxonomy): domain Eukaryota; kingdom Metazoa; phylum Arthropoda; class Insecta; order Lepidoptera; family Tortricidae; genus Apotomis; species Apotomis betuletana. The sequence goes on from OW026306.1 coordinate 24,173,488, forward strand.
AGCCGCGAGTTTTGTTACTGTACACAAGTGTCTCTGTCGTTTCTTTTTACGTTAGTATTTATTATGTTCTTTGGTTGAACTGAAACGTTACTAAGCATTATTGTTTTGACGTTGTCTGTACGTAAATAAAGTGCTTATCTTGTTTTTTATGAGTGGGCACGTGGGGAGATGTTGAATAGCCGCCGTTGAAGTTATCAGAGACGTTGCTTCCAGGAGATCGGGTTGAATATCACATCATATTGTTCAATCTGTTGTGTAAGTACTCGAATGTAGAACTATTTACAAGTGGATAATAAATAACACCCCCGAACACCAAGTAACTGATAATCATCGGTCTTTAATATTAACAAACAATAACCTGAATAAAAAGTCATCAGGAGACCCTTTATAACTTTTTATGGTATTATATTGGAAATATATAAATTTTTAGTATTCACCCTGCATTCAAAAGAAAAACATTACAAAGTAGATATAGTAGAGTTTGACAGCTGTCAAAATGAAGGATAGGTCGCCTCTGTATTTATTAATCACGAAATAATATAAAATCTCGAAATTAGAGTGTGCAAATACAAGAAATCATCGCATTACAATGTGGATGTGTGCGGAAAGTGTTATCTCCGTGAAATAACTATAATGACTGTGATTCCCTTGTGCATCAAACATCAGTGGACTGTTACTAAATATAAGTGCAATATTAGCTATTTAGTGATTAAGAAAGATGGATTCGTTACCTCTAATTAACATACAAGAACCAAAATTGTGAATAGTGACTTGAAGGAAGTGTTTGAAGTATAAATCCGTTTCTAATATCCGTTGAACTATTCAAAAACTGAATGTAAACACCGATCGGCTGATTCATTTGACGTTTTATAAACAGCATCTCTAGTGTTAACGATCATCGCGCCATCTGTGTTAATGTTGACAAATCACTAAGCATAAGTTATCTCACACAACGTTAGCACGATTCGTAACCTCAGCGCCATCTATCGGCGTACTAATAAACTACGTGACACACTACGTATGCGCACGCACGTACGACAGCTACCGATAAATTGACTAATAGCTCGGACATTACGGAAGATGGAGCCACCATATTACAACTGCTTCAAATGTAATGAAAGTGTACATAAACAAGATGCGCTTAAATGTTCAAACTGCAAGCAGGTGTTTGATCCAAGATGTTCAGGGAGATCGGAAAAGTTAATTGCGATAATGCCAAAACATAGTAAGGAAAATTGGACATGCATCATTTGTAAACAGAAATTGAATTCACCAAACCAAGTTGTACCTAAAAACAAAAAAAACCTGATAAATAGCACTGATGAACAAAATATTACCTTAAGGAAAAAAACAATAAAGTCATCGGCAGCATCCTTAGCAGGCTCTTCTTCTGCTGCGCTGACTGAGGGAAAAAATGAAGAGACTGAGGGAAAAAATGAGGAGATTATCAAGCCACCTGTACCCCTGACACCGACGAAGTCAGTTTCGGTACCCGTCCCGCATGAGGGGACAAAGAATGAAGACGAAAGTAGCGAGTCACCGTCGGCTCCGGCAAGAATGACGTCAAGTTCTTCTTCATCTGTGGTGCAAGACCTGAACGTGGAAAAGGAGGAAGAAATCAATTCGAACTTCGTCGCTGCGGCCCAGATGATCTCAAGATCCAAAACTATGGGGCTGATATTGCAGGAGGATTTGAATTTATCTGAAAATTTCCAATGTTCAGGGGATGACCTATCGAGTAGTCTTGAGTTAAGTAATGAGACCAGCATTATTGCTGAACTAAAAAATAAAATCGAAAAACTGAAAATTGATCTAGCAAGTACGGACAATGAATTACAACAGACAATCATCGAAAAAAATGAACTCACACGCCAAATTACCAAGCAGACATTAGAATTATCCACATTAAAAAAAATATGCAATACACCAACTTTGTCAAGGAAGAGTGCCCGTATGCGCCGGTTATCTAGTACGGCTAGTCCGTTAGGCAAGTGTAACAGCCCAAGTCTATATCCTATCTCAGTAAAAACTTTAGAAATGCAACATACAATAGAAAAGTTACAAACCGAGCTCATAGACTGTAAACAAGAAATAACTCGCCTAAATAACGTTATCACTGGACTGAAACAAGAGCTGCATTATTCGGCCGGTTTAACATCACAAATTGTCTCCCCTAAGGTTAATAAAAATATGGACATGTACTTGCAGAGCCTGACTGAGTCATCGGGAAACAAAGAAGCGCAAAATAAGTTATGTATTATATCTACAAGCAAAAGGATCCACGTTTTACGCAATATGAAATCACTAAGCTCTTATGAAAACTTTAAGTGTTGCCACTATATCACACCCAATGTGGGAATCGAAATATTACTAAGAGATATAAACTTCAAACTTGCTGGCTTTACCAAAAAAGACTTCTGCGTTATCATGATTGGAGAGTCAGATTTTTACACAACCAAAAACTACGACGTGTTAGTAGAAACAATAAAGGAAAGGTTGGAGAACTTAAATTACACCAACATTATCATAGCCTTGCCGACGTATATCTGCGGTGCGCCTGTATACAATTCGAGAGTTGAGTCCTTCAATAATAAACTTGGGCAGGACATGTATAATCATGGCTATGGTTTTATATTTGACTCCAACCTAAACCTATGTTTGGACCAATTTTCTTCAGTGACTGGAAAAATCGTCACTTCCGGTATTCGGAGCATTTTACAAGGCCTAGCCGATCTCATCTCTAGTCTTCAAGAAGATGGCATCTCGGAATCTCCTGCTGAAACTTGTCCTGCTGATAATAATAACAACAGTGGCGACTCTTCCTCTACCTGTGAACTTAGTGAGAAGACTGATAAGTCTGATGTAAATAGTTTGGAGTTTTTTCTCGAATAGTGGTAGTGTAAAGATCCTACATCAAAATATTTGTGGATTGTTAGGGAAACTTGATCTTTTACAAATTACCTTAAAGGAGTTTGATACTGGTACTGAGGGAATTGATATACTATGTCTGAGTGAAACTTTTGTGAAGCCTGAATATGTACGTAACATTAAACTATGTAACTTCAAATTAGCGGCGTACTACTGTAGAGACAACAGCAGAGGTGGCACTGCCATTCTCGTTAGGGACACTCTACAGGTTAAGCCAATTCAGTTTAAGCCTAAGTTAGCCGGGGATTTTTACTTTGAATGTTGCGGAACTGAGATTATGGGTTTGGATATTATAGTTGTAGTTATATACAGAATCCCTGAACAAAAAAAATCGCACATAAATATCTTCTTACATAAATTAAACTTGTTACTTTTAAATTTAACTTCAAAGTATAAGAAAAAGAAAATTGTAATTTGTGGGGACTGGAATATAGACATTTTAAAAAACAACGTATCTACAAAAGATCTTAAAGGTGTACTCATGAACTATAATTTTAGAACCCATGTCAATGTTCCAACCAGAGGCAAGGCATGTCTGGATCAAATCGCCAGTAATTTAAAAAACATTAAAGCACAGATACATAAACTTTGTTTGTCAGACCATGAAACAGGACAGACTATTGACATAAAAGTACGAAAAATAAAAAAATGTTATCATTGGTTCGAGTACAAAAGGGATTATTGTAAGGAAAATATTACCAAGTTTTCTGAATGCATCGCGGCATTATCTTTCTCCGATGTACTGACTGCTAATGATTCTGGCGATGCTTTCACTTCATTCTATGATTTTTTGTGCCTACTCTATGAATTGTGCTTTCCTTTGATAAGAGTCAAGGTAAGTAGCCGTCAGAATAAAATGAAGTGGCTGACAAAAGGAATAAGAAGATCTTGTAACACTAAGCGTAAGTTATATTTTAAAGCAAGGTCAAGTAAGGAAAACAGACAGAAACTTAAAACCTATAATGCCCTCCTGAAAAAATGTATTAACACTTCTCAAAAAATTCAGAATAACAAGCACATTATGGCAAATAAAAATAAATGTAAAGCCACATGGAATATTATTTCTTCTATGACATGTAAAAGTGACAGCTATAACGATATTGATTATATACAATTCAATGACAAGAGTTTCAGAAACCCACAAGACATCTGCAATTTATTTAATAATTATTTTATTGACATTATAAACCATGATGAATGTAGTAATGATAGTTCTCCTAATTTAACTTGTAGTCATAATAATCCATTTTCTATGTTTCTAAAACCTGTAGATGAAGGGGAGGTATACAAGATAATCATGTCACTAAACAATAGTAAATCCTGTGGTTATGATAACATAACAACTAACTTATTAAAGTTGAACGCTGCCTACTTGAGTTATCCTTTGACACACATTATAAATCTTTCATTTCAACAAGGTATATTTCCAGAGCAACTCAAACTGTCAAAAGTTAAACCTCTGTACAAAAAAGGCGACCGTAGCAACCTCAATAATTACAGGCCCATAACATTAGTTTCCGTTATTTCTAAGATCTTCGAAAAGGCCATGTACGTTAGGTTCACAGATTTTCTTGACAGGCAAAATATACTTCAGCCTGATCAGTTTGGTTTCAGGAAGGGTCGGTCGACCGAACTCGCGTGTTTTAATTTTATCCGGTTTGTCACAGATGCCATCAACAGTAAATCACCAATTATGTCAATATTTTTAGACCTAAGCAAGGCATTTGATTGTGTCAATCATAACATACTTTTAAGGAAACTGGAAATCTATGGGGTCAGAGGTCCTCCACTTGCTTGGTTTAAATCTTACTTGGATGGTAGAAGGCAAAGTACAGAGATTTCAAAAATTGTAAAAGTTGGAAAACGTTATGAAAAACAGAATTTTCTTTCTGATTATCGTGTAAATAAGCGAGGAGTTCCTCAAGGGAGTAACCTGGGTCCATTGCTTTTTATAGTATACATTAATGACTTGCCTCAAGCAACTAGTCAAAAGTGCATATTATTTGCGGATGACACAACCGTGATGGTGAAAGGCAATGAGGCTTCTAGATACGAAGATGACATAAATAAAGCCTTAGCTGACATATGCTTATGGACAGATAGAAATAACCTTAATATTAATCTCAGCAAGACTCATTATATGCAATTTCAATCATATAATACTCAAACTAGGCAATTGAGTGTTAATTTTAATAATACTGAAATAGCTAGTTGTGATGAACTTAAATTTTTAGGTATACATATCGATAAACATCTGAATTGGAAACAACATGTTGATTTTATTTGTATCAAGTTGGACAGTTTTGTGTTTGCCATAAGAAAACTTAGAATGACCGTCTCAGTTGAAGCTGCCATCACGGCGTATCATGGGTATGCATCCTCACTGCTGAACTATGGACTCTTGCTTTGGGGTAATTCAGTTGACATAGACAGGGCTTTTGTAAGACAAAAAAAATGTGTTCGTGCAATAGCTAATATCTCGCCCACTGATAGCTGCAGGCCAATCTTTAAACAACTGAAGATTCTGCCACTACCTTGTATGTACATTAAGAAAGTATGCTTATTTGTCAAGGAACACCCAGATTTCTTTAAAAATAGGTCGGATGTTTTTGTAGGCAAACAGAGATCGCAGTACAAGAGTTTACTGTATCAACCTCCGTGTCGTTCTGCTATTTATAGTAAAAATGCTTATAATATGTGCATAATCATATACAACAATATCCCAGAATATATCAGGCAAATGGAGTATAATAAATATTTAAGAGAAATAAACAGATGGCTCGCAGAACATTGTTTCTATAGCTTAAAAGAATTTTTAGAATATAGACTGAATGATTGACTTTATTTATTAATTAATTTAATGATTATATTAGCCCTAAAATGATTAACTTTTAGTGTATAAATAATAACATAATAATCTTTTTGCATGCTGTTCCCATGACTGTACCTACTTATGTTGTATAAAATAAACACAATTTTGCATGTCGTTCAACGACAGAATACTTTACTAACCTATGTACTATTAGATCTTGTACCACATGTGTTGTAGTATTCTAGCAAATAAAACATTTCTATTCTATTCTATTCTATTCTATAGTGAGAATTAGAAATATTGTCTGATTCCAGCACTTGTAATTCAGCTATTTACTTAGTATTTGACTTTCGAGTTGAATTGTACGCTTATCAAAGATAAGATAACAAGATGTCAATTTCTAAAATTCTCTGTTAAAAAAAAGTCCGAACGTTATAGACCCTGCACCAACTCAATGTTTCTGTTTAGCCCTTTGGTTGACTGGTAGATAATGCGTTATGGCAGTAAGTCCGTCATTTAGTACTAGTGTGATCTGTGAAATAAAGTTTAAACAAAATAAATCTTTATAGAAGTAACATACATCAACGCAACGTATGGTAAACAAAAACAAAAACAATAATCAGCTTAACCTAGTGTAAAAAAAAGTTACATTTCTCCGCTGAGTAGCCAAGCTTTAGCCGAGGAATAAGCCGGCTCTGTGGTCCGAAGAACATTCTGATAGTTGTTATTTTATTGGCTGTACGTTCTGTGAGCATCCGGGCTCCAAGGTCCGAGTGTCTCCACTGCCAACGCCGCCAATATATAGTTATTAGTGAGACTTACAGTATATTTGCAGCGCTTTGCCGCCTCAGCGCAAACCGCTACCCCGCCAGCTTTCAGCAAAGAAATGGGATGGGATGGGATGGGAGCCAGGGTGTCTACGTAAATAAATAAATGTCACCGTCAAATATCTAAATGAGAACCAGGTGGGTGGGACGTATTATGGAGGTATCTAAAAGCAGAAAATATCTGCGATAAACTGCCAGTGATAATTTTAACGATAAATCTCAGGCCCCAAGACAATGTCAGCGATCAAAACACTCTAAAATTCATAAATTATTAATGTATTCACTGAAAACCTCTTGAAAGTGAATATACATTTAATAAAGTAGAATCGTCGATCGCTCGAGACAAGATTTTTCAAGGAAAGCCAGTAATTTATTTCACTTTCATAATTTATTGTTAGCAAAATGAGATTCTGCGTTATGATTGCAGAGGTCGCTAGGTATTCAAATGAAATTATTTTAGGGTTCGCTATCCAACATATTCACCTGTTTAGTACATCTACATCTATAACATTATAAAACCTAAACACAAAAATTAAGAAACCCCAAAGTCTTTCGAATGAAAAAATCCGCATTCTGATCGGACAAACCCTTTGGGAGCTGTGAGGCCACAGACAGACACACAGATACACATGCTAACTTATACCTCTTACACCTCTCTTTTGCGTCGGGGGGTAATGATAGAATATAATCTAGATAACTGATCTAGAGCCCATAATACAACCCGTAATCTCTAGGGTTGTATTACGGCATCAAGATTATTTTTTTATTATTGACAATGCACATTACTAATATCAGGTAGTCACTAAACTGCCCGCTTGATAACGGGGTTTAGATATGGCATACAATTTTGAATTTTAGCTGAACAAAACCGAATATAAATATTGACACACGGTAAATTATGAAAGACCTGCTTACATTGCAGCGGATCACATTACATTTTTCTTTTATAATTTACCTTGGTGACAATATTTATACTAATATAATTATGTAAAAGAGGTATTGTTCTAAAAGTTCATCGTCCCCCGAGATAAATTCAACAACACCATACCTCAATTTATGAAATACGTACGTAGCAACCTGCAGAAACCCATAGATTCATAGTTTTTAGTCAAACACACATTTGCATGCAACTCAATTCCAAGTCGTTTTTTTTTTTTATAAACAGTTTCTTTTTACAAAATTTTAAATTTTATATTGCCACTTTTGGAAACCAGGGAGGTTTATTTAGTAGTGGCAGGGCCACGCAGTTCGGTCCGCATCACAATTCATCTTAAGGTTATAAGATTTACTTTGAAATGGTAGCTGCTGTGCATCGCTGATTACGGGCTCATTTAGAACCGTGTCGCATTAGCACGATGTTTGTACTGCGAAAGTACCTAATTAAAGTGTGATAATATGTAATAAGAAAATTGTATGAATGTTTGTAAACATTATTATCATCATATCAGCCGATAGACGTCCACTGCTGGACAAAGGCCTCCCCCAAAGTTCTCCACAACGATCGGTCTTGCGCCGCCCTCATCCAAATTCTGCCCGCGATCCTAACCAGGTCGTCGGTCCACCTTGTTGGGCCTTCCCACGATGCGTCTTCCGTTCCGCGGTCACCACTCAAGAAACATTGATATCAATAAAACTAGTATAATTCAGTTGAATAATAAATATATATACAAAGGAGAACTTTAATTACTTTAATTCGTCGTCTAGTACCCCTAGTACAAGCTTTGCTTAGTTTGGGACTAGGTCGATTTGGATTGTCCCTTATTATTTATTTATTAATCACGTTCACGCATACAGGACCATTTTGAATATCGCATGCTGCAGCACGGAAAAAACACATACAAAAATCTTCTGTCCAAAAACGGCGCAAAGCATTTGCTTTAATAAAAACTATGAGAAAAATGTTCGGCTGTGAACGGAGTGGAGGTTACGTCCACAGACGTGGTGCCGTATCACGGGAGTCCTAATTTACGTCTTTTGGTGTATTACTTGGTGTACTTGGTGTATTTTAACGACACGGTAGGCGCAGTTTGTAGACCTACTAAGCCGGCGGGCCGGGTTCGAATCCCGGCCAGGGCAAATATTTGTGTGATGAACTCGAATATTTGTGCTTGGGTCATGGTTGTTCTATGTATTTGAGTGTATATTTATCTATATAATTAAGTATGTATATCGTTGTCTAGTACCCATAACACAAGCCTTCTTGAGCTTTATTTGGGACTAGATCGATTTGTGTGAGGTTGTCTGATATTGGCCAAGACACATTTTGGGTTGCTGAGCCAGCGCAGTTAGTTAGTTAGTCTGATATTATTTATTAATTTATATGAAATTGTGCTTAGGTCATGGTTGTTCTATGTATTTCAGTGTATATTTATGTATGTATATAAGTATGTATATCGTCGTCTAGTACCCATAACACAAGCTTTCTTGAGCTTTATTTGGGACTAGATTGATTTGTGTGAAGTTGTCTGATATTTATTTATATTATTTATTTATTTATTACTGTCCGTTAAAGAGTTAACGTTATTCTAATAATTAATAAACGTTAATTCATCAATATATCTTCAACAACACACCTCGATTAACGGAATGTAAGTATTCCAAGTACGTTAAATTAAAACAACACTTATAATTTGAAGCAAACACACATTTGCATACAACATTACGCTAATTCCAAGCCGGTTAAAATTTACTTTGAAATGGTAGCTGCACCGCTGATTGCGGGCTCATTTGGAACCGTGTCGCAATGAGTTTTCTGTTTGTATTATCATGAATTTAACTGAAGTATGATATCGTCATTACTTTGAAAAGAGCGTGTATCTGAAATAAAACTCAAGAATAAGGAAGTAAAAGTATACTTTTTATTATTACAACGTCTATAGCATTGTGTGAAAATGTAATGGTTCTATCTCTTACGGGTGGAAAGATACCGCCCTCTGACAGATGGACAGACAGGCAGTGGAGGCTTAGTGATTCCCATTAGCACCCTTTGGGTACCTACGGAACCTCAAAAAGACTTAAGAAATGCCTAGGAAACAACCATAACCCAGGTACAAATATTCGAGTTCAACACACAAATATTTGCCCTCGTCGGGATCCGAACCCAGGACCAGGGTAAGTAGGCAGCTGCTCAACCACGGCGCCAATTGAGTCGTCACACCTAACACTCAGCTTACTTATTCCGGATTCCACGCGGAATAAAGATATCATTTAAGAGGCCTTATTCCTTTTAAAATTTATTTTTTTCAAATTACGACAAATGTATTGATAATTTCAACTAAATTGTTGAAGAGAATAATACCTTTCCCCGAGTTCTAGGTAGTAACATAGATATTTCATGCTTTCATTGCGTACAGTCGAAAATAAGTTGAAAAAACTAATTTTTCGCGTGAATTTTGTCAATTTCGAGTAATTTTTGAAACTAAAATTATCAATTTAAATATATACCAATAAATCCCAATAGCCCTGTTCTAGGTAGTAAAATCAATAATATGTTCAAAAACATGTTTGATCATAAAGAAAAATGACTAAAACAATCAGCATTTTAAAAGGAATAAGGCCTCTTAAGGATATCAATATTTTCTTGGAAATGGAGAGCTTCACATACTTATTATGTTATTTGACGACGCGGTTGGCGCAGTGGTTAAGCAACTGCCTACTGAGCCGACGGTCCTGGGTTCGAATCCCGGCAAGGGCAAATATTTGTGTGATGAACTCGAATATTTGTGCCTGGGTCATGGATGTCGTTTGTATTTAAGTATGTATTTATGTATCTATAACTATGTTCATCGTCGTCTAGTGTCCATAACACAAGCCTACTAGAGCTTACTGTGAGCTGTGGGAATGGATTGACTTGTGTGAGGTTGTCCGATATATATATATTTTTTTTTATTTACAAGCTTTGTATAGAAATATTAGTTGCACCGCCCACAATTTATCTGCTTTGCCCAATGGTCGACTGGTAGAGAATGCCCTATGTCTTTAAGTCCGCCTTTTGTACCATAAGTTTCTTTCTTTTGTGCAATAAAGATTAAATAAATAAATGAGAGAAATTCAAAAGTGCTTATACATTAATAATTTTCGTCACTATTTTTGTGAAGTCTGATGATTCAAGCGACTCTTGGTCGATTTTAAATTAAAAACCATTACCTATTTGCCAAAATTAAAAAATCTCACTATGGGCCGTTGCTACATTTTTATATTATTGTTAGATTTTCATTCAAACCCAACAAAGCGTTGAAAGTTCAGTGTATCGAAAAGTGTTTCTTTCATTCCCATTCCGGACGCGAGCTTTTGAATATCGAGAAAAGTATTCTTGGAATATGGAATTTAAATTTCGTAAAAAACATTGTATTGATTTCGAAAATGTGTACCAGTATGTTAATTTGACCTAATTCATACAATCGAATAAGTACGAGCTTTTAAACTTATTTACTATTAACCTGGAAAAGCTTTTATTGACAGGAAAGATTCAAGGAAGAAGACCAAGAGGAAGGAGTCCCGTGCGCTGGACCGATCAGATTCGAGACACAACGGTCACCAAGTTTCCCGACGCCATAAGGTCTGCAGTAGATCGAAATAAGTGGAGAGCGATCGTTCGAAAAGTGATAAATAGAAGTCACGACCCTCAGCAATGAGGAATACGACACAAGAAGAAGGCTACTTACTTAACTTTTAACCGGCATCTGAAAATGGAGCAATTTCTAATGAACTAGCTAAGAGACTAGTCGATGCTACGGGTGACCACTGACCAAAAGGCTGGTTCATACCTATGCCAAAGAATAGCCCTGGCTATTCAGTGTGGTAATGCGGCCAGCCTCTTGGGCACCCTCCCGGTCGGCACCGATCTGGAGCCCGTTTTTTATTTATAGTTAGGTTTAGTTAAGTTTATATATATACATATATTCTAGTTTTTTTATTTCTAAATTCCTCAGTATGTTTGTTTTTTTAACCCCCGTCGAAAAAAAGGGGGGTTGTAAGTTTAACATGTGTATGTATTTATCTGTGTATCTGTGTGTCCGTCTGTGACATCGTAGTTCCCAAACGGATGGATCTATTTGAGTGCGGTTTTTTTCAATCGAAAGACTTGTCCTTCGAGATGATTCTTAGCTATAATTGGTGGAAGTAGGACCAGTAGTTTCCAAGATATTCAGCTTTAATTGGAACAAGTGACAGTATCTCAGGCAAAATTTAAGCTAAAAGTTCCAGATTTTGTACTTATGTTCAGCAGTTTCCATATCACACGTTGAATGAGGGTTTCATGATAACTAGTGTCAGGGGTGTTCTATTTTTTTATGTATGCATGTTGTCCAGTACTTTCGGCCGATTTGTAAAATTATTTCTATTTTTGAAAGGGTACTCTCTCGTTGATCCTATTATCATAAGGGATCTGATGGATTTTTTTGGCACCATAGCTCAAGTCGCAATGACAACTGACAAGAGCCCAACGCTGCCCATGATAAAATTTGGAAGAAATAGAGGATATGTCGTGCTACTACTGTATATGTATAGCCACTATATGTAGTAATACACTGAAATGGAGTAATATACTTCTATATTCCGAACAATAACGGATGCATTATCTTTCTTTGCTTTGAGAGCTTTTCTTTGTTTAACACTTCTTTTGTTACTATTTAAGAAACTTTAATTTATATATGATGTATTATGCCACGACGTGATCTAAATCTAAATATATAAATGTATCCAAAAATTAATGTATGGCCGCAATTTTTTATTGGTTGTGTTCTTTTAAGACCTGTGCGAGTGAAGCCGTGGACAAATAAATAAACTACATTCACAAACTATCTTTCAATTTTTTTTTCACGAATTAAATGTGCAATGTTTAAAAATAATGTAAATTATCAATAACCAAGTCAAAATACCACGATGTTTCTATGGCAAAGACAACATAATTTTTAAGGAGAAATATTTTTAAAATAAATATGATAATACTTCTTTTTTATCATTTTTCTTAAGCAGGGATCGATACCGGTATTAATTACAATTTAAATATCTTTCTAATTCTGCGTTCGTTTTTTTTGTCATGTGCTATTGAAGAAAATTTAGGTATTGATTTAAAACTTTAAAATTAGCCCACTAAAATATATATAAAAAAAATAGAAAAATCGAATTTTAATACCGGCATTTTTTATAGAACTAAAAACCGGTATCCGATCCCTGTTCTGAAGTTTTAGTTCATATCTGCAGTGTAGAAATTTCTATACCTGTTTTAAAGTTATGTAACATTCGGTAACAGTAAAGAACTTTGTATTTATACAAAGAAAAATACAAATGTTTTTTGCAAGCTTGAAATTATTTAGTTTTGAAAAATTCACTACAAAAAATAATAATAATAATGCTATTTAATTATAACCGCATATATGTATATCTTGATTTATTAACTTTTCAGTCGTTTAAAAATAATTTATAGCTTTAAGTTGTTACATAAATAACTTACCCATTTAGCAGAAAACACTTCCGAAACAAACATTCATAATAAAAACTCATCAAAAACCAAACACCACAAACAAAAGTTCCAAAACCCACATTTGGAAAAAAATCCGTTAAATAACCGACAGGCACTTTAGAAAAAACAGAAAAGAACACCTTTGAAAATTTAAATTTGGAATACGTGTGGAAAGTAGGTTATCCGAGAGCGTCGTAGCGGTGCGAGCGGAAATGTCGACTCGCGCTTGGTAACTGGCTACGGCGTAGCGGAGCTACGGCGCTACGGCGCGGCGCAACAGGCGACGATCCTCGGTTTGACAGCCGTGCGAGTGAAATTGAGGTGAGGTTTGATTTTCAGGGATTTTGGTGCAGTTTTTTAATCTTTTTATTTACGGTGTGGAATAAAATTGGTCAGTAAGGGCATGCGCGTTAGTTCGTGGGTACCTACATGAAATATTTTTAATTTTTTATACTAACACAAGGAGGTTTTAATTTATAATAAAAAAAATAGTCAATAAAGGCAGGGTTCCATTATACCGACCCTTGCAGGCCCTCGGACATGAGTCGCGAAGCATAATTGTGCTAGATGGCCTGCTGGTTGAAATGTTCGAAGTTTTAGTTGAGTTGTAGTTCTGGATTATCTAGTTGGTGAGGTGCCAACGCCAGACCTGATCATCCATTAAATCTGTGGTTTGATTTTAATTAACCCTGGACAAAAAAGAGGAGTGTAAGTTTACCATGTGTATTTGTGTGTCTGTCTGTGGCATCGTAGCTCCCAAACAGATGTACCATGCGGTTTTTTTAGGGTTCCGTCCCCAAAGGGTAAAAACGGGACCCTATTACTGAGACTTCGCTGTCCGTCCGTCCGTCCGTCTGTCATCAGGCTGTATCTCAAGAGCGGTGATAGCTAGACAGTTGAAATTTTTACAGATGATTTATTTCTATTGCCGCTATAACAACAAATACTAAAAAAAAAAAAAAAAATATTTAAGGGGGGCTCCCATACAACAAACGGGTTGTTTGCGTTAACTTTGCACCTCATTTGTATCGGGCGCATACCAGGTGCAAACTTAACTTAACCACTTAAGGATGAAAAGTGTTTGTACGGAACCCTTGGTGCGCCAGTCCGACTCGCACTTGACCGGTTTTTTTTTTTTAACTAAATACTTGTTCGTCAAGATGGTTCTTGGGTGTTTGGTGGAAATAAAACCAGTTCCATGATATTCAGCTTTTTGACTGGAACAAGTGACTAGATCTCATGCAGCCAAGTTTTTTAGTCATGTTCAGTTTTAGTAGCATTTTCAATATCACTTATTGAATGTGGGTCTCTTGATGAACAGCTACTTGTGTTGGGATGTTTTAAATTTGAATTTAGGTTATTTCAACTATAAAACTTCATTGTTCGGTCACCAACTGTGCAAAGCTATCTGAATGCTTCTTCCTTGAAATTTTCACAGATGATTTATTTCTATTGCCGCTATAACAACAAATACTAAAAATAAAATAAAATAAATATTTAAGGGGGGCTCCCATACAACAAACGGGTTGGTTGCGTTAACTTTGTACCTCATTTGTATCGGGCGCTATACATACCAGGTGCAAACTTAACTTAACCACTTAAGGATGAAAAGTGTTTGTACGGAACCCTCGGTGCGCCAGTCCGACTCGCACTTGACCGGTTTTTTTAATCTAAATACTTGTTCGTCAAGATGGTTCTTAGGTGTTTGGAGAAAATAAAACCAGTGGTTTCCATGATATTCAGCTTTTTGATTGGAACAAGTGCCTAGATCTCAGCCAAATTTTTTAGTCATGTTCACTTTTACAAGCATTTTCAATATCACTTATTGAATGAGGGTCTCTTGATGAACACAAGTGTGTTGCGGATGTTTTAAATTTGAGTTTAGGTTACTTTGACTATAAAACTTCATTGTTCTGTCACCAACTGTGCAAAGATATCTGAATGCTTCTGAAAGTTATCGCAATAATATTACATTTTACGCGTATCACATTTTAAGGATACCTTTGTAGGTTTATGTGTATCTATTTATGTATGTGTATATCTACCCTTATACGTTTTTTTTTGTTCTGTTTGAATTTATTATGTTCTCATCGCCTCTGTGACACCTAATCTATATTTAATTAATTTTCATTTTCGCTACACAAAGGTTGTCTGGAAGCGATCGCTCTTTAGCGATAATACCGTCTGTTGTCTACCGTTGTTTTTATCGTACCTATTGTGTATTATTCTGCAAACTGTTTTTTGTGTACAAATCCAAGAATCCCGGTAAGGGCAAATATTTGTGTGATGAATTCGAATATTTGTTCCTGGGTCATGGATGCTTTCTATGTATTTAAGTATACTAAAACGAACTAGAGTAGCATTTAATATAGTTATAAGTTTATTTTATTTAACCTAAGGAAGAGCGGTGTCTCCAAACAGGCAATAATTATGCTTACTGGGCGGCCCCACCCCATATATGGGAAATATATATATTAATGAACTGCATCGAGACAAACCAAATTGGTTTAACGATGCCGTTATAATAAAATGTAATTTTGTTTGTACTTACTTATGAAATAAATAAATAAAAGTATTTTGAGAAATAAAATAATATTGTATGTTTAACTATATAAATAATATGTATATCGTCATGTAGGACCCATTACACAAGACTACTAGAGCTTACTGATAGACTTGATCGAATAGTGTGAGGTTGTCCGATATTGAATGATTTTCTGAATAATCCAAAAATGATTTTTAATAGAATCTCTTTATGCATTCTGTTTTATGTGGAAATATCATAGGCTAATGCGCATAAACACATGACGCAGAGGGCGATCCAGTAGCGTTGAATTAAAGAATCAAAGATTTGGTGTGATTGACGTAACGATGTGATCGCTCAGTTGGGAGAGCACTACGCCGGAAACCTAGGGTCGCAGATTCGAGACCTGCTAACATTGCATTCATAATTTACCTTAGTGTCAATATTTATAAAAGCAAAATGTATTTGAACTGAACTTCGATATACCCATATAAAGTTTTTCAATTTATTTCTCAACACTTTCCGGATTCGGTCGTTAGTCTGCGCGATCATAAACTTCCAAGGGGCGTCAGTCATTTTGAATGATTATATTAGCCCAACATGTTTTTCGACCCACACCATATTGCGAATTTTTAGAAGTACTCTAATATTTTACTGGTGAATAAATCAAAGACTTCTATCTGTTTTGGTTGGTTATAAAATACATCAGGCCGGGGTTATCGAATTAGGAAAATCTTAACCTGGGTAAGTTCGTTAGGTCCCTTAATAACGTCTCTCAGAGTGGAAAAAAAGCCCCGCGGAACGGGGATTCGACAATTTGCAGTGAGAACAGTTGGTAGGGTTGGTTTATTATTAGTATTGTAAACCCAATATAAACAAACAGAAACTAGAAAATGTGGTGTGTGGTGGGAAAGTTTTAATAAAAAAAGTACATTATGTGTATTAAACATTATACAGACTGATAGTTATGTTATTAGTGCAACTTGAGTATTGTTACCTTTGCCTCCTGAGCCGGTGGTCTCAGGTTCGAATCCCGGCCAGGGCAAATATTTGTGTGATGAACTCGATATCTGAGCTTGGGTCATGGTTGTTCTATGTATTTAAGTATATATTTATCTATATAAGTTGTATATCGTCGTCTAGTACCCATAACACAAGCCTTCTTGAGCTTTATTTGGGACCAGATCGATTTGTGTGAGGTTGTCTGATATTTATTTATTTATTGATTTGGAACTTATGCCACTTGTTTTTATTCATTTTGTTTTTATTTAACATCATTATTTCTATACATGAAAATCATGATATTCGTTTTATGCAACATGAAAATTCGCTAATTGTTTTTATGACAATCATTACACAACCGCTGACGTATAGTTACAGTAGGTATGTGCATAGTTCTCATTTAGGTGCAGGTATCTGCGACCGCTCCCAGAGCGCCTCTCTTGATTTACGATTATTGTACGTTATTGACTCAGTTGCTGGATAGACTTTACATTGCGTTTAAAATATTAAGGCTGTTGTACCGCCATTATGTGCTCGTATTTGAAGTTTATTTCTTCTCTTTTGAACCCAGGGTAGCAGCGGCGTGGCATTATATACAAAACTACCTCTATCAGTCAACAATATCATATTATACTGGGTGACCAATCCAACTGGGTCAGTAGAGAGAATTCATAAACTATAAGAAAATCAAAAACAAACCGTTTATTCTTCAAGTCACAAGGGTATCATGACTATCTGAATATGAATCTGCCGGCATTTCACAAGAGGAGACCGCTATTGAGAAGAAAACCGAAAGAAACTCAACAGTAAGTATTTTTTTCAAGAAGTAGGGAATTCTGTTCTTAAAAACCATGGCGGCATAATTTCATACATAACCCCGTCAAAATATTTATAAAGAATATTACAATACGACATGCGATTACTTACAGAATTTTACCCAAGTTCAATTCCCTGTTATGCATGACTGCATGAGTATTACAAAAAATGCAGTTTCTATTAAATCTAAAACCGACGTCATGATTCTTAATTATTTTCATTTTTATCGTTTTGATCCAGAAAATTGGTTTTACAAGAGGTCGTTCAACAAAGGATGCCGCCGCTGTGCTTATAAAGCACATTATATGACGCATGGAAGAATTCGCAAGACGCCATAGGCGTATTTTTCGACCTATCTAAAGCGTTCGATTGTGTGGAACATGACACACTCATACTCAAATTGCCCTATTGACTGAAGCTCTAAACCTTGTCATTTCATATCTAAGTCAAACAATCCAGAAAGTAGTTGTCAACAGAATTGAGTCAAATAGTTCCATTGTTAAGCTCGGAGTACCACAAGGCTCAATTTTGGGGCCATTTCTCTGACTCGTATATATAAACGACCTGCCATATTCCCTAGAAAACTAATGTAAGATAGTATTGTTTGCTGATGATTGATCTTCAAAATTAACAGATCTCTGAATGATCACGGTCACATCAATGAGACACTGAAAGAAATTCTGAAAAATAATCTTCTTCTTAATGCGATGAGAACGAAATTTGTGTTACATTTTCGTTACCGAATGTAAGGCACGTTAACGCTACGATTACCTTAAGTGGGAAGTAATAGATCTTGTTGATGACACACTTATTCTGGGTCTTACGCTAGAACGTTAACTACAATGGGCACCGCATTTATCGATTTTGGCAAATAGGCTGCCGCTTATGCAGTAAAAATAATAAGACAATTCACCAATGTGGAAACAATCGGCCTTGTTTACTTCAGTTACTTCTAAAGCAGTAGACACTGGGTCTCTCTGAAACTACCTAGGTATCTGTGTTGATAAATTTAGTAAAGAAATGTAAATAATACCCAACTCTTTTATTGTTTATTTTTGCTTAATCCTCTACCCAAAGGTTGTCTGGAAGAGATCGCACTTTAGCGATAAGACCGCCTATTGTCTAGCATTTATAAATTAAGGTTTCGATTGTAATATTTTTCTTGTTGGTGTGCAATAAAGAATTGTTGTATTGTATTGTATTGTATAATCAGAACCCCTTAGAGCCGGCAGTCCGTTAGCGAATCCGCGAAAGGTGTCCCAACTCTAACAAAAAAAAACTCTTTTTAATAAATATTGAGTTTTAACAAGATATTTAGATTTGATTATTACACAATAGCAAATTACATTATAAATTATCCTAAGTTAATTTACATGAATTAATATTATGTTCGGAATAGAAAACATAAAACTAAATAATATAGTCAGGCTAATGAAATATTACTCTAAGTTTTGGCGGGAAATTAAAAAAATCTGCGGATGGTCACACTTTGTGTAGTAGGAAACTTTTGATACTAGAACATATTTTTGATTTGCTGTGCACGTGTAAGATACCCAAAGAAATAAGTTAAATATATGTTGATGTGCCTCATAGTCAGCTCACATAATTTCCACCACTATGTACTTACAGAAACAGTCAACGACAAACATATAAAGTTTACACTTTCTAACCATACCTATACAAGGTCAAGGTGAAAAATTAAATGTAGTGTAAATAATACCATATTAATCCATCACCGAAAAAATAAGATTTATTTCTGTATTTGAAATAAAAAGAAGTCTGAAAGCTTACACTAAAAAAAATGTTCCTATCCTTAAAATAATTTCCAACTAGTGTTCGTCATCTCCGGGAATATAAAAAAAAAACAACAATTAATACCTTAAAATATCGATTGCATAACCGTGCCTTTCACGATAATAGTAATTTTTGAACGCTGTTAGTCATGCACAGCCACAAAATGGTAATATAAAATACTTCAAAAAATGGTCACATAAATTGCTGGAGAATCGAAATGAATTGATCCACCCAGTCAAGTAGAGCTACCACAACAGAGAATACAACAAGAATGCTAGAAGTGATCACGCTAGTGTCATTTCTGTAGTTCTTTCTGAGCCACGCGTCGACCGCGGGATACTTGTCGTTGGTCCACGCGATGGAGGCGCCGATGTTCTCTCTGATGGCCGTGATGGCGTCTTGCTCGCCGGCTGTCAGGATGGCTTGGTGAGCGGAGACCAGCTCAT
Organism: Apotomis betuletana; assembly: GCA_932273695.1. Classification (NCBI taxonomy): domain Eukaryota; kingdom Metazoa; phylum Arthropoda; class Insecta; order Lepidoptera; family Tortricidae; genus Apotomis; species Apotomis betuletana. The sequence continues at coordinate 24,193,100 of OW026306.1, forward strand.
CGATCTGGAAAATCGGATATCCTTAATCATTTGTTCGGTTCTGCAGGGTCATCGGTTGCTGCAGGAAGATTTATGTACCTAGTAATATTTCTTCCTTGCACATCTAAGTTTATAAATGAATTATATTGAAAACGTATTAAATGAATTGTTAATTTAAGGTGTACATTTTGACATAATTATGTATTTGCTTTTGACGCGGGTAAAGTAATATTATTTTTTTTATTAAAAAGGTTAAAGTAATTTTAATTATCGTAATTTTTCATGTAATTTATCACCTAGTTTACTTTTGACGAAGCATTACCGCGGAAATATTACAAATGTTTGGAAATCTTGTGTACCTACCTATTATAATTTTGTGTTAATGTTATTACTATTGTACCAATTAATGTAATAGCTATGTATTCAATGACAATGCAAAAGTGGTTCCAGTATATCCCAATTGATTAAACAATTCTTTATCTTTATCTTATCTTTATTTTTATCATCTTTGACTGACGCTGCCGTCTGCTGAATCCCCGCTACGTCCCAAAAATGGGTATTCGACTTTATTGAATACATATAAAATTGCCACACGCTAGAAAATATGTCGAGTAAAAGCTTCATATAAAACATTTTCTAAATTTGTAATGCGATTTTTTAAGCAAAATAAGAGCCCTTTTAGATCTTTTTTGAAACAAAAACGATTAAAGGAGGTAAATCCAAAGGAGGTACTTACCAAAAGTAAAAAATTTAGTCTATTAAAATAATGCTGCCTCTAGTAATTCGATCTACAGCTAAAATACAGTTATCAAATTAATGAAAAAAAAAATTATGCTTCAAACAACATTTTGGTTAATATATCTATCCAGATTCGGTTGTGTAGATGCTGTAACGGTAGATTTAAGGAAACTCAATATATTATACCTTGTCTAAATGAGCAGGAGTAGTCAATCTCTTTGAGAACGTGTAAAGAATCCCGATTCCAAACGTTGGTAACACTCTGTTGGAGAATAAGTGAATAAATTCCAAAAGACCTGCTCGATTATTTTCTATTACAAAAAATAATATAAGAAAGCATCCATTAATGGGACACTTTGAAAGATAAGGTTCTTAAAGAATTTGTAATTGAGTAAGCTCAAAACTTGCTTGTGGATTTGCAAAGGACTCGTCCGAATTTTTGTTTGCCATGACGTCATTAAGTTTTTTTAAACATCGTCCTAGCAAATTACGTTCATGATTGGATAAGGGCCTTTCAGGGACCCCTCATAAATCGTCGATCTACCTTGCCTTTCCACCTACCTGAGCAGGTATTAGATTCTAGCAGCCGTCAGTTTTACGAGCGATGTAGCCCACTTCAGTCCTGAAATTGTTTAGGTTATGGAGTGAAGTCGTAAGTAAATATATTGACGTTTAATTTACCTCGCTTGAAAGGCAGGCCAGTTTTCAACCACAAAGTCCAAAGCAACCTCCATGCCTTCAAGGTTGGAGTTGATGACCGACACGACAATAAATACCTTGTCCTGTTCTCTCACGGGTGAATTATCATCAAGTACTGCATTCAGGTAGCTGTGAAAGATAATATTACTCCTTATATGACCCCTTTTTTTATTATTGTAGGTATTATATAATTTTTTTTTTGGAATTTCAATTTATTGAAGTTAATTAATACCAGTTCATAAACACTAAATTAACTCTAAAAGTATTGTTTACGTCGAAATCTACCGCTGGAGCGCCTACGCGAATTGTCTACGCAATATCATCGTACGCGCATTGTGCCATCGAGTGTAAATAGTAGTTTTAAGTTCAAAATTCGCATGTCATTGTCTTCCTACTGATCTCGTAGCGAGTACACGTCTTTGTTATAATTTATCCTGGAGTTTTTACTTTCCGAGACCTTCAGCCCCGAACATGGTCCTAGATCGAACCGGATAATATTTATGAACCAATTTATTGAATACTGAGGACATCGAGGGAATATTGGAGGAGTTTATATTTATTACTACGACCACTGTGGATCAAGTGAAGAGCCGAAATCTAGTGGAGAAGAGCACCAGGACATCGGAAACCAACAGTGTTGAGTGGATTTAGGTTTATTAGGACCCAGCACTCTTATTCAGGTAGTAATAAGTAGTTAAAGCGAAACTCCAGGTCAGTAATTTGTAATACATTAGCTACCATTTTAATTTACCGTTAACTTAACTTAGCTTGTCTAATTATTTGCACGTAAGAAAGTTAGCATTATTATATTAATTTAAGTGTTATATTTCTAGTCAATTATAGTATTCATTTAATTTATGTTTACTTTTAATTAATTTAATTGGCTAGGTTCATTTAAATAGCTAACTTTTGTCAACGTATAGACAGTTAAATTTACCGTTAGTCGTGTAGGTATGCTTAAAGTAATTACTTGAGACGTGCAGCTTTAATATTTCTGTGATATTTAATTTAATTAGGATCAGGATAGATATAATAGGGATAATAAGCAACTCAGACATATAATTTGAATGATTTATTTATTAAATTTTATATTGAATGATAATTTTACCAATTGATAATCTTTGTTACTGGAAGCAATAAGATAATAGTTTAGCATTTGTTATAGTGTATAGGAATTTTATTGAATATTTAATTAAATTATTGTATTACGAATTGAATCTTAATCTATTTATTATTATATACAATTTATTTACAACATCTTACGAACTAGACTATTTTAACTTATTGACTAAACCTAATACAAAGTGTAATTTTAATATCTATAATAAAATATATACAATAATTTATCATTCTCAAATTGTTAATTGTTTACATTCAAGGTTAATCAGCTTCTCAAATGGCCGACGACAAAGAGTTAGTGCGCAGGAGAAGCAGTTACAAAGGTCAATTGACATTATTTTCAACATACCTAGCCACATTGAAGGAATCTTCGTTAACCCAGGCTGAGGCAAACCAGTTACAGTTGCGTATAGGTAAGATTGAGGCATTGTATGAGCTATATGATGATGTACAAATACAATTAGAGTGCAAAACTGATAATTTAGATCTACACATGACAGATAGGGCTGATTTTCAGACGAACTATTTTTCAGCACTATCCCGCGCTCAGGAGATATTAAATAACTACAATAAAAAGCGTGAGGAATTCGAGTCATGTACTAATCGAGGATCGCGTAGTTCTGGCAATCACAAGCTGGTTAAGTTACCCTCGATCTCTTTGCCGAAATTTAATGGAATGCATCAAAATTGGTTATGTTTCCGTGATACCTTTACAAGTCTCATCCATTCTAACGACGAAATTGATAACATAAATAAGTTCCATTACCTACGAGCGTCGTTAGAAGGGTCAGCCGCATTAGTCATACAGTCTGTTGATTTCTCGGGTAATAATTACGAGATTGCATGGAACCTCTTGTGTGATAGATTCGATAACAAACGGTTGTTATTGCAAAATCATGTCTCTGCGTTATTTAATATCGAACCGGTCATAAAGGAGTCGTCAATACATTTAAAACGTGTCATCGACGAAGTAAACAAAAACTTGAGATGTTTAGAATCCCTAGGCGAGCCCGTAAAACAATGGGGCACGCTTCTTATTCATATTTTAAGTCACAAATTAGATGCTAGGACTTATCGTCAGTGGGAAGAACACAAAGGAAGCTTAGATAAGAATCAACCTATTACATTCGATCACTTTATTATTTTTATGCGTAATCGTGCCGATCTGATTGAAACTTTAGAGTTATCGAGCGCAGCAGCCGCCGGCCAATCGGGTCAGCCGGCTAAGATCGCACTTAAACATAGGACTATGCTTTCTACACAAAACACTAACCACTGTGTCACTTCACCACAACCTAAACTGTGTCCAAAATGTAATGAAGAACATAACTTGAGCAATTGTCCTGAATTTCTCGCGCTTAGTAATGATGACCGCCTCGAATTACTGCCGACTTTAAAGGTTTGTTTCAATTGCTTCCGAAGCGGTCACTATGCGAACCAATGCAAGAAGCCAGGGTGCAAAATATGTAAACGCAGGCACAATTCACTTGTTCATGTCGCTGCGCATAGGCAAAACACGAGCGTAGATAATTATTCAACTTCGCCGGCCGGAGTACCCTTAAGCAATGCGCCGCCGCCGGCCGCGGCCTTAGACAGCGCGCAGGCTGTAACCTTATCTACGATTGTCGAGACGCCGTCGCACTCACACCCATTAAATGAACAAGGCGTACTTTTATCAACTGCATTAATTAAAATTTATGGCAAAAATAATCGCGAGTATGTAGCCAAAGCAGTTTTGGACAGTGCTAGTACTTCATCAATCATGACTGAACGGATGTGTCGACAGTTAAACTTACATACCGATTGTATTGACAAATCGGTTGTAGGCATAAACAACACAATGTCTCATGTAGATAAAATGTGCCGTCGACACATCTACATTGTTTTGTTTTGCCGTCAATAACTGGAGTCATACCTAGTCATCAAGTAGACTTATCGAAAATAAATATTCCATCTGATCTCTGTTTAGCTGATCCTAACTTTCATACGCCGTCAGAGATTGATTTTATAATTGGCGCTGATCTCTTTTGGGATTTGTTAGGATCGAGAAAAATTCATTTAGGTAGCGGGAAGCCGATACTTTTTGAGAGTAGATTGGGATATCTACTCGGAGGCCCGGTAAACAGCGGTCAGGTATCGACTCCATCGCGTACAGTTTATTGTCATTGCACGACTGTTGCTTCTAGCGCTAGTAATGAAATGCTTAATGATAAGACTCAAAACCAATTTTCGCGTTTTGGACAGCTTCAAGGAGTTTGCCCTGATTCTTTTCATTATTCTCCGAAGGAGAAGTTATATAATAAGCATTTCACTGAAAATATGACTGGGCTAGAGCACGGACGTTCGTGTGTACGTTTACCATTAACGGAAAACCCTAACGTTTTAGGTATTAACCGTGATAAGCACTGTGTCTTATCGTTCAAGCGTAGAATCCAAACGCGCGCGAAATTTAAAGAAACGTTTTAATATTTATGGCCGAATATGTCATTACGTCGTGTGTATGCATGTAAGGGAACTCAATTAATGAGAACGTAATCGTGGCGTTTTGAGACAACTCAAATCAAGTGAACCATAACATACGATCGACTAATTAATTACAGTTTTTTAAATGTAGAATCCGCTGAACTAAGACATTGGGCCTCAGCTGGCAGTCAGATTAACGACTTCAATCGTTTTTAAAATTTGTCGCGGTTTCATTTGTACTCTGCGTTTTAGAAACTTGTGTAAAATACAGTTCCCGTCGATTATAGAATCGCCGTTAGAAATTGCATTAAATATAAATATTAAACATACCACTGATAATGCGACATTTACTCAGATCTCGGCTCACGCCAGGTATAGCATTTTAAAGTGTAGGTGTTGATAATGCGGGCCTCTTGACCTCTGCTAGTCGTCAAGGTCGTGGATGCAGATTTCTAAAGATTCACTTTGTTATTTTCTTATTTTTTATACCACACTATGAAAGCAACATTTAATGTTCGTGGGTGATTTAACCAGTCACAACTACATACTTCTCAGTATTGCGTCATTTACATTTCGTAAATTAGTGTCTAAAAATATTATTCTTATTTGTTATTGTACATCATTTATAGGTGCATGCAATAAATCATCTAAACTATTAAAGCGTTACTGCAGTTTTGTTGGCTGAAACTGCGGTTATACAACATAAAGTTAAATTTTCATTTTGTGCCTGCCTATTCTTCGCACACAGCTAGTCTTTGGAAGCTGGAGTTAAATATAATTTACACATTTAATGTAAGAGTGCTGGGATATTGTAAATAATTATCGTACGAGGAGCTCAATCTCAACACTGGGTTGGTACATATTGAAGCGATCCTGTACTCCCGGCTGCTCACCGCCATCTCGTCGAAACCACAAGACTTGATGCTGCTCCAGGTCTTTTCCTCATCAGAAGTCCGTCTACGTCGTTGCCGATTCAGGACCTCAAGGACCGCAATGCCAGTTATCTCAGCCGGTATCAGCGCGTTGAACAACTGCGACAACACATTTGGACCAGGCAGAGCAAGGAGTACGTATCGGAGCTACTTGAAACTGGATTCGCTGGTACTGAAAGCTTGAGGTGGTCGTAACGTCGCTGTTCATCTTGAGGCTGATGGCATCCACACAGTTGCAAACATCAGGATCGTAACTAGAAAGGTTCGTCGGTCATTCAGCAAGGTCTGCCCGCTCCCCGTGTCAACCATGTCTTGTTGAAAGGCAAACTTTCAACACCCGGGGGCATGTTTACGTCGAAATCTACCGCTGGAGCGCCTACGCGAATTGTCTACGCAATATCATCGTACGCGCATTGTGCCATCGAGTGTAAATAGTAGTTTTAAGTTCAAAATTCGCATGTCATTGTCTTCCTACTGATCTCGTAGCGAGTACACGTCTTTGTTATAATTTATCCTGGAGTTTTTACTTTCCGAGACCTTCAGCCCCGAACAAGTATATCCTTACAATAAAATGCTAAAGTCTACTTCAAAAAGCGAAGTTTCATAAATACCTATAATTGTATAATACATTTTAGCTAAACAAAAAAAAAAAAAAAATTATTCAGAGACAAGAAAAAGGCAAGCAAAGTAACAGAGAAAACTAAAACTAAATAGCAACGCAGAAGAAAAACGTATGTATAAAACCTTACTCTAAATAACCTAAGTATAATACAATTATATAAAAATTGGGTAAGTGCGAGCCCGACTCGCGCATGAAGGGTTCCGTACCTATACATATATATAATCTATAACAAGTTTGTTGTATGGGAGCCCCCCTTAAATATTTATTTTATTTTATTTTTAGTATTTGTTGTTATAGCGGCAATAGAAATACATCATGTGTGAAAATTTCAACTGTCTAGCTATCACCGTTGTTGAGATACAGCCTGGTGACAGACGGACGGACGGACGGACGGACGGACAGCGAAGTCTCAGTAATAGGGTCCCGTTTTTACCCTTTGGGTACGGAACCCTAAAAAGGAGGGGTCATAAAAGGTTATTCAGAGTAAGGTTTTATAGGTAAGTACATACGTTTTGTTTCTTTAAATTTATGTAAAATTGTAGATTACAAATATATCAGTAAATTATTAGTAAAGATAAATTGACACTTAGTAACTTGGTAACAGCAAGTTAAGCAAGAACTATCTATGATTGTTGAAAGAAGTTGAAAAAACAATTCAAATGATACTATTGCTACATTTTTCACACGAGACCAAATGGACCGGTCAAGTAAAAGACGGCCTTCTATTTACTTTGTCAACCAAATTTAACAATTTTTTGCCTGACAATCATCAAGTTTCTCAATTAATGACAAGAAAGAAAACGATAAGTTAAGTACCTCTTTATGGTTTAAGGTTCGGAGGTTGGCTGGAAATCCAAATCTGTGATGTCAATCAATTATACAAATACAAATATACAACTTTAGTTACTTGAGCCTAAGTTCCTCGTTACTGGTGCACCCTAGGGCGTTCAGGAGGATCTGTTGCTCGCTGGAGTCCGTACTGGCTTCGAACCGATGCCAGAGGAAGTTGAAGTTGTCCACATCACCGCCACGCAGCCCAGAGCAGTAGACCAAAGCCTCAATATCAGGGTCGGGGCGTCGGTCTGGTGAAAATAAGATTTTTCAAAACAAAGAGTAAGAGAGAGAGTTGAGCCTTATCCCAAAAAAAGTAATATATCAGTAGGTATACAAGCAATGGGGCCTAAGCAGTTTACGCTAAGAGAATTCATTTTCGTTTTATTTATTTCTTTAACGTTACTTTTCAGTAAACAAAGGATTTATGTAACTTACAAATACTATGTCTAAACTCTTGCAGTATTTCCGAAGCTCGATTAATACAGTGCTCGTTGCCATAGCGACAGTGGTAGTTCAGAATAATGTCTCTGAGGTACGGAGTGAGGGGTTGTTCATTGAGGGCGGCATTAAAGCCTAGATGTTCATACAGAGGTGTGGTTAGCTTCAAGATATACTCCTAAAACAAAAAGAAATGATCATACGAGTAGCTCATCGCCTCATCAGTAACAAGACATAGAATGGAATAGAACAGAATATTCTCAAGAAAGAATAAAAAAACAAATAACACATTGCAGAGGTAAGCAGAACAGAAATAGGCTAGAAACATCTGTGTTTTAGTATTAAAGTAGCTTACTTTTAGTAAACACAAAAGAACGAGTGACTGAGCCCTGCACTAGTATTTCCACTCCAAAACGTTTCTGCCCCAGTGAGTACTAACCAGCGAGCCCCAGCGAGAACGAGCAATGTTATACATTAGGATGTTTTTGGAAAAAGTAGGCTATGTCAGTCCCGGCTAGCCCAGAAATTTATTTTAGCCTACTTTTTCCAAAAACAATAGACATAGATTTCTAAAATGAGCAAGACGATGGGGATCTGCTTCTATGGACGCCACGCCACTGTTACTTTAGTCATGGTAAGTACGTTTCCAGGTATTCAAGAATGTTGTGGAGTCTGGTTTTGAAGTCTATGTAACTAGTCAAAAGAAGCATCTATAAATCTCGTGGATATCTGAAGATTTTGTCATTATCTCTTGGGAGTCTCGTTGCTACTCTTTTAAATGTTCTTAAACAGATACACAGTACCCTGATCATGTTGTTGTTCGTTCAACTATTAGTCATGTGTTTTTTTTTTCAAAAATACGCATTCCTAAATATAAAACTTAACACTAACTTGGAAGATGTTGTACGCCGGAGTGCCACTCAAAACTATATCCAAGTAACTCCAGGCACTGTTGACGGATCCCCAGGGAATGTAGTCTGTCTCACGTTCCAGGTACAGGGATAGATCGAAGGCATGGTGGTAGTCCTGAAAACCATGTGAACGGTTATTACGGTTTCTATTCTATTCTATTATATTATGCATTTGAGGATCTAAGCGGCTTCCGCCACAATGAAAGTAAATTAAAAAAAAAACGGTAGTACAGAAAAGTGTCAATGTTGTCACATTACAATTACAAAAGAACGTTTCATGCTGACATTTTTATCAATGTTATGAAACCTCTCCAATATATTTTGGCGATAATAATGATTGTAATGACAATGATACTCACAAGGCGGCCATTTGTAGCGAGATTAAATGCATCGTCGACCAGCTGAGCTCGGTTCAAAACGTGGATGCTGTCGTGAGATTCGGTCAAAACTTCGGTAAGTGCCACCCAATTAGAATGATCGTAGTTTACTCTGTAGTAACCTACAGAAGTTCAAAGATGATTTCTTACTAGTTCAGTATACATAAACATAACTAAACGTGTTGCTTAACCCTTCGTATGCCGTGTCCCGTATCCGTCCTATACAGATATAGGTAAAGTACGGGGAGGCGGCATACGAAGGGTTAAGCGCAAGACTCGGCAAGAGCGGACCAATTGAATTAGGCGGTTTCTTTATATTTTTATTAATCCCACCCATGTTTGGAGTATATCTTATCTCTTTGCAAACATTGCTCAGATGAGGGTAAACATATTTTTTTTCTTTTTGAGATTTATTATTTTTACACAACTTTGGGTCAGTTGGCACGGTTATAAAAAAAAAAAATTAACAAAAAAAAGAACCGACTTCCGTAGGTAAAACTAAGAAGCCGAAAATAACCCGTTCAAGTACAGATTACATTTGACTCACCCTTTGAAATCGATCCCAAACCACTCAGTTATTATATTTATATATAAAAGTTTACGTGAGGTTTGGCACCGACTTCAAAGGGTGAGTCAAATGTAATCTGTACTTTTTTTTGTTAAAAAATTTTTTTTTCGCTTTTTAGTGATTCATCTAAAATAGGTACTTATGGCGGGGTGATCAGGGAGGTCTTGAAGGCATGCATCTCGTTTGAATTATCTCCTAACTCCTAACTGTTAAGGAGTTGTACCTTCCATCATCAGTTCAGCATGAGAAGATGATGACTACCATATGCAAATACTTAAATAATTTTAGAAAATACATGAAAAATATTATGAGTGCCTATAAAATTTCAGGAATTCCTTCGATTCCTCATGGATCTCGTCATCCGATCTTCACCAAAATTTTATGGGACCAACCTTGAAATGTCTATTCATGAACTTAAAAAGAATTTTCCATATCGACTCATAAATGACGGAGTTATGAGGTAACAAACATTAAAAAAAAAAAAAAAAAACATACAACCGAACTGAGAACCCCCTCCTTTTTTTGAAGTCGGTTAAATAGCATATAACCTGTAACTTATATTCTGATAACAGAGTGAACTTTCAGACGGCTTTTGCAACCTTAGCAGCTCCAAAACTGACCCACGCAGACTATTTTTGCAAGTTTGAGACTCCATTAACCAGGTTACCAACTGCTTATTGCCATTGAGTGATGAACTCGAATATTTGTATCTGGGTCATGAATGTTATTTGTGTATAAGTATGTTTATCGTCGTCTAGTGGCCATAACACAAGCCGACTAGAGCATACTGTGGGACTAGATAATAATATAATTATAATAATTATATAATTTGCATGAGGTTGTGCTATATTTTTTTTTTATTGATTACCACCTCGGCTTGTTTAACCCTAGAGCAAGTTAATAAAACCTCACCAGTCTGCTGCTTATTAACGATGAACCATTCAGCCTCAGCCAGGTCGGGTATGTCGTAGGAGGTGGCGGTGATGCTGTCGTCCAGCCAGGCCTGCGGTCTGGTGTCTGAAAAGTCAACGTTGGACGACAGCACCCAGTTCAAGGGTACGTGCCAACGCTCGTTAGAGGAAGCCAATGAGTTTTTTAAGAAACGTTCCTGTGGAGAAAATAATTTGCAATGAAAGTACTTGGCTACATGACAAAGGAGGGGGATGATAGAAGTATTGGTTGACCGACTGCCCGACGATGACAACGACGGCTTGTTTGGCTGCCCCAGGTATCACTGGTGCGATGCTATGAAGGGGATCTGGTGGAGTTGAATGCTGAAAACTGGTTGTCCCTTAATGGAAGCCTAGAATCATCGGGTCACTGATTCATCGGAGCAGGTAATGAAAAAAATATTTTTCAAAAATCATTAAATTCCCAACAAATACCTATATACAAGTAAGTGCATAGTAATCAATCGTGCTCGTACTTAAAGCTGTGGCGTAATGACCCGAAGTAGATTTTGTCTTCTGACACTTAAGACAGCAGGCGTCTCAATCGACCACCATTTATGAATAGTCGATAACAGGGAGTTCATTCAGGTTATAAGATATTGTCGCCCCCGCGGTACCCAGGATTCCCAACATTTGTCAATCGTTACAAAAACATTTTACCTGACAAATGTAGATAGAGTTGGACTCGGGTGATGTCCGCCGCACCGTCAGGACAGGAAAGCCTCCCTGGTGCTCCCACCTACTCATCACAGTAGATACAGCCCAGGGAATTGAATGTTCAGACTCATCCAAAGCCTGTTGAAGAGCATTGTACAAGTCGTCTGGCGTGGTGGCGCGCCGAGAACTAGGAGTAGAAAATATTAACATTTAATGACTCGTACATTGTTAATGCATTTTGAAGTCAACATAAGTTTGATGTGTTAAACATGTATTGTAGCGAGTCACGCCATCTAGTGACGTCGCCGTCATATGAATTTACGGTTTAATCTTAATACTTTGACTCTGATACTTTGACCGACGTTCCGCTCTGAGCGCGCGCGCCGATGGCGCGGGGGCGGGGGGTGCTTGCAAGCCCGCAACTTGTCCGTCCAGCACTCCAACGTCACTTTTGTCATCAATAGACATTACGCACACTTGACTAATGGTGTCCACGGGATTGTCCAAACGCTATTTGAATATTGTTTTACTTTGTTTGCATGCCTTTTTGGTAGAACATAAGCAACACTGTATAGGTATAGCAACACTGTATAGGCGCGCGGATCGCTCACCGCGGACGGACGTTAAACTAAACTCTCGTTAGTTATTTATTTACTTTTCGAGTTAACATGGCAAAATTGACACATCAAGCCATTCAAACACTAATCCAGAAGGCTATAGAGCCTTTGGAGACAAAAATTACGGAAATCCACTTTAAAATCGACGCAATTTTAGCTAAATTAGAACCAACTAAAACAATCAAGCAAACGGCTAAAGTCAAAAATGGCGACAACCTGACCACTCAAGAATGCACACAGAGGACGCCGAAGACGGACGAACGAGCCCCGACGACAACACGAAGAAGCAACACGACAGGTACGTCACCAGCAGTGGCCGAAGTAACATCCGCGCGCAGCGCGCGTGCGAATGCGAGGAGTCTACACGCGCAAGCTACCGCTCTCACCCAACGGAAATCTCTCTCGCACCCAGCGCCCGCAGCTCCTGCACCTGTCACTGTCGCACCAGCACGTAAGCCCCCAGTTCTACCAGCGCCGAACGTTCCCGAGAGCACAGTCAGCGTCGGCGGAGACGTATCGTCGCCACCGTGTGTGGCCATAAGAGCCGAGGATCCGACTAACCAACAAAATATGACGGAGTCTCATAAACAACGAAAAACTAAGCGCAGTAATATAACGGTGGGTACGGGCTGTCACCATGATGACATCAAAGCAGTTGAGCAGCTGAAATACGTACAGGCATGGTCATTCCACCCCGCGACAACTGTGGACAACGTTTCTAATTTTCTTAACAAAACTGCGAACTCAGAACATTACGTAGTGGAAAAAAGGAATATACGCACTGAAAGGTACGCCTCATTGTTAATCGGTATTCCTGAAAATCTGTATGATCAATTTAATACGCCGGCTGTGTGGCCACAGGGCGTGAGATTTACTGAGTGGTTTCGGACCCGGCCCCGCTCTGCGCGGGGACCCGAACGCCGCCGCACGGAATCAACCGACGAGGCGCCGACGCAGCATAGATAATCCACCCGCAGTTAGCGCATGTAAAAAACCCGAATCACCGCGCAAACTAATCGTGTGTCATCAAAATATTCGCGCGCTGGACAACAAGACGCAGCGGTTAGAGGTACTACTGCGAAATGAATTACAATGCGACGTCCTCGCTTATGACCAAGCACTGGTTAACGAGCGATAAAATAAAGTGTGTATGTGTACAAGATTTTAAATTAATTTCTAGTTTCTGCCGATCTGATTATGAGCACGGTGGCTCATGTATCTATATTCGCAATGATATACGAGCGGTAGAAAACATAGATATCACTTTATTAGCGAAAGAACGATATTGTGAAATATCAGCAGTCGATCTCATCGATTTCAATGTAACCATTATTTGTATTTACAGATCTAATTGTAATATTAGTAGTAATGACTCTTTCCTATTTAGAACGTCTGCTCTACGAATTAAGTAGCAATGATAGGGACTGCTTAATTTTAGGAGACACAAACATAGACGATGCAGTTAGTAATGTACGACCGGAGCTAAAAAAGTTGTACGATCTCCTCGGGACCCATGACTTCATAAATGTGGTGAAGTTTCCGACGAGAGTTACAGCCACTACAGCCACTACGCTGGATCATGCATACTGGAATGGAACACGCGACGCGGTGCGCGCCACACCAGTCACGACGCACCTTAGCCATCACCTCGCCGTGCGCGCAGAGCTGCGGAGCCTGAGCGCGCCGCCCGCGCACCCTACCCGACGCTCAAGAGTTTACTCGCCGCGCAACTATATTCAATTTCGAGACGCTATGCAGAGTGTTGACTGGTATGATATTATTCAACGAAATTTTAAATCCGTAGCTGAACTGATGATGGCAATAATTAATGTTATGAAAAATAAATTTGAAATTTGCTTCCCAATCAAGGTTATACAAAACACGAAATCTCAATCATGGGTGACTTGTGATATTTATAATCTTAAATCATTAATATTCGAGATTATCGATATAGGAAAACTCGCACCCGATAATGACCATATCACAAATTTAATCTCTGCTATGAATACTAAGTACATTTCTCTCTTAAATAAAAAAAAAGCCAGTTTTTACTCCAATAAAATAAATAACAGTACTAACACGATCAATACCATGTGGGCGATAATCAACCAAGAAAGGGGTAAAGGTTATCGCAATGAGTTGGATTTTACGGACGCGAGCACTGACGCGGACGGTATAAAGTTCGTAACCAAAATGCCGCAGCCGATGCCATGAACAATCGCTTCGCGGGCACGGCGCCACAGATTAATATAATAGTTCTTCGAACAGATACACATGTCTGAATAAAAAGGCAAATACCTACCACTTTTCATGCCTACTCAATTTAACAATGGAGCGACCTTGAACGCGCGGGTCGTTGGCCGAACGTGCCGGCAAAACGACGCTAGGGTTGACACCGCTTAGGAATGATTTTATAAATAGTCAAGGTCAGTGAAAAAACGATTTATTCTCAAATTTGTTAGTCAAATTTAATTATCTTTAGTTACCTACTAGAAATAGGTATTCACTTCACATGCGCTGCGGCACACCATCAATATAGTTTAAATTTCCGAGTACGTATATCGGAACCATATTTTATACTTACATTAATAATTCTATCAAGCAATCTTACCTACCTATTATTTCTGAACATACCAGAAACATGAAACAAAAAGATGAAACTATGTAGGTACCTAAGTATAACCTAAATATATCCCGATGACGATGACAGTAGACTAAATAAAGTTTGGTATGTGCCTATATATAATGTGTTACATATTGTACCATACTAGCATTACAAGCATCGAAGTAGTCACTAGGTACAAAGTTGTTTTAAAATATTCTGATAAAGTGATAACGCGTTTCATTTCGCGAATGCATTCCTTGCAAAAGATCTTAAGTGCTAAGAACAACAACGACGTTTACGCCCTTTCTTAGGCCGTGCAATGCACCCTCCCGCCACACGCACTAAACTTATTTCGTAAATCTTAGGGAGTAAATTATTGCCACTTCTAGATATAGGTAGTGGATGTTTTCTATGAATTTAAGTATATTAAGTAGGTAAGTTTATTTATTCAACATTACAGCTATTATAACAGTGTATGCAATGCGATAGCGTAGCAATTATTTTAGGTAGGCGCTTATTCTAAGAATTTTAAGTTACATTTCATCGTCTGTCGGCAAAAACAAAAGGATAAAATGTCTGTTGCTATTATCGTTTTTACACCCCGCAACACTGCAGCGCGTTGGTCTTATTCGCGCCGAAGCCATTTTTTGGTGATTTTATAGCGCGACTGGCGGCGTCCGGCCGTGAGCGCGTGTGGCAACCGACTGGCTGAGCGCGTCGACCACGATGCGCGATGTGTAGGTATACGTCTGGGTTCCCACGGTACAGATGAGGAGCACTGGCGGCGCCCGCCGACCGTCCGCGCGCGCTCGCCACGCTGGCCGCCGCGCGCCCGCCCGCAGACCGCTGCGTCAGGTTCACGCCGTTCACGGCTGACGAGATCTTTCGCATCATCACCACCCGCGTGGGCAAAAAGAATACCAGAGATATTTTTGACATCTCTGTAACCCTAGTTAATTCCGTCGCCATGGAGCTGTCTCCTCTACTTGCTATCGTGTACAATAGATGCCTTCGCGAGGGCGTATTTCCTGAATCGCTTAAGGAAAGCCGCATCTCGCCGCTGTATAAGGGCAAAGGTAAGAGGGACGACATCGATGGATATAGACCAGTAGCGATAATTCCGGTCATGGCAAAGATACTTGAGCACGGGTTAAGTTCAAGGTTGACAAGTTTCCTGAACTCGACTGATGCGTTGTCGGATAGGCAATTTGCATATCGCAAAGGTCGGTCGACGAGTGCGTTGGTGCGTGCTGTGGTACGCCAGGTAATGGATGCGCGTGAACGTGGGAACCAGGTCGCCGTTCTTTGCTGCGACTTGTCGAAGGCATTTGACGTAGCAGATCACGAGGTTCTGACGGATAGGCTGCGTCACTATGGCTTTGAAGGTCCTGCACTAGCGTTGATGGCTGACCTACTATGTAACAGAACGCAGGTTGTGGTCGGCGATAACGGTTGAGTACGGTCGGATGCCTTGACCACAACAATGGGCGTAGCACAGGGGTCCTCTGTGTCAAACATTCTCTTCTCTCTGCTGCTAAACGATTTGCCTGCCGTCGTCAGTAGCGGGGAGACGTTTATGTATGCTGATGATGTCGCGATAATTGTTCATGCACCGACGTTGAATGAACTCGAAAGCCAACTTAATTTGACCGCGGCATCGGTATCCACATGGTTCAAAAATAATGGCCTAATATTGAACACAAGTAAAACCCAGCCACCACCTGCCAGACCCCACTTTCAGTCGCTGGGCATTTTAACCCTAACCTTCACTTCTCATCCTTCAGGTAGCAATGCAAGCACGAGAAAACAGACGGGCAATACCCATTAACGAACCGGCTCGTCGGTACCCGACACGTAGCTCGGGCGCTGATAAGTTGCCCTTAGTATCACACAAACTGGCTAAGTCTCAAAAACTTATCCACATTTTGGATCCCAAGGTGTACAATCACCTCCCAAAAGACATTGTCGCTGCCCAAAGCGCACCAGTATTTAAGCGAAACCTTAAAAAATGGCTTGTCGAGCAGGCGTTCTATGACTACAAGGAGCTATATATTATGCAGTAATGTAATAGTTTTATTTAATGTTTAATTAATGTTTTATTTAATTATTGACGTGTAAAAGAATATTACCAATAAATATGAATATGAATATGAATATACCTGTATCACCTAATTTATTACTATGTTCTTGCAATAAACGAATTTGAATTTGAATCAAACTTAACGCAACCAAGTTCTCCAAATATGATTTACCTATTTATTTATTTCATTAATCTTTATTGCACAAAAGAAAACGTATCGTACAAAAGGTGGACTTGATGTTTGAAAAGGACTATATTTTTTGAGATTTTTATTAGTATTTGTAATACTTGCCAAATTTCATAGTTCTAGGTCATCGGGAAGTACTCTATCACTTTGATTCCCTTGAGTGACGAAATGTGCGTTTTTGGCGACATAAACGGCCGTATCTTTTTTTCACGTTAACGTAGAAGCTTGATTTTTTTTTCACAGCTTTAAGGGACCCTAGACCTGAGTATATATACATATAGTGTTAATTTCAACTCGATACCTCCACGCGTTCTCGAGATAAAGGGTCTTGACAGACATACAGACAGACGAACGGACGGAAAATAAAGCGATGCCATAAGATTTCCGTTTTTTCCGATAGAGGTATGGAACCCTAAAAAACAAGGTGATAAAGTGTAAATTATATTATTAAAATGGACAAGTTAGTATGAAACACGAACGGCTCACATTAAAACCTCCATACAGAATATCGACAATTTATGGTTTAGACTTGTTCCCCCGCACTAAATTGTCAGACGGACGTATACATTGCGTGCTCCTAAAGATGTTGCGTGAATAGTTGCCATGTCAAGCTAATAATGTATAATTGTCATAATGCACTGCAATATTTTACGAAATATAACAAAATACCGAATTTTATTACTTTCCAGTTAAATAAAACGGTATCAGGTATCTTTTTGAGTATACAGATCTCGCCTGTGACGATTATAATGGCAAAATTCGGCATATTTCTAATTTTTTGGCACATAATTACTCAAGCACGTTCGTACGGTAACTGAGTGACTGTTGACATCACGTTGACATTTCTTTGGGATTTGGGCATAAGCTCGGTTACGCGTGCCCCGCCCAATACCCAGTCTATAGTATTCTTATGGTCTGTGGTAGGAAGCCATGCTAATTCTTTTGACATTTATTTATTGTTTTTGTGTAGGTACAATAAAGTGTTTACATACATCACACGTATTTTTTAATAAGTTTTCTTACCGCATTAACGGATTCTGTGAAAATCCTTCCTGAACCGGCAATCGAATAAACAATTAACATACAGGATACCTCTTACTTGCTTCGTATGTAAATCATAATCCCTCTGCGGAAAACTTGAGGTGTAAGGAAGTGTTGCATCATGCGTATCACGGAGCCCGCTGTGGAACAAGATCAATATAAATTCAACATGAATTCCAATTATTTCTTATTTTGACAAATGACACACATAAAACTTACACTTCTGATATGCAACGCCGTTGAAAGAACCAAAGATCTGGGATGGAGTGTACACGGGGTGTGTCATGGGGTTGACGCTGAGGACTGCGTCGTCCTGCATCACGTTCTGGAGAGCTAATAGTACGTACTGGTCCATCATGCGCCATTCTGGGAACACCTGGTTGATTAAAGAAGCCTAGGTAATGAAATATGTATATTACAAAAATCGGATATTTTAGTGGTGACATGGTTCGGCAAGAAAAAATAACATTTTAAACCCTTTAATTGATCTTTTGTTAAGGCTTTTTATTTCTTAATTCATAAAAAGAAATTGAAGTACAAGAGGCAATGCTTGTGTTAAATATCCTGGCTATGATAAAGCTGGTAGACACTATAATGGTGATCTGCAAATAACAACCTTAAAAACACAAAAGTTAGTATAACAGTATGTACAGTGTAAGTCGCTGTCTTCGGACTCAATAATCATTACCCAAAACTCTTGTGAACGTACATTTGAGAGGCCTCACCATATCTGTAACGAAGAACCCGAAGAAGTCGGCAAAGCCCTCATTAAGCCAGACGTAGGCCCAGGAACTAGGTCCGACCTCGTTTCCGAACCACTGATGAACGTACTCGTGACTGATAGTAACACCAATGTTGTGACGAAAGACTGTAGACGTCACACCCTCTTGCACGAGCAGTAACATTTCTCTGATGATGAAAAGTTAGAAATTACATTGTTGTCCATTGGACCATAGAAAATAATACAAAACTACGATAACATTAATAACACAGTGATAGTAAAAACGATACAGTTGAATCTTAACTCAAACCAAGATAGATTATACGTAGGTGGCTTCTTCGCTGAAGAAGGAACTCTCTCAGACAACGAAATTAGTTTCTTTGTACGTAGTGCAAAGTTACTACGTTAAATGGAACAAAAATAAATAGCGCTAAATACATATAAATAATATATTCAAAATAACCTGTTTCTCCTTCTAACCTCGTCTATGGTGATTCCCTAATTCTTTCTCAGGTAGGTGCGCAGCAGCGGGATCCGCTCGGGCCGCTTACCTTCAGTCTTGCTATTCATGAAGCGGTGTCGTCTTTGAAATCCCCTCTGAATATTTGGTATTTAGATGACGGCACCTTAGGGGGGGAGCCTGAGGTCGTACAGCAGGACTTGGCAATACTTATTCCCCGTTTGAAGGGTATGGGGCTGGAGGTTAATGCGGGCAAATGTGAGATTTACTGCTGCGGACCTGCTTCTTCTTCTTCTTTAATTTCTTTGAGGCATTTGCTTCCTGGTCTCAAAGAGCTTTCGCACGAGACATTTACCCTCTTGGGTTCTCCTATTTTTCAAGAGGTCATTTCTGTTGTATACTTGACCTTATGACAACATAATTTAATAAGTGTAAAACTTACCTTATCTAGAAGAAGACCAAGTGTCATGTCAATTTTAAATTGTTATATTTGTTATACTTCAAGTACAGGATTAAAACGCAAACTAAACATTCGATTAATGATTTGTTTATAATACAACATTCCTGGCGACGAAGAAGGAGCCATGGCTGAAAGTGAACGTTTTGAACGGTTTCACTTTGATATTTTCAATTCCGAAAATGAAAATTGGGATTACTACATCCAACGTTTTGAAATTGAGTTGCAAATACATGGACTTGATGGAGCCGCTGCGGAAAACAAACGTAAGCAACTACTCCTTTCTCGAATTGGACCAACAGCCTTCAAGGTACTAGTGGACTACTACAGACCTATCAGCGTTACCAGTAAATCTTACGATGAATTGAAAACGGTTCTTAATGAGTATTATGGTAAAAAGACGTACGTTCTATCCGAAAGGGTTGCATTTGCAACCAGATTCAGAAACACAGACGAATCAATCTCACAATACATTCTTGAACTAAGATCACTAGCGGGGTACTGTGATTTCGGAAGCACACTTGAAGAACGCATAAGAGACCAGCTAGTGATAGGCATTAACAATAACGCGTGGCAACAAGAACTCATCAAACAACACCCAACAAACACCGCTAAACTCACTGATGTCATTGCCACAGCAAACACACTTGAACAAGCTGAGCTTCAAAGCCGACGTTTAACAAACAACACCCCGAATTTTGCTGAACAACAAACCATCAATAAAATAAAAACGAATAAACAACGAAATTTACAAAATTCAACTAACAACAAAAAATGTATATTTTGCGGTAATAATTACCATGCAAATATGAATGATTGTCCTGCAAGAGGAAAGCGTTGTAACGCTTGCGGTAAAGAAAATCATTTCTCAAGTGTTTGTATTACCAGCGGCAGGCTCAAGCTAAAACAAACTAACATAACAAGACAAATAACAACCAGAGGAACAAATAGCAGTAATAATGAAGATTCCGATGATCAAAGCGTACACACCTTTGCTTTGAAATTGCATAACCCAATAACAAAAATCATGATACCAACTCACCTCAACACAAAACCAGTAGAAATGTTATATGATCCTGGAGCGGTTCATTCTGTGATTGGCAGAAACCTATGGAAAATCATTGGATGTCCCCAACTCAAAAAGTGCAAGAGCCTCATAGCCTATACGGAGGTACAAATCGAAACATTAGGAATTTGCGAAATAACAGTGAAAGCTTTTAACACCGAGAAGGTCCTAACTGCTTACGTTACTCAACGAAACGACATTCCTCTTTTCGGACTGGATTGGTGCCTAGAATTTAAACTACCAATGCCCCAAGGAGCCAGGTTATGTAATATTAAAACCTCAAAGGCTATATCTCCATCTTCAAGGGATCCTGACTATAACATTGAAGTTCAAAACATCCTTGAGGAATTTAAACCACTTTTTGACAACAAACTTGGAACTATAAAAGGGCATAGTGCGAAGATCCACATATCAGACGACGTAAGACCCAAAACATTTCGGCCTCGACCGGTGCCACTTGCCCTGCGTGAAAAAGTAAACAGATAGTTAGAACGACTAGTACAAGAAGAAGTTCTGGAACCAGTTGACACAATGTCAACACCTATTGAATGGGCATCTCCTATAGTCATAGCCATTAAGGCCAATGGAAGTATTCGTATTTGTGCAGATTTTAAAGTAACAATTAACCAACATGTCCAAATCGATGATTATCCACTTCCTAGATTTGAAGAGATTACGTCCAAATTATCCGGAGGACAACTGTTTACAAAAATCGATCTTAAAGACGCTTACTTGCAACTTATGATACATCCAGAGTCAAGAAAATACTTAACCATAGCAACACACAAAGGCTATTTCCGCTACAAACGTTTACCTTTTGGCATATCCTTTGCACCGGCTGTGTTTCAACGAACAATGCACCAAATCCTCAGCGGTATAGAAGGAGTTGTGTGCTACCTTGACGACATTCTCATAACTGCTCCGACATTGCAAGAACACCTAAAACGAGTAAGAACAGTACTACAGAGATTACAGGATGCTGGAGTAAAAAGCCAAATTACAAAATGCGCTTGGTTACAGGAAAGTGTCACTTTTCTTGGACACAAAATAGACGTCAATGGCTTACACCCAACAGAAGAAAGAATTAACGCGATCAAGGAAATGCCACTACCAACGAATACAACCGAACTTCGAGCCTTTTTGGGTTCACTAACGTACTATGGGCGCTTTATAGATGGTCTCCACATTCGGTGCGCCCCATTGTATAGACACTTAAAGAAGAATCAAAGATGGAATTGGACTGATGAAGACACAAGAATAACAAACGAGCTAAAGAACATCCTCGCTTCTTCTGACACTCTTGTACATTACGATGAGAACAAACCTATATTTGTTAGCAGTGATGCGTCAGAGAAGGGAGTTGGAGCAGTATTATTTCACAAGATTAACAACATAATGAGGCCAGTAGCATATGCCTCGAGAACACTTTCCGACATTGAACAGCGATATTCAACAATAGACAGAGAAGCATTAGGAATCGTGTATGCAGTTACGAAATTCCATCAATATCTTTACGGTAGAAAATTTAACTTGTTGACTGATCACAAGCCTTTGGAAAGGATTTTCAGCCAAGATCGAGAAACACCCAAGATTGCGAGCAACCGGCTACTTAGATGGGCAATGATCCTAAACAGCTATGAATACTCTATTCACTATTTATCGGCCAAGGAGAACACACCAGCTGATGCGCTGTCCCGTTTACCATTGAAAAGCAGTGATACGACAATCGAAGAAAGAACTGGGCTACCACAATTCGCCCATCTACTCCACTTGAGGCTTGAGAATATCCCCATCACAAAACACGAGCTTCAGATACAAACTAGCAGGGACAAAACACTTAACATTATCAAAGGTTACATCACAACGCACTGGCCAGATAAAAAGGATCTGCCTAATGAGTTCCACACCTATTATGAAAAAAGAGACCAGATGTCTTATGAAGAAGGGATCGTACTTTGGAACGGGAGATTAATCATCCCCAACACTCTCCAACGAAAGATACTAGAAATGTTACATGATGGTCATAACGGCATCACCGCAATGCAATCGCTGGCACGTCTACATGTGTATTGGCCAAATATTGACAAAGACATCCTAACTTTCTCAAAAGAATGCAACCTATGTCAACAGTCGAGGAGCAACAGTGAGGAAGCTCCTGTATTCCCATGGGGGATACCAGCAGAACCGTGGCATAGACTCCATGTGGACTATGCGGGACCATTTTTGGGACACATGTGGTTAATAATTGTGGACGCATATACGAAATGGCTAGAAGTCATACCAATGAAAACAACGACATCCGGAGCAACGATACAAAGATTGAATAACGTATTTGCTACTTTTGGAACACCTAGGTATATAGTGAGCGATAACGGGCCTCAATTTTCTTCAGACGAGTTTGCAAATTTTTGCCGAGTTTCAGGCATCACACACATCAAGACAACACCATACCACCCAAAAACAAACGGATTAGCAGAGCGAGCGGTGCGCACTTTCAAAGAACGAATGCTAGCTAGCGACAGACACATTGAATTACATGCACGTCTTAACAGTTTCCTTCGAGGATACCGTAACACTCAACGACGGTCAACAAACCGGTCGCCCTATGAGATGATGTTTGGGAGGCCAATGCGAACAAGTTTTGACCTATTGAAACCAAACGTGATGGAAAACCTGGAGAAGGCGCGCCTATACCAACAACTGCGGCCCCCCAACAAAGTGGGTGTACCTCCCGCATACAGACCAGGAGATGAGGTTTGGGTAAACAAACCGACTGGCAGAGGATCCGATCCTGGGACGATCGAAAAGGTTAACGGACCTTATTCTTATGAGGTAGTGATGGCGGATGGAGTTCGTAAACGCAAACATGCTGACCAACTCCGCCAGAGATTTTCACAGAGAACAAAGATGATAGATGGCAAACAACAGGCTAAACATGGCCAAAACGCTCGAGACATCCAAGCAGAGCGACCGAAATCTGAGCCAACATCGAAAATGAAACAGAAAATCAAGACTTTTACATACTACAAGCGTGATACTTCCAACCAGGAACAGAGCGGTGACCACCACCGAGAGTCGACACCGGTGGCCTCTACGAGCAGACGCCACCCAGATGGTTCCGATTGCGGACCAACACCGGGAACATCAACAAATGCGGACCACCTTGACAGTGCCGCATCACAAATGTCACCACAGGCTACCGGCCAGGAGACTACAACACCTGCTGCCCAACCGGAACTCCAGTCACCGCGCCGGTCTAAACGTAAAATCAAACCGCCGGCACGTTTCGGATTTTTAGGTTTTTAGGGTTATTAGCTATTGTTTGTGGGTGGAGGGGTAATGTTGTATACTTGACCTTATGACAACATAATTTAATAAGTGTAAAACTTACCTTATCTAGAAGAAGACCAAGTGTCATGTCAATTTTAAATTGTTATATTTGTTATACTTCAAGTACAGGATTAAAACGCAAACTAAACATTCGATTAATGATTTGTTTATAATACAACAATTTCAAGTGCAATAGAGACCAGGAAGCGTCTGCTTTTGCTTGTTCAGGAGCGTCTAAAGGGTATTAACGCCCATGTTGCCCTGACCTTATTACGAATGGTGGCATTTCTGCTTTTGACGCCACATTGAGAGAAACCGCGGAAGTTTTATTGAACGTGTCTCTTTCGGATGAGCAATGGGTCCAAGCTTCCTTGCCTATACGTCACGGTGGCCTCGGTTTGCGGCGTGCGGGGGATGTGGGCTTGCCAGCCTTCCTTGCATCGGCACACGGAGTTGGCGGCCTTGTCTCCAAAATTTTAAATTCTTATGGAGACGTGGTTACCATTCCGTTTGTGAATGATGCACTGACGATGTGGACAGCTCTTTACCCAGGTGTATCGCTGCCCGGGAGCCCGGAGATACAAAGAGTTTGGGACGACGTGGGTGCCAAGGACGCACTTACACGGCTTATGGAGGTAGCCACTGGGGTTGATTTGGCCAGACTAAAGTCGGTGTCGAAAGTCGAATCGGGAGCGTGGTTACAGGCTTTATCAGCTCCATTTCTAGGAACACTCCTGGACAACGACTCTTTGCGGGTGGCAGTAGCTCTCCGCCTGGGCTGCGATGTTTGTGTGCCTCATTAATGCATCTGCGGTTCCATGGTGGAAGCGAATGGCCATCGCGCGTTGAGTTGTTGTCGGTGTTCAGGAAGGTTTCCACGCCACCGCGCTCTCAATGACATCGTGAGGAGGGCTTTGATATCGGCCAACATCTCATGTATTCTGGAGCCTCCAGGCCTCTGCCGCACCGATGGCAAAAGGCCAGACGGCTTAACTTTGGTGCCGTGGCAGAAAGGAAGGTCTCTACTTTGGGACGCCACGTGAGTCAGTACTTTCGCCGCCTCACATCTCAGCCGTACAGTCCGCACAGCAGGTGCCGCGGCAGATTTCGCGGCGGTCAAGAAACGGGAGAAGTATTCGGCACTGGGCAAGGACTATTACTTTGTACCACTCGCGTTTGAGGCTACTGGGTGCTGGGGGGCGGATGCTATAACCTTAATTCGGGAAGTGGGACGTCGAATTAGGGAGAGGGGATCTGACGCCCGTGCGGGTTCGTACTTGGTGCAAAGGTCGTCCATCGCCATTCAACGTGGTAACGCGGCTAGTGTGATGGGTACCTTTGCGCCAGGGGCAACCCGAGGAGCCCTGTTTGACTAGGCTTAAGCTAGTCTTTTTAATTTTTTTGTATGTGTATATTTTTGACATGAATAAATTGTTTATACATACATAAATACAATAATATAAATAGACACTAGACATATACGAATCTTAAATAACCTGCTAATAATCAGGCCCCAATTTTCCATGGCTCCGATATCAAGATCGGGAACTGCCACATGATCTATTTTGGGAATGACGTATTCAAAATCAGTGTATTCTTCTAAGGCCACCATGCTTCTCTGACCAAATTCGATGGCAAACTGAGCCGTGTTTATGATTTTAGGTCTCGTGTATACTTGAAGTGGAATGCGGTATATGGGAGGGTAGATATTTTGGTGGCTAGAGACATAAGTAAAGTTGGCTACTAGGCAAGCCAATAAGTATGTGGACATCAGTGGAGTATCCTCGAATTCGTGCTTAGCAAAGCCAGGAACATCTTCCCTGTAAAAACAGTCAATACAATTAAAAACTCACATTTTTAGGGATCACAAAATTGGCATGGAGATCTTTGGTAAAGCATTGGCAGTTTTACTTAGTTTTTCTCTTGTCGTATATACCACTCCAATACAATCGTCCAGTTTACTAAAGTAAGAGTGCTAAAGACGAAGAATTTCGTTTATTGACGCACTATCATCTATTTCTATTGCTGGCTATATATTCTTTATGCTCAGCGTTCTTATTTACTGGGATATTCTACTTTGCTTTATTAAATCTACTCACTTCCGTGCTGTCGTTCTCTCGGGCATATTGGAGAGCACGACCGAGTTTTCGGCGGGTGTATATATGGTGGTCCGGAACACCGCTTTTAATCCCGGCTCATCGTAGCACGGGAGCGCGCTCCGGGCAAATGTCGGTTCAAAATGAGATGTGATGAGGCGGCTGAAAGATTGTTCTTGCATTAATAATAATAAGTAATATCAAAACATCCATCATCAACATCCAATACAATAAACCAAGACTAGAGAAGGAGAACTGAAGATCGAGTTCAGTAGCGTACCATTGAAGATACCTATGTTCGGGAGTGGATAAATAGAGACTGATGATGAAGAACTAATGTACTCTATATGACAGAGTTGTGGACATTGGAATGACCTGAAATTATTGGTTCTCAAAAAAATATTAAAACTCGAAAACCGGCTACGAAGTAAACTGATTACCTGGCAAAGGTGAACAAAAGCCGATGGATACAGAAAGCTTGACATGCTCTTTATATCCAACACCTCGTGTTCGTTCGTTTTATTGAAAAACTGTCTTTATTAGTCAATGTACGTCTGAAGTTTGTATGTTGAAAACTTATATATGTTGTTGTTTGATTATAATATGCTACAAAACGAAAATCTTAAAATATACTTACACTGGCGTGCCCTCATCGTAATACGTAGAAAAATAAATTCCATGCAAGCTCTTAGAGAACCTCGCGACGTAGTCGACTTCGATGACAAGAGCCTGGTGAGGGTTGATCTTCCTGGTCAGTTTGATCTTTAGCAAATGTGTGTCGTTAGTAGCCAAATCGTAGCTGCTGAACAAATCCTTGTCAAATCCATCTCTGTAAACCCTGATTCCCTCGATGTTTATCTCCATAGCATGCATGACTATCTGAGCGGTTTTGTATCTGACAATAATTCTCATGGTGACATGCCCGCAGAAGAACTCAGTGTTGCCAGGGTCTAGATAAAGTTTCACATCGTAGAAGGTGGGAAAGGACTCGCCGGGGAGGAGGTACTGGGCAGCTAGATCATCGTTTGTCGGAACGACGCTTGAGGACTGGGAGTTGGCAAGGGTAGTACCCAAAATGGTGAGGCTAATAAGTAAATACATATCTGAAAAAGAAAAAAAGATAAATCATAACTTTCTTAATCAAGGAATCGAAAGCCATTCACTCTCGGATACTTAAGAAAAAGGTATTTACAAAAATATAAGTACACAAAATTGTCATCTAAGTACATATGTCTCGTGGGAGAAATGGGCATTGAAATTGGCGGTAAAAAGCTAACAAATCTACGATTTGCCGATGACATTGTTCTTTTCTCCCACACGGCATCCCAGCTACAACAAATGCTGCAAGATCTCAGCACGGCGGGCTTTCAGGTAGGACTCACAATGAATAGAGCGAAAACTCAGTTGATGACCAATGGAGCAAAGTATAAAGTCACGGTGGATGGGCAGGACATACTACACTACGTCGACGACTA
Source organism: Apotomis betuletana (assembly GCA_932273695.1). Lineage (NCBI taxonomy): Eukaryota > Metazoa > Arthropoda > Insecta > Lepidoptera > Tortricidae > Apotomis > Apotomis betuletana. Next base: position 24,220,522 of record OW026306.1, read on the forward strand.
CATTTTACTTGGGCCAGATAGCTTCTTTCGAAAACAGGCAGTGTAAAGAAATCGATAGACGTATCACAAACGCCTGAAAAAGCTTCTGGTCCATGAAGGCTTTATTGATGGGTGACATTCCTCTGTGTCTTAAGCGCAAACTCGTCGACATACTGCCCATACTGACGTATGGTGCTCAAACCTGGTCATTGACTGAGGCTTTAAAGTCTACACTGAACTGAAATGAGACTGGGCTGGACATGTCTGTCGCATGGTACTCCCCTACTTGACCTAATAACGCGAGTGCTAATATTATTACACCCATCAACGTTAGCTCTAATTTTCATTAGCCCTAATGTCATTTCACCTAATTTTTATACCCTAATTAGTTGTTAGACCTAATAATCCAATACTCTAATAATTATTTGTACTAATTGTCAACAATACTAATATGAAATAACCTAATAATTACCACACCTAATGATTATTATTAGACCTCATCATTACTGACACTAAATGTCAAGAGTACTAAAGATTACTAAACCTATTTTTATGTTAAAATAGAAAATACGGATTTGGACAAATATCGAATTGGCTGAACCCCGAAAACTGTAGGTTAGGTTAGGTTTCTATTGTGACAATGTATAGCGGAGCAAGCGAAGCGAGCGGTGCGTCAAAAGATTCCCATATACATCCTGAGTCTATGGCAATTCCGACTCCACGTGGTCTTGCCTGTCCTACCCTAGTGTTATTCCAAAACCGGAGCCGCGGAGGGAGAGTAGCCCTCGCCTTAGGTTTATAGATAAATAGGTTTAATAAAATTTAGGTTTTAGCATTATTAGGTATTACATTATTAGTAGTCTAAAAAATCGGCTAAGTGCAAATTAGGGCTAGTGAGAATTCGGTATGAAGTAATTAGGTATTGTGAAAATTCGGAATCCTGAAATTAGGGCTATTTATTAATTAGGATGAATGAAAATTCGGGTTAGTGATTTTAGGGTTACCAAATTAAGGCCAATGAAATAAGGATAAAAGTTTTTCGGGCTAACGGAGGGGAACCCTGTCGCATGCATCCGAAAAGGTGGGCCACAATAGCAACCCAATGGATCCCACAAGATGGATATCGGAAAAGAGGCAGACCGAATAGGAGATGGCGGGACGATCTGGACTACAGAGAATGGCAGAACCGCACTGGCAATAGGATTGAATGGAGAAAAGAAGGCGAGGCCTTTGCCCGGCAGTGGGACACCTAAACAGGCTATAAAAAAGTACATATGTATAATTATTGTATTAAGCGGTTTACACTCACGTGAAATTGTCAGGAACGGCCCGACATGTTTCGAACTCGTATGGAGCCCTTCATCAGGGACGGCTGCCCGTACACCGCCGCGGCAAACTCGTCACTGCTGATACTTTGACCGACGTTCCGCTCTGAGCGCGCGCGCCGATGGCGCGGGGGCGGAGGGTGCTTGCAAGCCCGCTTAATACAATAATTAAATATGTCTCACGAAAGTTTTAATAAAATTATAGTACATATGTAGTAATACATACATAGAAACAGATAAATTAAAACTGACAAAGCAAATAGGTAATGTTACTTCAAATAGTTTGATACGTAAATGGCATTAGTACCTAATACCTTGTTTTATTTTTAGTTTATTTTGTTACTAACAATCTATGGTTCTTTTTTTTTCACGAATTAAATCATTTTTTTTTATTATTATTTATTTAATACCAAGCTTATCCGTAAGATAACAAGATACATCGTATACATTAATTTGTTGGTAATTAATGCATAATAAATAATTCAATCCTTTTTTCAGCGCATTTTATTTATTTACTTATTGAATGACTACGTATAGTTAAAGTTTTCTGTTATAATTATAAATGTCTCCCTAAACTCCCAACTTTAGCGAGCTATAGAGCATTTACTAAATAATGTACATACTCATAATCATAACAGTGTATTTAATTCGCAATTTTAATTTTATAGTCAAGGATAAAGTCAAGAATATACAAAGACCAGTTTGCGTACGCATTGTTTTTTTTGTCATTATAAAATACGTAAATAATTGCAACTTTTTCCATGTTTTTGGAATAAATTGGGTTCTGTATTGATCAAATATCCAGTACTAGAAAATTAAATCCAGGAGTTTGTAAAACCTACGTTGTGTTCTATCTAGGAGTTTGTAATATTGTACAAATTGTAATTTATTTATAATTTTAGTAATTTATTGCTTGGGAATGTCAACCACAATACAGGGGCAGTTTGGACTGAAATAGATGAGTGAGTATTATTTATGAGTATGAAATTCTATTTTAATGTTAATATCAGCTCCATAGTACTCTAACCGTGATATTAGAAGTCGGACGTTTTTTTACATTCATGGTTCTTCTTTATTTCATTTTTAACCGTATGTTTAAAAAGTTTTCTCCATCATCAAGAAAGCAGAACAGCAATATCACATTCGCGTGTCATCGCTTTTACACGAAGACTCTTTTTAAAACACGAATAACTCTGCATGCTCACGGACTATAAATTATGATATTTCTGACGTATTTTTATTATATTTTGTTAGTTATCCAAAATCACGATGTTATCTCGTCTTTAAATACGCGTTGTAAACTTCGATTCGGTCAAACCGACGCTCAGTGATTCGTAATCCCGTATCTTAGTGGTGTGGCTCAACTTAATATTTCAGATAGAGCCCGACCTCAATCTAGGTGGACTGTGGGTTCAGTGCGAGCGGAAGCGGTAGCGGTGGCGGCAGCATAAAACACTTGACAGTCTACAACTGTGCGTTTTTCTAGAAATTTCCTGCCTCGCACGACTGCATTGTGGAATGAATGGTCGCTTCCGGATCGATACGACTTTCAAACCTTCGAGAAAAGAGCGTACTCCCACCTGAAAGGCCGGCAACGCACTATTTGTACCTCTAGTGTTGCAGCTGTCTATGGGCGACGGTAATCGCTTTCCATTAGGCGATCCGTTTGCTCGTTTGCCCCCTATGACAAAAAACTTGACAGTTCTCTGTTTTGATGTTTAGAAAAAACACTTGAAAATTTTATTTTTATTGATTGTGTAAAATGTGACACTATTCGATGCAAAATGCGCGTGGGCTGGTGCCTACGCGCTGAGTGCGCACGCGCGCCGATAGTGACTCGCAATGGTTTGCGAGTCGCTATAAGCACGCAAGTACCACAACCACCAGTTCGCGCCAGTGCATAGGCTATTAGCGCGGCTTGCGGCGCATAGCATGGTGAGCCTCTCGTGGTGGTGAATCCTTAAGTATATAAAGTATCCGTAACTTGGTTGTTTGCCCCCTATGACATAAAAAAAAGACACGCCGTGCCAGTGTACAACCAGTGCAAAGGACTTTTCGAGCCCGCAACGTAAACAAAAAAAAAAGATGGCGTCAGCATCCGTCAGAAGTTGATGAAATATATTGCATTATATTGTCTAATAAGTTATCACTACTTAACTGGTAACTTATCAGTTGGTTTTATGATTATTATCCACGAATACAGAATTAAATACATTAACCTTCCTTTTTAATCGCGTGTTGTAAACTTCGATTCGGTCAAACTGCCGCTTAGCGATTCGTAATCGTAATCCCGTAAAACGAATTCAAGCTGCATAAACACATCACATGTTACATCGCATCACATGTTATCGCATGTTACTAACCGGTCAAGTTAAGCTTGCGACTGATATATCTATTGCATCGCATATAAAATGAGGCACAAACTGAACGCGACCCGGTTGGTGAACTGGCGATATAGCAGGTATATCGCCAGTTCGTAGATCTCCACAAGATATCGTATTTTAAATAAGAGAGGCATGTACGAGTATATGGAATTAGGGGAATTAGGGTAAACGATTATGTCTGTCTTTCAGTTGAAGAAAAGTGTAGCTCACAGTTCCTCGTCTAACTGTGAGCTACACTTTTATTTATTATTAGGTAGGTTTTATACATTCAGGGAGATTAAGTCTGTCCTTTTCAATTATTTGGCAAGTTTAAGGTTACAAATAACGTGGGACGCAAGACAAAACATACAATCTTTCAGATCGTGGCAAATAAATTAGGCATAAAATTGCACACATTTATAATGATACTAAAATATATACCCAAGTAGCACAACTGGGTCTAAATAGCTCGTATATCATATCTAATTAGATGCTTAAGTGAAATTTACCACCATGACTAAGTGCTATATAGGTGGCAATAACCCTTATGCCACCTATATAGAACCAAAAGGAGAAAAATTGCAGCCTATTTTTGGTGCTAAATAGAATCCATAAGAGCTCTCACAATTACCTTAAGTGGTAATTAGAACTATGGGTGAAAGTTATGCGTCCATAAGAGATCTCACAATCACCTTAAGTGGCAATTAGAACTAAGGGTAAAAGTTATGCGCAGTGAACGAATGAAAACATTTCAGTTCGCTCAATGAGTGATAAATGAGTCGCCAAATTATCTTTGAGTGGCGAGGCAACTGTCAAATTGTGTTGTGTGTAATACGTGATCTGCCATATTTATTTTGGATTTATACGTCTGTTTGGTGAGTGATTAAAACTTTACGTTATACAAGCATTGAAATAAGCACGAAATTCTTGCGAATTTTTTGTTACTGTGAAACTATAGTATGTTTTCTTTGTAAATTTCGACGGGCCTTTCATTTGATCAGGAATATTAAAAAAGAGAGTGCTAAATTAAATAAGGAATAGATACTGATAAGAAATAAAACTGTTAAAAACCTGACCTAATGATTGTAGGTTACCTACAATGTTAAAGTAACATCGTCAAAACTATCAAAAGTCTGTGATTATGCGTGAGTGTGATAAAATTCTGGTCAAAATAATTAATTTTCATTGGCTTCCATTTGTAAACATGGCGAAACAAAAAAGATCTTACAGTGTTTATTTTCACTTATTTGTTCCTTATTTGGAACTATTAGGTCTAATAATCACTTATTTGTATCTTGCGAGTGGCAAAGCAGTGCAACTATTAAATATATTTTGACAAGGCGCAATAGGAACTATAATAGAACTTTTAGTTCGTTAGTGGTTTGAAATAAGTGAAAATAACTGCTTTTGGTTCTAAGAATCTCCTATTGAGACCTATTTATGCGTTGGAGTGGCAATAAGGTACTTCTTAGGCCTTAAAGTTGCAATATTTTTTGGTTCCAAAAGAGCCGTAAAATTATCCCTTTAGCCACTATTGGTGATATAATTCGCTATTGTACTAGTCATTTGGAACTTTTAGTTCCAAATAAGGGTATGTTGCCACTTATATGTAAAAGTTGCTTAAAAGTGATTTTAAGGCCTTATATAGCACTATTGCTTCTTATTGAGTGACTATTTGAACCTGCATGCAACTTTAAGTAGCAAAATCGACTTTATCCCACCATAAGTAACAAAGTAGAAACAAAAAACGTTCCTATGCAACTACAAGTGATAGGATGAACTCATATACAGTTTTGAGTTGTGTTTAGAGCTATAAGTTGCATCAAACACTGTTAAACCACTCATTTAGAACTTAAAGCTGTAAGATAAGCTGCAAAATTCACTAATGTGCTGCTTGGGTAAATTATAGTCATAATTTCCTATCTAAAGAAATATGTAAAATTATAATTGTTTATGATAATATATGATTAATTAGTCTACGCTCAGAATGACTTTATCTTCTGTTATCAAATGAAAGCTAATAAATGATATCCTTTGATTCAGAATTATGACTTTTTAATTTTATTAAGCCTCGTGTTCATAGTTTACGTTCTTTTTACTCAATTGTATGATAATTCATAATTGTGATTGTGACCATATTATAAATATATAGGTACTCTGCTAGCAGAACTAGCATATCTTGCAGCGACTTCGTTTGTCATGCGACTCAGCATCTTCTGTCATGCTCGCACAGTATTGACAGGAAAGTGACAGGTAATATTTGTCGCGCGACTCTTTGACGCGGCACAAATACTACTTGTCAGTTTTCATTCAATACCGTGCGAACAAGACGGATGACAATGAGTCGCGCGACATGCGAAGTCGCGGCAAGATAATATGCCCTGCTGTATGTATGGTACAACTTTGACACGTGACTCTTTTTCGCACGAGAATTACTACCTGTCAGTTTCCTTTCAATACCGTGACTCGCCGTGCGAGTAAGACAGGAGCATACCTGTGGTAACTCGGGACATGTTCATAGAGATTTAATATCGATAAAAAATGTCGATATATAAATATATTCATACATGTGCTCATTGAATATTCTCGATTCCTATAAAAAGGTCCGACGGTACCATGTCTGATAAAGTGGATATTTTTCATCTAGACGTCAATATTGTATACCGACGAATATGGGAAATATATTGATTTTGCACTAACTATGAAAACTAATTTAAAATAAACGAATAATAGACGTTTTAGTGTTATTATTTTAAAATGAAAAGAAAAAAAAAATGTTCGTAAACATTTAGATCTTGACAGTAACATCGATATATTTTTTGTCCATAAAATATTTTGCTACATCACCTTCGTATTGATGCCCCGAGTTATCCCAGGTATGGACAGCAGAAGTCGCAGCAAGATAATGCAAGCTCTGCTGGTATGCTCGTCCGACACGGTAGGCGACACTAGCTGACGTCATCACTACTGTGATTGGCTGACAATCCGGTTGCCAGTGGAGTCATTATCATAATACCCCCCGATGCTCATAAAATCGTGAGTGTATTATTTTAATTATTACGACAAACTAAGATTTCGATTAAAACGCTGGGTGTTACGCGGCTGAGACCAAGAGTTGACCAGTTTGGGAGCTTATAATGTAATGTCCCACTGCAAAGGCCCCTCCCCATTTCTTCCACTCCTCAGGATTCTGTACAAACTATTTTTTATTTAATACATTTTTTACAGGTGAACCCCGCGACCGCTTCCGCTTACGCTATGACCTCACCTGACCCGTTGCAATATGGATGCCGCTCCAGCAGAGTTGAAATGAGACATGAATATATACGCAGTAAAATGTCACGTTAAACTTATTATTGTTTGTGTCATCTGTATTTGTATTTCTTTCTTCTTGAGGTGTGCAATAAAGAGTATTCTATTCTATTCTACTCTATTGTTTGGGTTAGTTTGGCTCGGACACGGACGACGGACGGGGTTGAGTATTACAAATATGTAAAAAGATTTCTGTACAGTTGGTACATTAGGTATACCACGCTACGGCCATGGCCACACGCGGGGTGGTCGGACGACCTGCTCGCTGAATAGGCCTTATTACTTTTTTTTTTCATATTATTACCGATATATTCATTATTTCAACCAACTTTTAAAGTGAATAATACTTTTCTACATCTATCTATTAATGTACGGCATAGAAAGGAAGAAACAGTTTAATTCGGTAAATGGAAACTAAAACGACTAGGGGCAATAACTATAAAAACGGTTTAAACTCACGTTAAAATTCATATATAAAGGGTGGGCCCTGTAACAGGAGCAATAAATTAAAACATAGATTCGTCCCTTGAAACTAAACAACATTTGTTAAGCAACTTGTGAAAATATCGTGTATTAAATGACATTTTGTAGAATAAAGTTTAGACAAAGAAGCAATGTATTGCGAAATGTCCGATATTAGTAGAGTCACAGCTATGTCAATGCTCAGGGAATGTCAACGTTGGACGACATACATTGGAAATACTACTTAATTTGTTTGAAATAATAAAATTTTGAAAATTGGCTTTTTTTTAAAGTTGCTGAACAAAATGTTATTCAGTTTAACGAGTAAAATCTACGTTTTAATTTTTTTCTTATGTTACAGGACCCATATTGAATATTAATACTCATATGTATATATATATATATAGTATAAATAAATATAATAATAATATATATATCTATTCCCATAAATATGTATTTATCAACGTAACTAGTGTTTTTTTGTTTCGACATTTGCATCGTGTATATACGTACACGTATTGTTGTACACCCTACCCGCACCAATAATGTCTCTGTTTGACCTTGTGGTTGACTGGTAGAGAATTCCTAATGGCATTAAGTCGGCCATTTGTACTTTTACTTATGTATTTTGTGCAATAAAGTTTAAATAAATAAATAAAATTGTCAGGAACGGCCCGACATGACTACTGATACATGATGAATAGGGGCAACCATACAAACGGTCCGGTAGTTCTGGATTTCTGATATGATGTTTAGGATGGTTATAGTGAGTGTTTAAAAAGAAATATGCACCCCCCTTCCCCTTTCTCCACGCCCGCCGCCAAATTGAAAAAACCGGCAACTTCTTCCGATATTTTCCTATCTTCGTATCTTCGTTTAGGTGCATTTTAGCTACAAAAGAGCTTATGCAATATTGTAGAGAATTACATTTCCTTTTAACTAAAAAATTCAGACCGTTTGAAAGGTAAAACCCCTTTATTCCCTGGTACCTTTAGTACCAACAGTTTCGGCTTATTTTCGCAATTAAACAAGTTCGTTTGTAAAATTATTCCAATTATAAACGGTATCAAAATTATAGGCTTTAAGTAATTCTATGTTAAAAACTATTTCTGCTTAATAAACTTGAAATATGTCGAGTGGCTTCGCAAAATAATCGCTCTGTACAGTAATTACTAGATTTAAGTCGACCTTGCTTTTGGAGAACTATTTGAAGAGCCTTGGAGCCTGTCTGGAGCTTTTCTTCTCAGATGAAACTCTCCTGACAACGACGATGGTCCACAACATAAGCGTCGAGCGGAAGCGGCCAGACAATGGCAAAGAATATATATACGAACGTAAAAAGAAACGACAGCGACACTTGTGTGCAGTAACAAAACACGCGGCTATATGTGCGTGTCGAGGGGCGAGCGCGGGCGAGTGCGGGACGCACGCGGGTGTGAAGGGCATTCACGTGAATGCCTCGTCCAAGGATTCGACATACCAAAGTCACCGACGCCCGAGTTACACCGATAGGCCGCTGTCGCGTCCGTGACAATGGTCAGAGCGAGAAACCGAGCTCCGACCTTTCGCTCCCACACGGCGTCCGCCCGCTGCCGCCGATGAATTCATTGACATTACGTGTCTGATGGAATCCTATCTCAACTCCGAAACCTAGTTTCCCATCTGTAGCGTTTCGCCAAATTTTCATTTGTCCGAAAGTTTTTTTTCCTGAAACACGTAATATGTTCAGGATTTTATAAACATCGTTTTAAAGAACCCATTAGGTTAGGTTAGGTTTGTTTTATAATTATTCTGAAAAGTTAACTGTTTTGGAGAAAAATGGCTATCGGACAAAATGAAAATTTTACATGGGAAACAAAAATTTGTGTTTCAGATCTAGGTAACCGTATCTGATCCGTACTCCATCGTTGGGTATTCTCTTCCAATTTCGGGTGAAGTTAAGTTTGTTACTCAGTACAGTTTAATTTTTCGTTACCGCAATATGCATTGCTTTTATGGTTCGTACGGAACTTGACCAGCTTTTTTAACTCACAGTTGCAAAAAAAAATAAGCAAAATACGCCTCGGAGATGAAACTGTAGGACAATCTAGTTGTTTATAATTATATCTTATACATAATGCGAGAACTTTAGCGAACCGTGAATTCAGTGTAATTATGCTTCCAGGTACCGCTGTATCAATTTCCAATTTGGTCGATCCTCGGAACAACGTCAAAAACATCACAAGATGCTGCTTAATCTACGACACTTACAACCTTCTATGTTTGAGTTAGCAGTACGCTCGATTCTAAAAGGTTGCAGATGTATCAAGCGCGGCGGTTAGCGCGTTTGGGAGCTAAGAAGGATTGGAGTTAATGGCGTAGGTATCGGATTTCCTAAGTTAATGGTATCTATGCTAACCTGGGTACTTTTTAGTAAATTAATAATTTGTATTAAATCATAGGTACTTTTTAGTAAATTATTAGCTACGTATCTACATACCAGGTCCGCCTTGTAACAGGAGCAATAATCAAGCATAGATTTACTCTTCGAACTGAGCAATAATTTATTTATTTCACTCATAAAAAACGGATTGTTCATTATTTCTAAGAAATTAAATAGTATTTTTAATGTACCTAAGCCACCGAGCATTGACGTTATGGCTGACACTGGCTGGCACGTGAATAATTGTCAAATACTAGCTTTTATCCCTCGATTTGTCCGTCACGATTGCCATTTACCAGAAAAATGGACATCTAAAGTCAATAGACATTTATACCGGGTCAAACTGATCAACATTTGCCTAGCAACAAAAAAAATAGTTTTTCAGAATTTTATTGCAACAAATTAAATAGTAGGTATTTTCAATGTACGTCGTCCAACATTGCCTTTCCCTGACCATTAATAAAGCTGTCACTACTAAGATCGAATATTTCGCGATACATTGCTTCTTTGTCTAAACATTATTCTACAAATTATCATTTAATACACGTTATTTTCAGAAGTTCCTTAACAGATCTTGTCTGATTTCATGGAAAGAATCTATGTTTTAATTTATTGCTCCTATTATGGGCAACATCCGGTATACTGTAGTTAAGCGGGCATAATCAATTGAATTATCAAAATAAATTACCGAAAAAACTAAATTAATTTTTTTAAACACACCCAACTCAAGTGGCTGGTCATCACGAGACCCTCATACAATGAGTGATACAGAAAATGCTACTAAACTGAACATAACTACAAAATAAGGAATTCTTGGCTTTGATGTTGGCTGAGATCTTATCACTTGTTCTAATTAAAGCTGAATATCTTAAAAACTACTGGTACTATTTCCACCAAACATAGCCCAGAACCATATGGACGGAAAAGTCTTTCGATTAAAAAACCGGCCAAGTGCGAGTCCGACTCGCGCACCGAGGGTTCCGTACAAACACTTTCCATCCCTAAGTGGTTAAGTTAAGTTTGCACCTGGTATGTATAGCGCCCAATATAAATTAGGTGCAAAGTTAGGTATTAAAAAAAAACTACTTACTAGATCTCGTTTAAAACAATTTTCGTTGGTAGTTTTTATAGTAATGTACTTCATATGTTTTTTTTAGATTTTTCATTTTCTTATTTTAACCTCCTCCTTCCCTCGGTGCGCGAGTCCGACTAGCACTTGGCCGGTTTTTTTGTCGGGGTATAAATCTATATATATAAAACTCAAAGGTGACTGACTGACTGACTGACTGACTGACATAGTGATCTATCAACGCACAGCCCAAACCACTGGACGGATCGGGCTGAACTTTGGCATGCAGGTAGATGTTATGAAGTAGGCATCCGCTAAGAAAGGATTTTTCAAAACTCACCCCCTAAAGGGGTGAAATGGGGTTCCAAAGTTTGTATGGGGAAACAAGATTAGTTAGACTATTTTATACGAAACTTCACAGGAGTATTCCTAACGATAAATGAGTAAACACGTGTTTCAGGTTTTTTGAAAATTCAACCCCTAAAAGGGAGAAATGTGGTGACGAAGTCTGAAAATCAGCATGGGTATTGTTTTTATGGTTTATCGGGTCGCTGATTACGAAAACCGCAACGATTTTAAAATCCAACGTGGCGGACGTGAATTACCATCTCCCCTGGTGGGGTGAAATGGGGTTGAAATGGGGTGAAATGGGGGTCCAAAGTTTGTATGGGGAAATAAGATTAGTTAGACTATTTTATTTGAAACTTCACAGGAGTATTTCTAACAATAAATGAGTAAACACGTGTTTCAGAATTTTTGAAAATTCAACCCCATAAAGGGAGAAATGTGGTGACAAAGTCTGAAAATCAACATGGGTATTGTTTTTATGGTTTATCGGGTCGCTCCAAAACCGCAACGATTTTAAAATCCAACGAGGCGGACGTGAATTACCATCTCCCCCGTTGGGGTGAAATGGGGTTGAAATGTCTAAACACTAAACCGCTGGTTCTAGAGAGTCCAAATTTGGCACGTAGGTTGCTTATAAGGTGTAGGGGTGCACTAAGAAAGGTTTTTTTTTTTTAATTCACCCCCTATGGGGGTGAAATGGGGATTCAAAGTTTGTATGGGGAAACAAGATTAGATAACTTGGTACCCTGTATCCCGGAAGGGGAAGAGGGAAGAGTTCTAAAAAAAGAACGATTTTAAAATTCAACATGGCGGACGTGTAATACCATCTCTCATGTTAGGGTGCGATGGGGTAGAAATGTCTAAATATGTCTAAACATTATGGGTGTCGTTTTTAAACGCACAGCCCAAACCGCTGATTCTAAAGAGTCTAAATTTAGAACGTAGGTTCCTTATAGGGTATAGGGGCGCACTAATAAACGATTTTTCTAAAGGGGGTGAAATAGAGATCCAAAGTTTGTATGGGGACACAAGATTAGACTATTTTATTCGAAACTTCACAGGAGTATTTCTAAGAATATGAGTAAACACGCTTTTCAGGCCTTTCAAGAATTGAACCCCTTAAAGGGGGAAATGTGTTGACAAAGTCTGAAAATCAACATGGGTATTATTTTTAGTATTTATCAGGTTGCTGATTACGGGTACAACAATTATTTTAAAACTCAACGTAGCGGACGTGAAATACCATTTCCCTGTGGCGGTGCGATGACGTTATGATTGTGGGTGATATGAATATGGGTGTCATTTTCATGTTTTTTTGGGACATTTGTGGACATGAAAATTACTTTACAGCAAATCGGTTCGTGCAGTACTTTTGCAGCAAATCGGTTGTAACAGACGGACTCACAGACAGCTACAAGTGATCCTATAAGGGATTTATTTTTGCTTTTGAGGTATGGAATGAGTCCCGTTATCCTAATAGATGTTTAAATTTGTATTTGGTGCCATTTCGATTGTCGTCAAGGCCAGTGCGGGTGGCGCGGCGAGACTGGAGTAGTCATCGGTAAACCTCCTGCAGCCGTAATAAATGCATTCAAACTTTTCAACAATAAAACGGGTAGACGGATATTCATGAGGGATAAGCAGATTATACCCTAACTTTAACAAATAGCCCACTTTTTATCCTGAAAAAAGAGCATCGTTCCCGTAGGATCATGTTTATTGTATATTAGGAACGCGGGCGAAGCCGCGGGTTAATGCTAGTGCTAAATAAAATACATCAATTTTTCATGAAACTAGCCGTCTCTGGATTCGACTTGTATGGATTCTTCATTAAACTCTAAAGAATCAAAGTAGTTGACGTCAGAGCGGTTCGCGTCTGACTTATTAGTAATGTGCGCCGACGGGTTATAAACCACGCTGCGCCGGCGCCGATAAAAATTATCCGCGTAACCCATAATTCAATGCTTATTTTTAACAGTATAATTGCTGAGCTCTCAATTATTTGGCCTTGCGTCCTAGTACTTAACAGTCAGAAATATTGTAAAGTTTTAATAAAGTCAAAGTCAACGTCAAAATACTCCTTATTCAAGTAGACCTTGCTACAAGCACTTTCGAATCGTCAGTTACAGTGCGACCAAAAAGAGTAGAAATTAAAAAGTGGCAATACTGTAGTGTCGTCCCCGTTTTTAGGGTTCCGTAGTCAACTAGGAACCCTTATAGTTTCGCCATGTCCGTCTGTCCGTCCGTCCGTCCGTCCGTCCGTCCGTCCGTCCGTCCGCGGCTTAGCTCCGTGATCGTTAGTACTAGAAAGCTGAAATTTGGTATGAGTATGTGTATGTATAACGCCGACAGAACGGTAAAATAAAATTTAAAAAAAAAAAATTTTTTTCGGGTACCTCTCGAACACCAAAAGTGAGGGTGAATTTTTTTTTCTTTTCAACACTAGTGTGTGGGGTGTCGTTGAATAGGTCTTGTAAAAATAATAGGGGTCTTGTAATATTATTTTTTGATAAAGTCAGCAGTTTTGTAAATATTCGCACCAAAAACAAAAAAAATAGTGTCCCCCCCCTCTAACTTTTCAACCACGGGTCAAAAAAAAACGGAAAAATTCATGTAAATGAGGCCTTATAAGTACTTTCAATGAAAACTATATTGAACAAAATCGGTTAAGCTGTTTTGAGTTATCGCCAAATTTCATATTTTTTCTTTAAAAGGTCGTAAGTTGACTTCCAGAAGGTAATAAGTGATTACAGTTTCTAGGGCGTTTACGACCTTTTTATAGAGCTTAAAATCTGTCTTAACGTAAACCTCGGGCTTAAAACAGCAGTTTATTGTGAAGGATGAGCAACTACGGAACCCTACACTGAGCGTGGCCCGACATGCTCTTGACCGGTTTTTTTAGATTGATTAAAAAGGGACGACACTACAGTATTGCCACTTTTTAATTTATACTCTTTTTCGTCAGACTGTACAGAGAGCAGAGCAATTTATTGATAAAATTATTACTAAGAATAAAATAAACAAACATAAAAAAACAACATTATAGAAATAAAAGAAAAATCCCAAAAAGGATCGCCAACAAATAAAAAATTATACAAATAAAAAACGGAGGCTAGAGAATGTTTCAAGAATAAAATTAAAAAACGGAGGCTAGAATGTTTCAAGAATAAAATTCTACATGTCAAATAATATTTGGCATAACCCTAAATATTTGGCGTGTATGGCAGGGTGAACAAATTCTTTGACCATCTTTTTCCATAATTTTTTCGAACCAGAATCTTTTGCTCTGTTTTACCATAACGAGGCTTGAACTGGCGACCTTGTCTCCCGGAGCGGGAATTCACCACACGAAGGTTTATGATGCTGCTACTTCATGCCCCGTAAGCCCAGCCCTCCATGCAAACATACAAGCTGCATTTTAAGCACGTATACCCTTATACCGCAAATTTTAGCTGAATAAAGGCTAAATAAACCTTTGTGCTACTTGGGCCTGTACCAGCACCTCTAGCACAACTGTCACAAGCGACTCTTTCTCGCCCGAGATATACTATCCATCTCTTTCTGTACCTAGCAGAGGGTGATGGGTGATGCTATGTCGCGCGACATGAGTCGCGAACGATAGTTATGCTGGACGGACTGGTCAGCAAAAAATCTAAATCATCAACGCCGATATGTTTGATGACGACGCGTTTGGCTCCGTTTGTAGACACCTGCCTACTGAGTCGGCGGTCCCGGGTTCGAATCCCGGCCGGGGCACATATTTGGCAATCACAATCACAGAAAATATTGTCTAAGCAAGTGGCAGAAGTATCTGTAATTCTGGTGGCTTCAGTAAACAAGTTAAATAAATGAAAAGAATTAAATAAACTCAGAAACCTAACCGCTATGGCTGATGGCGATGATTCAATCAAATTAATATTAGTCTCCGCAAACAATTAGTATGTGTTTTTTACATTTTGAAGCAGTTTTAAGTGCGTTTTCCATCGCGGCTTCAAATGTGCTGTAGTTTGCGGAAGGCGGTCTATATACACATATAATTATGTAATTATCTAATTTTACGCAAGATATTTCTATTATTTGTTCGACAAAATATTTGACTACATCTTTCCGCTCCTTAGATTTTAAATACTTGCTAACTAATATTAAAGAACCTCCACGGATTGCATTATTTCTAGAAAAATAACTAATTAAATCAAAATTTGTAAAATTAAATGTCAATTGTGCTTCACGCAACCAGTGTTCGGTAATACACATTATCTGAATTTCATTGCAATTTAAGAAAAATCCTATCTCTAATTCCTTGCTGGAAAAACCCTGAATATTTTGATGAACAACTGTGAAATTCTTGGATTTTCGTTTGGCGGGATGACTTGGACTCATTTTCGAAGGACTGGCCAGATACAGCTCAAAGCCGCGACAGATGGAAAAAGAAGGGGGAGGCCTTTGCCCAGCAGTGGGACATAATAGGCTCATAATAATAATAATAATAATAATAATAATATGTCGTTTAGTTTAAATTACCGCTATTGCTTTTCACGTTCGATTGGTTAAAAGCCAACAATTTCACCAGCAGACATTTAGATTGTTTTGTTAAGTGCCGCTTACTAGCTGTAAGCATAAAGTCACTTATTTTATTTAGATCGAAAAAGTGATACCTTTTATTAAAACAGGTGGAATTATACATGAAATGGTTGAGCTGGCCTAGCTTGTAATTATATGTGTATAGCGAAGTCTGAGAGTATGGAAAAGCGCAAAGTATGATAGATCCAATACCCGACTTTTCAACAACGTTTATTGCTTCAATTATTTTAGCTAGCCCAGGTCTATCCATGTTAATGCCATTTCCCAATAAGTATCAAAGTCGTGTCCGAATCAAACCTTTCTTTAGAAATTATCTCGCAAATCTGTTCCGGGGTAGCATTGTGATAGCAATAATTTAGAACCTTTTGTGTTAGAATATTCCGCATCATAGGACCAACACCCACTCCTATCTGGTCTGAAATAATTATGGTCTTTTTTAAAAACTTCTTTTGAGTCTTAACCTTCACTCTGGGGGCCCGCCTGTCCTTAGGTGCTGCCGATGAAAGGGCCGGTTGTTCGCTCGCAGATATGGCTAAGTTTACAGACAGGGTACCTATGGTTGATTGGGATGACAAGGGCTCGCCATGAGGGATAACCTCGGGTACATTAGTTGTTACAGTTGTTAGTTTGGGCGGCGGTAACGCGCATTTACAAAAATGATTATTTATAACGAATTAAAGCGTTCTTCGTTATTTTTGGTGCCCTCCAGCAATTGCGTAAAAGCTCGGACATGCTCCTTGACTTCATCCTGGGATTGCACATATAAATTCGAAGTAGCCTCCAACTTCTCCTTTAATCAAGCAATTTCTTTCTGCATTTTTTGGAAGTTTACATCGTATTGAATCCTGTTATCTAATAGTTGTTTTTCGCAATCCTGCGCTGTATTTTTCATTAAAGATAGTCCTGCCTTTATCTTAAAATACTCTTTGATACATTTTTGACTTTTTATTAATTTTTGAGTGCGTTTAATATACATATTTATCTTTATATATTTCTTTAATTGTGTATTACTACTAAAATAAACAAGATCTTTAGTACTGGTTCCGCTGCCAACTAGCTCCTTGTACAAGTCTTGCGTGTGTCCCGATTCGCGCCGGTCCCGCTCGCTCCTAAAGAATCTCAGCTCCTCGATCGCTTTCTGAAGTTCCCGCTCCAGGTGGGTGATGCGTTCCAAGGCAACCTCATGGGTAGAGGCACATTGGTTAAATGAGTCCACTAATGTTTGTAGTTCATCACATTTATCCTAAACAAATGTATACTTGTTGTCTACTTGTTGTCTAAAGAACTGGCGTTAAGTAGAGCGGACTGGAGAGAACTGCACCGACAAGAGTGAAACTCTTAAATAAAAGTAATAATAATGAAATATTACTCTAAGTTTTGGCGGGAAATTTAAAAAATCTGCGGATGGTCACACTTTGTGTATTAGGAAACTTTTAGAAGAAGAAGAATACTAGAAGATATTTTTGATTTGCTGTACACCTGTAAGATACCCAAAGAAATAAGTTAAATATATTATGTTGATGTGCCTCATAGTCAGCTCACATAATTTCCACCGCTATGTACTTACAGAACAGTCAACGACAAACATATAAAGTTTACACTTTCTAACCATACCTATACAAGGTCAAGGTGAAAAATTAAATGTAGTGTAAATAATACCATATTAATCCATCACCGAAAAAATAAGATTTATTTCTGTATTTGAAATTAAAAGAAGTCTGTAAGCTTACACTAAAAAAAAATGTTCCTATCCTTAAAATAATTTCCAACTAGTGTTCGTCATCTCCGGGAATATTACAAAAAAACAACAATTATTAATAACTTAAAATATCGATTGCATAACCGTGCCTTTCACGATAATAGTAATTTTTGAACGCTGTTAGTCATGCACAGCCACAAAATGGTGATATTAAATACTTCAAAAAAGAGTCACATAAATTGCTGGAGAATCGAAATGAATTGATCCACCCAGTCAAATAGAGCTACCACAACAGAGAATACAACAAGTATGCTAGAAGTGATCACGCTAGTGTCATTTCTGTAGTTCTTTCTGAGCCAGGCGTCGACCGCGGGATACTTGTCGTTGGTCCACGCGATGGAGGCGCCGATGTTTTCTCTGATGGCCGCGATGGCGGCTTGCTCGCCGGCTGTCAGGATGGCTTGGTGAGCGGAGACCAGCTCATCGATCTGGAAAATCGGATATCCTTAATCATCATCTTAGACTGACGCTGCCGTCTGCTGCATCCCCGCTACGTCCCAAAAATGGGTATTCGACTTTATTGAATACATATAAAATTGCCACACGCTAGAAAATATGTCGAGTAAAAGCTTCATACAAAACATTTTCTAAATTTGTAATGCGATTTTTTAAGCAGAATAAGAGCCCTTTTAGATCTTTTTTGAAACAAAAACGATTAAAGGAGGTAAATCCAAAGGAGCTTCTTACCAAAAGTAAAAAAAATAGTCTATTAAAATAATGCTGCCTCTAGTAATTCGATCTACAGCTAAAATACAGTTATCAAAATGAATGAAAAAAAAATTGATGCTTCAAACAACATTTTGGTTAATATACCTAACCAGATTCGGTTGTGTAGATGCTGTTACGGTAGATTTAAAGAAATTCAATATATCATACCTTAGCTAAATGAGCAGGAGTACTCAATCTCTTGGAGAACGTGTTAAGAATCCCGGTAGTTCCAGCCCATGGTGACACTCTGTTGGAGAATGAGTGAATAAATTTCAAAAGACCTGCTCGATTATTTTCTATTACAAAAAAGAATGTAAGAAAGCATCCAATAATAGGACACTTTGAAAGATAAGGTTCTTAAAGAATTAAAAGAATTAAAGAAGAGTAATAATTCACAGAACAACAAATGGTATAACGTTCATCACATCGAATAACATATAATATAATTTCAACACATAGAATCGATCAATTGATAGAATTATCATTTCGTAGAAAATCAGTTCATATATTTTCATTTCTTATAACAACACTTGATATATTTTTTGTTTCGTATATAAACACTAAAAATAATGAACACTTAATATAATGAACATTTAATATAATAAACATTTAATAGAATAAACAAATAACATAATACATACTTAATATAATGAACATTTCATACAATAAACATTTAATAGAATAAACAAATAACATAATACAGTTAATAGATTTTTTGTCAAGAGAGAGTGACTATTTTGTATCATTTACGCGCTTATGAATTAAAATGCATAAAATTCAAGTACTTGTTTTTTTTTCTAGTATTCCGCCTTAGCTCCAAACTTAATACTTTCCTGGAAGTGGTTGGGTGGATTGTTCTTGTATGTAAACAGTATAAATACAAGCAAAACTTTTTTCGGTACGCAAAAAAAAAAACCTCGAAGACCATCTAACCTAACCCGGCCACGTCGGATCTGCTCTGAAAGGTTTTGCTCGCTCGCTTCGCTCGCTCGCTCGTATGTTTTTTTTTTTTGCCAGCAGTCCGCCTTAGCACCAAACTTAATACTTTCCTGAAAGTGGTTGGGTGGATTGTTCTTGTATGTAAACAGTATGAATACAAGCAAAACTTTTTTCGGTACGCAAAAAAAAAAATAACCTCGAAGGCCAGGCGGGAGCTCGCTACGCTTCGCTCCCGCCTGACCTTCTAACCTAACCCGGCCACGTCGGATCTGCTCTGAAAGGTTTTGCTCGCTCGCTTCGCTCGCTCGCTCGTATGTTTTTTTTTTGCCAGCAGTCCACCTTAGCACCAAACTTAATACTTTCCTGAAAGTGGTTGGGTGGATTGTTCTTGTATGTAAACAGTATGAATACAAGCAAAACTTTTTTCGGTACGCAAAAAAAAAATAACCTCGAAGGCCAGGCGGGAGCTCGCTACGCTTCGCTCCCGCCTGACCTTCTAACCTAACCCGGCCACGTCGGATCTGCTCTGAAAGGTTTTGCTCGCTCGCTTCGCTCGCTCGCTCGTATGTTTTTTTTTTGCCAGTAGTCCGCCTTAGCTCCAAACTTAATACTTTCCTGAAAGTGGTTGGGTGGATTGTTCTTGTATGTAAACAGTATGAATACAAGCAAAACTTTTTTCGGTACGCAAAAAAATAACCTCGAAGGCCAGGCGGGAGCTCGCTACGCTTCGCTCCCGCCTGACCTTCTAACCTAACCCGGCCACGTCGGATCTGCTCTGAAAGGTTTTGCTCGCTCGCTTCGCTCGCTCGCTTGTTCAAATTTTGTAATTTATGAATTCGAAAGTATATTATACGAAAAATACATTCTATTAAACGTACATTCTATGAAGAGTACATTCTATTAAACGTACATTCTATGAAAAGTACATTCTATTAAACGTACATTCTATGAAATTATTGTTATAAGAAAAGTGCATTATATTAAACGTGCATTCTATCAAATGATTGTTATAAGAAATGACTTTCTATCAATTGTGCTTCTACGAAATAACGATATATGAAATAAACATTCTATGAAACGTTGTTATACAATCTGAAAATTCTACCAAACGTATGTTCGGTCATATGAAAATATGTTAATTGTTTTTCTATGAAATGAGACGCACCCCTCAATATTTGCTTGTGGATTTGCAAAGGACTCGTCCGAATTTTTGTTTGCCGTGACGTTATTAAGTTTCTTTAAACATCGTCCTAGTCAAATTACGTTCATGATTGGATAAGGGCCTTTTACGGGACCCCTCATAAATCGTCGATCTACCTTGCCATTCCACCTACCTGAGCAGGTATTAGATTCTAGCAGCCGTCAGTTTTACGAGCGATGTAGCCCACTTCAGTCCTGAAATTGTTCAGGTTATGGAGTGAAGTCGTAAGTAAATAAATTGACGTTTAATTTACCTCGCATGAATGGCAGCCCAGTTTTCAACAATAAAGTCCAAAGCAACTTCCATGCCTTCAAGGTTGGAGTTGATGAACGACACGACAATGAATTGCTTGTCCTGTACTCTCACGGGTGAATTATCATCAAGTACTTCATTCAGGTAGCTGTGGAAGATAATATTAATCCTTTTATGAGCACATTTTTTAATATTGCAGGTATTATATAGGTTATTTAGAGTAAGGTTTTATTAATACGTTTTTCTTATATTGTTTCTTTAAATTTACGTAAAATTGTAGATTACAAATATGTCAGTAAATAATTAGTAAAGATTAATTAACTTGGTAACATAAAGTAAAAACTATCTATGATTGATGAAAGTTGTTGAAAAAAAACATCAAATGATACTGTTGCTAAATTTTTCACACTAGACCAAATGGACCGGTCAAGTAAAAGACGGCCTTCTATTAACTGTGTCAACCAAATTTGTCAATTGTTTGCCTTTTCAATTAATGACAAGAAAGAAAACGATAAGTTAAGTACCTCTTTATGGTTTAAGGTTCGGAGATTGGCTGGAAAACCAAATCTGTGATTGGCACCTGATCAATTCAAATATACAACATTAGTTACTTGAGCCTAAGTTCCTCGTTACTGGTGCACCCCAGGGCGTTCAGGAGGATATGTTGCTCGCTGGAGTGTGTACTGGCTTCGAACCGATGCCAGAGGAAGTTGAAGTTGTCCACATCACCGCCACGCAGCCCAGAGCAGTAGACCAAAGCCTCAATATCAGGGTTGGGGCGCCGGTCTGGAAAAAAGTAAGATTTTCCAAAACAAAGAGTAAGAGAGAGTTGAGCCTTATCCCAAAAAAGTAATATATCAGTAGTTGTACAGGCAATGGGGCTTACCCAAGCAGTTTACACTTAGAGAATTCATTCGCGTTTCGTTGATCTTTATTTATTTTTTAACGTTACTTTTCAGTAAACAAAGGATTCATGTAACTTACAAATACTATGTCTGAACTCTTGTAGTATTTTCGAAGCTCGATTAATACAGTGCTCGTTGCCATAGCGACAGTGGTAGTTCAGAACAATATCCCTGAGGTACGGAGTAACGGGTTCTTCGTTGACGGCGGCCTCAAAGCCTAGATGTTCATACAGAGGTGTGGTTAGCTTCAAGATATACTCCTAAAACAAGAAAAAATGATAATACGAGCAGCTCATCACCATTTCAGTAACAAGACATAGAATAGAATATTCTCAAGAAAGAAATAAAAAAACAGATAACACGTGGCAGAGGTAAGCAAAACAGAAATAGGCTAGAAACATCTGTGTTTTAGTATTAAAGTAGCATACTTTTAGTATACACAAAAGAACGAGTGACTGAGCCCTGCAGTAGTATTTCCACTCCAGAGGGTTTCTGCCTCAGTGAGTACTAACCAGCGAGCCCCAGCGAGAACGAGCAATGTTATACATTAGGATGTTTTTTGGAAAAAGTAGGCTATGTCAGTCCCGGCTAGCCCAGAAATTTATTTTAGCCTGTTTTTGCCAAAAACAATAGACATAGATTTAAATAAAACAATTTAAACGGATTATATCGCGTATATTAATTATTTGAGCCTCCCTGACGTGGACAGTTGAGCGTAAACCCGCAGTCCTGCCATATGTGAAAGGGGTCACGGATAGGATTGGAAACATCTTGAGACGGGCTTCAATTAAAACTTATTTCAAGCCGACGAAGAAGATGTCTCAATACCTGAGGCCCGTGAAGAGCAGCATCCCTTTGCAGAGTGCTGGTGTTTACAAGCTAGACTGCGAGTGCGGTCTGTCATACATTGGCCAAACGAAACGTAGTATAGCTACACGGGTTAAGGAGCATGTAGCCGATATCAAGCACCGTCGTTGCAACAGGTCTGCAGTCTGCGAGCATGTCATGGACAGACCAAACCATTCAATTAAGTTTGATAACATTTCAATCCTTGCCAGAGAGAAACGAAAATTTCCCAGGATGTTGCGCGAGGCTATTGAAATCAAAAAATATCCCAATTTCAATTGAGAAGATGGTTTGTCATTACCACCAGCTTGGGATCCTGTTGTACATCTTATCAAGGATCAAGCGAGACACAAGACTGGATGCCTTGGGCACCGAACGGTGTAAAACAGATTAGTGTTAAAAGTAGTAGATGTAGAGTTTTTGTTTAAAAGTATATCATAGTAATAAATAAGGCAATCTGGGAGTTTTCTTCCGGCTGTTCTTTCTCCTAAGTAAGCCTTCTAGTGAACCGCTAGTAGATATTTTAAATAAAAATAATAAATGCCCTTCTGGCACATGTGTAACTGTCTTTACACATTAGGCCCATCTGGCGTGAATGAACACCTTTATTTTAAATTAATATTTATAAAATGGGTAGTTTGCACAAATGTAACTTTGACAGAGAAAAATTGTGGTTTTCTCAGTCAACCTTTGACAACGGTATCTGTATAGGTACCGAAACGTCAGGGAGGCTGAAATAATTAATAAATACTACGCGATATAATCCGTTTAAATTGTTTTATTTAAATGTGTGACAGTCGCGGAAACCGAAGAGAATATTAATAGACATAGATTTCTAAAATGAGCAAGACGATGGGGATCTGCTTCTATGGACGCCACGCCACTGTTACTTTAGTCATGGTAAGTACTTTTTTAGGTATTCAAGAATGATGTGGAGTCTGGTTTTGAAGTAACTAGTCAAAAGAAGCATCTATAAATCTCGTGGATATCTGAAGATTTTGTCACTATCTCTTGGGAGTATCGTTGCTACTCTTTTAAATCTTCTTCCACAGCACAGGAGCCTTACCACAATCTTTATAAAAACTATCCAAAAGCAGTGCAGGAGCCTTACCACGATCTCTTAACGCGACTCACTTTAGGCCCTAAACTGAACTGTATCGCTATTTCATACCATGACATTGTATTTACGACTCAGTTCAGATGACAGTTCAGTAAGAGCGTCTCAACTATTTCATTCTCTCATTTCAAGTACTTTTCGTACCACGATGTGTCACTTGAGACGAAACTGAATCGCACGAGTGTCAAATTTTGCGACTCATAAAAAGTTCCTCATTGAATGTATCGTTCTAGATAGTTTTGTGTAGAATATTTATTAGTTCTTAGCTTTTGTTCGCGACTTGTCTCGCACAGGTCTGGAAACGTGTCTGTGTAACTTCCTACCGTTTTATTCAGGGACGTATTTACCCTAGGGCGATCCGGGCTATAGCCCGGGGCGCCAAACCGACAGCGGCGGCGTAGGCGCCCCTGGCCGTTTGCATTTTGTTTTGGTATTGGCGCCTTTCAACCAACTATTACTTTTCACCTTTTTTTTGTCAATCCAAAATTTAAAATGAACATGAAAAATAACAAGAACAAATAGTTTTGGTCGAAAACATGCTTGTAAGTTTGTCAATATCTTCGGGGCGCGTCTGTAAGTAAGAACATGAACATGCTTCAAATATAGGGCGCGGACGCCGAGTGAGGTCGCGGGCCGGCAAGAGGGGCGGTGGCAATAGGCCATACATATATCAGCGTTGCCAGATCGGATCTTTTTACACTATATCGGTCAATTTTGTTACTACGTACCCCCGCGCCGAACAATTTTGCTCTCGCTGCGCTCGCGTTATTATCTATTTCTGTTACAATATATACGCACTACTACGTACGTACGCACCCCATCGCCGAAAAATTTAGGGTAGCAAAGTGTTTGACAGGTTTTTCAGAATACTGACGAGTTAATTTCTTTTGAGTTATTATAATACGATCTCTTGGATAATGCAACGGGGAATAAAAAGATGCACAATGCGCATAGATAAGAGTGCATTACTGGTAATAAGTAGATAGAACTTCGTGTTTTTCGGTTCCATATGACTACTGCAATACTACGGTAAAGAGCTCGTAGCTTTGTATGGATTTCATAGTAAGATACGTTTTTTTTCCGTAGCATTGCAGACTGTAGTAACTAAATTAGCCGCTCGAGGGTGCTTTACATCATGCTTCTTTATTTGGTTACTATTTAAGTTCTTAAACCACAATATGATTTTTAATAGATTGAATTATAAAAACAAGTAAACTATTTTGTAAAACAAAGAACTGGAGTTACAAACATTTGCACTGAACCTAAAATAGGCAACTATAATTGAACATATCTTTAAGCAGTTGATAATTTATTTATTATTCAAAAAAGTTACACAGCATTACAGTAATAAAACCAATAAGGCACTGAACTACAAAAATACATATAAACAAGACTTAAAACTAGTTAATTTAGGCGACACAACCGCGTGGGTCCTTTGCGTCGTCAGATCTGGTGTATAATTCGGCAAATTACCGCGGAACTGCCGAAACACAACACCCTTCCGCCAGAAGTCTGCACTTGCGATGGTGTCCTGCAGCGGCCGCGGCACGCACACCACAAATAACCGAACACGAGCAATCTAAACAAAAAATTAATAAACTTGAGAAGACAGTCGCGAATATTACTAACAAGTGCGTATATCTCGAAAAATGCAATGTTGCCCTTGAACAAAAGGTTAACGACCTCGAGCAGTCGGCGCGAAAACATAACGTCGAAATAATTGGCGTCGAGCAGCTTCCGGGTGAAAACATCAAAGATGTTGTATCTAAATTAGGTGAGGCACTCAACGTCAACACCACCGACATCGAATGGGCCAGGCGCGCTCGTCAACCACGCGCCGACGGCAAGCCCGCGCCGATCCTCGTCGGGTTCAAGGCCAGCGGCACGGCTTCGCGGGACACCTGGCTCGCACAACGGCGTAAGCTAGTAGATTTAACCAGCAATATGGTTACTAATGGATCAGCTGTGAATAAGATATACATCAATGAAGATTTAACCCACTCTGTACGAACCCTTCTATGGAACGCTAAAAAACAACTACAAGGAACCTACAAGTACATCTGGATATCAAACGGAAAAATATTGGTTAAAAAAAGTGAAGGTGAAAAAGCCATTTGCGTACGGGCTGAGAGCGACATCGTCGACCTAAACAAGAAGTAAATTACCTACCTACTTAGTGTTTATAGTGTTTAAATTAGTTCATTACATTCGCAGACTTAAATAACCTAGACTCAATAGTAGAAGAAACTGTTACTTGTGTTTGTGTCGATAAAATAGCCAGTTGGCGTATTAATAATAGTATTAAAGATTTATGCATTTTGCACGTAAACATATGTTCCTTAAAAAAACATTTCAACGAGCTTCTAGTTACTTTAAATGATCATTTAGAGCACATAAACATATTAGTGATTACCGAAGCAAATATAAGTTTCTCATTATTGCCACTTTTTAAAATAAAGGGATTTAAAGTTGACGCTTATACTCGCGATGGACGGAGAGGCGGGGGCGTGCTTGTTTACTCGCAAGAGCGGCTCGCCGCGCGTGCGAGCGAGACGGGTGCGCTGTCCGCCGCGTCTAACATGCGAGCGGCAGAGTGTGTTTCCATTTCATTTTATAATAATAACGAAAAAATTAATGTGATTTCAATATACAGACCACCTAGATATAATAAAGAAAATAGGCTTTTAGAGTTTTTATCCGAATTTCGTAATCTTGTAAACAGTATACCTAGTAATTCGAAGGCTGTAATTTGTGGCGACTTAAATATTAATCTATTAAATAACCAGGACCGTCATGTTATAGTATATGAGAGTATTTTGGCGGAATTTGGATTTACAAAATGTATTAAGGATGTAACACGAAAAGAAATAGCTATGGGTAAAATAGTAGAATCATGTATAGACCATATTTATGTTAGAGCACCTTCATCCATAATAGATTCGGCAATAATAACTCATAAGATCTCTGACCACTACTTTACTTCAGTTGCGATACAATGGAAACAGCGCCCTGCGGCAGGCGGCGGCTGCGCGAGCGCCGCGGGTTCGGATGGCCCGCGCGGGCCGGCCGGACCCGCGGCGCGCGCGCCGGCGCTGCCTGTTACTAGGCGCGTGCTAGATAATGCATTGGTGCGGGAAAAACTATTACAAACTAATTTCGAGGATTTAATCAAAATACAATGCCCTATTAAATTGTATGAAGAGTTCACTCTTTTGTTTAAAAATATCTATAACGAATGTTATAAAGTGCAACAAATTAGAAATGTATCTATTAGTAATAGGAATAATAAAAGTTGGATTAGCAATAATTTAAAAAAAATGATCTCAGAAAAGGATAGGCTATTTATAATATGGTGCAATGATCCAAAAAACATGTTGAAAAGACTAAATTATACTAAATATAGAAATAAATGTAATAAAGCCACATTGAAATGTAAGAACAAGTATGATAAACAAAGTATATTAAACTGCAATAATAATATTAAGAAAATTTGGGATAAGATAAATAGCTTATTAGGTAATAATAAGCAATCTTTAGATAGTTCCGTCCTTAGTAATATGGAAAAACACGGGAGTATTAAAAATATCTGTGATAAGTTTGCATTTAACTTCAATAGAGAAATAGAACAGATAAAACACATTTGCAATGACACATGGCTGGACCGTAATAGTTATGTAAGTAAGACGAACGTATATATAAGGTGGCAACCCGTGCATAGCTTAGACGTTAAAAAAATCATTCGCCAAATGGATAAAAATAAAGCACCGGGAAGCGACCTTGTACGTATGTCCGATCTGAAGCTAGTCATAGATAAGGTTAGTCCAGTCATAGCCAGACTAATTAATTTGTCAGTAGCTCAACATAAATATCCGGATAAGTTAAAGGAATCACTCGTTCGTCCAATCCATAAAAAGGTGACCGTAAATTATTCTCAAACTACAGGCCAATATCCATCCTTTCTAGTATAGACAAAATAATTGAAAAATGCATAATAAAACAAATTAGTTCTTCTTTACAAAAAAATAATGTATTAAATGATTGTCAACATGGTTTCCAAAAAAATAAAAGTACCTCCACTCTATTGTCAAAATTTACTGATGAGATAAATAGTCACTTAAACGATAAAAAATTTGTAGTTGCCATATTTTACGATTTTAAAAAAGCATTCGACACTTTAGAAACTAATACCCTTTTAGATGGAATGGACGAATGTGGTGTGGGGCAGCCGCTGAACTGTTGGTTCCGCGACTATCTCACATCACGTTCCTATCGTGTCAAGATTAGTGACAGCCTAAGTGAAGAGACTCAGGTAAGCTGCGGAGTCCCTCAAGGCTCTGTGTGCGGACCTGTATGCTACCTTATGCATGTTAACAGTCTATGTGGAGTAATACGTAACTGTTCAGCACACATGTTTGCCGATGATCTTTGTACCCTACGTGCCGGCACCAACATTACCGAGACATGTTACTTAGTTCAGCAAGATATAGATGCAATAGTAAAATGGTCTCACGATAATGGAATTATTTTAAATACCGAAAAAACTAAACTTTTAATTATACAATCACCTCACTTCCATAGAACAGAAGAACCATTGCCCATGTACACCCACAGCTTTAGTTGCTTTCACAATAGTTTACAAAACTGTCAATGCAAGCCCATTGAAAAAGTTGACTGTGTAACATATCTTGGAGTAAAAGTAGATACCACATTTTCATGGCACCATCACATTTATTATATCTGTGGCAAACTAAGAATACTTCTAGGAAAATTTTACCACCTAAGCTTTAAAGTGCCAAATAATATTTTAAAATGTCTATACTTTGCAATAGTAGATTCTATATTGGGATATGCTCTGGATTGCTACGGACTCACATTTAAATCTTTAATAGACAAATTAGAAGCACTACAAATAAGATTTCTAAAATTAATAGTGGACAAAAAAACTAAAAATAAATGTAATGGTAATTATTTCAAGCTATTTAAAATTTGTAATATACTCCCCGTTAGTTTAAAACATAAATATCTTCTAGCAGTAAACAACCATGGCAGTCGAGAGCATAACCCAATACTTATAGAACATAAGCATGGAACAAGGTCGGTATCAGCGGGCAAATTTGAGGTGCCAAGGGTCAGGAACTACTATGGAGATAGAACATTGAGCAAAAGAATTCCCTACATACTCAATAGTTTGCCCGAGAATATCCGACATGAGCCAAATAAGTCCAAATTTAAAAAATGCTTAAAAAAGCATCTGTTACTGACACTTGAATGACAAAGTTGTGTATTCAAAGTGTCACTCAAATGTTTAGCAGTAAATAAACTTTATTGAAATTATTATATAGAGACTCACACCTGCAGACAAACTGTACAAACAGTTTTGCAGGGAACTGTATATATTTAAGTTGTATACTTTAATTAATAAACAACAATAATAAAAAATAATAAATAATAATAAATGAGCTGAAGTACACGTAGTGCCGGGACTGCAGCTGGATAATATTGATATCATGGGGTCAAAAATATAAGCCCGATTTCAAAGGTCTCTATCTCGGCGGGAGACAGCTGGCGATAAAAACGGAGCTTTTAACATTGTCATTGACACACTTGATATTATATGGGTGATAAAATCACTTCACCGCATTTCCTGGTCACAATTTCTTTCCCCTGAACGAATACACTAAATCCGCGGTGGATTAAACTGAATTCGAAGATTGGCATACCACGTAAAATTCATTTGAAATTTAACAAATTTACATGTCAATGATTGACATGACATTATCACAGGCGGAAGGCGGCACACGTTCCGAGTCTTAATTACAATTCTTTTGAAATACAGACATTTTAAACTTTATTTCATTCAATAAAGCATTTGGTATGGCAAATATTGTCATTAAATTAAAAAAAGAACATAAGTCCGCTATGAAATATATGTCTTTTCTTTTCAAAATTACCAATTAGTTTTAAACAAAGTGTGCTGCGAAATTAATTTGTAATATTTTAGTTACCGAACGGATAGAAGCCAGAAAGAGATAAACATATACGAAACTCACATAGCGGCATCCCTTTCGCGCCGTAGCGTCTCAATTGCAGACCAGAGACAAATATCGGTCTTTCATTCACTTTATGCGATCGAGAATCAGCGCTGCTTTAAATGTGTTTTGGTACGAAATTCAGCGATTCAATTTAGGTGCCTAAACTGAACTGCACTGCTTTTGGATAGTTTTTATAAAGATTGTGGTAAGGCTCCAGTTCAGTTTAGGCACCTAAATTGAATCGCTGAATTTCGTACCATAACAAATTTAAAGCAGCGCTGATTCTCGATCGCATAAAGTGAATGAAAGACCGATATTTGTCTCTGGTCCGCAATTGAGACGCTACGGCGCGAAAGGGATGCCGCTATGTGAGTTTCGTATATGTTTATCTCTTTCTGGCTTCTATCCGTTCGGTAACTAAAATATTACAAATTAATTTCGCAGCACACTTTGTTTAAAACTAATTGGTAATTTTGAAAAGAAAAGACATATATTTCATAGCGGACTTATGTTCTTTTTTTAATTTAATGACAATATTTGCCATACCAAATGCTTTATTGAATGAAATAAAGTTTAAAATGTCTGTATTTCAAAAGAATTGTAATTAAGACTCGGAACGTGTGCCGCCTTCCGCCTGTGATAATGTCATGTCAATCATTGACATGTAAATTTGTTAAATTTCAAATGAATTTTACGTGGTATGCCAATCTTCGAATTCAGTTTAATCCACCGCGGATTTAGTGTATTCGTTCAGGGGAAAGAAATTGTGACCAGGAAATGCGGTGAAGTGATTTTATCACCCATATAATATCAAGTGTGTCAATGACAATGTTAAAAGCTCCGTTTTTATCGCCAGCTGTCTCCCGCCGAGATAGAGACCTTTGAAATCGGGCTTATATTTTTGACCCCATGATATCAATATTATCCAGCTGCAGTCC
The DNA here is from genome assembly GCA_932273695.1 of Apotomis betuletana. Classification (NCBI taxonomy): domain Eukaryota; kingdom Metazoa; phylum Arthropoda; class Insecta; order Lepidoptera; family Tortricidae; genus Apotomis; species Apotomis betuletana. The sequence goes on from OW026306.1 coordinate 24,251,080, forward strand.
CGGCACTACGTGTACTTCAGCTCATTTGTGGTGTGCGTGCCGCGGCCGCTGCAGGACACCATCGCAAGTGCAGACTTCTGGCGGAAGGGTGTTGTGTTTCGGCAGTTCCGCGGTAATTTGCCGAATTATACACCAGATCAGACGACGCAAAGGACCCACGCGGTTGTGTCGCCTAAATTAACTAGTTTTAAGTCTTGTTTATATGTATTTTTGTAGTTCAGTGCCTTATTGGTTTTATTACTGTAATGCTGTGTAACTTTTTTGAATAATAAATAAATTATCAACTGCTTAACACGTTGGACGCCACGGGGGGCACCAGTTGAGCCACACTCAAATAGCTTTGAGGGCCAGTTAAAAAATAATAAAATCGACAAAAATGAGATTTTGGTATTTATCGACAAATGGTTTCTAAAATGCATAAAAACTATGGTACACGTTGAGATAAATGTTTATTGCTGTTTATTTAAGAAATATCCAAGTGTCGTTCAACTGGTGTCCCCCGCGGCCTCAGCGGAAGAAAAAGCGCTATTCCGTTGGCGGGGGCCGCGGGGGTCCCGCCGTCGCACACCTCGCCCGCCCGCGCGCGCCACAGTTCCTGGGCCCGCGTGAATAGGTTTTAGTTTTTATTTTACTATGCCGAATGTTAGGTTTAAAATAGTTACTTCTGATACAAATGTGGAAAGTATGATTATTTCCTTGGCAAGAAGACTACATTTCAACACGTGTATAATACAGCATTTTACAATGCATTATGCGAGGAAAGATTCAACAATTATTAGCGATAGTGTACAGTGCTACTATACTATGCTGTTTATAAGGGTAATTTAATGCATAGAAAAATATGAAAATGATCCAAACTCGCGCAATCTGCACCGCACGGGAATGGACTTGCCTGCGGAGCGCAGTACTTCGTCGTGCCGGGAAGAAGGTATTATGGACAACCATTCCCACAGGGGGCGTACGCACTATGCCGGTCGTTCAGGATTGGATCGCTTTGAATTCATAAGATTACCCTTAGAAAAGGTGCTTTCCGAGCATATGCATTCTAAACTACAGGAAATTCATAGTAGGTGCGTGCCACAAAATTCGTGGGTTGCGCATGATCTTCTTTGATGTTGGTTAAAAAATCAAAATACTAAATACATCATTTAAAAATATCTTATTTTTTATTCTAATGTAAATCAAAACTTGTAAAATATGCATATAAATTGCGTAATATTTATATACGTTTTATATAACTTTGAACATTCTACCATCGATTGTGGAAAATCACTCATAATTTTCTAAGTCGTTATTGAATTAAAAAACCAACAACTCTTGGACCTTCTACAGGGCCACGGGGGTCCCCTCAGGTACACATAACCGAGATATAATTGAGCGACGGCCCAGCAGAGGAGTTTGAAATTAGGTCTGACTCGCGGTCATATGGTGCCCCCCACGGCGCGAATGGAAAGTGTATGTGTCGCTCAACAGGTGGCCCCCATGGCCTAAATGAAAATGCATAGTATTTCTTATGGCGTTTAACGTGTTAAAGATATGTTCAATTATAGTTGCTTATTTTAGGTTCAGTGCAAATGTTTGTAACTCCAGTTCTTTGTTTTACAAAATAGTTTACTTGTTTTTATAATTCAATCTATTAAAAACCATATTGTGGTTTAAGAACTTAAATAGTAACCAAATAAAGAAGCATGATGTAAAGCACCCTCGAGCGGCTAATTTAGTTACTACAGTCTGCAATGCTACGGAAAAAAAACGTATCTTACTATGAAATCCATACAAAGCTACGAGCTCTTTACCGTAGTATTGCAGTAGTCATATGGAACCGAAAAACACGAAGTTCTATCTACTTATTACCAGTAATGCACTCTTATCTATGCGCATTGTGCATCTTTTTTTTCCCCGTTGCATTATCCAAGAGATCGTATTATAATAACTCAAAAGAAATTAACTCGTCAGTATTCTGAAAAACCTGTCAAACACTTCGCTACCCTAAATTTTTCGGCGATGGGGTGCGTACGTACGTAGTAGTGCGTATATATTGTAACAGAAATAGATAATAACGCGAGCGCAGCGAGACCGAAATTTTTGGCCCGGGGATGCGTAGTAACACGATCAGATGAAAACGCGAGCGCAGCGAGAGCGAAATTGTTCGGCGCGGGGGTACGTAGTAACAAAATTTACCGATATAGTGTAAAAAGATCCGATCTGGCAACGCTGATATATGTATGGCCTATTGCCACCGCCCCTCTTGCCGGCCCGCGACCTCACTCGGCGCCCGCGCCCTATATTTGAAGCATGTTCATGTTCTTACTTACAGACGCGCCCCGAAGATATTGACAAACTTACAAGCATGTTTTCGACCAAAACTATTTGTTCTTGTTATTTTTCATGTTCATTTTAAATTTTGGATTGACAAAAAAAAGGTGAAAAGTAATAGTTGGTTGAAAGGCGCCAATACCAAAACAAAATGCAAACGGCCAGGGGCGCCTACGCCGCCCCTATCGGTTTGGCACCCCGGGCTATAGCCTGAATCGCCCTAGGGTAAATACGTCCCTGAATAAAACGGTAGGAAGTTACACAGACACGTTTCCAGACCTGTGCGAGACAAGTTGCGAACAAAAGCTAGGAACTAATAAATATTCTACACAAAACTATCCAGAACGATACATTCAATGAGGAACTTTTTATGAGTCGCAAAATTTGACACTCGTGCGATTCAGTTTCGTCTCAAGTGACACATCGTGGTACGAAAAGTACTTGAAATGAGAGAATGAAATAGTTGAGACGCTCTTACTGAACTGCATCTGAACTGAGTCGTAAATACAATGTCATGGTATGAAATAGCGATACAGTTCAGTTTAGGGCCTAAAGTGAGTCGCGTTAAGAGATCGTGGTAAGGCTCCAGTACCCCGATCATGTTGTTGTTCGTTCAACTATTAGTCATGTGATTTTTTTTTCAAAAATACGCATTCCTAAATATAAAACTTAACACTAACTTGGAAGATGTTGTACACCGGTGTGCCACTCAAAACCATATCCAAGTAACTCCAGGCACTGTCGACGGATCCCCAGGGAATGTAGTCTGTCTCACGTTCCAGGTACAGGGATAGATCGAAGGCATGGTGATAGTCCTGAAAGCCATGTGAACGGTTATTATGCATTTTAGGATCTAAGCGGATTCCGTCACAATGAAAGTAAATTAAAAAAAAACGGCAGTACAGAAAAGTGACAATGTTGTCACATTACAATTACAAAAGAACGTTTCATGCGGACATTTATATCAATGTTATGAAGCCTCTCCAATATATTTTGGCGATAATAATGATTGTAATGACAATGATACTCACAAGGCGGCCATTTGTAGCGAGATTAAATGCATCGTCGACCAGCTGAGCTCGGTTCAAAACGTGGATGCTGTCGTGAGATTCGGTCAAAACTTCGGTAAGTGCCACCCAATTAGAATGATCGTAGTTTACTCTGTAGTAACCTACAGAAGTTCAAAGATGATTTCTTACTAGTTCAGTATATATAAACATAACTAAACGTGTTGCTTAAGCGCAAGACTCGGCAAGAGCGGACCAATTGAATTAGGCGGTTTCTTTATATTTTTATTAATTCCATGTTTGGAGTATATCTTATCTCTTTCCAAAAATTGCTCAGATGACGGTAAAAATATTTTTTTTCTTTTTGAGATTTATTATTTTTACACAACTTCAGGTTAGTTGGCACGGTTATAAAAATAGAATATAATCTGTAACTTATATTCTGATAACAGAGTGAACTTTCAGACGGCTTTTGCAACCTTAGCAGCTCCAAAACTGACCCACGCAGACTATTTTTGCAAGTTTGAGACCCCATTAACCAGGTTACCAGCTGCTTATTGCCATTGAGTGATGAACTCGAATATTTGTATCTGGGTCATGAATGTTAAATAATAATAATAATAACTGCTCACTTACTCCTTTGGCATACTAAGGTGGACTCAGACTGCGCTGGACGCCCTGGATACGAGGGTCCGTCAGCTGCTCACTACACATCGCATGAGGCACCCACGCTCGTCAGTTATGAGAATGTACATCCCGCGTAAGTGTGGGGGCCGTGGCTTTTTAAACGCCAAGGACCTCCATAACCGCGAGGTGTGCAGTCTTAGGGAGTATTTCCTAAACAACGAGTGTGGGATTCATCGCGATGTAGTAGCAGTTGACAAAGGCCTCACCTCTCTCTCCTTAGCAAACGAGAACTGGCGCAGACCAAAGGTGCTTAGCATCGATGACCGCAGGGCTGTATGGAAGAGCAAGGAGCTACACAGGCGGTTCTACAAGGCCCTTACGGGGCCCGATGTAGATCTGCTCGCGTCGGTGAACTGGCTACGCTTCGGGGATCTCTTCGGGGAAACCGAAGGTTTTGTCTGTGCAATTGCGGACGAAGTAATGGTGACGAACAATTACCGGAGATATATCCTGAAGGACGGTACGGTCGACATTTGTCGGGCATGCCGCCGTCCCGGTGAGTCACTCAGGCATATAATCTCCGGTTGTTCTCATCTTGCTAACGGCGAGTACTTGCACAGACATAACCAAGTAGCCAGCATCATTCACCAGCAACTTGCTCTTCAATACGGTCTTGTGGGGTCTGAGGTGCCGTACTATAAGTACGCACCGATGCCAGTTCTTGAGAATGGTCGTGCTACGCTCTATTGGGATCGATCTATCATCACGGACAGGACTATTGTAGCCAATAAGCCTGACATCGTTTTGGTAGATCGATCCAAGCGCCAGGCAGTGCTCGTCGACATCACCATCCCCCATGACGAGAACCTCGTGAAGGCCGAGAAGGACAAACTCAGCAAGTACCTTGACTTGGCTCACGAGGTGACCGCCATGTGGGATGTTGACTCGACGATCATTGTCCCGATAGTCGTTTCGGCGAACGGTCTTATAGCGAAGAGTCTCGACAAACATCTTAAGAGACTCTCGCTAGATGGCTGGATCAAGGGCCAGATACAGAAGGCGGTACTCCTGGACACGGCGCGCATCGTCAGGAGGTTCCTCTCTCTGCAGCCCTAACCACCGGTAGCCTGGGCCCTGCCCCGCTGCCGGCGGCAGCGGCACCCTAGGTTAGGTTTTTTTATAATATGTTTATATATTTTGTAATTTCTTTATTGTATTTTACTTTTTATATACAGATATTGTAAAAACCTAGCCTAAGAATTAAAATAAATAAAGGACATAATAATAATAATAATAAGCCCGCAGGGCAGCTTGTGGCGAGCTGTTGGGGAGTGACGACCCCACGGACCCGAGTCCCGAGATCTCCAGAGAGTCGGTCAGGGTCCTCGTCTCCGGTGTGCCTTCATCGGCCGGAGTGGAAACCCAAGAGGACCCGTAGGACTCTCAGCTCTGGCTTGCCTTTATTGGCCGTCCAGAGAGGAGCGTTAGAGCTATATGCTCCAGGGGTGGAAGTGTTAAAGGGCATCACGCCGCGAGTAACTTCGGAGAAAGCGCAGCACACCTCTCGACACCCCTGAGCCCTCACGCTCGTGTTGCTTCCGGCCGTCGGCACGATGGCATTACGGGGCCCACCTAGTGAGGGGCGAGTCACCACCCGCCAGAGGTAACAGTCGCATTGATGGTTACGGCGGGTGAAGTTTTTCTACTGCAATAGCCCAAATAAATAGTCCACCCAAACTTCATTTTAATAGCCCGGTTTCTTTTTCATATCAATGCAATAGTTCAACCACCTGCTGGGACCTGTTCATGGATGTATCATCTTATTGATATGATCAGGAACGGGTTCCAGCAGGGCTACAACCACAGCAAATTTCTCCAAGGGGCCTCTACGTGTTGGATCCATATCCCCACGCAAGCCTTCCAAAAGACCGGGACATATGAACCCGTGACTCAAAAAATGAGAAACAAATATAATAATAAATATCAGACAACCTCACACAAATCAACCTAGTCCCAAATTAAGCTCAAGAAGGCTTGTGTTATGGGTACTAGGCGACGATATACATACTTATATAGATAAATAAATACTTAAATACATAGAACATCCATGACCCAGGCACAAATATTCGTGTTCATCACACACCTGTAGAAGCATCGGCTCGGTGATCGATACGCGTGTGGTGGTTTATTTTTATTTGTAAACCTTAGAAATATGGCGAAATCTACCGTAGACGCCTTAGAAAAAGTGTTAAGAAAGTTTTTATTACCAATTGAAGCAAAAATTGGGTCTGTTCTTACGGAATTAAAAAGACTAGAAGGAAAAGTCTGCAATTTAGAAAACGCCCAACATTATTGCAAGGAGTGTAATCCACGTACCTCAAGCGATACTAGCCCGAACGGATCGACGGCTTCCAAGACGTGCACAAAAAATCCCGTGGCAGCGGTCGAGTGCAAAACCAAACCGACGAGCAGCGCGCATCGGAAGCTACCTACCCGAGTTAGGGCCTTATCACACTTGCGATTTGCGAGCGTATTTTGTATGAAGGCGATCGCGCAGCGTGTTCGCCGCGTCACTTATTTGTATAGAAAATACGCTCGCAAATCGCAAGTGTGATAAGGCCCTTACCGCGACCGAGGCGCGGCGCAGCTCACTACCCGCTACCGTCGATACGGCTACAACCACTTCGGATGCCATAACAAAATGCACGGACACTCTAGAAACACCAGTCCCACCACTAGCATCAGTTCCAGCCCCACCGACAAATGAAAACATCGACGACGGTAGCTATGTAGGCGAAAAAACTGATACCATAGATAGCCCGTGGATAAACGTGTCCTATGGCAATCGCCGTAAGCGACAATCGCAATCGCGCCCGACGCGCATCGCCGTCACTGGTACCGGGCCCGTCGACGAGTTGAAAACGGCAGAGCGTATGAAAAAAATTCATGCATGTTTTTTAAAATTCGATACAACGCCAGAAGCTATCAAGTCGTATATCTCTAAGAAAATTGGAACCACCGACTGCACAGTCGAAAAGTTACAACTTAAACACGATCACTATGCATCTTTTGTTATAACGGCTTCCCAAAGCAACTTCGAATCCCTATTGTCCGCCAGAAATTGGCCACCAGGATCACAGGTGAGCGAGTGGTTTCGAGGAGGCGCCGGGCGCGCGAGGCGCGCTCCTACCCACCGCCGCTCTGTCACCACCGACGGAGCAGCCACAGCCCTACCACCAATATCACCAAATTTCAACCCAAGAAACCCTCACAGTATGCCATCAAAATATTAGGGGATTAAACGGCAAAACTAGGCAGCTAGAAGTATTACTCAACGACGACTTGCGATGTGATGTGTTAATTGTGAGTGAACATTTCCTCTGTGAACACGAAATTCAATCTGTAACTCTAACTAATTTCGACCTTATGTCGTATTATTGTAGACCTACTATCGAACGCGGTGGGAGTTGCATTTATATTCGATCTAACATTAAAGCCGTAAACAGAGCTGACTACTGTGAGCTATCCCGTGAACAGATATTTGACATCTGCGCCGTATACCTAGTAGACGACGACCTTCTCATAGTAGGCATTTATCATTCCAATCTAACCCACCATTCAGATTACCTGGAGTTATTCGAAGGCTTATTGGAGAAAATAAATGATGATAGATTGTCCGCCATCATAATGGGGGATATAAATATTAACCTAGACGCTAACACCCCAGCGAAAAAGCAATTACTAGATATTTTAACTGCGCACGGGTTTAGTCAGTATGTCAACGACGTCACTAGACGGGACGGGGACAGCGCCACCCTGCTAGACCACGCGTACGCGAACATCCGAGACGATCGAGTGTCCGCGCTCTGCGTCAGCACCAACCTGAGCGATCACGTCGCGCAGCGACTGACCGCCCCGCGCCCCGAGCGCGTCCCGCCCCCTCAGGTGATAACAAAACGAGTGTTTAGTCATAAAAACCGAGCGTCATTTGTTAATGCGCTCGAATCAATAGATTGGCAAGGAATAGTCAACAAACACCGTGATGAATGCGTACAATTTGCAATTAAGGTAATTAATATTTTAACTTTTTTGCTTGATATTCATATTCCTCTAAAGAAAATTACAGTGCACCCTAATAAAAATCCGTGGATAGATTCCGAAATCGTTAATAGGGTACTTGACACGTGTAATGAATAATTATAAAACGTATTTTTACATGTAGCTTATGATTCCTAGAACCGAAATAAGTAGTTACATTTCAATGAAAATGATTTAATAAATTAATATTATTTAAATAAGTTTCAGTTTTTTTTATCTGTGAGCCAAATGATCAAAACGACGCCATCTTGCTAATGACGTCACACCGGCACAAACAAACGGCTGCTGTCAAAAATTAAAACTGACAAAACTGTCGTTCACTTTAATTATGTTCAAAGAGAATATAACACTACGTTATTATGTTGTTACGATTGGATTCATCTTCTCACACATTTAATACATTTTTGGTTTATAATTACCTAATAATCGAGATCTTCAAAAATGGAAGAACATTATATCAAAGCAGACAGTGATAACTTACCCAAAGTGGATTCATGTAAGCAGCCCACTTTTTTGGTACGAATACCGACTTTTGTTCAGCTGAATTTAGGAATGTAAAAAGTGCACAGTATTACCAAATATACTATGACCTTGTATCATAGAATATCCTTTGTTATAGAGTAAGCAAGAGAATCTTATGGCGATGATGCCATAGGTTATGTTCAGCTTCGACGTGAGGCGAGTTTATGCACTGTTAAGTGTAAAGTGTGTCCGGAGCACAAAATAAGAAAACCACCATATGCCGTGACTATGGTTATTGATGAAAAGGAGAGTAAAGTTCTAAGAGTGAGGAGCCATCTTGTATTTCAACAGAATGTTACTGGAAAATTTTGTGACCACGAATTGCAGTGCGGTGTATCACCCATATATTTACAAGTGTGCCAAACAATGACAATATTAAGAGCTCCGTGTTTATCGCCGCCGCAGTCTCCCGCCGAGATGAAGACCTTTGAAATCGGGCTTACATTTTTGACCCCACGATATGTTCTCTATTTTAGATTCAACGCTAATGTTAGTAACATCTTTACTCCAGTTATTTGTTGTACAATTGTTATTAAATGCTTAAAAATAAAATAGTTTATTCATTTACTTGTTTCTATTATTCACTCTATTAAAAATCTGTTAGTATATGTATCAAAATAAAATTATAGTCTCTGCTAACTACTACTAACGCCATCTAGTGTTAAGATTGTAACTAACTACAATGTATATACCATTGTTCTATTGAAATAAATGACAGTTTGTTGCGAATATCCAACGTGTTTTAATAGGTTATGGGCTGCTCCCGAATTTATCAGTTATTTTAGTTTAAAATAGATAAATTTGTGCTCGTTGATTCGCGGAAAAATGAACTCGAACTATATTGCTAGTGTGCCAAAGTTAAAAGGCAGGGAGAATTATGACGAGTGGTGTTTTGCGGCTGAAAACTTACTGGTCTTGGATGGGATGGACAAGTACATCAAACCACCTACCGATTTTGAAGTCAAGCCAGCGGAAGATGCAAAAACGAAGGCAAAGTTAATATTAACTATCGATCCAGCTTTGTACGTGCATATCAGAAACACGGAATCTTCAGCGGAATTATGGACTAAGTTGAAGACCATGTTTGACGACTCCGGTTTCTCGAGAAAGATAACCTTGCTTCGACATTTTGATTTCCATAAGATTGGACAGTTGTGACTCGATGGCTACATATGTCACACAAATCGTCGAAACAGCTCAACGGTTAAATGGCACAGGATTTACAATAACCGACGAATGGGTGGGATCATTATTATTAGCAGGTTTGTCCGACCGTTATTCTCCGATGATAATGGCTATAGAACATTCGGGTATTCCGATAACTGCTGATGTCATAAAATCAAAGTTGCTTGACATGGAAGTTACCAATGAGTCTGAAGTCAGTGGCGCTGCATTCGTTGCGAGAAATAAATATTACTCTGGCAACACTAAGCCGAAGAAAAATGGCGGTGCATTTACGTCAAACAAGAAGACAGTTACAGATTCAATAACAAAGGAAGTCGTTTGTTATAAATGTAAAAGCAGCGGACATTATCGGAACCAGTGCCCGTTATTGAAGAAAACTGCAAACAAATGCGTTTTTAACGTGGTTTTTATAAACGGAAAGTTTAACAAGACTGAGTGGTACGTCGACAGTGGTGCAAGTGCACACATGACTGTAAACAAGGATTGGATTAAAAACATGAACTTAACGCCGTGTTTACCAGAAATCGTTGTTGCTAACGAATCAAAAGTATCAGTGGATTGTTCCGGAGATGTAGACATTGTTTCGGATTTGGAATGTCACATAACTGTCAAGAATGTGCTATGCGTGCCTAGTTTGACAACAAACTTGTTATCAGTTAGCGAGCTTATCAGGAATGGCAACAATGTCGTATTTGAGGAAAAGCATTGTTATATTTATGACAGAAGTGATGCTTTAGTTGCGATAGCCGATTTAACTGATGGTGTTTACAAGTTGCGATTGCAGTCGCCGAGTTACGTGTTGGCAGCTCCTGCAGTTACCGGTAAATTATGGCACAGAAGGCTAGCTCACATCAACAGTCAAGATATGAACAAAATGAGAAATGGCATCGTTGATGGCCTGTCTTATGATGGCTCGTTTGACATAACAAAGGCAGAGTGTACTACTTGTTGTGAGGGAAAGCAGATGAGGTTGCCATTCTCTCATGTTGGTGAACGAAGTACAGAGACGTGTCATCGTATACACAGTGATTTGTGTGGACCTATGGAGGTGAACTCTCTAAATGGCAGCAGATATTTCATGCTATTTGTTGATGATTATAGTCGGATGACTTTCATCTATTTTATCAAGCAGAAAAATGAAGCTTTAAGTAAATTTAAAGAATTTAAATCTATGGTAGAAAACCAGCGAGGAAAGAGAATAAAGATCTTTCACACTGATAATGGACTTGAATACTGCAGTAAAGAATTTGAAAATTATTTAAAACAATGTGGTATTATTCACCAGAAAACAAATAGTTACACACCTGAACAAAATGGTGTCTGTGAAAGGGCTAATCGCACAGTGGTTGAAAAGGGCAAATGTCTATTATATGATGCAAAGTTGGGCAAGAGATTTTGGGCTGAAGCGGCCAGTACAGCTGTTTATTTGAAGAACAGGTCCATTGTGTCAGGAATACCTAAGACTCCTTATGAACTATGGCATGGGTCAAAACCCGACCTAAGCCATATCAGATTGTTCGGAAGTAAGGTGATGGTACATGTCCCCAAGGAGAAGCGCCTCAAGTGGGACAAGAAGGCCACACAGCACATCTTAGTCGGATATGGTGAAGATGTGAAAGGATACAGGCTGTATAATCCTACCAAGAACACCATCATCACCAGCAGGGATGTCATTGTGATGGAGCATGAGACAGGTGATATTGCAACCAGCGACGAGGCTATATGGATAGCAGAAGAGGAGACAGCACAGCATAGTGTGGAGACACCAGAGATCAGTGTGGAGAAGGAGAGCGGCGATTCAGTGGGGGAATCCTGTGTTCCAGCAGAAGAGGATCAATGTGAGAGCTCTTCAGATTCTTCAGTTTACACTGATGTTGAAGATACTCTTCATGAATCTCAAAGTGAGGTGCAGGTGCAGGAAGTCCAGACAACATCAGATCCAGAGCCGGAGCCTTGTGTAAAAACAAAGCGCCAAAGAAAACAGCCTGAGCGGTATGGCTTTAGCAACTTGTGTGTATCCAGTGTTGTTCCAGCATCTGAGGAGATCTCAATTTCGGAGGCTCTAGAGGGGCCTGAGAAGGAGCAGTGGAAGTGTGCCATGGCTGATGAGTTGCAGTCATTCGAGGACAATGATGCGTGGGAGCTTGTCAAAAACCCTGGTGATGTGTCAATAGTGAAGTGTCGTTGGGTGCTCGTTAAAAAGTTTGATGTGGACAATAATGTGCGGTACCGGGCTAGGCTTGTGGCCAAAGGCTTTACGCAAAAGCCAGGTGTAGATTACACTCGTACTTTTGCACCTGTTATTCGTCATTCTACTCTGAGATTATTGTTTTCTCTTAGTGTTAAAATGGGAATGAGCATAACGCATTTAGATGTAACTACAGCTTTTCTAAATGGTGTTTTAAAAGAAAAAATATACATGTCAATACCTGAAGGGTTTGCAAACAAAAGTGGGGGAAATGTGTTAAGATTAAAACGGGCTATTTACGGCTTAAAGCAGTCATCTCTAGCATGGTATGAGAAAGTAAAAGATTGTCTTTGTAAATTAGGTTTTAATAACAGTCAATATGAACCATGTTTGTTTGCAAAAACTAAAGGTAATATAAAGATAATAATTGGGTTGTATGTAGATGATTTTTTGATTTTTTCAAACAATGATAATGAAACTGAAATATTAAAAAATGTATTAGCTTCAGAGTTCAAGTTAAAGGATTTGGGTCCTGTCCGACAGTATCTAGGAATGAGAATAAATGTAAACAAAAATAAGAATGTTATTACTATTGATCAAACACAGTACATTGAACAATTAGTTGAAAAATTCCAGATGTCTGACTGTAAACCTCAAAGTACTCCAATTGAACCAAAATTGAATATAGAAAAATCTACAGAATCTTTACCTAATGTTCCTTATCAAAAACTCATTGGCAGTTTAATGTATCTGGCAGTATTAACAAGGCCAGACATTGCCTATGCTGTTAGTTATCTCAGCCAATTTAATAGTTGTTATAATGTTAACTGTTATAACTATGCAAAACGAGTATTAAAATATTTACATTGCACTAAAAATTATAGTTTAAAGTATACCAGTAATGACATGGATTTGCAAGGTTTTGTAGATAGTGATTGGGCATCCGATGCCTTAGACAGGAAATCCTATACTGGATTCTGTTTTATGATGTCAGGCTCAGCAGTTTCCTGGCAAAGCCGTAAGCAGAAGACAGTAAGTCTGTCTAGTACTGAATCAGAGTACACAGCGATGTCTGAAGCTTCCAGAGAAGCTGTATATTTACGAAATTTAATTCAGGAGATTACTGGAAAAATTATTATAATAAATTTACACTGTGACAATCAGAGTGCCATAAAATTAGCTTCTAGTGATCAGTGTCATAGCAGGTCAAAACATATAGATGTGCGTTGCCATTACATCAGAAATGTTATTAATGATAAGGTCATTAAAATTAAATATGTTCCTACTGAGGAGATGCCAGCTGACCTGCTGACTAAGGGTTTGTCTCATATAAAACATTATAAGTTCATGAATATGCTTGGTATTGTAATTGCATAATATTTAGCTTATTTTGATAAGTGGGGGTGTTAGTATATGTATCAAAATAAAATTATAGTCTCTGCTAACTACTACTAACGCCATCTAGTGTTAAGATTGTAACTAACTACAATGTATATACCATTGTTCTATTGAAATAAATGACAGTTTGTTGCGAATATCCAACGTGTTTTAATAAAATCATATTGTAGTTTAGAAAAGAAAATTAAATATTTTACAAGGAAAATATACTTAGGATTATTTTGTAACAAATTCGAGAGATTATGAGTAGTAACTAATAAAGAAGCGTGACGTAAAGCGCCCTGGAGCCGCTACTTTAGTGACTACAATCTGCAATGCTACGGAAAAAAACATATCTTACTATGTAATCCATACAAAGATACGACTTTTTTACCGTAGTATCGCAGTACTCATATTTTGGACCGAAAAACACGTAAAGTTAGCTATCTATGATTCTGACTGACAAGACAAGAGGAAAGTGTAGAGGGAAGGAGTAGCATCTTTCATGGAAGAATGTAAAAAAAATGTGTACAGCGGCAGCGGTAAATAGTCCCAAAAGGCTCCGGTAGCGCTAGCTAATTGGGAAAATTGTGCCAACTATTCCAGCATTTTGATTTTAACAAAAAGTAACTGATATGATCTGTTAGGAACAGGTAATTGTCTAGCTCTCTTGCAATACTAGCGCCACCAATTTAACACCTTTCCTTTCGCCGGACAATTTTGGATATATGAAAATTCTGCTCCTTCCTTTTTCATCATAGGCCTTTACATCTTTATCAGATGATTTTATGCAGCGTTTTTGTGGCAGTGTTTGAAATGACTATACAGTCCGATGCGGGAGCGACAGTGACGTCCGCAAGATTGACATCTCATTAGGGGGTCGTTTGATGATTGAGTTGGTGAAGTGACCCTCCTCTCATGTTGGTGTCTCCTCTCACGTTTCGCAGCCAGAGCCCGAAACCAACTTCCGTCATGAGCTTTGCAGCCTTTGGCAAGAGACGCTCTCCATTTGCTACGCTCGTTTGCCAAAGTTTCCCAATTAGCAGGGCTGATGCCAAACGTAAGCATGTCGCGCTTTGTGCAGTCCTTAAAACGTAACATGGGCCTCCCCACTCTTCTCTTAGCAAAAGCAACTTCGCTTAACAGGGTGCGTCTTGCGTCGGTTACATGGGCATTTTCCACCTCGACAGCGCACTTACATGGGAAACTCATATCGATGTAGTGTGCGGGAAACTCGGCCGTGCGTGCTTTGCGCTAAGGCGCCTAGCGCGCACCGCCGGGAGAACCGCGGTGCGAGAATGTTATTTCGCAACAGTACACTCGCTGCTGACATACGATGCAGAGCTATGGGCTCGTGCTGCTGACTGGAGACGCGCGTTCTCCATGCAGAAGCGAGCCGTCCGTGCGATGGCTGGCAAACCAGCAGATGCCCCTGCTCGGGATCTTTTCGCAAGTTTGAAAATTTTACCCTTACCGTGCATATACATCTACCAAATGGCAATATTCACGCATGAACACCTTGACATTTTTAAGCGTCGGGGAATTAACACCAGGTACCCGCTCCGCGACAATAAACACGCGGACAGGCTGGTCGCAGGGGCGCACAAGCTAGTCAGGTCGGAGCAGTCCGTTTATTTCCTGGGGCCTTCTATCTATAACCGCTTGCCCGAAAACGTCAGAAATGCAGCTTCCACCGCCACCTTTAAAAACAACCTCACGAAATGGCTGGCAGAGGAAATATTTTACAGCTTTGATGAGTTTTTTAATTTACCTCTTTCCATGTAAAACTTGTAAAAATAAGGAAAGATCAAATGTTATCCATATTACATACTTAATATTGCTGACATGATAATTTTAATAACTATTATTAATATTTTGGTACAATAATATGAATTTTTATGACCTGTAACAATTGTTATAAATAAATATTTCATTTCATTTCACAAATATTTGCCCTTGCCGGGATTCGAACCCGGGACCGTCGGCTCAGTAGGCAGTTGCTTAACCACTGCGCCAACCGCGTCGTCAAATATGTTATTTGTGTATAAGTATGTTTATCGTCGTCTAGTGTCCATAACACAAGCAGACTAGAGCATACTGTGGGACTGGATTAATTTGCGTGAGGTTGTCCTATATTTATTTTTTTATTGATTACCACCTCGGCTTGTTTAACCCTAGAGCAAGTTAATAAAACCTCACCAGTCTGCTGCTTATTAAAGATGATCCATTCAGCCTCAGCCAGGTCGGGTATATCGTAGGAGATGGCGGTGATGCTGTCGTCCAGCCAGGTCTGCGGTCTGGTGTCTGAAAAGTCGACGTTGGACGACAGCACCCAGTTCAAGGGTACGTGCCAACGCTCGTTAGAGGAAGCCGATGAGTTTTTTAAGAAACGTTCCTGTGGAGAAAATAATTTGCAATGAAAGTACTTGGCTACATGACAAAGGAGGGGGATGATAGAAGTATTGGTTGACCGACTGCCCGACGATGACAACGACGGCTTGTTTGGCTGCCCCAGGTATCACTGGTGAGATGCCATGAAGGGGATCTGGTGGAGTTGAACGCTGAAAACTCAGAAAACTGGCTGTCCCTTAACGGAAGCCTAGAATCATCGGGTCACTGATTCATCGGAGTAGGTAATGAAAAAAATATTTTTCAAAAATCATTAAATTACCAACAAATACCTATATACAAGTTAGTGCATAGTAATCAATCGTGCTTGTACTTAAAGCTGTGGCGTAATGACCCGAAGTAGATTTTATCTTCTGACACTTAAGACAGCAGGCTTCTCAATCGACCACTATTTATAAATAGGTAGTTGATAACAGGGAGTTCATTCAGGTTATAAGATATTGTCGCCCCCGCGGTACCCAGGATTCCCAACATGTCAATCGTTACAAAAACATTTTACCTGAGCAATGTAGATAGAGTTGGACTCGGGTGATGTCCGCCGCACCGTCAGGACAGGAAAGCCTCCCTGGTGCTCCCACCTAGTCATCACAGTAGATACAGCCCAGGGAATTGAATGTTCAGACTCGTCCAAAGCCTGTTGAAGAGCATTGTACAAGTCGTCTGGCGTCGTGGCGCGCCGAGAACTAGGAGTAGAAAATATTTACATTTAATGACTACGACATTTTACGTACATGGTTAACGCATTTTGAAGTCAATATTAGTTTGATGTGTTAAACATGTATTGTAGCGAGTCACGCCATCTAGTGACGTCGCCGTCATAGGAATTCATTGTTTCACGGTTCAATCTTAATAGCATTTAGCAGTTGGCATTCGCCACGCCATCTATCTCGATTCTCTGTAATTAACTTAGGAATCTCAATACATTCATTTGGGGAAAAATACACGATGTGTGTACAACTGCATTATACCAAATTATACTACATGTTTTGGGTAGAAAGCTGGGAGTGTAGTGCCGTATTATATTGTTGATAGTTAATTCAGTTTGTAATCATTCGGTGAACCGTTCAGGTCATCTGATCGCTGTACAGGACGGACATATTGCGAATTCATTTTACGGGCCGCAGGGCGCGATGCCATTAATTGTTACGTATAATAGCACAGATCATATAATACTACTATAATAGTTTCCGGGTAACGTTTCTGAGATATGCCATGCCGTATCTAGATGTAACTGTTCCGTGTATTTAGTTTTAAATAGATTTAAGATAACCTGTAAAACATTGTAAATTGTTAATGTAGGTACCCTTCATTTTTACTTATTTAATAAGCTTGCGTTCATTAGTTTGTAACTTGGTGATAATTTTGTGTCTCATATAAGTGGATTGTAAATTAATTCCTATGAGATTAAGTGATCTTAAACCTAGATATAATCAGTTAAATCAGTGTAGCGTAGTAGTAGAGTTGTTAATAAACGCAAGTGTAAAAATTACTTGGTTGTATTACTCGACGTGGCGTCCTGGGAGAAACCTACTATTACGGCGAGTGGAACTCGCATTTAATCCAGAGCTGCGTGGAAGTCGCTCCTGGATTTGGTGGCCCAGAAAACTACAGGCAGGCTGCAGGAAGCGGCTGCCCAGCGGCATCAGCGGAGGCGGCAGGTCAGGGTGAAGCTGTCCACGTTGATGCAATCGTCAAAGTAAAATAGTACTACATTGTTAGTGGGCCATTCGATGAGCGAGGGCCCTTTATTCAAGATTTAGGAAATCACCCCTTATATTCAACATTTCGGTAGCCGCACGAGTGGGACTCTTATACTATATTCAACATTTATCTTATTGGCCCATGGGGAGCCCATTTTATAAAAACATACATTGTAGATCTTACGATAAATTAGGTATACAAGATGAAATAAAAAAAATAACCTGTAACTGCCTTAAAATTAAGGTTATCTACTCATTTCCAGGTCCGAGACGTTTGAGTTGATGACCGATTTTCTAGCTGGTGTGGACTGTCTGCTCGTGTCCCTCAAGGGCGCATACTTTCTCCATTAATCTTTGCTATGTTCCTTAACGGAATAAGCAAGTCACTCTCCTCCTCGTTTCACCTCTATCAAAGAGTATATTCTCTATGCAGACAATTTTCTTTTTTACGCGATGGCCAACATCGATGATTTTGACTCTGATTTGTTTCACAGATCAATTCGGACCTGGAATCAATCTGTGCATGGGCTTCATCCTTTTCCAAGCTCTTAGATCAGGCTATGCCAGTCATTTAATTTAATTTAACAAATAGCATTACTATGGAGTTTGTCATGGGCACCTTATATTTCTGAGATCAGTAGAACACTTTTCGCGTCCTTTCATTAATTGAAGCGTCTGCAGAGTTCCCTTGCTCTTCATACGAAGATCTTGCTTTCCCGCCGTCTTTTACTCTCACTTCTCGACCACGGTGACGTTGCTTTCCTGGATCTCCGGGAGGAGTTACTTGATAAGCTGGAGTGCCTACAAAATATCTGTATCAAAGCAGGGCTAGCATATCTTGCCGCAACTTCATTTGTCGCGCGACTCTTCATCATCTATCATGCTTGCACGGTATTTAAAGGAAAGTGACAGGTAGTATATGTCGCGTGACAAAGAGTAGCGTCTCCAAGTTATGCTAGAGGTGCAGGTATATATTTGGTCTCCGCAAATTTGATCATGTGTACCGCGCTCAACTTAAATGGATTCCGATCCGCGCAGAGACTTACATGTTCTTTGTATTTTGTAAGGTGTCCTTTTAATTCATTCTTCCCCTCCTTACCTTGCAGAGAAGTTCTCTCACGTGACGGTTGGTAGTGGCCATCGCCTACGGTTAAGTGCGAATCTAGCTTTATCTATCCCACCTCATTGATCTCATGTATATAGCATGTCTTTTGCTGTGCGTAGTATGCGTACCTTGAAATTATGGCATAAATTGTCCCCCACCATAAGGCAGACTCAGTCCGTAGCATCGCTCAAGAGGATGTTAAAGAAAATGTGGGTAACAAACGTATGATTTGGTTGATGTTTTGTGTAATAATTATGATTATATTTATGTTAGCACTAATTTACACAAAAGTAGGAAGCCATGCTAATTCTTTTGACATTTATTTATTGTTTTTGTGTAGGTACAATAAAGTGTTTACATACATCACACGTATTTTTAATAAGTTTTCTTACCGCATTAACGGATTCTGTGAAAGTCCTTCCTGAACCGGGAATCGAATAAACAATTAACATACAGGATACCTCTTACTTGCTTCGTATGTAGATCATAATCCCTCTGCGGAAAACTGTAGGTGTAAGGAAGTGTTGCATCATGCGTATCACGGAGCCCGCTGTGGAACAAAATCGATATAAATTCAACATGATTTCCAATTATTTCTTATTTCAACAAATTACACTCATAAAACTTACACTTCCCATATGTAACCCTGTTGAAAGAAACAACGATCTGTGATGGAGTGTACACGGGGTGTGTCATGGGGTTGACGCTGAGGACTGCGTCGTCCTGCATCACGTTCTGGAGAACTAATAGTACGTACTGGTCCATCATGCGCCATTCTGGGAACACCTGGTTGATTAAACAAGCCTAGGTAATGAAATATGTATCTTACAAAAAAATCGGATATTTTATTGGTGACATGGTAATGCACGGAGTGTTTAAAAGGTTTGCCTTAGATCAGGTTCGGCAAGAAAAAATAACATTTTAAACCTTTTAACTGATCTTTTTTTAAAGCTTTTTATTTCTTAATTCATAAAAAGATATTGAGGTACAAGAGTCAATGCTTGTGTTAAATATCCTGGCTATGATAAAGCTGATAGACACTATAATGGTGATCTGCAAATAACAACCTTAAAAACACAAAATTTAGTACAACAGTATGTACAGTGTAAGTCGCTGTCTTCGGACCCAATAACCATTACCCAAAACTCTTGTGAACGTAAATTTGAGAGGCCTCACCATATCAGTAACGAAGAACCCGAAGAAGTAGGCAAAGCCCTCACTAAGCCAGAAGTAGGTCCAGGAACTAGGTCCGACCTCGTTTCCGAACCACTGATGAGCGATCTCGTGACTGATACTCATACCACTGGTGTGACGATAGACTGTAGACGTCACACCCTCTTGCACGAGCAGCGTCCGTTCTCTGATGATGAAAAGTTAGAAATTACATTGAACAATAAATGTTGTCCATCGGACCATAGAAAATAATACGAAACTACGATAACATTAATAACACAATGATAGTAAAAACGATACAGTTGAATCTTAACTCAAACCAAGATAGATTATACGTAGGTGGCTTCTTCGCTGAAGAAGGAACTCTCTCAGACAACGAAATTAGTTTCTTTGTACGTACTGCAAAGTGACTACGTTAAATGGAACAAAAATAAATAGCGCTAAATACAATATAAATAATATATTCAAAATAACCTGTTTCTCCTTCTAACCTCGTCTATGGTGATTCCCTAATTCTTTCTCAGGTAGGTGCGCAGCAGGGAGATTCGCTCGGGCCGCTTACCTTCAGTCTTACTATTCATGAAGCGGTGTCGTCTTTGAAATCCCCTCTGAATATTTGGTAATTAGATGACGGCACCTTAGGGAGGGAGCCTGAGGTCGTAAAGCAGGACTTGGCAATCCTTATTCCCCGTTTGAAGGGTATGGGGCTGGAGGTGAATGCGGGCAAATGTGAGATTTACTGCTGCGGACCTGCTTCTTCTTCTTCTTTAATTTCTTTGAGGCATTTGCTTCCTGGGCTCAAAGACACAAGACATTTACCCTCTTGGGTTCTCCTATTTTTCAAGAGGCGATTTCAAGTGCAATAGAGACCAGGAAGCGTCTGCTTTAGCTTGTTCAGGAGCGTCTAAAGGGTATTAACGCCCATGTTGCCCTGACCTTATTAAGAATGTGTTTTGCGGTTTCCAAAATAACTTATTTGTTGCGAACCACCCCAACATGGTTGTGCCGGGTGGCATTTCTGCTTTTGACGCCAAATTGAGAGAAACCGCGGATTTTTTTTTGAACGTGTCTCTTATGGGTCCAAGCTTCCTTGCCTTTACGTCACGGTGGCCTCGGTTTGCGGCGTGCGGGGGATTTAGGCTTGCCGGCCTTCCTTGCATCGGCACACGGAGTTGGCGGCCTTGTCTCTAAAATTTTAAATTCTTATGGAGACGTGGTTACCATTCCGTTTGTGAATGATGTACTGGCGATGTGGACAGCTCTTTACCCAGGTGCATCGCTGCCTGGAGCCCCGGAGATACAACGAGCTAGGGACAACGTGGGGGCCAAGGACGCACTTACACGGCTTATGGAGGTAGCCACTGGGGTTGATTTGGCCAGACTAAAGTCGGTGTCGAAAGTCGAATCGGGAGCGTGGTTATTATGGCTTTATCAGCTCTATTTCTAGGAACACTCCTGGACAACGACTCTTTGCGGGTGGCAGTAGCTTTCCGCCTGGGCTGCGATGTTTGTGTTCCTCATTAATGCATCTGCGGTTCCATGGTGGAAGCGAATGGCCATCACGCGTTGAGTTGTTGTCGGTGTTCAGGAAGGTTTCCACACCACCACGCTCTCAATGACATCGTGAGGAGGGCTTTGATATCGGCCAACATCCCATGTATTCTGGAGCCTCCAGGCCTCTGCCGCACCGACGGCAAAAGACCAGACGGCTTAACTTTGGTGCCGTGGCAGAAAGGAAGGTGTTTACTTTGGGACGCCACGTGAGTCAGTACTTTGGCCGCCTCACATCTCAGCCATACAGTCCGCACAGCAGATGCTGCGGCAGATTTTGCGGCGGTCAAGAAACGGGAGAAGTATTCGGCACTGGGTAATAAGGACTATTACTTTGTACCGCTCGCGTTTGAGGCTACTGGGTGCTGCGGGGCGGATGCTATAACCGTAATTCGGGCAGTGGGACGTCGAATTAGGGAGAGGGGATCTGACGCCCGTGCGGGTTCGTACTTGGTGCAAAGGTTGTCCATCGCCATTCAACGTGGTAACGCGGCTAGTGTGATGGGTACCTTTACGCCAGGGGCAACCCAAGGAGCCCTGTTCAGTTTGACTAGGCTTAAGCTAGTCTTAAGTATTATTATAATTTTTATTTTGTATGTGTATATTTTTGACATGAATAAATTGTTTATACATACATAAATACAATAATATAAATAGACACTAGACATATAAGAATCTGAAATAACCTGTAAATAATCAGACCCCAATTTTCCATGGCTTCAGCAACTAAGTCGGGAACTGCCACTTGATCTATTTTAGGAATGACGTATTCAAAATCAGTGTATTCTTCTAAGACCACCATGCTTCTCTGACCAAATTCGATGGCAAACTGAGCCGTGTTTATGATTTTAGGTCTCGTGTATACTTGAAGTGGAATGCGGTATATGGGAGGGTAGATATTTTGGTGGCTAGAGACATAAGTAAAGTTGGCTACTAGGCAAGCCAATAAGTATGTGGACATCAGTGGAGTATCCTCGAATTCGTGCTTAGCAAAGCCAGGAACATCTTCCCTGTAAAAACAGTCAATACTATTAAAAACTCACATCTTTAGGGGATCACAAAATTGGCATGGAGATCTTTGGTACAGCATTGGCAGTTTTGCTTAGTTTCTCTCTTGTCGTATACCACTCCAATACAATCATCCAGTTTACTAAAGTAAGAGTGCTAAACACGAAGAATTTCGTAAATTGACGCACTATCATCTATTTCTATTGCTCGCTATATATTCTTTGTGCTCAGCGTTCTTATTTACTGGGATATTCTACTTTGCTTTATTAAATCTACTCACTTCAGTGCTGTCGTTCTCTCGGGCATATTGGAGAGCACGACCGAGTTTTCGGCGGGTGTGTATATGGTGGTCCGGAACACCGCTTTTAATCCCGGCTCATCGTAGCACGGGAGCGCGCTCCGGGCAAATACCGGTTCAAAATGAGATGTAATGAGGCGGCTGAAAGATTGTTCTTGCTTTAATAATAATAAGTAATATTAAAAACATCCATCATCAACGTCCAATACAGTAAACCAAGACTAGAGAAGGAGAACTGAAGATCGAGTTCAGTAGCGTACCATTGAAGATACCTATGTTCAGGAGTGGATAAATAAAGACTGATGATGAAGAACTAATGTACTCTATATGACAGAGTTGTGGACATTGGAATGACCTGAAATTATTGGTTCTCAAAAAAATATTAAAACTCGAAAACCGTCCACGAAATAAACTGATTACCTGGCAAAAGTGAACAAAAGCCGATGGATACAGAAAGCTTGACATGCTCTTTATATCCAACACTACGTGTTAATTCGTTTTATTGAAAAACTGTTTTTATTAGTCAATGTACGTCTGAAGTTTGTATGTTGAAAACTTATATATGTTGTTGTTTGGTTATAATATGCTACAAAACGAAAATCTTAAAATATACTTACACTGGCGTGCCCTCATCGTAATACGTAGAAAAATAAATTCCACGCGGGCTCTTAGAGAACCTCGCGACGTAGTCGACTTCGATGACAAGAGCCTGGTGAGGGTTGATCTTCCTGGTCAGTTTGATCTTTAGCAAATGTGTGTCGTTAGTAGCCAAATCGTAGCTGCTGAACAAATCCTTGTCAAATCCATCTCTGTAAACCCTGATTCCCTCGATGTTTATCTTCATAGCATGCATGACTATCTGAGCGGTTTTGTATCTGATAATAATTCTCATGGTGACATGCCCGCAGAAGAACTCAGTGTTGCCAGGGTCTAGATAAAGTTTCACATCGTAGAAGGTGGGAAAGGACTCGCCGGGGAGGAGGTACTGGGCAGCTAGATCATCGTTTGTCGGAACGACGCTTGAGGACTGGGAGTTGGCAAGGGTAGTACCCAAAATGGTGAGGCTAATAAGTAAATACATATCTGAAAAAGAAAAAAAGATAAATCATAACTTTCTTAATCAAGGAATCGAAAGCCATTCACTCTCGGATACTTAAGAAAAAGGTATTTACAAAAATATAAGTACACAAAATTGTCATCTAAGTACATATGTCTCGTGGGAGAAATGGGCATTGAAATTGGCGGTAAAAAGCTAACAAATCTACGATTTGCCGATGACATTGTTCTTTTCTCCCACACGGCATCCCAGCTACAACAAATGCTGCGAGATCTCAGCACGGCGGGCTTTCAGGTAGGACTCACAAGAATAGAGCGAAAACTCAGTTGATGACCAATGGAGCAAAGTATAAAGTCACGGTGGATGGGCAGGACATACTACACTACGTCGACGACTACATTTTACTTGGGCCAGATAGCTTCTTTCGAAAACAGGCAGTGTAAAGAAATCGATAGACGTATCACAAACGCCTGAAAAAGCTTCTGGTCCATGAAGGCTTTATTGATGGGTGACCTTCCTCTGTGTCTTAAGCGCAAACTCGTCGACGTACTGCCCATACTGACGTATGGTGCTCAAGCCCGGTCATTGACTGAGGCTCTAAAGTCTAAACTGAACTGAAATGAGACTGGGCTGGACATGTCTATCGCATGCATCCGAAAAGGTGGGCCACAATAGCAACCCAATGGATCCCACAAGATGGATATCGGAAAAGAGGCAGACCGAATAGGAGATGGCGGGACGATCTGGACTACAGAGAATGGCAGAACCGCACTGGCAATAGGATTTAATGGAGAAAAGAAGGCGAGGCCTTTGCCCGGCAGTGGGACACCTAAACAGGCTATAAAAAAAGTACATATTATGTAGTTATACATACATAGAAACAGATAAATTAAAACTGACAAAGCAAAAAGGTAATGTTACTTCAAATAGTTTGATACGTAAATGGCATTAGTACCTAATACCTTGTTTTATTTTTAGTTTATTTTGTTACTAACAATCTATGGATCTTTTTTTTGCACGAATTAAATCATTTTTTTTTTATTATTTATTTAATACCAGGCTTATCCGTAGGATAACAAGATACATCGTATACATTAATTTGTTGGTAATTAATGCATAATAAATAATTCAATCCTTTTTTCAGCGCATTTTATTTATTTACTTATTGAATGACTACGTATAGTTAAAGTTTTCTGTTATAATTATAAATGTCTCCCTAAACTCCCAACTTTAGCGAGCTATAGAGCATTTACTAAATAATGTACATACTCATAATCATAACAGTGTATTTAATTCGCAATTTTAATTTTAAAGTCAAGGATAAAGTCAAGAATATACAAAGACCAGTTTGCGTACGCATTGATTTTTTTGTCATCATAAAATACGTAAATAATTGCAACTTTTTCCATGTTTTTGGAGTAAATTGGGTTCTGTATTGATCAAATATCCAGTACTAGAAAATTAAATCCAGGAGTTTGTAAAACCTACGTTGTGTTCAATCTAGGAGTTTGTAATATTGTACAAATTGTAATTTATTTATAATTTTAGTAATTTATTGCTTGGGAATGTTAACCACAATACAGGGGCAGTTTGGACTGAAATAGATGAGTGAGTATTATTTATGAGTATGAAATTCTATTTTAATGTTAATATCAGCTCCATAGTACTCTAACCGTGATATTAGAAGTCGGACGTTTTTTTACATTCATGGTTCTTCTTTATTTCGTTTTTAACCGTATGTTTAAAAAGTTTTCTCCATCATCAAGAAAGCAGAACAGCAATATCACATTCGCGTATCATCGCTTTTACACGAAGACTCTTTTTAAAGCACGAATAACTCTGAATGCTCACGGACTATAAATAATGATATTTCTGACGTATTTTTATTATATTTTGTTAGTTATCCAAAATCACGATGTTATCTCATCTTTAAATACGCGTTGTAAACTTCGATTCGGTCAAACCAACGCTCAGCGATTCGTAATCCCGTATCTTAGTGGTGTAACTCAACTTAATATTTCAGATAGAGCCCGACCTCAATCTAGGTGGACTGTGGGTTCAGTGCGAGCGGAAGCGGTAGCGGTGGCGGCAGCATAAAACACTTGACAGTCTACAACTGTGCGTTTTCCTAGAAATTTCCTGCCTCGCACGACTGATCGATACGACCTTCAAATCTTCGAGAAAAGAGCGTACTCCCTCCTGAAAGGCCGGCAACGCACTATTGTACCTCTAGTGTTGCAGCTGTCTATGGCCGACGGTAATCGCTTTCCATCAGGCGATCCGTTTGCTCGTTTGCCCCCTATGGCATAAAAAAATACTTGAGAGTTCTCTGTTTCGATGTTTAGAAAAAACACTTGAAAATTTTATTTTCATTGATTTATTTGTGTAAAATGTGACACTATTGGATGCAAAATGCGCGTGGGCTGGTGCCTACGCGCTGAGTGCGCACGCGCGCCGATAGTGACTCGCAATGGTTTGCGAGTCGCTATAATAAGCACGCAAGTACCACAACCACCAGTGCGCGCCAGTGCATAGGCTATTAGCGCGGCTTGCGGCGCATAACATAGTGGGCCTCTCGTGGTGGCGAATCCTAAAGTATATAAAGTATCCGTAACTTGCTCGTTTGCCCCCTATGACATAAAAAAAAGACACGCCGCGCCAGAGTACAACCAGTGCAAAGGACTCTTCGAGCCCGCAACGTAAACAATAAAAAATTGGGCAAGTGCGAGTCCGACTCGCGCATGAAGGGTTCCGTACATATATATATATAATCTATAACAAGTTTGTTGTATGGGTGCCCCCCTTAAATATTTATTTTTAGTATTTGTTGTTATAGCGGCAATAGAAATACATCATCTATGAAAATTTCAACTGTCTAGCTATCTGCACCGTTGTTGAGATACAGCCTGGTGACAGACGGACGGACGGACAGCGAAGTCTCAGTAATAGGGTCCCGTTTTTACCCTTTGGGTACGGAACCCTAAAAAAGATGGCGGCAGCATCCGTCAGAAGTTGATGAAATATATTGCATTATTCATAGTCATAATCATATTCTTTATTGCATACCATGGTTATTACAAGAGATCTTAAAAAATATACATAATATGTATCACATGGACCCTGTAAGGGTATTGCAAAATCTTAAAACTAAGCCTGCTTATTAAGCAGACATCTAAGGGTGTACAAATTATATTGTCTAATAAGTTATCACTACTTGTAACATATTAGTTGGTTTTTATGATTATTATCCATGAATACAGAATTAAATACATTAACCTTCCTTTTTAATCGCGTGTTGTAAACTTCGATTCGGTCAAACTGCCGCTTAGCGATTCGTAATCGTAATCCCGTAAAACGAATTCGAGCTGCATAAAGCGACATCGCATGTTACTAACTGGTCAAGTTAAGCTTGCGACTGATATATCTATGGCATCGCATATAAATGAGGCACAAACTGACCGCGACCCGGTGGGTGAACTGGCGATATAGCAGGTATATCGCCAGTTCGTAGATCTCCACAAGATATCGTAAAAATAAGAGAGGCATGTACGAGTACCTATATGGAATTAGGGGAATTAGGGTAAACGATTATGTCTGTCTTTCAGTTGAAGAAAAGTGTAGCTCACAGTTCCTCATCTAACTGTTAATCCAGGGAGATTAATTCTGTCCTTTATAATTATTTGGCAAGTTTAAGGTTACAAATAACGTGGGACGCAAGACAAAACATACAATCTTTCAGATCGTGGCAAATAAATTAGGCATGAAATTGCACACATTTATAATGATACTAAAATATATAAATTATAGTCATAATCTCCTATCTAAAGAAATATGTAAAATAATAATTGTTTATGATAATATATGATTAACTAGTCTACGCTCAGAATGACTTTATCTTCTGTTATCAAATGAAAGTTAATAAATGATATCCTTTGATTCAGAATTATGACTTTTTAATTTTATTAAGCCTAGTGTTCATAGATTACGTTCTTTTTACTCAATGGTATGATAATTCATAATTGTGATTGTGACCATATTATAAATATATAGGTACTCTGCTAGCAGAACTAGCATATCTTGCAGCGACTTCGTTTGTCATGCGACTCAGCATCTTCTGTCATGCTCGCACAGTATTGACAGGAAAGTGACAGGTAATATTTGTCGCGCGACTCTTTGACGCGGCACAAATACTACTTGTCAGTTTTCATTCAATACCGTGCGAACAAGACGGATGACAATGAGTCGCGCGACATGCGAAGTCGCGGCAAGATAATATGCCCTGCTGTATGTCTGGTACAACTTTGACACGTGACTCTTTTTCGCACGAGAATTACTACCTGTCAGTTTCCTTTCAATACCGTGACTCGCCGTGCGAGTAAGACAGGAGCATACCTGTGGTAACTCGGGACATGTTCATAGAGATTTAATATCAATAAAAAAGATGTCGATATATAAATATATTCATACATGTGCTCATTGAATATTCTCGATTCCTATAAAAAGGTCCGATACCATGTCTGATAAAGTGGATATTTTTCATCTAGACGTCAATATTGTATACGGACGAATATGGGAAATATATTGATTTTGCACTAACTATGAAAACTATTTTACAATAAACGAATAATAGACGTTTTAGTGTTATTATTTTGTAATGAAAAGAAAAAAAAATGTTCGTAAACATTTAGATCTTGACATTAACATCGATATATTTTTTGTCCATAAAATATTTTGCTACATCACCTTCGTATTGATGCCCCGAGTTATCCCAGGTATGGACAGGAGAAGTCGCAGCAAGATAATGCTAGCTCTGCTGGTATGCTCGTCCGACACGGTAGGCGACACTAGCTGACGTCATCACTACTATGATTGGCTGGCCATCCGCTTCCGGATTACCAGTAGAGCCATTATCATAATACTCCCCGATTCACATCGAATCGTGAGTGTTTTATTTTAATTATTACGACAAACTAAGATTTAGTTTAAAACGCTGGGTGTTACGCGGATGATACCAAGAGTTGACCAGTTTGGGAGCTTATAATGTAATGTCCCACTGCAAAGGCCCCTCCCCATTTCTTCCACACCCCAGGATTCTGTACAAGATATTTTTTATTTGATACATTTTTTACAGGTGAACCCCGCCACCGCTTCCGCTTACGCTATGTCCTCACCTGACCCGTTGCAATATGGATGACCCTCCAGCAGAGTTGAAATGAGACATGAATATATACGCAGTAAAATGTCACGTTAAACTTATAATTGTTTGGGTTAGTTTCGGCTCGGACACGGACAACGGACGGGGTTGAGTATTACAAATATGTAAAAAAAAAACTGTACAGATGGTACATTAGGTATACCAACAGACCTGGTTAGAGTTTCGGGATCTCGCTGAATAGGCCTTATTTTTTTTTATATTATTACTGTTAGGTTTTAGAACGCAACCATATTAATGTTTTATGTTGGTAACTCGATCTGTACTCTATTGTCTATTCCCGATGCGTTTTTGTTGTGTGTGCAAATATAACTATTTTTCTTATACAAATTGCTAACCGTTTTATTCCGATCACGATTATTTAACATGGTAGCAGAGCGTGGTTGATTTATAAATTAGCATCAGTGTATTTAAGAAAACCGAGTGACGGTTTTTTATTATTGAGACATTTTAATACTGCCGCATAACCTTACTATAGCGGCGCCGGTTATCACATAACATCGTAAAACTTGAAATGCTCAAAGAAGATGACGAACACAAGTCACAATCCATTCCACATTGATAGATTAATCGGAAGAGAGAACTATGCTAGTTGGAAATTCGCAGTACAAGCTTATTTCGAGCTCGAAGAACTGTGGACTTGCGTGACGGGCACCAACACTGATGAGAAAAAAGAAATTAAGGCGAAGTCAAAGCTTATTTTACTGCTTGACCCGATCAATTATGTACATGTTCAGAGCGCAACAAAATGTAAGGAAGTCTGGGAGAACTTGGAACAGGCTTTCGATGACAGCGGGTTATATAGAAAAGTCGCCTTACTGAGAGACCTCATCACTACGACGTTGGAATCTTCTCGAAGCGTAGATGATTATGTGAATAAGATAATGTCGACTGCGCACAAACTCAGGAATATCAAGTTCGATATTAACGATGAATGGCTTGGAACGCTGATGTTGGCTGGCCTGCCTGAAATATATAAGCCAATGATAATGGGATTGGAGAGTTCAGGCATCAAGATCAGCGCAGATTCCATCAAGACAAAGCTCCTGCAGGAAGTTCAATGCTCTGAGAGTTCAGCATTCTTCACAAGGAACAAGGCGATCCCAGTACAGCAAAGCACAACGAAGATTTACAAAGGTCCCCGATGTTATAACTGCAATAAACATGGACACTTTGCCAAGAACTGTCGTGCTCCGAAGAAAAAGAACCAGGACAATCAAGAAGAAAAGAAGGGTTTTGTTGCAGCATTTTCAGCCTCTTCTCAGTCAATGAATCCGGACCAGTGGTATGTGGACTCGGGCGCCTCGATGAATATGACCAACAGGAAAGATTGGATGTATGATGTGACAGGTCCTCCTATACCTACCATAACTGTAGCCAGTAAGACACCGCTTCCTGTGGAATGTATGGGAAAGGTCAATTTATTGATTAATGGAAATGAAGAAAACAAAATACAGACGCATGGGACACCTGAATTTTTCAGATGTTAACAAGCTGCCAGAGTGCGCCGAGGGAGTGGATCTGATTTCTGACAACAGTAAAGGTTCGATCACATGTACTACCTGCCTCAGAGGAAAACAGACCCGGCTGCCCTTCAACAACATTGGTTCCAGAGCTACACAGCCATTGCAGCTTGTTCACACTGATCTATGTGGGCCCATGGAACATGAATCACTCGGAGTGACTCCATTGTGCAGCCATGCGAAGAACCCTGCAAAGAAGAATCAGAGATCACTTCAGACCATTCTTCTAGTGACGACTATCAATCTGGTGAGAATGACGATTCTACAAACTTACCTGAAGAATCAGTAGACACAGAGCCACCAGCACGAACAATGAATCTTCGTCCACGAAAAGTCATCAACTATGCAGAGCCCGAGGAGCATGATGTGAGTTATTTTTGCCCAGTACTAGATTTTAATGATCCTCAGACATTAGATGAAGCTCTTTCATCTCCTGATGCCGACCAGTGGAAGAAGGCCATGCAAGAAGAATATGATTCGTTGATTAAAAATAATACTTGGTCATTAGTGGACTTACCACCTGGTAAAAGAGTATTGCCATGTAAATGGGTCTTTAAAACTAAAACGGACGAGAAAGGAGAGATTACCCGTTTTAAGGCAAGATTGGTTATAAAAGGGTATGCTCAACGAAAGGGAAGTGACTACAATGAAGTATATGCTCCTGTCGTCAGATATACGTCTGTGCGTTTTTTGATTGCACTAGCTGCAAAATATGACCTTGACTTGGTTCAGATGGATGCTATAAGTGCATTTCTTCAGGGAGATATTGACACAGAAATTTACATGTCACAACCAGAATGTTATGAAGAAAATGCTCAAGTGTGTCGCTTACATAAATCAATCTATGGACTCAAGCAAGCTAGCAGGCAATGGAATCTAAAATTGAACGATATTTTACTTAAAATTGGACTGGAAAGATCAAAAGTTGATCCATGCATTTATTATCTAGTTAATAAATCAACAATGATATTTATTGCTGTGTGGGTGGATGATCTGTTGATTTTCACCAATGACAAAAACACAACAACAGAAATTAAAGAAAAATTAAGTCAGGAGTTCAGCATGAAAGACTTGGGCGAGGCAAAGCAGTGCATTGGCATTCATATAGAGAGAATCCGTGACGCAGGTGTGATCATGTTGGACCAAGAAAAATACATTAATTTAGTTTTGGACCGTTTTGGCATGAATGACTGTAAACCAGTTCGTACCCCTATAGAAGTAAATGCGAAATTTGAGAAAAATCCAGACGATGGAAATAATACATTCCCATACAGAGAAGCAGTGGGCTGTCTTATTTATCTGGCACATGTTACACGACCTGATATCGCTTATGCAGTCAGTAAGCTGAGTCAATACTGCAATAATCCAGGCAATCAACACTGGCTTGGAGTGAAGAGAGTCTTTAGGTATCTCCAAGGAACAAAGGACCTAAAATTATGTTACGTCAAAGAGGACTCTAAAGAGATAACTGGATACTGCGATGCAGACTGGGCCAGCGACCCTTTAGACAGAAGGTCATGTACTGGCTATACTTTTATATATCAGAACGCCAGTATATCATGGAATACATGTAAACAGCCGACGGTGGCGCTCTCTACAGCCGAGGCGGAATATATGGCGATGGCGTCCGCAACTCAGGAGGCACTCTGGGTCGAGCAATTACAAGCTGAACTAGGTCAAGGTGTGGACAGTGCGTTGACCATCTATTCTGACAATCAGAGTGCAATAAAACTGGCATCAACAGACTGTTATAAACCAAAAACTAAGCACATAGATATTCGTCTACATTTTCTTAGAGAAAACTTAGTGAAATGTAAAGTTAAGTTTTTATTTGTGAATGGTTGTAATATGGTAGCTGATAACTTAACTAAAGGTGTCTCTCTTGAGAAACATTTATATTGTATTAGTAAAATGGGTTTGCGTTCTGTAGGGAGTGTTAGGTTTTAGAACGCAACCATATTAATGTTTTATGTTGGTAACTCGATCTGTACTCTATTGTCTATTCCCGATGCGTTTTTGTTGTGTGTGCAAATATAACTATTTTTCTTATACAAATTGCTAACCGTTTTATTCCGATCACGATTATTTAACAATTACCGATATATTCATTATTTCAACCAACTTTTTAAAGTTAATACTTTTCTACATCTATCTATTAATGTACGGCATAGAAAGGAAGAAATAGTTTAATTCGGTAAATGGAAAGTAAACGACTAAAGGGGCAATAACTATAAAAACGGTTTAAACTCATGTAAAAATTGTCAGGAACGGCCCTACGTGACTCCTGATACAAATATGATGACTAGGGGCAACCTTACAAACGGTCCGGTAGTTCTGGATTTTTGATATGATGTCTAGGATGGTTAGTGAGTGTTTAAAAGCAAATATGCACCCCCCCTTTCTCCACGCCCGCCGCCATATGGAAAAAACCGACTTCATCCGATTTTTTCCTATATCTTCGTTTAGGTGCATTTTAGCTAGAAAAGAGCATACGAAATGTTGTAGAAATTCAAATTTACTATTAACTAGAAAATTCAAACCGTTTGAAAGGTAAAACCCCCTTATTCCCTGGTACCTTTAGCACCAACAGTTTCGGCTTTTCTTCGCAATTAAACAAGATCGTTTGCAAAAATTATTAATCCAATTATAAATAGTATCAAAACTATAGGCCTTAGTAATTCTATGCTAAAATAGTACATTACATCAGAGGCCGGGAAAATGAGGCCGGGAATCCGTTTTCACGACGAGGCATGTATAGTGCTTTTCTCAAACATACAATGAAATAAAAAAATATAAGTACTTCAAAGAATAACACTTAATATTGTTTGGCCGAATTTTAAAAATCCGATTTCAGATTCTGACTCTGGACCCCCAAAAACCCCCGGATACCGAATTTCAGCCTCCTAGGACCAATTTGAAATTTTCTCCATAGAAATCGTTTTTTTTTCGATATTTTCCGAATTTGACCGAATTTTCGGACAAGATATCAGATTCATATTTTAGAGCTCCGAGAGCCCCCCGATACCGAGTTTTAGCCAGCACCAATTTGAAATTATGAATCGTTTTTTTTTCGATATTTTCCGAATTTGACCGAATTTTCGGACAAGATTTCAGATTCATATTTTTGAGCCCCGAGAGCCCCCCGATGCCGAGTTTTAGCCGCCTAGCACCAATTTGAAATTTTGAAAGAAAAAGTCGCCATCTTGATTTTTTTTTCCACAAGTGTCTAACAACCAACCTTTAAAAACAAAACCTGCTTTTTGTCAAACCAGCCAGCTGTGTGAATGACCTTGTTGTTGAAACCAAAAAAAAGTTACTTTGCAGGCCTAGGCCTGAAAAGCAGTATGAAATCCCTTTACAGTCCTCTCGAGTTGTTGCGCCAAAAAGCGATACTTCCGAGCCTATTTTAAGGAACGTAAAGACAATATTTCATTGGATGTTTGAGAAAACAATTTTTGCTTAATAAACTTGAAATATGTCGAGTGCCTTCGCAAAATAATCGCTCTGTACAGTAATTAGTAGATTTAAGTCGACCTAGGGATATGACTCTGAGGTTGCAGTGGGTTCCTTCACACACACATAGGACTAAGAGGCAATGAGGAGGCGGACATTCTTGCTAAAGCTGCCAGCGCGGGAGGTACACTTGTTTATGTTCCTCCAGAGTTTACCGAAAGAGTGCATAAATACAGAAAGAAGATTCACTGCATCTGGAAAGAACATTTTGACGAACGCTGCAAAACTAAAGGTGTGTGGTACAAAACAATGCAATGTGAGCCTCCTCATATCCCTTGGTTTACAAATATAATGTTAAGTAGAAATTTTATAAAGATAAGTTTAAGATTACGTTCCGGGCACATTCCGCTACGTAAGTTTGCTTACATGATGAAAAAACAACCATCACCAAATTGTAGTGTTTGTGACGCACTAGAAGACGTCCAACATGTATTAACGGAATGTGCGCGGAACGAACGCGAAAGGCAAGCGCTGTTAGTGGAACTAAATTTTAATAGATTAGATATAGGTGCATTTCAATGCATTTTGGCTGCGCCCAACTCAGCAGAGGCTAAAGCTGTATACACTTTTGTACTAAATTATTTAAGTAAGTACGCGGATTACCCGTAAATTAGAAGATATGTATAGGTTAAGTTACGATGGGGCTGACATAATCATTAAGGATTAAATGCCCCTAAACAATAAAGAGAAAAAAAAAAAAAAGTCGGCCTTGCTTTCGGAGAACTATTTGAAGAGCCTTGGAGCCTGTCTGGAGCTTTTCTTGTCCGATAAAACTCTCCTGACAACGACGATGGTCCACAACATAAGCGTCGAGCGGAAGCGGCGAAACAATGGCAAAGAATATAACAAAACTCGCGACTATGTGTGCGTGTCAAGGGGCGAGCGCGGGCGAGTGCGGGACGCGCGCGGGGGTGAAGGGCATTCACATGAATGCCTCGTCCAAGGATTCGACATTACAAGGTCACCGACGGCCGAGTTACACCGATAGGCCGCTGTCGCGCCTGTGATGGTGAGAGCGAGAGACCGAGCTCCGACCTTTCGCTCCCATACAGCGTCCGCTCGCTGCCGCCGATGAATTCATTGACATTATGTGTCTGATGGAATCCTATCTCAATTCCGAATCAGATGGGTAATCTGTAGCATTTCGCCAAATTTTCATTTGTCTGAAAGTATTTTTTTTTTTTATAAAAAGTATTTTTCCCGAGACGTAATATTTTCAGGATTATATAAACATCGTTTTAAAGAACCCATTAGGTTAGGTTTGTTTTATAATTATTATGAAAAATTTACAGTTTTTGAGAAAAATGGCTATGGCATGGGAAACAAAAATTAGTGTTTTAGATACGAGGGTAAATCAAAAAGTTCTTAGAATAAGGGTGAAAAACAAAAGAAAATTGTTTTTCTATCTTTTATTTTTCTACATTGTCTCCTTGTTATTTTATACACTTTAAGTACTGTTTTAATTTTTTTTTTATTCCATCATAAAATAAGATTTTCATTGGGACTCGAAAAACTCCTCTACAGCACCCACTATGGCATTATCATCTCGGAATTTTATTCCGCGGATGTGCTTTTAATTTCGGGAATATGTGAAAATGATTTCCTAGTCATAGTCCGGAGAATATGGCGGGTGGTCGAACAGCTTGAAGCCAGCTTGGCGGATCGCAGTGATTGCCAATTGTGAGCGATGAGCTGGGCCGTTGTCGTGTCGTGGTGAAACAGTGCGCCTGTAGACCATTTTCCCCGGCGATTTTCTATGATCACTTGCCGCACTTTCGGGATTAATTCTTTATAATAGGGACCTGTAATAGTTTTTCCTTTCGGCAGGTAGTCAATAAACAGGATTCCTTCCGCATCCTAGAATATAGATTCCCTAATTTTGCCCGCCGTCGGAAAATCTCGAAATTTTTTATCAGCTGAAGAAGATGGTCGTTTCCAGGACATGCTTTGTTTTTTTGCTTCGGGATCAAAATGGTGGAGCCATGTTTCGTCCAGGGTTACAAATCGGCGATAAAACGCATCCGGGTCACGTTCGATGATTTCGAGATTCCGCTTCGAAACCTCCGCACGCTGTTCTTTGTTTACCTCAGTTAACATTCGCGGAACCCATCTTAGCGAAACTTTTTTAAACCCCAAAACGTCCGTCAATATTGATTGCACGCTGTCAAAAGAAATGTGTAGGATCTCTGCTAACTTTTTGATGCTAATTCTTCTATCTTCTAATACCAATTTTTTGATTCTCGCCACGTTGTCATCAGTAACAGAGGTGGAAGGCCGGCCGGAGCGAAGGTCATCTTCACACTTGGGCCTACCTCTATTAAATTCGGCAACCCAGCAAGCAACCGTGGAATATGGTACAGCATTAGTACCTATAGTCTGCTGAATATCCAAATGAATTTCCTTAGTGGACATTTTTTTCAAACACAGATACTTAATCACGGCACGTAACTCATTTTTGTCCATTATGATAGATTTTGAGCGATTTGCTTCACAAAATAATTAATTATGTGTTATTGGTATACGTAATCAAAAAAAAATTGTCGTCATATTATGTCGTAAGGATAGCTAAAATAAAATAAAAATAAACTACATTTAAAAAGGTTTTACCACCATGCTGTTCTAAGAACTTTTTGATTCGCCCTCGTAGGTAGGTAACCGTATCTGATCCGTACTCGGTCGTTGGGTATTCTCTTCCAATTAATCGTAAAGTTAAGTTTGTTACTCAGTACAGTTTATTTTGTTTCGTTAGCGCAATATGCATTGCTTTTATAGTTCGTACGAAACCCTCGACTCGCACTTGACCAGCTTTTTTAACTCACAGTTGCAAAAAAAATAAGCAAAATACGTACGCCTCGGAGATGAAACTGTAGTACAATCAAATTGTTTATAACTATCTCTTATACATAATGCGAGAACTTTAGCGAACCGTAAATTCAGTGTTAATTATGCTTCCAGGTATCGCTGGCGCTGTATCAATTTCTAATTTGGTCCATGACTCCTCGGAACAATATCAAAAACATCAAAAGATGCTGCTTAATCTACGACACTTACAACCTTCTGTGTATGAGCTAGCAGTACGCTCGATTCTAAAAGGTTACAAGTGGATGTATCAAGCGCGGCGGTTAGCGCATTTGCCATTTGGGAGCTACGACGGATTGGAGTTAATGGCGTAGGTATCGGATTTCCTAAGTTAATGTTATCTATGCGAATGTAATCAATCAGTCATTATTGTCTTATCGAGGTCAGTTGAGATAAAACAACATTCAGATAATATTTCTGATTTATTTATGTTCTTATGGGTAATATACAATGTTCATGTATAGGATCGTAATAAGGTACCTGAGCGAAAAATCTATGTTACTTATATTATTTTTCTCAAACATGGATGAATGTTGTCATAACGTGAGTTACATCAACTATCATGTTTGAGAAAAACAATTTATTGAAATCGTCTCACTAATAACCCACGCACACTTCAGAAACATATTCAATTCAATTCAATTATTATAAATAAATGGCTACGTCGACGTAGCTTGGAAGGCGGCTAAGTTGAAATGGGACTGGGCTGGCCACGTTTGCCGCATGCCGGATGACTTGTGGGCCAAAAACACCACGGAGTGGACGCCACACAACTCAAGACGGGGACGCGGCAGACCTCGTCGGCGATGGCACGATGACTTGGACTTTTTCCTCAAGGACTGGCCAGATAAAGCACAGAATAAAGAGCAGTGGAAAAAAAGGGGGGAGGCCTTTGCCCAGCAGTGGGACACAATGTGCTAATAATAATAATAATAAATGGCTACTGTCCATTGGAACAATTCCGCCAGTGTCAAGGTTGTAAGAACGTTGTACGGTGAGTTGAGCTTTTTGTAAAGTGATAGCGATTTACAAAAAACCACACGGACTATCGGGCCTAGACCCAGGAAGGGCTATGTACGCTTCAAGTTGAATTCTTCATTAGCTATTCACTCATACGTTAGATCACTGCACAATACGCTATCAATACTACACATTGAACAACAAAAATGAATAAATAATGAACAACGAAACCTAAACGCATGCGGCCATCTTGAGTCACGAACCGGAAAACCATCCAGAAACATATTATTTTATATTATTTGGTGAAGACCATACAAAATGTCAGATTTAATTCGCTTAGTATCACATTTGCATTTAATTCAAACAAAATGTATGAAAACCTTAGTCCTTATGTACCTGAAATATGGTGACATTTCATTACGTCCAAATAGTTGCCAACCGGCCCAATGTAAACCGATATTTTGTAAATTTTTTCGCCCTGTAAATTTCAAGTCTCTTCTTCGTTTAGTTTTCACACCATTTATCTTTATTTTAAGTGACTTTATGAAAAATAATAGTTTTCATCTTTAGTTTCCCGTTTGTCTCGTTTATTTTTTATATAATTGATTCATTACGTTGTATGTAACAGCATTCTGATTTGTTTACCTATTGGCCGTTTTGTTTTGTTTACTTACATAAATTAATATTCTTGCTTTTTTCAAAACTTGGCATCAAGCAGAATTAAAACGCGGTTCTGCATAACTGACATTGGCAAAAGCCTCGAGCTGCCATTCTCGGCTTGATAATAATAAATAAATTTTGTCATCAAAACTTGTTTTCCGATTTAAATTAAAATGTTTATTGCAAATTATTTGATAATATTTATAGTATTCGCCCCCTGCATCTAGAACTAGAAGCATCAAAAATATTGGTCACGATGTCTTTCGATAGTGATTACGGCGAGTGTTCGGGCTACGAATTTTGTTCGCGTCGTAATTCATTGCCTGGCGTGCTACCTTTCGAACCATCATCGATTGAGAACTTAATTTTATCAATCAGTGATAAATTCGATTTCCGTGTATTGATGAGCAACGAGAAAATTAAGGGAGCTGTACTAGTAACAGCAGGCTTAGCGGTAGGTAATGCAAACCCGGTTATTTTACCATATAAATAACCGGTTACAACCGGGTTTTCTATGAGGAAATAACCGGGTTTGCATTTCCTACTTAGCGGTGGCTGGTGGCCTGATAGGAAATGCTTACGGGAGAAGGGTGGGAGCGGCGCTGGGCGGAGCAGTTTGTGGCGCTTGCGGGCTTGGCATCGTTGCTATATCCATGCGGGACATATGGCAGGAGATCCGCGCGCAGCTCTCGGACATTTTTGACCTCGTCTACGACTACCTGGCCGGTCTCGGAATCAAGGACTACATGAATGCCGCCGTTTTCATTGCCAGTCAGAACCCTCATACCAAGGTTCTAGCTACGATGATACTGAACGGTTCTGCAGAAATATTGGGCAAGCAGGTGTTGTCTAGTCTTAGTGCTATCGCAAGTGCTTGATTTAAGTGAATCGATGTTGGTATTTTCAATTTAAATTACAATTAGGGTAGTATAATAAAAAATTATGAGTAATAAATTATTTAAATAGTATTTGTTTAGATCTGCAGAATGTGTGATGGTTTTCATTTTTACTGCAATGTGTAGTTAAATAAAATTAGTTGCCATGATTTTGTTATTATTATGACTTTTGAATTCATTATTTGACTTCAAATAACTTAAACTGATATGACTTGTAACAAACTTATATATATAATAAGTTTCTGTCAAAAATGACATTTTAGTGGCAAGCTTTTATAGCCGACTGTACTTTTCTTTGGATATCCATCAAATGCTTACTGAGACGATTCTAAAGAGCCCAACCTCGGTAGGATTGCTTTTTCCATTATAGAGTTCCTATGGCCATCTTCCGGCTCCATCATCAGATCAGCCCCATGGTACCATATTATTGTATTGTCATCAAAGTTAAGTAAGTAAGCAAAATTTCAGCTCAATCGGTTGACGATATCTGCTTCAAAATTTAGTTGCAAGATTTCACCCGAACAAACATACTTTAAACATACCATGCAAGTTAAATAAAAGCTTTAAAATAGCTTTCATGAGAAGCGGTGGTAGCCTAGTGGTTAGGGCATGCGACTTTCAATCCGGAGGTCGCGGGTTCGAACCCGGCCCGTACCAATGAGTTTTTCGGAACTTATGTACGGAATGTCATTTGATATTTACCACTCGCTTTTCGGTGAAGGAAAACATCGTGAGGAAACCACCTAAGCCCAATAAGGCCTAGTTTCCCCTCTGGGTTGGAAGGTCAGATGGCAGTAGCTTGCGTAAAAACTAGTGCCTACGGCACATCTTGGGATTTAGGTAGCCGACCCCGATTGAGAATTCATTCTCAAAAAATGGGACAAAGGCTAGGAGGATGATGATGTTTTATCATAAACCTTTTGATAGAGGGAAAATAGTACGAAAGGCATCTCCAGTAGTATATACTCTAAGGGTTTTCCCCTAAATAATAAAAAAATGTTAATCATTTGTATGCGTACACCTACCAACCCGGTAACGTTGACGGAACTTAATCTTTGATTAGCTTATCAGAAATATTTAATTATCATAGACACAAATACGATTACATACCCGTTTATCAACAGATTAATCGATAAAACTAATTCAATTTATACAACAATCTATTCAATTTGGCCAGTTTTCTTTTATCAGTGCCTATGTAAATACATAGAGGTGAGTTTTATTTTTGTATTAAAAAGTTAGCGGGTTATACTCCCAAAGTCCGACTACTGGTAGTGAGGGCTAAACAGCCCTAATACAGGTCACGTTTAGAAAAAAAAAATATAAAATCCGTTCAAAAATACTGATGATTTAAGACATTTTTATCTATGATCAAATATGTTTCTCAACATAATTATTATCAGTGTTACTAGTTAGAAAAGTATAGCAATTTATTGGTATATATTTGAAAACCACAGTTTAAATTTGTCATTGAATTTTTTTGTTTAAAAACTACTCGAATTTGATAAAGCTGATATTTTCAGCTTATTTTCGACTACACACAATCAAAGTATTAAATAGCTATGTTAGTATCTAGAACTCAGGGAAAAGTATTATTCGCTTTAAACAGTTTGTTGAAATTAATAATTTATTTGTCATAATATAACGTGAAAAGTAACAAACATTCGCATAAATTCACAAACTTTCACCTTTATAACTTTAGTGTGATAAAATAGGCAAGCCGGTGGGAATTGAGTTCTTCTGACGCTAGGACTCTTCTATCTATCAAATCCAATTGGGACTGGAACACAGTAACGTTTTAATCATCCATTAAGTCCTTTCTTGAATTTATGACGTGAAATTTCTAAAACCTGTCACGGCAGGCGTTTATGACGAGATCAGCCATAATGCTTTTATGTCGCTATCAACTTCTAAAACGGCTATAAAATCCTGACATGAAAGTTCTAAAAGTTATCTGCTATGAGTAAAGATTTTTGTTCTTTCTTGAAGAAAAGAATATATTTTCAAACCACATCTATGCTATTATGCAATTTTAAATTTGTATTGAATATTAGTTTATCAAGAGGGGTTATGATTTCAGGATAAATCTTAGTAACGTGATGAAGGATCGTGTTTTGTTTTGTATGGGCGCATGGAGCAATTCCAGCGTGGCGCCATCTCTTGGTCGCAACATCCTTTATCTTCTCATCACGTGGAAACGGTTGGACGGATTTTAACCAAATTTTGACATACAAGGATGGTTATATGATACTTTTTTCCCGTCTACAATAAAGAAAAGAAGTAGGTACACGGACGAAATTGCGGGAACTATTTGAGTGCGGTTTTTTTAATCGAAGGGCTTGTCCGTCAATATGGGTCCTTGGTGGAAATAGGACCAGTAATTTTTGCAAGATATTCCGTTTCAACTGGAACAATTGAAGACAGGAAATACCCAATATATTGGTTAAGTGTTCAGTTTTACTAGCATTTTCTATATCACTAATCACAGGGTCTAATGATGACCAGGGACCTAATTCGAGAATGCCGTTTGAGAGATCGCAAAACGTCAAAACTCTATTAGATAACAGTGATATCGCCTTTGAACTGTCATTAAAATGCGATGTGCTTCAAGTGATATATCTCATCTCAATTTTGGAAATACGAAGGCGATAATGATTGTCAAAAATGCTATTCTTCCATGTGAATTTTTGTTTTAAACGAAACGTAACTGGCTAATTTCACGCACTACACGGTCAAGTTAAAGTATGCGCCTATTATTTATGCTGTCACATACATAGGAAACGCAAATTAAGCGCGACCGGATTGACGAATTTGCGATGCTCTAGAGATATCGCCTCTGTCAAGTAGGGACACGTCAAAAGTGACGGAAGGCGATCAAATGGAGACCATCATATCTCTAAAATTGGTCGAATTTATCCCCGCAGCTAGTTTTGAATGGATCTCAGCCAAAAATTCCAAATGTTGGTTAAATGTTAAGTTTAGTCCATATTCGGTCGATTGCGTCAATCCTTCAAGTGGAGTCGAACTCCGATATCTAATCTTCCGATAATCCCGGAGATATCTTTGGTATCCATGAAATATTTCTTGAAGTGCTTTATAGACTATTCAAGAATTGTTGCTTTGAAAGTAAGTCCGAATGTACGTACGAAACTTAGATATATCACAATCAATATAAAAATTGAAAATGTGTACCTAATAGTAAAACAAAAAAAAACATCTCAAGGCTAGGCATATTTTTTTTGTTGATTTAAAATATTTTAGGTATTTTCTACTTAGAATCACGACCTCTCGATCTAAATTTGAGAAAAAAGTTGTCCCAATATTTTTTCCATTTCCATATAACCTACTATAGCGGTAACGGAATGGAAAAACAAAACATATGGAACATTTTTTTGGGACGTTGTGGTGTGATTGACGTTGGTAATGATCTAATAGCTCAGTTGGGAGAGCACTACGCCGGAAACGCAAGGTCGCAGGTTCGAGTCAGCATCATTGTAGTAGACCGCATTACATTTTTCTTTCATAATTTACCTTTGTATCAATATTTATAAAAAAATAGGATCAACATGGATTCTCTTCAATATAATCTCAATTATTTTTTTACATCAAAGAACCTAATCGCTTGAGTATATTTGTATTAAATTATAAGTTTATGAACTAAGTAAAACTTTTGCATCCTCAGAAATGACTTGACAGAATATTTATCACATGTTACAAAGATTTATCTCCCTGGTACTCAAGAATACAATACAGTGTAATGGCAAAGATATCCGGTGATAGTGGTGAGGCATTTCAATTTTACATATTCGCACGGCATTATTCAACTTTTATGCTTTGAGTATAATAGCCAATGGAGATGCCAAACACCCTTCTGGCAAGTACAACGAGCTACAGAATTGCATGGCCCATTTATGAATGAATTTATTCCTAAATGGGCCATGCAGTTGTGCAGCCCATACATGATTAGTCAATTTGGTATACGTGTGTTTATGTAGTGTGAGTTTATCGCAACAGCACACCTTGTGTCTGTGAAAATTCTGTCTGTACGTGATTACTTTGCATCCCGCTAAAATTAAGTGAAAAGTTTACGTTTTACATCTCCAGTGGGCTAAATACTCAAAGATTTTATGTCATTCACCTTCATCACGAATATAAAAATATTAATTTTCATTAGGCATCAACAAAAGTATGTGAGACAAATAAATAAAATTAAAGTAAAATAAAACTATAGAACTAAAATTTCAAATAAATTTTATACAGCTAATTTAAATAACTGCAAAAGCAGTGCCCTCGCGGCATGGTCCCGAAGACGCTGGCAGCATTTCCTCGCTGAATCGCAACGCTGATGCGTTGTGCGAGGAAACTGCCAGTTCTTCGGTCACCAGTAGACTCAACGAGCCTTTTGTTGACTTATAAAAACTAATAAAGAACTAGCTACTTGTTTAAGATGACTGTTTATCATAATAATATTACAGTCAGTGAGACCTTAAAAAGCCTTCGGGTTTATTTGAGTAATCAAAGAGGGTAAAATCTGAACCGTATACGAACGAGCAGGACAGGTAACGTGCAGGCGTGACGATTTTTTTTATGAGGATGTTAATCGACTCTTTTTTTTATTGAGATTAAATGTTTATTGGGACTAACTACACATAGACGGCTCTAAAAGTCAGAAATGACCGTCAAAGTTCAACATCCGGAGCGCTAAAAACGCTCCATATAAAGGGCCACCTAATATCGTGACGTCATCATATGTTATGGCTATCAACATTTGTATGGACACAATAAGTAATTTGCCATTTTCACCATAAAAAGTGCGTTTAGTTCATGGTTGTCATACAATTATTGTTTTGTTAAATTATGAGGATTCTGAAATAATTTCAAAATTAATTTTGGATAAAAAAAAAATTAAATAATATTTACACCCTAAAAGTCACATATTTCAAAAATATGCCTCTTTCTGGGTACTCTTTAGGAAATCAATTTTTTTTTTTTATTAAATCATAGCTACTTTTTAGTAAATTATTAGCTACGTATCTACATACCAGGTCCGCCTTGTAACATGAGCAATAATAAAGCATAGATTTACTCTTCGAACTCAGCAACATTTGTTTCACTCATAAAAAACGGATTGTTCATTATTTCTAAGAAATTAAATAGTATTTTTAATGTACACTGGCTGGCACGTGAATAATTGTGAAATACTAGCTTTTGCCCTCGATTTGTCCGTCACAATCTACATTTACCAGAAAAATGGACATCTAAAGTCAATAGACATTTATACCGGGTCAAACCGATCAACATTTGCTTAGCAACAAAAAAAAAATAGTTTTCAGAATTGTATTATTGCAAACAAATTAAATAGTAGGTATTTTCAATGTACGTCGTCCATGTTGCCATTCCCTGAGCTGT
This sequence comes from Apotomis betuletana, assembly GCA_932273695.1. Lineage (NCBI taxonomy): Eukaryota > Metazoa > Arthropoda > Insecta > Lepidoptera > Tortricidae > Apotomis > Apotomis betuletana. The sequence continues at coordinate 24,295,733 of OW026306.1, forward strand.
GATATAGCTGTCACTCTACTAATATCGCATATTTCGCAATACATTGCTTCTTTGTCTAAAGATTATTCTACAAATTATCATTTAGGTAATAGGTACACGTTATTTTCAGAATTTCCTTAACAGTTCTTGTCAAATTTCATGGAAAGAATCTATGTATTTATTGCTCCTATGATGGGCAACATCCGGTATACTGTAGTTAACCGGGCATAATCAATTGATTTTTTTAAAAATAAATTACCGAAAAAACTAAAAAAAAAATTTTAAACACACCCAACACAAGTGGCTGGTCATCACGAGACCCTCATACAATGAGTGATACAGAAAATGCTACTAAACTGAACATAACTACAAATAAGTTTCTGTCAAAAATGACATTTTAGTGACAAGCTTTTATAGCTGACTGTACTTTTCTTTGGATATCCATCAAATGCTCACTGAGACGATTCTAAAGAGCCCAAACTCGGTAGGATTGCTTTTTCTATTATAGAGTTCCTATGGCCACCTTCCGGCTCCATCATCAGATCAGCCCCATGGTACCATATTATTGTATTGTCATCAAAGTTAAGTAAGTATGCAAAATTTCAGCTCAATCGGATGACGATATCTGCTTCAAAATTGAGTTGCAAGATTTCACCCGAACAAACATACTTAGATACATACATACATACATAGTATACATACATACATACATACATTGCAAGTTAAATAAAAGCTTGTAAATAAGGAATTGGCTTTGATGTTGGCTGAGACACAGATTAATATAATAGTTCTTGCTGAGATCTTATCACTTGTTACAATTAAAGCTGAATATCTTGGAAGCTACTGGTCCTATTTCCACCAAACAAAGCCCGGAACCAAATGGACGGACAATTCTTTTGATTAAAAAGACACACTCAAATTGATCCATTCGATTGGGGAGCGATGCCACAGACATACAGATACACGGATACACATGTTAAAATTATAACATCCCTCTTTTTTTTGTCGGGGTATAAATGCTAAATAAAATACATCAATTTTTCATGAAACTAGCCGTCTCTGGATTCAACTTGTATGGATTCTTCATGAAACTCGAAAGAATCAAATTACTTGTCTACAGAACGGTTCGAGTCTGACTTATAGACATGTGCGCCGACGGGCTATAAACCACGCTGCGCCGGCGCCGATAAAAATTATCCGCGTAACCCATAATTCAATGCTTATTTTTATCAGTATAATTGCTGAGCTCTCAATTATTTGGCCTTGCGTCCTAGTACTTAACAGTCAGAAATGTTGTAGAGTTTTAATAAAGTCAAAGTCAATGTCAAAATACTCCTTATTCAAGTAGACTGCTACAAGCACTTTCGAATTGTCAGTTACAGTGCGACCAAAAAGAGTAGAAATTAAAAAGTGGCAATACTGTAGTGTCGTCCCCGTTTTCTTAGATTGATTAAAAAGGAACGACACTACAGTATTGCCACTTTTTAATTTCTACTCTTTTTCGTCAGACTGTACACTGTACAGAGAGCAGAGCAATTTATTGATAAAATTATTACTAAAAATAAAATAAACAAACATAAAAAACAACATTATAGAAATAAAAGAAAAATCCCAAAAAGGATCGCCAACAAATAAAAAAATATACAAATAAAATTATAATAATATTTGGCATAACCCTAAACATTTGGCGTGTATGGCAGGGTGAACAAATTCTTTGACCATCTTTTTCCATTTTTTTTTCGAACCAGAATCTTTTGCTCTATTTTACCATAACGAGGCTTGAACTGGCGACCTTGTCTCCCGGAGCGGGAATTCGCCACACGAAGGGTTTATGATGCTGCTACTTCATGCCCCGTAAGCCCAGCCCTCCATGCCCAGCATACAAGCTGCATAAGCACGTATACCCTTATACCGCAAATTTTAGCTGAATAAAGGCTGAATAAACGCGAAGGCAGCCTTTGTGCTACTTGGGCCTGTACCAGCACCTCTAGCACAACTGTCACAAGCGACTCTTTCTCGCCCGAGATATACTACCCATCTCTTTCTGTACAGCACTAGCAGAGGGTGATGGATGATGCTATGTCGCGCGACATGAGTCGCGAACCATAGTTATGCTGGACGGGCTGGTCAGCAAAAAATCTAAATCATCAACGCCGATATGTATCACTGTAAAGAATATAAGAAATTTTACGCGTTAGGAAATTTATAACATTCCGTTTATGAATCAGGATACTGAACCATATTGTAATGAAAACAAGTAGAGCTAGAAACAAAAAAGGGCTAAGTCGAAACAAAAGAGACTAGAGGCTAACTAGTAGCCGACTAGTTGGGAATGCCGACTATTCGGCATCATTTCTAGTCGGCCGATTGGTCGCGGACTAGTCGGAAGTAATCTGAATTTTGAATTTTGCGTTGTGATCGGAAGTTAGTTCGTCGTCGTACTTAATGTAAACTTTCGTTCAATTATCTTGAAGATAGGAATTTCTAGTAACGTTTAAATCAGTACCTAGTCTCAATTAATACAAAAACCGGCCAAGTGCGAGTTGAACTCGCGCAACGAGGACTCCGTACCAACTATGAAAACACTGCATATTGCTAACGAAAAGATAAAATGTACCGAGCGGCAAACATAACATTACCATTGGAAAATTGTTTTACGTACTTAATTACAGACAAATTTGTGTCATTTCATTAGAAATAGTTGTAGAAATGTTTGAATGCAGTTTTGATTCTTTTTAAAAATAAAGAATTGTTTCCTTTTAACTAAAGGATTTAAAGTTGTTTCGTTTTAACTAAATAAAATTTAAGGTAGTTCTCCTACAGGGCCCAATTTTTTCGCCATGTACTTATATAATATCAAAGCACACTAATTAACATCACTAAATTATCACAAAGTTGCATACCACATTCGCAATACTATTAAACAATTGCAAAAAAAGAACAATTTCACGCAAAGCATCGGTTAATACACGAGAGTAACTAATACTTAATTCATATCAATATAATCATTAAAAATAACTTAGTCTACTAACATTACTGTTCCGTTCCAGATATGTATTTACTCATTGGCCTTACGATACTGGGCAGTGCCCTGGCTGGCCCTCTGACCAGCCCTCTTGCCACCAACGTCGCCGTGCCATCAAACGACGAACTTGCCGCCCAGTACGTGCTCCCCGGAGAGTCCTACCCTACTTTCTACGATGTCAGGCTCTACCTCAACCCCGACAACCCTGAGTTCTTCTACGGCAATGTCTCCATGAGAATCCTTGCCAGATATAACACCAGCCAAATCGTTATCCAAGCTATGGAGACTGACATCGAAGTAATCAGGGTCTACAGAGATGGATTCGACGAGGACCTGTTCAGCAGCTACGATTTGGCCACTGACGACACACATATGCTGAGGATTAACCTGATCAGGGAGATCAACCCTAACCAGCCTCACGTCATCGAGATCGACTACGTGGCGAGGTTCGCTGAAAATATGTTTGGAGTTTACTTGTCGACGTATCAGGCAGAGGATGGCACTCCTGCGTAAGTATCTCTCGTGATTAATTAATTAGAGTGAGAGGATGAACATTCCAGGATCACACAATCTCTCTTCTCTTGCGCTTCACGTGGGTATTTCTCCCATTAAATTGAATTGGCTTACCACTGAAAATCAGCGTTACGTCTTGCCACGATTACAGGCTGAGTAGGGTTGCTGCGCGCGGACGGTCGCGTCGTGCGATGAAGCATGGTCTGGCGCATTGACTGGCAAGAGGCTCGACATCAAGGTGACCCTATTACACAAACAACGGCCAGTGTCTTTTGTCAAGTTTGCGGTCGGATATGCCCTTTTCAGCCACCATAGATGATGTTTCGCAGACTGAAGACCACTAATCGTCTGTAATAGAATAAAGGGCCTATGATGATCATGATGATGAGGGTTGTGCTTTTTAAAGTTGAATAAGTATTTTTCTCTTAATAAATAAATCAAAATCTTCCAGCCGCCTGATCACCTCCCAACTGCAGCCGACGTTCGCCCGGCGCGCCTTCCCGTGCTACGATGAACCGGCGCTCAAAGCCGTGTTCCGTACCACCATATACGCACCCGCCGAGTACCCCATCGTCGTCTCCAACATGCCTGAGAGGACGACGGCACTGAAGTGAGTATAATATATAGCAAAGTACACATCGATGGTAGTATTTGTATATGACTTACTAATATTCTTCTTCAATTTAAGAGCTGTGCTCTTGTCGGTACAGCAATCGCCAGCCGTTTCTCGTTCTTTTCTTGGTAAGACATGACTTTAACCTTTTCTTTTATTTGATCTAAGTCATTTCGTCTTGGCCTATCTACGCTTTCCCTCGATTTTAACTTCTATGATAATTTTGACGAAAAAGTCATGTTTTAGCATATCATATTTCCTCTTCTTCTATTTTCTGTTAGTGTTAGTAGTCAAAAACATTTAGGCATTTATCCAAGCGTTTTAACGGTACTGACGTCAGTGGTCTGTAGGCCTATGATGGTTGCGTTTATCACGTGATAAATAAGTGTCAAAGCATCCGTCACGTTTTGACCAATTGCGAGTGCAAGGGACAGATGCTTTGTCACTTATTTATCACGTGATAAACGCAACCATCATAGGCCCCAGGTGTTGATTCGATTCCGTGAGGTTAGCAAATCAAGACCTTTTTGGCTATTATTTAAATAGAAGGTGGTGACTTCTGCCAAGTACCCTAAAACATGTTATTTTTACGGGATTCCTGCTGTGATCAAGCACCGAAATTAGAACAATTAAAACATTTATATCTAATTTAATGGGCGGTTAAATAAAATCCAGAATTGTAAGTTTTATTTTTTGTGTTATGATGGTATACTTTTTGATGATTGAAAATTTGATGACGGTTGCCATTTTAGTTAATTTAATTGCATAAAACAAAAGTCAGTACAAATGGCGAATTTATTGCCAAATGATATTATGTTAATGCTATTTATTCACCAGAATGCATCAGAAACATTGTTGTTTTAATCGGATGACAGCTTTAAGCTTATCATTAATGTGGTATGATGCATTATTATAATCCTGATAATGAAGACAAATACAATACCTAATAGCTTCATTTTTTTAAACTGGTTTTTATCAGTTGAATGCAACGCATACGTATGATACATAATCATAAAAATTATGCACAAGAATCAGTGGTCCTGGCAATGATTGCGTACACCCTGATCAGTTCTTGGAGATACATCGTGTGTCACTGTTACCTTATGAATGACAGTGTTACTGAAGAAATACATTTTTAACTTTTATTTAATTTCATTTCACTGCATAACATCTAACTTCATCTCATTTCATCTTATTTTATCTCATTTAATTTAATGATATTTAAAGTCCATTATTAGAAGCATTTTAAATCGCAATATCTGATGCTATTTTTCTTATTATGAATGCTATTTGCTTGGACCGATGAGTAAATTACTCAACTAAATTAGACATAATATATCAGAAATAGCTCCACTATGTGACTACGTACTTTAGCGATGTGTTCGAATTTAAATTAAAAAATCGACACATTCTCATAAACACTGATAAAATGCTCAAATGCTTATATTTTATTTATTTAAATAAAGTCAGTACAAAAATAATGGTGACCACTCAACCATAGAGACAAACAGAGATGCTTCAAGTGGGTGCAGAGTAGAAAATAAATCCTTCGGAGAGCATCTATTTATAACTACCTATGTGAATGTCAACTGAATTAAGCCAGCAAATTAAAAACGACATCTCTTTCCAGAGAGGACGTCCCCGGCTTCGTAAAATACGAGTTCGACGACACACCAGTAATGTCTTCCTATCTGCTGGCGTACCTGGTGTCCACCTTCCCCTCGGTCACCAACAACCAGAACTCCCTTTATCGCGTACCCTTCCAGGTAGGCACGACAAAAAACCGGTTTTATCTTATCGACATATTATTTGAACAACATCGATATGTAATATCGCCTGGTGACAACCAATACTTATTATAATTTCTGTCACTGCTCAAAACCTCGTATTTACCTACTTACTAAATTAACATAGAGATATGATCTTTCTTTAAAGTCGGTATTTGTTACTTAATGAGTTTTGGTTGTCAGCAGATGATATTTTCTTAGGTTTCCGCGACTGTCACACATTTGAATAAAAAAAATTCAGGGAGGCCCAATAATTATTATATGCGATATAATCTATTGAAATTGTTTTATTTAAATATCGATTTGCATCGAGCTAACAAGTCAAAAATATCGATATTTTTTACTCAAGCCAAGCCGCCTATGCTTTGTTCACAGATACAGGACAGTCCATAGACATTTTCTTTGATTGCGTTTTTAAAGTACAAAAAGATGCTAAACATGAGTAAACGTAACGTTGAAAAAATATCGAATTTGATAGCAATTTGATACTTAAAATAAATATCGGATTTCTAAATTGAAAATATCGACGATATAAATCGATTACTTTAAGAAAAATACGGATATTTTGATATATCGATATTTTACACCCAACCCTACTTCCAGGTATACACGAGACCAGGTATCCTGGACACTGCAGAGTTCGCCATGGACTTCGGCCAGAGGAACATGGTGGCTCTGGAGGAGTACACGGAGTTTGAGTACGCGCTGCCTAAGCTCGACAATGTGGCTGTGCCAGATTTTGCTGCTGGTGCTATGGAGAACTGGGGCTTGATCGTTTACAGGTCAGTTTTGTTCTTATTGGGTGTCCACTTCTTTTATAGAAGAACACTTCACCGAGTGCTTCAGTTCATAGTATTTTCATTTCATAGACAAATTTTTCCTCAGAAGTCATAAATTTTTCGGAAATCTTGTAAATGTCAACCTATAGATTAGGTAAGGTTACGTTTGGTTAGGTTTGTGTTTTAACGTTTCAAAATATATTATGGTTTCAGAAAAAAAACGCTTTCGATGATATAAAATTTCTATGAAATGAAAATTCGATGAAACGTTTCTCTATAAAACAAGGGTAAACCGTTCTTATTGCCTTATCACACTATCCATACTAATATTATAAATGCGAAAGTATGTCTGTCTGTCTGTCTGTCTGTTACCTCTTCACGCTTAAACCGCTGAACCGACTTAGATGAAATTTGGTATGGAGATAGTTTGAGACCCGGGAAAGGACAAAGGATACTTTTCATCCCGAATATATTTAGTGTTCCCGTGGGATGAGCGGGTAACACCGCGGGGCACAGCTAGTAATATTATAAAAGCGAAAGTTTGTAAGTGTGTTATTACTTCTTCACGCTCAAACGGCTGAACCAATTTTCATAAATTTTGGTATGAAGGTAGCTGACATCCTGGATTAACACATAGGCTACTTTTTATCCCAAAAAAAATAGTGTTCCCGTGGGATGAGCGGGTGACACCGCGCGGCGCAGCTAGTAAAGAATAAATTGATTAAGTTATTCATAATATCGATGAACTCAAGCTTCCCCTTTTATGTACTTATGTATAGCCTAAAAAGCGTCGGTCCTGCCCCGAGATAGTGGCATTACAAACAACTTTCATATGGTAATAAGGTGCATATACGTCATATATTCGCATTATTAAACGTCAGTAGCTATTAGTCAAGGATTTTTCATAAACCAAATACAAAACATTGTTTATCGGAATACTGCTCAGTCCTTCATTTTTCTTGCGTAATAAATACAGAAATACTATTGGCTTTATTATACAAAAATTACTTGAAATTGGTGGAATAAGTAGTTCTGACTTCTGTTTCCTTTTTGTTTACATCAGTGACATTCACTGACTTTCAACGACGGTAAGCAATTTTGTCATTGCCAGAAAATAACTATTATTGTCCTCCAGACTACTCTTAAATACGTTCTTAATTTATTTCAAGCAAGGTTCACCTCATCCAATTCAAACCCCAACGGAAGAACTTAAGAAATCTTTGTCAAAACTAGACTATCCGTGCATCGCGTACTCTTAAATAAAGGTTTAAATACGACCAAAGGCTTCCGCTCTCGGGTTTTAATAAGCCGCTTTTGAACATCTTTCATAACCTTTGAAGTTCATAAAACAAGTAACACTCTAGGGCACTCATTAAGCGTAATGGAGTAAAGACCACTTTCTAAATTAGCCCCGAGAGGGCCAAAAGGTTGCGGTTATAATAAGTGACAATCGAGATTGGAAAAAAATAACTGGCCTGGAATTATTTCCATTTTTTATCGCCAAACAAATTGTATTTAAAGCGAATATATTATTATAAATATAATTAATAAAGATTACATTCGTAAGTATGAAGTAAACTCGACAGTTAGTCAAAATCAAAGTCAAAAGTATTTTATAAAATGCAAGTTGCGGTACGTCATAAACAAATTCAAAACATTGTTTTACAGGAATGCTGTTCAATCCTTCGTTCTTCATCTGAAATAAATATTGAATCGTATTGAAAAATACTTAAAGATAAAGATAAAAGATATGGATAAATTTATTTTGTTAAACATAGGTAAGTAACATGGAAAGTATTACATGAGTTGTATCACTATGTTTTACCCGTAGGCGTAAATTTTTTTTAATCATAATTATAATGAGTTAATCATTTATTTATTCTACACGACTTACTTTAACATACTTGTTTTTCATCGCTGCGGATAGTTTCGCTTTATTATGCGAATTTCAGTGACATTAACTGTCATTTTAGTGAGGTCTTTTTAATACAAAAATATGTTACTACAGACGTGTAGGGTCGCAGGTCCTGCTTACATTGCAGTGGATCACATTACATAGTTCTTTCATAATTTACCTTTGTAAAAATAAAAATGTGGTATTTCCACATTAAAACGGGATCGATAAAAAGATTCTAAAAACGTTATACAAAGTTTTCTTAAACATTAATATTTGTCTGTATGAACAGGGAAGTGGCACTCCTCGTTCAAGAGGGCGTCACCACCACAAACACCCGTCAGAACATCGGCCGCATCATCTGCCACGAGAACGTACACCAGTGGTTCGGAAACGAAGTCGGACCTGCCTCTTGGACCTACACCTGGCTGAACGAGGGCTTTGCCAACTTCTTTGAGAACTTTGCTACTGATCTGGTAAGTGATGGTACCTAAAACGTTTACTGGTGAATCTATAATGAGGTCAAAACTGGCTCCTGGACCTACAGTTGGCTGAACGAGGGCTTTGCCAACTTTTTCGAATACTTTGCTACTGAGCTGGTAAGATAATAAGTCTGTTGATAACCAAAACTCACCAACTAACAAATACCCACTTAACACAAAGCTCGTATCAAAGTGTACTACTTACTAGATACGAGGTTTTAAGAGCAGTGACAGACATTTTAGTGAATTTGGGTTATAACCAGGTGATATCATACATGTTAGTTGATTGGATAAACCAACACATCATCTGCCAAAAGGATATTCCTCAGTGGTTCGGTGATGACTTTTATTCCACCATTTGGGTCTATACTTGGCTTAACAAGAGCTTGGTCATCCTCTTCAAAAAATATTGCTACTGATCTGATGATATGTGATTGCCCATCATAAGTGCGCATTAGACAGAGATATTAAATCAGTTTATTTATTCCATTTTAGATAATATATACTTATGAATCATTACTTTCACTTCTTTCTTCAAGTTTTCTGGATACTCGGTACATGATTATTCCTACTGCTTAATTCTGGAATTAGTTAACATCACTTTAGTCAGGTTTTCAGGAACTATAATTACATAGTCTCAAAGTTCCGACATTCCAATTTTACATTGCAAGATTTCTACAGAAACTAACAGCTGAATTTAGTTTCATTTATTGAAATCTCATCTACGAACGCCGATATCCGTCAATTCGCAGCGCAAATCAATTGAACACTTGACCTATTTCTTACCGGGTTTGAGGATAGTGCCGGCTGGCATACAAATACAGGTGAAGGTAAGAACTATCGATAATTGAATCCTATCAACGAAAAATCATGGAATCGGATTATTAGCTTGTGAGCGTAATTAAGCTCCATATACTTGTATTATTTCCATCGTAAGTCTACATCGTACGCCTTTCTCGCTTCCTTGATTAATAGTAGTATTGTTGTAAGCTAAACGGATCAGTATGCTTACTACGAACTACAACTTTGAAACTTAGTGATTGCATCTTGCCAGGTATTTCACACACACACAACCCTCCCTAAATGATTCCCTTATGAAATCATTGGCTTTTTAAGGGTACTGCTTACTGGGAGCATTTACCTGTAATATCAAAAACAGACGGTATAAGAATTTTAAATATGAACACATTGATTGTTAAAAATAACCTGGCAACAAAACAGACGACCTTAAAGATAGACATAAACTAATAAATTATTATGATGACGTAAAAAAATAATTTAGTAACAGTTAAGATATCACAGACCTTTCTGTAAGTTTTCTGTGGGCGCGTAAGTTTTGTAAGTTATGGCATCTAGTCTGCAAGTTCATATTTGAAAAAATATTGTATTCAGTGGTCTCAGGTAATTTTATGGATTTAAATAACTAATTGATAAAGGCCAAAATAATCGTGTCTGCAAATCAATTATCAATCATAATATGTGTTCCCGATTGCATGTATTAGCATGAGTCGACTTTATCTCATAGATAGACATCTCATAGAGATACACGTCAAAAACTTAACTCGGTCATGTTCATGTCGCGCAGCTGTTAAATAAAATATCACACCGAGATGTCCATTCGTTTACCGATTTAGATTAATATTTTGAGCATGTTTACTCTTAAAAATCCCAGACACTTGTAAGAATTGTAAGCAAAATATTCTTTATCCTGGGATTCATTGTGTATTCCAACGTCTCTAAGCAAATAGCTTTAGCTGACGTGGTGGCTATTTACCTATCGTGGCTGAGGTCGTAGAAATTTGCATTTGCTTAGTGTTGGACCGTCTAGCTCCCGTGCAGCGGTAAAAAGTCGTATCTTACTATAAAAATCATATAAGATACGACCTTTTACCCACGGCAGCTTGGTTAGTGTTAGCCAATCCGAGTGGCACAAAATGGGAAAGCGTGGAATACTGAATGCTATTAAATGAATTGTTATCGAATTATCGTGTAGAAAAATAGATTGGAGTACATTAATCGTTTTCTTAGAATAGCTTAAATAAATATTTTGTTTAATAGGTGTCTGGATTTGTCTACTAGAGCGCGCATATGTTTTTAAATTGTTAATCGCATTAGCCATACCCTATAGCCTAGGATGTGCGTTTACAAGCACGATAGTACTGTAACGATGTGATAGCTCAGTTGGGAGAGCACTACGCCGGAAACATAGGGTTGCAGGTTCAAGTCCAGCTTTCATTACATCTTTCTTTCTTAATTCACGTTTGGGTCAATATTTATAAAAATAAAAATGTGGTATTTCCACATTAAAACATAATTGATAAAAATATTATATTTAACCATATAGTAAAGTTATTTTTTCAATCGATCAGGTGCTGCCAGAATGGCGCATGATGGACCAGTTCGTGCTGGCTCTCCAGAACGTGATGCAAAGCGATGCAGTCCTCAGTGTCAACCCCATGACACACCCTGTATACACTCCATCGCAAGTCCTGGGGACGTTCAATGCCGTAGCTTATCAGAAGTGTAAGTATTTCTACAATAATTTAACAATTTTAATTCTTTTTTGGGTCATATGAATTTAAGGACATGCTGTTTGGGCTTATTAAAGCTCCTTTTCATTTTACAATAACACTTAATACTTTCGCGGTTAGTACACCCCACTGTAATAATAAGTACATAATCGGAGTAAAGTTTTCAAGTATATCATACAATTTAGTTCCATAAATTTAATTAAAGACGGACAACTGAGGCTCGAACTTACGGTCTCGGTGAGTTTCAACTGCGCGTTCAGTTATGAATATGCCTGGATACTTATGTTAGGGCACCGACTGTACATATAATTAAACTAATTGTAAAGGGGAAAGACCACCCGTCTAACATGCTTGAAACGTTAAATAATGATGGTAAATAACCAATCACTATAATTAGTTTCATAAAATATGTTTAAAACAGAAGAATACTTATTATTTATCCGAATATTACTGATTCAGAAATTTAGGACGGTAATTTCATACCTACCCCTATAATCCAAGAAAATTAGATTGCAATATATGGAAAATTTGGCAAAATTAAAGGACAACTTTTATCTATCAGGATATGTCGGTTATAGAGCCAAGTTTAATTTTATCTACTCTCCCCCCCTCTCAGGGGTGAGCGTCACCCCCCCGCGACCTCGAATGTGTCCCGGAGCGCGGTATTTTCCACTTTAGAAGAAAACCGTGTACGATACATACAAAGTGTATAGGAACAAAATAATTCTGAATAAATTTACTATAAACCTTTCATACATACAAAAGCGATAGCACTTATACAATCAGCGCAATCTGTTACCAAATACTAACGTTTTTAATTATCGATCTTTTTTTTCTGCTAAAAGGTTAGTTATCTCAAAAACTGCATACTTCTCGGCCAAAATATGTATGACAAAAGTAAAGAATGGAAAATGTTCTTTCTAAAAATGTATAATTTATTTCTGTTACTCTTTAATTTACCGTTGCAATGCTATTTTTAAAATTTAAGTCATTTGGCCATTATGCGAAATATAAATATTCGTACTAGTTAAACGGTGTTACTTGCAATACCATAGACTTCTTATATGTTTTTCTGTAATCTACAAATATTGAACTATATCCTGTATTTTTTTATTTTTTTTAGACCTACTATTTTAGGAAATAAGGGATGTGTGGGGAAATGGTCAAGTATTGCTCATTTTCGATAATAACTTCAAAACCGTTTAATTAAGAATGATGAAATATATATATTTGAGATGTTCATAATGTACCCTTTCATTTGATATGTCACACGATATACTTTGCTATTTTTTTTTCTAATTTGTCCCCTATAACTGGCCCTCATGTCAAAATTTATTCATTTGCGTTACGTTACGTTACACGTCCATGTTTGGGTCATCAATTTACATACGTGTACCAAATTTCAACTCAATCGGTCCAGTAGTTTCGGAGCAAATTGGCTATGACAGACGGACGGACTGACACAGACACACGAGGGATCCTACTATAATCATAGCGAATTTTCTCCGAAACTACTGGACCGATTGAGTTGAAATTTGGTACACGTATGTAAATTGATGACCCAAATATGGACGTGTAACGTAACGTAACGCAAATGAATAAATTTTGACATGAGGGCCAGTTATAGGGGGCAAATTAGAAAAAAAATGGCAAAGTATATCGTGTGACATATCAAATGAAAGGGTACATTATGAACATCTCAAATATATATATTTCATTATTCTAAATTAAACGGTTTTGAAGTTATTTACGAAAATGAGCAATACTTGACCATTTCCCCACACATCCCTTATTTCCTAAAATAGTAAGTCTAAAAAAAATAAAAAAATACAGGATATAGTTCAATATTTGTAGATTACAGAAAAACATATAAGAAGTCTATGGTATTGCAAGTAACACCGTTTAACTAGTACGAATATTTATATTTCGCATAATGGCCAAATGACTTAAATTTTAAAAATAGCATTGCAACGGTAAATTAAAGAGTAACAGAAATAAATTATACATTTTTAGAAAGAATACTGTCCATTCTTTACTTTTGTCATACATATTTTGGCCGAGAAGTGTGCAGTTTTTGACATAACTAACCTTTTAGCAGAAAAAAAAGATCAATAATTAAAAACGTTCGTATTTGGTAACAGATTGCGCTGATTGTATAAGTGCTATCGCTTTTGTATGTATGAAAGGTTTATAGTAAATTTATTCAGGATTATTTCGTTCCTATACACTTTGTATGTATCGTACACGGTTTTCTTCTAAAGTGGAAAATACCGCGCTCCGGGACACATTCGAGGGCGCGGGGGGGTGACGCTCACCCCTGAGAGGGGGGGAGAGTAGATAAAATTAAACTTGGCTCTATAACCTACATATCCTGATAGATAAAAGTTGTCCTTTCATTTTGCCAAATTTTCAGCTAATCTTACTGAATTACTAGCTAATTTATTTATCACTATGGGAAAAGAGAAACTTTAATTATAATAACAGAGTCACCTGTTTCATAAAAATCTAGTTAAAGTTAGACACAGCTCAATTCTATCCAAGACTCTTGTATTTGTGTTATCAATGATACGGTTAGAGTAGGTAAATATTATCGAATGAGATACGATAGATAAGGGCATCTAGATTACGATATCAAATTTGACGTGTGAACATAGTTTTGATGAAAATCAGGTATATAACAGAAATAATGGCATTATGATAATTATAGTATATATGAAAAATATATATCATATTTCATTTAAACTGTTTTAAAGAATGACTCGTGAAGAATTTTAAATTAATAAAATATTGTATACCTATTGCCTACCGTTATTAAAATTATTCTATCTGTGTTTAATTTGTAAACTTTTTTGTGTAATAAAGCATTTTGTATCGTATTGTATCGCATCGTATCGTATACATTTATTTAACTGAAATATTTTTATTTTATTGTTGTTAAAATACTTCCGCCGTCCTCAACTGCCTCCGGTCAGTCCAATTTATTGGATTACGAATAAATAATCTTTTTTTTTTTACTAGCTTATAATTGTGTCCCACTGCTGGGCAAAGGCCTCCCCTCTCTTGCGCCACTCATCTCTATTGGCTGCATGCTCTCTCCACTCGTAACTAAATGCATCCAGGTCATCCAGCCATCTTCTTTTCGGTCTGCCTCTGCTCCGGTAACCTTGCAGTTTCCAGTCGGTGATTATTCTGGCCCATCGTTCCGGATGCATGCGGCATACATGTCCAGCCCAGTCCCACTTCAGCTTTGCGGTCTTGGCACCTACGTCTACAACGCGTGTTTTGGAACGCAGTTCGGTGTTTCTTAAATAAACATAATATTATAATAAATATCGAATTCTGTCATTAATAATTTTACTGTGCAGCTATTTGAAGCGATGAAAAACCTATATTTTGTAAAGGGGTAATTTAAAATGGCACAGCAAATAAAGTAACATATCGTTCCAGCGGGCACCGTGATTCGCATGATGCAGCACTTCCTCACGCCCGAAGTGTTCCGGAGAGGGCTCGTTATCTACATACAGAACCAGTGAGTACCTTGTTACCTATACATCGAGCGGCTAGATAATTATATGGTAATGAAATATCATGAATGCTTGAGTTGAACTAGAAAAAAGAAAGATAGAAAGATTTTTTTTCCTAAAAATGGTCGGGAATATTGATTTGCTTCAGTTAATTACTCTTACGTGCAATATAAAGGTGTCATTATTACTACTATCTTTTAAAATAATTTTAGCATTGTATTCTTATACTACACTGCCGTCAGCTTCATGAGAGCTATATGAACCTAATGTATGCATTTTTTAATTCAAATTTTTGCCACATCTTCTTTCACTATGAACACGAAAATCTCATTATCTGCAATGGAATTCAGCTTGGTGTCCATATTTAAAAATGAAGCAAATATTTATACCTATCAAATAACTTAACTCTCATCTCTGTTGGTCCCTGATCCAGCCTCCATACAAATTTGCCCATGGTCCTTTATTACTAGAAAATTTATATATTTTTTAATCTATAATTTTATAGAATTACTTATGCCGAGTGAATACGCCTCTAATTGTCGCTATCTGAATATTTTTGTAATTTTGATAAGAGCTTTCTGAATTATTTTAAGACATAGATTTATTAAGACCATTAGGAATGCAAACACAAGCTTCTGAAACTCCAATTCCTTTTACAAATTACAAGCGTTATAAGCCTAATGATCGAAAACAAAGTGAAGGAAAAAATAAAAGTTAGGTTCGTCCAACAGAAGTTTGGAACTGGAAACGAAATAAGCCCCTTGAAGACTTAGCGAACAGAGGACAACAACTGAATGTAAATAATGACCGTTTTTTAACATCTGCGATGGCAGTGTTTGGGTGTTTTTACGCGCGTTACACCAACCAGACAATGTGCTATTGCTTTAATAAAGAACTTCCTTATTGAATACCTTGTGATAGTAATCGTAAATTATACTACAGAGGCTGGGAAAATAGCGATTACCGGCTGATTAGACAAAAGTGATATTGAAACAAAAGACGGTCACTTTACAGGCCTAGACCATTTTGTATGAAATTTGATTAAGCAGCTAAGTCGCAGCAAAATTGATTAAGGAGCTTAATGGCAATTATTTGAGATAAGACTAATGATAGTCTTCTGTTAATATTATGAGTTTTACGAATTTCTATGCAATTGGGGTGTACCGTTTTTTTTCAAAACCGTTAATTCGATTATGACTGACGAGCTGGGTTATTTCTGAACCATTTCTAGTTATTGAAAAAAATTACAAAAATTTCGTAAAAAAGATATTACCCAATTTTTCACTTGACCTTCAGTAACCGGGGTTTTACTACGTCACCGTAGTTTGGAAAGGTACAGGTGGTGTTATCTGTGGTTACCCCAATACTCGGTCTAAATTATACTAACGGTTCATTATAATTATTATCTTACTGCTATTATACTGCCCTTTCCTTCAATAATTATGATAATTCTTTAATATTATAATGTTGAAGTTGTGAATCAAACATTCAAGAATATTTTAAATACTTGATTGCGCTGGCAATTGAAACTAAATTGAACACAAATTATCACAGATTTTATGTTTGGACCGGTAAATATTTCGTCTGACAGTAACAATGACAACTATTTATTTACATTTTCAATATTTACATCGGGATTTTCTAGAAATGGTATTGAACATATACAAGCATGGTTTATTATTCTTTATAAAGTGAATCAGATTATTTATTAAAACTGACATTTGCAAAAACCAGGAGCTGCCATTCCAGGATTAATATATATGTATATATATTTACATCGTCTCTTAACTTACGTTCAACAAGAAAAAGAGTTTTATTAAACACTTACGAGACGATGAGTGGAAATAAAAATAACATCGGTTATAAAAAATTTGGATGCAGACTAATATCTCGAGAAATAGTTCAAGCGATTTTACCTATATTGTTTATATTTCTTGTCAATTAACTGCGATTAACAAAGACTGCGTGAAATGTGAATGCACCAAACCGAGCTTTGAAGGAGAAATGCATCGGTGGTTATTAAAAATGCTGATTTAATAAGAAGGTAATCATCTCAAAACATTTGAGGTTTGTTTTATATTTGTATTTAAAAATTAGACACTTACGTGTGTTTTACTTTTAGGCGTATGACCAAAACCAAAACTTTGATGGTATGTTGGATCCCAAGAAAATCTTAAACGTGCCCTTCGACACCTTCGATACTTTCAGAGACATGAATCTCGATCAGATCCACTACAAGTACACTACAAGAATATTTTCATTGATTCAACAGTCAACACCCACCCAAAAGGGCAACCGCAACTCTCACCACCTTGCATTCAGTTTAAAGCCAGCATGAACATAAAAGAGGACAGGAAGGTTCGATCGAGGATTTTTTTCTTGAAAATGTCACAAAGATTATTTACTTTCAATAAAAAAACTGTTATAATAACATGAGTTTATTTTTTTCTGCTACATTATACATTCATTAAAGTTACGACACAGCATATACATCATCCAAAAACTTTACTTCATATATAGGAATGAAATAGAACTATGATGTAATTCACACTTAGTAGTTTGTACATTTTTGACAATTTAATCTTCCGGATCCATTTACTAGCAAGTTTTCTATCTTTAATGTTGTTAGACGTGATGAGATTTTCCTAGGAATCTTGAAAGCAATATTTTCGTCCTTAAACATAATTCTGCATAGTGAATCCTTTGACTGTTTTAAAGTATTAACAATAATCTGCTCCATGAAGCTTGTTGGGATGTTGAATTTTTAGGTTTTAGGACTGTTATTTCCATTTTATCTAGTATCACACAAATACTTTTATCGTATTCCAAGTCAAATATTTGTTGGTAGGTACGGTCAAAGCATAGCCATGGAGACTAGCCTGGCGTGAAAAATAAGTCCAAAATTAAGACAGAGCTATCGAAAAGCAGCACATATAACTTGTAGTAAAATAAGGAAAACAAACTTGAAAACAATTACATTTTTTGTTGGTTATTTACAAACTGTCCCCTGACAGTTCTTTGACAAGATATCGAATATATTTTTTTTGGGAATTTCATGGCCAGTTTCACAACTTCAGAAATGCGTAGGTTTACCAGTGAAATAGTAAAAAATACAAATAAGAGTGCGCTGATTAGCGTTTTTTTACTATCCTCAAACACACGCGGAAATCATGACGTCATCTTGTGAGCTTCTTAAAATAATTAATAAAAAAATAACTACTTATTCTAATGAAGAGTTAATGAAATTGGTATTATAAAATGGCCTATTTCATCGAATAAAAATATAAAAAGGGGGGGTAATTTTTTTTGGGATACCCCAATTGTTTCTTGCGAATTAATAGTGAAGTCACACAAGCAATCACTGGCATTCAGTCGGGGCATGTCTAACAAACACAACTGTCTATTGATGTCACGGTTATTGTAGTAACGAAGCCAACGCTACCTGACCATCTCGACCGGCTACAATTGATTTTACTTTGTATTCGCATTGTTTGAACGACGTCATGTAATTGATTAATAAAAAACACTGTTTAGGTACAAAAAAACAGACTGGAAGATATTCATTTAAAATATACCTCAATAACAGAACAAATTACGTAATTACCTGAAAAAAAAAACAGTCAAAATTCATGTTAAAAGCCCTTGACAGGCCGGTCAGTGTCGTATCAATGTATCATAATCAGCCTTATGTTTAATTTCACCTTGACATATTAGTTTTTGACAGCTGATTTGATAATTAACCAATAATAATAGGCTAATTATAACTATCGAAGCATATTGAATTGGAAATAAGGATTTTTAAACAACACTATTTTTTATATAAATAAATAAAGTAGTGCATATTGTTCTTGTTATCAGCAAAATACTTGCATCTAACCCTTAACATTTTTCTGCTCATAGCACTCGTCGCGCCGCTACACCGGCCGGCTTATACAGCGCTCTTCAGCAGGCTCTCGACGAGTCTGAGCATTCCATCCCCTGGCCACTGGCCACCGTGATGACCAGATGGGAGAACCAAGGAGGCTTCCCTGTCCTGACTGTGCGCCGTACGTCACCTGAGTCCAACTCTATCTACATCGCTCAGGTATGGTTTGTTAAAAAATCAAATGAGTCCCAAACTAGATCAAAATTTGGGAGGCGAAAATGGAGCTTCCAAAGAATTTAGAATGGATTGTTTTTGTCTTGAAATATGGCCATACTTTGTATTCGTCTAGCTTTTTTTAATTTGACTAGGTTTTTGTAGGTCAAGGGAAAGTACGTTTTAGGTATTATATCCATTGCCATGACGGAGAGACAGACCGATAGACAGACGGACAACAGAGTGATCTTTTAAGCGTTAATTTTTTATTTCGAGTTGTGTTCCGTAACTCGAAAGGGAATGAGAACTCGTAAGTATTTTAATAAAAACAAATAGGGGTGTGTTATCACTAACTTTTATAGTGTTAATTCACTTTACTCTCATTGGAATAACAACAAAATCGTTCAGAAAACCGTTCAGCTCCGAGATAATCCCGCGCAAGCCACTTAGCCAAATGGATCGTGCTAAAAACACTTAAGTTGCTTCCCAAAGCGTACCTTTTGTACGTGAGATCGTGAAATCGAATTTTTGCATAATGTTGAAAAACAGACTTGCAATTGGCTAGTTTAGCCCTTAGAGTTGAACTTTGTATTTTTTCAACCTGTTAGGTAACATTTTAGTTAAATGTTTGAGATACATACATAATGTTTTAAAACGTTCCGAGCATTATTGAGTAATCCCAGTTCAAAACCAAAATTTAGCTGTGAGAATTCAGGATTCGAGCTTTTTAACGCCATATTTTACATCGATCAGACAATGAACAAGTTAGATAGATTGCATATTGCATAGTAGTAACATAAACTTTTTGGTACATGTGTAGGAGCGCTATCTGACCGACCGCTCGCTCTCCTCTGGTGAACGCTGGCATGTACCCCTCAACTGGGTGCTGTCGTCTGACGTGGACTTCTCCAACACCGCCCCACAGGCCTGGCTGGGCGTCGGCTTCCCCGCCACCTCCTACGATATCCCCGGCTTGGCTGATGCAGAGTGGTTCATCGTTAACAAGCAACAGACTGGTAAATTTGTAAATTATTTTCCTATGGTAGTGCCACACTATATTCTTTACCTAATATTCGTGCTATGTCTCTTTAGTTTTAAAACAAAACGGATTTAATACACAGCGTGGTGGATCTTCTTATTCTTACGCAGATAGCTTGTGGTTATGGACTGTTTGGTTTGGTTTAGTTCCATTCTCTGACTTTCGTGTGTCTTTGCTCAAAGCATCTCGAAAACATTCCGTCGCAGAACGTGTGATAGATTTAAAAGATCTAGTCGTCCATTTAAACTAATCACTAGAAACTTTTGCAGTGCAATCAGAAATACGTCTCTAAAAACCTTTAACGTCGTGCAAAGATTCGCAAAGGTCGAGATTTAATATAGCATCAGTCGGTTTAGTTTGGTTTGCTTACCATCAGGCGGAGTGGAGCCACTATGTTGAGACGTTATAAAAAAAAACTTTCGCAGGTTACTACAGAGTGAACTACGATCCCTCCAACTGGGAGGCGCTTACCAAAGTGTTGGCCGAGTCTCATAACACCATTCACGTTCTGAACCGCGCACAGCTCATCGACGACGCCTTCAACCTCGCCAGAAACGCTCGTCTTGTAAGTATTACTACCCTTACTTGTATTATCATTATTGGTTAACGCGACGGTAATTGAATAAGATTAATATCTGTGACAAGTATTTATAGCCCACTGCACTTTTCTTTGAGCATCCGTCAATTGCTGACTGAGCCCTAAAGATCCCGAACTCGGTAGGATTGTTTCATCTACCTACATATTACAGCAACACCATGGTACCATATTACTGTATTGTCGTCAAAGTAGGTATACAACATTTGAGCTCAATCGGTTTAAGAGATCTGCTTCAAAATTGAGTTGCAAGATTCCACCCGAACAAACATTACTGTACATTGCAAGTTAAATATAAGTTTGTAAATTATTTATGTAAATCTCATCCACTACAACTCACTAGGTTTAGTTACGCTTGTTTACTACTTGACGCGTAAACTCTGAATTTTGAGATTATAAAAAGTATGGCCAACGCAGATTAGGACAAATGTTACAATACAAATAAATGTTATGACCCACAGACAGCCATGAAGAACCCATAAGGCTTCCCTATACTACGGAGCCCTAAAACTAAGGTATACTTGAGATTTTCCGCTATAATTTTCACCTCTGACCATTAGTAACGGATACCTTTGAGCAGAATTCCAGTTCATTCCACAGGAGCATAATTGGATTTTAGTTACATTTTTATCGCAGTTTCAATTTAAACGTCTAACTGTAGCAAATGCAAATGGCACATCCATTTATTATAGTAATTGGAGTGGAACAAAACAGAAATTGTGGCCTGCAATATTAACTGAAAGTTTGCCCTGAATAATAACGAGATTCAGCGCTGGGGTGTTTTTGTGTACGGATTTCGGTATAGTTGTAAGTTTGGTCCGTGCATTTGGAGTTAAGGTGCGACTTATGCACCTAAAAATTAAGTTTTGGTTTATTTAATTATTGTTACAATGAAATAAGGGCTAATATTAATCTCTGTAATATTATTATAGTTTATTGGCATTGAGTATATAGCCTACTTATATCAAATTAGCTATTACAGTGTCGCCTTGATTATTTTAATCAGCATTTTAAGCGGTATTTTCGTATTTTGGTTATAATTCATTCAAAATATTTTATTAAATGCTAATAAAACGATAACTCATTCAATTATTTCAATTCTATTTACTTATAGGGTTGCATATCTCAAAACGAAAAAATGGAACCCTTATAGGATCACTTTTTTATCCGCCCGTCCGTCTGTCTGTCAAGACCTTTTATGTCGAGAACGCGTGGAGGTATCGAGTTAAAATTAAAACCATTTACTCACGTCTACAGTCCCTTGAAGCTGTAAAAAAATTAAACTTCTATGTTTACGTTTATGTTATTCCTTGATGTTGGAGGTGTGCAATAAAGAGTATTTGTATTTGTATTTGTATTTGTATTTTACGAAAAACCGTAATACGCACGTATCTTTGGGCGAGTATGCCGTAAAAAATGTATATTTCGACACTCTCAAGGAAATCCAAAATTATTTGGCAAGTAATACCGTCTTATACCAGTGTAGGGAAAAATCTGAAACATTTGAAATTAAATTTATAAAAAATAACGTCTTTATTTAACAGTATTCCAGTGGTAAGTAAGGTAAGTTTTAAGTTTGCCGCTCAGTAAAGTTAATCTTTTCGTTAGAACAATATGCAGTGCTTTCATAGTCCGCACGGGACCCTCGGTGCGCGAGTCCGACTTGCACTTGACCGGCTTTTTTTTATTACTTACTCATAATACCATTATCTCATTTAATGGCCACATACGGATGTCATATAGTGGTATAATGATATTTATCTTCATACTTTAGCAAAATTGTATCAAATTAAATGTATATACCCGAATTTAATTTTACAAACGAATTTTTCGCATTCCATGCTTCTCAAGGATCGTATGTAATGTGAGTATTAGTTTTAGCAGCCTTCATCACAATATCTTAATTATCTTGTACATAGTTAATTTACATAGTTACTAAAAACAATTTAAGATGAACAACAGAGACTAAAGCGACTCGATCAGAAACATCTTGCGACCAAGCCTCGTTAAAAGCTGAAAAAAGTTTGTAAACAAAATTGTGTACTTTTTCATCCCATTTGCATTTCTAACGGAGCAAAATTAATTTACTCGTCCTAGTTTCTTAATTTGAATTCCCGCGCTAGAACAATGCGAAAAATTCTACGTTTTCCCCAGTCGGTGATAATTTTAGGTATCTCTGTTATGTGGACTTGTCCACAGTATAAAATAAATCAACGCTAGGTTTATCTTTCTAACGTAAAAAAGTGTCCAGTAACTTTTCTCATTAGACTTACATATACTCAACTTGGTTGCCAAGTTAAAGCATAGAGATATAACCAGCGAGCCTATGATGGTTGATTTTATCACGCGATAAATAAGTGACGAAGCATCCGTCACGTTTTGACAAAATGCGAGTGTGAGTGACAGATGCTTTGTCACTTATTTATCACGTATAATATCACAGTATTAAAAAAGAGAGAGATCGAGCTTTTACAGCTGCATATTCCCGTTAAACGGTTAATATTGCGAGTTTCCATTTTAAACGGACTTTAAAAAGGAGGTTCTATGTTACATGCGTATGTATTTTTTCTTTTTAACCCCCGACGAAACAAAGAGGGGTGTTATTTAATAAATCAGAATTGTTCTAAATCTAAAATTTATCTATAATATGTCTTTTAACGGTTTTGACTTAATATTCGTCAATAACTGGGTGTTTTCTGTGACAAAAGATATAGCTTTATTTATTAGATATAATCAGTCTGTAGCACAACTCAGTTGACCTGTTGCATAATTTCAAACCAACATTATGAACAAACTAGAATTTTATACAACATACCTAAGTACATGTTATCTACAAAAACTAATATAAAAGTAAGACTTTTAACTCAAATACATTGTTTTGTATGAAATAGCTATAGACTGGGACAACCGAATGAATAATAAATTCAAAAATATTGATTCAAATCACAAACAACTCTTATTTAAAGTCAGTCAGGACAATTCGTAAGCCGATAAAGTATTTGAATTTATGAATACTTATTTGTTAGAATACGAAAATCTTTTTCTTGGGCCAAATATAACAAATACGAATATTTTTCGTTCGTTATCGCTTATTTTAAGTTGGAACTTAATGACAGTAGTAGTTATATCTTAGTTATATCTTATAGTAGAAAGTATGCGGAAGGTATTTTTATCCCAGAAAATGTGGTTAAGGAATAAACAAAATATGCCTAATTGCCACTTTTCCTCTTAAACCTTTACCGCATACGAAGCCATATATGGCAGATATGAACTTGGACCTTATCAGCACAGGTCAAGGTTCAAATTCAAACAACAATTTTTTTTCTATATGCGGTAAAGGGCTTATTAGACAAGAAATTGCCCACAACCTTTTTCTTTATATTACACCGAAAAAATCCAGATTTCCCTGTATTTTTAATACGATATAATAATATAGGCAGTACATAAAAGTATGTAGTTGAAATCCGTTGCGCTGTATTGGCGTAATGATGAATGAAAATGTTCGATAAGAGATAGCACTGTAATTACTTAATAAAATGCTGTCTCAGTGTAATTATAAATTCTTTAAACTTTAAGAGTTTTATAGACAAGTATAGATTAACCGCAGTACTTTTGATAGATGTCTTAATGCGGTATTTGATGACAGCTCAAATCAGCTACTCTTTATGAAATGTCAAGAACGATCTGTTAGTATGAAGCTTCTATGATGATACAGGCACGTGACGTCATAAAAATCAGTAATCAAAACACGTCTTCTTTTTAGTTATTGTACAATTAAAAATAGTATAATGTCCAAAAGTTAGTGATAGTTTATTTGGTTCACGTATTTTTTAATGTGTGTTTAATGCCACAATTTATATTCAATATAGTCCAATACCGTATTCTAAAGATAATCTATACCAAACGTGACACCCTGTAAGAGCATTGCAATCATCATGCAATATTTTGAAACACGCTAGTATCTAAATTAAGCTAAACAATTTTGTCCAACTCTTGTCCTAATTAACGTATGTATTACTATTGACCATTTCTTCTAGGACTACCACCACGCTTTCGAGCTGTCCCTCTACTTGGAGAACGAGGCCGACTACATTCCGTGGGGCGCCGTCAACAGGGCCTGGGCCTACTTGGATATCGTCCTGAGCGGTTCAGTTGCGTACGAGATCTTCCAGGTAAGGTGTTAAGCAGTCTCGCTGCTAGCCATCATCATCTTTCGCTTGCCCTTATCCAGTTTATTTGGGGTCGGCGCAGCATGTTTTCTTCCTCCATTCTTCCCTATTGACGATGCGGTTGGCACAGTTTGTAAGCACTTGCCTACTGAGCCGGCGGTCCCGGGTTCGAATCCTGGCCAGGGCAAATATTTGTGTGATGAACTCGAATATTTGTGCTTGGGTCATGGTTGTTCTATGTAGGTATTTAAGTATAAATTTATCTATATTAGTATGTATATCGTCGTCTAGTACCCATAACACAAGCCTTCTTGAGCTTAATTTGGGACTAGATCGATTTGTGTGTGGTTGTCTGATATTTATTTTATTTATTACTCGTCATCTCGTCGTTTACTTCCTTCTTATTCATATCATCTTTCACACAATCCATCCATCTTTTCTTTGGCCTTCCTCTTCTTCTATATCCGTCCACATGCTAGCCATATATTTATTTAAACTTTATTGCACAAAACAAAAGTCAGTACAAATAGCGGACTTAATGCCATTCTCTACCAGTCTATATCGTAGGGCCAAACAGAGATACTAGAAGTTGGTGCAAATCAGAAATCAAATAATAATATATAAAGCGGTTCTACTTCAGCAGGACAAGGTGTCTGCTGGCGAAACCCAAGTTTTTTGTAACTCTAAAAATAAAAAGTTTGGAGGTCGCGGGCGTCCCCCATGGCCTAAATGTTGAACGCCTGGCGTGCTGTGTGCTATGTCAGCTGGGGGTCGCCAGCGGATCCCATGGCAGAGGGAGTGTTAGAACTGAGTACTTTCAAATTCGATAAGACAAAAACAAGTTCAATCTTTTCGATCCTATTGGTTCGTATACCTCCTACCTCCTTTAGATTACTACGAGCATGAGTTCTGATTACGTGGATGGCACTTTGTTATTTTTTAAACTGGCATTTTCTAGGGTTCCGTACCCAAAGGGTAAAAACGGGACCCTATTACTAAGATTCCTCCGTCCGTCTGTCTGTCATGAACCGTGATAGCTAGATAGTTGAAATTTCCAAGATGATGTACCTATTTCTGTTGCTGCTATAATAACAAATACTAAAAACAGAATAAATTGATTATTTACGAGTATGTAGAGTAGGGGCTCCCATCCCATGCATCAAACGTGTTTTTTTTGCTGTTTTTTTTATTTGATGACCCGGAACCCTTTGTTCTCTAGTCCAACTCGCACTTGGCTGGTTTTTATTAATAACAAATACGGTATGAAACAACAAATTCGAAATTCAAAAACTTTGACTTTTTATTAAAGCCATTGAAATTTCTTATCTGTAATTTGGTTTTGCATCTTATATGACTTTCCTCTTCTTCGTGTATGATGTAGAAATAAGCTTTCTTGCCGCTAATTACTTTAGCGGTTACCCTCCATAACCATATATTGTAGGTATTATATAATGCAACCTTTGGTTTAGAAGCCTTAAAATACCCCATTATACAATGTCAAACTATTTGTTAGGTGGCTGGAGCACCGTTTAAGTTAAGTAAGTATTCCACATTGATATTCCCCCTTTACTCTAAATAAGTGCCATTCAGAGTAAAGGTAGGAAAGATTGGAAATGAATAGGTATGGATTTGACCTTTTCAATTCTTGGGCTTTTATTGAACGTATATTGTGAGCAAATGTAGGAAATATGCCTTTCATAATTCGGGTTCCGATGGAATTCATGTATAATGATGGGTCTCCTGGGGACGGATTGCTTCAATATACATCTTTATAATGTTCGTACTCCACAATAGGGATAAATACAAAATGGATACATAAATTTTATATATGTATGTGGGGGCCGGTCAGGGAAACTCACTAGATATGATACTTTACACACAATTAACCACCATCTGAGACCACGGCGTGTGCAACCCCGCCGAAACGTCAGATACCTAATGAAGGTAAATAAGGAATATCGCGATGGACTTGTTATAATTTGTGTTAATTAAACGCACTAGATGTTGTTCACGTCGTTTTTAGGGTTCCGTAGCCAAAGGGTAAAAACGGGACCCTATTACTGAGACTTCGCTGTCCGTCCGTCCGTCCGTCTGTCACCAGGCTGTATCTCAAGAACGGTGATAGCTAGACAGTTGAAATTTTCACAGATGATGTATTTCTGTTGCCGGTATAACAACAAATACTAAAAACAGAATAAAATAAATATTTAAGTGGATACACCAAATGTGATCAAATGTGATACAGTTACGTTAACTTTGCACCTCATTTGTATCCGGTGCCATACATGCCAGTCAGACTCAGACTCGCACTTGGCTGGTTTTATTTTCAGTCCTACATGACGTTGGCTGAAGTACGTACGGACTTTTATCTCAAGTAGATGTGTATATCCAGATCGTGATAAATTATCTGCATCGTGAGTTTTATCTGTAGGTTTTTATCGGGTGTGGTCCACATACTGCACATGAAATCTATGTGTGAATTTGGTTACAGAACTTGTGAAACTTCTAATATTTCAGTATTGAAACAACAAACTGAGTTCATGTCCATTTTGTATTCTTAGAGATTATTTTTATAGGAGTACTCATTCTGGCCATGTTCTCCTCAGTGGTCCGCGACTAGATTTTGTTAAATTCTATCTATCTATCTATCTTCTCTCAAAGAATATACATACTATGATTCTGTTTCTATTGAACTTGTCTTCGTTACTATTACCGCCAAACAATGTATGCCAAAAAATGTAATACCTAATTGACAAGACATAACTGTTATACCTGCCCGTCTGGCACAACTATGCTTCGCGACTCTTGTCACGCGGCATAACGTCATTCTGTCACTCTCTCACAGTACTGCACGGAAAGAAATAGATAAATACCTCGCGCGAGAAAGACTCACAGTATCACAGTTGTACTAGAGGTGCTGACCTTTTGTCTTGCGACAATTATTGTATTGTGTGCATCGCAGTCGCAAGCAGTTTCATTACCCCAAAAGAGGGGCCAGCGCATTTGACAGGCTTTTTTTACGGTCAGAGACAATTGGTGTGCGGGGTCCCTAGATGTGCGGAGCCACAAGCTCTTGCTAAGTGGCTAATCCGCCATTGTCCCGACAGTTCCAGTTAAGAGGCCTTATTCCTTTAAAAATTTTTTTTTTTTCATATTATGACAAATATATTGATAATTTCGACCAACTTTTTAAAGTGAATAATTTCCTGAGTTCTAGAAAGTAACATTTCATGCTTTCATTGCGTGCAGTCGAAAATAAATTGAAAAACACAATTTTTGCGTGAATTTTGTCGAGTAGTTATTAGAAGAAAAATTATCAATGAAATATTCAAACTGTAGGTTTCAATGATACCGATAAATTGCAATGGCCCTGTTCTAAGTAGTAACATTGATAATATATGTTAAGGGATATGTTTGATCATAGAGAAAAATTATGTAAAACAACCAGCATTTTTGAACGGATAAGGAGCCTTAACAGATTTTTGTTTATAGGAATACGTACTGAAGTTAACGGCACCCCTGTACGAGCAGCTGGGTTTCGACGCCGCGGCC
The DNA here is from genome assembly GCA_932273695.1 of Apotomis betuletana. Taxonomy (NCBI): domain Eukaryota; kingdom Metazoa; phylum Arthropoda; class Insecta; order Lepidoptera; family Tortricidae; genus Apotomis; species Apotomis betuletana. Next base: position 24,324,293 of record OW026306.1, read on the forward strand.
AATGAGGAGCACGTCACTGCCTACCACAGGACTATCATCCTGGACTACAACTGTCGCTATGGCAACGAGCACTGCGTCAACCGAGCCACTGAGCTACTGCAGCAGTTCAGGGACAACCCTTGTACGTTCCATAAGTTTCTTAAGATTCATCGTCATCGTCTCAGGATCATGAAGTCCACTGCCAAGACGAGTAAAGCCTGACCAGAAATATATGAGGATTGTCAAGAGGGCGCTATTTATAAGATTTATATGGCAACAATTTTGTAACTAATCGCAACCGCACTATAATGGCATTAGTTTAAATATCTGTCAGTTCCTAAAGTAACCTCGTAAATATCATTTAATGGAATTCACTCTTTTCCTGACTGTTTTTTTGTGTAGTAAACACGTGTACACTTTATTTATAATATTTACGACTGTGGATGGTTTTCGGCATTTTCTTTGGATATTTTTAAATATTTGTCTTTTAAAGTAACCACCACGAATGACATTGACATTGTTGACAAACCATCATAAAATCATTGCCAGTTTAAGAAATTAGTTCCAGTGAAATTCCGCAATATGGCGCATCCTCATATATTTTTGGTCAGGCTTTACTTTAAAACCTGACCGTCTAGGACAACTGTGGTTTACGACTCATGTCGCGCGACATATCAGCACCCCACTCTCTCACGATACTGTACAGAAAGAGAGTGGTAGTATATCTCGCGCGTAAATGAGTCACGTGTCACACTTGTGCTAGCAGTGTCCAGCAGTGGAATAAGATGCAAGTAGATGAAAGTAAGTATTTGGATTTTCCTTATCTTTGAACAATTTGACACACTTGACTTTAGTGCGATATGTTAATTTCATACGATTTGCGTAACGGCGCGGTAGCGGTCCCCTGAGTTACCGCGACATTAGGCACATCATAGAACACTACGCCGTATAAGCAGAGATCGATCCCAACCTGCAATGTAGTTCAGCATCATCATCCTATTCTTGTCCACTGCTGGACATAGACCTCTCCAACTGCACGTCATTGTGAACGATACTCGGCTACTCTCATCCAGCTCTTGCCAGCCACCGTGCAAAGATCATCGCTCTACCTAGTCTGAGGGCGTCCCACACTACGCTTGCTGATCGACGGTCTCCACTCAAGAATAAGTTTACCCCACTTGTTATCGGTTTTTCGGCTAATATTGCCAGCCCACTGCAACTTCAAATTGCTACATTGCAGCCACCAAAGTTACCGACATAGGTCACCGTACGGTGAGCTATGTCGGCAACTTTGGTCACTGCAATGTAGTTATTCGCGTAATATTTTCATCCTCCTCTGTATCAATAACTATTAAAAAAGAAATAAGCTTAACTATTACAACGATTCTTAATTTAATTTTAAATGATTCATTCCACCAGCTCAACGCCTAAACCCCGATATCCAGTCCACCATCTACTGCTCTGGGCTGCGAGGTGGTGATGCTGGCAACTTCAACTTCCTCTGGCAGCTGTTTGAAGCCAGTACAGACTCCAGCGAGCAGGCCATCCTGCTGGGCGCTTTAGGATGCATTAACGACGAGGAACTAAGGCTCAAGTAACTTAACTTTGTTCTTTTTTGTTAAGGTTCCGCATTCAACAACCCTTATAGTTTCGCCATATCCGTCCGTCCGTCTGTCCCGAGCTTAGCTCAGAGGCTGTTCGTACTAGAAAGCTGCAATTTGGCACTGATATATACATAGTAGTCACGCCTGCAAAGTGGTAGATTAAAACCTTGAAAAATGATGAAATGGAATCTTCATAAGTCAACCAACCAACTTACAAAATGAACTTGACAAAGTAAGTATCCCATAGAAAATTACTCGTATGCCGTTTTAATGTAACACAGTATTTAGTAAATATAAGTATGTTAAAGAAGGGAAACCAAGTAGCTTGTCTTAAGATTCCTTAAAGTCAAATGAGCAGAATAGGTTACACCAAAAACTCTCTTCTTGTGATGAGCAACTACGGCACCCTACATGCGTGCGTGGCCCGACACGCACTTGGCCGGTTTTTATGTATATTGGAAATCCACTCAAGTGTGAAGAGATCGATTGGTATAAGGTAACCGTTGTTAAAAACTTACACTCTTTAATTCACATTGCACTCATCAAAGTATATCCTATAGAATACCAATAAGATTTCAGCAAAGAGACTTTGTTTAACCAGACCTGGATTGCCAATGGACTTTTTGATACAATTTCAAATTTATTGCAAATAAAATAACAATACTGCAATATTTAAATTAAAAACAGTTTTATGAAGCTAAATGATTTAAAATACAGTTCTAGTGAGACTCATAGAAAAAATCCTTTAAGATAATGCAAGTCATGTAGAAAATTTTCATTCGTTTTTAACGCATTCACTGCCGGCAACGCAATATGTACCTATGTGTTCCTAGGCCACACCCCCTGGCAGTGAATGCGTTCACAGTATCATGGCGAAATGTTGCTGAATATTTCCGAATTTTCGGACTAGGAAAGCGACTAGGAAATTCACCTATAAGTAAGTGTTACATTTTCAGATAAAACTAAACTCTATGACTCATAATACACTGATCAACTCTGATCACTTATCTGAAAATGAAAAAATGAAATTGAAAATATTTATTTGGGTTACATTGGTTATACAATAAGATTATGGTTGGTATGGTATCTCATAGTAAGCACGGAACGTACTTGTGGCAGGAGATAATAATAATAATAATACTCTTTATTGTGCACCACTAAATATACCTAAATAAAGATTACACAAAGAAATTGCAAAAAAACAAATCAGTAGGTATAGGTAGGTAGGTTGAGGAGATCCCGCTCTTCCAATAATAGTTTAGGCGTAACCGAAAAATTAATTTTATATTTTACTAATTTCTAAACATTTGAATTATCACTCCATCCTGAGTGAATCTGTACTTAATTAAGTTAAGTGTGTGTACGTGTATGTATATGTATGCGAGTGTGCGTGTGCATATGTGTGTGTGTGTGTGTTTGCGCACGCGCGTGTGCGTCTGATAGGTTATCCCAGAGTATGTAAAGTTTGGGTTAGGTAGCATAATGTAATAATGCTTCAGTTTCCTCATAGGTCAGATTACTTAACCACTCAGTGATTACTCTTTTACAGTCATAGAGTTGAAGCGGATATATAGATATTAATTTATTAATGTTATTATATATGTAGGTGTACAGATTGATTTGCAAATTGCCTTTTTGCAAAAATAGATTCGAGACGCAGCGAGAGACGCGACTACTTTGTCCTTCCTTCTCCGTTTTAATAGTGATGGTTTAAAAGCTTATCTGTTGTTACTAAATGCATACGGCGTCTATTTCGATTCGTCATTTAGTGACTTATATCTTCCACAGCTATCTGAATCAAGTGATCGATGACAACTCGCCCGTGAGAGAGCAGGACAAGCATACTATCATCGTGTCGGTCATCAACTCCAGTCCTGCGGGCATGGAGGTGGCTTTGGACTTTATTGTTGAACACTGGCCTGATATCCAACCTAGGTAAGTAATAAAAAACAAAAAGACAATATCAATTAATTTATTTAACAAAAAAAGTGGTCGAGTATTTCAGCTAACTAGTCAGAATATTGTTTTCTATCTATGACTATATAGCTGGACCGAAACAAAACCAAACACAGGATGGAGATGAATATTTACAAGATATAATTATTTCTATTAACTCATATTTTTCACATAGAGGTAATGAGACATGAAAAACTATCCAATGTTATTCAAAATAATTAATCATGGCCGGCAAATAGTGATAGATATAAATATAAATATGTATTTTATGTGTTATTCATAAATATATCCTTTTTTCAACAGAGTACAGGGTCTTACTGGCACAACCAACATTCTCAACGCTTTCGGAAGCAGATTGACGACAACTGCGCACGCTGAGAAGGTATTTGCTATTTCAACGTTCAACCACACTTTATATTGGTATTCACATTTTCTTTTAGATTAAGTAGTTTATTAAGAATTATAATTTTATTATTATGTCAAAATGAGCCCTAGTTTGGTAACAAACGATCGTTGAATTTTTTGTAAGTGAGGTCGTCCTTCACTTGAGCCAGTTTGGCATAATTTACTCCTAAAGACAATACAATATAATACAAGTACTCTTTATTGCACACCTCACAAAATATACACACAGAAAAAAAAATATACACACAAAAAACATACAAATAGGTACTTATATAAACAATATATACATTAAGCCACAAAGATGATAGGATAAAAAACAATTTCTAACATTTGGTTTACGCTAGCAGTTACTCATCATCATCCTCCTAGCCTTTGTCCCATTTTTTTGAGAATGAATTCTCAATCGGGGTCGGCTACCTAAACGCTACGCTAGCAGTTACTGCTTTAATAAAAAAAAAATATCACCGTCTTTATCCTCTTCCAGATCGACCAGCTGGTCTCCCGGCACCAAGCCATCCTGACCGCCGGCGAGCAGGCGTCCATCGCTGCCATCAGAGAGAACATCGGCGCCTCCGTCGCCTGGAGTGACCAGAACTTCGCCCTGGTCAACGCCTGGCTGACACAGACCTACAGAAGCAGCGCTACCGTGATCACCTCTAGTCTGCTTCTGCTATTCTCTGCTGCGATTGCTGTCTTCAATTATTAAAGAACAATTTCATTATATTCTTCTTATGGAGTTCTTGTCACGAATTCCATAATGATTACAGTAATATTAGCAATCTTTCAAACGTCAAAATACAAATATGCCCTCGTTTTACTTGTCAATGTTTATTAATGTCTTCCACTGTATTTTTAAATGCAATTTTAATTATATTTATTAAGTAGACATATAAGTCATAATATATTTTTATATAAAATAATGATATTTGTGTTTAATATTAAACTCAGATTATCCAAAAAGATCCTTGTTTTTTACTTTTTTACGTAATGGAGTGCAAGCAACTTACTTAATAAAAGAATTGAATTTGCAAAGCGAAAGCTTCCTTTGTAAAGTATATTATCTCAATCTGGTGTTCAAATGATACACAATTTTGATAATTTATTATCACGGAACTTAGCGACTAGTTTTGAGAATTATTAACAAAAATTTCAAGAAGCGACGCCTAAAAACTGTTAACTTAAATAATCCGACATGGTGAATGGGCTGTATAATCGTTTAATAGGATTTTTGCAATACCTCCTCAAATACAAACATTTAGTGGTTTTTACTTTGTGGTTAGTATTTATTGATACAAATCTATGAAACCGATAAAAAAACGCCGTTAATAATAAAGAAAATATAATATTACTATTTTTTATATTACCTATATTACTTGCCGCTTTTTTTAAATGGATTTTTGAATCTGTAATCACAATATTTCCTAAAATGTTTAAATGTCAAAAAAAAATTGCATCCTTAATTATATACTATCGGAAAATAGCCTGGTTATGAAATTAAACATTATGCTAGCACAAAGAACGTTGAGAATTTCCGAAAATTTAATTTAAATTGCCTGATCATACGTACTTTATAGTACACACTTAACCTTGTTACTCGTACGTAACACTGACAGTATCATTGATTTGATAAGTCTTGGAGTCAATTTATCTTAACACAGTGAAAAACCAGTCATTCTAATATGACGATCAATCAACTCTTTCAGTAGACATGTGAACGTATAGCTAATCAGTTCAAAATTTGATTCCCCGACCATTGCTTCGATCATCGATGACCACGACTGAAAATAAATATTAAATTCGCAAAATGCGGACTTTTGTAGTTATCTGTTTTGTTTTTGGTGCAGTGTCATCGTTACCAGTAAATAGAGAAGTGCGGGATGTACCCGGAATACCAGAACATTTACCAGGAATTTCAGAAGGTTTACCAGAAATCCCAGAATATTTGCCAGATTTACCCGAAGATGCTACCGAAGTTGATCCAGATTTTCCAATTTCACCCGAGTTACCAATTATACCAGATCTACTCGAAGATGGCATCGATGGGGTTGATCCCGACTTACCAATTGAGTTGTCAATATTACCAGAATTATCAGACACCATTGAAGATCTAGGTGTACTAGTACCTAATACACCCGAAGATGGTCTACCAGAACATAAACCAATTCCACCAGAAGAAATACCAATTATGATCGAAGATGGTAATGTAGAAGGAAATAACATTACAATGAGGAATCAAATAAGACCTGGCATGCAAGTTACCAATTATTTAGTTGAACTTGAACCGAATGTAGCCGCCGGTACTTTCAGTGGTCGTTTAGTGGTTACTGTGATTATAAGTGATCCTAGCACTTTAGAAGACGAAATAGTATTCCATGCAGTTGATCTAAACATTAATGCTGTAACATTCTCCATTGCCGGGGGAAGTACTCAAACTCAGGCCGCTTTTAATGTCGATGATGACGATGGTCTGTTGGAAATAGAAACAGGGGTCGAAATGTCGATGTACACGTTCTTCATTGATTACACCGGCAACTTAAACAATGTGGGAAGTGGATTTTGGGCTGGAGAATTCAATGGCATGTAAGTATAAAGTTTTATTATTTTTAGGGGTTCCGTACCTCTAAATGAAAAAACTGAACCCTTACCGTATGTTACAGCCAATTTGCTCGGAATCTACTGGACCGATCAAGTTGAAATTTGGTACATAATGTAGGTCTGTTACTCAAACAGGGACGTCTAAAGCAAATAAATGAAATTTAAGTATAAGTCTGTCTAATCTCTAAGATCAAATGAAGTCACTTTGGCACAAGGTACAAACGACCGTATACTTCTAAATTTAAGGTCGTTTTTCACTTCTGCCAGTTTGACATAATTTGATCTTAGAATTTCGTACAGACTTTAAAGTGAGGGCACTTTAGGGAGGTGATTCAAAAAAATAAAAGAAATTAATCGAATATTGTAGTTTGTGATATAACAAATGAAAGGCCTTAATGTGAAGATCTAAAGTGCATTTTTTTTACAAATTACAAATTTTTGTAAACTAATTTTAGTGTTGCGGAACAAGTTTTTATAAATAACAATCCGCAAAATCGGTTTACTTACATACAACAGTTTGAAATATATTGATCCAAAAGCAAATACAGAGAAACATCTAACGAAACATATTTTTTCTACAAGATTACGTTGAGAGGTTTAATTTTCCTCTTTCATAACTCTGTTAATAATTGTATTATAACAAAAGTAGAATATGTAGCCATTTTCATGGCTTTGTAGTACATTACTGCTAAACAAGGGCTTGCCGTGTAAGTAGGTATAGACGGATAGTATATGAAGCTCCTCCTAGCTAGCCTCCTGAGTTCCAGTGTGTCCTACACAGAGTACATAAACTTCAATTAATAGTTAACTGTCAAGTATCCATACTTACTATACTTAATATTATAAATGCGAAAGTGTGTCTGTCTGTCTGTCTGTCTGTCTGTCTGTCTGTCTGTTACCTCTTCACGCTTAAACCGCTGAATCGATTTTGATGAAATTTGGCATGGAGATAGTTTAAGATCCGAGGAAGGACATAGGATTATAGTTTTCATCCTGGAAATTATCCCTAAAAAGATTTTAAAGTGAGTTAAGTAATTCATGATGACATTGATGACCCTGTCGAAAATGTAATTATTAGACCAAAAGCACAATTGCTCTTACATTTACTTAGGCGCTTTTAATAATCCCTTTTATTAATTAAGGTGATTAGGTGGATATCTTATCGTGTTGTACGAGGTTGCTTCCATACTTCCAAGTTCCACGCGGACGTAGTCGCGGGCAAAAGCTAGTAATATTATAAATGCGAAAGTGTGTCTGTCTGTATGTCTGTCTGTTACCTCTTCACGCTTAAACCGCTGGACCGACTTAGATGAAATTTGGTATGGAGATAGTTTGAGACCCGGGAAAGGACATAGGATACTTTTCGTCCCGAATAAATTTCGTGTTCCCGTGGGATGAGCGGGTAACACCGCGGGGCACAGCTAGTTTGTCATAAGGCTAAAATTAAATTGACAAATTATGAATGCTGGTCGTCAGGAGGATAGTGCTTTTCTCAAACGTATGCAATTAAATAAAAAAACACCACTCAAAATATATATAATTCAGCTGTTTAACGTGTTAACGAACACAGTCGCCATGTTTTTAAAAAAAAATCCCGGCCTATACCTTCAATGAAATGAAAATCATGTATGAAATTCCTTTACAGTGCTCTCGAGTTGTTCCGTCCTAAACGTGATACTTCGTCTGTTATACTTATAACGCACGTTAGGGCGACATTTCCTTGCATGTTTTAGAAAAGGTAGTTATCTCGAAAGAATCGAGCACGTCAACAAGATTTGAATACAAATACCCAACGATAAGAAGCAAGAATAAAGCCACTTTACAAGCTTCAAGATATCGTCTACACCACGCCATACCTGTCATTTGTCAGACATAACATTTTGACGTAATCTGTGACTGTATTCTCTTGGATGGACTCTAGATACGAGCACCTTTAGCACAACTGTGACCCGCGACTCTTTCTCGCGGAGATATATTACCTATCTCATTCTGTACAGTACTGTGAAAAAGTGACGGGATGTCAAAGCATAGTTGTGCTAGACGGGCCGGGAATGAAGAGAATGAAGGTAAAATGCAAGCAAAATCGATGCGCTGTAACTTTAATAGGCAAAGAAAAAGTGGGAAGCACCTCTTTCAGTCTCAGTCAATAATAATAGTATATTAAATACTTATCTAGTAGCTTTGCCAAGGAGAGACCATTTTCAAGCCTGACTGAGACTGAGCGAAGTGTGTCCCTCTTCTCTTCCTCTTCCTAATGATACAGAGCGATGTGTGATATTTTGCTATTATAACTATCTATTATTTAACTTGGAAAAAAAATACAAGTACATAAATACTCGATTTTTAAAAATTCAATATTAATATGACATATCCTACTTAGGTATGTATGAACCTATCCTACCTTATTGTTAACATTTTTTATTGGTAAATTTGTTATTTTACCAATAAAGAATCTGAATCTGAATAAAAATATTGTATATTCTGCCCTTGATGTTAGAAATGAGTATTTTATGGGCTAATTGGCGTAAATTGATAAAAAAAATTTATCCGTATCCTATCTGCAGGAGCCCAAACTATTTAACTTGAAGTTCGACCATCATTGATACCAGAGTTTTAGCAGATAACCATAAACTGGGCTTCCGGTTCTTGCCTTGCCTTTAAGTTTCGTTATTCGTTTTTTATTCATTTTGGTTGTTCGATGTGTAGTATTGATAGCGTATTGTGCAGTGATCTAACGAATTAGTGAATGGCTAATGAAGAATTCAACTTAGAAGCGTACATAGGCCGTGTGGTTTGTTGTAAATCGCTATCACTTTGCAAAAAGCACGATTTTCTCAACTCACGGTATCCTCTAACTTGTTGCCGTGTGCGATTGGCAACGATACAATTGACAGTATGGTCGCTTCATTGTGACCGGTTGCCTTTTTTAAAAGAATGGTATAGAATAACCCTAAACTATCGTGAAACAGCACTTAATTTGGTATAAAATTAATTTATTCAACACCCATGTGTTAAAATAACTACTAATAAAAGAAATATATATTAATTGCCAAAATGTTTTAAGCAATTATTCGCGATACATTTTTCTTCAAATTGGTGTAAACACTTTTCATCAATTAAACAGAGGGGTGAAATACATTTCTAATTCGCATTATAGACTATTTATCAGTTTCAAGGGACCCATTTTACGAACTAAAGCCTAGAATTCAGCCACATATATCATTATTATAGCATCGCACATGAAATCTAAAGCTTTCATTTTTGCTCCAACTTGTCATTAATCATGAAGCTCGCTCGGAAGCTTTGGTATAGTTCAGGGGCAAGTGACACGCCCTTGCCTGATTAAGCTCCGGATTGGTCGGTTAGAGGTTCCCGCAAATATAGAGTGAAAACATTTCAAGAAATAAAATGAAATAAAAATAAATAAATAAATATTATGGGACAATCATACACAAATCGACCTAGTCCCAAACTAAGCAAAGCTTGTACCTACTATGGATACTTGACGACGAAATACATAATATATATATACATATATAGATAACATCCATGAACAAATATTCGAGTTCATCACACAAATATTTGCCCCGGTCGGGATTCGAACCCGGGACCGCCGCCGGCTCAGTAGGCAGGTGTCTGCAAAGTGCGCCAACCGCGTCATCCTATTCAACTCAATTGTTCCTAGTTTCTAGTTTTTAGGGTTCCGTACCCAAAGGGTAAAAACGGGACCCTATTACTGAGACTTCGCTGTCCGTCCGTCCGTCTGTCACCAGGCGGTATCTCAAGAACGGTGATAGCTAGACAGTTGAAATTTTCACAGATAATGTATTTCTATTGCCACTATAACAACAAATACTAAAAATAAAATAAAATAAATATTTAAGGGTGGCTCCCATACAACAAAATTGTTATAGATTATGGTACGGAACCCTTCATGCGCGAGTCGGACTCGCACTTGCCCAATTTTTGTGTTTAACTTAAGAAGTGCTTTCACCGACTACTTACTATTTAGCTAGCCACAGCGCCAACCTCGTCCAATGAGGACGTCCTGGGTTTGACTCCTGGCAAGGATAATTTTTTGTGTGATTAACTTGAATATTATTTGTTTCTGGGTCAGATATTTCTTCTATGTATATCGATGGCAAAAAGCGAGAACGTAGTAACCGCCACTTGGTCAAAAAATTTTTTTTTGCATATTCGGAATCAGCGAATTTTTCTGCGTCGACTGGTCTGGGTCCCATGGCTCTACGACGCTTAGAAAAAACTGGACTACGTTGCAAAACGAATGTATTTTTTTGACGATGCCCACATCTAATTGCTGTAAACACCCAAATAGTAGCAATTTTCTAAACGAGTACATTTACGCTAATTTTGTTCTTTCATAAATCAAAGGGTGTGCCGGTTACAGCGTTGCCGAAATTTTGTTCCGTGGCGGTTGCAGCATTTATGCATGTAGTGAAAAAATTACGAACCAAGCTTACTGCAATTATCCTAAAATAAATTATCTATGATTGACGCTTACTACATTTCATTCGAAAATGAATTAACAGCAAGCTACAGTAACGACATTTGAAACACAACGTGAAGTGGGTAGTGCTTGAAGATACAGCAATAAAAATGTGCGCTCGCGGCGATGTGGCTCGTGAATACGACCTGTGATTTAGTCTATCGGCGATCGCCGGAGCGAGTGGGTGTGCGTAGTCTGTGTACATGCCTTTTTTGGATGTAAAAATATATTGCGGGTTTAATGGAAAATATGAATATTGGGATAAAACATAACTAGCATATTTATTTGCTTTATTAATATTTAAAGTACAGCAAAAATGTTTTTATTACATTTTGTTGGAAGAAAATAACGATGTTGGGGCGCGGGACGCGGCAGCTTTGAGAGTTCCGTGCCTCAATCGCCAAAAACTAAACTTAAATAGGATCACTTTTGTGCCTGTCTATCTATTTGTCGAGACCTTTTTCTCAGGAACGCGTGGAGGTATAAAGCTGGAATTAACATCAAATATCATCAAAGGTCTGCTTATCTTCAGCTTCAAGGCAATCAAAAGATACGAGCAAACGCTCGCATGATGATTAAAAAAAAATATTTACTTTTTTCGGCTTTCTTCTCGACAGCGGCCTCCTGTTGTGAAATGCCGATAAATTCAGATTCAGACATGTAAAGTGGCCTACTTACAGAATAGGTATACCTACATTTCAATTTTGATTTCGATTTAAAATAATGATTTTTTTTAATTAGTATAATATGTATATCTAGTTTACGGTTGTAATCGCTAGAAGAAAGTTTTGCTGTAATCTACTACGTTTCACTACAACCATTAAGAGTTAATTGGTCTAACCCCTAAAAAGCTGACTCAAGCCGGATCAAACTAGTTTGGGGTGTCACGTCCGCATTTTTATTGTCCAAGGGCTAGAATCAGGATAAGCACTAAATTTGTTGAGCTGCGGTTGATAAACAACTGTACGGTATTTAAAATTTACCGGTTAACCGGTGCCTGATTCGATTAAAATTTTCACAATAACCATACGCATGGCATAATCGGGCAACCTCACACAAATTAATCAAGTTCCACAGTAAGTTCTAGGAGGCTTGTGTTCTGGACACAAGTGAACATACTGGTAAAGATAAATACATACTTAAATACAAATAACATCCATGACCCAGGCACAAATATATTATTCGACAAATATTCGAGTTCATCACACAAATATTTGCCCTTGCCGGGATTCGAACCCAGGACCGTCGGCTCAGTAGGCAGCTGCTTAAACCACTGCGACAACTGTCGTGATTCGTTTTATCACGGACATAATATACAGCTTTGCGGCTGCTTGAGCTACATCAGCTGTGTTCTTAATTCTGTCAGTTAGTTTTTCGCCCGGAATACTGCGTTCCATGGCTCTTTGACAAACCTTGAGGGTGGACTTCTGAACTTTTGTCAAAGACCAAGTCTGCGCTCCGTAGGTCAGGATTGGAAGAATGCACATGTCCATCAGTCACTATTGCACTAATTTTCATTACTTTAGAGGGGCGATTTTTGAGTTAATTATGACAAACATTTTGAGGAGTGTTATTATAAAACAATGCATTTTAGAGTGGAATTTTTAGTATTTTTTTAAGAACAGTTATTTGGTGGAATGCAATTTATAGGTTCCCATTTTAATGTCAATTGATATTCTGCCTAAGAAAAATGACTCCGAGTTTTTATTTAAATAAATAATAACAATTTTAATTTGTACGGTACCATAGTGATATAACGTCTAGTTATTAAAGTTAAATATTAATGGTTCAGTGAGATTAGTTCAAAGAAATATTTTTATAATTGAGGTGATAGTTGTGTTCAAACAATTGTTTAAGAATTATGTTGAAAACTTATATAATAAGTAATACTTACATTCAAAACATCTTTTATAGTTAGTGGGTTTAATAGGTAGTGAGTTTTATATCGATAAAAGTTACTTAAAAGACAATTGAATGCCAAAACTGAAGATAAAATGTAGAGAGTTTTAAAGTTTTCACGGGAATATTAAACCTCATTACCTATAATATTTAGTTTTAGCGGATAACAATATTATAGTCTGATTAAACCTAAGTATATTTATGTTTGTTTTTAGCACGATAAGTACAAGGTTGTGATTTTATAATATGAGAGATTTTATTAGCCTTTTGAAATGTTACAATCAACGGAGCAGTTTTAAGTAACTTTCGTAATGTTTTTATACAGAGAAATTGAGACTAGATAGTATTTGATATGTTAAGACGGTAATTGTTGCTTCTGAGCTTTTAATTTGTAAGAAACCTGCATTTAAAATTTGGAAACATTTTAAAAAAGTATGTTGATAAAAGTTGATTGATACTTAAGTCGTTTTATTTTCACAGTTTCTTTTTGCCGGTGGACACTTACCACATTTCAGTTAGTCCTATAAGGAACGTAATGACATTTACGTCAAAATTATTGAATCTTAAAATAAATATGCATCTGGTTACAGCATTTATGCTTTATGGAAATAATACTCGTTTCACCATTTTAGTACATTTACTTCTGGCGTTTACAGCGTTTTCGCGTAACGAAAAAAAGAGTTCAATTGTCGTAACCGCCACTAAGTCGTAAACCAGTCTTTTTTGTTAAATATTAAATATGCCAGTTGAAAGAAAACCATAAGTTATGAATTAGGTCCAAATATCAAGCACTTTCGTTCATAAATGAAAGAGTTATGATTTTTTTTCTCGAAATCGAAAAGTTTTTTGGCTCTGGTGTAAAGTTTGCATTTTGGCGGTTACTACGTTCTCGCTTTTTGCCATCGATATATTCATCTGTACTAGTATGGTTATCGACCCGATCGAACCCCACATTACCCATAACAAATCTACTTAGCTTGGAGTGTAATTTGGGATGATGACGATTTGAGTGAGATCGTCTAGCGGGGTAGCTAGAGTTGTTCGAAGATTTTGTTCGGATCATTCAAGGTTGTTGGCCTCTCTGTGTGGAATTGACCAAAATAAATGACAACATAGTTATTATAAAGAAAACAAATAAACAAAAATATGGTTTTAGAGACTTCTAAATAAAATTTGTGTTTATGATCATCATAGTCTCAATCTACCTCTACTACTTACACGTATTTCTATAAGGTTGTCTCGCTAATCGAAGAAAGTCCGTCCTTCCTTGTGCTGTCCTATTAATTTCAACTTCTTACTTACGTCTTTAATAAAATACGACTCGAGTATTCTTAATATCTAACACATGAGACGAAAGACGTAAATGATAAAACGTATCGGTTAATATTGCGATATCGCCAGGAATTTTTAGAAACTTAAAGATTGTGTCAATCATTTGGACAACAGGAAATCCGAGAACGCAGGTATCTCAAACGTTGTCGGTACTAGATATATTGCAAAACGACATACCAATGAATAATTTACGAGTAACACTAATCATAATCCAACAAAATGAGAATAAGGGCAATATGGCAGACAAAAAAACATTATCATCGACTCTCTCAAGTAAAAATCAGACCTATCAAGTAAAAATAAACCGCATCAGAAATATCTCAGGGGTGTGACATCTAAAGTTCTATATATTTTATAGCAGTGTTTTTTGCAATATTACAATATTTCTATATCTCCCAAATCGAGGGATTTTCATCAGTTTGGGAGCTGATGTTCAGAACCACCTTTCTTACTGTCCCTTTACGTCACCTAAGGTACCTAAATGATCCTGATTTCATATAAAGAATATATCAAATTGTTAACAGTATTATTATGCTTTATTATTATAATAATATGTATGTATGTATGTATGTAAACACTTTATTGTACATAAAAACAAGAAAAACACATTACAAAGGAATAAGCATGTACAAAGGCGAACTTATCCCTTTAAGGGATCTCTTCCAGTTAACCTTTGAGCAAATGAGTGCTAAACAAATCTAAATGGTAGACAAACCAAGCAACATGTACAATACAAAGGAGTAACTATAACTATACAATAATACACATGAAAATGCAAAAACCAACAGAGAGAGAGATAGGTAACAGTCAATATAATACATATTACATAATATTAATATAAATACATATACATAATATTCAACATAAATAAAATTATAATTATAACAAAAACAGCAACCTAATCATTCGTAATAATAATATATTATGGGTTATTAGATATCCATATAACGTTCAAATATGCCTAAAACTAAATGCCTGAAACAAATATTCTGATAACTTCGATCTGTGAACTGCCATAATGTAAAAATAAGTATTTAATCGAAAAAAAAAATGAATACGAATGGATTATATAGGCTGTCAAATGGAAACTATGAACCAAAACATGTAAAAAAAGATGCCCAAAGATGAACAAACTAATGACCTTGATATTTTTGGGGCAAACCAATGTTTTTTTTTATGTATAAATGTTAAAAGATTAAATATTTTATTGTGGTATTATAACTGTATATTATTTATAATACTTACATTTCTGCACATCAGAATAGTTTATTCTGAATACGCATTTACAAACTAAGTACCTATATAATTTTCGTAACGCGTGACCCGAATTTTAAACACACTGCTGAACTCTAAGCCGTTATCAATTTCTCAGTATCCGAAAGAGGCGAAAGAATGCGATAACATTATTTTATCTGGTTAAGAAATGACGGTATCAGATCATTGGTGCCGATAGATCATTCAATCTTTCTCTTTGTAGTTCAATAGTGGGTATGCAGTGGTCGCATGAAACGGATAACTTTAACTATTTAGTGAACCGGCCATTTTAACGTTGCAAAAATGGTCCGGAGGAAAACCAAGTGGAAGTGTCTTGTTTTCATCAACATATTATTATTAAGTGTATTCGCAAGATCGTTACCCATTGAAAGACATTTACAAACACTGACCGTAGTGGACACATCTTTTTCGGAAAATGAGTTGCCACAAATTCCGCTTGTACCCTTTAGTGGACCCAAATCCGATGATTCTGAAGAACCTGCTACTACTACGGAAAATGTCACAGAACCTTCTGCGACCGATGCTGACACAGTAACGCCTACCAGTTTTGATGAAGAAATAACTCCGCCTACTTCAACCGAATCAGTTGTTCCACTTACAATATTAGAAGAGAGCGTTGCTGAGTCCAATGTGACAACAGTAACAAATGGATCAAGAACTCTTTTTCGAAATGTGAGGCCCGGACAAGAAGCAAGACAATATAGCATTGAAATAACCCCAAATGGAAACAATTTTGTAGGCCGCGCTGTCATACAAATTCGTCTTACAACTGCAACTATGGAAGACCCTATAGTTTTCCACGTCGAAGATCTTAATATTCAGGCAGTACGAACGGGAATCTTCACAGAAGTTAATGCTATTGCAGCAGATTTTGACGTTGATGACGGGTTATTGGAAATAGAGCCTCAACAAGAAGCTACTAATTATATCGTAGTAATAGAATATACCGGAAGTTTGATGAGTGGCTTCGGATTGTTCCAAGGCGAATTCGGAGGAGTGTAATGATATTTTTTTATTTTTTTATTGTGTAGTACTATAGGATATAGCGTTAAGTACTTTTAATTACGCCAAGCATGAAGAAAACAGTTTAATGATAAGTCTCACACCTACATGTCATTCAAAGTATTGCAAAAAAAAATCTTTTAATCATAAGAGCATTAGTTTAGACTTTATTTAAATAAAGTCATAAAGCATGTTTTAATTGGTAACATTTATTATTAATGGCCTGAGTAGTGAGAGTAGTTGATTTTGAATCATTACTGATTATAAAACTGTTGTTTAACTTTGCCTATGCAAATATAAGTCATTTTATTACAATTTATCCAGTTTTTTTTGAATTGTTGTTTATTTTGTAGTATCTAGGCATAAATGCAACATATCTTTTAGAAGCCAAGCGACCTTCTACACAGAACATATTATTTTAATTTCAGAAACTACATGGCGATGAACTTGCATGCCACCAACGCTCGCCGAGTGTTCCCCTGCATGGACGAACTCACTGAAGCCTCCACCATCTCCTTCAGATTCAACAACCTTCCGTACAACAACATCTTCAGTAATTCTGTGTCCGAAGAAAACAACCCGTAAGTCACTTCACTATGCTTACTTTTGAATCCACTTCTATTTATGACAAAAACATCTTGTTATATAATACCACCTTTATAAATTCCATTACCAAAGATATTGTTGCATACGATAATGGTTTTATTTAGTAAAGTCATTAACTATGTAGCTCTTTCAATAACCGCTCGAACAACAATAATTATTTTCATGAATTCGGTTACCGACAACAGCAGCATTACTCTGGTTGAATAAAAAAATCATGACAGTTATAAACAACGGCAATTTGTCGATGGATGGATTACATTTTGCGAAGTGTATTTACCAGTGTACATTATATTATAGCTATTATTATTGTTGGGAGCCTTTAATGTCCCACTGCAGTGCAAAAGCCTCCCCCAATTCTTACACTCCTCCCGATTTTGAGCAATCTCTGGCCGCAAGGGCCATTCAAAAAGGAGTCCAACTCATCCCTCCATCGCCGGTGATCATCTGCTTTGTCTCCGTTTGGAGTTGTCAGGTATCCACTCTGTGGTAATCCTAGCCCACAACTCACTCGGCATGCGGTAAACATGACCAACCCAGTTCCACTTGGCCGACTTCCGAACTACATTCACTATTCGAGTTTTAGAACCTAGCGTGGCATACCGGATACGATCCATGAATGTTACTTCTATTATGCTACTCTCCATGGCTCGCTGGCAATGTAAATCGACTGTTGGAGTAGAAAAAATAAATGTGGCTTTTTGACCAGAAAATGCTCGTACATAATATAAACAAATAATTTATTTAATTGCAACTTGTGTTTCAACTATTTGTGTGATTTATGATTTTACTGCTAAAATTAAGTTTCTTTTTTCATCAGTACTCAATTCAGAGCATTACAAGGCCCCCCGATGCTCTGGGGTATGGTGGCGCATAACTTCAATAATATCAACAACCCGACTACCAACGTACAGCTTTTTGCTCGCCAAGGCCTGTCATCCAGCCAAGAGAACCAGGCTTCAGTAGCCATCAACTCCTACTTCAACAACATGGAGCAATGGACTGAGAAAGCCTACTCTGAGATTGTCTTGGACCAAGATGGAAGGATGCTTGTAATAGCGTTACCCGATGTCCATAAGGATTGGTACGCTCTGTCAACCGTGTGTATTTGGTAAGTTGTTAATTGTTACAATTTAAATCTTACTCTGTTATGCAGGGTGCTGTATTGGGACTTTCTTTTGCTTTCTGCATTACATAATATGTTATCGGTCTTAAAACCGTTTCATTAATTCAAAACTGATACCTAGATGGTTCAATCACGAAAATGAATCACACATATTTGTTCCCAAATAATTTTATCTGAAAGAGGATGTAATATCACACAATTATTATAAAGGCGAAAGTTTGTGTGTGTTTTTGTGTTTGTTACTTCATCACGCTCCAACGGCTGGACCAATTTTGATAAATTTTGGTATAAAGGTAGGTGACACTCTGGATTAACAGATAGGTTACTTTATATCCCGAAAAAATGTGTTGCTGTGGGATGAGCGGGCAACACCGCGCGGGGCGGCTAGTTTCACTATACTAAAATCATTAGGGTTCCGTACCCAAAGGGTAAAAACGGGACCCTATTACTGAGACTTCGCTGTCCGTCCGTCTGTCACCAGGCGGTATCTCAAGAACGGTGATAGATGGTGATAGCTAGACAGTTGAAATTTTCACAGATGGTGTATTTCTATTGCCGCTATAACAAAAAATAAAATTAAATAAATATTTTAGGGGGGCTCCCATACAACAAACGGGATTGGTTGCGTTAACTTTGCACCTCATTTGTATGGGGCGCTATACATACCAGGTGCAAACTTAACTTAGCCACTTAAGGATGGAAAGTGTTTGCACGGAACCCTCGGTGCGCGAGTCCGACTTGCACTAGACCGGTTTTTTCTTTTTATTTGCCAGGGAGCCTTACGTGCTAATGGAAAGAATACACTCAGTGAAACAAAGAAAGGCAGCTCTCAACGAAATGGCTGAAGCGATCGCGCGACAGTGGTACGGATACGTCATCTATCCTGAGAACTGGATACACCAATGGGTGCTCCAAGGACTTGTTAGTTATACAGCTTACGAGCTTAATAGAGAAGTAAGTGGACTCTCTTAATTACATACTTGAACATTTTGCATGCGAAAACTTAACCTCGCACTATGGATGAAAGTCAAATGGACACTTTAAATTAGTCACTTATGATTTGAAATATTTACATGAGAAACGAGCAACCTAAACCTGACCTCTAAAGTTGACCTCTAAAGTAAAACCCAATTACCATCGACACCAAGCATTAAGTACTTATCATTATCATAATTATGTACCTACATACATTAAAGAATGCTTCATATTGTGGTACCTCTAAATATTATTATTCTGATTTCGTGTCAGATGGTATATGTTTCGTTCTCGTCTGTTTCCTCCTCCAAAACGTAACTAATCTTTACGAAATTGTAAGAACTGAATAGGAAGATTTTTTTTTGTGTCGGACCGATTCGATTTTTGCTCAAATGATTATAGAATTTGTGTACTAGGCCATAAGCAGACGCCTGGAATCACTTGTAGTCTTATCATAGAACTGTGTATCAAATGCAGTAATCAACATGGCAACCAAAGTATCATAACCTCTTTTGGATATAGCCTCCCTATCCATGGAAAATTCAAAAGAAGTAATTTGTAAAATGTTTCTTCTACACAGTTCCAAAGCAGCTTGATTAGTGACGTCACATTGCTTGACTACAACACAATCTTCGTGACTGACGTCATCCAAGAGGCTCTATACCGAGATTCCTACGACTGCGCCCAACCGCTAGAGCCTGCTAATGAAATCTTCGACGAAGACGCTATTAGAGACCACATCTACAGCCTTAAGATCTTGAAGTACAAGGCTCCGGCTCTAATGAGGATGTTGAGGTTGATTCTTGGGAATGAGAATCAAGATTTCATTCAGACAGCAGGTCGCATACTTTTGAATAGCAGGTAATTTAGTTTAAGCATATTCCAAACAGCGTTTCAGAGAGCCTTTTTTGTTACACATTGAGAATACTATATAAATGAGAAAAAGGAGTGGATTTGGAAAAATTCGCTACCTCTTCAACTGACTCAAACGCCTATCATTATTGCCATAGGTATGCCTAATATATCTTTGTTTTTTTATTTTACATATTCTTCTCATTATTCAATTCTTGGCATTGGTCGGATGCCGTACTCAACTTCCGGTTTTTTGTTACTTGTATCTAAACGAAAGAGTACCTATACAGCTACTACGCTCCCTGCCGTGCCGAGGTTTTCCTCGAGGGCGACAGTATGGGGTTCTTCAGGAGGGGAATAAATTGTTTCTTATAGGTTTGGCAACGCGGGTGTGATGCTCCTAGCGTCGCAATTGTCTATAGGCGGCCGCAACTGTGGCGCTCAGCAGGCGGGCATTCTAGTTTGTCACTTTTAAATCTTTTTTAGATCGTTGGAGACAGTGAATTCCCGATTCTTTGTCGACGCAATCAACGCCGAATGGCTGTCGAACGGCAACGGTATGGTTCCGGACTTGGCAGAGTTCTTGGAGAACTGGATAGGAGAAAGCGGATACCCAGTTCTCCACGTCGGCTTGAGGCAGGGCGGAGTTCTGCTTACTCAGGTATATTAATCGAACTAGTATTTATTTTATTTACTCTGGGGCATTACTGGATCGTTGGGTTGCTGTTCTTTTATTTATAATGCCAAATATTTTAGAAGTTAACAGGCAGGATTAATGTAAGACAAACCTTGAAATTGTCATTAATAATCAGTTCATTCATCATTTTAAACTGGACGAATTCAAAAATGAGATTTTTATGTCATAAATAAAACGCACCTTCCTTTGAAGACAAAATGCCCAACTTATTAAATGTGTCACTGACCAGGAAAAGTTCAGCTACGGAGCCACCGCACAGCAGGACTTCTCGATACCGATCACATGGACGACCAGCATCGCACCTAACTACGGAGACGACAACATCCGACCCTCAGCCATGATGGAGTCGACCATGACCGTCAACATGGTGCTGGATGAGGAGGACTACGTGCTCTTCAACATTCAGGGACAAGGTCAGTGCACGAAGTCAAGTATACTTTGAGACATTTTTGAGACGTTTCCAAATAAGAGATTTTCAGGGTATATCTCAGGTATATCGCCTTTAAAACTCGATGTTAGCGATTCGAACTGGGTCATTGTCAGATTTAGGTTCGCGTCTTTTCGGTGGACGTGAAAAAAGTTAAGGACTTTAGGCCTAGTTTTCCGATAAAAATTATATCAGCATAAACGACGTTTCCCTTTCTATGGGGCTTGCATGTTAAAAACAACTTCCTTGCACATACACTGTTAACTATTGGCCACCGAAGAGACAACTTTTGTTTTATGAACTGACAATGACCCAACTGCATACAATGAAATTTTACGATACTACACGGTTGATTTTAATTTTGCGCCAGATATCTAATTTTAGTTTCATTTTGTGTCTGATTTGCGTCGCATATAAATGAGAAATGCAATCTTAACGCGACTGGGTTGGCGAAGAACTCTCCGAGTTATAAGAGAGAACTACTATGCGTGAGCTGTCAGAATGCGATTTGCTTTTTATATCTGTCTCGCTCGCTCTTACGCGATCCACATCAGAACCTCTCAGATTTCACTCAAACCCGGATCGCAATCTAAGAACTGACGGACTATATATTATGGAATTAGAGCCTAGGATGTGTTCACTGTTTCAGCACTGGATGAAATTAAATTTTGAAATATCAGTTGATCGAAGTTTACCTTGAGCTTTGATTCGTTAGTGATCCATGATTAGGAATGAATTGATGAAACAAAACATCAGTGATCATCCAGTATATACGTCCAAAATGAAAATAAAATTGTGTTCGGTAGGTACTAGATACTTAAAGTTTCTTAGATAGCCTGCAATTGCGGACAGTTACAAAAATAACATCTGACTGACGATAAAGATAGTTTTATTGGCTGTATTCGTCAACCAGTATTAAAATGATGTTGTTTTTGTAAATATCCATTCAAGGGTGGAAACACTTGGAGGAGTAAAACTCAAAGAAGGTTTCTTATAAACAAAAAGAGCTAACTTAAGGATTTAGTTTCCCTCCAGAAGCCATAATTTTTTATGCACAGTGTATATTTTATTGTATCGTATCGCATAAAATGGCAAAAGGTAACAAAATATCTATAGCTCCTAAGTTAGGTACTTGATGTTTCATGCAGTTCAAATCGAAATACCTAATAACATATAATCTGTAGGATACTACCGTGTCAACTACGACCAAGGACTATGGGAGAGGATTATATGGGCCCTCGATGACCCCGATCAACGCGAGCAAATCCACCCTCTCAACCGAGCCACGGTAAGTTTAATCGAATTTTAATACACGCATCAATCAAACGCTGGTGAAGTTTCACTCGTTTAATGAAAACTTTGTGGACAAATGAGGGTTGTAGGCAAACAACATTGATTGATGTTATTAGTGTCCTAAACCTAATTTGAATGTTTTCTCTATGATAATGTGATAGTCGTTAAAACATTTCAGTTAATTCGAATTGTACTGTTGGGATTGATTTGAAATGTACCGATGTTATCATCATCACAAATTTATCGCGACGAATAACATGACCTAACATTTTTCCTCTCCTATTTTCAATAATGTTCTATAAAGATCTTTTAAAAACTACTCGAAATGGACACATTCACGCGGAAAATTAGTTTTTTCACCTTATTTTCGACTGCACGCAATGAAAGCATAAAATAGCTATGTACATATTATGTACATATAGCTATTTCATGCTTTCATTGCATTGATAAATTTGTGATGATGATAACATTATGTTACTATCTAGAACTCAGGGAAAAGTATTATCCATTTCAAAAAGTTAGTTGAAAATATCAATATATTTTTCACAATATGATAAAATAAATTTCAAAAGGAATAAGGCCTCTTAAATACGATCACGGACACAAGATCATTTTGAAAATTGCATACACAGACAAAGCTCGTACAAAAAAGTTCCAACCAAAACTATATGCAATTTTCGGCTGTTGACGGAGTAGCAGTTTTGCACAGATAAATCTGTCCGTCAACAGACATGGTGCCGTATCATGAGGCTCCTAATTTACGTATCTCGACGTACTGTCTGAAAGTATTCAATTATAGTTCTGTTCATTATTGCATTCACATGACCATTTTTATATGCGTTTGATTCAGACACCATTATTTTCATGATTCTGTATTGTACTTAAATAAAACTTACGTAACCAAATGTTCACAAAGCGTTTCACAAATACATTGATTGACACTTTTATCAACGTTTGTCTCTTAAGATATCAAATATATATTTGAAGGAATGACTATCTCAAATTCAACAAATGATAACAGCGCCATCATACTATTATTCTAACTTTTTCAAGTACTTAACGCTATATTGATCAAAAGTTACAAGATTTTCACATTTAATTATAAGAAAACGGGACTTAATCGCATTCAAAAAGTGTTTATGTAATTACCTCGACGTTTAGAACGTGATGTTACGTTCTTGAAGAGACTGACTGGACTTTGTGAACGCGATTAAGTCGTACTCAATGCTATCTAGGTATTAACATTTTTATTGCCAGAGTATATCGCCTGGTTATCACCAAAAGTCACTAAAATGTCTGTCACTGCTTTTCAAAACCTCGTATCTAGTTAGTAAATCGGTACTGAGATACGAGCTTTGTCTCAAGTAGGTATTTGTTACTTAGTGAGTTTTGGTTGTCAACCGACGATTATACAGGTGGCCTATTTAGATTGGACAGTATGGGAAAGTCTGAAACTATACGACATACGAACATCTGTTCTTAGGAACCATGTCATCGATTTTAATGAGTTTCTTTCGGCATTCTTCTCAACAGCGGTCTCCTCTTGCGAAATGCCGGTAGATTCACAATCTGACTTGTAAAAGTGCCCCTGTGGCCTACTTACTGAATAAATTATTTCATTTCATTTCAATAACAAGAAAAACTGCATTCATACATTTAAAAAGAAAAATTGTACTCAGCTCGGGAATTGAACCCCGACGTTTTGAAAAATAACAGTAGTATTATTTCTACTTAGATATCAATTGTGTAGGTTGTAGATATGCACATACATGCGTTGCGGTACATTGTTGTACGGAGTATTAGAAATCCATTACACGCTCATTCTGACGTCAGTTCAGTCAATTAGTGTAGTCATGACGAGATGATCATGTAATCCTCACGCACTAACAGTCTGAATTGATGAAAACGAATTAATGACAGAAAAAGAAAACTGACTAACCAGAATAATGGACAGAACTGACGTCAGAATGAGCGTGGATCCAATGTCTTAAGGTCCAGCTGGATTCAAATTTTAAATCTAAGTAAGGCACCTCAGATTGATTTGATAATTTGGCAAATTTTCTAATTTTACAGCTCATAGACGATGCTCTGAATCTCGCGAGGGCTGGAATGCTGGACTACGAGATAGCCTTCAATGTGGTCCTCACCATGGAGCACGAGATCGATTACGCCCCGTGGAAGGCATTTGTAAGAAACATGGACTTCTTGAGGAAGAGACTCATTGCGTACTACTGGGACGACGATGATGACAGAGATCCCGATATTTACTTGGTAATATTACAATACAAGTACCCTTTATTGCACACCTAACAAAACATACCTACAGGATGAACATTAGCGAACTAGGGAAAACCCTGTATCAGGGGGGGTATTCGACCAATTTTAGAGATATAATGGAGATCTCTCCTTTTCATCGCCATCCGTCACTTTTGACGTGTGCCTACTTGACAATTGTCGATATCCCCAGAACATCGCAACTTCGTCAATTCGGACGCGCAAAATTTTCGTTTCCTTTGTATGTGACGGCATAAATAACAGGCGCATACTCTAAATTAACCGCGTAGTACGTGAAATTAGTCCCTTACGTTTCGTTCAAAACAGAAATTTATATACATGAATAACATTTTTGACAATCATTATCGCCTTCATATTTCCAAAATTGAGATGAGATATGTCACTTTTAATCTCATCGCATTTAAATGACAGTTCAATGGCGATATAACTGTTATCTAATGGAGATTTGACGTTTGGCGATATCTCAAACGGCATTCTCGAATTGGGCCCCTGGTCTCAAACATTTATGATATTGTTATATTTAGTAAGTTATTAAAACTGATCTACTCAAATGACCTCAAACATAATTTAAATAAGTGCAGGTTCAAGGGAAACACCTTTGATGAACACTCATTATACGTTGTTGTAGTTTTATTTTTTCGACGAAATGACGTATATAGTAACATAAAGAACATTATTGGGTATACACCGTGTACAAAACTAGCTTCGTGTCTATTTGCTCGTATTAAAACCCAAGACTTTATCAGCAGGTACCAAACGAAAGTAGGTAAACTAACCTGAAGTGCCTAACAAATTGGCTTTATCCTTTGTATTGCTTTGCCCAGAGAATGGTACGAAGAACAGTCCGCAGGGTTGAAAACGAGATTGGTTTCTACCCTGACATCATGACGACCGAGGACTCCTCGGTAGCCATGACTCGAGGGCTCGTAATGGACCACGCTTGCAGAGCTGGCTACCGACCCTGCATAGCCGCGGCGGTGGACTGGTTCTGGGATCCTGATAACCGAGACGTGGTGTAAGTAGAAAATTATTTATGTCTTAAGAGTGAAACACGCTAAATAGAATGCCTTGAGGCCAGCGCACGATTTTGTACCTATTGCAGTAGGGACTGGTGGACCTTGGGGCTCGGAGGCCAAGGATTTTATTAGGGAATAGGGCCGCTGGCTTGGGGATAGGGGCTGTGACCCGCGCTCCGGATCGTATCTGGTGCAACAAATTTCGTTGGCCATTCAGCGTGGTAACGCCGCCAGTGTAATGGGTACGTTTGAGCCCGCTACGATTCGGGGCGTGCCTTATTAACGAAATTGACGAAGCATGTTGTGGATCACATCATTGGTTTGTATTTGACGAAGCCTGTTGCTGATTTGTTGTTGTATCTCACCTGACGAAGCCTGCGATGCGGATAAGAACTTATTGTAAATTTTCCTTTCGTGTGTCTTTTAATAAATCACACAAATTATTGTCCTTACCGGGATTCGAACCCAGGACTCAGTAAGCAGCTGCACTACAAACTGCGCCAACCCCGTCTTCGTCTTTTACGGCGCTACAGATATAAATAAATAAATATCAGACAACCTCACACAAATCAACCTAGTCCCAAATTAAGCTCAGAAAGGCTTGTGTTATGGGTACTAGGCGACGATATACATTACTTATATAGATAAATAAATACTTAAATACATAGAACATCCATGACCCAGGCACAAATATTAGTGTTCATCACACAAATATTTGCCCTTGCCGGGATTCGAACCCGGGACCGTCGGCTCAGTAGGCAGTTTGCTTAACCACTGCGCCAACCGCGTCGTCAAATATGCACTTGTTTCATTTCATCTGAACCCGAAAGCTATCGTAAGAGCTCACGGACATTGAAATACCGGTCTTGTACCCAAGTTCCTTAACTTATATACAATTAATTATTTTACTTTTCATCCAGGAACCCGAACATACCACATGAAATCAGACCAGCAGTGTACTGCACAATGGTCAGAGAAGGAGGAAACGACATCATCAACGCCCTGTATGATAGGCTAGAGATCGAACCAGTGATGTATGAACGAGTCGTCATTCTCGAATCTCTGGCGTGCTCGCAGGATAATGGCTTCATTTTGACGTAAGTTATGGTTGATAGAGTAGATCAGATCAGATGGACTGACCAGTTAAAGGGAAAATATATCAAAATCTGATGTGATTGTGGTGCTATTCAGCAACCAACGTAATTCACTGAAAGTTTGACTTTCTATAAAGAGAACTTCCTATTGTTACATTCATGAAATTTTCGTGATTTTCACTCACGACTTACTTACTTAGAAGATCAGCGTACCTAAATATACCAAAGGTTAGATGTTGTCTGCAGACGCGATGTAAATTCTAAATTATATCTGTTCATTGATTAATAAAAGCGTTGACTTGGCAATAATAACAAAAGAACAAACGAACAAAAGTCGGAAGAAAAATAACAAGAAAATTAACCAAAACCGTATATAACTTCACTAACAGATGTGATATCATTATCTAGTCTAGATTATTATAAAGCTAACGCTGACTTTATTTAATACAAAATATTTTATATCTTCTCAACGGCGTCTCCTCTAAGGAAATGCCGTTATACTGTGTCCTTGTGGTAAAATTAAGTTCATTAATTTCATTTACAGACTACTTGGAGAAACCTTGGCCACTAACGGTCCCTACAGCATCGAAGAAAGGAACAGAATCTTCAAAGCAGTAGTTGAGAGCAGCTATGATAACGTCTTTACAGCTATCAACTTCATCTCTCAGCGCACAGCTGACGTTAGGAGAATGTAAGTCTTTCATTATTTACACTGCTTATTCACTGTCCTCATCATCATCATTCTTCTAGTTTAGAGCTCTAGAACTTGCACAACGAAGGTGCTTCCAACTGGTGCCAATCCGAATCATTTACCTTATTAATAAATTGACATTAATAGCGCTGTCACCTTTGTTCCTGCACGGTCCCTATTTTTCATCATCTGCATAGTCTACAGCTCTATGGAACGTGCACACCAACTGGTGCCTCCAATCCAAATATTTTACCTTATTAATAAATTGAAATTAATAGCGCTGTCACCTTTAGTTCCTGCACGGTCCCTATATACATTTTTATCATCTGCATAGTCTACGGCTCGTGCACACCAACTGGTGCCTCCGATCCAAATATGTTACCTCATCAATACCTGAAATTTCCATTTATAGTGCTGCTGACTATTATATATAGTTCCTGCACGGTCCCTGTATACATTTTTTTATGTCCGATACTTACAACCTTATTCTCTTACTTTTATGACGTTTCTACCTGTCATAATAAAACCACGTAATACAGCGGGTCTATGATGGTTGCTTTTATCACGCGATAAATAAGTGTATCGCGTGATAAAACCATCACAGGCCTGCTGGACAAAGCATCCGTCTCGTTTTGACAAAATGCGAGTGTGTGATTGGTTTTTTGTCGCTTCTTTATCACGGGATACACGCAAACATCATAGGCGGCAGGTTACGTTACTTTGTCGTAACTAAGCTTATATTATTAATATTATTATCGATTTCTAATAATGGCATCTACCATAATAGACCATCAATATATATTTTTTCGATTATTATTATTATTTACGAAGTAAGAAGCAATGTACTTAATCTTTTAAATATTTCATTTCATTTTTAAAATATTTCGCAATATCACACACAACATGAACAAAAACTGATATTATTTCCAAATTGCTGTTTTGAGATTACGTTAATTTGGTTTTATACCATAATTATCAACATACAAAACTTAAATTTCCGACATTGTTTTATTTTTGGTAATACTAATTGCAAAATATTTGTTCTTCACCAGGTATGGAGGTGCAGAGAAATTGGAAGACCTAATTTGGCATTTGGCTGAGAATATGGCTGACGGTGACCATAGTATGGACGTAAGTAAAAGTATACAAAATATCAATCGATCATAAAAATCAATACAAACGAAGACTGAACCCCTTACCTCTTCCTTTTTGTAGCCGGTTAAAAAAAATATTAAGGGACAATCGACACACAAATCGACCTAGTCCCAAACTAAACAATGCTTGTACATAATAATAAATACACATACGTCTTAGGGAGTATTTCCTAAACAACGAGTGTGGGATTCATCGCGATGTAGCAGCAGTCGACAAAGGCCTCACCTCTCTCTCCTTAGCAAACGAGAACTGGCGCAGACCAAAGGTGCTTAGCACCTATGACCGCAGGGCTGT
Source organism: Apotomis betuletana (assembly GCA_932273695.1). NCBI lineage: Eukaryota > Metazoa > Arthropoda > Insecta > Lepidoptera > Tortricidae > Apotomis > Apotomis betuletana. The sequence continues at coordinate 24,353,365 of OW026306.1, forward strand.
ATGAAAGAGCAAGGAGCTACACGGGCGGTTCTACAAGGCCCTTACAGGGCCCGATGTAGATCTGCTCGCGTCGGTGAACTGGCTACGCTTCGGGGATCTCTTCGGGAAAACCTAAGGTTTTGCCTGTGCAATTGCGGACGAAGTAATAATGACGAACAATTACCGGAGATATATCCTGAAGGACGGTACGGTCGACATTTGTCGGGCATGCCGCCGTCCCGGTGAGTCACTCAGGCATATAATCTCCGGTTGTTCTCATCTTGCTAACGGTGAGTACTTGCACAGACATAACCAAGTAGCCAGGATCATTCACCATCAACTAGCTCTTCGATACGGTCTTGTAGGGTCTGAGGTGCCGTACTATAAGTAAGCACCGATGCCAGGTCTCGAAAATGGTCGTGGTATGCTCTATTGGGATCGATCTATCATCACGGACAAGACTATTGTAGCCAATAAGCCTGATATCGTGTTGGTAAATCGATCCAAGCGCCAGGCAGTGCTCGTTGACATTACCATCCCCCATGACGAGAACTTCGTGAAGGCCGAGAAGGACAAACTCAGCAAGTACCTTGACTTGGCTCACGAGGTGACCGCCATGTGGGATGTTGATTCGACGATCATTGTCCCGATAGTCGTTTCGGCGAACGGTCTTATAGCGAAGAGTCTCGACAAACATCTTAAGAGACTCTCGCTAGATGGCTGGATCAAGGGCCAGATATAGAAATCGATACTCCTGGACACGCCGCGCATCGTCAAGAGATTCCTTTCTCTGCAGCCCTAACCACGGGTAGCCTGGGCCCCGCCTCGATGCCGGCGGCACCCTAGGTTAGGTTTTTTTTTATAATGTATTTATATTTTGTAATAACTTTATTGTATTTTACTTTTTATATAAATTTATTGTAAAAAAACTTAACCTGAGAGATTAAATGGATATACGAATATTAAAAATAAATAACAAATAATCATAAAAATATATAAATAATAAAAACATTATCAATGCGTTGGCTCCGTTTCGAACTTGCCGACCCTACACTTTGAATGGTTGGACCGCGTCTCAACTGTGACCCAGAATTTTAATCCCCCTTGACTTAAATGTAGTTCAATATTTCAACTAAGTTCATATTAACATTTTCCAGTTCCAAATCTGGGTGAACTCCATCAACAGCGACCTTGTGGACTCAGAACTGACGGCTCAGAGAGCCAGGCTGCTCGTTATAGAGAACCTGAATTGGGACAACGACCATCTAGAATACGTCTATGAATGGATAGACGAGAACGCCGCTCCAAGAATCGTCGTCTCACTGTTTTTGATAGTCGGATCGTTCTTGCTTGCGATATTCAACCGTTGATTGTGAATAGTAGCTTTAATCGTACGACTTTTGTTTTATAGCTTAGTTTTGTTTTTAGATAATGTGTAAGTTGATAGGTTAGCCTGTGATTTTGTAGTTGCCTATCAATTTTTGGTAACGGAAGAAGTTCAGTCATCAAGCACAGGAACTATTATATTTTTATAGTCGATAATTCGTGCAGAACCTTGAAAAGGCATAATAATTATACAATCGTAATTTGTAGTATTTTAGATTTATACATTTGTTGTTAAGGTTGAATGAATGAAGGAAACTCGTTATTATCCTTTTGGATAGTATTTGTAGTTTCAAGATGTGTTCTATACTTGCCTAAATCATAGTTCACAATATAAACATGCAAAAACTAAACGACGAAGTTGACCTATTCAATATTATGCCTCCTATTGATTTGTCAAGTTCTTCATTTTGCTAGACATAAACCAATTTTGAAATGATCATGCCATGAATGTTTACATATTTTAAATACGATTTTATCTTGCATTGATTTCAAAAGTTTCATTACAAATAAATAACTAATATTAGGTATGTTAAACTAACATCTTAAGGAAATTAATCAATTTTTTCAAAGTTTGTAATCATATTGGGGACGTTCATTTTTCATTTGGTTTATTTTTGCTGTCTTTTGACAATCGTGACTTATATGCAAAGCCCGAGGTTTTCGATGCAGGAATGATTAAACACTAGACTGACAGTAGACGTGAAATCATCCTTGCACCAAAAACCCCGGGTTAAGCTTATATGTTACAGTATTATCGTCAGGAATCGATCGTTCAAGATTTGGAAGTGAATTATTGTGATGTTAAAAAGGTTTGTTTGAACTGTGAATGAAAACATCTTGTTACAAAATATTGTAACAGGAATGCTTAATATATTTCGTTAAAATAATATATAAATAAGTATATAACCTTAATTTATATTATAACGTACGCCAGAATTGCACAAAGTGAATATTATAATAAAATTATAAGTTAAGATTTATATTCGCAATATATTTAATTATAATATCAATTAATATAAGTTAAGTAAGTTAGTTAGGTTTTTTTACTGCATTTTCACTCACAGTTTTTGTATAATTACTATTTTTAAGAAATAAGTTAAGATTACATTAAGTGAATTAATAATTTATTTAATTATGTAATTATTATATCACTAAATTTGAAGCAAACGCGTCCTCTTGCTCCAAATTTAGACCATAAATATCTTATCATTTAAATATTAAAAATAATAAATTATAATATAAGTATAGAATTACAAATATGAACATTAAGGCACATTTATTTCTTTTGAATTAACAAGTAGCTCTGAGTTAGTATATATGTGTAATATGTACATATTGCATTAAAATATTGACAAAAATACATTATCAAATAAAACTTTATTATAACAACGATTGTTGTGTTTTATTATATCTAAATCTTACTAATGAAAAAAAATGAGTGATATTAATTAATGACTAGATATAATAATCTGCTTTTGGACATCAAAAGCTCAAACATATGCCTCCACACATTAATAGTTATTTGTTATGCAAGGCTGCAAAGTTGTTATTTGGCGCGAGTGTTGAAATTGAAAGCTGAGCGAGCGAAGGAATCTAAGATTGAACCATGAGCGAAGCGAATGGTTCAAAGATAGATTCCTGAGCGTAGCGAAGCTTTCAAGACACGAGAAGCTAAATAATTTTGCAGCCATGCGGAACACACAACTTTTCACCTCACTACAGCGAGGAAAGTACAAGATTCAATAAAAACAATTAAAACATAAAAATAATCATATTTAATTTTGCCTTCTATTAACCACATCAAATTTAAAACATAAGGCACTCAAATCCAAACCAAATAAATACGAGAGAAGCACACATATTAAAAATTAAAAGTAATATGGCCGTAATTTGTATTATCGTTCGTGTATATTTTATCGTTGAGTTTTTCTTAAGGGTCAATTTCCCAAGCAGTATTTTTTGATGGCAAGACTGAAAACGCAGGTGCAGAAAGGTTGAATAATAAAGTACCATTTTTTTTCGGAAACAGCCCGCCATTGTCTACCTCGGGCAACAGCTAAAATTAAAATATTAATATATATATTAATAAAAAAAAATATATTTAGACCAAATTTCTCATCAAGGTGGGTTGTCCCCAAGCCGGGTTTGTTTGTAAAATGCCGGGTAAATCAAATACTATGCATGACAAAGAAAATCTGTTGCCATTATTTTATTACCATATAAATAGGTAACGAAAAAAGTATATTACCCGTTTTATATCTCCTTTGTATACCCTTGAATAAGTGCATATACGTTTGTCCCGAGAAAACTTCTCATTACCGCCGACAATGTTTCGAATCGATTTATTTCCCAAATTTGATCAAGTATGCCCCCCGTCTCCCGCGCACTTCAAAGAATTAGTCAAGCTGCGGCGCTCGACGAGGCCGGTTGTGTATAGTGGCAATACGTTGGCTTGTATAAACGTGAATATTTCATCGCGGTGGACAGGGGACAAAAAAAATGACATTCCGGAGTTTGTTATAGCTTCTTTATTTTTTAACTGCGTGGTTTGAAATTTATCTATATCAGGTAAAGTACACTCGCCATTACAAGAGTTGAATTAGTTTTAGAATATAGGGCTTACTTTTTTTTTAAGAAATAAAAATATGTCGTGTTTCTCATTCCACCATTCTCATTCCGGTGTTTCCGGTGTACTAAAATGACTTTAAACCCCACCAAAATGAGGAAAGCACCGGAATGACATCAAAAGTAGCTTCACTTTTCATAAATATTGTTGAAATAATAAAAAAAATATATTTTGTTTTTAATACCATACTAAGATATATGTTTATATTATTATGTAATGCCAATATAATATATATTACGAATATAAAAAGTAAAATTACTTTCATAATATGCCACTTTTCTTTCATTCCGGTGTATGAAATTTCATTGCGGTGCACTTGTTTTATCATCCTGGTGTACATTTATCATTCCGTTGTGTGTTTCATATTCGATCTCGAATATCTCGAAAACTATTTCAGATTTCAGGGTCCCTTTTACATATGTTTAATAATATAGTCTAAAGTATCTCTTCACATTTAAAAAACTCAAAAATAATCAAGAATAAAGAATCACACCGAAATGATACAAAAAATGCGTCTTGTTGAAATTGACCCTTAAGCACTGTTATATTATATTTGTATTTGAAACTACTTGACACATTCGTTGTGAATGTGGGAGAATGGCATTCTGGGAAGGATTAGTTGGCCACTCGGAAGTATTTTCCATAAAACTTGCTTTGGAAGTTATTGGACGATGGGATCCGAATAAGATTATTTCGGCTTTATCTTCTTTAAAAACGCCAATAGTTACGGTAAATTACTTATCGTCCCCAAATATTTATAACAGATCCTTTTTCTTTGTATAGAATCTTTTTATCGATTCATATTTTTTATGTGGTAATAACACATTTTTTATTTTTATAAATAATGACACAAAGGTAAATTAAGAAAGAAAAATTGAATGCGATCTACTACAATCGAAGCGGGGTTTGAACCCGCGACCTCTGCGTTTCCGGCGCAGTGCTCTCCCAACCCCGCTTCGATTGTAGTAGATCGCATTCAATTTTTCTTTCTTAATTTACCTTTGTGTCATTATTTATAAAGATCCTTTTTCGTTTTAATGCAGGCTTTTAGCATTGAATAAATACTCCAAATTGGGCTTAACTTTCTTGTTTTCGATACTTATTTCTATAAAGTAACAGAAAAATATTACGTTGTTTACGTGAATTGTGAAAACTTCCAACTTTTTAATTATTTATTTTTTTCTCGGGTGCGTTCAGAAATTACACTCTTATGTTCCAACTTTTATAACAAATAAATATTAAAATTTGTATTGTATTTAATATATTTAGTAGTCAAATTATGTAAATGAATCTGAAATACTTACTATTAATATATATAAACATATTCAACATAAAATAATGTGTAAAAAAATAAAAACTTAAAAATCTGTAACCACAAACCAGGTTTCTGGACGTGATATTGTAGGTGTATTTTTTTTTTAAAGAAGTATTCAAACGTACATAATGATTTTAGCCGGCCTGACCAGATCGCCCTTTATTAGCGTGCGTTGATTGGTTATTCGAAGATTTATCGACTGATGAAATCAGTCACGCGTTGAAGGAGTCTTAAATATAAAAAAGTTACATGCAACACTGAGAATCAAAATCGTCGTTCGAAATTCAAATGACTTTTGCACGCTAGCGGATAAAATAGACTTTTGCACGCAGATTTCGCCCTATAAACGGAGGTTTTCCGAGCGAGTGAGGTGAAAAGGATATTTGTTTAAATACTATGTTACGAACAATTCTGTTGCAGTCATATAAACATATTATTATTATAAATTATTACATCAATTTTATACATTGGTTATGTAAGGCAGTTGTATTTAGTACCATAGACAGCATATCACATTTTCATTTTGTCCTGTTTGGAAAAAATCTTATTAAGAATTTCGTTACTTTCTATAAATAGAAACCTTGAATTGGAAGGGATTATCGAGACTTTGATAGAATGACAGATAACCTGCTTTCGGTGCGTCATTATAACGTGCCACTCTTCATGGGAACCGCCACATCTAAATTCTAAAATATTTCATATGTTATACTGCAGAGTGAAGCACACCCCGTAGAAATAAGATTATTTTTAATTTACTCAAAAACAGAATGTTCAACATCGCTGAAGATTGCATGAGAATCAAATGCAAAAATTAAAGTATACACGAGACAAAGAACCTCTTACTTCTTGAAGTATGTTAAACAATTAATTGAGTGAAAAAAAAAATATCTACACATAATTCTCATCTATGTCTGTCTTCTTTAACTTTACTGATCAATGATTAAATTATTATTCATAATACTTATATCAGTTTTGGCGTCTTACAACTGTGTAAAAACAAGTCTGAAGTAGCGGCTTTCTTATTTAATTATGGATACTTATATTAGAATTATAATTGCAAAGTCATGGTAAGTACTAATATTTTCAAAACTGTTACATTTTGGAATGTGCTGTCCTTTTTAAGACGACCAATAATTACCTATACTTATTTTTGGATACTTAACTGATAAATGGGTTTAAAATATGGCAGTGACTAAGTACGCTAGAATCAAGCCTGCTATTGATGTGTGTATGGAAGTGCTGGAATCTGGTACTCCCGGCCGATGAGACGCCTGCGCTGTGGGGTTCGATGAAGGCTGAAAAACAATATTAAATTAATTAATAAATATTTTTAAGGGACAATCTTACACAAATCAACCTAGTCCCAAACTAAGCAAAGCTTGTACTATAGGTTCTAGATGACGATATACATAATATATAAATACATATATAGATAACATCCATGACCCAGGAACAAATATTCGAGTTCATCACACAAATATTTGCCCTGGCCGGGATTCGAACCCAGGACCGCCGATTCAGTAGGCAGCTGCACTACAGTCAAAAATATTGAGGGATGAGATCCTCTTCTTTTATAGACAATCTGTTCACCGAATGCTTCATTTCATCGAATTTTCATTTCATAGAAAAAGTGTTTCAGATGAAATTATACATTCTTTAGAAATCTTGAAAATTTCAACCTAATCAGGTTAAGTAGGTTTGTATTATAATATTCCAAAACATTTTATAGTTTCAGAAAAAAATGCTTTAGAAATGAAAATTGTATGATACGTTTGTCTACAAAATAAGGGTAAACCATTGAGGGATATATATAAAGAACAATAATATCTATAAGTGATAATACGTACAATCACAGAACACTCTTTGAATACGGAGCAAAAGCGTCTACTCTCATGTGCGAGGCAACGGCCGATTTATTGCAAGCATGATGGCATTCAGAGAGTGACTGTTCGTCGATTGCGCATGATGTACGTAAATCTATGCTCAAACATTCTTGTTTAAGTTGCTGCTACTACAAACGATGGAATAGCAAAGGACGCTATGTTACGCCGAATGCAACGTTTATAATTAAAATTTGAGTATTACTCGTACTTACATAGCTAGGTGTGCTGCTCACCATAAGGTTCGCAATGGGCTTTATCCCCGGAGGAAGGTGGTATATAAGCCTCTGTTCATTTTCTCTGAAATTAAGAATATAATATATATGTAGTTACTGGATAAATATCACGTCACATCATGTAGCTTAGATGAAAATTAAAGAGATAATGATAGGTATTCTTATCAAAATATGTAGAACCACAAGACTGAAAGTAATAAAATACTCCGAATACCAATTTTAAGCCGTGAAATGTACCGAGATCATAATTTTAGTAAACTTTTCAATAAGTTCCTTGTTTGCTTTGAAGAGAATATGAATAACAATAACTACTCACGACTTATGTCTCGCGATATTCCTGTCTTCATTCTCAAACCTGGTCAGGTTCTCTGTCCTGAGCTGGTAGGCCACCTCCCCGCTCTCGCGCAGCACTCTGTAGTAGCAGGCTTGCCGGGAGTCAGGATCGAGTCTGGAAAATAGAAAAAAATCATTTAGTTAGTTTAATTTAAGAAAAAAATATGCGTACTTATGCGTCTTAATGGAGAACCGAAGAGAGAAAATAATTGGACAGGGATACCTGCTACGGCACGACGAATATATAATAGTAGTTTATGTGACTGTACATAATGAAGGGTATTAAACACGAGTGTGGGTTTATGAAACGCGCCGAAGGCAAGTTTCATAATAACATCACACAAGTGTTTTAATGCCTAATTATGTACAGTTACATACACTATTTTATCTAGCCACATATCATAGGCCTCCATGATGCATGCAGGAGTCGCATATTACGACAAATATTACCCGGTAATGGCGGTAATGAAGTTTTCTGGCAGCTGTCATAGTTTTTTATTTTTTTAATTCAGAGACAAACTAGAGTTGGCCCCAACTATCTATATCGTTCGAAATCTTACTTACGTGCGACATTAGTCAAATTTGATGCAAATTGTCAATTCATTTCGAACTAAACGTCATCTCGACTGATATTAGAATAGAGGTCAAATCAAATTTCTTTGTTTTTCAAAGATGTTCGAAATTTGAATAAATAATACTATCGAAATCGATGTTATTATTTAGCAATAATAACATCGATTTCACAGATAAGAAATTTGTTCTAATATAAAACAGTCTATTTTGGTGGTCATAATGAGCGGTTCTTTAACGCATCATGGAGGGTTTATGTTATTTGGATAGATAAAGACTATAATAGAAGGAAAGACTCAAGGGAGAAGAAAGAGAGGAAGACCAAGGAGTGCTTACATGGACTAAATAAAGGAGAAGGTGAACTTCGTGTCGTACCAAGCTGTCAAGGAGAAGGCTCAAGAATGAGATTCATGGAAAATACTTCACCAATAAGAGCGTAGCTCTTAAATTTATGATGATGTATGTATATTGTAACACCGAACTGCGTTTCAAAACACGCGTTGTAGACGTAGGTGCCAAGACCGCAAAGCTGAAGTGGGACTGGGCTGGACATGTCTGCCGCATGCATCCGGAGCGATGGGCCAGAATAATCACCGACTGGATACCACAAGGTTACCGGAACAGAGGCAGACCGAAAAGAAGATGGCGGGATGACCTGGATGCATTTAGTAACGAGTGGAGGGAGCTTGCAACCAATAGAGACGAGTGGCGCAAGAAAGGGGAGGCCTTTGCCCAGCAGTGGGACACAATTATAGGTAATAAAAAAAAATGTATATTGTGGATATGTTCCGCAGGATTGTCTTACATGATGCTTACCACCATTTTTTTAAAGTCCACTGTTCGCCTACGACTAGGTATAAAAAAAGGAATCTGAATGGTCGCGCATCATTTATATTATATAGAGCTCTTTCTAGATTCAGAGTATTCACTGTCGATGATTACCCCAGAATCATAAAATAATATTATGATTCTGGGGCAGCTCTCTGTTAATGTTTCTTAAAGCCAAAATTAGCTATCAAAAATATAACATCTAGAGGGAGGAAATGGAGCCAAAAAAAAAACATTTTTATCTTGAACCATGAATTGAGGATATCGTAAAATTATCTGCGCTGCATCGCACGCAAAACTGATGATAATACTGCGGCCTAGCTCAGGCCAGCTTGGTAGTTTGCGGTTGTTGCTCTTGTCTTGGACCAGTGAGTTGTTGATTGGTTCCACATTCTGACAAATTGCTGTAGATTATCTTATAAAAGTTTTAATGGAAGATTTAGTCTCACCTGTGTCGCCTGCCTTTCGTTTGCTCGTATTGTTCTAGGACGCGGTTCAGGCACGGCGTATACTGTACATCGCACGCAAAACTGATAATGTTACTGCGAAACAGTCTAGTCTGTGGCTGCTGCTCCAGGTCTTGAACCAGTGAATCGTAGATGGATACGACATTCTTGCGCATGAATTGCTGAAAATCACAAAAGTTTTTTTTACTATCAAAGTCACTACTACATAACATTATGGTGGAAGACTTCATGTTTCTATACCATTGATGAATTTTGATCACTGAGATTCTAATACCAACCTAAGCTGCGTGTAAACCACAGCTAAACTACAAAGTTAAGCTACGCACGGGAAAATCTACTAATTAGAATACTTTTAATATTTTGCGCATTGCTCAGCGACCATTCATTAGCGACAAATTCTAAAGCTTCACCATATACACACAGATTAAGAGGCCTTATTCCTTTTAAAATGCTGATTGTTTTAGACATTTTTCTCTATGATCAAACATGTTTCTTAACATATTATTGACTAGAAGAGGGCTATTGAAATTTATTGATATATACTAGAAACCTACAGTTTGAATTTTTCATTAATAATTTTTGTTTCAAAAACTACTCGAAATTGACAAAATTCACGCGGATAATTAGATTTCTCTAATTATTTTCGACTGCACGCAATAAAAGCATGAAATAGCTACGTTACTACCTAGAACTCGGTGAAAAGTGTTATTCACTTCAAAAAGTTGTTGAAATTATCAATATATTTGTCATACTTTTTCTAAGTTCTGAAGGAGTTTACCAAGAAAAGTGACATTTATTTTTGATCTTACTCGCCACTCCTCATACAGAGCTCTAGTGAAGTTGCAGGCAGCATCCTTGGTCTTCATCAGCTCAAAACCAGAGATTGCAGACTCCCACACTACGTAGCTTTTTTCCTTCTCCAAGTAAGCTAATATTTCTACCGCCAGTTCATAACTCAGATCTCCTGCGGTGTAGAGGGCGAACACGTCATTAACGATCTGGAAGCCATAAAAAAGAATTGATAACAGCTCGTAAATTTCGTAAATTAAATACCGATACCTTCTCAAAGCATTGTTGCCTGACAAATAAGTAGGCGGTGCATTTAAAACACATAGGAAGTAATTAACAATAAAGCTTGACTGAACGTAGTTCATCAATACTAACCTGAGCTCTATTAAGCTCATGTATAGTTTTGTGTTCTTCCCAGAGAGTTTTGGCGATGAGTTTCCACGTTTCGACATCATAATTCACACGATAGTATCCTGAAAGAAATCAACCAATGATAATCAATGCTGAGAAAATATTATTGATTTATTTTATGTCTTATTTTTGTCGGAATTTACACGATGCTTCGTAGGATGCTTATCGGGTACACTACATAAATACGAAAAACTTAATTCCGATATTTATAATCACGAATTTCAAAATACCGATTTTTACATTTCCGAATGGATCAACATTCCGAATATGATTATTCCGACATTTCATAAATCCGATTTTTACATTTCCGAAATTACAAAAATCCTAATGGTTATAATAACGAATTTCAAAATTCCGAATATTTGTACACCGAAGTGTAAAAAGTCCGAACTATTAATATTTCGATTTATCACAAGTACGAATTCCGATTGCTAAAAAACCGATTTTCAAAATTCCGAATTTTAATACACCGAAAAATTAAAAGTCCGAGTCAATATTAATACGAAACATCAAAATACGGAATTCTAATATTTGAAAACCTAACCTACAGTTTTCGGGGTCCAGCCAATAACCTAACCTATAGTTTTCGGGGTTCAGCAAATCTGACGCTCCGCTCGCTTCGCTCGCTCCGCTATACGTGGTCACAATACAAACCTAACCTAACCTACAGTTTTCGGGGTTCAGCAAGTCTGACGCTCCGCTATACGTGGTCACAATACAAACCTAACCTAACCTACAGTTTTCGGGGTTCAGCAAGTCTTTTGACGCTCCGCTATACGTGGTCACAATACAAACCTAACCTAACCTATAGTTTTCGGGGTTCAGCAAGTCTGACGCTCCGCTCGCTTCGCTCGCTCCGCTATACGTGGTCACAATACAAACCTAACCTAACCTACAGTTTTCGGGGTTCAGCAAGTCTGACGCTCCGCTATACGTGGTCACAATACAAACCTAACCTAACCTACAGTTTTCGGGGTTCAGCAAGTCTGACGCTCCGCTATACGTGGTCACAATACAAACCTAACCTAACCTACAGTTTTCGGGGTTCAGCCAATTCGATATTTGTCCAAATCCCGTTTTCTATTCTTGTTTTAACGTAAAAAATCGGTTCAGCAAGTCTTTGGACGCTCCGCTCGCTTCGCTCGCTCCGCTATACGTGGTCATAATACAAACCTAACCTAACCTACAGTTTTCGGGGTTCAGCCAATTCGATATTTGTCCAAATCCCGTTTTCTTTTCTTGTTTTAACGTAAAAAATCGGTTCAGCAAGTCTTTTGACGCTCCGCTCGCTCGGCTATACGTGGTCACAATACAAACCTAACCTAACCTACAGTTTTCGGGGTTCAGCCAATTCGATATTTGTCCAAATCCCGTTTTCTAGTTTTGTTTTAACGTAAAAAATCGGTTAAGTAAATAATCTTTACCCAAATACTCCGAAATTGAAAATCGGAATTGGTAAATTCGGAATAAAATCCGAATTTACTAATTCCGATTTTCAAAACTCCGAATTTCATAATTCCTAAGAAAGACATTTCCGATTATTGAATACACGAATGTCATTATCCCGAATATCAAATTTCCGAATAAGTAATGAAGTTTCGGAAAATTAATAATCGGAATTTTGTTTTTCAGGCCAATGACACTTCGGGCTTTTCATTATTCGGAGTTATAAAAATCGGAATAATATACAATCGGAATTTTGAAATTCGGTTCTATAAATTTCGTGTTTTTTAGTAATCGGAATTTTGTTTCCTAGGAATTATGAAATTCGGAGTTTTGAAAATCGGAATAAGCAAAATCGGAATAAAATATTTCGGAGTATTTGGGTGTTCCCATGCTTATCAGAGGGTAATCAGTATATAAAACAAGCCGGGTAAGCACATATAAAGTAACCTTTGATATTCCCTTAGCAGGAACATTTCATAAAATCACTGCCCTGTGTCCCAGCACTAGGCAGTAATTTTACGATGCTATTTTAATAGATCGAGAAAATGTAAGGCAATATATCTGTAAATTCCTGACACACCCGATTTCCACCATTCCAATTCTTACCTACATTTTAAATAGATCAAAAAGCTGCATTACCGTTACCTTTTCAAGACGTCGTTAACTGCATATCTGTGGACATCTGTTATTGGCTTTATGTTCTAGCTATAAACATTGTTATATTTATGTTCTGTAATGCTGTTGATGTTCCAAATAAATAAAATAATATAAAATAAATTACATTTTTCATTCCGACTTTCTGTATACAACCGTCCATTCTGTACACAACCATTAATTTCTGAACACCTTCCAAATAAACAAATATACTTAAACACGTCGGAGTCTAGGTTAGCTTGCATATGCGCGTGGGCCGCGTGGAAATAGATGTTTATAGCAAAGCCAAGGACTGGCGCTTATTCCTAGTGTCTAGGTCAAGAGAATAGTAATATTTATATTAAGAACTAATAGCGGAAATGTCCACGGTGTGTTAAGAATTGATCAGTACGTAGGTAGCTTTTATTGTTCTTTGTGGTGAAGATGTACCTAGTGATCAATCCATTTGCATTGGTTGGGGTACGATTTAGGTCCGTATGAGGAAATTATAAGAATTTTAATTAAGTAAATTATATTCTTAGCTTCACACCATGGCTTGATGAAAATTTACGAAATAAAAAATACATTGATATCTTTGATTGGATTCTAACAGGGTTCTTTAGTAGCATTTATTCAGTAACTATCACTTAAACTAAGACATGATTCGAGCTGTTTGTTTATAATAGGTTTCTGAAATGCGGTTTTGCTTAACTTTATATTGGACGCCACGGTACCTCAGATCAGATTGTTCGATATTGCATAGATTTAACTTTCTTTCAGTAAGTCCCAAACCAAAGATTCTCTCTACTCTGTACAGGACTCGTCAGATTTTTACTATTTATTTATTTATTTATTTAATCTTTATTGCACAAAAGAAAGAACTTATCGTACAAAAGGCGGACTTAATGCCATAGGGAATTCTCTACTAGTCAACCATTGGGCTAAGCAGATAGATTGTGGGCGGTGCAACTAACTTAAAACAATTTCAAAAGATATATACTTAGATAAATACATATTCCTATAGGATATATTCAAATATATATATCGATGGATTATGCGATCGACGACACAAACGCGATTCAACCAATGCGTGATCTACACAATATGGGTTCAACACAACTGCAGTTTACTACATTCGTGATTCCACACAGCCGCTATTTTAACGCAATCGGGATTCAACCTATTCGTGGTTCTGCTCAATATGGGTTCAACGCAATCGCAGTTTACTACATTCGTAATTCCGCTCTTTTTTTTTACAAGCTTTTATTTAGCTTGCATGGTATGTTTAAAGTATGTTTGTTCGGGTGAAAACAGAACGGTAAAATAAAATTTAAAAATTTTTTTTTTTTCGGTTACCTCTCGAACACCTAAAGTGGGGGTGAATTTTTTTTTTTTTCAACACTTGTGTGTGGGGTGTCGTTGAATAGGTCTTGTAAAAATAATACGGGTCTTTTAACATTATTTTTTGATAAAGTCAGCAGTTTTGTAAATATTCGCTCCAAAAACAAAAAAAATTGTGTCCCCCCCCCTGTAACTTTTCAACCACGGGTCAAAAAAATTCGGAAAAATTCATGTTAATGAAGCCTTATAAGCACTTTCAATGAAAACTATATTGAACAAAATCGGTCGAGCCGTTTTTGAGTTATCGCCAAATTTCATATTTTTTCTTTAAAAGGTCGTAAGTTGACTTCCAGAAGGTAATAAGTGATTACAGTTTCTAGGGCGTTTACAACCTTTTTATAGAGCTTAAAATCTTTCTTAACGTAATACTCGGGCTTAAAACAGCAGTTTATTGTGAAGGATGAGCAACTACGGAACCCTACACTGAGCGTGGCCCGACATGCTCTTGGCCGGTTTTTATATGCAAAATTTCAGCTCAATCGGTTGACGATATCTGCTTCAAAATTGAGTTGCAAGATTGCACCCGAACAAACATACTTTAAACATACCATGCAAGCTAAATAAAAGCTTGTAAAAAAAAAGAGCGGAATTACGAATGTAGTAAACTGCGATTGCGTTGAACCCATATTGAGCAGAACCACGAATAGGTTGAATCCCGATTGCGTTAAAATAGCGGCTGTGTGGAATCACGAATGTAGTAAACTGCAGTTGTGTTGAACCCATATTGTGTAGAATCACGCATTGGTTGAATCGCGTTTGTGTCGTCGATCGCATAATCCATATACAGCTCGGTTATATGTGCGATGGTCATAATCGTAATTCGGGGTGTAAAAACTACACGCCTGCATCTTTTTTTATAGCAATTTTACACCTACGATGATAAGAAATACTAATTTGCTTTTAACCTTCTAGAAACCTTCTAGTAAGATAATTCGACTATCAATCGGCGGCACCGTTTTGAATTTTTAGTCAAACTAAATCTAAACTTCAAAGCACTTCAGTACAAATACTGTATAACTATTGACGATAATTGCACCCTAATCCTAAACGAGTAAAGTTAAGGAACGTACAGTCAGTGAACTCGAGCCTCGGTTCGCTGGTCAAATAGGTAAGACCCGTGTAGGCCCGATTCCATGAGTTTTTTTTTTCACATCAAAGTTAGTATTTGGTTAATGAGAACGGACGTTCCTCCTCTAATAAAAAAAAAACTACATTTTGAGTGTAGCACTGTAAGTTACAGTACTACACCCAAAATGTTTTTTATTTTATTACAGTCTGTAACACATCGTTACTATCGACTCGCAGAATACTTTGAGACCATGGCGCTGATTTTTATCGGCTCTATTGAGTCAGAATCTTTTTGGTAGATGGAATTACGATGCTACCCTAAGCTAGAAAGCTGTTGGAAACGCGGGTGCAAACCCCGCGCGAACCATGTAAGTATTTTTTTTTTTCGCTGTAATGTAAGCATTTGAGATCAGAAAGGTTACTCGTAAAACCTCCTTAACGTATGTTTCTTCAACATGGAATTACATAGTAGCGTTAGGGTGGTGAAAAGGTTAAGGACCAGAGGTACCGGGTTCGATTCCCGGTCTCTTCCAACAGGTTACGGATTTCATTTTTTTTGAGCTTTGATCTTTGTATCAATGGTTTAATGGTGGTACATTCTTACCTGACGCCTGTCGATTGAGAAGAATCCAACCTCCGTCCAGATTTTCTGAGAAGGTGTAAACAGGCGTGCTGATGATGAACCGCGGTTGGTGGCAGTTGTAGCAGTTCTGGTGGTACTGCGTCATGTAGGAGATTGGGATCAGGTATTTGGAGTCGTAACGGTGTTCGTTGGTGAAGGAGAAAGTTTTCTGAAAAGTAACAGGAAGACTTTAAAATAAGCATTTAAATTTTTTCAAGTTGAAATTATCTCAGTTTTCGCTGTTTTCTTTTTCTGTTATAAGCGTCATATGATTCTAGCGCTCCATAAAAAACAGCTAACCGTCAGAAATTTAGCCTATTTGTCTGCGAGAGATAAGAATTTTATTTGAGTCAAAACTCAAATTAAATAATTTTAAAACTAATACAAACAAACTGGATGAATCTTTAACTCACTTGTTTTAAACCGATAACATTAGGAGTCCTGTCTCTGTACACTTGTACATTTAAGACGGGATAGCCGGGGTTGCGTATCCAGGAGCTCAGCACCATGGACGACGTGGTTCCGTTGGAGAACTGGTGGAAACACTCCACTGTCTCCTTGTCCAAGTTGATCATGAAGTCGTCTAGGTTGATGTACGCGCCTCTCCTGAAAATTTATGTTATTTTTGTTTAGATGAGAATGCGAATACAAGGTCTTTGGCCGAGTATGATGTGGTACGGATGCCGCAGGCGCTATAATTATGATTTGTGCAAAGCGCGCAATAGATGTCGCCAATCGAGCGATCACTGTACACGTACAGTTCTCCACCTCTCGCCTTCTTCTCTGTTCTCTCTTTCAGCTACGTTTACATAGTCGCTTTTTTAGATAAATATAGGCAAGCCATTGGGCTTCAATCAATTAGCGCACCTTATAGTAAATGACTATGAGGCCGAGGAGAGAAAATGGTTACCTACGCAGTGGTTATTTACTCTCGACTTCAAGACGCCACTTTAAATGATTGATTTACACTTACCTCATGTTGATATATTTCACCAAAGCCGCATGGAACTTTTCCGTGCCCAGCCAGTTCTCCACCATCCACAGCAGTGCTGCCGTTTTCATCGCCACCAACTCCTTGTGTCTCGAAGGTATGTCAACCATCAGCGCCTTGTTGAAGTTGATCAGGGCGGGAGTGTTGTGCCGCCAATCCTCGTTCATGGCTCTGTGTCTCATCTCGAGGCCGTAGAAACCGTAGGGCCAGCCAGATTTAAGGGATTCTCCATTGTGGTGGTACTAAAAAGATTTCAAGGATAAGTAGGTACCTATTTATAGATGTTATATCTGTAATATGCGTTAATAAGTTCCGTTACAATTGAGAACGGGGAGTAGCATCGTAAATGGAAACAAATTACTGACTTTTATGATCCTGACTTTGATTTGTTACAGAGTCAACGTTTTAAAAACGCTTCGCTCCTGTATACAAAATATAAGCGTATTCTCACTATTCTCAGTGCACAAAATTTTAATTGTAAGTTACTCGATAACGATTACAGAATTTTGCAATGTTGATGTTATTGTAATGTCATCTGTAGTATTATCATGTGTTCACTTCATCAGTCTTGACAACCATAAATTATCAATCGTATCTTCCCCAAAAAGTAACACTCATATGTACTAATATACCTACACAGCCGTGTGAAGCCCAACATTATCCACTATGAAACCTACGTTCCCCAGGAAGTAAGTCCTGTCTTTACCAGGGTTTCTCAGGTACACTGCCTAGATTTCAACGTCATCCAGTATTGAACTTACCTTCCCTAAGAAGTAATACGCGAAGTACGTGGCCATGCCCTCCTTGAACCACTCCTCCCTCCAAATGGTTCTTCTATCCTCGCCGGGGTTTCCTAACCATACCCTGCATAGCTGCTGCGTGAAGTCGAATGTCATCTTCTCAATCTGTCTGATGCTGATGAGTTCTGGTGAATATCTTAGTCTGATATCTCTGAAATGAGATAGGTGGATTTGATGAAGGTTTTTGATGAGTGGAGCGCACGGTGTGACTTGCGCATGTCATTATTGCTGTGAATGTGTACGTTGTACGGCGTATATTCCCACGTCATATCGTAACTTTCCACGTCAAGACAATGTAATAGAGTCCCGTTTTTAGCCTTTGGGTACGGAACCCTAAAAATCAAGCAAAAAAAATATGACAAATAATAATAGGTAAGTTAAAAAAACTCTTTCGTCTCTTACCCATTAGTCCAAAGATTCCAGCTTCCAATCTCATATCCATCCAAATCAGACGGAACCGCTACTACATTAATCGGTCCATTCGTAATCACACGATTAATCTTCGTGTAATCATGGATTAGGTTCATAATCGTCTGTCCAAACTTGAGGATGAAGTGGTATTCGGTGAGGATTCTACCAGGGGCCCATATGACGAGAGTGTCGTTGGTATCTCTTGCTCGCAGGGAGTCGTTTGAGAACTGGGAGTACACGAAACCGACCTCGTTCAAAGATACTTGGGGTGATGGCATGTGCTCGATGAATATATAGCCATCTTTGTCTCTGAAATAAATAAAAAAATCCTTAATGCCGATTTTTTTTTCGTGTTTACTTTATCTTCAGCGAATTAGATACTTTCTTTCTTCTGTATCCTAAATCGACACTCCAATTACATCAACATTGTCACTAAGCCAATTTAACGAAGTATCAACTGCAATAATGGTTGGTTGATATAAGTAGGCTTGTGTTTAAACGCCTACCAAATATGTTAATAAATTACTTCCAATAAATTCTTAATACTTGCCAAAACAGATGAATGCTCACCAAATAGTGTATCACAAACTATTGTATACATAAAGCTAATATTTCTTTTTCTTACATGCTATAAATATATGTGAACACCGTTAAAGTTAATTTCAGACCAAATAATCTATATTATTGTTAAATAAATGTCACCAATATTTTATATTTGTCGTGGAGCGTGCAACGGAACGTCAAGTCTGAACAGATTTGGGTGTATTCGGAATGAGGTTGTGGCAACACTGGTTTGAGCGGGAAACCGACGAGAGCCGTTGGCAACACTACCAGCTGTCACTTCAAAATGGCGCTCGAAACGCGCGGGAAATGTTCGATGACAGTTGCTTTGACAGTTGACGTTGGCGGGACCGGAGCTCACTTTCGATCGAGACGCCGAACAGTGCGGTTGTGTTCCTAACCTCATTCCGACTTCACCACGTTCCGTACTAGAATCGTAATCTGTTTTAATCCGTGTTTTGTTTAATTATTTTGCACTGATTGTTATTCAAATTAATCGTAATAAACGTGAAGAGTGTAAACCCAGTTTTATTTCGATAAAATATCATGGACGAGTGTGTTAAAAGTAACGAATCACCACCTACCCCGCTCGACCCCCCCCCGTCATCAGGCGTGGGATTGAACCATGAAGAAAATCAACGTGACGCGCCCATGAGTTTGATAAACAATGAAGAAAATCAACGTGACACGTACAGTAACGACGATTCAAGATGCCCAAGATGGCCGTTGATTATGGAGCAACAAAATCGTAACTTTCTCGTGCTGATTGAAGCAATGAAGAATAGCGGGACATATCGTCAGTCGTTGCACCAGTGGAAGTGACCCAGTAGCGTCGGTCAACTACAAGCGACGCGTGGACGTAGGCACTATGGCCTCACCGACACATTTTAAAAACACATCAGGTCAGTCGTTAACTTGTCACTACGATTCCGATATTTTGTTCACAAATAAAAGTGTAGCTAGATTCTGGGGTAGACTTGAGTTACACTTATTCAGTTTAGTGGGTATTTGTCAAAACAGTATTACCGGTACCCTCCAAGTAAAATTTGAATATTGCGTGCTAGAAATTAATAATCATTTCAAAGAAAGTTCATTACACGTTTTTGTAACGATTGTTTGCGTAGTGATGTAATGACCGGACGCGAAATTTTGTTACAGAGATTTAGTGTTGATTAATATGATCAATACACAGAATACCTACCATTACTAAAGTTTAGAATATAAAAATTGCGCTATGAGGGTGCATCAATCATACACTTTACCTAGTCGTAGGGGCGGCTGCAGTAATAATAATCTACCCTCTTTTCATGATTTTCCAATCGTTCCGTAGAATTGAATTTGTTGACGTCTGGAATAGTTTCTTACCCTGTGTACTTTAGCTGGTGTATAGTTTAGCGTCTATAACTTTCGTAAGAACTGGTGAGCTTGAGATTTGTTTAAACGATCCTAATGTTACTTTTAGCTGTGGTGCTCGCTATAGCCTAAAATATTTAAACTGGAGACAATAATAGGATTAGGAAAATATTGGGACACAAGAGTTTGAAATTGAAGTTTGATTTTTATCATTAATGTTTCATAATCCCTTGGTAATCTAAAAGTTATCATACAAAGTAAAGCTTGTTATTAAAGTGCAAATAATGTTTTGATTTAAATCTTTTCTTGCATCTACGTCGTAGATTATTTGTTCACATTAACGAATCATAATTTCAGTGTACTTAACCTTGCTAGATTGATTTGAATTTCCTTTTTTTGTTAGATTTAAGGTTAGAATGACCGAGCTTTGTGATACTGTGCTTGGAGTTTTTGTTTCAGGAAAAGATACGCGAACTTAGCAGCTAACAGCGAAGCCATGAGTCGTCTGCTTCAGCTGCCGCGGTACAAGACATCACGCAAAGAACCGCGTGAAGGCAAGCGGCAGGGCGCCTTCATCCACCGGGAAGAGGGTTGACGTGTGACGTCACCACACCATATGAGGCAATCTGGTGAGGAGTTCTCATTTTATTGTGATTTGGTTGCCGAGTGATCGAAGGGGATGGACCTTCTACTAGTTGCGATTGGAAATGACGAACAATACTCATCTCGTATTGTGTAATGTGTTATTGATTGATGGGTGGTGTCATTGGCTCAGACTGCATACATCCTCAATCTTTCGTAGACGTAGGTGTAAATTCGGGCTTGATTTCCCGTAGCTGTGCGGCCACGGCAGTGAGTGGCGTGCGTTAGGTTCGGGGATGTATGCGGCCGTTAAATTCGCTCGATAGAGGCGGCAAGGATATCGTCGCTCGATAGAGGCGGCAAGGGTATCGTCACTCGAGGGAGTTGGCAAGGACTCGTCACTCAAGGGAGATGGCATGAGCTTTTATCACTCGATTTAGGTGATAATAGCGACCATATGCGCTCGATGGAGGCGTATTATGGGTAAGGTACTGCGGCGGATTGATACTTTTTGTGAGTCTACAATGATTATTGTCATTTGAGTAGGGTGAATACTGGTCAATGGTTTGATTTTTGTGAACTAAATTGTAATGTGTAGCTTATTACTTGCTGAACTAAATAAAAAGTTGAAATTGTTTCAAAGTAATAATCAAGTCTAGTCGCTTATTTTAAGTATAGTCATTAGTCAGGTTGGCCGAGACTGTTTGATATTGCGGTCCTTCTCTCTCGTTCCAGGTACATCACACAGGGACGTGTGACGTGTCAAGATGGCCGTGTCGTGGAGCGTGCAACGGAACGTCAAGTCTGAACAGATTTGGGTGTATTCAGAATGAGGTTGTGGCAACACTGGTTTGAGCGGGAAACCGACGAGAGCCGTTGGCAACACTACCAGCTGTCACTTCAAAATGGCGCTCGAAACGCTCGGGAAATGTTCGATGACAGTTGCTTTGACAGTTGACGTTGGCGGGACCGGAGCTCACTTTCGATCGAGACGCCGAACAGTGCGGTTGTGTTCCTAACCTCATTCCGACTTCACCACGTTCCGTACTAGAATGTAATCTGTTTTAATCCGTGTTTTGTTTAATTATTTTACACTGATTGTTATTCAAATTAATCGTAATAAACGTGAAGAGTGTAAACCCAGTTTTATTTCGATAAAATATCATGGACGAGTGTGTTAAAAGTAACGAATCACCACCTACCCCGCTCGACCCCCCCCCCCGTCATATTATTACTTCCATTTTAGTCATTTTTGCTGAGGCAAAAAAACTAACTGCTGACCTTGAAATTTTTTGTTATACCAAACATATTACTAGGTACGTACCTACCCCAAACACACAAAAATAAATAAAGGGCAGCTATTGTAATTTTAGATTGACAATAATATATTTTGACTAAAGATTAGATAATTTGATTACACTAAAGCAAATTAGATTGCAGTTTTTGGTATTAATGTTGATGTTTTATGAAAACAATATTTGGTGAGCATAAAATCCATTTTGGGAAGCATAAAGATATAGGGACTCAACGTAAATTTATTCTGGTGCATGTATATTGATTTTGGAATACAAAATGATTTAGTTTAGGGAGCTCTGTATAGATTGGGTTTAATTTATATGGAGGTAATTTAGTTTTACGGTATAAAAGCCATTTTGGTGAGCGTTTAAATAGTAGCGATAAAAGTACACAATTTTTTGCAAGTTTGAGTAACACTTTTATGTCACTGAAAGAGATAGGGAGGATATCGCTACTATATACATATTGCTGACTCAACATTACATAATTCCATATACTTACACAATAAAATAATACGTTAACAGTAAAATAAACCTATAACATAGTGTCACCGATTGTGGTATTATCTCATCATCATCATCATCAGCCTGTTTCAGTCCACTGCTGGACATAGGCCTCTCCCATGGCACGCCACTGAGCTCGATTTTCAGCTCTCGTTCTCCAGGTATTATCTCGGACATACGTAATTACGTATTTAGGAATGTCTAATTCAGCCCAATACTATGTATAGTAGAAATCATTTTTTGTGGCCGAATTCCCTTTGCTTTATTCTAATTCTAACAAACAAAACAAACCCAATGGCTTTTGTGTGCGTTATGCCCGCGGCTAGCGAAAGCAACGCAAAAGGTGACATTAGTGCACTTTGTGGCAAAACCCATTTCAAAGCAAACTGAATTCGGCCTTAAAAAAGGATTCCAACTATAGGTACTTTAGTTTTTCCTTGACATACATGTCGGGGTAGGGTTGGATGGCCGGGTGTGGTGTGTGTGGCACATAAGGTGAGCTGTTCTATATAGTTGTGGACGGAGAGGTAGTTCGAGCAGGATGAAACACTTGCGATACAATCAACTTGATTTATTCTCTATACAACTTGGTATAGCACAACGAAACGGGACAGTTCCAATTCAGTAGTGCACTCGACGGTGACCCAAAGTGAAGTGTTTTATTATTATTTAAATATTTATTAGGAACTTTACAATTTCCTTAAATCTAGATACATTGTCCCACAAAACCAGTAGCTGGTTTGACTGTGGGATCTTTGTGAAATCTCTAGTTTAGGTACAAGGTATGTATTACGGTAGCAGTGTGAAAAAGTGTTTTTTTAACATTCTTTTGAACTTGTTTTTGTTTGGCTCTCGTCGTATTTCCTCCGGTAAACTATTGATTAGGTACGGGATACGTTTTTTTAGGGTTCTATCCCCAAAGTAATTGTTTACCCTTGGTACCAATAGTTTACCGGAAGTCATAGACTTGGTGTTATGGATATGTTGTACAGGTTGGATTATGGATGCTTCTGAGCTATACTCTTGGCGGCTATGGTTATTTATGGCAAGAAGATATTTATGTTTTAAGCTAACCGGTAAAATATTGCAAATTTTAAAGAGTTCTTTATAGTCAGATCTACATTTATTTTTAGTTTTGTTGTTTACTAGGAGTTTCAAGAATCTTAATTGAATGTTTTCTAATTTATCTATATTAGTCTTAGTTGTGAGTCCATAGCTGTCAAGAGCATAGCCCAAAATAGAGTCTACTAGTGACATGTACAAACATCTAAGGGTGCTTACCGGTACTCTATAACTTAAATGTACGAATTTGCCTAATAGAAGTCTCAATTTTTCATGAACAAAATGTATATCGGAAGACCAGGAAAAGTGTTCGTCTACTTTCATACCGGGATATGTTATACAATTAACTCTTTCTATTGATTTACAACTGCAATTTAAATGTGGTGGGCGTTCGGTGAGTTAACCGCCAAGACTCTGTCTAGCGCGCCAAAACAGGTTCAAGGGGGCGCTACTGTCGCCTTCCAATGGCGCGCCGGTTTCGTTGAACTTCCATACTCATGACCGTCTCCGACATACATATGAGGACAATTTCCCAGGAAGCAATAAAATAAAAAGAGAAAATACTATGACAGAACTGCGGCGCGTTTATCCAACATAGTTCTGACACAAAAACTGGTCCTGCCGACTTTAAGCTCAATGGGTGGACTGGAGGTGATCCCACGTGACCATATTTGCCGGAAATAGAAAACGTCAACTTTCCCTTACTAAGTGAACTGTCTCCCACGGACAAGTGTGATCGGATTTATGTCTAGATTAAAGTGATAAAGATAATGTATAAATTATAACTCAAGATACATTTCATCCTTGGAAACATCGGGTGTCAAAATCATTATAGTAGTTTATGTGACTGTACATAATGAAGGGCATTAATCACGAGTGTGCGGTTTATGACACGAGCCGAAGGCGAGTGTCATAATAACATCACACGAGTGTTTAATGCCTAATTATGTATAGTTACATACACTACTTTATCTACTCACATATCATAAGCCTCCATGATGCATTCAGGAGCCGCATATTTTGACCACCATACCTACTGTTTCTTTGACTTAGCTGGTAATAAGTAATTAATGACGTTAGGTGCTTTGTTACGGATATCAGGAGGCGTCGCCGAAATATCTATATCATCTTGATAGCTCATTTTATGGTTTATATTCAACAAATTTTATGCATTAAAACAAATTCTAACCGGTAATGGCTGCAATTAAAACTTTTCTTTTCTTTTCTGGCAGGTGTCATAGTTTTTTATTAATTCAGAGACAAACTAGAGTGGGCCCGAACTACCATATCGTTCGATATCTTACTTGCGTGCGACATTTGTCAATTTGTCTGCAAATTGACAATTCATTTCGAACTAAACGTCATCTCGACTGATATTTAGAATAATTCATGAAGAATAAAGTTATTAATTAGCAATAATAAAATTTTCACAGATAAGAAATTTGTTCTAACAAAACAGTTTATTTTTATGTTGGTTAATGTGCGGTTCTTGAACGCATCATGGAGGGTTTATGATATTTGGGTAGATAAAGTAACATGCAACATGGATTATTGTTGTAATGTAATTATAAATGTAATTTTATATTTATAATTGTTATGCAATGACATAGAATCAGACCTGTAAAATTACCCTTGAGGCCTACTTGCAGAATAAAGATATTTTGAATTTGAATTTGTAATTGGATATTGTCTTCTAAATAAAAGGTAAGGGCAAATAAACTAAACAAACGACTTTTTATACGTTAAAATATTTGTTTTGAAATTGAAATCATTTAGTGTAGTTATAAAGGTCATTGTCATGTTAAGAATTATTTTTGGATTAGGTACTTTGTTGAAAATAAGCATCCCATAGGTATACTGACAAATATTAATTTAAACAGTTAAAATCTTCTACAGTTTGAATGAATATTTTATGCATAGAAATATTTGAAATCGTTTTAATATAGTGTTGTTATTATTTTTTGTTTAGTTTTAAGTTTATGATTGCACGCCTGGAACAGGCAAACTGTTGAACTATTTTATACTCGTGGATGTACACAGTTCTAACTGACCAAAGTATGTACCAATCACGGACATAAATTGGGTTTTTTTGGCGCCGCTTTTTTTTTAGGAAAAACGATATGTGCCTAAACTTATATTATGTCTAAAGAACTAAAATAAAGTAAATTAAATTATGCTAAAATAAATCTACAAAAATGTGCCCCCGCGGCATAGTCCCGAAGACGCTTGCAGCATTTCCTCGCTGAATCGCAAGGATGACATTATGTCTTATGTCGTTAGAAACGAGGAACTGATCACGTAACCTGTGACTCTTTTATTGACCATAAACAATACAGAGGTCTAGCGTAGGTTGCATCAATGTTAACAGTTCAATAAAAATCTGCTAAGAAGATAATCTGTACGTAGGTTTGCAGTGACAAGGTTTTTCTATTTAGAATTTATTGAATGTTATTGATACACGTAATATCCCTCCAACCTACGACTAACAAACTAACAAGATATATTGGTTATTTCCGATGACTCAATACACTTAATTTGTAAGTACTACTAACTGCGCCGCGCGGTGTTACCCACTCATTGCACGGGAACACTACATGTTTTCGGGATAAAAAGTAGCCTATGTGTTAATTCAGGGTGTAAGCTACCTTCATACCAATATTTATCACAATTTGTCTAGCCATTTGAGCGTTATGAAGTTACAAACATATACAAACACTTACAAACTTTCGCTTTTGTAATATTAATGTGATTAATTCTACGCAGTGGGCACTGCACTGATGATCAGGCGGTTGGCGCAGTAATGTGGATGCTTACTGAGCTGATGGTCCTGGGTTCGAATCCCGGCAAGGGCAAGTATTTTTGTGTGAAGTACTCCAATATTTGTTCTTGTGTCATGGATATTTTCTATGTATTATACTTAGTATGAATATCGTCGTCTAGTGCCCGTAACACAAGCCTACTAGAGCTTACTGTATTATCTTAAATATGTGACTTGCCGTCATTTATTTAATAACTTTCATGCATGCATCCAAATATTATATCCACAGCGCAGGTTTCGTCATAAATGGGACTAGATTGATATGTGCGAGGTTGTCTAATATTGATTTATCTATCTATTGAATCACTATCCATTTAATAAAGTCAAAAAAGCCTGTTGCTGGTTCTGAAGACATAAACTTCAGATTTGGTGGTTCAATGTCATTATAGGCCAAAAGACATGGACTTCAGGACAAAGACCTCCCTAAAGAACCACCATGACCACAGCGAACTCCAGCGTCCTGCACCAGGTCAACATCAAGTCATCAAGTCAAGTACATCTTATGGGAGGTCAACAGTACATCTTGTGGGAGGTCAACAGTACATCTTGTGGGAGGTCAACAGTACATTTTATGGGAGGTCAACAGTACATCTTCTGGGAGGTTCACTGCTGTGGCGCGAAAATAATCCCATTAGCGGGTTATACCCCAAACAAAGTCCGACTCACTGGTAGTGAGGGCTAAACAGCCCTGAAACAGTTCAAGTCATGTTTTAAAAAAATCTTGTGGGTGTTCAACCCAGCAGTTAAGACGTAAATATCAAACAGACAGGCACAAGAGAGAATAAGCTTATTATGAATTAATATGGATTTATGGGTACTAACTTATCTAAATAGAGGTAATAGACACTTTCAAAAGCAATAATTTAGTTTATTACCGACGTTTGACCGCTCAATTAAAAATAACTCATGCATATGAATGCATGCTCTGATTTATATAGAGTAGTAACCGCCATATTATTTAAGTTAAGAGTAATAACGTTATTCATTAAAATGTAATATGTATTGAAGTCAAATAACTACTTTATTTAAACGGGCGCTTATTCGAGTGTACTTTGAGATATCGGCAAATAAGCGATGCCTCAGGTTATATCGCCTTTAAGCGCTATGTTTGCGATTCAAGCTGCATAAAATGGGTGATTCTTATATAGTTTTAAAATATTAACAATTTTTTTTATTTTTTATTCTGTGATATATTGCGGTGTATATTAAGAGTACATACCAAAGGCAAATTTTTGGTGCAGATGGACAAGCTTAATACCCTCTGCAAGTGATTAAAATGTAAGAGTAATGCATGGTTGTGACATCCCTAAGCATAGTTGTGAGACTGTATAACATGGGTGTGACAATTTCATCCAAAATCTAGTAATTGTGTCAAATAATAAGTAACCATGTAGCCAGGATCATTCACCAGCAACTTGCTCTTCGATACGGTCTTGTGGGGTCTGAGGTGCCGTACTATAAGTACGCACCGATGCCAGTTCTTGAGAATGGTCGTGCCACGCTCTATTGTGATCGATCTATCATCACGGACAGGACTATTGTAGCCAATAAGCCTGATATCGTTTTGGTAGATCGATCCAAGCGCCAGGCAGTGCTCGTCGACATCACCATCCCCCCATGACGAGAACCTCGTGAAGGCCGAGAAGGACAAACTCAGCAAGTACCTTGACTTGGCTCACGAGGTGACCGCCATGTGGGATGTTGACTCGACGATCATTGTCCCGATAGTCGTTTCGGCTAACGGTCTTATAGCGAAGTCTCGACAAACATCTTAAGAGACTCTCGCTAGATGGCTGATTTAATTTTTTCTTTGGTGACATCTGCGGAAAAAATACAACAAATTGATAACCCAACTTAGCAAACAAAATCATCAAATTATTCAAATATACTACAAGAATGTCACAACCAAGCATTACATGTCACAACCGAGGTTTGAAAAATTCCGTGGTCGTGACATTTAGATCTATCCATGGTCGTGACAAATTTTGAACATGTGCGACATAACGGAACACTTTGCTTTGTCTCGCCAATTTTAAACAATCACCTTATTCTGTTATTTCTGAGGTAAAATTTATATAAGTATAAATAACATAACAGTAGAACTTACGTTTAAAACTCATTCCACGGTGGTGACGTACTAAGGTTGTCCTTTTTGTTAATAAATACAAGAAATGATTTTTGCTATACATTCACCGCACTTTGTCATAAGCAGAACCGACAAGAAGGTAGTTTTTCCGTTCTTAAAAAGCCTAAATAGGGCTGCTAGCTTCAAATATAATTGTCTACCGAGTTACACGTATTTAAACAATCACACATGGCTGTGACAAAAAAATTGATCACAAACTTTATGATGTTCTGAATCAGAAACTGTTACAGTATACTTTTACAACTTTTAAATAATGTTATCAGACATTTATTAGCTTTGCGTCATTCGTATAACATTAGTCAAAATTACGTGATATTGTAGCAGAAAAAAATATTTTATTAGAAAATCGGGAGATATCACACGGCATGGACGTGACATTTTGGGCAAACATTCTTTTTTTTATATATATTTCTGAATATTTTAAGGTAAATGTGTTTATAAAAGATAAGCAGAGGATATTTGCTCAACAAAGGCATAAATAGATTTTTGATTTAAACAAAATAAACATGTGATTCTTACAAATCACAAAAAAATACATGCGAATAAGAATTACCCAAATATCATTTCAAGTTACTACTCCCAGGGCTCCATATGAGTTCGATACATGTCGGGCCCTTCCTGACAACTTTTACGTGAATTTGAATCATTTTTATAATTATTAAAGATGTCTTACGACCGTTCATATAATATTAAATACAGTTTCACTAAATAATGGCGTGATATAGTGTTTACAAACTTAGTAAAGGAATGATTACAAGCTTGTTTAATATGGCCGTACCTTTAAGCTGTTACTGACCATACTTGGCAGAGACGAGCCGCCGGCTGCGGCGGTGGTGTCAATTATTGCGGTCCGAAGTATAGTCAACAAATTCATCATAATTCCGATTCATATTGAAATAAGTTTCTGTCAAAAATTTCATTTTTGTGACAAGCTTTTATAGCCGACTGTACTTTTCTTTGAACATCCATCAATTGCTCACAGAGACGATTCTAAAGAGCCCAAATGATATGATTGCTTTATTTATTACGGAGTTCCTATGGCCACCTTCCAGCTCTATCATCAGATCAGCTCCACGTCATCATAATATTTGTTTGTCACGCGATTTGCATATTCGTGCAAAATTTCAGCTCAATCGGAAACCGGAAAGTGGGTCAAAACTAACTTTCAAAATTCCATTACAACGGGACAGGTGAAAGTAAATAGTTAAAAGCTTGTAAAAACCGGCCAATTGCAAGTCTGTCTCGCGCACCGAGGTGTCCGTACAGGCACTTATCCCTTAACTGGCCGGGTTAAGTTTGCACCTGCTGTGTATGGCGCCTGATACGAATGAGGCAAAGTTCGTTACTTTCAACGACCGATCACGTTTGTTGTATAAGTTAATTACCTGTCTCTTTCTGTGCAGTAATATGAGAGGGTGACAGGTAGCGCTATGTCGCGCGACAAGAGTCGCGAAGCATAGTTGTGCTAGACAGGCAGCAGTGAGCATTAATTTATAATTTGTACCGCAGAGGTATAAAATAGACAGACACACTTATACAGGGTGGAACATTTACTGTAAAGACTGAGCTGACAGGATAGTGTCATCTGAGTGATCTACAATCGACCTATTATAATTGTAAAGCTGGATATAAAGTAAAAAAAAAACATCAAAATAAAATATTTTAATATCAGTGACAACCCTACTCATTCAAAGGTTTTATTTACATTTTAAATTGACACCTGTCTAACTTAAATGTTAAAGATTAAAAAAATCATAATTTCATATTTTTCACAGAATCTTAGGCTTGAATTCGGAACCGAATGGAAACAAATCCCCCGGCATTGCGTTACAATAAGATTATAATGAGCTCTTAATCTCTAGAATAAAAAAAAAAAAAACACCTATTTTTACTCCCGACTAAAAACGAGGAATGTTATAAGTTTAACATGTGTATCTGTGTGTCTGTCTGTGGCATCGTTCCTCCCAACCGGATGGACTGCTTCGAAAGGGCTTATGTCATGATGGCCAGCTACCTGTATCGGGGGTTTAAAAATTAAGAATTTAGGTTATTGACTTTCTTGAATTTAACTTTAGTTTAACTCAATTTAATTATTTGTTTTATAAATTTATTGTTTGTTTTTCTTATTTTCGTTAGGTTTTATTTAAGTAGTAATATAATAAGGTATGTGTATTTTTCAAAATAGTGGCATAAAGTGAAATTTAACTATTGATAACTGTTGATTCTATCGTACCCTTAAAGTGATTGCTTCTTCTGACGGTACCACACATCAGCATCAATCCTTGAATGCAATGTTTGGGCAGAACAGGCACCTCGTTATGCTCTCTACTGGCATTAGCCATTTTGGGGCCAGAATGACTAGTATTATTTAATGATCACGTTTTGATGACAGCCATCAATACCATAATTCGCTCATTATACTTAATTATTTTGATGTATTGGTTATCTTCTTGAGGGTTATCTTTTTTATATTGGCCCCAATTTGCCTGATAGTAAGCAACAATAGGAGCCCAAGTCGCAATGGCAACTAACAAGTAAGTGCCAGTGCCTTGTCAGTCGAAACTGCCATACTGGCCCGAGAGATGCTTCTTCACGCATTGTTTGAAGGGTCCCATAATGCAAGAAAGAGGTAGCACAAATGTGCCGGCAAAGAGTTCCACTTTTTAGTATTTTTTTTACGTATTTACTCTAAATCAAAAAGAAGGTAAAGTTTTACGCGAAGGTAAATTGAAGTATACCAATAGCAGGGCATGATGATAGTTATAAATTATTTTTGACCCCTGACAAAAAGGAGTATCTGTTTATCTGGGTCTGTTGCATCAGTAGCTCCCAAACGGATGGTCAGATTTGATTAAGGTTTTTTTAAATCGAAAGTCTTGTCTGTCGAGATGGTTCTTAGCTATGTTTGATTAGGTCAGGTCAGAACTTTTTTAAATTTTGAGTTAATGTTATTCTGAGTTAGTCTACTCACGTCGTCCTTCTATGCTCCTGCGCAATCACAAGGCTGGTGTTGGTGAACTGCATGCCGTGGGCTCCAGTCAGGGTGTTCACTCTGAACTTGAAGACGGCCTCAAACCGATCGTTGCTGAAGCAGGGAAGGAAGTACTTGGCATGGCCGCGGGAGAGCCGAGTCAGGAGCATGTACCTAGAATAAAAACCATTGTATTCATTATTTTAGAGATATTTAGAAGTGCATAGAAGTATAACGCAGTACGGAAGCGGTGGTAGCCTAGTGGTTAGGGCATGCGACTTTCAATCCGGAGGTCGCGGGTTCGAACCCGGCCCGTACCAATGAGTTTCTCGGAACTTATGTACGGAATGTCATTTGATATTTACCACTCGCTTTTCGGTGAAGGAAAACATCGTGAGGAAACCACCTAAGCCCAATAAGGCCTAGTTTCCCCTCTGGGTTGTAAGGTCAGATGGCAGTCGCTTGCGTAAAAACTAGTGCCTACGCCACATATTGGGATTTAGGTAGCCGACCCCGATTGAGAATTCATTCTCAAAAAATGGGACAAAGGCTAGGAGGATGATGAGAAGTATAACGCAGTATCGTATCGTAAATCATGGCTTACTCGATAGCCTTGCGGCTGTAACCAACATCGTGTTGCTAGGCTGTAGGCAGCGCACTGCCCCGGCGCCTAGCGTGTGTGTGTTCACCGAAAAAAAATAATAATATGATATTTCCTGGATTTTTCCGCATAAAAAATTATATGTAAGTAATCGATAAAAATATTATATAGAAGTGTTAGAAAGGTGTAAGTGTCTAGTCACTAAGGATATAATTCTCGTGCGTCATGTTCATAAAAAAATTGGGCAAGTGCGAGCCCGACTCGCGCATGAAGGGTTCCGTACCTATACATAATTATATATAATATATAACAAGTTTGTTGTATGGGAGCCCCCCTTAAATATTTATTTTATTTTATTTTTAGTATTTGTTGTTATAGCGGCAATAGAAATACATCATCTGTGAAAATTTCAACTGTCTAGCTATCACCGTTGTTGAGATACAGCTTGGTGACAGACGGACGGACGGACGGACGGACGGACGGACGGACGGACGGACGGACAGCGAAGTCTCAGTAATAGGGTCCCGTTTTTACCCTTTGGGTACGGAACCCTAAAAAAAGACACAAGA
This sequence comes from Apotomis betuletana, assembly GCA_932273695.1. Taxonomy (NCBI): domain Eukaryota; kingdom Metazoa; phylum Arthropoda; class Insecta; order Lepidoptera; family Tortricidae; genus Apotomis; species Apotomis betuletana. The sequence goes on from OW026306.1 coordinate 24,386,019, forward strand.
AGTAGCGATCTGGAGTTGGCTTTGGCTTTTGAGTATTAGATTAAGCTCATCTAACGACAATTTTCTGGAAGAAAAATAAAATAAATAAATATTATGTAAATTTTACGGGACAATCTTACATAAATCGACCTAGTCCCAAACTAAGCAACGCCGGTACTACGGGTACTAGACGACGATATTACATACTTACCTATATAGATAAATACTTCAATACATAGAACAACCATGTCGCAAGCACAAAATACTCGAGTTCATCACACAATTTTTTACCCTGGCCGGGATACGAACCCGCGACCGTCGGCTCAGTAGGCAGGTGCTCTAAAAACTGCGCGAACCGCGTCGTCAAAAATTCATTTTCTCTTTTTACAAGCTTTTATTTAGTTTGCATGGTATGTTTAAAGTGTGTAAATATGTTCGGGTGAAATCTTGCAACTCAATTTTGAAGCAGATATCGTCAACCGATTGAGCTAAAATTTTGCATACTTACTTAACTTTGATGACAATACAATAATATGGTACCATGGGGCTGATCTGATGATGGAGCTGGAAGGTGGCCATAGGAACTCTATAATAGAAAAAGCAATCCTACCGAGCTTGGGCTCTTTAGAATTGTCTCAGTGAGCATTTGATGGATATCTAAAGAAAAGTACAGTCGGCTATAAAAGCTTGCCACTAAAATGTCATTTTTGACAGAAACTTATTATAATTATGTTGTGTTTTGCAAGTCACACATTATTTTAGCATATCGATAATTCGATTTTAAATCGCTCAATTCGCAGTATAACAGTGCGTTTTTGTAACCTGCCTAATTCCGCAGCCGTTCACATATCCTTATACGTCTCAGCAAACACACTATCCGGTCTAGAACGATGCAAGGCCACTAGACAATGCCCGAATGCCCCCGATCGGGGCGTAACGAACCGTGAAAACAGTCTATATGGGCAATTAGTTATGTCATTTTTATGGGCTGTACAGAGTAATGATTATATTAATTGGCCGGATAATAGTTTTCATTGTTGTAATGGTGACAATCTCTGCTTTTTGTTGTAGGGTGTAAATAAAGTACTTCATAAATTATATTATTGAAGGTACCTTCCTCGTAAACTCTTTTCTTTATAGTAGTTGAGTGAAAATTCGCCAACCCGGTCACGTTAAGTTTGCGCTCCATTTATTTGCGAAATGGCAAACCTTCCGTTTTAATGACAGCTAAAGGTATACATAATTATACGTGTATAAACCTTAGAGCACAAACGTACTAACTTTTCGGAAAAAGTAGTTGCAATCAGGACGTCAGTGCACAACTCTACGTGGTTTAAATTTCATAGGCAAAATAATTGTAATTAGTACGAGTGTGAACAAAGATATCGATTATATAAATACCTGAGACAATTGAGACATACCTGAAACATCGTTTGTTTGGCGATATCTCAAAGTAGACTCGAATTAGCGCCCTGATCATTGCTCATAATCAACATTATCTGCTTCGAGATTTTACATACGTACGAGGCAATCACAGTTTTTCTCAATAAAACATCTGCATAGCTGTTATCATATAAGGCGCGCTCAGCCCGGTGTGGGATGGAAGGTCGTCTGCTCTAGTCTTGACCATTAGGTTAACTTTGTTGACGATAAATGGTTTAATTTGTTGTCCCCGATGGTCCAGTTTGTTATCGATAAATTATTACTCTATTTGTGATTGATTCAATTACCTACACCTAATTCTAGAGGGTTAAGGGGTCTAATTGGATTGACATTCATTTATCTATGAGCGATGTACTCGTATATGTAGATTTTGTTTTGTTGTTGTGCTGTTCGGACTGCATTAAATACAATGGATTGGATTACTATTATGCAGCTTTAACCACTTGTTTGTTACGTTGTACACGATTGGCGCAGTGGTAAAACCAACTGCCTTCTGAGCGGGCGGTCCTTATTTCGAATCCCGGCAAGGGCAAAATATTTATATGATTCACACGAATATTTGTGCCTGGGTCATGGTATTTAAGTACCTATTTATTCATCTATGTAAGTATGTATATCGTAACACAAGCCTACTTGAGCTTAATTTGGGACTAGGTTAATTTGTGTGAGGTTGTCTAATATTATTATAATTTATACTTCACGCCTCGTACTCGAGATTATTAAATATATTTTACACATGTAGTAATCACAGGTACTACCACTCTAACACTTATTTGAGAGAAACTCTGTTTTTTTTTTTTTTTTTTTTATTCTCTGCACTCCCGCGCCATTTTACCTGTCAATGTCATTCACGTTTTAAGTGCTTAACCGCTCAACACGATCTTAATCTTAAAACGAATAATTAGCTAAAACCACGTTAAATAACAATGCCAAAAAGGAAAACGAAGGATTACGAGGAAGAACTTGCTTATTTAAAGCACAAAATGAAGAAGCTAAAGCGAAAGATGGATAAAAGTACGTCGCCGTCATCTCCCGAAAATATCCAAGAATCGGATGAAGCAGGTATTTACCTATAATATTTTATAAGTTATAACTTATAATAATGCAATCAGATTAGCCACTGGGGCTATTTCGCCGCATTACAACTTTGTCCTTGACGTACAAATCGTTGGGAGTTGTACTATAACAAGGGAACAAATAACTAGCGCTAGCCAGTTATTATTGCTATTTATTGAAGCATAAGCTGTAGTATATACCCGGAGTAGTCACTGGGGCTATCTCGACACATACTCAATAGATTATGCATTCATGTATACCTGGAGTTTTATACCTGATTGGTATATTAGGCTGGTGTCTCATTAAGTATGTAACCTGAATAGTCATTGGGGCTATTTCTACACATGCTTGGCATACTCCATAAATAGAAAATTTTCCTCCACAGCGAGTCCAGTCAAAGAGGTTGATTTCACCGACCTGGTTGAAGAGCCACAAAATTTGCAAGAAGAGACACCGGAGGACACGCAGACAGAGGATTCAAATATTCCACTTCCTATAGTTGAGGAGGAAAACAAGATAAGCACGACACCTAAACCACAGGAGGAGGAAGATCCACTTGATGAAGAAACATTGAAGATCTTAGGTGAAGACCCCGCATCCTCTGAAAAACATGGTTCACCTTTAAGAGCAGAGCTAGCGAGTCGCCTGCAGCATATTGCAACTCAGGGCTTGAGCAAGGAAGCACGTAAGGCCTTGACAGACCAATATTTAACTCCGGAAAACTGCCTGCTCATCGATGGCCCCAAAATGAATGCAGAAATAAAAGCTGCAATACCTGAGCAAGTAGCTAAAAGAGACAAAGGTATCGAGGCCAAACAAAAACAACTGGCCAGTGCCATCTCCTGCTTGGGTCAAGCATTAAATACCCTGCTTACCACCCAGAATAAAAATAATAACATAATACAAAGAATTATGGATGCGCAAAGGATTCTATGCGATATTCAACATGGGGACTCGGTGACAAGAAGGAACTTTGTCTTATTTTCTGTCAAGAAAGAAATGAAAGAACACCTGAACCTTACTAAAATAGATACTATGTTGTTCAGTACAAATCTGGCTGAAACCCTGAAGTCAGCAAAAGCTGTTAATAAATCTGGAACCGAGTTAAAAGCTAACAATACCTTCAAGCCAGTCTCAAACAACCTGAAGACAGATAAACCTGCTCCACCTAAACCTTTAAACCGGAGAGTGGCCCCGACGGCAGCACGCCGGCCGACGGGGCCGCCTCACCGCGAGTATGCAGCCCCACGCGCGCCGCCTCCCCAGGCGCAGCCAGGGCGCTCATCGAGGCCGTCGTCGCATCGTGCTCCGACAGCGCCACCATATCGCAGGACGCACTAAATACAGTTGAGTATGTTGGTCGTCTCTCCAATTATTTGTATCAGTGGTCGATGATTACTTGTGACCACACTATACTATCATGGATAAGCGGTTATAAAATTATGTTTACAAACCCTGTAGTCCAAAGTGCTGTTCCTGTCTGGTCTGATTATAGCACACAGGATAGTATACGTATTCATGAGGCCATTACTAATTTAATACAGATAGGAGCTATTTCTGAGTGCGAACCATGTGAGGACCAGTTCCTCTCAAGTATCTTCCTTACCCCAAAACCAAATGGAAAAATGAGGCTCATTTTAAATCTTAAGAATCTTAATAAATTTATCATAACTGACCATTTTAAGTTAGAAGATTTAAGAACTGCCATAAAATTAGTTACTCCAGACTGTTACATGGCAACAGTTGACTTAAAAGATGCCTATTTTTCCATAAAAATCCATGAACAGTCCAGAAAATTTTTACGTTTTTCATATCAGGGGAAAACTTATCAATATAATGTTTTACCCTTTGGCCTCAATATAGCACCATATATATTTACTAAAATTACTAAACCTGTTGTAAAACTGTTACGTTCAGCTGGCTTTATATCAACTGTTTATCTAGATGACTGGTTATTGTTAGGTAGGTCAAAACATCAATGTCTTGAAAATCTAGACATAACTAAAAGGCTCTTGACTGCCCTTGGGTTCATAATAAACCAAGAAAAAAGTGTTCTAACACCATCAATATCATGTAAATTCTTAGGTTTGATAATTGATTCCCATAAGTTTAATCTAAGCTTACCAATAGAGAAACGGGCACACATAAAATCTGAATTAAGTCAGTTTTTAACGCTTAAAAGATGTAAAGTTAGAAAATTGGCACAAATAACTGGCCTTTTGGTATCAGCCTGTCCAGCAGTAGAGTATGGCTGGCTGTATACTAAAGAATTAGAACGTTGTAAATTCCTTGCTTTAAAAGAAAATTCCAATTATGATAGACTCATTGCAATACCTGACATTTTAAAACCGGATCTAAATTGGTGGATGCAAGCCGTAAATAATTCGGTGCATCCAATACGAGATGATGTATATTGTACCGAAATATTCAGTGACTCTTCGACTACGGGGTGGGGAGCAGCCTGTGGCAGCGACACTGCCAGCGGACAGTGGTCGGTTTCAGAACGTGATAGGCACATAAATTGTCTAGAGCTATTAGCTGCTTTTATTGGCCTTAAAATATTTGCAAAGGATCTTAATTGCTGCCAAATACTATTACGAATAGATAACACTACCGCGATATCATACATAAACCGTATGGGCGGGGTACAATACCCTCACCTCACTAAAATCACAAAAGAAATCTGGCAGTGGTGTGAAGACAGGCAAATTTTCATATATGCATCATACATAAGATCAGCAGACAATGTTATTGCAGACGCAGAATCGCGTAAAAATCACCCAGATATAGAATGGGAATTATCTGATACCTGCTTCGCTAGTCTAGTGAAAATGTTCGGACAACCTGAAATTGATTTTTTCGCTAGTCGAATAAATCACAAGTGTGCGAAATATGTTTCATGGCACAGAGATCCTGATGCCTTCGCCATAAATTCTTTTACCATTACATGGACAGGGACATATTTTTATGCTTTTCCTCCAGTATCAATGATATTAAAGACACTTAGAAAAATCATAACCGATAAAGCTCGAGGAATAATGGTTGTGCCACACTGGCCAGCTCAACCCTGGTATCCTCTTTTTAAAGCATTGCTCATTACAGACACTGTAGTATTTCCCCCAAACAAACAATCCTTAATTTCTCATTCCAGCACCCAGATTCACAAGAAAATTACCCTGGTTGCCGGAGTATTGTGCGGCAGGCGTTTTCGAGAAGAGGATTACCATCACCATCGCTAGATATTATGATGGCATCATTATCGCAAAATTCGGTCAAACAATATGATGTCGGACTCAGAAAATGGTGGGACTATTGTTCTAAAAACAAAATTAACGTTTATCAGCCTACCATCCCAAACGTTATTGACTTTCTTACTGAGATGTTTAATGGAGGTTGTCAATATGGTACCCTAAATACATACAGGTCTGCATTAGCATTAGTACTTGGCTCAGTCATTTCCAAAGATGAAAACATACACCGTTTCCTTAAAGGAGTTTTTCGTCTTCGACCTTCATTACCTAAATATACTGTTACATGGGACACAAATATTGTCTTAAACTACCTAAATAATTTGTTTCCAAATGAGGAATTAGCATTAGATACATTATCTAGGAAAACTATAACGTTATTAGCTTTGGCAACAGCTCAAAGAGTACAAACTTTATCTAAAATTAATATCAAGAATATCCAAAACATTACTGATAGATTAATGATAAAAATCCCTGCAGTTATAAAAACTACTAGACCAGGTTGTAAACAACCAATACTTTGTATCCCTTTTTTCTCAGAAAAGCCAAACATATGTCCAGCAAGGGCCCTACTGTCTTATATTGACCGCACTAAATCAATTAGGATTAACGATAATTTGTTTATTGCTATAAAAAGACCACATAAAGAAGTAGGTACCCAGACGCTGAGTCGCTGGATCAAGCACACGTTGGCTGATAGTGGAATTGACACAGACATCTTCACAGCACATTCAACGCGGCATGCTGCGACCTCTCACGCGGCCGCACGAGGCGTCCACATTGACGCCATACGTTCCACCGCTGGGTGGAGTGGTGAATCGAAGGTATTCGCCAAATTTTATAATAGGATTATAATTAATCGCAATGACATGTCGGTAGCAGAGTCGATATTTGATCTCTCTGGTACTTAAGTAGTAACTCTACTGTGATGATTGTTAATCTCTAACTAATTTTTAATAATCTTATGATTGATGGTGCCAAAACTCTATAATAGGAATATAATTAATAGTAGCAGAGTCGATATTTGATCTCTCTTGTACTTAAGTAGTATAAAACTCTACTGTGATGATTGTTAATCTCTAAGATTTAATCATTTTAAGACTAATGGTGTGTCTCCAAAGTGTTTAGAATACAGATTGATTCGTACCTAATAGCTTTTTACTGGTACATGCTGGTCACCTTTGTACCTTTTGTAGTTTCCCTACAACTTTACCTCCTTACTCTCAAAGTCTACATGTGTAAAATATATTTAATAATCTCGAGTACGAGGCGTGAAGTATAATTGATGATTAAACGAACTTACCTGAAGTGAAGTTCTATCACAATTACACGAACGCCTCGTACGAAGAGATTATTAGGACCCACCCTCCCAATATGACCCAGGACCAGCACTTAAGTGCTGCTGCAGTGCGAAAAATCAGTAAGGATTTAGGGAAACTACCCATAATTATTAATAAGAACTTTGAACTATATGACATTGACAGGTAAAATGGCGCGGGAGTGCAGAGAATAAAAAAAAAAAAAAAAAAAAAACAGAGTTTCTCTCAAATAAGTGTTAGAGTGGTAGTACCTGTGATTACTACATGTGTAAAATATATTTAATAATCTCTTCGTACGAGGCGTTCGTGTAATTGTGATAGAACTTCACTTCAGGTAAGTTCGTTTAATCATCAAGTATGTAGTATAAGTTGACATCAATAACTGATATGACTCAATATTCAAGGTGTCAACTATTGGATGAATGTCAAACAGCATCAGGTATTTAGTCCTATATTTGTATTGAATCCTGGGCTCAGCGAAGAGTGAATCACTTTACCTATATCCCATGCAAAACAGTACGGCGAAGAATTATCATTACGTTGTTATTAATAAAATAGCTATTATTATAGTTGACACCTTTTATATTGACTCACTTCAATAATTGATGCAACTCAATATTGAAGATGTCAACTATTATTAACTATTACTTGCTATTACTATGTATGTCAAATAACTTCAGATGTAGGTAGTGTTCCTGTGTTCAGCGAAGAGTGAATCACTCGGCAAACTTAAACTTGACCTAGATCACGTGCAAAACAGTTCGCAGAACGCAGAAGAATGTATTATTGTTACGTAGTTATTAATGGAATAGCTAGTATGTGACTCACGGGATAGATGCACGTTCAAGGTTCGCGAATGGACAAACTGCTTCTAGGATACCTTTAAGAACGCTTTTGACGTCACTGGAATTTTCTTCCCGGAGAAAAAATCTCACTTCCTGGCCAAAGCGAGACGTAAAACTTTGGACAAACCACGGGCGGTAATTTTTAAAGCTCCAGATCGCATATTTGTGGCCCTCAACTTCGTTTCGGGCGACAAACACCTGCGATCTGGAACATTCACACATTCATCATCATCATGTTTACCTCTAATGTCATTTCTTGCATTGTATTTCTCCTGTATGTTTTATGAGGTGTGCAATAAAGAGTACTTGTATTGTATTGTATTCTCGAATTCAGCGCCCTATAGGTATGTAATGTACTATTTATGAAAGCAGAAATGCCGGCTAACAAAACTTTAATAAAGTAGGTATGCTTGCAGCGGGATTTGACTCCGCATCTCCATGAAATGACAAGTATAAAAGATCGAGCGCTTAAGCAGAGGCTGAGACAACCTAACTAGTAGGCAAGGCGTTAGAGATGGTCCGAAGAGCCGTCGGAAACACGAGTTCGAATTCCACTCTAAGTTATCAAATTTCACTTTAACAAAAACTATACGAAATTTAAATGAACGCATGTGTTTACATAATATTTAAGATAACTTGAAGTTGCTATAATTATAAAAAATATTATTTGAATTGTATAATTAATATGGTACCATAGAAATCATAGGAACATTTTATTTGGCACTAAACTGTGTTAATATGGTAGGTCAAGTTTTTTGAAAACTATGAAGTTCTATTTTGTTTTTTCGTTTGCCCTTGTTATAAGGATCTAAAAACTCAGGGCTTTTTATTTTTCATTACCATGGTTTTTCCAAAAACATTTCTTTAAATGCTCGTTTGTTATTTTTCAAGTATATAGCCAAGAAAAAATAAATAAAGAGCTACAGTTTGTAGATAGCAAGGACTATCGATAAAAAATATAATTTCATTGTCTTCAAGAAACTCTACTTAACCCTATTGAATAAGAATTTTAAGTAAACTTATTGACTGTAACTTATCAAACTATGCAAAATAATAATAACATATTTGTAATCACAATGCTTGACCTGTGAACTGCGAGTAACTTAATAGGTAGAATTGTAGATACCTAATAAGTTTATGAATTACTCTTCTGACTTATTTTATTAAATAATATTTAATTGAAGCAATCTATAAAAATCCATAATGGTTATTTACAATGTCTGGATTTTTATTATAATCTTATTTATATTTTTGATAGTCTTCATTCGTACAAATTAGTTTATTTGGTTTACATAATAATATCGCCATTAATACTTTTAATTTTTATATTTTATTTTGCTGTGTCTTATGTGTTAGTGTTAATAATATTTTTTGTGAATTATAATTTGTACGCCGAAAGGCAAAGCATGGAGGACAATTATATCTTAAATGTATATTCGCTCATGTTTCAACAAATAAATTACCTTTATCTTCGTATTTTATTTAACAAGAGAATAGACTACTCAATATTTTCTTATTATTGTTTTTTTTACCGAGCGAGCGAGCCTCTTTGTTTCTGGTTGGCCGATTTTTTTCGTATGGCTGGATTCGGTTCGGATTGCCAGTTGTGCGGCTGTTCTCACAGTTGTACAGGTCACATATCTCAACTGAAGTAAAGAAGAGGGAAAGGCCATTTCCAGCTATGCCCAACTGGCTGGCTCAAAATATATTTTTTCTTATTGCTGTGTTCACATGAATACACATAGGTATTAAATAAAAAACTTACTTAATTCCTTCAGCTCCGTCGTCATACTTGACTGCTGAAACGCCAGGCGCATCGTAATACACAATCTTCTTGAACCGGATCCTGACCTGGTACTGAGTTTTATACACTTTGAACTCCTTCAAGGGCTCACTGAGATAAATATACAATTTCCCCCTTTCGTTGTCATGGTAAAAAGGCCGGTTTCTGTTTATGATATCGTAGCCCTCCCGATACACATTCACTGACTCTATTCCCAAATCCTTAGCGTCCAAATCGATCATAGTCACCTGTGGAGCATTAGCTATAACCGTTATAACTAACTCACAGTTATACAGAAACGACTGAATCTCATAAATCCTAGGCATTATTGTCAATTCATATTGCACTGGATACACTGTAAAATTCAAGCATTCTTCGTCGATTTTGAACGTGGCTGAAAGTCCGTTGGCCGTAGCCAGTAAAAGTAAAGAGAAAAACGCGCGAATCATTTTTGAAAATGGAATGTCATCTGGCGTTCGGAACTCCCGCCGAAACGGTTGGAAGGCGACCGCTCGCGACGCGACGTTGAGTGGTTTTTGCGGAGAGTCGAGCGATCCGATCGAAACTCGGCGCCAGGGTAATAAAACCTGTATAACTTGAACTCCCGCCCCCCTTTAACCTCACGTATTTAGTAGCGACGGAGGAGACTTCGAGATGTATATCATAGTTCAATGTAAACTGGACGCCATGTGTTCTATATTTGAACGAATTCGTAACATAGGTGCGTTTGATGCGTTTCCACTCTTTCCTGGTATCGGAGGAAATACTTACGTGAACGAAAACAAATAGTTAGTTTTATGAATGTTTATTATGATCAAATACATTTTATCGGCCAAGGAAAGATAAATATTTTCATTCTGAGCGGAAATATATTATGATACAATGAATTACAAAAAATTCTGTATACAATATTGTATTTTAAATGTTTATTTTATACAGTAAACATTTTGTCTTGAGTTTGATTCATTCATAATTTAAGAGCTTCGCTCTTGTCTTGAGTTTATTAGGTCTTTGTATTTGTAATATACAATAAATAGTAATTAATTTCACCGTAAATGGCATTGTATTAATATAAAAAAAATCTTTATAGTGTTGTACCTATTTACTTATAAATTATTTTGTATACTATCTAGCTCAGTTTTATAATTAATTACCGATGAATAATAATTTATCAAGATGTAATCTTGTACATCTCCTCTATATTATAATATAAATTAATCGTTTTAAGCATAATTTACCAAAACATTACTTACTGTTAAGTTTCTTTCACCTTTCTTCTCAACAGCGGCCTCCTCTCGTGAAATGCCGTTAGATACAGATTCATGCATGTAAAAGTGCCCTTGTGCCTACTTACAGAATAAACGTTTTGATTTTGATTTTATATTACTTAAATACCTATATTCTAGTGAAATGGAAACCATATGTGTCTTAGTCACGTTATTTGTGCAGTTGGCGATTTGGCGAAATGCCGGTCCATTCACACTTCACATTGTGCGAATTATACGTACCTACATTATGATCAATACTTTTGTGTGGTAAGTCATAATTAATTCACTCAACTTACCTAAAATAATTTAATATAATACAATAAATTAAGAAGATATTCAAGACCGATGGGTGTGGGGGTGGTGTGGGGAACTTTGCCTTTACATAATATCGGCTGAAATGATATTGAAAAAAAAAATATCTTCACTATTTTGTAAAGAAAAAATAAGATTAAAGAAAAAAAAACTAAACTTTTATTTCATAAAATAAAATAAAAGAAAGCTGATACCTGCAAGGTAATTAACGTTATAATTATTACTGGATATTATGGATAGGCATGTTTTTTTTTTGCGAGGATGTCTCGATCGATTCTATTTTTTATTGGGATGAAATTTCTATAAGGTATGGGACTAACTACACTTAGAGTGCTCTAAAAGTCATAAATGACCGTCAAAGTTCAATATTCTAACGGAGCGCTAAAAATGCTCCATACAAATGGCCACCTAATCGTGACGTCATTATATGATATGGGTACCAATATTTGTATGGGGACAATAAGTAATTTGCCATTTTCACCATGAAAAGTGAGTTTAAGTTCATGGTTGTCATACAAAATGAGATGATGAAAAAAAAACATGAAATATGGAGATAATTTTATTCAAGGTTTTTTTTTTTTAATTTTAACACAATGTAAATTGTTCATGAATAAATATCTTTTTATTCAAATATCTACAGTATGCTGTAGAATTTAACATCAGTCTTCATCGATATTATCAGCTGTTAGAATAAATTACTCGTACATTAACTTAGCTAAGTCGTAAAACATCCGAGACACTTTAAATTGCATTAAGTTGTAAAAAATCCATAACACTTTAAATTGCATTAAAGAAAGTCACTTCATAAACCGTTACTATAGTTCATCATTTAACTAGAGAGCCTATACTTCTATTTTTATTATTTAATGGCGTCTAAGCAACATGTAAGTATAATAATCAGAGTGCAACCTACGTAAACTGCTCTAAACGTGTAACGGTACTTCTGTAGATCATCACAGAAGGAATCTGTATAATGTCCCATACATTTATCTCATATATACGACGTATCGGTTCTGAGATAGTTGGTACTGTGGGTGGTACTTAGTGATTATCAGACAATACGACCTACACAGTGCATTTCTTTTTAATAACACGTTTTTTAACAAAGTCATGCAAAGGTCGATGTTTGGGCATTCAATCTATAGTTTATAGAACAAATAGAACCTTGTCGCAATAGCTTATTATGGGTGTTTCTTTAGTGATGTAAAGGTGATTTTAAAGCGACAGAGTCACAAAATGTGAGCGTGAAGATATGCATATTTGGAGTGTTTATTTTGTAATTGAACCGTTGGGTTATGGTATTTGAGATAAATTTGTTACTCCTACACTAAGTTTTCACATTTTTGTTCTGTTCTCGGTTTCGTTTTTGTAAGGAAGGGCTTACTAACGGCTAGTCTTTATGTCATTAGACAATAAACTATGTTAGACCTTCAATATATTCTTGCACAGACAAAATATTATCAGGAATAATGCTGATTGAAATATTTTCATCAAAATTAATTCCATAAGGCATTCTTTACCAGTCAACAATAGGGCTTAATAGAGACAGTTTAATGGTTCAGGGCCTTTCAAATTTTAAAATATTTTGACTAAATACTAATATAACTGTAAAGAACGAAAAATATGTATTTCTTTTATTGTCTTGTGTATGCACACCTAATCAAATACATACACGTATGGGTCATACAGATTTCAAAAAACAAAAGTCGTCCCTCCTGTGGTCAAAAGTTAAGAGCTTGTATGAATCCAGGTTATATTGCTATTACATGGGATTATAGACGACGGAACGTTCTTTATTCTCACAGGCATTTAATCAGAAAATTAGGCCCTGGAATCCTTAATTTCACAAATGTCCACAGGAAAGACTTGAACCTAAATCTCTGTATGACCCGCATATTATCTAACAACGCAAAATTAACGTAGTCTATCGAGAGTGTCCGCATAATAGGTGCTAATAAAAAACCACACTCTTCATGCCGGCTGTCATACAATCATATGTCATAGTGAGAACTGTTGAGGAGCTACTTACATATTTATTCCTGAATATGTTTGTCTTTGGGGCGGCGGCGGCGGCTGAAAACGTCAAAAAACTCAAATACCCTTACCAGGGTCTCGACTCTGAATAACAATTCACCGCATTTGAGGGCAAGTCCCCGGGCCCGTGGGGTCCAAGTGACAGAGTTATTTTTAGGGACCATCCTAGACGGCTGCGAATGGTGTCGCATTGGTGACCAAAGGGAGTGGCAGTTTCCTCGCTCAGCGTCTTAGTATAGCAATACAGCGAAGTAATGCTGCCAGCGTCTTTGGTACAATGCCACAGGCCTCATTCTTAGATATAGTTTAGTTTTAGATTTAATTGAATATAATAGACACAATATATATATTATATAGACGTATTTTTAATGAGTAATTGTTAATCTGCTGTGTTGTGTTTATTCTCCAACTAAAATAAATAATAATGTTTGGGTACCGCACCAAAAAGTAGACGAAAGTAATTAATTTGGGTGCACGTACAATCGTGACTACATTCACAACATAATTTCAATTTCAAAATTGTATTGCAGCCGACTGCGAACGAATTTTCTCAGGAGTCTGACATAATTTGCATATTTAACTTCGCTTCAGCGAGCTCCACTTTTAAAGCTAAATTATTCGGTAGTATTTTACATAAATAAATTAATTAAAGGGACATTACATTTAAGGTAAAGGTTCTCAAATTATACGTATTCTTCTGTATTTGTTTTATTTATTTGTGTATTTGTCAATTAAGGAATCATATTTTAAATCACCTGGATGTTCGATTCCTCGCGAAGAAAGTCAGTTTATGATCATTATCAAAAAGTTTGTACACAATTAAGACAGAAAGTTAAAGTCAAATATAATTTTCCTATTTTGTTACCAATTATTTTAGTAATTTTATATCAATGTTATGGTTATGTTCGGTAATTAAGGTTCTGTTATGCTTATACTTTTTTAATTATACATAATCTGATATCAATGTATTGGAAATCACAATAAAAAACCGTAACAAAATAGGAAAATTATATTTGACTTTAATTTTCTGTCTTAATTGTGTACAAACTTTTTGAGAAATGCTCGACGTAGATTTTTAGACTCCATACGAATATTTGGCATTAATTCCAAGTCTTAACTGAAGTAATTTTAATACTTTTTTTTTATTTGCATTTTATTTAAAAATACCGAGAAGTAGAAAAAATATAGTATGCAACGTAGTATAAGTAAGTTTTAAAAACGCTCGTGGCATCTTCTCTTACGATGTTTGCTGCGCTGACATCGTAACACGTACCCCTCTTATACTACTGTTGCATAAATAATGTTGTTGTATTTTATGCAATCGTTGCACAATGAAGGTTCTTAAAGTCGAATAGGTACCGCGTTTAGGTCACGAAGCTTGCCGAGTGGCCTAAGTAAGGTACGAGATTTTAAATACCTAATTGTGTAACTATTGCATGCAATACTTTTTATACGAGCAAAACACAGAATTTTTTTTTTTATTATAATCATAATTCCCCACTTTTAATTTTTATTTTTGATGTGACCTTTTCGTTCAACTAAAACCTGACCTATTAAAAAAAAAACATAATCGCGATGGTCATGGCGGGTGCCTCGTGATTGGTTAAATTTATTGACAAGTAATTTTAACCAATCAGTGAACAGCGGCGTGCTTTTTTTTTTTAAAATCAAACATGCTGTTCTTTTTTGAAATTATTAGAGTTGAGTAGAGAGATGTCTTATGAATATTAAAGTTCTGTAGCGGGTAACATAGAGTATAGAATTTTGGGACAGGATTAAAAATGCGTCATTGTGCTTTTGTCTGTGAAATTATAATTGACATATTAAAGTACGCAAGTATAAAAAATACTATTCTTTATTAATTAAGGGATAAATGGATGAGTTCAATGTTTCTAAATTGTTGACTGCATTTCATCCAAATTGTTCATTAACCTTCATGAGTACTTCCCTGGCACTAATGATAAAAGGGAATATGTTTATAAGATTTTCAATGGTGCTTATGCCTTTTTTACTACAAACACAGTGCTACAGAGGTCACCGCTTTGACCGCTCTGTTACAAAGATAGGGATTCTGAAAATAGAATGTATACATGATGATGTACATGCAATAATTGTAATATTTTAGTGCAGTGAGCAAATGGAAGTGAAAGTTATTGTTTTAGTAAAATACTCTGAAACAAAAAAGGATCTGTGATTTAAATTCCTTTATCTATTTATATATATTATGTAATAGCAAACGTAAAAAAAAACGGTTGCAATAGTTAGGTAGTTTCTTCTTTTATTGCGTGTAAACTATTTTATTTAACATTTAACTTCGAAACCTGAGTAGAATAATACGGGTTCTGTTTTGTTTATAAGAGATCTGATAATAATAATAATAATAACCAAAGGAAGGTATACCGAAAGTGGGAGGGAACCGATCAATGTGTGACCGACGGGCAACTGCCGGATCCTACTGCCATGATTAATTTCTGGCGTAGTATCTGGTCAGTTCCAGTCGAGCACACCGAGGGCGAATGGATGAATGTTGTCAGACGTGAGTGTGAGCCGATCGAAAACATGGGGGCTGTAACCATCAGCCCCGATGATGTGGGTTGTGCGGTCCGTACGACCCAGAACTGGAAAAGTCCTGGGCCAGACGGATTGCACAACTTTTGGATCAAGTGGTTTCGATCCTCACACGAACGCCTGGCAACACAATTTCAAGACGCCCTCGAGCTTGGTTCCCTGCCATCTTTCATGACTACTGGTGCTACCTTCCTGCTCTATAAGTCCGGTAGTACCACGGAAGCGAAAAACTATAGACCCATCACGTGCTTGCCCACTTTATACAAGCTCCTTACGTCCATTCTGAGAACAAAAATTAACACGCACATTGTTGCGAATAACGTTTTGGCCTTTTCTCAGAATGGATGTAGGGTTGGGTCCCGTGGTACTAAGGAGCTCCTCCTCATTGACACGACCATTTGCCAACAAGTCCGGCGGAACAGGGGGTCTCTCTCGGCCACCTGGATTGACTATAAGAAGGCCTATGATTCGGTGCCTCATTCATGGCTGGAGAGGATCTTAGAGCTGTATAAAATCGATACAGCTCTAAGATCCCTCTTAAGCTCGTGTATGAGGCAGTGGACCACAGTCCTTCGTCAACCAGGTGGCGGAGATGGCCCCCCTGGCCCGCAGGACTTGATAAGGATTGAGAGAGGTATTTTCCAGGGTGACAGTTTGAGTCCTCTGTGGTCTGCCTAGCCCTGAATCCGCTCAGCACTCTGCTAAAGGATTCAGGACTAGGTTGCCGGCTTCGAAGAGGAGGTGAGGTCATTTCTCATCTGCTGTACATGGATGATCTTAAGCTGTATGCACCAAAACGCCAGGATCTGGTGGAACTACTGGAAGTAACAGAAACCTTCAGTAGCGCCATCAAAATGGAGTTTGGTGTAGACAAGTGTGCGGTCATGCATGTGCAGCGGGGGAAAGTCGTAAATTCCGCGAACTTACAACTTTCTGAGACAATGTCCCTCAGGTCTATCTCCGAACTTGAAACCTACAAGTACCTTGGTATGTCACAGTCATTGGGTATTGCGGACGGAGACATTAGACAGGCGTTGAAGGAGCGTTTCTTTTGTCGTTTGACAAAAGTACTTAACAGTCTTTTGTCCGGTGGCAATAAGGCGCGCGCCTTCAACGCTTGGGTGATGCCTCTGCTCACTTACTCCTTTGGCATACTAAGGTGGACTCAGACTGAGCTGGACGCCCTGGATACGAGGGTCCGTCAGCTGCTCACTACACATCGCATGAGGCACCCACGCTCGTCAGTTATGAGAATGTACATCCCGCGTAAGTGTGGGGGCCGTGGCTTTTTAAACGCCAAGGACCTCCATAACCGCGAGGTGTGCAGTCTTAGGGAGTATTTCCTAAACAACGAGTGTGGGATTCATCGCGATGTAGTAGCAGTTGACAAAGGCCTCACCTCTCTCTCCTTAGCAAACGAGAACTGGCGCAGACCAAAGGTGCTTAGCACCGATGACCGCAGGGCTGTATGGAAGAGCAAGGAGCTACACGGGCGGTTCTACAAGGCCCTTACGGGGCCCGATGTAGATCTGCTTGCGTCGGTGAACTGGCTACGCTTCGGGGATCTCTTCGGGGAAACCGAAGGTTTTGTCTGTGCAATTGCGGACGAAGTAATGATGACGAACAATTACCGGAGATATATCCTGAAGGACGGTACGGTCGACATTTGTCGGGCATGCCGCCGTCCCGGCGAGTCACTCAGGCATATAATCTCCGGTTGTTCTCATCTTGCTAACGGCGAGTACTTGCACAGACATAACCAAGTAGCCAGGATCATTCACCAGCAACTTGCTCTTCGATACGGTCTTGTGGGGTCTGAGGTGCCGTACTATAAGTACGCACCGATGCCAGTTCTCGAGAATGGTCGTGCCACGCTCTATTGGGATCGATCTATCATCACGGACAGGACTATTGTAGCCAATAAGCCTGATATCGTGTTGGTAGATCGATCCAAGCGCCAGGCAGTGCTTGTCGACATCACCATCCCACATGACGAGAACCTCGTGAAAGCCGAGAAGGACAAACTCAGCAAGTACCTTGACTTGGCTCACGAGGTGACCGCCATGTGGGATGTTGACTCGACGATCATTGTCCCGATAGTCGTTTCGGCGAACGGTCTTATAGCGAAGAGTCTCGACAAACATCTTAAGAGACTCTCGCTAGATGGCTGGATCAAGGGTCAGATACAGAAGGCGGTACTCCTGGACACGGCGCGCATTGTCAGGAGGTTCCTGTCTCTGCAGCCCTAACCACCGGTAGCCTGGGCCCTGCCCCGTTGCCGGCGGCACCCTAGGTTAGGTTTTTTTTTATAATGTGTTTATATTTGTAATGTATTTTTTATATATTACTTTTTATATAAATTTATTGTAAAAAATACCTATCCTAAGACACATGATTAAATGAGTGAATAATAATAATAATAATAAAAGCCATTTATTTCCCAAAACAAAAATTACAAGAGTACAAAGTAAAAAGATAAAAAACAAGTTATTTAAAAAAAAGAGAGATATATGCAAAGAAAATATATATATATATATTATGTTAAGATTTTGGGTTTGTCCATTTTTGGACATAGGCCTCCTCCATTTCACCCCACAGTTGTCTGTCGGCAGCTAGTCTAGTCCAGACCATGCCTGCCTCTTCGGTGATGTCGTCTCGCCATCGGCGGCGCGGCCGACCTCGCGGTCGTTCCGCGCCCCGCGGATACCAGTGCATCACTCTTTCACTCCATCTGCCGTCTTTCGTCCTTGCTGTATGTCCGGCCCAACGCCATTTAAGGCGGCAAGCCATTTCAGCGGCATCTATTATTTTTGTAGTTTTACGAATGTCCGAGTTTTTCTTTTTGTCCTTTAATTTTATACCTAGAAGACTTCTCTCGATGGCTCTTTGAAATTTCTGTATCCTGTCTATTATTTCTTTGGTTATTGGCCATGTTTGACATCCGTAAAGTAGAGTCGGTGTTACTACAGTATCTATAGCTGTCGTTTTCAGTCTGATGTCCAGTTTTGATTTAAAGATGTCTTTGTGTGACCAGTATACGTTCCAGGCTTTTTTAATTCTTCTTTCTACCTCTTCTATGTAGCGTCCATTCATCCATCCAAGAGATCTGATAAAGAGAGAAATAAAACAGAGACTTAGTTATTGTTTTTATTTTATTTTTCGTACTTTTTCTTCAAATTAGTTAACATCCCTGTTTCACATTTCATATCCTTTATCTTAAAGTATACATTATTTAATTCCAATAACGACCTCACCATAATGAAATAGTTTTATATTGCTATAAAAATAAAGACTATATACCTGCATTGATGGTGTCGTAACATAATCTAAATGTTAAATTATCTTACTTACTTTATCGTTAATCATTATAATTAGTTAACCTAAAGTAATTCTACAGTTTCTATATACAATCAAAGTGGAGAAAGATCTCTTTACACTATACTCTAAACTTATCATTTAATTAAAACATTACAATGTCAAAGTATTAAAAAGAATGGCAGTACAAAATTAAAATCCACGAAAAAGCGACAACGCAACGCCGAATACAACCACATAAAAAGATGGCGTCGTGACCAAGGCATAGTTTCTCAGACTGCCTAAGATATCTTGCTTGTGTTCGTCGGCCCATGCCTTTACCGCTCTAGCCTGGACTAGGGCGTTTTTCGCACTGGCAACCACTTCAGCACCGCACACTAGACAGCCGTCCAGCAAGGATTCAAACTGAAAATAGAATAGTTCGAATTTTAAATGAATATTGGGACTGTTGGGCAAACAAATGATGCACCAAATTTTATGAAAAAAAAAATCCTTTTATTAAAAAATATTTGTTATATTGACAGTTTTTTATTCAAATTTTCTTGCTATTCCATAAACTTTTTAAGCTAAAAATGCTGACACATATATTATGATTAGTCGTGTAAACTACAAATATTAGTTAGAGGAAATTTATACATTTATATATAATATTGACGCTTGGGAAATTTAATTTATAAAGTAATTTTCTTATGCAATTTACACCAAATATAGAGAAAAATAACACAAAGTCCCAAAAGTGAACCAAATGTACAAAATTTACATTGCAGTAAAAAATAATTACGCTCCATCAGGTGCCCAAAAGAATGCAAGGGCATTTTATTTTGCCGCAATTGAAATAATTATAGCATTTAATTATTCCCTCGGACACATCAATTCACGTTTACACTGGACCCGGTAATCGTTAATGCAAATGAGAATTAATTGTCGACGGCTACATTCAATGTCATATATACGTAAAATAGTGTTGTAAAATGCTTGTTTTAGTGCAATGCCAAATAAATTAGCTTTACGTTATTATTAGACAAGTGAAATCGTGGACTTGTGGCAAGATTTGCTGACTCGGCTAATTTAGATCTGATAATGGGATCCATTATTCCTCAATTGGGAAGATTAAGTTTTTCAGAGGTATACATTTAAATGTGATATTTACCTACTACAATATTATTTTATTCCCGTTAGTATACATTATTTGGCATTCAGAATCTACGATAAGGTTATTTATGCGTCGTATAGTTTTTTAGATATCATTTTTTAAAACCTCAATGTGACATTTGGTCACATTCCAAAAGTATACAACACTGCCGTGGTCAAAGAAGGACTAAGTAAGGAAGATTAGAAACTAATCGACATGACATTGACAGTTCTTTTTTATTATTTGCCTTCCATATAGACCAAAGTAATGTAATATACCTCGTTCGCTCATTCAGATTGTTCTATTTTGTATTATTTATTATGTATGTTACGGGGCACAATTTGCCCACGTCCTGAAAACCTCCCATGTAATTCTGTTTCGTTCGTTATAGGGCATTCAAGAGGTTTTCCTTTCGATTCTACATCTATTTCCATGTGAATATTCAGTGACCTAATCCACCAAGGCTGGGTTAGCGGGACATTTCCGACCATTAGCGAGCCAGGAGTGTAATGAATGTTTGCGAACGTCGTTCGCTCGAGTATTGTTTGACAAACCTGACAAACTGACAAACGTTTGCCATCGTAATTAGGGAACGATGACACAGGTGTTCGAGACCGGCACATCTATATTCCGGGAACAGATTTGGATTAGCAAACATGTTTACGAAATAGAAAAATTTGTTTGTCTAGTCTAATTCATTTCTGTTTATCGCTTTGAGTACGAGTATTAGCTTTTGGAGATGCCAAACACGGTGAAGCCTTTTCCAAACTACAGTGGTCAATTTGGTCATAAGGCGTTATATCTATAATTATCTCGTTTTGCAAGACCATTTTAACCAACTGCAATATACATTTCTCAGTTTGTTGGGATGTTTTTTTTCTTCTTCTTTTTATTTATTCTTCAATTAGTCGAAGATGGATGGACGTACAAATTATACTCGATTGTTTTTATGGTTTTGAAGCATTTAATTAGTTCCATTGTCAAACATTATAGGTTCTACGAAACTCGTCAAGTTGCTCACAAAAATGTGACTTATGTTACACTAAATATTTGTTTCTTATATATATGATTATTTTTGTTTCTTATATATGATTATTTTTATTTTTGCACTAATATCTACCGCCAACCCCGATTACAAAGTAAATTCGCGTATCTGAAACGAGTATCTGGCGCGCATCCAGTTCGCAAACTCATCGGTCTTGACATTGGGAGAAGCATAAATACAAACAATACCCGAACGGCAAGAATGGATATTTTACATTTGTTGTGGGCGGAACCCATGTTGAGAACTTGACTTCAACAATACTGAATAGAAACCTAGTTGAAAAAGCGATTAGATAGATTTATAAGAAAATAATCTAAGTTCTATATGTATTCTTACAACTATTGAAGCTAATAAAAAAAAAAATTGCTTCGCTAATCCGCGATATCCGCGTTATATCGCGGATTAGCAAAGCAATATTGTTTTTTTTAATTAATATGGATTTCCTCAAAGTAACGCCTGATTGAATTATTTAACTATTGAAGCATTGTGAAGCTATCATCACATCAATTCTATGACAAATGCGCGAGGCGCACGCGCATGATTATATACCTATTATATAAAAAGTTAAAATTGTATTGAATATCAGTTTTCTATGGATAGGATTGAAAAATGCTGATGCTTTTGTTATTCCGTAGGGACGTGGGTTCAAATCCTACTCAAAGCATAAAGGTTTAAAAAAATTCCCTTCTATATAATATTTAGCAGACGTTACTGCTTTAGTAAAAATGTATTAAACCATTGGCAGTAATTTATGGAGTGATTTAAAACTAACTACTTACTTCGTTTCGGGTGTGTAAGGGGCCCCAAACCTACATCTCTCAGGGGCCCAAGCCAACCTCACCTGCTCGTGGTGCACGCTGCTGACCAACGGACGAGGCTCTGGCGACCCGCCAACCCGCACACCGGACCAGCGTGGCGGGTTATGGTCCGAACCCCTCAAATGAGATGACAACTTTACCACGGCCCCAAGTACCCGGCGGCTGCAGTTGCAAAGCTGGCGGAGACGGGCGTCGGCCGAGCACTGGAGCTAGGGGTGCTAAGAATCCCCGGGTGGGGCTCCACCGTCAAACGACGACCTCGGCTAACGATAGTACGGACAACCGACGTAGGCTATCACTGGTAACCTACAACACGCGCACGCTGAGGACGGACGAAAAGGTCACAGAGCTGGAAAAGGAGGTCAGCGGGATGCGCTGGGATATCATGGGGTTATCTGAAGTCCGAAGAGAGGGAGAGGACACGATAGCCCTGAAATCCGGTAACCTGCTGTACTACCGGGAGGGCGACCAGCAGTCCCAGGGTGGTGTCGGGTTTATCGTCCACAAGTCTCTCGTTAACAACATAGTGACAATTTCGAGTGTGTCGAGCAGGGTTGCATACCTGATACTCAGAGTATCTAAAAGATATTCGTTGAAGGTTATTCAAGTATACGCGCCGACCTCGACGCACCCGGATGAGGAGGTGGAGGCCATGTATGAGGACGTCAGTAGGGCCATACATGCTTTCAAATCGCACTTCACTGTTGTTATGGGAGACTTCAACGCAAAGCTGGGTATGAGAGGCGATAACGAGCTGAGAGTGGGGCAATTTGGATATGGGCAACGGAACCGAAGGGGCCAGAGGCTGGCCGAATTTCTGGAGAAGGAGGGACTCTTCATGATGAACTCCTTCTTCAAGAAGCCGCCTCAGAGAAAATGGACCTGGATGAGTCCCGACGGTTCCACGAGAAATGAGATAGACTTCATTCTGGCCACAAAGAGGCAAATATTCAATGATGTCTCAGTGATCAATAGGGTGAAAACCGGTAGCGATCACCGAATGGTAAGAGGCACATTGAATATTAATGTCCGCCTAGAAAGGTCTCGCCTAATGAAGTCTACGCTCCGACCAACTACAGCCCACATACAAAACCCCGAAGACTTTCAGCTGGAGTTAACAAATCGCTTCGCTTGCCTGGATGATTGCGTTGCAGTGGACGATATAAATAATAGGTTGGTAGAAACTGTCCACGAGGTGGGAAAGAAATTTTTCAGACCCCGCCGCAAAGATAGACCCCAAAAACTATCCGATCATACCCTCAACCTCATGGCTGAAAGACGTTCAATGACGCTGCAGACTTCTGAAGACGCTGAAGCATACAGGCAGCTCAATAGACGGATCCATAGGTCCATGCGACACGATATTCGTTCCTTTAATACCAACCATATTAAAGAAACGATAGAGCGGAACTCGGGCTCCAAAGTGTTTGCCAGGGACCTGTCTATGGGCCAAAGCCAGTTAACGAAGCTGAAGACAGAAGGCGGCAGTGTAGCGTCGACAAAGCCAGAGGTGTTGAGGGAGATCGAAAGGTTCTATGGGCAGTTATATACCTCAGTAGCCAAACCTATTGATAACTTGGCCAAAGACCCGAGAGCCAAGCTGACCCGACACTATACCGAAGATATCCCGGACATCAGCCTGTACGAGATTAGAATGGCCCTAAAACAGCTCAAGAATAACAAGGCGCCGGGTGATGACGGAATCACTTCAGAGCTTCTGAAAGCGGGTGGAACACCGGTACTTAAGGTCCTTCAGAAGCTCTTCAATTCCGTATTGCTCGAGGGCATCACGCCAGAGGCATGGAACAGGAGTGTGGTGGTGCTTTTCTTTAAGAAAGGTGATAAAACACTGCTCAAGAATTATAGACCCATCTCGCTTCTGAGCCATGTCTACAAGCTCTTTTCTAGGGTCATCACGAATCGTCTCTCAAGCAGGTTCGATGAATTCCAGCCTCCCGAACAAGCCGGGTTTCGAAAAGGCTTCAGTACCATAGACCACATACACACGCTGCGGCAAGTTATACAGAAAACCGAAGAGTATAATCTGCCACTCTGCTTAGCGTTTGTGGACTATGAGAAGGCCTTTGATTCCGTCGAGACATGGGCAGTACTACAGTCCCTCCAGCGATGCCGAATTGACCATCGGTATGTCGAGGTGCTCAGGAGTGTGTACAACAACGCCACTATGTCAGTCCGAGTACAAGACCAGTGTACGGAGGCGATTCCATTGCAGAGAGGTGTGAGACAAGGAGATGTAATATCTCCGAAGCTCTTCACCAACACAATGGAAGACGCCTTCAAGCTCTTGGAATGGCAAGGACTTGGCATCAACATAAATGGCGAGTACATCACGCACCTTCGGTTTGCTGACGATATCGTGGTCATGGCGGAGACGCTGGAGGATCTCGGTATAATGCTGGATGATCTCAACCGAGTATCCCAACAGGTAGGCCTTAAGATGAACATGGACAAGACGAAGATCATGTCGAATGTCCATGTAGCACCCACCCCAGTATTGGTTGGGAACTCGGTCCTCGAAGTTGTCGACGAATACGTCTATCTGGGTCAGACGATCCAATTAGGCAGGTCCAACTTCGAGAAAGAGATCAATCGACGGATTCAACTCGGATGGGCAGCGTTCGGGAAACTGCGAAGTGTCTTCTCGTCCAAGATACCTCAGTGCTTGAAGACAAAAGTTTTTAACCAGTGCGTATTACCGGTGATGACCTACGGAGCCGAGACGTGGTCTCTAACTATGGGCCTCTTAAGGAAGCTCAGAGTCACTCAGCGAGCTATGGAAAGGGCTATGCTCGGGATCTCTCTACGTGATCGAATCAGGAATGATGAGATTCGTAGACGAACTAAGGTCACCGACATAGCAAACAGGGTTAGCAAACTGAAGTGGCAATGGGCAGGGCACATAGCTCGAAGAACCGATGGCCGTTGGGGCAGAAAGGTTCTCGAGTGGAGACCACGTACCGGCAAGCGCAGCGTAGGACGGCCACCCGCAAGGTGGTCGGATGACCTGGTCAGGGTTGCGGGGACACGCTGGATGCGGGTCGCTTCTATCCGGCCCATGTGGAAGTCAATTGAGGAGGCCTGTGTCCAGCAGTGGACGTCCTATGGCTGAAATGATGATGATGACTTACTTCGTCAAATTCGGTCTCCGTGTGGAGAGCGGCAGCCACTGTAGTAAGAACTGTGTCCATCGAAGGATATCTGTGTAATAAAGGAATTTTTGGTTCGAATTAAATGTCATATAGAAGATAAAGATTTTACAAAACATTTAATGTCTCAGTGATACAATGATCAAAGCATAAAGAAAAATAGTAACCTGGCGGCAGAGACCGGGACTCGAACCGGGTACCTCTTTACCGCTCCAACGTGTTAACCTCTCGACCACCCTAACGCCAGATAACCTTTTGATTTTTTCCTTGTGCTGTGTGTGTCGATCTTTGCATTGTTTATTTGAAAGGCTTTACCTTAAGGCACCTTTAAGTGACATCTATGTGAATACATTAATTATTAACATCTTATCTCAGTGGTTCAGGATGTAGGTATTCAAATAATTATTTTCTAAAATTGGGTAATAATTTTATACCATGTTTACGACGTGTCCTTCGTATTTGACGTTCGATAATGAGGTCATGATGATGCTCGAATTAGATCGAAACATTTCAACCGATACTTGGTTTGAATACTTGAATAACGTCGTGAACAACCGTTTTATATCTAAAATATGATGACTATAGTCATCCAAACTTAATACGTGAAAATACTTCAATACATTTTCTAATTAGCATGAATGATTTAACACTAGGCCCAAAAGTAGGCGTCTAATCATTTGTACATCGAAAACCCCGAGGTATGCTAATTACCTAATTAGACTAACAATATCAGAGGTTACTCTGAACTGAAGTTTGAAAATCTTTCGTGTCGCACCATCGCAGTTTATCCAATACATTTTAACATGGGAGCAAGAGGAATGGCACTTTACGACTTCTGAACTTCAGAGTATGTTATAAAATACAAAATCGAGCGTACGGATTCAAATGGGCGAGTGTTTATTTTTATAAACCTGATTGATTAAGCTATGGTGCAATGGGATGGTGTATTTTGGTAGTAAATCTGAGACATTTAGAGCTAATCTTTTTTTATTGCAAGGAAGTTATTTGAAATGGATCGGTAGTAGATGCTGTTCTACATCTATTTTTGTCTAAATGTGTTTTAAGTACTACGGTTGTGCATATTTAAAACCCAAATGAAGCAAAATATGAGTTCAAACCTCTTTTCTGCATGAATTTTGTCAAATTCGAGTGGTTTTTGGAACAAAAATTATCAATGAAAAATTCAAGCTGTTGGTTTCAACACTATACCTATAAATCTCAATAGCTGATAATATTATAAGAAACATGTTTGATCATAGAGAAAAATGTCTAAAACACTCACACGTGCATTTTTGAATGGATAAGGAGCCTTAAATTTTATCTAGTTATTGGAATGTGGAAGACTTCCCCCATTGATAGTCTCACTCCACCTTACCTTATGTAAGTCCTCTAATTGTAATTTCTTGCATTGTATTTCTCCTGTATATTTTATGAGGTGTGCAATAAAGAGTAGGTACTTGTATTGTATTGTAAGTTGTAACTGCACTTACATAGTTGCCCAAAGAGTGTAGTTCTGCCTCAACTCTTCTAGAACAACGTGGACATGCTCGTAGTTGCTCAAAATGCTGGTAAGCGGTGTTGTCAGGTCCTGGGTTCTGATTGGACTGTTCTCCTCTAGCATCGCGAGTAGATAGCTGCAAGAAATGATTATAAAAGGCATTCAATATTTGTCGTTCAGAAAGTGTTTATCAGATTTCTTACCTGCTGTCAGAGTCTAAAAATTAAAATTATTTCGTTTCAAGATTTAGTTAGCGTAATGATGTGCTGTTGCAGTTCAAGTTTCGGTAAAACCACAGACAACCTCCACTAGACGGAGCATGTAAGGCGACCCGCGCGCACCAACGATATGGTACGGCAGAACATTAAAGTATGAACACGGCGGCCACCGTTTAGTTGCGTCCTTGTTTATGATCCATGCGTACGTCAACGAAAAAAGAAATTAAATAAATAACATGGTAAATTGTAGTGTTAAGTGGTGTAGAGAGACCTCATAAACATGGACGCAACTAAACGGTGGCCGCCGTGTTGATACTTTAATGTTCTGCCGTACCATATCGTTGGTGCGCGCGGGTCGCCTACGGGTCGCCTTACATGCTCCGTCTAGTGGGGGTGGTCTGTGGGTAAAACTCATAGAGATTCAATAATAATAAGAAACGCACGCATATTAAAACCAATTTGTAAGCTACAGGACAGGATACTTGAAATCAAATAATAAGTCATAAGAGACATAATATATTAACCGGATCTAGACTAGGCACAGTTCCGTGCACTATTTATAAATATTGTGGGAATAAATACTTGATATTATTTGGACCCTAAAATGATGGCGCGGGTCTTGGGAAGGGCAAATATTTGTATAATGAATTGAAATAATTCATTTGGTCGTGGATGTTTTTGTATTGAAGGTACGTATGTTTCTATATATTTAAGTATGTATATCGTCTAGTCTAGTTAGTACCTATAACACAATCCTACTAGAGTTTACAGTATGTGGTTTAGTACTGTGGGACTAAATCGATTTGTGTGAGGTTATTTATTTATATATATTTTCAATAAACTTACGAATATTTATACGTCACCCTCGGCCGTACTACTTTTGACAAACCACGGGCGGTAATTCGTAAAGCTCCAGATGGCAAATACCTGCAATCTAGGACATGCACAAATTCACCACCAGTATGTAATGTACTCACCTCCTTAGCTTGTTTTCATCAGCAGAGCACCCTAAAGCGTCACCAATGACCCACGCTTCGTTAGCCAGGTTGGTGGTCTTCATGCGTTGGTACAAGAAGTCATAGTCCTCGGCACCACCGTGACGTAGCCCGTTGCAGTACGTCACGGGCCGCAAGCTGGGTGATACTCTGTAAAGAGGTTTTGGTTGATTCTACAGGCGTTTCAACCGCCGCCAGTTCGCTGTCAAAAATATTGAAAGAATGAGCTACACTGAGCTGCAAGCTTTCATGCAATGATATACTGTAACCGTACTTCTTATCAGAATTGATCGAATTTAAAGCATATTATAGTTCACTGCTTTTAATTTATGATAGTGGACTGACCGACTGACTGCGGTTGTAACGCCTGTAGAATCGCCCTTTTGGTTCAGATACTGTGAATAGAGAAGAGGTTGACGGCATTTTTGAGGGGTCTAATTGTAGTTAATGCTGGATTTCGAAATGATTATTACATAATTTTGCATTGTGTTCAATTTGGTTAAAATTACTGTGTGTAAGTTAACAAAAGAATGCATTTCAAATATTGCAAGCACCCAAGTCCGAGAGGTTGTATTACTCGGAAAAATGATTTTGAAAATAAGTTGTGGAGTAAAAAGTGAAAAAATATATCGAGATTTCAAACCTTACATTTTTAATAGCATTCGATATTTTCCTCTTCAATTTAAAGTAATTTTAGTATTACATTCCGCTGTGAAGATATTGGTCATTATTGAAAACACTTACTCAACACCATTTTCCTTAAAATTCCTGAACAGTTCAACGGTCTTGTCGATACATCCCTGATGACCTAACTTGCAGGCAAACTCGAGGACTTGCATGCGGTTTCTGAGCGTGACAAAGTCATCTGTGGCTCTGACATCATAACCTAACTTGTTGATGATCCCATCCATAAGTGTCAATGCGTATGCCTAGAATTTAAAGGACAAATAAATAGGATTGATTTCATATTTGTCTAAAAGATTGTTCAGAAGCAGGGTTAGAAAGTGTCATAGATGCAATGTTTTTAGCTCTCAAACGGCCCAACAATGACCTTTGTCGCAAGCGGCAGCAGCCAGCGGCGGCTATACGAGTGAGCGAGACACCGCGCTCGGCTTCCACATATGAAGTAGTGTCATGTCCGAAAACCCTTTTCTCTATTCCACTGGAACAGGGTTTCTATGATTATGAGTAACTGCTTACCCTCTCTCTTCAAAATCAGTTCTCTTTCTTCTACATCATGAGTCAGAAACATCACTGAATATCATTTCAATGTATTATAATTAATACAGCTCGATACTGGGTCCCGGCCAGTGGGTTTTGAGGAGACTCGAAGGGTTTGGTGCCTTCTTAACAGAATCAGGACTGGTGTAAGTCAGCGGAATGCCAGTGTGGTTACCCAGACCAGACAGTACACCACATTATCTTTGAATGCCCAATCACTAAGTTTAGCGGAACAATGGCGGATATCAAGAAACTCTCGACGGATGCAGTTGCTTACCTCAAATCTAACCCTTCAAAAATTTAAGTAGAGAACTATAAAAGCCATACGATAAATAAATAAAATACAAACCTCAACATCAGCCTGCGCGTCTGAACCCAGGTAAGAAGTCCTTAATTTGCTCAGACCACGAAGAGTGGCATACCACACGGAATAATCGGTTTCTTCTGACAAAAACTCCATTACCTCATAAAGCTGTCCAAATTTCACTTCATCAGCATACACGAATGCAAATAAATCGTTCACAATCTGCAAAATAAAGATACATACAGACATACAGTTATTTCTCCTCATATAAATTTATTTTTGATTGCCTAAATAAAAAAATAATAGTCCTAAATCAATTATTAAAAAAAAAAACCGAGAAGTGTCCAAATCTGGGATTGAATCAATCCGACACCAATATTAGAATTGTGGAAATATTGATACTTAAATGCGTACTCCCATTTCATTTTAGAATACAGTCAAGGTAAATGATACTTTTTAAAATAGACAAAGGACAAATTAAATACGACATTAGCATGCTTGCGAATCTCTCGCTGCAAAATATAAATAAACGACACATAATTATGATTATGAGTAGTGTACCTAGGTCCTACATTCATTTGTTCTGACAGGTGTGAGTAAAATTTTACGAACATGACATGTTTTATGTTTATGGTTTTCAATGTTTGTTGTTGTAATTGTAATATGTCGTATCTTGAAAACCGTACAAACGAAGACACAGTTAACTATACACCCATAGACCTTAACACGTTATACTAAGGATTATAATAGTTCACAAATGTCTTCGCTTGTACAGTTGCCATCAGATACATCGCAGCATATAAGGCGATCATAAATATCTGAACAAGTACTGTAACGCCCAGTCAATAAGAGTCGTGTTCAGATATTTATGAACGCCTTATATGCTGCGATATATCTGATGGCGACTGTACAATGAACGTGTGTGCTAATTAAACATTATCTATATAAATGTGGTCTATTCAGAGTTTTCGGAGAACAATCGCATGGTTTTAATTCAAATCTCAGTATAATTATTACCTTTGCCCTATTCAAATGATGAATTTGTTCTCTTTCGGTTCCTTTCAAAGCTGCAGCGATGTATTTCCAAGAATTTGCATCATAGTTGACTCTGTAGAAACCTGTAAAAGTGAATAAATCAGAGACGGCTGCTATGACACCTTTTTTTAATAAATAAATATCGGAAAACCTCACACAAATCGATCCAGTCCCAAATTAAGCTCAAGAAGGCTTGTGTTATGGGTACTAGACGACGATATACGTACTTGTATAGATAAATATATACTTAAATACATAGAACAACCATGACCCAAGCACTAATATTCGAGTTCATCACACAAATATTTGCCGTGGCCGGGATTTAAACCCGGGACCGCCGGGTCAGTAGGCAGGTGTCTACAAACCGAGCCAAACGCGTCGTCGTCGCGTCGTTTAATGCTTAATTTGTTACTTACAATTGCAAAAAGAATCATAGTACCTACAGTTTCAACTCCCTTTTTATTTTCTTAGACTTTATTGCCCAATAAGAAAGTACAAATGGCGAACGTAATGCCTTCAGGCATTCTCTACCAGTCAACCACTTCCACACTCTTTGACTTCCTAAACAGTAAAGGACTATGAGTAGGGAATTATATATTTGAGGATTTTTTGAGCGATTTGTAGATGTTATTGACAAAGTGATTATTCATAATGCATGTGCATTATGATTGAAACGGCTATTAAGCTAGGAGATAAATTGGGTAATTTTTCATAACACCGTTATGATAGCGTTTTTAAGTAAGGAAAAAAATCCTACTTTAACTGACCTAAGTAGCTTGTTATTATTCACAATGCCCAGGAATTATACCTATATTAACATTTATTATATTGCTTACCAGTTTCTTGTATATTGAAAATAATCCACGAATGAGTTGCACCGATTCCAGTCAAGTTTAATTCATGGGTTTTCTCATTCATAATAAAGGAAGGTTTAGTGTTGTTGAAATCTGGTGCATATTCCATAGTGTATGTTATAGGGATAGGATACGTTTCATTTGATACGTGGGAAGAGTCTATGTAGAAACGTTTCTGAAAATAAGTTCTATTTTATTCCACGTGTTTTCATTAAGTACCTTATTTTCAATCCTTAAATGCAGAAGAAAATTATACCACTTGATTTTTGTACTAATTAAATAGCCATAATATTTGATTTATTACCCGTTGTAACTACTGTCATTAAAAAGAAAGAAAAACATTTATTCGTGACGTGACCATAACTAAAACATAATTACATAAAGGTGTAACAAAAATTATAAAATAAATCATTTGGCAACTATAATATTATAGTTGTGCCACGATCACGAAAAGGTCTCACCTCAGCATGATGCTAACTCGAGAGCCAGTGCTGGTTTTCCGGTGGGACCTGACCATAGGTGGTGTAACAGAGAGCTGCACGCACGAGAGCTGATCGAAATTAGGATACGTTAACCAGAACGCAACATTACCTGAGTTAGTGTGGCTACTTCATTTTCATAGTCGACATTCACTGTAAGAATAGGATGTCCTGCTTTTGCTATCCACGAACCCATAACATCCACGATATTGAACCCCGGGTAGTCTGTAAAAGCATTCGCGTTAATCACCTCTTGATTTAACGCTGCGTACAGATTTTCTGGATATCCAACCTCGAATTGACTGAAAATAAAATAGAAACTTTGAATGATTGGCCAAGTACCCCCAGGATATTCGTCGATGAGCTCTTTATTGTTTCCGGGTTAGAGAGAAACCAGAGAGGACCTAATTTTCAATGAATAAGAGGGTGAGATAGGTATAACTCGAAGGCTATTTGAATAGCCACCGGACTAGTACTCAAAGGCAATTTTAGACTGCAATAATAACACACAATAAATAAAACAAGAATAATGCTTGCAACTGCAAGCAAACTTCATTTATTCATTTACAAACACACGTAGGTGGTTGTAACTCTCCTAAGACACCCAAGAGGTGCATAATATAAGTTCACGCTATGCCATTCTACCCACAGTCACTCTTCTGCTCTCTCCAACTCGGTTTGATGGCTCGCAGGACAGTTTCTCACAATATACATAAGTACAAAAGATAAAATCGTATGAAATAAGCAAAAAAACTCACTTTGTCTTCAAATACGCCTGCAATCCAAGTTTAAACGCGTTATCTCCGACCAAGTGATGAATCATCCTTATAATGGAGCCTGCCTTCTGGTAGGTGATCTTCCCAAAATGGTTGCTAATCTCCGCCGGGGAGTTGACGTTGTTGTTGGTGATAGCGGGGGAGGTTGATGACTCGTCGGCTACGTAGCCATCGTAGACGGAGCCGGTGACTAGCATGTCAGCTGATCCTACATCTGGTTCAATCTGAAATTTAAATTACAGTCCTGGAACTCTTACTATATCCAATATATCAGAGAGAGTTAAACATATTTATATTAGAGAGATTTTTTTTTTAATTAAATATTGTTGAAAAAACTGATTTTGATTTTCCGTAAGGTACTTAGATGGGAGCGAAGAGTCAAAGACGTAGCACGCTGGTTTGAAAACACCACATCGCGAAATATTTATAATAAAGTAAAAAATACTTTTGTCCACCACTCAATGTTTCACCCAATGCCTTGCATACCGAATACAAATAATCAAATAACTAAATAGAAAAGCTGTAACTTACAAGGGCAGTGATATAATCCTGGAAGTAATCAGCGAAGCCCTCGTTAAGCCAAGTGTTGCTCCACCAATGGCAGGTGACCAGGTCTCCAAACCACATGTGAGTAGTCTCATGAGCCATGATCTGCGCTACCCGGTACTTGAAGTAGGGTGTGGACTCCTCGGGCACGTAGAGAAGAAGAGATTCCCTGTGAGGGTATTTTATTTACAATGTATTTGTGTTTGGGCTAGTTGTAGGTCCGCTGGTATTTCACTCAATTGAAATTCACTTAATGTCAAAAAATGATACAGGAAGAAAATAATAGAAAAAATAATGTTAAAGGACAGTACTGGAAGTAATAAGAAGGAAACATGCTCCCTTCATTCAAATATATAAAATAGATTTTTGAGTGGCGCTTACCTGTACTTAACAAGTCCCCAATTCTCCATAGCACCCGCTCTAAAATCCGGCAAACCCACATGATCCAACTTCAAATTAGTATTGGTAGAATAGTAGTCAATACCAAAGTAGTCACTCAAAGCATTAACCACTCTCAAGCCGAAGTCAAAGGCGTAATCACTTTGGTTTTTAGCATCAGGCCTGGTGTAGATGCCGAATTGTTTGTCGTCGGTCATGCGTGCTGGTTCGAACTCAGATACCAAAAAGGCTACCAAGTAAGAAGACATTTTTGGTGTGGGATGAAAGATTTCACGAGTGTAACCATTAGCTCTGAAACCATAATGATTATTATTTTTCAATATGAAGCCGTAATATGTATGAAACTACACTTCAATTATGTGTCCTCATCTCTGAAGAAGACATTCATAATAAAATTAATCACTATTTGGCCAACAAAATGGATATTTAATGGTTTATATTAACGATGAAGACATCCACACTCTAGCAGAACGTTCTAGTCGCCTCTGAACTCCGTTTGAGTTTTACATAGAAAAGTCCCGTGAGGCTCAGACCTATTAAAATACAAATATGAAACGGTTTTAATCAGTGTTCGATTGGCCACCGCGACTGACCTGAGCTGATGAATCGCGAACCGATTCGAAACATGTCGAGCAGTATCCAATAGTTTCTATCAACCTTTAATACCTTTACTTTATTTGAGTTTGAAGATATAGTTCCAGGGCCTATATTTATACTCACAACGGCACGGTATCAAGCAAGTGTGTGTTAGCCACAGAAGGCTGAAAGCTGTCCGGTCGGTCGATGACCAGTGTGAAGACGGCCTTATACTCAGGCTCGTCGAAGCAAGGGAACACCTTTCTTGCGTGTGTGGGCTCCATTTGAGTTGCTCCTAGCCATCTGAAATTAGGTGAGTCGGTTCACGCATCTTGTTATGAAAATTTATTAGAATAGTAGCATTTTTGAAGATTACCTACTACTGCAAGTACTGTAAGAACGTTTAACTTTTTAGCTTCTTGGTTACACTTTTAAGGTCAACATTTCTCACTTCTGTGATAAATGCCTACCACGCAGTCAGTAATAATCAATACTAGTTATATAATCATATAACTAGTATTGAAGGTCAATTAATCGTTTTCTTGACTCAGCAATATTATATTTATATGTTAATATTGGTGAGTCAAGAAAACGATATGTTGCTCTTATATTGTATTGAAAAATGCAATTATAGCATTCTTACCCCAGAGTAATAACTACCCTAGATATTTTTAGTAATAACCGATTTTTACAAGCATATACTGACTGACACCATTGTATATGTGAATACAATCTATGTACTATTTTCGTCCATTTTACACTAGCTTAGTGGTAGGACTGATAGGTAAGCGGCAATAGCAAATAAAATAAGTTACCAATTAAGACGTTGGTGCCTGAAATACTTATTAGCAAAGCAATCAAAATAAAACATTGTTAATGATAAAAATTCCGCAGGAGTTTAAAGACAAGGAAAACGGTTCATCCCTCTACTCCAAAGTGCTTTAATATTTTCTGTTGGTAGAAATAAAGTTTATTATTAAGAGAAAATACAAACAAATTTTCGGCAGGCACCGCCAATCCATGTAAAATTATTGACCATGCTACTCGTATTACAGAATCGTACAGCAGTAGGTACGTGTCATTAAAATTATATTTGACACAACCTTACCAGCACGTCTAGCATAACTTTGACACGCGACTCTTTCTCGCGTGAGATATACTACCTGTCTCTTTCTGTACAGTACTATGAGATAGTGACGGATGATGCTATCTCGCGCGACATGAGTCGCGGGTCAAAGTTATGCTAGACGTACTGGGATAAGTTAGTGTCAATTATTTTTTTAACTAATTGCGCCCTGCGGCAATGGCAACACTATTCTTTTTTCAGGATAGTAAGTAGATTAAGATTGCACCGAGCGAAATGTGAAAAAATAGGCAGTTGCCGTTTAGTAGATACCTCCGAGTCTCGGAGGTTCTACTTAAAGGGCAGTTGAGCGAGCTATGCTCGGAGTTTCCTTGCTGAATCGAATCCGAAATGATGAGATGCACAAGAGAACCAAGGTTGTAGATATAGCTCAGAGAGTCGCCAAATTTAAGTGACAGTGGGCAGGGCACAGGCTTCGTTTTCGTTCGTTCGGAACCGATAGCCGTTGGGGGCCGAAATGTTCTTGAGTGACAAGTGCGGACCAACAGACGCGGCGTGAGAAGGAGGACCGACGAATTTGTTATAACAAGGTGGACCGACGACCTGGTTAGGATTGCAGGCAGAAATTGGATGAGAGCTCTGATTGATCGGGGTGAAGAACTTTGAGGGAGGCCTTTGGCCAGCAGTGGAGGTCTATCGACTGATATGATGATGATAAAGAGATGTTGCAGTAAGCATAGATAGGTACTCTCCCGTTGAAATTATTGACCATACATAAAACGGTAAAAAATTATCTACTTCAAATTACTTAGGCCAAATAAATGAAAGACTGAAGATTTTTCGCAACAATACGTTACACTTCAAACGCTATCTCGAAAGATTGTGATGTTCATATCCTGTTATCAGGTCATCAAAATATGCTGCAACTGTTTTCAGAATCCTCATGATTGAATAAAACAAGAACATAAGAGGCCTTATTCCTTTTAAAATGCTGATTGTTTAGACATTTTTCTCTATGATCTAATATGTTTCTTAACATATTATTGATGTTACTACCTAGAACCGTGCTATTGTGATTTATTGGTATATATTTAAAACCTACAGTTTGAAATTTTCATTGATAATTTTTGATTCAAAAACTACTCGAAATTGACAAAATTCACGCGGAAAATTAGTTTTTTCAACTTATTTTCGACTGCACGCAATGAAAGCATGAAATAGCTATGTTACTTCCTAGAACTCGGGGAAAAGTATTATTCACTTTAAAAAGTTGGTTAAAATTATCAATGTATTTGTCGTAATATGAAAAAAATAAATTTTAAAAGGAATAAGGCCTCTGTAAATCCACTTTTTCGTTTTCATACATTTTGTGCCCTTACTAGACGATGACGTCACGGTGTGGTAGCTATTTGTATGGAGGATTTCAGCGCTCCGTTGGAATATCAAACATTAACGATCATTTCTGACTTTAAGAACACTCCAAATGTTAGTTATTTATATAGGACTGTTGACTAGCTATATGAATAGACATTTTGATCACGATAAAAATAGGATGGATTATCATTTTCACAACTTTTAAAGAATTTACAACCCGCCTATCCATGCTGTCCATGATAAGTCTAAGTTGGTAACGCGCGTGATGCGAAGTCGCGTCAAGATATGCTAGGTTTATGATTATGACTGCTAACATCAAACATTTAATAGGCCTAATCATCATTTAGTTTACTTTGAATTACTAAAACAACATGGCGAAATTTGACATAAAATTATATAAAAAAATCATTTAAATACTTACCATTGATACAAAGACCAAAGCACAAAGATTTTTTTTAATGCCTAACCTGGTGGAAGAGGCCGGGAATCGAACCCGGTACCTCTGGATTACCGGTCCAGCGTGTTAACATCTCCACCACCCTAACACCAGATAACCTTTCGAATTTCCTTACCCTTTGTTTGTCGATCTTTGCATTGTTTATTTGAAAGGCATTTGTTACGCATACGTATCAATGGTACAAAAAAAAATGTGGCATACCCACATTAAAAAATAATCAGACATTACATGTTTCATAAAATTCTAAATACTTACTTTTTAACTCCATTCTCGATGTAATAGTTTCTGTAGAATCCATTAAGATCTGTTCTTATAGGTCCCGTGTATACGATCTTTAGTGTATATTCAGCGCCAGCTACCAGATCATTTTGCAAGTTTATATACGCGAAGGTGTAGTTAGTGTCAAACTCCAAAGGATTTGCGTCATTCAATGGCAAAACAGTTTGCCCACTACTGACTGTAACATTCCCAGCATCAAATTGAAGGTCTTGGGAATGTAACTTGATCTGATTGGTGTTTGTTTCTGGTGACACTATGATGCTGACTTCGCCATCAAATGTGAAGGCTCTTTCGTCGTTGGTGTTGAAGTATGGGGTGATGGCTATGATGTATGAGGAGGGCTTGACAGACGAATTGAGCCTGTAGTTTGTGTCGCCTACTGCTGTGGCAGCTAGGATGCCTAGGACTAGCAGTGTTTGATGGAAGCGGTGCATGGCTGGAAAGACATACGGAGGAAATTGACAACAGAATAAAAATAAAATTAATTAATTAATATTAGGGGACAATCTTACACAAATCCATCTAGTCCCAAACTAAGCAATGCTTGTACGACGGATACTAGACGACGATATACATATTATATAAATACATGTATAGATAACATCCATGACCCAGGAACAAATATTGGAGTTTATCACACAAATATTTGTTCTGGCCGGGATTCGAACCCAGGACCGTCGGCTCAGTAGGGTGCTCTACAAACTGCGAAAAACTAACTAACTGTTTGGCTGAGTGACCCAAAAAGGATCTTAGCCTCCGAAAGGAGAGCACGCCTCTTGTTCCGATCCTGCGTAGTTTCTTGCGAGTCCTACACTATTGGACTATAGTTAATTATAATTCTATAATATTCGCTTTTTGTAGTCCTAGATATTATGAGTAGATGTTAATGTATATTAATTTAAGACTTTATATTCTATTTTCGCAATTGACAACATTTCAATTAGTGTTAAGTTTAAACTAATTTCTTAATTTTATTATCACTTTAACCCAAAACTATTCTTTTTATTTGGTTATACGGACTAGTTTTGAAAATATTGATAAAAAGGTGAAAGCCGCCGCGTCGTCTAAGAATCAGCGCAGCGCTCAAATGATGTCACCTTGTGAAAAAATTATAGTCGCAATCTACAAAAAGAACAGTGGTACAATTTCCATTCTAATTCCGTCTTAGTAATAGTCCCACTGTAAGACTTTCTGCGCTGTGACCAATACTTGTCGCTTACGCTGTTATAGAATAAGAAAATTTTCAAATAGTATTTTTTTCATTAATTGGGATATTTTCGTAATGTGGTTGTTTTAATTTCTTTGTCTATTATTTTATTATATCGGAAAAAGGTCTGGTTGAAAAATTGAAATGTTGTAAATTCTGTAAGTAATAGTATTCTATAGAAAATAGATAGATATTATAGGTAATATTTTCTAATACTAACCTGATACACGGTCTTCAGCCTACTCCAAACTGTAACGTCGGTGACTGTTTTAAGCATTTCCACGGATGATAAGACATCTCGAGTACCCTTATCTATCTAGAGAAGATAAACTAATACCAGACTAAAGTATCAAATGCAGCCATTATTGACGTTGTCTCACTATCTAATAAGTTAGTAAAACAATGGAGGCAATAAATGCTTATTTGTGTGCTCTGTTATTTGAAAATTTCTAATGCGTTTTATTTCATGGTTTAAAATACTCAGTCCCATAATTACCTAATTTACGAATGCAAAATGTCCTAAACGCAAATTGACCGACCCAAAAGGCCATCAACACAACATGTCGTAAAATCGAAAATACCAAAACGCAAAATGATGTAATCACGGAAAATGCCCTTAAACGCAAAATAATGTTCAGGATTTCTTAATGAGTAGAGCTGGGTTATGTCCTTGGTATGCGACAAAGTGAGTTCTTTTGATTGAAAATGTCACATATGTTCGAGATATAGCAACTGTAGGTACTGTCTATTCAGCGTTGTTCCCCATTCAAACTAAACGTCCGTATTGCGACCTTCACAAGAGTTTGTTGCTCCACTTTGTAGCGGGCCATCCTAAGCTGTCTCTTCCAGTACGTCGTCGCTACTGGTCTGATTGGATAATTAATATAGGTACATATAAACTTTTTTCGATTCAGTATTTTTTTTATTTTTAATAAATGGCTATGATATGTGAGTTGTCGTCAGAAAAAATAAAACATTTCGGAACAGACTCGCGAGGTTTACAATAAATAACTAACAGACAGTGGAGAAATTACAACAAAATATGAATCACGACAAAACAGAAATGGATGTCGTTAAGTTGACATAACAAATGAAGCAAATTGTTGTACTAAAATACGTTTATTACACAATAAATAAAATCCGCACTGTATAAAATAACTCATTACATTGAAAGACGATCTCGTAAATTCACCCAAGGCGCTACTTAAGCGGTTGAACACTAGCTTCAATTCCTCAGCAGAGCTACAAGAGAAGCGATCAACAGCAGCACACTAGGAACAGCAATTGCGGCAGACCCTCGAACAGCAGAAATGATGTTGTCAGCTCGGTCAGTGCCCCACTGCATGCTAGCACGGGCTGAAGTGATAGCGCTCATGCCCACGGAGTACTCAGGAATGGAAGCCTCGTTGGTCAGCAGCCATTCTTCCATCTGAAACAAGATATCGTTAATTAAATGTGAAGCTACATCGTGACGCGTAAATGGAAATGGATAGGCCACATAGTAAAGGTAGGCCACACGGAGAAAAGGAGAACCAAATAATCCAAACATCGCTTTCGAGTGAAAATCGCTGGACGGAAGGCCGCACCCTTACCATAAGTTGACGTGACCGTGCTCGCTAGCGACAGCGTAAACGATTTGTATGGAGAATAGTACAGCGCCCCTAGCGGATACTGAGTAGAACTACAATACTCCATCATCATCATCATCATATCAGCCGATATACGTCCACTGCTGGACAAAGGTCTCCCCCAAAGTTCTCCACAACGATCGATCTTGCGCCGCCCTCATCCAATTTCAACCCGCGATCTTAACCAGGTCGTCGGTCCACCTTGTTGGAGGCCTTCCAACGCTGCGTCTTCCGGTCCGCGGTCGCCACTCAAGAACCTTTCTGCCCCAACGGCCATCGATTCTACGAGCAATATGCCCTGCCCACTGTCACTTAAGTTTGGCGACTGTCTGAGCTATATCTACAACCTTGGTTCTCTTGCGTATCTCGTCATTTCGAATTTAATACTCCATACAAATCATTTACGGAGTCGCTAGCGAATACTGTCGCCACAGACAACCCCCACTAGACGGAGCATGTAAGGCGACCCGCGCGCACCAACGATATGGTACGGCAGAACATTAAAGTATCAACACGGCGGCCACCGTTTAGTTGCGTCCTTGTTTATGATCCATGCGTACGACAACGAAAAAAGAAATTAAATAAATAATATGGTAAATTGTAGTGTTAAGTGGTGTAGAGAGACCTCATAAACATGAACGCAACTAAACGGTGGCCGGCGTGTTGATACTTTAATGTTCTGCCGTACCATATCGTTGGTGCGCGCGGGTCGCCTACGGCTCGCCTTACATGCTCCGTCTAGTGGGGGTGGTCTGTGACTGTCGCTGTCATGGTAAGGGTACTGCCCAGTCATGGCGGCACACCGTCGAGAGGGAGCTGCGTGCCGTCGGACGGAGCTACAGGAGTAGCATATCCTGCACACGGGACTCCTTGTCGCGCGTCACTTTCTTTACAATACGGCACGAGCAAGACAGGTGATGCTGAGTCGCGCGACGAGTCCCGGCAAGACATGCTAGCCCTGCTGGAGCGAGACGAGAGGAGTAGTTGAGGATAGGAAGGTGTGGCGCAAGCATATGTACGCGAACTGCAGATGCTTTTTAATTTTTATTTTTTTAAATATCGGACAACCTCACACAAATCAATCTAGTCCCACAGTAAGCTCAAGTAGGCTTGTGTTATGGACACTAGACGACGATAAACATACTTATATACATAAATACATACTTAAATACAAATAACATCAATGACCCAGGTACAAATATTCGAGTTCATCACACAAATATTTGGCCCTTGTCGGGATTCAAACCCAGGACCGTAGGCTCAGTAGGCAGTTGCTTCACCACTGCGCCATCGCCAACCGCGTCGTCGTGTTTAGGAC
Source organism: Apotomis betuletana (assembly GCA_932273695.1). Classification (NCBI taxonomy): domain Eukaryota; kingdom Metazoa; phylum Arthropoda; class Insecta; order Lepidoptera; family Tortricidae; genus Apotomis; species Apotomis betuletana. Next base: position 24,427,599 of record OW026306.1, read on the forward strand.
AAAATTACAATAACAACAATATTGTGTTATTTGGTAGAGAAAATGTCATTGTACGGCCTTGCGATCTTATCTTGCCTTTTTATTATCAACGGGTTAATTAGAAGAACAAATAGGTACTTACGTCATTAAGACCTTGTTCATTCAAGTAGCCGGCCAAGTTAGAAAGCACGCTGTTGAACCATGCCGGGAGTACGGTTCTGTAAAAATAAGTGCAAGTTACAGAAGTGTTTCAAAGGCGCCACTAAAAGAAGAGCCTTAGTCAGCTAGGTCTTATAGGATTGATTATAGTAACCAGTCAGTAGCTTCTTTTCTTCAGGCCATGGCATCATTTACAAACTATAATTAATGATCTGATAACGCTCGTGGTTTTAGGGTTCCCTACCCATAAGGTAATAAGTTTCTGTCAAAAATTTCATTTTTGTGACAAGCTTTTATAGCCGACTGTACTTTTCTTTGGATATCCATCAAATGCGCACTGAGACGATTCTAAAGAGCCCAAACTCGGTAGGATTGCTTTTTCTATTGTAGAGTTCCTATGGCCACCTTCCGGCTCCATCATCAGATCAGCCCCATGGTACCATATTATTGTATTGTCATCAAAGTTAAGTAAGTATGCAAGATTTCAGCTCAATCGGTTGGCTTCAAAATTGAGTTGCTAGATTCCACCCGAACAAACATACTTAGGTATTATACATACATACAATGCAAGTTAAATAAAAGCTTGTAAAACCGGACCGTATTGCTAAGACTCCACTGTCCGTCCCGCCGAAGGCCTTAGAGTTGATAATCCACAGAAATGACAATGCGTGAAGGCTCTCTTTTAGCACGCTTCGCTTTTATGACGGACGATAGGTAATGAGCAGAGGTCGGCGTGGGTGAGCTATTTTTACGTCATTAATGTCATATAGTGTGTCTTGTAGATATTAATATGGATAAGGTGTACCCATAAAATATAATAAAAAAGACAACACTGAAATGTTTAAACTAAAATGAAAATACATTACAAAACGAATATTAAGCTTTTTAGTTAGTGTAAATTTTCTGTGCTATTGTAATAAATGACGTTTAGTTTTTCTATATTTAAAATTTTTAACGAGTTTCGCATTGGGTTTAATATTCATTTATATATAGAAAAAGATCTTTCTACATCCACTGAATGAAGTGAGTGGAGATAAATAATTGTACATTAGAATGCTGTCCACGTCTGAAGCTTTCGAAAGATTTTTGACATACTCTCTAAAAAAATCTAAGTCTGGGTTTCTAGAGATGACGTCTTCTAAATTCTGACTGACAGAAGCAGGTGAAGATTTATTGCCTATCTTAAAAGGTTTGATATTCACTTGATTAACCTTCATAGTATCATATGGATAATATAATATCGAAGGAAGTTTGCTTTAATACTCGTTAAAACTGTTTTTCCACTTAAGCAGAAAGCTGTACAAAATAGATTAATCACGTTCCGTAGGTTCTAATATTATTATTTTTATTGCGACGTAAAGCTCAAAGCAGAATGGCAGCCTAAATAAAATTATTTCATTCGTTTATGGGGCACGTGGGGCAAGGGCATGACAAGGTATGTCCATGTTATGCAAACAGCTGAAAACAGCTCACCCACGCCGACCTCTGGTAATGAGGTACAAAACCACAAAACACGTTTCGATAGCGATAATAAGCTAAAAAAAAAACTTATTAGAGGCTTCACTTTTGAAGAGCTAGAAACCTATCTACTAACGGGGAGGTGCTCCGAGCAATTGTTCGGATTGATTCCTGCCGCATCTTTCCACCATCGTTCTACGCGACAATCCTTTCATCCTTACCACTTTGATAATTGGCAGTCACGCACGACTGCATTGTGGAATGAATGGTCGCTTGCGGTGTTTCCGGACCGATACGACCTTCAAACCTTCAAGAAAAGAGCGTACTCCCACCTGAAAGGCCGGCAACGCACTTGTGACTCTGGTGTTGCAGATGTCAGGCGACGGTAATCGCTTTCTATCAGGTAATCAGTTTGCTCGTTTGCCCCTTATTACATAAATCATAAATAAGTCATAAATCAACTTATAAAATATCATTGTAGTACTCACGCAGTCCTGACAGCTTCGATATTCTCCTTGATGAACTCGAGGGCAATGTTTGCGTTCTCACGGTTGCCCATGTAGAGGAAGGTGAACGCGTTCACTCGATCTTGCGCCTTCACGTCATCGGTCAAGATCTTCTCAAGCATCCTGAGCAGATAAAATGATCGCTGTTATCGAGATCGATCAACCCTCGACCCATGGAGATTTCACGCCCACCAACTTGTGCGCGCTCTGAGCAAGAAATGTAAAAATGTAAGTGCAGACCACAGGGCTGGCTCGTTCCTCGCTTAAACAATATGCATATCTATTCAGAGATCCCTCTCACGCAGCCAGTCTTATAGAATCCCTACCCATGGGTTACGATTTAGGGGATTTAGCTTAAGGTTAAGTTTTAATTTAGTGTAATTTAGTTAAGGTATTATTCGTTGTAATTTCATACCTTATTTATACTAGACGAAATAAATTCCTATCAACAATTGACTTTTTTTCTGGTTGGAGTTGGAACTTATTATGGGGGTGTACAGTTGCCACGGTTTGATATCCCTGATAGATTTTTAAAAGCGATAAATACTATTATTTCTTATTCCATTCTGAATGAAGCTTTAGGTACTGATTCATAAATCCTCTATCGTAGTCATAGTTGTGTTGAAGGACAAACCGATGGCCGATAAGATCAGCGCTGGCTCTCGAGCTAGCATCATGCTGAGATGGAACCTTTTCGTGGCACAGCCATAATTATTTTGCCTATTGCCTATTTAATTATTGTTTTATTGTTATCGTCTCACCGTTTACGTTACTATGTTTTATGTTATGGTCACGAATAAATATATGTATTTATTTCTTTATAAACTTATTGAATTTCCCAAAATATGTAGAATGGCCTAAGCCACTGGTCACGGTGGCGATGGCGTTACACGTACTAGGAAAGTCTAAAATAAGTGACGGTTTTTCAGCCGCTGACGATGACTTACTCCTTAACAGCGGTTTCGTCCTTCGTGCAGCCCAGCGCGCGCAGCATAGCCACCATGTCGCCCTGGTTGTTGGAGTTCTGACGGCGCTGGTAGAGGAAGCTCCAGTCCTCGTAGCCGCCGGCGCGGAGACCCTCGCAGAACACGTGGCGACGGAGGTCAGGGTGTACACTGTAAGGACGAAGAATATATGTATACTAACGTAAAAAGAAACTCGCGGCTATGTGTGCGTGTCGAGGGGCGAGCGCGGGCGAGTGCGGGATGCGCGCGGTGGTGAAGGGCATTCACGTGAATGCCTCATTGAAGGATTCGGCATTACAAGGTCACCGACGCCCGAGTTACACCGATAGGCCGCTGTGGTAAGGATACGTAATATTGAAGACTCATTGCAACTTCCCAAGTCCCACAGGCGGCATAAGCACTTATATGGCCTTTATACAGCTTAAACGGACGTATTTAAAAGGGAACCAACCCACATTCAACGTTTGTACTTTATGCTATAGTTACAGGGTTCAATGTAATCGGTTTTGATAAAATTGTGGTGTGTACCCCCAATAAAAAAATTAGACATTACATGTTTCATTTTATAGGTTAGGTTTGTTACAGGGTTCAATGTAATCGGTTTTGATATGTCGACTGGTTCCCTTTTGCATAAATATGTCCAAATTAGAGTTAAAATGGCTGTATTAAGCTCTTATACAGCCAGTTTGCTATCCGGGTTAGTATTGTAACTTCATTCTATAATGAGCTGCATTATAATTGCGGGAAAGAGCAGAATAAGAATAAATAAGCTTGTGCCGTGCCATCCCTCTCGATCTCACGTCAATGAATATTTGAATAAGCTGGACGGCACGATATAACGCTCGAATTTCCAATATCGGAGTGACCCTCCAGTTGACATAAGTGCATTAATTTTGACGTAGTAAAAGTGTTGACTACAATATGGGGCATACTGAAAGTTTCTGGAACTGGCCACTTATAAAACAAGTACAAATGAAACAATCATGGAATTTAAAAAAATAACTCTCTGGGAACTAGTAACTATTTCAATTGCAAGGCTGTCATTTGTTTTTTCAATGAGGCGCCATTTTGAAATTTGTCCGTTGCTACGAAAATGAATTTAAACCGTGAAAATTTTCGGTTATCATTTATTACGATTTTCGTTGTGGCTTAAGTCAACAAGAGTGCTGTCAAAGGCTTCAATTAGTATTTAGTGATGAAGCCCCATGTCGTAGCTCTGTGTATTCATGGTTTAATGAATTTAAACGTGGTCGTGATCACCTCCATGACGATGTACATGACGGTCGGCCAGCCACTGCGGTTACCAAAACTAATATTGAAGTGGTACGACAATTGATCGAAACTGACAAAAAATGTACTTGTCACCAAATTCGTGCCTTACTAGGCATTGGAATGAGCCAAGTGCAAAAGATATTGCATGCACATTTGAAGGTGCGGAAACTATGCACTCGATGGATACCGCACGATTTAATGGAAGACCAGAAACGACAGCGTGTAGAGTGGAGCCATAAAATGATAAAAAAAAATAACGGAGGACAATCGTTGGCTGTATATAATATAGTGACATGTGACGAAACATGGGTGTACTGCTTTGAGCCAGAAAGAAAAAGCGAGTCGGCGGAATGGGTCTTTCCTTTTGAAGATTTGCCTACCAAAGTTAAGAAAAGTCGGAGCACTGGGGAAAAAATGGTTGCTTCGTTTTTTGGCAAAACAGGACATTACGTAACTGTAGCACTAGAAGAACAAAGGACAGTCACTGCAGATTGGTATGCAAATAGCTGTTTTCCAAGAATATTCGCAAAAGTTCGCGAAAAGCGGCCCCGTAGCAATATCGTGCTTCACGACGATAACGCGTCTGCACATTCCGCTTAAAAAACAACTGCATATTTGAAGGCCTCAAATGTGGAACTGATGACGCATCCGCCATATAGCCCGGACCTTGCACCATGCGACTTCTTTTATTCCCAAAAGTCAAGGATAAACTCAGAGGTTTACGATTTACGAGTAGTGTTCCATAGGACTCGAGCCCTTTTAGCCCGAATTTTAAGCCTCACGAGCTCTTTTTAGAGCTGGCTTGATGAAATGAGTTTCGAAGAGCTAGTGATCATAATAAGGCCTTAGTCTTAAAAAAAGCCTATGGGTTTTTATTTTTATTTTAGCCTTTTAAGGGGCTTTAGGCCTTTTTAAAGGCTGTAGCCATTTTTTAGACCTAGGCTACGCTAAGGCTACTTACTTGTGTACGTTAACTTATACAACAAAACAGATAGGTACAGAAGTCAACCACATGTATGTACCTACTTACTTCACTTTTCATACCGGTGGTCGGCGGTCGCTCTAGGGTTGTCAACTATGGCTTATGCTCGAAAACATATCGTGGTACTGGCGCTCCTATATAGTTGATTGATATATTGTGGAGAATGAAACGGGAAGAATGGAAATATAAATTAATAATAACTACAATATTTTTATTTTTATGTCATTGTTATATTAGTATATTACAAATTTGTCACAGAAAATATTTTAAATACCGTAACCTCAAAAATAACGGGCCAGAAGTGAAGCTCGTTGCTCCATTATAGCATAAAATAGTTCACAGACGCGCGTGTCAAGCGGATGTCACTCGCGCTCGCACTGGTCCGATTTGGTCCGAGATATCGTGTCCGTGAGCAAAGTCTATGTATGCGTTTGCTCGAGCGCGCTTGTATGTTGATTGATTTCTATACCTATCTGTTTTGTGCTTATACCTAGTTCTTTTATACAAAGTTTTCTATATTATGTTTCATTAAATATCAAAACAATTCAATCAAAAGGATTGATTTGAAAATAAAAGCAAATTTAAAAATTACATATATACTTATTATGTAGGTATTAGTATTCTCGAGTTACCTTCTTTGTTAAATATTCATCTTCAATAAAATCCAATTAAGACTTCGTTTTTAGGGTTCCGTAGTCAACTAGGAACCCTTATAGTTTCGCCATGTCCGTCTGTCCGTCTGTCCGTCTGTCCGTCCGTCCGCGGCTTAGCTTCGCGACCATTAGTACTAGAAAGCTGAAATTTGGTATGAGTATGTGTATGTATGACGCCGACAAAACGGTAAAATAAGAACTAAAAAAAAAAAAACTTTTTTTCGGGTACCTCTAGAACACCTAAAGTGGATGTGAATTTTTTTTTTCTTTTCGACACTGGTGTGTGGGGTGTCGTTGAATAGGTCTTGTAAAAATAATAGGGGTCTTCTAACATTATTTTTTGATAGTCAGCAGTTTTGTAAATATTCGCTCCGAAAACAAAAATAATTGTGCCCCCCCCCCCCCCTCTAACTTTACAACCGCGGCTCAAAAAAATTCGGAAAAATTCATGTATATAAAACTATATTGAACAAAAATTACAGTTTCTAGGGCGTTTACGACCTTTTTATAGAGCTTAAAATCTTTCTTAACTTAAACCTCGGGCTTAAAACAGCAGTTTATTTTGAAGGATGAGCAACTACGGAACCCTACACTGAGCGTGGCCCGACATGCTCTTGGCCGGTTTTTTTTTTAATTGTCAGTTGCTGTTTGCCGCATTGATGATAATACTTTCGAGCCGAATCCTCATTGGAGATTTTTTTATTTGATTTGATGGCATGAATTACATAGTCGATGAATTTAATTTTACAGAAATAATCGATGCTATTAAATTCACCATAAGTAAATTCAAAACGAGCCACTATCACATCACTTAGTACATTTTTTATTTATTTCTGACGTCATGTTGGCGTGTCAGACCGCCGACCAATCAGAGGTAGCTACTGTAGACTATTCACAGATAATGTAAAATATTGCGTTTGAATATTGTATCAATGAGCGGAAAAAACACAACATACAGAAAATAATAATTAAAATTGAAATTTACAAAACGCAATAAAACAAATAAAAATATGTTAAGTAATATCATTGAAATACGTGTTTATACACTTTTGAAAAACGTATGTTAATGGCAGTTTCTTGCCTGTTCCAAATACAAAAATTATATAATTGTTGAGAAAACATACTCACGTCTTTTGTTTTATTTAAAACACCCCACTATAAGAGCGCCGAGTTTATTAAATCTTTTTAATAAGCTCAAAAATATTTTAGCCTCCAAGCCTGTTGAAGTTCGGAGGCCAAAATATTTTTAAGTCTCATTATTTTTACAAGTCTTTTAGGCAGTTTTAGCCCTTTAAACTTATAGCCTTTTAATAAGGTTACGAGCTCTGCGAGTCTAGGCCGGTGGCTTGGGGGCTAAAGAGCTTTATAGGCTTTTAGCCCTATTAGGCGTCAAAATATAGGCCAGCCTTAAATAAAAGAGCTAAAGGGCTCGAGTCCTTTGGAACACTATTTACGAGCCCCGAAGCGGCAGTGGATGCGTTCCACGAAGCCGTTGAAGAGGTCCCTACAGAAGACTGGACCTACTGCTTTTCGCAATGGTTTCAACGAATGCAAAAATGCATAAATAGCGAAGGAATATACTTCGAAAAACAATAAATGTATGACAAATATTATATCTTAGTTTTAAATAAAATAATCCAGAAACTTTCAGTATGACCTAAGTAAGAGCAAGTTCCTTCCTCGCCAAGTTAATTGCTAAAATATTGGTTAGGTATTACATCTCGGACGGATATCATAAGATACGTCGATATTAACGGCGTGTTACAATAAAGTACGTAAGTCGTTATCGATGATACATTTGATAATATATGTACTTTTAGGCAGGTCCTTGTACCCCACCTATACTATAAAGGAAAGTCCCTAACGCTCTCGTGAACAAAATGACATAGTTTTTATAATAAACCGTGGCACTTATGTCGTTTTGTGTTTAAATGGAGCAGTATAGTAATTTATGTCAAGTGGCGTAGGCTAAGTGCGACACGAGCCACATTATCTTGAAATTGAAGTAATCATTGATTACTAATGTAGGAATCTTTAAGTGGTTAAAATAATTGCAGTTAGAATTAATTTAGCTTCACATCACGTATGTATACGTATCAAACTTCCCCGATTTTCATGTTGATGTGTGTGATTAACGCAAATAAATATACATTACAGATATTTTCCAATATGTTCAAGTTTGTCACAAATTAATTTCTGGGTCATACTCGTACTCATGGTAGATAACCTATATTCAAAATTTATTAAACCCCCAACTCAACCACATATAGCTCAGAGCTATCTCAACAGATAAGGCTTTCGGTGAAAAAAAAAAACGATTTCAAATAGACCGCGGACTGGAAGACGCAGCGAGGGAAGGCCCCCAACAATGTGGACCGACTACCTGGTTAGGATCGTGGGCTGAAATTGGATGAGGGCGGCGTAAGACCGGTCGTTGTGAAGAACTTTGCGGGAGGCCTTTGTCCAGCAGTGATGATGATGATGATGATGATGATAAAATAGACCATACGTTTGGGAGCTACGATGCCACAGACAGAATATACATAGCACCCCTCTTTTTTGTAGGGGGTTAAAAATAGCTGTATTTTCTGTGGTTTCGATGACGATGGTCTTAATATAGAATTTGTCATGCCTATGCCTGTCAGGTTTAAAATTTAAAATCCTTAACTTTATTTTTCCGATGTCCACTTAGAACAAATACGCCTCAACGACAGTCTTTAAACAACAGATTTGAGAAAGATGAAGCCGCTATTGATTTTATGTGTGCGTGACCACGGAGACGTTTTGCATTGTGACATTGACGATGTGACGGATGCGACAACGGGCGAAACTTTTCAAGCGCTAACTAGGATTCTAGATATGTACAGTCAACCAATTTGATTTCTAGGCCACTATAGAACCTTGTCACAATGACAATGATATGAGATTTCAAGCGGCTTTCATATTGATGTTCACAGTGATAAGGTACGAAATGGCCTAGGAATCAAATTGGTTGACTGTACAAGAAAGACACTGCACGCGAACCGATAGAAAATCTTTATTGACCCTTCTAAGTATAAAATGTTGAACAATCAAATTCGTTATTCACGTTTTCGTCGTCATCGTTTTCCACGTTAATACTGAAACATGGCTGAAGCAACGGAATTACTCTAGTGTAAAATAATCGACTCCCTTTAACCAGATTGATGTCTGAATCCTTGGCACTCAATTTCCTCAGCGATATTGAGACATTACCCTTGATTGGTGTTTACTACCTTCATTTTGTAAATAGCCCGCGGTCACGCGAACTGACCGGATGACCGGATTCATTAGGGGTATGGTACAGTCTCTTGCAATATCTACTGCGTGCGAAGCATGTTCTGGTTCCTAACAGAGAACTACTAAAGTATTTCTTGCATTCATGACGGTATCCTATCTTATCTCCGGACATTGTTTCCCATCTGTATAACGTATCGCCAAATGTTAATTTGTCCGAAACATGTCATTTTCTGAAACCCGTAATATTTTCTGGATTTTAAAAATACTGTTTTAAAGAACCCATTAGGCTAGATTAAGTTTGTTTTATAATTATTCTGAAAAAAATATCTACAGTTTTGGAAAAAAATGGCTTGAAAACAAACAATTGTGTTTCAAATAGGTAACTATTGATGACACTACAAATATTATGTAATTATAGTGTACAATTTGTGATACTATTAAAGAATGTAGTAGATAGTAAAATCAGCAAAATAAAAAGGTGTACACCCTGTCATGCCAACAAGTACGGAGCGAACGAGGTGGTCACAAATATAATATCTGGACATGCAGTCTAACGTCAACAATAGGAGTGTTCAGTTATTATGAGCGCAATATTTGCTGCGATATATCTGATGGCGACTGTACAAACAACTGAATCTATTGGTACATAAGAAAGTTTTTTTACAACACAGGCATTGAAACTAGATGATGAATTATTATTTAGGGTTTTTAACATAAGCGCCTGTAGTTTTGGTAATAGCAATTTTTCTGTAACCATGTTGGGGGTTTGGGGTTATTGCTCTAATAATATTGATATACTTGTATCAAATGGAACAGTTCAATTTATAACAAATTTACATGTTTCATGCGTCTTGTCTTGGTCTTACACATATTCATGTACTCTTAAATCAAACCACAAACGGGGATTTCTGATCCATATTGACGATACAACCCCGATCGTTTTCACACTTTAACCAACATCAAAACAGGTGGAGATTCACAATTAGATTTTTTTTGTTATCGTGTATTCAATCATAAAAATAATTGTGGTTCCTTACCTCACACCGTTCGTGCGGAGCGCGTTCCATTTCTCCACAGCATTGTTGATGCAACCCTCGTGGCCGATGTTGCAGGCAAAGGAGAGGACGTAGAAGCGGTTCAGGCTCCTGGTGAGGGACTCGCTGGGGACGACATCGTAGCCCAGGTCAGCGATCACGGCGCCGAGGAACGTGTGCATGACGTTCTGTTTACGAAAACATGTTTGGAAGGTAAACAATAAGCTGATGATTCTGATGCAGACGGCGATGAGTAGTTGGTTGTTTAAGTATATGCTCGAGTCACATCAGAGCCTTTCATAACCCGGACAAGAATATTGACGGAGTCGCTGTCGCCGGACACGGCGAGGAGGACTATATTATATATCCTTGAAATTCGCTTCCTTTTTCGAAATAATATATGAGCAGTATTGGTAATATCAATAATTGCCTATTCGACTAACAATCATCAAGATCCAAATCAGCAATCTCGTCAAGAAACCGGTTGTGTGTAGTATGAGAAAAATTATTAAACTTTAATTGCCTTGCATTCTTAATAAAACTTTTTAATGGGATCCCCTTCTTTCATTGACAAATCTTTCATCGAATTTTAATTTCATAGACAGATTTCCCCCTGAAAACATACATTTTTCATAATATAATGCAAATGTGCTATATATTAGTTGAGGTTTAAACCATTAATACAAAAATCAAAGCTTAAAGAAAAACGGTGGAAGAGAGGTCTTCCACCAGGTAACTTATTTAAATTTGTCTTTAAGCTTGGTCTTTGTATCAATCAATGGTTTAATATAAAAATTGTGGTGTGTACCCCCAATAAAAAAATTAGACATTACATGTTTCATTTTATAGGTTAGGTTTGTTTTATAACATTCCAAAATATTTTATGGTTTCAGAGATAATTGCTTTCGATGAAATGATAATATTATGTCTATGAAATGAAACATTATAATTATGAAACTTTTGTCTAGAAAACAAAGGTCTATGATGGGTTTCATAGACAATTTCTTCTTAAAGAAAATAAAAATATTCACCAACTTTTTCATGATGTTGCTTCATCTACTATTCATCATAAATATTTTACAACCGCTTAATACAATAATTAAATATGTCTCACGAAACGCTGCAGTTTTACGAGCTCTGGAGAATAAAACAATCAAATCCGGGCTCATACTAGAGTGTCACTCAGCATTGCAAACGATCGGCATGAATAATCGGATCACGTTGCAATGGATTAAAGGGCACAGTGGCTCTCTAGGTAACGATGCAGCCGACCAGCTGGCTAGAAGAGGATCCGATGACTTGGCAATTGGCCCAGATCCTATGCTCCCCTTGGCGTTTAATCAGCTGCGTACATGGCTTCGTCACAGAACACGATCACAACACGCCGATCAATGGGCAGAAACCAGTACATGCAGGCAGTCCCGGGAAACAGTCCCATACCCAGACACACGCCTGACAAAGCGCCTGTTATCGCTAAGCAGGCCCGCCCTGCGAGTAGTAGTAGGCACTATCACTGGACACTGCACACTTAACAAGCATTTATATGTTCTAGGAATGACCGATAGCCCCCTGTGTAGGGGATGCCTGTCGGCCGAAGAAACAGCTACCCACGTGATCCTGGAATGCACTGCCGTAGCTAAGCAACGGGCTGAAATCCTCAAAGCACCGAGGTCACTTCGTGAAGCCTGTGGAGACACCAGGAGAATCCTGCGCTTCTGGACGGAGTTAGGCTGGCTAGACTATTAGCCGGCAAATCTGTACGCACAATGGCCCGAACATACACGGGCTAAGTGCGGAAAGCGGAGCCCATAACCATAACCATAACCATATATGTCTCACGAAAGTTTTAATAAAATTAATATTTTACAAGGTAGAAAACTTACATCATACGTAGACAGCATGTTAGGCAGATGGAGAAATCTGTTCCTGAGCCAGTTAAAGCCTGTGATGGCGGGGTACCACACGTAGTAGCTGGTCTCCTCTTTCAGGAAGTCCAGCACTTGGAATCCAAGGGCGTAGGACATTCGTTCGGAGCGCATCAGAGCAAAGACGTCGTCAACGATCTGTAATAAAGAATGTTATCAAAAAATATTGTACGAGTAGATGGTTTTCAAGTGGAGACGAAACTACTCCCACCTGAAATTAATCGCTTTCCATCAGGCGATCCGTTTATTCGTTTGCCCCCAAGAACATAAAAAAAAGTCCAGCAAACGGATCGCCTGATTTAGAACGATTACCGTCATCCATAGACACCTGCAACCCCAGAGGAGTCGCAAGTTGCCGGCCTTTAAGATGGGAGTACGCTATTCTTGACGGTTTGAAGGTCGTAGCGGTCCGGTATGCTAACGGGGAGGAATTTATCCTAAGACTAAAACGACACGTGAGTAAACCCAGCGCCCCACATTTATTCTACATGTATTTATCTGATATCTCACGGAGATCTACGCAGTTGCGATATACCTAGTGAGCAGTATAAAATTATCGCCACTTCGCCGACCCGGTCGCGTATTTACAAAAGCAATACTGATAGGGTTCAGATGCGAACTGAACCAGATTAGCTTTCTTTTGAACAAAACTTAACAAAACCCTAATCTGGTATGGTACAGAAATTTACTGAAATCGTATAGACTTTGTTAACTAAATTCATACGGATATTGCTCCTACAAATACTAGTCTGTTGCGATCTAAAACTTGAATAATATTTTAGTTCGACCGACTCCGATTGTATTAAATAAATTACCGTTCATGCAAATTACTTAATACTTTTAGAATTATTTCAGGTACTTCTTATTAGGGCATTATTTAGTATGAAATCATGATAAAATAGTTGAATTTATTGGAGGAGCGCTGTTGTGATCGCAGTTCTAACCTAACCTACTTTACTGGTAGCAGATCAGTTCTGGCGTTTCGCTATCCGCTACCGCGGCACGCTTGCTCGATATAGACGGTACCGAACTCAACTAGGTTTTGTCGTGAATAACACTTGAAAAAATGTAAGCAAAAAGCTAATACATATCAGTTACTTTTTACCGTAACGGTATAGATATTGTTAACTATGCTTAAACAAAAGCTCCCCGATTAGAATCTGAATCATGACTGATTTGAAATAGCTTTTGTTAATTCGCGACCCGGTCGTGTATATTTATATGTCACATTGCGACGACTAAGATACAGGTGCAAACTTAACGTACACTGATAGTATGGAAAAAGAAAAATGAACGGTGATATGTGTCGTCTTTAAATCTTTGAAGTTTAACTTACTTGGGCTCTGTTGAGGAAGTGAATAGAGTCTCGGTTGCTCTTAAGGGCAGCAGCTAGCAGTTGCCAGTTGTGAGTATCGTAGTTCACTCGGTACATACCAGCTGGAACATATTAAATGAATAATATTATTAAAACTATCGTGAGACATTTTTAATAATTATAAAAAAATTACACTCACGTAAGAATTGTCAGGAACGGCCCGACATGTTTGGAACTCATATGGAGCTCTTCATCAGGGACATCAGGCATCAGGGACGTGAATGGGCCGTGAGTAATAGTACGGATAGTACTAGTTCGAAACATGTCCGGCCGTTCCTGACAATTTTTTCGTGAACTTAAACCGTTTTTATAATTATTTATTAACCGTTAGCCAGCAGAATTTTGATACAAATATGAGTGAAAGCAACGATTGGTGGAAATAAACGTTGCGGTTCTGAAAGCTTACTTTAGTCAGTGTAATTAGCGGCATTTGTGATCTTGTGCCTTTTGGTTTATTATAAAGAGTTAAAGCATCGCAGAGTTCTAAGGTATCTGACAAACATGAAAAATACAACTAAATTGAATACCTCCTCTTTTTGAAGTCGATTGGAAGGAAAGTGAAGAATGTTATTAGTAATAATTGGTAATAATCACTTTTTCACAAAAAATAGCCGACTTCAATGAAAAGAAATTGGGTTTCCGAGAACAACTAAACGAGTTTCTATAAAAAAGCGCTAAAATATGGGACCTCTGAAGTATGATCTAACCAAACAAAACAGAATCCTCAAAATCGATTCATATTTGGTGAAATGTTCGCGTAACATACATACAAAAAATGTCCAATTGAGAACCTCCACCTTTCTCGAAGTCGGTTGAAAAAAGTATATAAAAAAGTATAGCACCCCTCTGTTGAACGTTAAAGATGACCCAGTCGTTCGGGCCACCGGTCTTTTGTACGGTGTCGCTGCCGCTCATCATGATGCGGGAGGGCCTCAAGTTCTCGAAGTTGGGGTTGTCGCCGGAGGTCCAGGTCAGAGGCAGAGGCCACACCTGATTGGTGGGGTTGGAGGTCGCGCTAAGGAAGAAGCGCTCCTGAAATGATTACAGGATGCAGAATTCAAAATTGTTACGACTGTTGTTGCCACGTTTATCATCGAAGACAAAATAAATAAGGCTTGTAAAATGTGACGTAATAGTACATTACTGGCGACGCCGGTAAAGAAAGGATTGCCAGGTGAGTAAGTATAGACAGAGATAGTGATACGAAGCCGGCGAGCCCTTTTCACTGCTAGGCATGTATAGTACTTTTCTAAAACATATGCATTGAAATAAAAAAATACACCCCTCGAAAAAAACACCTGTTTAGCCTATTCATGAACATTGAACGCCATGTTGAAAAAAGAATTACTTCCCGGCTTAGGCTCTCGAGTTGCTCCGCCCGAAACGTGATACATCGAAGCCTCGACATTTCATTGCATGTTTGAGAAAAGAATGTTACTGTATTTTCCATGCTGATTCTAAAGCCATTTAAGTTACGTTGGTTGTTATCTTGTTACTGGTGCTTGTTTAGTTCTCATTGACTGAGCGAACAAAGCGAGCGAAGCGTCTCTTAATTAAATTAATTTCAGCTTGTCCTAAAATTATTTCGTATATCTGGTTATCCGGATGTCCAGTTGTCTGGCGGTTCTTGCTTGTCATGTCATGTTTCTCAACCGATTCTCATAAAAAATTGCGAGAAGGTTCGATAACTATCATAGATTTATTTGGACTAAGTTGTTAGAATTTTTTCAAAATGACGGCGCGCCGTTTGATAATTGAATAGATAACAAGCAATCATTTCGAAACAAACTAGCGAGGTAGTTTAAATGTGAACGCATATATTTTCCAGTCACATGGGTAGTTTGGAGTAGACTGCGTCAATTAGGTATATTATCTTGTTTTATAATTGTTATAAGTACCTACCTGTATGCTGTCGTATTCATATTATGCTGTAGGATCCCAACAAGCTGAACCGACGACCTGCTTAGAATAGCGGGCAGAAATTGGATAAAGGCGGCGCAAGACCGATCGTTGCGGAGAACTTTGGGTGAGGCATTTGTCCAGCAGCGGACATGATGATAATACCTGTATGATTACAATCATTCTACCACCCGTACCTGGGTAAGACTGACGGCATTGGTGTCAGTATTGACTTCAACGTTGAGTACGGGATATCCCTGTTCGTCCACCCAGTACTGCATCATGTCCCGAACATTGACGTTCCCGACGTTGGTGCCGTCTTCTTGCACGGCGCGGGCAAAGGCTGTGTACAGATCTTCGGGGAATGCGTGTTCATACGACCTGAGAAAAGTAAGTCAGATAGGTATTGCTGGGAAAGAACATATAATCAAATGGAGACATTAAGATATTATCACTGCTAATTGTTCCATACAAATAGGGAGGAAATGTTCTGTGTCGGACCATTTCGATTTTTACGCTTCTTATTATAAAAGTGTGGTTAATATAGGCGTCTGTTTTGGCCATGATTCCGTCGCAAACGGCCGCGGTACACAAATTCTATAATCATTTGCACAAAAATCGAAACGGACACAGAACATTTCCTTCCCATTTAGTTCCTAAAATTTCGCAAAAATTGGTTAAGTTTTGGAAGAGGAAACAGACAAGAACACGAAACCTCGATGTGTAATAAGCCGGTTACGTTAAGTTTAGACCGCATTTGTATCACCGTAGTCACCAGGTGCAAACTACACGTTAACTGATAGTCTGGGAAAAGGAGCAGCGCGATATCCTCTTAAAGTTATCTTCACACAGTGTTGGACTAACAGCTTCTCTGTAAGAGGCCTCGTTTGGCTGTTCAAAACGTTCGTGAAACACTTTCTACGTAGTCACACATACGAATGTATCATAGTATGTGCAAGATCACCTTGATTAATTAAAACGGGACATAGTAATAAAATTCTACATGCACTGAAAAAAATAATTGCTCAACTAGTTCAACTACTTGAGAAATAGCCAAATCTTGCTTAGTAGTAACCAAAGTTATGCTAATTTTACACAACTTATTTTGGTTACTAGTAGCCCTCAGTTGCCCTCAGTTTGTCAGTCCCCTGATTACTAGCAAACAGTGTTGCTGATGTTTGGGCTGCTGTTAACAAATGTTATTTTTCCAGTGTGACAACAATTCGACAACGAAGTGATTTTCTTTTTATTTATCATTTTTTTGTATTCAAAAAGTTTATTGGTTCGAACAAAAATGAAACTAAAAATATGTAGTTATGTCGATACAGCTAATAATAGCATTAGGAAAGTTGTATCAAGTGTACCATTCCCTACCAAACATAACCGAATGCTTACTTGTCAGCCAAGAAATAGTTCAATCCCTTCTTAAAGGTCTCCTCAGTGAACAAATACTTCAGCATCATCAGGAACGTGGCGCCCTTGGAGTAGCTGATGTCAGCAAAGTGGTTGGTGACTTCCGCGGGGCTGTTCACTTCGTGCTGGAGAGCGCGGGTGGCGCCTGAGTCAGCAGACAGGGCTGACTGCACGTACATAATTTGGAACTGGTCTGCGAGCTCCATTGATGGATCAACCTGAAAAATTTAGGGTTGATACTATTGCAGTGTGAATTTGAATATGTAAAATGTAGCATTAGGTACATAGTGCCCAACAAATCAGTTCATAATTGCGCCCTGAGTAATTTTATCAGCTTACATGTGACTTTCCTTACCTACATGCCAATCCTGTCTAGTTTCCTGTGACTGCTAAAAACTTATTTCGTAGAACGTTTCATTTCGCCGAATTTTTATTCCTCTGTACTCGTAAATTTTTCATAATACTTGAAAATATCATCCTATTTATTAGGTTAGGTTAGGTTTGTTTACGGTTGTAAAGAAAAATGCTTTCCACGAAATATTATTCTAGGAGCCAATATACACCCCTAGTTTGGAAACCACGCCCGTTCAAAGCTTATAGCAATATATAAAAGTAGGATATATATACAAGGGTTGGTCTGAAGGCGTCGAAGCTCATAGCGAGTTTATTGGAGCTTGTGTTGTTCTCGTTACGTTTGGTAGTTCGATTTCATTCAATGACTGGTTAGAGCAACCACTACTATGTTTTTTTTTTGCATCTGCGAAACAGTTTTAGTATACTCAATAATCTCCTGGTATCTGCATTTATATATTATGTATAGCTTCGTCTCGTACCCACACATTGCTAGTTTGGGACTAAATCGATTGTTCTAAGCTTGATGTAGAAATGTATTGTCCTAAAAAATTATACCCATTTCTGTCACACGCTTTATGTAAATAATTATGTTTTATGGTCACGTTACGAATAAATATATAATATTTTTCTTCTTCCTAGTTAATATTTTTCTTCTTATTTTATTTTAAAATGAATATTGGTGTGTGAAAAAAGTGATAAATCGTCATACCCCATCCATAGCGAAGTATTCGAAGTAGCTTGCGAAACCCTCGTTGATCCACACGTTGTCCCACCACCTGCAGGTGACCAGGTTGCCGAACCACTTGTGGGCCAGCTCATGAGCTGTGATGGTTCCGATACTCATCTTGTCCAAAGAGTTGGTCTCGCCTTCCTCATACAGAAGACGAAGCTCTCTGTAGGAAAAAAGGCGGGATTAAGTCAAGACGTGTCAGTTATCATGAAGCTTGTTTTAGCTGACTTCCAAAAAGAGGACTAATCTATTTTTGGACTGATTTAGAAAACTCTTTTTGGTTTTAAGAAGAAGAAGGAGAAGTCATCTCTAAGTACCATATAATGTTAAATAATGGAAAGAACTCCTCAAATATCATATGCAGATACATTGTATTTAATGGCGTGACGAGTTGATACAATCACAAAATTACCATAAGACTCAAAAGTTTAACCATACACTGCATACACAGGACATTAATTATATTATATTGATATAAAGGCAGTAAGGAGAAATCTTATTAAGATAGAATAGCTAGTATAGACCTGTAGCTCACGAATCCCCAGTTCTCAGTGGCACCAGAAGCCCAGTCAGGGACGGCAATTTGATCGTTCTTCATGTCATCTCCCATGGTATAATAATCGATGCCTAAATATTCCTCAAGCCATTTTGTTACCGGCGGTCCAACTTCTAAAGCATAGGCTCCTTGGCCTACAGCATTAGGTCTTCCTAGGATGCGGTATGGTCTTTCGCGATCCTCGTTATCAGCCAAGACTGTGAATTCTTCGCTCACGTGGAAGGACACCAGGTAAGCTGACATTCTGGGAGTAACGTGGAAAACGTCTCTAATACGGTTTCCAATGCTGTAAGAAAATATTCAATATTTGGTAAACACGTTTTTCACTTTCTGCTGTATGTTCAAAATGTATGGTATTTAAACATATTACGAGAGCTTCATAAAAATGAAAGGCAGATTTACAAAAAAGTGGCTCAAGGCATCGTATGCTGTTAACTGTATTCTTAGTTAAAGTAAACAACTGAATTAAGACGATGAAAATAAGCATCTTAAACTAACTCTACATAGGTATATGAAATCACAATCTGTTTTTAAGAAACCTTACTTCACGGTCGAAGCGATTCTCATGTTGGAATAGGTTTCAGCCCAGCCAAGTGGCCTGTTGATCATCATGCGGAAGGTGGACTTGAAACCAGGCTCGTCGAAACACGGGAAGACTTGTCTGGAGTTCACGGGTTGTAAGTGGGTTGCAGCATACCAACTGTAAATGTTTATAAATATTCAGTAACCCGCAATGTTTTGGATTCAACGTAATCATTCGATTTATTTTAAAAGCCGGAGCTACATTTAGATGAGTACTCTGCTTATTACATTTAATCAGAAAATATATTCCTGGTAAAAATTGAAATACTTACTGAACTCTACCGTCATTTCCTGTATAACTGCCTCTAAAAACGCCTCGTGAGAGAGGAGTCTCATTAATGTTGCCAACGTAGGTGATTCTAACTATATAGGTGTCTCCGTTGACTAAAGTTTCACCTTGTCTGAGGTTGATCTTAAGGAAATGGTATTCGCGAATTCTCTCAAAAGGCTCTGTTTCGTTCAACAATACAGGAACCCTGGCGGCAGTGAAGAGGTCTACTGAAACGATCGATCTTACATTTTCTTGTAAGACGATAGATGTTAGTCCATCTCTGAGGGGCTGTAAAATAAATACATTATTGGTACACTTTGTGGCGGTCCATTGTTTGATATAGTGCCCTCAATTGCAAATCAATTGGCTGTATCTAATTTGTAAACATTTTGAGTAAATTGAGAAAATGTGAACGCTGGCGCCTACTACTTACAAGCAACCCAACTACATAGGCCCGTCAACCTTTATCGTTTATTTGTTTAGATCATCTAATGCTGATTTTTAAGCCATAGTATTTTTGTTTAGATACCGCCAGTTGAATTATTAAGGCAGTATAGCATTATGAGAGTAAAAACTGGCTTCTGGTTTCTTAATCTTTACCTTAAGCTCGAGGCTCATTTCACCATCGAAACTAAAAGCTTCCTTGTCACCTTCATTTTCAAAGTAAGGTGTTATTTCCACGTCGTAATGTATAGGATCAAAGTCATCAGGCACTCGGTAGATGGTGGGATCATCATTTCGGCTGACCGAGTCCTGGTACTCCACAACATCGATAGGAAACTCCGCAACAGCTAGCGCAAGGAGTGCTGGCAGAAGCAGCAGCTTGAGGGACGACATCGTACTGGAATTTCAAATTACATTTTTGCTAAAGCACAGGTACTAAACGTACACTTTGTATTCGATATCAAAGCAGTAGTAGATCAACAACCAAGTAGAGTAACTGAGAACCTCTCGTACCAATAGAATAATTATAGTGATCTTATTCAAAATCTTGAAGTTTCTGAATTAGGTCTCTTTCATTCTAAATATGTAATTTAAAATTGTAGTCAACGATTTCGAATGTGGTCACTATATTTCTAAAGGTGCGCTCTATGGGTGAGATTAACTTTGCCACGCGAGTAGTAAAAAATATCTTAATTAAAATAACAACCAATTAAAACACTTGTTTTTTTAAGATCCTTATCTTGCAAACATTCATAATCACCACATATTAAAATAGTTATGAAATATCGTATTCATATCAATATTATGCAAAAATATTGTATCAGTCCACTTACATGTTGCACCAATCCCTCCAGAAATGACGGAATCAATTCAGCAAAGGCACTAATGACAACTTTGATAAATTGTACGACCATTATCGGATTATGTTGATAATATGCTTCTAAATATCGATAAAACTATGTTATCTAGACAAATTAGGCATTTTCTTTATCTGATAATCGGGAATTATTTAGTGAGTATGTAAAAGTAGTAAAACAAAACTCTCGATTATGAACAACTTATTTATTTAATATTCATAAATTATTTCTCTCTTACATTTTTAAAGACTAAAACGTACGAGTACCTATCCATTCAATACGAAATTAACCTTCTTTTCAAATTTAACGAAAAACTTGAAGAATTCAATGACGATTATTTTGTTATTGAAGTTGTGATGGATATTTTTAAACAAACATGGCTACCAAAGCCATAGAAACGAGCATCACAGCTGAAGTGATGATCTTAGTGGCATCGTCCCTCGTCGCGCCTAGGATGATGTCGACCTTGTTCGTGCCCCAGGCCATGTTGTTTCTTGCGGATGTGATAGCAGATATCGCAGTGTTGTATTGCAGGGTGCCGACTTGGGTGGATCGCAGCCACTCTTCATACTGTAAAAAAGTGTTATTTTATTAATAAATTATCCATACTTAGCCATTTATATAAGTTTAATTAGGGTATGGAAATAAATTCTGAAATCTGACACTTAACACATTCACTGACAGAATGCGTGGCCTAGGAATAAACTTGTACGACGGTGGACATACATGCGTTGCTGGCAGTAAATGCATTGAATGTAATGAAATACTAAAGGTCAATAATGTCAAGTTAATAATAAATTATCTCTGGAGGTATTATCGTATCGTTCTTTCTCTAGCAGTGCGGAATTGCAGCAAAACCATTATATCTGTCAGATAAGATTCGCGTGAACATATTGCTGCCCAGTAAAAAATTGTCTAGAATTTCTTCATAAAACGAGTTTGCCAAAGCCCCCGAAGGACTTCAATGAGTTTTAAGCATTACTGGTAATTTGCATTGCATTATATTACTGGACAAACGATGCTTTATTTTTATTCATTAGTTTGTTAATTGATTTACATACAAAATGAGATTGGTCAAGACTGTTTGATTAGTTACCTCAACCAGTTCAGGTTCGTCGAGGTAGCCAGCCAAGTTGGAAAGGCAAGTGTGGACTGGATTGGCTTGAGATTCTTCAATGTACCTGTGAAATTCAAAGTAAGGGTTGTAGACATAAAAATTAACCATAATCTACAAACTTCACCGTCAGATACATCTATCACTATTTTATGTCTAAAAACTGTTGAATCCTCAACGGTGTCAACGGAATCTTTTTCTTTCTATGCTGTTTTTAGAATTCTGTAGTTAAAGGTGGTTAAAGCGAGGCAAATCAGTTTAGTAAATATTTTTAAGACACACTCCTTGATAAACTCTGTAGAACATAGATAATCAAGGGACTTACACTGCTGTATTGCTTCAGTTATTGAGGCTTATTTCGGATTTACTACTTTAATATGACAGCCAGGATACATAGTAGAGATTGCATTATGAATTACAAAATTTTTAAATAGGAAGGCAAAGGACCGGCGAGCCTTTTCTCTAAAAAATACTAGGTCGATGCAGAGTCAGCCACCGGCTAAGCTTGCACCATAAATTGGATGGTTTTTTTTTTTTTTTTCGAAATTTTCTCTTCGTCACGACCTTTAATTTTTGCATTTTAAAAGCAAAATTTCTAAAATTGGGGATCCAATAAATATAATTTGTGCAAGTGAACATCAATTTTCTAATCAAGAATGTTTCATCTTATGCTTAATATATTTTTAAATACACAACTATTTTTTTTAAAACATGGTTACCTATCTGAAACTCAATTTTTGTTTCCCATCCGTAACGTTTCGCCATATTTTAATTTATCCGAAATCCATTTTTCCAAAACTGTTAATTTTTCAGAATAATTATTAAACAAACCTAACCTCGAGCAATGAGTTTTTTAAAACGATGTTTATAAAATCCTGAAAATATTATAGGAAAAAATTACTTTCAGGCAAATGAAAATTTGGCGAAACGTAAGAGATGAGAAACAATGTTTTGGAGTTTATAAATAGACTACCCTTCAAACTAAACAACATTTGTTCAGCAACTTCTGAAAATAACGTGTATTAAATGATAATGATAATTGTTAAATAATGTAGAGACAAAAAAGCAATGTATTGCGAAATGTGCGATTAGTAGAGTGACAGCTATGTCAGTGCGTGCTCAAGTAATGTCAATGTTTGACGACGTACATTGAAAATACTACTTAATTTGTTTGAAATAATGATATTCTGACTTTGTTTAAAGATTCAGTTTGACAAGTAGAATCTACGTTTTCATTTTTTTCTCTTATTACAGGCAACAATAATATAGGATGCGGTTAAGATTATATACCCAATAATCTTAACCGCATCCTAGACTTGGTACTAGTGCAAATAGACATGTCATGTAAAGTTGAGAAAGCAATTGCTATTAGCCGCGCGGATAGTCACCATCCACCTATAGAACTTAAATTATCAAACGAACCATCGCGATCACTTAAAGATAATCCAATTCCACAATATCATTTCAGGAACGCAGATTACGACAAATGCATAAAAGAATTAAAATTAATAGATTGGGATCAATATTCACATTTAAACTGTTCAGAATTTCTTAAAGTATTTTATAAACTCATATGGGAAATAGTAGACAAATATACACCAAAAACTAAACATAAGAGTACACAATATCCACCTTGGTTTAGCACATCAGTAATACAAATCTTTAAAGAGAAAGATAAATACCATAAAAAATATAAAAAGTACGGCAACCCTCGGGATTACGATACCTTTTCTCTTTTACGAAATAGAGCTAAAACCGCACTTCACAAATGTTTTAATTCATATATAGAACATACCGAAAATAACTTAAAAACCAATATTAAAGCTTTTTGGCATTATGTTAAGTCAAAAAATCGTAGTGATGGGATTCCGAACCAAATGCATTTAGAAAATTCTTGCGCAAATGATGGTAACGATATAGCAAATCTATTTGCTAAATTTTTTTCATCTGTTTATTCTTCACCGACTTCTGCTGTTTATACTCCTAATTTTCCTGGTACTAATTATACTTTATCATCAATTGTGATCACAGAAACTGAAATTAAAACTGAATTATCAAAAATAGATATTAATAAAGGTGCCGGCAATGATGCTATCCCACCCATATTTTTCAAATGTTGCTCAACCGCCTTAATCCAACCTTTGCTCTTATTATTTAACAAATCTCTTGCAGAAGGAGTCTTCCCTGATGAATGGAAGATTGCTAAAATAGTTCCGATCCACAAAGCTGGCGATAAAAAAGACGTTGCGAATTATAGGCCGATTAGTATTCTCTGTTGTTTATCAAAAATTTTCGAAAGCATTATATATAAGCATATTTATGCACATTTTAAACACATTGCCAGCCCTAAACAACACGGTTTCATGCAACATCGTTCCACCAATAGTAACCTCATTCAATATACCGAATATCTATGCTCCGCTTTAAATACACGAACACAAACTGATTCCATCTACACAGACTTCGCCAAAGCATTTGACAAAGTTGACCATAATATACTTTGTATCAAAGCCGAACACATCGGAATTCATGGGTCACTATTACGGTGGCTTAAATGTTATCTCCGAAATCGGTCTCAGTTAGTCAATGTCCATGGTTATTTCTCAGATTCCTTTTTAGCAAACTCTGGCGTCCCGCAGGGATCTAACTTAGGCCCCTTACTTTTTCTTATTTTCATAAATGATCTTTTAGAGTCTTTAAATAATAATCTATTAGCATACGCCGATGACATTAAAATATTCAGCACAATAAAACATGTCGAAGATTGCCATAGGCTTCAAAATGATTTGTTTTTATTAAATGAGTGGTGCACTAGAAATAATATGGCACTTAATGTTAAAAAGTGCAATATCATATCATTTACTAAAAACAAAAATCCAATAATCTTCGATTACAACATAAATGGAATATCCCTTCAGAGAGTATCAGTTATTAGAGATCTTGGAGTATGGTTTGATACAAAGCTCTCATTTACAGCGCATTACAACCATATTGTAGGAAAAACAAATAAATTATCAGGATTTATCTATAGAACAATGAAACCATTTAAAGACCCGAATAGTATGTTAATAATATATTGTGCATTAATTAGAAGCTGTCTAGAATATTGCTCCACCATCTGGTCACCTTATTATAGTGTACACATAGACCATATAGAAGCTGTTCAAAAGAAGTTTTTCCGGTTTTTAGTCTACAAATTAGGACTTAAACAAAAGCTACCCACATACGAGGAAAGACTGAGCTACTTCAAAATTGATACTTTAGAAAGCAGGAGAAATGTGTATGAACTAATAACACTACATAAAATTATTAATAACGAAATAGACTCTGAGCTCATTAGTAACATTAACTTCCGAATATATTCAAAGCCTTGCCGTAAGCCAGCTCAGTTTCTAGTCCCGATAGCCCATAATAATGTGTCACAGAATAGTCCTATAACACGTATGTGTAATTCTTATAACAAGATTTGTAGTGAACTTGATATATTTCATTTAAGTCTCAATCAGTTCAAATTTTCTATTCATAAACTATCTCATTAATTCAGTCAAAACGAAGATCTCAATTACAATTTAAGTTAGATAAGTGTAAAAATACACGTTTTTTGTTATTTCTTTATTATAAATTTTAATCTTAGTATTATGTATTCCTCTTAGATAAGTTTAACATTTAAGTTTAGTATGTACCCATAAATGAAAGATGTGCATGGTAGTCATAGAAATGTAAATTTAGTACAGTCTAACTATAACTACATCCTATTATGTTAATGACAATTTACATTTTGTAACCTTGCCGAATAAATAAATAAATAAATAAATAAATAAATAAACAACAAATATTTAAGCTAAGACACGCTACTCACGAAGTTCTCATGGCATCGATGTTGTTCTTGACGAACTGGAGGACGGTGGGCGCGTTGTCCCGGTTCCCGAGCAACGCGTAGTTGAACGCGTTCGCTTTGTCGTGACCCCGCACCTCGTCAGTCAGCGTCAGCTCCAGATATCTGACACACCGTAGGCTAGTTGACCCATCTATACTACTAGCGACCCGGCTTCGCACGGGTGCATGCTATATTATCCATGTATTATAGAAACCTTCCTCTTGAATCACTCTATCTATTTAAAAAAACTGCATCAAAATCCGTTGCGTAGTTTCAAAGATCTATGCATACATCAGGGACAGACAGAAGGAAGCGGCTTTGTTTTATACAATGTAGTGATTATAACGTTCTAGATTAGTATTGAAAATATTTTTTCTATGGAGAGGGGCCATGAATCATGATTTCAGGAAAAATCTTAATAGCGTGATGCAGGATAGTCATTTGTTTTGTATGGACGCGCGGTGCCGTGCTAGCCTGACGCCATCAGTTTTCATAATTTCCTTTGTCCTCGCATCACGCTGAAACGGCTGGACAAATTTTAACCAATTTTGGTACAGGGATAGTGGATAGCGATCATCATAATTTCAGTCGAAAGATATCCACTGCTGGATAAATGCCTCTCCCATGAATCCCCGCATCGACTAGTTGTACTCTGCCATCATCCATGGTTTCCAGCAATTCTGACTTGATGGCCGATCGATGATCTTACTGCGAGCCTACCCAACGCTGCATAGCTCCCTTCACAGTTACCATTCGAGAACCTTTCTGCTTCAACGACCATCACTTCTACGAGCAATGTGCCCAGTACCCAGCATCATTATTTTTACCTGGTAAGCAGTGCCGGATCTCTAGTAGCGCCCATAGCTCTCATCATCTCCAGCTGGTCATGTGCGAGATTAGAGGTGCGGAAGCGAGACAGAATGAAGTTGAAGTCCTGTTCATCTCCCTCGCGCACTCCTACCACGTATACGTTACGGCGGATCCCACCGGCAACCCTGGTTAATGCCAAAGCAACATATACAAATTAATATTAGACAGTCTTACTCAAATTGACCTCATAATTTGCGAGCTATAGCCGAATTTCAACAATTGTATGATATGAGCACTTTTATATTCCCTTGCAATGATGTACCTGGTTACGCAATGAGACCTCGCACATAGACAGCATCTTTCAGATGCAACACCCGTGAGGGTGACATTAAATGATGGACTGACTATTGACGAGCTTGGGGTATTACTGGAGACAAAAATACATCTACTGGTAGATGGTAATTTACCATCCATTGACAGATATAGTCCCAAGAAGCTACGACTCACCAGGCATTACTGTCCCTCAAAGCAACGAATCGTTGCCGGGACTCAGCCACGCATCGTTCATGGCCCAGCAAGCAAGCGAAGTGCAAAGCGGCTTGACGGTTCATCGTGTCAGTGGGGGTCTCCGTGCTCAGCACGTTGAAGCCGACGTGGTCGATCAGGTGGGCCATTTGGTCTAGGACGAACGTCTGGAAAACAGGAAATGATACTTTGTTACACCGATAACTATGAATTAGTTTAGGCACAGTATTTATTTTCGATTAAAATGGAAAATTGAGTTGCTGGGCACTTTAATATGCTGCATTAGCTAGATATCACTATGAAGAGGGTTCCAATGTTGGAGATAAGCCTTGACTACAAAACTACACCCTACTGTGCTAAACCTAAGTGGCCTTAAGTCTATACTTTGGCTTCTATCCAATGGGCATGGATGGCGATCAAGACGAAGTGTGGATAAGTGAAGGTGGATTAAGAGTACAAGTACGCAATATAATAATATCCGAATAGGTACTGGATATTATCTGAAAATATTTAGTATTATTACGATAACATTTATTACGTTTATCGTTATAATATAAAAAGCGATCAATAAATACTTAGTATTTTAGGTATTAAGCTCTAGTTACAAAATTGCACAAGATATCAATTGATATTAAATTTGTAGGTAAGGCCGTTTCCGATTAAGGGAAGCAAAAATGCCCTTTAATATTATGACTTAGTTTTTTTTTTCTACGCTCAGTTACGTCTAGTAAAGTAACTGTGTCAAGTTTGGTTGAAAAATTCTTTGCGGTTCCGCAGAAAAAAAATAAAAACGGAAATAATGAAATATGGTTTTTCTCCAAAACTATTTTACTTTAATTAACTATTATTTTTTCATTCTGTAAAGCTTAGTCAAGTTCATGTTTTAAGTGAAAATGGTATCTCTATATCTAACGATTATGCAAAAAATTGGTAAGTCAAAATTTTAATATATATATATTTTTACTTTTGTGAGAGATACCACTCTAATTGACATTTCTAAATAAGCCTTAGTTAACGTCCTGTAACACATATTAATTTGATGGATAAAATCGGAAAGCAAGTGTGTCAAAATGAAATAAATAACTGGGTTGGATTTTATTACATTTTATTAGTAAGCTATTCTAACACTTTCAAATAACCAAAGCATACATCCTCTTTACAAATAAACAAGATTTGACAGTTAGTGACATTTGACTTTTATTGTTATTGAAAATGTCATTATTTTCTAATAACATAAAAACTATGCATATATTAATATTTTTTGCTATTTGGTATATAAGCTTTACTTAACATTATACCAAATTATCAATTTAAACTAACTGTAAAATGGAAATTAAAAGACTTTTCGGGTATGACTTCATTATCTTGAAATTGTAATTACAAACTATTCTTTTTTCGCCACACATTAATCCTCTTTCTACCGAAATTAAAATAAATACATATTATGACAGTAATAAAGATGAATTGTTTTTTTTAAATGTAACATGACATTTCAGGGACATTAGAAAGATAACTCGTCTTTACAAAATGAATTCTAAAGCGAATGCAATCAAAAAAATATTTAGAAAGAAACCTACATCATTATATCACCTCACAATGATATAAGTAGCGATTTCGTATCTATCAAAAATACTTAATGAAGATGGTTCGTTGAATTTGGAATATGTGAAGGAAAATTCTAATATACTGAAACTGAAAGTCCAATCTCGCCATATTTCAAAAAAAAATTACAGATGCTTTATCGAATATGTCCCAAACAGCATTGGTGTTGGATCCATAAGGCGGCATTATTGTGAATGTGCCAACGGAATGCGAACAGTAGGGTGTTGTTCACACATTGCTGTCATTATTCGAGCCTTTGTTCCGAATCACTTTCGTGGTCACATTTTTGTAGAAGTGGCTGCAGATTTCGATTTCGTTTCTGGTTAGGTATCTAAGTTTACCGGACATCTAACAAATAAATATCCGAAAATACGCCCAATTCTTCCCAAAATATGTCCACGAAAGCATAGATCAAACAGTATACAGATGTAGACACTCCATACATTAAAATACGCCAAGCTAATTCATGCTGACGTCCAGACGGCGTTAGTGCGCAATGATAGCAATTCATGGTGACGGCTAGATGGCGTAAAAATCAGTTTAAGTGCAGTGCAACACTAGCGGCATCTACATCTTCTGGTTGTAAATAATTAGAAAGCATCGTATACTTTCGAGTATTACGTCAACGCAGCATAGATGTCGTTTTACGGAGCATTATACAATAATCGAAATGTTTAATCAAAATCATAAACACTAACACTAAACGTGACCGTACCTAAATGCTAAATCATTTATAAGTTTATTAATATGATGAGCACCTACGTAAACTGGTTTTAATTTAATTACACCTTTTGTTAAAAAACGAGAGTGTAACACGGCACGGCATTACGTACAAAGTGTAATTCCATCACTATTATTTCTTTAACTTTTTTTATTTTATTTTATTATAAATATACTTATTGATAATATTAAGCAACTTTTTGAAGTAAATAATACTTTTCCCTGAGATCTAGATACAGTGGGACCAAAAAGAATATAAATCAAAAAGTGGCAATACTGTAGTGTCGTCCCATTTTCTTAGATTGATTAGAATGGGACGACACTACAGTATTGCCACTTTTTAATTTCTACTATTTTTGGTCAGACTGTAGTAATATAGCTTGCATGCTTTAATGCAGTCGAAATTAAATTGAAAAAAATAGTTTATTGCTTGGTTTTTGTTAATTACGAATAGTATTTTGAAAGAAAAATCATTAATGAAAAATTCAAACTGTAGGTTTCAAATTATACGTAACATTTAATCGCAATGGTAATGGAAAAACAATTCTAAGCAGTAAAATTAAAATTATGTTAAGAAATAACATAATTAAAGAAAAAAACAAATTTCATAGAGAAAACTTACATTAGCATTTTTGAACGGATAAGGAGCCTTTTGTAACAAGATAGAAACAAATACCTCGATCGGTAGCGGGTTTATTTTTACATTAGTAACATTATAATAAGCAAGGGATTTCGGTATGCAAGAATAAATTTCATGTCGAAAAACGAAACTTGCAATAAGAGACGAGATTTTTTATGCCGGATGTACACACTCGCCAAGACAGGACAGGGCGAGACAAGCATGCCGTCCTTCATTTACTCATAGAGTTACAAAGTGACGGCATGCAGGTATTGCCATGTCTTAGCGAGTGTGCACAACCGGCATAAGTATGATCTGTAAATTTAAATCTCACTATCTGTATCAATTTAGTGTAGCTTGATTCTTTGTTAACTTGTAGTCCAAATATCCATTTAAAAACAAAAAAAAAGATATATTGACGTACACCGATTGGTCACGAAAAAATCACGATATATCACGTCGGGGGAGGGAGGGGTATAAGGAGACCTCACGTGTATTTTTTTACAGTGAACGAACTAAGAAAAAACCGGCCAAGATGGGCCAAGGCCATGTTGGGCCACGCTCAGTGCAGGGTTCCGTAGTTGCTCATCCTTCACAAGACACGGGCTTATAACAGCGGTTTTAAGCCCGAGGTTTAAGTTACGACACAGATTTCAAGTTCTATAAAAAGGTCATAAACGCCAAAGTAACTGTAATTACTTATTACCTTCTTGAAGTCAACTTACGTCTTTTTAAAGAAAATTATGAAATTTTGCGATAACGCAAAAACAGATAAACCGATTTTGATCAGTATAGTTTTCATTGAAAGTACTTATAAGGTCTAATTTTCATGAATTTTTACATATTTTTTTGACTCGTGGTTGAAAAGTTAGAGGAGGGGGACACTATTTTTTTTATTTTCGGAGCGAATATTTACACAACTTCGGACTTTATCAAAAAGTATTGTTTATAGACCCCTATTATTTTTAACAGACCTATTCAACGGCACCCCACACACTAGGGTTGAAATGAAACAAAAAAATACCCCCACTTTAGGTGTTGGAGAGGTATCCGAAAAAAAAAATTTTTTAGTTTTTATTTTACTGTTTTGTCGGCGTGATACATACACATACTCGTACCAAATTTCAATTTGGTACGAGTATAGTGCACAAGCCCTTATTTTATCATTTTAAATCAGACACAGCCGCGACAGCGGCCTATCGGTGTAGTGTAACTCGGGTCTCGGGTGTCGGTGACCTTGTAATACCGAATCTCGCTCGCCCCTCGACACGCACACATAGCCGCGAGTTTTGTTACTGCACACTAGTGTCGGTGTCGTTTCTTTTTACGCTAGTACCTATATATATATATTCTTTGAATCAGATGAGCTAGTATATTTATATGTATGGAAAGAAAGGAATAGGAAATAACTATTTTTAGAACATTCCAGTCAATAATAACAATGTCCTTCCTATCTATAAAAAAAAATCAAGGTTAATGAAAGATGATATCTTGGTAATTAAAGAGACCAATAGAATATTTTTTATTGCACACGTTTATAAGAAAAAAATATAAAACAATATAAAACACACTGATGTGTAAGAACAATGTAATGTAATTTAACCTTTTGAGCGCCACAGTCGGCTGTGGCCGTCAACAAAAAATCGTGCCCCTGACGCCAAGTCGGCCACTGTCGTCCAAATTTCAATGATCAAAAACTTTGTAATTCTAACCGCTTGGCGGTCAATAGGTTAAATCCTATCAAAAGCATAAAATGTTAAATAAGTGCCAAGTTCAATATCGCGTAAAACGTTGTTGACTTCACCGACAAATGAATTGAGATGCGCATGCGCCAAGTTCTTTGTCGTAATTTTTTTGAGAAGAGAGGTACTTACTACAATGTTTGCTACTTAGAATATAATAGAATAGAATACTCTTTATTGCACACCTCAAGAAGAAAGAAATACAAATACACTTATACTTAATAGTTAATATAAATTATAATAAACAATTATTAACTCAACGCACTTCTTTTACTTGGGGTGTAATTCAATATCAAGATTGAACTTGGCTCTTATTTAAAATTGATGGAATATCAATACTTATAATGATGTGTAAATTACTTAATTATTATTTGGTAATTAGGACATCTTTTAAATAAAGAATGAATTTTCCAAATCGGTTAATAAATAACGGAGTTCTGAGGTAACAAGCATAACTAATAATAATAAATAAAAAAAACGAAACACTGTTTTCTGTTTTTATTCTGTTTACACACAAATTTCCCCTTTCTAGGACACCTGGAAGTAGGTCAGGTTTTTGATTCCTAGTCAGTGAGTCAGTCAGTGGAAAAGATGCCGTTTTATGGACTTTAATGTCTCGATAAATATTTTACCCATATTTATAAGATTTGGGGTTTTAGCTGTTCTAAAGGATCTAAATATATAAGCTAAATTTATTTTTTTTACCTTTAAGAGTTGGAATTATGGAGGGGTCAAAATCAAAAGTGGCTTCAAACGGTTCGTGTAATATATATAACACACGGCTGCTGCTCGCCAGTTCCTGGGGTGAACTTGGCTGGACACGCTGCCGCGTGGTTAGAAAACTACGATCCGACCGAATAATGACAGCGGCACCACAGTATAGATGCTGGCGCGGGCGGCGCGGACGGCGCGGGCGGCGCGGGCGGCGCTGACCCGACTAGTTCACGTCGATCCGCTTGCATTGTGATTTTTTTTTTTTTTTTTTTTGGTTCCATGGTTGCTTGCGGGTCCGAAGGACCCTTTGCACTGCTGGTGCCAGACGTGCTACTCCGCTTGGAGAAGCACCGGAAGGTTGCATTGTGATGCGGGCCGAGCGCGTACTTAAGTAGACGTACGTACACGGCTCGCTCGCACACATACAAACCGCGTGGCGAACTTTTGTTCGAACATTTATACTACTGCGGATGTGGGAGACAAAGATGTCTCGGTGTATTTTAAAAGCATTCTATTTTATTGTTTATTTTTCTTTACTCATGGCAACAAATATCTTGACCCCCGAAATAATTTTTGGTACCCCAAACCAGTATCACCTAAAAATCATAAGGAAACCAAAAAAGAAATTAAGTACTTGCACCAAAATAAGATAGCCTAAAATTCCAATCGTTCTACCTATTTTAGTCATAACTCATAACTGCACTTCTAATTGTATTACAAATTATTGCGATATTAGCTTCTAAAATGATTTACTTAAAATCATTCGCGAGCCGAGCGAGCGAAGCGAGCGTACCTTGGTAGCGGACGGCGAAGCGTCAGAATCAGAACCGAACTGCTACCAGTAAAGTAGATTAATGGGTTAGGTTATGTATGTTAGAACTGCGACCACAACAGCGAACTGAGAATCGGGTCGAGCGAGCGCAACAGCGGCTGCGGTGCGGAGTTCGGGGGGTTGGTTGAGCGCACGTTGACCGGGCGGGGCTTACTAAGTTTGGCATCATTAAAAGGCCTTATTCCTTTTAAAATGCTGATTGTTTTAGACATTTTTCTCTATGATCAAACATGTTTCTTAACACATTATTGATGTTACTACCTGTACCTAGAACAGGGCTATTGGAATTTATTGGTATATATTTGAAACCTGCAGTTTGAATTTTTCATTGATAATTTTTGTTTCAAAAACCACTCGAAATTGACAAAATTCACGCATAAAACTGGTTTTTTCAACTGCACGCTATGTTACTACCTAGAACTCGGAGAAAAGTATTATTCACTTCAAAAAGTTGGTTGAAATTATCAATATTTTTGTCATATTATGAAAAAAAAATTAAAAGGAATAAGGCCTCTTAAACTTTATTTGGTTACATATGGGTAACATTAACATGCATACATTTTATGGCAATCATAGTGGTATATTTAGGTAAAAATAACGCATTAATTTGCTGGCTAAGAGGTTGTGATCATTTAATTAATTATATAGGGCTTTAAAATTTTATTTTTTAGGTTACATATACATTTGAATGTAGTTTCATATTAAAATGGTAATAAATTTCTGAAGAACGTTTCGTTTTTTTCGGTTTAATAATGACTATTGTGGAGTTATTTACTTTAAATAGGATAGCAAGTTGTACACGGTGTTAGTTTGTCTATCTTCTCCTGGCCTGGCACTCACTCAATTGCTGAAAGGTTAACTGGAAAAGATCCCTTATAGGGATTAGTTCGCTTTTATACCTATGTTCTTTGTAATAGATGTATTTTTAACTGTTTGTGTGTACAATAAAGTGTTTACTTACTTATAATTTTACATAAAATTGGTGTTTTAATTTGGTGCTCATTCACCATTTTTGGTAGCAAAAAGTGATTTTTATGCCAAGAAATTTTGCTTTATCTGGTGATCAGTAATATTTTACAACTTTTGGTTATCATTTAACATTAATTTTGGGATCAATTTTGATGCTCATTTATTACCTATTTTTGATTAGTAAAAAGTATTTTTCTTGCTGTTACATTTTAAATCATTTAAATATTATTATTTTACATTAAAAGTACTGTTTTCATTCCTATATACAAATATTTGCTTATGAAATAGTTGTATGAAGTTGTTTATAATAATTACTTTGATCATTCCTTATTTTCATAGCAGGAACTATAAAAATCCTTAGCTATGCACATAATAGTTTTGAAACTCTTAAGAATAAGCAGAGTAAGTATTTTGTTGTAAACCAGCACAAATAAAAAACCGTCTTGTGTTTATACCAGTGAAGAAAGAAGAGTGTAACTCTTCCTGTGCACATTTTCCCTGAAAAATATGTATAACTTGGATCGCTTCAAGTTGTGAATGAATAGGCATTTTCTAGGCAAGCATGCTCCATCTCAGGCCCTATTATCACTTAATATCAGGTGCAATCAAAACCAAACGCATGACTATCACTATCATATATAAAATTAAAAAAAACAGCGAGTTTATTTCTCGCTGGTGCTATTTGGTCATTGTTAGTTAATTGCTCAAACTGGGTACTAGTACTAGATGGGTGATTCTACACGTGTTTCAACCGCTGTCAGTCCGCTGTCAAAAATATTGAAAGTATGAGCTACACCAAGTTGGAGATTTTCATACAATGATATATATTTTTTTTATTTTTATTTATTTAATTCCTTATATTTCACAGCATAACAGTAGAACCAAATCACTGTGAAATTAAGACTAAACACACAGATTTAATACAAATATTACAACAATTAGCAATTAGAAATATACTGACGAAGGCCGTTCATCCATCATCTCACAGAACCTCAAACATTCATCGCACACATCCAACCATCCACCTGCAAACACATCACAGTTTGGTGCCGATTCTAAGAGCGAGTCTGTTACCATACTGCTTACCATAATTGATCTAATTTAAAGCATCTAAATGCCCCATTGCTTTGATATTTATGACAGCGAATTGACGGCGGTTGAAACGCCTATAGAATCACCCAGATATTTAAAAAAACATTTAAAATAATTATTTGATTTAGAAAATTTTAAGCTGTAACAGTAATACCTATATAAAATGGAAAGGAAAATTATTTAATATTAAATAAAAACACACACTCTCCAGCTTCAGGCACATTACTTCAGCCAGTGTTCAACTCTTGAAATTCTTCCCCGTTGGTAACATATCACCAAATGAATTGAATTGGAATGGCAATGGATTCTTAAATTCAATAACTATCCCTTTCATGTCTTCTGGATTGTTGTTCTTCCATGGCCATTCAATAGCACTTGAAACCTTTAAAAATTGCTTCCTGTTTTGGATGATCTATGCATGTCTTTTCCTTATCTTTTCACTTTAATTTAATGGATGATTTAACTTTAGATTCAAAACTTCTAATGAATGTTAACAGCACCCTTCAGATAGAAGACGAGCATGGCATTGAAAACACTTGTCAACACTTCTTGTTCATCCACAATGAGTCACAGATCACACTTTGAGCTCTGGACAAGACAAACTTTATGTTTATTAACGAACACAAATATGCACAAATATGGTATTCCTTCTTGAACTGTGTGAATTTCCTTTTAAATCTGAAAATAACAAATTCACTTGTGAACATGTTTTCATCTGTATGTGTCATGTTTCAAATTTTTTTTCGATTACCTACAGCTTGTAGGTATCTAAAAATTGTAACTCGGATGATACTTACATATGCTTACATCGATTGCATTATGATATATCGTAACTCGTCGTAATAGAAATCCCAAAGGAATTTTTCCATCATCAGAGAGATTCGAGCTTTTTAATTTTACCAGTCTCCTTTAAATTACATGGGAGGAGTTAAATATTAAGAAATGTACACAAACAAAGATCACGTTTACGTTTACATTTTACACTTTTGCCTGCTTTTGCCTATTTGTATACAAATACATACAAATATGACGGAATGACAGTGACATAATGACATTCACAGCGCTGCCAGACGAGTGCAAGCAGCACGGCTAGCATAACTTTGACACGCGACTCTTTCTCGCGCGGGATATACTACCTGTCTCTATCTGTACAGTACTATGAGATAGTGACGGATGATGCTATCTCGCGCGACATGAGTCTGATTCACCATAGAGATTCACATTAGATTATTGTATAATGTTTGCAAGCTTCTTTTCTTTTATCTAGATTAATACCGTAGTACCAACATAACTACGACTTGTCTATGATTGATACTTACTTTTTACGCTACTGAAATATCTTCTCAAAATAAAACATATTAGTCAATCTGAACTGATTTTATTCATTTTTAGATTTCCATTAAATAGAATAAACTGTGGTTTTCAAAATATTGCACCTACATAGTTCAGACTTTTATATTCTATTTTATTATTTCTCAAAGTCATTGTTTTTACTTATACCATAGTATTTAATTTTGAATTTACCGCCTTTATTGAGGGACACGTCGGTTCGCGTTACATACTCTGTAGTTGATAAAGTGAGAGAAATCTTTAAAACAATTCATTATGGAATAAAATATCTCGTTTGCTTATTTCTACTACTATCTTATATTCGGATTTTCATATTTTTTATTGCATAGAGTAAATATTATAATTCCGCAACAGGTATAATTAAGCGACATCTATTGGTATCGTATAAAAAGTGCCTACGCCTACCAATCGAGCTAGTAAAGTAGACGTTGTATGCAAAAATTTATAGGTGGCGTCAAAAACAAATATTGAGATATGTTTTTATTTTTACTTTGGTGTTTATATTGTGTGTGCTCGTTAATTTTCAATATATTATAGTTTCAGAAATTAAATTAAGTAAAATTGAAAGGTTTTGGCGTAATCTAAAGTAAAACAAAAAGATCATCTGCAACGAACGATACTACTAACGATATCTTGTGTGGAGTAGCAGAACTATTCGGCCGAAGTATGTGGTGTCGTACTCTGTTATAATTCCTTTCTCTATGACGAAAGTGAAGCGGTTGAACCGCTCGAATAATGACCCTGCTATTGTTTATTATTTATCGCACGCAAGATATTTGTCCAAAATCGTTCGGCCTGCTGCAACTTTAAGCGGACTTTTTTTGAATCACGGAATTCACGTTACTGTCAATGAAGATAGCGATGAGGATTAGAATAAGTGTATTTTTTTTTTCATTACGTAACTAAAAAGGTGACATTTTCTAGCAAATGTCACTGTAACTGTCAAATCTTGTTTATTTGTAAAGAGGATAATTATGTTTTAGTTATGTAGCAGTGTTAGAGTAGTTTACTAATTAAATAGTAATGAATTCCAGCCCAGTTATTTATTTCATTTTGACACACTTGCTTTCCGATTTTATCCATCAAATTAATATGTGTTACAGGACGTTAACTAAGGCTTATTTAGAAATGTCAATTAGAGTGGTATCTCTCACAAAAGTAAAAAAAAATATATATTAAAATTTTGACTTACCTATTTTTTTACATAATCGTTAGATATAGAGATACCATTTTCACTTAAAACATGAACTTGACTAAGCTTTACAGAATGAAAAAATAATAGTACATTAAAGTTAAATAGATTTGGAGAAAGACCATATTTCATTATTTCCGTTTTTATTTTTTTTCTGCGGAACCGCAAAGAATTTTTCAACCAAACTTGACACAGCTACTCTACTAGACGTAACTGACTGTAGAAAAAAAAATCTGTCCATTATCACGAAAGGGCATATTTTCTTCCCTTAATCGGAAACGGCCTTTCTGTTGAAATGCAATAATCCTTCTGTCCGTTTTGTTGTACGTAAGCATCATTAATTAGAGTATTAATTAGAGAATATTTACTTAAACTTAGCAAGCCAAATTAAATGCCAAAACCAATCCACGTAAAACTCGAAGTGATCGCCTTGGCCAAAACCGGTCGAAAATAGATATAGAGATACCATTTGTCGGCCTCCTCGTTAGATCGACCGAAGACAGGCGGATGAATGCGGAAAGCTGAGGACCGGTTAAGGTGGCGCCAATTAAGGAAAATTAAGCCTATTTCTGTCGGAACATATGGAATCTGTTTTTTATGTCATAGGGGGCAAACGAGCAAACGGATCGCCTGATAGAAAGCGATTACCGTCGCCCATAGACACCTGAAATACCAGAGTAGTCACGAGTGCGTTGCCGGCCTTTCAGGGAGTACGCTCTTTTCTTGAAGGTTTGAAGGTCGTATCGGTTCGGGAAAGCCGCAGACTATTCATTCCACAATGCAATCGTGCGAGGCAGGACATAATTAGAAAAACGCACGGTTGTGGACTGCCAACTATCTAAGTGGTGAGGATGAATTCAGGGCTGAATACGATATATACTTACGTCAAATGCAGCCTGGCTCTGCGGCATATGCCTCAGTCTGTTTCTGAGCCAGGTGAAACCAGTAATGGCGGCGTCCCACACATGCATGTTCTCTTCGTAGCGGAGGAACCTCAGAATATTGAAGCCGAAATTGTAGCTCATCCTTTCAGACCTCATCAACGCAAACACGTCGTCGACGACCTAGGAATATAGACTATACTATTTTCTGGGATTTACTTAGAGATAGAGTAGTATAACAGGTAGATATTTTCATAATTCATGATATTTTACAGCAAAATAAATTATATCCTAATTTAGTTCACTTGATAGAGCATCCATTTGAACTTCAAAAGCTATGCGAGGAAACTAATTAACTGCTAATTCTAGATTTCATGAATACTTCAGATTTTAGATAATTTCCTATTTATCCAAAAGCTGGATCATTGTATTGTATAAAGACGAAAGCACAAATAAATAATTAAATGCTTAACCAAGACTATGTCTTCCGCCAGGTTATATATGTAAATTATTCTTGTTTTTGTTAGGAATGGTTCGATATACTATTGTGGTTTTACCACATTAAAAAATAATTAAACAATCCATATCTCTCAAATAACAATGTTTTGCAAATATTAAAAATATGGATGTTTACTTCTAAACTGAATCCAAATTATATGGCATTGCCTTAAAAATCCTTGCGTATTGGTTTAGAATTACTAAAAAAACTGAACCTTAAATTATCGACTGTCTTGTAATACGCCATGGTAATTGTACCATGTAGGAATTATTTTCTTTGTACTATAAGTACGTATTTACTTCGCCATTTTACTAGCTATTGCTTAAAATTAGTAAGTTGTTACAATATACATGTACATCTTTTGATATTTTGCCTGCAGATACAGATACTGATATTGTCAGTATCTGTATCTGCAGGCAAAATATCAAAAGTTTTTCTTATAGTACAAAGAAGGTAATTCCTTCACGTTTAGTTAAATAATTCGTTTGCTATAAGCTTATACTCACTTGAGCACGGTTCAAATAATGAATTGTTTCCCTTTCGTTAAGCAGAGCTTCGGCGATCAAGTTCCACGATCTCTCATCATATGTCACCCTGTAGTGTCCTTCACAAACAAAGCGACGTTATTAAACAAACATAAAAAGCAAATTTTTTATTTAATATCTTGATCATAAGGCCCATTTTTCTAAAGGTGTACCCCATTTTTTTTTTAATTTTCGATATTTTGGGTATTTCCTAAAAAAAAACTGTCCCAAGTTTTTTCGTTCTATTCCGTTACCATTTCCATATAACCTAACTACAGCGGTAACGGAATGGAAAAACAAAAAAATTATGAATATTTTGGGACAGTTTTTTTCTCCTAATTAGATCAAAAGAGCTCGTGATTCTGAGTAGAAAATATCCAAATATCGAAAAAAAAAGTGGGGTGTACAACTTTAGAAAAAAATGGCCCATAACAGTTATTTTATATTCTACGAAATTCTGCTTACTTACTATTTAGTACTAGGTAAAAATGTATTGTATCTGAACATTCCATGGTCTAGAATTAGAATAGACTCAAGAGGTGGTGGACAAATCCCATATAACGGTAGACCGGTAATCTCTGACATATAAAGTTTGTTACAGAATAATAGTACATTACATACATAGGGCGGTGAATTCGTGAATGTTCCAGGTCGCAGGTATTTGTGGTCCTACCCAAAGGTGAGGGCCATAAATATGCGACCTCGGGCTTTACGAGTTACCGTCCGGAGTTTGTCAAAAGCTTTACGTCATTGGCCAGGACGGCGGTTTGGCTTTACAGCTGAGTGCGATCTTAGTTCTTGAGACATTTCGACACAAGGTGCATTAGTAGAGAGAAGAAGAAAAAAAACAGATCCTCCTAGATATGAGAGTACCTAATAGAAGAAAGAATTAAGTTTTATGAACATCGCTGCAATTTTACTTACCGTGCTGCAAGTTGTTGAAAATAACCCATTCTTCACCAACAGTCTTAGACAACTCCAAGGTTGCTCCTGACATCATTGTTGTGGGTTTAAGGCTCTCGAAATTCGGGTTACTCTTGGTTGAGTAGGTAATAGGGATTGGATAGATTTGACCCGTGGGGGTAGCAGTCGGGCTTAAGAAGAATCGCTCCTAGAACATCAAAGATTTCTTTATAGTTTTAATATTCCTATTTGAATTTGCGATGAGATTTGCGCAACTCAGGTGTAATTCTAATGTCTTTTGAATAACCATCTATATTTTTATCCGAAGCATACTACTATCTCGAGGAACTGTCCCTCTAGGTCCACAGAAAACCTAGCAAAGCCCACAGTGTTCCTAAGTGGAGCCCATTTTGGGTGCATATCTCTCATGTTATGGAAAACCCGTAACTATATTATGTGCTATCGCGAATAAAGTTTGTTCGTGTTATATTCAAAGTGAAATTCTTCATTACTGGATTTTGAAATATTGTTGTTTCTGTGTGGTCTTACTTGTTTCAAAGACATTGCTCCAGTTCCGTGGTTTATCTCCACTTCCAGAATAGGGGCACCCGCTTCGTTGACCCAGATTCGGTAGAACTCTTCGAAATTAAAACCTTGATATTCACTCAGCGTACCGTCTTCTTCAATAGCTTGAGCAAAAGCGTTGTATAAGTCGAACTGATCGGTGGCTTCAAAGGCACTGCAAATTATATCACATTTAGAAAAGTCTCGTTAAATATATCTCCACACTTAACTGATAAAGTTAAAGTGTACTATGTAATGATGAGACATTGGATGTTACCTTGGCTTCAAAAACAATTTCAACATAGTAACCAATAAGATGTATATAGATAAATACGAGCATATATATTATATAGATAAATAACAGTAATTTGTCATAACTTATATTTGCAAGTCACTAACTTGTTAGTCAAGAAGTAATTGCAAGCCTTCCTGAAAGTGGCAGGAGTAATCATGTCACTGATCATTCTGAGGAAGGCAGCGCCCTTGGAGTAGCTGACAGTGCCGAAGTGGCCGGTGACTTCAGAGGGGGAATTGACTTCGTGGGTGAGGGGAACAGTGCTTCCAGAGTCGAAGGCGAGTGAGCCTTGAAGGTAGCGTGAGTTGATGTGGTCGTCGTATTCGTACTCTGGGAACATCTGAAAAAGAAATCCTTAAAGACGTTGTAGTTTTAGATTTTGCGTTGGAAAATCAGCATACCAATGAATTGAGCAATTACGTAGCTATTACTGAAAAGTTTCCATTTTAAGCAACTTTTCCATATAATAATATCAAATGTTTTTTTTTTCTAGTTTACTGCATCAGACCTTTTATGTTAAAAGATCTTTTATTAAAATGCACATATTTCCGCGTACTCGAGTATCATGCAGTAATGAGAAAATATTAACATTTTTAATCTTTATGAATCATGTAAATAAGTCATAATCATGACATCTTTCACAACTAGGACTTGCCTCATGCGTAGCGATATAGCCGAAATAGCTAGCGAAACCTTCGTTGATCCAAGTGTCGCTCCACCAGTAGCAAGTGATCAGATTGCCGAACCACTTGTGGGCAAGCTCGTGAGACACCAGAGTTCCCGCGTAGTGCTCATTGCCCATTATTGATTCACTAGTGTTCACGGTGAGGTATAGCTCCCTACGAAATAAAAATAAATTCCATGTTTTTTTTTGTAAAACTTTGGGTCAGTTAATTGAAAATCCAAATTACTAGTTTGGTTGTTGGATATTTTTTTAGCCTACGTTATTAATCTATCGTATTAGAAAAAAGTTGATAACGACTCTGTCTTTGACTTATATTCGTTGTAATGATTATTAGCTCTGATATCGTAATTTTATGACTTGCATAATAACAAGTCTGCAATATGCGGCCTATAAAGGTATCATAATTATATTTTACCTGTAGCTAACCATTCCCCAGTTTTCAGTACCAGCAGAAGCCCAATCGGGAGAAGATATGTGATCATTGAGCAAATTGGGATGCATCTCTCCATAAGGAACTCCGAAGTATTCGTCAAAGAATCTGGTCAACTTAACAGCCAAATCCAAGGCATGTTCGCCAATTCCTACGGTGTTTGATCTACCGATGATCCTAACAGGAGGAGTGAAAGAGGTGTCCTCGGCAATAACGGTGAAGGTCTCACTGACAAGGAAGGTAACGAGGTATGCAGACATCTTAGGAGTCACTAGGAAATTAGTACGAATACGTCCATCGGGCAAGCTGAAAATAAAATAATATACAATGTGTCAAACAAGCAAAATAAAGTTGCTTTGGAAATTGTAATACGTTAAGACATTAAGTAGTAAAAATAAAATTGGGCAAGTGCGAGCCCAACTCGCGCATGAAGGGTTCCGTACCTATACATATATATATATAATCTTTAAAAAGTTTGTTGTATGGGAGCCCCCCTTAAATATTTATTTTATTTTATTTTTAGTATTTGTTGTTATAGCGGCAATAGAAATACATCATCTGTGAAAATTTCAACTGTCTAGCTATCACCGTTGTTGAGATACAGCCTGGTGACAAACGGACGGACGGACGGACGGACGGACGGACGGACGGACGGACGGACGGACGGACGGACGGACGGATGGACGGACGGACAGCGAAGTCTCAGTAATAGGGTCCCGTTTTTACCCTTTGGGTACGGAACCCTAAAAATTAACCTCTTACATTTAGCAGACGACTACATTTGTGCAACTCGTTCAAAATGCATTGACAAAGTAAGGTCAAAACCAGATGTAATAATGCAGTTAGCGATAGCGATATTATGCAAGTAAAAACCTACACTTCAGTGCTTCCAATAGCTGTGTTGGCGAAGACAGCATCATAACTAGCTGGGCTAGACAAGTGAAGTTTGAAAGTGGCCTTGAAAGCCGGCTCATCCCAGCAGGGAAAAGCTTGCCGTGTGCTGTATGGTTGGAAGTGACTGGCAGCGTATATTCTGTAAAATGATAATAGTAAAAAAATATGAGAAAGTCTCCTATGAACTGTAATAAGTGTCAGCAAGCAAAAACGCACTTAATGGGAAGTGGTCATCTTTTCCCAGGAATATGTGGAGCACCAAAGGAACCACTCATATTATGTATTATGTTGTCATTTGAGTAAAACATTTCGCTACTAAAAAACTTAATATCTAGTTAACAATAAATAATAGGCTCTCATAATAAAAGTCAATCCAAGAGCGCGCCTGCCTGGCTTTGACCAAGGACGATGGAACTTGTGGTTTTGGAATTCCCTATCACCAAAATCAAGGGAAAGTTTGAGGACCTCGCCAAACCTCAGGGAAAGGGGCATACAATTTTTGAACAAGGCTAACCTCAACCCTTAGTTTGAGTTTTTGTACTTTACATTTTATCCAATGACTGTAAAATAATTCCAAACGATAATTAAATATAAAAGTAAACCAACCTTTCAACGTTATTTTCGTCACTATAATAACCTCTCCAGATACCTCTCTTCATGGGACCAATGTTCATCTCTTTAGAATACTCAATGGAAAGCGTGTATCTCTCTCCATTGACAAGGGTCTCATCTAAGTTGATGATGAGGAAATGGTTCTCTGGCTGGGTGGTAAAAGGCTGCGATGTGTCTACAGCCACTAGAAGTCCAGTTTCAGTTAGAACACTGACAGCATTGATGCT
Organism: Apotomis betuletana; assembly: GCA_932273695.1. Lineage (NCBI taxonomy): Eukaryota > Metazoa > Arthropoda > Insecta > Lepidoptera > Tortricidae > Apotomis > Apotomis betuletana. The sequence continues at coordinate 24,471,943 of OW026306.1, forward strand.
GTCTACGTTAGCATGCAGGACGATCTTGTCAACGTTGTCTTCAACTGCCTGCAACATAAAATTATTAAAAATTGTGCCGATTCTACTGTCACTCAAAACAGCATTTACCAAACTTATTGACTAGTTGCTCTTGATGTAGATATTACTAGTGAAAATTTTAATTTTGAGCTGTAAGGCCTTATACATTGTCGATGAACTACTTATCGTCCAAATAAGGAAAACTTTAAATTGAAACCGATAAATGAGCACCTTTTTAGTAAATTCAAATATATCAAGATATTAACTACTAACCTGAATAACAATGCTCACTCTTCCATCATAACTGAATGGCCTATCCGTACGCTCAGCGAAGTACAGATCTATGAAGATGTCATAATCTAAGGGAACCACGTTTTTCGGTAAACGATAATTCACTTCGTTCCTGTTGACATCTGTAAGAGCGACGGCATCAAGTTCCCTTTGCAAGGAAACAGGGTTGTCACCCTTGACTAGCGCTATCAGCACTAAAATCAAGGCGATCGGAACACGGGACATTTCTGGAAAGATTTTTAATCAGTGTTTAAATATCATAATTGCATAATGACCGTCGGTTAAAATCTCACTACTAAACGATACGCCTACGGTAATCATGCTTTTATTTAAAGTACGCTACAATAATTAGTTCTGCATCATCCTTTACCTACAGCGCATAATATGTGAAATGTGATGCATGTCTAAGATTGTAAACAATACGTAGTCAAATTATCTTATATATATATTTATATATATTATAGACAGGAAATATTAGGACAACGTACGTACGTAAAACTACAAACAATCCATAAATCTTTTGAGTAGATAGGTTAGATATCAGAATAGGATAGGCAAAAATTTATAAGGATATTTATTCATAGAGGCAAGAAGACTAGGAGTTAAAAGTCTGAATGAACACTTTTCATCCTACTACGCGAGCGAAGCCGCGGGGTACCGAAATAGTCTCCAATAAAACCGTGTTCATTTTTGCATTGGCAGCGGGATCATAATAAGCAATAATAAATAATAAAAATAATAAAATGTATTTATTCAAATAATCATTTCAGCCATATTACATTTAAACATCATATCAAAGGAATGAGATAGCTGTGGGTACAAATTAATTGAAACAATATCTAGATATTGAAATAAACAGAGAAAAGTATAGGTAATAATAAATAAATATTAAGGGACAATCTTACACAAGTAGGACGAGAACATAAATATTACTGACCTGTTACCAAAAATGTCCTATACGATGAGTTGACGCAGATGAAATGGCAATAGAAGATATTATTTGAATGTAATCACAATACGTTGTCATAATATCAGATAATATTTTTAGGTGTTTTTTTTATCATAAGCCTTTTATCGAAAATTTATAATTTAATTAGTCAAGATTAAAATCAATAAAATTCAGATAAGAGAACGGGATCTTATAAGAACAAGAATTATACATAGTTTTAGGTATGATTTTGGTACGTTTTCTTTCTTAATCTCTTTGTAGGTAAACAGATAGCAGTGTTTTCTGTTTTCTGTGAATCATAATTTAATAGTAATTTACTATTATCTGACTCACAGATCTTGGTATAATAAAGATCTTAGTACTGCTTAAAAATTGTATGTCCTTTTTGGTTGGCAAATAAAACGTAAATGTATTGTAAAAATAATTTATTTGGTAACTAAATCAGTTTTTCTTACATCGATAAAACTTAACTATGGAAATATTGACATGACAGCTTTCACATTCTCCTCTAATGAAGTCGCTACAATGTTCAATACATTGTCAGAAGACATGTTGCCGGCACAGATATTGAAGTTCAATTAAAGAAATTAAAATAACTATTTTAAATTAACCGATAAAGTGAGCCATGACAGCAATTAGCAGGAGAGCAAGAGGAGCAGTGATGGCACCGGCGGCGCTCCTGGCCCGGAGGAAGGAGTAGATGTCGGTGACGACAGTGTTGCCCCACTGGATGTTGGCGATGGCGGAGTCCACAACGGACCTGGCGTTGGCGAAAGATGTGCCGAGCTCCACTTGATTCTCGTAAGCCCAGACTTGGAACTGTAAAAGAAACATTGAGCAAATTATTTAAAAAAGGTCGTTCGGGAATAATACGTTTGTTTAGGATATAAGTGTATCATATTTTATCATTTTGCAATAAATGCGGCGATGTTTCTTCATTGCTACATGATAACAGAACCAAACAACAAAATATAGTTTTGCGATGGTGTAAGGGTAAGGAAGAACGAATTATAAGAAGTAAGTATATAAACTGCGAAATGTCTGCATGCCACTGGCGCCAATAATACTCATATTGTTCGTGCATAAAGCAATTCGCATATTAACGATATACAACAATATGAAAGTGTGTAAAAAACCTATCGCCACAATTAACGTTAATACATACTAACGGAATCGAAAGAAAACAACTATATCAAAAATTAACGAACTGAAATAAAATAGGATCCGCAAAGTAACCTAATTCATAATTATTTTATGTTAGAAGACCATTCAACTTGGAAGTGTTAAATAAATATATACTTACGTCACTAATGTCTTCGAAGTCAGTCAAGTAAGTGGCCAGTGCGTTGATGGCAACGTTCAGCCTGGCGACACCACCGTACCTGCAATAACAATATAAATTTAAGTCCTAGTAGAATTATCACTGACAGAGTGACGACATTTAATAATGCACTAGCCTTTCAAAGTTATCTCTTCACTTATTCTGCCGTCTAAAGGTTATCTGGAAGAGATCGCCCTTTAGCGTTAATACCTCCAGTTGTTACCCTACTTCATATTATTTCTCTGTTGTATTCTTTGTCATGTGGTGCACAATAATGAATATTTATACTATTACTAGTGAATAATAGTGAATTTTATCATGATTACTGAATATTTTCTACACAATCAAAAATAATCTAAATAATCAAATAGCAGTTAAAACAATAAAATAGTTTGAAATTACAAGTCAGTGATACACCTTTAAATAGGCCAAAGCAGCTGGTCAGGCACAAACGGTAAAAAAATAACAACAATTACTTACTGAACCCTGATGTGGGGTAGGTAATCGTAGACGAATTTGAGGACACCCTTCAGGTTCTCCCTGTTGCCTTGGAGGGCGTACTGGAAGGCGTTGGTCCTGTCGTGGTAGCGGATTTTGTCGCTCCACAGAGACTGGTCCAGGTAGCTGCAAAAACGTAGGATGAGCATAAAAACTCATTAGATTTTCTATTAATTTAAGAGCTCGAGCGGGGATGGACAGAGACTAGAACAAGAAAAAGAGAAAGAAGCGCGGCCAATAGGTTGGCGAAAGAGACATGGAACTGGAAGAAATCCATGTGTTGGTTATTATAATTAAAAACTAATATAAAAGCTGAAAAAAATGTGCACTCAAGTTAAATGTGAAGAGCTTATTCAATCGAAGATTCTTAACAAATTGAATGAGGATTTATTTTCCATGACATGTATTGAGAGCGATAAGAATATAATTGACTTACTGCGCAAGCCTGTCCTCATCGTTGGTGCAACCGAGGGCTCTGAGAATGACGACCATGTCGGCAGCGTTCTCTGACGTGTTGTACTGGTTGAACAGGAAGTTGTAGTCGGTGGCATCTCCGTGCCTCACACCAACGCAGTAGACGTAGCGCCTTGCGTTCACGGGCACCCTGCAATAAAACGTTTTATTGAAAACATTACTTTTCATGAAAAACATCCATGTGCCGTCTGATGAATCAGGTAATTCAAAGTTAAGTTCAACTATTGTAATAGAAGAGAGATTATTATACATATTCTATTATTTTATTATATTCTATTATATTACTTCTATGCCCACAAGCCAACAGGCTGCGTCTTTGGTGGTTAGGTTAGGTTTCTCCTTTAAAATTATCCTTAGCTTCAAAGTAAGAGAAATATAGTTATTATATTAGACAATCTTTTAAAACTGTTTTATAAAATAATATATTAAAGACAAGATTTTAACTGAGCAGCGGAGCGATGTGATAATAGTTCGAAAATTAACTTACAAGTTGTTGGCGTTATTCTTGAAAGCGTTCCACTTCTCCAAACTGTTAGTTATGCAGCCCTCATGGCCGAGGTTGCAGACGTAGTTCAAGATCTGCATGCGGCCCAAAATCCTGGAGGTGGAGTCAGTAGCCAGCTCTTCGTATCCCAGAGATTCGACGGCATACTCCATGAGCTCGAGCAAGTAAGCCTGAGGCATAATTTTTATCATTACATTGAGTCATCAGATACTTTTCATCAATGAGAACAACAACATTTATAAATATAATATGAAAACGCATTTAAATCAACTTAAGTGCACTTATTTGGAACCCGCTTTATTTTGTCTTTAATTAGATCGAATATGCGCCAAAAGAGCGTTATTTTTCCTAATCAATTATAATTTATTTTGAATTATAAAAATCAAAAACTAAGTAGCATTACAAAAAACGTAATTTTACCGTTTATGAGTTAAAAACAAAAATTAAATATGTAGGTGTTTTGCTTACGGAAAACGCATCATAAGCAGCAGGGATGTGTTCCAATCGGCGTCTGATCAAGTCAAGCTGACCAAGAGCACCAGCCCATACGTAGTAGTCATCTTCCTGCTCCAAGAAGGAGATCACGTCGAAAGCACGAGAGATGGTGATGTCGACGTTGTCGCCGGCACGCACAAAGTGGAGCACATCGTTGACGAACTAAAAACGGTAAAAAAAATGGTTGCCTGTAAAGTCGGTTTTACGGGCGAAGGAAGATTTTACGTGACAACGTCTTATTCTCGGTAGAATATTTATTGATATGAATATTATTAAATTGCACAATAGGAACAATGAATGAAAATAAGAATTGCACAAATTTTAACTATAGAAATATATTTTGTTCCTCTTCCCTCTTCCCTCTTCCCTCTTCCCTCTTCCCTCTTCCCTCTTCCCTCTTCCCTCTTCCCTCTTCCCTCTTCCCTCTTCCCTCTTCCCTCTTCCCTCTTCCCTCTTCCCTCTTCCCTCTTCCCTCTTCCCTCTTCCCTCTTCCCTCTTCCCTCTTCCCTCTTCCCTCTTCCCTCTTCCCTCTTCCCTCTTCCCTCTTCCCTCTTCCCTCTTCCCTCTTCCCTCTTCCGCCCTCTTCCCTCTTGTTACAGTAATGCTCGATGAATGAAAATAAGAATTGCACAAATTTTAACTATAGAAATATATTTTGTCTCTCTCACTCATCAACCGTGAGCGGCGGGCGTTACATTTTTTCATGAGTGACTCCGAGCGCAACCTAAATTAAGACGTTGTCACGTCAAAAAATATTAACCAAGGAAACCTTTTTAAGAACAAGGTGCTGTTGTGTATATCAGGTAAAAAACGGCGAGTATGTTAAATCTTATTTACCGTCAAAATAATCTTATTGTCGAAGATTAGTAATTACCTGAGCCCTGTTCAGCTTCGGGAATTGGTCCTTGTTGTTGCGAAGAGCGGCAGCAAGCATTTCCCAGTTATGGTCATCGTAGTTAACACGGTACAAACCTGTTTAAAATAAATAATTATATTTCCTATTGTTGCAAGGAATTTGATTCAGCTAGTCAGATTTCTGACAATTTCAATTCAAAGTTCCAGTAACTTACCAGACTGTTGGAGGTTGAATACAACCCAGTTGTGTCCAGCAGGCATGTTCACAGTGGTAGAGGCAGTAGTGAGAACTTGGGAAGGCTTAGTGCTGAAGTCGGGATCGGCACTGTGAGTCCAGGTGAAAGGCACTTGCCACAAGTTGTTGGGAATAGTACCAGTGATGAGGAATCGACGCTGGAAAAATATAAAAAAAGGACTGTTAACACTAGCTATACACCAATGAGATTTTATGAGTAATCAGTTCACAGGTAATTTTTGATCAAATACACGGATCTTATTTTAATGAAGCGTACCTGAGTAACAGTGATTGCACCAGTTCCCATATTGACATCGACGTTCAAAACGGGAGAGCCAGGGGTCTGAACCCAGCTGTCAAAGACTGCTCCGACATCAATGTTTCCGTAGAGCTGCGCGAAGGAAGGGTCAGCGGCCACTGCAGATCTGAATGCGTTGTACATGTCGGTGGGTGTACCAAGGCCGTAGGCGCTGGAAAAAAGTGTGTGTTATAAAAATGCAAATTGGATTGATTGGCATATTTGGCATAGTCCGGTACAAGGGGAATTTACTTATCAGAATTTTTGTGACTTTAAAATCGGTATTTGTTCTTAAGATGAACTGAACATCGGGAAACTGATTAAAAAATCGATACAATTAGTCATCGAATCAACTATAGGCAAAGGAAATGCGTGTACATTAAAAAAAAAACCGGGAACGTTTGGGACTGGTATTGTTGAAATGAAACATACCTAAAAAATTACTTACTTATCTTGCAGGTAGATCCTCAAGGCGTCCCTGAAAATAGTAGGTCCAACGAAATGCTCCATCATTCTCAAGACAGAGGCACCCTTCGCGTAGCTTGTGGTACTGAAGTGAGCAGTTATAGAAGCGTTGTTGTCGACCGTGCTCAAGTTCATGGGGGTGGCACTAGCGAAGGCATCCCAGTTCAGAGCGCTGTGGACGTAGTCTACGACGAACTGATCAGCCAGCTCGAAGGAGTTATCAGCCTAAAAATATTACACAGGTATGAGCATTGAGCATGAACAGTAGCAATGTTATTACCCATCAGTTGTCAGCCAATACGTGCAGTTTACTTTACCAAATTACTTTTAGTAAACAAATTAAAGTATTACTTACAGCATGAGCAGAGAAGTATTCAAAGAAGCTGGCATAAGACTCGTTAAGCCACAGGTTGCTCCACCAGAAGCAAGTGACAAGATTACCGAACCATTTGTGGGCCAACTCGTGGGCCATGATGGTAGCGATGTAAATCTTATTAATGATGTTGGTGTTTAGAGGGTCGTACAAAAGATAAGCCTCCCTAAAATAAATTGAAAAAAATCAGGTCAGATTATTCTTATGAAAATAATATACGCAATATGTACTTTAAAAAAATCATATCTATTCTAAAATGTACTATATTTCACAAGATACACCATCAAGTAAAATTAAGTTTTGTATTTTGTATTCCCGAAAAGCATATTTATCGTGAAAGTGGAAGAAGCATTATTATTATTATTTACCTATAATTAACCATTCCCCAGTTCTCCATGGCACCAGCAGGGAAGTCAGGCACAGCAATGTGATCATTCTTCATGTCTGTTCCCTGACCCATGTTATAATAATCGAAGTTGTAGTATTCGTTCATCTCATTGGTGATCTTAAGACCGATCTCATGGGCGAAGGCGTGGTGAGCAACGACTGATCCAGGGCGGGAGACGATTCCGAAAGGTCTGCCAGGCTGGCTTGAAGTATTGGACTCGACGAAGTCACTGACGTGGAAAGCGATGAGGTAGACGGAGATCAATGGAGTAGGCAAGAAAGTCTCTCGAACGCGACCTTCGGAAACACTGAAAAATAATAAAATATTATTGATTAACTTTAGTTGTCAATTATTTATTTTGATTTAAGTAAACATTGTTTACAATACAATAACAGCGAATATGTGAACTTACGTGATAGTGAGAGAATCGTTGATAGCCATGTTGGAGTAAGACTTGCTGAATTGAGCATCACGGGTGATGGAAATTACGAATCTTGACTTGAATTGGGGCTCGTCGAAGCAAGGGAACGCCTTCCTCGCGTGGTAGGGCTGGAACTGGGTGGTGGCGTATTCACTGTAAAGGATCATAATTGTGTAATAGGTATACAACATTTGTTTAAAAACCGGCCAAGTGCGAGTCGGACTCGCGCACCGAGGGTTCCGTACAAACACTTTCCATCCCTAAGTGGTTAAGTTAAGTTTGCACCTGGTATGTACCATATAAATTAGGTGCAAAGTTAGGTATTTAAAAAAAACTACTTACTAGATCTCGTTCAAAACAATTTTCGTTGGTAGTTTTTATAGCAATGTACATTATATGTTTTTTTTTAGATTTTTCATTTTCTTATTTTAGAAGTTAGAGGGGGGGACCAACTTTTTTCCACTTTGGAAGCGTCTGTCACGCAAACTATTCGGTTTAGAAAAAAAATATTTTAGAAACCTCGATATCATTTTTGAAGACCTATCCATAGATACCCCACACAAAAAAAAAATTGAGTTTCAGTTCTAAGTATGGGGAGCCCCCAATATTTACTATTATTATTTTATTTTTGCATCAAAATCTTAATACGGTTCACAGAATACATCTACCTACCAAGTTTAAACAGTATAGCTCTTATAGTTTCGGAAAAAATGGCTGTGACATACGGACGGACAGACGGACAGACAGACGGACAGACGGACAGACAGACATGACGAATCTATAAGGGTTCCGTTTTTTGCCATTTGGCTACGGAACTCTAAAAACGAAATTGTGATACGAGTAAGCCAAAACGTTTAACTTTTTTTTTGCTTTCGTTATAATAAGCACGATGAATATGAAACATCTCTCACAAAAGTTTTAATAAGGTGAATCATTTATATAGTCTAGGCATTTTACTAAAGCAAGTTTGAATTTTGACTTAGACTTTCGTCTAAACTGAATATGAGGAAATTGATTATTCTTAACTTACCGCTTCTCGCCATTAAGGTAGTAGTAGCCCTTGTAGAATCCTCTGTCAAACTGGTTCTCATGGATATTTCCACGGAAGCTGACAACGATGGTGTACTCGCCGGCGGGAACAGGAGAGGCGGGATTGATGATCAACAGCTCATAGTAGCGGTCGACCTCAAAGGGATTCTCGAGATTCAGGGGCACGGCGTTGTTGGCAGCGTCGAGGAGATTCACCCCGGTAATGGCGGCTACATTTTGATGGAGCACGATTTCTTCAAGAGGCTGACCCGAAATCTAATCAACAATTTATATAATCGTGATTTATGCAATGCAACAGAGCATATGACAGAGATAGCAGATTAACTCATCAAATAAAATACAATACAACAATTGTGTGAGTCATTATCAGTAATTTGTAGTCAGGTAAGTGGTTGAAGTTTTTGTAAAATACTAGGCAACGTTTTTAGAATGGAAAATATTTTACTTAACGCTATTGCTCCATAAAACATGCGATGAGCGTTCCAGAGAACGTCAGAACTTTAGTTTAAACTAGATATTGCTTCCAGTAAGTTTGTATTGCCATAGAATTTTTATTCTAAAAGGAGTGTCTACAATTTCGAGCGTGTTTAGACTAATTAGCGTTATTATTACCTTTGCATTACAACTCTATAACGATGAATATTGTAATCATTATTATTTAAAGTCATGAACAGCTTCGTCATGTTCGATTGAATATTAATCAGTACGATAATGATAAAATATACTATCAATTATATTGATGCTTATTGAACCAGTTAACTTATCAAATGATTAATGATTAGTAGCTAATCCTCATTTTATTTCACCTAATTTTCCGTAGTGAACGGAACGTACTGCAGATACCTAACATGGATTTAATTTATTGCATTTATTGTACGGCAGGTAATACGTGAGTAGGACTATCGGTTCTTATCATTTATGTCACTATAAAGACTTTACTGCTACTACTTGTTAAAATACAAATTTTGACGATATGACGATCATTCCCTGTTGATCAGGGAAGATCGGCTCAGTAATCACTTTCTAAGCAAACGGCTCCGTCTCTTAGATAATTCATGGATGCATAAAAAGTGTATCTTACCGTGACCTCATGTCGCACAACTCCGTTGAACCAGCTCTCGGACAGATACACGTCCAGATCGACGTACACCCAGCTGGGCTGCACGTTGTCGTCGAGTCTGTAGGAGGTCTCCTCGTTCACGTTGGAACTGTAGCTCTCCAGGAGCTCAAGCTCAGACCTGAACTCCATGGAAGGAGAGTACTGGGCACTGCTCAGCCCAACGAGGGCTAGTAACACCACAAGCATCGTGGATCCTGTGGAATGAGGAATAATTAAAAACAATTTGAAGGGACGATGAACATTCTAACAGCTTTGGAAGTCTAGAGTATATTTGACGACGCAGTTGGCGTAGTTTGTAGTGTAGCTGCCTACTGAGCCGGCGGTCCTGGGTTCGAATGCCGGCAAGGAAAAATATTTGTGTGATGAACCTGAATATTTGTTCCTGGGTAATGGCTGTTATCTATATATGTATTTATATATTGTCGTCTAGCACCCATAGTACAAGCATTGCTTTTAGTTCGAAACTAGGTCGCTTTGTGTAACATTATCCCTAAATATTTATTTTGTAGGTATTTATTAATTGATTGATGGATGATTTAGAAATTTGAAATATCTTAATCGAAGTCTGATCCTAATGAATTATTTTGCATAATCTACGACAAATGCTGAAAAAATGTTATTTAAATAAATGAATCTCCTGCGCGTAGATATTACGGCTAGCTGTAGTATTCAAAATAAATCATGTGTAAAATATATTAAAAAAAAAAACTTTGTTTCCTTATGTTTAGGATTTCAAAAACTTCAAGCCTTAAGAGTTTAAAAAAAATCTGAGAATTCTTTTGAATCTTTAAACGAGTAAATCCACATACCTAAAAAACATATTATTTTCCAGACTTACATAAAATTACAACGGTGGTCACTTACTGATAAAATTTATCCGATATGACCTCGAGAAGTCAAAAAACTAGAAGTCAAGTAGGCAGTATGCATATAAGTAGCTGGTTAGCAATTGAATTAGCGGGTAGAAATTGGATTAGGGCCGCGCAAGACAGCGTTGTGGAGAACTTTGGGGGAAGTATTTGTCCAGCAGTGGACGTCTATCGGCTGATATGATGATAATGATGATTGACGTAGCACTGTATTTTGATACCTAAACTATAAATCACAATAAAATATACGATAAAACACTTACCCATTGTGTCCACGATGGCACCTCTTCATCGACTAGATGGATTATTAACATTTTCCATATTTATCATAATCACCAACAATATTAAAAAAAATTGGGCAAGTGCGAGTCTGACTCGCGCATGAAGGGTTCCGTACCTATATATACCTATATATAATCTGTAACAAGTTTGTTGTATGGGAGCCCCCCTTAAATATTTATTTTATTTTATTTTTAGTATTTGTTGTTATAGCGGCAATAGAAATACATCATCTGTGAAAATTTCAACTGTCTAGCTATCACCGTTCTTGAGATACAGCCTGGTGACAGACGGACGGACGGACGGACGGACGGACGGACGGACGGACGGACGGACGGACGGACGGACGGACAGCGAAGTCTCAGTAATAGGGTCCCGTTTTTACCCTTTGGGTACGGAACCCTAAAAAGATTAAAGCTAAAAAGTAACCAAAAGCATTCGAGAATTCAGGCGTTATCAGTAAGCAATCACTGATAATAACTTTATCATTATACCTGATTACTATACTATGTATATTAGTTTGATGCAAAATATGTAAAGATGTGTTGTGTCACAACACATTTTTTAATAAAGCGCTGATTAAGTCCAAGATGCAGCGAATACTGTAAACTAATGTATGTTACGTTACTTTGTAGTTATTTCCAAAAAATAGTCTAAAGTCATCGCTGCTACCAGGGCCTGTTATCACTATTATCTGACACCCTGACAGTAGACGCGTCTCTCTGCCTCCAAATGGCCTACTTTCAGGCTGTCAAAAATCTGAGATTTCGTCTTGAGGGACTAAATATTATAGGCGAAACGTAATGATTTCTTCGATTGCTTTAACTGCTCAGACTGACACGCCTCAAATCGAAGATACATGTCCCCACAATGAAGTGTATACTCAACTCAAATTAAGTCTTCCCTTCCGAAAGTGGTCACTTGGTCCTACAATTTCATGCATCGGCATCGCAGCATGAAGACCGCCATCTAACTCGACGAAGATAATGATCGCTCATCCTGACGGGGTTAGGAAAACTGGCCGCTTGCCACGCGACACATCATCAGTCTGCCTTTCTCACACTGTTTTTAAAGGAAAGAGACAAACTAAGAGCCGCATGTCACGGTTGTGTAAAAGAGCTAAGGCGCCGCATTATTGCTTTTATACTACAATTTGTTTACTTATGTGCTGACAAGTATGTATATAAGAAAATTCTTAGGGGAAAAGTGAACTACTGTCGATTAGACACTTAACACAACCGCAACTACTGACTATGTTCGTAGAGGAGTTAGAAAGGATCTTAGTGTAAAGATTTCAAGTTTTTCTGCAACTATTGTATCCTTTTTAGCTATCATTCGTTCATTATCATCGGCATCAGCATCGACTTTATACTTAATGACCAATTTCATTATACATTATGCATATCGCTTATATATTATGTATGTGGCTTAATTATTTATGTTTAGTAAAAGGAGCATTGTTCATGTGAAATAATCACTATAGTTTCCAGATATAAATTTAACATAATATTGTGAGAATATCGGAAATAAACACGATATTTTGATGATTAGTTTCCTTCATTTTCGAGATTATACCATGGCATTGTCAATTTATCATTCAATTAATATTATTTGATTTATTTTTTATCGTTGATATCGAAAAATTTAGACATAATTAACCTGGGAAATACGATTACAATTTGCTTTTCATATCTAAAATAATAGAGTGCTTAACAAAAAGGACTATTAGATCAAATAATAAATAACCATTATATTTTTACAAACAAACTATGTATTTCAATAATAATTACAACGTTGTACATAAATACATACATGCTATACAATTAACATCCTTTACGCGACCATGTTGATAGCCAGAGTCACGAGAAGCGTCACAGCGCTGAGCGCAGCGATGTTGGCTGAATCAGGGTCATCACCATCTTCTTCAGGTTCAGTGGGGGTTCCGGGTTCAGTTTCAGTTTCAGTTTCAGGGTCAGGATCAACGATATCATCAATAATTTCCTCGACGTAACCTGTCTCGAAGTAATTAGCCAGCTCCACAGCCCTATTGGAAGACCAAGCCAGGAATGACCTAGTGGACGCAAATTCGCTGACTGCACTGTTGTACGTTGCGTCGCCGATAGCTGTCCTCTGGGCGTCCAGCCAGGCTTGGACCTGGAATGTTTATTCATTGATTAGTACGTGAATTCCGAAAACTGATAAGATCATACAAATTAATGTAGTGGCGAGACAGGTCCGGCTTAGTCATCATTTGGATGCGACTTTCACGGACACAAACAGTTGTAATGTAATTAAAATAATCAATATACAATTTCACATATTAGATAAGGCCGGGCTAATCAGTGGCTAAATCCAGGCTTTGCCTGCAGACTTAACGTATATTGCTCATACGGTATATAATAAATATTTTATAGGTTTTTGGTAGTAAAAATTATTGCCGTAAAAAAATAGTTATAACTTACCGTAGCCATTTGTTCCTCATTGTGAAGACGGGCGATGATGTAGCGAAGGTAGGTAATAACGCTCCCACCAGTTACCGCTCTGCAAAAAATCGCTCGAATGAAATTAAGCTCGCATTAAAATGTGGTCAAATACTTTTTAAGAAAATAAAACGACTAATAGCAGATTATGGGGACGTAATTTTGTTTTTTCTGCTCATCATTAGTAATGAGCATTTTGCGATTCTCTTCAGTAATATATATGAATTAAGGTAAAAAAAATTGAGCAAATGCGGGTCCGACTCGCGCATGAAGGGTTCCGTACCATATAACAAGTTTGTTGTATGGGAACCCCCTTAAATATTTATTTTATTTTATTTTTAGTATTTGTTGTTATAGCGGTAATAGAAAAAATGTGAAAATTTCAACTGTCTAGCTATCACCGTTCTTGAGATACAGCCTGGTGACAGACGGACGGACGGACGGATAGCGAAGTCTCAGTAATAGGGTCCCGTTTTTACCCTTTGGGTACGGAACCCTAAAAAAGAATCGAATTGGGTGACCATAATTCATTGCAATAGTAGTATATCAAAAAAATACTCACGAATTCTGAACTGCAGCGAGATTGTTCGTCAGCCAGTTGAAAGTCCTCATGGTATTAACTTCATTACCAATTACAGCGGCGTTCAATGCGGTGGTGAAGTCCTGAGCCCTGATGGAGTCATCATCAGCAACTATAGCGTTGAGGTACTTCTCCAGACTTGCTTGGTCGAGGGTGCAGCCAGCGTTCTCGAGCATGATGATCTTCTCACTGGCCAAGTCTTCGGCCAAGTATCTATCCCAGAACGTGTCAAAGTTTGCGGCGGTTCCTTGACGGAGACCCTGGCAGTATACCCATGGGCGCATGTTGGCTGGTACGCTGAGGAAATATTTCTGGTTTTAATCCCAACAAAGATAAAGGTGTACCACTTAGAGTTTTTTAAAGTCCGAAGGAATATGAATCTATTTATTTAACTTTATTGAACCAAAAACAAGAAACGTCCAAATGCCATTAGGTATTCTCTACCAGTAAACCACGTTAATTTAATCATTGTTTGTTAGTGTAAACGCTAACGTTTTTGCTATGTTTCTTTTGTTTGTAAGAAGTGCGTGCCTATTCGAAAAGGGCTGTCTTTGAAGAGAAGAAAAAGGATTTTCAGTATGTCAATTATTACACATAAAATTATATCAATAACTTATTTTCTACAGCGCAGAATTGACAGTCATGATTTATAGCTGTGCCGCGCGGATTTTTCGTTAAGTAAGTTAAGTAACTAATATACACAAAAAACACACACAAATTTCGCCTTTATAATATTAGTGTTATTAGTTACTTACAAGCCATTGTTCAACCAGCTATTGAAGTTGGTAGCAGCAGCAGCGGTGCAGCCAGGGTGGCCGTGGTTGCAGAGGAAGGAGCCGAGGTACATCCTGAACAGGCCATCTAAGTAGCTTTCGTTGTCGATTTCAGACCAACCAAGGCGGGTGGTTGCGGCAATACTGAGATCAAGGATCTGGGCCTAATCCACAAAAAAAAACTTGAGTTGTTAAAAATAAGAGTAGCGGTTTAAGTCTAGAACAAGGATATATTTTTTAAGATATTTAATTTCTTTGATTCATAATACAATATAAAATATGCTTTATTAAATCAAAATATGTAGTGTTAACAAAAGAAACATAAATACATGAAATCAATCATCATCGGAAGACTACCAATGATGGACGACAGGCTGGCGGTCTTATCGCTCGGTAACTTTAAGATACAACGTTTAAGCAACTATTGAGGTACATGCATCAACAATTGTTATAGAGTTGAGTCTTTAATAATAGTGTAATAACAACAATTATTAAAGACTCAAGCACAGGTAAAAATTTACTCGAATTCATAGTTACGAAAAAAGTCCATCCAGACTGACTTGTATACACATTACATTACACACTCTCTAAAAAATAGATAAAAATAATCTCGGATTTTACGGGTATAACTTGTTAACTCTTGACAGTCGTGGCAGTTTTCAGGGCGAGTTAAGAAAGATATAGACTTTTAAATAACCTCAAGACAATCGGTACTTACCCTGAACTTGGCAAGATTTTCTTCATCATGGGCCAGCCTCCTGACAATCCAGTTAAAGCCGGTGATAGCAGCCATCCAAGGCACGTATTGGTCCTCGAACTCCAGGAACGACAAGATGTTGAAGGTCCTCTCGTACCGAAGTACTCCAGCTCTTGCCAATTGGAGGGCATCGTCAACAATCTACAATAAACATATCATTGTTTAGTAAAGCTATTCAAAATAAAATGTGACTATTTTGTAAAATGTTAACTGTGGGAAAATTTTCATGTTGTACTCGAAATGTAATATATAATAGGTACGATCATTATTACATAAAAAATAGTGATAAGCGGGCAGTCATACCTACAAACGTGGAGTACAAACCTGTCCTCTGTTGTATTCATGAATGACTGTTCTTTGCTCACCCCTCAACGCCTGAGTGATTAGAGCCCAATTGGTATCGTCGTAGTTGATTCGGAAGAACCCTGTGAATAAGTGAAATCTGGTTAATACATAATGTACTATGATCTTGCCAATTAATTGTACCTAAGTCCAATGACTGAAATGCCATACGATAAATAAATAAATCTGGCCAATCTAAAACAGTACTTTGGAGGTACTATTACGATAATACGAAATGGCAATGGTTTGTGTGAATGAATATTCAGAATAAGTGAGTCTTACCAACTTGCTGCTTGTTGAATATGACCCATTCATTGCGGTTGGTGGTTCCTCTGTTAATGACAGTGGTCTGGGCAGTCAGGACCTCACTGGGCTTAGTATCTTCGAAGTCTGGATTTTCACCGCGAGTCCATGTGACCGGTACAACATAGATGCTAGGGATCGTGGACAAACCAACGTTACGCTCCCAACGATGCTAAAAGATAACCAAATAGAAATTGAAGTAATTTTTAATCCTGAGTTTGATCTCTATGAAACAAATTATAACATTAAAAGTCTCATTATCGTAGGCATGTACCGTACCTACATTTTAAAAATCTTGAATATAAGACGGCAATTCATTTTTCAGAGCATACGAACTTCAGCTACGTACCTGAGTAACAATTATTTGACCTGTCCTCTGGTTTACTCTGACAGTCAATAGAGGATGTCCAGCCTGGTTCGACCAAGTCTTGAAGTATTGCTCAACAGTGATACCCTTGTAAGTTGGCAGTGCCAATGCACCATCTTCAGCCGCTGCTTCATCAAATGCAGTGAATAGATGAATTGGTTCAGCTACATTGAATGACCTATAAAATAAGATCAGCCGTGTACAACAATATTAACTCATCCCACTCAGATCGATATTCTGGTATTGTAGATTTAGAAAAAAAAACTAACCTTTCTTTAAGATAGTTCTGCAGTCCCTTGACAAAGGTCTCATTTCCAAGGAAGTGCTGTGTCATCCTGACGACAGACGCACCCCTTGCGTAGGTGATGGTGGAGAAAATGGCACTAACACTGGCGGGGTCGTTCACAGAATGATCAGTCATAGGATGGGCACTATCGATCGAATCCGAGATCATGGAGACATGAACTTGTTCGATGATGAATCGAGTAGTGTAAGCCAAATCGGGTCTTACCTGCAAAAGAAAAGAAAATCACATCGTGTTTGTGGTAGTATAAATAATAAAGATGATCTATACGAACCATTTCAGTCAAGAAGTACTGATAGAATCTGGCGAAACCTTCGTTGAGCCACAACACGTCCCACCAAGCGCAGGTGACCAGATTTCCAATCCACATATGAGCGATTTCATGAGCCACAATGTTAGCAACACGCTGTTTGTAGAAATGGTTGGAGTTCAGGGGATCGTAGAGGATTAAGGCTTCCCTAAAATAAAGTAAAGATAAGGTCAGATCAAATTTTAAATTATGATTATGATTTAAGGTATTTTCTTTATGAGACAATTGCTGTAACAAATATGCATATCTATTATCTATACCTATAAGTTAGGAGACCCCAGTTTTCCATAGCACCAGCAGAGAAGTCAGGGATAGCAGCTTGCTTCATATTTAAATTCTCAGCCATAGAGTAGTACGGAATGTTGGTGTATCTCTCCATCCTTTCCAAGAGCTGTTCTCCAATTTCAAGCGCCCATGCTCCCGTTTCATTGACATTGTCACGAGCATAAATATCAAAAGGCCGTTCAGTATCATTATTTGTCTCAACCCTTTCATAGTGGGAGACAATGAAAGCCAACAAATAAGTCGAAGTGTAAGGTGAAGTGTAGAATGCATCAGCGTACCTTCCATTATCTAAGCTAGAGACAAAAAAATTATATAATGTATGTATGTAAATACTTTAGTTATTATACAAACATGAAATACATTTTAAAAGGAAAAGTGTGTACCAAAGTGAACTGATCCCATTTAAGGCGATATTTTATATCTTCAAATACTTACGAAATCTCTTAGGCAGTAGAAGTTTTTGATACAAGTATCTACACAAATGCTTGTAAGAGATATTGTTTCCTTGTCCTTTTCTCGAGTTTTGTATACTTACAGAGTAGATGACCGTAGAGGCATGTTTCCAAGAGTTGGGCTGAAGTCAGCTTCCCTATTGATGGTGATATCGAAGGTAGCTTTGAATCCAGGCTCATCATAGCACGGAAATGCCTGACGGGCGTGTCCTGGTTGGAACTGTGTCGTTCCCATCCATCTGTAATCATCTCAATTCATGTAGTACCACAAACGTACATATAAGTAGGTAGAACACTACTGATTTTGCATTCACTTTTAAAACACTATCAGTTATTTATTAATGTAGAAATGTACCTTTTGTTTCCAGTTGAATCGATGTACCAACTTCTGTAGAAACCTCTCATATTGTTATTGATGTTTCCTCTGTATGTAGCAGAGATAACATACTCCTGGTTTGCTTGCAACATTTCAGTAGTTTGGATATACAGGAAGCTGTATGGCGCAACGCAAGTAAAATCTTGGTTGGGTTGAGCAATTTGCTGCACATTTCCATTAGAGTCAGTGTAGGATACTGTTACGGTCTCGATAGTCATATCATTGCAATGGAGTACAATCTGGTTCACGAACAAGGACTGGGGGGCAATGTAGATTGTAACTTGTCCGTCAAATGTAAAGGGATTAACTCCTTGGGGTACGGCTTCGAAGTAAGGTGTGATGGTGACTACATAGTGCCGCGGGCGTGTGGTAGTGGGTAAGCGGTACGCGGGATCGTTCAACGGAACCACCACTGACTCTTCATCCAGTTCTAGAATAGGACTGGCGGTGAAAATGCCCTGGACAAAGGCAAGACCCAAGAAGAGAGGGGCCCAGCGACACGCCTAAAACATGTATTGTTATTTAAATTTTGGGTTGTACATAATAGTAGCAATCTACTACCAGAAATAAAGAGCCTTTGCAAAGGTTGCATGAATGATATTTCATCTTAGAAGCTGCACAGAAATTATTAATTTTAATAATTATTACACCCACTTACCATTTTGTCGCCGGTCTGTTATACAATACTGATTGTGTTCCGCTGGCATTCTCTTCGATTTGCTGATAAATTAATTAATCTCTTTACTTATCTTATCCGATTTCCATAGTTAATTACTAGATACGACATATCCATAGATAAATACATTCTGTTTCAAAATTTACAGCCTTTAATTTTTATGTCCATCAATCTAACCGACAAGATATACCTATTACAGTTTATGTTAAGTTTTTTACTGCTTGTTGTAAATGTAATCGACGTCCTGTAGGTAAGCAATATATTATATCTTCTGTATTTATCATCAATATTTATGTAAGAAAAAATCCAGTTCGCAATAAATTAAAACCAGTTTCAGTAAACGAAAGTATTATAGTGATTTATGTAGTTACTCTTATGTATTTCCCACGATAATGGTAACCTTTTCCATAATTTAGAAAATAATATTTCAGTATCTCAATGAACGACAAAAATCAACACATTGTTACTTATCAAAATTAAAGAATATCTAATTTTAGAAACGAAAGAAAAAAAACTCATTAATTGCAACCAAATATATAATATACAACTATGGTATCTCAATTATATAATATTACACTTTATTTAACATTACTCATGCTTAACGATAATAAAAAACACGTTATTTATTAAGTGTGTTTTACTTTAACTGTCAACATTTCATCATACTTTCTTAATTAGATACGTCAGAGAATATCAGAAAAAATAAATTAAACAAAGAATTGTATTATTATTGTTTTATTTAATAAATTAAATTAAATCTTATTTACAAATCATCATAATCTTAATCGTAAGGCACTTCATATTGATAACTAACTATGAATATAAATTTGTTTCAGGTGATGAAACAGTTACAGAATTAAAGCCCTATTGATCATTAAGTGCATCAAGTTTCTTTATAGGACGAAATGGAAGATGGCTGCCATGCTAAGAAGAGTCATGGACAAGAAGGTAGCGACAGCAGAGCTCGGTAGGTCCGGGGTCTGAGGCTGGGTGAGCTCAGGCCTGGTCTCGAGGACTGGTGGAGGCGCTTGCGTGGTCGGGGTTGGAGTGGTGTACTCGATGGGTTGGAAGCCCCCAGTGAGGAAAGAGTTCACGTCAGCGACGATGCTGGAGGTCCACAGAATAGCCTGCCTTGACGCTTCGGCGCCGTTGATGACGCCCGGAAGGGAGTTACCCAAGACTGCGGCATTTGCGTTCGCCCATGCTTGGAACTGTTAAAAAATATTGTTGGTTAAGAACGTTGACTCATGTAAAGAAAAGTAGATTGTTTAATTGACGCTGAATATTATTGATTCATGTTAAATTAAACTTTTAACTAAGGTTTTTGATTCTGATGGGCTTGAGATTTGTTTGTAAATACATTTATGTAATTGAGATGCGAAATACAAACCTCATTGACTTGTGCCTCAGTCCTCAGTCGGCTGGATACGTAGGACAGCGGAGTAGCAAGGCTTCCGAAACTAGAATAATAAAAAAAATTAAAACCAATGAACACGAAGTTTAATATGAAATCAAACTTCACATAAGCACTTTTTTACGACTCAGAATAGTATACTAGGAGTACAATACAAACTCTCCAGACTGTCTCCTTTCTAACAAAATAATTTTAATGGAAATAAACATACCATTAAACCGGTTTCACATATATTTTATTATGTCAGAGACTTAAGGGAGTTGTTTAATGTAAAATGAACTTACGCATTGCTAACTAAATCCGTGTTGTTCTGGATGAACTGGAACACGATCTGCGTGTTGCCTTCGTTGCCAGTGACAGCCCCGTTAAAAGCTGTGGTGTAGTCTTGAGGACGGATTATGTTGTTGGGGGTGACGATTTCGGTCAAGAATCTATTAAAAAAATACTGATTAGTTCTAATGGAGTCAAAATATCGGTAAATTTTGAGACAGTTTTATCGCTTTCATTTTTTTTTATTTAATTACCTCGACATTTTGGGCTTGATGTTATGTTGATGGTCTCAGAACCCGATTAAGTCCTGTTTTATTATAACCATGTGTGAAAATCGTGTAAGTTTAAATCAATATAGGTATACTGTTTTATCATCGATTCCACAGTGGACAGGTATTCTTCTGATAATATCATTTCTACATGGATTGGGAACCTAATTATCTATTCATGTACGAACAGTAAATAAATATTTAATTCAAGGTGTTTTGCTTTATCTTGATAAAACAGAACAACAAAAACTCACGTCTCCAGAGCAGCAGCATAAGGAGTGCAACCGAGGGTTTGGAGGATGAGGATCTTCTCAGTGTAGACGTTGTGCTGGATGAAGCGGGTGCGAAGGAACTCAAAGTCTTCCACGGAGCCCTCACGGAGAGCGTTGCAATACACATACGCACGGCTGTCTGGATATACTCTAAAAATTACAAACAATAATTTATGGATTGATGTTTTCATTCCAATCTTGAATACAAAATAGAATAACTCTAAGACACATATGCTATTATAACAAATATAGTATCAAGGTACTTACTCAGTTCCAGCGATCCTTAAAGCACTGAATTGAGTCTCGGCCTCAGCACGGCAATTATCTAAGTGAATCTGGCACATAACGGGGGTCAGCTGCCAGCGGAGGTAGGACCTCATGAAGTCCTCGCCATCAGTGGGGTAGTAGGTAACTTCGCTCATAACACGGGTAGCCCATTGGAAGATTAGAGCCTATAAACAAGACCATAATTATATTTTACAATAGTCGATTTCAGGAAAATTATATATTTAATTAAGATGTCACAATACCTCAAGAGGGGCAAGGTATTGGGTGCCAGTCAGCCGCTGTCTAAGCCAGCTGAATCCAGTCAGGGCAGCTACCCATGGAGCGTATTGGGTCTCGAATTCCAAGAAGGAGAGGATGTTCAAAGCCTTGGTGTAGCTCATGATACCGGAACGTGCGTATTGGAATACATCATTGACGATCTGTAAAATGTAATAGCGTTATAAACTGCAATGGTGTTACTTAGTTAATATTTCTTGTTATTACTAAAATAGTAAGTTGAACTTGTTTTAATCATTTTCGTTACCTGAGCCTTGTTGTATTCATGAATCTGGGTCCTCGCGTCTCCTCTGAGGGCAGCTGTGATGAGGTCCCAAGTGTAGTCGTCGTAGTTCACGCGGTAGTATCCAGTCTGTTGTTTGTTGAACAGAACCCACTCGTCGCCGGTTGAGCCTCGGTTGATGATAGTGATGGCCTTACGGATGATGTGCGTGGGCTTAGTGTTTTCGAAGTCGGGGTTGCTAGCACTGGAGAAGCTGATCGGGATGACCCATTGTGTGTTAACATTGGAATAGCCGGTGTTGATGTTAAATCGACGCTGAAAAATAACTTAATTAAAAACACATACCAAATAAACAATGGTAATGTGATAATATGCTTAAAAATATGTATAATTACCTGATGAATGGTCATATCACCAGTGTTATGGTTAACGTTGACAACCAATATTGGGACTCCTCCCTGATCAGTGAATGACTGATAGTATTCAACCAAGGAAAAGTCAGGTCCATATTCGTCTAGGGCACCAGCAGCACGGCCGGCTGCCTCCAAGTTCTCAAAAAGATCGATTGGTCGGGCAGTTTGGAATTCCCTGTGAACACAATAACGCATTCAAGAAACCACAATGTACCTAGCTCAAACTTAAAGTTCACTTATAGGAAATATTAAAAAGAAAATTAACGAAAGTAATCCGTTATCATCTTCAAGTAAGTACACTTACTTATTCACCAAGTAGTTCCTCAAACCAGCTCTGTGGACTTCATGCCCTAGAAGGTGCTCAGTCATTCTGATAACAGCAGCGCCTTTGTTGTAAGATAAGGTCGAGAACATAGCACTGACAGAGCTCGGGCTACCGACGACACCAGGGTTAGTCAAAGGATGAGGGTTGTTGGCAGAGTCACTGAGCAAAGAGGTGTGGACCTGCTCGATGATGAATCTGGTTTCAAAACCCATGTAGTCCTCAACCTGAAAAGACGAAAGGGTTAAAAACATATGTATGATTGTTTAGTTCTGATATTAATAACCTGATTCATCAACAAACTGACACATCAATAATCGTATTTATTAAGAATTTTTCATAAAACACTTGTAGGTAATATTAGTGCGAGCTTACCCAGTCAGTAAGGAAGTACTGGTAGTATCTAGCAAAACCTTCGTTCAGCCACAACTCATCCCACCAGTCACAAGTGACCAGGTTCCCGAACCACATGTGGGCAATCTCATGAGACAGGATGTAAGCGATCAACTGTTTGGAGTTACTGGTAGTATGCGCAGGGTCGTACATAAGGTAGGCTTCCCTGAGAACAAAATAATATATTCGTTTTGTTATTCAACCACAATCAATTTTGTTATTTAAGTGAGATTTTTTATTGAAAATGATTGAGTACATTAGATGTTCAATTTGCTCCAGACAATTCAATCAGTGACACCATTTTTAGGGTTCCGTAGTCAAGTAGGAACCCTTATAGTTTCGCCATGTCCGTCTGTCCGTCTGTCCGTCCGTCCGTCCGTCCGCGGCTTAGCTCCGGTATCATTAGTACTAGAAAGCTGAAATTTGGTATGAGTATGTGTATGTTATGTATAACGCCGACAGAACGGTAAAATAAAAATTAAAAAATATTTTTTTTCGGGTACCTCTCTAACACCTAAAGTGGGGGTGATTTTTTTTCTTTTCAACACTGGTGTGTGGGGTGTCGTTGAATAGGTCTTGTAGAAATAATAGGGGTCTTTTAACATTATTTTTTGATAAAGTCAGCAGTTTTGTAAATATTCGCTCCAAAAACAAAAATAGTGTCCCCCCCCCCCTCTAACTTTTCAACCACGGGTCGAAAAAATTCGGAAAAATTCATGTTAATGAGGCCTTATAAGTACGAGAATGAAAACTATATTGAACAAAATCAGTCAAACCGTTTTTGAGTTATCGCCAAATTTCATATTTTTTCTTTAAAAGGTCGTAAGTTGACTTCCAGAACGTAATAAGTGATTACAGTTTCTAGGGCGTTTACGACCTTTTTATAGAGCTTAAATTCTTTCTTAACTTAATTCTCGGGCTTAAAACAGCAGTTTATTGTGAAGGATGAGCAACTACGGAACCATACACTGAGCGTGGCCCGACATGCTCTTGGCCGGTTTTATTTTCTAAGTCTATGAGACATCGATCCATATAAGTGCGTCGGGACATTATCATATTTTTATCATCACAAAAATGCTTTGTCAGAGGTTTTTTTTAATAACGTTACCTGTAGGTAAGCAGTCCCCAGTTCTCCATAGCACCAGCTGAGAAGTCAGGAATAGCAGCTTGAGTCATCTTAAGGTTTTCGTTGACACTGTAGAAATTGTAGTCAGTGTGGTTGTTCATCTCAGCCAAAAGTTCCTGGCCGACTTCCAGAGCATATAGCCCTTGACCGGTCGCAAGAGCATTAGGACGAGCAATAACTTCATAGATGAGCTGGTTGTTGGTATTATTAACTGCTAAGGTGTCGTACTCAGCAATGATGATAGCCAAGAGGTAGGTCGACATGTAAGGCGTCGTGTGATAGATGTCGTCCTCGTAGTTGCTATAAGATAATTAAGACACAATTAAAGTAATTATATTAATAAGTGGAAATCTATGGTTTTGGTTATGAACTTAGGTTGAATATTAGTATGTAGGTACGGTGAAACTTGTATATGAAGAGGTCCCAATTATTAAATGGAGGTTTATATGAAATTTAAGAATTGTATATAATGATGAATGAAAATGTGGTGAAACGTACTCCACGTTTCCCGTTTCTTGGACCACCAAAGATGTTTATTGGACCATCGAGTAAAATACTACTTACGGAATGTTGGGGGTCGAAATTGTTGAATTAATGCGGGTGCAAGACCAGCTGCGATAAGTGGCAGGACGTCTAAGGGTGATGTCGAAGGTGGCCTTGAAGCTGGGCTCATCGTAGCTCGGGAAAGCTTTGCGGGCCGATGTGGCTTGGAACTGGGTGCTTGCCATCCAGCTGAAAGAAGTTTAACCTTTAGCACACTGCATTTCGACAAAGACTACCTACTGTGCTTGATTTGAAAAATTTTACCTTTAAAATGTATCGTGTTTTTAGGTCCTTTATCTTTGTGTGTGTCAATTAATTTCTTCGCGTTCGCTCACGTAGTCATGCATTGCACCGACCATAATTCATAACATTTTTTTTATAATTTTCTTAAAGTTCTAAAAGTAAGTCTTGGTCAGTTTACCTGATGGAATCATTGTAGTTGTTCCGGAACCAACTCCTGTAGATACCGTACATGTCGTCACGAAGGGGAGCTTCAAAACTGATGGTCAGAGTGTAAATCACTGGAGATTGAGCATTGAATTCCAGAGTACCATTGTTAAGATTTATCTTAAGGAAGTCGAGCTCGGTGTCCACGGCGTCCCGCGTAACGGGAACCTCTGTGGTGCCCAGTTGAAGAGTAAGCGTGCCAATAGAAAGGTCCTCACAATGAATTACAATCTGGTCAACTCCAGCTTGAGTGGCATAGAGTTGAATTGAAACTGTTCCACTGAACGCTTGAGGGGTGGAGCTGAAATCCACGCCCCACAGAATATCGTAATGAACAGGTCTGGTGGTGGTGGGCAGTCTGTAGGCCTCTACTTCATCGTTGAAGGCGACTGCGTTCTCTTGAAGTTTTTCAAAGATCTCTCCTGGCAGCTGTTCGTCAAGGAAGATTGTGGTTTTCTCCTTGGGAGGCTCCTGAGGGAGGCCGGTGGCGCAGTAGCACGCCACGGCGAGGACTAGAAGCTTCATGGCCGCCATCTAAATATAAAAACGAACATTTATTAAGTATTGATTCATAAATAACTTTTGGCGTTGTAGGTTGATTTAGCATATCAAATTTCAAAAAGATACCTTGATTGTTGTGGTCAAAAATAACTAGTCAAAAAAGGTTTTAGGTTTTAAACTCAAAAAGGATCCCTAATCATTCCTTAGAATGCCTCGTAACTTTGCTTGTTTTAATTTCTCATAGAACGTTTAAGTAAGTAAATCCTTTGGCTATTAAATATCAATTTCTCCCTTTTTGAGTCTCTTCTTAGTTCATTTTGTGTAAATTAATTTGAAGCTAAATATTAGTTGCATATAGAAATTGGTTGTACCTAAATATTAAGTAGATCAGAAATAGGTATGCCATTTATTATGATTTTAAATTGTGTAGTTTCATCAACTCTCCTCGAACTGACGTCATGGCACGTTTTAAACCTACATATCGATCCACTGTCAACACAATCTTTATTAGTATGATTAAGTGAAATATATTATTTTTGATAAGAATTTAATCAATATAATTTATGTGCTGATACTAAGAGTTCTGTAATTTTGCCAAACAAAACGATATGATCTAATCTAATCGTACAATAAACTAATTAATGTATTTACTATACCTAGGAGAATGGTCCCATAGAACCGGATTTTAATACTGATGGTGTCAAATTTCCTGATTTTGACGTTTCAAGCAGTGCTCGTTGAAGAATCGATCAAAATAAGGAATAAAACAGGTCCATTTATAATGTATATTTTTTTTATTAATGCAGTACCGTCTGCTGGCGTGAACCAAATAAACGATCCTTGATATTTTTTTGACGATGGTGCCGATCATAAATTCAGAATCTTTACGATAGATGGAGCTACATGTCACCCTACACAAGTACACATGACCCAAGCAAGGTTTCGGTTGTCTAAAAGGTAAGACGCCCGTGTTGGTACGGAAAGCCGTTGGAAACGCGGGTTCAAACCTCGACTGAAACATTGAATTTTTAAATTTTTCTCTTGAATGTAAACATTAAGTCTCTTTCGTCCGTAGAACACAACTCTTTTATGTTTTACGCTAAACATTTTGACAAAACATGATACATCCGAAAAGCTCTATTTAATAAGTATTTTCATTCTTAACAAAGGTTTAAAAAGTTTTTTGTTTGCTGTTTCATAGTACAAAATACATCAGCTGACGTCACGGTAACACGTTGAGGCAGTAATAATAGTTATCTGAGTGGTTAACAAATGAAATAAGTATTTTATTTAAACCTATAAATACGTGACGGACAGGATTGTATTCTTTTTGTACCTCATGCCAATTTTGTTGACCATTGATTCTACACTTTCACAATAATGTGCTATTGATTAGCTATCTTTATTATAATTACGTAAATGTAGTTCTTCCAAGAAGACCATATTTATAGTACCTATGTAATGGAAAATGTATGCAATGCACATTTTTCTGTGAGTATTAAAAAAACGTATTATAGTATCATTATCTTAGACAGTAAAACTAGATGAATTTGTTGTCATTAACCGAATATCATTGGTGAGACCAAGGCCCATCGTCTTCGCTGGCTCGGCCACCTTGAGCAAATGGGAGAGGATCAGCAGATGAGGAGAGCGTACCTTGGGCGACCGACTGGGCGTCGTCCGATTGAAAGGGATGGATTGTATGTTACTTTTAAATAACAATCATGATGCAAAAGTTTAAGAAGCGGAAGCCATACGTCGGTAAGGATCGAGACAATACTAATGAAATTAAATTTTTCCTTTAGTAAGTAGGCCACATACAAGGGCACTTTTACATGTCAGATTGTGAATCTACCGGAATTTCCCAAAAGGAGACCGCTGTTGAGAAAAGAGAGAGAAACTCAACAGTATATTTAAATTCATGGTATAACTAAATACATTGGTACACGTAAATGAGATGTATAGATTCTTCAAATGGCGTAATATCTTCAAAACGAAAGTGATAGACAGAACTACAGAAGTCATAGAACTCTCTGATGAGGAACACGTTGCAAGGAGAAGGCTTTATTTTAATTTTACACCTACATACACATATAAAAAAAAACTTAATTTAAGAGAGTAAATCACCGATGAATAATATGTACTACTGAGTAAATGAATAATAAACTGAAAATAGCATACCTTAGCTTGATAAACCGGCACCAACCTGGCCCAGCTCAACGCGACTGGATTACTTTAATCTAAATTATTGAAATATAGGTAATCATATCCGATATAATCAGGCTTTGATAATGTATCACCTCCATATTTTTATCTACCCTCAGTTCATCTATAGGTAACCGGGCTATCAGAAACCGGCATAATTAGTGTGCTGATATCCTGTAATTTTGCAATTCATCATTAGTACTGGGTGTACTTAAATAAATATTAGCAATGACGCGGTTGGCGCCTTCTGAGCCGGTGGTACTGGGCTCGAATCCTGGCCGGGGCAAAATATTTGTGTGATGTACTCGAATATTTGTTCGTTTGTCGTGGATGTTATCTGTATTATGTAAAAAAAAACTTTATTGAGTGATGTAAAGGGCCAACTAAACGGACCATGTTTTGCTGCAATTGGTGGCCCGGCCATTTGCATCTTGCTCTTGCGTAGGGTGTTAGAGAGGGACGGCCATAGTTGCCGGCCACAAATTGCAGCAGAAGCCTCTTTACGGTTACAAATACTTACATGTTTGTATCGGTAGTTATTGTTATTACTTAATACGTATAACATTTGGCGTTAGGTTGCACTGCTGAGTAATGTGATGAGCGTATGTGTATTTATATATTACATATATCGTCGTTTAGTACCCATAGTACAAGCTTTACTAAGTTTGGGACTAGGTCGATTTGTGTAAGACTGTCTATTTATTAATATTTATTAAGGAACAATCTTGCCCATTGAACAAACTCATCATCATCATCATCATCATCAGCCTATTCTTGTCCACTGCTGGACATAGGCCTCTCCAACTGCACGTCATTGTAAGCAATCCTCGGCTACTCTCATCCAGCTTTTGCCAGCCACCCTGCACAGATCATCGCTCCACCTAGTCTGAGGGCGTCCCACACTACGCTTGCCGATCCGTGAACAAACTACTAAGTAATATTCCTCAAATAATCCTCTACGTCATTTCACACAACGCGCATCAAATCAAACCAATGTACTGAAATTCATGGTGTACGTAAAAGATCTAATACTAGCATATGGGTTGCCCTCTGCATGAATATTACTCATAAATAGAGTAATTAGAAAAGCTGCTACTAACAGGCAGTGTGGAAGACGCCCAGAACAAGAAGTTAGAAGACAAGTAGAAAAGTAATTCAGAACGGCCACCACCCTCAGCATTGAGGGTATTGAGTAAAGCAAAAATACACTCCTCTATTCTAGTCATAATTAGTGGTATGGTCCGTTTATCTCAATTCCAGTAACTTTAATAAGTTTAACCTCGCCTAAGCCCAGCATCTCCACCACAACTGTGACACGTGTCTTTCTCGCGCGAGATATATTACCCGTCCCTATCTTCACAGTACCGTTAGACAGTGACCGGCGATGCTATGTCGCGTGACAAGAATAGCGAAGCCAAGTTGTGCTAGACGGGCAGTACAAGACTGCTTCAAGGAAGTTATGGCGCTAAAGATGAAACCATAACCAACAAGACAGCCAGTACACTGTTGACCTATGATATTTGACAAGCTGGAACGTCTGTAAAATGTCTGTATTAGGTATATTTTTGGTCTTAAGAAGTTTGATCATATATCTCAGTTCCTTACGCAGCTGGGCTGGCTTCCGATTCGTCGTCGTAGGGATGTGCATGTCCTGTCATTGCTATAATGTGTTGTTTAAACCGGTTTCACCTCTCTGCCTTTCCGAAAGATTTACCTATATGGCGGCTGGAAGTGGTCACCGCCTGCGCTCGAGTGTTAATCTCTCTCTTGCCTTTCCACCCAATAAGTCGCGCACATATAGGAAATCTTTCACAGTTCACTCTGTGAAGTTGTGGAACTCGTTACCGGTTTCAGTGAGGCAATCATAATCCGTGGCATCATTTAAGGGAAATTTTAAAAAGTTATGGCTCTTCAGTCCTTGATCTCGTCTAATATTATAGTTTAAATGCTAATAAGACTGAATATTTATTATTATTAAATTATTCATATTTATTAGTTTATGTGTAATGGTTATACCTACATTTTGTATATTTGGTTGGTTCTACTCCCAAGGGAATTTTCCGCGGCTCACCTTATTTTGTATAGTTTTTGTAGGCAAGTTATATTGATTTACGATTGAAACTGTACAATTAAATGGTTTCTACTATGACACTAAAAATTTGCTCAGTTAATTATATATCTCTCAAAAATTATACTTTAAAGTGCCAAATTCTCAGTCTCCAGGCATGTCCCTCCGACGTACGTACGTACGTAATATCTGCACTAAAATAGAAATCTATAATATATGTAGTTTCAATGTGTTCGTCTAATTTTTCCATAAATGCGAAACTTATTAAAAAAAATGCATTATATTTTGTCTCTCATTTTTTCCTCAGCCTCCTGCTATATCAAAACACGTTAAAATTAGTTTGAGTTACCACGTGTAGCGAGTTGCTGTTCGGTCTGAATGAAAGATCGAAGTGAAGTTAGCTTACAACCAATCGCGGTTGTCTCGGTTCGTGGTTGGCTTAGACGCTACGGTGAGTTGTGTGAGTGAGGTTCTGCTACGATGAGTCAGCTTAACAGTATCCTGGCACGTATTTATTGAAATCCATTGTTTTCTATATACTTTTTTTGCATTTATAGGTCGTAAATTCGTTGTATTAGAATACAGAATTGCATGATTTCAGTATGAAATGTTGCATTGACTTAGTTATTGGTCAAAAACTTATAATAACCTCAATATCCTGTCCTCAGTCTCCTGGAAATATAATAGCCAGGGACTGAGGATGAATCAGGAGACTGAGAATTATCAGGGATCCGCACGAATAGTAATCCAGTTATCATGACTGATATAATAATTATTGGTACATTATGTATTATTTGATTAGTTACATTTTATATAGTGCCGACAGAGGTAATATAAGTAACCTCACCGAGTTTTGTGGAGCAATTCTAATAAGATGACCCAATAATATATAGCACTTGTTAATGATAGTGAAATAGATGACATATCGCGATAGATTTAAAACGATCAATATCCGGAAATATTAGACGATATGCTAGACTTAAAAATTTACCCCACTGATCTCTTCTAAGACGAAACCATTGCTACTCCAACAAAAGCAAAAGATTCTTAGTGGTGATAATTTATTTTACTGGTAACGACAAATTTCAAGTCTTTTTTTGCATAATAAAGCCGAAACTATCTACAGTGATGAAAGTCAAGTTTTTTTCAATGGGATACAGTATTTATTTCGCATAAGGATTGAGCAGCATTCTGGTAAACAATGTTTTGAATTTCGTTAATGACAAATTCCTAGTTGTTTTTCCTAGTAGTTCCAAAAGCTGTTTTTGGCGCCACTATCCCTGGGCCGAACCGGCACTTGCTAGGCTATTTTTATAGGTTATTTTGTATCAATACTCAGTATCCTGTTCGTAGCATCAGTCTCCTGGGCCCATATTTTTTTTCTATTTGTTTGTGTTGTCACCTTGCAATGTCTCCTATTTGCCTTTTGCATCTCCTCCTCACTATGTGATTAATTTTAGCGTCAACTCGACTACCCAAAAGTTGTCTGGAAGAGATCGCTCTTTAGCGAGAAGACCGCCTGTTGTCTACCGTTTTTTAATTTGTTTGTATTTGATTTCGTGTGTTAAAGTATTTTGGTAAGCAATAAAACCTACTTGTTGTATTGTATTGTGTCTTAGTGCCTAAAAACGAACCGAAATGTTTATGACTAATCGTTATAATTTTCATTCTGACAAAACAAAGAAAATTATTTATGATTCATTTCCATACACTGATAAATTGCTAGGATTGTCCCGATTGTGTTCTAATTATTGTGGCACACGCATTTGAGCCGGATATTAAATTTAATCAGAATTCAATTCTGAGCAGGACTGAAAAGTTTCTCAAGTGATTCATATTTGTGTTGGCATTTTGTTGACTAATTAATCAATTTGTAATCGGTTACAAGATTTAATTGGAATTTGTATAGAATAGACACAATGTTTCTAACGTCATTGGTACAGATGGGCAAGCTGCGAAAAGTTTCCAAGAAGTTGGAAATTTGGTTAGGGCAAAAACTTTCGCAAGAAAATTTAAAGAATTTTTCTATTATGAATTTTCCTATGGGAAATTTCGAGAAGGTTTTCGTTTGACGCCATGCCGTTTGCTGCACGTGCGTTTAAAAATCATCATTTTGTGCATTTTTCTGGGCAGTATGTTCCTTACCCTTTCCCTTCCTTAATATCCTCCACTCTTTCCTGGACCATGTTTCTCTCCTCCACTTCCTTCCGTTTAAAAATGTATTATCAGTATTACCTCGTGAGTCAGTCAACGATACATAAAAAATCTTAGTCATGTGGGGCAAGTGCCCGCAACCCATGTAATTCAAACCGAAATGAAAACGTTTGCGTACACTTATCCACTGCGCACACTTATCAACTGCGTAGACTTACCCAACATGACTATTTGCTTTCAAAGAGGAACACGTCAAATAAAAGTCATTATTATAAACTTAAATCGTATATTTCGACTAATTTATATAAATATGCAATAGGAAATAGATTGTAATATTAATTTACAATTCGTATTTGTATTTACATATTATCTAAAAATAAATATTACAATCAATTGGTACTTAAACGCTACAATTATTAAAATACTTGCAGATAATAATACTTTCCAAGTGAAGAAATTTTCAGATACAATCTGAGAATTTCCACTACAACATTTCGGTGGAAATTCTCAGAAATTTCAGGAAACACTTAACTTTTCGAGAATGTTCTGCCACTTGAAAATTTATATTTCCAGATTGTACTTAAAGGTTTCTTTGATGAATTTGTGCTTAAATGTGCCAAAGAAATATGTATACTCTTAAATAAGTATGTATGTAATTATAAATTAGTGCTCGTATGATTTCCATATGTAAGTATATAGTTCATTTCATAAACCAAGTCCTAATTCCACTTGAGACTACACAATGAGAAGCATAATGTATATCTTTCGTTGACTAATTGCTTTATGATCTCAGCTTTTCAAATAGGCTCTTCTTCTTCTTCTTAGTCGTTTCACTCTTTACAGAGCGGTCGTGATCAACTCGTAGTACTATTAGAGGCAGATATTGTTCGCTGTACGATTTTACGCCATTTCTCGCGATTCACAGACATTCTGGTGCACTCATGCAAAGGTCCGCCCACAGCCGATTTGATCTGGTCGGTCCATCGCATGGGTGATCTTCCACGTGATCTGGTTCCCTCCACTTTGCCCTGGACAACGAGACGCTCTATGGAGTCATTGTTTCGCCTTCAAATAGGCACGTGCCGTTATTACCTTATACATATAGTATTCCATTGTTACCGCCTATAGTGACTTACTAAAGTGGAATCGAACCTTGATATAATGATTGTCACATTATAGAAGTTTGATGACAGAAATACATTAAATTCCACTGAGGCCTAATAATTGCATACATGATTTTATTACTCTTTAAATTTTTAAATGCACATTAACTATTGAGACAGACATTAAATCGTTAATAATAAAATTAATCTTAATTAAATATCTAAGCTTAGTATAAGTAGTCCGACAAATATAATTTGCACTCAGATCAGCGGAGTCAGGTTCTCTACGGAAGTTTGTTTGATTGTTTATCTCACCAGCTACACTTTTACTGTTTATTTTTGCTCAATCCTCTGTCTGGAAGAGATCACTTGTTACCGATAAGACCGCCTATAGTCTACCATTTATAAATTAAGGTTTAAATTGTAACATCTTGTTGGTGTGCAATAAAGAATTGTTGTATTGTATTGTATTGTTCGTTTGTTTGCTAAAATCAAGGGGGTTTCACTCCGCTGAAGTGTCAAAAATTATACCTACTAATTTCGGGTCACAATTGTGACCCGGCCCGCCCATCGTCCCGCCTTTATTCGGCTAGGGTAGACAACGCATCGATTACATTTTTGTTATTACATATTATTGTGATTTTTTATTATTTTTAACCGACTTTAAAAAGAAAGAGATTCAGTGTTCGCTACATTAGTGCGGTTTTTACATTTCGATTCACCACAATGAACATTTAGATTCGGTATAATAAAATTGACGATGATGGATCATGGAAGTGCCTACTGGATCTCAGAACTGGTTCCACATGAGTAAAGAAACGGAACAGAGACTAAGCTTCATACAACCGCGCTGCGATAGGTACACTACTACAAACGCAATGCGCGTGTGGACGTGTCCACAAACTCCAAATCACGTACACGAACAAACAGATTTCGACCGCATTGCTGCGTTTAGCGCACAGGGTGCGCGCCGTGTCTTGTTCGACTTCGCTTATGAATGTGAAAATTAGCGAACCAAATTAAATTCAAAATGGTGGATGGCTTTTTTTTTCAAAATTTCGGTGCTAGGGGGCTGAAACTTGGTATCGAGGGGCATTTGGGGCTTACAAATATGAATCTGAAATCGGTGTCCGAAAATTCAGTCATCATCATCATCATCATCATCATCTCAGCCCCAGGACGTCCACTGCTGAACATAGGCCTCCCCTTTGGACTTCCATATATACCGGTTGGAAGCGACCTGCATCCAGCGCCTTAAATTCAGTCAAAGTCGGAAAATATCGAAACAACAAGATTTTATATGGAGATTTTTTTTAAGGGTCCCGTATCTCGTAAACGGCTGGAAATGGGTAGGAGGTGCTCGAACGAATGTCATAGGGGACCCCCCACCCGAGTACAGGCGTGGAAAAAAAATCAAAATGGTGACTTTTTTTTTTTTGAAAATTTCAAATTAGTCCTAAGGGGTTAAAACTCGGTATCGGGGGGTTTTTGGGTCATCCGAGTCAGAATACGAAAATGGATTTTCAAAATTCGCTCAACTTCGGAAAATATCGAACAAACAAAATGTAATAATCCCAGAACGTAGAGGGCCGCTAGAAACGGGCTTATTTCTATGTATACAAATATAAACCATATTGTCATTGATCGTCGTCGATTGAATCAATCATTGATAAACGGGGATAAAACCAATAATAAAATTAATAAAAATGTTTCATTCTACAAACTTCCAAAGGCTAAAATATAAATTTTAAAACATTCTCTACTTGCCCATCAAAGTGAATCAGAATACGAAAACTGCACGTGACTGCGTTGAACCAGTCCTGAGATCTAGTAAGCACTTCCAGGATACAAAATCCGGTCAATCGGTTTTTTGCTTTTCGAACCATTTTGATTAGCATTAAGATCCAGTATTATAAAACTGGATCTTAATGCTAATCAAAATGGTTCGAAAAGCAAAAAACCGCAAATGTTTACGTTAAACCAATCCAAAGATCCAGTAGGCACTCTTAGAGCCCTTAATTATAAAGATCGCGCTAGGTTCCTCTTATTTTGAACGTATTTTGTTAAAAGTAGCTTTTAAAATAATTACAAACACAGAGAAGTAGTTTCCCTTTTGCTAATGTAGGCAACCCTAGGAGTATGACACGCCCCAAAGAAGCTAGAACCAACAGCGTCGTACGTCATTAAAAATGGCCAATCAGATACGAGTAGGCTAATGCTTTTGCAAAAGCGGCAAATAACAAAAGAGTGAGGCTTCTGTAGTGTCTTTATTCTGTGCTAAAATGTAGATAGCAGCGGGATTGTATGTGATTATATGAGATTATCTCATTTCCTAACCAAAGCAAGACTTAAAACTTTAGACAAACTTGAAATATTTAATTCGCCATAAAACACATTAATGTTTTCCACAACTTTTGGTAGAAGGTACCTCAAATAAACTTCACAGCAAACCACGGTGGCTGGACATGATCTAAACGATAAGATAAAGTTACATCGTCATAACTTCGATCGTGCAAACTATATTCAGAGAACCACGCAACTTTGAATCCGTGAACGCTAAAATGCAGATCATTTTAATATTTGGTCCATTTAAGTTCAAAATCCATTAATATTACATACATAATGAACTTTGGTATCAATTAAGAGGGATTCCATAAACCGATTATATCCTTGACTAGTACAATATATCTAAATTGTGACTGTTAATAGAAAATTTACTTCTAATTACTTTACTCGTATATCTGACGGTACTAAGACACATAATATTACGCTAATTGCGTTAGACGTATCTCCATAATCCAATATTTATTCACGTCACGTGGCCCAGGCCAAGGCCAGACGTTAAA
Source organism: Apotomis betuletana (assembly GCA_932273695.1). Taxonomy (NCBI): domain Eukaryota; kingdom Metazoa; phylum Arthropoda; class Insecta; order Lepidoptera; family Tortricidae; genus Apotomis; species Apotomis betuletana. Next base: position 24,507,985 of record OW026306.1, read on the forward strand.
CTTTAGACAAAGCACGGGCGGTAATCTGTAAAGCCCCCCATCGCATATTCTGGGATCTGGGACATTCACTAATTCACCGCCCTATTACACACTGTGTAATGTAGTATTTTAAGCGTATCCCGCATGACTTGTACAGTTATAACATTTTTGCCATCGTATTTCGTCGGAACTCGTATTCTATTTGCATTTTTAATTATGTTTTTTACATGGTATAATAGGAGTACGAGTTTGTACGACAATATTATATCTTCTATCAATTCGTGAATCCTGATTGGCATCCACATGAACGTGGGCTGGCATAAAATTTATTTGCGTAGCGTATTATATTGTTTATCTTAATAGTACATTACTGCAGACGCCGGGAAATAAGGGCTTGCCGGCTGAGTAGGTATAGACGGCCAACCGTAAGGGAGGCCGGAAAGTGATACGAAGCCGGCAAGCCCATTTCACGGCTAAGGCATGTATAGTGCTTTTCTCAAACATATGCAATGAAATAAAAAAAATACACCGCTCAAAAGAACATAATTCAGCTGTTCAGTCAGTTCATAAACACAGACGCCATGTTTAAAATAAAAAAATATTTTTAATTTTCCCTCCAATCACTCCATATTTTTTTTCTTTCGGAAGTCGTCCACGGTTGTAGTGTTCGAATATTAGGGCCATTATACACAACCTGATAATAAGAATCTTAATTTCTATAATAAATAAAATAAAGGCAGACGCCATGTTTACATTAAAATAAAATAAAATTACTTCCCGGCCTAGGCCTTCAATTTTGTATGAAATTCCTTTACAGTTCTCTCGAATTGTTCCGCCCGAAACTTGACACTTCGAAGCCTGTTTTGACGCACGTTATAACGATATTTCATTGCATGTTTGAGAAAAATCGTTAACCATAATTCTGAAATTAATTATTGGCTTAGGATAGGTTTGTTTTATAACACACAAGTGATATATTTATATTAGCTAAAAGTAAAAATTATGGCTAAAACAATCATGCCAACTTACAATTATGAATATAAATTTTATGGGAGCCAATGTGGAATCATACAGGTGACGCATATTCTTTAGGACCCTTATGCGGTATTCATGATTCGAACATTTAGATAAGTAAGCTATTGACATTTAGATTGTTAATACGAAAATGATGTTACCATGATATTCGCAATTTTTAAAGTGAAATTAATCACTATTTCTCCGATATTACAAATACAAAGATAGATAGAAACAGTAAAAAAAATCTAAACCCTGACCGGGTTTGAACTGGTACCTTGCCATGCCTGAGCGATACGCTCTGACCAACTAAGCTACAGAGTCTGATAAGGGTCTTCGAATTTTGTCACTGCTTGATGCTGTTTTTAGATCTTTGTACTTTTTGAATTTAACCGGCTTATTAACGGTGTCCACTTTTTTCATAGAAAAACACTTCACCGAATGCTTCATTCATAGAATTTTCATTTTATAGACAAATTTTTCCTCAGAAGCCATACATTTTTCAGAAATCTTGAAAATGTCTACCTATACGTTAGGTTAGGTTAGGTGTCCCTTGTTTTGTCGACAAACTTTTCATTGAATTTCATTTCATCGAAAACGTTTCTAGTAACATTTTAATTCACGAATTATTGTTTGGTGTAATTTTATTTCATGGCCAGATCATTCCAATTTTTATTATTTTATAGAATAACTGTTTAGGGAATATTATTTGGCAAATTATTAATTTTGTATGAATTTTAAATGGCAGAATAATAAAACAACGAATTTCATTGCTTCGACATTTTATTACAAAATCCTCACATTACCTATTTCACTTTAAGGCCGGTCCGACTTAGCTTAGGTTAGGTACGACGACGATCGAAGCGAGGAGGAGTGTTAGGTTGATCTGCGACCCTAACGAGTGGGCGAGAGAGCCGCGGAGGTCTATATCGAGTGGGAAATAAAACTTCGCCAATCAATAAATTTGACGATTTAAATAATAAATTAATATTAATAATCCTTGTAATAATTTGTATGTTAAATAAAAATACTTGAAACACTAAACCACAAAACATTTTCCATGACATAATACAACTATGTAAGTATGTACCTAATGAATCAGCTGACTAGTAAAAATACACAATTTAAAATTACTTGTAATAATCATCCCACGAACTGAATTGACGACGAAATGAAAATACATGAAACGTTGAAGTGAAATTCGACGAAGTGAATGTCGACAATTTGATGATAAACCCAAAATATTTTAAGGTATCAGAAAAAAAAAAACGGTTTCGATGAAATGAAATTTCCATGAAATGAAAATTCGATGAAACGTTTCTCTATAAAACAAGGGTAAACCTTTAGTAAACCTTTATTAACATTTTTACACTGCGCTACCGCGGGGCCAATCACGCTTTTGCGCGGGCTCTGTCCCTGGCCAGGAGCCAGTCGACGATGGGCTGGTAGTTCCTCTGCATCCACTGCACGTTGGCTTCTGTCCGCTCCAGGACCTGAAGCACTGGCCGGCCGAGGTCTGCGCAGTATTCGCTTATGAATCTCTTTAACTGTGGAAAAAATAAAAGAATATAAGGTTCTACTGGTCTAACCATAAAGATCACAATCAGAGAGAACAAATATCTGCAAGTTAGAACGTTTTTCTCGTTTTTCGTCTCCATAGACCACCGAAGCCGAGTCTTATCTGATCAAAGTGATCTTAGTTTGCGTTTCCGTTATGAGGAAAGACTGCGTGGACCGCTCGGTGCATACTGCCGCCCACTGCCTTCTTCAGTGCATCAGACCATATGAGGATATACATATACAATGTTTTAAATCTGGTTCCCTTGAGTGTTTAAAAATATTTATCGTTGAAAATGCAAACTTACCTCTTCGTATTCGTGCGGTTGGTTCAGTCGTCTCGTCACAACCTTGACGATCGACGCTAGGGTTGACGCTGACCCGACGCTGCGAAAAAAAAACATGAATAAAGCTCGTGGCTCAAAATAGAGGATCTTTTCATTAGTGGATTATAGGACGCTAGGCTTCCATTGTATTAATCCTTGTATAGCCTCTCCGGCCTCTAAGATCAAGTGAAGTTACTTTGGCACAAGGTACAAACAACCGTATACATGTAAATTTAAGGTTGTTTTTCACTTTTGCCAGTTTGACAGAATAAGATCTTAAAATTCCGGATAGACTATACTAGCATACTATTCACGCGATCGAAAGTACGTTCGCATCGTTTTAGCAGAAGCTAAGAACGGCGACTGTTCATATTTCTAGATCCTTGCTATATCATATCGTAGTCCAATGTCTATCAACGGGCCTACGATGGTTGCGATTAGCACGTGATAAATAAGTGAAAAAGCATCTGTCACTCTCACTGGCATCGTGTCAAATCGTGACGGATGTTTTGTCACTTATTTAAGTATAGCGTGAGCAAAGCAACCATCATAGACCTGCAAACTCAAATCGTCACATAAATAAAATAGAATAATGGTGATTGACTCACAACTCCTTCAGCCTCTGCCAGTTTGCGCGGACAAAATTAAAGGCAATTGGCTGTCCGATAGCAGAGCTGGCTACTGCAGAGAAGACGCGCAAAGTGTCCTGCTTACGGATGCCACTGTCATTGCGCAGGGATAGCTCCAAGTATCTGGAACAGTTACAAAATATTGAGAACGAGTTCGCTTGTAAAGTCAATCTTGAAGAAGTCATGGAAGAAAGACATCTCACAATATAAACAGGGGAAGACACAATGCAAGGAGGTATTAGAGGTATGAAACGATATTTAGTTCACACCGGAGATACAACGATACAACAATAAATGATACATCATATACTATAACTATTGAATGAATGACAAATCATGAAGATATTGTTGTAGAAAAACTAGATTGTTATCCTTTTCGTCCAAGCAAATGAAGTATATAGGTAACCAAAGGAACAAAAAATATTAATTACAGCAACAATGTTTGAATTTTATACTATCAACAGTAATAATCATTAGATGCAAAGGGATCTAAATCTAACCTGTACAATAGATACGGTGCCCTAGTGCAGCCAAGCACCGACAATAGTAGTTCCCTCTCTGAAGCTCCGCTGGCAGCTCTAAAGCGGTCCCAAGCGAAGTCCCACTCCCGCGCATTGCCGTTCTGCACGCCGACGCAATACACCGTGCTGCGGATGTCGGCGTGGATGCTGAGAAAATAGAAGTTCAGTCAAAAGGGAAGAACATATATATCGCAAAAGCTTAGCAATGACTACACAGACTAAGAAAAGTGACGGACACGTCGTCGGAGATAGAAAATTTAGACGGAGACAATCTTTTAATACGAAATCATCATTGCTCATGAATAGAATACAGCGCGTAGACCTTTGCGGGAAAAAATCTCCCCACCCTGCAGAACCTCGTCACATATCATTAATCCATCTGGATTATTAACATCGTAGCTGTCGGTACCTAGGTACCAGTAGCTTCCTGAAGTTACTGTAGCAGGATGAATAGGAAAATACAGGTAGGTATAGGTAATCAGCTATATTGCTTATTATCATAATAATTTATTACAATCTTTGGCATTGTAAAGTATTATCTACAAACCATCGCCTAAATCGATTGCACGTATGTTAGGAGCTAATAAATTAGATACATGATTGGTAGGAATTGAAGTGAACCCGCACATTCAAAGTAGATATCAGCGTTCGGCTTAGGTTAGCATCCCTTTGGTACCTATACGCGACTGACGACGACCTGGTTCAGGTTTTTAAAAGTACCTACTCAGTACTTACTGATTCGAAGTATCAACCTTCGGCGCAAGCATCCAGTTGGTGTATTTACATGACAACCGCCTGGGCCTGGTTTAGACAGTTTTTGTACTCCAGATGGCAGTAAAATTCAAGAAAGGCTCGAAGAGTACTCACTCGCGTAAACGACAGCCGCCTGTTTTGGGCAGTCTTTGTGCTCCAGATGGCAAGCCGTAGCCATTATATAGATGCACCCACTTGACAGCAGTTAATTTTATTAAGAAGTTTTACCTACAATTCAAATAAGACTTAATGAGTACTTACTCATTCAAAGTATCAGCATTCGGCGTAAGCATCCAGTTGGTGTACATGACGACCGCCTGGTTCAGGCAGTCCTCGTGCTCCAGATGACAAGCCGTGGACAGCAGGTCCACCCTCTGTTGAGCTCGCACCACACTCTCGTTTGCTGCTACCGTCCATCCCACGTCCTTAACTGCACCGTTGAGGAGTTTCAGCACGTAGCGCTGTAGGACATAAATGATTTATGGTGACCTACTGGAAGTTGACTCTTTGGTCGAAGTTTTTATCTGGGTCAATGTGGTAGGTAACCATTATTTCAATCTATTGCAGATTGTTCAAGATCCTCAGTTTCCGTAATGGCTGAGTAGATGGAACCGACCTTTACGTATTATTGTATTCCATAGAACTGCAAAAGCTCTAAGTAACGACGCTTAAAAATATATAAAAAGTCCGAGTTCTATTGGACTAGTGACAAAACAGACAAATAAACTTTTTGTGTAAAATACTCGTTTAAATAAAACGTGAACGTTAGGGAGGCTCAAATAATGAATATACGCAATAATAAAAAGAAACTCGTTGCTTGAATATTAAAAACAGATTCGCGGAATACTTTATGATATATTAATATACATAATACGACGTCTGAAAAAAAAATGGTTCATGATAGACCTATGTTATCAAGGGGCATAGATCTTGAGATTGATAAAATAATTACGATTGTAGTAAATATTATTCATGCAATGATTAGTATTCATCTATATAAGTACGTCTATCATCGTCTAGTATCCATAACACAAGCCTTCTTGAGCTTAATTTGGGACTAGATCGATTTGTGTGAGGTTGTCCGATATTTATTTATTTATTATTTATTTATTTATAATTATCCCGACACTAAATTCCAAAGTGTAAACTCCGCTAAGTCCTAAAAGCAAGTCCGTCAAGAATGAGTCAAACTTTCTTTCATAACAGACTTAGCTACTGCCAACGCCATCTCTCGTAAAGTGCTGTGATAATGAATCGATCCATAGTAATCAATGTGCCATTATCATAGCAATTCTATTGATATAGATTAACGTAGCATTAGGGCTTTATCTTCTTTAGTGAACAGATAAACCTAATAACAATCCGGAAAAATGTGGCTGTTCTTAAGAATCATTTTACCTATCATCGAGGACATTGAATAAATGTTATGTTTACTATCTAAAATGTTAATTTATGACAAACCAAACAAATCACGTGCAAAACAAAATACAGTGTTGTATTTGACATCGGTAACTTTCGTGCAAATCGTAAAAATTTAGGCCTGTATTATTAGGACACCTAGAATGTAGATACCATGCTCTTGTTACAAATTACAAACTGTGAAATCTAACGTAATGTTTCTACATACGTTTCACAAAATATTCATGATTTGCACCGTAGTTACCGATGCATTTAACCTTTTTAGCACCAACGACGGCAGATCACGTCGACGGAAAGTTGTACCCCTGCAGACGCCACAACTTCATTTACCGCAATACAATGCCATATTATCTGCTGGCAGCTCGGCGTCAGGGATACAGCTTTCCATCGACGAACTAGTCGGTCAGGAGGTTAACACAAAATTTAAATACATTGGGCATAAAATCCTTTGTGTAATAACGTACCTTCCAAGGTAAATAGCTGTTCATGGTCCGTACAAGCTGATCAAACGAGACAAACATTTTAGGTCACGACTACACACAACCATAATAAGAAACAGACGAAAACACACCTTGTATTCTAGATAGTACGCTCCTTTAGACAGCATTGTATCAATATACCCCAAGGCTACAAGACCAGCCTTCCAAGGGACGTAACTCCTCTCATGGGATAGATAGTTGGTGATGTCTAGAGCTGTTTTGTAGTCCAGTCTTCCAGATAAGGCCAGGTTCATGGCATCGTCGACGATTTGAGCTCGGTTGATGGGATGGATGTCTTCAAAGCGAGATGGGTCGTTCAGGATCTTGATGAGCATTTGCCAATTTCGTTCGTCGTAGTTGATGCGGTAGAAACCTATGGACAACAAGTTATAGTATAGTTAATTATACATTTTGAATAATTCCTACGCTGTTGCGTCCCCTTGTGGTCTACGACCGCAAAACACATCTAAGAATCTGCCCTAAAATAATAACCGTTAGATGCAAACAACCGAAACATAATCGGAGAACTTTTCCAGTAGTTATTTAGTATGGTAACAGACATAATGCAACCTCTAATCCTCAGAGCCATCTTGTCACTCGGTGTGGTGGTTAAAAATAAGTTTTTTATACCTGCGTAATTTAATCTGTCAATTATAATTTCACAGACAATATCACAATAACGCACTTTTTAATCCTGTACCAAAGTTCTATATTCTATGGTACTCGCTACTCAACTCAAATAATTTCAAAAAGAGAAAATCAGCATAATTGATTAAAAAAACAGAACGCTACTGTTCACTGATTGGTTGAAATTACTTGTCAAAAAATTTAACCAATCACGAGACATTTTTAATAGGTCAGATTTAGTTGAACGAAAAAGGTTACATCAAAAATAAAAATTCATTGTTGGGAATGACGAATAAAGTAAAAAAAATTGGGCAAATGCGAGTCCGACTCGCGCATGAAGGGTTCCATAGTCCGTACCATAATCTATAACAAGTTTGTCGTGTGGGAGCCCCTCTTAAATATTTATTTTATTTTATTTTTAGTATTTGTTGTTATAGCGGCAATAGAAATAAAATATCATCTGTGAAAAATTCAACTGTCTAGCTATCACCGTTCTTGAGATACAGCCTGGTGACAGACGGACGGACGGACAGACGGACAGACAGCGAAGTCTCAGTAATAGGGTCCCGTTTTTACCCTTTGGGTACGGAACCCTAAAAAAATGATTTTCTGTGTTTTGCTCGTATACAAAGTATTGTATGCAATAGTTACACTATTAGGTCTTAAAATCTCGTACCTTACTTAAGCCACTCGGCAAGCCTCGTAACCTAAACGCGGTACTCGACTTTAACCTTCATTGTGCAACGATTGCATAAAATACTATTAAGAAACATATCAGCGAGTCATTACTAATTAATCTATTTAATTTTTATTGTTTTTCAAGATAATCTTAAAACTTTCGAATCGCGTCATTAATCTTTCTTTGGATAATCCGTGAAAGGTTTTAAGGTAATCCAGATATTATATAGATAAGTGAACTCTCAACCTACGCAATAAGTGAGAAATTACTTTGTATGTACATATAATAATAAAAATAGTTACCTACTTTCCTTATCTAACGGATATCGTTCCTCAAAGTCTGGAAAGTTTTTTGGTTCGTAAGCGTTTGCGATATTACATGCCTTCTATATATAGAAAACTAGAACGTGACTGAAAATAAGCCATATCCCATTTTTTGGTTCTCAGTAGCAGTAGTAGTAGTTCGTAGTAGTAGTTGGGTAAAAAGTATATTATAGCCATCTTTGGATGTCCAGTGTACCAAGATAGTTGAAATCGATCCAGCCGTTTAGTCGTAATGAACACATAATTCTCAGTTTTATGACCTCTAGATAGAAATAAAGATGAAAGAAAGAAGAAAGAAAGAAGAAAGAAAGAAGAAAGTAAGAAGAAAGAAAGAAGAAAGAAAGAAGAAAGAAAGAAGAAAGAAAGAAGAAAGAAAGAAGAAAGAAAGAAGAAAGAAGAAAGAAAGAAGAAAGAAGAAAGAAAGAAGAAAGAAAGAAGAAAGAAAGAAGAAAGACAGAAGAAAGAAAGAAGAAATAAAGAAGAAGAAAGATAGAGAGCAGTAAGAAAGAAAGAAGAAAGAAATACTTAAAGAAATAAAGAAGAAAGAGGAAAAGAAGAAATAAAGAATATTTATTTTGAAATAACATGCAACATCGTGTACAAGTTTTCGCTAAAGAAAGAAAGTGGTGAGTGTTCATGGTACTCCAAAAAAGGATACCACTTAGTACAATAGACTATAATATCTTCTATTTAATGATTTTTTTTAAATCTACAGATGCCTATTTTTTTTACAATTTTGTCTTAGTATAGGTTATTAAACTCGTCTAACTGAGATATTTTACCTGTCTGCTGAATATTGGCAATTAACCAGTCATCCTTGGCTACGGTGATGTTCTTGACGACTTTGGATCTCTCCCCTCTGAGCCATAGCTTGGGTCTGGTCGATTCGAAGTCACTCTCTGACGCTGTGGTGTAGGATATCGGTATCCACCAGACTGGGGTCTCCTTGGAATCGCCATTATTAATCAGGACGAAGCGTTCCTGTAAATATTGATAAATTTAAGAATGATAGGAATTTTAATATATTCTTTAGCGCCTTTTTCTTACAGAGTTTATTGTTTATGGTATACTAGATCAACCTTGCGTTGTATTAGTTTGGGTGTAGCATAATATCGTTACTATCGATTCTCAACCACAGACAACCCCCACTAGACGGAGCATGTAAGGCGACCCGCGCGCACCAACGATATGGTACGGCAAAACATTAAAGTATCAACACGGCGCCCACCGTTTAGTTGCGTCCATGTTTATGATCCATGCCTACGTCAACGAAAAAAGAAATTAAATAAATAACATGGTAAATTGTAGTGTTAAGTGGTGTAGAGAGACCTCATAAACATGGACGCAACTAAACGGTGGCCGCCGTGTTGATACTTTAATGTTCTGCCGTACCATATCGTTGGTGCGCGCGGGTCGCCTACGGGTCGCGTTACATGCTCCGTCTATTGGGGGTGGTCTGTGTTCTCAACATAATTTGAGACGATGGCGCCGAAAAAATCAGAATCTTTACGGTAGATCGCTGCAATGCTACCCTAAGGCATATAAGAAATGAACCAACTGGTTGCAAAATACGATGCTTTAGGTGGCTTTGATAGAATTATTGACAATTGGCCTGGATAGCCGTGGAGACGTGAGTACAAATCCGCTCAAAGCATTACCAATTTTTTATGTGTCGCTTTCATTTAAACATTTTACCTTATGTTAGTTACTTATCTTAGTTCTTATAGCGTATCTCCAAATTATACATATATTATCACATAAATATAAATTATATTTATTTGATAATCTATATTCAGGGGATTTTTTGTGTTGAATAAATTCATATGATGGATATTAAAGATAGTAAAATTGTTTTATAGTAACAATTGAATTGGGTGGGGTATCGTCTTAATCATATCGCTATCAGATGTTTATTATCCATACTAGTCCATATCCATACTAATTATCCATACTAATATTATAAATGCGAAAGTGTGTCTGTCTGTCTGTCTGTCTGTCTGTCTGTCTGTCTGTGTGTTACCTCTTCACGCTTAAACCGCTGAATCGATTTTGATGAAATTTGGCATGGAGATAGTTTAAGATCCGAGGAAGGACATATGATAGTTTTCATCCTGGAAATTATCCCTAAAAAGATTTTAAAGTGAGTAAGTAATTCATGATGACATTGATGACCCTTACGAAAATGTAATTATTATACCAAAAGCACAATGGCTCTTACATTTGCTTAGGCGCTCTTAATAATCTCTTTTATTAATTAAGGTGATTAGGCGGATATCTATCGTGTTGTACGAGGTTACTTCCATACTTACAAGTTCCACGCGGATGTAGTCGCGGGCAAAAGCTACTTTCTATATAAATGTTTCTGTGGCTTTTGTACAAATTGTGGAAAATAAATTATTGCATCTAACGAGCAATTAGTGGGGTAACACCCTTGTACAGTGTACACCAAGGGAAAATTACCTGACGTCGGGAAACGTCAACAAAAAACGTTGAGAAAAGCGCCATCTCTCTCGCCGACCTTGCACTTGCTATAAGGCGATGGGGACAAGGGATCGCGTGTGTAAATGCACATCCTAGGGTATGACTAATGCGCATAGCGAGTATAAACTGTAGCATAGAATTATGGAATCAAAGATTTGGTGTGATTGACGTAACAATGTGATAGCTCAGTTTGCAGAACACTACGCCGGAAACGTAGGGTCACAGATTCGTATCCTGCTTACATTGCAGTGGAACATAACATTTTTCTTTCATAATTTGTGTTAATATTTCGATGCCTTAGTTAACACTCGTACTATTTTTTTTTTGTTAGTGATAGTGGGACCGACGTCCTAATTGCAACAACTTTTTATGACAGTTAGTACGAGTGTCACCTAAAGGTCTTCGCACACTATAGCAACTCAACGGCGACTCGATTATATGACAAATATTGAAATTTAAGCCCTATGTCATATTAACTAGGTTTAATTTCGACGATGCACCGACGCGTCGTCCACTCGTCGTCCACTACTAATATCATTTTTTGAAATTAAACCTAGTGAATGTGACATAGGGCTCAAATTTCAATATTTGGCATAGAATCGAGTCGCCGTTGAGTTGTTATAATGTGCGAAGACGGTATCGATTTATAAAATACCTGTTTGAAAGTAATAACACCAGTCTCATAGTCCCTAGTGATCGTCATGACTGGGAACCCAGTCTGCAGCGTCCAGGAGTCCATGACCACGGCCACGTCAGCCTCGAAGGCGCCCTTCCGCCTGGCTGCGGCCGTGAGGGCGCTCCAGAGGTCCCGCTGCTCTGCGTCACCGTACATCTTGGCGGTGAGGTAGTCTGTGATGCCGGCGTTGAACACATCGTCGGTGAGGAAGTGGCTCATCATCCTGAGGACCGCAGAGGCTGAAAAGGAATTTCATAATGAGGTTGCATATTTATTTATTAAACGTCAATGACTGTAGTGTATGATTTCATGAATAAAGATTTTATTATTATTATTATCTCCTTTATTTATTTTAATTCTTAGGCTAGGTTTTTACAATATCTGTATATAAAAAGTAAAATACAATAAAGAAATTACAAAATATATAGACATATTATAAAAAACCTAACCTAGGGTGCCGCCGGCAGCGGGGCAAGGCCCAGGCTACCGGTGGTTAGGGCTGCAGAGAGAGGAACCTCCTGACGATGCGCGCCGTGTCCAGGAGTACCGCCTTCTGTATCTGACCCTTGATCCAGCCATCTAGCGAGAGTCTCTTAAGATGTTTGTCGAGACTCTTCGCTATAAGACCGTATTATTATTATTATTATTAATGAAATGTCGTCATAATATGCGTTATAACAGGCTTCAAAGTATCACGTTTCGGGTGGAACAACTGGAGAGAACTGTAAAGGAATTTCATATAAAATTGAAGGCCTAAGCTGGGAAGTATTTTTTTTTAAGCACGGCGTCTGTTTTCATAGACATGCTAAACAGATTTTTTTTTTATTTTTTTAGTGGTGTATTTATTTATTTCATTGCATACGTTATTATTTCCGTACTCTGCTTGAAACTATAGTCCTGTAGGTCTACTCTCAGTCCAAAAATCCGATGGTTTAGTTTACCTTTTTTTTTTATAACGGAACTACATAGTGGCTTAACTTCGCCTGATGGTAAGCAAAAAAGGGAGCCCGAGTCGCAATGGCAACTGACAGGAAACCAACGGTGCCATGTCAGTTGACACTGCCATACTGGCCCGAGAGATCCTTCTTCACGCTTCGTTTGAAGGGTCCCATCTTATAAGAAGGAGGTCCCATGTTATAAGAAGGAGGTCCCATGTTATAAGAAGGAGGTCCCATGTTATAAGAAGGAGGTCCAATGTTATAAGAAGGATGTCCCGTGTTATAAGAAGGAGGTCCCATGTTATAAGAAGGAGGTCCCGTGTTATAAGAAGGAGGTCCCGTGTTATAAGAAGGAGGTCCCAATGTTATAGTTACCTTTTCCATAGGAAATCTTGTCAAAAATGGCCCCGATCTCCTCAGGGTTCCCAACTTCCACGGAGATCTGGTGTGATGAGGTTAAGGCGTCCAGCTTGAAGACACTCTGTACTTCGTTCAGGACGAACACTTCCATCAGCTTCCAGTTTTTCTCCACCTTTAAAACAAACGAAGACAATAAGCATAACATACTTGAGTAAAAGTGGCAAAATGCCTAAAATTGTAGACCAATAACGGGCATAATATCATTGGAAAGGATTTCTCATATTCTACAACTTTTGTATGGCGGGAAATCTCGAATCGCTGTGTAATAAAAAAGCGATTCAGGAACTTGCTATCGAAAAAACCTACATAATAACGTTAATAATAATAACGTTTCAACTCAAACTACTTTTATTCAGCGATAACTTTTTCACACTAAGATTTGGGACTACCTGCCATAGTAATAGTTTTAGAACTAAGAATAAGCCATCCAATCACGTATCGCTTGTGCTTATTTGCCATAATAATTAATAATTGGCTTCATATAAGCCAATTAGCCCACCCTCCTTTACTGGTATAATGTGCTTTTTTTAACACTCGAGCATAAATTGCGAGTGACCGCTGATTTATGCCCTGACACTGTTATTAGTACGTCTTAACATTAAGTCCTTTTACTATAAGGAGACCTACTATAACATTAACACCATATTTGGTCACCGTTCGTTCCCACCTTTCACCACCCCATTCATTACGAAAGGGCTCGTAAATTGCGCATGAACAGAAATGGACAAAGCGCATCGTTACTTTAATGGCCACGGCAACATTTGATGCGCTTTTGTTCCCTCTAAAGGTGTCGATATATGTAATAGAAGGAGGATAATAAACGGGTGTATAGAGTCTATCCGAAACTTAAGATCTGATTATGTCAAAATGGCACAAGTAAACGATCTCAATTTCATATGTATGCGGTCGTTTGTAACTTGTGCCAAACTGACATCATTAGATCTGAGAATATCGCAGACTATAAAAAGATTGAAAACCAAATATTCAAATTCAGTTGGTAACTTTGTAAAATAACGTTCTCACAAAACTAAATTCATCATCATCATCATAATAAGCCTATTCTTGTCCACCGCTGGACATAGGCCTCTAAGTTAGGCCATAAAACTAAATTACTTAAATATATCTAATGAGTAATGACTTTCATGAGCTACATATTAATTTATTTCATAGAACTGATTTAACAAAACAAACACTTCGAACAAATTTTTAGTAACTGACGGTAAAATTGAAAGCCAGTGAACGTCACTGATGTAAACAAACAGGAAACAGGACTAAAATATTGTGAAAATTTCGAGTAATTTTTGCATAATAAAGCCAAAACTATCCTGATGAAAGTCAAGTTTATTTTCGATAGGATTTAGTATTTATTTCGGAAGAAGAACGAAGGATTGAGCAGCATTCCGGTAAACAATGTTCTGAATTGGGTTGGTGACAAATCCTTGACAAATCGCTACTGACGTTATGCACATTATTGCCATATGAAAACTGTTTGCAGCGCAATCCTCCCTGGGTAAGACTTGACGTTAGAATTGACTTTTTTTTATGTAACAACCATAACTCACAGCGTCAACAGCCACGTACTCCACGTACGAAGCGAAGCCTTCGTTGAGCCAGATGTCGGACCACCAAGCGGGGGTCACCAGGTTGCCGAACCACTGGTGGGCGATCTCATGAGCGACCACCGCGGCGACACGAGCTTTGGCGGTGGTAGGGGAGTTGCCGCTGTCATACAGCATGGCTATTTCTCTGAAATATTGAAAATGCAAATTAATCTCATAGGCCAGGCGCGATGGCCGAAGCCGCCGAAAAATTAAAAGCACATAAATACAGGGGTCTCAGCTCTGAATACGATTTAGTTCCGTTCAGGGTTGAGACCTTAGATCCGCGGGGGCTCAGCGCTCGACAACTCTTCACACCACCAAAGGGGTCCGATTACTAAAGCTTTTATGATATTAGTGGCATTATCACTTAATAATTTTATGTATAAGGTGGAAGTCACAAAAGTAGCTCTTAAAAAGTCGATGTATGTGTGTATTTAAACACTTTATTGTACACAACAACTGGTTATAAATACATTGATTACAAATGAAATATGTACAAAGGCGAACTTATTCCTATTAGGGATTTGGGATCTCTTCCTTCTTCGATGTATTTTGTTTGTGAAGAACAGAAATGCTGGCTCGGCCATTTGATCCGGATAGGGGATAATCGCGGTGTTAGGAGAGCATATCTGGGTCGACCGTCTGGACAACGGCCCGTCAGCTGCCCCAGATACTCGTATCGCTGGACAGACGCAATGGAGGCGGATCTGGCGGAGTTGGACGCCGAAAACTGGCAGGGAACAGCGCTAAATTGCCAGAAGTGGTGGGGTCGGAAGCCAAGACTCGTTTTCATACATTTCTTTTTTTCTGTGTAGTCTACCACAGATAATGCTAAGAACTGCGTTAAGTTTAGAAACTTGACTGATAGATTGTAACGATTAGTCAAAATGTAATAAAATAATTGCAAAATACACTTAAATAATTTAAAACATAAATATAATGCAGTTAAATATACCGTATTAGTTCAAAACACAATAAAATTTGTAGGCAAGGTTTGGTGATACAACAAAAAACCTTGGCTGGATTGCAACCTTCTTAGTCTGAAGTAATTTGTAAAACTAAAACCATAGCTCCCTCGGGAACTATATAGGCCTTTTGTCCTTCAGTACACCTGCCCGCCTAGCATAAACTGTACGCTTCACGACTCTTCTCGCGTCACATAGCATCACCCGTCACTATCTCACAGTATAGCGAAGAAAGAGATGGGTAACATTTCTCGCGCGAGAAAGAGTCGCGTGTCACAGTTGTGCTAGAGGTGCTGCATGTAATAACATCTTTAATGAGCAAATGTTTTTCTAAATTTCTAATTATCCATTTACTCAGGAATAGTATGTACCCTCGTGCTCATTATTTAAATTAGTTTTTGTCTCGTTCTACTTTTACGTTACCTTAAGTTTGTATAATACGTTCTCATTTAAGTTTTAGTATACCTAGTGTTAATCACGTGTTCGTTTAATGGCAATGCCACCTTATTTTACCTGCATAAAATCTCAGTGGGAATTGAGTTAGGATGTAGGCTATACCTAACTTAAGATTTCTTTTCATATTATGTAACTGTTTTTCTCTTTGTCTGTTTTTTTCCCAATAAAGAAAATAAAATGTGATGAAAAGTATATTAGTCCACGGTGTTATGCTTGTAGATTCATAAACAGCTAATTTCGTCATACTTCACGCCTCATTACTATAACCAACGAGATTCAAAAAAAAAATGTAATTGTAACAGTTGTATAGCTCGTAAATCCGACCACAGGGGGCGTGGCGAGCGGGGGCGGCCGATATTTGCAGATCGAACAATATGGGATAGATTGCGGTTTATATTGCATTCTGGGAGTTTGCTTGTGGTACAAGTGTTAGACGAACGGCGGGGTGATGAGAAAAACTTACTTTATTTTCTTTATTCGCATAGCATATTCGCACGCTTGCAGGTGCGTTTTGCTTAATTGAGCTTTATATAACATTCTGTAATCGGCGTTTTTTTACATCTTTTTATAATACTGCGGCGTAAGTCTATGAAAGGACACAGAAAAACAGCATCTTATGAACACAGATGTTTAATTTTTTTCTACCTTTAACTTTTTATAATTTAATATAATTAAAGCCATCCTAATCCTTAAGATACGTTTTGATAACTCGTATTCCTTTTTAGTGTACTCACTCAGTCAAAAACTGCCACTGAGTGTCTACGTGTGAACGCCACTATCAGAGACAAAACAATGAAACAAACATTGGCCTGACAGGACCTTTAGGTTTTTGAATTGAATTGAATTGAAAAAAAAACAGCTATTGATAGGGATAACAATCATAGATAGACAATTTTAAGAGTCATCGATAGATTCCCATTTCGCAACCCGCCAGCTCCTGTCGCTTGCCCCAATTCTAACGGACATGATAGATGGCCCTCAGCTAATGAAGTGCCTGACCACCCTTGTCAGGGCGCTAATTTCCTCTCGTCGTGTTTGGACGGGCTCAACATTCATTACGATCGGGATGGAACTTTCGCACGGCCGTTTCCCACATCCATGTCATCTATACCATGTGCAAACTTATATATGTTCATGTGTTTGAAGCAGACGAAAGTTTTCTCTCAACTCTGATAGACGACTAAAATGTAATATGAAAGTAGAAATTATTGCGGTTACATAGTCATTTGTCATTTCTTTATGTAAAGGAAAACAAGATTTCACTAATTGGTTAACAATAACATTTAGGCATTTTGAGTTACACTGTGAGTTACAGGAACTGAATGCCCTTGAACCGTGAACCCATGAACGTAATCACGTCTGAAACGTCGAGGTAATTAAGTAAACACTTTTTATACGCAATTGAGTCCCGTTTGTATTAATAATGTGTGAAAATCGTGTAAGTTTAAATCAATATAATATTTTGAGTTTACAATCGTTATGTCCGTCATATTTGAATACTATTCATTAAGTTCCATCGACAAGTTGTCATTTATAATAAGGTAAATAGAGCACGTTGCTAATGTAAATGCAACGATGATGTCACACAGCTGTACCATAAGAGTCTTAGCACACAGACTTTTTACCCCCTAGGGCATAATAAAACGGTTTCCCCGCGAGCAACCAGTGCAAACCAATGTGTCCATCAAAATATTTTTCTCGTCACTATCACTACATAGAATAAAACAAAGTCGCTTCCTGCTGTCTGTCCCTATGTATGCTTAGATCTTTAAAACTACGCAACGGATTTTGATGCGTTTTTTTTAATAAATAGAGTGATTCAAGAGGAAGGTTTATATGTATAATATAACACTGCACCCGTGTGAAGCCACGGTGGGTCGCTAGTTTAGAATAAACATTAGATTCTAGATGTATAGACTTGAAGGGTATGTTCACGATATTATGATAATAATATCACGTAAAAGATGAAACCGAGAGGTCAGGGACTTGTCCCAGAACCAGATCCCCTTGTTATCGTATGGTAATGTTGTTTGCTTAGACCCATTACCTACACACTGAATAGCAATAAGTTGGCATCACTATAATATCTCGTTATCACTAGGCGTTTGTAGGCATTATAGGTTAGGGTTCGAGGAACTTTGATGTAACAAAAAAAAAATATTTCATTTGTTTTATATGAAAAAATCATTTGTTTTTTGTACAACTAAAGGCGGTGCTGCAATGCATGCACTCTTATTAATGTATTAGATTGATGCAATTAGAATCTAAATATTATAATCTTTTAACCCTTAAGATAAGATAAGATAAGAAAATGTTTATTGCAGAAAAAGGGTTAGTTACATGTCTTAATATTATGTTAAATTATCTGGGGGCACGGCAGTGCCCCCGCCAGCTCGAGTTCCACCTTTTCGGCTGTCTTCATACAGCATGCAATTGCAGAATCTTAAATGCATACGGTAACTAAAATAATACCACATTTTACGTCTGAATTAATGTGATTCGTGCACTTTACACACCTAACAATCAACAAAACATCAACAACTGCAGTAATAAACTATTTAAAAGCCTAAACTTTGACTTTAGTTATCGTCAGCCATGTTCCTAGTCAAGGATCAAACCTACGTCAAATCGATAAATTATATCTGTTACGGAAAGATAAAAAAATATTTCATTAATTGTATTTCGTATCAGATTTCTAAATTATTGTGATTCGTGTACAGATTACGTCTATTCTGTTGTAATAGGATATACCTATTTGTTGTGATACGGACTAGATGATTAGGAAACACGTGATTTGTTGTTATTATTAGCTAAGTTTTTTCCTTACTCATTCTTAGTGTTAATGATTATAAATGTATTATACGCTTAACTCAGTTAGCCTCTATCGATGATAATTTGATATCAATGGTATTCTAGAAAGAACCATAGATTACGCAAAATTCGTTATCTCGTCTAGACCCGGATAAATTTGATAGATTGGTTGATTTTGCAATTTAGTCATGATGAATTTGCAATAATCATTGCTAATTAGGGTAACTGATAGTAGTTTTTAATAATACCCGTACATTTCATGAGAATTCAGAGTTCCAACAAGGGTGTAGGTATAAGAGTAATTTTCAAAAAACATGTACATAGTTAAAAGGCTTAATAAAAACTAAATCGCTTCTTTTGTGATACGAAAATTACTCATACAAAAGATATGGGTATAACTGTCGTTACACAAAGGAATCAATTAAGTTTTGTTTTAATTAAAACGAACGATTAATTTTCTACTCTGCACCCACTTGAAGCATCTCTGTTTGGCCCTATGGTTGACTGGTAGAGAATGCCATTAGGCGTTAAGTTCGCCATTTGTACTGACTTTTGTTTTGTGCAATAAAGTTTAAATAAATTAAAGCCCTTAACTATATGTACATGTATTTTGAAAATGACTCATAAATAAAGATAGTAAGAATAAGAACAAAGTGCTTCATTTGAAAACCAGAATTGACAACACTAGGTGTTTTATAAAAACCACTGAAAGACGGTTTCTATCAACTGACATGACGAGAAAATTAAACATTTGATGAAACACCAATACCAGCAACTATTATATCAAAATCGTTTAAAAAATCCACACCGTCTTGAACGCCACAGCCTCGTGATAAAACTATGTATATCTAAAAAACCTGCCCTAAAATTATACCCGTTTAATTTTAAAAACCGCATCAAAATCGGCCTCGTAGTAAAATGGTAACAAACACATACACACAAATAACCTGAAATTAAAACGCCTATTATACCTTATTAAAACTTTCGTGAGACATATTTATATCTTCATCACTTGATGAAGAGCTCCATACGAGTTCGAAACATGTCGGGCCGTTCCTGACAATTTCACGTGAGTGTAAACCGCTTAATACAATAATTGCATATTATACCGTCTCTCTTTCGTTTCGTCCGTCGTGAATAAAAACAAATCATCGGTGCCATAGTATCCTTACCATACCATGAGTTTACTACTCGCTAGCGACTCCGTAAACGATTTGTATGGAGAATTGTAGTTCTACAAAGTAACTGATATTGGCGCTGTGTTATTCTCCGTACAAATTGTTTACGCTGTCCTGTTGCTAGCGAGTGCTGTCAAGTTAACTCATGGTAAAAGGTTCCAGGCCACTCGGGAAAAGCGTGTGTAACACCTTCCATAAAATTATCGAAAAGTACACAATGTTATACTACTAACGCCATCTTTCAACCACGGAACGAACTATAGCTGCGATAAATACTAATATAGTGCGACCAACTTATCTGTGAAACGGCGAAATTAGGAACTACGGCTGTCTTGGTGGAATTTCATACGATTGTCGATGTCTTCTGCGTTCCTGTGCGTGAACATTGTGGCGACGCCCTTCAAGTTCACAAAAAAGTTGGTCGCACTATAACTAAGTATAACACATCCATACCTGGGATAACTCGGGGCACCTATACGAAAGTGACGTAGCAAAAAAAATTATCGAAAAAGAAATATATCGATGTAAGAGCCTTATCACACTTGCGATTTGCGAGCGTATTTTGTATGAAGGCGATCGCGCAGCGTGTTCGCCGCGTCGCTTATTTGTATAGAAAATACGCTCGCAAATCGCAAGTGTGATAAGGCCCTTACTGTCAACATCTAAATGTCATCGACATAAATAAATATTACTTATTTCTCCACATATTCAAATAAACATATTAAAACGTGTATTTACATGTTTATTTAAAAATAATTTTCATAATATACGTAAATTGTCATTTTGATTGAAATGACATCCTCATACTTTTATTAAGGACCTTAATTTAAGAGGCTCGATATCAGATATGACATCGAACCTCTTTATAGTAATCGAGAATGTTCAATGAGCACATATATTAATTTATTATATCGACATCTTTTTTATCGATATCCTATCCCTAGAACGTGCCCCGAGTTAGCACAGGTATGCATCACGATGACGTCTGATTTGATCCCAATAAAAAAAAAATATTAGATAGACATCCTCAAAAAATAATTGTTGCGTCGTTAGTTAATAGTATAACATTTGTGCACTTTTCGGTTGTTTTAAGGGTAAATTCGGTTATCCCGTCGCCGTACTTCTCCCGACTTACCTTCTAGAAAGCAAACCACTTATATCAAAAATCTTACCTGAAAGTCAAAAGCCCCCAATTTTCCATAGCTCCCGCCTTAAAATCTGGCAATGCAATCATATCGATCTTCGGCAGTGGGAATTTGATCTTATAGTAATCTTCTAAATATCGAAGGATCTTCGGACCTATATCCAAAGCATACGACGCAGACTGAAGGGCTTCCTTTCTCGCCCATACGGTGAAGTTTTTGTCGCTTTTCTTGCCAAAGTCTGTGACAGCGAACGCGACGAGGTAGGTCGACATCGGCAGGGATTCCGCGTAGTGGTCCCAGATGTAGTCCTTTAGGGACGCACTGGAAAAGATTGATGACGGGTTAGCTTTGGGAGGAATTTGTCATAATTACCTGGTTCTATTAACAAACTAGCTGCGACACGCGGTATCTGTAACATTTCGCCAAATTTTAATTTTTCTGAAAGCATTTTTTTTCCTGTAGCCTGTAATATTTTCAGGGTTTTATAAACATCGTTTTAAATAACTCATTAGTTTAGGTTAGGTTTGTTTTATAATTATTCTGAAATATTAACAGTTTTGGATTGAAATGGCATTCGGGCAAATGAAAATTTCGAAACGTTACAAGTGGGAAGCCAAAATTCGGACTTCCGATAGGTAATAACCAAATATAACTCACTACTACTACTTTAGCGATATAATGCGCCATTTTGAACGTCTTTATTCAACTAAATGAAAGAGGAAATGTTAAAACAGTTACTTTGAAAAGAGCAAACGTCTTTTAACTAGTGGATGGGTCGATTGCAAAAAAAATTACTTAGTTAAAAGCTTAGTTAACAAAAAATCACGATCGCTTTTTTTGTGTGACGAAAGCTAGTCATAAAAAATGTATGGGTAACTTTCGTCACACAAAGGAATCAATTAAGTTCTGTTTTAATTAAATCCCTTAACTATGTACATAATTTTTTGCAATCGACCCGGATCTGTGAGCTACAGGCAGAGATTTGTATTTTTTTACTTTTTCCGACCTCTAGGCGAGAACAGCCGCAAAGCGTTGAGACATCCAACGTCCGGACATACGAATGAATTTTGGGCCAAGCTGAAAGGCGCTTCGGTCGATCAAAAATTGAGCTAACAGTTCGATAAAAATACATTTCAACGTATCATAAAATACTAGTCAATAAAATTATGTTTATAACTAGCCTGTCGGAAAGTCAGACATCGATCGCTCATAGTCTGGATTGAATCAATCATAGCGTCATGTAATGCGTTACTTTTCCACCTCTACAGAACTGGAAGATATCCAGCAACTATTGCGATGTGATCAAAATAACTATACTTAGAAGGTAATAAAACATCAAAGAAAGATATTTTGTTGAAATCATACGGGTTTGGATAAGAATCATATGTAGTGTAAATAATGTATGAGTATATTAGTACGGCCGTCGGTCGCCTAAAGGTAGTCTTGTTCTTTTTTTATACAAAATTTTAAGTTTCTTAGATATTGCCACTATTCTACTTAAGCGATCTGGTCTTTTTGCATTAAATATTTATTTATTTATTAAATGATACCGCCCGGTCTGATCGGCGCTTCTGATGATAAATCTTGAACCGATTGAAACATGCTGAGCAGTATTCGACTGTTACGACGTGAGTAAAAACGTTTCATAAGTATGTATTCGCGTAATACCTTTACCTGGTTTTTTTCGCGTTCGTGGCTTGGAACTTTCACAACACTCGGCGGGCGTCCACGGAACTGCCACTACTATCTAGACTACTGTGTAAGTTAACCTACTGCGGCTGTGTCCCGACGCTGTTCATGTTGGACACTGAGCTCATGTTCTTCGGCCGCGCGATGCTGATGGTGAACCGTGCCTTAAGCGCGGGCTCGTCCCAGCAGGGGATCGCTCGGCGCGCGTCCACGGAACTGCCACTACTATCTAGACTACTGTGTGAGTTAACTTACTGTGGCTGTGTCCCGACGCTGTTCATGTTGGACACTGAGCTCATGTTCTTCGGCCGCGCGATGCTGATGGTGAACCGTGCCTTGAGCGCGGGCTCGTCCCAGCAGGGGAACGCTCGGCGCGCGTCCACGGAACTGCCACTACTATCTAGACTACTGTGTGAGTTAACTTACTGTGGCTGTGTCCCAACGCTGTTCATGTTGGACACTGAGCTCATGTTCCTCGGCCGCGCGATGCTGATGGTGAACCGTGCCTTGAGCGCGGGCTCGTCCCAGCAGGGGATCGCTCGGCGCGCGTCCACGGAACTGCCACTACTATCTAGACTACTGTGTGAGTTAACTTACTGTGGCTGTGTCCCAACGCTGTTCATGTTGGACACTGAGCTCATGTTCCTCGGCCGCGCGATGCTGATGGTGAACCGTGCCTTGAGCGCGGGCTCGTCCCAGCAGGGGAACGCTCGGCGCGCGTCCGTGGCTTGGAACTGTGTTACTGCTATCCATCTGGAGACGAAATAGAAAATTAATAATATCACACTAAACATTCTTCCATTCATGGTTTAAGGTCATACATATTTTATACATATTTTATAGTTATTTAGTTAGGATTATATTTATTTCCAGTAGACTTGAAGAGATTAAGGGACTCTAATTTCTAATTCCCTCACTAAATCCTAACGCATACACAAACTGTCAATACTTCAGGCCTGCATGATAAAAATATAAGTTGAGCCGTTCTTCTTTTTTACCTGCAATAAATCGAAGTTTTTCCTTTTTGGGTTTTTGAACTATCGATGCAACAAATGCATTTTTTTTATTGTGCACTGAAACCACAATTGTTTCCTTTACGGCCAATACTGTTTATTTTTAACTGTGGTTTTTTTAATAGCGTGACAGAGTGGTCCTTTTCAACGGAGATCACAATTTGGCTTACCACTCTGTCACGGCATCCTACAAAAACAAACGTTTGAAAAAAATGCTGGTTAGAGAAACTGACTGATTACATAATATTAATAGATAGAAAAATATGGACGATTATTCGAACATTATAAAACCGAAAATATCAATACTCTAATCAGATGCCATTATAAAACGAAAGACAGACATTGTAGGTAAAAAAGAAAAATGACCCAGAACTGGGTCGAACTGTAACTTTACATTATGTATCCAAAACTTTACCTTTTGCAATTTCGTGTACAAGAAATACGTCTAACTTACGATGTAATTTTTAATCTGCCCTTTAACACATATATGTATTATGGGCTGCACAAATGCAGCTCAGTGTACCTACTTTGAAATTGATACTAAAAACGCAATATTATTTATGTGAGTTTTTTAGTGTAAACTTTCCATTGATACTTAAATCGCAGAAAGCGTGTTAAAGTTACGTGTGAAACAATGTACTATTGAGTTTTTACTGTCCGGAGAATGATTTTTATTTGATATTTACCTTTTAATACTAAAGTAAAAACTAGACTCATATACAATCAAAAATAACACACCCAGTTTAATGCGCTTTAAATTGAGATCTGGTAATTTATGATATATACCTATTACCTATGCACTACAATCCTCCTTTATGGAAGGTTAGATTCGATATTTGTATGCAAAACGTCTAAAACACATAGTTGTGATTTTGTTCCGCGTACAATGATCCGGCATTCTGTTTTATGCGATCGGAGACGAGAATACTAATTAGTGTTTTGTTTAACTGCGATGATTCAACAGATAGATATTGTCGCTTACCATTCAACTATAGCGATTCTAGGTAAAGGACGCTAGCCAAAAAAATATCGAATGAAATGATGATTTGCATTTCATTGAAAATGCCTCGTAAAATTAATCGGTACTACAAGAATGGTTGCGAAAGGAACTCCAAATAAAAAAAAGCTTTCGTCGATTGTTTAGCTTTGAATTCTTAATTTTTTCAGACACATCTCACGGTATATTATGAAACGTTTGGTGTCAAGGTCGAGAAGAAGGCAAGTCACACAATATTCTGCGACGGAATGTTCCCGAAACGCCAAAGCATCGCGAAGGCAGCTATCAGAATTGGAGCTAACAACCCTCATAGCCACGACCACTCTGTAAAAAAGTGTCCGAATGAGAAGAAGATTACCACTAAGGGTACAACGAAAGCCGTGTCCTTTTTCAGATCTACTTTTTTTTTATGTCATAGGGGGCAAACGAGCAAACGGATGGGAAGCGACTACCATCGCCCATAGACACATGCAACACCAGAGGAGTCAAAAAGCGTTGCTGGCCTTTCAGGTGGGACTGCTCTTTTCTTGAAGGTTTGAAGGTCGTATTGGTCCGGAAATACCGCAAGCGACAATTTGTTCCACAATGTGGTCGTGCGAGGCAGGAAATGTCCAGAAAAACGCACGGTTGTGGATTACCAACTGTCTAAGTGTGAGGATGAAAGAATTGCCGCGTAGAACGATGGCGGAAAGATACGGGAGGAGTCAATCCGAACAATTCCTCGGAGGTTGCTCGCGTTTATTGTCCGGCAGAAAAATAATAAAGCATTCAATTGCTCTCGCAAACATGCCCAGTGTTAAAAACTGACGGATGAAAGTAATCAATTAGAAAGTATTTGGGGTAATTATTATTTCCCAAAAGTTAGGTAGATTCTTATTAAGCATGCTGTTTACTACGCTTACACTTGTATCGCAAATAATTCTAGCTTAGATGCTTAACTACGATAACAGTCTTGATTCGTGATTGATCATTTGATCGATCAATCAATCGATTCGATTGATTGATTCGATTGAGGCTAATTAGTTTCGTCACCTCTGACCGATTAGTATTCCAAGAACTGACGGCAATAGTTGGACTAATTCACTGGCTTGTTACACAAGATTGGCTATAAGATGGGAAGTTCCTACGTGAATGAACTAAGTTTAAAATAAAACAATTGAAGTGAACTATTTATAAGCTAATTTCAGGGCGAGCGCTTTAACCGCGCGGTTCGAACGTTATTATTTTCTCAGGATTATTACCACAACAGAGTCGCTATAACTGTGATCAAACCTGGATCAGACTCGGGAGAGCGTTACAGATTTATTAAAATCTTACTTTAACCATCCTTTTATTTGAGCAATATTTGCTAGAAAGTCAATGACAAAAAAGCCGTAGCTAATTACGCTAAATCATTGACCGCCCGAGGATGAGAAACATAATTTTCTCACATATCCAATAAAATGTCGTTATAACATGCTTCGAAGTATGACGTTTCGGGCGGAATAAGTCGAGAGAACTGTAAAGGATTTTTATACAAAATTGAAGGCCTAAGCCAGGAAGTATTTTTTTTTAACATGGAATCTGTGGTTATGAACAGGCTAAACAGCTGAATCATATGTTTTTTGAGTGGTGTATTTTTTATTTCATTGCATATGATTAAGCAAAGCACTATACATGCGTGGCCGTGAAAAGGGCTTGTAGCACTATCCGTCTATCTTACTCACCCGGCGAGCCCTTCTCTCCTGGCGTCTGCAGTTATGTACTATTTCTTCTGTGAAAGTTACATTTGTAAAGTCAACCCTTAAATCCTTACTGGGACACAGGTCCCAGTTACTGCTCTCAAAAGCCTTCACCAAAATTAGTTCAAGGCAAGTAGGAATGCAACAATAGTGGAACAAGGCTGGACTTGGCACTGAATCTTTGAAGCGACCCGCTTAGCATTAGCCGACCCACTCCCGAAACGGGTCATGTTTGAACATTAAAGTTATAGTTCTACTACTTAAAGTTAGCTAGTAACGAGTTCTTTACTCTGCATAAAAAATTTCGTTTGTAGCTTTAACCTTTACATTGTTGTCTGTTGTTTTTGGAAGACAATGGTTTTTAACAACCGACGGAAAACTTTTTTATTTAACCCCCGACGAAAAACGAGATGTGTTATAACTTTGATATGTTTATGTATATTGTGTGTATGTCTGTAGCCTCGTTACTCCCATATGAATAGACTGATTTGAGTGCAATATTTTTATCGAAAGCCTTGTCTGAGGAGCCAGATGTTTCTTAGCTATGTTTGGAGGTAATAGGAGAAGTAGTCTCCAAGAACTCACCTTAAGCTTTCATAGGAACAAGTGACATAATTTCGGCCAATATTGAAGTTAAGAATTTAAAATCTTGTTATGTATAGTGTACTGCTCTTGATATAGTTTCAGTAGCATTTTCTATCGCTCTATAAATGATCGTTCATGAATTACTTGCGTCCGGGATGTTTTTAATTTTTAGAATAGTTTAAAACTTGTTAACAATATAGCTGTGTATGTATCATGTAACTATATGTGGTATCACATGCCCTACACACGGTCACGGTCCTACAGCTCTTAAAACTTATTATAATAAATCAAGAAAATTGTTTCAGCCATTTGCAGACCTTATTGTAGTAGTATCAGAAGTTTTTTAATCATTTCAGCACCTAAATGTTTAAACAGGGTTGGCAATTGGTATCTAGTTAAGTTATGATCATGAAAAAGTTTTTTTTCTATAAATATTGACACAAAAGTAAATTATGAAAAAAATAAAACATAATGTAATCTACCTACTGCAATGTAAGCAGGACTTGAACCTGTTACCTTACGTTTCCGGCGTAGTGCTCTTCCAACTGAGCTATCACATCGTTAAGCCAATCACACCAATTTTTTGTAAAATCATGGAATCAAACATTTACAAACAGTATTTCCGCATGAAAATAAAATTGATAACAAGATCCTATTAAAAACGTCAAGTAAATCTTACTTTTTGACATTTTTCTCTTCATACGAACTCCTGTAGAACCCGTGAAGGTTATCGTTCAATATTCCAGTGTACGTTATGTTCAAGACGTACTTCTTCCCTGCATATAACGTGTCCTGCATCTTCATGATAATAAACTGCCGAGCGGCATCTTCCGTCACTTCGTTAAAATTCTGGCGCTTTCCTGTATCTTTCTGATACAGTACAATCTCTTGGAAGGTCAGCTCTACACCATGGAATACTAACTCTCGCGTATTGTTCCTTACAGTTATAATAATGCTAGCTTTCCCATCAAACGTAAAATTCCCTTCGTAAATATAAGGAGTTAACTGTAGGAAATATTTCTCAGGCTTAACATTAGTCGGTAACCTAACATCCTGAACCGTAGTTTCCTCTTCTTCGGGAACTACCTCAGGAGCTGGTGTGGTTTCTAGAGGAATAACACTTTTAGTATTTTCAGTTGTTAACGGTATCACTGATAGTTGTTTAGATTGGTCACAATGGCTAAATTCGTATTTGGTGACGTTAGCTAATTGGTCAGTCCTAGGGCAGGCCGCGAAATTGTACACTATAAAGGCGGTGGCGACGAGAGCCAGCGCGAAGATGACCAGGATGACGAAGGCGAGGCTCTTGGAGAGGTAGACGCCGCGCTTGGTCTTGGTGGAGAAGTCCACCGTGGGGTTCCCGTCCATGATGCCGAGGGGCTCGCGGGCCTGCGTCATCACATCACTGGCCGGCTATCTGTAACAAAAAGGTACGTTAATGTGACTGTTATTATACTTTAAGCCTCGTCACCATTTACGACCACGACGCGGTTGACTTTTGACGACGCGGTTGGCGTAGTTTGTAGTTCAGCTGCCTAATCAGCCGGCGTTTTTGGGTTCGCATCCCGGAGAGGGCAAATATTTGTGATGAGCTCGAATATTTGTTCCTGCGGTATGGATGTTGATGATGCTCTATATGTTTATTTAAATATTATGTAAATCGTCGTCTATTACCCATGGTACAAGCATCGCTTAGTTTGGGACTAGGTCGATTTGTGTAAGACTGTCAATTGATATAATTATTTATTTTCGACCAGGTGATTGATACTCTACTGTAATAAACACACTATTTTCAGGAATGGAAACTAAAGTAGCCACTTTCCTGTTTCGAATTTTGAACTTTATTAATAAAATAAGAGCGTTGACAGGTATCCGTAGTCACCCAAATCAATTACAGATATTTATCAAAAAAGTGATAGACAAAGTGAAAAAACCAAGAGTGAATCAAAAGATGCAAGTGAGTCACTTAATGCAGCTCAATCTTGATACTCGTGATAACGCCGAGACAGCTAAATTGTCGTACATATACCAATGCTTTATCGAATTGGGGCTCTAATTGTTAATTGATCATTCAGTAACTCATTGGCATTTCAATTTTAATTCCAAGCTCAAGATCACTGACAGTAATCACCTCACTCATGTCAAAAGGGCACAAGTGATGGACAAAATGTACTGAATCACGTCCTTTTATCCAAGGAAGGGGCATCTGACAGTCGTTAATGAAATCCTCACGTCCGTTGCTGGAGCACGCACGATCGTCAATCCTTTTGTATAATTCCCGATATCACATAGGTTCTTGACCTTCGATGTTATGCAGTCATAGGTAATCACACTAACATTATTAAGGCGAAAGTTTGTGAGTATGTTTATATGTATGTTTGCACGCCCAAACGGCTAGACCAATGTTGATAAAGTTTGGTAGTACCTAGCCGGCACACCTAGAATTAACACAGGCTACTAAACTTTTAATTACGAAAAAAATTAAAAGAATTAGTGTGTTGTTTAGTAGTAACACCGCGGGGGGCCCAGCTAGTTATCTGAATAAGTTTCTACAACTGACCGAGCGAGCGAAGCGTCACTTCAGCTTGGCCAAAAATCTTTCTTATGTCCGGATGTCCGGATTTCCGGCTGTTCTCACCTTTAGCTCGAAGAAATACGTAATAATTTCTCTTGAAAGTACTTTGTGAGTAAATTAGATATTAATAGATTTTTATCGATTCAGATTATTGAAATTTTTCAAAATGGAGGTTGGGAACGTAAAAATATAGGACAAATAATAGCAATGACTTGTGAACAACTTGCGAGGCCTATAACTCATAGCCACTTGTTCTATTTTTCAAGTAAGACGTGATTTTCTTTAGATAAGGGTGTAATAGAAACACCAAGTTGCTTACAGATGTAGTGAATAATATTTTTGTCAACGTATTTTGTGAGATCATCCTAGCATGTTTTCTCAATTAAATTCAATGCAAAAGTTAAGATAGAAATATGAATGCGAGCTATCCGGAATAAATACGATGCACGATGGCAAAATTCGTCGTCTAGTTCCCATAGTACAAGCTTTGCTTAGTTTGGGACTAGGTCGATTTGCGTAAGATTGTCCGTTAATATGTATTTATTAATTTTATTGTGCCGTATATTATCCACTCGTGGATTTACAGATAACCCTGAGGTCCAATTTGCTCTGTGTGTCGATTGGCGAATCCACAAAGAAGCTAACTGCCTTTGTGCGTAGTGATACATCCACTTGGAGGTCGCACAAACCGATCTTATGTCACAACTAGATATTGGCACTAGAGCGATAATGTTGTGTTGGAGAAGTGGTGTCGTTTTAAATGGAACTACTCTTCAGTTGGAACTACTTTTTAGGGTTCCATACCCAAAGGGTAAAAATCGGGACTCTATACATAAGACTCCACTGTCCGCCTGTCTGTCTGTCTGTCTGTCACCATGCTGTATCTCTAGAAGCCGTGATAGCTAGACAGTTGGAATATTCAAAGATGATGAATTTCTGTTGCCGCTGTGACAACAAATGTGTCCGATTGCGTTAGGTTTGCACCTCATTTGTATCCAGCGCCACACATACGTCCCAGTGTGGACCACTTATGAACGCAATTTATATTTTCTTTGCGTGTTGATTTTCGTATCTATAAAATATAGCAATAAAAAAATATGGTGTTAACCCACATTAAAAATCATTTAGAAAAACATAGTTGTATTTCAAAATTAAATATTTGTTTTTTAGTTTTTGTTCTGTTTTGTGTCGGTAGCGGGGAGTTGATGGGTGCGGTAGGCACATGAGAATCACACTCTGTGGTAGATAGATATATATACCTAAGAGAACTTGTAACAAACAGGCATGTACGTAACATTTTTAACTTCTATAAATCTTATAAGTAGTAAATCGTTTCAATAAATCTCATCAAAACCCTCCTGCTTAAAAATTGTCATCAACTTCAATTTATGTGCATCATTCAAATGAATGAGTGCTTAGTTGCCGAGATTGGTCATGATTTTATTTTAATAGGGCTGTCAGGCCTCCATTGAGAATGATGGTCACGTCGTGACTTAAGATGGGGGATGTGGTCAAGTTGTGAAGTTGCAGGAATTGTATGATTGGGTATTGTGATACGGCCCACTTCTACTAACTCTTACTAACTTTTCTACACTTTTGCAAGATTCTGGACATCCTCTTTTGTGTCTCTGATGTAACATATCTGACTTAAGTATTTATGTGTCACGTGTCATCTCAATTCATTGGACGGCTTACATTTTTTGTATAGCAAAAGTTCAACCATCTTGATATACTTTTGTACCTATATAATGTTACAAATTAAACTAGAAATTGAGAAATTATATCCCTATTCCTACTCATTGTTTCATCTTGGCCGTCCTTAAATAAAAGATGGATCTGGCCCGACCCGAAAAAGAGGATGGCAGAAGAAAATATGAGCAGACGAGATAGTAAAAACAGCTGAAAAGAACTGGATAAGCACCGCTTCATACCTATCTATTGGTATGGATAAATAAAGCAAAAAATGTAATAATTACTTTAATAAAAGGAGATTTATTCGTATTCTTATATACTTATGTTGTCGTGCGATGGCCAAGTCATTACATTTATTATAAAGATAAATATGTTTAATATTAATGCGGGCACTAACACGGTCATGGTAATATGTTTTTAGTTATGTAATCCGGTGAAAATGTGTGTCAAAGTTGTCATATAGGCGAAGGGTCACTTTGATAGGTACTGAATAAATTTACCGACTTGGTTTTATATTGTATCTCACAACTTTTTTCGCTAGAAGATTGCGAGACTTGCAATTTTTTTACATGTAATGTTTTTGATAGGATATACTTTTGTACCTATATAATGTTACAAATTAAACTAGAGATTGAGAAATTATATCCCTATTAAATACTATTGCTAGTTGGTTGTATCAGGCGTTACTTTTAAGGGTATATTAATTATTATCTCTTGTTACATTAAGTATATTATTTGGAAATGATATAAAACGACATTATATCATTCGTTACATTATACAAGGCAATGGTATATCAAATTGGAATAGATTATGTGAAATAACAAAACGTCGTGTACCCCTCAGAAACCTTGACAAAATTGTCAGAGACCTTGCTCAAATAAGCAACTATTTTTAACTACTTTAGCGATTTATGCTCTAAATACAAACTTTTCACGGGATACACGCTCCGAATTACATTGCGTGCAGAATTATATTATAAGAAAAAAAAACGTAGGTATACTTAAAAAAAAAACACACACATTCATTAAGGGCCTACGCTAAGAACTAGTAAAATTTGAGGTTGTATCAAAAATACACGCTGTATGTACATGACGTTCTTCAAAATTGTAAACCACACTCGAATTGCCCACATTGGTCCGACACATCGACCATCTGCTGAGTCTTCCTACTTGTTATGCGGCCACGTGTGTTTGATGGCGCATTGTTCTTTAAGTAGACTGTTGTGAGACCACCCGTGCTTCTTTAGCAAGGAAGCAGGAAGATTAAAAGGCGACTAATAAGTATAGTAAGTGACTAATATATCATTACTAGCTTTTGCCCGCAACTACGTCCGCGTGGAACTTGGAAGTATGGAAGCAACCTCGTACAACACGATAGATATACACCTAATCATTATTAAAAGCGCCTAAGCAAATGTAAGAGCAATTGTGCTTTAGGCCTAATCATTACATTTCCTACAGGGTCATCAATGTCATCATGAATTACTTACTCACTTTTCAATCTTTTTAGGGATAATTTCTAGGATGAAAACCTATGTCCTTCCTCGGATCTTAAACTATCTCCATGCCAAATTTCATCAAAATCGATTCAGCGGTTTAAGCGTGAAGAGGTAACAAACAGACAGACACACTTTCGCATTTATAATATTAGTATGGATTAGTATGGATGTGTAGATACTTTTTGGTGTACTGCCTTTTCGCAGAATTATTTTTAGTCGAATGTTTCGTTTCGCTGAATTTTCACTTCGTAGAATTTTGATTCCTTTCGAGTCATATTTTTTCTTAATTCTTGCAAATATCATCCTATTGACTATTGATAAGGTTAGATTTGTTTTGTAACAATCCCAAATAACTACTCGTAGTGTCATTTCGTAGAAGGCAATAACACTTCTGCGAGATGCGGAAAATTATTCTGCAATGACTTAGTGAACCGTACTTTTTACAAGCTTTTGTTCGGGTGGAATCTTGCAACTAAATTTTAAAGCAGATATCGTCAACCGATTGAGCTGAAATTTTGCATATTTTTAACTTTGATGACTATACAATAATATCGTACCATGGGGCTGATCTGATGATGGAGCCGGAAGGTGGCCATAGGAACTATATAATAGAAAAAGCAATCCTACCGAGCTTGGGTCTTTAGAATCGTCTCAGTGAGCATTTGATTGATATCCAAAGAAAAGTACAGTCGGCTACAAAAGCTTGTCACTAAAATGAAATTTTTGACAGAAACTTATTATCTACATAGTATTGCTAAAAGTTGGTCGCAATTCCGCCTACGTTATTGAGTTAGAATTGGGCAAGTGCGAGTCCGACTCGCGCATGAAGGGTTCCGTACCATAATCTATAACAAGAATGTCGTATGGGAGCCCCCCTTAAAAAAATATTTTATTTTATTTTTAGTATTTGTTGTTATAGCGGCAATAGAAATACATCATCTGTGAAAATTTCAACTGTCTAGCTATCACCGTTCTTGAGATACAGCCTGGTGACAGACGGAAGACGGAAGTCTCAGTAATAGGGTCCCGTTTTTACCCTTTGGGTATGGAACCCTAAAAAGTATCCTTTAACCATCTTTGGATGTCCAGCTATTCCTGTACCAAAATGGGTTAAAATTCGTCTAGCCGTTTAGGCGTGATGAGAGGACAAACTAAATAAAATTGTACCAACAGATGGCGTTTTACGGCTTCAGCCGCGCTGCTGCATCGCACATTTAAGATTTTTCTTCCTGAAGTAATGACCCCTCTCCATAGAACACTTATTACAAGCTTTTATTTAGCTTGCATGGTATGTTTAAAGTATGTTTGTTCGGGTGAAATCTTGCAACTCAATTTTGAAGCAGATATCGTCAACCGATTGAGCTGAAATTTTGCATACTTACTTAACTTTGATGACAATACAATAATATGGTACCATGGGGCTGATCTGATGATGGAGCCGGAAGGTGGCCACAGGAACTCTTTAATAGAAAAAGCAATCCTACCGAGCTTGGGCTCTTTTGAATCGTCTCATTGAGCATTTGATGGATATCCAAAGAAAAGTACAGTCGGCTATAAAAGCTTGCCACTAAGATGTCATTTTTGACAGAAACTTATTTTCTATATAAATGAAGAAACGAAAAGTCGTCCATATTTCTTACAGATATAATTTATTACGAGCTCCTCAACGCAGAAGCGAGTACCTAGACAGTTGAAACTATCACAGATGATGTATTTCTGTTGCCGCTATAAAAACAAATACTAAAAAATTCTAAAAACAGAATTTAAAAAAATAAGTGGGGTAATACAACAAACGTGATCGGTAGCGTTAACTTTGCACCTCATTTGTATCCGGCGCTATACATACCAGGTGCAAACTTAACCCGGCCAGTTAAGATAAGTGTTTGTACGGAACCCTCGGTGCGCGATTCCGACTAGCACTTGACCAGTTTTTTGTAATGTGCCATAAAGTTTCATAATAAATAAAGGCACAGATAAAGTAGAGGTCACATAAAGACCAGTAAATAGACTTTAATCTGTGCTATTTGCAGTAAATAAACATATCAAAGCAAAAGCGAAACGTCAATTAAAGTTTGCCCCAGTTTGGCGGTCAAGTGAGCTGACACTGGCGAGTGGTGTTCCAGCTACTCGACTCGCCCCTGTACGAGTTGTACGGACAAGGTCTGCGGCTGTTGAGCTGAAAAAGTTTTGATGAATGAAATAGCGAAAGGCTAAAGCTTTTTTGGTGATATTAACGTTCGTATTTTTAATGTTAAGCACGCTGGTTTGTTTATGTAATTTAAGTACAAATGGCGATATAATGACTTAAGGCATGAGTGGTTTCAGTAAGTATAATAATATTGTAAAGTCCTATTATAATATACATTTTACAAAATAATTTATGTACCTATTTCTAATGGTAAGGCTTGTTTTGCTCGGGGTTTTCTGTTATTGGTATTTGAAACGATCTAGCCCTATCAACATTTTTAATCATAAAGAGTATTTTTTTCCAAATTTTAGAGCTTTTTAAATCCATCAATCCATCATTGGTGTAAAAGAGGGGAGGCCGTTGCCCAGCAGTGGGACTCATATGTAGGTACACAAATAGCTGGTCATCATGAGACCCTCATTCAATGAGTGATATAGAAAATACTACTTAAACTAAACATAACTACAAAATTTGGAATTCTTAACTCCAAAATCGACTCAGATCTTGTTTCTATTAAAGCTGAATATCTTGGGAACTACTGGTTCTATTTCCACCAAACATTGCTATTAACCATCCCGACGGAGTCTTTAAAACACTCAAATTAGTCCATCTGTTCGGGAGCTACGATGCCACAGACAAACACACAGATACACATGTTAAACTTATAACACCCCTCTTAATTTCGTCAGGGGTTAAAATCAGAAAACGGAAATCAAGTTATTGCAACAAAAACGGTGGTGTATTATAATCCTTGCCTTTCATTAGTATCTATTCCTTTGTTAAAACATCGCTAGAAAATGTATCTCAAATCTCATCCTCATTACGTAACAGTATTGCTATTGATGTATTAATTACTATACCAGCACCATGGTGTTGAGTAGTCCCATTGTTTCTCAGGCGTGGTATATTCATTACACCGAATTAGGTCGCGTGCTTTATGTTATATTATAATAGTCGTATTCTTCAGACTCATATGGTTGACATAACTTGGGTTTGATCTTGTTATGATGTGTTTCTGGAGTTGTTTATTTGTAAGATGTATGCTCTTTGAAATTTTATATTGTACATGAAGCAATTGAAAGGGAAAGATCTAAAAGGGCATGATAAAAAACTTGTGTAATCACTACATAGTATGAAACAAAGTCGCTTTTATCTGTCTGTCTCTATGTATGCTTAGATATTTCATAATACGCAACGGATTTTGATGCAATTTTCTTAATAGATGGAGTGATTCAAGAGGATGTTGTATATATAATATAATTCATGCATAATTTATCAGCTGTACACCCGTGCGAAACCGGGGAGGGTTGCTAATCGTCAATAATTTATATTAAAACTAGCGACCCGCCTCGGCTTTGCGCGGGTGCAAATCCGTTGAGTAGTTTTAAGACAGACAGACAGACAGCAGGAAGCGAGTTTGTTTGATAGTGATACCTACAAAACGGTTTACTAAGTCTAATATCGCTCGACGTGACATGCGATTAATCGGCTCTCCATACAAATAGCCGTAACACATTATCACTTATTTGATATTATAATATACCTATATATAGCACTTATCCCGTAATAAATGCTCCTGATAAAACTATCAAGAAAATGTGAATATCAATCACAACTCTCAAAAGCAATAAAATGAAATCGAAGCTATTTACAAATAAACTAAAATTAGATCTGAAGGTATCCGAACGTTTTCCACTCAATCGTATACAATAATAATAACACTAAAAGCTTTTTTACATAAACTCCCACTTGTTATTTGTTGATTGAAGTAAACACTGGCGGTAGACATACAGTGTGAATCACACATTTCTTGTAGACCCTTCTAGACAGGTAAGATTTAACCGCTTAAACAGTATTTTGCAAAATGATCGAATAGAAACTTAGCTTCAAGTTGAATCTACAGTTGAAACTATCCATTATTATCATCATCACTAAATACAAAGATGTCTAATACTGTACAGCCTTCTCGCTAGCGACAGCGTAAATGCTTTGTATGGAGAAGTAGAACTACAATTGTTGTGTTCCGGTGTGGGGGTAAGATAGCCGGTGAAATTACTAGCATTAGAGGCATTCTATCTTCGTACTCCGGGTAGGCAAGCACTTGTGACTTCTCTGGTGTTGCAGGTGTTTATGGGCGACGCTTTCCATCAGGCGATACGTTTGCTCATTTGCCCCCTATGACATAAAAAAAAAAAAAAAAAAAAAAACAATTCTCCATACAAATCCTTTACGCTATCGCTAGCGATTACTGTCACTGTAAACCCGTGGTAAGGGTACAGCATGATCGTAGTTCTTATTGAAATAGGACAAGTTACGTCCAATGGACTGGAAATATGCATATAGTGAGATTATGCAAATGCAATAGGCTAGTTGACTCATGTCAAATTGTAATAAACTAATGTTTATTCCGTATAGTATTTAGCAAAGGAACCCTAAATATATATTTTATTATTCATAACAGAGAAAGATGGCTGAAAAAATTGAATTAGAAAATATGGTTTTAATCTGTATTTTGAAATGAAAACGCTATCCGCCATTTTCGCTTATGATAGTGACGTCATCGGTCATGTAAACAACTCTGAAAGTCTACTTTGACGTCTTCGAATAGTGCCGTCCCTCCCGATCTCCTGTCAAAGTATATTGGAGTGAGCGGTATGGCACTATACGACGGTCGAATTTCGAATATTTACAGGTAATTCTACGTCACGCCACAGATTAGCAAAAGGCAAAAATGGCGGACGGCGTTTTTGACTGTTCATGAAATTTCTAATTTTCAATTGATAAAATTTAGCTTTCTAGCTTTCACAAAAATACAAGACATTTTTTTTTGAGCTAAGTAGTAAGATCATTATTAACCATTTGAAATATATTTCAAAACTGGGTCTACTAGCCTATTATTAATGGTTTCTCGGAAATGTTGAATGTTGATCATATTTTACTTTGGTTTGCTTTAATTTTTAGCCATAGCTACCATAAATAAAAACCGAATAAAAACACCAATTAGGTTAATCTTAATGAAAAATGCAAGTCATTAATTGTGAACAGCATTCATGGCCTAACATGTTTTGAACTCGTATCAAGTTGCTCCTCAAGAACTGATATTTGTACGGCTCTGCAACCGACAGTTCACTAACCGGCTGGATCGTTAACTGCAGAGTAAATTCATGCCATTTTTTTTTTTCAAACTTAGAATTGACCCACGAAAGATCTGATAGGATAAAAGTAAGTATAAATAAGTTTTTATAGTATTTTTCCTTGAACATCGATCAATTGCTCACTGAGACGATTCTAACGACCCCAAACTCGGTAGGATTGCTTTATCTATTACAAAGTTTCTAGGGCCACCTTCCGGTTCCATCATCAGACCATATGGTATTATTGTATTGTATTGTCATCAAGGTTAATTAGGTATGCAAAATTTCAGCTCAATCGGTTGAAGATATCTGCTTCAAAATTGATTTGCAAGATTCCACCCAAACAAACATAGTAACATAGATACATTGGGACGATGGCAAGAGACCGGACGGGATGTCCCTGGTTCTGTGGAGTCTGATGGGACGTGTGCTTGTACTTACGTAGGATGCCACCTGTGTATACACACTGGCGCTGTCCCACCTCCACGGAACATCTGGCAGAGCGGATGCGTCTGCTGATGACACCAAATATAGGGCTCCGGGTCCATTGGGTCCGAAAGGTTTACAAAGAGCTAATATCCAAAAGGCTTGCAGAGAACACCGAGGACTGAAGAGCGGGCAGTTTCCCCGCACAACGTATCAGCATAGCTGTTCAGTGAGGAAACGCTGCCAGCATTTTCGGTACCACGCCGCAAGTGAGCAATTTGTTAAATTTGTTTTAGTTTATTTTAATTTTAGCTTTTTTGTACATAGTTGTTAGTAGCGTTTATGTTTTTTATTTACTGTACGTATCTTTGTCTTTCTTTTTTTCTAGTGTTGAAATAAACTAGTTTTTGAGCTACTCCTATATATGTTACATACATACATACATTGCTAGTTAAATAAAAACTTGTAAAAGATACGTGACTTTACGAGCAAAGACCTTTCGCACGTCACTTTCGCTTCTCGCTCGTTCATCCACAGGCTGTAATTATATGCTGTTCAGTCTGCTCGTCCCGGTTCAAAGAGCGTCGATGGAAACAATCGGTTCTCATGATGTGGTTCATTATGAGGTACTTAACCTGAGGTTGTCACTAGGAAGTAAATAAAATAAATGGTGCTCGTAAAGATAGATTAGAAACTACTCTCTACAAGCGTGATGAAATGAAATCACGATTAGTACATTTTAATTTTGCACTTGTTTCCCGCGATCCCAATCAGGTCGATGGTCCAGCTTGTTGGGGGCCTCGCCACGCTGCGTCTCCTCACACTGCGTTCGCGGTCGCCACTCAACTCCTGAACCTTTCTGCCCCAACGGCCATCGGCTCTAAGAGCAATGTGCCGCACCCACTGTTTCTAGGATTATTAATGTGCAATCTGGGAACTGATTCACGAACGTTCCTAGACCCAACCTTTTATCATCCGCCTTTGGCTCAATTGGGAGAGTACTCGTCCGGCGTGGCAAGAGCCATCGGTTCAAGTCCGGTATAATGGCACATTTTTCATTGTGTTTGATCTTTGTATCGTATGTCTAACATTAGAGGATAATATCCACCTTAAAATATACGACGATCATGGGATTAAAAAACACCATGTTCTTCATAATTAATAAAAAGATCCTAGACTAATTATTATAAAAACAGTATACACTCACGTAAAAGTTGTCAGGAATGGCCCAACATCTTTCGAACTCACATTGAAACATCTCATCAGGGGCCACTGCCACTAACAATTTTTACGTGATTTTAAACCGTTTTTATAATCACTAAAGGTGTATCTCGATGGTTTGAATAATATTGATATCCTAGACTGTTTAATTTGCCCATATCCCTTGCTGAATGTAGCGTGATAGTTGAGAATATCAATTAAATTTATGAACAAGGGTGCAGTCACAATTCGCAATGCGGTAATCCATTTGCCTAACACATATATCCTAGCGTGCAGGCTTTGGTAAATATAAAACGGAATTTTGCCATAAAAACTGCTATAGTTATAGTCCACGTTATGGGATGGATATATTATGTTATGATAGTGTATGTCACGCATTTGCTTTTAAAAAGAAGGTTGGTCGTAAATAAGTCCTCACGCCTTCTGAAGGACACCTAATCAAATGAGAGCCGGGCTTCCGTTACGGGCGGTAAAGCATTCCATCTTCCTCGTACTGTAGGTATTGAAAGGGGAAAGGACACGTGTCATTATGATTTTTTTCGCGTGACACATTTCTATCTAATTATTGAACCTGCTCACAAAATTTCACAAAAACTGCTTGAGAAATGTGAACAGTAGAAGAGAATATCCGAAAAACTACACATCCGGACGTACAGTCGAGTTCATTTACATCTACACACTTACGAGAACAAAAATATCTGAACACGACCCTATTGTCAGGAGCATAAAGTCGTGTTCAGATATTTTTGTTCTCGTAAGTGTGTAGATGTAAATGAACTCGACTGTACGAAAGCAATTACTACAAAGAAATAGAGACTACTAGCTCACTTCGCTTGCTCGTGCAATAATATGCGATGGCTGATGAGCCATCACCCATAAAAAAACAATAACTTAAAAATGTGGTGTTACCTATAACGTGTTGTTTACAAGTGACAAATACAAATCTCAATTATCCTTAATAAAAATGGAAATTCTTTTCAAAACCATCGAACCGTGGTTAACACTTACCTAATGTTTACAAATTATACTTTCTAAATAGCTGTCAAACACTCAAGTATAATAAACATAATTATAACAAAGTAAATACAATTTCAAGAAGGCCTTTTTCAGAATTTCCACATGGCTGGACGTAAACATTGCGTAGAAAGGACAAGTCCTTTTGACCCTTAATAATATTCTCCGAAGATCGGCCAAGATGTATCGAAACATGCTTATTAAGTTCTGGTTCATTGGGTCGTATTGTTCTTTGATGTCGTGTTATTACTTTGCGGGTTAAATGTTTATGTATTATTAAAGTTATTGAAACAAAAGTAATATACATTTATGAAACATGTAATGTCTCATTTTGTTTAATGTGGGTAGGGTACACCACAATTTTTATTTAAACTATGAATACAAAGATCAAAGCTTAAAGAAAAATTGAAAAAGGAGCTACCTGGTGGAAGGGACCGGGAATCGAACCCGGTACCTCTGGATTACCGGTCCAGCGCGTTAGCCACTTCGCTACCCTCGCTCCACGTAGACCTGACGAATTTTTCCTTATGCTTTGTGTGTCGATCTTTGCATTGTTTATTTGAAAGGTTTTTACACCTTAGCGACCTCTATGTGGATACGTTAATATTCACATCTTACCGCACCACTTTACAGTAGTGAACGAGCAAGCGAGAGAGGGCGCTGTTAGTTTTATAAATTTATGAAACATGTAATGTCTCATTCTGTTTATTGTGGGTACACCACAATTTTTATTTAAACTATGAATACAAAGATCAAAGCTTAAAGAAAAATTGAAAAAGGAATTGAAGGAGGAAGGATTGGCTAACGCGCTGGACCGGTAATCCAGAGGTACCGGGTTCGATTCCCGGTCCCTTCCACCAGGTAGCTCCTTTTTCAATTTTTCTTTAAGCTTTGATCTTTGTATTCATAGTTTAAAAGTAATATACTTTTTCATTGGATTCTCGCGACTTTGACAAACGGAATACTTTGTCTTTCCGTTCTTCGCCTCCATTTAAATATATAATACCCCATGAACACCGGGAACGATAGGTTTGTTGGTCAGTTGCATCGCGTTTCTGTCTCTATTTTATTTCCTATCCCTATCCCTAAACTTGAAATTGCTTTCGTTTTATGCAGTTATTAGCCATTTTTGGTTTTATGTTTAGTCGCCGTTTTTGGTTTTATGTGTGCATGTCCACGAACCAATCATAGAGACGTTTTGCTTGTGACATTGACGTGGTGACAGATGCGACACGGAAGAAACTTAGTCCGTGGCTAACCAAAACTGGCTTCACTATCAAGAGTATCAAGCGCTGACTAGGTTTCTAGGCGTATTTATTCTAAAGATACAAGTAAAAAAACGAGAACAAGTAAAAGTGCGAGTCAGACTCGCGCACCGAGGGTTCCGTACAAATACTTAACCCATCTTAAAGTTTGCACCTGGTATGTATTGCGCCGGTTAGAAATGAGGTGCAAAGTTAACACTTTGCACGCCGATCACGAGAACCACTCGGTACGCATTTTTTCTCTAATTCGCCGGCCATTTTAATATCTGCCATGTCTAGCTCGCCGATGACGAGCACCACTCGTGACACTTTTTTTCTTAGAGTCGCGGATAACGAATAGTACTCGTGATCAGATTTCATACTGTTTGTATTAAAATATCGAACACAGTTCGTGATCCGCTTAATAGCAACGTGTAGAAGAACGTTTAAGCTACCCGCACACATACAATTTATTAACGTGAGGGGTAGGGGAACGGCATGACAATGCGTCGCCCGCGCTGCCTCGTCAGTGCGCTGCGCGGGCTACCTAACAAATCCATGTTAGAGTTTTTATTTTTTCATAAAACGAGTTCTTTTCAGCGACAGTTTTAAAATCAAATAAATATTATAAACACATTGTTTTATTTTTATCATTATGAAATACTAAAACACCTCTTAAATTAAAAATAAATTATTCCTGTATCTACGCTAATTATTATTTTATAAATTTTACAATATCACCGAAAATCGCCGGCGAACCATAGGTGGCGCCTCAAAAAATGCGCGGCGTTCTTGAGAAAAAGAGCATCACGAGTGGTGCTCGTGATCAGCTGTTGGAGCGCGGTACCGATTATAACTTACGGCGTGCAAAGTGTTAACGTAGCCGACGAGTTTGTATGGGAGCCCCCTTAAATATTTATTTCATTCTATTTCTTAGTATTTGTTGTCATAGCGGCAACAGAAATACATCATCTGTGAAAATTTCAACTGTCTAGCTATCACCGATCTTGAGATACAGCCTGGTGACAGACGGACATACGGACGGACAGCGGCCTCTTAGTAATAGGGTACCCGTTTTCTACCCTTTGGCTACGGAACCCTAAAAACTGCTTCAAACTAGCCTGCCCGCCTGCCCTAGCTACATCAAAGTGACGTTCCTGACTAAATTGCAGCAACCCAGACGCTCATTGACTTACAAATTGCTCATCCTCCACTCTAACCTGCTTTTAGACTACTACTATGCTCAAAGGCATAATATGTAAATTTCTTTTGAGTTTTATACATGCTGAACGAAGGTTCAAATCCCGTTGCATTTTCTTGTTAATATAAAGTGCTTGTGATTGATCTATGGTCATATAAACATCATTATGAATGCGACCTTAAGAACTAGTCACACCAGTGTCACCAACTTAAGAACTAGTAACACCAATGTCACCGATGGGACTTGAAGGTCCGTTTCATATTATTGTGGAAGCTATTAGTACATAGGTAGCTAAGCTCACCTGAGGTTATTGCG
The DNA here is from genome assembly GCA_932273695.1 of Apotomis betuletana. Classification (NCBI taxonomy): domain Eukaryota; kingdom Metazoa; phylum Arthropoda; class Insecta; order Lepidoptera; family Tortricidae; genus Apotomis; species Apotomis betuletana. The sequence goes on from OW026306.1 coordinate 24,551,476, forward strand.
TCTATAACGACAGATGCTTCTCTTTAACCGACTTCAAAAAGGATGATTTACGAGGAAGATGACACGAAATATTTTTGTGGAAACTGAAACAGAGACGGTTTGCTCATTTGTAATCTTACACAAATCGACTTAGTCCCAAACTAAGCAATATGCTTGTACTGGGTACCTACACATGCAACTGAGATGTCGTCGTTCACAGTGGGACTCATAAGGCGGCTAAGAGTCACACAACGTGCAATGGAAAGGGCTATGCTCGAAGTTTCTTTGCGCGATAGAATTAGAAATGAGGATATCCTCAGAAGAATCAAGGTAACCTACATAGCTCACAGGATTGCTCGGTTGATGTGGCAATGCCACAGCCCGGAGAATAGACGGCATTTGGGCAGTAAAGTCCTGGAGTGGCGACCACGTATAGAAAAGCGCAGTGTGGGTCAGCCCCCGACTAGATAGACGGATGACCTCGTGAGGATAGCGGGGAATCAATGGATGCGCTCTGCACGGGATTGCACTTTGTGGCGAGTCATGGGGGAGGCCTATGTTCAGCAGTGGACGTCTGTGGCTATAAGATACGAGTAGATGGGTCTAGGCGACGATATAAATACACCATAAGTGAACGAAAGATCGGTCGCTCATAACTTCCACTTGCGCTTGCGTGCTAAGTGAAAACACACCCTATAAAACGTATTATCAGAGCGAAGCGACATCTTAATGACACCAGAATATATTCGTGTGAACTGAATATTATAATAGTTAATCACCGATCGCATTGTTTGTAGTAATTAATCTTTTTAAAACGATATTTCCTAATTGTTGAGAATTTATATTAACAGTCTTATAGGGTATGAGGAAGATATTATGTTATTTATTTACCATTGTCTAGCATAGTTACGTTTTAATAGAGTGTCTCTTTTTATAACAACACTATGGCGAATATCACATCCTGCTGCGAAGTGCGGATGGCAGTAGAAAGTTTCAACTGTCTAGCTATCACCGGTTCATGAGATACAACCTGGTGACAGGCGGACGGAGCGGAGTCTTGGTAATAGGCTCCCGTTTTTTACCCTTTGGGTACGGAACCCTAAAAACCGAACTCACAGATGTTAAAAATCGACTCCTTTTAATTTAACCACTGAGCCAAAAAGAGGACATTATTAGTCTCAGATCGTACTCAACGCGTAAACTATTTTAAATGCGGTTTCCTGGCGGTTTGACATGCTTGAAAATAATTGAATATGTATTTATTTCTCATGTACCTAACGTTCACGATAGCTGCATCAAGATGATAATAGAAGGGAAAAGGAAAAGAGGAAGACGAAGACGGACATATATGGAGCAAATAAAAGAAAAACTAAAATGGTTCATCATATAAAGAAGTAAAGAAAAAGCGGAGTATAGAATGAGCTGGAAGAAGGTGGCTTACTTCACCGAAAAGACGTAGCTCTTAAATATATTATTTCTTTATAATTTTTCTTTCTTTCTTTCCATTTAAACAAAGCGAGACTTCATCGCGTTCAAAAAGTGTTTATTTAATTACCTCGACGTTTTGAACGTGAAGTCACGAAGGTCTCGAAGGGACTTTAGTTATTTTCCTTTAAAATCGAGCAACTGCTTGATGTCTAAAATAAGCGTTTTAAATAGAGTTTTAAATTTCGTTTAAACTTGTTCATGTTCCCCCAAAATTGTGATACGGGAGCATAAACAAGCAATTTCATAGACACAAAAGTTTAATAAAAAATAATGTTACATCGTATTTATAAAATAAAATAGAATATCACACAATAGGTCCGTTAAACAACCCCAACAGCATCAACCGCCGGGTGCTAAGTGTCGGGATACTTTTAATAAAATAATAATGGAATAGCTGGAGATTAGAAGAGCAGTTTATTGGTCAAAATCAGAGGGTTATGACTTTAATCTCATCCGTACGAACGAAGGTGCCTTACTTTCAATATTTTTTGCTGGCATTTTAGCTTTCTACGTAACTGAGACTTCAAAGTTAGAAATCTAAGTAATGTCTCAGTTAGAACTTCTAAGAGATGTAATCCATTAGTTAATGTTGATTTAAAATAATTGCTAATATTATTGTAATGATTGTGTAGAAGGTAATGTTATTGAATATTGAATAACTGTACTTATGTGATTTATAATTACTTGACATGTAACACTGTTACCAATAAAGATGAATATGAATATGGAAAATAAACCTATTTATTGTCCGCCCTAACAGGGTTTCGATGTACCTACTTATTTTATAAACAAAACACCGTAAATGATATGAACATCGCAATAAATGATTATGAGTTATCATCTACAAAATCTTTCTTACAATGATATCTATTTTTTATTTATTGAAGCAGCAACAGCGTCTACGTTAGCACCACCGAACCAGATGTCAGAGCCATTGAATTTTTCAACTAGTTGGTTCGGTGGTCCAGTTGATAGGACGCCCGTGTTGGCCCGGAAAGCCGTTGGAGACCCGGGTTCGAATCCTGTCCGAACCATTACATTTTTAAATTTTTCGCTTTAATGTAAACATAATTTAATAGGCTGTTTCTGATCAAAACTAACCATCATAAACCTAAGCTAAGTTAATTGCCCAGTCCGAACCAGTGACTCACCAACGTAATCTCATATTGGTCCCCCGGGAACTTATTAGGTTCCAAAGATAAGATACCAGCTAATAAATCCGTTTTATCCAAGTTCCCTGTAGAATACACTCCCTATTTTAAAACGTCGTAAATACATGAAGGCACATATTGTATTAAGCGGTGTAGACTCATGTGAAATTGTCAAGAACAGCCCGACGCGCGACGTGTTTCGAACTCGTATGGTAGTGTGACCAAGTTGCCGCGCTGGTGTACGGGTGCACCCTGATAAAGAGCTCCATGCGAGTTCGAAACATGTCGGGCCGTTCTTGAAAATTTCACGTGAGTGTAAAACGCTTATTACAATAATTAATTAAGTATGTCTCACGAAAGTTTCTATAAGATTACATGAAGGAACATGTTAACAGCGAAGAGAAGAGAAGAATCCGACCAGGTAGACCTAGCATATCCTGTCGCGCGACACAACATCATCTGTCATGCTCGAACGGTATTGAAAGAAAAGTGAGAGATAGTATATGTCTCGTGTGATAATTACGCTAGAGGTGTAGTCGATGGTGACTAGAAAAAACTAAGAAATTTTGGAAAATCACAAGCTGTTATCTATCCAGGCATGTGAAAACGACCTTAATTTTAGAAGTAGGTTAGTTGAAGGTTAGTTGGAAGTAGGCTAGAGTGTAGGCTAGAGTGTCCGATTAACTACATATAACACGAAATAGTAATGATGTGATAGGTACTTACAAAACAAAATTTTTGAAAGGTAAAATTATTGGCAAATAAAAACTTGGAAAGTTTATTGCTGGTCAGACTCTAAATCCGTATTATTGATGTATTCTCCAAATTGGATTCAAACTGGAATTGTCTTATTAAAACTTTCGTGAGACATCTCTAACAATCGAATAGACTGTCTGACGTGAAGTTGTACAGATACTTGTCCCTGAGGATGAACTTCATACCAGTTCTAAACATGACAGTCTGTTCCTGAAACTTTTAATAGGTTTTCAGATTATCTTGAATCAGCTTTTACAATACAAATACAACAATTCGTTATTGAACACGTTTTACGTCTTCTTTGATATAATTTGATAAGTAAACACGAGTATAAAACTTTATTCATTGCACGACTTTTCTTATAACTGAAATGTGAAGTTATACTTATTTTTATATCACAAAAAATACACAGTTTTCGAAAGCAGAAGTAAACTCCGGTATAAACTCCGGTACCCGCTTATGTTCCTTTATTATTCTTTTACAGCTATTATTAATTCTAATTTTTTTCGTTGTTATAATTTTTTTTTTTGTTATGATAATGAAAAAAAAAAGAATATTTAATAACAAGTATAAGTTTAATTGTATGTTAATAAATAAATACTTTAAATTTTTATTATTTCTCCCAGATAAAATATAGTTCCATGGCACATATGCCTTTTTAAAGAATCGTAAAGGGCCCCTCATAGTAGCCCCTTAGTTGGCCCTATTCTATCCTATTGTTCTGAAGGGCCCTTCCCTCGAAACGTAACGTTGACAAAGGGGTAGCAGACAACGTTCTTCTAACAGATCTAATACGAAAGAACACATTTTAATAGAAATATCACGGTGGTTACGACTTTTTGAAATGATAGAATAAAACGTAACGTATTTTTGGGGTGACGGTATGGTGTGATAATTACGTACAGACGGTAAGTTGAGTTGTGATTTAACGACGTTTGTAATATTTGAGTATTTACTTGGACATCATAAAGATTGTTGGTAACTTCATGAGTGAGCTACAGATCGAGAAGGGGTTCCTCATTTGGATGAAACTGAACCGTATTGATAAACCACAGGGTAAACCGTTGTTAGGCCATTTTATTTTAATAAATAATTAAATATTATGGGACTAATCATACACAAATTGACCTAGTCCCAAACTAAGCAAAGCTTGTACTATGGGTACCAGTCTAGGGTGGGTATGGGTTATGTTAAACATTTTCATTAATAAATAAAATAAATATCAGACAACCTCCCAATATTTTTTCGTTCTATTGCGTTACCATTTTCGTATAACCTACTAACGCAATAAAAAACAAAAAAATATATGAACATTGTGGAACACTTTTTATCTCGTAATAGATCGATAAAGCTCGTGCTTCTGAGTAGAAAATACCTAAAATATCCAAAATCTAAAAGGGTGTACAACAAAAAATAAAATGACCCTGGTGCGATTCATGTTCGAACCCTGGGTGGGTTAAAATTAACTTTATTTAAGCTTTATTGCACAAAATACAAAAGTAAAAGTACAAATGGCGGGCATAATGCCACAAAGCATTCTCCACTAGTATACTTTAATCCTACTAAAATCTAATTTATTAAATAAGACAATAAATAAAAAAAAAAACAAAAAATCAAAATCATTTATTGTTAACTGTAAGTTTTACAACAAATTGTCGAATCCTCCTTTTAAGTTTAATACTTGTATTAGGAGGTATTCGCTCTTTCACTCCAGGTTTTATTTAATAGTTAACATTAAAGTTTTATAAATTTATGAAACATGTTGTAGCATACGCGCACTGGCAACACTCTGCTCCTGGTTGTGGGTCGAGGCGGACGTGCTCTGTGCGGGTATACTGGATCCCCAGTACCGATATTTGAGTGTATTATTTACAACTATAAAGCCTTCTACAAGTGGCGACAGAGGAAAACGTAAGTAAAACAATACTATCCACTAATTTAAATGGAAGGGAAGGCAAGAGGAAAACAAAGTCGAGAGACATGGTTGTCAAATTGTTGTTCGAAACCGGTATCGTTAACGCAATGTTTGACGGTTTAATGCAATGCAGTGAAATTAAATATTCGCACAAGTCAAATGTAAACAATGTTAAACCAAACGATCAAAAACCCGTCTAATACTATGCAATTTATACATATAACTGTTTTAATTATAGTAGGGTAGGACATCTACCGTCTAGAATAAATACAATTATCGTGTAATTCAATGAAGTTTGTTAAACGATTAATTATAGGATATTGTATGGTACGATGTACCTACGTACGTCACTGGAACAGTATACCTATTCAAAGTTGCGTTATCTGCATGTTTACAAACGAGTAATAGATAAATTAATAACAACAGAAACAAGGAAATAGTTACGTTAGTATTTACATTACTACTTCTTATACATTTATTGTGGTATAATATTTGTTAATAACAATAATATTTTCATTATAATTACGGTATAAATCAACAATAACCTAAGAAGAAACATTTATATTTAGTAGTTAAATTGCGACTATGTTATATTTATTTACTTGTGTAGGTACCTACATACTAAGTTAATACCCTTATTGATACCTTCAAGTAAATAAATTACCGTTTGCACAAACAGTTGTCTAATTATTTTGTTTAGAATTGAATGTTTACATGTGACTTGCGAACATTGCGATGATAAATACTTATGGTCAACATTCGTTTCTTATAATAAAGTCACTCAATAAGAAAGAGCCAAAATGCATACCAATTACTACTACTACTACTACTACAGGTAGGCAAACCAAATAAGGGCCAGGCAAAACCCACTGTTTTTCAGTGAACAGCTAGGCCATCGGAACAAAAAAAAAACATAAATATACAAATAAGTTTGTATATTAGGGCCACGCAAGAACCTGCTGATGATACAGGAAATAGCCAGGCCACAGGCAAATTAATAAATAACTAGGGCCATGTAACACCCACTGTTTTTCAGTGAATAGTCAGGCCATTGGAATAACTATAAACAAATAAATATATAAGGCAATTAATAAGTAACTAGGGCCATGTAAACACTCACTGTTTTTCAGTGAATAGTCAGGCCATTGGAACAACTATACTTAAACAAAAAAGAAAAAATATATATATATTAGGGCCATGCATAACCCACTGTTTGACAGTGAACAGCTAGGCCACTGGAAGTGTGATAACCAGTACTGTATTTACAGGTCGCCCCAATGGCTCAAAACCAAATGCTGGTGGGCCTAGAAAGCTTCAACTGTGAAGGAGAACCGACTTCCATCGGCACACGGTGGGAGCGATGGAAGCGGGGTTTAGAAATATATCTTTTAGCCCTAAGTATCACTGATCCTGTTAAAAAGAGGGCAACATTATTACATGTAGGAGGATTATCACTGCAGGATGTGTACCACAATGTCCCTGGGGCACATGTAGAACCTGCTGACAATGTGGATGTGTATGAAACTGCAATAAGGAAATTAGATGATTATTTCCTTCCTAAACAAAGCAAGATATACGAGCGTCACGTCTTCAGGCTTATAAAACAGGAAGAAAACGAACGTTTCGAGACTTTCCTTCTACGGCTTCGCACTCAAGCGGAGAAATGTAAATTCGCTGATAAAGAAGAAAGTCTGATAGATCAAATCACCGAAAAATGTCGATCTACCGACCTTAAGAAGAAGATTTTAGGAATTGGCGATGAGATTACATTGGAAAAAATTGTTGCTTTAGCAAATTCATTAGAAGTTGTGAGTAGACAGTTAGAAGTACTCGAAGGGAAGTCTAATGACAACAAGGACAAAACAGAAGTTAATAAACTGTTCACTTCCAAGAAATCACAAATGCGGTTTGCACCAAAAACAAAGTGTGGTAGGTGCGGTAGTAATGCACATTTTTCCAATGACAAGTCATGCCCAGCCTCATCAAAAAAGTGTTTGAAATGTGGATTTTTTGGCCATTATCAAGACTATTGTAGGACTACACAGAAAAGACGTCTTATGGGCACAAAATCAAATATTAAACCAAAGAAGCCCAAAGAAGATACTCAGTCAAAGAAGTCAGAGGAAGTCGATTATATCTTTCACATCGATGAAGACGCTACTGTGGATTGTCAAGTAGGTGGTGTGGAAATTAAGATGCTGATTGACTCGGGAAGCAAATCCAATGTCATTGATGAAAAAACGTGGAGCTACTTAAAAGAGCACAAAGTTCAAATTGTTAGCCAAAACAAAAACCCAGACAAGGTGTTTTACTCTTATGGCAGTAAAGAACCCTTAAGTATAATAGGCTCTTTTGAAGCTAGTATACGTGTGAATGGGAAGGAACTGATGGCTCCATTTTACGTTATACAAAACGGTACCCGTAACTTGCTCGGTAAAAACACTGCAATAGAGCTTGGAGTGCTTCAAATTGGTCTTCAGATCAACAACGTTGATAACAAACCAACGTTTCCGAGATTTAAGGACATCACAGTACAAATACCTATCGATAAAACCGTAAAACCGGTAATTCAACCTTATCGACGGATTCCAATACCATTGGAAGAAAAAGTAAACGCAAAATTAGAAGAATTAAGGAAGGCTGACATCATTGAGGAAGTACAGGGACCCTCACCATGGGTATCACCGATGGTGCCTGTGCTTAAAGAAAATGGTGAGGTACGTATTTGTTTAGATATGAGGCGGGCTGCTCCAAATCCCCCTCAACCTATGAAACGTCGTGAACTCCCCGCTGAGCCTTGGATAGATATAGCTATCGATTTCCTAGGGCCTTTACCAAGCAACGACTATTTATTTATTGTAGTGGATTATTATAGTAGGTACAAGGAGATTAAAATAATGCGTCATATTACATCTGCCGAGACCATCAAAGTGTTAAATGAAATATTTTTCCGATTAGGGTATCCCTCATCATTGACTTGTGACAATGGGAACCAATTCACCAGCGACCTTTTCAAAGGTTATTGCCAAGAATGTGGAATTACAATTTTAAATACAATCCCATATTGGCCACAAATGAATGGTGAGGTTGAGCGCCAAAACAGGGACGTACTTAAAAGGCTTAAAATAAGTCAACTAGAGAAAAAAGATTGGAAAGAAGATTTATTACAGTATCTGATCATGTATAATAGTACGCCTCACTCTGTCACAGGCAGATCACCTTCGGAGCTCTTTTATGGAAGACAATTTAGAGACAAAATACCGAATGCAAGTGATATCAGAAACAATGTATTCGATGAGGAAGTGAGGGAAAGAGATAAAGAAAAAAAGGACAAAGGAAAGGAATATAGTGATAGGAAAAGGAAAGCAACGGAAAGTAATGTGGAAGTTGGTGAAAAAGTGTTCGTGAAAAATGTAGTGAAAGATAATAAGTTGTCATCCAATTTCAATCCAACCGAACATACCGTGACTAAAGTTAATGGAAGTGATGTTCAAGTTAGGAATAATGAAACTGGTAAAGAGTACAGACGAAATATAGTACATCTAAAAAAGATAAATGGTTCATGGACGGTTGTAGATGGAAATTGCGATGACATAACAAACAATGATGATCATAATGTAACTGATGATTAATATAATAATAATTAGAGTTGTGATAAATTGATTTAACATTATAATATTGATCTGTTATAACAGGTATCTGTAAGTTGATCTTAGAATAACTAATATATTATTGTTACATCAGCAGATTAGGAAAAAAACATTTAATAAAATAGGGATGTAGCATACGCGCACTGGCAACACTCTGCTCCTGGTTGTGGGTCGAGGCGGACGTGCTCTGTGCGGGTATACTGGATCCCCAGTACCGATATTTGAGTGTATTATTTACAACTATAAAGCCTTCTACACATGTAATGTCTCATTTTGTTTAATGTGGGTACACACCATTTTTATTTAAACTATGAATACAAAAATTTTATTAAACGTAACAAATATATGTCTGATTTTAACATTTTATAATTAATCTACTTAAATCTAGATGTAAAAACTGGTGAAACAACACTTTTTGCATATGTGGGATATGGTTGAAGTTTAAATATATTTGTTTGCTGTATTATACTTAATTGATTTAGTGGGTATGTATGTATATTTTAATTACTATATATATATGTACAATATATTTTTGTAATTATTATACTATACACCCATAGATCTTATCTCAAACAATAATAATAGCGTTCTCTGTTTAATTTACCCCTCTCTCTTACACACTTACGTAAATGAGGAAGTATAACTAAATGTTGAAAGTGAAACTAAAATACACTTAATAAATATTATTGTTATTTTCTTTATCTTTAACCATGAGTAAATTTGAATAATTTCGGAAAATGCAGAGGTCCCTAAGACCCTGATACCCAAGCGGTGCTCATAATAAACTTGTCATCAAACTAATAAAACATTTACCACTAAAACTGATTAAAAAGCGAATTAAAATGTAAAAACAAATTCACAAAACTGAGAAGCAATTTCTACATTTTTAGCTACTTTTTAGTCTTTAACAGTTGTACATTACCTACTAACAGAGCATAGTGAAACCGGGCAAGCAAGTTAAACAAATAAAAACAGAAAGACGAGAAGAACAAATTGACTCTCAATGGCGACGCAATTTGTCAACTCAACATTCAAATTGACATAATTAGATAATTACCCCGACGCCAACGCCTTTGTTTTGTTCCTCGTCGAGTTCGCGACAAAAACAAAGGTATAATTACTGCTTATTGTTTTAATTTATTCAGGGCCTTAATTCCATTATATGTCAGAGATATCAGAGAGATCTCCTAAGTGGCGATATACCTAGTATCGCCACTTCATAGGTTGAGGTTGAAATGAGGCGCAAACATCGCAACAGGGTAGGCCCTGTCGCGATGTTTGCGCCTCATTTATATGCGACGCCATAGATATCAGGCGCACACGTAACTTGATCTGCTACTAACGTGAAATGTCACTTTTTGCAACGCATTACTGCGTAGCGTATGCATAACATTTTGATGACAGCTAAAGGCGATATACCCGAGATATACCTGAGACTCGGTTATTTATTGATGTCTCAAAGTACACTCGTATTCACGACCAGGCTGGCAGGTAAGTGCTTAATTGAGACTTAGGGATATAGGAACGATGCTAGCTATCTGTCCTCTGGCATCAAAATACATCTTTGTTTGACAAACGCCATGCATAGCCTAACACGTTGCTGTTCTACCTTGAGAAAGTTGCACAAAAAGGAAATGAATAAAAAAAAAGGAAATTTCGATATTTTAAGTTAAAATGCATAACTTAATTGTAGCAATTCAATTGTCTATGCCTATGTTTGTTAACTATTCCGAATTTAAATGTCAATAGTTTTCTAGACTATTTTTGTGCACTATTTGGCAGTATGTACATTGTACAGTCAGCATCAAAAAATTGCTGTCAATTTTAGAATACAATTTGACATTAAGCCAGTACAATTGACAACTACTTTTGATGTTGACTGAACACACTTGACAAACATCAACAACGCAAGCGGAACTCTACATTGTGCGTGTCAGCACACGCTCTCCTCTAGTTTTTAACCTCTAACAAAAATGACGATGCAGAATCATTTTACTTCAAGAATCAAAGTAAATAATGATATTTCCGATTAGAAACAATCAATACGTGTGCCTGAATATAGTGGTGACCAACCCGGCAGTGCCACATCACTGGTAGAGCCGTGTCACAAAAAGAGAGCGATAAAAAAAGCAAGTTAGTAACACGAAATGGATAGTAATGAACCATCCATTATAATGTGACATCTTTTTTGGAATGCGAACGTGGGCTCGCTGGTCGGACTGTTACTTTTGACAAGTTTTCTGCCATGCTATGTTAAAAAGCCATATCTTACTATGAAATCCATATAAACATACGACCTTTTACTGTAGCATGGTAGTTTTTTAATATGCATACAGGACTATTGCGCTGCAATAAGCCCCTACAGACGGACTCACAATCAGTCTTAAGGCGTTGGTTTTATATTAACAGGTATCTTGCGTAGGTGACCACAAACGTTCATATTTTGAGTGCCACTACTTAAAATAATCACTCGCTTTCTCGTTCTGGCTTGGCTCTCCTTTTCGCTTGCACACAGTTAATCTCAGCGTCCGATAAAATCTTTAAAAGAATCTTCAGTATTTGACCTATACGACTATCCTACTCCGTACCTACTAATATGATAGCAAAGCAATTCTCCAACTAAATGCGCAGTACATTTAATGGCGTCTTCAAACCACAGACCAGCTCATGAAACGTCCGAAATGGTCCAATAAATAGCGATTCAAATAAACATGTGGTTAAAAAAAGCGGCGGTGCCAATTGTAACACGCATAAACATTTGTGCACGAGAATGATACTACTGTTCCTTTGCCATGAGTTTACAATGACTACTCGCTAGAGACAGCATAAACGATTTGTATGGAGAATCGTAGTTTCACCAGCACTCCCATCTTGAAGCGTTAATGGATAAAATTTATAATTATTATTACTATATTTTGTAAGGTCCTGGCAGAAGGCCAGCGAAGTGGCTTGCTGCTTCATTATGCTGAGTCGGCGCCTTTCTCTGCCACGACACTTATGGTTTCTTAAATGTGATGTAATTGTTTTATACCTGTACTAGTTTTAAGTAGCATGTTTTGACTCTTTTCTTAATTTTTAGGGTTCCGTACCTCAATCGGAAAAAACGGAACCCTTATAGGATCACTTTGTTGTCCGTCCGTCTGTATGTCTGTCAAGACCCTTTATCTCGAGGACGCGTATCAAGTTGAAATTAACACCATAATAGGTGTACGGTCCCTTGAAGCTGTAAAAAAATCAAACTTCTACGTTAACGTGAAAAAAAGATACGGCCGTTTGTGTCGCAAAAAACGTACATTTCGACCAAGGGAATCAAAATGATAGGGTACTTCCCGATGACCTAGAACTATGAAATTTCGCAAGTAATATCGTCACATACTACAAATACTTATAAAAATCTGAAAATTAAACATTTGTAATAAAATAATAAAAAATATAGTCCTTTTCAAACCTCATATTTGGAGAACTCGGTTGCGTTAAGTTTGCATCTCATTTGTATCCGGCGCCATACATTTTAGATGCAAACTTAACCAGGCCAATTAAGATGGGATAAGTGAAAGTTTGTACGGAACCCTCGGTGCGCGAGTCAGACTCGAACTTGGCCGGGTCTTTTTTATCGTGTCTAACCATGTAAGTTGTGGATATGAATGAAGTGTTTATATAGATAAATACTATCTATCTATCTACTCAGTATCCGCTAGGGGTGCTGTACTATTCTCCATGCAAATCGTTTACGCAGTCGCTAGCGAGTACGGTCACGTTAACTCACGGTAAGGGTACTAATATTCGTCTGACTACTAGGTGTCAGGGAACTGCGTCCGCGCAGATGAAAAGTGTGTTTTTTTTCTTCATTCCGTTGTTCCGTTGTTTTAAGCGGGTCATTGTCAGTTCAAAAAACAAAAGTTTTCTCTTCGGTGGCCAATAGTTAACAGCGTATGTGCATAGAAGTTATGTTTTTAACACGCAAGCCCATAGAAAGGGAAAACGTCGTTAATCCTAATATAATTTTGATCGGAAAACTAGGCCTAAAGTCCTTAACTTTGTACGTGTCCACCGAAAAGACGCGAACCTAAATCTGACAATGACCCAGCGTGATGTGGGCACAAGACACACACATGTATCCTGTCTTAACTCTGAAACATTATTTCCCATGCGTAACGTTTCGCCAAATTTTCATTTGTCCGAAAGTAGTTTGAAATTAAACCCATAACATTTTCAGGATCTTATGAACTTCATTTTAAAGAGCCTTTTAGGTTAGGTTAGATTATTTTATAATTATTCGGAAAAAAATACAATTTTGGTAAAAAATAGGTTTCGGACAAATGAATTTTTGCCGAAACGTTACATGGGAAACAAAAATTAGTATTTTGAGTCCGCTGAAAGAGGAACATTTTCTTTAAATTTGGTCTTTTCCCAAGAAAATAAAGTGATCCCTGTTAAAAAAGGTTGGAGACCACTGGTATACATGTATGGTCTTGACCTTGTCTCGTGGGCAACCGATTCAGGACTCTGGAGTATTTTATTACGTGTCTATGGGCCGTAAAAAAGGTGTAAAGCTTGCGAACACAATACCGCGGCTACACAATGAACGGTCATAGTTGTAATTAAGTAGAGCTCGAATAGTATCCATCATCCTATACAGTAGACATTTCATCGTATTTATTATTGTATTATATATAATATACATGATGAAGAGCTCCAAACGAGTTCGAAACATGTCGGGCCGTTCCTGACAATTTACGAGTACAAAAAATAATAAATAAATAAATAAATATCGGACAACCTCACACAAATCGATCTAGTCCCAAACTAAGCACAAGAAGGCTTGTGTTATGGGCTTGTATTATAATTCCAAAAAATACCAACAGATGGCACTGCGCCGCTTTTTTAAGTTTTTTTCTACCATAAATATGCGACCTGGGGCTTTACAAATTACCGCCCGCTGTCTGTCTAAGGTACCTATTACGTCTTGCCTTGGCCAGGAAGTCCCCTCGTAGCGGGCAGTAAATCCTACTTACGGCCTAGGGTGACGTAAAATATATTTTTCTAGCGGAATGGCCATTAAGCAAGGATTTTAGATAGTATAAACGATTTTTCTAGTAGTAATGAATCACTCATTACTACTAGAAAAATCGTTTATACTTAATCGTTTATTTATCAGAATAAATTCGGATTATACTGGATGGTAAGGGCACGGGAAAGAGATACCTGGAAAGGTTTAGCAGAGGCCTACGCCGTAGAAGCGGCTACTACGAACATATAGTAACATACCTACATATTAATTGATAAAATAACATAGTGATTGAAAAATATTTTAAGTTTAACTTTATCATGTAAAACGTTTAACGTTTGATTGTAGTAGAGAAATAAAGGCTATTTTTTTATTTTATTTTATAATGAGTGGTGTATAAGTTATCCTAACTAAAATATGATGATAATTTAAATAAAACACCAATCCCTTCGTAATAGAAAATCAAAAAAGAAAATTAATCCTACGCTATTTTTTATATTTTGTTTTTATTAAATTGCCTATTGTTGGAGACAACGAATATGCATCTAGGTACGTCTATAATTGTATATAAATAAAGATATTGTATCTCTGTATATAACTAAGCTCTTCTAATTAACAAGTGAAAAAAAATACGTACATAATTTTTACATTTTCTGCGCAGATAGGTTTGAAGGAAAAACGTATCCAGCAGCAGAATAAATCAAGAAAATAATGATTTACATTCTACTATCAAATAAGATAAACACAATAAATCATCTCGAAAAAAAACAATCATCTAAATTGGCGCACAAAACACACGAGATTGTTTGTAATAAAAGATAAAAGAGATGTAACAAATTAAAATATACTAGAAATGAGCTTTTTGATGTCGATTGTAGATCAAACTAAGCACAGACTGACAGCCGGCAGGGAATCAGACAGCGAACGATTATGATAACGAAGCCTCACGTAGCACTCACCTCAGCCCACAGTTTGTTTACAGCAACACAATCGCGCAAAAACCACTAATCGTGACGCGATACCATTGTTCTGTATAATTACTCGTTGGCGGGAATCGGGGGGATTTCTCGCGGGTTCGGGGGGATTATTCGCGGGATCGGGGGGATGCGGGCGGCACCGGCGGCGGTTGCGACGCGACTGCGGCTCGCAGCTTCGCAGGCTTGGTTCGCCGAGGCGGGGAGTTTTCGCCGAAAACGGGGAGAGTTGAGCGGTTTTCACTTGGGTTTTCACTTGAGTTTTCATAACTAGACTTGGTTTAAGTATTTCTATCTGAATTCTCACTTCTATACCTTAATTTATAGGAATATTTGTTAATCGACCGTGTTTGTCTACTGCAGTTTGCTATTTATAATGTATCCTATATTTCCTCAGCTGCAGACATCTGAAGGATGGAGACCTGGAGACCTGACATACAGGCTCTGCCTAGTTTGGGCACCAGTCTCCACCGCATTAGAAATAATTTGGTCAAATTAAACTGTGGTGAAGTCAATAAATACTTTTTACTTTTATTTACTTATTTATCAATTTGGAAATATCAGATAGTGTATTATGAAATCTTAGTTGATAGTATTGCTTAGTATTTCCTTTGCAGAAGAACGACTTAGAGGTATTTTTATTTTATCGCTTTCAATATAAGGAAGAGAAAGATAATATACCTACTTAACCGTTCGACTTTCGACTGCTTCGCGGGTGTGTAAAAATTGAGATAATTAAGTAGACAACCTCATACGAGTACCAGGTACTTTAAAATTTTACTACTAAGTTAGTACTTAATAGTAAAGTTAACAAGAACATAATTAGGTAAGTAGTCCTTATTGTGTTTTGTATTTAGTGCTATTTTGTTCTGTGGCTATTATTTATATATGGTGGCTTCATCTCATTGTCCCGACGCCGATAATGGAAGTTGACTGCGTCACTTATAAAAAGCTCCCTGTTTGTATTTTTTACTCTTCCCGCTAGGGGTACCCCTAGCAATTTACGATAAAAAAAATATGAGGCGTGATGCCTCCTATAACTTTTATTTTGATTTGGTATTATCAGTGATATATACATACTTGTAATAATGTTGTTTGGTTGGAAAAGGTAAACATCCAGAATTTTATTTCGTCCCTGGTAATGTCGAAAAGAGATCTTTCTTGCGTTAAATAAGCAAGTATTCGACCTCAATCTCAGCTGATGTATTGTTTCGATAAATCTTCCTGGAAGTTATTTTCACTCCTGAGTGAAAGATATCTAAGATGCAATTTTCAGGGAAACATTTTGTCCTTTTCAAGAAGGTATACATACTCGTAAATCCTAGACCTGATGTTACCTAGTTTAAAGTATACAGTGGTTTGGAATCATACTTAAAACTGACAGACGGACAGACAGACAGTAGATGTGGACGGACAGATTACACCCTTTGAGTACAATACCCTACAATATATTCGTACCCTGATTTGGTCTTACCTAATACACCATATGATCGAACTTTGCTTACCGACTTTTATTCTAACTATACTTTTCTAGCTCTTATTTATAAAATGACTGAATGTACTAGAAAAGAACAGTCAGTTATGAGTGTTATGACCTTACGCTATTAGAAGGCACGTATAATAGGGGTGGATAGAGTTGTTCCACACAATGTCATGGGCTTAAAAAACGTTTTGTCAAATGGTTTATTGAGGGATTATTGGTCGGTAGAAACGATAGATGCATTTATGGTCTTATTACAAAAGTGTCAAGAAGCATTATTGATTGGCAACTCATGTGTGCTAGATTGAAAGGGGTTTTTGACTGTTTTTTTAAGTGTGCCTAGTGTAAAATCTAATGCACCAGCTGCGTCAGAGATCGATCCTGTATATTCATCTGTGAATTTTGATCGAATTTTCAATGTCTCCCTTTTTTCAATTGAAATGTATTTTCTCTCTCATTGTTGTTTAATAAGTACTTGTTTATCGTTTAACCAAAATAATTAAATTTATGAATTTGCTGTAGATATCCAACTTTGCACAAAACAAAAGACAAAAGTCTGAATGGTGGACTTAATACTAAATGGTATTCTCTACAAAACATAGATACGTGAAGTTGGGTTCAAGTCTTTCCTGTGGACATTGGCGAAATTAAGGATTCCAGGGCCTAATTTTCTGATCAAATGCCTGTGAGAATAAATAATGTACCCTCTTCTATAATCCGATGTAATAGCAACATTACCTAGATTTATACAAGCTCTTTTGACCACCGGAGGAACGAAAATTTGTTTTTTGAACTGACAATGACCCAGTTGGTACGCGAACTTAAATTGTTTTAAGAGCATACAAAAATATTTTAAAGGCCACTTGTCAAACTGACTTTTTCAGATTACCACAGTAGTATAACCAATAAAATATAATATACACATTTCTTCCGTAAATAGTGTTATTTTACCAATTTCTTTTTTTCCTTCATTTTTGTAGAGACCCGGGTGGAAAATCAAATATTAAAATGCTTTTCGCCGAAAATGTGTCGCATTCACAACCCTAGCCGCAGATGATGAGGTACTGAACACATTTTGAATAGATACGGCATGCGCATTTTGTACGAATAGATTCGTTGGCTATAATATAATAGGCAACCGGACTAGAAAAACTGTTTAGTCCATCAGTTAGATTATTAAAATATAATATAATAAACACCAATTTTCTTGTGATTATAAAACAAAAAATTACTATGATGTAGAGCTTTTTAAGTTTCGCGTGCCGTCACGTGTGGGTACTTATATACCACTTTTACTTACAAGTGTCGTCACCAATCCCCACTCCAGAACTTTGATTGGTTTTATCTTTGTAATTTTTTATTGATATGATAAAGCAAAATTTTAGACAATGAGATACTCATAAGTTAAGTGTTAAGTGATAATCATAAGTTAAAACCACCTGTTGATGTTTGTAAAATAAGTACATTATGCTCAAAATTGTTGACATGTAACTTGGTGTTACCAATAAAGGATTCGTATTTGTATTTGCAAAGAATAGGTGTTTAATATATTTCAATATTCTAACTGACTAACTAAATAGAATTATGTATTTTTAACCCGGGCCGCACCCCAGTTGAATGAATTTTGATAACAATTTCATGACTACGTACTTAAAAATAGTCAGAAATTTTACAAGTAGGCCAATTGAAACGATGCAGTTCAAGCACAACTTTCACACGCGACTCTTTCTCGCGCGAGATATTCTACCTGTCTCTTTCTGTACAGTGCAGTGAGAGAGTGACGGGTGATAGGTACTATGTCGTGGGACAACCGTCGCGAAGCATAGTTGTGCTAGACGGGCTGGTATGACATTATGAAAGTACAAGTCTATTGTCACATACAGCACAAGAATTACATAAAAAAATAGTTCCATGATCCGTTTTCCATTATCGCACCACAATTTTATTATTTCCGGTATCTAAATAAGTAATTACGTACTTAAGTACGCCTATGATAGACACGTTGGGCAAGCGATGAATAAATGGTAAAGCAGCTGTCACTTTCGGACTAGCACATGACTGCGAGAGTGGCAAATGCTTTACCACTAATTTCGCTTATATCGCATGATAAATAGCGATACACTCACATTTGCCACACAGAGTGCAGTAGAGAGCGTGTTGATAAGCAACTAGAATATTTTATCTAGGCACCCGCTTTGTTGCTAATATTTTCTCGTTTTTTGCTACAGTGCTACTTTAAGTTGTATTGTTTTTTATTCGTACACCTTGAACTTGGTTAAGTACTTAGTTAATGATGTATCTGTATTTCTCTAGTTGAATTGTATTATTTTAGAGAAATAAATTCTTAAACCATTTATTCGCATGTAGATGATACATGCACATTTATTCGCATGCATCCGACCGAAACACCTATAAGCCAATGCAATAAAAGTGAACAATGGCTGCCGTCGCGCGGCTTCGCCCGATGCGAGCCGTCGTCCATTTAATTTGATTCTTTCGAAATGTTACAGTTTCATGAAACCATTAGCCTATCAACGCACCAATGGTACTAACCACAGGTTACGTAAAAAAAGTAGTAAATCCCAAATACCCCAGTTTCGTAGACATGCAGGTTCTATGTCGCTCCAAGTCTCCGACAAACGAAATCATCGTTCAATTGCTCGCCTCAAATTAACCCCGTTGTGGGTTTCCATCCACCCTAGTTACGGCCTTCTTCACGAGGAGCGACAGTTGGGCGATAACTATGGCTTTTATCAAATACTAGCTTCACCGCGCGGTGTTACCCGCCACGGGAACACTAATTATTTTCGGGATAAAAAGTAGCCTATGTGGCGATGAGGAGTGGTGACGTGTCGTCAAACGGGTCACTCAGAACTCCACAAATACATAATGGCCACGACTGTAAAGATTGTACCGAATAAGATGAAGAAATTGGCATTTGTGTTAATCCAAGGTTTCAGCTATCTTTATACCAAAATTTATCAAAATTGCTCCAGCCGTTTGAGTGTGAAGAAGTAACAAACATACACATAAACACACAAACTTTCGTCTTTATAATATTAGTGTGAACGTATGGGAATACTACATCTATATGTATACCTACTAGGTATTATAACATTCTGAAATGTTTTTTTTTTATGGTACTTATAAGAATCTAATAATTCATTATGAGGTAGAGGAAGACATTATATGGAAAGCTTAAATAAAACATTAAAATAAAAAATTCAAAACTAAAAATTAAAAACTAGACTTAAAAGTAAACTATAGATAAAAAATTACATACAATACCTACAGAATTACATATTTCATTACCCATTTACCATTCAATACAACAATAATTTATAGGCTTTATTGCACACCAATATAAGTTTACAAAAAGGAAACAAAACAATGATACAATTTATAAATAACGGTAGACTACAGGCGGTCTTATCGCTAAAAGCGATCTCTTCATTATACTTACAAAAATCAGTGACCTCCAACTAGCCTGTTTCACTTTTTTGTAGAAAATATGTTCAATGTTGAAAGACAGACATTTAGTTTTTACAATAGTATAATAGAAAAGTAGGTAGTTGTTCTTGAGTTTCGTGACAGACAGCCATATAAAATAAGACCATAACAGTATTTTTTTACTTCTTTTTACCTTTTTTATCTCGGTTTTGATCCCTAACTACAAAAAGTGCCTCCGGCCATATATTTTCTGCTACAGCAAAAATGTTTTTCGTTTTATAATAAATAAATCGTGTTGCACATAGCGCCATCTACACCAAACTGCTGGTATCACTTGCACTTAGCGCACGCAATGCGAATGCATATTATGATACGTGCTCTAAGTTCACGTTGAACTAGTTCTCATAATAGGGTGACAGATGGCGTGGATTTCAATCATTTCTTTCTTTGTATATATTTACGAAGAATTTGTAAATAAATACAGAGTATATACTATAAATAATAATCACCATCATCATTATCATCATAATTATGTTTAGTTTTACATCTCTACTATTATATGTATACTTAGGTAGTTCTAAAAATGTTGTTGAAAATAATTATGTTTTCTATGGAGAGTGGTTGTTATTTCAGGAAAAATCTCATAACTCATAACTCGTAATTCTTTATTGCATTATCATGTTGTGCAATAAGATGTTACATTACCTAATATGATTAAGTCCATAACATGAACCCTGTCAGGGCTCAGTGACATACTTAGTGGTGGGTGTATAAATTATAATTAGGTACAATTTCGATTTAGATTATTAGAATAAATAAATACAATTTTGTTGCAATAATATGGCATATATAATATGAATATCATTCCACATTATTAAGTACATTATTTATTACATAATTGTAGGTTTATCATAGATTATAATTTTACATTATTAATATATTTATTATCTTATCATGTCATTTAACATGAACTAAGTATAATTTTACTTTGGCAAAGATTCGTCGTTTAGGTATTCATCTACGGAGTAATAATATTTATTAATTAATAGCTTTTTAAGTCCCTTTTAAATACAGTGTCTTTCGGTTCATCTCTTGAGTATCGCTGGCAATTTGTTTACAACTAGTATGCATCGGTAATAAGGGCCTTTTTAGGGTTCCGTAGTCAACTAGGAACCCTTACCTATAGTTTCGCCATGTCCGTCTGTCCGTCCGTCCGCGGCTTAGCTCCGTGATCATTAGCACTAGAAAGATGTAATTTGGTATGAGTATGTGTATGTATCACGCCGACAGAACGGTAAAATAAAAAATTAAAAAAAAACTTTTTTTCGGGTACCTCCCGAACACCTAAAGTGGGGGTGACTTTTTTTTAGTTTCCGACACTAGTGTGTGGGATAGCATTGAATAGGTCTTTTAAAAATAATAGGGGTCACAAAACATTATTTTTTGATAAAGTCAGCAGTTTTGTAAATATTAGCTTCGAAAATTAAAAAAATAGTGTCCCCCCTCTAACTTTTCAACCACAGGTCAAAAAATTATGGGAAAATTCATGAAAATGAGGCCTTATAAGTACATTCAATGAAAACTATATTGAATAAATTCGGTCAAGCCGTTTTTGAGTTAGGTATCACAAAATTTCATAATTTTCTTTAAAATGACGTACCTAAGTGCCGTAAGTACTTTGGCGTTTACGACCTTTTTATAGAGCTTGAAATTCTTCTCGTAATTTAAACCCCGGACTTAAAACCGCGGTTTTAAACCTGTCTATTGTGAAGGATGGGCAACTACGGAACCCTACACTGAGCGTGGCCCGACATGCTCTTGTTTATACATCTCAACAGTGCGATGCAGGGTTTGGTTTGTAAGAGCGGCGCCAGCCGTACAGCGTCATCTGTCGGTAAACATTATTTGTCCACTCATCACACCTAAACGCCTGGACGCGTTTTCACCAATTTTGCTACAGGGATAGCTGAACATCCAAAGATGGTTAGATATAGATAAGTTTTACGCAGATGCAGTGGAACCATCTAGTAAGTCATACAATGAGGAATGGATGAAATAAAAAAAAGAAAACTTGATTTGTTGTTTACCCCCTTCATTACTAGAAAATGTTTAGATATTTCTGTAGCTTAAAAAAAAAGATAAAAATGTTTTTTCCCACTTCGTACTGTACTTGCATCGTATGATCGTCACCATCGTTGATTTAATCGCCCTTGTTGACTTTTCTATAAATTAAAACACAAAAGTTACAAAATCAAAATTTCGAAGATCGAATTCACGCTCTGCTTATTTGGAGCAGAAGGGCTAATGTTAAAACATCGATTGTCGAATAGTGCCGTCGTGCCTCTCGATCTCCTGTTAAAGTATATTGGAGCGAGCGGGACGGCACTATTCGACGGTCGAATTTGGAGCATCGGAGTAGCCCTTCAGTGCTCTGACGTCTGAACTACCTCGACAACTTTTTCATAGCGCCAAAATCTGTAGGTACCTAGGTACAGTTGCCGGCAAACTTCTTGAACATAACCTTGTCTGCGCAGTAGCCGACTTACGTACATGCCCAGATTCGCCATCTTTATTCAAAAAAATTGCCGGCTACCCTGAAAAAAGTGAATCCTACTGACAGTTCAGTAAGCCTACCTACAAACAGTTAGGCTTACTGAAATGTCAGTAGGATTCACTGGCTGATTTTTCAGTGTTAGGTACACAGTGCACATTAAGTGTATATCTTCGGCTTATTTTACGACTACTGATCGATTAACCGCTTTGAATGCAGCGATAAGACGCTGATAAGGTCTACTTAGTTAATGTTCGTAAGTCATGTGTACTCTGTCGTAATTGGGATATACACACTCGTATGTATGTAGGTATATGTTGTACTAGCACGGTTCCCCATGTTTAAGCAGTTTTTTGCCATCACTACATAGTATAAAACAAAGTCTGTCTGTATGTCCCAATGTATGCTTAGATCTTTAAAACTACGCAACGGATTTTGATGCGGTTTTTTTAATAGATATAGTGATTCAAGAGAAAGGTTTATAGGTATAATACATGCATAATTTATCAGCATTGCACCCGTGCAAAGCCGGGGTGGGTCGCTAGTAATTCTATAACTCATATCATAATCGCTATAACCATTAACAACATTTAATGTTTTTAATCAGGTTTTTTTATCGATATTATCAAATAAGGCCAACTGCAAGTTTGACTCGCGCGCCGAGGGTTCCGTACACGCACTTATCCGATCTTAACAAGCCGTGTATGTTATGACTTGGATTTCTTTAAATATTTTTGTACATCACCCTTGGCCGTATGGGGGATTTTCTGGAACACACCACGGGCGATAATTCATAAAGCCGGAACCGAAGGTGTGGTGAGGTGAGGTGAGGTGAAGGACATCCACGAATTCACAGCCCTAGGTATATAATGAACTAAATATTAAGCAAGCTGGTTCTACCTATCCGGACTTCATCGTGACTTTACACCAAATCCATCTATCGTTTACACAAAACTTGCCAAATCTGATACCAATATTTACTATTTAATAAATATTTACTGTTTGGGAGTGATGCCTGGACATTATGTCCTTCAAAATTACATTTGTTACACAAAGTACCTACCCATTTTAAGAAACTTAATAAATTGTAAAGGATTTTTACATATAGCCTTGACGTGTAAAGAAAACTAATAGAAAAAAAAAGATAAGGCTTTAGGAGTTTGAAAACTAACAAACACTTTGGAGTGGATATCGCTATACGGCTTATACGAGTGCAAATCAAACCGATTAATAATAGTTTAAATAAATAAACGTATTATTGTTGGAATGTTTCGGGATCTCCAGATAAAAGCAAGTGCTCTGTTCAAGTACTTACTTTATTGTGACTGCGAATGGGTTGACAAAAGAAACATAAGAATGTCATAGAAAATATCTTTTTTTATTACAGACGATGAACGGTAGGTTTATATTTAACCATGTATGTTCCAAAAGTTTTTTGCCTTAGATTTTAACTGACTTTAAATAAGAACAGGGGGCCTATAATCCGGTACATCTGGATTACTTAATCACGTATTAAAAGAAACCTAAAGATTCACTTTTTCCATATTCCCATTTTGTCAACATTCCTATTTCATCCACAATTCCATTTCGTCCAGATTCATTCCCAAATTTTCCACTTCCTATCTCGTCTACATTCCTAACTCGTCCGCATTCCCATGTCATTCCCATTCCCAACTTGTCCACCTTCCCATAGAGGTAAAAACATTTTTATAAACTTACAATTAGAAACCACCCCATTTTTAAGTAAGAAGTGGTTGTTGATTAATGGCCTGCAAATTTCAAAATCGAATAAGGAAGATAGGGGAATGTGGACGAGATCGGAATAAGGACGATATTGGAATGTGGACGAGTTGGGAATGTAGACGAGGTGGGAATGTGGACGAAATAGAAACGTTGGAAAAATTATGAATTGAACCTAATCGAAAAAAACTAGAAGTCTGCCTTATAATATTATCTGCTGTTCATACATTACTATAAACATACCACATTCAGTCTATTTATATCCCCTACCAGGTAAATAATGACTCAATCATTCCATATAAGTAAACCATTACTTGATTAATATAAAATAAGTGGGAGTATACCAATTCTGACCTCAACTTGCTGGGAAATGTCAAGGCTATTAGCAGTATTGCAGAAAATTGGGTCATTAACAAATTCCGATTCCCCTGGCTACAAACATTGGTGAATCCCCTGTAGATTTCTGCTCATTATACGGGGTGTTGTCTGTAATAAAAGCAAACTGAACAACATTTGTTAAGCAACTTCTGAAAAAAACCTGTTATAACCCTATTAGTAAAATGACAGCTATCTCAATTCACAGATGGCGTACATTGAAAATACTATTAAATATGATCTTAGAACTGACTTTTCTTAAACAAATGTTGTTCAGTTTGAAGAGTAGAATCTGTTTTAATTTATTGCTCCTATTACAGGGAACACCCGGTATGCTCATTGGACTATAAAGATCTCATCATCATCAGTCACATTTCACTTTGACTCGCCTGACAAGGCTACTTATTATTGTCTTTCAAGAATTTTACACTTTCGGGAATACAAATGTAGCCCACATGTCGCTCTTCGACCCATGTCTATATTTTTTCTAGAAATTACGATTTAGTCCAAGTTAGTCCCGCAACATTTTGGTGAAGATCTGATGACGAAACCCTTGAAAAATCGGAGGAACTCCTCCAATATTATAGGCAAAATGGCGACATCAGCAGTTTTTTTGTAATTCTTTACGATTTCTACTCACTCCGGTCTGTTTTTTTTTTAAGTAATTACATTAATGACACGTGTTAGGTTTATCTATAAAAGCATGTACTTACTATAAAAAGATATAGATAAACTAATCATTTATTCCGGGCTCCAGAAATAAATTTCGTTATGACTCATATCATAATCTTGTCCCTTTCCCGCGTATCAATAAGTCCACGTGGACAAACAGTGCGTTCTGTCCAACAGTGGACTCTTGTCACTAAGCTGGCTATGCGACAATAGTGCATTGACCTCGTCCTGCCGTCAATAAATGCAACTCCTGGCGACTTCAAGTGCTGCTATTCATTTTAGGTTGACGCGAGTCGTGCGTAATCCACGAACATTCCTTTTTGAGCGCCGTGAAGTGTGGTGTCCAACATTGGAGCCTTATGACGTCATTCATGCGGCAAAAGTCCATTACAACCGATGGCGCGGTCTAAGAACGAGTCCTGATTATGGACAAGGAGCGCATTCTGTTCAACACTGGAACATGTGGCATCATTCCCCTGGCTATGCGGCAATAGTGCATTAACCCCGACAACGCGATCTAAGAACGTGTCGTATATCAGTTCTGATTATAGACAAGGAGCGCATTCTGCCCAACAGTGGGACCTGTGGCGTCATTCCCCTGGCTGTCCTGGCTATGCGGCAGAGTGCGTTGACCCCCTTAGCGCGGTCAAAGGGCACGGGAGCACGCAAGGCTGACGTGGGGCTCCCAGCTTATTATTAGCGTTGTTTGCTGTTTAAATCAAGGCTTGTAACCGGTTAATATCATTTTTGAAATAGCTCCTTAACCTATAGACCTTTTTGCGGTTTCTACTTCGTAGTCCGTATCCAGATCCACGTAATAAAAGTATTAAAATACAAAAAATATCGACGGGAATAACGAGTAACCGAAATTTAACCGGTTAATTAATATGGATAGGTTAACGGTTACAAGCTTTGGTTTAAATTAAATGGTTATTTATGTCAAAAATTGGCCACTTGCACTTAAAAACTAATCCTATCATACTCACCTAAACTTTTTACTATTGCTACTAGTATATTATGGAACAGTTTCATACTGAAGCTATTCTATGATTTCTTCAAATGATGTCCGACTGGTCTCTGGGTCTACATTATTAAGCTAAATCATATTTCATATTTTTTTAAGATCAAACTTCTACCAAACTGCGGTTCCTAAGATTGTCTGGAAGAGATCGCTTTCTAGAGATAATGGACAACATTTCATTTTTTTGAAGTCACTATATTTTAATCCCTATTCCAAGAAATTGGTTTCCTTAGCACTATAAAATATTTTTTAGAATTTTCAGACCACCATTTTTTGAGAAAAATGGATATTAATAGCAAAAGATTATTCCCAGGCTGACGAAAGTTAATTTCAAATCACTACGATTACGTGCGATATAAAAAAAATGTCTAGGTATGTGTGCGTGGAAGTAGACAAATGTCATTGATGTCATTGTCAGAATAAAATTATTTAATATTTTCACTTTTACCTTCTGTTCCAATTAAATTTTCGGAATAAAACTAATATATTATGAAATATACGCTAGAGAGGAGCGGCACACTGCCGGCAAGCCGCTTATATACTTACATTATGACAAACAAAGTTTTATGCAATAGAATTTGGGGAAACCAAAATCCAGATATCTTCCCGATATTTTTCAGCCGTGTCCTACAATAAAGGGGAAATACAAAACTAAGAAGAAAGACCAGGGGCCTTCTGTCTACTTTGTGAGATGAAAAGTTAATAAATACTCATATTCTGTGCTTGCAACCGAACCGGAAGATACCTATAGTTTAAGAAGAGCAGTTTGATGCTTGTACCAATAATGAAGCAGAATGGATATCTGTGGTGTATCAAATGCAGTGATTACGAATTTGCCTTCAGTGAAATGAAACGAGGACTAGACCGAGATTAACATTTTCCAAAAGACATGTGTGTAACTTCGTAAAAAAAGTTATTTAATTAAACAAATACTAATTAGTAAAGTTATTTTTATTTATTACTTTGATTTCAAGATACGTGAAATTTGATACGTTATTTTATTTATAAGTGGAAGTATTATGATTTTGAACATACATCAAAATCCAGGGAGCATTTCGACAATACGACAGTTTTGGTTGGTAAGGTTTACGAAAAAATATTGTAAATCACGAGTATTCCTACTTAGTGTTTATACCTGTTATCATATCATAATAATTTAACATTGATATATTATTAATTTAATCTTGTTTAAAAATAACAAGTATATACTAGTAAATGAGAATGTATTTTTTTGTAAACCTTATGAACAATAATCCTAATAGGAATGTTTACGATTTTTTCACATGAAAAGCCAGTTTATCCAGATGTTTTTTTATTATCTTTCAATTCTACCGGATCTTGTTGTATTTTTCGATATATGCTTGCAGTGTAAAAAATTAACGACTACTACTACGGAATAAAAACAATAAAGGTAATACACATTTCATTTCAATATCTGAAGCCACTTTTATCCACAGTTAGTCGTTTGAGTTGAACTGCATTGGTATTTAGACACACAAGATGCCTTCGATTTCTTAAGTGTTTTACTTGATGATCCTCCCAACACTAGGTAATTCATAGATTTGTACATTTTCTTCTAACTGAAAAAAAATAACATTATATTACCCACTGAAACATTTGTATTAACTAATTGTATAATCAAAACATAGAGATTCCTAGTACTTACATTACATTTATAAATTATGATCTTCACAAACAGTGAACCTTTTAGGATATTGACTTTGTACAAAGAAGAAATATTATTTATCGAGGGACACCATGATGATGCGTTTATAATTTCGTCCTGTGCCGAAACATTCTATGATAACACGACCTTTCAATTATTATTAGAAAAAAACAGCCAAATCAAAATAAAAATTGCTGAAAGCTGAGAATAAAAACAAACATCTAATATGTTACCATGACAACACGGACCTCTTAGTTTATGGACGTCGCATGACAAGTTTGACTTGTATATTGCACCTATTTTCGAGTAACAAAACTCGGGAAGTCACAGTTATCGACTTTATTCATTATTCGATATCGACAATTTTCGTTTCTGTTGGTCGAAGCTTGTATATAATCTGTGGTCAAAGTAAGTAGGTAGAAATAGAGTTTACTGGCATTTTTTCCAGGAGTTTTGAAAATGGTAGAATATATTCTCTAGATTAATAATTTCCATATAAATGTTTTTACTGTAAAATGAGTAAGAAAGGATATATTGTCAAAAAAATTCAGACCCTTTTTGTGAGCAGCAGACCAGAGGTGGCCAAGTTGAAATTCAAAAAGAGCACATTAATATCACCAATTTTCGAATCTTTAAGAAATTTTTCCAAGTTACCTCTATATTTCGAACCAAATGACTGGATCACTAGTTTTCACGCTTAGTATAACTTCAAAATCGATGCAAAATATACTCAGTTACACGAACACGCAACACAATAATTGTTTCGAAAAGCTACGAAATATGTTGACACGCATTAGGCAGAATTATCACTAGTCACTTTCATTCTTTAAAAGCTAGTACATTATATTTATTATTATTATTTATCGATATATTTGCTTCCGAGCGATGTACTACACTATTTCAAAGTGTGACTGGAATAGCAAAATTCGTAATCAATGTAGTAAGAGCGAGAGAGCAGGCCAGCTAAGGAAGGTCTATTTATTTCTATATTTGTTGAACAATAACAGTTCAATGCTTTTTTGCTAATATTTGACAACGCAGTGTCTCTGAAATAACGCATCTTTTTCCAGGAGGCTTTGTGAAAAAGTTTGTTAGGAATCGTAATCAGGCTAGTTAATCCGTGCATGACAGTAATAACGCCTGTCACATTGAGTCCACAGATGCACTACATTTTTTACTTATAAATGCACAGGCGGTATCCATTCCCGCCTGGAAATTGCGTTACGCCTTTTTGGAATAAATTACTTTTATTTTTACAAAAAAAGTGTCTAAAACTAAAAAAAGAATTAAAAGAAAAAAAAGTGTCGTGTAATTTTGCAAATACTATTAGATAAATCAATAAAAGGTAGGGGTAAAAAAAATGAAATGTTGTCCATTGACAGTAACTAGTCATAAATCGTTCACAAATCCATTGAACCATGCGGAGTGTATTATTTTTAGCGGAATAGATAATGCAAATAAGATCGTTCCATATTTTTATACGTAAACGCCACCGCACCACTAGAGTACAGTGCGTTCGACAAATTAGAGTGCACGTTCATTTAAATAAAACAATTTAAACGATTTATATCGTAACGTCTGCTAACGTAAACCAAATGTTTACAATGAAGCGACAGGATTCGAACCTGCGTTTCCAACGGCTTTCCGGGCCACCACGGGCGTCCTACCAACTGGACCACGAACCAGATGTCAGAACCATTGAATCTTTCAACCAGTTGCTTCAACATGCCTTAGGGTGGCATCGTAGCGCCATCTACCGTAAATATTTAGACTTTATCGTCGGCACCATCGTCTCAAATTTGTTGAGAATCGAGAGTAACGATGTGCTACACCCGAATTAATTATAGTTATTATATTATATCAATTATTTTTCGCTTCATCGTACACATTATGTTTATTACTTGTTAGGCGAAATTGACATTCTAAAAAGAGAAACGATTGGACTGTCTTTGCAAGCAATAAGACTTCTTCAAGCTCGTAGACTTGTAGCGTGGCAGCCATAGGCAAGATAACGCAGCGTTTGAAGGCCCCAGATGAGAGTGAGAGCCGTGCAAAATCGATCGTTGCCAGATATCTTTAGATCCGTGTCTCAGTTAATAATGATTAAAATTAAAAGCTTTAGTAATTATGTATAATTGTATATCATACTTCTTTCCTTGTTTGTAAAAATGCCTCACCATTTCTCCTAATGGCGCAACTTCACTCTGCAAGTAAAATTAATAAAATTATTCACTGTATTACTAGGTTAACACTGCAAATTGTCGTTAACGTCTTACGATTTTGTATTTTCCTTGTGGTATTTATGCCATGACCGCTTTGTTTCGTTTCAACCTCATTCCTGGCCATAAATTCAATTTAGTATATACAACGTGTTTTTTCATGATTTACCTAGCTGTAGGGAATTTCAGGTCAAAAGATGTTCTCAAAGATATTATGTATTAGTATCTTGACTCGTACTATTTTTAAATAACACACTTCAACATTCTATACAAACCAGTGCAAAAAGTTACTGATTTGATTTAAAATAATTATGTCACGGTTGTTTATTTTTGCTTAGTCATATTTAAGGGCCAATTATACTCATTGGTGTACCTATGTATTAAGAGTAAATAATTATATTGTTGGATTTAACATAAATATATATACATATTTCCAGATACTTTCTGTGAAATACATCGAACGATACACTGGTGTTAACGTTAATCATAAAAAAACGGTATATTATACATACCTATAAATAAATAAAAAAAAATAAAAATAAAGAAATAAAAATCGTTTATTTCAGAAATTTGATTCCATATATTGTTAGTAAATTAACTTATAAACTATGTTAGATACATTATTAATACTTTAAAACATAAACACACACAGACTTTTACACTATGAAATTAAATATAATAACAGAGAGACCCGATGGCTACCCCCTCCTCCTCTGCCGCCTCATTGATCCCTTCTCCTCACATGCAGATCTATGAAGCGACCGAGTACGGGCGTGTCCAGTCTGTCCGCTATCATT
This sequence comes from Apotomis betuletana, assembly GCA_932273695.1. NCBI lineage: Eukaryota > Metazoa > Arthropoda > Insecta > Lepidoptera > Tortricidae > Apotomis > Apotomis betuletana. Next base: position 24,582,368 of record OW026306.1, read on the forward strand.
TGCAGAATACTACCTATATGCGAGTACAAATGTATATATATTTGAGTTTCGTTAACATATAGTGCAGAGCCACGACCATGAAATTACTGCCACCTTCTTAATATTGTCAAAACGAACCGACAAGTCCAGCTGGAAAACCATAAATCAAAAGACGATGACGTCAAGCGACAGATTGATTGACTGTTGGTTGGCGGGAGAAGTCGCGGCTAAATTCTAGCGTATGACAAACGATGCACTATTTTCACGCGAACCGGCTTCAACCCCAGTTCACAGCACGAAGCACGCAGCACCACAGTCCACCTCGAGCCGCCACCGCGCCGCCCGCGCGCGCACTCAGTGTAAACACTCGCGACAGTGAGAATTCATCATAACAGTGACCATTCACAACACAAACCAGTGTCTCCAAAATAAACGTCAATTACAAAAGGTACGTGCGAATTCGAAAATAACGATCGGTAAAACAAATGAACGAATTCTGTTCCAAATTTAAATTCGTCAACGTCTTTGAATGGGGATTATTCTTCAATATTCCGAATTTAAATTTCGAACGTTCAATTCATCGATTGGAACGCATTAGTATTAGTAATCCATAGACTAAAAATAAACACGGGTTTCTAGCATTGGAGTGTGTTATCTGGATCAATCAAGTACAATACTTTCCGATAATTGTGTATTTAAATATTATCAAATAGTATTTGGATGGCGTCCAGGTACAAAAATACAATACCTAACTGTCTCGGCATTCGTCTGGGACGAGCTAACTGGCCCATCCGGGCCTACTCCTAAGATTAGGATCGCCGGAACACGCTGGATGTCCTGTTCTCGTAAATATCACTTAGTGGCTCCGTGGGAGCTCACCAATGATAACCGGTCGAGTTCAGATTGCACCTGGCTTATATCACGTCCCGTACAAACGAGGGACAGACTTAGCTCGACTGGGTTCTTGTCGCCTGAAATAAAACGGTTGTCTCTCTCACAGCTGTGCAAAAACGATACTGGTGTTTTGTTAACCGACCTCAAAAAAGAGGAAGTAGCTACTGAGTTTAGTTGTATTTTCCTAATGGTAAACCTAGTATATGAAGATCAGCGCTGGTTTCCGAGCCAGCATTTATGCTGAGGTGTGACTTTTTCGTGGCATACACATCAACGTTTTTTATTTTATTTCTAATATGTGTTGTCCACTTTGTTTATGTTAACGAGTAAATTTTCATTCTATTATATTCTATATCTGTACAATATTTCACAAACAACAAATAATGCTCTCATGGAAAATACCATCTAAATGGAGGATGGATAAATGGCATCAAACGGTTTCCTAATCTCAATATTTCCTGGATAAATAGTTTTTACTTATGCAAGGCTGCAAATTTATAATTTGGCGCGAGTGTTGAAATTAAAAGCTGAGCGAGATAGAGAAGGCACCTAAGATTCAAAGATAGATTCCTGAGCGTAGCGAGGCTTTCAAGACACGAGAAGCCAAATCATTTTGCAGCACTACTCGAGATGCAATAAAAAATACAATTAAAATATAAAAATAATCATATTTAATTTTAACATATATTTAACACATAAAACACTCACATCCAAACCAAACAAACGAAAGATAATCACACATAATAAAATAAAAATAAAGTTACATGCATCACAGACAATCAGAATCATCATGTTCGAAATTCAAATGACTTTTGCACGCTAGCGTATAAAATAAACATGCACGCAGATTTCGCGCTATAAACGGAGGTTTTCCGAGCGAGTGAGGTGAAAAAAATTGTATAAGTAAGTCTGTCAGTTAGATTATCATAAAATGTTGGACACGTAGGTACCTATTTTTTATTTTGTCAATTATACTAAATAAAATTTAAACGTTCGGGAGAAAAAATAAATAAATAAGTTCGTATAAAAGTACATGAACAGGGGGTTATGAACAGGGTTGCCATTGCCAACCTTTGTGCACATATTTGCGGTACATTTGCGATCAAAATGCGGGACTTGACTATAAAATGCAGGATTACTTCATACGGTTAAGTGAAGTATATTTGGCGGTAAAAAGTATTGAAAAACATGGAAAGAAAAAGGAGAGAAGAGCTGAAGAATAGGGCGTCGGGCACATGTAGTTGATGTAGTGTCGAGCGAGCGAGCCCGTCGTGTTATACAATGTATTATCTGCATGTATTATCAAAACGCAGTAAGTACATCTTATGTTTTCATACTGTCCATTATGAAATGTAGACTCATCAAAATCGAACCCTGAACCACCTGCACTTAGTCAAAGTCACGTAATTAACTAGGTATGCAATTATATTTTTATTTAAATTTTGATGTTGTTTTATATGTTTCCATGGTGGCAATCACGGCTGATGCCATGGTTGCAGTGATAGGAGGTCTTCTGGCGTGGAATAGCCAGTGAGGGTTCCATCTTGTGGATTTGAATGAAATGAAAATATTACATAATTAACGCATCATTATCCATCTCTTTTTTTAAGCATGAGTAAACTGTATCAGGGCTGGTTAGCCCGCACTACTAGAGTCGGACTTTGCGTACACACCCACTAATGAGAGAGTCTTTGCGCCACAGGAGTAAGAGATATCGTAGACAGCTGTTTCACGAGTCTGGCGTCAGTTCAGTCCATCTGGACTGTCAGTTTACTGTCCTTCATTAATTTTTGCTAGTTCGGATCGTTAGTCCATACGATCATTCTCTCATCATTCCTGCCCGACTGATAGACTGACGCCAGACTGAGCATATAATTTTGACCCCCGGTTACGAACAATTATTACGGGTTTTGGGGTCAGATCTTAATTGGCCGGCTCGCATCCTATTGGGCTAATTAGTGAATAACACATGTGCTTCATGGCAACACTTGGTAGTCGTAAGATGTGTTCTATTTCACATCGAGAATACAAAATGGTTAAAATAATAATATTGCTTTGTTAATCCGCGTTAGCGCGGATAATATTATTATTATTATTATTCCGCAAAGTAACGCCTGATACAATTAATTATACAAAATGGTTTTCATTTTCATAAAAATAAAGACAAATAGTCGTGTCAATATTTATAAAATAATAATGTGGTATTTCCACATAAAAAAAAATGATAAAAAGATTCTATAAAAATTAAAATATATAGACAGTGTACGTTCAATTTATTAAATAAAAGAAAAAAGGGAAAACAAAGACATAAAAAGCTTAAACATACTAGCAACTATGTACAACAAATGTTTACAATGATGCGAAAAGTTGAAAAATTTTAATGGTTCAGACAGGATTCGAACCTGCGTTTCCAACGGCTTTCCGGGCCAAGACGGGCGTCCTACCAACTGGACCACCGAACCAGATGTCAGAGCCATTGAATCTTTCAACCAGTTGCTTCAAAATGCCGTAGGGTGGCATCGTAGCGCCATCGTAGCGCCATTGTAAACATTTGGTTTACGTTAGCAGACGTTACTGCTTTAATAAAAATAATATGTACAAAAAAGCTAAAATTAAAATAAACTGAAACAAATTAAAAAAAATATTTCCCTGCAGCGTACCGAAAATGCTGGCAGCATTTCCTCGCTGAACAGCTATGCTGGTACGTTGTGCGAGGAAGATAATAATAGACAGTTAATTAATCGTATTTGGTTATTGAAAATAAGTTTTAGAATCCTTTGTACCATATCAACTGACATGGTACCGTTGGTTTCTTGTCAGTTGCCATTATGACTTGGGCTCCCCTTTAAGCTTACCATCAGGCGAAGTGGAGCCACTATGTTGCGCCGTTACAAAAGCTCATTTCAATAATTAAATAAGGAACTTTATTCTGTAAGTAGGTCACAATGGGCAAAACTAGTTTTGACCAACACGCTCAGTCAAAAGCAGTGATGCCTGTTTTTGTCGGTTAAAAGTCCTTTTGACCAGTTCACACTTTTGACTGCAACATATATATATAGTAAGTTGCACCGCCCACAATTTATCTACTATAGCGCAATGCTTGACTGGTAGAGAATACCCTATGGCATTAAGGCTGCCTTTAGTAAGATAAGTTCTTTCTTTTGTGCAATTATGATTAAATAAATAAGGGGGCTATATAAATATATATAAAATATGCTCGTCTGGCTTCACCCTAACGGAGATTGTTTTAGACATTTTTCTCTATGATCAAACATGTTTATTAACATATTATTGATGTTGCTACCTAGAACAGGGCTATTGGGATATGTATTGGTAGGTATATACTTGAAACCGACAGTTTTAATTTGATATTGATGATTTTTGTTTCAAAAACTACTCGAAATTTACAAATTTCACGCGGAAAATTAGTTTTTTCAACTTATTTTCGACTGCACGGAATGAAAGCATGATAGCTGTTGCTTCCAAGAACTCGGGGTTGGTTGAAATTATCAATAATAAGTTTTTTTATTTTTTTTATTCAATTCATTTATTAGTTATATACGCATGAGTGGACTGATTAATAAAAAAGTAAGTATTTTATTGATGTAAAGATATAACAATAAATTAAATTAAACAATAAAACTAATAACTAAACCTAAATATTATCTAATCAAAAAGCCCGCCCCGAATCGTTCCCGGTGCAAAAGTGCCCAACACGCTCGCCGCGTTACCGCGCTGGACCGCGATGGACAGCCTCTGCACCAAGAACGACTCGGAACGGGTGTCATGGCCTCTCTCTCGTAACCGACGCCCCACTTCCCTCAGGAACTTTAGTGCGTCGGAGCTCCAAACACCGGTAGTTTCCACCGCGAGTGGGACAAACAGGTAATTGGTGAGAGCGGAGTATTTCTCACGCTTCCTATTTGCCGCCACTTCCACTTTTTTTTAGGTCTAAATAAAAATAAAATATTACTTAGAAGGAAAAAGGCCTCTTTAAGTCCACCGTATAGACAGAAGGACGTGGCCTAGAACTCTTTAACGATGTGTGTAAGTGCGTAACCATTCTGTATTATAAATATCATTGAAATTAGTTCACAAATGTATCAAAACAGTAGTCCAATTCGATTTGATCGCTTAATCATCATGTAATGTAAATATGTAAGGCATCTTGCCAAACCATTGCATACAATGTACTTACGCCCGGAGTTCATTCAAACTCTGATATCTGGGATAATTGTGCCACATGAAAGTCCTCTAGAAATAGCTTCCTAATGCATAAATCTATCTTTACAGGTATTTAGTGAAAGCTCTTGACTTCTAGAAAATTATTTCGTTGAAGGTTTAATTTTGCAGAAAAATCATTCCGCGAATTTTTATTCCTCTGTATCACATTTTTTTCGTATTTTTTGACAGTATCATCCTTTAGACTTGGCACACTTGGCAAAATAAAAGTGATTATTAAGAAGTGGCTACTGTCACTATCATATGACGACAACGAGGCTCTACTTCTTGCAAGTTAATTCTAGCTACGCGCACGCACACACACACACACACACACACGCACACACGCACACACGCACGCACGCACGCACGCACGCACGCACGCACGCACGCACGCACGCACGCACGCACGCACGCACGCACGCACGCACGCACGCACGCACGCACGCACGCACGCACGCACGCACGCACGCACGCACGCACGCACGCACGCACGCACGCACGCACGCACGCACGCACGCACGCACGCACGCACGCACGCACGCACGCACGCACACACACACACACACACACACACACACACACACACACACACACACACACACACACACACACACACACACACACACACACACACACACACACACACACACACACACACACACACACACATACAACTAACTCACACACACCACCTGACGCAAGCGTTCGTCGTGCCTGTCTATTTGGTTAAATGTAATTAGTTTAAATTAGTTGTAATTAAAATCTACATTGTCTGTTTATAAACTTATACCTATCTGTTTTACATATTGCACTTTTTGTAGACTAGGTTACATTAGGTATGTTTTAAACCATCGATACAATAATCAAAGCTTAAAAATTTAAAACGGATCTACCTGGTGGATGAGACCGGGAATCGAACCCGGTACCTCTGGATTGCCGGTCCAGCGCGTTAACCATATCGCTACCTTAACTCCTAAGCTAGGGTTCGATTCCGGGTCTGCTCCATCAGGTAGCTCCTTTATTTTTCTTTAAGCTTTGATCTTTGTATCAATGGTTTAAATAAGAATTGTGGTGTGTACCCACATTAAAAAAAGAGACATTACATGTTTCATTATTGTATAGGTATGTTTCGTTTTATAATAATCTCAAATAGTTTATGATTGCAAAAACAAATGCTTTCTACGTAATGAGGTGCAAATTTAACGCAACCAATCACGTTTATTGTATGGGAGCCCCACTTAAATAGTTATTTTATTCTGTTTTTAGTATTTGTTGTTTTAGCGGCAACAGAAATAGATCTATAAAAATCTATGAAAATTTCAACTGTCCAGCTATCACGGTTCATGAGACACAGCCTGGTGACAGACGGACATACAGACAGACACCGGAGTCTTAGTAATAGGGTCCCGTTTTTTACTCTTTGGGTACGGGACCCTGAAAAGTAACAAATATGTTACAGGTCATAACATACCTACATAATATTATATTTTGACGACGCGGTTGGCAGCCGGCGGTCCCGGGTTCGAATCCCGGCCAGGGCAAATATTTGTGTGATGAACTCGAATATTTGTGCTTGGGTCATGGTTGTTCTATGTATTTAAGTATATATTTATCTATATAAGTATGTATATCGTCGTCTAGTACCCAGAACACAAGCCTGCTTGAGCTTAATTTGGGACTAGATCGATTTGTGTGAGGTTGTCTGATATTTATTTATTATTATTATTTATTATATAGATGTAACTCGTCCACATTGGTCGGTGATATCGCTAATGCTTCGCTCAACTGGTTATATATCAATGTCAATAGACTGGCTCCAGGTTAACTAGGTGACATCCAATTCATTAACTACAGAAGTAGTTATTGGCCACAGACAGGTTATTAAAACAACTACCTACCTTATGTTATGACGTCAATGTTTGCCGTGGTAAAGGCTAAATGCAAATACTAGATTTTTTTTACTTGGTTTGATTATTCTAATTTTAATGTATAATTTTATTGACACACAACCGACTAACATATTTATTTAAAGCATAACTTGGTCATTAGTGAACTAGTTATGCTATGTTTTATTTGTATAATACCAGAGACTATTATTATTAACATAACTTAATTTTTCTATAGAACATTGTTTGTATAAAAGTCAAAACCCATACTTCGTTTTTGCTGTAATAGTAAGACAGAGATGTGGATTATCCCTTTATCCGCGGCAGGTCGTTTTCGTGGAAAGTCAATGTAGTGAATGTCATGTTAGTTTTACGTCTATTTCGAAGGACGTCTTTTTCTGGGATAGTCATCTTCTAAGTAGGTCTATTTCGCAGGATGTCATTTTCTACTTTAGTCATCTTCTAAGTAGGTCTATTTCGCTAGACGTCATTTTCTATTTTAGTCATCTTCTAAGTAGGTCAATTTCGCAGGACGTCATTTTCTGGGTTAGTCATCGTGAAGGAAAATCTATTTCAACGAAATTCTCTGTGCTTGTAACTAATCTTATGGCATCTTTTTGTAGTAACCCCTTGTATTTTATCCGTAAAAGTTATAATTATATTAACAGAGATAAGCAACAAACGTTAAAGTTGTTAAACGTAGATGACTTACTAAGAAGTTGACTAGCTAAGAACATGACATCCTTCGAAATTGACAGGAAGCGAAGATGAACTGCTGAGAAGGTGACCAGCTTATAAAATGACGTCCCTCGAAATTGGCACGAAACGAAGATGACCTGCTGAGAACATGACGTCCTTCTAAATTGTCGGGAAGCGAAGATGATCTGCCAAGAAGGTGGCGAACCGAGAACATGACCTTGCTCGAAATTGACTGAAAACGAGGATGACCTGCCTCGCCTAAAGGGGATTATCTACTCCCCGAACGATTAGACATTCAATGCTAAAAACAACCATTTCATACAAAAATCCGCTAATAAACATGTTTTCCTTTCATGTTTGCGAGATTTAGTATCTTCCATATGACGCGTTACGAATAAACACGATAATATTCCAACAACATCGCTTGTATTTGTCTTGAAATTCAAAATTTAGTTACCAATGTCAACTTATCATGTATCTAGCCAGACTTACTTGTAATGATTAAACACATTTTTAGTAGCTTTGAAAAAAAAATATGAAATTGTTTTTCCCCGCCTTATGCGGCTATTACTCATCCCTAAATTAGTCACTGACGAGAGGGATGCAGCAATGCGAGATACGTTTGGAGATAACTCCATCTCACTCCTTTGTATTGCTGCATCCCTCTCGTCAGTGACTAATTTAGGGAAGTGTAAATAGCATCATTATACGGACCTTTTACGGATACGGATTGCAGTATAGCCGGAGCAGAGCCCTAATATTAAACTACGAAAAAAAACAGGACCAACAATCTTCATACAACATTTTCCAAATACAGAGCATACCTTCGTTAAAAAAATCTAATTTCCTGATTGTGTTTGAAAACGTTTTTATATCACCAACTGTTAAAGTTCGTCAGCTCGTATATTGGCTTAAACGCCGGCTGGCTGGCTTTAAACGTTGGCTGAAGAGAGCCATCAATCGTGATTATTGTAACTCCGACCTTTTCGCGACGGAATTTGGTCTATTTAATTAATTAGTCGCCAAGCGCCAAGAATATCTGCTAAAATCACACATTTAATTTGTTACTAGAATAAAGAAAGTATGAATCATGCAAAAGTGCTTCAAGGTGAGCGTGAATAATAAACGGTCTTGACTTACACAATACCGAATTGTAAAGACACCCACCAAAATCACTCCTGTGTAGAATCAGATACGTTTATATACTAATTGTGGCGCGAAGACATTCCCATTAGTGAGTTTGTACTCCCACACAAAGTCCGACTCATTGGTGACCTCACCAGGCCTGATACAGTTCAGGGTCAACATTTGAGCATATTATCAACTCCACAGTATTAACAAAGTCTCTATGATCTGAGGCGCCATTTTCGGTAGCCTAGTAAACGTCGCGAATTTATGCAATAATTCTTATAAAAATTATATCAATTTATGAAAGTGAATGGTTTCAACGCTCAATAAAATATGTTCCTTCAAGTCAGATAAAAAAAAATAACTAAAATTATTGATTTTACATTTCGAATTATTTATTTCATAATAACAAATAATAAATTATTCTAAGTTAATTCACATGAATTGATATTATGTACCTACGTCAATAGAAACATACATTTCAATAATTATCATTCGATTGTCCGATATTTATTATTTATTCAATTAACTCAAATATACCATCATAAAATACAATCATAAAATGGGTCGTCACATCAATTTAAGTGAAGTAACGCCATATTTCTACCTGAGCGTATCGTGCAGCACACTACAAACCCAGTGTCCACAACCCAACTACTGCAAAAAAAATTAAGATGAAAACACATTAGATTTCCTAAGCTTGAAGGCGAGTGAGGAATGAGCAGACCAAATTCGTTGGCACAACTTCATTAAAAGGGAAAGTAGACTAATTACAGAATAATCGTGTAAGGAAATCAAGGAACTGGCGAGGTATATATTTCATGCTGAGGGCTACCTATTTCATCAGCTACAATGACACGGTACTAGCTTTTAGGTATGATGTTGAACCAATAGTTGGACTATGGCAAAAAACACCGGATTCAAGTAACTCAATGTAATCGCAACTCTCAGGTTTTTTTGATACAAGGTTTGCGAAGTTCGCATAGCAGTTGTTTTCAGGCAGTATGGTCAAATGAATGCGAACCTAAACTAAATGAGAAATGACGCCAAGAGAATTTCATATTCAGTACTATCCGAGCTGTCTATAGAATCAAATTGCCTAGACAAAATCACATTACAAACCGTAATCATGTCTCTGTCAAGGTCGACAAACGCCCCTGCCAGAAAATTATTAATGGCCCAATCTCACGACAGATATAGGACACGAGTGAATAACCTCTTTATTTATATTGGCGGTATTCTGGAATACGAAAAACTTCCGGACCTAGTACAACAACATTGCCAAAATAAGCGGAACGGTCAAAAATTCCTTTAGGAAACACATTTTGGTAATTTAAAATACGAGTATTAATCAACAAAAACGTAAATAAACCTATTTTGCGAAACTTTTTGAGATAACCGATTTGAAGTAAAGGTCTAGCACAAAATCCAAGCCTGTTAAAGGATAAAGCGAATGCCTTATCTGTGTACCTTCTAAAAGAAGCAAAGTTGGTTTTCAGAGAGTCCTTCGCTTTAGTAGACTTGACGTAGAGAATGTAAAACAAAGTACTAAGAAGTTCCTTCGATATCACAACTCACTGATAATTTTTCACAACGCTAACACCTTTGAAGTGTCCTTCTCAGGAAGTTCCAATATAAATCAGGCCTTTCAATGATTTATTTAATTTTAAATTATTGTCATTGCTACCCCTGGAGAATCCATTCCTGGACATAACACTCAGCATTTTACTCATTGCGAAGTTAATATTTCCGTCCGAATCCAATCTTGACTGCCTTACACTCTGTATCAACCAGCAGAAATAGTTTTTGAGCTCCAATCATTGCACGACAACTCCGTACACAAGGAATCGTCACCTTAAAACTAATGGTCTATTAAAGAGATAATAAGTAACAAGATTCTTGACTTCCTGATGAAAATAGTAACACTATTAACCGTATTTTTGTTTTGTTCTGACAGGGCGATAAGCGGCAGCCATGGGGGACATGTTCAGGAGTGAGGAGATGGTGCTCTGCCAGCTGTTCGTGCAGCCGGAGGCCGCATACGTCTCCATGTACGAGCTCGGCGAGGCTGGCATCGCGCAGTTCAGAGACGTGAGCATTTTACTTTTCTACTGTCATTGCACTCTTTGTTTATTTATTTATTTAATCTTTATTGCACAAATGAAAAACAGATCGTACAAAAGGCGGACTTAATGCCATTGGCCATTCTCTACCAGTCAACCATCGGGCAAAGCAGATAAGTTGTGGGCGGTGCAACTAACATAGATAGGTTTTAATAGATAAATAATATTTATATTGTATATATCGATGGCAAAAAGCGAGAACGTAGTAACCGCCAAAATGCAAACTTTACACCAGAGCCAAAAAACTTTTCGATTTCGAGAAAAAAAATCATAACTCTTTCATTTATGAACGAAAATGCTTGATATTTGGATCTAATACATAACTTATGGTTTTCTTTCAACTGGCATATTTAATATTTAACAAAAAAGACTGGTTTACGACTTAGTGGCGGTTACGACAATTGAACTCTTTTTTTCGTTACGCGAAAACGCTGTAAACGCCAGAAGTAAATGTACTAAACTGGTGAAACGAGTATTATTTCCATAAAGCATAAATGCTGTAACCAGATGCATATTTATTTTAAGATTCAATAATTTTGACGTAAATGTCATTAAGTTCTTTATAGGACTAACTGAAATGTGGTAAGTGTCCACCGGCAAAAAGAAACTGTGAAAATAAAACGACTTAAGTATCAATCAACTTTTATCAACATACTTTTTTAAAATGTTTCAAAATTTTAAATGCAGGTTTCTTACAAATTTAAAGCTCAGAAGCAACAATTACCGTCTTAACATATCAAATACTATCTAGTCTCAATTTCTCTGTATAAAAATATTACGAAAGTTACTTAAAACCTCCGTTGCTTATAACATTTCAAAAGGCTAATAAAATCTCTCATATTATAAAATCACAACCTTGTACTAATCGTGCTAAAAACAAACATAAATATTCTTAGGGTTAATCAGACTATAATATTGTTATCCGCTAAAACTAAATATTATAGGTAATGAGGTTTAATATTCCCGTGAAAACTTTAAAACTCTCTACATTTTATCTTCAGTTTTGGCATTAAATTGTCTTTTAAGTAACTTTTATCGATATAAAACTCACTACCTATTCAACCCACTAACTATAAAAGATGTTTTGAATGTAAGTATTACTTATTATATAAGTTTTCAACATAATTCTTAAACAATTGTTTGAACACAAATATCACCGCAATTATAAAAATATTTCTTTGAACTAATCTCACTGAGATTACTATGGTACCGTACAAGTTAAAATTGTTATTATTTATTTAAATAAAAACTCGGAGTCATTTTTCTTAGGCAGAATATCAATTGACATTAAAATAGGAACCTAAAAATTGCATTCCAATGGAATTCGTTTTCATAATAACATAATTAAAATAACTGTTATTAAAAAAATACTAAAAATTCCACTCTAAAATGCATTGTTTTATAATAATAACACTCCTCAAAATGTTTGTCATAATTAACTCAAAAATCACCCCTCTAAAGTAATGAAAATTAGTGCAATAGTGACTGATGGACATGTGCATTCTTCCAATCCTGACCTACGGAACGCAGACTTGGTCTTTGACAAAAGTTCAGAAGTTCACCCTCAAGGTTTGTCAAAGAGCCATGGAACGCAGTATTCTGGGCGTAAAACTAACTGACAGAATTAAGAACACAGTACTGCGTTCCAAAACGCTGGTAGCTGATGTAGCTCAAGCAGCCGCAAAGCTGTATATTATGTCCGTGATAAAACGAATGACGACAGTTGTCGCAGTGGTTTAAGCAGCTGCCTACTGAGCCGATGGTCCTGGGTTCGAATCCCGGCAAGGGCAAATATTTGTGTGATGAACTCGAATATTTGTCGAATAATATATTTGTGCCTGGGTCATGGATGTTATTTGTATTTAAGTATGTATTTATCTTTACCAGTATGTTCACTTGTGTCCAGAACACAAGCCTCCTAGAGCTTACTGTGGTACTTGATTAATTTGTGTGAGGTTGCCCGATATTTTTTTTTATTCATTTATGCCATGCGTATGGTTATTGTGAAAATATTAATCGAATTAGGCACCAGTTAACCGGTAAATTTTAAATACTGTACAGTTGTTTATCTTCCGCAGCTCAACAAATTTAGTGCTTATCTGATTCTAGCCCTTGGACAATAAAGATGCGGACGTGACACCCCAAACTAGTTTGATCCGGCTTGAGTCAGCTTTTTAGGGGTTAGACCGATTAACTCTTAATGGTTGTAGTGAAACGTAGTAGATTACAGCAAAACTTTCTTCTAGCGATTACAACCGTAAACTAGATATACATATTATACTAATTAAAAAAAAACATTATTTTAAATCGAAATCATAATTGAAATGTATACCTATTCTGTAAGTAGGCCACTTTACATGTCTGAATCTGAATTTATCGGCATTTCACAAGAGGAGGCCGCTGTCGAGAAGAAAGCCGAAAAAAAGTAAATATTATTTTAATTTTTTTTAATCATGCGAGCGTTTGCTCGTATCTTTTGATTGCCTTTAAGCTGAAGATAAGCAGACCTTTGATGATATTTGATGTTAATTCCAGCTTTATACCTCCACGCGTTCCTGAGAAAAAGGTCTCGACAAATAGATGGACAGGCACAAAAGTGATCCTATTAAAGTTTAGTTTTTGGCGATTGAGGCACGGAACTCTCAAAGCTGCCGCGTCCCGCGCCCCAACATCGTTATTTTCTTCCAACAAAATGTAATAAAAACATTTTTGCTGTCCTTTCAATATTAATAAAGCAAATAAATATGCTAGTTATGTTTTATCCCCAATATTCATATTTTCCATTAAACCTGCAACATATTTTTACATCCAAAAAAGGCATGTACACAGACTACGCACACCCACTCGCTCCGGCGATCGCCGATAGACTAAATCACAGGTCGTATTCACGAGCCACATCGCCGCGAGCGCACATTTTTATTGCTGTATCTTCAAGCACTACCCACTTCACGTTGTGTTTCAAATGTCGTTACTGTAGCTTGCTGTTAATTCATTTTCGAATGAAATGTAGTAAGCGTCAATCATAGATAATTTATTTTAGGATAATTGCAGTAAGCTTGGTTCGTAATTTTTTCACTACATGCATAAATGCTGCAACCGCCACGGAACAAAATTTCGGCAACGATGTAACCGGCACACCCTTTGATTTATGAAAGAACAAAATTAGCGTAAATGTACTCGTTTAGAAAATTGCTACTATTTGGGTGTTTACAGCAATTAGATGTGGGCATCGTCAAAAAAATACATTCGTTTTGCAACGTAGTCCAGTTTTTTCTAAGCGTCGTAGAGCCATAGGACCCAGACCAGTCGACGCAGAAAAATTAGCTGATTCCGAATATGCAAAAAATTTTTTTTTGACCAAGTGGCGGTTACTACGTTCTCGCTTTTTGCCATCGATATACTGACTAAAAAGCAAAACAGAAAAGAGACTTTGCTGAGGGGTCGTGATCAACTGCTACTGCTATTGGGCGCGGATCCTGCTGGCGCTATGATATTTCTCCATCCCGAGTGCCCAGAACTCATATACAAGGCCATCCACAGTCGATTTTATCAGCAGCACTAAATTTGTCAATAAGCCCTATATGATACAATCTAGGGATGGCGGTAGCCTAGAGATAGCAGCAACCTAAAACCTAGATGTTGCCCCTAAGCAAAATAGCATAGGACCGACAAGAAAGTCATTATTTCAAACAGCAAGGACGAAGGGAAGAGAAATATGTGAGGATGAAAAGTATAACACTCGTAGTAAGCAAAACAGATTTCGAAGCAAAGACTATTTTGTGTGCGTACATACGTTGGGGAAATAAAAAGTGGCAGATTTTTTATATGATATTATTAACACTGAAAGCTATATTTTATTATTTTACATACATCACTACCGGTCTTAGCAGATTTATCTGTTTTAAAAAACAATGTTGTGGTTAAAACCACCGCCAACCAATACTATTAGGTACTAGGTAGCACTTTGTAGTTGAAGAATATTATTTTGCATGTAACGATATAATTATAATTTAGTGGACAATATTCTAATAAAGGTTACCTTGACTACAGTATTGTGTGTGTTTGCGCCAAATAATAACATTTTGGCGTGAACTGCGGCTGCCTTCTTATCTTGATGCGAAGCGTCCACGGCGGCCGCCTCAATGTTATCGACAAATTATATCGGGCAAATCTCTGGACAATATAAATAATATATGTGGGTACTGGTAGGGGAACGTACTGAGTTTTAAACACGTTTACAAATACTGGACTAGTTTGAAATTGCATGCTGAGGCACAGATAAAGCTCATACAAAAAGTTCTAACCAAAAACGGCAGAATGCATTTATTTACCTTTTTATTATAAAAGCTATGAGAAATGTTCAGCTGTAGATGAAATGGCAGTTTTGTGAAGATAAACGTGACGTGTAACTAAGGTTTTCATTAATGTAGTACCTCGACGTCTTGTCCGTGATACATTTTAACGTCCGTACATGTAAACGCTTTTGTGTAACCAATATACACTATTTCCTAAAAACTTATTTCTATCATCTATCACACTGTCAAAGGTCCCAACATTACTAATTTCTTACTTAACACACATTGCCAGTCGGAAAAAGATACTCCAACGGTATAAATCCCAGAAACACTACAAGATTCCTTTACATGAGCTCATAGCGCGTATATTCTGATAAGACTTGAATCATACAAAAAACTTTTTTTAAATCGTTTCTTACTTTCGTGAAACATGCGTTTTCGCTTGAAAACCTTTTTTTTTAAGATAGTTGAATAACAGAAAGTGTTAAGAAGTTAACACTTGTTTCTTAACATATTTTCAATGTTACTACTTAGTTTGTCAAGTCAAAAACAAAATTCGTCCCTTCGGTGGTCAAAAGTTAAAAGCTTGTATGAATCTAGGTTATGATGCTATTACATCGGATTATAGAAGAGGGAACGTTCTTTATTCTCACAGGCATTTAATTAAAAAATTAGGCACTGGAATCCTTAATTTCGCAAATGTCCACCGGAAAGACACGCACCTAAATCTGACAATGACCCACTTAGAACAGGGCTGTTGCAATTTATTGCGATATATATGTAACGTACAGTTTGAATATTTCATTGATAATTTTTATTTCAAAAACTACTCGAAATTGACAAAATTCACGCAGAATATCTGTTTTTCACAACTTATTTTCGACTGCACGCAATGAAATCATGAAACAGCTATGTTACTTTCTAAAACTCAGGGGAAAGTATTATTCTGTTCAAAAAGTTGGTTGAAATTATCAATATATTTGTCATAATAAGAAAAGAATATGTTTTAAAGGAATAAGGCCTCGTAAGAGCATAACCTACATACGATGACATAAGCGAACAACTGTTCAAGAATGTTTAATTTGCTCTTCGTCTGCTTTCTTCGTCATTTTTATCGCTCTAAAAATACTTACTTCAGTTGATCTGAACACTTGAATGTTAATTTTAGTCTAAGACGTTTTAGGTTGATTTTTGGTTGAGTATTGTGGCCAGTGATAGGCCGGGCGAGGTATCAGCACCGATGACCTTTACTCCCGATAGTGGTTCGTTTATCTGGATAAATATTAGGTTAAATAACAGTTGTGTAGACGTTAATGATGTCATTTGTAACTTAGTATACGTATAGGTATACAATTTAAATGGATTTACGTTTGTTTCGGAGAACGATTTAAAAAGATTTTTTTCTGTTGTTGGAGTCAGGAGTCTTTCCAGTTTTGAGTTTTGTTTGAGTCTTTAACAGAATCCCAAGCTGATGGCAGCTACCAACTATTTTTTATCTTTCTATTTTTTTTGTTTCCTGATCTACCAGTGGCATGCTGTCAAATACGTTTTTGATAAAGCTATAGCTTCTTTGTCTTCAATTACAATGGCATAAGGTCCCCAAATTTAAATAGGTAAGCCGAAGGGAATCCGTTTCTAAAAACGCCACACCACTATCCGCTCACTTGCTTCGAAATTCGAGTTGATTAGGTACTATTTATTTATTTCACATCTATTCTATACTATTATAAAATTCTAGATTTGTATCGAAAAGGGTTTCAAGAAAAATCTTAATATCGTGATGCAGGATCGTCATTTGTTTTGTATGAGCGCGCGGCGCCATGCCAGTCTGGCGCCATCTGTTGGTCATAATTTCCATTGTCCTCTCCTCACGTCGAAACGGCTGGACGAATTTTAACCAATTTTGGTACAGGGATAGCGGGACATCCAAAGATAGTTATAGGATACTTTTTATTCGTCACCGGTAAAGAAAAAAAATACGGGGACGAAGTTACGGGCGCCTTAAATAAATAAATATCGGACAACCTCACACAAATCGATCTAGTCCCAAATTAAGCTCAAGAAGGCTTGTGCTATGGGTACTAGATGACGATATACGTACTTGTATAGATAAATGTATACTTAAATAGGTACATAGAACAACCATGGCCCATGCACAAATATTCGAGTTCATCATACAAATATTTGCCCTGGCCGGGATTCGAACCCGGGACCGTCGGCTCAATAGGCATGTGTCTACAAACTGCGACAAACGAGTCGTCAAAAAGTAATAAAGTAATAAAATAATAACGTGGACAGGTAGCTGTAGTTACCAAAAGCAATTGAGTGGATATGACCTACTTAATCATGTCTCCATTAATCTAACAACATGTACGATGGAAGATATTAATATAGATAGTAGGAATTCATTAACTACCAACCTAATGACCTTCCGTCGTTCGTTATGTGCGATGGAAAGAGCTGCAAAGGTCAGAATGGCATCATTTAGCAAACGCTTCACGAATATACGTGATTTGCCAAAAGCTAGGAGTGTTGTGCCTAATGTCAGCTGATCTGTTGCAAAGGTGACCATCATACCTACTCTGTTTAATAATAATGACAGTTGAGTGTGTAGATTTTACCAAATGGAATTCAGTATATTGTATTGTGGAAGCGCAGTACATTACTTATAGATATAAAAAATTGGGCAAGTGCGAGTCCGACTCGCGCATGAAGGGTTCCGTACCATAATCTTTAACAAGTTTGTTGTATGGGAGCCCCCCATAAATATTTATTTTATTTTACTTTTAGTATTTGTTGTTATAGCGGCAATAGAAATACATCATCTGTGAAAATTTCAACTGTCTAGCTATCACCGTTCTTGAGATACAGCCTGGTGACAGACGGACGGACAGTGAAGTCTCAGTAATAGGGTCCCGTTTTTACCCTTTGGGTACGGAACTCTAAAAAGCAAACATAAAAAACTCTCCTGCAATACAATAATCTGGAATTACTTACGTGATAAATAATCCGTTCATAGGTAATCAGTAAATGCCACAATATTTAATAGGTACTCATTAAAACAGACATTCTTAAGTGGAGTTAATCGTGTTATCGATAAATGAAAAAACATCTGTGACTCGCACTTGGACTCGTATAGATAGATGACAGAAATTTATGTGTTTTATTATTAGATAATTATGATCGTGGAATGGTGGATAATTATTTTATATTTCATAACATCAATACGACGACTCGCAGGCCAAGAAGATAATGTAAATTATCTACTTAAAAAGATTTAAGATAATTTAATTATCAAAAACTAGACATCCACTCTGACAGACAGACCGCCCTCAACGAACGCCACCATGGCTGACCCTGCAAGCGACCTTCACCAGGTCATCAGTTCATCTTGTGAGTTTACCTCAAAATACTACCTACTCAAAAACTCGTCCAACCCAGCGACTGCACCCTATCAAATAGATTTACAAGCAGTAACTGGGTTCTGTTCAGACCCCCTGGAACTACGGAACCCTAATAGAGATGCCGACTGATGTTAAATTCTACAGCATATTGTAGTTATATGAATACAATTTTGACCATTGATACAAAATCAAAGCACAAAGAAAAATTTAAATGCGTTACCTGCTGGAAGAGACCGGGAATCAAACCCGGTACCTGTGGATTACCGGTCCAGCGCGTTAACCTTTCCGCCATCCTAACGCCCAGATAACCTCTCGAATATCTCCTTATGCTTTGTGTGTCGATCTTTGGATTGTTTATTTACTCATTGTCTCCATACAAATATTTGGTACCCATAACATAAGTATAATGACGTGACGATTAGGTGGATCGTTTTTAGTGCTCCGCAGGAATGTTGAACTTTGACGGTCATTTCTGACTTTTAGAGCAGTCTAAATTTAGTTGGTCACATATAGACATTTTGATCCCAATAAAAATATTCGATTGACATTAAAAAAAGTTTTTGTCATGCCTATTAGTCGAATGTAATCATATTAGTTGGCACTGCGAAGATTGAAAGTCCTACTTACAACGTTCAAATTATAATTGGTAGATATTCTGGCGCTGCTTCGACACGCAAATCAATGTGACTAGCTTTCATAATAATCATAATTATGTCAGAATCGCTAGCCAAGACACTGTTTTAGTGTCTATTATAATAATAGACGTGCTAATTTAGGAAATATAATACGGTATTTGCCAATCGAATTAGAAGAGACTGTAATTCGATCAACCCTGACATAATACCTAGCCTAGGGTCGTAATTCCATATATATATGTATACAAATAAAATAAATAATAAATAAATATCGGACAACCTCACACAAATCAATCTAGTCCCACAGTAAGCTCTAGTCTGCTTGTGTAATGGACACTATAGTCTGTACTTTTAGGTATTTCAAAAAATGTAAACAAACATTAAAAGGGTTGTTTATAAGATAACGGTTGGTTGGTAATTTTTTTTAATTTAATTTAAATAACATGTGTTATCGCTTAATTTTACCGAAGATATACAAATTCACGAATACAAACATATTTTTATCACATTATTTTTTTTTTCTTAGTTATCGTCAATAAAAAGTACCCAAATTTGCAGAGGTTTAACACAAAAGGCTGCACTATACTGGAAGTAACACGACTAAAATAGAAAGTCACAAGTTTAAAGCTGCAACACCTACCTTACGTGATTTTTAACTTTGTCGGTTTGACATTCGCCATTGCTTGCTGTCAATTTGACAGCTCCGGTTTGTTTACATTTTTTTTAATACCTAAAAGTACAGACTAAAGACGACGATAATCATACTTATATAGATAAATACATACTTAAATACAAATAACATCCATGAATGACCCAGGCACAAATATTCGTGTTCATCACACAAATATTTGCCCTTGCCGGGATTCGAACCCAGGAACGTCGGCTCAGTAGGCAGCTGCTTAACCACTGCGCCAACCGCGTCGTCAAACATATATATCTCGGAGAGATTCCCAAAGTGGCGATATAACCTAGTGTATCATCACTTCGCCAACTATGGAATGTAGGGAATGTATGAAAATAACCGTGGTTACGGCTAAAACCCGGTCTTTTTCCATACTAAACATTCCCTATCGCCAACCCGGTCGAGTTAAGTTTGCGCCTCATTTATAAATATGTATGCGACGCTATAGATATCAGGCACGACATGACCGGGTGCCAACGTGAAATGTCGTAAGCAGTTCGAATCGGAAAAAATACGTTTTAATGACGGTTAAAGGCGATATACCTGCATCGCTTATTTGGCGATATCTCAATATAGTTCACTTGAATTAGCGCCCAATGGCTTATTGGCCGTAAATGACCTCAGTAACAATGACAAGTTTTCATTTAAATGGAGCACACATAACTATACATAACTATACATAAACCATTAATACTTAAAGAAAAATTGAAAAAGTAGCTACCTGGTGGAAGAAACCGGGATTCAAACCCGGTACCTCTAGATTACCGGTCCAGCGCGTTAACCACTTCGCTACCCTAGCTCCATCCATAGATAAGTATACATATAAATAAAGTGGTGATATTTCGGACTTCTCAGTCCGGAGAAAGAGAAAACAATTTTCAAAATCGGTCGATATATAAAATTACTGAGTTCAGTACAACATCTATATACGTATTATAGATGGTGTATGGATGTCAGTATGAGCCCGCGAAGTGAGGCCCTTGCTGGTTTTACCTTTAGCTTTTCGCTATCTGTCCTATTAATGCATATTAATACAAATTATATTTATAGTCTAGGTCACGAATAATCTGTGCGGTAGAGACATGGGCCAAGACCCCATTATTTACGTCGCGTGACGTCGGGCGCGTCCCGCGCGACCTGTCATATCGATTGGACGAATATTTCCTACTCGGGGGTCACAGGGGCGTGCTGACTGTGTCGAATTATCTGCGCGGTAGAGGAACGGGCCAAGACCCCACTACGAGTCGCGTGACATCGGGCGCGTCCCGCGCGGACTGTCTTATCACGGATTAGAAAAAAACAGTGTAAGTGGCACGCCTCAATTTCTAAGAAAACCTGTGTAGCCAAACACACGCATTGAAATTTTGAACTAGAAAGAAATCTTTTTCTGTTCTGTGTGTCATATCGATTGGCCGAATATTTTCTACTCGGGGGTTACAGGGCCCATGCTGACTAAATAATCTTCGCGGTAGAGAAACGGGCCAAGAAAGGACATTTTTAGGTAAATACCAATTTACCGCGGATTTGGTTGGTCCCCGGATCTCAAGTCACAAAGGTTGTTTGTTATTATTGTTAGTACCTAATTTATAATAGGTCTTGTTTTGTGGTGCTATTTTATCGCATTGGGAAACTTTAATGATGTTATAAATATATATATTTTTTTATGTTGTTACTTCAGAATTTATAAGTGTCTAATTTAAAAACCGATCTTGAAAATTTGCTGTAACTCCTTAAAAATGTAAACTTGTCAATGTCACTCAATATAGTTCCAACATCGCAAGACGTTGTCGCATTCGAGCCTTCGGGCCCTGAGATACTGAACGAAACTTTTAATTTCACCGCGACTCAAATCATTCTGTTGCCTTAGTAATACGCGAGTGAAAACAAACCATGGCACTCAAAAAGTGAATATTCATGAATTACGCAATGTATACTAGTATACATTATATATTATATAGTATTATTGTAGTAGTTATTTTCTGAAATGAGAGAGGCTTCTGTTCTTGTACTACTTACTATCAGTTCTGAGATAGATTTAGGTTACGTCAGGAAAATGTTGATATGTCATTAAAAAGTATCTGTTTTGATCTATCAGACGACCTCCAAAATGTGTACGCCGACCGACGCAATTTTAGCACAAAAATAATTAACTCCAACAAATCCCCAATCAACGAAGCCATTAATAAACTCAACATAATGTATTCTAAATTGGATCGCCTTGTCGAACTTACTAAAATTAGCTTTCGCATTCCCCCGGCGTGGCACGCACTTGGCCCATTTTTCCCGTGCGTAATAGACACGTGTTCATTCTAAAATAGACGGGGAAATGTCACATCATATCGGTATTTGAGTAGTGCGTTGACCTATCTTGTGTAGGAAGTAGTGAAGGGTTAATAACTTGTATCAAAACACAAAGCCGATGTGGGAAGAGGGAAACCCGTTGGTAACCCTATTTGATAAGTTACCACTCTGAGACTGACGACGTACACCCGGCCAAGTATGAATAGGACTCGCGCACAAAGGAATCCTCGCGTTAAAATAGTAATATGCATGAAAAAAATTACGATATGCTTAAGTTAGTTAATCACATGTTGAAATAATAATTTTACTTTTTTATTTATTTACAACAAATTTATTTACACAGTATTACAGTAGACTAACCAATACACTGTGAAATGAGGGTAAAATAATGACTACCTACAGTAATACATATATTGTGAAAATGTCATGTGTCTACCTAATAGTTCTCGAGCTAGGATCTTCTGACAATCTCACTAATCCTAGAAAGTTATACTATTATGGAGATATTGAAGTGCTTGGCTGTTATTCGAGTGTCAATCAACAAGCGTTAGATCGCCATTAGATCTCAGTCATCTCTCAGCGATATCGCCTTTGAACTGTCATTAAAACGCGATGAGCTGTAAGTGATATCTTAGGAAGAGGTGTTGATAAAAAGACGTGTTTGCTTAAAGCTTTTGTCCGATTGTTTCAAGTTACATGACCATGATCTTTTTAAAGACAAACCATTAGCTTTTTAGTTCGTTTTACCTACTTGTTGACTTCCAAAACTCCAGCCACGAAAATATCCGATCAACGAGATCACAGAAACACATTCAGTTAACTTGAGAATGCTTTCTTCAAATGCAATGCAAAAGCTAATTGATGGTGAATCATCACTTAAACTATACTTCGTACATGGCGCGTTCGTCGTTCGCGTGAGATTCTAAGAATACTTTCATTCTGTACCAAAACTTCAAATTCAAGATCTGGATAACTCCTTTTTTTCAAAATATAAATAACCTTATAACATTTAACAAACCCAGCCCCGACCCAACCAAACATACCTCAAACATCATTCAAATCCGACCATCCGTTTGTGAGCTACGATGCCACAGATATACACAGACACACCCCTCTTTTTTGTAAATAAAAATATCCACATAACTTAAAAATTATATTCTCAACCTCCCCTAGATTAAGGGC
The DNA here is from genome assembly GCA_932273695.1 of Apotomis betuletana. Classification (NCBI taxonomy): domain Eukaryota; kingdom Metazoa; phylum Arthropoda; class Insecta; order Lepidoptera; family Tortricidae; genus Apotomis; species Apotomis betuletana. The sequence goes on from OW026306.1 coordinate 24,605,800, forward strand.
ACCAAAAACGGCGCCACCCGTTGTCTTCTCGTTAATTATTTAAAAGCTGTGCTTAATCTCTCTTCGTCACGCACCGACGGGACTTAGATTATAGCACGGGCCAGTCAGCTCATCATATTGGGAAATAAATGGGTTATCAGAATGACATCATATAATCCTTGAGCTGTAACTCAATTGAGATATAGGTATCAGTTTATTACGACCTATGTTAATTCCGAAACCATTTCCGGGAATAGAGTCAAACAACGATAATTCTATCAAGCAAATGAACTGTCAAACCATAGAAAGTGAATCAGTTTGTATGGTCTGACAGTTCATTTGCTTAGAAGAGTTAGCGTGGTTAGACTCTAGGGCGCTTATACCGCAATAAACAATTAGACTGTGACAATATGTTACCTGTGAAAAAAACCATATTAATTTTTTTGACTTTCACTTGTCCTTGCCGTTTTGCAGTACAAGTCAATCGTGAAGTCATCACAAAATGCTTAAAGCCTGACCAGAAATATATGAGGATGCGCGATGTTGCGGAATTTCACTGGAACTAATTTCTTACACTGGCAATGATTTTATGATGGTTTGTCAACAATGCCAATGACATTCGTGGTGCTTTCTTTAAAACACAAATATTTAATATTATCCAAAGCAAATGCCGAAAACCATTCACAGGCGTGAAAGTAATAATTATAAATAAAGTGTACACGTGTTTACTACACGAAAAACAGTCAGAAAAAGAGTGCATTCCATTAAATAATATTACGAGGTTCACATAGTGGAACTGACAGGTATTTAAACTAATGTCATTATAGTGGGTTGCGATTGGTCGCGAAATTGTTGCCATATAAATCTTATAAATAGTGCCCTCTTGACAACCCTCACCTGGTCTGGCTTTACCATGGAGAAAAATAATTAAACGTTTAATTTTGGTATATCCCAATTAGTGGTCCTGCACGGGTTTATGAATGTAATTGTATTGCAACAGACGATGGAATTGCAATACCGATTAGACTCAAGAGCAGTTAATTTCCGCGGTGGCTTCTACCGAACTCAATTCCTCACTGTACCAGTCCCGCACCTCTAGCATAACTGGGACACGCGACTCTTTGTCGCGCGACATATACAGCATATACTATCTGTCACTTTTCCTTTAAATACCGTGCAAGCATGATAGATGATGCAGTCGCGCGACAAATAAAGTCGCGGCAAGATATGCTAGCCCTGCCCGTCTAGCACAACTATGCTTTGCGACTTTTGTCTCTAACAGTACCTACTGTACAGAAAGAGATGGGTAATATATCTCGTGCGAGAAAGACTCGCGTGCCACAGTTGTGCTAGAGGTGCTACTGTAACTTAAGCGTCCAACCGCCATACATTTATTTTTCAGTTCTTCTGTAACAGCCCCGCACATTCCGATCAAAAGTTCAAAACCTCAACCTCTTTGTATTTTCATCGATCCGTTAGCGTGCCCTTTTATGGAAGCCAATTCTGACTGAAAGACTGAATAAATGATCGACTTGAATTATCCAAGTCGAGCCCGCTGTCAACAAGGGTACCCTTGATTAAACTTAAATGGCTGATACGTGCCGCACATTAAGCATGTAAGACACTGAACTGAACATACTCGTATTCTCGTTTTTCTTGTTATAAGATATTGCTGCGCCCATCAGGGTTCATGCATTGAGCTGTACGGAAACTAAAAAACTTTAACGTTTAACATGAATTGCAATAAACGAATTGAATTGATTTTGTTTAACTATATTTAGTACTGTCGCAATACGGATCGAGCCGAAAATAGATCAAATAACTGACTTGAATTCTACCTGACCTGTCATCATCTATGGATTAGAGTGTTAGGCAGTAAAAGTGACGGATGAAATGAGATAACATGTGACTGTGTGAGAATGTTACGATGGATGTGTAGGGTGACAAGAATGGACAGAATAAGAAATGAGATGTAGATGAGAAAAGCCACGTAACCAGAAAAGCGTTAAGCATGAATGTGGACGGATATAGAAGAAGAGGAAGACCAAACGTTGTGTGAAAGATGATATGAATAAGAAGGAAGTAAACGACAATATGATGAGTAATAGATAAGAAAGGAGTAATAGGGACAAATAAATTGGATAAGGGCAAGAGAAAGATGAACTTGAATTCAATATTTAAAATGAATACTATCAATATTCTTAATTAAAATTCCCGACAATCCGGCAATCTCAAGCGTCTGCCAAATGTGCGTGTTTCAGAGTATTTTCTTTATCCCCGTCTATTTTTAAAAGCATTAGAAGCAATTTTGAGTGGTACATTTATGACCATTAGCGACTCCATGGACTTTAGAACCACGGTATGTCCAAAGGTACTAACCCTACTTATAATTTGGGGTGCTATGTGGAAAAGTCGCCATCAGATATATCGTAGCATGGTATTCATAAATATCTGAACACGACTCTTATTGACTGGGCATTACAGTTTACATGTTCACATATTTATAAACGCCTTATATTCTGCGATATATCTGATGGCGACTGAACTGTAAAACCCAAGCAAATGTAGTCATATCAAACTCTTTATGTCATAATGCGAAAAACACAATCCCCACAGGGCGCGCCCGCCGGCCTTGCTAATATAATATCACGTACAAATATTTTGCGATATTCAGATTACAACCCTTTTAACCTACTTGCGCAACTGGCCTGCTATTTTGTCAACCTAAAGGTGGCACTAAGTAATCGGTGTTAAAATTAACTGATTATTTCATTTGTATATCACACTAATATTATAAAGGCGAAAGTTTGTGAGTGTGTATGATTGTTACTTGTTCACGCTCAAACGTCTAGACCAAAGTTGGTAAATTTTGGTATGAAGGTAGCTGACACCCTGGATTAACACATAGGCAATTTTATCCTGAAAAATGTGGTGTTCCCGTGGAATAAGCGGGTAACACCGCGCGGCGCAGTTAGTACGTACATTGATTATACAATACAATACTTTATAGCACACCAGCAAGGAAAATATTCTAAATTTATGAAACATGTAATGTTTCATTTTTTTAATGTCGGTACACACCACAATTTTTATATTACCACATTGATACAAAGATCAAAGCTTAAAGTAAAATTGAAGAATGAGTAACCTGGTGGACGACACCGGGAATCGAACCCTTTACCTCTGGATTGCCAGTCCAGCTCGCTAATCACTTCGCTACCCAAACTCGCAAGCAACCTATCAAATTTTGCCTTATGCTTTGTGTGTCGATTTTTGCATTGTTTATTTGAAGCTTTGATCTTTGTATCAATGGTTTAATACATGAGAAATCTTAAATTATACAATGGTAGACAAAAGAGCGATCAGCGAAGTTTGTGACAACAATAATATTATAGTGTGATTAAATACGTAACCTAGACCTGTCTAGAATTGTACTAGCCTAGAACTCCACTCCTCCGAAGCGATGCAGACTCGGCTGGTCCAGTTGCTAAGGCTCCCTCCATAAGGACAAATGTCGCCGCCACCATATTTTAATCAATTTAAAACGTCAAGCCGAGTAATTTATAACCGAGCACGCGTTAGGGCGCGGCCACATTATACTCACAAATATATAAGGTGCTAGAGGACGGAATGGTTCTTGAGTGGCGACCGCGGACCGGAAGACGCAGCAGGCCCCTAACACGGTGGACCGACGACCTGGTTAGGATCGCGGGCAGAAATTGGATGAAGGTCGATCGTTGTGGATAACGTAGGGGGAGGCCTTTGTCCAGCCTGCAACTTGATACTCGTATGGAAGAAAAAGTCAGCCTTTTATTTCACCGAAATTTAACTACGTTGAACGAATAAATATTTTGATATTGATTTTGTAATTGGCTAAAAAGTATGAATTATCATTAAATATTCAACCATATATGGTCACCCGGGTTTTGGGGCATATCGTAACTAAACAAAATGTAATGTTGCTATGGTTCTTCATCATTACTTCTAATTATACCAAATACTTGATCTTATGGTAAAGTTAAGACATATTGATTAGTACCTACTTTCATAATTTTAAGGGTTTCATAGCCAAAATGGCAAAAAAGGAACCCTTTTTTCATCATCGGATGTATATTTTAACAGCACGGGAAAGCGATAATTTAAAAATTAGGTTATTAAGTTATATCTACCAGTAACAACACCCCCTTACATCCATTCTCTTGTTCTCGCCTATGAAAATATTGTTTTAATTGAAACGACAATGGACTCGTCATCGTCCAGTCACGAGGTCACTTCTCATACATACATACAATCTTATCATTGCCGTTGAAAACCCCAACCTCGCACCTCCACCAATTTTCCAGAGTTCATTCAAAATTAGACTCCTAAGCGTTGAAAATAAGACCTAGCTCATCCGCGTTCATAATTCCAATAACACTGTGTGGTTACTGAATAGCTATTGTATTTGATCCTTAAAGCTTGCAGGATAAAGTCCTCATTCGGTTTTTGAAAGGCGATGTGTGGTGATATGATCTAAGTCGACTGATCGGTAATGTTGGTGAGCGACAGTTCACAGTTAATGAATGGCGAATTTGTAAAGTCACGGGTTAAAGTTTTATTATTTCAGTTGCTGGGGCGGCAATGTAATTAGTAATTGATTGTTTTAGGTATAATGCACGACAAAAATACTTTTTGTTGAGTTTTTTTCGGCCTTCTTCTCAACAGCGGTCTCCTCTTGGGAAATGCCGGTAAATTCACAATCTGACTTGTAAAAGTGCCCTTGTGGCCTACTTACTGAATAAATTATTTTCGTTTCATTTCATTACTTAAGTATCGAAATGTCTTTAATGTCGGTAAATGAACACCACATTCATTACACATCGTGAGCGTGCGTAATGCATGCTCTCATAGGCCGCGTCCACACGCTTGGCAAGCGTCGGAAAACCTTCAGGACGCAGTTATATGTTAGGATTAGGATGAGCACGACGTAGTTCCGTCTCACTCTAACGTATAACTGCGTCCTGTAGGCTTGCCGACGCTTGACAAGCGTGTGGACGCAGCGGGCGCTATAGTTACTTTTCAAAATAAGCATATACCTATTGTACAATTCAATTCTTCCGAGATTTCGTGGTTGTCCCCATAGTGAAAGTTGCTCAGTGTGACCCTCCCCAGTACCCAGTTCACTCCTGCTCCATGACCCAAAAAACAGCCTGTGTAGTTTCAGTTTTATACTATGTCCTATCCCTTTTTACTACGGGACGTCAGAGGTTATGAGCCCCCTTTACATCAATACGATCCCACCCACCCCATTCACCAACGCGTGGCTTCCACATCCTGTTATACGTCCGAATAGGGAACATGCATGTAGTTAAAATTCCTAATCATTTTAGTTATACCAGTTCATAAGCACTTAATTAACTCAAAAAGTATATCTTCACAATAAATACTAAATTCTTCTTCTAAAACACGAGTCACCAAAAAGATGTAATTTTTTATCAGTAAAACTAATGAAACTATTCAATTATTCACATAAAAACGTAAACATAAATGTCTGACAACTATATACTTAAACGCATCATTTTAAGAACTGCAATTTGAATTTGAACTGCATTGCAAAAGGCATGTTTTTACGTACACTTAGTAGCACATGCGCGCATTAGTGACGTCACACCTGTGCGACATTTTATGGAGCGTTTTTAACGTTCAGTAGATACGTCTCACGTTGGACTGGAAGAAAATAGATTGAGGTGATACGGCCATGTAATGAGAAGACCGGAAGATTATGTCATGAAAAAGTGCCTTTGGGAAACGGGGAAGAGGTAGGCTCATAGCTACATGGCTAACAACTGTCCAGAAGGACATGAAACGCATGGATCTTCAGGAAAAAAACGTCCACAACCACAGCAAATGGCGCGTCATGGTTTAGAAAGCCGACCCCGTCTAAGCAGGAAGTGGCGAGGCAAAAGAAGAGTAGATACGTCTCACTTTGACTCCCATTTCTGCAGTTTTTAGGGTCCTAATCACATTGGTCATTACGGGACATATGTTTCGTATGCATATCTCATTTGATTGGAGCAATCTATTTTTTCGTTGCATGTTCCCAATTAGGAGTCGATAGAGAATGAAACAGCTCCATAAAACCGGAGGCGGCGGCCGTCATAAGCAATTGATGAAAGCTAATTTTAGCCGAGGTGGGGCCTACAATGAAACATGCGATATTTATCACGCTATCCTCCGCGCCCGATATTTGATATCGATATTAAATGACTTCGCTACATAAAGTAGACTCGTATAAAAGGTATTCATGATTGTACGTACTTGGTCAACTTTTTTATATTTTTTATATATCTGCTCGTTAAAGTCTTTGATGATATCTTGTATCATACGGAATTAATGTTAATGATAATTATGTTTATGACTTTTAGCTTCGGTTTTTAATAATTGATTTGAATACCTATAGCCCTTAGAATAAATACACCTAGAACGAGAGTCTTCATATAACAGATTTGCGAAAGATGATGCCGGTTTTGGTTATATGCGTGCGTGTCTACGAACCAATTACAGAGACGTGTTGCTTGTGACATTGTCGTTGTGACAGATGGCGCACACGGACGAAACTTAGCCCGTGGCTAACCAAAACTGGCTTCACTTTCAAGCGCTGACTAGGTTTTTAGGCGTATTTATTCTAAGCTACGAGCAAAGTAAATTAACACCAGGAAGGGCCTATTTCGAATGACATTGACATCGGCAATATGACTGACGGCTATATGTTGGTGGAGCGTAGATGTATGGAAAAAAAAAAGTTGTCTGATCGACCTGGAACATTTGTAATATGTTGCCTTTAGATAAGATATTAATGTAAATATATATATGTAATTGATTTTAAATATGTTTCAGCCCTCTACTTGAGCTAGATAATTTTTTTTTTACTTTTAATTGGTAAAAAAAACTTTTTTTTTACGTGATTAGTACCTATCAGATTTATAAAGAAGGGTTTCAACTTCAAATGTTTTGAGCTTATTTCATACTTACGGCAACTACTACGTGAACCTGTGACCCAAATTAAAATTTAGTATTTAAAAAAAAATATTTTATGCAATAAATATTTTTTATTTCGAGTATTATGTGCTTAGAAAAAAATCACTTGACTTTCAATTAAAAAAAAAACAAGATTTTGATAAAAAAAAAATTACAATATGTGCTTGATCATAATATTCAAAATGACAGTAGAGGGCTAAAAGAAGTATTGAATATTTTTATTTTTATTTTTCTCGTACATCTGGCATCCTAATGCAACGTTTTAGAGACGTTCTGAGTTGAATTTCCAAAAAAAATAATTCGCTCCACCCTACTATATGTCCGCACTATATTTCGATTAGAGCATGTCTACCCGGTTTTTTTTCTAAGGCCCTAACGAAATTTCCCGGGACTTCCATACTAAAATATACCAGGACTTCCCCTTATTTCTATGTTTGCTCTTCGAACTGCAAAAGTATGCTGGAAAATAAGTCGGCATCCTTTTACTGCGGAGAAGCGACATTTTTCTCAATATAGATGTGACTAATCCTGAACCAGATCATCACAACATTTCAACGCCGTGCGATGGTACATAAACTGTCAATGATAATAAATAATTTATTATGAAGCAATTACTAAAAATACTACAAAGATAGATTACAAAATAACTATAGTAGTGTTAGATACTTTCAAATGCCCCCACCATGAAGTAGCAATATGTCAATATCAAAAAGAATTTGGCCATTGAACATCATACTTCAGTTTAAGAGGGCTAAGCAATCGCACGCGTTGCATTGCATTTTACGCAAACTATTAAATAAAACATAGGCAAATTTTTCAGGCAGACGTTTTCGAAAATAATCTCTGTACTGTAATATTTCATTCTATTCAAACTAATTAAAGGGAAGATATACGTCATGTATAGGGAAGTCAAGGAAGTGGCTATAGATAGAGAAAACTACATACTTCATCAGCTAGACCAGCAAGAGTTTGACTCTTAAATTTATGATAAGTATTTCATTCTGTGCCTGAAAGCCGCACCATCGCATACAAACAAGCATCGCGGACAGACTTGAACGTCTGCTCGTCCCCGCGGCAACAGATAGGTGAAATGAGCCGCATCCTGGATATGCTGACACAAATACACAATGACTCCAATAAACTACTGCGAGGAGGAATGCTTGTTACGAGTCACTATCTATATCTCAGTTATTATACGTTTAGTTACTCGGATCGCCATTTGCATGTTCAGATGCGCAAGATTCTACGAGCATATTGCGATTTATTAGGGATCTATTGCTTGAAGTAAAACAATCCTATCCTAACCTAATGGGTCCTGCTGTGATCCCGTTGTTTCGTTTGAATCGAATTTTCATTTCATCGACAATATTTTCCCCGAAGTTATAATTTTTTCATATTTTTGACTAACGACCTGTCATTTTATCATTTTAAACCTATCAGTCTACTACAAACGATTTGTGGTCTTCAGTCTGCAAAGCACGGTCTTTGGTGGCTAAAAGCACCGATACGCGATCGGTACATCCGAACGCAAACCTGACAAAAGACAATGGCCGTTGCTGTCATTATATTTCTATGCAACGATTAAAAATATTTTAATTTCGGAGATAATTGTGTGCTGTGAAATGAAAAATTTAGTAAATAACAGTTTGTGTTATACCACTAATGTACAGATCTCAAACAGGACATTCGTATCTGTCTTACTGATAGTGCTAACAATGAACTTGTTGTCCACAGTTGAACCCCCACGTGAACGACTTCCAGCGGCGGTACGTGACTGAAGTGCGGCGATGCAGCGAGATGGAAAGGAAATTGAGATGGGTCGGGTCACAGCTGGCTGAACCTCCACCACCGCCCAAGCCTGGGCCCAGGACCCTGACGCCGAGGGAGATCAACATCCTTGAGGTAACAACATCCAACCCTGACGACTGTGTTTCACGGGTATGTCGCGATATGGACCACAATGTAAGATGAGTTGGATCACAGCTGATCCAACCACCACCACCTCGCAAACCTGGACCCTGAGGAAGATCAATATATTAGATTAGATTAGATTAGATTATTTATTTCACGATAAAAATTACATTACAAATATGCTTAATGTCAAAATTATACGAATTAATATCATGATCGTCAAAAATAAGGCAAGATTAATAATACGAGAAAATGTTTACAATGTCAAAATAAGTTTAAAATAAAAGGGAAAGTCAACAGGTAAATAAAATATAAATAAATGAATAAATGAATATACTTGAGGTATAATGTCATTATTTACCATTCAACCCTGACAATTCAGTTACAATATCAGGTAATGCAGCGAGCGAGATGGAATGAAGACTGTGCTGTATGAGCTCACAGCTCTCCTAGTCTCCATCATCGCCATCCTGGGGCCCAGCAACCTGACGTGCTCTGACATATTACAATCCTTACCTTACGGGTCAGCAAGTATTTTAGTTTTATCTCGTTCGTTACCATCTTAGTGAAAGTGTATTGCTGATTTGGCTGCGTTGACATCATATCCATTGGTTGCCCGGCTAGGGGTAGCTTCGCAACTCTCCACTAAAATCTAGAAATATATTCGTAGCCGTTCAATTGAGATACTATCACTGTTCAGGTACTTGCAAGTAATCCAAAAATTACTATCCTCTAATATAATATAGGTACTCTACTCTAAAAGGTCGCCGGAAGGCGCTGGATGCAGGTCGCTTCCAACCGGTATATATGGAAGTCCAAAGGGGAGGCCTATGTTCAGCAGTGGACGTCCTATGGCTGAGATGATGATGATGATGATGATGACTCTACTCTACTTTTGAAAATTAGTCCGATATCAAAACAGGCTCTAAAATCTTTAATTATATTTCCAGGAAAGAATTGACTACATCGAATCAGAAATCCAAGAGATCACCCGCAACGCACAGAACCTTAAGGCAGACTACCTATCGCTCATCGAGCTGAAGCTCCTCATCGAAAAGATGCAGACTTTCTTCCAAGACCACAGCGCCCAGAGGAAGATCTCAGCATCAGTTCAGATCTATAATGGAGAGGGAGTGCTAGCTCATCTTGGGTTTATCACTGGGGTGGTGGCGACGCACAGAGTGCCATCATTTGAGAGGATGCTGTGGAGGATCTCGCATGGGAATATATTCTTTAAGCAGGCGCATATTGAACAGCCTTTAAGGGATCATGTGACGGTGAGCTGACGTTTGATATTATATTCTTAGCCGTGCAAAAGTATTAGAACATGTCTCTATTTGTTGTCAAAGCGGCTACAATAATAAACGTGATGTGAAAAAAAAATTGTTTCAGACAATATACATATCTAAACAGTAGGTTTTCGCTCGTACTCTTAGGGTACGAAACTCAGTAGTATCGTATGGCCCCTAGTCATATTGTATTATGACCAGTGATCGGGGATTTCTCTGCCACAACGCGGTATTTCAAACAAATATATTTTTCAATTTCATTATAGTTATCATTATCTCATCAAATCTGAATACAATAATTTTTTCGGCCAAGATTACATTATAATAACCATGTCCATATAAAATAATATACACGAAATACCGCGTTGTGGCAGAGAAATCCCCGATCACTGATTATGACACTTTATACACTCGCGGTTTGTACACATAAATAACACAAATTATAACGGAGGTAAATAAGGAATATCGCGATAGACCTATTATAGTTTGTGTTAATTGGAATATCGCGATAGACCTATTATAGTTTGTGTTAATTACTCGTTTGTCCAATATCTTTCGAGATTGACTCTGTTATTTATAACTACAAATAATTGTTATAAAAATCTTCCAACCACCAGCGTGTTTGAATTAATGGCGTTTTGCCGCGTATGAATAATTATTTTATGACACACTTTATGACGTTGCAAGGGAGAGGGGAACCATATTCCCATGCACGACGTTTTTGTAAATCAATACTATTGTTTGACATGTAATTAACACACCCTACGTTTTGAATGTATGCTGACGGCAATAAATGTTAAAGCACTTGGATATTTCGTGTTTTTCGGCGTCAATGTTCAAGATTCTTATCACGGATCAAAATCACTGCATTTAAAAAGCAATAAAGTCAGCATTACAAATAATGGAAACAACGAAGACCTTTTAGTAATACGTTGACTTTTGGCAGTATTATTTCTAAACTAGGGCCTAAATTCTAGCTTTGTTGTTTGATATGTTTACCGATAAGTAAATAATTAAATATGATTGTCTTTCATTCACTTATCAACGTGATTTTTGCTCCTTAAATTGGCCTAATACCTATCTAACTTTAGCGGATTTTGACTTTCGTTTATTTTTGACAATTTAAGGGTTAGATAAAGAGAATGTGGCGCAACTTGGGCAAAATTAGTTTAGCACGCAGGCAAAACCGCAGGGAAGAACTAGTTTAGGTATATTTATTAGTAAGAATCCATTGTAGTGATGACGGCGTGGTTGTATAACTGAGGACAATAACCCACAGGCTCTATTGATTTTCCAAGTCAAGTCGTTAGCCTTTATGAGCTTTAAGGTTTTTATGCCTTTTTAACTTGTAAAAACAATGTTTCATTATGCTGCGAATTAATGGAATATGCTGAAATTACTGTGGAATGGTAATTTTATGGAGATGGGGACGTGCCTACAAACTTGAAGCTTTGAATTGGCAAAGACAATGTTTGTTATTTTTCAAATTATTTTTCATTTACTACAATTTGACGTTTTCAAGTCAAACACTTTGTTTTAACAATTTAATTAAAAACGTAATAGCAACTAAATATAACTCATTTTATCGTGCGAAAACTTCGCAATATTAATATAAAAACATATCACCTTTGGTGAAGTGTCCCAGGAATCATTATTCGGGGTATAACAATAAAATTCAAGATAGGTACCTAATCTATTGAGCCGAGCTGTTTGAAGATACCTTCCGTCGCATAAAGCTGTTGCTATTTGATTTCTTGTGCGCAATTTCTTTCATTGGGATCTATTTTAATTCAATCTAAATAACTCTAAGACTAACTTGAGCTAAGTAACCTAGAGATATCCAAATGTAAAAAGAAGGGATCGCATTCTTGAGCTTAACTGACCGAACAAGCGTCAGTGTTGCCACCGTGATGATTTTACCTCTAGATCTAGTTATGTTTCTGTGTGTACAATGTACATACAGAAAAATAACGCGATATATTTTTAACGCTTAGCGATTTAAAATATTTGGTGATTTATAGTGACCTTCTAAAACAAGTATCTATGAGCTATTTTTTTGGACACGCAACATGTTTAAGCCAGGGGTATTCCCAAAATCTATGGAAATTTCGCTTTTGTGTGTGTGATCCTGGCCTTATTGACTTTCACTACTTTACTCTTCCTTACCTACCTAGTGTGAGTGAATCGTAAAAAATGCTGCAAAAGACCCTTGTTTGTTATTTTTATTTTGTCAAATGACTGCAAAAACGTAGTCATAAATCTTATTTTCATGATTTATATTTTAGCGAAATCTAGTGGTTTTTTTTATTTGGGAAATTTTAGACATCTGGTGACTACACTTAATTAGGTACTTGTCAAAAGCTGAGTTGGCAACACTGGAAAGCTTCTCCACTTCAGCGGCCAAAGACCGAATTCCGCTTGTCCAGTGTCCGGCTTCACTACATAGTATAAAACAAAGTCGCTTCCTGCTGTCTGTCTGTCTGTCCCCGTGTATGCTTAGATCTATAAAACTACGCAACGGATTTTGATGCGGCATTTTTTAATAGATAGTGTGATTCAAGAGAAAGTTTATATATGTAATTAATACATCCATAATTTATCAGCGTACGTAAGAAAAAATACAAAATTCAGCCATTCTGAAACTAACTCACGAGATCTACTGCTCACCGAGCCACGCCTAAATATGTTTATTAATTCTATCGCCAGGGTCACGAGCTCCAGAAGACTGTGTTCGTTGTATTCTTCCACGGAGAGCAGATCAAGTTCCGCGTGAAGAAGGTCTGCCACGGCTTCCAGGCAACCCTCTACCCCTGCCCGGCCACGTACAAGGAACAGCTGGAAATGCTGGCTGGCGTGGCCACCAGGATCCAGGACTTGGACTTGGTAAGAATTCTTCTAAAAATTTATGAAACATATGTAATAATGTTATTAAAACTATCGTGAGACGTCTTTACTAATTATAAAAACGGTATAAACTCACGTAAAAATTGTCAGGAACGGCCCGACATGTTTCGAACCCGTTTGGAGCTCTTCATGTCGGGCCGTTCCTGACAATTTTTACGTGAGTTTATACCGTTTTTATAATTAGTAAACATATGTAATGTCTAATTTTTTTTTGGGACACACCTCAATTTTTATATTAAACCATTGATACAAAGATTGATTCATAAATTTATAAATAACAGTGCCCTCTCTCGCTTACTCGTTCACTGCTGTAAAGTAGTGCGGTAAAATGTGAATATTAACGTATTCGCATAGAGGACGCTAAGGTGTAAACTTGCCTTTCAAATAAACAATGCACAGATCGACACTCAAAGCATAAGGAAAAATTCGAAAGGTTATTTGGCGTTAGGGTGGCGGAAAGGTTAACGCGCTGCACCAGTAATCCAGAGGTACCGGATTCGATTCCCGGTCTCTTCCACCAGGTTACGCATTTAATTTTTTCTTTGAGCTTTGATATTTGTATCAATGCACAATGGTTTAAGAATTCTTCTTCTTGGCTAACTTGTCGAAGACCATTAGATTGCCGATGCGATTTTTGGCCAGCTTTTCTTATGAATAAAGTGGCTAGGGATCACCATTCGATGACCGGGGTATACACCTATACACACTATACTAGGTTAGGGATAGCTACACACTAAACTGACGCCGGCTCATACTACCCCGAAGTGATGATGAGGCGAAGTTGTCCGAAGTATGAGTTTCTGCAGCGAAGTGCCTTTCACACTATCATAGTTATTCGCCCATTTTTGATCAACTTCGTGAGTAGTATAAGCTAGGGTAACACTACACACCAACATCTGGCAAATTTGTTTGGTAGGTATTCATAATATTAATATGGTTTTTGACAAAACCTGTTTTTATCTTCTACTGATGCTTGCGGACCTATAAGAAAATTAGAAGGACTGTAAAAGTATCGAATGACGTAAGTATCTATTGAATGATTTATCTATTGCCCTATTATATTGCAGCTCCGCTAAATTCCGCAAACATCAGAGTTTGAAACCATTTTCCCGCTGGAAAAATCGGTGTGTCCTAATTTCCATATCAATTCTCGATAAGGTCCCTAAATCAATACTTATTTTGTTCAATTCTCGAAACAAAACGAAAAAATAAACAAAATGCACACTTCGATTGTGTTTTACGACCTATATCAGAACTAATCACATGACTCAGTTTTGCTCAATTTAGATAAAACAATCGCAAGTGAAAGTAAAATTATTTCAGATAATCATAATCACGGTAAAGTAGAGGTTTCCACGAGGAAAATATGGGTATTTATCCATCTGTCCAAATGTTTACCACTATATGTACATACATATATATTTATAATATCCTATTTGTCTGTGTCAGTCAATCTAGCTCGAAGATCAAAAGTCAAAACATATTGGCTACATAAATATGCGTTTGGCCATGAACATTCCATCAATATTATAAAAGCGAAAGTTTGTGTGAGTGTGTGTGTGTGTGTGTGTGTGTTTATTACTCCTTCACACTGGAACGGCTGGACTGTTATGCATGTAATCTGGAACAAGGATAGTTTATACCTTTACCTACTTAACACATAGGCTACTTTTTATCCTGGTTCTCGTAGGATATTGCGACCAAAACTGCGGGCAAAAGCAATTTTTTTTTTATTATTTTGTAAATTAACAGTACGGAACCAAAACACTTACATATTATCAACATACTGGCTGTTGGTACCTATTAGCGATATGCGATAGATTATAATATTCTTTATTGTACACCTCAACAAAAAAGACATAAAAACACAGATAACACGCAGCATTCCAATAAGGGGTAAACAACAGGCGATTTTATCACTAAAGAGCGATCTCTTCCAGACAATATCGACTTTTTTCTATTCGAACTGCATTGAGTGAAATTGACAAGTTATAATTTAATGGGAAATGTAAACACATCGCTAAAGTTGATATATAGTGACGATTAAAAATAAGTAAAAACATTTGTCATTGCATGTATAGCATAAGTGAAAAATTAAACTCTAGTCGACAAATGATTTCAAGTCTTTCTCTTATCTCTGCATAACTCGAGACTAAAGTGGCCTTATCAATGGACATTCGCAATAAACCCTTTTATTGCTTTAGAAGTAGCTGTTTCACTGGCGTAGTTAAGAGCATGTTGTCGAGGTTTTGTTTAACAAACAATCTTGAGTCTAACCACGTGTGCCAATGGCAATATTTCGGCAACTTTACTGCATTCAAATTGATCGTTCCTTAAAGTGATTTGTTCCTATTCTCATTTTACGTTAACCTGCCGATTTTCAACCTACCCATTGGATATATTCAGCATGACAGAGCTGGTAAAGTTCTATTTTATTATAAATTAAATAAAGCATTCGACAAAATTGTATAATTTTACTAGCTGCCCGCCCCGGCTCCGCACGGGTGCAATGCTGATACTAACTCCACTATACTATAATATGCATGTATATATATATATATATATAAACCTTCCTCTTGAATCACTCTATCTATTAAAATCAGCATCAAAATCCGTTGCGTAGTTTTAAAGATCGAAGTACACATATGGAGAGACAGACAGGAAGCGACTTTGTTTTATACTATGTAGCGTTTCTAGGTAGCCTGTGTCTAGAAACATGTGATCTCGATTGCACCCGATGTTAAGTAACAATAAGGCCTAAGATGGAGCATAATTGCCTATTCAATATTGACTTGAAGAGATTCATCCTCAAATGACTGTCGTTTTTCCAACATATGAATATGAAAATACATATGGGTAAACCGAGTAATTGATCATACCTATAATACTATTTCCAGGTGTTACAACAAACCGAGAACCACCGTCACCTCGTCCTCCAGAACATCGCCCGCGACATCAGCACGTGGATGGTGGCGGTGCGCAAGGAAAAGGCCATCTACCACACACTGAACATGTTTAGCATGGACATCGTCAAGAAGTGCCTGATCGCCGAGTGCTGGGTGCCGCGGAGGGACCTCAGCGTGCTGCAGAAGGCTCTGGATGATGGAGTGGTGAGTTCATACTTCATGTACACCACCTACCAGCTCGATATGCTCCACTAAGAGTGGAGTGGTCAAGAGACATCGTCCATGTAAATGGACGTTGTCAAGAAGTGCCTCGCCGAGTGCTGGGTGCCGCGGAGGGACCTCAGCGTGCTGCAGAAGGCTCTGGATGATGGAGTGGTGAGTTCATACTTCATATACACCATCTACCAGCTCAATATGCTCCACTAAGAGTGGAGTGGTCAAGAGACATCGTCCATGTAAATGGACGTTGTCAAGAAGTGCCTCGCCGAGTGCTGGGTGCCACGGAGGGACCTCAGCGTGCTGCAGAAGGCTCTGGATGATGGAGTGGTGAGTTCATACTTCATGTACACCACCTACCAGCTCGATATGCTCCACTAAGAGTGGAGTGGTCAAGAGACATCGTCCATGTAAATGGACGTTGTCAAGAAGTGCCTCGCCGAGTGCTGGGTGCCGCGGAGGGACCTCAGCGTGCTGCAGAAGGCTCTGGATGATGGAGTGGTGAGTTCAGACTTCATATACACCATCTTCCAGTTCTATATGTTTAGCATGGACATTGTGAAGAAATAGCGGATCGCTGAATGATGGGACTACTGGCTATTGATAATGGAGTGGTGAGCTGTTCATTAAACTTTTTTTGTGTCAGCAAAACTGCACACGAGCATAAGCTCAGCCTGATGGGAAGTAGTAGCCGTAACCTATGGATGCATGCAAATTCTGGGGACCTTTTAAAAACCCGTACACATATTCTTTAAAGAATCCTACGCTGTGCCCGCTGTGTCCTCCAGGTAATCTTCGGCGCTCATTCCATTTCCGATCCCTTTTTTTTGTTTAACAAATAATTTAAATCTTTTTTCCCCGTTACTGGATGTTACTAGATCTAAACATTTATGTTCAAGATCGTTGTTGTAGTTAACACAGAGTGCAATTTTAATAAGATCGTGATATGGATAATAAATACGTTATTTACCCGCGCTGACCTGGTTTACGTAGTCAACGGAAATCCGTGTTTTTGTGCCAATGTTTATAACAAAACAATGGCTTTGTGTTGATAGTGATGATACTAATAAAGTCTATTAAATTCCTATTCTCTCGCCGAGTGAAGACCTTTTTATCAACTTTTCATTTTTACTAAAACTTTTTTGACCTATTTACTTAGTTGAGAGTGACCGATTTTATTGCAATCTATTGTTCTTTTTGTCCAACGCCCGTCTTTTTCCTTACTAGAGGGTATATATGTATAGCCAGTGATCTTATAGAATGTCAGTCGGGACCTATCTTGTTATATGTGATCGAGATTGGAACCTCTAATTTGATAATCTTAGAGCTTCCGGACTGTTTCTAAGTACATTCAACATTTTCATTAGCCAACTGTACCAGCATGCTTATTGTCCACCAGAGAGCAACGGGCAGCCTGATCTCGTCAATCCTGCATCACGTGCCAACGGCCGAGGTGCCCCCCACATACAACCGCACCAACAAGTTCACCTCCGGCTTCCAGAACCTTATTGATTCCTATGGAATCGCCAGCTACAGAGAAGTCAACCCAGGTAGCTAACCGTTACTGGCCGATGTTTTTTTTTATGTCATAGGGGGCGAACAAGCAAACGGATCGCCTGATGGAAAGCGATTACCGTCGCACATAGACACCTGCAACACCAGAGGAGTCACAAGTGCGTTGCCGGCCTTTCAGGAGGGAGTATACGCTCTTTTCTTGAAGGTTTGAAGGTCGTATCGGTCAAAGAATACCGCAAGCGACAATTCATTCCACAATGCAGTCGTGCGAGGCAGAAAATTATTACCTATTGACAGTTCCGTAAAAACGGTCTCGTGTTACGGCTCCACGTCTGTGGATGGTGACTGCTATTTACCCTAAATCGGCGCACCGTCTACAGACGGAAATTTCGTAAAGTTTTATACGAAGGCAAATACTTTTTGCTGATTTTGTCTGGAACTTTATTGTATGAGATTTGCATGCAATTTTCAAAATGGTTCTGTATTCGTCAACGTGTTAAGCGTCCTTCTCTATCCATTTGGGTATCTACTGTATACCTAAATTTTAAAAGATAACCAACTATTGAATAGATAAAAAAATAAAATTTAAATATCACTTGATGTTACTATAAATACGTCAGAGATTTTCTATAATAAAAACTTACACTTAAAGATAAACGTTCAAAAGTTTTAATTTACTCCTTGTTTCAGCTCTTTACACGATCATAACATTCCCCTTTCTCTTCGCCGTGATGTTCGGTGACTTTGGCCACGGCATCATCATGACCGCCTTCGCAGCCGTCCTCGTCATCTGGGAAAAGCGCTTCCTCAAGATCAAAACTGACAACGAGATATGGAACATCTTCTTCGCTGGCCGCTACATCATTCTCCTAATGGGAATCTTCTCCATGTACACTGGGCTGATTTACAATGACATGTTCTCCAAGTCTCTGAATATCTTTGGGAGTAGTTGGAAGAACTTGTATGACAATGAGACGTTGAGGCAGCATCATGCGCTGGATTTGGATCCAGCGGACGCTTATACACAAGTTCCGTATCCATTTGGATTGGATCCAGTATGGCAGGTGAGTTTAATTAATTAAAGGAATAATATACTTAACGATTTACATTAGAAACACTATAATATATAGCGTATCAAGCCATTTTTAATTGTAACGTTGTGTAGTTACCTAGTAAAGACTATAAAATTTTATATCTCTTAAAATGGTATTGTAATTTAGAGGACCGTTGTACACTACGTTTTTAAGACAAGCATGAGTAATGCATACCATAAATGTGCGTCGTCAAAAACGTCATGTCCAAATGTACTCATACAATTCGGTATTTTTCATTAAAAACATTATAAAGTAAACCATTCATATACAAATATATGACACAACTCATTCGTTTATATTTAATTTAATTAGATTTAAACATTTATTTTTTATACAAAAACGATGTCATTTCGGAAGAGCGGAGTTTCCTGATACAGGTAAAACATACTTAAAAGGAAGCTCCAACCTTATGTGATACAGTGTTTAACTTCTGGAAATGAATATTTTCATTTTAATCTCATTTCAGAATTAAGTGAAGATGTGTAAAATATGTATTAATGCATTGTTTATTTTCCAGTTTGCAGGCAATAACATAATATTCCTAAACTCGTTCAAGATGAAACTTTCAATCATATTCGGAGTGATACACATGGCGTTCGGTGTAACAATGAGTGTGGTAAACTTCAAGTAATTACTGTATTCATAGAATCTAGACCGAATATGCTCGAAACACTCTTACAAGATATAAACACAGGATTTCAAAAGACTGCAAAAGAAAAAAATGCTTTACACACGCACCTACATACATATGAACGTTATTAAAATAAATCTGAGGTGATCTTAGATGAAAGTTATTGAAATGGGTGTGAAGAATGAAGATCCCTATCTCATTACAATTTTTTAAGAAATGTACTATCATTCTACAGCTTAAGTGATATTTGAAGAGTGTTTCGAGTGTAGTGACCATATTATGAATACTTTGAACATTATAGCAGTACTAATGGATATTTCTGTTCAACAGCTTCTTGGGCAAGCGGCAGATGATATACCTGCAGTATATACCACAAATACTCTTCCTGCTACTGCTGTTCTGGTACCTTTGCATTATGATGTTCATGAAATGGACAATGTATTCGGCAATTTCGCCAGGTATGTAACAAATAACCAGGGTACGTAAAATGCGAACAAAATTCATCGAAAATTCAATCCATTTTGTTCGCTTTACGATTCCTGCAAATTCCTAAGTACCTTTGTCAATATTATTCAGTAAGTAATAGTATAAATACAGAGGTCAACACGAAGGGAATGCAAGTAGGAGCACATGAGAAAATCATGACCATTATTTTGGGTGTCACCTTTTCAACCAACTTCTTAAAATCAGGAGGTTCTCTATTCAGTTGTATTTTTATTCCTTAATAATTTTACTCCTTCATATATGAATCGTATCGTTTTTTTTATCACGGAAGGCATTTTCAAGTTGATCCCATAAAATTTTCGTGAAAATCTGATAATCGAGGGAACTTCCCAATATAACTATTTTGGTGTTTTTATAGTAACTTATTTAGTGGTTACTAATTATAAAAACGGTATAAACTCACGTAAAAATTGTCAGGAACGGCCCGACATGTTTCGAACTCATTTGGAGCTCTTCATCAGGGGTAGCTATCCGTGCTGCTACGCGACTCGCGACCCACTCATGGTGAGTTTATACCGTTTTTATAATTAGTAAAGATATCTCACGATAGTTTTAATAACATTATTTAGTGGTTCTCGTAAATACAATTTCTTTTCGTTGAAGTCGGTTATTTTATGCGAAAAAGTGATTATAGGTAGTTTCCAGTGACGAATTGGAAAGTTAACTTACTTTGGTTTTCGTGTTTTGTGTAGGTACATTAAACTACTTACAGCCATACATACAAATGTTCTTATCTGATTTCACATCTGAACCAGTGTTACATAGGTTTTGAACCGACTCAAACTTTCCTTATAAGAAATTAGGCTGCTATTAAAATTTAACATTGGTAAAAATCATGAAACCAATTTTCAGATGTCGCATACAACACACACTGCGCCCCCTCAGTGCTGATCCTATTCATCAACATGATGCTAATGTCGGAGACCAAGGCCAAGCCCCCGTGCAACGCCTACATCTTCCCCGGCCAGGGGGCGCTGCAGTCCACCTTCATAGCCTTAGCCCTGCTGTGCATACCCGTCATGCTGTTCGGGAAGCCCATATACCAGGTCATGGCTGATCGGAAGAAAAAGGTAGGCTTCACTTGTCTATCAACATGAACCAAAACCAAGCTTCCGTGCAATGCCGACATCTTCCTTGGCCAGGGGCGCTCCAATCCAACCCAACATCATAGCCATGGTCCTATTGCGCATAGACGCCATGTTGTTCCACAAGTCCATATTATATCAGGTCATGGCTGAGCGGAAGAGAAAGGTACGACTTATATCGTAATTGAGGAATGAGATTATCCTGTCCATTAACATGACACCGATGTTCGAACAAAATTCAAGCCCCGTGCCACGACCTCATCTTATTTCATATTCATATCAACTAAGAGAAAGGTGGAGGAAATTTAAACATCTGTAAACAAGATCAAACAAACGAGACACTATCGTTAATTATCAAGAAGCTTCATATTTTTTTGCCAATTACCGACTTTAATGAAACGACAAACTCAAAGTGACTCAAATAAGTATCTAAAGAAAGGCTTCTATTCTTTCTCTTAGGCAAATAAGTTATAAGTACGAGCCACGTAAATAACTTAACTGGAGCCAAAGCCGACTTCAAATATATTTTTATCGTTCTCAAATGGCTACGCAAGACTTGCGTGATGTGCATATTTCCCTTTTCCTTGTTCGTCACAAGATAAATGGATTTTTCCAGAAATACCAACAAGGCGTTGAAAGCGGTGAAGTGACCGAGAAGGACCCCAATGACGGGGGCATGGGCGAAGTGCTGATCACACAAGCCATACACACCATCGAGTATGTGCTGGGCACTGTATCGCACACAGCATCCTATTTGCGACTGTGGGCGCTGTCGCTGGCTCATGCGCGTAAGTTATCAATGCACCTAACACCATATCTTAAGGCTTTTCCCAGGTGAAAGGAAGGGCACGATTCAAACTCCGTTTTGGAATTAAGAATAGTATAATTTTATCGCTGTAGATTCTCAGGATTCGTTTTTCACAAGAACTTTGTAACACGACATGACAACCAGTTAACAAAATCCGTAGGAGAACCATATTAATTGACATATCCTCAAGAGTCGCCAAACTGGCCTAGAAGTGCACGAGGCATTGCTATTAGAACCGGTGTTTTTCTTCAACCTTACCTTCACCATTGTTTATAGCGTGTTAACCAGTGAATCCTTTTATATTTGCAGAGCTCTCAGCAGTGTTATGGCAGCGAGTCTTGATAATAGGACTGGGAGCCTTCCCGGTGAAAGGGATCATCATGTACTTCATCTTCGCCATCTGGGCGTTCTTCACTCTCGCCATCCTGGTGCTTATGGAGGGCCTCTCTGCATTCCTCCACACGCTGAGGTTGCATTGGTAAGCATCTGATGAACGAGGAAGATTTGATAGCTATGGTGCAAAAAGCGAGAAAGGCTAGAGAAAAGAAAATACTGACGATGAAATCAACTGAACTGCGGGCCTGTGGTGGTTGCGTTTATCACGCGATAAATAAGTGGCAAAGCATCCGTCATGCTTGGACAAAATGCGAGTGTGACAGGCGGTTTGTCACTTATTTATCTCGTGATGAACGCAACCATCATAGGCCCCCTGCTTGACTTGTAAGAGCTAAAAAGCTAGGTTACTACGTGTCATGGCTTCAGATGGCTTTCCCTTTATTGTTTTTCAACTAACCAGCCCAAATGCTGCGCTTGCCCAAATAATGGAATAGACAAAATTTTAAAAATATTTCACTAGCGCCTTCATGAGTTTGATTACCACTTCATTGTTCTTGCGAAATAACATCTGTTTCTGTTTCGGACACTTTATTCAATTTCGCTACACAAAGGCTGTCTGGAAGAGATCGCTCTTTAGCGATAAGACCTCCTGTTGTTTACCTCTATTCAATGTTACGTGTAATCTATAGTTATTTTCTGTTGACGTGTCCAATAAAGAATATTCTATTCCATTCTATTCTATCTGTTATTACCTTCCAGGGTGGAGTTCATGAGCAAGTTCTACGACGGGCAGGGCTACCCGTTCATGCCGTTCTCGTTCTCCGCCATCCTGGAGAACGACGAGGACGACACCACGCCGCCGCCCGCGCCCCCGGAGTCCCCCGCCAGCCGCTAGCCCCCCCCCCCCCCCCTCCCGGGGCCGAAGAAGTTCTGAATATCGGAACACGATCGCTCTAACGTTCGAAGGGCTTGCAATGGGAAAGCAGATTCAAATTACCCGGTTTTTGTATGTCAATGCCAGATTGCTCCCAAGGCCCGGATACACGGCCGGTTTGGCGTCAGCGGCGAGGTGTAGCCATGAGTGAGAGCGGCACGGCCGGTGCTTAGTCTCTCGCTCTTGGTGCCCGCCTTTGTGGCCTCGGCGAGTGGAGGACACAAAGAAGGGTACCAAGTTTAAATCTGTCATGGCCTAAACGTTTTTCATGCTGTATATGTCGTTTATACAACTTGTATGCCAGTTGGAAATATACCTACGATGGATACAGACCGTGACGTGGTTCCGATTTAATTAAGCCAACTTCTTCAAAGCCCTATGCTGATTGGACTAGCAATCAATAATAATAGTAATTCTTTATTTGCAGATGTCAAAGATCCAAACCTTTTTTTTTAGTAAGCACATCGCTTGGAAAGACTTTACAATAAGTTATTCAAAACTGTCGTTTGAATTCATACAAAAATGGCATCTTTAATATCGAAATATACCCGACCCACTTGATACCCGATTATATAAATACCAAACAAAATAAAGGACAATGGGCAATTTTTTAAAGATCAACTTATAAGATGGTAAAAGGTAATTTGTCATATATTTCGGCATTACTTAGGTGAATAAGAATATCAATACGATATCGAAATCTAGAACATTACGCTTTTAAACAAGGCGATTAAAACATTTAAATTCTTCTTCCTTATTTTATTAAATTCATGTATCACTCATTAAATATAATACTGAAGACTTTAGTGTAAATGTCATTGTTATTTTTGATTGTTATTATTATTAGTATGGAATTGTATAAGATAATTGTATTTAATTGTGTAAGTAATTGAATTACCACATATCCCAATTTCAATACTTAAACACTTCGAAGGGTATTCAAATGTATTCTGTTGTGCCTTTCCTTTCAAAATTTCCAAAATCTCAAAATTTCCGCTTCAAAAGATCTCTTTTATCATTCGAAAATGTCAATATTTCATAATATTGAAAACTATTTCACTTACTTGAATCAGGAACTGTAAGACATGTTTCGTTATATAATTTTTCTAAAATAAATAATTGGGTTCAATGGGTCTAAAAGCGATTTATCTTGTATAATGATATAATAATAAATGCAATATATTGCATATGTTACTCAATGCAGTCAGCAGATGGCCGATGGGGCCGAAAAGTGCTCGAGTGGAGACCTCGGACCAGCAAGCGCAGCGTAGGACGTCCACCTACAAGATGGACAGATGACCTTATAAAGGTCGCCGGAAGGCGCTGGATGCTGGTCGCTTCCAACCGGTATATATGGAAGTCCAAAGGGGAGGCCTATGTTCAGCAGTGGACGTCCTATGGCTGAGATGATGATGATGATGACTCAATGTAAACATCTCCACAATATTACTAGGTACTCCTATTTTTCCCCGTAAATCATGGAAGTAGGTATATTTTGATTGAAAGGGCGTATTCTTAAGGTGCTCTCATACTGGGAGCATCCACCTACTGGAACGAAAAACAAATTACATTCTCATATAATTTTTGTTACATTCCAGGCGAATGCTCGCGGTGAGGCAGCACCTCAAGAATGCCCTTAAACATATTTTCCTGTATAGGAATTCATTACATTTTATCTAAGCTTAAATGAATAGTTGAAAAGACGTTTATAATTTAAAATTCTAGGATTAGTGTTTTAACATTTGAAGATTGTGAGTTGGTTATATCACTAATATATCATACTTATAATATAAGCTTATATATAAGCAACGATATTAGAGATATATCTTAGAATATTTAATATCGTAAGTTAAGAAAGTTTGTTATTTTTGTTCAAATCTATTTATCGTTTGAAACCAAAGATTTATGGATGATTTTATATTTTTGAATTTTACTCATTATATCATTTAGTGCCTTTCGATAAATACTTATGGAATGTATTTGCTTGAATAGGATTTCAGGTCCCTTATATTAAATTTGTATCAGTAGAAGTCATGCTGGCTCACCGAAAAGTGGTTCATCTGAATGTATTATCTAATAATGTTATTAAAACTATCGTGAGACATCGTCACTAATTATAAAAAACGGTTTAAACTCACGTAAAAATTGTCAGGAACGGCCCGACATGTTTCGAACTCATTTGGAGCTCTTCATCAGGGGTAGCTATCCGTGCTGCTACGCGACTCGCGACCCACTGCACTTTTAATCGCTCTTCTTGCCACCCTCGAAACATGAAGTTCAAGTTCGAAATCGGGCCGTTCCTGACAATTTTTACGTGAGTTTAAACTATAATCTAATGTTTACAATAAAGCGATAAAATGAACAATTTTATGGTTCAAGCAGGGTTCGAACCTGCGTTTCCAACGGCTTTCCGGGTCAACATGGGTGACTGGGTGTCCTACCTATTGGACCACTGAACCTGATGCGAGTGCCGTTGAATTTTTCAACCAGTTGCTTCATGCATGGCATCGAAGTGCCATCTACCGTAAAGATACAGACTTCATATTCCGAAAATTTCAAGTAATTTTTCCATTACAAAACCAAAACTATCTACAGTGATGAAAGTCAAGTTTTTCCAATAGGTTTCAGTATTTATTTCGATTAAGAACGAAGGGTTGAGCAGCATTCCGGTAAACAATGTTTTGAATTTGATAATGACAAACCCTTGACAAATCGCTACTGATGTTTACTAATGCAAATATATGACGTATGCATATTATTGTCATATGAAAGCTGTTTGTGTAGCGCCACTATTCCGGGCCGGAGCGACCCTTGTTAGGCTGTATACCTATATAACTGCGATATTTCGATATGGTAGTTAGGAGCGCTGGGCCTGCTGACACTTGTCCCTAATGGCTTTGGATAGAATCACATTTCGATGCCCAGTCGCACGAGAATGTTGAGTTAATTAGTGATATGTTAAGTCCTAAAATACTGTTTTAAAAAGGAACGCTGGAAATCACTCGTTTCTCTAGATATCACGGTTTTTTTATGGCAGAATTTTATATTACACAATCCTCTAAACATGTATATATCACATCGCACGAGCCGAAGACGAGGACATGTAATACGATACGATATTATCGTTTTTATCGCCTTTGATATAGACATTTATGGGTCTTCACTAGGATTAGCCCCTTGGGCATCACTAGGATTAACCCTTTGGTTTGTTTAAAATGAACCGGCCCGAAGAGACGTGAAAGTTAACATGTTTTTGAAAAATTTAATCAAACGCCAGTAAACAAACTCTTATGCAACGTTTATTTAATTTTTTACCTGCAGTTTAACAGCACATTATTACGTTTCACATCAAATTACAAACGATCACTAGACATTTCACAAACCATCAATAAAAGAGATTTATACAAAAATTTGTGTTTTATTTTATAACTACACGTATATAGTAAGTACCCTAAAACCGTCCAACTTTGCCCTAACGGGTAAATGTCCCCGCGGTTTTAAGTATATGTTAAAATAGGTTAACGATTAACTTTTTAAGCTAAATAAAAATATAAATAAGTCTTTCTCTATATTTGCTAATGAAATGATTCGAATATTTTTATTTTCTTTATGTTTTAAGGCCAATGGGGACATTTACCCGCTCGGGCAAAATTAGACGGTTTTACGGTATTTTAACAATCTTAAGACAGCTGTTACATGCTCAGTCAAGCGTCAGCTATTTTCATCAGCCTGGTCAGAATGGCGAATGATCGTTTAACCCTCTCGGACTGACGGTCCAGACTGGTCAAAATGAATGAATGACAGTTAACTAACAGTCCAGAATGATGGACAGAACTGACGCCAGCATGAGAGTGTAACTAAAGTCTAGTTCATCGGGCAGCCCTACAGTGCCCTATATATGAGTCATATTATGGGGCTCGCCTATCTAACCAAATTGTGTCCTATGTATGGAGCACAATAGGATGAGTATAGTTAGAAATGAGGAAAAATAAATACAATCAAAAATTCAAGTGTCGTGATCATAAAATCAACGCTGACTGACGTAAGGCAATCGATAATTTGGGACAGTTTTTGTTTTCCCAAAACCTGGTATGGGATAAATTTTATTATATTATCGCGAATATGATGTTTCCTTATTTTACAATTATAAAATGTACAAAGTTGTGCGCGGTACCGTTCAACTTTGCCCTTGCGGGTTATTTTCCCCATTGGCCTGTATATTTTAACAAAAACTTATTTAATTAAGTTTAATAAGTGAATTTGTTACTCGTTTCATCTTGGAAATTAACCCGCAAGGGCAAAGTTAGACAGTTTCACGATACCTATAAGAAGTCTTTATTAACGTATTCATACTCTGTTTAAAG
Organism: Apotomis betuletana; assembly: GCA_932273695.1. Taxonomy (NCBI): domain Eukaryota; kingdom Metazoa; phylum Arthropoda; class Insecta; order Lepidoptera; family Tortricidae; genus Apotomis; species Apotomis betuletana. The sequence goes on from OW026306.1 coordinate 24,633,293, forward strand.
AATAATAGGTATATTAACAATATAATAACAATATTTTATCAAGAGATACTAAAATTAATATCGAACTCTGCTGGGCTAGCACTCGTATCACCCGTATTTCTCACACTGTATCGAAAAGAAAGGGACACACGACACTGTCACAGTGCTCTACGGCTCTATATCACTTCGCTGTGTCGAGAGTTTTTATGTCACACGATTTAAATCTATATCTATCTATACATAACGACGACGTTAACGGTACGTGGGGCTTTGGTCCTACGTTTTAAGAACGTCATAAACACGATATTATGCACAATAGGTGGCCTTCACCATATCTTAAACTTCACTAGATATGCTAACTATGACTTCAATGTCCATACTGATTCAGTCAAACCCAGGCACCATCTATCAGTAATATAATCTAGCCTTATATGTTTACTATTATATACACAATTAATCTTTCAGGCTCCTCTTAGAATATACCTATTTATTATTACACTTTAGCAGCGCTACTGTAGTGGCAGCAAGAAATCTATCATATCAATGTATTTTGTATGAAAGATGCCACATTACTACCACCTACCACCACAAAAGATTTTAGATCAAAATACTAACCTGCCATGTCACTTTTAGCAAATAAAAGCTACCTATATTTCTATCCAAATAGTTAAGAAATGAACGTAGTCGACATTTGTGTTTTTTTATAAAAATATGTGGATTTTTATCAGTCTACCTTTGAATACCGTATTACGTATATTACAGTCGAGTTCGTTTACATCTACACTTACGAGAACAAAAATATCTGAACACGACCCTATTGTCAGGAGCATAAAATCGTGTTCAGATATTTATGTTCTCGTAAGTGTGTAGATGTAAATGAACTCGACTGTACAATCACCCAATTTTAATTAAATACCAAAAAAAATATTTGATTTTGAAACCCGTTGTCGATCTTAGATTGTATACGTAACAAAAGACATATATTAATGAGTAATTTACGAGTTTATTTGGACCACAATTTGTGTGGACTGGACTCCAGTTGTGTGTGTAGTTTTACCGTTAGATTTATTACCGCTACTGTAGTTATTGACGTTAGATGAACAGTAATTAAAATGAACTGTCAGCTGTAGTATTTCTAAAGAGAATCACCTAACTTGTAGCTTTTAGGAACGTGGAAGACGTCATCCCTGGCCTACTATCTGACGCACCATATTCTAGTTTGTTCATCTTTGCCCATCTAAGTATTCATACAAATGCATTATATTTGTTATCAAGGATGTTGCTCATATTTGTATCCGCGTCCGTAAAAATCGATGCGGGGCTATGCGAGTCGCTTGCGCTATTCACATAAGCGGGTCGGCACGTTTGGTTCTGTACCCTTGTGAACAAACGGTACTTACCATGAGTTTACAGTGAACTGCGTTAACGATTTAGAGAAAATTGTATTCTACAAAATAAACGTACGCAGTTTTACGCAGTCGCTGGCGAGTACGGTCACGTTAACTCATGGTAAGTTATCTACGTAATATTCAATATTACCATAGTGATCACCAAACGAGTTCTCCATGCATAGCTTCTAGGTAGATTACATACGCAATCCAATGTTCTATAATTTGTGAGTTCTACCTAATGTACAAATTAACAAAACGATTACAATTTTACAAATATATTTATTTATTATAAGGTTATAAAATGTTTATTGTACTACAACTTTCTCTTAGACTTTGTTACTAGCCTTGCTTGCTTGGAGCAATACTTTAAAAAAAAATCACAAGACTTCTGATTCAAAGGACCAATATTATAAATACTTAGTTACAAATTTCGATAACACTTTATTTACATTTGAGAGCATTCCACTCCATTCCAGTTTCAATAATGCGAGTCTTTCTACTTTAACAAATATAGTTATACCTATTTTTTCTAAGGTCGACTGTACACTCTTAGAATAAATACACCTAGAAACCTAATCAATGCTTTAAAGTGAAGCCAGTTTTATTGAGCCACGGTCGTCACGGGCTCAGTTTCGTTCATGTACGCATCTGTCACAACGTCAATATCAGAAGCAAAACCGTACCGATTGGTTCGTAGACACGCACACATAAAACCGGCTTCATCCCTCGCAAATCTGTTGTATGAAGAGTTGAAGACTATCGTTCTAGGCGTATTTACTCTAAGCATACAGCATACAAACTTGCATTGTTATATGTCCAGCCAGTGATCCAGTAGGGTAATGTTCAAATCGTATCTTCGATTGTTACATAGGCTTGAAGAAGAACGCTCATTTGTTTCGCATTCACTTGTTTCGCACGCGCGGATCGACAAAACAAATGAACACGCTCAAGCATCTACAAGTTTCTAGATGGTGCCTAAGAGTTCCTGAGTTTCATGAGTAGCGCGTGAAGCGCCCCGGCCCTATGCTAGGAGCAGCCGTGTCGCTGCATCCAGCCGGTGTAGCGAGCCACGTCAGCCGAGGACACGGTGCGGCGCGTCTTCTCCATGGCCACCAGCAGGTCATCCTTCGTGACCGGAGCCTCAAGCTCCGAACGCTTCAGGGTTCGGATTTCGTCGGGAGTCTTGCCGGCGATCTTGCGGCGCATCGTCATCATGGCCGCGTCTCTGAAAAGCATACATTCAATTCAGATACTTGCGGTTTATGACCAACCTTGAATTTTGAATAACTTTCTATAAAATTAACGACTAGATCAGACAGAATTCATAGAAAAGTTTTACCATACCACGTTAAGCCTGACATCTAAGGGGATGTTCAATTAAAAACTCAAACAATATACATACACATCTCAAGTCAAACAATATTCATCATTTCATCATATCATAAGAAAGAAACATTATCTTTAGTGCGTCTCTGGTAGAAAAGTTAAGATCGGTATTCCAGTCCTGATGTGGACCACGTATAAGCACAATCTTTTTTTCTTTACGTGTTGATCTTTGTAGCAATTGTTTAGGTATGTTCCTTATGAGAGTGTACGATAGATCACCTGCACATGTTGCAGATGTCGGACCCGCTGTAGCCCTCGAGCTTGGTGGCCAGGTCTGCAATGTCCACGTCGGCAGCCAGGGCTACTTCCCGAAGGTTCAGCTTTAGCAGCTTCACGCGTGTTTTCTCTGGAAATATATTCGAGGCTATTAGGAGTTTTCGAAGATGGAGAACGTGGAAAAAGGAGAGACAGGTGCTTTACAGACATTTTATCGAAAAAAATAAAAAAAACGCTCGTTTATTATCAAATTTTGCGCTCCCAATCTTCTGTGCGCCTCCACATTTCCATGGCAAATTGAAGCAAAGAGTCTTACCTCAGCAGTTGTGGGTTAGAAATTAGTAGATGGAGGAAAATTCCGTACCGTCTGGAAGTCCAATGTAGATCCTTTTTTCGAATCTTCTTCGGAATGCCTCGTCTATGTCCCATGGATGGTTCGTTGCAGCGAGCACCATGATGATTTTATCTCGATGGCTAAAACAAACCATGTGTCTTCATGTGGCGAGCTACAGGCATACGTCCATTGGTAAATTAAATTTAGAGACATTGTCCAAGAAACTAATGGGAGTGGGAGTGGTGTGATAGAGAATTTAATGATTACCATCAAGTCTAAATCCGACTTGGATTTTTGTCAAAAATATATCTACGTATACAAATTTCGCAAGACGTTCTATCGATGTTCCATTCACACGGATTGATGCATATGTTCGGTTTGAGCCTGCTTGCTTTCGGTGTCTGTTTAAAGGGTACAAACAAAACCTGCAAAGGTCTGCAGTAATAACCGTCAAAATACAAATGATAACAATAGAAAATAACATGAGGTTGTTTGCGAGCCCCTATGCAGATCCCTGCTTATTTCGCAGCCTGTTAGACATCGTTACACACTCGTTCTGGCGTTAGTTCAAACCCTTAAGTCTATCATATTGAATTGTCAGTTTATTGTCATTCATTCATTTTCGCCAGTCCGGACCATCAGTCAGTCAGTCCGAGAAAGTTACACGATCATTTCGTCATCATTTTGACCAGACTGATGGACTGAACTGACGCCATGCTGAGCGTCTAACCGCTATTTTATACTCTGAGTATAAGGTTATGTATCTTACAAGGCAGCAGACAACCCGTCCATCTGAATGAGCAGTTCCGCCTTGAACCTCCTCGACGCCTCGTGCTCGGAGTCCGCGCCGCGCACCGCGCACAACGAGTCTACTTCATCGAGGAATATCGTGCTAGGCGCGTGGAAAGCCGCCTGCCAAAGAAAAAATATCGATGATTATAATATTCAAGGTTCATTAGTTAAGTTCCCTCTTTCATAACTTTGGAAGTCATCACAAACCTTCGAAAATGGACCTAGCTTTGAAAAGTAGCCAACGCACCATGTCGAACAACAGACGGATCCGCTTCTACGAGTCCCGCGGTACTTGGAGGTCAGGAAGTCTGGCAAGAAGATTCGCTGAAGGACGTCATCCTGCATTCTGTGGCCACCGCTCAGACCAATAGGGTCTTTCCCGTGCCTGAAAAGGCTGGTTAGCAATACGCACCATGTCAAACAGCAGTCGGACCAGCTTCTCCGAGTCCCCACGGTACTTGGAAGTGAGGGTGGCTGATGAAACGTTGAAGAACGTTGTCCTGCACTCTGTGGCCACGGCCCGGGCCAACAGGGTCTTCCCTGTGCCTGGAGGGCCTGTCAGCAATACGCCTTTCCACGGTCGACGGATGCCCTGAAACACGTCATCATCTTCTTCATCAACATGAACTTAATCATTTTTGTCGCCATCGTCATCGTCGATAAGCATTAGCGGCAATGCTACTACCTATTTACATTCATCTGATGTCAATCCATTCCAATAACTATCTGATTCTTTGAAGAAAATTTACAGGTATAGATTGTAAAAAAAAACATACGATTTTCACATGTTATCAAAATAAACGTACAAACGTCAGAGAAGAGAATTATGACTACATTTGAACCTTATAACCATGCGGGCACTCATTCTAATCGCCTACAATTAATATCAAACATGCTGTAGTCACGCGAAACTATTGATTAAAACATTTTATTTTTATATCAAAAGTTTGCAAGGCATAAATGTTGGCGCGTTTTTAGGGTTCCGTACCCAAAGGGTAAAAACGGGACCCTATTACTGAGACTTCGCTGTCCGTCCGTCCGTCCGTCCGTCTGTCACCAGGCTGTATCTCAAGAACGGTGATAGCTAGACAGTTAAAATTTCACAGATGATGTATTTCTAATGCCGCTATAACAACAAATACTAAAAATAAAATAAAATAAATATTTAAGGGGGGCTCCCATACAACAAACGGGTTGGTTGCGTTAACTTTGCACCTCATTTGTATCGGGCGCTATACATACCAGGTGCAAACTTAACTTAACCACTTAAGGATGAAAAGTGCTTTGTACGGAACCCTCGGTGCGCGAGTTCGACTCGCACTTGCCCAATTTTTATAAATTTACGAGTATATAAAAGTCGAACCAGTAAATAAGTGGATTTTGTCTGCTGTTAGCTTTCGGCGCTAACTGCCCTTGATTATCATCTAATCGCAACTGACTGAACATTGCTCCTTACAATTGGGAAGTACCGGCTGAATGGTCAAACTCGGGCAAACCCGAGCGCGATTACATCTCTCACGCAAATCCCCAATTTACCAGAAAGTAGGCTAGATTTGCCGTTTCTTTGGGTCATTACGGACATTTCGAGTGTGCCACTTCTTGACTCAACGAAATACTACTGTTGTAGGTAAGTGCTATAAATTAGGACTTAGTAGAAAGGCTATCTGAATCAGAAGCACCTTGATTAAAAGTCAGAAAATATATCTCATCTAACTTACACGATGATTATAATCGTATTTTTCTATTATTATATTGTTTAATTTATTATACCTAAATAAACAGTAAGGTCATTGCATGAGACATTACGTATTAAATTAAATTTTTAAAATGCTTATCAATATTTTACTGCTCCTATAACCGATTAATAATCATCGTGCAGAAGATGTCTTGCCGAAGTATGATCAACATTAACCCCTTGAAAAATATTTTAAATTAGGCCTAGTTTCCATTTTTGATCTCCTAGGTCGGTACATGCGTAATCATAATAATCACTATTAGGAAAACCACAACACACAGTAAATCAACAACTTAACTAATCTAATTTTACCATACCATAGCCATTGAAACAATACTAACGACTCAAAAAGCATCTTACCTTAAAGTAATCAGGCATGACAAGTGGCAATACCATTGCCTCTTGCAAGACGGATTTTGCATCATCTAAACCAACGACATCTCTCCAGCGGACGTTGGGGTTCTTCTGGAGAATGTCCCGCTCCAAGGTCTCCACCAGATGCAACTCGTATCCCGTCGCGTCGAAGACTTTCTCATCCCGTTCCAAAATAGTCACATCTCCTCCTTCATTCGGAACATCGTGCTTTCTGACCATAGGCTTAATTGGTACCAGCTGTCTGACTCTTGAGGTCTTCGGCATTCTTTCTACTGATCGTGTTTTTCTCCCGCTGCTGATAGACGAGGCTGTGGATGTTTTCCTGGTTATTATAGATGGTAGCGTAGGTTGTAAATCAGGGTCCCTTCGGCGAAGGGTGCCGGCCCATCTCTCAGTGGTGGGGTCGGTCTGTTTTGCCTGGTCCATAGGTTGCTCTTGGAATGTACTCACGTTTGTTGGTCTTACCACTGTAACAAAGTAACTAATAAGTTGTGGTAACAGCCGAAACGTCCCGATCGTCAAAATATGTAACGGAATTTTTGCACCTTAGTCATGTGAGAGTGGTAAGACCTTGGAAATTTTGAAAATTGAGATATTCACCAGTGGTATTGACAGGATATAGCCGTTTAAAACATGTGACACAACTCCAGCCATTACAGAATATTACAAATGCTGATGTACTGATGTTCATCACCATTTTTTTTTTAGTCAAATACTAATTATCTTGTACGGCCGTAGAAACCATCTACCGATTGATAGGGCTAAATAACCAACGTACCTAGGGGCCTACCGACCACCTACGCTGTTTAGGCAACTGCCTAAAAGTCAAGAGAACAGAACTGTACGGCTCCAGAGGAATTTCCTACCGCGAACGCTCCGCATGTGGAGTGGAATGAGCTCTCTGCCGAGGTTTTCCCCGGCGGTTGTAGCGTGCGGTTCTTCAAGAGGACAGTAAAATAGGTTCTTAAAGGGTCGGCAACGCGCGTGTGATGCTCCTGGCATCGCAAGCGTCCATAGGCGGCGATAACTGCTTAACATCAGGCGAACAGCATGCTTGTTTGCCACCGTGGTAGTATAAAAAACTAAAAAAGGCCTGTAAAGGAAATACCAACAGTCACCTTGCGTAGGCGGATGTCTTGTGCCAGTATCGGCGTGAGTGCTGGTACCGGCGCGCTGCCGCCTGGCGTCGCTCTTATCGTTCCTGAGGCCGTCCCGAGGCGGGTCCTTGCTGTCGCTGTGCGCGCCTCGCCTAGTGCTCATGCGCGCGAAGCCGAACGGCTGCAGGCTCTCGTGCATCATGCGGTCCATCATCCGTGCCATGTGGTGGAAACTGGATGAAGGGCTGTGGAGACAAGGGTTTGTGATTTCTCTTAACCTTCTGCAAATTAAATAATGAAAAAACATGATATGAAATTGTGTTTGATTTAAAGTTATGCCTATCGAAAGAAACCATCGATACATAGCCTGCCATTAAGAAGTGATGTATACTCATAACTGCAATATATGTAGATATTTTACAAACCGAACGTTTTTTAACATTTTGATCTATATAGATACTCCATTACTTGTGTAAGATTGATTCTGGCAGTACTTATTCCAAACTATTATTACTATTCAATATCTGAAGATGGACCAATCTATAAACAGCAGTCAACAGATGATCCGTGAGATAGCGTTAAAGAAACCATTAACAAAATACCAATAATACCCATCAGCTGTAGGTATACGAAGACCAAAGCAGCAAAGACCATTCGAACAAGGACTTTCACTTGTATACCAGCATAACAACAAGTTTACATTCGAACAGTCTAGCTCGCTTGACCGCTCTCCCAAGAGTGAGAGAGAGCATCCCCGGCCCTGTCAGCCGTGGTGTCCAGTTATTTGGCAATACACTACAGCATACTTCTCAACATAAGTTCAACCCTCACTCACCTAGTAGGTTCATGCTCAAAAAACTGCCGCAGACCCCTGACATTGGGGAACAAAAAGTCTCCGAAACCGAAATCCATCACGACTTTCAATCTCCGTGCGGCCCTTAAAATCATCGGTGCAGCTACACGAGTAGCTGAATTTAAATTAGGAATACGGTCATAAAATCATTGCTTTGCTGTATTTTGTTATTGGTGTCGGAAAATGTTGGTGGATGTTTGACACAGTTGTTTGACGGCGGTCGCCATGGTGACGGAGTTGCGGAAATGTGCCTGACCGTTGCGTAGACGACATTTGTATTTTACTGGCCTTTATGGAGTTTTTATGGGAGTTAACACTGTATTGCTGCAGTTATAAGGGTGGTGGAATTATTGTCGATGATTCTAGTTAATGTGGTTGTGGAGCAAGGAGGTCCTTGACTGGACTAGTTATGGGTAAAGTAGAGCATAATTTATCGCATCATCATCATTTGTATTTTTTTTATAGCATTTGTTCCCCAAACTCACTGTGATGGATGGTAGTGATAATAAGGATGCTTGTGTTCTTGTTACTCACGAACTTTTTATTTATTTATTTAGTGTACGAGATTCATGTAGATACAGAACAAACGTTTCCCAATCAAGAATTCTTCGGTCCCATAAAAAAAATACGCGTTATAGCCTAACAAGTTGCGGTTTTTTGCCCTGGGATAGTGGCGCTAATACAAACAGCTTTTATATTGCAAAAATGTGCATACGTCATAATACTTTTTTGTATTATGAAATGTCATAAAGCAAATTCCAAATATTGTTTCTACCGGAATGCTGCTCAATCCTTCGTTCTTCTGAAATAATTGCTGAAACATATTGAAAAAATACTTGACTTTCATCTCTGTGGATAGTTTTGAAAATTACTTGAAGTTTAGTGTTGTTTCCTCTTCCATCCTCGAAATTCACTGACTTTCAACGTCACTTACCAAAAATGGCTTCGTTCGGTTAAATAACTTTCTTTTGTTTAACTCACCAGCGAACTTAGGTTAGGCTATACCACGGAGTATATACTTACTTTTTTTAACACGTCCAAGTAGCTCATTCGTCAATAAACCAAAATCAAGATCTAGTTTAAGTTTGTGTTAGAAAGGATGAGCCTTTTCCTTCCATAAACACTGTAACCCTACCCTCTCTGTTAGTTTGATTGGAATGATTGGCTTCTAGCCAGAGTAAACATACTCGTAGCAACTCTTTCAATTGTTTTTCTATCGTTATTTTCTTTATGTGGAAAATTTCTAACATAATCCCTGTACTATGACGTATTAGAGGATCAATACAAATCGGTCAGTGGGGAGAAGCCCATGAGAGTCAGGGAAATATGTTCTTAGGAACCATAGCGTCGATTTTAGTTTTTTTCCTATAACCGGGTGTCAAACCCGGTCAAAATCTTGCGATTACAGAATTTCCTAAGAACATTTGTTATGTCTATCTCGTAAAATGCGAGCAAAATCGATTGCAATGACCAATGACTTAATGACAACCAGTGACGGTACACTTCAATTAATTTTGCCCGCATTTTACGAACCCTGCCTGGCTATTTCTCATAGTTTCCGACATCTTCATACTGACGCATTTGGATTGGTCACCCTGTATATCCTACTATCCTGTAAATGTGAAGTTCAAATGCAAAAATTTACGTCGTATTTAGAGTTTTTACGTCGAGCGCTCGTTCCGACTGGTCACAGTGTGCGACCGTACGGATGACTCATTTGTTTACGCCGTGTGAATGAGCCTCGTTAACTATTATCGACCTTATAACTAGTTGAATAATAGATCCAAGTTGGTTTGCGAACTAATTGAATTTTTATCCTAACATGGAGTGTTCAAAGTGCCGCCTAGATGTTACGGATGCAGTAAATTGCAGTGTTTGCAAAGGGAACTTTCACTTTGGCTGTGCCGGCGTTGCCGAAACCACCCACCGCAAGATGACAAGCGAGAAAAAAGCGAGCTGGCGCTGTGTTTCTTGTCGCTCCGGTTCTAATACTGTCTCGAAAGATTCTACCACGGTGGCTGTTGATAACCGCCCTCGCGTCGCACAGAACCCTTCATCTAGCTGCAGCCCTACGGACTCCGGTGTTTCTGGTGTTTCGATCGAATTGCAACAGGGGTTTGTAACCATTCTGAAAGAGATTAGAGAACTTCGGACGGACTTTGACGTGGTTAAATCAGACATAAAAATCTGCAAGGACGGCATTCAAAATATTAACGTGCGGCTAAATGAGATGGAATCGCGGGTTTCCGACGTGGAGGACCGGGTAAACCTAGTCGAGAAACGATTAGATGTTATTGATAAATTGGAATCCGAGCTTAACCTTGCGAAGACAACTATCTCTACCCTCCAACAAGATTCTGAGGCACGGGAACAGTTTTCTAGGATCAACAACGTCGAAATCTCAGGTTTGCCCTTTAAGAAAGGTGAAAATCTGATTAACATCCTTCAAACAATACATACAGTAGTGGGTCTAACATTCGACCTCGGGTATATCGATAGCATACACCGGGTGCGTCGTTTCCAAACTGCGAGTAGCAGCCAAAACGGTGATAACGAGCAGCCGGCAAATGATCGTGAACCGGCAGTGATCGTCAAATTTACCCGGCGAATTTACAAGGACCAGCTGCTGTCGGCGGTGCGTGCGCGTAAAGGATTGACAACAGCGTCTATCAACCTCAACGGCCCAGCAGTAAACCTGTACCTGGGGGACCACCTGACACCTGCTAACAAGTTGCTCCTCAAACGTGCGCGACAGCTTAAGAAGGAAAATAAACTTGTTTTTGTGTGGACAAGGGACTGCAAAATCCTGGCCAGGAGAACTGAGTCGTCGTCAGTTCTACTGATTAACAGCAAGTTCGATTTCAGCAAAATTAATTGACTATTTTACGTCACAAGTGAAATAACCACCGTGTTTACAATTGTCCTTAAAGAAAACTTGTATAAGTATAACAGCCTTTGTAATTGGTATTATTTGTATTGTCCAGCGTTTTACAACCTTGCATCTGCCCATATAATAAACCTATACTTGTTTTTTCACTCACAACGTCCGCTGCATTCGTTATCTCATCATGTAATTAATGTATACTTCTCTAATATATATAACATCACAGAGCGCAGTCAAGTGCTTTTTAGCTTGTTTAATGTCTACTACTAGCATCAATGGTTATTATCAGAATGTACGGGGACTTCGTACTAAAACACAGCACTTTTTCTCGCAAGTTGCACTATCAGACTATGCATTTATTTGTATTACTGAGAGTTGGTTAAATTCGGATTTTCACGATGGTGAATTATTCGATAATCGGTATATTGTTTACCGTTGCGATAGATCATTAGAAGACAGTGGCTTGGCGCGGGGCGGGGGGGTGGCGGTGGCCGTGCGCGGCGACTGTCGGCCGGCGCGCCGGGACTGGCCGTGCCCTTCCCCTGCGTCCTCCGAGTGCGTCTGGGTATCAATACCATTACCGCGAACCGGGACACAACAACAACAATCAACTTTAAACATTTGTTGCGTTTATATTCCACATGGGCCTACGTACAAGGATACATTAGCGAAATTCTTTGAAATCTGTGGTCAAATAATAATAGATAACCCTGACGATTTTTTCCTTATAACGGGCGATTTTAATGTTACGGATGCCCCGTGGGGCATATCTGGTGATTCTAAAATTATTCTTAATAGTTGTTGTAATGATTTACCTGTTCAATTGTTGAGCGATTTCTTATCTTTTTCGGGTTTAGAACAGTTTAACAGCTGTTTCAACACAAATCAGCGAATTTTGGATCTTATTTTCAGTAATAATAACTGTACGGTACTTGCCTGCGATACTCCCTTAACACCTGAAGATTTGCATCATAGGGCTCTTCATATTGAATTAAACATAATATACACTTTTCCTCTCAGCCCAGCCCCCTCTTATGTGTACCGCTATTTTGACGCTGATTTCGATGGGATAAACAATGAGTTATCTAAGAACGAGTGGTTTGAGATCTTTTCAAGCCACTCGTTGGAGAAGTGTTTATCATTATTTTATGCCATATTAAATAATTTAATCGATAAATATGTCCCTAAAATTCTGAAGCGTACTTCATTTTCCAAGCCTCCATGGTACACTACGCCACTTAGAAGGCTACTAAATGAAAAAAAGAAATTTCATAAGCTGTGGACTTGCTGTGGAAGACGTACGGAAATCCTCTCGACCATGACAGTTATAAAATTTTAAAGAAAAGAGTTAACAAATTAGAGCCAGAATGTTACAGAAATTATATACAATACACAGAAACTAAAATTAATACTCACCCTAAATTCTTCTGGACATATATAAAATCAGTTCATACAAAAAGTGGTCTTCCGCAGGTTATGCAATACAAGGGTTTAACAGCTACAGATGGTACTCAGATATGCGATTTTTTCAATGAACACTTTCACTCAGTATTTGAGAAACCTTGTCATGCCCCAGACGTGGACCTAAACAATCTGCCGCCGGTTAATAACACTTTCTTCGACATAGATAGTATTTTTATAAGCAAGGAATTAGTTAAGAAATATCTTGATCGTATTGATATTAATAAGGGTGCTGGTCCCGATTGTGTTCATCCTGTTATTATTCAAAGATGCTCTTCAAGCCTTGCTTTGCCTATTTCTTTACTTTTCGAAAAGTCTATTAGGGATGGATGCGTGCCATCTTTATGGAAACGTGCATTGGTTACACCGATACCAAAGGGCTTGGTAAGTTCTGATATTGAAAAATATAGACCGATTTCGAAGTTATGTCATTTTAGTAAAATTTTAGAGAAAATCGTAACCGATCAGCTTACCTCAGTCGTGCGCCATCACATTGTCCCAAATCAACATGGTTTTCAGAGAGGCCGTAGTGTTGAATCTAACCTAATATCTTACACTGAAATTATTTTAGACGCTTTAGATAGAAACTGGCAGGTGGACGCAGTGTATACCGATTTTGCTAAGGCTTTTGATAAAGTTTGCCACTATCGCTTACTTAGAAAGCTTTGGCTTTTCGGTATACATGGCGACCTCTTTCGTTGGATAAAGTCTTACGTTGAAAACCGTTCACAGGCTGTGGCGGTCGGAGGATATATTTCACAGTACAGGTGTATTACTTCTGGTGTTCCCCAGGGCTCGCATTTAGGGCCTGTGTTATTTATTCTATACATTAACGATATTACAGAATGCATAAAAAATTCGCACCTGCTTTTATACGCCGACGATGCAAAGATCTTTAAAGTTATTCGGAGTACAGATGATTGTGAATCTCTGCAAAAGGACCTGAATGATCTTGAGGACTTTTGCGCATCAAATAGTTTATTCTTAAATGCAGATAAATGTTCCTTTATCACCTTTAGTAGAAAAAAGACTAATATAAATTATGTGCGTTCCCATTGAGGGTCCACGTTGGAATTTCGAGCTTTTGAATGTGTCAGTCTTTAGTAAAAGTTCTCAAACGATTGTAAATTCATCCTTTAATTTGTAAAAGTCGGCACTCAAAAGTTACATTCGGTTAAAGGTGGACCCTCAGTCGTGCCTGTCAGGTGGGTACCTAATATGTGGTCACCTAGAGTGTAGTATTTCTTCGAAGGCCTTTGAATGCTTTCTTAAGTAAAACGGTACATTTGTTTATACTGTTCGGTGGAGCAATAGTTAGTAAAAAATTTTTACTAAAGAATAGATTATTACAATTGTCTATTTAACAACCAAATGATACGTAAATTGATTTATTCTTATGACAAACGTTTCAATTGAGGGACCACCTTTAATCGATTGTAACTTTTGAATGGCTTCTTTTACAAACTACATAATGAATTTACAATGATTTAAGTACTTTTACTAACTCTCAGTCACACCTATGTTTTAAATATTACTATTGTTTTCACTTAATGAGAACTTATCGCGTTCAATTGAGGGACCACCTTCTGCATGCAATTTTTTCTTATTGAATTAGCAGAAAGGAATCAGAATTAATGCAATTAGTTTTACAAATCTTTTACTAAGAGTAGCCGTTTACAGCAGTTGTAAATTTTAAGTAGATTATTAAATATGGGTACCTGACCGGCACGACTGAGGGTCCACCTTTAACCGAATGTAACTTTTGAGTGCCGACTTTTACAAATTAAAGGATGAATTTACAATCGTTTGAGAACTTTTACTAAAGACTGACACATTCAAAAGCTCGAAATTCCAACGTGGACCCTCAATGGGAACGCACATATATAAATTTCAATTATAAATTATGTAATAAAGAACTTTCTCGCGTTGAACATATTCGGGATCTCGGTGTAATTATGGACTCAAAACTGACCTTTATCCCACACATTGACGATATATTGAATAAATCATATAAGCAGTTGGGATTCATATTGCGTGTAGGTAAACCATTTCAGAGAATCTTAACTTATAAGGTGCTATTTAATTGTTACGTGCGTAGCAGACTTGAATTTGCTAGTGCTGTTTGGAACCCGCTTTTTAATATCCACAGTGATAGGATTGAAAAAGTGCAGAAAAAGTTTGTTAGAGCGATTGAGTTTCGTATTGACAATACATATTCAGATTATGACACTGCCATGAAAAAGCATAATATTACTTCCCTGAGTCTTCGGCGTGAGCGTTCTGATGTATTAATTCTTTATAAAATTGTTAATAACATTATTAATGTACCTACTCTACTAGAATCTGTCTCGCTTAGAGTACCGAGACGTTGTGAGCGTGCTTGTCGTAAGAAACCCTTGTTTTGTATTTCCCGTAGCCGGACATCTTACGCGAGAAATAGTTTTGTTAGAAGGGCCTGCAGGGTTGTATAACGACAAATTTATACATTTGGATATTCTTGGACAAAGTCTTTATAGTTTCAGAAGGCAAACTTCACAGTGCATCGCAGAATGCGAATAGGTTATATTATTGTATTGTACAGCTATTTTATTTTGTTTTGCATTGTAATTTGTACAAATAACTTTTTAACTGTGTCAATTGGGTAGATTATTCTAGTTTATAAGATTTATATTCGTTCAGGAAACTGTAAGTCTTCAATTTGCAAAGTTAACTGTATCACCTACAACCATGTAAGACTGTTTGTTTCTAATAAAAAAAATAAAAAAAAATAAAAAAAATGTTTAGTATTTATTAGAATATGTGCATGTACCTATTTACGCCTTATAAAGTTGTACATAAATCAACCTCGTACGAAAATCATGGCGTTTTAGGTCTTTCTCGTACCTATGTATGATGTTTATATTTCTTAAAGTGAAATTCACTATTGAACTCTGTAGGTATGCAAAGATCAACTACAACACGGCTCCTCGCTCCATCAACTAATATATATTAACTTGATGTTGAGTACTTCCAATACTTACTCATGATGATCTGGTTAGGATTGCTGGCAGAAATTGGATGAGGGCGGCGCAAGACCGATCGTTGTGAAGCACTTTGGGGGAGGCCTTTGTCCAGCAGTGGACGTCTATCGTCTATATTATGATGATGATGATGATGATGATATACTCATGAAATTAAAGTCGAACAGTGCCAACCAACCAACCAACCAGGCGAGGGGAGCGATTTCACCCTTATGTTGTCAGTTTACCACTTATTCGCACGAAGCGATTTGCTTCATCATTTCTAATGCAAACCTCTAAGAAATGGAACTCGCTCCCATCGTGTGTATTTCCAGAAAATTATAATTTGGGTATCTCCAATGTAAGAGTGAATAGGCTATTACTGAACCGGCGAGCTACATCCTCGACCCCGTAGTCACTTACCATCAGGTGATATTGAGGTCAATCGCCGGTCAGTTTGTGAATAAAAAAAGCCTTAGTCTTAGGGTCTTAGGGTCGGGGAATGAAAAAGTTTGTCACTTTTTGACTTTATGTGGTGTTAAATTCCAAAAGTATAATACCGTGTCATTCCGCTAACTGTACAATGTGGCCCTGAATTATCACGAGCCAGCGGCGGCACGCGGGGGTTCAAGACCAGTCAAGGACTAAACTTTTTCGTTGTGTTTTAATAACGTTTATTTTATTAACCCTGCCAGCACTGCTCTTGTCGATTGTCTGCATATTATGATAACTGAGATTAGATAATAATAAGTAAATAAATATCGGACAACCTCACACAAATCGATCTAGTCCCAAGTTAAGCTCAAGAAGGCTTGTGTTATGGGTACTACGATACGACGATATACGTACTTATATAGATAAATATATACTTAAATACATAGAACAACCATCCGGTTGACGCAGCCGCAGAGGCTGCACGGAACCGAACGCAGTAACAGTCTCTTGTAATAGAGGCCAAGATACATTTTACCAACTAGTCTGTTCCGATCCGATGGAGGTTGTACGGTGTTAAGTAAGCCCATCACAGGTGTTGTCACCCAAAAAACAGCCAAGTGTGAGACCGGCTTGGAAATCTTTTTTTATTTGATGGTATTCGGCATAAAAAGCTTTCAAATTGTTTGTATTAGTTGTTATAGTGGGCATAATGGTCTATGATAATTTAACCATATAAGCATTCAACCGTTACGACATGAAACGTAGAAAACCCTAAAACACAGTTTTTGCACTCTCAGAGTCCCCACTCTTTAATTTTTAATTTTCAGTATTATAGCGGCCAGAGGCATACATATACGTACTCATTATGATATGTACCTACAATTTTAAGTCTCTTCCTTTTACGGTTGGAAAGCCCTGTAACTGAAGAACAGACAGACAACAAATACTTAGAAATAAGGTCCCAGTAACACCCTTCGGTACGGAACCCTAAAAATAACAATCGATGAGTGACAATCAAGTCGGTCGTCAAAAAAAGTATAAAAGCTTAGTCATTAAACACCTAAACTTTGAAAGATTAACAAAGGTTGATTCAAGGCCCTCTTCTAGGTCAACTGTCAACGGTCACCCGATGGAACTCCCTAATGAGCTAATGACAGGTTTCTGAACTCCGGCACTCATTGGCACTCATTCGGGTTAAAGTTTACCGGAATATATTTGGTTTTTTAGTACGAGACACAGTTTCGTGCTTTGTATGAGTCATTGATGATCATATTGGTCGTATGTACCTAATGCTATTGAAGTAACAAAAGCTGTTCACAATCTTACACTCAATGTATAGGTCATTTTGAATATCTAGAGTCGAACAAACGGTACCTAAATGTTGAATAGGCTGGGTACAATTTTTGGAAGACCATTAAATTATAATTCATTTCTTTCGAAATTTAATAAAAAAAAATGTTGATGATTGGCACTTGTTATTGTCAGACCGTTGGAATTTTATCACGCATCAGTGTCACATGTCACGCACGATGTAGGTGGAATTTGTACTCGTAAAAGTTGAAGCGTTTTTAGCGCTCTTTAAAGCTATGTCCACACTGTGCCTTTTTCACGTTCAACTTGCGCTTTCGTCTATTGCGATCTCGGTAGTGTCAAACTGTTATAATGTTGACATTGACAAGTGTCAACCATCGACTAGTTTTTTATTATTAAGTTTTGAAGGCAAAGATCCCTTTAGCCACTCTTCTTGAGAACTGTCAAATTGACAATTTAAAAAAACATTTCGGAAAAATCACCAACCGGTAAAGAAAAAGAATGCACGAATGGTGCACACATAGGGAATGCAAACCGGTATTTTTTCTATGGAAAGCACCGGTAATCCGAAGATTGCCGAACAAAAAATTAGCGGTTTGCATTTCCCTATTGCATCCCCCATTACACATAGTTATACCTCCCAGAAAGCCCAGCCAGTGTAAGCAATCCGTGCTGAATTTGTAAGACCTATACGGAGCACACAAACCTAATTGGATCCCCACCTCCGTTCCGTTGTTTTCCCACCCCCGTTCCGTTGTTTTCCCACCCCCGTTCCGTTGTTTATCCCATCCCCACTAGTTGTTTACGTGGATGTGTGCCAAAGGTCGTTGGACGAGGCCGTTGAACTGCCCATTCATAGCTAATGCAATCGATGCTTCGGGAATACGTGGCCTAGAAACTTTAGTCGGTGTTGTTCTTGAAAAGTACTATATGTAGATAAAATAGAATAATTAATTTGTAATAAACTTACATTGTAAAGCATTCAATTACTACATTTTCAGTCTTAAAAATAATAATACTAAAGTGTCGAAAGAAAATGAAATATATTAACAATGTACACAAAGTACTTAAGTGAGAAAAAGAAGAAACATCCTGCTATATATCACATAATTGGAAATTATTGAACAAAAAAAAACAAAATGTATTGTTATTTTTTATTTATTATTATTATTAAACATTTAAGAATATGAAGCAATTTTAATTAAGTTCATCTATTTAAACGCAACAAATTCAATTTTTGCAAGCATTATCACGTGAGAAACATCCCAGAGAACATGCTCGGTATGTTACGCCTGTAATTTACGCCCGTAATTTACGGTAATTTTGGTAATATACGAGTTCCTATGGTCTGATTATTGTTATTTCTTTAGGGTTTATTATTATCGCTAATTGAAATAAAATTACATAAAAAAAGTTAGAAAAACAAAAAAATTATACGACTTTCTCGATAATTACCGTCACGGAGAACGTTACCGAGAACATTGCCCGAAAATTCTCCCTGTTCTCGGTAAAGGCACATCACTAATCCTGGCGCACTGAGAACCTTTCAGAAAAATGTGAAGTCGGTTTCTAAAAAGCGAGAGATAAAATCACAATAAAAATATTGAATGAATTGCAGAAATTAACTTAATTTTTTATTTTTTCATTATGATACATTTTTGTCACTTGTGAGCTTGTGACAGAACTATGAGTACGTAGTATGATTCGATAACCAAAATAAATAAAAATTGGGCAAGGGCGAGTCCGACTCGCGCATGAAGGGTTCCGTACCTATACATATATATAACAAGTTTGTTGTATGGGAGCCCCCCTTAAATATTTATTTTATTTTGTTTTTAGTATTTGTTGTTATAGCGGCAATAGAAATACATCATCTGTGAAAATTTCAACTGTCTAGCTATCACCGTTCTTGAGATACAGCCTGGTGACAGACGGACGGACGGACGGACAGCGAAGTCTCAGTAATAGGGTCCCGTTTTTACCCTTTGGGTACGGAACCCTAAAAAGTAATACACCCCCGACAGAAGTAGCTGGTCATCATGAGGCCCTCATTCAATGAGTGATACAGAAAATACTACTAAAACTGGACAGGACTACAAGATTTGGAATTCTTAGCTTCAATATTGGCTGATACATTGTCACTGGAACTAATATAGACAAACATAGCTAAGAACCATCTCGACGGACAAGTCTTTCTATTAAAAACCGGCCAAGAGCATGTCAGGCCACGCTCAGTGGAGGGTTCCGTAGTTGCCCATCGTTCACAAATAGACGGGCTTAAAATAGCGGTTTTAAGCCCAAGGTTTAAATTACGAGAGATTTCAAGCTCTATAAAAGGTCGTAAACGCCAAAGTAACTGTAATTGGGTGAAGACCAAAAAGTTTGCAACGTTAACTCACCCTTAACTCACTCAATAATAACTCAATAATATTTGTGTCAAAGTCTCCATTGTGCGACGACAGTTAACCTTTCAATAACGTACCTTAATGTTCTATTTTAAGGTTCCCGATTGTACCGTTATTTTTTGTCGCACAACGGAACTTTCTCAATTGTTTTTAATTCCTCGCTAACTACGACTTAATTTTATCCAACTTTTTGGTCCTGACCCAATTACTTATTAGTGTTGGAACGACAAAAAAATTCACCCCCACTAGGTGTACGAGGTACCTACCCGAAGATATTTTTTTTTTTGTTTTTATTTTACCGTTTTGTCGGCGTGATACATACACATACTCATACCAAATTTCAGCTTTGTAGCACCCCTCTTTTTCTTTGGGGGTTAAAAACAGCTACTAACTAATGGAAAAATTTAAACATCTGACATTCACAAGTAGATGTCAAATGATTATGTTATCAAGAAACACAATACTTAAGAGATGACATGAAAGAATCTGTAACGTAGAGATTATTAAAGTGGAATCCAAAACCTGATTGCTAAAGGTCCACAGCTTACATGTAGACCTTGTGTAATCATTGTGTAAAACGTGATTCTGCTAGACATAAATAGCCGTGACTGTGTCCTTAGAATTGCTCCGAGTTATTTGTAAATTTACATACGACCTTAGCCTAATAAAACAATATCATCAATTTGAATTTAGATATTAAATAATCATGCGTACACGCGTCAAAAACGACCGTCACCATGTGTCAAACCACTAAAACAAGTGAATAACGAGCGTAGTAATTGCGAATGTCCATTACGCTATTTATACTTGACATAAACTACCCACGTTGCTAAATGTAGCTGTCAGGCGCTTACGCTTTTTTCGACACAGTTCCAATACAAATAAGACATTTCGTGACGTAAGCGCCAATGTGTCAAGACAAGACTAATTTTGCTGTAACTGTTACAATTGTCTCAATGGAACCTGTAGGCGGAAGGACGTCTTCATTGCTAAAGATCAACCTGTACCTAATTTTGAAGTTTGTAAGGTTCACGTTCATTTGGCATAGAGTTTCTGCAATATTCTTGCAAAGAACAATATGACAAACGTTTTTTCCAACTCGATTTGGCGTAATTCACGAGGAACAAAGGAAAATGGGACGTGCACTTATGTGATTAAACGAAGTTCGGGGAACGGACACCTCAAGGGAACACGGCAGCTAATACGATTAGGGACTATATTGCTGTATAAACAGTGAACATACAGCAAAAGTGAGTGTAAGATACAGTGTCAAAAGTAGCTAGTCACTTTAGCTAGCTGAAACTGTGTCAGAAGTTTTTCCACAACAGCGATAATCGTCTAAAATAGCATAAGATTGTCTTATAGTATACTAACGAGCATATCTGATTCAATGGAGTTTTATCTGTCTTAGGTCACCTTTAATGTGTGGGGTATGGTTTAGGGCATATTCATTATAACTAAAACGTTGATAGTTATTTAAATATTAAATAAAGTTTTACCATCGGTTTTTGACGGTTGAACTCGTATATTTGTATTTCTGTGTCAATTTCTGTCTCAGCTTGATGCGAGATTTATGATTACGACAAATTATTATTCACTACATCCATAGTGGAAATTATACTACACGAATTGCCAGTTTTGACTACAGACCCCTAAAAAAGTACTTCGAATACAACAGCACATTATTTGTCCACAGCAAATAAGCCAAATAATTTCAGTTCCAAAATAAACTTAGTCATCAGTCTTAGTTACAGTTTCGCCGCCAAACTCATTTGTTTCAACCGCAAACCCAACCTCAAGGCCAACTCTTTCACGCACCCTGTATTATTCGGATCAGATATGATTCAATATGTACACCCTTTTTATGTTCCAGAGTAACTATAAAAACTTACAACCATTTCGCATTCAAAGAAACTGTACCATGTGAAGAGAAATACGTGCGGTGGTCGCTAACGTACTGTGACAAAGTCCTAAAGGGGTGAACGTGTGTTACGTGTAATTTAGGTATGCTATAGGGTAATGGAAGTCTAGACGGCTAGCGGTGATAAATAATTTGTTAATGACTGTAGTGGATCAATTATGTATGTAAAGGTGTGTTTTATTTCATTGTTGTGTGTTTGTTGTTCCTCCATTTATATTATGTTACTTTGTTGCTTTGTTCATATTAAATAGTGATTCAGTGGATGCCTTAAACAGCTTAATGTGACTGACGATGTAAACATATGACTTTGATGCGTGGTGAATACTGGCTCTGCTCATTTGGATAGCATGTTTAAGTTTCTGCACAATTAATTTTTTTCTAGTATCTCTGTTTGATTATCGTTGACCGGTAGAGAATGCCATTTGGCATTAAGTCCACCATTTATACTGATTTTTTTGTGCTATAATTAATACTAAATAAATAGCTGTTAACTTGTACTTTCAATGATTCAATTTGGTAAATTTATTCTGGGCAGGACCTCCTAAAATAAAATGGTCTACATTTGGTCAATTATTTATAATTTTTAAAGTAACCATTTTAATAACATGATGTCGATTGTAAATAAATTTATAAATATTCCTTTTTGATAATTGATTATTTATAAAAAAATTCTAAATAATTTTATCTCCAATAAGTGCCACTTTCTTGTAAACTTTTTCTATATCAAAGTGGAATTTTAGACCACCATTCGTTAACTACGTAAATAGCACCTACAAGTAATTTCGTCTGCTTCCGTTCATAATAATTATTCCACCAGGGCTGGCCTCCTTGCAAACCCTTTCTTTGTCCAGACCCGGCTATACTGTATTTCCGAACTTATGCCGAGACGATACGGTTCCAAATCTTACAAAATGTCGGCACTGGACGCGACTTGGCAGTAATTGGGAGAGGCACACGCGATGCCCAAAGGAGGTCACTTCGAGCCCTGTATATAAGCCTTATTCTTTGAATATACTAGCTTTTTTGTAAGGTTTTTGTGTGACTTGAGAACATAAGCCTTAGGTTATTTATTTACGGTGTAGGTTTGCTCGGCCGGCAGCGGTTGGCAGTTGACTCACTGTTGAGAATGAAGTCACTTGAACATTTTACCCCCTTACCCTGCAATAGAGTTGCAAGTTATCTCTATACCGTTAACAATAGAAGCAAATTCACATATTATTGATAACATTTTTACTCATAAATGTATGTATCATGTATGTAACTCGACTGTACATCTAAAGATGGGAGCCCTTTGTTTCCTGAAAACGAAGTTTCGTAGAAATGTTTAATTTCGCCGAAAACTAATCTCGCAGAATTTTTATTCCTACGCAGTTATACAGTTTTCATAATTCTTGCAAATATCATCCTTTTGATTAGGTTAGGTTAGGTTTATTTTGTATCAATCTCAAACAGTTTACGGTTGCAAAGAAAAATACTTTCTACGAAATGATTTTTCGGCGAAATGAAACAGACGACGAAAAATAATTCTAGAAGTATTTTTTTTTTATTAAAGCAGTAACGTCTGCTAACGTAAACCGTTTTTCGCTTTATTGTAAACATTTAATTCTAGGACTCAATATAGACACTATAAATATAAATGTATTTTTAAGTGGATAGCCATGATACGTTGATAAGATTGACCAGCGCAGAAAATTGGTCAATTGAAGTGATTCCTTATTTATGTGTAGTCGGGGGCATAAAACGTTTCGTCAATTTACAATTTTATGTTTTGGTGTTAAGGTCCAAAAGAGAGATAAACTTTTTAATTCAACCGCTGCATATCCATTTGAAAACGTGATTCATTTCTTGTAAACAGTTTAGCTGAACTTATTTAACAACGGGTTCTATTTGTACCTGAATAAATTAAATAAATAAATATTAAAGGACAATCATACACAAATCGACCTAGTCCCAAACTAAGCAAAGCTTGTACTATGGGTACTAGACGACGATATACATAATATATAAATACATATATAGATAACATCCATGACCCAAGAACAAATATTTTGCACAAATATTTTTGCCCCGGCCGGGATTCGAACCCGGGACCGCCGACTCAGTAGGCAGGTGTCTACAAACCGAGCCAAACGCGTCGTCAAATTATACTGTAATTGACTGTTTTTATTTACGACATCGGGTAAATACAAAGCAAATTCAGATTCGACAATGAAGATGAGTCATCTTTTAGGTATAACTTTAGGTATATCTTTGAGTAGCGGGCGGCAGTAACACTCGGCCGAGTCAGTGTATTTCAATAAGTACAAACCGGTATTTTTTTCTATAGAAATCACCGGTAATTTACCGGTAATCTGGTAATGGTAATGAGATTATCCATAAGGACTTCAAGAGTCGTACATAAAAATTGGGCAAGTGCGAGTCCGACTCGCGCATGAAGGGTTCCGTACCTATATATATATATTTATAATCTATAACAAGTTTGTTGTATGGGAGCCCCCCTTAAATATTTATTTTATTCTATTTTTAGTATTTGTTGTTATAGCGGCAATAGAAATACATCATCTGTGAAAATTTCAACTGTCTAGCTATCACCGTTCTTGAGATACAGCCTGGTGACAGACGGACGGACGGACGGACGGACGGACGGACGGACGGACGGACGGACGGACGGACAGCGAAGTCTCAGTAATAGGGTCCCGTTTTTACCCTTTGGGTACGGAACCCTAAAAATAACCTCAATGCTTACTTGTGCCCTGATGAGTCTAGAGAAGAAATTTCGTGGTGACAAAAATCTGCATCTTTAAATCTAACAAAACAGTATGTGTGCCTTGTCATAATGCAATGCTTTTTGTCTAAAATAGCAATAAGGACCTGAGAGCCACATGAGCTACTTTTAATATCGGAAATATGTGCGGTTCATGTAGACTTCAAACATCCTTGTCACGCAAACAAAGGCACAGTAACCGTTTGCTAACTTACCAGCCGAGGTCCCAAGCGGAGTGGAACGCTGGATGCGCGCCCATGGACCCCAGGGGCACTCCGAACCCGAACTCGATCTTGACATCCTCCGACCTCTTCGGCCACGACCCTCGCGCCTCTCTCGGCTCCGACCCGCCAGCCTTGCTGTCGTTCGTCATGCTTCAAAAATATTCTCGATTTCTAATTTCGAAGTTAAACTCGAGGTTCGTATTTCGAATTCAGTTCGATTCGCATTTGTTTTTGCGAGTTGCAACCAAGTTGAAATAAAGAACGCCCGATGCTTATTTATTTTTGTCTTTATTTCCAGGAATTGACGATAATGTTTTGTTTAAATTAAACTGTTGCAAATGCGATGTGCGTGTTTATTATTTCTGCCGCTTAGGTAAATTAGATGTTAGTGTTGCAATTCTGACTGTATTAAAGTCAGTCTAAATAAAAAAGCACAACAATAAAACCCGTAGGGAATTCAGTGAATGCACTTAATGCAGTGGTACACTGTCCGTAGAGGCGCTACGAGCGTGCTACGGGCTACGCGCGGCGAGGCCGACTGACTGAGACGGTCCGGCCGATGACCGGCCGCCGGCGCCGTCGCGGTCTCGTGGTATAGTAGACTTTGTTGGAAATGACCAGACTTTTCTACACTTTAACTCGCAGTAGTAAAACATCACGATCTTCGTATAACAATCAAGCGCAATACTAGTCGTATTATTTCTACCTTCAATAGTATTCAATTTCCTTCGCTTTTCTTTTAAAGTCTATTGATGTTAATATACCAAATAAGTTGTGCACCAGTTGTTAGGTACAACATGATAATATTCTTCCCCGTGTTACTTATAAATAATAAACTATAGTATCTTAGTAAGTTGTTTTTTTTAACTCATGCAAAAAGGGAACAAAGATCGGCGTATGGTGAGAATAGAATGCAGTGTAGAAAGGAAAGTGGCAAATTTCTATCCCGAAAAATTACTTACAGAACTCTCCAATTCTAAACAACTATATTAGTTAAGCTATCAAGGCACTGTTTTTTTTTGGGAATTTAAAACTGAACTAAGTACCCATGGATAAATATTTGAATAACGAGGTGAATAATATTTTAAGCACAGAGCACAGCAGTGGACACCTACGTAACGTTAAACGGAGTACCTAATCTAGACTTTTTCAAAATGTCTATTTTTTCTGTTTCCAGCAACAACTTCATTACTATTTAACGTCGGTCCAATTTAGGAATAGGCCAAGATACCGCGACAGTGCTAAACCTGGTTACATATTAAATTCCCGCATAGGTAAACAAATGTAACCAGGGCACACAAATAAATTCCCCGAACACGACATTGATGTAATTACCTTATTGATGACAATGGCGTAATTAAGCTTACCTGGTACAGTTACATGGAATCGATTCGAAAGTATAGGTATTTAATTTAGGGTACAATTTAAATGCTCACCAAAATGGCTTTTATACCCCCAAAACTAAATACCAAATAAATTGAATTGCCTCCATTTTATATAAATTTACTCTATACAGTGCTCCCCAAATTAAATCATTTTGTATACCAAAATCGATATACATTACACCAGAATAATTTTATGTTGAGTCAGAATATCTTTTTGCTTCCCAAAATGGATTTTTTGCTCACCAAATATTGTTTTCATAAAACATCAAAATGATTAGGTACCAAAAAATATCTTTTTGCTTCCCAAAATGGATGTTTTGCTCACCAAAATGGATGTTTTGCTCACCAAATATTGTTTTCATAAATTAGTGTTTCAGCTAGGTATCCATCTAATCCTGATCACCTTTCAGAGCAGATCCGACTCGGCCGGGTTAGGTTAGGTTAGTTTTTTTTTTATATCCCTAAAAAACGCTCCATAATGTGCGGTAGTCATTATTAGCTATGCTATATCAATTTGAAATTTTCTCCATACAAATCGTTTTTTTTTTTCGATATTTTCCGAATTTGACCGAATTTTCGGACAAGATTTCAAATTCATATTTTTGAGCCCCGAGAGCCCCCCGATACCGAGTTTTAGCTGCCTAGCACCAATTTGAAATTTTGAATCGTTGTTTTTTCGATATTTTCGGAATTTGATCGAATTTTCGGACAAGATTTCAGATTCATATTTTTAAACCCCGAGAGCCCCCCGATACCGAGTTTTAGCCGCCTAGCACCAATTTAGAAATTTTGAATCGTTTTTTTTTCGATATTTTCCGAATTTGACCGAATTTTCGGACAAGATTTCAGATTCATATTTTCGAGCCCCGAGAGCCCCCCGATACCGAGTTTAAGCCGCCTAGCACCAATTTGAAATTTTGAAAAAAAAATCGTTTTTTTTTCGATATTTTCCGAATTTGACCGAATTTTCGGACAAGATTTCAGATTCATATTTTTGAGCCCCGAGAGCCCCCCGATACCGAGTTTTAGCCGCCTAGCACCAATTTGAAATTTTGAAAAAAAAAGTCGCCATCTTGAATTTTTTTTTCCACAAGTGTCTAACAACCAATCTTTAAAAACAAAACCTGCTTTTTGTCAAACCAGCCAGCTGTGTGAAAATGACCTTGTTGTTGAAACCAAAAAAAAGTTACTTTGCAGGCCTAGGCCTGAAAAGCAGTATGAAATCCCTTTACAGTCTTCTCGAGTTGTTGCGCCCAAAAAGCGATACTTACGAGCCTATTTTAAGGAACGTAAAGACATTTCATTGGATGTTTGAGAAAAAGCCATTTTGGTGAGCATTTAGTTTTTTGCCTCAGCAAAAATGACTAAAATGGAAGTAATAATATAAAATATTGGTGACCCAAGTAGCACAACTGGGTCTAAATAGCTCGTATATCCCATTGATATCTACCCGTTGCGTTCTGCCTGAAAGATATGACGAGACAAGGTCAAGGGCATTGTTTTTGACTCCGTAGTGTTCTAGCTTACGTATTAAATTCTCATGATCAACGCAATCAAATGCTTTGGATAGATCACAAAAAACTCCAATAGCATCTTGAGCTCTCTCCCAGGCATCAAAGATATGTTTAACTAGTACCACGCCAGCGTCAGTGGTAGAGCGACCTTTGGTGAACCCGAATTGATTGCTGTGGAGTAGGTTATTCCGATTGAAATGAGATATAAGTTGATTTAGAATAATCTTCTCAAAAACTTTGCTTAATGCTGGTAGTATTGATATTGGTCTAAAATTTGTGGGGTCCGATTTTGTACCTGATTTGAATAAGGGAATAATTTTGCTATGCTTCATCAAATCAGGAAATACTCCAGTATCAATACATTTATTAAAGATATCAGCTAAATATGGTGCAATAGATTCAATAATTGAATGTAACACTTTGACAGATAGGCCCCACAGATCCTCAGTCTTCTTTAAATTTAGCGATTTAAACGCTTTAATAATAGTGGTAGGGGTTACATAAATGAATTTAAAGATAGTTGTACATTCTGATACATTCTTTTTCAATAGTAATTCAGCGACATCGGGCGATGAATTCAAAGACTTTGTTGTCTCTACAGGTATATGGCAGAAGAATTGCTCAAAGTGATAGGCAATTTCAACATCGGAACTTATTACAGTATCGTCGATTCGAAGACTGTAATGGCGATCTTTTGGTTTCGTTTTCCCGGTTTCATCATAGATTACCTTCCAAATAGTTTTCACCTTATCACAGGAATTTGTGATCTTTTTAGACAAGTAATCAGCTTTAGCGGCGGCAATATATTTGGTAGGCGTTTAATCTTATTTGGTAGGCGTTTAAACCTAAGCCTTTTTATAGGATGTAAGAAAAATAATTATTTGCTTTATTTATAGAATAATTTGGGGTACACTATTTGTTGAGCATTCATCCGTTTTGGTGAGCATTAAGAATTTATTGGTAGTAATTTATCAATATATTTGGTAGGCGTTTAATCTTATTTGGTAGGCGTTTAAACCTAAGCCTTTAATTTATAACACCAAACAATGGGTGAAAACAAATCAATTGTAACAAATACCTATACTAAAACTTTCGTGAGCCATATTTAATTATTGTATTAAGCGGTTTGCACTCACGTGAAATTGTCAGGAACGGCCCGACATGTTTGTTTGTCATGACATATACCAGGTGGGCCCTGTAACAGGAGCAATAAATTAAACCATAGATTCTACCCCTGAAACTGAACAACATTTATTAAGCAACTTTTAAAAATAACTCAATTATAATGACAGCGTGTAAAATAAAGTTTATTCAAAGAAGCAATGTATTGCGAAACATTTGATATTTAGTAAAGTAACAGCTATGTCAATGCTAAGGCGATGTCAATGTTGGACGGCGTACATTGAAAATGCTATTTACTTTGTTTGAAATAATGTTCATTATGTTCATTACCGTATTTTTAAAAAAGTTTCTGAACAGATGTTGTTCAAATTGACGAGTAAAATCTGTGTCTTAATTTTTTCCTCCTGTTACAGGACCCACCTGGTAGAGTAGAGCGTCGGATCAAAGAATCAGTGACGTTACCGCTGCACGGGCAGCAGTCCCTGATGAAGAGCTCCATACGAGTTCGAAACATGTCGGGCCGTTCCTGACAATTTCACGTGAGTGTAAACCACTTAATACAATAATTACATATGGCTCACGAAAGTTGAAGTATAGGTATTTGTTATTTATTTATTTAAACTTTATTACACAAAACAAAAGTCAGTACAAATTTTAAAATTGTTACTTATAATTGATTTGTTTTCAACAATTGTTTTATGTTATAATTATAAATTGATACTTCGGAATTGTACGTACCTTCTTATCAGTGGCGCGGCGTCAAATAGATATCTGGGTAAGCCGGAGCGGAATTAACTTACTTCTCGTCTAAGAGAAATGGCAAAGGCACACGCTCTAAAATAGGCACGCCGGGGGAATCGGGTTATATGGACACCGCGCCGCTGGTACACCTACCTATGAGTTGTACCTACAATAGAAACGTGCGTACCTGGTGGTGGCGCCCAAACGTCATCAGAAGAAAAAATAAACCGGCCAAGAGCAGCACGTCGGGCCACGCTCAGTGTAGGATTCCGTAGTTGCCCATCCTTCACAATAGACAAGAAATTTAATTACGAGAAAGATTTCAAGCTCTATAAAAAGGTCGTAAACGCCAAAATAACTGTAATTAGATTACCTTCTGGAAGTTATCGATTATACGCGCCAGATTGAGTGAAATGTTTTAATACAGTATGGCACTTAACTAATAATGTGTAACGTTCGAAGTATAAGGACACCGCACGGCACTTACGTCATTTTAAAGAAAATTTATGAATTTTTGCGATAACTCAAAAACGGCTCGACCGATTTTATTCAGTATAGTTTTCATTGAAAGTGCTTATAAGGCCTAATTTTTATGAATTTTTCCATATTTTTTGACCAGTGGTTGAAAAGTTAGAGGGGGGTTATTTTTAAAAGACCTATTTAACGACACCCCACACACTAGTTGGAAAGAAAAAAAATAATCACCCCCACTTTAGGTTTACGGGACCGGGTACCCGAAAAAGTTTTTTTTTGTAGTTTTTATTTTACCGTTTTGTCGGCGTGATACATATACATACTCATACCAAATTTCAGCTTTCTAGTACTAATGATTACGGAGCTAAGCCGTGAACGGACAGACAGACAGACAGACGGACAGAGGGACATGGCGAAACTATGAGGGTTCCTAGTTGACTACGGAACCCTAAAAATGTTGATTTAGTTCGAGTGACGAAGTTACCGCGCCGCTGTACGGGTAGCAGTCCCTGATAACTCCATACGAGTTTGAGACATATCGGGCCGTTCACAATTCCACGTGAGTGTAAACCGCTTATAATACAATAAAAATAAAATAGGTACAGAGATCGAAACGGATTTAGAAATTGAAAGCGTACGCGCGTACGTACTTACACTACGTACAGTGCGTCTCAGGTAGAAATGTTAAGACGTTGGACCGGTAATCCAAAGATACCGGGTTCCGGTGCGGACCACGTGTTAATTAGCGCAATACAGCATTTAAAAAAATGGGTTGATTAAATGAAACAAAGAAAAGTCAAAATGTAAGACAAGCTTTAAAACGAATATAAATACAGCAACTATAAACAAAATGACAATATAAAACCTAACAAATACATCTAATCACCTTTCAAAATACAATGTTACTTGCAAGAAAAGCTAATAACTAACTAGTTATATGCTGGTAAATAGCTATAACTAGTTATTATAGAAATTGTATATAGACAGAACATACAGATTGAC
Organism: Apotomis betuletana; assembly: GCA_932273695.1. Classification (NCBI taxonomy): domain Eukaryota; kingdom Metazoa; phylum Arthropoda; class Insecta; order Lepidoptera; family Tortricidae; genus Apotomis; species Apotomis betuletana. Next base: position 24,664,093 of record OW026306.1, read on the forward strand.
TTCCTTGATATAACAATTACAGGGTGAATGAAACCCACCCAAACACAAACAACACTAAACTAAGACTAGTATTCGACGCTGCGCTCCTGGTGAATAAGCTCCCATACTTTTGCAAGAGAGGATTCCCGTATTTCGAGAGAATGTTCATGATCGGCTCGGAGTCAGGCACGCCGATGTCTTTTAACTGCTGTCCGTAGGATTTCCCTTGGGGGACTACGGGTGTCGAGCTCAGGAAGTCTTCTTGGTCATCTGATTGTGAACGGAGTTCACGACGAACCTTAAAATATAGTAAAAGAAACAAAGGTAAATTATGAAAGAAAAATTTAATCTGATCCACTGCAATGTAAGCAGGACTCGAACTTGCGACCTTACGTTTCCAGCGTTGTGTTCTCCCAACGGAGCTATCCAAACGATCCTGATTTGACGGGGCTCAAAGAACCAAAATACTACTTTTACTTTTAGTTGTTTGGATTGATAAACATATATATCAAGAATCACCTTTTTTGGAGCCGGGGATGCAAGAACGTGTTCCATCTGGTCGAGCGCTTCTTGTAGCTGTTTAGCTGTTTCAGCTGGGAACAACAAGCGTAATTTGAAGAAAAAACATTACAACGCCGCATCCAATGGCGCCCTAACTTTTGTTTTTTTTTTTATATATATATATATTTTAATTATTCCTATTGGGATTTCTTAGCCCTATTTTTCCTTATAACATTCGCTTGCCTACATTTATTTACATATATTTACTTTCGAACTTCTCAAAAACACACTTGTATTTTATTTATTTATCTGTATAGGCCTGTGCCTTGCAATGTGTCCGCTTTTTAGTAGTTTTTATCTAAGCCTAGCCGCAGGTAACCGTAAAGCTGGAGGCCAATATCTGCGTTATAGGGTCCTGGGGCCCTATGATGGTTGCTTTTATCACGCGATAAATAAGTGATAAAGAATCCGTCACGTTTTGACATATCGCGAGTGTGAGTGACAGATGCTTTGTCACTTATTTATCACGTGATAAACGTAACCATCATAGGCCCCCTGAAACGCCATTTGTCTGTAACGAGCATACCATTAGAGTTGTGGGAGGAGCTGGCTGCTCACGAAATGCTGTTAATGCGGGTATTGATAACTTTGAGCCCATCAGTGTTGAAGACATTGACGTCAAGCGTTATCTCCATAAAACTCTAAGCCCTCTTACCACTACACACTTATAACACAGATGAAGACCTATCCTGTGCTACATGCTCCCGCACCTTAAAACTTAATTCGGGTTTGCCAATCATGCCCGCGCTCACCCACAGCCCGATTCTCTTTCCCCTCTGCCGCCCTAAAGCAGACCCATTCGGTTCAACCTACTCACGAAGCAGTCCATGGGCCCAGTGCGCCCGCGTCAACTTCTCCAAATTACTCCTGTGGCGCGGAGATAATCCTATTAGCGGGTTATACTCCCACACAAAGTCCGACTACTGGTAGTGAGGGCTAACCAGCCCTGATACAGCTCAAGTTATGTCTTAAAAAAAAAAAGCGCGCAGGCAAACGTACATTTATACGGTCTTGTTAGGGTGTCGACGGACACGTTTGAGAGGACATCATCATCAGTTTATTTAATGCATATAGCAACACATCATTTTCACTTACGATTGTATGGGTTGTTTTCAGTTTCTTTGCTTAATTCAATTAGCCTTTTTAATATATAGTTTTGTACGTAAGAAGCGTTAGTATTTTCTCCTGTATCTATGTACTGATTATCACTTTTCATTTCATCGGCACTTGAACTAGTAGTTACAGTTGGAGTCATAGTAGTTGATGTTTTTCTTTCGGTTGTGGTTATCATCTCTGTTATGTTTTCTGTAATTGTAAGATTTAATCTTATTTAAATTGTCCTACAAACAAAGTTTACTACGTATTTGGGCTTTGGTATTAATAATGATGCTATTCCACCTACGTTTGTTAATAACAGAGCTGTTAATCGATAGTACCCATTAGATTGTCAGATCCTGTTGTTCCGTTGCTTTCCGTAATTGATGAATTATAATCCACGTCATTAATGATTAAAACCTCGTCTAAATCGTAATCTCTGTAAGCGTCATCTTCTTTGACAGCCTCAACTGGCCGCGTAGTTCCATCTGTAACAATGTCATCGTCATCAGTTCCATTATATTCAATATATTACAGATTATAGCGATCATATTCTTCATGTCACTTACGTTCTATATCCTTGACTGTGATAAGATCATCTACGTTATATGATTTTGGTCGTCCAATGGTACTTATTTTCTTTTTTGTTACTCGTGCTGTAGAAGTATCTTTTAGCTTTTTTTCTATAATTTCGTCAATCACATGTTGATTTTCTTCAGTAGTATTAAAAAAAAGTGTTGTTTTCGTGATGATTGGTTCAGCAACATCTTTTTTCTCAACAGAATGCGAGTTGTTAGCAGCTTCGTTTCTCATGCTTGCCACCATCATTTTCGTTAAATATATCTTGTCCAAACCACCACGGAAATTCAATGAGTCATTCTGTTCTATTTCCAAAATTGTATCCAAAACTGACTGTTCCTTAACAATAGTTGTATTTGTGACGCCATATGTGAAGTTTACCTCGCGATCTAAAAGGTCAATAATGATGAGTTTTTAGCTGCCTTGAAACACCACCCATATTTACACTTGCACTTCACTTGAACTTGTCATATAGGTGCTATGAAATATGCATATGCTTAGTATATTTCAGGAGATTAAGTAGCCTCGGACGACAGAGTTGTAAAGAATTATGCGCTACAAAACCCTCGTCTACAGTATGACTCACGGAAAGTGGATTTGCCGCAATCTGACTCAGGGTATGATCGAGAGGGCATCGATAAGGGACCACGGGCGGGAACCAATAAGGCACTATGCGTTGTTGATCGTTTAGCTAACTACAGACAGCCAGCCAGCTACTAGTAGCGAATCACGGAAGACATGAAGAGGACTTAGGCCTGGGCTTGGGGGCCTATGATGGTTGCTTTTATCACGCGATAAATAAGTGTTTTTTTCGACTTTCTTCTGAACCGCGGTCTCCTCTTGAGAAATGCCGGTAGATTCACGATCAGACTTAAAAATGCCACTGTGGCCTACTTAATGAATAAATTGTTTCATTTTCAATAAAAAAAGGCTATTATCCCCACAGCAGGTAGTAAACCCGTCTTAGGAAGGACCAATTGCAATAGCGATTATATGTATATGAATGGTGAACTCGTGAACGTCCCAGATCGCAAGTGTTTGTGACATAAATACCTACGCGATCTGGGGCTTTACGAATTAGCGCCCGTGGTTTGTCTGAAGTGCACCGTAAAACCCCGCGTAGCGGGCAGAAAATGGAAAGCACACTTACGGCCTAGGGTAACGTAATAGTACATTACGTAACAAGGGTGGTAAACGAGGAATTACAAACGAGTGTCTTTTAGAAGCCCGAAGCCGAAGGCGAGGGCTTTAATGACACGAGTTTGGAATTCCTTTATTACCACCAGAGTCACGTACGACGACGTTTTTCATCATTCTTTGGAGGAAATAAAACAAAAGTAGTAGTAGTCAATACCAAAATTACTTACCGCCCTATGGCGTAATATACGACTTACCGCCCTAGGGCGTAATATACGATTTACCGCCCGGTTTTCTAGCATGTACCTAAATCCTTAAAGTGTGATAAAAATTACTTACCGCCCTAGGGCGTAATTTACGACTTACCGCCCTTTTTTCCAGCATGTAAACCCTTGTTTACGAGCAAAGTGTGATGAAAATACTAGAATGACTTACGGAAGGTGCATAAGGCGGGGAAGCTCGGGTCAGGGCGAGAGCGCTGCGGGCAGGCAGACGCGGGCGCGCCCGGGGTCCACAGCGCGCCGCCGGGGCCGCGCGGGGCGAAGTTGCACACTAGTCTCGTTACCGTGCGCAGGCGACCGTCTATGTCCGTCTATGCATGTAATCAATGTATAAACTGTAATTTTATTTACAGCCTTTTTAATCACTACGGCTGAAGTCATGAATGAGGTGAGACTGGATAAAAAGATCAGCGTTGTCGTACTTGTAAATTCTGAGTAGACTTAAATTTTGCAACCAGGATACCATTTACATACATTTTATTAACTTTAAGTATACGTTAAAATATCCGTATTGATGTGTTATATTGGTTTGCAATGTAATTATGAATGTATAAAAAAATTGATTTAAATATCTGTCCAGTAAGATTAAAAATTTCTAAAAAAAAAATTAAATTGAAATTCCGTCTATCGTCATTCCTAAATATAATATATGACTGACCATGAACCGACTCCTCGCGCAGCCCACCAGGTACGCGTGCGCCCACATCATCTGCTCAAAGTCCGAGGAGGACTTCTTGTTATACCTACCAAATAGTTAACTACTTCGATTACTTACGCCCTTAGCACACCAGCGCGGCGAACCGCGAAGCAATGCCAAATTCATACATATCTATCCTCCTGACTACCAGCATTCATAATCTGTCAGTTGAATTTAAGTTCACTTTTTATTGAAGTTTATGAACTATGTATAAGACATTGGAACTCAGGAGGCTATACCGATTCCCTTATTTAAAAAAAATATCAATGTTTAAAATAGACTGATGCACATTTTGTATGGCTATGGTATCTAAGTTGTTGTCAATGTTTTGTCTCAAATACAAAATGACAAAACGGTCGTGACACTTTGTGGCACGTGCCGTTTGTTCATATTTTGTTTAGAACTGTAAGTAATCTTAGACATACCTATCAATATGAGAGCTGCAATACAATATTTACACATCTAATCGGGAACTTTATCCACTTCACCACGATATCGATACGGCTAGACAAAGCACTTTTCTCTACATTCACAATCAGATATCTCCTCCGCTATGACTCTGTGTTATCAACTTATCAAGCTTATGAAGGCTATAAATAATATGGCTTACACGCTTTGCATAAAGTGAGTAGCCCGGTACTGCCTCCCCTGTAGGAACCACATGTCCACCATGGACTCCGGTCGCAAGCCAGGGGCCTCGCCCACCACCGAAGCCACACACTGACCTACAGTTATCGCGTCTGAAAACAATGTCTTATTAACGTTACAAAACCAATAAGAAACTAGTCTCCAACCCACATTAGAGCGCTAGGAATCAAGCGAGAGAGTGAACAGCGCGTGGACTGGAGATCGAATAGTCTCACTAATTTCTGCAAAAATGTATGGCTTGAAAACTAAACGCCTTAGAACTACGCGCGATGCGCGACGGTCATCCCGAGGCAATAAGTAGGTACTTTTAACTGCGGGGTGTAATCACGCAGTGCACTGAACCTGACCTAGTGCTCCATAGCATTGAGCCCGGTCCGCCCAGTTCTGTCCCTCGACGTGCCAACTCCTGACTTGACTTACACAGATCTCTGCACGCGTCGAGTAGCTCCGGGTAGCCAGGAGGCTGGCACTGGTCTGCCCAGATCTGCGCTTCGCGAGCCAGCTCTTCCACCCAACGCTGTAAATTATCAGAGAAAAATACTGCACTATCCTAATACCAATCAAAATCCGCCCCTTAAAGTTCACGTCTTTCAGAACTTTGTCGAGCTAACGACAATAACTTGGTCACCCAACCAAACGTCATCCATTGGTAAACTTCTTTTCCTCAAGATTAGCAAGAATAAGCACTGGACTGGGTCAGAGACCTAGGCAACATGCACTATGCCGAGACCTAGGTAGTGCTTTGAATGTGGAACTAGCCCTCCTACACTCGACTCAGGAGCTAGAGTAGGTACGTTGTTGGTACTGGATAACTGTTCCAACGCACAGAGTAACGTAACTACAGTTTATTTGAATCGCCATTTTTTTTCTCCCTGGCGCTCGCGGCCTCCTATTGGCTGTCGCTCCAAAACGCGCGCCATAGGGAGAGCGCGGACGCCGAGTTTTCCGTTGTGGCAACACGCCACACCGAGTATGCGTCTAGCGTTTTTGATTATACGACCATCACTCACTCCTAAATACTCACCAGCCTGAGCATGTTGCTGGCAGGGGGTAGGTGCTCTACTTTGCCTTGCGCTGCCTCGCTCCGCCTGTGGTTCATGCGGGCGACGACCCGCGCCTTCTCTTCGCCCGAGAGACGGTCGTCGATGTAGCCGGAGCATGTTGGGCTTGGGCCGTCCTAGACACGAAACATTCAAACAGTCACGTGCTTTGCGGCAATATGAAAATCACTTTGTAGCGAGGTTGCGGCCTATATTTAGGCGTACCCCCTTTAGGCCCACATTTCGTTATCGTTCCGGTAGCAAACAGGCTGTAAAGAGCTTATACCTACAGCCATTATAACTCTAATTTAAGCTGTATAACGGTCGTTCTTATGCATGCACTGTGTGCTAGTTGGGTTTACTTGGTAGGTAACTTATTTCCTAACCATCTGTTAGTTGTTGATCTTGGTCAGGCTCCGACTTCTGTTATCCATAGCCACTCAATTGCTTCGAATTTTGAGTTGGACTCTATTTATATAATAAAATAAGAGCGGTGACAGGTAGGCGTAGTTACCAAAAGCAATCTAGTGGCTAAAGCGTACAACTTTTATTCAACTGAGCGACGCAAAGTTGCTGTGGTTATAAATGCCCAATGTCATGAAATAGAAATAGGTACATAATTCAGTGAATAAAGGATTTTGACCTTACAAACGGTCCGGTAGTTTTGAATTTTTGATATGTTGTCTAGGATGGTTAGTCAGTGTTTAAAATGCAAAATGCACAATTCCCCCCCCCCTCCGCGCCCGCCGCCATATTGAAAAAACCGGCACTCTCTTCATATTTTTGCTCATATCTTTCTTTAGGAGCATTTTAGCTAGAAGAATGCTTCGACAATGTTATAGAAAGTTAAATTTACTACATTTTCCATTTTATATTTTGTTTCTAGGACAGATAGTTACGGAGATATGCACATTTAAAAAAACTTAAGAAATTGCAATTTCCAACTCAAAAACAAACTTCTGGATTATATCTTCGTTTAGGAGCATTTTAGCTAGAACAGTGCTTGGGCAATTTTGTAGAGAATTAAATTTACTATAATTTACATTTCAAATTTTGTTTCTAGGACAGACAATTACGGAGATATGTAAAAAATAAAGTCACATTTTCCGAAAATGTATGTAAAAATGGACATGAGTTTTATAAGCAATTATATTTCCTACTTGTTTCAATTTGTCCTAGACGAGTCCGTAACTGAATGACAGCGTTCTAAACCAAAAATTTTGAGAAATTTTCGGAAAATTCGACTTTTCCTGTTTTTTAAATGTGCATATCTCCGTAACTAACCGTCCTTGAAACAAAATTTGAAGTGTAAATTATAGTAAATTTAGTTCTCTACAACATTGCCCAAGCTTTGTTGTAGCTAAAATGCTCCTAAACGAAGATATAATCCAGAAGTTTGTTTTTCAATAGGAAATTGCGATTTTTTACGTTTTTTTAAATGTGGATATCTCCGTAACTATCTGTCCTAGAAAAAAATATAAAATGGAGAATGTAGTAAATTTAACTCTCTATAACATTGTCTAAGCTTTCTTCTAGCTAAAATGCTCCTAAAGGAAGATATGAGCAAAAATATGAAGAAAGTGCCGGTTTTTTCAATATGGCGGCGGGCGCGGAGGGGGGGAAATTGTGCATTTTGCATTTTAAGCACTGACTAACTATCCTAGATAACATATCAAAAATTCAAAACTACCGGACCGTTTGTAAGGTCACACATAGTACTTTAGTCTCTATTCACCGTATTAACAGGCGAGATGCTAAAAAAATATATATCGCATCCGCTCTTAGGACATATCCTAAGCTCGGGAAAATTTAGTTTTTAAGTTTTTTATAATGGTGGTGCAACTTTTTCGCTGCAATAAATGTGTTTTCTTTCTTTCTTTCAGTTATTATACTTATTAAACTTAGTATTATACTTACAGGAAACTGACAAAACGTGTGAGAGTCGGTCTTCCCGCACATAGCTGCCCCACAATAGTTGACCGAAGCTTCACAGAAAGATAAGAATAGAGGTAGAACGGACGCGACCAAAACAGACCGGAACATAGTCGCTACCGCCCCTTTTCAAACATGCTTCAGCATTTTAGACACGATTTAACACGTGGATGTTTATTGCTATTTACGATTTTGACGATAGAACATTGGACAGACGTCAGCCGGTGGCAGTTTATGAGAAAGCAAAGAGTATACGCACAATGGTTATGGTAAGTTGGTACTTATTTGGGTAACCTACTTCTCCCAGCTACGTACGATACAAAAGAGTAGCAATCAAAAACTGGCAATACTGTATTGTTGTCACTTTCTAACCGGTTTTAGAAAACGGGACGACACTACAGTATTGCTACTTTTTAGGGTTCCGTACCCAAAGGGTAAAAACGGGACCATATTACTGAGACTTCGCTGTCCGTCCGTCCGTCCGTCTGTCACCAGGCTGTATCTCAACAACGGTGACAGCTAGACAGTTGAAATTTTCACAGATGATATATTTCTATTGCCGCTATAACAACAAATACTAAAAATAAAATAAAATAAATATTTAAGGGGGGCTCCCATACAACAAACTTGTTATAGATTATATATATGTATAGGTACGGAACCCTTCATGCGCGAGTCGGGCTCGCACTTGCCCAATTTTTAATTTCTACGCTTTTTTGTCGGACTGTATGTTCCAGCAAATCTGCAACACGTGACTTTTTGTCGAGCGAGACCTCGCCGCTCAGTAGCCGCTGTGGTGGGATGCATCTCCACTGAAGTGGGGCGGAGCGGGGCGGAGTCGTGCAGAATCGACCAATCTCAAAAGTGAAGTGGAGCTAAGATACAGATTTCAACTCAGGTTTTTTTTAGGTGATTGGTCTATTCCGCACGTCTGCTCCGCCTCGCTTCAATGAATGAATGAATGAATGAATGAATGAATGAATGAATGAATGAATGAATGAATGAATGAATGAATGAATAAATGAATGAATGAATGAATTAATGAATGAATGAATAATATTTATTTCAGATTAAAGACTGGAACTTCAATGGAGATCCACTCTTATGCTAGCTCATAAACAGCTCATAAATCGATTATTTATTTTAACCATTTTTGTATTAGTGACGACAAAGGCGTTTATTCGTCACTTCCCTTTTACCCAAAAACTGAACTACACAGAGTGAGTACGCATAAAATAAAACAACCAATACACAACATTCGTCTATATTTTTATCACATAAATAAATACAATTTAATAACAACAGCCATATTAAGAAATATTAATATACAAAGATAAAAATTGTGATACCAAAAACAGCTAAGTATAGTCCGAAGTGCATTCTGCCATACAATCATGTGTATGACGGAGATGCCACGACTTTGAGCGACCAGCGGCGCGGCGAGCGGTCGAGCGAGAGATCCGAGCGCGGCTACACGAGTGAGCGAGACACATGTACCTGCGCCGCTGCCGCGCAAAGTCTCTGTGACTAGCCGTATGTAATTCGTTGTGATCAGAGTGGAAGGGTAATTTCATTACCTGATGATTTAAACATGATTCCAAGTCACCTTGTAACTCATACTCATACCCCGGCATTTTGGGAGCACCAATGTTTGACATTAGGCAAAGAGTAGGTAAAACTGAAAGTACTATTGAGAAAATATTTTAGAAACTATACCACCTTATGACTTAATCCGTCATGATAATTTGGTACTTATTTAGAAATGAAAAGGTTTATCATTATCAACCTATATAAAAACGTGTAAGAGCGGTGGTAGCCTAGTGGTTAGGGCATGCGACTTTCAATCCGGAGGTCGCGGGTTCGAACCTGGCCCGTACCAATGAGTTTTTCGGAACTTATGTACGGAATGTCATTTGATATTTACCACTCGCTTTTCGGTGAAGGAAAACATCGTGAGGAAACCACCTAAGCCCAAATAAGGCCTAGTTTCCCCTCTGGGTTGGAAGGTCAGATGGCAGTCGCTTGCGTAAAAACTAGTGCCTACGCCACATCTTGGGATTTAGGTAGCCGACCCCGATAGAGAATTCATTCTCAAAAAATGGGACAAAGGCTAGGAGGATGATGATAAAAACGTGTATCTCAACCTCTACTACTCGCAAAGTTGGCCGAGGTTAGGCAAATATGACAATGTGCAGAAACTCGTACTACGGCCAACTTCGCGATAGTGTGCCGAACCGAGATACTCGCTAACAAGTCTGAAAGGGACAAATACGTTGCATCGGCGATGCAAAGGAACATACTGGCCCTACTAAAGTGTTGTACGGGTTAAATGATATGGTATTATAGCGAAGAACTTTTCAGGGAAGCAAGTATTGTGAAGGCACAATATGAACGTTTTGAGTATGAACAATCTATTCATCTCTATTCTTTGTTAAAAAGTATTCGTAATCCCAAAACACCGGGCCATGCTTATGACGTAGAAATGACGTCTTACAAATTTAGTGTTTTAAACTACTTAAAAAAACAGAAACGAACGAATTAACAAGCATTTAATAGGTAGTTTAAATTTGTGAAGCATGTTTCAATATTTTTTCATGTGAAAACACCACATTTTTTTATTAAACCATTAATACAAAGATCAAAGCACAAATAAAAATTAAACCTGGCTACGGGGTCAAGCCTTTCAAATAAACAATGCAGAGATCAACACATAAAGCAAATGTGTAAAATCGAAAGGTCTCCTAGCGTTGGGGTGGTGGAGTGGTTGACACACTGGACCGGTAATCCAGAGGTACCGGGTTTGATACCCGGTCTCTTCCACCAGGTTACGCATTTCAATGTTTCTTTGTGCGTTGATTTTACTTTCAATGGATCAAATCAAAGCAAGAGTTTTTAGCACAATCACAATTTCAATTTATTATGCAATTAAATTTACATTTATTAAAAGACGATAAATAGTTACGACTCACAAATTAAATAAAGATTATTGCTTAAATGATCACTTTGTTGAAAAAAACATTTCAGGGTACAGTCGAGTTCATTTACATCTACACATTTACGAGAACAAAAATATCTGAACACGACTTTATGCTCCTGACAATAGGGTCGTGTTCAGATATTTTTGTTCTCGTAAGCGTGTAGATGTAAATGAACTCGACTGTACATACAAGTACTTATTAAATTATTATTTTTTACCTACCTAAAATGAAATTAAAAAAAACCGCTACTAGAATAGGAATTGTATATTGTAATAAAAACAAGCTCCAGTATCAAAGATTTGGCCAAAGACTCCTAAACTAATTTAAATTTTACTTAAAGGTATGTAAGTCCATCTTGTATGTAGTAGTGTACAGAATTCAAATCCACTATGTCACTATATAAAACTTATATGTTATATGGAAGGTTTTGCTACTACAGCCAGCAGCAAAAGTTGAAATATGAACATGAACTCTGTTATCTACAGAATAAGGGTTGTACAGATCATTGTGCGCGTGTTATAGTGCTTAGTTACATTTGTTGCTGTCTGTACATTAATGAGGTACCTTTCCTCAATGTTTGTACTTATAATGTAAGTAGAATTGAAGGTAACTTAAGTACATATTATCATTTATACATTGAAGGTATGTGACGATGAACAAAATAAATACAAAGCGGCATGAGACCTCTATAAATTATATTTTTTCTATACTTACACTGTTAATTCAAGTAAATTATATACAAAGTAAGGACAAACTTAGTATTATAATAATAAGAACCGACATAAATCTGCCGTCCATCAACGACATAAAATCAGTAAATACAGATTTCCAGTTGGAAATGGATTACCTCATATTTGAAGTGGATTTTAATCACAAAAAATAACCAACGTCCACAGTAAAAAAAAGAATTTCTCAAATCGGAACATACCTACATAAAAAAAACGAACACCCCGACGAACAGAAAACCTGACCCATTTTTTGATGTCGGTTGTAAAAGGAATGTATAGTTTGTAATTTGAAGATAAGACTCCCAAAGATTAGAAAAGTAATTGAATTAACCTATGAAGGATTGCCTTATCAAAGTTTCATCACCCCCCATCAACGTAAGCACAAGGATCCAAAAATCTATAGGTACAGTCAACCAATTTGATTCCTAGGCCATTTCGTACCATGTCGCAGTAAACGTCAATATGAAAGCCGCTTGAAATCTCATACCATTGTCATTGTGACAAGGTTCTATAGTGGCTTAGAAATCAAATTGGTTGACTGTACAATTTCTACGTTGCCATTTGGGTCTCAGGTTTGTATGTAATGGAAAAGCAAAACTCTTGTGCCCCTTGCAATCAATCTTATGAGATTATAATCAATCTTAGCAAAGAGGGTCCGAAGAAATCGTTATTCTATTAGCCATTATCCCTTTAAGTTGCTTTAAGGAAAATGTCGAACGGAAGTAACATTAATTCGAAAAAAATGTATCATAAAAAAATATTATCCGGAATGTAATGTGCGCTGATAAAACAGGTTGCTATTTACTGCCGTAGTGTGGGGTTAAAAAAATCTCAGGGCAAGCCGGTACCGATTTAGATTACTCTTTAGGGTTCCGTAGCCAAAGCGTAAAAATGGGACCCACTTGGTGATAGACAGACGGGCAGTGGCGTATACACTGCCCGTCTGTCTATCACCAAGCTGTTTCTCGTGAACGGTAATAGTTAGACAGTTGAAATTTTCACAGATGATGCCGCTATAACAACGAATACTAAAAACAGAATAAAATACATATCCTCCCCATACATAGACTCCCATACAACATACGTAATCGTTTGCGTTAACTTTGCACCTCATCTGTATCCAGCGCCATACATACCAGGTGCAAACTTAACTTAACTTAACTTAACCCGGCCGTTTAAGATGGGAAGTGTTTGTACGGAGCCCTCGGTGCGCAGGTCTGACTCGCACTTGCTCAGTATTTTATTTGATGGTACGGAACCCTTCGTGCGCGAGCCCGCCTCGCATATGGCCGGTTTTTTTCCAATAACAATAGGCAACAGTTTCTAAACCGGGTAAGCCAGTGGGGGTCGTGTTCTATGGCCGCCCAGCCACTGGAATGACGTCAGCCACAGCTTACTATAGCTTGTCCTCTGGCTTGGGCAGGTAGTACATGGAGTACTGGAGTGACGTCAGCCACAGCTTACTACAGCTTGTCCTCTGGCTTGGGCAGGTAGTACATGGAGTACTGGAGTGACGTCAGCCACAGCTTACTACAGCTTGTCCTCTGGCTTGGGCAGGTAGTACATGGAGTACTGGAGTGACGTCAGCTACACAGCTTACTACAGCTTGTCCTCTGGCTTGGGCAGGTAGTACATGGAGTACTGGAGTGACGTCAGCTACACAGCTTACTACAGCTTGTCCTCTGGCGTGGGCAGGTAGTACATGGAGTACTGGAGTGACGTCAGCTACACAGCTTACTACAGCTTGTCCTCTGGCGTGGGCAGGTAGTACATGGAGTACTGGAGTGACGTCAGCTACACAGCTTACTACAGCTTGTCCTCTGGCGTGGGCAGGTAGTACATGGAGTACTGGAGTGACGTCAGCTACACAGCTTACTACAGCTTGTCCTCTGGCGTGGGCAGGTAGTACATGGAGTACTGGAGTGACGTCAGCTACACAGCTTACTACAGCTTGTCCTCTGGCGTGGGCAGGTAGTACATGGAGTACTGGAGTGACGTCAGCTACACAGCTTACTACAGCTTGTCCTCTGGCGTGGGCAGGTAGTACATGGAGTCGATGAAGTACTTGGTGATGTCGGACACCAGGCTGCGGTCCGAGATCTCCTGCGCCACGCCGTAGATCGCCATCTGGAATTATTCATTACATTATTCAAAGATCAAAGCACAAAGAAACATTGAAATGCGTAACCTGGCAGAAGAAACCGAGAATCGAACCCGATGCCTTTGGATTACCGGTCCGACGTTAACATTTCCACCACCCTAACGCCAAATAACTAATCGGAGCTGGACGGAAAAATATCTAGTGAAGAGGTCTTGAATAGGATAGAAAAGGACACTAACACTAACGGGAAGAGGAAATATGACAGGGCATCTGCTAAGACATGATTTTTTCTTCAAAAATATCATAGAAGGAAAAATCAAGGGAAAGCCAAGACGAAATTACTTTGAGCAATAAACGAAAAGTTTAAAGTCATCTCTTACCAAGAAGTCAAGAAAGAAACGGCCAAAGAAGGAAAAAAAAAGAAGGAAGTCAAGAAAGAAACGGCCGGCGATTGCTACACCGACAATAGTGCCGCTTAAATTGAAGAAGAAAGAATAATTTTTCTAACCCTACCTTTACACTACTCGCGAAGTTAACCGAAGTTGGCCGAAGTAGTGGCACACTATCATATTCGCCCAACCTTGGCCAACTTTACGAATAGTGGGGAGCAGTGGAGCTAGGGTAAGTTTTACTTACACCACATGAACCGTATAGTTGTCTATAATGGAATAAATAAATAAACAGCTTGGTAGGGATGTAGCGTGTTACCTTCCCCTGCACTGGGCCGGAGCAGTCCCTCAGACAGTCGCGCGCCGTGTCGCGCACGTCACGCAGTGTGGATGTAGTGTGTGTTACCTTCCCCTGCACTGGGCCGGAGCAGTCCCTCAGACAGTCGCGCGCCGTGTCGCGCACGTCACGCAGTGTGGATGTAGTGTGTGTTACCTTCCCCTGCACTGGGCCGGAGCAGTCCCTCAGACAGTCGCGCGCCGTGTCGCGCACGTCACGCAGTGTGGATGTAGTGTGTGTTACCTTCCCCTGCACTGGGCCGGAGCAGTCCCTCAGACAGTCGCGCGCCGTGTCGCGCACGTCACGCAGTGTGGATGTAGTGTGTGTTACCTTCCCCTGCACTGGGCCGGAGCAGTCCCTCAGACAGTCGCGCGCCGTGTCGCGCACGTCACGCAGTGTGGATGTAGTGTGTGTTACCTTCCCCTGCACTGGGCCGGAGCAGTCCCTCAGACAGTCGCGCGCCGTGTCGCGCACGTCACGCAGTGTGGATGTAGTGTGTGTTACCTTCCCCTGCACTGGGCCGGAGCAGTCCCTCAGACAGTCGCGCGCCGTGTCGCGCACGTCACGCAGTGTGGATGTAGTGTGTGTTACCTTCCCCTGCACTGGGCCGGAGCAGTCCCTCAGACAGTCGCGCGCCGTGTCGCGCACGTCACGCAGTGTGGAT
Organism: Apotomis betuletana; assembly: GCA_932273695.1. Classification (NCBI taxonomy): domain Eukaryota; kingdom Metazoa; phylum Arthropoda; class Insecta; order Lepidoptera; family Tortricidae; genus Apotomis; species Apotomis betuletana. The sequence goes on from OW026306.1 coordinate 24,679,239, forward strand.
GTAGTGTGTGTTACCTTCCCCTGCACTGGGCCGGAGCAGTCCCTCAGACAGTCGCGCGCCGTGTCGCGCACGTCACGCAGTGTGGATGTAGTGTGTGTTACCTTCCCCTGCACTGGGCCGGAGCAGTCCCTCAGACAGTCGCGCGCCGTGTCGCGCACGTCACGCAGTGTGGATGTAGTGTGTGTTACCTTCCCCTGCACTGGGCCGGAGCAGTCCCTCAGACAGTCGCGCGCCGTGTCGCGCACGTCACGCAGTGTGGATGTAGTGTGTGTTACCTTCCCCTGCACTGGGCCGGAGCAGTCCCTCAGACAGTCGCGCGCCGTGTCGCGCACGTCACGCAGTGTGGATGTAGTGTGTGTTACCTTCCCCTGCACTGGGCCGGAGCAGTCCCTCAGACAGTCGCGCGCCGTGTCGCGCACGTCACGCAGTGTGGATGTAGTGTGTGTTACCTTCCCCTGCACTGGGCCGGAGCAGTCCCTCAGACAGTCGCGCGCCGTGTCGCGCACGTCACGCAGTGTGGATGTAGTGTGTGTTACCTTCCCCTGCACTGGGCCGGAGCAGTCCCTCAGACAGTCGCGCGCCGTGTCGCGCACGTCACGCAGTGTGGATGTAGTGTGTGTTACCTTCCCCTGCACTGGGCCGGAGCAGTCCCTCAGACAGTCGCGCGCCGTGTCGCGCACGTCACGCAGTGTGGATGTAGTGTGTGTTACCTTCCCCTGCACTGGGCCGGAGCAGTCCCTCAGACAGTCGCGCGCCGTGTCGCGCACGTCACGCAGTGTGGATGTAGTGTGTGTTACCTTCCCCTGCACTGGGCCGGAGCAGTCCCTCAGACAGTCGCGCGCCGTGTCGCGCACGTCACGCAGTGTGGATGTAGTGTGTGTTACCTTCCCCTGCACTGGGCCGGAGCAGTCCCTCAGACAGTCGCGCGCCGTGTCGCGCACGTCACGCAGTGTGGATGTAGTGTGTGTTACCTTCCCCTGCACTGGGCCGGAGCAGTCCCTCAGACAGTCGCGCGCCGTGTCGCGCACGTCACGCAGTGTGGATGTAGTGTGTGTTACCTTCCCCTGCACTGGGCCGGAGCAGTCCCTCAGACAGTCGCGCGCCGTGTCGCGCACGTCACGCAGTGTGGATGTAGTCTGTGTTACCTTCCCCTGCACTGGGCCGGAGCAGTCCCTCAGACAGTCGCGCGCCGTGTCGCGCACGTCACGCAGTGTGGATGTAGTGTGTGTTACCTTCCCCTGCACTGGGCCGGAGCAGTCCCTCAGACAGTCGCGCGCCGTGTCGCGCACGTCACGCAGTGTGGATGTAGTGTGTGTTACCTTCCCCTGCACTGGGCCGGAGCAGTCCCTCAGACAGTCGCGCGCCGTGTCGCGCACGTCACGCAGTGTGGATGTAGTGTGTGTTACCTTCCCCTGCACTGGGCCGGAGCAGTCCCTCAGACAGTCGCGCGCCGTGTCGCGCACGTCACGCAGTGTGGATGTAGTCTGTGTTACCTTCCCCTGCACTGGGCCGGAGCAGTCCCTCAGACAGTCGCGCGCCGTGTCGCGCACGTCACGCAGTGTGGATGTAGTGTGTGTTACCTTCCCCTGCACTGGGCCGGAGCAGTCCCTCAGACAGTCGCGCGCCGTGTCGCGCACGTCACGCAGTGTGGATGTAGTCTGTGTTACCTTCCCCTGCACTGGGCCGGAGCAGTCCCTCAGACAGTCGCGCGCCGTGTCGCGCACGTCCTCCACGAAGCGCGCCGCCACGCCCGGCTGCGTGTGCGCGTGCGTCACGCAGATGTGGATGCTGCAACACGGACGTCATGTACACCACCACACAAAAAATTAGGCTTTTCAAAGAGTTTTTGAGCAGGGAACTTGTTTCGCCGAACGCATCATTTGATTCCACCGAATGTTCGATTCGATGAATTATCATTTGTCCGAATCTTAAAGGGGCTTCTAAACGGGCATGTTTTAGTGCAATTTGTGGCCGGCCATTATTTGCATCTGACTCTAACGTAGGGTGTCAGAGAAGGACGGCTATAGTTGCCGGCCACAAATTGCAGTAAAATATGGCCCGTTTAGAAGCTGCATTATACGCATTATATTGTATAGCCGAGCTTTAATTGACTTCAAACTCATCATTTTAAAATAAAGAATTGCTGCCAGAATAGTAAGCTAGGTTAGGTTAGTACTGCGATCGCGAACAGAAGACAACTACTGCCTGAAAAGTAGGTTTTCGGCATTAAAAAGTTATTCGTAAAAATCATACGACGAAATTCGGTAAAAAGTATTCAGCATAAAGAAATAGGCTAGTTGAGTCATGTTATATTGTACTAGCTGTTGCCCGCGACTTCGTCCGCGTGGAACCTTTATCTTGAAAATTTTACATCTTTATTATTTTCAGATCTAAATAATGTTGAAATTGCTAAACGTGCTTTTTTTGCAATTGTTTACGAAATAGTAACGAACCCTTCGTACGCGAGTCCGCCTTGCTCTTGGCCTTTTTTTACTTTTTTTTCGGCTAATTTGCTCCAATTACGCGGTATCAGTATAAAATCAGGTAAAGCCTGACCAGAAATATATGAGGATGCGCCATATTGCGGAATTTCACTGGAACTAATTTCTTACACTAGCAATGATTTTATGACGGTTTGTCAACAATGTCAATGTCATTCGTGATTGTTTCTTTAAAAGGCAAATATTTTAAATTATCAGAAGAAAATGCCGGAAACCATTCATAGTCGTGAACGTAAGATTATAAAGTTTACTACACGAAAAACCGTCAGGAATAGAGTGCATTTCATTAAATGATATTACTAGATTAACATAGTGGAACTGACAGATATTTAAACTAATGTCATTATACTGGGTTGTGATTGGTTGCAAAATTGTTGCCATAAAAATCTTATAAATAGCGCCCTTTTGACAATCCTCATATAGTTCTGGTCAGGCTTTACATCTACGAACGAATAGCTTTACTAAATTCGATGAGTTTAAGAACGACGTTTATAAATTCTTTGATTCGAATAATAATGCCTTTACACAAAGTTTCAAGTACCGCACTCAAAAAAAATGTTTGATCTACATACAAATTTTCAACCCCTTTTCAACACCTTCAGGGCTTAATTTTCAAAAACGCTGAAATGAGTTTTCTTATCTTTTAATAAAATAGGTACCTTTTTACAATGTTTCTAGTTCCTAACTTAATATACAACTTATACCCGATACAACCTTTCATCCTCTTTTTAACCCCCTTGGGGGTAGAATTTTCAAAACCGCTGAATGTACATTTCTTGTATTCTAATTATATGCCTCTATAAAAATTATAAAAACGGTATAAACTCACGTAAAAATTTTTACGTGAGTTTATACCGTTTTTATAATTAGTAAAGATGTCTCACGATAGTTTTAATAACATTATCCTCTATAAAAAGTTTAAAATCCCGCAATCAAAAAAAATTTTGATCTTCATACAAATTTTCAACCCCTTTTTCACCACCTTCGGGGCTGAATTTTCAAAACGCTGAAATGACTTTTCTTGTATTTTAATAATATGCTTTTATATGGAGTTTCGAGTCCCGCACTCAAAAAAATTTTTGATCTGCATACAAATTTTTAACCCCATTTTCACCACCTTCGGGGCTGAATTTTCAAAAACGCTGAAATTACTTTTTTATAAGTATTTTTATAATATGCTTTTATATAAAGTTACAAGTCCCGCACTCAAAAAAATGTTTGTGGTCGTACATACTTTCAACCCCTTTTTAACCCTCTTAGGGGATCAATTTTCAAAAACGCTGAAATTAGTTTTCTTTTATTTTATTTTAATACCTTTTTACGAAGTTTCCTAGCTTAAAATTAAATTTGAACCCCAAGACAAACTTTCATCCCCCTTTTAACCCCCTTAGAGGTTGAATTTTTTATAACGATCAATTATTGCTATATATATAGATTAAACTAATAATAAAAAAAAATCAGTACATAAAAGCAGAAGATGGCTGAAAAAATTGAATCTGAAAGTATGGATTTTATTCTGTATTTTGAAATGCTTAAAACGCTGTCCGCCATTTTTGCTCATGATAGTGACACACAGTGACGTAACCGGCCCCGTAAAGAAAACTGAAGGGCTATTCCGACGACTCCGAATAGTGCCGTCCCTCTTGATCTGCTGTCAAAGTAGATTTGAGTGAGCGGGACGGCAATATACGCCAGTCGAATTTCGAACATCGGAGTGTATTTACGCAGTATTCGACGTCACACCACAGATAAGCCAAAGGCAAAAATGGCGGACGGCGTTTTTGTCTGTTCATGACATTTCAATTTTCAATTAATAAAATTTGTCTTTCTAGCTCTCACAAAAATACAGTATATATATTTTTTAAAGCTAGTAAGATCATTATGAACCATTTCAAATATATTTGCAAAAATGGGTCAACTAGCATATTATGCTTGTAAACTATTATGTGTATATGTATGTATGATTTTACGATATAGAATTATGACAGCAAAATATGCCTAAACTAGGGGAACCATTTTACGACAAACTTTAAAAGTTGTGGACTAATTTGTGTCGGTCAAAAAATTGATTCCCCCAATCACTCCCTAAATTTAGAACCGTCAAATCTGTAGGCATAAATCGACACCCCAACCCAAAGTGATACAGGCCTGCCCAGACTATGTTAAGTTTCAATGAAGTGTCGGACTCACCCCGAAGGAAACTGCAACGCGTTGAGACTCCAGCCCTTCTTGTGCAACAGCTCCGCCATCTTGAATATGTCGAACTTGTCCGAGCCGAAGGCGATGACCGAAGTGGCGGGCTTGCCAAAGATGTAGATGCCTTCTATAGTTCGTAGTCTGGAAGATTAAATTTTATTAGACCTTCGCAATAGAGATATTTCTTGACAATCAAATCAGCTACTTTTATTATGAAATTTCAAAACGCCTGAAATATAAAAATAAGATAAACACAAACTATGACGTCACTTTCCTGTTTGAACGTACGTACGTATTGATCATATTTCAATAGTATTTGCAAATTTTAATATATTCAAATTGTCCCGTGTATATTTTTGGACATAATTTTTAATGGGTAATTTATATTAACATTAGAATACTAGTTTATATAAGTATGTTAGCATTTAATTTCGTCAACAGAAAAGTGTTAACGATTAAATCGCTACCATCATTCTTTTTTTTTAAAGATTTCCTTCGATCCATTTTTTTATTGGAATCAAATATCTATATCTGGTAATTTCAGAGTTTAGCTGTGCGACATACACAACATAGTGATCAAAGTAAGAAGTGTCCCTAACGGCCCAGCCACGACTTCGCGCGCGACCGCGACCAGCGGCAGTGGTGAGTGGCAAAAACAAAATCATAGCAAAGTAGAAAGCATGCGACGGACCGCCGCGCGCAGTGCCGCGCTTTTTGATGAGCGAAGCGAAAGATGCCACGACTTCAGAGCCGCTTGCTGCGGCGGGCGCGCACTACTCGCGCGGTGTGCGTGGCGCGCCAACCGCCCCAACCGCCGCTAACACCAACTCGTGGCAGGGCCGTAAAGTGCGAATATACAATGTTTATTAGTTCATGTTCCAACGGTAGCGGCAAAGAGCATATGCTCTTTGCCGCTATTAAATCACTGTAATTATATAATATTGTTGTGATTATATAATCACTACGTTTTAAGAGTCGGCACTTTCATACAAGCCGCTAATCGGAATTATGAAAGCCTTTTGTACCAACCTAACAACTTAAAACAGTAGTACCAACATAGTAAAATCCAATTCTACTACGAGTATGTTGGTACCAATGTTGTTAGGGCTTGACAAATACGAATCATACTTTTCTATCGATATCGATAAATATTCGATATTCGTGGTTGCGTAGGTTTGCAAGCAGTTTTTTTTTGTAATGCAAAAAACGACCAACATGATTAATTGATTAAAATACAAGTCACTTTGACAAATAAATATGCTGGTCGCTTCCTGCATAACTTTGGTCAATTTTAGTGCTGGTTTTACGAAAATAAATATATGCCTTAAAAATTGTTCATTTATTTGACATAACCTAGGTATATGAACAGTTTATCATTGGTTTTTGTTTTCAAGCAACATATTAGGTAGTAAACATAAAGTCGGTTGACCTAGGACCTGTAAAAGAAACGCTTTATGAGATTTTCACATTTTCATTTAACTTTCTAATCGGTAAATACGCCAAGTCCTCATTGCCTGTTAACTTCACCCATAAACGGCACCTAAAAATAAAACAACAAATGTTATCGATAATTTGTTCACATCACTATGTTATTGCTTGCTTAAAGATTAGATTTTTGAGAAAATACATTATTTTACGTATTTACCTGATATCTACTACAATCTGAGTAAAACAGCTAACAAATACGATATATATATAAAGTAAATTGGCACTGAAATACAGTTTTACCTGATCGGGTCAAGCGGAAATCTTGCTAAAATATACCAGAATCTTTTTTTCTGACACTCTCAATGCCACAAACTTCACACTTTCTTGTACATTTCCCTGGCATTATTCTTATAAAATACTGACACACTACTACAACATGCTTATTAATAATTTTGTAACAACAAACCAAACAACAAGAAAATTTTATTCCACCATAGATTTTTACAACTTGCGTCAAATTGAGGGTTGTATGACATTTGTTATTGCGCCTTAATCAAATAGACTTTATGAGACTTGTTACGCAAAGGAATCGGTTGTCGTTTTAATTTAGTAGAATTATTTTTATATTTCAATGTTGGTACTAAAGGCTTTCATAATTCAGTTTTGTATGGAGTGTCGCTGGACTGGGTAGCGGTACTCACTCGGCCTCGATGTACTTGGCGATGCGCATGATTTCGTCCGTCATCTGCACGTATCGGGCTTTGCCCACGAACATCATGGTGGCCCAGCACGCGGCGATCAGCCCTCCCGCCCTACTGCCTGAGGTTCAAGGAGAAAAACATACTTTATTAAACGTCTTTAATAATTGAGGTTTTCAGTTCGTCGAGATGCATGTTTTTAGATCATTTGTATACCTGTCGACCCACAATTAAATTAGTAATAATTGACAACATTTAAAAAAAACGGTACAGCACTACCGACCCCGTACTGGAACACACTACACACAGTGACGTACCGTTGACGGTCGGCGAGCCGTAGACGCCGCCGGGCCACTCGGTGGTGACGGTGTACTGGCAGTGCCGGTACTCCGGCTTGCGGTACAGCACTACCGACCCCGTACTGGAACACACTACACACAGTGACGTACCGTTGACGGTCGGCGAGCCGTAGACGCCGCCGGGCCACTCGGTGGTGACGGTGTACTGGCAGTGCCGGTACTCCGGCTTGCGGTACAGCACTACCGACCCCGTACTGGAACACACTACACACAGTGACGTACCGTTGACGGTCGGCGAGCCGTAGACGCCGCCGGGCCACTCGGTGGTGACGGTGTACTGGCAGTGCCGGTACTCCGGCTTGCGGTACAGCACTACCGACCCCGTACTGGAACACACTACACACAGTGACGTACCGTTGACGGTCGGCGAGCCGTAGACGCCGCCGGGCCACTCGGTGGTGACGGTGTACTGGCAGTGCCGGTACTCCGGCTTGCGGTACAGCACTACCGACCCCGTACTGGAACACACTACACACAGTGACGTACCGTTGACGGTCGGCGAGCCGTAGACGCCGCCGGGCCACTCGGTGGTGACGGTGTACTGGCAGTGCCGGTACTCCGGCTTGCGGTACAGCACTACCGACCCCGTACTGGAACACACTACACACAGTGACGTACCGTTGACGGTCGGCGAGCCGTAGACGCCGCCGGGCCACTCGGTGGTGACGGTGTACTGGCAGTGCCGGTACTCCGGCTTGCGGTACAGCACTACCGACCCCGTACTGGAACACACTACACACAGTGACGTACCGTTGACGGTCGGCGAGCCGTAGACGCCGCCGGGCCACTCGGTGGTGACGGTGTACTGGCAGTGCCGGTACTCCGGCTTGCGGTACAGCACTACCGACCCCGTACTGGAACACACTACACACAGTGACGTACCGTTGACGGTCGGCGAGCCGTAGACGCCGCCGGGCCACTCGGTGGTGACGGTGTACTGGCAGTGCCGGTACTCCGGCTTGCGGTACAGCACTACCGACCCCGTACTGGAACACACTACACACAGTGACGTACCGTTGACGGTCGGCGAGCCGTAGACGCCGCCGGGCCACTCGGTGGTGACGGTGTACTGGCAGTGCCGGTACTCCGGCTTGCGGTACAGCACTACCGACCCCGTACTGGAACACACTACACACAGTGACGTACCGTTGACGGTCGGCGAGCCGTAGACGCCGCCGGGCCACTCGGTGGTGACGGTGTACTGGCAGTGCCGGTACTCCGGCTTGCGGTACAGCACTACTGACGTGCCCTTTGGCGCGAACCCGTACTGGAACACACAACAATACATCAATAATGCATTAATGATTCGACTGGAACAAGTGACAGAATCTCAGCCAATATATTAAATAGGTTTAGTAGAATTAGTAGCATCGTTATCCCACTAATTAAATGAGGGCCTCATGTTGACTTAAATTTAGAATTTAGATAATAATATATGTGGATGTGGGTGTCTTGTCTTGTCTATAATAGAAGGAAAGATTGATAGGAGGAGAAAGAGGGGAAGACCAAGGAGAGCTTACATGGAACAAATAAAGGTGAACGTCGTGTCGTACCAGGCTGTCAAGGAGAAGGTTCAAGAACGAGATGGATGGAAATTGCTCCACCGAGAAGAGCGTTAAATTGATGATGATGATGATGATGGTGGTGGTGATGGCGATGATTATGATGATGATGCTGATGATGGCAATGATGATGGCAATGATGCTGATAATGATGATGGTGATGATGATGATGATGATGGTGGTGATGAGATGATGATGATTATGATGATGCTGATGATAAATACGATGATGATCGTGATGTTGATAATAATGATGATGAAAATTATAATGACGATGGTGATGATGATGACGGTGATGAGATGATGATGAGTGTGTTGATGATGCCGATGATAAATATGATGATGATGGTGATGTTGATGATGATGATGTTGATGGTGATGAGATGATGTTGATGATGATAATGATGATGATGATAATGATGATGATGCTGATGATGTGATGATAAAGATGATGATAAAGATGTTTATGATGATGATAATGATGGTGACGGTGACGTGTGTCTTGTGCTGTGTCCGCCGTACCTTGTGCGTGTCGGCGGAGAGGCTGGCGACGCCGGGCAGGCGGAAGTCGAAGGCGGGCACGGCGTGTCCGGCGGCCGGCATGAAGCACGCGCAGAACCCGCCCAGGCACGCGTCCACGTGCAGCGGCACGTCGCGCTCCAGCGCCAGCTCGGATAACGCGATGATGTCGTCCATGGTCCCGTAAGGGAAGTTCGGTGCGGACCCCACGATCTAGGGAAGAAGATAAGTTTCTGACGAAAATTTCATTTGGGGCCAAGCTTTGAGATCCGACTGTACTTTTCTTTGAACATCCGTCAATTGCTTACCTACTCAAACGATTATAAGACCTCAAATAAAATAAATAAATATCGGACAACCTCACACAATTCAATCTAGTTCCACAGTAAGCTCTAATAGGCTTGTGTTATGGACACTAGACGGATCATACTTAAATACAAATAACATCCATGACCCAGGCATAAATATTCGAGTTCATCACACAAATATTTGCCCTTGCCGGGATTCGAACCCAAGACCGTCGGCTCAGTAGGCAGCTGCTTAACCACTGCGCCAACTGCGTCATCAAAACCCGGTGGGATTGGACGGATTTAATCTATTACTGAGTTTCTAAAGCCACCTTCCGGCTCATCATCAGACCAGGGCCATGGTTCCATACTATTGTATTGTCATCAAAGTTAAGTAGGTATGCAAAATTTCGGTTGAAGATCTGCTTCAAAATTGAGTTGCAAGATTCCACCCAAGGAAACATAGTTACAAGTTAAATAAAAGCGTATAAAAATTATAGTGTTACTCTTGTGTTTTATCTCTCCCCGGTCGTAGTACGCGGATGACTAGTATAAACTAATTATAAAAATAATCCTCAAAAATCGAGCTTTACGCGAATAACTAACCACATCTCAACCCGATCTACAAACTTTACTTCATAGAATATTCGGATAGTTACTCAGCAGTCTGATTTCAATCTTTTTGTTTTATCTGTGTGCGTTAGAAAGTAAAAATTGTACACACTAAATAAACTAAATTTAAAATTCTGTTGTTTAAAAGCATTAGGTAGATCATCGCCAATATTGTGAAAGGCATAGCCACCGATTTACCATTACATAATTTGGTAGCAATACGATAGCCACTGTAACTAGTAAGGATATGAATCTTATTATGTAGCACTGTTTTGTGGTTCGAAAACCAAAATATTGACAATCATCATGCATGATGTCATGTCCTAATCAATTGCTTTAACATTTGTAATACTGATACAAAGATGGAACACAGATAAACTATCAACTGACAAGTTACATGTAAAATACGAATAACCTTATCTAACAAATCTATTTCCTGTAGCTACCCGGCGAGGGGCCGTTAAAGCCAATCAAACACAATCGACAACATTTCGTATTTCTAACAGGTGGAAATAATTACACGATGATTTTTAATCGGTGACCAGGTACCAACTTTTCTAACTCAGTAATTGATGGCGGTCACGTTGAAGTCGTAATTACATAAAATCAAGCTTTTATTTTTCTATGATAATTTTTATATGGAAACCATTTTTGTCTTAAATTCCTTGTCACCCTACTAATCTGTATAATTTGTGAGCTTACAACCTCTTTAATAATTCAATGGCAATGACAATTTATGAGTAATAACTTGTCATTACATAAACAAAGTCCTAGAAAATTTCCTCAAATTTCCCGCCAAAGCGATGGCACTTGACGTAGGTATCGTACTTCAATAATTTATGTAGGATGACCATGTATCTAGTGGTTATTAGTTTTAGTTATGTTTTAACTTTTAATTAATTAAACAGTGAGGTAATTGAGTGAGACCTCGCTTATTAAGTTTAATTTTAGATGATCACCGATTAAGAATCATCGTGTATAGAGATCGAGGTCGTATAAGTTTATTTCTCTGTAAGTAAAGAAATATAAGAAAATACATAAACTAACCGAAAACTACGACAACTATGCCTGCATGTAGTTGTAGTCTACGACCTATCCGTAACAAAAATAAACTGTCAACAATGTCAAGCTCAACGTCATTCGTTTTTTTTTATTAGACACCAGACTAAAGTAACTTTTCCATTGTGTCATAGTTCTGGAATTACTTACTTCATTTTAGAATATGTAAAATTCAATAAATAAATAATAAAATAATTTGTCATCTCAGGAAAAATTTCATCAAAATACAGAAAAGTAATAAAATTGTAGTTTTAAAAATATGAAATGTTGCCAATTATAAATATAATGCAACAATCCTTATCAAAACAGTTTCCCTTTGACCTTTTTCACATCTTACACAAGCTCCTTACCAAGCAGGTCCTCCGTCCAATAGCCTTCCTAACATCCTCCACGTTAACCGTCATGGTCTTCTGGTCGTGGAAGAAACTATGATTTGTGAGTTTGTGATGCCACACTAGAATTGATTCTTACCAAGAAGTCCTCCTTCCAATAGCCTTCCTGACATCTTCCACATTGACAGTCATGGTCCTGTGGTCCACCTTGATGGTAACCACCCCCAGACCCAGGTACTGGGCTGCCTTGTCGAAAACGGAGTGCGCGGTAGAAGGGACTATGATTTGTGAGTTTGTAATGCCACACTAGAACTGATGCTTCCCTTTGTAAGTCCTCTTTTCGCCATCCTTACTTTCTCCCTCATTACCATTATGGTCTTCTGGTCGACCTTACTAGTGAAGCCAAGACCAAGATACGGGGCGGCCGTATCGCAGGCGAGCGTTAGATCTAATGATTGGCCTATGATCTGAGGGTTGGTTGTTATTTCTAGAATATGGAAGTATCCTTACCAATCAGATCCTCTTACCAAATAACATTCCTGACTCTTAAACCTCTTAAAGATACTATAGACTGATTCTTCTCCCAACCGCGTTCTTGAAATCGTCTATATGGGTCCAGACCCAACTCCCAGGAGTAGGTTGCCAACTTAAACTAGGATGGAACTATCCTCACCAAGCAAGTCCTCCGTCCAATAGCCTTCCTGACATCCTCCACGTTAACCGTCATGGTCTTCTGGTCCACCTTGATAGTCACCACCCCCAAACCCAGGTACTGGGCTGCCTTGTCGAAAACGGAGTGCGCGGTAGAAGGGACTACGATTTGTGAGTTTGTAATGCCACACTAGAATTGATTCTTACCAAGAAGTCCTCCTTCCATGAGCCATACTTATTTTCTCCACATTAATCCTTCAGGGTCTTCTGGCCGACCTTACTGGTGACACCAAACCCAAGATACTGAGCTATCGTATTGCTCGCCGAGTGAGCGGTGGAACTAATGGTTGCTCTATGGTCTGAGTGTTTTGATTATGCTATTTCTAGAATATTGAAGTGTCCTTACCAATCAGATCCTCTTACCAAATAACATTCCTGACACTTAAACCTCTTAAAGATACTACAGACTGATTCTTCTACCAACCGCGTTCTTGAAATCGTGTATATATAGATCTGGGAGTTGGATGCCCACTTAAACTATGAGGGAAGTATTCTCACCAAGCAAGTCCTCCGTCCAATAGCCTTCCTAACATCCTCCACGTTAACCGTCATGGTCTTCTGGTTGACCTTGATAGTCACCACCCCCAAACCCAGGTACTGGGCTGCCTTGTCGAAGGCGGAGTGCGCGGTAGACGGGACGACGATCTGCGGGTTGGTGATGCCCTTGCTGTACGCGAGGTCGCGGAACGCCTTGCACGCCATCATTATCGACTCCGTGCCTCCGGTTGTGACCTGGAAATGGATATCCATACTAATATTATAAATGCGAAAGTGTGTCTGTCTGTCTGTCTGTTACCTCTTCACGCTTAAACCGCTAAACCGACTTAGATGAAATTTGGTATGTTATATTTCTCTATTTTAATAATAAACTACTCCAAAATAATGCACAGCATATACGAGTCTATCGCTATCCTTTTCATTTTCAAGCACAAATAGCATGCGCACTCTCTTTTTTTAAATGGGCGGACTTCAAACAGCTGCTATGCTGTGTCCTCTTCTATCGTATGGGATGGTTTTGGTTGGGACCTCTCAGTCGCACACATTCACTCGCTGCAATATTTTACTTTTCAAAATTCGACAACCGGAATTCTGGACTGATTTTTCGCAGGCAACCCTATACCACCGTGTTCATAATAAAATAATCTTTAATGTTATTTAATTTCAATTCAATAATCAGACCGTTGCAAAATGCTAGTATAGATTTACCAGTTTAAACCTGGCTACCCGATAGTTGTGACGGGAAAAGAATAGGCAACCTAACGTTTGCATATTCTATGGGCTTCATACTTTCGATTGGTATAGAATTTATCTAATAATCAAATGTTTAAAAAAAAAATTTTTTTAATCATTAATTAAACATACCCTGGACTAAAATTTGTTAGGCAACCCATATGCAATATATTTATTGACATATTAAATTAAATATAAAATACATTTAATCAAATAAACATCTCGGTGAAGGTCGTTCTTAAAGGGATCCTCTACTATAAAAATAAAATAAAATAAATATTTAAGGGGGGCTCCCATACAACAAGCTTGTTATAGATTATGATACGGAACCCTTCATGCGCAAGTCGGACTTGCACTTGCCCAATTTTTTATTAAGTGTGTTTTACAAATGCTGAGTTTTTGCAACATTTGTGAAATAATAACTTCATGCAAAAAAACATACAAAGTCATCTCACTTATACTTCGGTTACTTAGTTTTGACCTTAATTCACAAAAACACGATATACAAGTACTCATTTCCACCAAGATGCTCTAGAAAATGTTAATGAGTTTCTTATAAGTCTGTATACATCGACTTACAAACTAACACTTTATGTCGTTATGATAAGGATTACTTCACTACAAGACAGAAGAATGGATAGCCTTGAGAAAATTAGTGCGACCACCGTAATAAAGAGTCATTACTGAAAACAGACTCAAATGTAGGTGAATTCGGTAATTAAAACAGAACAATATTAAGATCGAGACTCTTAAAACACATCCATCATTTTTATCGCATCGCGTATACGAGTGCGTCAGTGAAATGCTTTATCATCAGTGATCGGCATTAAAGTTTATATAGAACAAATTATTGAAGTATTTTCACGTAATAAATATGGATGATTATCAGTGATTGGCACGGCCTATGCAACACCGCGGGTTTCCTATTGTAATTTTATTGTATCTTGTTGATGCCTCGAGCGAGGGCTCCTGGCGATTACAGAGCGTAGCGAGGGCTTGTATCAGAAGTGTATGGTACTAGAGACTCACAGTGCCGCAGCAGTCCTCGTCTCCGTGGAACAGGTCGGCGGCCATGCGCACCACCTCGGCCTCCATCTTGTTGATGCCTGAGCGAGGGCTGCTGGCGATTACTGAGCGTAGCGAGGGCTTCTGTCAGAAGTGTATGGTGTTAGAGACTCACAGTGCCGCAGCAGTCCTCGTCTCCGTGGAACAGGTCGGCGGCCATGCGGACCACCTCGGCCTCCATCTTGTTGATGTTGCGAGTGAGGGCTTCTGTCAGAAGTGTATGGTGTTAGAGACTCACAGTGCCGCAGCAGTCCTCGTCTCCGTGGAACAGGTCGGCGGCCATGCGCACCACCTCGGCCTCCATCTTGTTGATGCCTGAGCGAGGGCTGCTGTCAGAAGTGTATGGTGTTAGAGACTCACAGTGCCGCAGCAGTCCTCGTCTCCGTGGAACAGGTCGGCGGCCATGCGCACCACCTCGGCCTCCATCTTGTTGATGTCGCGAGTGAGGGCCTCTGTCAGAAGTGTATGGTGTTAGAGACTCACAGTGCCGCAGCAGTCCTCGTCTCCGTGGAACAGGTCGGCGGCCATGCGCACCACCTCGGCCTCCATCTTGTTGATGTCGCGAGTGAGGGCCTCTGTCAGAAGTGTATGGTGTTAGAGACTCACAGTGCCGCAGCAGTCCTCGTCTCCGTGGAACAGGTCGGCGGCCATGCGCACCACCTCGGCCTCCATCTTGTTGATGTCGCGAGTGAGGGCCTCTGTCAGAAGTGTATGGTGTTAGAGACTCACAGTGCCGCAGCAGTCCTCGTCTCCGTGGAAGAGGTCGGCGGCCATGCGCACCACCTCGGCCTCCATCTTGTTGATGCCGGGGAACACGTCCGCGTGCAGCGGGTTGGTGTACGCAGTCGCGGTGTACGCCTCGCACGCCACCTACACAAAAAATATTTGTACGATCGAGCGAAGCGAGCAAAGCGTCTGTTTTATGAAACGTAAAAAATTAAAAAACTTGCGACCTCACAGAGACATTAGTTTATTTGTAAATTTGAAACGCGTTTTAGTTTTACGTTGTTTATATTTGAATTTCAAAATTAAAATCTAAATTAAAAAAATTGTATGATTTGAAATTAGATTTAGGGGAATTCCATCAGAATGTCGGGCACGTGACGTTATTCTTTTCATACTTATAAAGTCTGAAAGAAACTTGGCTATTGAATTGATTGCGAGTTCTTCAATTCTGACTTTCTGTATTAGCTATGACAGTGCAATAAAGTATTGTTGCATGGTAGGTATAATTTGAATATGAAATTAGTTTCGCAATTTTCAAATGCAATAATTGTATTCAAGGTTTGACAGATGAATTTGGTCATTTGTAATTGAAGACTTGTTTAGAGTTGACATTTTCTTAAATCGTAAATCTTACCCTGGCTATCTCCTGGCTGACGTGGTATACGGCGCCGGAGACTGAGCCGCTCTTCCAGTCGTAGTTACCTGACACAAACAACTATAGCTATAAAGCAGGGGTGGCCAACAGGTCGGTCGCGATCGACGGTCGATCGCGACTGTTAGTCCAGTCGATCGTGGCAAGGCAAAAAATATAAATACGTAGACCAGACTGCCCAACGTAATCAGCTACTGCTGATTGGTAGATCGCACAGGGTCTCGTTAGTGAACAAGAGTTCTTGGGTCCAATCAAGTTGGCCACCCCACCCCTGCTATAAAGGATGGCCCTGGCTACTGGACAAAGAAAGAAAAGCCGAGTACGGTAATACTGATCCCTGATAGGGTCTGACGTTTTACAATAATAGTGGAGCGTCGCAAATACAAGAGAGACTAGGAATGGTGAGAGAAGCGAGAGCTTTAGATAGAATACGGAGCGTAGCAGGGTATTCAAATATACTGTTGAGTAGGGAGGACTTCAAACAGACTGCTAACCGTAGCGACAGATACCGCCCCCTACTAGTCTGACCGGTGAATATTGGCACAATAAAAGAGCAGTAAATTTGAAGTTTCACAGCTTGTTAGATAGGTAAAATTGGTGGTCACTAAGATTTTCTAGGGGGCTAAAGATTGGCAACACGCACGTGATGTAATAAATTACTTAATGTGATTTTAGTATTTTTTTTAAATCTTGAAGTTTTGTTTATAGATAGGAATAACCCCCCTCATTACTAGAAAAAATTACACTTTTTACTGTAGCTTAAAAAAATAAAATAAAAAAGGGTTAAATGTTCTTTCCCGCGTTTTTTTGTAACTAAACAAACGGACATGATCATTTTTCTGACTTAGTCGAGGTGCTGCTGTGTTCCTACCGGACAATGGTTGGAAAGGCCCTAATAAATCAATGTCTACACACGTACTACTACTAAGTATTCACATTTGTCACAAGTCCAGTGGCATCCCGTAGAATTCTGACATGACAGTCATGGCTGCAGCCTTACTTACCCAGTGCAAGATGGTCCTTGACCTCCTCAGCCACCTCCTCCGCCGTCAGGCCTTTCTCAGGAAGCTGTCTTCTGATGGTCAAGCCCGCTAGCCTCTTGGTGACATCAGCTCTGAAGTCTCTATTAATTTCCGCCATTTTCTCATCTATCTTGCGCCTCACGAATGGGACTTGACGGAGCCATCGGAAGAACTCCTTGCGTAGTCTTGATGTGACAGCTGCAAAAATATAAAATGCAAAAATGCTATAGTTTAGCAACTGTATTGATAAATATGTAGTTTAGTTTCCGGCTTTTCAAAGAGCTGCCCCCCTCGTATGCTTAGACGCGTATCCGTGCCAGTTCATGAACTGCCTAAGCACGGATACGTTCTAGCGGGCAGCATACAATGACGTAACGCGGCCGCACCGAGGTGTCAAATTCTGAATTGGTTGCCGCATACGAGGGGTTAAATATTACGGTGTTCTATGGTTCTCTACTAAATCGAATATACTTAAAAAATAAAGAACCCAACTTTTTGTTAAAATTTTAAAATATAAGTCAAGTGCAATTAAGATAATAATTTCATCCACCAATTAGATAGACTCTTTATTGTATACCTCGACACGAAAAATACAAACGCAGAAAAAACTTAAAATTACAATAGAGGTGGGTGATAAAATTAAATATGAAGCCAATTAGATACGTTTAATTGTTTTTCTCCTTCGTAAGTACATTTTGGTGACGTCACTATGACTTGACTTGTCCTGCAAAATGACAAGGACAAGTAAAAGTCAATAAATTAGATATGAATTACTTTTCACAGTTGTCATATTGTTCGGTATTAGAGCCCTACGGAAATGGTTTCTAAATTAACATAGGTCGTAAAAAAATTGTATATCCCAATTGTGACACAATCAAAAAGGTCCACTTTGTCACTTATTAATAGAGTCGAAATTTGTATGCATTTTATACCAATAAGCTGTTAATGCATCCTTATGATTACACGACAAAGTAGACCCATTTCATTGAAAGCCTCATAAGTTAAACTTTAAATTTTCAATATTTTCACACTGAAATGACGCATAATTTATAACTACTCTGATTTGACATTTAATATAGATGCATCTTCCTCATCAATTGTGCAGAGTTAACTACTTTCAAGCTTTTCCTTTGTTCATATCTTTAATTCAGTGAAGCAAAATTAAAATATATATTTTTTTAAATTTCACAATAATAATGAATGATAAATCATACAACTTCATTATGTTACATTATTATAGCTTGTTAAGGAAAACAGCTACTATAGTAAATACTTACTGTCTTTGTGATTGTACAGACTGTGTGCCCACACAATAGCCAGTACACCGGAGGCAGTCACGGTCACAATCTGCCATGGCTCCCGACCTTCAAATAACTTATTTATGGCCTTCAGGGGCTGCGGTCGCTCACTCATGTCTAAAATAATAAATCAGAATGACAGTATTAAACTACATAAACGGGTTTAGTAGTCTATATTGCTTCAAAACATGCAGAGTGATTTCTACGACATGAGTAAACCCGTTTATATAATTTAACATGTCTGAGAGTCACTGTAGTTTTCTATGACTCATCACTCTTAATAGGAAAATTAAAACCCATCAGTAAATATAATGCAAACTAAATAAATATGAGAATGGCATTGACACATGTACAAAAACTTGTAGAAGCAGAAAGGTATTATTTAACAAGGAAGACAATTACTGAAGTTGTATTCTGGCAACGAACTATTGAATTGAATTTGTACTCTAGAACATGGAATCATACTTGACTAAAACTGATAGACAAATTGCAGCTTAAATCAGTGTTTTAAATTGATATTTAAAAATAAGATGTACTTTATGCATACTTCATGTTAGATAAATGGAATACCCATACAGAGGGATAATAAAAGTATAATCCTGAAAATGATTGGACTTTGACTATCAGTACCTTCCTCGTCTTATCTTCCAAGATTCAATTGTAAAGGAAGGCAATTATAGCTGATTTATGGCAGAAATTAAATTTTCTGGTAAAGTTTTCTGAAGCCAGAAATAATGTGCTAAAACTTGGCAAATTACTTTCAAAGTTATAACTATTTTAAACATCCTAATCAGCGGATGAACATAATATGAATATTAGGTTCAACTTGGAAGTCCTCAAATAACATATACATATATCGTTCAAATGATATAAATAACTTCTGGAAGACAAAAGACTGATGTCAATTATTATCTGCTGAGTGTATTGTACTTACTTGGTTTAATAATAATTTAAATAAAGCCTTATCACGTTAATTATTTCGTGCCGCTCTCAATCACTTCACCTGTCAACTGAGTTTATCTACTAATCATCATAATAAGGATAATTCTGATTAGATTTATTGTTTGCTTTTTAAATCGTTGCGCACGTTAAAGATAGATGTTAAGTACACAACGCTACACAAAGATACGTAAGGTATTTTAATGAAACAAAGGTCGACTAATAAACAAATGGTAATGATAATTTATGAAGTGCGTGTGATGCTACTTACTGTAATGTTAAGTTAATCGCTAAGCAGTATTTTTTAATGATATACAATAATTAACTCTATGATAAGGAAATACAGCTTATTTTAATTACTCGGTTTCCATATAAAGTTAGAAATTAGCGTCAGTCACTGTCACGGTCATAGATATAGTATTTGTGATTTGTGATATGATATTCGTCTAGAAATGGACAAAACATTAAAATTTCTATCAATTCATTGTTATAAACTGCAATTATTTATCTTATGCTAAATTACAGTTGTAGTTTACTCTCGGTAGAATAGTTAAAATAGTTAGTCATTCGTTTTAACCAAAACACGCCGTACAACATTTAAAATGAAAAATGTTATTTATGAATAAGCTTTTCGTTCAGAAATAAATTTGACATTGACAGCTGCATTGCAAAACACTGCATGTGCAATCAAAATCAGCTTTTATCACAACCGAACAAAGTTCTAAGTAGGACACTGAGGTATGCTATCAGCCCACGCAAATTAAACAGTTAGCCGACTACATTATTCAATATGGGCAAAGTAAAATATACTATAACTCCATCAAGCACAGTTCTTAATGGTTCTGTTGTGTTCGTGTAATTATGACCGTAAAATTATGAAATTAGTTGATTCCAAACGTAGGAGGCTGTAGGAGGAAAATATTACAATGAGTCACCATCCTCCAGTTTCCTGTATTCCAAACACAACCAAGATGTCGAAAGCTAAGAAAGTTATTGAAGAAGCTCGGGAAATAAACAATCCCGAGATAGATTTAGTGGATAAGGGTATCTCCAACCTAGAGGAGATACCTGGGCTCTGTAAGTACCGTTATATCTCCTTTTATGGAACCAGTTTGGGCACTTTTGGTTTCATTCGTTTTGGTGTTATAAGTTTGACATTTGGGTGTGTCTGTTTTTAGTGCAGTCCGCCTACTCTAACCTAAATAGACTGAAACATGAATAAAGTCATGTAGTATGAACAGAGAGTAAATCAAAACATATCCCACCCAAGTGGAAAATACTATCATATGATTTACTAGTGGTTTATAAATTATGCTCAGCCTAAATCAGCTACACTAGAAGCAAAAACTTTGCCCAGAAAGTTCCCTAAATACCACACAATCTTTTCAAGTCTTTTACTCATATCCAATTACTGATCAGCCTTGACTTGATATGTGACTGACACTATTAATCATTGGAAAATAAAATTAAGTAGTTGCATACCTAGGGAGCTGAATTTGTGAATGTCCCAGATTGCAGGTGTTTGTGGCCCAATATGCGATCTGGGGATTTTCAAATGACCGCCCGTGGTTTTTCTAAAATTTTACGTAACACTTCTCGTGCATGGTGTGTGTTGGTAGTTCATTTTTTTTTAGTACTTCTTATGAATACAATCTTACACAAATAGGTAGGTAAATGTACTTACATGCAACATGAAACATTCCTTAAATTCTTTACATAATCATTGATTTGTGTGAAGTATTTATTTATTGATTCATCTATGACAAATCAATCTATGACAAAAAATGTACGCAACCGATTTAAACAGATTATATCGCGTATTTTAATTATTTGAGCCTCCCTGATGTTTTGGTAACTTGATCATCATTTTATTTAAATATGTGACGGACGCGGAAACCAAAGAAAATATTAAAAATGTACTAATTTGAGGTAAATCAAACATAAAAAATGTAATATAATATTTTGATTAATTACTTCCAGTCACATTGGCCAACATCACCCGACTCTCCCTGAGCCACAACAAGATATCCGCAGTTCCCGCTGCACTTGCCAACTTGGTCAACCTAGAGATCCTCAACCTTGCCAACAACCACATTGAAGAGCTGCCCGTCAGTCTGTCTTCGCTGCCCAAGCTCCGAATCCTCAATGTGTCACTCAACAGGCTGTACACGCTGCCGAGGGGCTTCGGAGCCTTCCCAGTGCTGGAGATATTGGATCTTACATATAATAATCTGAATGAGAAGACACTGCCAGGGAATTTCTTTATGATGGGTTAGTACCTACTTATTAGTATTTTTATGAGGTTCGAGTCTTGGACTTATTGGTATGATCATACCCGGAATTTTTGGGGTATGGTCCAGGGATACTTTTTGTCAAAGAGTAGAGAATTAGAGGTAAATAGATAGTGTAATCTCAAAACACTCTTATTGTGCCTACACAACACTTGCCTATCTAGATGTTTGAAAAATCAGTTTGTTTGAAGAAAAGACAGTATAAACCTTAATCTAAATAAACTATAAGATTCAAAAATCTGCTCTAAATTGTCTCGATGCTGTTTTCAAGTAAATATCTGCTGTTTGGCAAACCCCAGGGTATAATAAAATTATGACAAGCAAAAACTTGTGCTATATGCAAATTACATGTGCAACACTAAGATGAAACTGAAAAATCGATTCCGAAATTATAATCCCGTAATCATGTAATTTTCTTACATAAGTATGCACACAACATTGAATTTTTAAGGAGTCTTACGAGTAACTATCAAATTTTTCTGTTCGTATCTTAAACGACAAACTGTATTTATATTGCAGAGAGTCTCCGCGCCTTGTACCTGGGCGATAATGACTTCGAGCTGCTGCCCGCAGATATTGGAAATCTCAAGAATTTACAAATTGTAAGTTGAATTGTCAGTTTTAACCATCCTAAACATACTAATTTCTCACTGCTGGGTAAAGAACGTCACCCTAAATTTCTATTTGTCGTCCAATCTGCCCGAGCCTGACTGTCCTGTGCGTTTTTTCCACTTCTACTTCATTCTATCACGGACGTCGTCTTCCTTAAACCGCAGATGTTTAGGTCCTTATTAAGAATATTGTGCCTTTGCCATTGTCAACAAGCTTAGGCCTTCCCCTCCGCCTACTACCCGGCAAGGTAAGGCCCTATTAAAGGCCAAGCTCAAAACCTATTGTTTCTTTTTCATTAAAGTGGAGCAGATAAGGTTAGTTAGTCGTTAAAGGCCTTTTTAATTTACAATTTTCCTCACTAAAATACGTAAGTACATAGTAACTTTACGTAAGTAGGTAAAGTGAATAAGTGTAAGGAAAATAGCTGTTATAACTAAACTAAAATTTCTTCTTGTAGAAGTCGGTTATTTTTTGTTTAGGCTGCGTTTCCACCGGAGATGTGTAGCGAGGGATGTGTTTTTGTTAAACAAAAGAATCTGCTGCGCTGACCGACGATACGTTAATGAAGTTATTCCATTGGTTAATAAAAACATCTCTCGCTACACATCTCTGGTGGAAATGCAGCCTAAAAGCGATAGAATAGAATAGAATACTCTTTATTGCACACCTCAAGAAGAAAGAAATACAAATACAGATGACACAACATTACAATAGAGGCAAACAATAGGCGATCTTATCGCTAAAAAGCGATCTCTTCCAGACAACCTTTGGGTAGCGGATTAATATAAATGAAATGAGATGAGTAGGCGATTATATGTACAGAGTTATAACGTGTGATATATTCCAGCTGTCGATGCGCGAGAACGACCTGATCGAGGTGCCGCGCGAGCTGGGGCAGCTGGCGCGCCTGCGCGAGCTGCATCTGCAGGGGAACCGGCTCGTCGTGCTGCCGCCCGAGACCGGTACCGTGGGCACTGTATACCTTACAATACTAAATGTAATCCGTTTTAGGCTTCCGTATCTCGATCGGCAAAAACGGAACCATATAGGATGACTTTGTTGGCCGTCTATATGTCTGTAATTACAAATGGCGCCATACGGCTGTCGCCGGTTGTCCCCATACAAATCTTGCATCGCGCAAGAATTTTCCTAAAATAATTGCCTCTCTGCAGAGAAAACTGATTTTCGATACAATTTTATAATAGATGTCAAACGGGTCAAAAATCTGATTCTAGGGAGACAAATTTTTTTCGAAAAAAATAATTTAATTGTCTTCTCCCGTTGATTGTATTCTGCAGGCAGCCTGGACCTGGCGAGCAACAAGTCGGTGCTGCGGCTGGAGGGCAACTTCTGGGTGCCGCCCATCGAGGACCAGCTCAAGCTGGGCCCCGGGCACGTGCTCGACTACCTCCAGTCCGAGACCTACCGAGTGTGAGTACACATCGAGGACCAGCTCAAGCTGGGCCCCGGGCACGTGCTCGACTACCTCCAGTCCGAGACCTACCGAGTGTGAGTACACATCGAGGACCAGCTCAAGCTGGGCCCCGGGCACGTGCTCGACTACCTCCAGTCCGAGACCTACCGAGTGTGAGTACACATCGAGGACCAGCTCAAGCTGGGCCCCGGGCACGTGCTCGACTACCTCCAGTCCGAGACCTACCGAGTGTGAGTACACATCGAGGACCAGCTCAAGCTGGGCCCCGGGCACGTGCTCGACTACCTCCAGTCCGAGACCTACCGAGTGTGAGTACACATCGAGGACCAGCTCAAGCTGGGCCCCGGGCACGTGCTCGACTACCTCCAGTCCGAGACCTACCGAGTGTGAGTACACATCGAGGACCAGCTCAAGCTGGGCCCCGGGCACGTGCTCGACTACCTCCAGTCCGAGACCTACCGAGTGTGAGTACACATCGAGGACCAGCTCAAGCTGGGCCCCGGGCACGTGCTCGACTACCTCCAGTCCGAGACCTACCGAGTGTGAGTACACATCGAGGACCAGCTCAAGCTGGGCCCCGGGCACGTGCTCGACTACCTCCAGTCCGAGACCTACCGAGTGTGAGTACACATCGAGGACCAGCTCAAGCTGGGCCCCGGGCACGTGCTCGACTACCTCCAGTCCGAGACCTACCGAGTGTGAGTACACATCGAGGACCAGCTCAAGCTGGGCCCCGGGCACGTGCTCGACTACCTCCAGTCCGAGACCTACCGAGTGTGAGTACACATCGAGGACCAGCTCAAGCTGGGCCCCGGGCACGTGCTCGACTACCTCCAGTCCGAGACCTACCGAGTGTGAGTACACATCGAGGACCAGCTCAAGCTGGGCCCCGGGCACGTGCTCGACTACCTCCAGTCCGAGACCTACCGAGTGTGAGTACACATCGAGGACCAGCTCAAGCTGGGCCCCGGGCACGTGCTCGACTACCTCCAGTCCGAGACCTACCGAGTGTGAGTACACATCGAGGACCAGCTCAAGCTGGGCCCCGGGCACGTGCTCGACTACCTCCAGTCCGAGACCTACCGAGTGTGAGTACACTTAACCTATTGACCGCCAAGCGGTCTAGCAATTTACCGTGCCACTGACGCCAGAGTAAAAAAAAAAGATGTGCCCCAAAATCAACAGGGATTGAAAAATACTTGTAGCGGTTAGAATTACAAAGTTTTTGATCATTGAAATTTGGACGGCTGTGGCCGACGTGGCGTCAGGGGCACGATTTTTTGTTGACGGCCACAGCCGACTGTGGCGCTCAAAAGGTTAAAACCTTGGTAGTACAGTCACCAGTTGTTGGACAGTCTTCTGGTTGGCCTTCGGAAACCAGCTCAAGATGGCCCCGGACACGTGCTCGACTACGTCAAGTCCGAGACCTACCGAGTGTGAGTACACCTTTTCACCGGTTATTAGTACAGTTAGCCTCAAATATTTAGTAGCGGCCAAAGTAATTTATTGAAGAGCTGGTGTCTGAGCCAAAGCAAATCTCGCGACTTCGCTGGCTCGGTCATGTCGGAATGGAAGAGGGTCGTGCGGCCGAAAGAGTTTACTTTGGACGTAAGATAGAGTAGGATAGGATAGCGTAGCTTGGTGTCGGAGGCCAAGATCCACCTCGGGTCGCTGAGTCCGCGTAGTAAGTAAATAATTATATCGCGACAGATCTCTATTTCAGTAGCAGTATGGGTGCGGCCACTGATTGCTACTAACCCACTTTACTAGGGTTGCCATCAGTCCCGGTCAGAGGAGTGAGATCCCGGTGTCCATACGACCATTTCAGTGGGTACTTTAACAACCCTACTCTAGGCTAACTTGGAATCTTTTCTTTAGGGGGCGGGTAATAATTAGACTAAACAAAGGAAGTTAATAAATCCATACTTTTCTACTATACTATCACTACATAGTATAAAACAAAGTCACTTTCTCTGTCCCTATGTCCCTTTGTATGCTTAAATCTTTAAAACTACGCAACGGATTTTGATGCTGTTTTTTTTAATAGATAGAGTGATTCAAGAGGAAGGTTTATATGTATAATACATGCATAATTTATCAGCATTGCACCCGTGCGAAGCCGGGGCGGGTCGCTAGTAATATTATAAATGCGAAAGTCTATTTGTCAGTTACCTCTTCACGCTTAAAACCGATTTAGCTGAATTTTGGTATGGAGTTAGTTTGAGTCCCGGAGAAGGACATAGGATACTTTTCATCCCGGAAATCATCTTATAAAGGGGTGAAATGGGGGATAAAAGTTAAGCACTATAAACCGATGAACCAGTTAGTAAAGCAGTGCCCGTGTATGTATGTAAGTACTACATAGAGGGCCTTGTGGGCAGTGGCGGCCACATTACTCATTTCATGCAGACGAAGTTGCAAAAGCTAGTATAGCGTAGACCGTTCGCACTCAAGATCGGTCGCCCCGTCTTGCCCCCACCCCATCTTGTCCCCGCCCCATCTTGCCCCCACCCCATGTTGCCCCTCTCCCTACATGTACCCCGTTGTTGCAGACTGTACAGCCGCCACATGTCCGCGAAGCCGCCGCCGCCGCCGCAGACCCTCGACAAGAGCAAGAAGGCCAGTCGCGCCCGGTCTTAACACACACACACAATCGCACATACATGTGTTCATTGTTTACACACACAACTCTCTTCCGTAACATGTTAACCTTTTCACCGTATAGTCTAGATTTTAGTATGAGTCCAAGGCTTTGCAGTACAATCTGAGACACCGTATGTAAAAGCAGGTAGCTTGCACTGTCACTACTGAATTGTCACTGTATTTTCACTATATCCAGTTGTCTGCGCGTATAGACACAGTTGGTGGCTGATGATGGCCTACACGGCTTGAAGATGTGGATGGCAGGTGATGAATGACGAAGGCAGCAGTTCAACGAATTAAATTACTTTAATTCTGGATTTTACATGGTTTTTGCATATCGTTAAATTATATAAATCAAAATTGGGTGTGTGTCCTTTGTAAAGCGAACAGACAGCGGCTCTTCCACGTCCGTTGTCCGTGATTGGTTGTAGAAGGCGATGACGGTCCGGTGCTTGATTGGCTGTCAAAACGACGTAAGCGCCGCTCATTGGTTCCCGAGATATGTCGTCATATACGTCACGACATACGTAGCGGGCCTCGGGTAGCGACACCGGTCAAAGGTCGCCCGCTGCAGTTAGCTGTTGGGCTTAACATTAATTTGCGCCGTAACACCAGTGCAGTGGGCCGTGAGTCGCGTAGCAACACGGATAGCTGAACGTTTTAACCCCTTGCCGCATATATAAAAAAAAATTTTTTTTGAATTTGAACTTACCTGTGTCAATAAGGTCGACATTAATAACTGTCATATATGGCTTCGTATGCGGTAAGGGGTTAACATTATATAATGGTCACTTGATTGTTTCTACATGTAGATGACTCAAGCTTATTTGCTTATGGGCTTCTTAAGGGTTTTTAAATACCATTTACATGATAAGTCGTTTTCGCTGCCACAAATTGTTTTCCATGACTTTAGCAGTGAAAATTTAAGAGTCATCATGTTATTAGTCCGTGATTCATATATATACGGCCCACGTTAGACTATTTCAAAAAACGCAAGGTTTTCAATTCCGATTTCGCCAGTGATCATCATAAAAACTCTAATTTAATGATGCAAAGATCGACACACAAAGCATTAGGAAAAATTCGAAAGATAATCTGAGCGTTAGGGTGGTGAAAAATTTAACACGCCAGACCGGTAATCCAGAGGCATAGGGTTCGATTCCCGGTGTCTTCCACCAGATTACGCATTTCAATTGTTCTTTGAGCTTTATTCTTTGTATCAAAGGTTTAATAAAAACTCTATTAATAAGTTTCTTTGAATTATACAAACTTACCTCTATAAATTATGATATTTTAAGTATTACACGGTGAAAAGGTTGGCATAGGTTAACCTATGTGTGCCATAACTTTTTAAAATAATATTTTACTGAATAAACTAATTTTTTTTTTGTTTTTTTTTTATAAAATAATTAATAACGAATGAATGTTTGTGTTATGTCTTAACTGTTATTGTAACTGCCCAGAAGTGAACTAATTGTTTACTGAATAGTATAATTTTTTTAATATAGTTACTTTATTTTCGTTAAATATAGTACTTAAGTGAAATGAAATAACAATTGTAAATTGAATAAATAGAACTTTATTCATCTGAAATTAACACACAAAACCTTATAACTAATTGAACAGTGTCACACATAATAATTATAATTATTTATAATGAATTAAGGAGGATGTATCAAAGTGCACTTGACAAGTATTTTTATAAACAATTATTTATACATTGAATGGTGCTAGCCTAAGAAACAATTATTGTTACAAAACAAGAATCTTTATACAATTAAATTATTACTAACTAGTCAATATTGTATTATTCATGACGCTGTTCATGAATTGACTGATCACTTAGTTCAGGAACTTGATAAGGGTAACCAGACCATAGGAATCTTCCTGGACCTTGCTAAAGCTTTTGACACGGTTTCCATTTCCATCCTTCTGCACAAGCTCGAAGCATTAGGCATTAGAGGCACACAGCTTAAACTATTTGCACATTATCTGCAAGGACGCTCACAGTGCACAAAAATAGACAATTTTGTGAGTTCTGATCGTGAAAATACCTCTTTTGGGATCCCCCAGGGGAGTATAATCGGTCCTACCCTATTTCTGATTTATATAAATGACCTCTGTAATTTGACAATAAAAAATGGTAAAATTATTTCATACGCTGACGACACTGCCCTTCTTTTTTCTGGAAAATCTTCAGAAGAAGTTTATGATCACGCGCAACGTGGTTTTAACGAGGTCAACAAATGGCTTCAGCATCATTTACTAACATTGAACTCAGAAAAAACACATTACATAAGATTTTCCATGCGCAAATCAACCGCGTCTGTGTCTGACCATTCCCTGTATGCGCACAACTGTAAGGATCCCTCTGACGATCAATGTCTATGTCCATCTATAGCTATAACTAATAAATTAAAGTACCTAGGAATTCTAATCGACGAGTCTCTTTCCTTTAGATATCATATTGAAGCTTTATGCAGCAGAGTCCGTAAATTAATATTTATTTTCAAAAAACTACGTTCTATCGCGGACTCACAATTAATCAAAAAAGTGTACTTTGCGCTATGTCAATCTCTGCTAAGTTACTGCATTACTACCTGGGGTGGCACTGCCAAAACAACTCTGCTGAATTTAGAAAGAGCACAAAGAGCAATTCTCAAGGTCTCCACTTTCCGTCCTTTTCGTTTTCCTACTAACCTCTTATACAAATCATGTGAAATTCTGACAGTTCGTCAACTATATATCTTGAACACAGTCCTAAAACAACATTCCAGACTCCCTTACAACCCTGACTACACTAATAAGCGACGTAAAGACTTTGTTTGCCCAACTATCCATTGCAGACATGCATTCTCTTCAAGATTTTTTCAATTCCTAGGCCCACTGCTATATAACCGACTTAATGCGAAGTTAGATTTTTTCCCGCTTACTTACGTGATCTGTAAGAAAACACTTAAGGTCGCCCTGCAAAACCTGTCTTATGACGATACAGAGAAGTTATTAATTGTATTTAAGTGAGTGATTTAACTATTTTTAATTATAGTTTATATACTTTTTACTTTAGGGACGCATAAATGTTGTTCCCGTAGGAACCCATAGTATATATTTTCTTAATTTATTTACATAAGCATTCAATAGTGTTTAAATTTTTGCATATGAATAAGTTGTCATTGTTTGTCCTTTTCTCAGCCTGAAACACAGGATTATCCTAGTTCAGGCGCGTAGTATTATCGTCTAGTTATAAGTCTGTTTAGTCCGTAGTCATCACAGCTGTAATATGTTTTTTGAATAAATTTATTTATTTATTTATTATTTATTATTTACACGAGGCAGTCTTATTTCAACACACCCTCTTCACAATATGAAAGACAACTTGTGAAACAATCAGTTTTTATTTATCATTGATGTCATTATTGAAATAATTGGACTATGGAGTGTAAAAGGGAGGAGCGTTATCTTCATATATCCAAAAGTGTCCGCTGAAAGGGGTTAGATTGGTGATGCTACTGTGGCTGAAATTAGTTCCGTTACTTAGCAACGGTTTTTTTATACATATTTTATAAAACGTAATTATGCGTTTTTTTATGTTTATACTTGAAGAAACCATGTAGGAATGGCTCTGGTCACCTAAAATATTAAAATTTTCATTTCGACACAAATGACTCCGTCTAAAACTTGTGTTTTTTTTTCATACTTTCGTGTTTCTTTACCGCTATTGCGGACGGCATTGGAACTATTACACACGGCTTACCGCTAGACACTGTCTTTATATTCTCCTATGAAAGATGCTGCTCCTTCCCTTTCACACTTTAAATTTAACGTAAACAATATACTAGCCTTAGGTAGCGAATTACTTTTGTATATCCGAAGGACTACTACGTATAGTGCCGCCTCTCTCAATCTCCCGACCGGTATATTTGGGTGAATGGGACGGCACTATACGACGGTTGAATTTCGAACATCGGAGTAGCCCTTCTGTATTTTTTATAAATTTTAATGGTTTACTTTGCTTACATTTATTAATAAACAAATCAGTACACGAGCGGGTAATATGTCTTATTAACTCGAACGATGAGAAATAAATGTGTAAATGAAAATGTCAAGTATTTATGCTAAAAATATGTCAACTGACATACAAAATATTCACAATGAATTCATATTCATAACAAATGAAGTCACTTAAAGACACAACTTCAAACACGAGGGTTGCAGTGGATTAGGCTACTTTCCACTGATAACCTTAGAACAATTTAGGTCACTTAGGACTACCTAAAAATAAACGGTCGTGGTAGTCGAGGTGGAAAAAAGTGTAGGTACTTGCGCCAAAGATGGCGGTTCCTAAGATACGGATCGGTTAGTACCATAGATATAAGTTAAGTCTATTGTACTAACCGAACATGGGCACGAAATTTGAATTCGTTCGAACGGGTATAACTATAAAAAAATTAAGTAGGCTAACTTAGGAACCGGGCCATCTTTGGCGCAAGTACCTTACTTTCAATTAATGAAATGGTCTAAAAGTAAGCTCGCGAAAATATTAAAATGTAGGAATGGATTTTAACCTTTCGAGCGCCAAGCGGCAAAGTAATTCACCGTGCCACTGACGCCAAACCAAAAAAAAAAGTGCTCCATAATCAACAGAGATTGAAAAACACAGATAGTGGTTTGAATTAGTATGTTTTTGACCATTGAAATTTTAACGTCAATAGGCGTCGTTGGCGTCAGTGGCACGAATTCCCGATGACGTGATTTGCCGTCGTTGGCGGTCAAAGGGTTAAAATGTAGGAATCGATTTTAACAGAAATGTCATTCAGACTTGACTTGTACTCCTAAATAACCTAAACCCTCATAACGTCACACATACACAAAAAACTGAGTTCCGCGTTCGAGACTAGTATTATTGAAAAATTCCTTCAATCCTTACCTAATACATCAACAGGATATTTCATAATAGAGAACACATACATCTAAAAAATAATATAAAAATACATCATACAATCAACTTTCAACAGTTAATAGAAGTCACTAGAACAGACTGCGATAGGAAAGAGAATGAGAATGAAACAACCTCCATCTCAAGTCAAGTCAGCATTAAATCATCTGTAACATCTGACTTGTGAAATGTATCATTAGGCAACTATATGAGTCAGTCTCAGTGCCTTGCTGACATCTAAATGATTAAATATATATACCATCACACTTAAATACAGACAGTCAGACATACTAAAATACCTAATGAAACAAGTTAACTCACGTCGTTAAAGTCACGGATCATCGCGACGGAACGCAGCTCATGATTAAGAATCGCGAATTGATTCGACATGTATGATATATTCGACTGTAACGGGTAAGTAACCCGTTCCATGTGTATTTTACTGATCGACGGATAAAAATCTTTACTGAAATTCTCGATATTAGTCGAGCCATTTTCCTGAAATCATAAGTCATTTGTGACTTGATAAGACTAGATATTCAATGACCAAGTTGAGGAATTCAAATTAAGCAATCCGAATCTGATGTTACGGTTAAGGCCAAAAAAAAAACATTTTGTCCAATACAGATTTGCACCCTGTATTATGATCACTAGGCATCAGAAAATCGGATGCTTTTATACCTAAACTTTGGCGGCTGTTGTTCAGTTGTAGGTATAGGCGGCTTTGATTGAGGTAAAAGTGAGATAGCAACAGGATATTGTTAAATTTAGGTAAATAAAACCGGCCAAGAGCATGTCGGGCCACGCTCAGTGTAGGGTTCCGTAGTTGCTCATCCTTCACAATAAACTGCTGTTTTAAGCCCGAGGTTTACGTTAAGAAAGATTTTAAACTCTATAAAAAGGTCGTAAACGCCCTAGAAACTGTAATCACTTATTACCTTCTGGAAGTCAACTTACGACCTTTTAAAGAAAAAATATGAAATTTGGCGATAACTCAAAAACAGCTCAACCGATTTTGTTCAATATAGTTTTCATTGAAAGTACTTATAAGGCCTCATTAACATGAATTTTTCCGATTTTTTTTGACCCGTGGTTGAAAAGTTAGAGGGGGGGGGACACTATTTTTTTTTGTTTTTGGAGCGAATATTTACAAAACTGCTGACTTTATCAAAAAATAATGTTAGAAGACCCCTATTATTTTTACAAGACCTATTCAACGACACCCCTTACACTAGTGTTGAAAAGAAAAAAAAATTCACCCCCACTTTAGGTGTTCGAGAGGTACCCGAAAAAAAAATAATTTTTTTTTAATTTTATTTTACCGTTCTGTCGGCGTTATACATAACATACTCATACCAAATTTCAGCTTTCTAGTACTAACGATCACGGAGCTAAGCCGCGGACGGACGGACAGACGGACATGGCGAAACTATAAGGGTTCCTAGTTGACTACGGAACCCTAATATCCACCTGAATCTCCGATCCCTATTGATCACATGCCCTGGAGTTTTAGGAGCATGAATTATTTGACACGGCGTCAAATCATTCGTCGAAAACCACGGGTCATGCTCATGATACAATATCGACGCTTAAGAATCAATACCGTCTAAGTAACATTTAGTTAGTTAGACGGTATTGATTCTTAAGCGTCGATATCTAGCATGCTATCGAGCTTTTCAATAATCGATATTACATCAGGAACATTTTCATAGATCCATAAAATCCTAAATTCAAAACAAGAAGCTGCTCACCATGAATAGTAAACACAATTAAGAATATTAAAACAGCCCCAAGACAAGTAGCTGGTCATCACGAGACCCTCATTCAATGAGTGATATAGAAAATGCTACTAAAACTGAACAAAAATACAAAATCTCGAATTCTCAGCTTCAATATTGGCTGAGATCTTGTCATTTGTTCCAATTAAAGCTGAATATCTTGGAAACTACTGGTCCTATTTCCACCAAACATAGCTAAGAACCATCTCAACCGACCAATGTTTTGAACGCTCCATGAATTATGTTTTCATGAATAAATAACATTATTTTGGAAGAAAATGTTAAATGGTGAGCTCAAAACAGAACGCCAGTTGCGAATTGTGATGGAACTCAAAAATGAGATATTCGTCTAAATCTCGTAACACAATGGAACGAGCAGTTGAAACTCTCCTAAGCATTACACTTATAATTACTGGAATTGCCAGGAGATAGTCTACATAAGGGCGATTATAACTGTTGCAATTTCAAAGTTTTTGGTAAATATAACCGCCGAAATCGTAGTTATAAAGAGTGGCCCAGGGGATCACCATGGCAACGAGAAACAGAATAACTATAATTTTTAACAAAAAAAAGAACCGACTTCAGTAAAACTAAAAAACTAGATCTGTGGTGTTCATTATCAGTTTCCTTACACCAAATCCTATTTACTGAATGTAAATTCTTGACTTTATCAATAAATTACCGAAAGCGCCGTACATGTCCCTATAACATTTGAAGAGTTCCCTCGATTTCTCCAAGATTCCATCATCAGATCCCGACTTAGTGCCAACGGGACCAACTCGGAGTTATACCCTTTCGATAAAAAAAATAATTGAAAATCGGTTCACGGTTCTCGGAGATATCGAGTAACAAACATACAAAAAAAAAAAAATATTAGTTCGAATAGAGAACCTCCTCCTTTTTTTGCAGTCGGTTAAAAAAAAACTGGCCCATTAATAACACCCCCTTTTCGTCGGGAATCTACGAGCTATGATTATGATATCATCAGTCTTACTTATTCACATCTCGTCCTCGGTGATGGAGTCGTCGTCGGAGATGTCTAGCGGGTCGGCGATGCGTGTAGAGTGTGCGACGGGCTTGCGCACGCGCCGCTCCGTGCAAAACGCGTACGACTCGTAGTCGAGGATCTCCTCGTCGCTCAGGTGAGACTCGCCCTCCACGAACGACGCGAAGCTATAAAATTGACAATATTACATACTTTTCATCACACTTGTTCGTAAATCACGGCTTTACATGTTAGAATACCGGGCGGTAAGTCGTATATTACGTCCTAGGGCGGTAAGTAATTTTGGTATCGACTACTATTTATTACTTTTGTTTTATTTCCTCCAAAGCGTGATGAAAAACGTCGTACGTGACTCTGGTGGTAAAGGAATTCCAAACTCGAGTCATTAAAGCACTCATTTTTAATTCCTCGTTTGCCACCCTTGTTACGTAATGTACTATTACATCAACCTTGGCCGTAAGTGTGATTTTCTGCCCGCTGCTGCTGACTCGCGTTACATGCAATCTCACGGCAATATCTGGATAGTCACGAGAGATACCCTAGCAGGTAACAGCCATGTTCGTTGGAACTTTTGGCTGCAACGCTGAAAACAGGGACCAGGTAGATGAAAACAAAGTTAGACAAAGGTAGACAAAGACCTACCGCTTGGAGTCGTTCAGCTTGAGCATGATGCGCCACTGCGCGCAGTCGGGGCTGGAGCAGTACTGGCGCAGGCTCTCCAGCGCCTGCTTGGTCTCGCGCGCTCCCTCCTCGTAATACTCCTCACTCGTCAGCAGCCGCGGCTTCGGCGGGAACTTGCGCCGCCTGACAATGGAAGGTAATACCATTTTCATCACACTTTGCTCGTAAACAAGGGCTTACATGCTAGGAAAGCGTGCGGTAAGTCGTAAATTACGCCCTAGGGCGGTAAGTAATTTTGGTATGTCAATACTTACTACTACTTTTGTTTGCACGTACAATACTACTACTTTTGTTTTATTTCCTCCAAAGTGTGATGAAAAACGTCGTACGTGACTCTGGTGGTAAAGGAATTCCAAACTCGTGTCATTAAAGCCCTCGCTTTCGGCTTCGGGCTTCTAATAGACACTCGGTTGTAATTCCTCGGTTACCACCCTTGTTACGTAATGTACTATTACGGATACCCTTGAAATGTGGACAAACGTTTCACCGAATGCTTCATTTCGTCGAATTTTCATTTCGTCGACAAATTTTTACTCGTAAGTCATACGTTTTTCAGACATTTTATAAATTATAACCTTTAGATTAGGTTAGGTTTGTGTTATAACATTCAAAAATATTTTATGATTTCATAAAAAAAATGCTTTCGATGAAATGAAAATTCGACGAAATGAAAAACGTTTGTCGACATTTCAAGGGTAAACCGTACTACTACGTCACCCTAGACCGTTCCTGGCTAAGGCAAGACGTAACACTTTAAACAAACTACGTGCGGTAATTTAAATTGTAGCCCTAGATCGCATATTTATGACCCTCGCCTTCGGTTCGGGCACAAACACCTGCGATCTGGGACCTTCACGAATTCACCGCCAACCACCGATGTGCTAAGGGCGCCCGGAGATACTTTCTCGCCCTCCAAGTAAAACTGTAGTTAGAATCAATGACAAATTACATAAAAGCCAGGCACAAAATGAGGTAAAATGTACCAGTATCCTTGTACGGCGTTGAGCACGGACTGCGGGAAGTGCTTGACGGCCAGCGCCGACACCACGACGGCCGTGGACGCCTCCTGGTACTCGCTGCTGAAGAATATCATCAGCACGCCCACGCCCTACGACAATTGACAACATTTCATATTTATAACAGGTGGAAATTAATATAGAGATCGACAGGACTTTAAGTCGTGTACCTTAAAAAAAAATCTTTGAATTTATTCTTCTGTATTTAAAGAAAATATAAGAAAATACATC
The DNA here is from genome assembly GCA_932273695.1 of Apotomis betuletana. Lineage (NCBI taxonomy): Eukaryota > Metazoa > Arthropoda > Insecta > Lepidoptera > Tortricidae > Apotomis > Apotomis betuletana. The sequence goes on from OW026306.1 coordinate 24,715,063, forward strand.
AAATAACTACAATCTAAGACAATACGGGCTGAATAGGGTTGTTGTCTAAACCAAAGAGCGAAAACAAATATATATTTTTTATTTGACGTTGACAGGTGACAGATGCATACCGAGTTTGATTAAGTTTTTTTTTTTATAAGAAAACCGACTAAAGTAGCCGTTCCATTAAGTTCTGGTTTCTGTGTTGCCACATTTTAAAATGAGTATGTTTTTATAAATTAATAATAAAGTAAATAATCATCTCAGAAAATAAATAAAAACAGAGATTCACATCTTTTTTAACAAGAATTCAGAAAAGTAATAAAATAATAGTCTTAAAAATATAAAATGTTGTCAATTATTATGTTAGACTGGCAAAACGTGACACAGACAGTAACAAAATGGATAAGTTGAAAATTGGATTTACAGAACCAAAGGCCTTTAATGAAATGCAACGACTGGTTGAAAAATCCAATATTTGACAATGGATCCGAATGTATTCGTGGGTTCGAGGATCCAACCGACTGCGCCATGTTAAAGAAGCTACTACACCGCTGCTCGAATACGTAAACACAATCAAATGCATGAAATAGATATGACGAGAACGTAAGTGGTCGTGGTCGCTCCTTAAGGAGACTCGGGACAGCAGTCGAAAACAAGTTCCAAAAAAAAATTTTTAACAAAAAAAAGAACCGACTTCAGTAAAACTAAAACGGGTTATTGTTGGCTTTTTTAGTTTTACTGAAGTCGGTTCTTTTTTTTGATATTTTTTTTTTTTTTGTTTTTAGTGATTCGTATGTGTTCATCATCAGTTTCCTTACACCAAATCCTATTTACTGAATGTAAATTCTTGACCTTATCAATAAATTACCGAAAGCGCCGTACATGTCCCTATAACATTTGAAGAGTTCCCTCGATTTCTCCAAGATTCCATCATCAGATCCCGACTTAGTGCCAACGGGACCAACTCTGAGCTATACCCTTTCGATTAAAAAAAAAAATTGAAAATCGGTTCACGGTTCTCGGAGATATCGAGTAACAAACATACAAAAAAAAAAAAAAAAATGAGTTCGAATTGAGAACCTCCTCCTTTTTTGCAGTCGGTTAAAAATAAAGATTGTTCTTCGCCCTCACCGTCGATTCGGTGTAAATGTTTCGCCATACGTTCAGGCCAAACACCTGCTATCTGGGACATTCGAGAGTTCGCTGCCCGAGCTGTAGCGACCCCAACATCACCCACAGCCGGCCCGCACTATGGGCGCGGTGTGGCACCGGCGTCACACGCGCGTCTCGGCCGGCTGCTCTCACGTAACTGCCCCCGACCGTACTCTCGTTATGCTACCATCATCATTGGGTCGCTGAGCGTTTTCTATCGCCTATACCATGGCAAGTGTTCTGAAGAGTTCTCTTATAAAACCCTCCCCTTTCCGTCATAGAACCACACGTGCCGGTTTGCGATGTCATCGCCTCAACGTGGAGAATATTCCCACACGTACCAAGAAGTTTGGCAATAGGCTAGTTGACTCATGTCAAATTGTAATAAACTAATGTTTATTCCGTATAGTATTTAGCAAAGGAAACCTAAAAATATTTTTTTCAATTCATAAAAGTGAAAGATGGCTGAAAAAATTGAATTTGAAAATATGGTTTTTAATCTGTATTTTGAAATGCTTAAAAACGCTGTCCGCCATTTTCACTTATGATAGTGACGGCATTGCTCATGTAAACAAAACTGAAAGTCTACTTTGACGACTTCGAATAGTGCCGTCCCTCTCGATCTCCTGTCAAAGTATATTGGAGTGAGCGGAATGGCACTATACGACGGTCGAATTTCGAATATTTACAGGTAATTCTACGTCACGCCACAGATTAGCAAAAGGGAAAAATGGCGGATGGCGTTTTTGACTGTTTATGAAATTTCTAATTTTCAATTGATAAAATTTAGCTTTCTAGCTTTCACAAAAATACAAGACATTTTTTTTAGAGCTAGTAAGATCATTATTAACCATTTCAAATATATTTCAAAACTGGGTCTACTAGCCTATTCCTTCATCTGCCGAACTATTAAGATATGGACCCTTCAAACGAAGCGTGAAGAAGCATCTATCGGGCCAGCATGGCAGTGTCAACTGACATGGCACCGTTGGTTTCTCGTCAGACGCCATTGCGACTTGGGCTCACCTTTTTGCTTACCATCAGGCGAAGTGGAGCCACTATGTTGTGCCGTTAAAAAAAACCTACCTAATAGGTTTTATTCAGATCTACAAACATTAGGTATGTTATTATATTATTATCGCCACATGCACGTATCCAATTCCATCCACCTCCAGCTTCGAGTCCCGTTACCTGCAGAGTCCACATGACCAGGTGCTGGCTGCGGCGGTTGCTGGGCGGGCCGACGCGGTAGCACACGAGGAAGCTCACGAAGCCCACCACCAGCGTGTACCAGAACAGGTACGTCTGGTAAGACACCAGGATGCTCCGGATGTTGTCCCAGATCTTTAGGATAAGTACGAAAATCCTGACTTCAAATAATCTTAAGAGGCCTTATTCCTTTTAAATTTTATTTTTTTCATATTCTGACCAATGTATTGATAATTTCAATCAACTTTTTGAAGTGAATAATACATTTCCCCGAGTTCTAGGTAGTAACATAGCTATTTTATGCTTTCTTTGCTTGCAGTCGAAAATAAGTTCGAAAAACTAATTTTCCGCGTGTATTTTGTCAATTTCGAGTAGTTTTTGAAACAAAAATGATCAATGAAAAATTCAAATAGTAGGTTTCAAATATATATCAATAAATCCCAATAGCCCTGGTCTAGGTAGTAAGATCAATAATATGTTAAGAAACATGTTTGATCATAGACAAAAATATCCAAAACAATCAACATTTTAAAAGGAATAAGGCCTCCCTCTTAAGAAACAAATTTTAAATAGGTAATGCAAGGAAAACATATCGCAATAATTTCTTTTATTTACATTTTCAAGAACTATTCAATGAAAACATTAAGGGCCTTTGCGATTTGCGAGCGAGTTTTCTGTACAAATAAAAGTGTCGCGGCGAACTCGCTGCGTGATCGCCTTCATATAAAATTCGCTTGCAAATCGCAAGTTGTGATATGGACCTAAATAAAAAATATATCCAATAATTTACATACAATTAATATTGTAAGTTAAGAACATCAGAGGGCTGGTTTATTTCTCTCACAGCGGATCAGCGCGCAGCCATACAACGCGGCAATGCTGCCAGCCTTCTGGGCACGCTGCCAAGACGGCGATTTGGGCCAAATTTTATGTCTAGTTTTAAATTTTTAGTTTAAAGTTTTATTTTCCTGTCGTATCTGTATTGTTTTGCTGAATAAACATATTTCATCTGATCTAAAGTTGGTTGAAAATACAGATTACTAATCTCAAACGAACATGGTTTCTCAATAACCTCACCTGCTGGAAGATGTAGACGCCGACCGTCCAACCGCCTATCAGCACGCCGTATGTTAAGGTTTTCTGGAATAAATAATAAATAAATAAATAAATAAATATCGGACAACCTCACACAAATCGATCTAGTCCCAAATTAAGCTCAAGAAGGCTTGTCTTATGGATACTAGATACTAGACGACGATATACGTACTTATATAGATAAATATATACTTAAATACATAGAACAACCATGACCCAAGCACAAATATATTCGAGTTCATCACACAAATATTTGCCCTGGCCGGGCTTCGAACCCGGGACCTACAAACCTACAAACCGAGCCAAACGCGTCGTCAAAAAGGAAGAAGTTGAGTTACATTTCATTACAAATCTAGCCACCGAAATCGCCTTAAAAACTATTGTAAGAAGCATAATAACATCAACCTAATCTACCATAAGATTTCCCTAAGCATAAAATACTTCCTATATTTTTTGATTTTTTTTACTTTGGAGAAATGCGTTTATGCATCCCAACTAATCGGAGACTAGAGCGGGTATGACGGACTAACCGAGACTTCGGACTACTCGGACTTCGGACACGTAATCTTGACGCCTGTTTTGCACCTATTAGCTAAGATAAGTAGGGTATAAGTTATTGATCTCTCTTTTGCCGTCTCCCAGAATATTACTAAAAATGTGTCTATTTGAAAATGTTTTTGACAGATAAAGCCTTTATATTTAGATTAAATCGGTCCTCATTATGAATGAATTTACCCTTGGCAGCAGTCTACTGACATAGTACAAGAGCAACATGCACGAAGCAGAAACACCAATGGGTACAAGAACACTGAGTTCCCGCTGAGCACAAACAGAATCCAGTTCGGTCTCCTTACTTTCAATCAGAATGAGAGATAATTTGTTACATCATGAGGTTACCCTTGAGGTCAGTCTGGTGACATAGTACACCAGTACCATGAAAGGGGCAGAAACACCAATGAGTACCCTACACAGGTAGAAGAACAGCGGACCAAACAGAATCCAGTTCGGTCTCCTTGCACAAGACCCTTACTTTGATAAAGGCAGAATCGGAATGAAAGATTCTTCTCTCATGAGCTTACCCTTGGCAGCAGTCTGCTGACGTAGTACACCAGCACCATGAAGGAGGCGGAGACCCCAACAAGCACCCCGCACAGGTAGAAGAACAGCGGGTTCCCGCTGAGCGCGCGCGAAGAGAACACCGTGCAGGCGCCCAGCAGCATCAGCAGCACACGCCATATGTCCACTCCTGAAAGATTTATCATATCACACATACAATTATATAGTAAGTCCCTGGATATATCTGGATAAGATAGATCCCTAGTAAACGGAGAAACTAAAGAGCTAGGATAGTTACTTAGGAGAAACCGTGTCACATATCCTCACTAAATCCTGGTAACAAGTAGCTTAACTGGACGACCATCCGACTTGGTGGTCCAATATTAGGAGTGAGAAGAAAGTGCAGATAAGCTGAACCAATGACAGTCAATACTGAGCATCCTGGTGGCATCGTAAAAGAATTCCTGAGCTGGGATATGGAGAACAGAAGTCTCCCATAGATATGAATGTTATATGCAGTCAGAACGGTAGGAAACCCTGTAAAAAAAAAAAACTGGAAATCTACTGCATAATATCTACTCACTAATAATCTGCAACTCAATGCTATGTCTCTGCTTAGTGTTAATGGCCAAGCATGTTGTGTTGAACAAGTCGACGGCCAGCGTCCGATAAGTCCTCTTGTGGAACGGGCTCACCACAGCCCAGCCGTAGCTGTCTTCCGTGTACTCCTTGTACACTTCGTCAGGACTGCTACCAATATACTGACTGAATTCATCATTCTTGATTCTTATGTGGAACTGAAACAAAATATGAATATAGCATAATCACTACATAATGTTATTAAAACTATCGTGAGACATCTTTACTAATTATAAAAAAACGGTTTAAACTCACGTAAAAATAGTCAGGAACGGCCCAGCCGTCGTTCGTCGGGCCGTTCCTGACAATTTTTACGTGAGTTTAAACCGTTTTTTATAATTAATCACTACATAGTATAAAATAAAGTTGCTTCCTTCTATCTGTCCCTATGTATGCTTAGACCTTTAAAACCACACAATAGATTTAGTTGCGGTTTTTATTTAAAGATAGAGTGATTCAAGAGGAAGGTTTATATGTATAATGCATGCATAATTTATCAGCATTGCACCCGTGCAAAGTCGGGGCGGATTGCTAGTAACAAAATATAATGTAAAAAGTTGTCATACATTGAATTCATTGACAATTCTTACCTTAGCTGTTTGCCACAAGGCCAAGATGTTTTTAGATGTACCTCGGTAACAATAGATGTCTATATTCTGTTTGGTAGAAGAAATGTCACGGTCTATGGTCTGTGACCCGCTCAGCCAGTGCACTGAAATAAAGAATATTATAGAGTCAAAGCATTGCACTAGACAGCTAAAGAGTTTGTTTGATGTGAGCGAGAGGTATAAAACGCCAATCGCCTTCTGACCGTTCACGCACTGTTTATTATGTATACGTCTGTACAAAGCCATCATATTTGCAACTTTTGGGTTGAATTATTTTTTGGCAAACAGCTTCCAGCTTTAGCAATGGGCCTCTAAATTGTTAGGATGCCAGTCTCCTCATCGTCTTCTGCACGTTTAGCGCAACTGTGACACGCGACTCTTTCTCGCGCGAGATATACTACCTATCTCTTTCTGTCCAGTACTGTAAGAGAGTGACGGGCGATGTTATGTCGCGCGAAAAAAGTCGCGAAGCACAGTTGTGTTAGACGAGCTGACTCCTCTAGACATAGTTTGGACTAAACATACTGCTGGAAAGATGTGTAAAATATACTTAGTTTTAAGCAGCAGTCAACAGCTGAGACTCCAAATTATATTTAGTAAACAAGCATAACCTCAAAATCTCTTCAGTAACTATGTGCTGAAGAATAGAATTCGATAATTACAAGCATAAAAAAAATACCATACCATCATAAGCCAACGAGTTGGCTTGAGTAAGGAAAACCACTAAAAATAACAAAGCTGGCAAGCACACTGTGGCTCCCATATTTAAGATGTCAGTGCATAATATCTAATTATTTTGCGATAACGCAGTATTCTCTTTATTCAATAATTGAGAAAACGTCTTGATTTGTTTGCTTCTTCTGTGATTGTTTAGTTACGAAAATTACGTCGGCTTCGGTTCGGTTTGGCTTAATTGGCTTTGACTTGACAATTGACATTTGATTTGACTCGACTGACGAGACGACTGACATTTGATTTGTGACTTTTTTCTTGGCGTTTGTTTGCGTTCCGATATGCCGACATCATTACGCTATCGTACTCCGCCACACTCTGTCGCAACGCAAATAATACCTATCTCTTTCTTTTTATTAGCGTGCGAGCAAGAGAGCTGCTGAGTCGCACAACCTGTGAGTATATAAATGACAATGTACAGTACGACATAAAAGAGAGAATTAGTAAGTGGCAATACTGTAATGTCGTCCCGTTCTAAACAACTTAAGAAAACGGGACGACACTACAATATTGCCACTTTTTAAATCTTCACTTTCTTGTTGGACTATAGACGAAGCAAAATGTGTAAGCCCTCTCTGGGTTCCCTGCAGTGCACTGTGTAGGCCCTCGACTTAAAGGCATCTTTAATGTGAGAGCTGTTTGCACTATGATGCATTTAATTTAAAATAGCAGTTTGTGGCTACACTGCATAATGGTATGAAGGCTATTATTGTCAAAAACAAACATGAGTAGATTCGACCTACAAATGATTCCTACTGTACGTATAAGGATCTACAAACAGCAGCTCTTTCATTTTTCCTACCATTTTTTTGCCTTCTTCTCTTCTCTGGCTTCCACCTTTAAAATTATGCCACTGACTCCGACGCCGACTGCCGACGTAGGAACGTCGCCCAACGGAGATGGCACGACTTTACGCGACCAGCGGCGCGGCAAGCGGTTGAGCGAGAGATCCGAGCACGGCTATACGAATGAGCAAGACACGTTCCCACACCGCTGCCGCTGTCGCGCAAACAGATGCCACGACCGTAATGACGTCAAAATTTCAACGATCAAAAATGTTGCAATCCAAACCGCTACCGGTGGTTTTAATCCTTGTTGATTTTGGAGCACTCCTTTATTTTTTGGTGCGGCGCCAGTGGCACGGTGTATTGCATGGCCACTTGGTATGCATGGTCAAACGGTAAGTTGTCATTGATCGATTCAGACGATGCTGCACCTGCACAACTGACACGCGACTCTTTCTCGCGCAATATTACCTATCTCTTTCCACGCCATACTGTTAGAGTGACGGGTGATGCTACGTGCGACAAGTCGAGAAGGATAGTTTGTGCTAGACGGGCAGATTTGAGCACACGACCACACGACGCCAAGCGCACAGCGCCTTCCGTTGGCAGAAATTTATTTTCTCAAAAATTGCATGTAATGTTGCCTTACCATCGCTAGATAGACTACAGTAAGTGGAACATACCGGAGACTTTTTAGAAGTGTCCAGTAAACAGCGAGATTTTAAATTTGGAATCAATATTTGTCCAGTAAGTAAGTATGTAATTCCTATTACGTATCAAGATATTTGAATATCGAAACACGATTTACATCGTCACCGACCTATAAAAAAACTAAGGATGTGAAGGCGATGAGGTCGTATATAAATGTAAAAAGGATGCATTCCACAAATTGTTTTAATTATAAGTACAGTGCGAGAGCAAATTGTAGAAATTAAAAAGTGGCTTCCCTTTTTCATAGATTAAATAGAAAGAGACGACATTCCAGTATACACTTGCAATTTACACTAAGAGCAAATGTAAAATAAAAAGAGGTTAGTACTATTGGCAGTATTTATAAACGTAACTCAAGATGCATATAAAAAAAAAAAAAAAAAGTAGCGACAAGGTTTAGTGCGGAAGTTTGTATGCAGCGTTTAGTTCATAATTGTGCTGTGTAAAATGACAATGATATTTCGAAATTCCTTCCTTTTTTGTGTTTTTAGAAAAAACCTCGGAGTTAAAATTGAAGGTAAGCTTTATGATATGAAAATTAGTTAGAAAATACAACAATGTATAACAATAATTAAATTTTATCTTTAAGACTTAGATTTGTAAGACAGTGCAAATAATTAAACGCAGTATTTATAAAAAAAGAAATTAAGGCGGGATTTAAATTAAAAGACAAAAATTTCAAATTTGTTTGTGTGATCTATTACAATAATTCAGCAAAAATGAGTTCAGACGAGTCTGATTCCGAATAGACGGCACTCCTCCATACTTAAAAGCGGAGGCAGAGTTAGCTAAAATAATTTACTTCCGACTAAATCCAAGGAGATATAAAAAATACAAGAGATTCATTAAATGGAAGGAAGAAAATCAAGTTAATAGTTGGCCAGATAATGTGTGATAAGGTCTGAATATTTCAACAATCTTTCTGAGACAATCGGATGGCTACAAAGGAAAGAAATCACAAATATTCAGCAGCAAAATATAGAAAAGTTCTTAAATCAAGCTCTAGATGATAAACAGTTTGGCGATGAAGGTAAATAAATGCTGCCACTATTTGATAACGATATAACTATATCTTTTATCCAAGTATAAACTCATAATTATTTTTGTTATAGGTTGTTATCGTGGGAGTTAATGGTGCCTGCGACGACGAATATCACAATGTGTAATAATAAAAATGGGATATAACAAAAATATTCATTGGAAAATGGCCGAATATGAATGTCACCTATAAAATATAATTTTAATCTAATTTTCTTGTTTAATTTTTGAGAAAAGCACTATACTTGCTTCGACCGTAAGAGCCATCCTGGCCTCGTATTATATCCGGACCTCGCCTACGGCTCGGTCCGTCTAATTCCTACTCGGCCAGTATGGCTTACTTACTGGTCTCTGCCGTAATGTACTATTGTGTGTTCTTCTCATCACACCAAAGCGACTGGACGGAAACCAATTTCGGTACAATGATAGCTGGACATCCAAAGACGGTTATATTATAGGATATTTCCGATCTCTTCCACCAGGTTACTCATATAAATTTTTCTTTAAGCTTTGATCTATTGAGCGATGTAAAGGTTACAAATTACTTACATGTATGTATCGGTAGTTATTACTAATTAATTACGTAAAACCTTTGTCGTTAGGTACTACACTGCTGAGTAATGTAATGAGCGAGAGTAAGCGTCTTCTGATCCCCGTACTAGTTTTTAAACTGTATCACGGTGGAACAGGATTCACCATTCATCTATGTATCAATAGTTTAATATAGGATACTTTTTGCTCGAAAGAAAAAAGAAAGGTTGCGCGAATAAAGTTGAGGCCACTTTCTATTCCAGGTATAAAATGAAAGATCTTGCAATTAAATTTCACATCTTACTTTTATTTGGTAAAGCATACACAATACATAAATACATAGGTGTTCTGGCCAAACACTTTAAAAGGCACTCTGCACTATGTACAAATTGACAAATGTACTTCATAAAATTATTATTAAAAAAATCCTTACAAAAAGTTAAACACATGTTTTAAGGTGGAATGTATGTAAAATCTGTTTGTATAGAAGGAATGATCAAATTCATAAAATACTGATAAAAATACTTTAATTCCATACTGCACACTAATATTTAGGATGTGTTACCTTAAAAGTAAATACAACAGTGCTTGCTTTATATACTATAATAAATGTAAGTAGCTATTTTATTAATTTTAAAAATTTCATCACAGCGTAAAATCATCAAAAACATATATATATTATTTTACACATAGCTCTCCAGCACCTTATTAGCGTTTAAATAATTTGGATAATTTCATCTAATATTAAATATCATCTATTATTATGTATTTTACCTACAACAGTTTACTACAACAAGGCATCGTACAGTTGCGGTGGACTGTACTTATAAAAGATATTGTGTTTGTATCAACTATTACATTCAAACACGGAAAAGTACAGTTATAAGCATTTAGAACCGGGTGTAATGACCAAATAAAACTACCGGCTATAACGACTGTAGGTACATATAGTTAAACTTCAGTTGAAGTCTTCATAGACGGTTTTGTATACATAATTTTGATCTCTATGAACGAGTAAATTCCTGATTCTTTTATAAAAAAGAAACCCATTCTATTTTATATATATGCCCATTTTTAATGGCAATTAAAAAAAAAAACATTTCTATGTTTGAATGAACCTTTGCAGGCTATTAAAATACTTAAACGGGTTTACTCACGTCGAAAAGTCGAATAACGCTCGACATGTTTCGAATCGGTACGCGCTATTCTTTGCAGGCTAATTAAGAGGACTTATTCCATTTAAAATGCTGGTTGTTTTAGACATTTTTCTCTTTGATCAAACATGTTTCTGAACATATTATTGATGTTACTACCTAGAACAGGGCCATTGGGATTTATTGGTATATATCTGAAACCTACAGTTGGAATTTTTCATGGATTATTTTTGTTTCAAAAACCACTCGGAACTGACAAAATTCACGCGGTAAATTCGTTTTTTCAACTTATTTTCGACTGCACGCAAATGAAAGTATGAAATAGCTATGTTACTACCAAGAAACCGGGGAAAAGTATTATTCCCTTAAAAAAATTGGTTGAAATCATCGATATATTTGTCATTAAAGGAAAAAAAATAAGTTTTAAAAGGAATAAGGCCTCTTAAGTTGCCATTGATCGCTGGCACTTGTAACAGACATATTAACTCTTGTATGGCTATCTGATACCAACTATCACGAACAGCATTACTACTTCGAAAAAAGCTTGTATATGAAACCGTCGAAGAAAAAGGCAGTAAGTGCATACTAGAATCATATAAAGTTACTACGTTTTTCGTTGAAACGAGATACGAGTTTATTCAAAGTAGTGACGGTAATAAACTGGTTAAAAACACTTAAATTTGAATATTATTGCACTAGTATATTAGGAACCTGTGAAGGCACATCGAAAAGCACTGGTCTCGTCGTCCTATTGTACTGCGACGGTATTAGTTGTTATTAAACTACGTAGCGTTGCGTTTCGCTGTTTATGTCACGTTTTCTCGAACCCCCGCTGCCGACGTTGGGAACCTGTATCACAGAAAAAGTAAGTTAATTAAACAATAAACGTAAAATAAATAAATAAAAATAAATATTAAGGGACAATCATACACAAATCGACCTAGTCCCAAACTAAGCAAAGCTTGTACTATGGGTACTAGACGACGATATACATAACACATGTTTCTAACTCGGACGGGTAGGGTTCGGAAAGTTGCGTTATATCGATTGGTCCCAAATATCAGTGTTTTACAAACACCGACATTTAATAATCAAATATTACGAATGGAATTTAATTAATTACATATAAATATACATACATACATAGACTGTGAACTTATAACCCTTCTTTTTGGCTTTGCCGTAGTCGGGTAAACTGTATAAGTGGAATAGGCCTCCGCCGTCAAATAAAGATTAAATGTTGATAAGCGGATAACTTTGGACGAAGGTTGGTATGTTGCCAGTGAAGACATACGGGACTGAGGCATGATTGCTGATCTCATATCAGAATCAGAATATCAATTATTTGGTTAATTTGTGTATTACATAGCTGCGAGCCAGCTAACTTATGTCCTAATGGATCTGTGTTGGCCATGTTCTACTGATTCGCAATTGCTGTTAATGATTGTACTTACAGACTATCTTAATTTTAAGGAGCCGCGGGGATTGACCTCATAGAGAATGCTTAAACTCACTCAGAGAATGGAGTGGTGACTTGGAGTTTCCTAACCGGTTCGAATCAGACGTGAGGAGATGTGAGGAAGAGCCAAGGTCGCCGCCATAGCTCGGAGAGTTGGCAGATTTAAGCAACATTGCTCGAAGAATCGATTGAAATAGGGGCCGATAAATTATCGATGGAGAACTGGGGCAGATGAGACCGACAAGTTAAGTGGACTGCTGATTTGGTGAAACAGGAATAACCGTTGTATGTATGTGGGCGACGCAAAACCGCTCATGGTGGCATTTCTTTGGGAGATGCCTTTGTCCAACAGTGAACTACTTTTGGTTGATATTGGTATATAGTGTAGGTACCTATCTGGCGCGCTGGTCGTGCGGCACGTACTGCGCGCCGCCATGCCTGGCCCACTCGCGCTCAAACTCATGCTCGAGGATCTCGGCGCCGCGCTTGCGCGTCAGGCCGGTCTCGTCCAAGCTGAGCTCGCACATCTGCATGTCGTCCACACCTGCAGTGAAATAACACACTATGTCATATTCTATCTTGCACAAGGTTTGATATTTTTTAGAAACAGAAACGGACCCAGTATTAAGCCCTGAGGTAACCCACATAACATCTGACCTAGTTGATCAAAGTTCCGTAGATGACAATCCGTTTCGTAATGCTCGAAAGATATATCGAAATAAGGTCATGGGATCGTGTTATACTTGGTCGTAGTGCTTTAACTTACGTATTAAAATATTATGATCAACAGAATCTAATGCCTTCGATGAGTCACAAAAAATTCAATGACATCCAAGTCTTTTCCGAGACACTAATATACGTTTAACTAGCATCACACCAGTGGTGGAGCAACCTTTTGCAAATTTATTGCTATTTATTTCACATTCTGATAGTTCCAATCTCAGTCTGCCTCAGATTTGTAAAATATGTTCAGTATCAGGTCTCACCGCTCTGCAGCAGCACGGGCGCCTTGTCGGGATGCAGCTCCATCTGGCGGGCGACGTACTGGCCGTCGAAGTGCGCGTACCACCAGCCGCGCCGCTCGGCGCCGGCCGCGGGCCGCACGAAGGGGATGCGGAAGTAGCGGTGCCGCGCGCCCAGCACGTCGCCCTTGGCCGGCAGCCGGGGCGCTTTGGCTAGGAAAATAAACACGGTTAAACTATTTCGCAGGTAAAGGAAACGTTCTCGTAAACATAAACACGAAGATACAATTTTAAGAGGAACTGAGCTTGAATCTGAAATAATGAACAGCTTGAGCGACTCTATGAAATGGACTGATATAATTGATGACCTCAGTAAAGCCTTTGACTGTGTAGACTACCGATACGGGGCTCGGTTTGTAGTTTTTATCTTGATATCTGAGTAATCATGCATTATGAGCATAACACCGTTATAGTTGTCACTTTCATACAGAAAATTAAGTATCTAGAAACTAATGAATGCATTATAAAGTGTGGCGTTCCGCAGGGATCTCCGCTTGGACCACTGTTATTTATCGTGTTTATCTACGATTTAAGATATTATAATCTTGTACCTGCGTCCATGATGCTTTGCGGGGCGCGTTCCTGGTCGTTCATGGTGGTCTTGCGCGCGTTCTTTGCCTTCCACGCGTGGTACACCTTCAGGCGACGGTGGAACTCGTGCCGACAAGCCTACAAGCAATAATACACACGCGGTTTGAATCAAGTTTTCTGTACGAACGCATATATCAAACGTGACAACAATTCCAGCTCGAGACCAGTAATATTTAATTAGTATTTTGTTTTCATACATACATTTCGTTTGACGCTAAACGCACTACGATTTCTTTACACAAGGGGTACTCACACTGTGCGCCGTATGTATATAATGGAGGCTCCTGTTTACTCTTCTAGAAACTAAATATAGATATCATTGTTTCCTTTCTCAACAAGCTAGGGCATCGAAACAAAATGTAAAAGTTTGGTGACGCATGCTTTACTCCAACATAAATAAATCAATTACTCTGGTCCAGTCCTAGCGCGTCATTAGTAATTACTAAACTAAATGTCTCTCCAACATACACGATGACAGATCCGAATCACTGATGTGTTAAGTTACCGACGGAGTTTCCAAACTTGCAAAGCTTTCCACGTTGAAAGATATTGGTAATATCTCAAAAAAATGTAAATAAGAATATATTGTTGTCCTTGCGAAAGCACTTACCTCTAGGAGCTCGATATCGCACGACGTATTGATAGTGTCTCGTAACTCGGAATATTTCCACTTCGACAAGTCGTGTTTCTGTTTGCCTTGCATCGCTTGCTGCATCCTAACTCGCTCTGACCTACAATTTCAAACAGATGTCTTAGTGATTGCTGAAAATCGCGTAAGTTATTAAAATAGCATGCAATTGCATAGTTAGAAAATGTTACAAAATTCTACGATCATTTTGGCGTAAGTAAATAAAACAAATAGCATACTTTAGTCCACTGGTAAACATCGTGAAAAATAAACGAGTAGAAATCAGTTTACTTCTACAATATCTGAATAAAACATTTAATTTTAACATATTATCGAATAATATGCAGTGGAAAAGTGGAATATTTTACCATATTCGCGTCGACAATAATGCTACAACGTTAACCCATTTAAAGATAGCCGATGTCACAAAACAGGGGAAAAATACCGCCAGTGCCATAAAGATTTCAAATAATTCTAATAAAGCGAAAAGTGGTAAAAAATATATGCTTCGGTCCTTGGCTCTCCGGTTTCGGATCCCCGCCGGAGAGCCAAAGAACCCGTGAGTTCGATAAGGTGCCACTCGATGCATAATATTTTCCAATTTATCGCTTTCGTTGGAATAAGCCTATGGCATTTGGGGATTATTCAAATATGAACCAGAAACCAAAGGTCATAAGTTATAACTTTATAAGCTTCTTTGCTCCTATGTCAAATCCGACTGATATCCCTTGTCACAACGGCCACAGAAACCTTTGATAAAAATCAAATTGTGGTTTAGGAAAATGTTCAAGTGAGGTGGCGAGATGTACCCGTGTTTGTGACACGGCTTCAATAACTCAGAGTGCACCACTATTTCAAAGTACAAGCAAGATGCAAGTTTAAAGACGCATGCATTAGTGTTCTTAATTAATTACTAGAAAACATATTATATGGGGTAGTACTAACAAATTAAAGATACAAATGCATGCAAACCATTATTACTATGATCGAGTATTGTTTTCTGTTATCCTGTTATATCTCGGTTTCTGAGAGAAACCAAAAAAATATTATGCTTAATAACCTAACCTAATCACATATTTACGGAAGAATAACACAGAGTTCGGTAAAAATAAGGGCTTCTTATAATTTTAGGATTTTTCTGTGCTGATAATTATTGACTTTCGAGGCCTATGGGGACGATATTAACATTAATATATAATTTATACGCCTACTCATAAGAGTATTTAATTGACAATTCTAATTTTATAGTCAAGGACAACATCAGAAGAATATACAGACTTGATTTGTGTAGGCATTGTATTCTTTCGTCGTTATAAAATACGTAAATATTTCCATGTTTCCTGGAGTTTTGGTCGTCATCAGGCGATATAAGCCTATTTACTTCAAGTAAAATTTTACCGTACCTTATTCCTGAGGTTACAATGTTAATTCTATTACTGGTTAGTTTAATATCAATAGTACATTAGGACAACGAAAAGAACGTGTCAGCATAACTACTATTTGTCGCTTGAGCCTATATCGAAGGTAGCGCACGTGCATCTGACTTAACCCTTTGACCGCCAAAGACGGCAAATCACGTCATCGGGAATTCGTGCCACTGACGCCAACGACGCCTATTGACGTCAAAAATTTCAATGGTCAAAAACATGCTAATTCAAACCACGATCTGTGTTTTTCAATCTCTGTTGATTTTGGAGCACTTTTTTTTTGGTTTGGCGTCAGTGGCACGGCGAATTGCTTTGCCGCTTGGCGCTCGAAAGGTTAATCACTCCTGTGGCGTTACATTCCCTTTAATGGGTTTGTACTCCCACAAAAAGTCCGACTAACTAACCTGGCTAACAGTCCTGATGATCTACGATTTTCTTTATTTAGCCTGTCGTGGTGTTACTTACACACTATGTTACGTCACTCCTTGGTTAGAATTTCGAATTTACTTCTCGTAAATACTACTTAGAACCCAAGGCGACATAAATAAGAGATCTACAGCTAAATAACATTAATTACAGTCCACGCCAGAGAGTAGAAACAAGCGGTATAGAGTTAGCAGTGAGTTAGTACGTGTCAGTAGATTATTTCATCCTCTTTCAATAATTTCATTACAGTTGCGCTCCTTTTTGTCGCATCAATCTAAACTTGTCGCTTAAATTGTTGCTTCAAATCTATTACGCAACACATTCCATTAACGTCATGTCTGATACGACTTTTACCCTAACTCTCCACTACTCGCGAACTTAACCGAAGTTGGGCGAATATGATAGTCTGGAGGCACTCTGGAGGCTTCGCTTCGGAAACCCCTATTTTGGCCAACTTCACGAGTAGTGTGGAGTCGCGATTAAACGACGAGAATCGGAGTAAAAGTTCTGAAACTGCTTGACAGAGTTACCCGTAATTGCCAAGTGTGGTTATCTCGTGTTGCGATTGTACCGTAAAAATATGATATAAACTTTGAATGTGAGCTCTTAGATTGGGATTCGGGTTCGGGTGATTGGAAAGGTTCTTATGTCAATCGTTAAGAGCGAGCGGGACTGATATAAAACTCGAATCACATTCAGCCAGCTCCCGTACTGTATTATCGACGAGGAACGCAATTTATAATGAATCATTGAAAGGATGGAAAGGCGAGCGTGCGCAGAAGAAAACGTTAGTCTCACTGAATACCTGTTCAACTTATTTTCCCCGTTCACTGTGTCCATTGTGGGGAAACTGTGCAAACAAATTAATACTTACTATCGTCGCAATACATCACGCGCAGTATATTAACTTTTAACAAAACGCCGAGGAAGGCGCCAGGAAATCGGTGTTAAACTATCATCCTTAATGATACCCATTAACGTTGCCTGTAAGTCATTCACCAATTGGCTTTATTTTTATTTATATACAAATCGAATTATTTTTTTAAGCCCGGATTTGGAACAGCTGTTGGTATTCGGAATATCTTACTTTGTTTAAGTTTAATAGTTATCGTGAGCAATTATTATATCAAAATTTCAGATTTCGTATAGTTGCCAAGTAAAGTTTAGATTATAATTAAAGCTGTGCAATCCCTGTTTGCTTAATATAATGGCTCTGTCCACGTATGGGTAATCAAAAAGGATGAGTGTTTCAAATCGGTCTCCAAACAATTAACCAGTTTGAGCGTATGTATTTACAAAATGTGTCAAGGCGAACGCAGCGATTGTGTAGCTGTAGCGTGTCGGCGAACGTGAGAGTGGTAGACCAGAGTTGTGTGTTGACGTTCGTATGAAGTCAATGTACTGATTATTATTTCTCAGCTGTTGTCTCGTATGCCGGGCCAAGCTATTTACAGGAAGAAAGGCCAGACTTACGATTGAAATTGATTCTCTTTGTGTTTGCACTGTTTACGTACTTGCACACGAAACTGTTTTTTTTTTTCAGCTAAAAATGTTACTCATAAATTCGAGTAACATAGTATGATATAATCCGCTGTAATGTCTTTATATAATTACATAGTACATTATGTATAATTTTAACCCTTTATTATTTGGGGTGTATGTTGTTTGACTAAGTATAAAATCACTTAATAAATTTTACGTTTTCAGTCAAAAACATATAGGTATTGCTTTTAATACAGATTACATATACTTAGATAATTACAAATCAAATCATCTCGCTAGAGTTAGGCTGCGTTCAATAGTGCGAGGATGCGTAGCGAGAGCGAGGGATGTGTTTTTGTTAACCAATAGAATCGCTGAGCGAGGATAAGTAAATGAAGTTATTCCATATTGGTTAACAAAGACATATCTGGTGGGAACGCAGCCTTAAGCACTGTTTAACGTATTTTAGTTTAACGTTGTCGATCAGTACTCGATTTTCATGTAACTGTTTTGCAAGTTAAATATCAATGATATCCATACTAATATTATAAATGCGAAAGTGTGTCTGTCTGTCTGTTACCTCTTCACGCTTAAACCGCTGAACCGATTTAGATGAAATTTGGTATATAGATAGTTTCAGTCCCGGGGAAGGACATAGGATACTTTTCATCCCGAATAAATTTAGTGTTCCCGTGGGAGGAGCGGGTAACACCGCGGGGCACAGCTAGTAATCAATACGTATAAACAACTGGTAAGAGGTGTGGGTACCTGCGCAGCTGCGGCGGCGAGCCCTCGACGTGTCCGCCGCTCTCGCGCGCCAGCCGCACTGCCATCTCGTGGTCGCGCCGCTCCTGCTCCAGTCTGCGGCGACGTCATATCATTGTTATAATTTATTTATTTCAGACATCAAAGGCGCATAGATAATAATACAATCTAACATACATATTAAATACTGAAAGGTGCCCGCAACTTGGTACGCTTAATTTTAAAAAGTATCCTATAACCATCTTTGGATGTACCAAAGTTGGGTGAAATTTGTCCGTGTCGGCGTGATGCGAGGACAAAGGATATTATGCTTTCATTTCTTGGATATATTGTTACAAAACGATTTAATTTTCTAGCCATTAACCTCATAAACAATCCATTCATTCAGTAATTGCCACCAAAGTAAAAAAAAAGTTACTTATTCTACCTTAAGGTAAGTCTCCGTTAGGTACGACGACGAGCGAAGCGATGTTAGGAAGAACTGTGACCCTACAGCACGCGAGCCGAGCAGCCGTCCGGCAGCGGCCGGCTATGAGACAGAACCGCGGTAAATCCCCAGATCGCATGCGCACCTGCGATCTAGGTCATTCAGTGATTCACCGTCCTAGGTATATCTCTTCTTCTTCTTCTCTTCTTCTTCTAATAATAGGTATGTAATGTAGTATTGTCACCTCTCCCGGTTGTCGCGGTCGTGGAGCGCGGCCTGCTCGAGCTGCTGCTGCAGCTGCAGCGCCTGCAGCCGGCCGCGCTCCTCCGCCAGCAGCCGCTCCGCCTCCTCCGCCTCATGTGATGTACTACACTCCCCCCCCCCCCCTCACCTCTCCCGGTTGTCGCGGTCGTGTAGCGCGGCCTGCTCGAGCTGCTGCTGCAGCTGCAGCGCCTGCAGCCGGCCGCGCTCCTCCGCCAGCAGCCGCTCCGCCTCCTCCGCCTCATGTGATGTACTACACTCCCCCCCCCCCCCGCACCTCTCCCGGTTGTCGCGGTCGTGTAGCGCGGCCTGCTCGAGCTGCTGCTGCAGCTGCAGCGCCTGCAGCCGGCCGCGCTCCTCCGCCAGCAGCCGCTCCGCCTCCTCCGCCTCATGTGATGTACTACACTCCCCCCCCCCCCCCCTCACCTCTCCCGGTTGTCGCGGTCGAGGAGCGCGGCCTGCTCGAGCTGCTGCTGCAGCTGCAGCGCCTGCAGCCGGCCGCGCTCCTCCGCCAGCAGCCGCTCCGCCTCCTCCGCCTCATGTGATGTACTACACTCCCCCCCCCCCCCCTCACCTCTCCCGGTTGTCGCGGTCGAGGAGCGCGGCCTGCTCGAGCTGCTGCTGCAGCTGCAGCGCCTGCAGCCGGCCGCGCTCCTCCGCCAGCAGCCGCTCCGCCTCCTCCGCCTCATGTGATGTACTACAGTCACACTCCCCCCCCCCCTCACCTCTCCCGGTTGTCGCGGTCGTGTAGCGCGGCCTGCTCGAGCTGCTGCTGCAGCTGCAGCGCCTGCAGCCGGCCGCGCTCCTCCGCCAGCAGCCGCTCCGCCTCCTCCGCCTCATGTGATGTACTACACTCCCCCCCCCCCCCCCTCACCTCTCCCGGTTGTCGCGGTCGAGGAGCGCGGCCTGCTCGAGCTGCTGCTGCAGCTGCAGCGCCTGCAGCCGGCCGCGCTCCTCCGCCAGCAGCCGCTCCGCCTCCTCCGCCTCATGTGATGTACTACACTCCCCCCCCCCCCCCTCACCTCTCCCGGTTGTCGCGGTCGAGGAGCGCGGCCTGCTCGAGCTGCTGCTGCAGCTGCAGCGCCTGCAGCCGGCCGCGCTCCTCCGCCAGCAGCCGCTCCGCCTCCTCCGCCTCATGTGATGTACTACAGTCACACTCCCCCCCCCCCCTCACCTCTCCCGGTTGTCGCGGTCGAGGAGCGCGGCCTGCTCGAGCTGCTGCTGCAGCTGCAGCGCCTGCAGCCGGCCGCGCTCCTCCGCCAGCAGCCGCTCCGCCTCCTCCGCCTCATGTGATGTACTACAGTCACACCCCCCCCCCCCCCTCACCTCTCCCGGTTGTCGCGGTCGAGGAGCGCGGCCTGCTCGAGCTGCTGCTGCAGCTGCAGCGCCTGCAGCCGGCCGCGCTCCTCCGCCAGCAGCCGCTCCGCCTCCTCCGCCTTCCGCCTCGCCTCCATCTCCGCTTTACTGTGTGACGAACACTCAATGTTAACACACGATTCGGTGAGATCCAAATATTTTAATAATAATTCCTTTGAAGTCGGTCTTGTGAACAGCATTTTGGCTTCGCCCATATCGGATGAAGCTGAAATGCTGTACAATTTAGCCGATTTAGCGTTAGTTGTTCCTAAGTAGTGATTTATTTGTTTCTGTTTGTAAACTGTTTTTACGGGGCGATGTGGTCGCTTAGCGACAAAGCCCTTTCAATAAAAAATAAAAAAAGTTAACTCAATAATTATACAACTGTGATAAAAAGGCTCAATGCAAGGAACGTAATTATAATTTACTACTGGTATTACCAGACTTAATTGAATGGTTTGGTTGGTCCATGATATGCCCGCAAACCATGGAGAAACCAAACCATTCAATTAAGTAAACGATACTACTGGTAGTTCGTTTTAAGCAGATCATCTGGCTACCTTAAAATCGGTCAATTGACTAATGCGTGTTTTTGCGCGTTATTTAAAGAACACACGGAGGGATATATAAAAACTACATATGAAATCGCTGATTATTGATATAACAAAAAGATAAACTGTACTAAGAGATTGTTATCCCTTAGTACAGTTTATCTTGACTATAGGTCCCGGTCAGTTTATAAACTCCATATAAGTTTGTAATCACAAAAAGATATTTATTGTGATGTAACGGGTTCCGTTTTCACCAATTGTGGTACGGAACCCTAAACCTTTACGTGTACCAGTGTAATTAGTTATAACACAAATGTAATCATTGTAATTGTTTTAAGTAGGTATTATTTACGAAAAAATGACTTACTGTTGAGTTTCTTTCGGCTTTCTTCTCAACAGCGGTCTCCTCTTGCGAAATGCCGGTAGATTCACAATCTGACTTGTAAAAGTGCCCCTGTGGCCTACTTACTGAATAAATTATTTCATTTCATTTCATAAAAATGTACTCACAGCCGGCGGTGCTCCTCCTCCTGTCGCTGGCGCTGCAGCTCCTGCCGCTTGGACTCCTCGGCCGCGCGCATCTCCGCCTCGATCCTCCGCAGCCGTTCTTGCTCCTCCCTGATAACAAACAGCTGTATAAAGCCCTGGCTACTTCTTCTTAAAGTATCATCGTATAGCTTTGACAACACGATTGACGCAGTTGGACACGCGTCCCAAAAAGCGTACTAACTAGGCACTCGCACCGTGTTCAAATGAAACAACGTATGCTAGACGAATGACAATTTAATTTTGTTTCTCAGACTATATATACAAGCAGTAAGAAAATCTCTATACCGCGATGCAGCGGAAATGACATACGGTACACCGACATCTAGCGGATAGTTAAATCAACATAGTATTACATACAACATGAACACAGTAGTTAAGCAACTGCCTACTGAGCCGACGGTCCTGCGTTCGAATCCCAGCAAGGGCAAATATTTTCGTGATGAACTCGAATATTTGTGCCTGGGTCATGGATGTTATATGTATTTATCTATATAAGTATGTTTATCATCGTCTATTGTCCATAACACAAGCCTACTAGAGCTTACTATGGGACTAGACTGATTTGTGTGAGGTTGTCCGATAATATACAAAGACCTAATTTGTGTAGGCATTGTTTTTTTTTTCATCATAAAACACGTTAATGATTGCGACTTTTTCCATGTTTTCTGGAGTAAATAGGATTCTAATATATTGATCGAATCTTCAGTTATGACTAAAAATGCATGATATTGACAAATAATATAGTTAAATCTAGAAGATTGGATTGTAAAAATCTTATTTTATTTATAACTAGCGACCCGCCCCGGCTTCGCACGGGTGCAATGCTGATAAATTATGCATGTATTATACATATAAACCTTCCTCTAGAATCACTCTATCTATTAAAAAACCGCATCAAAATCCGTTGCGTAGTTTTAAAGATTTAAGCATACAAAGGGACATAGGGACAGAGAAAGCGACTTTGTTTTATACTATGTAGTGATTAACCACAATAACTATAAAGGCAGTTTGGAATGAAATGTTGAATGAGTATGAGTATGAATTATATTTCAATGTCAATATCAGCTCCATAGCTCTCTATGTACAGACCTACGATGTCCAATCATATCAGTCGAAAGATTATAGAGTCAAACCACGTGACACGTGAGTCCGTTTGTATGGTTTGACAGTTCCTTTGCTTGGAAGAGTAGCTTGGTTTGTGTTCGAGTTACTAGAAAAAATACCTAAAACACGGTAAGTGTGATCTCTCGATTTCTCAAGGATCCCATCATTGGATCCTAATCTGAGAATCTTGCCAACTAAAAATAATTTGCCAAATCTATCCAGTCCTCTCCGCGCAATCGAGGACCATACATCCATACTAATATCCATACTAATATTACAAATGCGAAAGTGTGTCTGTCTGTCTGCCTGTCTGTCTGTCTGTTACCTCTTCACGCTTAAACCGCTGAACCGATTTAGATGAAATTTGGTATATAGATAGTTTCAGTCCCGGGGAAGGACATAGGATACTTTTCATCCCGAATAAATGTAGTGTTCCCGTGGGATGAGCGGGTAACACCGCGGGGCACAGCTAGTAAAAAATATACCGACGAATTGAGAACCTGCTCCGAAACAGTTCCGTTCATCACTGGTCAGAATGACGAGAGAATGAACGTGTAACCCTCTCGAGCAGACGATCTGGACTGGTGCAAATGAATGAATGTCAGTAAACTGACAGTCCAGAATGATGGACTGAACTGGCGGCACAATGAGCGTGTAGACGGTGTCTTAAACTGGATAATATTTAAGCACAACGCATGTACATACCTAAACCATTGATACAAAGATCAAAGCTCAAAGAAAAAATAAATGCGTTACCTGGTAGAAGACATGGTGGTTACATGATTCATACATTTATAAATGACCGCCCTCTCTCGCTTGCTCGTTCACTGCTGTAAAGTGGTGCGGTAAGATGTGAATATTAACGTATTCACATAGAGATCTCTAAGGTGTAAAGCCTATCAAACAGTAAACAATGCAAAGATCGACACATCATAAGGAAACATTCAAAAGGTTATCTGGGGGTTAGGGTGGCGGAAAGGTTAACGCGCTGGACCGGTAATCCAGACGTGTCGGGTTCGATTCCCGGTCTCTTTCGCCAGGTTACGCATTTCTATTTTTCTTTGAGCTTTGATCCTTGCATCAATGGTTTCATATAAAAATTGTGGTGTGTACCCACATAAAAAAATGAGACATTACAATGTTTCATAATGTCATAAAATGTACATACCTGTTTTTCTGGTCGAGCATGGCCTTATGTAGCGTGGCCATCTGCGCCTCGGCGTCCTTCGTCAGCTTCGTGTACAGCTGGTCGATCTCCGCCCGACTTATCTTCGCGTTATTCTGAAACAAAGGCACACAATGAGTCTCAATCGACGACAGTAAGAGGGCTGTTTACGTATAACTTCTTTGATTTTGATTGGGTTTTATGCAACCACTTAAATACAAATTATAGAAATATTTATATACTTGGTTAATAAAGCGTTTTATAGCCTTTAGTAGATCGTAACCTGGTGGAAGACAACTCAACTTCAACGATCGTTATACTGACGTTGTATTTAGATATGTATATTGCTGTAAAATTTTTAAAAGTTTTAACTAGTTTTTGGTAAGATCTGGTCATTGATTGACTTCTGATTGGCGAGTTTACTATGATAAGATTGACATCTTATTATAGTAAACTCGCCTTAATACACTGAAAAATAAATTGCTCAACTAGTTTAACTACTTGAGAAATAGCCAAATTGTGCTTAGTAGTAACCAAAATAATCAAATTTTCCAAAACTTATTTTAGTTACTAGTAGCCCACAGTTTGTCACGCCTCCGATTTATGTACATAAGTAGCAGCTAACGTTTGGGCTACTGTTAACAAATCTTTTTTTGTTTTTCAAGCACGTCTTAAAGAGTTCCTCAGTCGTTCGATGTTCTTCAGAGCCTGCTTCTGGGATCTTTAGCTGTTGGGATAAAGCGTCCATATCCATAGCTATATATTGGAGATTATTTTTAGCCTGGGCTGGTGTCGGCGCCGCACCAGCCAACCAGCAACCGGAACAATCCACTCCACAAACCTAAGACTACTCACCTTAATAGTGCCGCAAGCGCTCCTTATAGAGTCCCTCAGTCGGTCGATGTTCCTCAGAGCCTGGTCCTTCTCCTTGTTCAGCTGCTGAGAGACGGCCTCCATGTCCTGGAGCCGGTGCTGGAGCGCGCGTATCTTGGCGACGCCCTGGAGCCTGGGCAGGTGGCGGCGCCGCACCAGGCAGCCACTAATCGCAGCAATCCACTCCACCTAAGACTAGTCACCTTAATAGTGCCGCAAGCGCTCCGTATAGAGTCCCTCAGTCGGTCGATGTTCCTCAGAGCCTGGTCCTTCTCCTTGTTCAGCTGCTGAGAGACGGCCTCCATGTCCTGGAGCCGGTGCTGGAGCGCGCGTATCTTGGCGACGCCCTGGAGCCTGGGCAGGTGGCGGCGCCGCACCAGGCAGCCACTAATCGCAGCAATCCACTCCACCTAAGACTAGTCACCTTAATAGTGCCGCAAGCGCTCCGTATAGAGTCCCTCAGTCGGTCGATGTTCCTCAGAGCCTGGTCCTTCTCCTTGTTCAGCTGCTGAGAGACGGCCTCCATGTCCTGGAGCCGGTGCTCGAGCGCGCGTATCTTGGCGACGCCCTGGAGCCTGGGCAGGTGGCGGCGCCGCACCAGGCAGCCACTAATCGCAGCAATCCACTCCACCTAAGACTAGTCACCTTAATAGTGCCGCAAGCGCTCCGTATAGAGTCCCTCAGTCGGTCGATGTTCCTCAGAGCCTGGTCCTTCTCCTTGTTCAGCTGCTGAGAGACGGCCTCCATGTCCTGGAGCCGGTGCTCGAGCGCGCGTATCTTGGCGACGCCCTGGAGCCTGGGCAGGTGGCGGCGCCGCACCAGGCAGCCACTAATCGCAGCAATCCACTCCACCTAAGACTAGTCACCTTAATAGTGCCGCAAGCGCTCCGTATAGAGTCCCTCAGTCGGTCGATGTTCCTCAGAGCCTGGTCCTTCTCCTTGTTCAGCTGCTGAGAGACGGCCTCCATGTCCTGGAGCCGGTGCTCGAGCGCGCGTATCTTGGCGACGCCCTGGAGCCTGGGCAGGTGGCGGCGCCGCACCAGGCAGCCACTAATCGCAGCAATCCACTCCACCTAAGACTAGTCACCTTAATAGTGCCGCAAGCGCTCCGTATAGAGTCCCTCAGTCGGTCGATGTTCCTCAGAGCCTGGTCCTTCTCCTTGTTCAGCTGCTGAGAGACGGCCTCCATGTCCTGGAGCCGGTGCTGGAGCGCGCGTATCTTGGCGACGCCCTGGAGCCTGGGCTGGTGGCGGCGCCGCACCAGGCAGCCAACCAGCAACCGCAGCAATCCACAAACCTAAGACTACTCACCTTAATAGTGCCGCAAGCGCTCCGTATAGAGTCCCTCAGTCGGTCGATGTTCCTCAGAGCCTGGTCCTTCTCCTTGTTCAGCTGCTGAGAGACGGCCTCCATGTCCTGGAGCCGGTGCTGGAGCGCGCGTATCTTGGCGACGCCCTGGAGCCTGGGCTGGTGGCGGCGCCGCACCAGGCAGCCAACCAGCAACCGCAGCAATCCACAAACCTAAGACTACTCACCTTAATAGTGCCGCAAGCGCTCCGTATAGAGTCCCTCAGTCGGTCGATGTTCCTCAGAGCCTGGTCCTTCTCCTTGTTCAGCTGCTGAGAGACGGCCTCCATGTCCTGGAGCCGGTGCTGGAGCGCGCGTATCTTGGCGACGCCCTGGAGCCTGGGCTGGTGTCAGTTCCGCACCAGGCAGGCAACCAGCAACCGCAGCAATCCACTCCACAAACCTAAGACTACTCACCTTAATAGTGCCGCAAGCGCTCCTTATGGAGTCCCTCAGTCGGTCGATGTTCCTCAGAGCCTGGTCCTTCTCCTTGTTCAGCTGCTGAGAGACGGCCTCCATGTCCTGGAGCCGGTGCTCGAGCGCGCGTATCTTGGCGACGCCCTGGAGCCTGGGCAGGTGGCGGCGCCGCACCAGGTAGCCGCGGACGGCGGTCTGGATGCGCACGAGACACTCCCGCCGGTAGAGGATCTTGTTCTTTACTGTGGGAGGAATTACAATATTTGTTATGTACCTACAAACTATTGTAAAATTCAATAACCTAAATTAAACGTTTTCAAACTCCCGACAAGTAGCTTTATTTTTTATAACGACACAACATAGTGGCTCCATTTCACCTGATGGTAAGCAAAAAGGGGAGCCCAAGTCGCAATGGCAACTGATATAAAACCAACGGTGCCATGTCAGTTAACACTGCCATGGTGGCCCGAGAGATGGTTCTTCACGCTTCCTTTGAAGGGTCCCATGTTATAAGAAGGAGGAAACACATGAGCCGGTCATCATGAGACCCTCGTTCAGAAAATGCTGCTAAAACTGAACATAACTACAACATTTGGAAATCTTAGCTTTAATATTGGCTGAGAGCTTGTCACTTGTTTCAATTAAAGCTGAATATCTTGAAAACTACTGGTCCTATTCCCACCAAACATAGCTAAAAACATTCTCGACGGACAAGTCTTTCGAATCGGTCCATCCGTTTGGAACATCTCTCTTTTTTCGTCAGGGGTTAAAAATCGATCCTACGGAGAGGGATAATTATTTCAGGAAAAATCTTAACAGCGCGATGCAGCAGCGTGGCGCCAGCCGTTCAGCGCCATCAGTTGGTAAACAATTCCTTGTCTTCTCAACACGCCGAAACGGCTCAACGGATTTTAACCAGTTTTAGTACAGGGATAGCTGGACATCCAAAGATGGTAAAGAAAAATAAAATACGCGGGCGCTTTCTAGTATTTATTATTTTCTTCTTCCCTCGGAACGAAGATCGTGTTATTATTGTAGATTGATATAAATTACCTCCGACATATCCTTCAGCCAACTAAATACATTTTTAACAACTGATATCGGAGTTTTGAGGGTGTTGCGATTAGTGATGGGCAGCGGGAATATTCCCCTGGGGAATATTCCCGGGAATTTCCTTTGTTCCCGGGAATATTCCCCAAAATGGGGAACATTGAACTTTTCTTAGTACTAGAGAAACTTTTAGTACTAGAAAGTTATAATTTGGCATGGTTATAAATATTAGTCATTTTGACAAATTGGTGGGACAAATTCTTGGAAAAATACTTTTTTACTGTTCCTCCCCCTATACTAAAGTGGGGATGTCTTTTTTTTCTAGTCTACCCCATGGTGTGATATCTCGTTGGATAGGCCTTACAAAATGTTGCAGGTTTGTTGCAACAATTTTCCGATTTATAGATCTGTTTGTGAAATATCAAACTTTAAATTGCAAATTTTGGGAGTACTTGGGTATTGGCTATATAAACGCTGCTAGGGTAGGCTTTACAAGTTTACGAGTAATAATAGTCAACCAACTCATAAAGGGTACTTAGAGAAGTAAAACTTGCTTGTATGACTTTGTTAGCAGTTAGCAGAAAAAAAAACATTAACACTGACGCGCTGCCACAAAACAATTCATCTGGCCCAGTATGACATATTTTATGAATCTACAATCAGATTGGTTTCGTGTACGTGTCCATTTTGCGGTAGTATGCCTAGTGGTTTTGTTGGTAGGTTAATTCAGAAGCTTCTAGCCTAGCTACCTCCTACTCCAATAACACCATGCTGCAGAAATAATTCTAAGAGCTGAAAATTTCTTGAACACAGCTTATATTCCCGCAAACTCATTTGAGAAATGACAATGTTGTAGATATAGACTGCGCAAAATCTAAATCTGAATCAGACACATATTGAAGTTGAGGAAGCAGTTTTCCAAATTGAAGATGTGTACCACTCAGCGTAACAACTTCGACCAAGATAATATCTGAAGAGCGGTAAGTCAATTAACGGATTTGAAATCAATGCATGTGTCTTCTCTTGGCTGGTTTTGAAACTACTGACGGATCAAACGAGGTTACGCTGCATTTAAGAAGATCTTTGAAACCAGAAGTTGGCCTGGAATCTTTAAAGACGTCAAGCCGCGCGAAAGACAGTCAGCGTGATTTTCGGCTACAGAGACATAGCAGAAATAATCCACTGAAAGTGCGCCAAATATGCGCCTCATTGATGGGGCGAATAACGTTTCCAGCAAAAAGTTACAGTCGAATCTGAAAATGACAAGATAGTATTTATGTCTTCTGATTCTGTAAAATCTACTGAAGAGTCGAAGACTATTAAGATACGGGGGGCCTAAGGGAGAAACCTGACAGATGGGAAACAAGATAGTTAGTCTTTTGATTATTTTAAGTCAACTTTGGAAACGATGATTATAAGATTTAACTTTGAAGTCACAAGTGGAGCTATGACAAGCGGCGATGGCACTAAAATCAAAGCAACTACCAAGAACAGAAACATGATAGCTTAAATCCAAAGTGATGGGACGATGACTACAAGAGACACTCTCGGAGGCAGAGCCCCCGTATTTAGATAATAAACACAACTTTGAACTTGCAAGTCATGAGTAGATTTACGAAACTAGGGCTCGGGGGGATGAGCCCCCCGCACCAAAACAAGACTTCTCTTAAACCATGAATACAAAGATCTTCTCTTCTTGATCTTGTAATATATTTGTGATAACGGCTATGGAACCCTGCCTGGATCCAACTGATTAAAGAAAAATAATTTTATCAAATATTGCAAAAGATTAAACGCTGATATTCATTTATTTTTATTTTATGTTTCTGGCAGGGTATTAATTAATGAATTATGGCATGCCTGTCTTTGGTACTACTATACACTACCTATTTAAAATACTATTGAAATAATGAAATAAATAGATACATAAAAACAATAAAAACTAAATAAAATACAATTATTTTGCTAATTGCGTTGACAACACACGTGTTTTCTCTATTCCTTCTCTATCAGTAATTAACTTGCTTGTCTCACTGGTATTTATTTTACCACGTTATTCCTGAGAGTAATTTAAAAACTTGTGGAATATTCCTCGGGAACAATGAGAATATTCCCGGGAACATTGGGAATATTCCCGGGGAACAATGGGAATATTCCCGGGAGCATTGGAAATTTACAAATACAGCTGACTTTTTATATTTTTTTCTATTGAATTGCTAACCTATTAAATAGATAAACATTTTCTTATATAGAGAATGTCATAAAATAAATGTTATTCATATACAAATCCTAAATTCCCCTATATTCCCCTCATGGGGAATGTTCCCGGGAACATTCCCGGGAATATTCTCGCCTGGGGAATATTCCCGGGAACGGCCCATCACTAGTTGCGATTCAGAATAATGGTAAACTTACTTAAGAGTACCCAAAAGCTGTCAAAATTAAGATATAACAATATACACTAGTGTGGTATGTGTCAATAAATAGTAGTAAACCCGAGTGATTCCCATTTGTTCCATGGAACTGTGACGTCATAGAAGTAAGTGATATTTTAATTTTTAATTGTTCCATAGAACTTAAAAGATTGCCAAATATTATTTGTTCTATAGAACTAGAATACTGTGGAACAAACTCATATGGCAGTATTGTAAAGTTGTTCTATAGAACACATGGCAAACTTGATTTTTAAAATTGTTCCATGGAACTGACAGGTTAGAATGAAATAGCAAATAATATTCTTTACGATTATATATTCTAATAAATGCTTTACCTTATCACCATTAACTGGCCACTCAAAACACTGTCAGTTAGATTAGTCTTTGTGATTTTGATTAGTCTTGAACATATCATGACATTGTTGTAAAATGGACTCTCAACCAGAAGAACTAATTCTCAATTATGAGGCAATTATTATTTCTTATTTGTTGTGTCTTCAATGCAAAGGTGGGCAAGAACAGCGGTGATGAGTTGAGAGTGGGGCAATTTGGATACGGGCAACGGAACCCTAGGGAACAGAGGCTGGCCGACTTTCTCGAGAAAGAGGAACTCTTCATGATGAACTCTTTCTTCCAGAAGCCGCCTCACAGGAAATGGACCTGGATAAGTCCCGATGGTTCCACGAGAAACGAGATTGACTTCATCATGACCGACAAGAAACGGATTTTCAGTGATGTGTCTGTGATCAATAGGGTAAAGACCGGCAGTGATCATCGAATCGTAAGAGGCACACTGAATATCAATGTTAAACTGGAAAGGTCCAGTCTGATGAAGTCTACGCTCCGACCTACTCGGGCCCATATTCAAAACCCCAAGAGCTTTCAACTCGAGCTCTCCAACCGCTTCGCTTGTCTGGAGAACTTTGTCTCAGTGGACGAGATCAACGACGGGCTAGTGGAAACTGTCCACGCGGTAGGGTCTAAGTTTTTCAGACCCCGCCGTAAAGATAGACCTCAGAAATTGTCTGATCGAACCTTAAACCTCATGGCTGAACGACGCTCGCTACAGTTGCAGTCTCCCGATGACGCGAGGTCATATAGGCAGCTTAATAGACGTATATCGAAGTCCTTGCGACATGATCTGCGGCTCTTTAATACGAACCGTGTTAAAGAGACCATTGAGCAGAACAAAGGCTCCAAAGTGTTCGCAAAGGACAAGTCTATTGGACAAAGCCAGCTGACCAAGCTGAAACGGGAAGATGGCAGCATAGCGTCGACCAAAGCAGAGGTTCTAGGCGAGATCGAGAGGTTCTATGGTCAGTTATACACTTCAGTCGCAAAGCCCGTTGACAGCTTGGTAGGTGATCCAAGAGCCAAGCTGTCCCGACATTATACCGAAGACATCCCGGACATCAGTCTGTACGAGATTAGGATGGCCCTGAAGCAACTTAAGAACAACAAGGCGCCGGGCGAAGACGGAATCACCTCAGAGCTTCTGAGAGCGGGTGGAACACCGGTACTTAAGGTCCTCCAGAAGCTCTTTAATTCCGTCTTGTCCGAGGGCAAAACGCCTGAAGCATGGAATAGAGGCGAGGTGGTACTGTTCTTCAAGAAAGGTGATAACAGCCTATTGAAGAACTACAGGCCCATCACGCTTCTAAGCCATGTTTATAAATTGTTTTCAAGGGTCATCACGAACCGTCTCGAACATAGACTTGATGACTTCCAGCCACCCGAACAAGCCGGTTTCCGAAGAAGCTATAGTACCATAGACCACATACATACGCTGCGGCAAGTTATACAGAAGACTGAAGAGTATAACTTGCCATTATGCTTAGCGTTTGTGGACTATGAGAAAGCCTTCGATTCGGTGGAAACATGGGCGGTGCTCGAGTCACTTCAGCGATGCCATATTGACTATCGGTACATTGAAGTGTTGAAGTGTTTGTATAGTAACGCCACCATGTCGGTCCGAGTTCAGGAGCAGAGCACAAAGGCCATTCCATTGAGAAGAGGCGTAATACAGGGGGACGTTATATCCCCGAAACTGTTTACGGCCGTTATGGAAGACGCCTTCAAGCTCCTGGAATGGCAAGGACTTGGCATCAACATCAATGGCGAATACATCACTCACCTTCGGTTTGCCAACGACATCGTAGTCATGGCAAAGTCGATGGAGGAACTCAGCATGATGCTCGATGACCTCAATCGAGTTTCTCAACGGGTGGGCTTAAAAATGAACATGGACAAGACGAAACTCATGTCAAATGCCAAGGTTGTGCCCATCCCAGTCTCTGTTGAAAACTCGGTACTCGAAGTTGTTGACTCATACATCTACCTAGGACAAGTGGTCCAATTAGGTAGGTCCAACTTCGAGAAAGAGGTCAACCGCCGAATCCAACTCGGCTGGGCAGCGTTCGGGAAACTACGCAATGTCTTTTCGTCCGACATACCTCAGTGCCTCAAGACGAAAGTCTTCAACCAATGTGTGTTACCAGTGATGACTTACGGCACCGAAACGTGGTCTTTCACTATCGGCCTCATCTCAAAGCTCAAAGTCGCTCAACGAGCAATGGAGAGGGCTATGCTCGGGGTGTCTCTACGTGATCGAATCAGAAATGAGGAAATCCGTAGACGAACTAAAGTGACCGATATAGCTCACCGGATTAGCAAGTTGAAGTGGCAATGGGCAGGCCACATAGCACGCAGAGCAGATGGCCGATGGGGCCGTAAAGTGCTCGAGTGGAGACCTCGGACCAGCAAGCGCAGCGTAGGACGTCCACCTACGAGATGGACAGATGACCTTATAAAGGTCGCCGGAAGGCGCTGGATGCAGGTCGCTTCCAACCGGTATATATGGAAGTCCAAAGGGGAGGCCTATGTTCAGCAGTGGACGTCCTATGGCTGAGATGATGATGATGATGATGATTTGTTGTGTGGGTTAGAGAAAAGCTGTAGTAATTATGAAAACGTATTTTTTTGCAGGACAGAACCTTGGGAAGCTTGTTCTTATTTAACAGAGCCACTACATTTACATAAATTGTTGATGAGCATCCCCCCGCAAACATTTTGGTGTGAAGTCATAAATACCATTCTGAGTCATGACAAGTCTGTGTAGACTCCAGACTGTAGTAGATACTCAAAGCAAGGACCCAACATTTATTTTCATATAATCAATGAAATGATGTCTTAGTTTCCTTTTTATTTTAAATATGATAGTAAAACACATAATAAAGTAGACTAATCTTTCATTAAAAATCTATTAAAAAATGTTGTCAAAAAAATCATTACCATTAAAATAAATTAGTTCTAAATAGGAACTTGGCAGGCTTTACAAAAATATTTCTACGAACAAAACTTTTATTTTTTGAAGTTACAAAATTTATTGTAAAACAGATTAGATAAGTAAAATTATTACTTCGCCTGAGGTGTGATAAGGTCGCCTGCATAGTAGTGCAGTCGGGTAATATACTAGTATGAAGTTCTATAGAACAACTTGGGAAAACTAATTACTATTTTGTTTCATAATGGAACAGCATGGGAAAAGAGTAGTATTATTTTGTTCCAGTGCGTCACTGGCAAGTAAACCGGGGTGAAAAGCTAGTATGTAGTTCTATGGAACAATTTGGCAAAATAAATCCTATTTTATACCATGACGTCACAGTTCCATGGAACAAATGGGAATCACTCGTAAACCCAACCTGTACGAGGAGTCTATTGGTAAATAATGTAATTTGGTGAAATGCTACTTGGAATGACTCCAGCGAGTCCAAAAATTCACCAATATACCATACGATTCTGATCATTCAGCATAATTGGCTGACAAAACCTTTGTTTACATTTAATAAAACACATAAACGGATAGAAATATGTATTAAACCCTTGATGTTTACCTCTGCTTGTTATTTATCGTAGCTTTTATGTATCGTTTCCCTGTGTATTTGAGATGTGTAATAATAACAGATTGTTTGACAAGGAGCTAAAATAAGGCATTGTGACACGAAGTGACTATTTGGACGAGTCAGCAAAGCGAGCGAGGTGAAATTCTGAGTGTCACAATCACTTTTATCCACGTGTTAAACACTCCACTTTTGACTTCGACTGCGAGGAAATAATAAATACATTTTGAGCAGGAGAAGCGAATAGAGGATCCGTATTGTATTGTAAACCACTCACGCTTGATGATGGAGAGCACAGCGAAGATGGACCTTCTCCAGCGCGACTTGACGAGCCACGCCAGCACCTTGTCGATGACGGCGCGCAGGCTCTCCGGGTCCGAGCGCATCATGGTGTCGAACTCCGAGTACTTGCCGGGCCGGAAGAACACGCGCGTCAGCCCGAACCTGTAGTCCTGCCCCGACAGCCCCATGCTGTGCACCATCGCCTGCACAAGCACATAGCCACCTTTGTGTTTATTTATTGTTCTAATAAGTTACTCAGCAATACAGTTTAAGAGGCCTTATTCCTTTTAAAATGCTGATTGTTTAGTAATTTTTCCCTATGATCAAACATGTTTCTTAACATACTATTGATGTTACTTTCTAGAACAGGGCTATTGGGATTTATTGGCATATATTTGAAACCTACAGTTTGAATTTTTCATTGATAATTTTTGTTTCAAAAACTACTCGAAATTGACAAGATTCATGCGGAAAATTAGTTTTTTTAACTTATTTTCGACTGTACGCAATGAAAGCGTGAAATAGCTATGTTACTACCTAGAACTCGGGGAAAAGTATTATTCACTTCAAAAAGTTGGTTGAAATTATCAATATATTTGTCATAATATGAAAAAAAAATTTTTTAAAAGGCATAAGGCCTCTTAAACCAAGCACTGTGTGTGTAGGCAAGGCGCTACAAAAATACATATGAACAAAGAGTTAAAACTAGTTAGATTTAGGCGACAAAACCGCGCGGTTCCGTTGCGTCGTCTGATCTGGTGTAGAATATGGTAGAATGCCCCGGAACTGGCAAAACACGGCATTCTTTGGCCAGAAGTCTTATTAATACTTCATTAAATGTTACTCGTACATTTTAACTAAGGGGAATTTACACACAGGGTACTCCATGATTGGGATAACATTCAGCACCGCGTCCCAAACATAAAGATCAGATAGAGAACTCAAGTGACCGACATCGCTAGGAAAATCGCTACTCTAAAATGGAAATGGAGGGCATGTATGTGGGTGATCGAAGTTGATATCCAAATCTGCTGGGGTGGCGACCAAGAATGGGAACAAGCGTCGGCATAAACCCCAGCTAGTTGGAAAGAGACGTAAAGGTCGCGGGAAGGGAGTGAACGCGCGCGGCCCGGAGTCGCAGCGAATAGAAAATGCTCGGAAATGCCCTGATGCAATGTGATATTTTGATGTCTTATCTACGCTTTCGCTTACGTGTTCCATCTTTTTCCGCTACATGATATGTCTCTACGCCCCAAGGATGATGTGCCCCGGTTGGTAGCTCCCGCGTAAGAGTGTATACGTAAGTTAGAGTTTCAAATCAATGTAAAGTCTAGTAAACATACCTCCGCGAACAGCTTGGGCGACAGCCCGCTCAGCCTAGGTGGCAGAAACTTGCTGTACATGTGGTGCAGCTCGTGGAAGGGCGCGCGCGACGGGAAGCCGTGCTCCATGAGCGCCAGCACGGCGATGGTGCCGCTGCACTCCAGCTGCGTCAGCACCAGCGAGCCCTCGATGCTGAGCCCCACCATGCGCGAGTTGGGCTTGATGCAGCGGACGAAGTTTGTGCCCTGGAACAATACCACACTATTATGCCAGCTCAACCCAGGCTTAAAAACACGCAACAAGTACCGCTTGAGAGCAGTGTTCCGCCAACTGTTTGTGTGCAAGGTACACCTAGGAAGTCGATACATTTTGGAGATACACCATAAAGGCTAGATGTGAAAAACTAGCGAATGACATCCTTGCTCAAAGTTATACGATACCTGCCAGATATCAGAAATAGGTTAGGCCCGAGAATGCTACCCTGTGGAACACCAAAGGATATTGCTCCTGGATTACTGACTAAGGCGCCCAGTTTAACACATTATTTCCGGTATGTGAGGTAGCTTTGGAACCAGTCGGCAGTGCCTCTTATGCCTAATTGTGCAGGCTTCCTTAGCAATATCGGGATTGAGACAGTGTCAAACGCCTTAGTCAGATCCAAAAAGATCCTACCTTATCAAGGTAGATGATTAGATCAACTAGTAATGTTGCAGCTTGGTCGGTTCTTCCGGAATCCAAATTGTTTTGGGGAAAAAAGATTTCCTGATTCAAGGATTCAATTAGTTATTAATGATCTTTTCTAGATTTAGGAAATGCTGCTAAGTAACGAAATCAGGAGATAATTTCTAGGGTAGTCCTTAGCGCCTCCTTTATGGATGGGGACTACAGCTGCTACTTTCCAGCTCTCGGGGAAAAAACCCGATGAGATGCTCAGATTGAAAATATAGATGAGTGGCATGACAATGTAATCTTTTAAACTTAAAAGTCTAGCTATTTCGTTTTGTTTTTTTTTTTCGGTAGGTAGTTTTCTCCCTTACCAGAGAACATGATTACTTTTGAACGGCTCACTGTTTTTTGAGGTGTTGCTTCTTGAAATCGCGTCAGTCAGTGTAGAGTACAAAGCTTCGGTAGCAGAAGTTTCTGATGGTTTGGCAACCTTCAATCTATTGAGAGTTGTAACCCCGACCATTACTAAATCATAGTCAGTAATATCGGAAGCATAGACGACTGACGCCATCTCCTTTACTGACCTCACAAAAATGTGATCCAAACAGGTATTCTTTCCCGCCGGCTTATCAATTGCAGAAACAAATCCGAGACTTGCTACCACACATAAATACTCACGTTCTCCTTCAGCTTGTCCATGAGCTGGGACAGCTGCGTCTGGAACTTGGCGCCCACGGAGATGAAGTTGAGCTTGCCCTTGGCGTTGTTGTTGTCTGTGTTCTGGAACAGCTGCTGCACCAGCGGGCTGTTGGACTTGCACGAGGCTACTCACGTTCTCCTTCAGCTTGTCCATGAGCTGGGACAGCTGCGTCTGGAACTTGGCGCCCACGGAGATGAAGTTGAGCTTGCCCTTGGCGTTGTTGTTGTCTGTGTTCTGGAACAGCTGCTGCACCAGCGGGCTGTTGGACTTGCACGAGGCTACTCACGTTCTCCTTCAGCTTGTCCATGAGCTGGGACAGCTGCGTCTGGAACTTGGCGCCCACGGAGATGAAGTTGAGCTTGCCCTTGGCGTTGTTGTTGTCTGTGTTCTGGAACAGTTGCTGCACCAGCGGGCTGTTGGACTCCTGCACGAGGAACTCGAGGGAAGCATGGAGAGCGTCGTTATTCTTTTCTATGAATTGGCTCTGAAAATAATCATAAATCCTCGTAAATTAATGTCAGAATTTTGTTAGTCTTTTATTTTAGGCAACTGATCAGCGTGAGACATATATTATTAGCTGCACCTCTAGCACAACTGTGACACGTAACACTTTCGCGCGCGAGAAATATTACCTATCGTCGGGGATAGTACAATACCGCGTAATTAACAAGTGTAGATACGAATCAATATTCAAACAAATGCTAAGCATTTTATTGAAATGTGAACTTTATCGACAGCTGTTATTTACGCGGTATTGCACTATTCCCGATGCTATGTCTTTCTTCACATTACTGTGAGAGAGTAAAAGGCGATGCTATCTGCTATCTGGGCTGAGGAGTAAAACGTTTCGCTCTTCTCTGTTCTTGAACGATAAAACAAGTTTACAAAGCGGAAGAAAGTGTCCAAAATTATATTTTTAATATGCTTTTAACGTACAGTGTTGTAACAGACAGCGCCAGCGAAATGTCTCAGCAAGAAACCTTCATCGTCCCTTAAAGTCCGGTGCGCCTTGAGTCGCGAGGAGCGAGGCAGCTGCAACCTGAAACAGGAACAGAAATCACGATTTTAAGAACAGCCTTTACAACGTTCAACCGTTCATTGAGAATCTTGGTACACTATCAGTACTTTTTTTTTTTTTTTTATGTCATAGGGGGCAAACGAGCAAACGTATCGCCTGATGGAAAGCGATTACCGTCGCCCATAAACACCTGCAACACCAGAGGATACACTTGGGAGTATCTTGGAGTTTGTGTACTGGTTTCAAGTACATATGTTTTATAAAACAATGTCCGTATTACAAACAGCGTCATCAATTTGATTTCTCAAAGTTCCTCTGTGTCCACACAATAGCAGAACAATAAGGTAGGTAGTTCTGGATATGCAAGTTATGGTATACTTTTTAGTTACAAAAAAAGGGCCAAGTGCGCGTCTGACTCGCGCACCGAGCGTTCTGTACAAACACTTATCCCATCTTCACTGGCCGGGTTAAGTTAAGTTTGCACCTGGTTATGTATGGCACCGGATACAAATGAGGTGCAAAGTTAAGTTAAAGCGGCAATAGAAATACATCATCTGTGAAAAAGTCAACTGTCTAACTATCACGGTTCATGAGATACAGAGCCTGGTGACAGATTGACAGACGGACTGACAGCGGAATCTTAGTAAGAGGTTCCCGTTTTTTACCCTTTGGGTACTAAACGCTAAAAAAGGGGCTAGGACTAGCTTGAGACATTATTGAGCAAAACATTGAACAATTTTAAGTAGCAGTATTGAAACATTATTTATTTTATTATTAATTGAAAGATACATATCACTTACAGACTAATCCAACACGTGATACATCCAACATATATATTTACCTAGAGTTGTTGGTGCCTAATTGCTTGTGCACGGAGTGAGTGAAGTGGCCGAACTCCGGCTTGGGCAACTTGGACTCTTCGTCCAGGAGTTGGAACACGCCGTGGTTCTTACTCTCGATTAGATCTGTAAGTAGTTATTAAAAGAGTGGATCTACCGATCGATAAACAATTTCATTGAAATGATAACAAGAGCTCCATTTCAGTTAGAGTGAATAAATATTTTACGGGCAGATCAAATAAAAATAAAAACTGTAGTTTAGTTTAAAATTCGTTTGTATTGTTTGAAATAAATATTAAAAAGTTATGGTACCTACGTTAAAAAAGTTGTGTACTAAAACGAAGACTGTGTTTTTAACAATCATATTGATTTTATGTAACAACGGCGTAGTAGTAGATGCCATATCGCTTGTTTTTTTTTATGGCTGAACGCTATGATGTTGTCAAAAATGTATATTGAAACAAACGAAGTTTTCTTTACAGGCGAGGCGCCTGAAATATTGGTTGAAATATCATTACATGCTCGCTGCGTGGCAACCCCTACCGCACCCAAAACGCGACACTTCCCAGCCTATTATATGGAACAAAATGTCAATTTATGAAATATTAGCTGTGCCCCGCGGTCTTACCCGCTCATCCCACGGGAACATTAAATTTATTCGGGATGAAAAGTATCCTATGTCCTTTCCCGGGTCTCAAACTATCTCTATACCAAATTTCATCTAAATAGGTTCAGCGGTTTAAGCGTGAAGAGGTAACAGACAGACAGACACACTTTCACATTTATAATATTAGTATGTATATTTGAGCAAAGATTAAGCAACCGGCAGAACGGCAGCCTCACCGATGCAGTCCTGGTTGTCGACGAAGCGCACCTCGGGCACCACCAGCCCCTCGCGCCGGTACAGCTCCTGCTCGTTCTTGAGGATGCGCTCGTTGAAGAACTGCTGCAGCTTCTCGTTGCAGTAGTTGATGCAGAACTGCTCGAAGCTGTTCATCTGGAAGTACTCTGGAAGAAACGGGTATTTTAAAGTTTTTGCGTATCAGCTGTGTAAGAAAGTACGTTCCAGGTCTTGCTCGAAAACTAACAGTACCAGGCGTTCATAGGTTAATAAGAAGCGTTAATTATAACTAGAGGCTCTGCGAACTGTAGACCTTGCGAATTTGTTACGAAAAAGCAGAAATTTCTAAACTTTTTTAACCCTCATATCTCCGCCATTTTGTTAACTTTCGAAAAACTTAATCGACAAAACGGTAGTCTCACAGGCGGCTGTGCACGGCAACATGTTGCAGGAGTCGCGCTGCGACCAGCTGGTGTGTGACACTCACCGAAGCCGGCGATGTCGAGCACGCCGATGTAGTAGGCGGAGGCCTGGAAGGGGATGCTGGTGTTGATGCGGTGCACGATGTAGTCGAACAGGCGGCTGTACACGGCCTTGGCCAGCGCGTCGCGAGCGTTGTTCGCCTCGTACGTCTTCAGCGGAACCCTGAAAAAACAAAACAGTCGATAAGGTCGTGTTGCCTGTTGGTCTAAGGTTCTGACAGAAGACCAGCTGAGTGGCTCCTCAGCTCGCCGCTGTCCACCCCCAGCAGCTCGGCAGCAGTAGGGACGAGTACTCACATGATGGCCGTCCCCTTCATCCCGCCCCTGGAGCTCTGCATGAGGCGGGACACGAGCGCCATCCTCAGCTCGCCGCTGTCCACCCCCAGCAGCTCGGCAGCAGTAGGGACGAGTACTCACATGATGGCCGTCCCCTTCATCCCGCCCCTGGAGCTCTGCATGAGGCGGGACACGAGCGCCATCCTCAGCTCGCCGCTGTCCACCCCCAGCAGCTCGGCAGCAGTAGGGACGAGTACTCACATGATGGCCGTCCCCTTCATCCCGCCCCTGGAGCTCTGCATGAGGCGGGACACGAGCGCCATCCTCAGCTCGCCGCTGTCCACTCCCAACAACTCGGCCGCCGTGGCCAGCGAGCCCTCGGAGACGGGTGTGACGTGGCAGCCACCGCGGGCTCCGCCTTCCTCCTCGAACTGCACGTTGCCGAGGTGCAGCACGGCCGCCACCACGCCGTACACGGACTTCTTCTCCGCGTCCGTCAGCCCGACGCGAGTTAGGGCCTGTCGAAACACGGCATTTGACTATAGTCCAAATAAATTGTAACATTGATACTACTAAACACACATTAAAACGTATGAAAAGCAGCAAGGTAGCATGAGAATTTAGGCAGATGTCTTTAAATTCCAGGGAATTCGGAGATGTTGATCTCTAGTGCCTTTATATAGGGAGGCAATAATGACAGGTCTGTGCTGCCTCACTCAGAACTTGGTGTTACAAGGCATACTTAACAGACGCCTACCTGGTGCAACGTCTGGAAATGGTCGACGTCATCCAGGATGGGATCCCGCAGACCGCCCTTGGCCTGCTGCTGCTTTGACTTCTGGGCAGCTGATAGCTTCTTATCGGACTCTGGTGTTGTGAAGTACTGCGTGCAGCCGTTCTTCAGATACTGGAAATTTAAATTTACTTTTATTAGCGTCTATGGATAGAGATAGATAACTGATAACCATCGCTTGGAGCAATACTTAAACAAACCATCTGATGATCATTATGAGCAATCTTTATGATTTTATATAAACTTCAAAAGTTGCCCTCAAAGTAAATTACGTCGAAAATTGATCGATCAATGTTGCATGTTTCGTTGGAACCGTAGACGTAGGTTAAATCGCGTCTATATAAGTTTGCATCGTCCGCAGCCGAGGGCTCTAGCAGCAGACAATCAGCTGCCATCGGCAGAGATAATGTATGTATCTTCTTCTTCCATTTTAAGAGCTACGCTCTTGTCGAAGTAGCAATCGTCAGCCTATTCCTGGGCTTTCTCCTTCACTTCTTGGTAAGACATCACTTTTACCTTTTATTTATTATTTATTTATTTATTTATTTATACGACACACCAACAGTACATAAACAAAACCAAGTAAATAGTATAAATTACACAGACACAAAAACCTGTTTATGAACCAATGACAGGTGTGCATCAGCATTCAAATTGACTCAGGGCACACTAACCTATAACATTAATTAATATTATTAAACTAAACTAAAACACAAGATTCAAAATGTGATTAATAATTCGTGGGCAATTAAACGGAAGCTTTTCTTTTATTTGCTCGAAGTAATTTCGCCTTGGCCTTCCTCTGCCTCGCTTTGCCTCGATTTTTCCTTCTATGATATTTTTTGAGGAAAAAGAAGGTAAAACACATGACAGTTCCTCTCTTCTGCGCTCTGAGTGCAGATGCTCGACTTCACTAGCAGATTGTAGTTGTGATCACCTGGTACCTAATATTGAAAGGAACCTGCATGATTTCGATAAACTTACATGATAATCATCAGGCTTGGTGATCTTCAGGGCAGCCCTTAGTTCCTGCGGTGCTCCAGCACACAGCAGATAGAACACGTGATAGTTCCTCTCCTCAGCGCTCTGCGTGCAGATCCTGGACTTCTCCAGCAGGTAGTGGGAGATGTGGCCGCCCACCACCTGGTACTTGGCGCTGAAGTGCACCTCCATGAACTTGCCGAAGCGCGAGCTGTTGTTGTTGCGTGTCGTCTTCGCGTTGCCGAACGCTTCCAGAATCGGATTGGCTGGGAATAAAAGAAAGTTTCATATGATATGTATTTTTTTTTTTCCGGTAAAGGTGTACATAACTGCATGCAACTGAAACTAACTCACCAAACTGCTAAGACTGTTTGTTAATGAGATCGCGCTCATATACATAATACCTATTTCTTACTTGAAGTTAGCGATTTCCATCATGTTGTACAGAGCGTCGAGCGTGGGGTGACTAAAGCTTTAGAGTACGGAGGAAAGTTGTAACTGCAACTTTTACAATAATTGTATGTATGTAAACACTTTAATGAGAACTATGAGACGCTGCACGCCGGCATGCAGTAAACTGAACTGTCATAACATAATATAACATCAAAAGTATATTATACCGACAGAATAAAATTGTTTTTTATTATTTTTTTATTAATATCGGACAAGCTCACACAAATCAAAAACAGACAGACAGTTTTAATATTAATACTGACTGTCTATTTTTTGACCTAAGCTGTCTTTAGTCTGTGTAGTCTTTATTTGTAACTGAGAGATTCTACCGTAGCCGTAGCATGATGCAAGGATGGAACACCTTCCATCCTGCTACCGTTGATTTCTCGTCAGTTGCCATTGCGACTAAGGCGCCCCTTTTTGCTTACCATCAGGCGAAGTGGAGCCACTATGTTGTACTAACATAAAAAAAAAACGAAAGAAAAGACTTACCGTCCAAAATTTTCTGCTCGACGGGCCCGGCACCCTTCGCCCACAGGTCGCAGAGGTACTTGAGTATGTACTTGGTTGATTCCGTTTTGCCGGCCCCAGACTCTCCGGACACTATGATGGACTGCGACTGCTTTAGCGACTTCATGTCGCGGAAGGCCTTGTCGGCTGAAAATGAAGGATAATCATTAAGTTATCAGTGTTATCACGTGACAAAATCGGCGATATAATCACACTAATATTATAAAGCCGAAAATTTGTGAGTATGTTTGTTACTTCTTCACGCTTGAACGGCTGAACCAATTATCATACATTTTGGTAAAGGTAGCTGATACCCTGAATTAAGACATAGGCTACTTTTATCCCTGTACAATGTAGTGTTCCCGTGGGATTACCGAGTAAAATGAAATGGATACTTAACTAATTGACATTGTGTATGAAGCAAAAGGGAGATATTTCAAAAAGTTGAGAAGCAAAGCCTAAGGTCTATTCCGAAAATAGTATTTTACAAGTCTATATGTTTACAAACATTTAGAAAAAAAAATCGCCACAGAAAACCGTCATGCAATCAGTTTATGAATAGCACTTCGATTCCTGTAAGGATCTTTCTTTTTTAACCATCGAAACACAACATACAAGTTGTAATATTAATTAATGCATACGAGTACATAATGCATTTAACAATTAACCTGTAATTATAATTCATCTGATATAACTCAGGAGATTAGCAATTGTAATATAATAGCACACTGTCATGTCTCCTTCACAATACTGACATTATGCATCTCAATATTGAATAGTGATATGGATGATCCGTCAATCATAGTTTATCATACATAATTCATATCATAATACGATACAAGCCCGCCTCTT
Source organism: Apotomis betuletana (assembly GCA_932273695.1). Classification (NCBI taxonomy): domain Eukaryota; kingdom Metazoa; phylum Arthropoda; class Insecta; order Lepidoptera; family Tortricidae; genus Apotomis; species Apotomis betuletana. The sequence continues at coordinate 24,759,005 of OW026306.1, forward strand.
GCTTAAAACGGTTAATAAACTTTTAAATACCGAAACCATCATAAAAAACTAAAACTAAAATGTGTCCGTAATATCGTAACAGTAGTTACGATTTTTATCCGTGACTCTATCGCTTTCGCTATCACTTTTTTCGAAGCATAGGAAAGTATTAAAAATCATTTTCTTTATATAATATGGACCAAATTCGGGTAACGGAATCACCCGAAACCATCAAGGAACTACGGGGCAGAAACTACATACACCGATTCAGTTTATAGCCTACTAGCTTTGGCCCGCGACTTTGTCTGCATGGAAAGATGAAAAATATCTTATGTCCTTCACCGGGACTCAAACTATCTATTTGGTATGGACCAAACTTTAGTTTAGTTTAAATAAATAAACAGCAAACCGCATCCATCGACTCCCTTCGACCTTAACGAGGTCAACTGTCCGCCTAGTCGGGGTGGGCTATTGTTTACCTCTATTGTAATGTTACGTGTTATACTCGACGCCACGTAGCTTGGCAATATTGCTACACCGTGGTAGAGGGTCCGCTCCCTCCACGCCCAGGCACCCTCTACCACGGTGTAGCAATAAAAGTAAAAATGGTCGTTACGGGGAACAAAAAATAGTGTCGTTATTAGAAAAAGAGTTTCATGGTAGGAGGAGTCATTGGTCGCTATTGCCAAGCTACGTGGCGTCGAGTATACCTGTATTTCTTTCTTGTTAAGGTGTGCAGTAAAGAGTATTCTATTCTATACTCACCGATAGCAAACACGTGAGGCGGCAGCTCGCCCAGCGACTTGCCCTGGTAGCGCTTGATGGTGGCGGAGGAGTACATGTCCGGGAGGTCGCGGTACGGGTTCACCGCGAGCAGGATGTTCGCCACGTACGTCTGCAAGTTACATCACACATTGACTCCAAAGACAACAGGGTCTATGAATTGGGATCACTCAAAAGTTTCACTTACCCGAAACCATCAAAATTCCGAAAGGAAATATCGCGAAACGATCATTTTTCCATGGATCATATGTTACATACTATAATTAGGTTATGGTTATGTGATATCCTAAAAAATATTCATCTATTTTATCAAAATTCATTATAAGAATTATGAAAATTCGAAATGATAATGAAACTTCCGAGTATTGCAGTGAATTACTTTAGATTTTTTTTATGTAGGGAAATAACGCACTTAATCTGCAGTATAATCTGATAACAACCACAACTCTGGACAGGAAACAGCATGTTAACTGAAAATCACGGCAAATCGTTCACTAGAAGGTGGCCACAACTTCTTCTGTGTTTTTTTCGTAGTCAGATAAAAAGTATTTTTAACTATCTTTGGACTTACAGGGAGAACACTCGAGCCTATATGGTCGAGAACTGTGCGGTTCCAGAGGAATTTCCTACCGCGAATGTTCCACACAGAGTATATTGAATTGTTCCACAACTAAAATTTGTTAGATTAAGTACTTTAGCATTCGTCTTTGTTAATAAGCAACATCATTTCACAAACCTAGAACGTGGGTGGAGCTGCGTGAGTAAACTTTATTATTAGCATATGGTATTTGTAATTAACACAGTTTGTATGACTGACCCGTAATACTGAATCGAAAATTATACCGTATACAGTTTACGTCGAAATTGTAGTTCCCTTTCTGTATTTTACGTTTAGAGGTGTTCCATAATATCTAACAATGGCGTAGCGTCCATAAAACCCTCTAATGCTAACGCTATTTAAGAAAAAATTTGCGAAATCTACCTCGGCTTGCCCTGATGTTTCGTATGACGCCACGCCACTAATAATACCTAAGTCCTAATGAATGATGAATTTCATACAATACATGTATAAAGAGATATATAATGTACACATTCACAGCAGAACGAACTCGGAGCTCGCCATGGTGCATAGACTCTATGAAAGTAAAACAGGGCAACAATATGGACTATCATAGCAAACAACTTTTCATGCTAACATCTAGCCGCAACTTCGCTTCTAGTCACGACTTCTGTCCCCGTCTTTCCCGCACTATACTATACAGAAAGAGATGGAGATCATTTGCCGAGTGACAGTCCCGCTGTGCTGCATTCTTTAACCAACAGTAAACAATAGAAGTCTCAAGAGGAACATTTACCATTATACACAAATATTCAAGCAAACAAGTTAACAGCTGCAGTGATCAATAATCCCAAGTGTAACGAACGGCCAAGGTGAGAATATCCAAGCGGCTTATGACGCATTATGCCCACAGCTAATGTTATATTACGAATGGTTTTTAGGTACCTACGATTATGTAAAACTATGTTTATGCGTACGATGTTAACAATGAAGCAGATTTATGGCCGAACTTTCTTTATGATACTGGCTTAGAATAAATACGCCTAGAACGAAAGTCTTCGCACAACAGATTTGCAAAAGATGAAGCCACTTTTTTATGTGTGCGTGTCCTCACCTATCATAGAGACCTTTTGCTTGTGACTTTGACGTTGTAACAGATGCGCACACGCGACGGACGAAACTTCGTCCGTGGCTAACCAAAACTGGCTTCACTTTCAAGCGATAGCTAGGTTTCCAAGCGTATTTATTCTAAGGATATTGGAAGCAAACGAGCAGGCAGATTGCCTCATGTTACCGTCGCCCGTAGAAACCTGCAACACCAGAGGAGCTCCAAGAACGTTGCCAGCCTTTCAGATGGGAATACGCTCTTTTCTTGAAGGTTTGAAGGGTGTATGTATCGGAAACTTACATATATTTTGTTCTTCTTGTAACGCTCCACCATGTTGTTTAGAAGTGTGGCCTCGTTGAGGAACATTAGCTCGCCTGAAAAGAAAAAAAAAACGTTATTTACTTAAATGATGAACTGTTCAATATTCTATATTTATGATTATTTAGATTTTTCGCCCAATTTCGACTAAACAGGTCCACTTCTTCATCAGCTCCTAGACGCTACTCCATAGGCCGCTACAGAAGCTCATTAGTGTGTCTTTTTCTTACTTGTACTTGTGTCCAGGAAAAGCAGATCAATCTTTCCATCAGCTCTCGGAAGCGGCTTCATAATAATAATAAATAATGAAATAATGAACGCAAGTGGCCACTTTTACATGTTTAAGTCTACCGGCATTTCAGAAGGGGAGACAATTGTCGAGAAGAAACGCCGAATGAAAATTAACAGAAGTTATCGTCAGCGTCATTGGCAGGGTCTCCCATAACATAGCATCTCCAAAGCTCCTCACCCATGAACTCCTAAATGGTGCTACAGCACAGAAGCAACACTTACAGTTATCATCTACGTCTTTGGCGGGGTCTCCAGCCGGCATGACATCCTCGAAGCTGCAGGGGTGTTTGTCCAGAGGCAGCACGTCTAACCTCCTCGACCATCAACTCCTGAATGTTGCTAGAGCACAGAAGGAACACTTACAGTTGTCATCTACGTCTTTGGCGGGGTCTCCAGCCGGCATGACATCCTCGAAGCTGCGGGGGTGTTCGTTGTCCAGAGGCAGCACGTCTAACCTCCTCACCCATCGACTCCTGAATGTTGCTACAGCACAGAAGGAACACTTACAGTTTGTAGCGGTTTTCTTAGCGAAATCGCTACTAAATACAAACCAGATCATTCACTCGCCGAAAACACAATACAACCTCGTTTCCACAAGCCCTGTGCATCGTTTCTCAGCAATTTAAGCATTATAAAAACCATTAACATTCAATTCAATTCTCATCAGATCTCCTATACAGATCGACTGCCGACTGTCACTGTCGGTGCCAAAGTGTCAACCTGACAGCTGACCGAGCTATTCAAGACAAACCGACGAACGCTTCAACCGGGAGCGTTCCTTAAGTATTAGTCGTTCTTTTCCGTGCACGTCTCCGGCACCTGTCACCTTAAAGTTATTACGCTATTAGTATTAAATTGTTTCACACTCATATACATTAAAATAAACTAGATTTATTACCGTTATTATTAACAATAAATATAATTAAAAGTAAATCCATAATTCCAATAATTAAACCTCACTTCTACATACGGTCGTCTATGCATAGAGTGGAATAAAAATGTGACAGGGAAGCGTCAATTCTCTCTGGTCGATACGACGAAGCGAGACGGATTCGTTTCGTGAGTTTTCCAATTAGAAATTAGAATAAAATATGTAAACTGGTGTTTTAGCTTACAAGAGGCGGTCGGTCGACTGAGCGGCCGTCCTCCAGAGCCCTCCAGGGCTAGTTTGTGTAGTTGTGTGGTGAAGTGTTACGTCACGCCGGCCGCGTGCGTCGGCGCGGCCTGCGCCCGCGCCCCCTCGGGGCCGCACTCCTGCTCCGCGCCTTCCGTCCGTAGGCTGTCGGACAACCGGCGAGCTGCGCCGCGGTTCCATCCCGGCGCCGCCATGCCAAGGGCGTGAGGGCGCGCGACCAGCGTCCTTCTCCGTCCTTCAGACGTCGTGGCGTCCTCCAGACGCTGCCTTCATATGCGCGCCGCTACGCGCCGCGCCTAAGGCCAGCCCCGGCCGCCCCCGTGCCCTGCGCACGCGCACGGCCGCGCCTGGCCCGCTGCACCGCCACGTGCTGCATCTCGCGCCCGTGGCACCTCTGCCGTAGGGCGTTTTCTGCGTGCCTCGCCAGTCGAGGGGACTCCTGGTGAGGTGATCCCAAGGCAGCGGAGGCCTGCTCTTCGCGTCCAACATCGACAGTACTGTCAAAGCGTTAGAGTGAGTCGACTCCTTATTTTTCTATGCGCATAGAACCTTAGCATCGCTAGTTGATAAGAGCCGTGTACCTCTGAAATTGCCAACGCCACCGAAGGCCATGTCTCGCGGTCCCCATTGTAAAGTGTAAATATAATTGCATGCCACTGAAAGGTCTGTTGTATCATTTCACCGACTAATACCACACCTGTGCGAGTAGCCATCGAACGGCCCTTGACCTAAAGGGAAAGTGCCCTCCGATGAGTTGATATCCGGTAACTGTTTCCTTATTCACAGTCGCACTCTTGGACTTAAACCCCGAACTATCAATTTTTCTCTTTTTATACGCGACAGTTGGCGCCCGAAGCTTATTTCATTCGCACAGTGGTACATCATTGGTGAAATGGTATACCCTGCCCGCCCTAAGTGGTACTTGTAATTTCCCCACACTTTTAAATTTGGATTCTGAGAGCCACCCAACCTTCTGTCACGCTTGTAGGGTGCAACAAACCTCATTTTAATAACCTTTGTCAAGGTTCTTTATTGACAATTATTAATTCTATAATTGTTATTATTTTTTTTTGCTTCACGCTATAAATATAGTATAGTGCTGATAGCCCTTATATTTATTTAATTAATTACATTTAGAGTTGTTGCATCTGCCTGACACTAGAGTTGGCATAATAATTTTTTTAATTTGCTATTGGCTCCAGAATCATTTATAAATTGTAAACATGGATGACTCTGAAAACGAACTCACAAAGACTTGCGTCCCCCAAGTCACTTCCGCTGGTCCATCTTTCGTCAACACTATGCCTAGAGGTACCGACCACCATTCAACATTAGAAATACCATCTACTACTAGTGATGCCCTTTACAGTAGCACTCCAAACTATTCGCCATCGCAGGTTAAGCCGGAGGCGTACAGGGAGCGCGAACGAATAATACAAGTTCTGAAAGAAGAGAGCCTTAGGTCTTGGAACCTTAAGTTCACAGGCGACTCTGACGTAGTGGAATTTTTCTTGCGAATCGATGACTTTAAAAGAAGCCGCGATATCTCAGAGTATAAAATTATAAAATGCTTTTCAGACTTGCTAGGCGGCAAAGCACTAGATTACTATAGGCAAATACGAGATAGTGTTAGGACTTTATCTGACCTTAGTCAAAAATTTAAAACTTTTTTCACCCCAATTGACAGCGATTTTGTTCTAGAAAAAGCTCTTAGAGACCACAAACAGTCACCCGGACAATCTTTAGCCCTATACGTGCTCGAGATGCAGACTATGAACGCTAGGCTTACCAACCCGCTAGGAGAGACATGTCTTATAGAAATTGTAAAGCATAACATGCTGCCAACCTACGCACACCTCCTAGCCCTATATGAAGTAGTAAATTTAGACCAACTGGTATGCTTAGGGAAAAGATTTGAAGCGTATAGTTTACAAACATCCCAACCCAGCAGCTCAAGCCAAAAGCAATTTAAACCTGGCAAGCAGGTGACAATTGTCAATTCTGGTAACAAACAAAAACGCACTGAGCCGGTGACATGCCGTAAATGCAGGAAAGTGGGACATTCTTATAGAGAATGCCGCACTGTACCGGGGATAGTTTGCTTTAAATGTGGTGAAAAGGGATTCCTTTCGTCTAATTGCTCAAAATGTCACCCCCACTTGCTAAATTCAAATGTCAAACATAACCAAAAAAACTAGAATGCTCCGGAGCAACTGGAACACCTACCACGGCACCGAGACCGTCACATCTTAGTACAGTTACTCCGGATATAGATTTTATAGAGGGTGACAATAGAATCTTTATAGACTTTTATATTGGAGGTAAACCTTATAAATCTCTCCTAGACACAGGCGCGAACGCCTCAATTTTAGGCAACGGCTTTCATAAGCACCTTCTTAATTTCGGATATAACTTAGAATCAACCAGCACCACTGCTCGTTGTGCAAACGGTATGGAGGTCGAGGTAATTGGCGACATGTCATTACCAGTCAACCTAAACCATATCTTTTATAACGTTAAATTCATGGTAGTCCCTTCAATAACTAATAATATAATTATAGGCATGGATTTAATACACGATATTGGTCTTAATAATTTAATAAACTTGACAGGACAACAAAGGTTGAGCGTAGCTTCCCCACGCCAACCACAAGTGAGCGAAATATGCACTATTATACCTAGGCATGAACTTTCACCTTTGGAGTCATTACAATTAAATAAAGTAATTGAGAAATTTAAAACTATATCTACTGCTGAGAAAGGCTTAGGCAGGACGAGTTTGGTGGAACATAAAATAGTGACACAGGGGCCACCGATAAAGCAGAGATACTATCCCTTGTCCCCGGTGAAGCTTAAAGCTCTTAATGAGGAGGTTGATAGGATGCTTGAGCTCGGTGTCATCACTCCATCCAACTCGCCATGGTCTAACCCAGTAGTCATGACCCCAAAGAAAGATGGTACTCTTAGATTCTGCCTAGATGCTAGGAAACTCAATGACGTCACTGTCAAGGACTCTTATCCAATGTTAAAATTAAATCACTGAATCACATTCACACTATTTATTTCAAACTATTAAATAAAATATAATACATCAAGTAAAACACAATGTTGATCAAATAATTAATGACAACCAACTTCAAGATTACCTAAACTCTTATTTTTCTCTAATAGCTGCCAGTCACCACAATACAGCTTAGTATACTAAGGTTGTATACAGAATACTAAATCACATTTTCAACACGCCTCCTTGATTTAGTATCTCATCATATTATTAATTAATTCTAATTCCTAACTCCTAATAATTGTCTAAATCTCTGAAACTTTACCCTGCACAAAGATTTCGTAAGTATATCAGCAACCTGATCTTCAGTGGAAATCTTTTGTACACTGATAACACCTCTTTTCTCATAATCGTACACAAAATGATAACTTATATCAATGTGCTTAGAATTCTTGGAGAATTTGCCGTTTTTAGCTAAACCTATAGCACCAATATTGTCTTCGTATATTTTTACACTGTTTTCTATTTTTACATCTAGATCACTTAAAATTCCTCTTATAGGCAGCACCTCTTCAACACAATTTGCAAGAGCATAGTATTCAGCATGCGTTGACGCTCTTGAAACAATCTTTTGTTTTTGTGATCTCCACATCACAACATTCCCAAATACTTTGATAACTATTCCACTTGTGGACTTTCTGTCCTGTGTATCAGCAGCCCAGTCAGCATCTACATATGCGTCCATAATTTCATTAAACGTTGATCCGAAAATTAACTTCAAGGTTCTTGAGTGGTATAAGTATTTCAGTACTCGTAATGCATATCTGTAATGAGTTTCATCATGACTATTTTGAAATCTGCTCAGATAATTTACTGAATAAGCCACATCCGGGCGTGTTCCATTTGCCACATATAAAAGGGCTCCAATTAAATTTCTATATTTGCATTTTTCGTTCAGCTTCTTTGCAGGTTCCAGTTTAAGATTTATTTCCATAGGTGTATTTACTGGTTTTGAATCATCTATTTTATATTTAAGGGCTAAACTCTCAATGTATTTTTCTTGGCTAAGAGCCATTTTCTTTTCTTTTGGTTTATAGTCAATATGGATTCCTAAATACTGTTTTACGCTTCCTAAATCCTTCATCCGAAATCGATCACTCAACATTTCTTTTACTTTTGTAATACTGGTCATGTCTTCGCCTGTAATTAATAAATCATCTACATATAAAATTATGTATACCTTTTTGTTATTTATATATCCAGTATATAAACAGTAGTCATATGCAGACCTTTTCAACTGTATACTGCAAAAAAATTTGTGAATGCAGTCATACCAATCACGTGGACTTTCTCTCAGGCCATACAGTGCCTTTTTAAGTAAACATACTTTATTTTGTTGAACTTCATAACCGTCAGGTGGATATATGTATACTTCTGATTTTATAGTTCCATTCAGGAAGGCTGTTTCTACATCCATCTGTTCAATATGCCATCCCCTTACACAGGCAGTCGATAGTATTACTTTTAGTGTAGTCATTCTTGCAACTGGTGAATATATTTCTTCATTTTCATCATACATCTGTTGGAAGCCTTTTGCCACTACTCTAGCTTTGTATATTCCGCTTGATTTGATTGTGTAGATCCATTTGACTTCTATTATATTTTTGTTCATTGGTTCATTTACTACGTCCCAGGTTTCATTTTTCTCTAAACTGTTTATTTCTGACTGCATAGCTCTCTGCCATTTTACAGATTCAGAGCTCTTCATGGCTTCTTCATAATTTTCGGGTATGCTTGCATTGCACACGTTAACGTAGATAACATAATCATCATATTTTGTGGGTGCCTTTCTTGTTCTTTGAGGTCTTCCATGTATTTCCATCTCAGTGTTCACCTCAGTATTTGAAGCAGGTTCAGTAATATTCTCAATGTTTTCATTATTGTCTGGATCTCTATCAATGTTCTCATTATTTTCTGGATCTCTTTCAATTGTTTCAGTCTCTTGTACGGGTTCCGTTAGAACTTCTCTTTCATTCTCTTCCTCGATGAACTGTGAGTTGTAATCTACAAATCTCACATGTCTGCTTGTAACCATTTTATTTTCAACTAATACTTTGTAGCCTGTATCTGTGTATCCAACTAAGATACCCTCTATCGCTTTGGGATTCAATTTTGACGTTCTTCTTTCTTCCGGGATTCTTACAAATACTTTAGTTCCGATTATTCTCATTTTGGAGACATCTGGTCTTCTTCCAGTAAATATTTCATACGGTGTTTTTTTTAACAATGTATTTGTCAACAATCTATTTCCAATATACACTGAAGTTTCTATAAGTATCGGCCAGTATTTTTTCTCAATTTTCGCTTCTGACAGTAAACATCTAGTTCTGTCCATTATTGTTCTGTTGAAACGTTCTGCTACGCCATTAAGTTCATGCGTGTATGCTGGACATGGATTTATATATATACCTTTCTCTTTAGCCAAATTATACATTTCTTTATTTATATATTCTCGTCCGTTGTCGCATCTCAGTTCTTTTATTCTTTTTCCTGTCATATTTTCAACTAAATTCATGTAACTTCTAAAACAATCTAACACTTCACTCTTGTATTTAATACAAAACACTTTAGCTATTCTACTATAATCGTCAATAAAAGATACAAAATATCGTTCACCATCAATACCTGTGGGGTTCAACGGTCCATTTACATCTGTGTGAACTATTTCTAATAAATCATTTGCTCGATGTCTATTATTTTCGAAAGATAATTTAAACATTTTATTTTTTAAACATATTTCACACTGTATATTATGGTTGTTTTCAAAATTTTCAGGCAAGCCGTTTAGTACTTTTAGCTGAGACATTTTATTAAGATTTATGAAATTGGTGTGTCCAAGAACTCTATGCCACATTTCCTTTTTTGTCATAGTACAAGTTGTGTATGATTTTACAGAGTTATTGCATACTGTTCCATTAAGAACGAAAAGATTATTTTTTCTTTCCGCTATTGCTACTAAATTTCCACTAGGCCCATAGATTTTAGCTTCACGATTCTCAAAGGTTATATAATTATCGTAATTAGTTATACATGACACACTCAGCAAGTTTTGTTTCATACTTGGTACATAATATACATTTTTTATATTTGTTTCTAGCCATTTACCATTTACATAGAAATACATTAAAACATTTCCTATTTTATTTGCTTTTAAAGGAAAACCATCTCCTACCTTAATGTCAATCGGACAGTCTAAGTCCCTCCATTCTGAAAAATATTTATCACAGTTTATAATATGGTCAGAACATCCACTGTCTAATAACCAAGTCAAATTATCTTTATTAGTACAATCTTCTCTTACCGGATATCTTGCAGAATTCATCACTTCAACATTAAATGATGTTGTAGCATCCGTAGCATCAACATCGTCGAATGGGGCGGTATAGCAGCTTCTTGACGTGCCTTGCAGTCCACTTCGTCCTCGATAGCCGCCTCTAGCACGAAAGCTTCCTCTTCCTCTGTAATTTTGTCCTCTCCAGTTGTAGTTTCCTCGAAAGTTTCCATTTCCTCTAAAATTGTAGTTTCCTCTCCAATTTGGAATCGTCGATCCTCGGTTCCTCGGGCAATTTCTCTGAAAGTGGCCGGGTTGTCTGCATTCATAACAGTTTCTTTCTGTATACATGTCCGACATGTTCTTTTGCATAATAAAGGACTCCATAAATTTTCCTTGAGTGTCATTTGTTTCCTTCTGTTGATATTGCAGAATTAGTTTCGACTTTATATAGTCAATAGATTTTTCAGGCATTGCATCAACAATATCAATTATATGAGCGCATCTGGGTGGCAGACATAAAATTAAATAGTTCATTTCGTCTTCTTTCGATATTTGTTCTCCTGTATTCTTAAGTTCATTTATGTTTTTCTCAAACAAATTCAAAAATTCTATAGGATTGTCATCATCCGAGCTCTATTTTAGATAATTTAAAAGGGGCACGATATTTAACATCTATTGATCTCTCAGCCGCATACTGGCAAATACCATTATGCGACTCTGATGACACAGATGGAACAGGGAACTCTCAGCAGAAAACCACGTTCATCGTACAGTCACGAGGTAGCTTCATGTTTAAAAGATTACCATTCGGGATTTCAAACGCTGGTTGTGAACTACAACGCCTAGTAGATTCCTTGTTTCATCACAAATATGGTGAAAAAATTTTCGCTTACTGCGATGACTTATTAGTAGCCACCAGCTCTTTCCAAGAGCATATAGATATACTCTACGATGTTTGCGATTCTCTAGCTAAGGCAGGACTCACTGTCAATTTTGATAAATGCGAGTTCTGTAAAGAAGAACTTCGCTATTTAGGTTACATAGTAGGATCTCAGGGTCTTAGGACAGATCCCCGAAAATTAGAATGTATCAAAAATTTCCCTAGACCGTCCACAGCTAAACAGCTGCGCGCTTTTATAGGATTATGTTCATATTACCGAAGATTTGTAGAGAATTTCTCAACTATCATCGCCCCAATGACCGCTCTATTAGGCAAGAAAAAAGGCAAGCAACCAATAGAGTGGGAACAAGAAGCAGAAGCCTCATTTAACACCTTGAAAAAGGCTCTTACGGAAGCCCCAGTACTAGCTTGTCCTGATTTCACTAAACAATTTGAAATTCACTGCGACGCTTCTTCAGTAGGAATTGGATCGGTGCTAGTTCAGAACATAGAAGGTAATGAACATCCTATTGCTTTTCACTCCCGTCTCCTGTCCAGGACAGAGAGAAATTTTTCTACTACAGAGCGGGAACTCTTAAGTGTAGTAGACTCAATTAACCACTTCCGCCCATATATAGACGGAAGTCATTTTGTAGTTGTGACAGACCACATGTGTTTAAAATGGCTAAAGACACTAAGCAACCCTTCTGGTCGCTTAGCTCGCTGGGCCATGCAGCTGTCTTGCTTTGATTTCGAGATCAGACATAAAAAAGGGCTCCTACATGTAGTTCCAGATGCCCTCTCTCGAGCCGAAATCAAAGCAGTACAGTTTGCAGGCGGCAGCACCTCACAGGATGACTGGTACAACAAATTATTCAATAATGTTCAGTCAAATCCTGCTTTTCACAGAAATTATTTCATAAAAGATAATATTTTGTTTAGATCATGCAAGCCAACGCATGAGCTCCAAAGCGAAAACACATGGAAAATAGTGTTGCCTAAAGAGCTCGCCCAAGCGTGCATGACAGAAAACCATGTGGTCGATGCAGTTCACCCCGGTACTCATAAAACCATCCAAAAAATAAAACAAAACTATTTTTGGAAAGGCATGCATGGGGATATCACTAGTTTCGTACAAGGCTGTCAGACTTGCAAAGCCTATAAACATGCAAATAATATGCCAAATGGCTTAATGACCAACCAGAAACAAGTGAACAAACCGATGCATACCCTCTCAATTGATCTCATTGGCCCATTCCCAAAGTCATATTCAGGACATATTCACATACTGGCCATCGTGGATGTTTTTACGAAGTACTGCTGGTTACATCCTTTAAAAACTGCTACTACCAAAACTGTCACATCATTTATAGAATCAGAAATATTACTCAAGGAGGGCACTCCTTGTGTAATTATATGCGACAATGCTTCTATTTTTAGATCTAGGGAATTTAAAAAGTTTTGTACTGAAAAGTCCATTCCTAAAATATTTTTTAATGCTTTCTATAGCCCAGCCCCCAATAGCGTGGAGCGCTATAATCAAACTGTCATAACCTGTCTTGCCATCCTAGTGGAACAAGACCACAGGAATTGGTCAAAATTTTTACCCAAAATTCAGCTGTCACTGAACAGCACTATAAATTTAGCAACAGGCTATACGCCATTTTTTTTAGCCAGAGGTCGCGACATCATCTCTGACGGTTCATTGCACTCCATAAGAGGCAATGCCCCTGACTCTTTAGACGGTGTAGGTACAGCCGATAGGTTGGACAGAGCCCTTGCCCTGTCCGAGTTGCAAGATGTTTTCCAGAGGGTCGACTGCGCTTTGACGAAAGCATACAAGCAAAACGCAGGCAGGTATAATTTGCGAAGACGAGAGCTGCGTCTGAAAGTCGACGACCAGGTATGGCGTCGCAACTTCGTTCAGTCAAACGCAGCTAATTTCTTTTCTGCCAAACTAGCACCACGTTTTGTCAAATGTAAAGTAATAAAAAAACTTTCCGATGTAGTCTACATACTTCAGGACGAAAACAGTCGAACCACTGGAAAATATCATGTAAAAGACATTATAAAAGTTGATCCCACTTAATTTAGTGTTTTCTTCGACATGCAGTCGTTATAAGTATGCTCATATATAATTTTTGTAATAATGGTTCACAAATTTAATAAGCAATTCTCAAAGGACTTTCACATTACAACAATAACAAACACAACTCAATGAATAAAAACCTTTATTTTAAACACAAGAACAAGTTGATAAAGAAAATACAAGCATATTATCCTGTAAAACTTATAAATTACAAATAATCAGAATTTTAAATCTATAATATAAAAATTTAATTAATAATAGCATAAATTTTAAATTAAAAAACTAAATAAAACCAGTCAATGTTGGTCTATAATCTATTTTAAACAATGACTTTCAGCTTCTTATCTTTTACAACCAACATCAACAATTGTTATGCTTTAATATATAATTTACAAGTAAAACTAGTAAACTCAATAACCTACAAGTAGAACTATTAACAAAAGTCCTTATTCAAATATAATAACGTTACAATTATGACACTGCATGTGGAATCCATTATGCAATGCATAGATATCAACTTAAAAGATATTTACCTACACCTTGTAAGCTATTAACAGAGATATTTTTTTTTTTTTTTCTCTTATTTTTTTTTGAAAGGAACTTCCGAGTAAGAAGTTCACCATTTATTCTCATCGGTTTTATTGAGTGTAATCATAAAACCAAATTTTTTTTGGCGAAATGCCACATTAAGGAAATGACCCCATCGCAGGGCATTGACCTACTTTTTTTCCCCGAGGCAACATTTTCTTTCATTTTTGAATGTGATCTCCATTTGATATCACACAAGCAACATTCCTTGGCCAGGAAATTGCTATTCACACCTGGATTTGACTTAAAATGTCCCCATGAAAATAAAAATTAAGTTTTTATTTACATCATGGGTCTGTTGAGATGATTTTTTTCACTCATCAATATTTTCAACTTAAGTGTTTGAAACACTTCCTAGCATCTTCGTCAAGCGTTACTGATTGAAACTGCAGTCAATCAGATAACCTTAAGCTTGAACTTAGATTTAAATTATTATAGGTTAAATAATCTTTAGTACTAGATTAGGAATATTTAAGCTTACATTTCTAGTAATAGAAATAAAAATAACTCTAAGTTGTATAAAACACATAGAATAGGGTTAGCTATTAACTGTGTAGGTACAGTAACATTACATTTTAAAAACTTAAGAATTTTGAAACTTAGTCTTAGGTTTAAAAGTTAGAAATACTTAGAATAATTCTGAATTATAAGTAGTATTCAACGTACATGGGTTATAACCACTAACGTTATAGCAATGTCCGGTTATATATTGGCGTGATTAAACATAGTCTAGGAATACACTATCGTTAAGGCACGTTATTTAATTTTTTTTTAACACATGTAGGCATATATGTGCACATTACGTTTGTATGCACACATATATACGTACATAGCATATGTGAAGATACGATAGGCTTGTAGATGGACAGTGACTCCATAGGCCCCTCGTATTAGTGCGTTTGCCAAGCCTTTTGCTTGACAACGTGACGCCAAGATTCCTAAGTGTGTCGCAGGACTAACACGAGGGTGTCCCTTCAAGACATACTTGAAGGCGCGACGCCAAGGAGTCCATTTGCTACACTGTCCATGGCAGAGGTGGATGCGTAGACAGGTAGAGTTATTTAGGGATACTTATAGACAAAAAATACTCGTAGCTCTTATTTTTTTTTTTTTCTTCGGCTTACCCGGCTGAAAAACGGATCACTGGGTTTCTCCGTTTTTTTTATCGCGATGGGGAGTATTGTAGCGGTTTTCTTAGCGAAATCGCTACTAAATACAAACCAGATCATTCACTCGCCGAAAACACAATACAACCTCGTTTCCACAAGCCCTGTGCATCGTTTCTCAGCAATTTAAGCATTATAAAAACCATTAACATTCAATTCAATTCTCATCAGATCTCCTATACAGATCGACTGCCGACTGTCACTGTCAGTGCCAAAGTGTCAACCTGACAGCTGACCGAGCTATTCAAGACAAACCGACGAACGCTTCAACCGGGAGCGTTCCTTAAGTATTAGTCGTTCTTTTCCGTGCACGTCTCCGGCACCTGTCACCTTAAAGTTATTACGCTATTAGTATTAAATTGTTTCACACTCATATACATTAAAATAAACTAGATTTATTACCGTTATTATTAACAATAAATATAATTAAAAGTAAATCCATAATTCCAATAATTAAACCTCACTTCTACATACGGTCGTCTATGCATAGAGTGGAATAAAAATGTGACAGGGAAGCGTCAATTCTCTCTGGTCGATACGACGAAGCGAGACGGATTCGTTTCGTGAGTTTTCCAATTAGAAATTAGAATAAAATATGTAAACTGGTGTTTTAGCTTACAAGAGGCGGTCGGTCGACTGAGCGGCCGTCCTCCAGAGCCCTCCAGGGCTAGTTTGTGTAGTTGTGTGGTGAAGTGTTACGTCACGCCGGCCGCGTGCGTCGGCGCGGCCTGCGCCCGCGCCCCCTCGGGGCCGCACTCCTGCTCCGCGCCTTCCGTCCGTAGGCTGTCGGACAACCGGCGAGCTGCGCCGCGGTTCCATCCCGGCGCCGCCATGCCAAGGGCGTGAGGGCGCGCGACCAGCGTCCTTCTCCGTCCTTCAGACGTCGTGGCGTCCTCCAGACGCTGCCTTCATATGCGCGCCGCTACGCGCCGCGCCTAAGGCCAGCCCCGGCCGCCCCCGTGCCCTGCGCACGCGCACGGCCGCGCCTGGCCCGCTGCACCGCCACGTGCTGCATCTCGCGCCCGTGGCACCTCTGCCGTAGGGCGTTTTCTGCGTGCCTCGCCAGTCGAGGGGACTCCTGGTGAGGTGATCCCAAGGCAGCGGAGGCCTGCTCTTCGCGTCCAACATCGACAGTACTGTCAAAGCGTTAGAGTGAGTCGACTCCTTATTTTTCTATGCGCATAGAACCTTAGCATCGCTAGTTGATAAGAGCCGTGTACCTCTGAAATTGCCAACGCCACCGAAGGCCATGTCTCGCGGTCCCCATTGTAAAGTGTAAATATAATTGCATGCCACTGAAAGGTCTGTTGTATCATTTCACCGACTAATACCACACCTGTGCGAGTAGCCATCGAACGGCCCTTGACCTAAAGGGAAAGTGCCCTCCGATGAGTTGATATCCGGTAACTGTTTCCTTATTCACAGTCGCACTCTTGGACTTAAACCCCGAACTATCAATTTTTCTCTTTTTATACGCGACAAGTTGTCATCTACGTCTTTGGCGGGGTCTCCAGCCGGCATGACATCCTCGAAGCTGCGGGGGTGTTCGTTGTCCAGAGGCAGCACGTCTAACCTCCTCACCCATCGACTCCTGAATGTTGCTACAGCACAGAAGGAACACTTACAGTTGTCATCTACGTCTTTGGCGGGGTCTCCAGCCGGCATGACATCCTCGAAGCTGCGGGGGTGTTCGTTGTCCAGAGGCAGCACGTCTAACCTCCTCACCCATCGACTCCTGAATGTTGCTACAGCACAGAAGGAACACTTACAGTTGTCATCTACGTCTTTGGCGGGGTCTCCTGCCGGCATGACATCCTCGAAGCTGCGGGGGTGTTCGTTGTCCAGAGGCAGCACGTCTAACCTCCTCACCCATCGACTCCTGAATGTTGCTACAGCACAGAAGGAACACTTACAGTTGTCATCTACGTCTTTGGCGGGGTCTCCAGCCAGCATGACATCTTCGACGCTGCAGCCCCGAAGGGGGTGCTTGTTTTCCAGAGGCAGCACGTCTAACCTCCTCACAATCAACTCCTGAATCTACAGCACAGAAGAGACACTTACAGTTATCATCTACGTCTTTGGCGGGGTCTCCAGCCGGCATGACATCCTCGAAGCTGCAGAGCCGACGGGGGTGCTTGTTGTCCAGAGGCAGCACGTCTACCTCCTCGCCCATCAGCTCCTGGATGCGCGCCAGGACGAACCCGTCCGCTGGGTCGCGCACCCACACCAGCTGTTTGTCCATCATTGTTCCCTGCAACAACAGATAATAAGATTAACAACTTAAAGGCTGGATTCAACTAAACTGGTTGAGTCAGTGTTAACTTACTTGGAGATTAAGAGACATAATGCCATACAAACTTGACTTTGATTCTAAGAAAACATAATTGAATGGCTAAATGTGAATAATTTATTAATTAATCTTGACAAAACTAAAATCATGCATTTTTATCAACAGAAATTGCCTGTTCCAATCGTTTGTAATTATAAGGGGACACTGATTGAATCAGTTTCTGCTACCAAGTTTTTAGGAGTACATGTAGATAACCACCTATCATGGAACTCACATACTGAGCAAGTGTGCCTAAAACTGAACCAGTATGCCTATGCTCTTTATAAACTTGCAAAGCAAGCTAGTCCTGACGCTGTAATAACTGCATGTTTGTAGCGTCAACTTTACGTTACGGCATCATTTTCTGGGGTAACTCTACAAATAAAGAAGCGGTGTTTAAAGCCCAGAAAAGATGTATCAGAGCAATGCGTGGCCTTAAACAAACTGATAGTTGTGTGTCGCATTTCAAGGATTTGAACATCTTGACAATGCCTTCACTTTACATCTTAGAAATGATAATATTTGTAAAAAATAATCCAGCGTTGTTTAAAAAAGCCAATTACACTAGCGAACGTTTGGGGCAAAGATTTAGGGAGGATTTATGCCCAGCTCTTGGAAAAACCGCTTTGATGCGCAAAAGTATATGTTCTCTTGCGATAAGGATTTATAATAAATTACCTATAGATTTGAAACTGTTACCAATACCAGTTTTGAGGCATAAACTATTAACTCTGCTAACAAATAAGTGTTATTATACTGTTCTCGATTATTTGAATGATGACCTGAATTGATTGTAATTATTTTTTGACTAATTTAATTTTTTATTTTGTTATTATCATTTCATTGACCATCGACTTAATTATTTCAATTTGTTTTTTCTTTATTATTGTTTCATTGGTAATCTAATTATTTCGACTTGTTTTCCTTTATTATTATTTCATTGTCAATCAAATTATTTAAACCTGACAATATTGTATATAATGTGTTCTTCAAACTTAATATGATAATATTTAAGCATAATAGATATTAAGGAAATGTTTTTGTACGCCAAGTGGCAAAACATAGTGCAACAAAAGGAAATGTAACATCTCTGTATTTATGCAGCCATCACCTATGTTTAACAAATAAAACACTTTGACTTTGACTTTGACTTTAAGAATAAACAACAACAACAACAAGTACAAAAAATCACCTATAAACACATTAAAAACGGTAGACAACAGGCGGTCTTATCGCTAAAGAGCGATAAGACCGCCAAAGAGCGAACCTTAATCTATGTCCGCAAAATCAAACCATTGAAGTGGTAAAATCAAAGGGAAACTTGGAATATTAGTTACACGTGAAAGTCGCACCAAATCTCTCAATAGATCTGATTCAGTATCAATATGCGCAATAGTTGCTGGCCATTGGCCATTAGAAAATGGAAATTTGACCCCAAGAATGCAGATAGCTATGGTTAATTTGGCACGTTTTAAGACTATGCATGGAGTGGGGGATTTTGTAGTTATTTGTTGAAACGACCACGCCTAAAGTTGCTAAATCTCTAAACAATTCAATATCTAGAAGAGAGATTTTTGAAGGTGTAAATCGAAGAAGATGCATTAAACTTACTTCTAAGCCATCATCGTGCTATAGCACGACATAAAACAATTAATGCCAGTTTAAGGACCGTCCCGAATGCGATCGTGCGAGTGGCGAGTTCGAGAATATGGCACTTGAAGGGCTATTAACTGTAGAATGGCCCTTTCACATCTTTATTGTCTTCGACTAACTGTTCGACTTCCTTGGTACAAAAATATAATCGATGTCATCCGGCGTCAACTTAGCGTGAATTTTCTCGCTAACTCTAAATCAGATAAGAAATTGTAAATTTAACAACGTAATTATATTATTTCCTTCGAATAAAAATAATATATATGCGATGACTATAAAAATTTAATTTACCTCAAATAACTAGGTATTTTTGCTACTCCCCTTAGTAAACAATATTTAGATTTTAATGAAAAAGAAAACCTTGAATCGTTCGGACAATAAACGCCAAAAATACAGCTTAACCTAAATTGCATCTGCAATGTATCAACAGCGGTAAAGTTTAAAAATACCAATAAAATATATTTCCAAAGCGAGTAGATACTTACAACTCAGAAAAAGTACTAAATTAACTTCGCAATGCAATCGTTTAATCGTATTCTCCAAAGTAGGTTTTGACTTCACTAACCCAAATGCATCATTCATAAGAGTTCAGACTAATTAAAATTACATCATGCCACGCATGACGGGCTAAGATGAAGACCGTATGAATAGAGATGGATTTAAGGAAGTGCAACATTAACAACCCAATAAACATGTGTCATAACACTCGAAACATAACAATGATAACATCTATGTATATTATGGTGGATATACACTTGAGTGCAGATATTTCAACACGGTGTGGTTTCTAAAAATTATCGTTCTTTGACGGAACGATGGTTGGATTTCTTGG
Source organism: Apotomis betuletana (assembly GCA_932273695.1). Lineage (NCBI taxonomy): Eukaryota > Metazoa > Arthropoda > Insecta > Lepidoptera > Tortricidae > Apotomis > Apotomis betuletana. The sequence continues at coordinate 24,779,050 of OW026306.1, forward strand.
TTTGCACTTCAAGTACGGGAAATTTAGAATATACAATGACATGTCAAACTAAAAAAGTAGTTGCGAGCTTTGAGAGATCAGAAGTGTTGACAATAGGCGCACTACTACTCTTTATTGCCTATATACTAGTAATATAACAAAGAACATATTAATAAAAGGTTTAAAGAACTCTTCTTCTTCTTCCTATTACCCTCTGCTGGGGTGTAGTAGGGCTCGCGACAAATTTTTCCATTTGCAACGGTCTTGGACAGTCTACTCTACCACCTCCCACGATATTCCCAAGCTGTAAATCTCTTGCTATACTTAGCGACGCTAAGTTGTTCTGGGACGAACACCCAGAAGTTGAGTTATTCTGGGGTTTCAAGAACACTTACAGAAAATTAAGATGCAAACATCAGACGAACGGCGGTATACTTGTCTGCTTAATTATGCTTCCGGTCGTCATCGATATGCCGAAGCAACGTATTATAAGAATAGAAAAAAACTGTTTTTTGTTCTGTGGTGTTGACGTACCAACAATGAACCATACTATTTTATTACTTGCTACGGCGAATGGGTTTACTTGCTTTGACGACAAAACCTAAGAAGCAAACATATAACTTAAGAGCGGTAATTCCGTTAGCATTAACGTACACTAATTCGCTTTCAAGCCTCGCGAGCATAACCTACACTTTCAAAGTGACGTAACGAGGGTCCGTAAAAACAGCCATCTCGTTCCGGTACACGGCGCCGGAAACAAAAACAGACGGTTGCATTACTGGCGAGTTACGCCGAAGATTAACTGTGACATTTCATCAGGTGTGAGAAAATGGGTCATGTATTTTTTGTAACAAACGATATGGGTCACCTGATTATTAATAATTCATGCAGAACCAGATATACTTAACATGAACTGTTCCCTAGAAGAACCATACCAAACCAAAGATTGTCATATTGTCAACAAAAAAGCTCGGTGAAAACGCAGGGATTGCAAACTACATAAATCTTAACAGTTTAGCGCGAATTCTACAATAGTTACCGGTGCTTGTTTATGACGTTATAGAACATTGTTAGCATTTACTGTTAACTTAACAACTCGTCACTAAACTGAGCGACAGACTTGTGACCACAGACCTATATCAAAGAAGAACTTGAAGATCGCGTGCCAAAAAGTTCTCAAAATCTCATAATTTGATTTTGTTAAAAAAATGTTACAAAGTCGGATCCTAACGATTTTAGCAACTGAACTAACGATATAAATATGGCATTTGTGGGCCAACGATTCGGGGTGGTCAACTTCACAATAAATAGGATCGTAAGTAATCAATTAAATGTACGTCCATTGATATTTTTAAAAGAATAATATTTAGTGGTTGGGTAATTCTTACACAAACTGGAACCATATTACAAAAAGAGCAATTTAATTCATTAAAAGAAAGCCGTATTGAGCTGTAAAAATAGTACAACTAACGACGGTCGAGATATTCCTTTCACGGGTAAGATTTTTTAGCAAACTTCTCAGCTAAATGGCACGCACGTAGCACCATACAATGAGAGCAACTGGCGTAATCTATTCAGGTATAGGTCTGTGGTTGTCCTATCACTCCTATGTCCTATCTCATTAGCGGGTTATACTCCCTCAGCACAAAGTCCGATAGTGAGGGCTAAACAGCCCTGAAACAGTTCAAACTTACAAAGAACAATAACGTAGTCGTCAAAGTCCGATAGTGAGGGCTAAACAGCCCTGAAACAGTTCAAACTTACAAAGAACAATAACGTAGTTGTCAAAGTCCGATAGTGAGGGCTAAACAGCCCTGAAACAGTTCAAACTTACGAGGGGCACACCGAAATGATCGGGAATAGAGTACTTTAAACTGAGTTACATTAAATCCTTTTTTGTCACATGCATACTGGCGACTTACAATCACGATGCCGTTTTTACAATTTAAAAAAAGAACGATATATTTTTTTAATTCCATTTTTAAATTGACAACTCGATGAACAAAATGGAGCTGACGCGTGAAAATTTTCGTGCAATTATTTACCATAACTTTCGTCGTGGCTTATCTCCAGATGAATGTCGCAATGAGCTTGTTACTATATACGACATTGAAGCACCTAGTCAGACGACAATATATCGGTGGTATGCTGAGTTTCGACGGGGTCGTGCCTCTCTTGGCACCGTACCTTCATCAGGTCGGCCGAAAACGGCGGTTTCGCCTGAAAACATCGCGGCTGTGGAAAAACTACTAAAAGAAGATAGACATGTGACATACGAGCAGATTCGGGCAACCATAGGCATTGGAATGACTGCAATTCACACTATTTTGCATGGTGAATTGGGTGTCAGAAAATTGATTTCCCGATGGGTACCCCATAATTTGTCTGAAGAGCAAAAGGCGGCTCGTGTTGATTGGTGCCGATCTATTCTGAAATGCTACAATGGAGGAAAGTCAAAAGCCGTTTATAATATGGTCTCGGGTGACGAATCCTGGATTTATTCTTATGAGCCTGAAAGAAAGCACCAGTCGGCAGTATGGGTCTTCGATGACGAGGTCAAACCAACGAAAGTTGTGCGTTCTCGAAGCGTGTCGAAGAAGATGGTGGCTTCGTTCGTCTCAAAAAAGGGGCATGTTGCCACAATTCCTCTAGAAGAACAAAGAACCGTTACCGCTGATTGGTATATCACAGTTTGTTTGCCGGAGGTGCTGGCCGAACTTCGCCAAGGGAACCCGAGACGCCGCGTCATCTTACACCACGACAATGCGAGCTCCCACACCGCCCACAAAACAACTAAATTTTTGAACGACGAAAACGTTGAGTTGATGTCCCATCCTCCATACAGCCCTGACCTGAGTCCAAATGATTTTTTTACGTTCCCTAGAATTAAAGATTTATTGCGTGGTCAGCGGTTTGAGAACCCAGAAGCCGCTGTGGAAGCCTATAAATCGGCCATTTTGGCAATGCCTACTTCAAACTGGAATTATTGTTTTAATGACTGGTTTAAAAGAATGCAAAAGTGCATTGAATGTAACGGAGAATACTTCGAAAAACAATAAAATATAATTTATGTATATAGTGCACATAGTTTTTTAAATTCCCGATCATTTCGGTTTGCCCCTCGTACAAAGAACAATAACGAAGTCGTCAAAGTCCGATAGTGAGGGCTAAACAGCCCTGAAACATTTCAAACTTACAAAGAACAATAACGTAGTCGTCAAAGTCCGATAGTGAGGGCTAAACAGCCCTGAAACAGTTCAAACTTACAAAGAACAATAACGTAGTCGTCAAATCGCGTGGACGTGATAAAGCCAAGCGTACTAAATTAGACATAGCATAGCTTATGCAGTAAACGTGAGAATAAAAATGATGTGCACTTAAATAATCACCGATTGTGACCAAGAAACAAACACATACATTGTATTTATCAAATATGCAAACCCAGGTAGCAAACAGGCTGTATAATAGTTTATGCAGCCATTATTACTATAATATAAGCTGTATAAAGGCTGGATAAGTGCTTACGAAGGCTACATAACATATATTAACTAGACGTGTCCTAAGGCCGATATTCGTAAAAATTGGGAACAAGAGGAGTATGAGAACTCATGAAAACGTGCAACTGATTTGAAGATGATAATGGTATCTGATAAGATGATATAAAAACGCGATGCATTCAAAGTACGCACGCAAATCAAGACTTTTTGAGAGCACGACCTATAAGTGCACAAGAATGTACGTAATAGATAATCTACTGTAAAGGTAACTGATCGAGTGAGCGATGCGTCTCTATTTCAGCTTGGCCAATTTCTTTTTGTTTGTCCGGATGTCTGTTTGTTTCCATTTCCGGTTGTTCTCGTCTAGAGGTCGCAATTCTCAACAGATTCTCGTGTAATCTTGTGAGTTCGTTTACTATGTACCTATATAGATTTTTGTTGTCGATTCACAATTTCGGAATGTTTAAAATAGCGGTTTTAAACATATCAAAATCGAAACAAACTTGACTACTGCTCACAGAGCTACTATTTTATCATGGAAACAAACTTTACTAACCGTAGGATTAAATATCAAATTTTCCATACAAAGTAAGTAATCTACTAAGTAATATGATACGGGATTGTACCTTACCATGTCCTACAAATTACGCGTAACTATAAGACTTCCACCATAGCGACAAAGAACGCTGACCTCCTTCTAGTAAAAGGCCGAGAAAATTGACGAAAACATTATGGAGAAAAGCGCAAAACGTATGAACAAATATCAATGCGAACTGGCGTAGATAAGCGAAGGGAATTACGCGGTCCAGCGAGAAGAAACGGCCGGGAAAAGTGAACGAAAGGCGGAACGAGACAAAGGCTAAAGCCATGATGAAAATTAAGACAAATTATAAGCCGTTACAAGTTTTCCAAGTACATTTTGTAATAGCGATTCGAGTTATTGAATAGTTGAACCTACAATCTACGATAACAGACAAAAGATATGAAAGCTAAAATAGATAAATAGAAGTATTACAATTAACAATACCTTGTTGATATGATATCGTGAATAGAATCGGTATATTAATGTTAAAATATTTGATGAAGTACTTACTGTTCTCACAATCTTAGCTGCATTACAGAAAAGTTAATGAGTGGATATTGAAGACAATGTTGAATTTTTAACAAACGATCGGTTAATCACTACATAGTATAAAACAAAGTCGCTTTCTCTGTCCCTATGTCCCTTTGTATGCTTAAATCTTTAAAACTACGCAACGGATTTTGATGCGTTTTTTTTAATAGATAGACTGATTCAAGAGGAAGGTTTATATGTATAATACATGCATAATTTATCAGCATTGCACCCGTGCGAAGCCGGGGCGGGTCGCTAGTTATCAATAAAATAAGACCACTTAACCTACATTAGATCGAAATAATCAACAACACCTATCTGAATCACAATAGATATTAATTTAAGACGGATATTATTGAATGAATATTACGATAACAATCTAAATGTATCAGATAGTGTGTACCAATTATCACGGAAAATTCTATGAAATCAATGTTAATAATAAGGGAATCAAAAGTGTTATGCGTGTATACACACCTGGTAAACCAGTTAATAGAGCATATTATAATATATGTTTAACGAATAATCTTATTATGTAATAATGCAATGAGAATTAATGGTGTTATTCACTATTAGAGAAGTAGAACGAACATTGATTGATGCTTCTACACCGCAATCATTATTTCTTGAATTATGTGGAATTGAATTATGTACTTATTAATTAAAAACGAAATTAATCAAGATTACCTATTATGTAGTTGTTAATATAACCTTCTCGTATCTCGTAGAATTCTACCAAAACGGATAGATCTCTATCTATGTTCTGTCCATCATGACATTGTCATCATGCCCGTCTAATCAATATCATATTAATTGTCATTCAGTCCCATGGCTACATTACATTAAAGGTTCACTTCATGGTCCTATCCTCGATCAATGCAGCAAATCTTATTGGATCGTAACCAACACATCCCTCGCTACGCATCCTCCATCATCTCTGGTGGCAACGCAGCCTTACAGGGGTAAGCTACTTCATCTATGGCTAAATTGTTTTCATGAAACATGGAATCATTAGATAGATTTGTCAAATTAAACTTAGCGACGCGACTAATTTTCAAAAAGAAACTTCCACTTTATCCTTCTGCTATTCATCCTCCGTAATCGCACAGTAACAGTGATTCTTGTTCGAGACGAAAGTTACTTAACTGTCCAGACACTGAAATACAGCTCTTAGTGTATTAATTTAAGATGACTTCTTACAAACAGTAGCCTATATCGCTCTGGTGCATTAAGAACGTGACACAATCAAGCCTTTGATGAGAAAGCTGAGTTTTTGCTCGTTTATCCTTCTGAGAAACTTACGCTGCGAGCAAATTACTTCTATTGATATAGCGATTTAATAACATTTTATGAGTCTTACTTTTAAGTCCATCCTATCATTTTAAACCGCTTAGTTTTGCTGTTGAATTTTTCCGTATCTGAATAGACGAGTATACATTTTATAGAATTCTTGCCCTTGCTTTTTACATTTTTACCCGACTACGGCAAAGCCAAAAGGAAGGGTTATAAGTTTAGCAGTCTATGTATGTATGTATATTTATATGTAACTGTGTTCCACCATAGCGCGAAAACTACTCAACCGATTTTAGTGATCGAGGTGTCCATCAATTCGTTATTACAGTCCGGGTGACATAGGCTACATTTTTAACAGACTTCAAAAAAGGAGGACGAGTGAGAGCAAAAATTCTACAGAAAAAAAATAAAAAAAACAACAGATTTGAAAAATTCTTTTTTTGTTGGAAAGTTAACACTTCAATTATTATCTCTTAGAAATATGGTAAAGATCTGATGATGGAATCCATCAGAAATCGACGGAACTCTGCAAATATAATAGTAACAAGTACAATTTCTTTATTATTTTCTGAAGTGATTCAGGTATCTGTTGTCAGAAGCATAATTTGATCAAGTGGAACTGATGCAGAAGACCACGAAAGGTGATTGGAACTATAATATGTTTGTATTAAAGTATGCTCTAGCAGAGCGCTTACACTACTTAACCGATTGTGATCTATAACATGTCCATCGATTTGTTATAATGGTTTACATTGCGTAGGCCATATTTTTAACCGACTTCAAAAAGTGATGGTGTGGTTGAGTATATTGCTTACAATAAAACCGATTTCAGTCATTACTTTCACCCGAATAAGGCAAAACCTTAGCAAAGTAATACTTTATTTATATTCGTATTCAAATATCTTACCATGATTATGATGACGCGTAACGTACTAAACCAATTTGATGAAAGACGTACCAACAGAATAGTAATAATGAAACCAAATACTATTATGATAAGAATATGGAAAACGTAGGAAAACCATCATAAGAGTCTTCTTATGATGGTTTTCCCGAGTGCTGGGCTAGTGCTAGTCTTAGCAGCTCCAGACTCAAACGGCAAAAAAGGAGCAAATCTTATAAAACTTTTGAGTCTAAGGAGGCAATGGTGACATAAAATATGGGGGGCTCGGGGGGCAGAGCCCCCCGCCTTAAAAAAGTACAACATTTTAAAACGGAAACAAGGAAATAATCTTATAAGTCTTTTGAGTCTACGGAGGCAATGGTCACGTAAAACATGGGGGGCTTGGGGGGCGGAACCTCCCGCCATAAAAAACTACAACGTTCTAAAACGGCAACAAGGAAGCAAATCTTATTGAATTTTCGAGCCTACGGAGGCGATGGCGATAAAAGACATGGGGGCTCGGGGGGCGGAGCCCCCCGCCTTAAAAAACACAACATTGTAAAACGGCAACAAACAACAAATCATATAAACTTTTGAGTCTATGGAGGCAATGGTGACACAAAATATGGGGGGCTCGGGGGGCGGAGCCCCCCGCCTTAAAAAATACAACATTTTAAAACGGCAACAAGGAAACAAATCCTATAAAACGTTTGAGTCTACGCAGGCAATGGTAACATTAAACATGGGGGGCTCGGGGGGCGGAGCCCCCCACGTCAAAAAATACAAAATTTTAAAACGGCAACAAGGAAATAAATCTTATAAAACTTTTGAGTCTACGCAGGCAATGGTAACATTAAACATGGGGGGCTCGGGGGCAAAGCCCCCCGCCATAAAAAACTTCAACGTTCTAAAACGGCAACAAGGAAGCAAATCTTATCAAACTTTTGAGTCTACGGAGGCGATGGCGACAAGACATTGGGGATCGGGGGGCGGAGCCCCCCGCCTTAAAAAATACATCATTTTAAAACGGTGACAAGGAAACAAATCTTATAAAACTTTTGAGTCTACGCAGGCAATGGTAACATGAAACATGGAAGGCTCGGGAGGCGGAGCCCCCCGCCTTAAAGAATTACAACGTTCTAAAACGGCAACAAGGAAGCAAATCTTATGAAACTTTTGAGTTTATAGAGGCGATGGCGACATAAAATACGGGGGGGCGGAACCCCCCGCCTTATAAAGAAGAAGAAAGCAGATCTTATGGAATTTTCGAGTCTACGGAGACGATGGCGACATAATCGGCAAGTTAAAGGCGCGGCCCAATATGTAATATAATATGTAATATAGGTAATAATAATAAATATGTAATACTCACCCTAAATATAAGAACATTTACTAATACGCTATGGATTGTATTTTATCCGAAATAAAATTTTATTCATTCATTCATTCATAAGACATGTGGGGCTCGGGGGGCGGAGCCTCCCGCCTCAAAAAACACAAAATGCTAAAACGGCAACAAGGACGCAAATCTTATGAAACTTTTGTGTTTACGGAGACGATGGTGACATAAAACAACGGCTCGGCCGGGCTCGGCTCCATAAAAATTACAACGTTCAGAAACGGCAACCAAATCAAATCGGCGGCAAATCTTATGAAACTTTTGAGTCTACGTAGGCGACGTAAAACACGGGGAGCTCGGGGGGCGGAGCCCCCCGCCTTATAAAAAACAACGTTCTAAAACGGCAACAAGAAAGCAGATCTTTTGAAATTTTAGAGTTAACGGAGGAGATGGTGACATAAAATATGGACATATATATTTATTATGTCATAATAAATACTGTAGTTGAATTGAAATCGAAGTATACATGTTTGCAATATGGTGTTCCCCAAGGAAGCATCCTAGGACCCATCCTGTTTCTCTTATATGTGAATCTCTTACCAAGGCGGGTATGGGGGTCGCACCTAAACTTTTCAGTTAAACTAAGAGATGGGGATAGGGGGAGATGGGCGGTGGAACCCCCGCAATAAAAAGAATACGTTATCCTTAAACGTAGATACAAAGTAGCAGATCTTATGAAACTTTTGCGGTAACGGAGGAGATGGTCACATAAAACACGGGGGGCTCGGGGAAACTTTTGAGTTAACCTAGGAGATGGTGACATTGGTGACATAAAAGATGGTAGTGATATATATGGATTTCCAAATAGTTTTTTCTGTTTTGCTTTTTAAGTTGCTGAAAATGTTGTGTCGTCAATGTAAATAATTGTCGTTAAGACGTGATTATATTTAATATTTAGATGTTGTGGAATTGAAAAATATATACAAACGAATAATCTCTTTTAGCGTAAAAATATTAGAGGTGTATGAAATTGTTTTTTTTTTTATCGTTTGTTTTCCATCATAAGTTTTCAGTTGTCTACAGGTCCACAATACGATAGAGGCACTGGTTGGTCTCGATAGCTGAAATTCGACGTTGGTATTCAACGTTTGCGTATAAATTATTCTTAGTTTTGCCCGACTATGGTACTCGTAAAGTCAAAGGGAAAAGTATTAAGTCATGTATTTATGTATGTTCCACGATAGCGCTTAAACTACTCGACAGATTTTGATTACTGAGTATATTTTAACAGACTTCAAAGGAGGATGTAGCGATACAGCGACATTTTTTTAACTTACATATGCATTTATATTCTTTACTGCATCATATTAAGCAAAAACTGAAAATATTGAAATAAAATAAAAGGTTAAAAAACTTAAAACCCGACTACGGAGAAACGAACTAAAAAGTTAAAAACAAGGTAGAAAAATCGGGTATCATCGCCTTATTCCACAAGATAAGACGTTTGACAAGTAAAATGTTCTTGTATATATTTTATTCTACTGAAATCTTCTGTTAGTTAACAACAATAACATTATAATTTAATTCAAATGCCGTAGTCGTGCGTTGTCGACTATTAAAAAAACTGCAACTATACAACGAAATTTCCGTATTTTTAGTTAGATCGCCATCATCATCAAACTCTTCTTAATATCAATATGATAACGACGTGTAGCCGTGTAATAATGCTGTGCGTCCGTTTTATTCTCGACAACTAGACACTATAGGTAGGTTTTTTTGCTACACAATATACCATGTTCTTAAAAAAACTAAATAAAATGAATTCTGCTGCTACGGCTACTATATTATATAAGCGGTTTAATTCGTATATGATATATGCATGTTTGCTCTTTTACTGTTTGGAGATATGTAAAAGGAAGATTGTATCGCGGGTAGTTAATGCCACAACGCACGACTACGGCATTTGAATTAAATTATAATGTTATTGTTGTTAACTAACAGAAGATTTCAGTAGAATAAAATATATACAAGAACATTTTACTTGTCAAACGTCTTATCTTGTGGAATAAGGCGATGATACCCGATTTTTCTACCTTGTTTTTAACTTTTTAGTTCGTTTCTCCGTAGTCGGGTTTTAAGTTTTTTAACCTTTTATTTTATGCTTTACATTATTACACCGAGATTGTCTTGTTTTGTAAATTGTGACATCAGTCTGACAACAAGGTGGCTATGTTATATTGATTTAAATGTAGCCAGAGCAGAAACTAAAGTGTAGTGTAGTGCAGAAAATAATGTGTGCATAAGAAAATAGTTTATATACCACGTTTGTGTTAAATACTTGTCTAACCATAGGTTAGTGTGTTTTAAAAATGGTCATGTCTACGCAATCAACTTAATCTAAAATTAACGATGGCGTTTCATATACCATCAAAAGCATTTCAATGTAATTTGCTATCGAATCTCCTCGAAATTACGCTAAGGCATATATCGCCGTGGAGTGCCGGCTGAAGAATAGCATTCCCCCATCTCTTCTCGTGGGTGTCGTCAAGGCGACTAAGAGATTTTGACCCGTGCAAATGTCACCTACTAATGGGTCGGACTGGTGTCGGGCAGCAGCGACACTAGTGCAACAACTATACTGCGATTGCCAACCCGCCTGCTCAGCGTGGCAATTAGAGCGAACCCTCCCATGGCAAGTTCCAACGACACACGGCCCCCAGTTCCTGGCCGCCCTGCTATTCCAGATCACGGCGGCGGTCTCGGTAACGGCAGGGTAGGGGGTGCGAAGAATCCCCGGGTTACGGAAGGCCGCCAAAACAAACTGACCTTGGCGACGTATAATGGACGCACGTTACGACTGGACGAGCACCTGGCGCAACTCGAGCATGAACTCGGAAAGATTAGGTGGCACATTCTTGGGTTGAGCGAAGTCCGAAGAGAGGGTGAGGACACGGTGACGCTTGAATCTGGCCACCTTCTGTACTACCGAGAGGGACACCAGCTATCCCAAGGTGGCGTAGGGTTCTTGGTCAACAGGAATCTTTGTGACAACGTTCTAGAAGTTTCGAGTGTGTCGAATAGGGTCGCGTACCTAGTAATTAAGCTAACCGAGAGGTATAGCCTCAAGGTTGTGCAGGTTTACGCACCGACCTCGACATACTCGGACGATGAAGTGGAGGATATGTTCGGGGACATATCGAAGGCCTTACACTTCACCACTAAGGCCCACTACAACGTTGTCATGGGAGATTTCAACGCCAAAGTGGGAGTACAAAATTGCAGAGAATCGGTAGTAGGGTCCCATGGGTATGGTAGCAGGAATCATAGGGGGCAAATGCTGGTCAACTTTCTCGAAAAGGAGGGGCTTTTCTTGATGAATTCGTTTTTCAAGAAACAACCTCAAAGGAAGTGGACATGGCAGAGCCCCGACAACATGACGAAAAATGAGATCGACTTCATCATAACGGACAAGAAGCGCATATTCAGAGACGTCTCAGTGATCAATAGGTTTAATACCGGTAGTGATCACCGACTTGTACGAGGCTCTCTGAATATCAATTTCAAGCTAGAACGTGTTCGTTTGATGAAGTCCAGGCTCCGACCTAACCCGCTCCAAACTATAATGGGATCTGAAACGTTCCAGTCAAATCTGGAGAACCGATTCGCTGCCCTGGAAACCACAAACAGCGTTGACATTGACCAAACCCTCGAAGGTGTGGTCGGAATCCTCAGGGAGGAAGGTGTGAGATTTTGCGAATTACAGCGTAAAGGCAGGAAGTCGAAGTTTTCGGGAGAAACACTCGGGCTTATGACGGAACGACGTGAACACCCACCAGTCACTTTGTCAGAAAGGCATGCTCTAAACAAGAAAATTGGTAAACTAGTGCGACGAGACCTCCGATGCTCCAACACACGGTCTGTTGAAAGAGCTATTGAGCAAAATCGGGGGTCCAAAGTGTTTGTCCAATCTCTTGGGAGAAGCCATCTGACAAAGCTGACCACCGCGGATGGAGTAGTCGTTGCTTCAAGGCCAGGGATTCTCGCGGAAGTTGAGAACTTCTACAGCCTGTTATACGCTTCACACGCAACTCAACCTGATCCCGGAAATGAGGATTCCAGAGCCACACTTATGCGCCACTTTACTGAAGACTTGCCAGAAATCAGCGTAGGCGAAATCGAGATAGCTCTAAAACAGCTTCAAAATGGAAAAGCCCCTGGAGAGGACGGTATTACGACTGAGCTCCTGAAATCTGGTGGTAAACCGGTAATGAAGGAGCTCCAAAACATCTTTAATACTGTCCTCTTTGATGGGAGAACTCCGGAGGCGTGGAGTAGGAGTATTGTCGTGCTGTTTTTCAAAAAGGGTGATAAAACTCTTTTGAAAAACTACCGACCCATTTCGCTCCTAAGTCACGTCTACAAGCTGTTTTCGAGAGTTATCACGAACCGTCTTGCACGAAGACTCGACGAGTTTCAGCCCCCGGAACAGGCGGGGTTTCGATCAGGATACAGCACCGTAGACCACATTCATACAGTGAGGCAGATTATACAGAAGACGGAAGAGTATAATCGGCCCCAGTGCTTAGCGTTCGTGGACTACGAGAAGGCTTTTGACTCCATCGAAACCTGGTCGGTTTTGGAATCTCTGCAGCGATGCCAAGTCGATTGGCGATACATCCAAGTGTTGAAAGGTCTTTACAATGCCGCTAGCATGGCCGTCCAAATACAGAACCGGCAGTCTGAACCTATCCCCATGCATCGTGGTGTGAGACAAGGGGATGTTATATCCCCCAAATTGTTCACAAATGCATTGGAGGATATGTTCAAGACGTTGGACTGGAAAGGACAAGGCATTAACATAAACGGTGAGTACCTTTCACACTTGCGATTTGCAGACGACATTGTCATCCTGGCGGAAACGCTGCAAGACTTGCAATTTATGCTGAACGGCCTAGCTGAGTCTTCAAAACGCATTGGCCTCCGGATGAACTTGGACAAAACCAAGGTTATGTTCAATGAACATGTTAGTCCGGAACCAATTGCGGTACAGGGCAGCTTTCTCGAGGTTGTTAAAGAGTACGTCTACCTTGGGCAAATATTGCAGTTGGGTAAAAACAACTTCGAGAGAGAGGCTAATAGAAGAATACAGCTGGGCTGGGCAGCATATGGCAAACTTCGTCGGGTCTTCACATCGCCAATTCCACAATGTCTGAAGACGAAAGTTTTCAACCAGTGCGTCCTACCCGTAATGACATACGGTGCCGAGACGTGGACACTCACGGTTGGGCTGGTCCACAAATTTAAAGTCGCTCAGAGAGCTATGGAAAGGGCAATGCTCGGAGTTTCTTTGAAGGATCGAATTCGGAACGAAGTGATCCGTCAGAGAACCAAAGTTACCGACATAGCTCACCGTATTAGCAATTTGAAGTGGCAGTGGGCTGGCCATATTATCCGAAGAACCGATAACCGGTGGGGTAAACGTGTTCTTGAGTGGAGACCGCGGATCGGCAAGCGTAGTGTGGGACGCCCTCAGACTAGGTGGAGCGATGATCTGTGCAGAGTGGCTGGCAAAAGCTGGATGAGAGTAGCCGAGGATCGCTTACAATGGCGTGCAGTTGGAGAGGCCTATGTCCAGCAGTGGACAAGAATAGGCTGATGATGATGATGATGATGATATATCGCCAAATCTCTAGACTTAATCACTTATAGAATAAATAGCCACTAGCTCTTTGTTTAGGTACTTTTGAACCTTACAAAAAGCATAGCGACAAGGAAGATGTTTTAATTATAAAAACACTCATTATACATACATTTACATAATTATTTATTAATTATTATTATACAAATTCTAGTAGTCCTCTTGCAAGAACAAGTAATGAATACGTATTTCTCAAGTATTTATTTGTATCCTGGGTGCACTTTGAAAGTAAACCTCATCGATAGCAACTTAAAGTCTAAGTTCTAGGTAAAATGACGATGAAATCCCTTTAAAGACTCCTCAACTCTAGAGAAAACCGGACGGCACAATCACTGTCCTGTAATTACTAGGATTACTAGAACTCGTTACTAAGTAAGTAATGGCAGTCTGCATTATGCAAGTGAAACAGGTTCGGTTACTAAGACGCTTGCATGAAAGATAGATCCTACACTAGCGTCGGTGTCCTGCCAGCGTTCTTGTAGTGGCGACGCTCGTCGCTGTTTCGCGTCGGCGTTTATGGAGCGCGCACACCTAACGAGTACAGTGGCGTGACAGTTCTCTGTCTCGCCCGTTTGTCTTGTGTGTGACAGGGACGAGAGCACTGTCGCGCCCACTCTCTCGGTAGGTGTGATCAAGGCATTACCAAGTGCCACCAGTGCGCGGAAGAAATAATACCACTCATTTTTCCATACATATCGAGGTTTAGTTATTGTCTGTTTCCTCCTCCAAAAGTTAACCAATCTTTATGAAATTTTAGGAACTGAGTGGGAGGGAAATGTTTTGTGTCGGACCGTTTCGATTATTGCGCTTATTTTTATGAAATGTGTACTTATTTTAGGCGTATGTTTTGGCTAAAATTTCGCCGTAAATGGACGACTAGTATAATTTTTTTTGATAATTTGCGGAAGAATTGAAACGATCTGACACAAAGAATGCAGTTCCCATTCAGTTTCCAAAATTATTACAATTGATTAAGATTTAGAGGCGGAAACAGTCGAGAACGAAATCTTGATTTGTATAACCTGGTTACGTTAAGTTTGGACCTCATTTGTATCCGACGCTATGGTTACCAGGTGCAAACTTAATGTAAACTGATGGTATTGGTAAAGAAGCAATGATATGTCCTCTTAACGACGTCGCGTCGACGCTGCGTGGGCGCGAGTGAGACGCTAGTGTGGGGTGTCTTTAGTACGGACGACCAGAGCTAACTTCGGTTGCGTGCACTTGCATTAATTTGAAGCGTGCATGGTCAGAAGGTCAAATCTCGCCTGTAGACGATTTGCCCGTAGTTTTGTCCAGTAAAGAGTTATTTAAACAGTGCTGATTTTTTAAAGACAGATAGAAAAAACCTTTTTTAATCCTTGATACAGAAATAAAAAGCCTTTTTTAATCCTTGATCATCAGTTATGAATGCAGTCTGAGATAACATTTTCTTTTGAGATCTGTTTCTTTCATAGGCTAGATACCGATTATTCACTACAGAGAAGGTACCTCTACTAATTCCACATAGATCTCCTTTTACCCACACAGTCAAAACGGATAAAATACAGTGACTGAATAAAACATTTGTATAAATAAAATTCATAATTTAAGTAAAGTCAATCTAGCGGTCTCGTCCATAACATTGATGAGTCACACCAATTCCGCTCACACTCTCCGATTCACACGAACAAAACCAACACAATGTATCACGCAGAACCTAATAAATCATGTCAGCGACCTCTACCGAGACCGTGGACAATGGTTCCTCGAACTCATCCATCAAAACCCAACCTTATTTTTGTGTGTCTTGGTTATAGAGTCGTAGGATTGGCCGAATTTGGTCAAGTTGTACATTAAGCCTGACCCCACGGCCTCGAACCGTGCCATTTCAGCAAATAGGTCCAAGTGACCGCACCTTTTCGCTTTTACCGTGTCAGTTTTCATTGTCCCATCATTACACTATTCTTGGATGTCACGACTTGGCCTTTCGTCGTAATTTCTAGGTAAAGTTAACCGATAGCAATAAATAAGAAGAAAAAGTCTTTATCATCGATCTTCGCATAAAATGTAGTAAGTTTTATAATATATGTAGTGACAGCACATCTGGTTTTATAGCAGCGGTGGCATTATAAATTGGTCATTAATTCTAAAGATTACCCAGAACAGACCAGTACTTACATCTATAGATTATAGACAGGCTGTCTCCGCAGTGAACAGGTTCTGTTAACAGGTTTTGTAGTTCGTAATTGGATGTAGTTAAATAGAAAATATCCCAGATCTATTAGATAGTCTATCCGATATACTGAAACTTTCTACAGCCGAGCTTCGTTGAATCAATAATCTTTGATTCGAAAGAACATGCTGTTTTACTGCCACGGTCTTCCGATCTAAAACAGTTAACCCGCTTAAACTCAGTAGGTATATAAAGATCGGTGGTGAAAACATATGTTACATATAAGCAGCTATATAATATGTACATTCATTACATACAGTCTGTACATTGAAGGTATTTATCAAAGAAATACTAAAATAGGCTATTTGAGGGTCACTGAATTGAAAAATATAAGTTTATTGTGAGTCCTTGTGCCATCATCACGCCTTATTCACGCCTAAAGGCTGAACCAATTTCAATTATTGGTTCAACACGATTAGTTGGGTATTCACAAATGGTAAAGGGTTACTTTTTACCCGCTACCGAGACGCAAAAATGACATCTTTTCTTCCAGTGAGATGAAGTTCGCATTAAATACAATAAAAATCGTCAACCGCTGAACAAAACCTTTGGCACAATTTTCAAAAAATCGCCAACCGCAAAACAACGCCTTTCGCACAATTAAAAAAAATCGCCAACCGCTTAACAATGCCTCCTGGCAGAATCGGCAGTGCGTTCGCCTCGGTATACCGAGAGACTGGTCCAAGTCCGGAAATGTGGTAGATTTTGCATTGTGTAAATTGTGTTTGATGTTTATAACGGTGCTAACATTAGGCTCGTCCAGCAAATCCGTGCTGTCTGTAATGTTCGCAAATTGCCGGAAAGCGAATGATTCACATTCATTGACACACGAGACGCCTTTGCCGTCGCGCGGATTTCCCCCTCCTCCTTTAGATGAACTGATTGAGTCTTAGAAATTGGATGACGTAGTTAAATAAATTACTGACATTACGTACAATTGTAAATAAATAATTATTTTAACGAGATCGGAAATCACTTCTATACCAGTTTAATGAGATACTCGATGTATGTTAAAATTACCTCGATTATAGAGTATGTTATAGCTACACGGTTGTTATGTATGTGTATTATGGATCTGTAACCCCACATTACGCTGTGGGTACAGATGTTTCGAAAGTAAACACATACGTAAATAACGTCTCACTGCAACGTCTGAGTCATAAAACTCATAAACTGATACCACTTTAACTAACTTTAAACATATGGGATCTACGATTTATACGATCTTAATATTATTTACAAGGTAAATATATATTTATGGGACAATCATACACAAATCGACCTAGTCCCACCTAGTCCAACGATATACATAATATATAAATACATAAATAGATACGGAATGTAAAAATAAACGCACATAAAATGTCAGATCGCATATTTACGAACAAACACAAACACCTGAGGTCTGGGACAATCGCGAATTTACCGCCCTAGGTATATAATGTCCTATAACTCGTGCAGCACACAGCTATATTACTTTTTTATAAATGCCATTGGCTTTGATTGTGCTTTGTTTCGTCTATGTATTGACCATTCACCTGAAATGACCGCTGTTCCTATTACCACGCTCTTTATTATTGTTCTCGTCCCACATATACTCCGAATAAGTTTTATAGTAAAATTACTGCCATCCTACACTGTATTTACGATTTCAAATTAGTTTTGTAGTAAACCTAAACACCATACATTCGGCGCATTATTTTGTTTACTTCGCACGATATCTGTGCTGCTTACACTTCTCACTTCAATTTCAAGTTTCATATATTTTGTCTGGATTATTTTCATTATATTTAACTATTTATTAGAAATGTTACATTTCTTACTCCTAAAACAACCAGTGGTTGGTTCGATTGTGGGATCACTTTAGGAAATCTCTATTTTAGATACATATGTTTCTTAAACAATAAAATATTTTTACAGGTATATTACGGAAGCAGTGTAAAATGTGTTTTTTTCGACATTCTTTTGTTTTTCTTTCCTTTTATCGATAAACTAAACCTTGGACTCAACAAGGATAAATCCACTGAATAATCCTAATCGAGAGATTTCATGTTGTAGAAATAAAAGGAAAAAAAACGAATAAGATAGAATACCTAGTAGATTTGGCGAGATTATTGGAAATAATAGGACTAAAACAGAAGAAGATAGAAAAGTGGATATAGCGAGATTATAAACTTGATATGATGCCTGAAACGAAGGTACAGTCAATGTGCGAGTTTTACCTAGAATGCTGCACTGTGCCTAGTTGCAGTTACAGTTTCAGAGGGTATGTATACGATTGGGAAAAAAAAAACAATAGCATTCTTACTACAATGTATCGCTTAACTAACTCCCCTTAAATTCCATGTTTTGAGAAAGACTAATGAGATGATGACGATGCGGTGATTCCCATAAACACATATATTTTTGTCAGACAAGACATCCCTCTGGTTTTTCGTATTATGTGTACTTGAACTGGCCTTGAAGTTTCCAGTCTTAAGCTGAAAATGCAACAAAAACGTTGTAAAACCAATTGGAATGTTGGAAACAATGGCTACAATTAGCCGGTGTTTTATCTTATCTCCAAGGCTCGAAGCACAATGAAAATTCTTGCTCTATTTCCATGTCGACACCGTGATGAAACGGTGTGAGATCCGAATTAAGTGTAGTGTCCAATGTTAAATACTGGTTTTACGATGTCTTGCTATTATCATTGCATTGTTATCCGTTGAGTATAAATGTGGTTAGGCACTGGAAGGTGCTTGCATCTACGTCCACGTAAAACTTTTCTCCTTGTAAATTAGTCTGGTAACTTCTATAGCCATCTTTGGATATCCGTCTCTGCGTGAGGAGCGGTCGAAGATTTTCAATAAAATTTTAAAAACAACTTAGTTTAGTTTCTTCGGAATACATTCTTGAAACGAATGCGTTTTATTTTCTAGACAGCACGCTGTTCGCTGACTATGATAAAATCTGCATTTAGAATACCGTCAGTCAGGCACTGCTGTACAAAATAAATTCTACCGAAATTAGCGCTATGTCATCGAATATTTGAGTAAGCGTGTACAAGGAGGCAATTTATCTAGATGATCGATAGTTGTATGAAGTTAAGTTTTCCTCTTGTTTGCAAACATATAACGCCTTCGATACCAAGTGCAAACTTGGCTCAAACGCATAATTGTCGGCTGTACGTATTCGAGCGTAGGAGTTTCGCAACACCTGTTTCGACGTATACAGGCATCGGCGAGAATCCAGTTCTTATTGATCCAGTCAAACCTTGAACTTGCTCGAATATTAATTAAACATGCGATTCAGGTATTAGCAAAGAACGCAGTTGTGAATTTAAACCTAATGAATAAAATAATAAATAAATAAATATTAAGGGACAATCATACACAAATCGACCTAGTCCCAAACTAAGCAAAGCTTGTACTATGGGTACTAGACGACGATATACATAATATATAAATACATATATAGATAACATCCATGACCCAAGAACAAATATTTGCACAAATATTTGCCCCGGCCGGGATTCGAACGCGGGACCGCCGACTCAGTAGGCAGGTGTCTACAAACCGAGCCAAACGCGTCGTCCAAATAGGAAGTATCCTAATAGACCGGGAGATAGTGACAGAATTTTCTTGGTCATTTGTAACAGTATGGCGGTTCTTCAGGGGTCTTAGTACGCAATCACAAAAAGAAAAATGATGGTCATAGCGCTGGTACCGGCGGCCCAATCGCGTGGGCGTTAGTTGAACTCGTCGGATAAATTACGAGTGTCAAACGATTTGTACCACAAAAATTTTAGTATTTTCCGATAGCCCATAAAAAACATGTGGGCGCTAGTGTCATGCCATACTTCTCCGGTGTGACTTACAGCCCACCACACCGACGCGAATGCGTTAATTAAAAATAAAAAAATTCAACCATTTGTACCAGGCTAATTTTTGCACAGTTAATTATCGCCGTGCAGCTATTTACGAAAATCACCATGCCATACTTTTCCGACGGTTCTAAATGGCCGCCATACCGCCGAAAATCAGCAAATTTTTTTTTTGCGCCAAACGATTTGTCACAGTATTGCATTTGGATTTTTGGAAAGTATTTGATAAAATGTGACCGTTATCATATTTGCCATACTTCTAGTAGAGGGAAAAAGTGCTGCCATACTTGAAAAACTTATATATTCGACACGTTTCAAAAATACGACTGTACAATACGTAAAATATTTTTTTACAGCATGGGATCATTATATTCTGTTTGTTTGGATACAATTCTACCTACAAAAAATTATTCCGGATTGTAACCATGGGGCGGACGACTGTGAGACTTGAGCCAAGACGTAAACCAAAAAAAAAAAATTGACGGTTTGTACCAGTATGGCATTTGGATTTTTGGAAATTATATGATGCAATGGGACCATTATTATATTTGCCATACTTCTAATAGAGGGAAAAAGGGGCAACATACTTGAAAAACTTGATTTTACAACGGGTTTTCAAGGTGCAAGACATAAAATCATTTGTTACAGTATGGCATCATTGTATTTGGTTCGTTTGGATGAAATTCTACCTAAAAATAATTATCCCATACTGTAACCATGGGGCGGAAGATTGTCACACTCGAGCAAGATATAAATTAATTAAAAAATTGGACCAAATTGTTACAGTATGGCATTTCAAATTTTTGAAACTTGAAAAAAAAGTATGGTTTGGGAAAATTACACCGTACATGTGAAAAAAAATTATATGCAATATCAATATTAATGCAGTTTATTCCGAAAGATTTACAGACTATCGAGGTCATCTAAGCCGAAATCCCCGGCATGCTCCAACTCGTTTTCGTCGTCCTCGTCGCTGCTTACTGCATCAGTATCTACAAATCATTTAATTTTTTCACACAAGCGCAATACACAATCGCAAATCGTTAACATAAAATTAATTTCTTAAATATTTACCTTCGCCGCCTTCATCTTTCTCTTCTTCATCTTTTTCCTTTTCATCTTGCATGCAACATGGGCACGGGTGCGTATTTTCTCACATAACTTTTTAAGTCCTATTATCTGAAGTCCGAAAATATTTCTCATACTATTTTATATCATAATGATCACTCTTCATAATTTTTTTTAATACTAACGATCGAAACCCATAATCATCAGAACTCATAAGATCACTAATCATACAACTTGTTTATACTAATATTTTTTTTCATATATTTTCTTACACTACTAATCTAAGTCATAATCATCAGAATTCATAATCATCCGAATTCATAATCATCAAAACTCATAAAATCAACACTCATACACCTTGTTCATACTAATATTTGAACCACTACCAGGAAAATAGATTGGATTACAAAATTTTAACGAGCGAGCGAGCAAAACCTTTCAGAGCAGATCCGACGTGGCCGGGTTAGGTTAGAAGGTCAGGCGGGAGCGAAGCGTAGCGAGCTCCCGCCTGGCCTTCGAGGTTTTTTTTTTTGCGTTCCGAAAAAAAAGCTTGCGTATATTCATACTGTTTACATACAAGAACAACCCAGCGAACCAGGAAAATAGATTGGATTACAAAATTTGAACGAGCGAGCGAGCGAAGCGAGCGAGCAAAACCTTTCAGAGCAGATCCGACGTGGCCGGGTTAGGTTAGAAGGTCACCGAAAAAAAGGCTTGCTTATATTCATACTGTTTACATACAAGAACAACCCACCAAACCACTACCAGGAAAATAGATTGGATTACAAAAAAATATGCTTTCCATAATGTTACCATTACGAAAAACAATATTATGAGTTCAAATATTTTCTAATGAATGCCATTATGAATAAGAAAATTATGATAATTGTCTGTTATGAAGTAAAACAGTTATGAAAAAAAAATTATGAGTTTTAACATTTCTTAGTAATGACATTATTAAGAAAAAAAGTATGATAACTGACTGTTATGAGTTCCGATGGTAGTAAAATAAAAGTATGAAGAAAAAAAGTATGAGGAAAAAAATATGAAGAGTGATTGTTAGGAAGAAAAATCGGTAGTAAAATAAAAAATAGGAATAAAAAATTTATGAGAGCCAATATGGACCCCATGGGCACACTATAACGGTCGACTTATTCTAATACATAGAACTCCAATTATTGCTATGTAGTTGTGGGTCGTCTGACAAGCAGCTGCCGTAATACCTGCGTTGCCAGACATTGTGTCTCACAACACGATGAGCCGAGATCTCTCGAGAAATCGTTCGAGCGATGGTAGCCGTTCAATATTATACGATATAAACATCTGACTATAATTCAAGATTGCCGTCACCTAGATCTTTGAAATTTTGTATTTATATTCGTTGAACCTCAAACTTACAGGAAAAATTAGTGCCATACTGTTACAAATCGTTCAAAATACGAATAAAATCTTACAATTAAAAAAAAAATATATACACATTCGCCACCTCCCACAGGTATGGCATTATCACACTTCTATTTATCATCATTCAGGAGCTGTTGAAAAAAAATTTTAGGGTGGTACAAATCGTTTGGCGAAAAAAAAAATTTTGCTGATTTTCGGTGGTATGGCGGCCATTTAGAACCGTCGGAAAAGTATGGCATGGTGATTTTCGTAAATGGCTGCACGACGATAATTAACTGTGCAAAAATTAGCCTGGTACAAATGGTTGAATTTTTTTATTTTTTATTAACGCATTCGCGCCGGTATGGCGGGCTGTAAGTCACACCGGAGAAGTATATAAGAGACACTACCGCCTACATGTTTTTTATGGGCTATCGGATTATACTAAAATTTTTGTGATACAAATCGTTTGACACTCGTAATTTATCCGACGAGTTCGACTAACGCCCACGCGATCGTGCCGCCGGTACCAGCGCTATGACCATCATTTTTCTTTTTGTCATTGCGTACTAAGACCCCTGAAGAACCGCCATACTGTTACAAATGACCAAGAAAATTCTGTCACTATCTCCCGGTCTATAAACAAAATGGAAATAAGTCATTTGCTCACGACGTTTTTTGCCGCACGTGAGCACCACAAACGAGCGTCGTCGGCAGCTTATTTACTACAGCTTTGTGTACAATGTGCTAGTCTAATTTTCATCCAACAAAGACAAAAATAATTAAACATGTTAATTTATCTGATGAAAGAAACTTCGTTCTAATCTTTACACTCAATTCAAAGCTACCATGCATGCTACAGAAAGACACACAAAGACTTCAAGCTCATAAGTCATAACGTCTCTCTTTTTGCGTCAAGAATAAAAAACAAAGGAAAATGTACATAACTTCTGAAGGTTTATATAACCAATAATCAACCTCTAAGAAAGTTGGTTTTACGATAATCCGCGTGTTGTAATATCATAAACTTATAAAATTACCTCACCAAGTTGTCGCAAACGCTGAAGCGTAAAATCCTAACTAGGTTATATCAGAGAACCGTTAGTAACTATCAATTTGACAGATTAGACGACGGAACAATATAAAAATGGCAGCGATTAATAAAACATAACACGAAGTTCATTACGTATGCTTAACACGCGATACAACGTGCAACATAAGTAAACTAATCGTTGACCTTGTGAAAAATGTAATAACTGTAATAAAACCCACAGACGGTTACAACCTTTTTTCCTTGCAGATAAACCATGTGGACGGCATTTGACGTAACGCATTAGTCATCATCTCCAATGGCAAGGTGAGTGATAAGGGAACTGGTTTTGCGGGCGCCTTTTCCAAGCAACAAGCCTCTCCAAGCTAGAACGCAGTAACTCTTCAAAACCAAGACTAACTTAATGCGTTTGAGAATGCCCGCAGCAGTGACCTGCAGTGCAACGGTAAATTTGAGAGACTGCTCACCGTTCATACGGAACTGTCAGGCTTAGTGTTGCAGCAATTTGAACAGTTTTTTAACTGTAAACGCCGAGTTGCAACTTGCAATTCAGCTGCGTAATATGTCTTAGCTTTCCAAACCTGGTGATCGATGGGTGAGACACCATACGGCGCATTATTTTGTTTACTTCTCACGATGAGACCTGTCACGATGAGATCACGATTAGTGACCCTTACCGTTCTCTAATTCCAGTTATTTTAAAGAAATGGCTTACTTATGATTTTTGAATAGTGGGCATGTACATAACTGAGTGCGGGTGCTGGCAGCTCTCAATTCTCAAATAAAACCAACCATGAAAAGATAACAAAGACAAAGAAGGACTCAGAACACAGTTTGTTCAAAATTGTCATCCGATTATAAACATGTACCTCTTTACAACACACCGGTACCTATGTTATTTTTTTCCTTTTTCATGTTGCATTTGCACAATAACTTGAATACTTTTAGGATCTTTAAACTGTAGCTCCTCAATAAGCACATTCCGTATTGGTTCTTTTACGATTCATAAACACCACATCTGGGCTTTAAAATACAAAATTAAATCCGAAGCGTGAGTCAGCGCCGACCATTACTTATCCTTACTTACATCGAAGACTGTATTCTCATGTAAATACGAAACGTCTTCACTAATAATAGATGGAACCGGTTGGTTAAATATTCGCCACACGGTGTATGTGAATGTGAAGGTTTGGTCAAGTGTGTAATTGTTTGATAAAAGTATGTTACAATTCTAATAAAAAAATACGCTTGTGAAAATTTTTAAGGATCTGGCTAGAATACGATCAAACTGAGGCATTCCATTTTACGTAGGTTAGAAATGAAGAACTCGGATTTTTAAACAAATCTGAAATTGTTAAGAAGTTTCTAGAAGTTTTACTTTTGAATGCATTATTCTTGTATCGGATTTGTACTGAAAATATCAGTTAATTATTCTGCACTATAGATAGTAACGACATCATAAAATCTAGTGGATTTCTACGTAAACCTAAACTTTATCATTAGACTGTGAATGTTTATGGGCTCAACGGGATACCTTGCGGTACACCCCCGTTTTAAGTAAAAGCCGAGCTTGATATTCAACATTGCCTAGTTCTTGGCAATAAGATGTCTACTGATTGTCTTTGCATAATAAATTAGATGCAGCAATTTTCATATCATACGGTAGCGTGCGTGTCTGTCTGTAATAAGAGTTGTGATTCCTGTTTTTCTTCGCGATATAAATCGAGGAATTACTTTTACAAAATACTGAAAATATTACCTAGTTAAGTATGACTTAAAGCAATATGAAACGACGATAAAAATAGTATAAGCGGTTTAAACTCAAGTAAAAACTCAACAACGGTCCGACATGTTTCCAATTTTGAACTCTTTATCAGGGACTATACTGCGATGTTGCGCGACAAATGGTTTACTGTTTTGGATAGCCCTCAGCCGCCCTCAGCGCCCGCGCAGAAGTCTCACAATAGTTTTAATAACATTATAATACGATATCCTAATCAACGAATGCCCCTAGACGCGACAGTTCTCATCATCACCTGTGTTCCGTGTGCGTTTTGAAAATAGGCATTTGTTATTATCTTTTTGAATTAGCCTAATGTAGTCGTTGGTGAAAACTTCCTAAACCGCGATATCATTTGAAACACACATAATATAGCCGTATTACAGCCAACAGTGCAGAAACCACCGGAAAAAATAAAAAGCCAGAGCATAACAAAGCTGATGCTGGCGATACAAGATACAACTGATGCCGACCGGCGACATGGAACGGATTGGCTTCCTATTCCGCAGACCGAAACAGGTAGGTTCTGTGGCTTTTAACGCTAATGGCCGTTTATATGTCAAGGAGGCACTGATATTAGAGCTAGACTTCTTCTCGACCTTTAGTCGATTTTGATGCGGTCGCAATGGACTGCTAAATATTGTCAGGCGCAGATGTACGCTGTTGATCTCGAAATGTTTGTCCATATCAAAACCTGCCCTGGTGCACTCGAGCAAGGTGTTCGTTGATCTAGTATTGTCGATCTTCTTATTTAGCCAATTTTACTCTTCTAAAGCCAGCAGATCACTACGATTCTCTTTGGCTCGTATTCGAAGAAGTTGAGGAAACAAAGATGAATCATCGGATTTAACCATATATACTAGTTAATTTCTAATCGATACGAATGGAGCAACTTCCGAAATAGAAGCTGTTTGACAAGTACCTAATGATAAATAAGTAAGCAAATCTTAAAATTATCCGAGAAGTTCTGGACTTAAAATCGTATGATTTACCAATCAACATAATTTGATGTTAGTAGGTACACTAATATATAAAAAAATACAAGAAATAAATGTCATTATTGGACCTGATTGAGAGGCTAATGGGTCAGAGGCGGCGCTGCCACGTAAATGTTTAATAATTACCTTTTATATGTCAAGGAAACTGACATTGTGGCTAGTTTTGGCTAATTTGTGCTAATTTATATGTCACGCTCGCTCTCTGACCACGAGAAATGTTGCTTAAGTAGGCTAGAAATAAGGAAGATGATGTAATAGCATATGGTGAATGCAAACTATAAGAATCTAGATAGTTATGTATATTTTTTTACTTTGAACACCTTCCTCTATGTCCCTTAGAGAAGTTCTGTTCTTGCCCAGGGATATTTAGTGTCTCTGTTTGACCTTGTGGTTGACTGGTAGAGAATGCCTCATGGCATTAAGTCCGCCATTTGTACTTTTACTTATGTATTTTGTGCATAGGCCTCAAGGTTTGCCAGAGGGCAATGGAGCGTAGTATCATGGGCATAAAATTAGCAGATCGAATCAGAAATACCATCTTGCGTTCCAAAACCCAAATAGCCGACGTCGCCCTGACAGCCGCTAAGCTTAAGTGGGACTGGGCTGGACACGTTTGCCGCATGTCGACCGAACTGTGGGCTAAGAATACCACTGACTGGATCCCACCTAATGTACGACGTCGCGGCAGACCACGCCGAAGATGGCGGGACGACCTAGACACATTCCGAAAGGATTGGTCCGTTGCTGCCTTGATCAGAGACGACTGGAAGAAAGGGAGGGAGGCCTTTGCCCTGCAGTGGGACAGTACAGGCTAAAATTAAATAAATAATTTTGTGCAATAAATATTTGACGCCAACGACACACAACTGACAGGATAAAGATAGACATTACAAATAACCGAATGATCAGAAACTATCCTGTTTTATAGAAATTACCTTAAGACAACTTCATAGTCTTCATACATCACACGATACAAAAACAAATAAGACGGTAACGAGACAAGCCGGCGTCGATACCCGACTGGAATCACAATCGCATCAAATGGCTTCGATTACGACGGACATTAGCATAAGTCAATAGAAATGGCGGAAAAGGAAGGATAGCGAACGGAAACGAACCTGTGTGACTTTCCAGAGAGCTATTAGGAAGATGTTTGGTTTGTTCACACGTAGGGCAATGGTTTGACGAGATGTGTTTGAAAGTCTTTTGTGGTTACATTACACCTTCGCACCGCCATTGTTACATAATTTCAAGAAATGGCCAATTATTGCTAACTTGCTTGAATACTACCAGACAACCCAAAAACTTTGCCTGTAAATAGACGACAAGCAAGGCGAAAGAGTTTCATCGATATCATATCTAACGATTGGAAAAGTCAACAAATATTCAAGGTGATATTAATGATGGTGACTGGACTTCATGTTTACCCGACAGGTCGGCATCGAAGCAACTAGCAATCAATCAGATGAGCTGACTCATTTAATAACAATCTTTTTTGTTTTAAAACAACATGTTAGTAAACAATACGGTGTGGTTTTGGAGTAGTAGGGCCTCGTGCAGGGTCCGTCCGGATTGTTACTACCGTCTTGCCTGCTAACCCACCGCCAAACAGCAATGTTCGCATTGTTGTGTTCCGGTGTGGGGGTAAGATAGCCGGTGAAATTACTAGCATAGAGGCATTCTATCTTCGTCCTCCGGGTAGGCAAGCACTTGTGACTCCTCTGGTGTTGCAGGTGTTTATGGGCGACGGTAATCGCTTTCCATCAGGCGATACGTTTGCTCGTTTGCCCCCTATGACATAAAAAAAAAAAAAAAAAAAGACATTCACGTAAACATCACGTAAACGACATTCTACTTCCAAGTTATCGAATTCCAATTCGATCCATAACCTGATCAAGCTCGCCATTCAATTCTTAATGACGTAACACTGATCGAAGCCTTTAACAGCCCGCTAATCAATATGACGTTAATAACATTCTTAAGCCGATTCACCGATTGATCGTGAACTCGTGCGTCGTCTAATTGTGGCAATTGCAGATCAACCGATAAGGTCAGACTGCACAGGTTAACGAATAAATCATCTCGGGCCCAGGGCCGTATCAATTTGTGCTGCTCCCCTTTGGAGCGAGTGACGTGCGAAAAGCGTAATAGAAAAATCCAATGGCGCAGTTACGGAGGAAGTTAGAGGAAAACGGACTGAAAAAAATAGTTATTCTAAATTGAAAGTCAAAGAAAAACATAATTATGTAAATAAAACAACGGGACTCTATATTATCTTCATCGAGAAAGAGTCAGCATTGTACATTTGTACCTAATGTAATGAAACGTGATCAAGTGCGCAGAGCGTGCATTCGAACAATACATATAGTCATCAGTACAAACACGAATAGTAGTTTGTTTCCCAGAGATGGACTAACACGCTTAGTCACCATCACAAGTCGTGCTTAACGTAAAAATTGGCCAGTAACTACAAACGCCTCCAAACAAGAAATAAAAGTTATATCAGAAATTATCAACAAAGACAATACAATTATGTCTGGTCTACTTATATTGTCGAGTGCACAATGCATTATGTAGCCCGAATTCGAGTTCACTTACTCGGCGTTCAAATCAGAAACAATGTTACTTTCAAAACTGAAAACAATGACGGCTTTGACGTAACTGGGTATAAATAAGAAATATTTTAAACACGCGAATCTTAAATGTTTCACGCTACGCTAGTTTGATTACGGGAAGCTGTGAAACTTAAGCACGATATCAATTAAGCGAATGTAGGTCATTAACGTATGCACTGCGATCTACTTTCTCTGAAACTGATGTAACGGGACTTCGGTTTGCATATTCATCTATAGTCGTGTGGTGTTAAGTTAATCCTCATTATACTAATAGCCCTTTTAAAAGCCTGTGTTTCTCTCACGGTGTCAGGTGCAAATACATACGCAACGCAATGTAGTAGCTTTGCTTAAATGAGGACTAATCGTGGAAACCGATGATACATGCGGTTTATACTGGAAACTTAAGACGCATTTGCAGAAGTTTAAATCTATCACTTCAAAATAGAGCTTAATGGGTGAAGACCAAAAAGTTTGCAACGTTAACTCACCCTTAATTCACTCAATAATAACTCAATAATATTTGTGTCAAAGTCTCCATTGTGCGACGACAATTAACCTTTCAATAACGTACCTTAATGTTCTATTTTAAGGTTCCTTATTGTATCGTTATTTTTTGTTGCACAACGGAACTTTCTCAATTGTTTTTAATTCCTCGCTAACTACGACTTAATTTCATCCAACTTTTTGGTCCTGACCCTAATGAGTATTATCAAACTACGCGGGATGCTTATCCACCACCAACCATGAAAATATCGAAAAATACAGATTTCATACTTCTAACGCCATGTTACAACGATGCAACTAACATCTGTATTTTTTTTTTTCGATATTTTTATGGTAGGTTGCATTTACACAGTGTGGGTTGCCTCGACTGACCTTAATCGTTTAAAACCGTATAGTAGTACCAGTTGAATTTATTGTTTCTCAACTTTTTTAGAGACCCGATAATCACGATTGAAATTTCAAAATATCCGAAGACGACAAACAGATAATCACATTGTAATTGCCTTGTTCGATTGCAATAGTCCTGTCATCATCAACATTAGCTGAACGTACACGTTACAAGCTTGACTAATATACGGTTGTGAGGCATCGGTCCTAACAAAATGCAAGTTGCATTTATTTTAATAGGCTTGTTAGTGGAGACTTATTTTATTGGCCCGATGATTCGGCCGGCGGATTTGATACTAGACTTACACTGTGAAAGCCTCTGCCAGTATGTTAACCCAATTGGTTCAACGCAAAGCCACATTTCCCTGTCAGTAAGAAAATCGCAAAGAGCGCAAACAGCAACGGCCAAAGACATAAGACACAGCCCGTCGCAAATCATCTATCGACTTAGCTGTGGAGTGGTGATCTATGATGGTTTTAATTATCACGTGATGGATAATATATATCATCCGTCACTCTCCGACAGGCTACTGTGTGTGTGAGACCATCATATGTCTGTCAGAGGGCGTTACACTATACTTGCTTGCGGACTTAAGGAAAAATAAAGTACCTACTGAACAGAAGTAACACCACGTGGTGAACTGGCCATTTGACCGGGTTTCGAGGCAGTGTCATCGCGTCATCCCGTTAATCTTGGATTGAGTAACGGAGCCTTCGGCCGCGACGGACCGCGACGGAAGCCTTGCAACAACGATCGATATCGCATTACGTGGGAATCGCGGAGAATGTTACCGAACTGCTGAGTGGAACCCCTAAGGAGCTGAAGGTTTAGTTACGAGAGGTAACTTTTAGTCACAAAAGAGTTTACGTTTGCCACGAAGAGCATCCAGTAGTAGCCAATAGACATGACATGAAGAACACAATTTTGATTAAGACAACTCGCAAAATTTTCTCCTTTGTCGACAAATGTTTTCATCTTTTTCTAAATTAGCTCAATGTGAGGGACGGGATATAGTCAGTTGATGAATATAAACGTATAATTATTTAGTTAGCTTAAGCAACATTTCGGACTCCTGAGTCGACAAGTATCGCTGGGTATAAATCGATGAGGTTCAGTTATACCTGTATCAACCTCATGCAGTAAAAAACGGAGAAATTGCTTCTCCTATTTTATTCATCATATCATGGGTGCACTGGGGCCATTCGCTGGTCTCATTTAACTTTCCATACAAACTTTCACCCCCTTTTACCCTGTAAGCCTAAAAGGTGAGTTTAACAATGGCGAAATGATATTCTGAGCTCTTAATGAGTAGCGACTCTCGGTCTCCGACATCTTACTTTACAAAATGTCATTATGTTCCCCATTCTAACCCGCAACCACACCTTAAGCCCCTTACCCCTAATGCGTTTTGGAAAACGGTGTGGTTTTAAATAAATAATCACTTTAGGTCCCTGAGTCAGCGAAATAAGGAAATAAAAGAGTTAAGTTCAAGTGGAACTATCAGACATTGCTGTCAGATGGCTTTCTCGAGCACTATAGCAACGATTTATAGACGGTTTAATGCACACATTATGCTTTAAACAACTTAATCTCCACTGTTAAGGATTACGCAAGTAACTGGTGGTGAATAGCTGAATTATTACAACTTTCTACGCCATAAGGTTATTTCACCACTTGATGTTGCAGCGTCATCGTCATCAAAGTGTCAAGCGTTACGTTTGATGGCAAAATTAGAATGATACCGCAAATATGTGGACTTTCACTGAAACTAACGGGAGGATGAAAATAACAACAGTGGTCCTGTCACGTTAGTCATAAATTAAAAGCGATTATAAACCCGGCAAGCGAAGTGTCTCAGTTTCGGCTTGGCGCAAAATTATTTTGTATGTCCAGATGTTTGAATGACCAGATGATTTCCGGCTGTTTTCGCCTAGGAGTCGCATGTGAGTAGGTTCGATGTCAGTTTATTCGTCCATTCTGTTCTAAAACAAATCACAATGGTGGAGGATTGGAGATATGGAATGAAAACATTAAAAAATGACAAATTTCAGCAATTTTGAAACAAATTCACGAGGTCTACAGCCCATAGAGCAACTAGTAAATATTTTGGCCACTACGAGGTATAGTGTTTGGTTTGGACAATACGGCATTTGATGGCACGTTAAATTAGCTACTATAGAAGCTTGTTGCTGTAATGAAAGCTTATATTTCCTACCGACACTCAAATATATACTGGCCCTTTTGACAACCATATTCAGAAAACTAGTTATTTAAATGGAAATATTGCTAGGCGCTAAACATTTACGTCAATTGTTACACGACGAGGTAAAAGCGGCGTTTTATCATTCAAGGTGATGCAGAAACAAACCGGTTACTGAGATAACCTACAGCCATGACTTGCTGTGAAAAATGTCTTGAACATAAATACTGAAGTGTTTCATAGACACACAACAATAATATTTACTTTTCCGTACCTTACCTACATAGAAAACTATTCGTTTTGTAAGTATTTTAATGTCTCAAACAATAAAATACATTTTACTCATCATACTCAGATCGTAGATCGAATATCGCTAGACATGTTTCGAATCGGTACGCGATTCACCATCAGGAGAGCCGATCAGTCGCAGCGGCGGCCAACAGAGCACTCGATCGGCTCTCCTGATGATGAATCGCGTACCAATTCGGAACATTTCGAGCGCTATTCGACGTCTACGACGTGAGTATGAGTAAACCCGTTTAGTATTATTGTTTTGTGAAAAATACAAAACGGGTATTTTAATATTTCGGTCTCTTGTTCACCAAATAAATGGAACCAATTAATTCAGATTGACTTTGCTGTAATTAACGATTTTATATTCAAGTTTGCTGTAATTAACAATTTTATATTCAAGAGTAGAGGGACACCCCTGGTTTAAGGCACCTCTCCTCAGATTAGTAAGGACTCGTGAACACTAGTATCACGTATCCCATACCTACGAGTTATGTCACAATTGTCACAGCCGCGAGGATACCCGTGCTTCCGTTCGCCACGGCGCGTGACCATCGCTTCCGGCAGGGTGCTGACACGACCGTGACGGAGGATTGGGGGCTTTGTTTATGTGGGTGACGTCACAGCCACCTGGTTATCTTCACTGGAAATATGAGTCAGATAGGGGGTGCACCGCAAGTCCCCGACCTCAGATAATAAATAATAATAAATATCAGACACTCTCACACAAATCGATCTAGTCCCAAATTGAGCTCAAGAAGGGGTAGGTACTACTAGACGACGATATATACATACTTATAATACTAACATAGATAAATATACACTTAAATACATAGAACAACCATGACCCAATCACATGCAAGTATGCGAGTTCATGACACAAATATTTGCCCTGGCCGGGGTTCGAACCCGGGACCGCAGGCTCAGTAGGCAGGTACAGTACAGTCGAGTTCATTTACATCTACACACTTACGAGAACAAAAATATCTGAACACGACCCTATTGTCAGGAGCATATAGTCGTGTTCAGATATTTTTTTCTCGTAAGTGTGTAGATGTAAATGAACTCGACCGTACAGGCAGTACAACTGATGCGTGTGATCATTTTTTTTAATGCAAAATCCAATGCAGCTAAACGTCTTGATTACTTTTTCCCATTTCAATAACGTGATTCCATACTCATTCGAAGAGTTTATGGCGTCAAAGGCCAACTTAAACTAGAGCCTCAGGAACCATGAATTTTACGAGATAATATGTAGCATTAAGTCATTCCCATTGCATCATACTCTATCTATATAAAACATAAATAAATTCACGATCCTTACTGTTGTAACGGGAAAGAACAATCAATTTGTTAAAAGTGTAAAGTAAAACATCATTGCAAATGATTATTACCTACTAAATTTTTTTTTTCAGATTAAATACACAATATTGATACAATCATTAACTAAACAAATTTAAAAAAAATGTGACGGTCCCGACCCAATATTTTTTGCTCGTTGCAGGAAGCCCGAGAATTTATAAAACATACTCCGTATTGCTAAATTGAAGCTAACCGGCAGGGAAGGTATTCATTTCATAATAGAGCGCAGGTCTGCACAGTAATTGCGCCAATTATCCCGTGAGTCACTCTATAAAAGTTTAGCAGTAAGTACTTATGCTTATGAAACAGGTTATATTGTTTTTGTTTTTACACCTCATTTAATAAATATTTATCCCGTCAAAATTTTATTGATGTTGAAAGATAATTAACACCTTTCTTTTAATCAAAAAAATACATATAATACGAGTATATCCAAGTGGATGGATTTAAAGTGTACCTATATTCAGTGCATTTCTGGTCGAACGTATAAAACAAAATAATCTGGGAACATTATAGGTACTTAAGAGTATGTATGGTATGCGAAATGTAGTGTAAGTACCCTATTATAAAGGCAATCTTTTAATAAACAGGTAAGGATAATGAGATTTAATGAGGATGCGATATTAGATAGCGGCGTCAGTTCTTTCCATCAGCCTGGTCAGAATGACGAATGATCGAGTAACCCTCTCGGACTGACGGTCCGGACTGGTGAAAATGAATGATCAGTAAACTGACAGTACAGAATGATGGACTGAACTGACGCCAGAATGAGTGTATAACTGACGTCTTTGAATTCATGGATACAAAGCAATTGTATATGGACTTCTCAGAGTTACCTACTTACATAAGCACATAAACCCATAATAGCACACAGCACTCGCATTGTTCTGCACTTAATCATAAATTCAGTAGTACCTGGCATCAACTGATACCGCCCTGATACCGCTGTGTGCGCGTTAGATCAATATTTAGGGTATGACGTCACGAATGACGGCGGAAACTTCCCCTCGGCATTTGCAAAGGTGATGGTCACGGAGAAATGGCTCTCTTCAAGGTTGGGTGAACAGAACACCTTTTTGTGTAGGTGTCAGCTATTTATCTTTTAATGTCAAGTGTGACTTGGTGTAGTGTTTAACACCTGAATCCATAATTTTTTAGGGTACGGCATTTCCTTGCATTAAATTTCCACTTTTGTAAAAACGGAGCAATGGAGCTATGCTCGGTGTTTCTCTGCGTGATAGAATCAGAAACGAGGATATCCTCAGAACTCTCAGAAGAGCCAAATTAACCGACATAGCTCGCAGGATTGCACGGTTGAAGTGGCATAGCCCGGCGAACAGGTGGCGGTTTGGGCAGCAAAGTCCTAGCTGGAGTGGCAACCACTTGTAGGAAAGCGCAGTGGGACGGCCTCCGACTAGGTGGACGGATGACCTCGTTAGGGTCGCAGGTAGTCGTTGGATGCGGTCTGCACAAAATCGCAAGTTTTGAAGTCTCAGATATGCCAGCTAACACGACTGATCGCGTTATTTCGTATCTCGTGACTAGCTAGTTGTCCTAAGGTCCAGAGAGCCTCTATCAGCTCGCGCCACGCCTGTCTATTGCTCCAGCTCAGTCCGATGGCTCGCAGCTCGCTCTCAACAACTTATAAGGTTCATGAATTATAGTGCAAGAACTCTGTTAAAAACGGGCTACACTTTTGTCTAAATGCCTACAAATTACTTGGACAAGAGTTCTTGTAAATAACATAGTTGTTATCAATACATTTCCTGAAGTGATTTGGCCTCGTTGCTAAGGATTAAACGATCCGATATTCATTTGTAAGTACATAATGGCAATGCAATCGAATAGCTTATCACCATTATCTGCAACATCAAGTGCTTTAGCCCATTTAATTGGCTACGTGCGATTCAACATGTTAATTAAGTTTCCATGGTATCTCGCGCATGGAACAGTGTAGCCATAAATCGACCGCAGCTGCATTTAAACATTAGCGGAACCCTTATCTAATCAGCGATCGTTACGCATTCCGTATTTACAACAAGCCGCGCCAGAAATGAAAAAAGTGTTAGTAAAAAAGTAATACAAAACGTTTATTAATCATAGTGTACAAAAAGTAGGAATTCACATCTGCCGTCTACCGCCGAAGGAGATGCCGGTCTGTTGGCCCTTGTTGGTGCCGTACTGGAGGGAGATGACGTTCTGGCCGGCCTTCAACTGTTCCTCGCTGAACTCCCTCACGTTCTTATCGGCTTCCTTAGGTCCGATCGAGGGCTTGCCGTAGTTGCCCGCCTTCCTTCCCAGCGACTGCAGGCAGGTCACGACGGAGTAGAGGTTCTGCCTCTCCCACAAGTCGATAGTCTGGAAAGTCTCTTGCGGCGGCACGCCCAACTTCTTCGCAGCTTCCAGGAACGCGTTGATGTTCTCCATGCATTTGAAAGCCATGGTGGACTGGTTGACCTTCTTAACCGAACCCTCCTGGATAGTATTGACTAATTTACAAAGGAGAGTACCGTCCTTGAGCACGTTGTATAGGTTCTCGGCGTCTCCGGAGGTGTTGGAGGGTTCTCCGGTCAGGAGCTTGACCCATTCGAGTGTTTCTCTGGCGACGTCATCGTTGTATTTGCTGTTGATCTTGGCTTGGGCATCAGCGTTGATGCCGGATTTGCCGGCGCGGTATTCAGCCATGATGTGCGCTTAGCTTTGCAGACACGTATCCACTGAACCTCCTTATGATAAGCGCCGGGATATCGGCCCGACGATACGGTTGATAACGATTATCACTTGTTTCACGAATTCCTGCCGGTTTATTACTGCGGCAATCGATGAGTGTGTTCAATAACTTATTCGTAATTATATGATCGATGGGTATAAACTGTCGATAAGTGGTGGGCGGTTGTAGACAACGGGCAAACGTGCATCACATGATTTATTGAAAAGTGTTCACACGCATTTGAAACAGCTACCGTATCGATGCGTTTTTAACACAGAAGATGTATCGATATTAATTAGGACCTGCCCTGTGAAAACCCGAATCATAGTCGGATGTTGCATCAAAACATTTTATCGGTTGTACTTAACGTACAATAAGTACACGTGTACTTCCATGGTTTACAACAGTATTCAGTATTCCTTTATCAGCAGATATGTCGTCTTTCTTAGATTTTTTTAGTTTAAAGTTTACGCATTCTTAAGTCCTGTGGTAAAAGCAGATTAATTTTATGTTACAGTAAGGTTCCGAGTATTCAGAGAATAATTCAGAATATTAAAACAATTTAGAATGATATCAGCGTTCACGTAACGGAACCTACTCGCATTCGCGTATGTGATGATAATTGTTTGATAAAATTTAATAGGACTCATTCATACCTATTCCTAAAATACCCTATATATAATTGGTGTACGTAAGCATTATAAATAAACGTGCTTAATGACACTAATGGATGTAAGTAATAAATAATAATATGAATTAAATCCGTATAGATGCGGAGAAAACGAAAGTACCTACATACATCGGTATGTACTTTTTCCCATACCAAATTTTGAAGGGCAGATAAAACTTAGAAAAATAGCAATGTCGAAGACCGGTTGAGTCTAATTCGATTAAAGTTATCGCTACTTGCTCTACCGTTGTAGGAATTTAGTCGATTGATAGACAACAATGATTCTGGACACCTACGATTAATTTGATCCAAATGATATACATACTTAATAACATAAATCCAAAACTAAATTACATATCGCAGTAATATCAGAAAAGCGAAAGTTTCTGTGTTTATGTGTCAGTGTGTACCTTTGTTACTTCTCCACGCCAAAACGGCTGTTCAGATTTGCTTCAAATTTGGAACAGATATAGGTAATACCATAATTAAACACATATTATCCCTAAAAGAGGTAGGATATTTGTTCTACGCGAGCGATTCAGA
Organism: Apotomis betuletana; assembly: GCA_932273695.1. NCBI lineage: Eukaryota > Metazoa > Arthropoda > Insecta > Lepidoptera > Tortricidae > Apotomis > Apotomis betuletana. The sequence goes on from OW026306.1 coordinate 24,816,496, forward strand.
AAAAAGCTAGTTATGCAATAAAACTACAGCTGTTTCGTTTCGCGACATGTGTTATCGTATTTCAACTAGTATAATCTGAAGCTTCTTATCTTTCCCTCCATCTGTGGGCGATCTGTGACGAAATAAAGTAAGAGATAGGCCCAAGATACATACATCGATCTAAATTGGATTCTCTTGGAAAACTATAATTTGGTCTGGTGTTACAGATATATTGTGATATAGAAACATTCAGAGATGTTAGTTGATTTTAAATTTGTAGTTCACAAACATTAACGAATTCAAAATATGGGCAATAGATGTAGCTGCGTCAACAGAGTTGGAGATTTTTGTCGAAATGAACCTTTTAAAATGAGCCCAACGAAAGTATAAAGTGAGTAGTTAAGTGACCTCAGATACTTTGGCAGCCTCATACAAGTAAAGTATACAATTTGAAAAATATCTAAGATATCCCAAAGGTCGTAAAGAGCTTTTTGTAAACATGATGTCACACACATTTGCATTTTTTTTTATTTTCCTCCATTTGTACCTGAGCATCTCTGCACTGTTAAGTAGGTAAGACTGAATGAAGTGAATGGCATTGTGGAGTCATGTTTACAAGAGAAGCTCTTTATGACCATTTAGAAATCTTAGACAATTTTTGCTATACAAGGGACTTAGATATTTTTGCCATTTAAAAATATATACGAAACTGTTTACTCACGTCGTAGAAACGTACGCAGTGTTCGATTGGCCGCCGCCGCCACTGATCGTAGCTCCTGATGATGAATCGCGTACCGATTCGAAACATGTCGAGCGTGACGTGAGTACCAGTTTCGTATATATTTTAATATGTCTGAGACTCAGGCGTTTTCCATATAAAATTGTTACTTGCTTAAAGTAGACAGATTTTTTTAAATGACATTTTTGTTTGTATTTAGTTATGCCAAATCGACTGTTTTCACGGCACAGATATGAAATTTGTAGTGTTTTATTGTGGTCAGACAATGGCGAATGGAATAGTGCTATCGCCTTTTACACAGTACCGATTACATACCGCGGGTCCTCTGATTTTGTCTTAACGAGATTTTGAGATCAAGAAGATCCTGACATGTCAAATAGATATTCAAGAAATGACGAATATAATGTCGTGAACGTGATAAAAGAGTAAATAACTGCACTTCTAGCACAAGTATGTCGCTAGCGTCACCCACCCATCATGGAATTGCTATGACTTTGCGCGACCTGCAGGGTAGCATATTTTACCGCGACTTCGCTTGTCGCGCGACTCAGCGTCTCCCGTCTCGCTCGCATGGTATTGAAAGGAAAGTGATAGGTAGTATTTGCCGCGCGTCAAAGAGTCGCGTGTGACAGTTATGGGGAGCAGCGGCGCCACCAGCTGTTGAGCGAGAGACTACCAATTTGGAGTCTCCTTCATTAGACCTTAGTGTTCAGGACATTCAATTGCTATCAACATTTTCAACTGATAATATAACAGATAAAATCATTATTGTGTTGATAAGTTTAACATTTCCTTTTGTTCTGTTGTGAAATACAATTAAAATTGATCATATTAATTGATAAAAAGATTTTGCACTTGATAACAGGCTTGGAAGTGTTGGAATCTTAAATACTAAATTAGCTTTGAATCTGAAAAAATTAAATGTAGTTTTGAATATTAATAACAAAAAATCTATTATGGGTATGGACACGGAGCATATCCCATATATTACCATATTTATATTTACAATGAAAGTTGTATAAAGTTTTAGAGTTTGTAGGTATTAAATATTAGAAAATCTTTTTATTCTTGTTTTTATTTGAAAATTTGTTATTGTATGTACAAATAATGGGTAACATACAGTAAAGGGTGGTTGAGTCCATGGCCATACTAATATTTTTAAACATATAACTTTAGTATTTGACTGCTTTCTGCAGTTTGCTATAGATAAAATGTCAAAGGTCAACTTAGCACTAATCAAATCCTGGCAAAGTCACAGCCCAGTTTAGGGAATAGTTATTGTTAACAAATAATGAACAAAGACTCATCCATAAACAAATATTCGAAGTTTATTATGATCATACACTTTTGCGAGGTCATGACCCCCAGAACCTTCTAGCTCAAACTGAAACTGTTCACAACAAGTAAGTGTAAATGTTATTGTATTGCTGTGTTTTTTAAGTCAGTGAACAATTGGATGACACAATTTGAGGTAGCTTAATGATATTAAAATTGTATTCACTATGATGACTCACAACAATAATAATAATAATAATAATAAAATATTTTATTGTACAAAGAAAGAAATAACAACGTTACAATAACAATTTCAAAATATTGTGTTTGCACATGAGATCTTAGAACTAAGGTCGAGCTTTCGACCCCTAAACTAGGTGTAACCTGTGACTTAGGGGCGTGAGTTCGTCCGTACAGTGTCTGATACAAACTACAATTTGTTTGGACAGTGTAACAGTACAATATGTTCAGGTTGGCAGATCAGATAATAGTACAATAATATAAATAAACATTAATTTGGTATACTACATGAAGAAGTTAAGTTTGAGTACACATCACTCAAAATCATAATTATTAAATTTAAATTTAAGTTTAAGTTTAGTATCACATCACTTAATTTAGTAAGTAAGTTAACGTATCTAATCTAAAGCTGCTTATAGAGTATTTAAGACGTTACTGTAAGTAGTTTTTCTGTTTCATCATAATTTAAATGTTGTAGCAGGTTTTATTGTTCTGTACCCAAACAATAAAAACAAGACCGTACCAAGAATCTACTATCCATCCATCTGTCTGTCTGTATAGCATAAACCGTGATAGCTAGACTCGCACTTGGCCGGTTTTTATTGTCTCAGTCATCACAATGCTGAGTCAGTATGGATCCAATTAACATTTTATTTCAAAACGTTTTTAGTTTAATATAATAGGTAGTTTTAGGTATACGTGGGTGAATCAACTTTTTTGTGTTGTTTACTCTGTCCCCGTTCTCCAAGTGACATCTTCATACTGTTTCATAGAAAAATGCTTAGGTTGTCCGAGGGACAAATTTTGCATAACGATTGCAACAAGGTGCACTTAAAAGTTGATTCACCCACATATTATGCTAGAATTAAATTAAAAACGCATTAAAAATGGACTTTAAATTGCTATAAACTATAGACTCAAGAGACTACTTTTTGAGTTTTATAACATATAAAGTTATAACATTTTCATTAATTAATCAAAACATCCAAACAAACTTTTCCCAAGAAAATATTACTAAGCTTATTACATTTGAGGAACTAAGTAACTTTGTTAGAGTAATATTAACAGTCATGGTCATTATTGAAAATAGTTTCCACAGAAATTCAAAGATAATTTATAATTTTAAAGTGATGACATGCTTATTTGTAAAAATAATATTCATAGTGAATCATACTTTGCCTCCAACTCACTAAAGATCCGATGCGGTGATAATCAATAGATTATCAAGGAAAGCGAACACTTAAAAATTACGGGTAGGTATTTCCGAATTATAATTGCGATGAAATAAGTAGAAAATTGTGAAAACTATTATGATTTCCTATTTCTAATCAGATTTTTCTGCTTCGCACTTGGAAAACGTGAATAGATTCCAACGAGATTAGTGACTCGGCAATCAATGATAAGAATTCCATCAAACTCAAACAAAGGTAAAAAGTAACTTAGTTTTAAAAGTAGTTTAAGTCCTATTACTTACCAAGTCTCTGATATGTATTAATATACCACTTTTCACAAAACAGGAACGAGTTAAGACTGAATATCCATTTGTACTATTTCACAATCACAGCACTATCACAAGTTTTTAGCAGCCAACCGACCGCACGTTTCCAACACAAATTGTTGACACAACGAACGGTGTACGCGGCGCGGCGCGGCCGTTGCGTTCAGAAACGTTTTCTTTTCTCCCACTTCCACGGTCCCCTCCTCGTGACAGTTCGAAAGTGACAGTTCCAAGCGCGCTCGTGATTGGTTGATTGGAAAGAAGGGATGTGTACGGAAGCCTGAGTGAATTTTATCGATATTGTAGTTAACGTATCGAAAAAAGTGTAACGTTTTATAAATATAACGGAATAACGGTCCAATATGTCCAGAAATCCAGATTGAGGAAAGGACAAAAAGTAATGAAAACTGTACATAGACGAAATCACCTGGGGATGCAGTTCCGGGAAATTTTAGTTAGACGGTACTGGGAGTTCCCTCTTATAATAAATGGAATTCCTTTTGACTGCACACCCTAGAAATTGCTCTTTTTAAATTCAACATCATTTTTGTACTTTTTAGGGTTCCGTACCCAAAGGGTAAAAACGGGACCCTATTACTGAGACTTCGCCGTCCGTCCGTCCGTCCGTCCGTCCGTCTGTCACCAGGCTGTATCTCAACAACGGTGATAGCTAGACAGTTGAAATTTTCACAGATGATGTATTTCTATTGCCGCTATAACAACAAATACTAAAAATAAAATAAAATTAATATTTAAAGGGGGCTCCCATACAACAAACTTGTTATAGATTATATATATATATATATATATAGGTACGGAACCCTTCATGCGCGAGTCGGACTCGCACTTGCCCAATTTTTTTCTATACTTTCATATCATTTATAAAATTACTAAGAGGTGCCTGCCCGCGACTTCGTCTGCCTTTCTTTTTCTTTACCGTAGTCGGATAATTTTTGTTTTCAATATGATTTGAGAATTTTATAGTTAGTACTAGCTTTTGCCCGCGACTACGTACGCGTGGAACTTGATAAAAGGGATTGTTAAAAGCGCCTAAGCAAATGTAAGAGCAATTGTGCTTTTGGTCTAATAATTACATTTCCTACAGGGTCACCGCACCCCAACAGAAATGTTCACTCACTTTTCAATCTTTTTAGGTATAATTTCCAGGATGAAAACTATCCTATGTCCTTCCTCGGATCTTAAATTATCTCCATGCCAAATTTCATCAAAATCAATTCTGCGGTTTAAGCGTGAAGAGGTAACAGACAGACAGACACACTTTCGCATTTATAATATTAGTATAGATAGTATGGATATGGTTTGAAAAGGATAGAGAATTATCATCAACGTTACTCAGACAACTATATTTTAATTATGAGATATACTTAGTTAAGAAAAATAATAGTTTTTTAAATTATCATAAAATTTTACCTACACGAAAATTATATCCAGTTTCAATAATGCTCGTTCTCACAGATAGAAAATGAATAAAGGGGAATTTAACTAAATAAAAAAAAAAAAAAAAAAAATTCAAAATTCTTTATTTCATAAAACACACTAGTCTATGATCTAAGGTGATGGAGCCACCTATTAAGAATGGACAAAAATAAAAACGTTGTTCAGTCCGTCATCTTTATTCGCAGAGCACTTTCATAGACAAGAAACACAGGAATGTAGAAATGCATTCTAACTTCAAACTATACACTACAACAGGTGGCAGCACTGGCCACTCAAACTAAATTGTACTTGTCTTTTGATACAATCTCATCACAGCCCCTCAAGTTTATAACGAAAGAAGCTGAAGTTAAAACTTGCAAAACAACTTAACTTTTATATAAACAATTATAACTAAGTTTACATAACTTGATGTAACTTGATATGACTTGATACATTCAAAGTCAAAGAAAAAATTATGTGTCTTCTATCTAGCCCTACGATCAAAGTCTTGGGATCAGTCTGCACCACTAGATAATAAACAACATAACAACAACATAATTATTATGTTTTACTACACATTAATTAACATAAGTTCAAATGTCATATGAGTACATTGAGTACTAGCTTAATACATTTAAATTGTTTTATTTTAATTACACAGAAATTACTATACTAAATTTAATTTACTCAAGAAATAATTATGTTTAATACAAGGTAAAGCTTTTGTAAAAATATCAGAAATATTTTCATTTGTTGGTACATAGAACAATGATATGAGTTTCTTATTTACTATATCTTTCACATAATGATATTTAATGTCAATATGTTTTGACGCTTTACTATTAATCTGGTTTTGAAACAATTTAATAGTACTCTGGTTATCAATAAATAAATAAGCAGGAATATTTGTTTCATTACTTGAGAAATCTGACAGAACACCCTTAATATGCATGAGTTCACTTACAGCATGTGCACCTGCCACAAATTCTGCCTCAGCTGTTGACAATGCTGTGCATGTCTGTTTCCTTGAGAACCAAGATATAACATTTTCACCTTGATATATGACGCAGCCACTGGTGCTCTTACGATCTGTTTTGTCTCCTGCCCAGTCTGCATCGGAGTAAGCTCGAAGTGTGATGGCCTCCTTTGACTTCTTATACAGCAGCCCCTTTTCTGCAGTCCCTTTAAGATAACGCAAAATTCGCTTACCTGCTTTCCATAAGTCTGCTGTCGGTCTGTCCAAAAATCTACTCAGATAGGAAACAGCATAAGTGATATCTGGTCGACTGTTTGTGGATATATATAAAAGTGAACCAACTAATTCTTTAAATGGTACATTAATTACCTCTGACTTGGTGTCTGCGCTGTAGTTGATTTCCATTGGAGTACTACTTTTCTTACAATCTTGCATATTGAATTTTTCTAGTAATCTGTTTATCATGTCTGTCTGTTTAATTTCCATTCTGTCCTTCTTTCTTGTAATTTCCAGTCCTAAATAATTCTTTACTTCTCCCAATTCCTTCACATTAAATTCTTTTTTCAGTTGGGTTATGATAAAATTTCCATCACCTAGTATTAAAATGTCATCTACATACAGTAATATCCAGGTTTTTCCTTTTCTGTACAAACAATAGTCATATTTTGATTGTATGTATCCTTGTCCTGTAATAAATTCATGAAATCGATTGTTCCAGCATTTGGGTGCTTCCTTCAGTCCATATAACGCCTTTTTTAGTTTCAATACTTTTCCTTCTTTTATTTTCAATCCTTGTGGACATTTTATATATACATCCTGGTCTAAAAATCCGTTTAAGAAAGCTGTGGGAACATCCAGCTGTTTTATTATTTTATCTTCTTGAACTGCTATGCTCATCATTAGTCTCATTGTTGATGATTTAGCTACTGGTGCATAATTGTTGTATGAGCTACTCTGTTGAAACCCTTTAGCTACAAGTCTCGCTTTCTTTATTCCATCTTGCTTTGTTCTAAAAATCCACTTTGTATCTATAGCTTTACACCCTTTTGGTAAAGTCGCTTCTTCCCATGTATCTAATTTCTGCTGTGAGTTCAGCTCTTTCTTTATTGCTTGTTCCCATTCTTCACTTTGTATGGCTTCTTCAAAATCTTGTGGGTCACCTGATAGTAAGCAGTATGCTGTATAATTTAAGTCATATTTTTCAAGTAATTCCCTTGGTTTTCGCACTTGTCTTCCCGATCTTGTATGAAATTCCTCACTTTCTTGTCTTTGTTCTTCGATATTACTTTCCTCTTCAGTTTCTGTAAAATATTCATCATCCTCTTGATTCTTTTCAACATTTTCTACCTGTTTCTCTTGCTCTTCAGACTGTGTTTCCTTTAATTTCTGGTCATCTTCTTCATCATATTCATAATACCTGTATCTTACCTCTTCATGTTCTCGCTCTGACTGTTCAAACTTCACTTGTGTCTCATCAAATCTTATATCTCTTGTTACTATGATCTTATCCGTTTCTGGATCCCATACACGATAGCCAGTAGGTGCATATCCAACAAATCTCATTGTTTTCGCTCTCTTTTCAAGTTTGTCCTGCCTTGGTAATATATGAACCCATACCTTACATCCAAATATTCTTAGTCGTGACAGATCTCGATGTCCAAACATCATTTCAGCTGGTGTATGAAAACTGATGGCAGCTGAAGGACATCTATTTATTTGATAAACGGAGCATCTTACCGCTTCACCCCATAATGTTTTTGGTAGTTTTGTTTCGGCCAACAATGTTCTTGCACGGTTGTATATGGTGCGATTCATCCGTTCTGCAACACCATTCGATTGTGGGCTATAAGCAATTGTAAATTGTAAAATTATACCTTTTCTATTGCAGAAGTCTTGCATCACTTGATTTTTAAATTCTCCGCCATTGTCTGCCCTAATTTTTCTTACTTTATTACCTGTTTGTGTTTCCATTTTATTTATATAATTAATTAATTTTTCTGTTGCTTCACTTTTCCTCTTCAATAGATAAATTTCGCAGAAATGAGTGTAATCATCAATTATTGTTTGGTAATAAATCTCACCGTTAGCTGTTGGAGTGCTGACAGGACCAGAGAGATCAGTATGAATTAATTCTCCTATATATCCGGATCGGGGCTTCGGAGTGGTACAAAATGGTAATCTGGTAGACTTACCTTCCATGCAGGCTTCACAGGGTTGGTCACTATATGGCAGCTTCATCATCCTCAAGTGTTTTCGATTAGCATGCCCTAGTCTCTGATGCCATAAAAAGTCACTGTTGATATTGTTAGTTGCTAAGCACCTGTCATCATCTAATTGCATAGGTATAACATACAAATTTCCAAGTAAGTTTCCAAAAATTTCCTGAGTTTTATTTTTAATTGACACATTTTCTTTATTAAATTGAACCATATAACCTTTTTGTAACAATTTCCTAACAGACAGTAGGTTGTGTGACAATTTAGGTACTATCAAACCCTCTATATTTACTGAAACATTCCCACATTTTAAATGTAATTTACCCCTTTTGTTACATGTCAGATATTGACCATTTGCTACAAACACTTTTATTTCTTTTTCTAATCTTACTACATCTGTCATATTTTGCTCAAATTCAGTTTTTAGCAAATGTTCAGTTGCGCCAGAATCTACAATGAAATTTATACAGTCATTTCCATTACTCACATTACAATTATTTGCATTAAATGCAGTGAATGATAATACATCCTCATCTACAAGTTGTACCATGTTGCTAGCTTGCCCCTGATAGTCACGATGTGGCATTCCCCGCTGTCGACTGGAATAGCTTCTGTATCTGGTAGGTCCACGATATCCTCTTGTCGCTGGTCGTCCTCGGTGAGTATTGTTGTGAGTGTAGGTCTCCGGTTGTTTCATCCTACAGTCCCTGATGATGTGTCCTTTCCGTCCGCAGCCATAGCATACAAGAAATGCCTCCTCCTTTGTGTCCTGATGAGGTTCTTCACTTAATTTTAGTTCCGCGTCGAGTAATCTTGCTTTGATCGATTCTATATTTAGCATTTTCTCACTGATCATCGTTTCAATTGATGTTATAACGTTGTCATAAGCAGATGGTAGCGCTGCTAGTAAGTAGCAAATTTTATCAATCTCCTCAACTTTAGACCCGATTGCATTGAGTTCTCCGAGAAGAGAATCAAACTTTAAGAAAAAATCTTGTAATTTCTCCGTTGCACCGCATTTCAACATGATAAGTTGTCGTTTTAGTCTTAACTTGTTGCAAATACTTTTCCTTTCGAAAATGTCTTCTAGTTTAGACAACATGTCCGCCGCAGTTTTCGATTGTTTCACTATTTCGATATATTTATCACTTAAACATTGCACGATTATGGATCTTGCTTTCGCATCACTGATGATATCTGCTGGCTTTGTACTATCGAAAGACTCTTCTAATAATACTTTATGTACGCCTTTTTCTTCTAATATAAGTTTCACTCTAAATTTCCAATTCCCAAAGTTACACTTTTCACTCAATCGTATTACATTATATTCTGTTGCCATTTTGCGCTAATTACTTATTTATTTTATTATTTCATCTGTTGTTTTACAAATAGCGCAGTGGAAGCGTATTAAGATTGGACAAAAATAAAAACGTTGTTCAGTCCGTCATCTTTATTCGCAGAGCACTTTCATAGACAAGAAACACAGGAATGTAGAAATGCATTCTAACTTCAAACTATACACTACAACAGGTGGCAGCACTGGCCACTCAAACTAAATTGTACTTGTCTTTTGATACAATCTCATCACCACCCGGTAAGCAAACAAGCCTGTGTTGGGTGGCACCGCTCTTCCTTTCAGATACATGTAGTTATATTTATTTAATGGTTAATGGTTGTAAGTAAACTTAACTAATTTAATTATATCTAATTTAATTTAATTTAATTTATGACCGAAAATCTAGTCTAGACAATTTACAGTTTTGCTAATATTATAAGCAAGGTCGTCTTGAGACGAAGCCTGATTTAAAAAAGGAAAAAATAATAACAAAGTATTTGTATAAATAATGACACAAAGGTAAATTAAGAAAGAAAAATTGAATGCGATCTACTACAATCGAAGCGAAAATATATGAATCGATAAAAAGATTCTATACAAATATAAAGTATTTGTATATAAAAGAAGTGAAAATCAAGATGTGTATCTCTCTCAAAGTGTGTGTGTGTGTGTGTGTGTGTGTGTGTGTGTGTGTGTGTGTGTGTAAATAAAAAGCATAAGGTTCGTAAATCCACACCTGATTTTTAAAATTTTCAAAAGCACAGGGCCAATCGATACTCTTGATTCAATCATATCCTGATTTGATAATTTCACCGTAAAAGGCTTTGTATTTTATCGATATCGATAATAATGCCTATTTAGTAACGGCCAACCCATTGCGATGTCGTTTTGTTTCGTTCGGAAATCGGTAATTTAGAGAAAAGTGATGAGTTTTTTTATCGTTTATTTATTGTTTATTACCATGCCATGTTTTTTACTATTATTCAACCACAAGACTCAGGCAAAAGGGGAAAGACCCCGCTCCGAGTCATTTCTGGTACAAAGGGTGTCCATTGCGATCCAGCGTTGCCAGCGTGGAAAAGCTACGAGCGTTATGGGCACTTTTGGACGAAAAAACGACATGGAGCGGTGTTTTTTGAACCTTGTTATTTTTATAATCTAGTTTTAATTGAGTTTTAAATTTTTTATATACCTAATCAAAATGAGAACTACCACAAGACAAACCAGCAATAATAGTATATGCAAACATTTAATGTCGTCAAAGATAGAACGATTGAAAACACAATAAGTTCGTTTCAATTAGTATAATGTAATGTATGGAGAGGAGGATAATTGATTCCTTCCATTTCTCCTGTCCTAACCTACGGCACCTAATATAATTAATGAAAACTCAAAATCAAGTCCTGACTCAAGATTTGCTAGTGAGCAACGGAGAGCATCCTTCTATATCCTTCATACCTATACTTGGAGTTCCTAGAACTGATCGTATCAGATGACACATAGGACTAAACTTAAAACTATTCAATGTAAGCAGAGTGCAGGTATATTATTAGTTTTTGGTTTGGTTTACATAAGTACATATCATTTTATATGTTGAACACCATAAGCGCCTGCAACATATTATGTAAAATATTGTGAACGTCGTAACTATTTTATTTTGCTAGGCGTCATCACGCAATCAGTAATTCTACTTAGGTAGGTACTTTAATGTCTTTAATATTACTTACTTAGTCGTTATTCTACTAGCAATTTGCTATTCCATTTATCTGCCTAGTATTTGTGATATAGGTATGTATGTATATTTAAATCCTTGTTATGATCCCCGACTTATCAGTCACGTACCTATCATATCAACATTATACGTACGTACAAATCATCAGTCAGATAGTTTCATGAAATATGTAGGTAATCTGTTCAAGGAGTTACATATTTCATTAAATTATCTATCTGTAGACATAATACTCCGAAGTTTCATTTATCCGAATGCATCATTTTTCCGAATTTTCATAATGCCGAAAACCATGTTCTAAGAAAATATTTAGATTTTTTCTGGGATAGGTATCATTTAAAACCCTTTTTTCACTTTCGAAATTTTGAAAATTCGGAATATTGATGGTTTTGGATAAATTATACTTAGGATTTTTTAAATGATTGCCTTCAATATATTTAATGGTATGATATGACGTGCTATTAATTTGATACAATTAGTTTTTTCTGTAAATTTCCTGCGCCTGAAAACGTAGTGCGTATACCTATTCTCGTTGGTACAAGGTTGCAGTAATCGAGTAAAAAGTATGCTATAATATAATATCCATCTTTAGACGTCCTGCTATCCCTGTTCCAAAATTAGTTGAATTAAATTTTATTTTGGCGTGGTTAGGTTAGGTTAGGATACAGGATAGGTGGCGCCTGGGGTAGGTTTGGCAAGCTGTTGGTGAGTGTTCACACCGCGACACCCCAGACCTGACTGCTCCGCGGGGAAACGATTTCAAAATTCAAAACATTATTCTGCAAGTAGGCTACAAAAGCTCTTTTACATGTCAGATTCTAAGTTATAAATTTAAAAAATACGCAAAATTTTTTTTTGTCCATTTTAGAACAGACTTAAAAAAAAACAGAAAAGCCAAAAATTATCCGTTCATGTACAGATTACATTTGAATCACCTTTTGTAAAAATGTCTCGACTTCGGGATACTAACCACTATTAATGGTCCTATTTCCTTTTTCAAATGAATGCAATAGTTCAAACACCTGCTGGGACGTGTTCTTGGACGTATCGTCTTATTCGGGTCTCCTTCGCAATCCATAATATCGTATGTCCTAAAGTCAAATGCCATACCACATTTACTCTAAACACTTTTGACATATCAATCATTTGTCATAATGATTATTTGCCATAATGATCTTACATCCTAATGATCATAAACCATAATATTACATTACCTAATGCTCTAAATACCTAATATGTTTTGTACTAATCTATTAACACATAAAACTTACGAGTCATAATATACAAAACCATAAATCACATGTCCTAAAGTCAAATGCCATGATGATTACTTGCCATAATGTTCATAAGCTATAATAACAATAACATTACCTAATATCCTACTTTAAGGCAGGTCAGACTTGGGTTAGGTTAGGTACGACGACGAGCGGAGCGAAATTTGAGGGAGCGTTCAAGTATTACGTAACGCAATTTTTGAAGATTTTTGACCCTCCCTCCCCCCCTTGTAACGCGTCGTAACGTTTTGCTGTACCCCCCCTCCCGCTCTGTAAACGTTACGTAACACCATAAGTGACCATTTTTACCAAAAAGTCATAAAAGATATGTTAAAATGATTAAAATGACGACCAGACCGTAAAATAAACGACAAGGGTTGCCAACTTGGGCGTTTTAATTCCAAATTTTTTTTATAAAAAAGAGCAACAATGTTACGTAACGTTTTGTGAGAAAGACCCCCTCCCACCCCTGTAACGCATCGTAACGTTTTACGAGACCCCCCTCCCCCCTAAATTGCGTTACGTAATACTTGAACGCCCCCTGATATTCGGGATAATGACATTCGTATTTTCAATAATCGGAAATTTATTCCTTAGGAATTATGAAATTCGGAGTTTTAAAAATCGGAATTAGTAAATTCGGAATTAAATATTTCGGAGTATTTGGGTAAAGATTATTTTTTTACCAATTTTTTACGTTAAAACAAAAATAGAAAACCGGATTTGGACAAATATCGAATTGGCTAAACCCCGAAAACTGTAGGTTGGGTTATTGGCTGAACCCCGAAAACTGTAGGTTAGGTTAGGTTTGTATTGTGACCACGTATAGCGGAGCGAGCGAAGCGAGCGGAGCGTCAGACTTGCTGAACCCCGAAAACTGTAGGTTGGGTTATTGGCTGAACCCCGAAAACTGTAGGTTAGGTTAGGTTTGTATTGTAATCACGTATAGCGGAGCGAGCGGAGCGTCAGACTTGCTGAACCCCGAAAACTGTAGGTTAGGTTAGGTTTGTATTGTGATCACGTATAGCGGAGCGAGCGGAGCGTCAGACTTGCTGAACCCCGAAAACTATAGGTTAGGTTATTGGCTGAACCCCGAAAACTGTAGGTTAGGTTAGGTTTGTATTGTGACCCCCCCCCGAGGGTGTCCACCTTGTCGTGGTGGGGGGGCTCAGCACCTGCGTTGTGCGCGCGCGGGGAAGCCAAGAGACACCAGGGAGGGGGCCTACGGGCCAAGACGGGCGGGGGAGACAGGTGCTGGTTGGTGACTTTGGCCTGCGTGGGTCCTGGGGGCTCTGACCTTGTGGTTGCTGGAGGATTTCGGAAGGACTCTCGACGTGTCGTAGCTGTGGGTGGCTGCCTGGCTAGTGAGCCTCCTGCTCCTCTGATACTGCCTACCTGCCAGGAAGGATTGTGCATTTCGATTTCTGAGAAATCGAAAACGCAAATCCATTCCCCAGGCGGGTCGGCTGTATTAGCGAGGCGGGAGGATCACATGTCAGGTGTCATGCATGTCTGTGACACGTCAGGGGGGTTTCCAGCTTCTGACGGCGTCTGCGGGGGTCGAGTTTCTGGGATTAGCGTGGGACGGGACATCAGCCGGCACCTGGGGAGGGAACCCACGGGTTAGGGGCTTTTGTCCTCCCGTGGTTGGGTGAGGGGTAGGGGCGTTTGTCCTCCCGTGGCGGGCCGAGGGGTAGGGGCGTTTGTCCTCCCTTGGCGTGGAGAGGGGGTCGTGGGGTAGGGGCGTATGTCCTCCCATGGCCGGCTGGGGGGTAGGGGCTTTTGTCCTCCCTCAGCCAGGAGGCTGGGACCGAAGCACCGTGTGTCGGTGGCGGTCCTAGCTTCCAGAGGGTCCCTCAGCGTGGCTCTGCAGCAGCAGAGTCCACGACTGATATGGGACGTGGAGAGGGGGTCGTGGGGTAGGGGCTTTTGTCCTCCCATGGCCGGCTGAGGGGTAGGGGCTTTTGTCCTCCCTCAGCAAGGAGGGTGGGACCGCAGCACCGTGTGTCGGTGGCGGTCCCCGCTTCCTGGGGGCTTGGGGAAGCAGGTGAGGGTTAGGCACACTGCTATGCTACAGTGTGTCTTTCGGTGAGGGTTCGCCTTAGGGCGAAAGTGCCGGTGGTGTCGTGGTGACATGTTCGCGATCCCATGGCACCACCACTACGGCACAGGTTGGCAGCATCCCAGAGTTTTATCCTTCGCGGACTAGAGAGCCCCACATAACCAATGCGTAATGTCTGACTCTCCCCCCGAGGGTCTCATATTACGTAGTGGTATGCAATTCAATGCATTTCTCTGGGTCAAAAAAAAAAAAA
Organism: Apotomis betuletana; assembly: GCA_932273695.1. NCBI lineage: Eukaryota > Metazoa > Arthropoda > Insecta > Lepidoptera > Tortricidae > Apotomis > Apotomis betuletana. The sequence goes on from OW026306.1 coordinate 24,831,510, forward strand.
AAGGTTTGTATTGTGACCACGTATAGCGGAGCGAGCGAAGCGTGCGGAGCGTCAAAAGACTTGCTGAACCCCGAAAACTGTAGGTTGGATTATTGTCTGAACCCTGAAAACTGTAGGTTAGGTTAGGTTTGTATTGTGACCACGTACAGCGGAGCGTCAGACTTGCTGAACCCCGAAAACTATAGGTTGGGTTATTGGCTGAACCCCGAAAACTGTAGGTTAGGTTAGGTTTGTATTGTGACCACGTATAGCGAGCGAAGCGAGCGGAGCGTCAGACTTGCAGAACCCCGAAAAGTAAAGTTTGAAAATCTGTGCGTACAAAACTATACAGCATTAAAATTGTTGCCTGAATATCATGATTTAGGATACGTACCTATTAGGACACGTGATAATAATTAGGATAAGTAACTATTAAGACATATGATGATTATGGCAACTAGTATTAGGATATATAACTGATAGGACACTTGATCATTAGTACTTAAGATAATAGTGCAAATAATCATTAGGATATTCAATATTAGGATGATCAATATTATGGCATTTACATTAGGATAAACGTTATTATGGCAAAATATCATTATGACCACAGTTATTATGGAATTTACAAATAGGACAAAGGAAATTATGGATTCCAATATAGACCCGTCTTATTCATATGCAGCAGCAGGCCTAAGTATAGCCAAAGCCAAGCAAACTTCACGAAGGGGCCTCTACAATGTTTGACCCACACCTCCAGATTTGATGGGTCGTAGAGTCGTTCGGGGTAACAGCACGCGGCGGGTAACAGTACGCGGTGGCCCGATCTCCGACATGGGTGGAGGGGCTGAGGTCTGTGTTTGTAAAACTGAGTGGCGCTAGTGTCGCCGTTTAGGAGCCACGTGCTGCGCCGATGCAATTTTAGCACTGTCGCGACACGTCGCCGAATACTTGTAGCACCCTTAATTCGTTTCATGTGTGTGCCACAGAAAAGTGTGCTGTGGTTAAATGAATAACTCTGTGCCAGTAAGTTTACTATATTTCTATTGTTCATTGTTCAAGAGTACGAGATTAAAAGTACGCACGCGTAAGTTGCGAACTTATGCCCCAAATGAAATAAAAATATCAAAAAATTGTTTAATCTTTCGGCATTCAGCAAAATGCCGAGAAATTACATAAGAATGGCCCCACAGCGGACCCTCATCTCAGATGACCAAATAATGAAGGCGAAAAAACTCATGCAAGAAAGGAAAAGTCAAAGACGTGCTGCTGAAAGTGCTGAAGAAGTTGGCATTAGTGAGGGCCTTAAGAAAGAAGCTAAAATCTACTCACGTGCCAACATCATTAGGTCGTTTTAAACCTACATTTACCAAAGACTAAGAAGAGCAATTTGTAAAGATATGGACAATAGGTTCTTTGGTATTACCAATTATGATTTGAGAAGATTTTCATATGGGTTTGTAACAGCCAATAATATAGAACGCCGTTTCGATGTTTCATGCAAGATGGCTGGTCGAGACTGGGTAGAAAGTTTACTTAAAAGAAATTCAATTAAACAAAATCTCACTTCAGTTTACGGCAGTCAGCGCCCATCAGCTTGGCCCGAGCAATTGGCTTTATGAAACCTCAAGCTCAAACTTCATATTCATAACTATATAATACATAATATATAATACAAAGAGTTCAAAATTTTGCTAATGTTAATGTTTTTTCTATGTTATTCACATTATTTAATAAACGTTGTTTACTGCCAAACTTAATTTTATTCTCTTAGAAATCTGAATTCGTACGTTTACCCCGCGTGCGTAACTTTACCCTAAGACTTGCGTAATTTTACCCACACGACGGGTCAAGAGTCCGCATTGGGAAAGTTTTCAGTTAAGCCTACCTAAGGCTGAAATTAATTAACATTGATGGTAAATTTCCTTAAATAGTGAAAGTATATTAAATACTCTACTGATTTAATATCATAACGTCCCAATTATCCCATTCTTTATAGGTCTTGGAGGCCATTAAAAAAAAAGTGCGTGCTCTTGACCCGAACGACTCTATATAGGTACAAACCAAGCATATTCCTTTAACCTTTTGAGCACCAAAGACGGCAAAAGACGTCGACGGAAAGCTGTGCCCCAGATGCCATGACGACATTTGCCGCCATACAATGCCATACCTACTTACTATCTAATGTCAGCTTGACGTCAGGGACACATCAGTTTTCAGACGAAGAGCTGACCGGTCGAAAGGTTAAAGCGCTTTAAGAGTCCAAACTCATTTCTTAACAACAGCACTTTAAACGTTTCCAATTATCCAATATTTATAGCTCCCGCCAAGGCCGTGTCACCATGCTCAACAACCGCGATGTAAACAAAACCGAAGCATCGCATCGAGCTGCCGGGAAACAGGGATAACTACCACATACTTAAGATATCTTCACCTCAGTATATAACCCTGTCTAGCTCGTTTGGAAAGTGAGAGAAGCAGACGGAGACATTGGTTTTGTGAGGCTTGAATATTTTGAATGTCTGAAGAAGTTTTAGGTGTGTGACGATGCCCGTGGCTTGGACGGCGGGAAAGGATGGAGCGATGTGTGCAGCGGGAGAGGGAGCAGAAGCGAGTTTAAACGCCACTAAGAGCTCAAGCGGTTTCTCTCTATCTCATATAACTCATCCATTGGTTTTTACTCTCATGTAACACATCCATAAGTACATCGATTTTACAAGGAACGGGAAAGCAAATTTTATTCGAAACGGTATTGTCTCCTCGTCTCTAAAAGCAGAGCCAAAGGAACGTGATTTGCCTGCATGGGGCTACAATATTACAATAAACATATGAGCCCTTTATCTCTCATGTTTTAAGAGGACGCTACGCACTCACGGGTGGTATCATGTGTGTAATAGTAGCAGATCTCCACAACATCACCTCTAGTGCTACGTTGACAGCGAATTGTTGTCGAATGACAAATATTGTACGCCTCTTTCCTTTTAATACCAAGTGATATAGTATCACGCAGCAAGCGAAGCCGCGGTCAGCTGCGTTAGCTCGGCAGGTGAATCTCGTTCCGCCGCCGTCGTGGCGTGGGGCGGGCGGCGGCGCTATATCGGGGCGCATGGCGCATGCGCGCCGCGCGGGCAGCGCACACGCACGCGGCGCGCTTCAGTACGCGCGCGTCTTCGCCATGGCTCGCTGGCTGAAGGCTCTGGCGGCCGTTTTCCTCCTCGCCGCCGCCGCGAGCGCCGCGCGCAAGGCCCCCCCGAAACACGAACCCCAGATCGAGGAGGTTACCTCCAAACAGTTGGAGCGAGTGCTGGAAGACAAGGACTTCGTCGCTGTGTACTGGTGTAAGTGCGACCATCGCCGACCGGCGCGCGTCTCCATTAATTTGGTGCTTTCGAAAGCTGGCTCGGAGCCAGCGGGCGGCCGCCGTGTCGAAACGTCTGCGACGGCGCCCGTCCAAATGGGTTATAGCCGAGTTAATGATCTTCGGGAGCCCGCCGAGCCGGAGGCACTTCGCATGATATTTTCGAAGCGAGCGGCTCGGCGCGAGCATCTCTCGTTATGCAACCGAATAGCGGAGACAATAAAACTTAACCCGACCGCTGCGGCCGTCGGCGCGGCCTAAAATGGCGGCGAGTCTCGTTTTCCACCGTTCTACAGATGCTGGCTCCAAGGTCGGCGCCTACGCTGCGGGCCCGGCTAAAACCGACCAGTGTGGTGTGCCGTGCGTGCCTCTGAAATAGACTTCCATTACGTGCTGTAGGCATTCCGACTATTTCGACTCGTCACAGACTGACGTGTCAATTTGGTCTGTTCGCCGACACGCTATCTTCCTGCTTGGGAAAGTGCGATCTGTGAGTGCGGATTTAGCTCGGACGATGACTCGAATGCAAATGTTAGTCTGGATGTGTCACTCGTATGTCAAATGCGGCACTCGCTCATTCGAAGGATGCAGTGGCCAGACGCAAAAAGTGCGATAAATCACTGTCGATCCCGGCCGGTGCGAGTCTCTTGGCCGGCCCGACGCGCTGACCTAACTGCGGTCGTTCCTCTAAGCTCGACGATACCTTGATTTAACTGACTTGTTGCGAAATCCGTTATGATGTGTCTATTTTGTATACCGCTCCAGGTGGCATGGCTGATGACGTCAATAAAAACATAAACAAAACATTCGAGGACAAATCTGATATACCGGTACTGAGGGTCGCATACCTGTGCCTAATAACAAATATTGGGAGAAGTTGTTGACAAGCAGCCTCGTCCACTCTTATCATAGTCTTCCGAAATCTGATGAACATTCTATGATGTCAAACAGTTGGACAAGCATCAGCCAGTCGCTTGAGCGGCCGGAGCCCTTGTAGAGTTTCAGTCATAAAACATGTTGTTACAAAAATAGGCGCAGGTTGCCAAGTGTGTTTTGCAGAAAAGACAATTAAGAAAATGTTCTGTACAACTGTTTCCTTTGGAAATCATCCAAAATCACGAAACGTTATCAATTTAGTTACAGGATTAATGAAAATAATGACCGCATTTTGTGAAGCACGCAGATGTTTAGAGTGATTTTGTGAGTTATAGATACCTCTGTGACGATTATCTTTACCTACACGTACTTGTGTAAATCTTTGAAAAAGTTGGGTGAATTTTAAGTTAAGTGAAAACAAGTATTTTTGGTTTCAACAGTCATTGTTGAGTTCTCCACAAGAATATCTGTAAATGTCTCTATCACTAGTATTATCTATGTTTCTTCGTCACCTTGTATTCGGTTACAATATGCATTTCATAGATTTACTTCTATTTGGAATGGCATTTGGCATTTTGTAGTTTCAATTTGCCATACTTTTATGTTTTTGCAACACAGCTCTTCAAAGTCGAAAACTTCCACAGAATGTTTCAGCTAGAGCACATTTTGTCTGGATATAAAATACATTCTCACCTTGCATTCCACGTGGGCGGTAATCTATTGCCCAAGCGTTCAAAATCTGGGTTTAATTGTCTAATTATCTTGCTCCTGCTATTGCAACATATTCCTTCGCTTATTCTAGAAACCTGCCAAAAAATTACATTGAGACAAAAAGTCCGTACTAATAGAATTCCAATACCGACTTCCGCATAGTATTCCAGTTCTCGTACTATCGTCAAAACTGAATCGATCGACGTCACAGCTATCTTTGCTCTGACCGTCCATCATTTCGCTTGAGTTAAAAATACCCAACACATGTGTAGTTATGCATTTCGTTACGTGCTTCTGACGTGATTTTTCCATATGAATCAGAGGACATTTAAAATAGCCGAGTGTTGAGCTTTTGCGTAAGTTTCGCGCTGTTTCCGATTTATTGTTGGAAATAAACAGGCCACGTTGTCGGCCACTTAATAAAAGTTGCTGTGATTTAGTGCTGCTCATGGCTGATAAATGGGTGATATTTCGAGTTTTGACTAATTCTTAGATGAATAGTGTTAGAAAGAGAAAAAATTAACAAAGGGCTTAACTTTTATGTTCATAATATCGTATGGCTCTGGCTTCTTGTTTGTCATGACTGTATTTACTTTTAGTTATTATTGGCCGTGTGTACCTATTAAGGCTGCCTGTCCAGCCAGTCCACTGGGAGCGGAGATGAACCAATCAGGCTGCGTCTTTAGCGTAGCCCAAAAGAAGTGCACTAAAAAACTAAGGACTGTGATTACCTAGTCCAATTATTACACAGCTCCACTCCCCTCTAGCCTAAATGTCCTTTTGATAGTTTTGCTCGTCAAACAAAAGCTAATTCCCAGACCCAAAGCTCACAGTATCATAGTATAGGCCGCTGTACAGCGGCACATGACGTTGTGGTGTCTGAGGCACAGCTTTCCGTCGACGTGAAAGTTTATGACGTTCGTATTTTCGCATAAACCGCTAGGGAAATATTTAGTGAAGTTGGATTCTCCGGCAATGACTAAGAGTTAGTCCTGGAGGTCACAGATGCAAGCTGAAGAGCCTTCAGTCCCCATTTGAATTGTGGTTAGACTGGCCGTGCCCGGCAGGAATACAAATCGTTGAGCATGATGGAAAGCTGCTAGCTCTTGCTGTTAGCTCTAAAACAGTTGTTCATGTGGGTGGTCATGTTTTTCTCAGTACTGGTGACATATCGACGGTAACTGCTGATGATTTTTGTATGATACTTTTTTTACCACTTATTCACCACTTAGTTTGAAACAGGTATAGTTGTAGGACTGTAAGGAATGGAGTATCTTTCTTTACAGTCCAGGGGCCCTATGATGGTTGCTTTTATCACGCGATAAATAAGTGATATAGCATCCGTCACGTTTTGACATAACGCGAGTGTGAGTGACAGATGCTTTGTCACTTATTTATCACGTGATAAACGCAACCATCATAGGCCCCCTGGAGTTCTTTTCGTTTATTAGCGCACAATCACTCCACCTGAAACCGAGAATCCCCATCAACTTGACGACCGGTATTTAACAGCACCGTGTCCTTTTTTCTTAGCATCATTCTCTTGCTCTTTTCCCATTTCTTTGGGGTCGGTGCAGCATGTCTTTAATTTTTCCCTAACCTTCACTTAATTAATGATCGTCATTTAAATAAATAAATATTAAGGGACAATCAATCATACACAAATCGACCTAGTCCCAAACTAAGCAAAGCTTGTACTACTCGTATGGGTCATTTGATTCCTTCTTCTCCATATTATCATCTCTCACATTTTTCTTTGGCTTTCCTCTTCTTTTATTTTCCTCCTGAAAAATAAAACCTCACAGCCGATGACCCAATTTTCAGCTTCCTTGCCATGCTAATTAGGCATTCTTCTTCGGGCTTTTTCTAAAGTGATGTTTTTCTGCTCTATTTATTCGTGATAGAACTGTTGGGAGTGGTTTGCAGTTTCATTATGAAATTGATAAGTTGCATATTTCTCTCCTATTGTAGTACTTGTTGTAGCAAGTACTTATTGTAGGTACTTATTTCGTTTCATACAAGCTTTTAGTTTCGTCGGCCCCAGTATCTGTCTGACAGCAGCAATAAAAAAAGAAACCGGACAAGAGCGAGTCGGACTTGCCCACCGAGGGTTCCGTAGAAATTATAGTTTTTTTATATTTTTTTGTAATATAAGACGATTTTAAGATGACTTGCCAAACTCCATAGCTCTAGTATAAATTTAGATTACCTTTGAGAGTGTCAAAATATACGTTTATTGGGGCATAAACGGCAGTATCTTTTTTTTACGTTATAAACAATAATAAATATAAATAAGCAGAACAAATCATGGCATCTAATATCGCCATATTCTTAGACTTCGACTTTGACTTTGAAAAAAATTACAATTAGCGACTCCATGGACTCAAGAACCACGGTATGCTACCAAATGTCCTAACCCTAGTTATGTACTACTTACCCAAAATTTCGGCTCAATCGCAGAAAACGACAAGTGGCTCAGATTTTATTAACAGACGTAAAGCAGATAAGATGCTTAAAGATAGACTCAGGAACAGGTGAATCTAAATAAGAGTTTGTAAAACTAATTTTATATGTACTCATTTCCTTCTGTTTGTAAATAATTATAAATAGGTTGGTTAATGAACTATAATAAGTACCTATAGATGTTTATGGGATTGAGCATGAACAGTCGTAAAAGTGTACTCAACGGTCATTTAACAGACTAAATTTGTTTCAGTATATTAACTTGAAGTCGCCAGCTGGTAACATATACCATTGCTCTAACATAACACTGGAGCTTTATTACCTACATGTAGTTGTTATTTTGACCAAGGCTGTTGGACTTATTTAGGCTGAACTTAACCCAAGTAGTATTAAAGGTTGTACAAGCACTTATACACCCCTTATACAACTTAAATTAGTTGTACTGTATACTTACAGCAGCCTGTTTGCTACTTTGGAAAAGACATGCATATTGTTGGAATTTTCGAGGTTTCCGACAAGTTATGAAGCTTTGGCTTAGGCTTCACCACATATATGTTACCCTGATTTGAACTTTGCCAAAAGTATTCCGAGAAAAGTTCGTTGTTTAGATTCCACCGTCCTTTTTTTGCCAACTCTCTTGTCAACATGACCACTTCGTGACGAATATTGAGTTTACTGACTTGATTCTTGAAAGTCTCTAATGGCCTTGACCTATATTTTTTGCAGTTAGTTTTTATAAGCTATTGAATAACTTGCATTGTTCACGCATAACTATGTTGTCTTCACCAAACTTTTACCTATCCGATGAAGTTGACATTTGGCTCAGGTAGGTATGTAATTTCGGTTACAGGCTTTCGTTATACCGAGCTGGTCTTATAATGAAGAGAGACGGTGGCTGTCAGTAGCATCGTGAGTACTACAACGAACGGGACGATTTTTACTGATAGGGCCCCATCAAAAGAATTTGCCACGGGCCCCAGATGGTATAGTTACGCCACTGAGCATCGTGTCAAAGATGTCTTTGATAAAACTTGCAGTAGATTCTGTTCACATGTTCTTCAGGACTGTAGGTACACAAATTCCTTAAATACGATAAGGGTCCCCACCCGACCCCATAGAGTTCGATCTATAACTCGTTGCCATTTGTGGCCTTATGATCTTCGTCTACTTAACACCGATCCATCGAGTTTGGACAAAGTAGATTCGTATCGAAGAGCAGTTAAAGTGTGTGCAAAAGTTCAGTCAACAGCAAGTTTATTTAAAAACTAGCTGTGCCCGCGTGGAAGTCGGTCTGTGTCAGTTTTGCTTTATGACAGTTTCTTGAGGACTTTCCGTGCTGTCCAAATCTTTTGGGATCTTGAATGTTGTGCGAGCCGGTTTGCCACCACGCAGCAACGTAGCAGCGATTATTCAATTAAATTTGTTGATATCTGTACCCCCTCTGACATGACATGAGCTACTAAATTTGGCTAAATCCTTCCTAAGTGGCTCATGTCACAACACATTAATTTCAGCGCCATCTGTTAGTTTATCAATTTTATCATCGATAGTAGTAGCACATGTTTGAAAAAAAGTTTGCATGTAAGTAGCGCCATAAGATTCAGGTGCAAACTTAAGAGGCCTAATTCCTTTTAAAATTTACTTTACATAATATTATTCCTTCAGCCTTTTTCACGTGATGCACGGTCAAATAAACAGACAAACAGATCAACAGACAAAAATTCTAAAAACTGTTGGAACGTGTTCTTGTTATCGATCCCCCGCCAACTTTTTTTCGAATAATTTCCATGTACAGACTTTCAAGCCTCTTCAGCTTTATATTATATATGTATAGATATGTTTGAGACCGAAAACTGATTTTTTAAGGGTAGTGGCCATTCGGAGAAGTGGCGTTCGTGAGAAATGGCCGTAGCTGATCAGGTCTATGTATGTATGAATTTTATATTCGTTACTATGTTATGAAACTAAAACCATGCTACATAAATGTATAATGAGATAATTAAAAGCGGTGAATGAGCTACGTGAGGTTTGTTTATATAGCGTGACTGTTGGTGTTTACTAACAGTTCTGGTGTTTATGAGGGATAGAACTGGGTCAGTCGTTTTTAGGTATTTTGCTTCCTTTGAACAGTTCCTCGGATGCCTTTTCTAGTTTCATTTGCAGATTCGCGTTGGATTAGAAATGTTTATTTTATTCGTGATTCTCTAGGTCTACGTTCCTAATACTCTTTATGTGTCGCCCATTATTCAATTAAATACCTAGGTAATTCCTTAGAATCTAATACCGCTTTTGAAGATTTATTTATTTATTCATTTTTGTTGCCCGAAATAAATATAAGCGTTCAAAAGGCGGACTTAATAACCCTAAGGTATTCTCTACCAGCCAACCTTACATTTCCTTTAAAAGCTTCTCTTTGTTTCTAATCTAAACGTAAATAAGCCAATGGTCTTTATTTTTGTCAAAATTGAAATTTGACGTTTGGATTCCTAAAGATCCCCCCTCAAATTCATTCGGGCGGCAGGAGACTAGACAGACTACTATCGGTCATTGTTATCCGTCTTATATAAGAACATAATATTTAAAGAAACGGGGAAGTAGGTCATCTTACAAAGTTTGATTACAGTGAAACTAAATGAAACCTTTACGTAGTCTCTAACTATGGGCCTTTTTAAGGAAGCTCAGTGTCACTCAGCGAGCTATGGAAAGAGATGCTCGGGATCTCTAGGAAATCGAATCAGAATGAGGAGATTCGTAGACGAACCAATATCATCGACATAGCAAACCGCGTAAGCAAAGCTGAAGTGGCAATGGGCGTGCCACATAGCTCAAAGAACCGATGGCCGTTGGGGCAGAAAGGTTCTCGAGTGGAGACCACATACCAGCAAGTGCAGTGTAGGACGACACGGTTAGAGTTGCAGGGACACGCTGAATGCGGGTTGCTTAATCCGGCCCATGTGGAAGTCTATTGAGGAGGACAATGTCCAACAGTGGACGTCCTATACGGCTGCAATGATGATGATGATGAAATGAAACAACGTGAAAAATCGCCACCAATCATTCAACATACATCTCCTCACATCTCCGTCTCCCAACAGATGCAAGAAGCTGTGTGACGTGTGACAAGGTGCTGGAGGAGTTGGAGAAGATCGACGACGACACGGACACGTTCGGGGTGGACTTCGTCAAGATCAACGACAAGCGGCTCGCCAAGCAGTATGGCATCACGAAATTCCCCGCCCTCACGTACTTCCGTGAGAAGGAACCGATCATTTACGAAGGTGGGTGAATATTCAGCGTTTTTTTCGTCATTCCCATTTCTGCAAATATTGTTAAAATAGATGATTGTTGCAAGTCGATTTTTGAAGCCACTCCCGAGTGTGATTCTAGTTAGATCATAATTAAACCCACTGGCTCTTCCATTGTGGTAATAATCGTGAAAAACGAATGACGCTAGAACCGCGTTGTTAGATCGCTAGTTGATTTACCCAGGTACGTCGTTGTTTTGGCACCCCAAACTTATAACCTGTGGGAAACTCCCAAAAACATGTAATTTGCTGTGCAACCCACGTTGTGGGTTTTGTGGCAGGGCAGGACTAGGCAAGCATTGTGGTATTGCGAAATGTCTCGCTCTCCCTCCTGCTAAAGATAAAATATCATTTGCGAAGGTACTTTAAGGAAGAGGTAGAGTTGCTGTTCCTTCAAGGGTACAATAGGACACGTAATTTCGTCCAAACGATGAACTAACTAAGATAAATAAACAACATCGTTTTAGACGCGTCACATTTAAGTTTAACGTATGTCCGTCCATACCAAACAACCCATATACCGTCCATTTACAATGGAGTGGCCTGCTTGCGTATCTGGGCGATTATTTGAGCGAGCGTTTTAACCACGTTTTAACCATATCATTAATATGTGATACTGAGGTCAATCGGCGGTCAGTCTGTGAATAAAAATAAAAAAAAATGTCCACAAGCAATCACCATCATCTTGATAAGAATTCTAAAAATACGCAACTTCTACAATCCAACAGAAAATGTCGCCTCAGTTCATACGGAGGTCGTCGATATTGCGGACACATTATTAATGACGCGGTTAAAACGCTCAAATAATCACCCGTCTAGTCCTTACCATAATAAAACCACTTAGATATTCATCGAGATAATTTCAGTCCCCTTTGAAGTTTTCCTATGCCATTGAGAAAGAGGAAGCCGTTATATTATAGCTAAGTGAATTTCTAAAAGTAATTCAGATAGAGCGATTTGTAGAAAGACTATGTGAGCGTGCACATGTGTCAATGCGGAAGATACTGGCTATCTGTCCGCTTAGAGACAGATTCTATATTTTCCTTAGAGAATTTCTGTTTTTTTTTGTAATAAAGGAATAACTTTCTTTTAAATTTTGATTCACGTCATGTAATTTTTTTCACTTTTTCATTTCCCTTGCGAACCACAAATACTCTCGCAACCAAAAAGTTTGCAGCCCAACCTTCGTAGCCAGTGATGTGGTAATGCGTAAAAAATCGATGGTATGTGTGTATGTAAATTAGATTTGCATCGTATAAAATAGTAGTGTAATATTGAACTTGCTACAAACACTAAAAAAATAGAACCCACGGAGCGATTTCCCGGTTTTGAAAGTGTTGAAGCTTTCATTTTCAAAAAATCCTTACTTCGTGCCTTGGTGCCCCTCAGTCATCTAAAGAACATGAGTTTTATATATGTGATTAGGGAATGCAAAACGGTAAAATGGAAAATACCGGATCACCGGTGAATTTACAGTAACATACATAGAAAAAAAATACCGTTTTGCATTTCCTATGTGTGACGTTCCTCTCCTTCTCTACTTAAGTCTCTAAAAAGAAAATAAAACAAAAATTAACTAATCAAAAACAAATAATAGACTTTGTGCACATACACATTGCAATATTTCGCGTAGATTGACAGTCATCACATCAATCATAATCACTATCATTAGCCAAAAGCCATCCACTTCTAAAATAGATTGACGTTTTGCACGCATAACTTTTCGATCAACTCATACGATCTACATAGATAAATTAGATATAAGATTAATAGTTAATAAATTCGGCAAAATTTGTAACAGTCCAGAATTATTTCAAAAGAGATATCAAACACGATCGTAAAGAAGAAATTACCATGATGACTAACGAACACGTTACGATAAATAAAAATATGTTTACTTCTGAAGTTTAAAAGAAATATAATATCACAGCGACAAAATTACAAACAGTGAAATAGTCTAAAAATAACGGAGTCCAGTTTTCCAGTGACATTACTTACTCGTAGATTGTTGAGTGCCAAATGTTGTGATTCCTGAGATCATCGTTATTGGTATTCCTCGGAACAACTTGACATTATTTTAATAATAAAAATCATATCAGTAAAATACAATCCCACCAAAAACATTCTGTAAAAAACTAGCCAAGTCTCGATGGAGCTGCTTGTTTATCTCTAAAAAGTAATGAAATCTAGACAAAGTCGTACCAAGTCTAAGGTTCCTTACTGCGATTTCTTTATTATTATAGTTAATGTTGTGTGACTTGGCCGTTGAAGGGTACACAAGGGTACAAAACCAGGTGCTCCATGACACCATTGCACCAATCTGTCCCCAGAACAAGTCAATTTTGTTTACACGTAATGTTATATCTGTTGTAACTAGCTATGTTTGTTAAGCGAGATAATAGCCCATACTGGTATTGGTAATTTGACGCTAGTGTCTCATTTTAGGCTGTTGTTGACAATGCTGACTTCTGCTCTCTTCTTTTTGGAGCGTCAAATCGACCACCGATCTAACATAAAATAGACGTACAGACGGACTTCTATCAATGATTAGAGGTCCGTCTGTACTAGAAATATTTTTTATACTGTTTGTTTCAGGCTCACCTATACATAAGTATTATTGAAATACGCAGCTTTATCAAGCCTACAATTGACTGGTTATTGAATCAACGTTTTCCAAGTGGCAATTTTCCATCGTCAATGGGGAGCGGTTCTGGCGACAGATTGGTGCAATGGTATCATGGAGCACCTGGTTTTGTACCCTTGTGTACCCTTCAACGGCCAAGTCACACAACATTAACTATAATAATAAAGAAATCGCAGTAAGGAACCTTAGACTTGGTACGACTTTGTCTAGATTTCATTACTTTTTAGAGATAAACAAGCAGCTCCATCGAGACTTGGCTAGTTTTTTACAGAATGTTTTTGGTGGGATTTCACTTCTTTTTGTAGAAACGTGGGCATATTGTTTTATAACAACCTGCTAATTCACTTTAGCGAACCTCACGAAATAATAAGCGAAATTAACGAAATGCAAATAATCCCTCCTAATCCCTAGCAAACGTTTCCAAGCGCAGTAGAAGAATTTCGTAAACGACTGTAACGCGGCCGGTTGCCACATCGCCATATAAGGTTATCGGAAAAACAAACGTAGGCGCGTTTTAAAATACAGTCAGCGCCATCTAGCGACGTGTATCACCGCCATTCTTAGTCCAATGCATTATATTTTGACCAAATTTTGAGCGAAATTAATATTTTGGTGTAATTTGTTTTTTTTTAATTTGTGTAATATTCGAGTAGAATAAAGTTAATCGTTCGACTATTTCTTCTTGTAAACTTGTAAGTAATATAAGTATAAAAGCCAGTCTAGTCTTATCCAGAGTTTTCCTTTAATTTTATTTATATGCGTATTAAAAGCAGAAGGGGAGGCATTCGCCCAGCGGGTACGTATTACAATGCCGAAGTTCAAAATACCGAATTTCATAAGACCTATGGACGGAAAGCCGAAAATTAAAATGTCGAATGTTTATTTGACCGAAAGTTTAAAATCCCGAAAGAACGTTTGATCGAAAGGATGAAATACCGAATATTATAATCTCGAAGACTGTAATCCCGAACAATGTAATCCCGAAGACTGTAATCCCGAAGATTATAATCCCGAAGACTATGATCCTGCCTGAAGGTTGTAATCCGGAATATTATTTAAACTCTCGAGAATTATATTTCTGTAGTCTTACAGATTCTAATGTTTATTTTATACAAAGAATATTTACCTAAATTACGTAACCTACTTGCCTACTACTATACTTACTACTTATTTATTAGTGAACTCTTCTGTGGAACCGATCTGCTCCGGCGCTGCGGGATGTGCAGCCCCTCCGCCCTAGCGTAAGAAAGTGCGGGCATCAAGCGAGTCGCAGCGGCTGAGGCTGGTCGCCGAAGGTGACCAAAAAGGCGAGCGTTGACAGCTTCGGTTCCAGACAAGTTCGGTTCGGTTGGCAGTCCATGAATATTTAGTGTCATAATTTCCCACTTTCCCGGACTCTTTCCTTTTCTTAATCGACTTGCCACAGAACCGAAGCTGTCAACCCCGATTCCACGTAGTCTTGTCTGCCCTACCCCTAGATTGATATAAAAGCCCGGAGGCGCGGAGGGAGGGCAGCCCCCGGCCGCCGTAAGAAAGTGCCGCAGCAGCGGCTGAGGCTGGTCGCCGAAGGTGACCAAAAAGCCGAAGCTGCGGAGGCGAGCGTAGGTTTCGAGATTTTGAACTTTCGATTTTCTGAAAATAGGTAATTTGAGCTTCGGTTTATCGAATATCGGCTTTTTGAACTTTCGGTATTTTTATTTTCGGTATTTTGACCATCGGTATTTCAACTGTAGGTATTATGAACTTTCGGGATTGTAATACGTAACCCGCCCAGCTGTGGGACGCTATAGGCTAGATTAAATTAGAAGATGTGTCCCACTACGCTGGATTTTTGCAATGCAGTCGATTTTTTTATGTACCAATAGTAGAAGGGGGCATTACCATATCTCTAATACAGCTGAAACCAGCTGAGAGTTCTTCATCAGATAAATAATAAATAAATAAATATCGGACAACCTCACACAAATCGATCTAGTCCCAAATTAAGCTCTAGAAGGCTTGTGTTATGGGTACTAGACGACGATATACATACTTATATAGATAAATATATACTTACATACATAGAACAACCATGACCCAAGCACAAATATTCGAGTTCATCACACAAATATTTGCCCTGACCGGGACTCGAGCCCGGGACCGCCGGCTCAGTAGGCAGGTGTCTACAAACCGAGCAAAACGCGTCGTCAAAATACTTCAGACCTTGGATTTTTGACATCAAATGAAGCGGCCCACCAAGTTGAATATTAAAATACTTAAACGGGTTTACTCACGTCGTAGAAGTAGAATAACGCTCGACATGTTTCGAATCGGTACGCGATCCATCATCAGGAGAGACGATCAGTCGCGATGGCGGCCAACCGAACACAACAACAAGTTGAATATTTTTTGTAAAGGCGGTAGGTCGATCTCTAATAGTTTGGTTGGGCTCTTGTGTTTTCTAATCAGAGTACTCCAGATCTTCGATTATCCTATTTTTTAGGGTTCCGTACCCAAAGGGTAAAAAGAGAGACCCTATTACTGAGACTTCGCTGTCCGTCCGTCCGTCCGTCCGTCCATCCGTCGTCCGTCCGTCTGTCACCAGGCTGTATATCAAGAACGGTGATAGCTAGACAGTTGAAATTTTCACAGATGATCTATTTCTATTGCCGCTATAACAACAAATACTAAAAATAAAATAAAATAAATATTTAAGGGGGGCTCCCATACAACAAACTTGTTTTATGGTACGGAACCCTTCATGCGCGAGTCGGACTCGCACTTGGCCAATTTTTATAGTTTTCGCTTTATGTGGCCATTAAACCCTAACTCTGTACCAAATTTCAGCTCTCTGAATTCATGGGAAGTACTAGTTCTTTACTGATGATCATGAGTGAGTGAGTGAGTGAGTGAGTGTCATAAATGTGAAACTTTGCTTTCGCTTAACTTCGGAACTAAATGACCTACAGACTTGAAATTTTGGACTTTAAGTATGTGATTATAGCTTACTGGATGACGAAAATTTCTGCGTTCTGGTCTTATCCAGAGGTGCTCAAATAGGGGCCTGAAAATGCGGCGAAATGGTTCCAGTAAAGGATGGTACGGCAGTGTTTGCTTCGCGCTCGACTTGGCGGGGGCACTGCCGTGCCCCCCGATTACATAATAATTAAAATGCATTAAGCTCCACTTAGACTCAAGTCTAAGAGCTATTCGAAATTATGAATTACATGAAAAAACGTAACGAATTATTTGACTTCCATTACTTTTATGATCTCACGAATTACAAATAGGTACCTACAATCCAAATTCTGAATCATGGCAACTGGTCTACTTTCAGTTTTTTAGTCATTTGAATATTAGGCTTATTTTTTATATAACTAATGACACAAAGGTAAATTAGGAAAGAAAAATTGAATGCGATCCACTACAATCTAAGCAGGACTCGAACCTAACAGTCCAGAATTATTAACTCTAATATATGTTTTATAGGAGATCTCATGGACGAAGAAAGCGTCCTGGATTTCCTGACGAGTTTAGAAGCCATGGACCTGCCAGACCGGATAGAGGAGGTAAACCAGAAGATCCTCTCCAAGATCATCGAGGACACGGAATATGTAGCTGTCCTTTTCTGTGAGTATGCGTGTGGGTTACATGGGTTTTCGTCTTCGTCCACTTATCAGCTATCGTGGTAAATGTTTCTCAACTAACATTACGCTCCTGCAGAATTATAGTGATGTGATAGTAACTGAAACTTGGAGTATCAAATTAACGTCAAAAACTACAATTACTTGTAAATAAAACAACGAAGACTACAGTTACTACGAGGTGTACCTCAAGGTGCAATTCTGGGTCCTAATTTTTTTAATGTATTACACTACTACCTCTTGTATTTCATAACGATATGCTGCGGTGTATTATAGCGCAGTTTTGTAAAACTAGATGTGTCATGAAACAATATAATGTTAATTTCATAATGATGTGCTAAGAACAAAAGCTTGAATTAAGTCACAAGTTTTAAATAAAATTGATACTAAGAAAATCACGAGTTAAAATTAATTGCTATAATTTTGTAGGAGCGATTAAATAGTATTTCTCAACTGTAAATTTCTTTAAATTTAGATCTATCGATTCTACAGCGGGAGGGTACGCTATTTTCTCTTTAAGCGTACCGTGGTGTTCTGTAAATTGTACATTGTGCCGTTTTGTTTTGACTGTGTTTTTGACGTAGGTCCTGATCACAAAAGTTGCGGCCCATCGAACAGTAAGTAAGATCTTAGCTGGCGGCATGCTCCTTTAATGTTCGTGTGGCAGTAACTCTTCTCGCTTTGTAGAATAGCATTTGTGTAATCTTATGTTTCAGCAGCGCTTTCGCTTAAGCGAAACTATTGGCAGTAAGAATGGTTGAGGTTAAATTATTGACAAATGAATTCGGGGAATACGAAGCTAATCATATATCTGGCTCGAATACAATAGGGCATGCTGTCACAGCCCGAGTCATTATAGGCAGATAGACTCGGTAATTCATATAGACACCTGTCATTTAATCCAATACTGTTATTCATTTAATAAAATAATGAAATGATGTTTGAGAATATTAGATAATTAAGTCCCTTTTTGGATTTCTATTTCACTACATTTCAAATTAACGAGATGACATGAGCATCATTCTAGAGAAGAGTAGCGTAAATCTCAACATAGAGTACTTATTGAACTTGTTCTCGACGGATTAGTAGCTCTAGTCAAAATTGTCAAAACAATTGAATCAAAGGGAGATGTAGAATCAAAAACGCGTTTGCATTATCGGACCGGTGGCGAGCTATTTCGGCGCTTCTATTTCCGTCGGGAGCCGCCGGGATTGACGGCCCCACCGACCTGTCACGCACGTCGAGACATTCTCTCTCAACGACAACGGAGAAACAACCCATTGTCTCATGAAACACTCGAAACTCACCTAAAACTTCGACGTTTTCTCGAATTTAGAATTGACCTTGACCCAAATTCAGTGATGGAAACGGATGGCATGTCATACGAACATTGTTTACGTTCATCTATTTATACCTTCGAGACCATGCAAGAAATATGGGAGAGGTCGAGATGCACATTTGTGTAATAATACAGTTTAGAACAGAAACAGAAACTGTGGTAACACCCTTGGTCCCCACATGCACTTTATATGTTTAGAGATTAGAATCCGAACCTTATTCTTATTATGTTTTAGATAGTCAAACAGGTCACACTCAACCCCGCTTTATATTTTAGTTATGCGAATCACAAGGCGTCTGATACACAGGCGACATGCACGACACACGCTTCATATGCACACACAATTAAAATACCTAATTTTCAAGTAACACACCACACGATTATGCATTGAGCACTGCATTAATAGCACTGCTTTAGAATCCTCGGAGCATGGAGATCTGCACACAGAAACACATATTAATGAAGCCAATAAAGTTAATGCTGAGGCTAAAGTATCGGTTCGTGATATTTCAGACAAGCCAGAGTGCAAGAAGTGCGCGAAGGCTCTTCAGGAGTTGGAGAACATCGATGATGAAGCCGACCAGCTGGGGATTGGGTTTGTCAAGATCCACGACGAAGAACTTGCCGAAGATTACAGTCTTGGAGAGTTGCCAAGACTGGTGTACTACAGGCATGAAATACCAATTATCTATGAAAGTGAGTCACTAGCTTTTTACGGGTTAGTTACGATTGTTACGAAATTAGACGACCGTTTCATTAAATGCACGTCTGCTGGCATCTATATGCATATCACGATTTGAATTGTTGCATTCCACTGAGTTGTCGTCCGTCGCATTGATGAGTTGCTACCCAATTTTTAATTATTGACATTATCATTTAGGAGTTCTAGTCTGGCCGTCTTGATTATATTTATTACTTCCTGTGTGTTAGAACTTTGCGTTAAATTACGAGTAGAAGTATCATAAATTTAGTTTACAATAAAATATAACATTAAAGCAGCTATTAGGAAGTTGGCAATAGCAGTTAAACGATAATATTATGAACTTTCAAAAACTGCAGGAAAGTAAAATATGATACAAAATTTTAGGTGAGCTGAGCAGGGAGGAAGACGTGCTGGAATGGCTGATCGCCAACAAGTCCACCGGCGACGAAGAAGACGTCATCGAGGACGTGACGGCCAAGACCCTCAACACCCTCATCGGCAACGTGGACAACCTCGTTGTCCTCTTCTGTAAGTATCGCTACCTTTTATCGAATCTGTTGTAAATAGTGCTCCTAAAGGTATCTCCTCTTTTCCCTAAGGTCGATCCCCAATTTTTATTTTAGTATTTTAATAATAGCTTTTTTTTTTTCATGTCACTTACTTTTAAATAAACCCATTCCCTTACTTTATATAAAAGTTATATTTCATAAACGTATGTGCTTGGCTTACAGTTTCATAATGTACAAAGTAATCCAAAATAATCAAGTAACAGCGAGGAGCTAGTCAGTCTTCTAAAAATACAGTTACAAGCGGTTCAAAGCAGAAAATGTGGGTTACTCTTGTAAATGACGTCAAGTAAGAAATTATAGCTTTCACGAAAGTAGGCCGCTACGCTTCAATTGCAACCTTGAACCATTTCATGATGATGGTGATAGGATTACATTTAATTACCATAAACTGTTTAATTTTATAATATCGTCTTTTCTTATCTTTCAGTTTCTTCGTAAGCGTTTTCTAGATAGAGTTAACGTAATTTGTTTATTTGATGCCGGTCAATTTCGTTTCAGTCTAATTTTTTTTTTTATTTCCCTCAATTTGGCAAACATCTCCTACATAAAATTGCACATGTCCAAACCAATTGTTAGTTCAGCTAGCGTTGTCGTTGTTATGAATTTTATTAACTACTGTACCGCTTCGTCCGCGTTTTTTTTACTATATTCGGGTAAAAGGTGTCCTATAACCATCTTTGGATGTCCTGCTATCTTTGCACCAAAATTGGTTAAAGCCTGTCCAGCCCTTTCGACCTGATGAGACGACAAAGACGCTGCTGCGCGCTGTTAATTTGTTTCGTGAAAAATGACCCTTCTCCGTAGAAAACTGATTTTTCATTACAATTTTGATATGTTATATAGTACATTGAATATTTTTCCAGATGACCACGGCGATGAAGAATCAATGACGGTCCTCGGCGAGCTCGAGAACATCGACGACGACTGCGACCGTCACGGCATCCAGTTCGTCAAGATCGACGACATCAAAGCCGCAGAGTCCTTCGGCATCGACGACATCCCTTCCATCGTGTACTTCGAGAAGCAGATCCCCAACGTTTACGACGGTAACAATAACATCACTGCGAGCCAATAGACTTGTTTGCAATAAAACGCTTTGAAAATAAAGAACTGTGTTTACATAGTCTTTATTACCGTTCACGTTTTTACCTGAATATATTGCTACAAACTCAAACAACCTATGTTTGAAAATAACAGTTCCAGTTTTGCTGGAGCGTAGATTTTATAGGTCTTATTCTGAAAGATGTTAAGCACTAAACACTTCTAGATTTATAAACTTCCTTTATTTCTTAGTGATTCATGTTTGTTTCGTAAAGCTGAAACATCACACTATTTATTTTTGGAGAAGATAGACCTAAAGTTTCGATTTTTTAGCTAGATAAGGAGACAGTACTGAAACACAAATTAACGAAAGTGGTTCCGATATTTTCGAGTATTGAATAAATTATAATGGAAATTATGGTAATATTTCCAGGTGACCTTGAGAACGAGGAGGAGATCCTAGAGTGGTTGGTGGGGCAGCTGGAGAAGGACGAGATTGAAGACGTCACCGATGAAATGCTGGACAAGCTCATCAAGGATGGGAAAACCGTTGCCGTGCTATTCTGTAAATTCACAGTATATAGTTTTGAACAAATGCAACATTTAATAAAGTCCGTTACTAAAACAGTTTGAATTTGGATATGATTTTAATTTAGTATCCAGACTGAACGGATTAAACTGACCTGACAATTGCCATTTAATGATATAGTTGAAGTTATATTAAATAGTGAACGACTAGTAATAGTAGTCGAAATGTTGAAAACAAACCATCATAGGAATCTCTCTAAATATACTCACATGCACATACATTCCATCCACGGCTCTTTATACTTAATAAACGTGCTGGATTTATTTTCAATATTCTCGTGGTTTCTATTTTCAGATGACAATAACGATCGCAAGTCTCAGAAAGTATTAACAGAACTGGAGAACATTGATGACGAATGCGACACACTTGGCATTGCATTTGTGAAAATTGACAATGACGAGGAAGCCAAAGAATACGGAATTGAGAAGATCCCGACTCTCTTATACTTCGAGAAGGGCATCCCTACTTATTATGAGGGAAACCTAGAAGAAGAGGAGAAAGTATTGGCTTGGCTCAGGTATCAAGCGGAGAGCGACGAAATTGAAGACATCACAGACGAAATGCTCGATCTGATCATCGAGAAAATGCCCTACGTCGCTGTGCTGTTCTGTAAGTATTTTCTTCATTCTCTTCTCTTGTAGCCTTAGCATTGGCCAGTTTGAATCAATGCCAAACTCCCAAATTACTTCAGCGATGATTAATGTCTTGAATCGTTCTCGACTGTCCTGTGAAGAACTGACATAAAAATGAAATACAGTTCTTCGAATTTATTTCAGACGACAAGGACCAGAAGAAGAGTCAAAAGATCCTTGCTGAGCTTGAGAACATCGATGACGAATGTGACCAGAATGACATTGCCTTCGTCAAGATTGATGATGATAAGGAGGCTAAGGAATACGGTATTGAAACAATCCCAACTATGGTGTTGTTTGAGAAGGGAATTCCCCACATCTACGAAGGCGATCTGATGAAGGAAGATGAATTGTTTGGATGGCTGCTGCATCAGAAACGACACAGTGAAATTCCTGAAGTTACAGATGAGATGATGGACAAGCTTATTGAAAGTACACCGTACTTGGCTGTTATCTTTTGTAAGTATTCGTATACTTCGTAATTACTTATGAGACATAAATCTAATAATAACAAGGTTAAGAAAATTATGAAATTTATTTCATTATTTCAGACGATAAAGAGGACAAACAAGACATCAGGATCCTCAACGAACTTGAAAACATTGATGATGAACTAGAAAAGGAAGGCATTGTAATTGTGCGGATGGACAACGAGAATGAAGCTAAAGAATACGGTATCGACCACCTGCCAACTCTCGTATACTTCGAAGAGAATATCCCCGCCATTTACGAAGGTGATCTGATGAACGAAGATGAGGTCTTGGAGTGGCTCATCGAACAGAAGAACAGCGCTACCATCGAGGAGGTTACTGACGAGATCTTAACTGATCTTATTGAAGAACACGAATACGTAGTCGTATATTTCAGTACGTATCTAGTATCATTTCTAAAATTTCCAAACGTTGCGTTGAGATAAAAACAATCATGTCCTCATAGGAAGATCAATTAATTTGGCTTTCTGAAGTATTTCAGTATTCATGTCACAGAAATTGAATTACTTGCGGTGGTGAGGCATCAAAAATGTATTTCCGAGTATGAGGAAACATATTCGGCTAACAATTTTGTCAACAATATAAAAAAATTGAGCGCTCATTAGATTCGAACTAGGCATAAACCAATATAAACTCCACGGACGCCTTGTCACCTGGTGTCATTCAATTCAATCGTCTTTAAGCTCTTGATATGACATATCACCGGATTTCTCCTTTATCCTAGAAGTAACTCAAAGTAAAAAGGAATGACGTTGATGATCCATATTCATATAGTAATAACATTTAAAGGCAAATAAGCTAATTAATGAACTTTCATTCCAGGCGGCAACTGCGAAGAGGGCGACGAGTGCGACAACATCCTGGACGAGCTGGAGAACATCGACGACGAGCTCGACGAGACCGGCATCATATTCGTCACCACCGAGGACCTCTTGCTCGCCAAGAAGTACGGCATCAAGACCTTCCCTACTCTTGTGTTCTTCAGGAACAAGGACCCTCTCATCTACAAAGGTAAGCTGTAGCAAAATATGCGAATGTTTCTTTTCTTTTACTACTCTATCATATTAATGTATGTTATTTAACTATCATTTGGGTTATAAATTAAGAAACTTTTTTTTAATATCTGTTATATTGTGACTCTTTTCGGATAATTTCTATTGGTAGTAATTATTTAAATTCTTACCCTTATAGGTCACTCAGGGTATACTTTAGTTGATACACGTTACTGAGTCATAGGCATTACATTTTCTGCATTGTTACTTAAATCATGGATTGGCAATTTTAGGTGACATCGAGGACGAGGACGAGGTGCTGTCGTGGCTGACGGACGAGGACACGCTGGAGATCCCCGGCAAGATCGAGGAGGTCAACTCCAAGATGCTTGAGAAGATCCTCGAGGAAAACGACCACGTCGTTGTCTTCTTCTGTAAGTGTTTTCTGTAGCTAATTTAACGCTTATCACCAATCATGATTAGTCAAACCGAGAACACTAAACAAAATACTCAGTAAAAATACTTCATAAATTACTGTAGCTGATCGATTTGAAGTGAACTAAGATTAATGAGATGATGCTCGGCAAACTTTATGGCAGTGGAGAAGAAATTATTTCTTAATTAGTAGAACTTTAAAAATTTGAGATGTGTGGGAATTATCTATTTTTTTCTAACTATTCCAGACAAGGAGGGCGACAAAAAATCTCAGAAAATCCTCAGCGAGCTTGAAAACATCGATGATGAGTGCGAAGAAAAAGACATCGATTTCGTCAAAACATCTGACGAAGGAGTGGAGAAAGAATATGACCTCGCGGAGCTGCCTGCCCTGGCGTTCTACCGCCACAAGTTCAGGACCATCTACGAGGGTGACCTAATGCATGAGGAAGACATCCTGACGTGGGTGTTGGACCTGCACGATTCTCAGCCTGACGTCATCGAGAGTGTGGACAGGAAGACTTTGAAGGATCTGATTACTGATGTGGAGCATCTTGCCGTTTTCTTCTGTAAGTATTTTCAGCTTTCAAATTATTTTTAAGACATAACATACATCGTGTCGTACCATGATAATTTAATATGAGGATATTCCATGGGCATTCAAAAGTTATTAAACTCATTACAATGAATTACGGCGATACTTTGGTTGCTGCTTTTAGAGTAATTGAATACTTCTTTATCATATTGGTATTCTTGTAAAACATCTATTGATTACGTTTAAATTTTTACTTACAGACAGCGAAGATTGTGATACCTGTGATGAAGTGCTCGAGGAGTTAGAAACTATTGATGATGATACCGATAAGCACGGAATTCAGTTCGTCAAGTCGAAGGACTCCAAACTGGCTTCGGATATTGGTATTTTCAGTTTCCCAGCTCTGGTATACTATGAGACCGGCGTTCCAATCATGTACGACGGTAAGTGCTTATGTTGTAACTAAACTTATTAATATGTAAAGTATTTTTTCTGTAATAGGATTTTGTTCATTGACTTTAACTCTATACGTTTTATGATGTCCTTCTACAAATTATTAGATCATTGATTTAGTAATGAAAATAAATATAGTATGAGTGAGAGGTATCATAGCTCTGTCAATGACAAAATAGTCCAAAACTCCGTCTCGACGGATTTATGGAATAGTTTTGGTATATTATGCTTTCCTGTTTAACATCTTACCCTGTTTATAGGTGACTTAAAGAACGAAAAAAAGGTCCTCCAGTGGCTTGTAGATCAAAAAAGTAAGAATCCACATCCATTTATAGATATATAATTAAGGTTAAACTATCTTTGACTTAGAGAAAATCTTTACAAAATATTACGTGCATGACATCATTCTTAAGAAGAAACTTCTGATAATAAAATTGTTATTTCTTTACGCTAAAAATGCTGGATGTTTGAGCTATGTCATTTTGCATGACAGTTACTAATGCCTGCAGGTGAAGATAGCAACCGACATAAAAATAAAGCTAATACTAAATCGAAGGCCAATGCAGATGGTAGTAAAGCCCCGGGGTTTGGCGGAAATGCAGATGTGGATAAGAAAAATACACCGAAAAGGGTAAAACCTGCTGAATGGAAGAATATGGGGACGTTGAAAGTTAGATTCCCTGGAACTGTTGATCCAAAGAGTAAACGAAAGGAAGATGGGAAAGTAAAACCGAAAATAGATGACAATGACGACGATGATGACAATGACGATGATGACGATGATAAGGATGACGATGACGATGATGATGACGATGATGATGATGATGATGATGACGATGATAAGGATGACGATGACGATGACGACGACGATGATGACGACGATGGTACTGACGACGACAATAATGACAACGAGGATGATGATGACGAAGATAAGGATGAGGCTGAAGATCGAAAAAAACTTTTACAAAAAGGGTCAAAATTAAAAGAATTACTGAAATCAAGAAAAAACAAAGAAGCAAAATGGAAAACGGTCGGAAAGTTAAAAATTCGTATTCCTGGAAACAAACAAAGTAAAAATGCTCCAAATGACGATGATGATGACGACGATGACAGTGAAGATGACGATGATAATGACGATGACGATGATAATGACGATGACGACGATGATGACGATGATAACGATGATGATGACGATGACAATGTAAAGAATGAGAACAAGGCCAAAATTACCGTGAAGAGTAAATATTTGAGAAAAAATCCCAGTATTAGTAAAACTGTTCAGGCAAAAAAAAACTTCGTGAAATACGATGATGATGACGACGATGATGACGATGATGATGACGATAATGCTGATAATGACGATGATGCCGAAGACGACGATGACGATGATGACGAAGACGACGATGAGAATGATGACGACGACGACGATGATGACGACGATGATGATGACGACGACGATGATGACGACGACGATGATGACGACGACGATGATGATGCCGACGATGACGATGATAATGATGAAGATGACAAGGTGAACCTAAAACAAAAAAAGCAAGTTAAGAGATCACAGAGTAAAAGTAAATTTCAAGCTAAAAAAAAACGCCGTTTAAATAAAAACGACGATGACGCTGATGACGACGATGACGACGATGACGACGATGACGATGATGACGACGATGATGAAGATGACGATGATGATGACGATGACGATGACGATGACGATGACGATGACGATGACGATGACGATGACGATGACGATGACGATGAGGATGACGATGACGAAGAAGACAATAGTTTTTTCGGTAGAATAAAACGAATGTTCACAGGTAAATGAAGGTTGGCCCCGAGACCCTGCACGGAGGCACGGACGAACCCCACACACATCTGCATGGTCGAGTAACGGAACTCGCATGGGTCCTAGCATAGCATTCCGGCTGTCGCCTGCAGTCATTCGCGCTTACCAATAAATGTTTTCTGAACTCTTATACCTTACTACTAACAATCATCTACTCTAGACATAAAGCGCATAACAAAATGTCCGCGCATTAACTCGCAGTTAACTATTCTAATTAAGGTTTCTACGGGTTATAAACGAGATTTTTACTGACTGCAGGCGATCGCTGTTTCTACATTGGATTGGGGGCGAAACCGGCCGCCCCAAAAATGACTTACGAACCCTACCAGTGCTGTCCCACTAAAGTACAGAGCCCGACCAAAGTAGCCAAAGCCACCCCGACCAAGGTTCCAGCCAGGAAACTCGACAAGGATAGCAAGCAACAGGAAAAGCCCACCAAGGGCTCCAAAGCACTCGCCAAGCCGGAAAAGGGAAAAGGAAAAAAAGGTTCACAAGGGTCTGAAACTAATTGGTGGTGGTAAAATGTAATGTTAGAATATGCTCGTGGTGGTATCCGTCATCTGATACTGCTGCGTGGTGCACGGGCATCAAGCGGACACGAATGTTATACTGTAGTCCTTGCGAATCGGTTTCACCTCTAATTCTTGGTCCAGCCTAACGTTGCATCGGTTGTTGCACATTAACATGCTAGCTTTCAATAACCTCGTGTCCCTTGATTCCTGCAAGCACTTAACAGGGTTGAATGTTGTATTTAACGGAACGCAAATGGACTGTATTTACATCAGCAGACACTTCGAATTCAGTACTAACACCACCAAATGTGAATACGGACAATTCTTGATTGTCATCTTCAAAGTACTGCTTTACTATAAATTCAACATGTGAAGACCAAATATTGGGATGTTTAGTGACTTAACAGATGTATAAATCGTTATTATGATTGTAAATTGATTCCAATATTTTTAAATTAAAGTGAGAGGAAACAACAACTCGACTCGAAGGCATTTCTTTTTGTATTTTGCCGTGTCATCTGAAAGACTTATTGTTGTAAGGATTTCATGTTCATATAGTTTTCTAGTCTTCATGGAATCTCATTATTTTGTAAAAGATTTGATAAACTATTTTACGTACTTTCTAGAGTTTAAAACATAGATTTTATTTTCTACAAATTTAACAAATAACTTGTTTTAATTTTGCACCAATGCATTGCCAAGTGAAGTATATACAGTTCTTATTATTTAAGTCTCGGTTCTTTGATCGGTGCTGGCGTAGAGTACAATATATGGCGATATGTAAGTTGTATTGTTTGATCGAAAATTCGCATGGCTGTTATTTATTGTTTAGTCGGCGCTGGATCAATATTTTTTGTTATAATAAATACATATTTCTATTATAATTAATCTTCTCATTATTCATTAAATTACGAATGATGTCAGCATGGTATTGCTGTAGTATATTCCGAGCATGACGTTTATTGGATGTAAAATGGTGAGTTTTTTAAATATATTTAAAATGGATGTGGGTTCCTCAATTAATTACTTGATTCGTAGGATTTTCAGCATTTGAGTAACGATGGATACATTTTAGGTAATTTACTGGATGAATCTGAGGTCCTAGATTGGATGGTAAAGCAGAAGGAAGATGAAAGTATCGAAGAAATCGAAAGAGAAAAGTTGTTCAAATACATAGAAACAAAGGAATTCTTAGCAGTTGTTTTCTGTAAGTATAAACTATATCTTGAGGTGTTAAGTTATATTAAATAACATGGGTAAAACAAACATGTATGATTGTAGACAAAGAAGAAGATCCAGAAAGTCCACGTGTTCTCAGGCATGTGGAGTTAATTGATGACGAAGCCTCTGAGTACGGCATCAAAATAGTAAAATGCAGCGACCGTCTGATGGCCAAGAAATACGGGTTTCGCAACCCACCGGGTATCACCTATTTCAGAAAGGGCAAGTACATCAACTACGATGGAGATATGGATGACGAAGAAGAGATACTGGACTGGTTAACTAATCCGGAAAACATGGAACTTACCGATCACATAGAAAAAGTCAACCAGAAAATGTTCCAGAAGATACGGCAGACATCTGATTACGTTGCAGTATTCTTTTGTGAGTTATCAGTTTCAACTCGTGAATATTAAATAAACAGTTCATTATAATTTCAATCGTATTGCACATATCACATGTTTTAGACAGTAATGACTGCAAACAGTGCCCCAGAGTGCTACAGGAGATAGAGCATATTGACGACGACGCCGATGGGGCCGGGATCAACTTTGTCAAGATTGATGACAGGCAGATGGCCAAAGAATTTGGAGTTTTTGCCTTACCTGCCGTGTTATTCTTCAAGATGGGATCCAAGGATCCTGTTATTTATGCTGGTAATAAACTATTTGAACAATGAATTTATATATAAAATACCTCTATTATTATTGGTTGACGAAACTATGTAATTATTTACAGGCGATCTTTACGATGAGCAGCAACTATTAAGCTGGTTATTGACTCAAAAGAATCCATCAGGTGACGTTATTGAAGCTTTGGAAGGTCAGGATTTACTTAAATTGATAGAAGAAGAAGGATCCCTGGCAGTGTACTTCTGTAAGTATCAACTTTATGCTTCTAACACACATTATTAACACTGTACAACACGCTAATACACGCAACGCTACATTAAACCTACATGTTTCTGTAATTTAATCTTAAAATTATGAATCTAACTCATGCAGCGAGGAGAAAACCTGGACACCAGGATATTTTACCAGGTACAAAATCGTTGTAATGTCTTATTAAAAAAATAATCGTTGCAATTTTTATTAGGGAACAAAACGTTGTGTGAAATGTGCAATTCAAAGGCAATGAGAAAAGCACTGAAAAAGAAAGAGAAAGAAAAGAAAGGGGACGACGAAGAAGAGGCGGCTGAAGAGGGTACCCACTCCCCTGAACGTCCCTTTGATTAGAAAATCACACTTTGATTTACCTTTTATTCCCTGTATCTAGTTGCATTGTATAAGATAGTCACAGGATTTATTGCATGTGCATGTTTTTACTATTTTAGGCCAGTGCATTTGCTTCTGTGTCATATGTAGATGTATTTTAATAAATCAAGCACCTGTTTGTTTCTACCGTAGCATATTCGTATCCACATTTACATTAGATATAATCCTCTTCGACGAGTTCACAAAACGTAGTCAGAATCCTACATTTAGTGGTAATTATCCTCTCGTGGTTGCATATTTCAAAAAATCATCTTTATGTGCAAATTCAAGAATACAATACCAAGTCCCATGCAATTTTAATTTGCTGACAACCTGTCGTAACAATTTTATTGGTAATAGATGTGCCCTTTTCAGATTCGCTCGACTGCGAGCAATGCGCCGGCATTTTGGAAGAACTGGAGAACATAGATGATGACTGCGACAGACATAGCATTAAGTTCGTGAAAACACAAGACTATTCCATAGCGGAATCATATGGTGTTACTGATTTCCCAGTGCTGGTATATTTTGAGAGCAACGTCCCTAATGTGTATGAAGGTTCTTTAGCAGAGGAAGAAGAAGTGTTGCAATGGTTGATTACACAGAAAACTGAAGACCGTATTGAATTAATAACAAGAGTAATGTTGGAAAATATGGTTGAAGAAACACAGTACTTAGCTGTATACTTTTGTAAGTATTTAATTCCAAAATATCCAAATCGCATATTCCTAGGCTTACACTGTTTTCAACTTGTATCAATTGTATTATTTCATTATTTCAGATAAATTGAATTGTCATATTTGCGACCACATCCTTGAAGGTCTAGAGCAGATAGATGACGAATGCGACGTTTACGGTATTCATATGGTGAAGATTCAGGATCCACAACTAGCCAAACGATATTCTATCAAGACTTTCCCAGCAATGGTTTACTTCAGGTATTTTACGAATAATAGAAATCCGCTAGAAATTATTGCAAACGCTGTTCGGATCTATAATCTCCTTAAGTTTGGAGGGATCCAAAACTCTGAGTTTCATTCATAGTATAAGAAAATCATCCATGTTTTAGGAACGGCAACCCACTGCTCTTTGAAGGTGATCTACAGAATGAAGAATCGATCCTCGAGTGGCTGATTGACGACGATAACCGAGAACTGGCAGATGAAATTGAATCTGTAAACGAGAGAATGTTAGAGAGGCTCCTGTATGAATCACATTTACTGGTCGTCTTTTTCTGTAAGTATTTGTTTATGTCATCTTAGGCATTTCTGTAATTTGAAAACACAAGAATGTATTAATAATTTCGTGTCATTCACAGATGATGATGAAGACTGCCCAGAATGCGAAGATCTTCTTGAATCGCTAGAACAAATTGATGGGGAAGTTGATCAATTTGGCATAGACTTCGTGAAAATAGCAAGTCCTGAAGCAGCCGCTAAGTACAACGTCATCAATATACCTGCTCTAGTGTATTTCCGAAAACAGATACCCATGCTCTATGATGGCGACCTTCATCAAGTGGAGAAAGTCCTCAGCTGGTTAACTTCTCAGGACGTCTTTGAAATCAAAAACGAAATTGAGGAGGTGAACCGCAAAATGTTGGATAAATTGCTAGAGGAAAACGAATTTTTGGCTGTTTATTTCTGTAAGTATTCTAGGCATGCATAAACAGAATTGTATTTTTATTTGACATGGCCGTATCAGGGCTTGTTAGCCCTCACTACCAGTGAGTCAGACTGTGTGGTAGTACAAACCCACTAACGGAAATGTCTCCACGCAACAGAACAGAAGTGATAGATTTGTAAGTTTTCGGTGTTTCTAGAAGGCATGAATAAAGAATGTATTTCTTCAATTGCAGATGAGAAATCGCCAGAAAGTCGAGCAGTATTAGAAAAACTGGAGAATATTGACAGTGAAACAGATAATTTGGACATAACTTTCGTGAAGATGGAAGACCCACGATACGCTCGAAAATGGGGCGTCACGAAATTGCCTGCAATCGTGTACTTTAGGAAGAGATTCCCAAGTATATACAGAGGTGAGAAATCAAGAAAATCTGATACCATGTTCAGGTAATTTTGCTATTGGAGAATTTCAACATGTCTGTGTGTTTATAGGTGACGTCATGAACGAAGAAGAAGTGCTCGACTGGCTTCGAAAGAATCGGTTTAGGCAACCGGAGCTCAACATATTCATGTACGCTCTGATAGCACTGTCGATAGCGTTCGTGATGTACACGGCGTTCCTGCTGCAGTGCTTCAAGCCTGCGCCACCAGCGGCGGCCCCGCACCCGAAGCAGGCGTGAGAGAAGAAACTACACTTCTATTATGATTGTGACTTATCCGCCTTCTTCTGGCCTGGATTTCTTACCATAACTTTGACCTTTCGATTCATTGATCCGACAAAACATCTTCCATTGGGCGTCGGTTGACAATGAATCCGATAAAATTAGACAATTACAAGTTTTTGGGATCAAACATTTTCTTTGATAGACATTTTAGAAGAGACTACGAATAAGTAGCATTCGCTTTGAACGAGCAACACTGGATTGACAATAGGCTAAGTTTTTTATGAGTACTTTGGTTTTGAAATCTTTATCGACACTTTACTAATAATGACAACATTCGTGTAAGTTTTTCTTTATCTCTAGCATTTTAAAATTATACTGTTATCTTCCTTAAGACTGTTTGTAATCTTCTCGGTAGCATTACCTGTATGGATCTTAGTGTGAGATGAACCGTTTTCCAATGTATCTGTTTCGATAGACTGTATTGATCCTGTTTTGTTATCTAAGGCCTTCTTATTTTCGTTGATTCTATGATAAGTTTGCGTTTGAGTTTTTTGGAGCTCTTCTACAATGTCACTACTTCTAGTTTCATTCGTCACGTTATTTGTTGCTTCGACGACAGTTTATTTTATTTATTTTTTTGTTTCCGTGACATTGCTTTTGAGCTCAGTGACTGCCTAATAGGCGGGGTCTTGCCACCAGCATGGTACTACAATACTTGAAGTAAGTAACGTTTTCCTAAGTAATCCCGTAATACTCTTCACTTAGCCCCTAATCTGTCCCTCAATCTTTGATTTTGTGCGCAGCTATAGCAACAGTCGTTTTTTCTACTACTTAATCTTTTATTTCTGGTATATCATCTGTTAACTTTCCCAGTAGCAAAGAATCTCTCATCAATGATCTAGCAATGTTCGTAATCAATTCAGTACTTAGTATGATTAAGTTTGAAAGTATAGTAGTAGCATGCCCGATATTCTCTGTATCATTCCCGCTGTATTATATGTATAATTATAATGATACCGTCATTAAAGGAACGATAAGGGAAGCATTAAGCAGTTACGATACGTTATGCTCAAAAGAGTCTGCGCGGAAAGACGCGCGCGTTCGTTAATAATATTGTATATAAAATGTACATAATATAAATAAAAATAGTAAAACTTGGATATTTGTTTCTGTTCCCCCTTTTTGATAAATTTGATAACTGACAATTAATTATTACAATCAATGATTAAATTTCAAATAGGGTTGTTTCCTGACCAATCCAATCAGCTTTTCATGAAATGTCAAAACACTGAAAAGTATAGGATAAAAAAAAACAGAACATAGGTAAGTATGATTTGTACGTTCAAATTGCTTTCTTTAACTGGTTTCAGCTTATTTTTGACCCCGACGAAAAAAAGAGGGAGGGCTGTTATAAGTTGAACACTGTGTGTCTGTCTGTGGCATCGTAGCTCCAAACGGTTTGACCAATTTCAGTGCGGTTTTTTTATCGATAGACTCGAGATGGTTCTTAGCATTTTTGGGGGAATGTGCCGTGTATATTTTTTGATTCATTTAATGTTTTGACTTCAGGAAACTAACTTTTAGCACCTTTAATCAATTAAACTTTCTGGTAAATAAACGTTAAAATACTACAAAACAGATTGAGTTATGAAGTAAATGCACCATACGGCCTGTGTTCTGTTTCTGTAAAGAGTAAGTGTGGAATTAAAAAATATCAAACAAGAAATTTTGTAACAATTTTAGAAAATTATATTTGTACCTTACATTTCACTTGTAATACCTACATATTTTATGGGTACCTATAAATTACCCCAAACAACCTCTCGTTTGAAAATATGGTATAAAATGTGATACTTAGATTAACAATAATTTTTGATAGCTTCGAACATGGGCAGGCAATTTACAACGTATGGTACCATCTGAGGAACTTAAATAGGTAAGTATAACTATTATAATTCTATCAGTCTATAACATTACATAAAGTATATTTAACACCGTTGAGCTACTCTTAACATATGTGATGGTTGTAATTATTATAATCAAGTTTCAATTATAATTATCTAACACTTTAGAATAAATTTGGTCCGATTACTCGATAGGTTTTTTTCTTTCATTTGATCCGATGTCCTTAGGACCCAAAACTGTATTATGTTAACGAGTTGTAATATTATTCCTATCTACGTAATAACCAAGTGTGTCTGCTCGGGATTCTTGAGATACTTGTGTTTGTGAGCTTCGAACAGGTCCACAAGCCTCTGCGTGAACTCTGCGTGGACAGCATCCACCTCTGCGTCGGTTGGGTCCATGTTCTTGCGAACTTCCATTGGAGTACCGACTGAAATCAAACAATTACATATAAAAAACAAGAAACCCTCCATTTCTAAAAAAAAAACCAACGTCAGATAATGGCGATGTTGCTGCTGTAGTGGTGATCGCGTTGGTGGTGTTTGTGGTGGCGGTGGTGATGGTTGCAGTGCTGGTGGTGGTCATAACCATTGTGTGGCCATGACCACCACAAACACCACCACCACTTCCACAACAACTATCACCATTATCACCATTACCACCACTATCATCACCACCATCACCACTACCACTGCAACCATCATCATTATCCTACATATCAACATCCTACTTAAAATATATGAGCCAAAAGTAGTACAGTTTGTATGGTTAACTGTTAATTGTAATGTCCGTTAAAATATGTAGCGGATTAACGGAATTTCATTTGTTTAACGGATTATCTGAGTTATCTTTTGGATTAACTGTGCCCACCTATAAATCTTACTTATCAATTTTACTTGATCAAAAATTCACTCCACACTCTTTCATGATTAGCTGATGATCATGACGAAATGGTTGTAAAAGGTGCACTAATTATGGTAGACATCCTTAAAATATTAAGGGACAATCTTACACAAATCGACCTAGTCTCAAACTAAGCAAAGCTTGTACTATGTGTACTAGACGACAATATACATAATAACATATAAATACATATATAGATAACATCCATGATCCAGAAACAAATATTCGAGTTCATCACACAAATATTTACCCCGGCCGGGATTCGAACCCAGCACCGAATGCTCAGTAGGCATGTGCACTGAAAACTGCGCCAGCCGCGTCGTCATTGCCTTGATATTGATATGACGCAGCAGATGACTCACCGACAGTGTTGACCGGCGCCCGCAGAGGCACGACCCCGAAGTTGTACTGGAACACCCCCCGGCCGATGGGGAACATCGGCGAGATGCCGGTCCACGCGCGAAACGTCTCCTGGAAGCGCCGCAGGAGACTCTCCTGGGGGTTGTTCAGCGGACGGAACACGTCTGGCTCGCCGAACGAGAATACTGGCACTAGGGGCGCGCTGGAATAAAAAATGTGGATCGGCTAATTTGTCTGTCTGCTACATTTTTACGAAGAAATGAAGTGAAGGGAACTGAGGGAATATAGCATATAACACGTATTAAATTTAATGTCTACCGACTTCAAAAAGGAGGATATTCTCAATTTGACTGTGTTTTCTTTTTATATGTAGGTATCTTACGCAATCATTTCATTATCTCAGCCATAGGACGTCCACTGCTGAACATAGGCCTTCCCTTTGGACTTCCATATATACCGGTTGGAAGCGACCTGCATCCAGCGCCTTCCGGCGACCTTTATAGGGTAGGCAATCATTTAGTCAGTTATAAATCGATTTTGTATATCCTTTTTTTTTGTAAGTAGATCATACTTCAAAGGTGGTCCCATATAAATATTATCAAAATGGATTTAGAGCCTTTTGAGAATACATACCCATTCAGCTCATTGAAGTCGGTTATTATTTGTGAACAAGTTATAATTATTGTTGAATTTTGGACAAAGGGTCTAAATTTTTACAACAATTAGGCCTAATTTCAAGTTGTTTACCTACTTCTACTGGTCCCCGAGTATACAATTTTCAAGGACTGCTACTTTTTCTGCTTATCTTAAATGTCAGAACGGAATACAAAGCAGGATAAGTACCCAAGTTCGCTGATTAGTGATTAGTCACAACACAGACGTGGACTGGAGTTTGGCTTTATTGTCTTTACATGTCTGAGAGTACGTGATTCAACAAAAACAAAGACATTATACTTATTTACGCTTCATTGTCGACATTTGATCTTAAATGATCAATCAGATTACAGAATGACGAGGAAAAACAATGTTAGCAAAACATAAACAACGCAGTTTGTCAGCTAATAACTTGAATGAACTACACAGCAGATAATGTACTTAGTTCATTTAAAGGTCGTTCATTCAGATAAACCGGCTTACTCGGTATTAGTAATCGCTTATTACTAAAGTCAATGATACAACAAACCCGTTTAGGATGTATTCACGACATATATAATTATTGTTCTTCTCAAACATGCAATGAAATGTCTCCATAACGTGCGTTATAATTATAACAGGCTTTGAGGTATCACGTTTTGGGCGGAACAGCTCGAGAGAACTATAAAATAGACCCTTAGATATAAATAGGCTACGCAATGGTCTCTCTCTTCTCTCTCTTCTTCGTCATGTCCAGCAGATGCAGCAGAAGTTTAAAATCAATAACATATTCTTACCCGGATGTCATCGCAATACGGATGAATCCCTTCCTCCTGCTGAGGATCACGCTGTACTCCCCAGGATGGGAGTCCAGAGCTTCAGCCGCCCCTCCGACGATCAGGGCCACGCAGTTGCCCTTGTTCTTCTTCGTATCCAACAGATGCAGGAGACTTTCTCTAGACGACGTGCAAGCACCCAACGCGAGAATCAAATCCCTGAAGAATGGCACCTAGAAGGAGAATAATACAGAGTGAATTTAATAGGTAGGTATGGGTTTCTACGGGAGTAAACCCTGATAAAAATCTTAATAGCGTGATGCAGGATCGCCATTTGTTTTGTATGGACGCGCGGCGCCATGCCTATCTGTCGCCATCTGTTGGTCATGATTTCCATTGTCCTCTCATCACGCTGCAGTGGTTGGACAAATTTTAATCAAATTTGATACAGGGATAGCTGGACATTCAAAGATGATTATAGCTGATACTTTTTACAAGTTGGGGGCGCCTCCTAGCACATAATAAGTGACGAATAACGTAGATATCCACCAGATTCATGGTCTTCGTAGCAAGCGTAGCCAAGTCTAATCGCACTCGCAGCTTATTTATTCGAAAGTGGATAATTTAAATGAGTTAAATACGGATTTAGATTCGATTGTTGTAGCCAAGGCAGTGACCTGCGACCTTGAGGACTGCAACCGCTTTTTGCAACAACCTAATCAAAACCTTAAAATCCTGACCCAAAACATTAGAAGCATTTCTTGTAATTTTCCGGGTTTACTTGCCATGCTATCGAGATCTATTATAGAATGGGATGTCATTGTCTTAACCGAATGCTGGCTACCCTCTTGCTCCCAATTACCTATATTGGACAACTATAATGCCTTTCATACCTCAAATAACAGAACTCAAAATGAGGGTGTGGTAGTTTATTGCAAGAAAAGTATAGTAGCTACTATGGAAGAGCCCAAGCTAATAGATGCAAACTGTGTAGTTTTAACAATCAATATTGACACTATAATAATTTCTATATACCGTCCACCTAGCCAAAAAAATATATCAAACTTTATGGAATCACTTAATTCACTCCTCATCAGCTACTCTAAACTCAAAAACATTATTATTGCAGGAGATATAAACATTGATATATCTGAAAACATTTCTGACTCACAAGCCTCTACGTACTTAAACTTAGTGGCTATGCACGGCATTCTATCTGCTCATAACTTACCTACCCATGGCAAAACTTGTTTAGACCACATCATGCTCAAAACGAGACAAACTGCTTGTTGTTGCGTAGTTAACTCCTCATTGACTGACCATAACTGTGTGGTCTTGTTTCTGGGACAAAACTCATGCAACAACCAACCAAAACCCCAACTCAGACGCATAGATAAGGAAAAACTGGAAGTAGATATGCACAATTTAGACTTTGAACCAATATTAAACATGACTGACGCCAATGAGGCTGCTTCTTCACTTGTGAAATCCTTATCCACAGTAATTGAAAATAACACTAAAACAATTATAATTCCTAATCGTAAGCGCATAAAAAAACCGTGGATTACACCGGGCCTCCTTAAATGTATGAGAAATAGGGATAATCTTCACATAAAACTTAAAAATAATACGAATGATGAAATTCTCAAAACGACCTACAAAAGATACAGAAACT
Source organism: Apotomis betuletana (assembly GCA_932273695.1). Lineage (NCBI taxonomy): Eukaryota > Metazoa > Arthropoda > Insecta > Lepidoptera > Tortricidae > Apotomis > Apotomis betuletana. The sequence goes on from OW026306.1 coordinate 24,869,631, forward strand.
TTTGCAATTCCGTACTCAAAAAGGTCAAAAGGGAATATGAAAAAACATTAATACAGAGCGCAGGGTCTAATCACAAAAAACTGTGGGAAGTAGTTAAAGATATTACATTTACTTCAAAACCAAAGCAAATCGCAACTGAACTTATATCGACTTCAAATGCCCTAAATTCGGTAAATTCAATAAATACCTTTTTCGCAAATATAGGTAAGTCGCTCGCAGAAAAACTTGCAAATCAAGCTGGAACTGTATCAACCCCATCCATAGCGCAAGTGTTTCCCTCATCCATGGTCATGCTCCCAACTGACTCTGGCGAAATTGAAATCCTCATCCGAAACCTTAAGTCAGACTGTGCCGTGGGGACCGACCGGATTTCAAGTGACTTTATTAAACAATTTCAAGGCATTCTGATTCCAGCAATCACACACATCTGCAATCTGGCCCTATCGTCTGGAGTGTTTCCGAATGTTTTCAAGGTATCGGAAGTAATACCAGTTCATAAGAGTGGAGACAGACGCTGCGTTAACAACTACAGACCAATCTCTATTCTTCCTACCTTATCAAAGATACTAGAGCGCATTATAAATCAGAGATTGGTCAACTACCTAGAAAGGCATGAAGTTCTCTCCTCTTCCCAGTTTGGCTTCCGCTCAGGAAAGTCGACCTCTGATGCCGTAAATGAACTTACTGATCTCTTAGTCACCAAGCTTGATAAAAAGCAAAGGGCACTGGCAATATTCCTCGATCTTGCCAAGGCCTTTGACACAGTGTCTATCCCCATTCTAATTTCCAAGTTGGAAAGTTATGGCATTAGAGGTCTTCAACTCAGACTCATTGAGGACTACCTCTCTCATCGAACTCAACGGGTTAGGATCGGAAATCTTGTAAGCGATGAGTTAGAAGTCACTTACGGAGTCCCCCAGGGCAGTATCCTCGGACCAACCCTTTTTCTGGCATACATAAATGATTTATGCCAGATACAACTTCCTAAAGGGAAAGTAGTTACGTTTGCAGACGATACTGCCCTTGTGTTTCATGGAGAGTCGTGGGAAGAAGTATACGCAAATGCTCAAAACGGTTTTAATAAAGTAACCAACTGGCTCAACAGTAATCTTCTAACCCTAAATGTGGATAAAACCAAATACATTTCTTTCTCACTTAAAACTGATAAAAACCTAAATGATTCACTTCATTCCCTTACTGCGCACACCTGTCCTAGCCCCTATCAATCCAGCTGCCACTGTAGTATGCTTGAAAGGACTTCCCAAATAAAATATCTAGGTATCATACTTGACCACAGGCTCAATTTCCAACCCCACATTGAGCTCCTCACTAAACGTACACGTAAGCTCATTTACATCTTTAAAAATCTCCGCCATGTAGCTGACACAAAGGTTATTAAGACAGTATATTATGCTTTAGTGCAGTCAATATTATCTTACTGTATATCCACTTGGGGAGGAGCTCACAAAACACACCTACTTAAATTAGAACGAGCCCAAAGGTCAATAATCAAAGTAAGTTCATTCCTACCTTTCATCTTTCCAACAACCGACCTCTATAAAAAATTTAAAGTACTGACTGTCCGTCAACTTTTCTTACTACAAATCATACAAAGAAGACACTCTTTGCTATCGTATGACCCGGATAATATGTCAAGTAAACGTCGGAAGGACCAAGTCTGTCCTTCCATCAAGCTCAATACTAAATTTTCTCACAGATTTTTTTGCTTTCTAGGTAGCTTCCTGTATAATAAGGCAAATAGTGCACTTACCATTTACCCACTCACTAAAACTTCCTGTAAAAAAGTCGTCACCGATTGGCTCTTGAGTTTGGACTATCAAAATACTGAAAAACTTTTGACTCCAATCTCATAATTTCCCTCGATTATTCCGCGTGTATCAAAACCACTATCGCACTCACCAACAGCTCACACACTCTTACACACACACACACACACACACACACACACACACACACACACTCACTCACTTACTCACCCACTCACTGACACACACACACATATACACACACATACATACATATTACGCAAGCTAACTTTTGCAACTTCTTTTGCATGTAAAAATGTACTTCTTTTTCTTTTATTCTTAGATTTATTCCTTCCGTTTTCTTAGTGCAATTCCTACCATACTATTTTGTAATTTTCATTGAATTGTTAATTTTTCTCTAGTCTTGTGGTTATAGACATCCGAGGAATGGAGACCTGGTGACCTGACACACAGGTTTCCCCTAGTTCAGGCACCAGTCTCCACCACGCAAGTCAGATTACAGAGACCTATATGTTATTTTCTAATTGTTTGTGCTCATGTACTTTGTGGTGGTGAAAATAAATGCTTTTATTATTTTTTATTATTAAGGACAAGGACCTATACATATCTATAGATTTTAGCTTTACTGAAAGTAATTAGAAAAATACCAGAAAATGTCCTCCCAAAGTGATCATATTACAGCTCATGCCAGGGAAGATCTTGTAGAAGTCCAATGCGTTTGTGGCGAAGGCTCCGAAGGCGCCGGCGCAGACCACGCCGTGAGGGAAGCAGGCGAACAGATAGTTTCTAGAAGGATCCAGGTCGGCCGTCTTCACGAGCTTCAGCGGGAAGTAGTCGCGGTAGAACCGCCACCAGGACCAGTTTCTGACCCATTCGAACCTGAAACGATACACGTATAGCATGAGAATAGTTTCGAGCATTTAAATTTTCAAGTATATATTGATTTTTAAACCAACACGATTTTCACACATTATTATAACAAAACAGGATTTAATCGCGTTTAAAAAACGTCGTTGCAATTAAATAAACCACAAATAAAGTAACCACTTTTTTAACGCATTTCAAATATGTATTCAATTTTCATTTCATAAACAAAAGAGACTATCAGTATGGTACGGTACGTGATGCTTACCTACGGTAAGCATACTAAATTCCAGAGGAATTTTCTCCCGCAAACGCTCAGGCTATGGAATGAGGTCCCTGCCGAGGTTTTCCCGGGGGACTGCAGTATGAAGTTCTTCAAAAGAGGGAGTGTACAGATTTTTAAAGGGTCGGTAATATTGCGTGCGATTCCTCTGGAGTTGGAAGCGTCGATAGGCTTTCGTAACCGCTGACCATCAGCCGGGCCTTACTATTGTGTACCTCCTCTGTAGTATAAAGATAAATAATATTCGGGCTGATTTGGGATGAAACCTACCTCCGCCCGCCTTTAGCTGGCGTATCAATGTCTCTGAGCATCCACACGGCATAGCCAATCGCCAGCCACCAATACTGGGAGTACAGCAGCTTGATGAATAAATATATGCTGAAGGCTTCTCCGACGAGGACCAGGCTTATCCAGCCGATGGCGCCCAGGGTCTGCAGCCGCCGAGCTAGCGGCAAGTTGCGCGGTGCCCATTCTACGCCTAGCGCGTCTGATAAGCTCCTGGAATTAGTAAAACATAATGTTTTAGGATCCTTCAATCGTATAAGTAGGTACTTTAGTGCTCGTTTCGGCGGGAAGAAAGGGACCTAATGTCCTCTTTATAGGATCTGATGTCAGATGCACCAGCTAGTTAAATTTTAGTTAAGGGCCAGGGTGAGCGTGGACTCCACAGGGAGCTTAGTAAGCGCCTGTAGTGGGATGGCACAATTTTTTCATAACTTATGTTCATTTTCGCCCATCAGTCCATCACATCACTGTAGTGGTAACCTATTTGCTATTTTTGGAGAAAATCGGACTAAGCACGTTGTTAATAGGTTTTTAAAGTACCTAAGTACTTAACCTAGTTTTAGCTACGTATAATTAAGGATTGAACTTACGGTGTATAATGCTTGTCTTTCGGATTCCTTGACATTTCGTTGTTTTTATCTTACAGACACAGAAACCAGGAGGTAGGTAAGTAATATTTAATTAATTAAAATTGAGAAATGAAACTTTGAAAATCTGTTCTGATTTTGATTCTGGTGTTGGTTGCTTACATTTTGAGAATTTTGGGATATTTTAGGAGTAGGTAATCACATTTTCAATTTTGTTGGGGCTAAATACTGAAGAAAATCGCGTTGGTCGAGCGTCGGTTTGCATTTTGAAATATATTTAAAGAGAGATAATAGGATTCCATGAAGTAAAGAGCTAAAATAAAATTAAAACATATTTATTCATACTTTTGTTAAGAAGGTTGAACTTTACCTACTTAAACGTCATATATGTAGGTATACAAATAAAGAAACATTAAGTTGTTATAATAATTATGCATACTTATACTATGTATAGAATAAAGTCTAATGTCCATCGCTCATGTAGGTATAACATAATGTCTAATATACACTTCCGTTTTATTGTCCTTTGTAGAATCTAAATACCACAGAGGCACATTTGTTTACAAACATTCTCTTAATATAAATGTGACGTACGATTTTATCCTTATTTCACAGATCTTACTTCGGGGCAACCGATAGAGTTAATGGCACTAATGGCACTGGTAATTATATAGAAGTTATTGGCCGTATAAGTAACTTGGACTAGGTTTGTTAATTATTTTTTATTAGTTTTTATCATTAAAATTTTTGAGCCTCTTTACGCGAGCTGTGTCTGAGGCAGCCAGCCGTGAATATTCTAGATTCCACACACATGGCATGGCACTATAGATAAACGCACGAACATTAAAATCTGTACTTACATATATGTTGTGCCAATATAAAAAAGTATCGGTTAGAAGGGGCCAATGACTACAAGACACGACATCGCATTAGCATTGTGGTTAGCTAAAAAAATAAAATTGAAAGCAAAACGTACCAGAAACCATCTTTAATATGTTCCCAAATTTCACCAAAATCCATTTTCGCAAATTCTTTCAAATTCTTGAAACACAACAGTTCCAACCCAAATTAGGCAACAGGATGCCTGATAATATAATGCAAGTATACCTATATGATTATTGCTGTTATCAGTCAATAACAGATGTCAGGTTTACATTGCCTTGATATACTATCAGAGCTACTATCAGAGAAATTGGTCTAAGCGTGAGTCGTCGTAATACCTTGGAGACAGAGAGGATATATCGGAGTAATCAGTAACGTTGGGTAATCTGGGTACCCTTAGTAGATATAAGTATATATACTTAAGTAAGAAGGTAAGCTAGTATTAGATTAGATACTGTTTTGTTCCCGCCCTGGACTACGGGTAACAGGGGGCCCATCAACCTGTGTAACCAGCAAAACGTAAATTCCCGGGCGAGTACAAAAACGGGTCGCGATTACGCGCCTCTTAAACTTAATTCTAACTTATATCTAAAGCACTAACCTTCCCAATGGAGCCGATCTAGCCCAATTCCAGCAAAGGTGAGTAAGTGTAGGGTGTGTTATGGTGTGTGTGAATGTGTTTGCTGGGCGCCGAAGAATCCTCGCGGCTACCGTATCGCCAGCTCCGTCAAAACCACAATTTTCACGTCCAATATTATCGAGGGGCCTTATGCCGAACAAATCACTCGAGTTCAACAAATATACGCAAAATAAGCGGACACACATGTGTCTTTCCAAAACGCTTCAAATTCCAAATCTCTCAAAATCACATGTGCACAACTGCAAGTTAAAATTCAAGTGACAGAACGACCTCTAAGATCTTAGTGTCAAAAGTGACAGCTCGGGTGCGTTCAGTTTTATGCAAAGTAATGTCGGTTGGGACCGAACAATCACCCGCCTCGGAACAGCTCTAAGCTGGTCCGCTATACAAGAGGAAGGCGCGATAGCGTTGCTACCGCTCGCTTGAGAACCGAATCCCCCACCATGACCTCAGCAAACCGAGGGGTCCCGTCCTTGCCGGGATACAAGTTAACAATTCGCCCCCGGCGCCAACGCAGTGGCGGTAGGTTGGAATCCTTAACCAACACGAGGTCTCCAACACTGGGGGGATTGGTTTTGTCAGTCCACTTGAGGCGCTGCTGCAAAACATGCAAATACTCTAATGACCATCTGGTCCAAAAATTCTGAGCCATTTGTTGCAGCATTTGATAGCGCGACAAACGATTGGAAGTTATTTCCCTGAGGGGGTGCTCCGGCAGGGCTACAAGTGGCTGACCAATCAAGAAATGGCCTGGAGTCAACGTTTCCAGGTCATTTGGATCAGAGCTGAGCGGGCACAACGGACGGGAATTGAGGACTGCCTCAATTCTACAAAACAACGTCGCCAGCTCTTCAAAAGTCAAAATAGTTTGACCTATGACTCTATACATATGAGTCTTAGCTTGCTTTACAAGAGCTTCAAAAATACCTCCCCAATGGGGGCATCCCGGAGGGTCAAACGTCCAGGTGACACCCCGACGGGAGAGGTTTGTACCAATGTCAATTCTATTTTCAAACAAAAATTTCACAACATCTTGTAAATAACGGTCGGCACCTTTATAATTGGTTCCGCAATCTGACCGGATCAGAGACGGGAGTCCCCTACGGGCTACAAACCTATCTAGGGCCGCAATAAAGGCCTCCGTCGAAAGATCAGCAACTAATTCAAGATGAGCGGCTTTGGTGGACAGACAGACGAAAACGCACAAATACGCTTTTACACTCTTCGCATTTCGGAGTCGCGACGTTTTAACCAAGAAAGGGCCGGCAAAATCCGTCCCTACCCTCTCAAATGGCCTAGCCGGGGTGACCCTGTCAGGTGGCAAATCACCCATCTGAGGCTGCATCGTGGCTGCCTTGAGCCTATAGCAAGGCAAGCACCGGAACACGATGCTCCGTACAACGCGTCTGCTGTTCAGTATCCAAAATTCTCGCTGCAGAATGCCCAGGAGCGCATTGCAGCTAGCATGAGAATTCTTAAGGTGGCGATCATTCACCAACAATTCCACCAAGTGCCCTTTCTTAGGCAACAGTATGGTGTGGCGCGCCGAATAAGGCAAGTTAGCATTGCGAAGCCGTCCTCCAACCCGGAGTATTCCAGACTCGTCAATGAACGGGTTGAGACGCGCTATCGCTCGTCTAAGTTTGGGGCGACCCTTCCGCAGGGTTTCCAATACGTCCCCCAAGTGTTCCTCCTGCACAACCCGAATCCAGTGATGTAGGGCTGCTTTCCGCTCTTCAAAAGCGAGAACACTGGTGTGTAGCCGATTGTCAGGGTGGCGACAATTGTGAATAAATCGCTTTACCCAGGCGGTCACTCCGACCAGCTTGTCGAGAGAACTATATCGCGCTAGCAACCAAGCAGGGTCCGTCCCTGGAGCGGTCTCGACAAGGTGGATCTTCAATCCCGACGATGGGGTTCCAATGACACAACTGGCCGGCCAGCGTGACTCCATCTCCAATAGCCATTCTGGCTTCCACCACAGTGGGTGGGCAACAAGCTCAGTGGCGTTACAACCCCTAGACGCCACGTCCGATGGGTTCAATTCACCTGGCACGTGTCTCCAAACCAAAGCAGTCTCAGAGTTCTGTATCTGCGAGACACGGTTGGCCACAAAAACCTCCAATGTGTGGACCGACGACTTCAGCCAACACAAGACAATTTGGCTGTCAGTCCATGCATAGGCACTCTCCTCAAGGTTCACGGTGTCCTTCAAGGTCGAGGCTACATGATTCAACAATCGCACAAGAAGAGCTGCACCCGACAATTCCAGCTTCGGGATCGTCAAACGAGTCCGAAGCGGGGCCACCTTGCTCTTTCCCATTACCAAGTGCACGTCGACCGCTCCGGCGGAGCTGACCGTTCGCAAATACACGGCAGCCGCATATCCTCGCTCAGAGGCGTCGCAAAACCCATGAAGTGTTGCTCTGTATTTCCCTGCGGGAAGCAACTTACGCGGCAGTTCGACCTGGTTTATCTCCGGGAGCGTAGAAAAGTAGGTTTCCCAATCGCTCAGCAAATCTCCGGAAAGCGCATCATCCCAACCCATCGGGGCTGCCCACAGGCGCTGCATAAACGCTTTGGCCTTGAAGATGACGGGCGAGATCCATCCATTTGGATCGTAAGTCCTGGCCACCGTAGACAGAACAAGCCGCTTTGTCCAGACCTTCGGGGTATCCAATTCCACCCGATAGGTAAACACATCTTGGACTGGTCGATACTGAACGCCAAGAACCGACAACATGTGCGGATTATCAACATTCTCGAAGAGGTGTGGATCCTGCTGGTGGTCATCTGGGAGTCCGGCCAAAACCTCTGGTGAGTTGGACAACCATTTCCGCAACTCATAGCCACCAGTCCGCAAGAGTGCAATCAATTCATCGCGGATGACCAATGCTTCTTCGACGCTATTGGCCCCGGTGCACACGTCGTCCACAAACAAGTCCTTCTCCAAAATGGCGGACGCTCGAGGGAACCTCAGTCTCTCTCTGTTCGCCAATTCCAACAATGTACGAATAGAAATGTACGGGCTACTCTTCAGACCGTACGTAACCGTATTCAGTTCATAGACCAACATCGGTTCATCTGGGCTCTCACGCCACAAGATCAGCTGATACCGACGGTCATCAGGGTGGATGACGATCTGCCGAAACATCATCCGGATGTCGGTCACAAACACAACCTGATGCTTCCTGAAATTAGTGAGAATATCGGTTATGTCCTTGTGCAGCTTAGGACCTGCATGCAAACATTGGTTCAAGGACACTCCAGTCGAGGTGGCGGCAGAGCCATCAAATACCACTCGAATCTTGGACACCGGTGACTTCAATACCGCATGGTGGGGAAGAAAATAATGCTCCACCGTACTCCAATCCATGCGTGACACCGTCATGTGTCCCAACTGCTCGTACTCCCTCATGAAGTCCACATACTTCTGCCGGAAGAGCGCATCCCTCTTCATACGGCGCTCCATCGAAACCAGCCGCTTCTCAGCCAACGCGCGAGAGGCACCAAGGGGTGGTCGATGAGTAAGTAGGGGGAGTCGAGTTATGAACCGACCAGAGCGGAGGCGGCCAGTGTTGTTCTGGTAAAACAATTCGCACTCCTCTTGCTCAGGACTCATCCGCGGCGCGGTAGGCGGTTCTTCAATTTCCCAGAAGCGTTGCACCGCGTCTGAGAGAGCAGTTCCAACCAAACAGCTCTCCTCGGCAGGAGGCGTGGAAACTGCTAATACTGGACCCATTACAGCATATCCGAACTTGGTGTCCCATGCCACAAGTCCACCAGGCTGTAGTATCCGTTTGCCGGTCAGCAATATGCCCCCTAGGACGTCTGCACCCAGCAGCACGTCAACCGGACCAGGGGTGTCAAAGCCAGCATCCGCCAAATTCAAACCAACTGTCAAGTTCCGGATCTCTGGTGGCAGCTTGACCGGGGGGTGCCCCCCCACCACCTCCTCCAAAACCAATGCGGGAGCTGTAATCCTCGCATGGGAGGTGGGACTCGGGCCAAAGGTGAACGTGACCTGTCCTACCAGGTTTGACACTGATGTGTTGCCGACCCCCCGGACACCGTCCGGGTGAGGTCTCAAGACCAAGCCCATCCGTTGCATCAACCGTTTGGATACAATACAGCCCTGTGCGCCCGTATCCAGTAGGGCGCGCACACGAACTGATCCTCCGCCAGGACCCCACACACAAACCGAGGCCGTGGGCAACAACACGGTCTCGAGGGGTGTGGCGGTGGTCGATGCATGGGCGGCGTACCCCTAGCAGGGATACCGCGTGGCGTCCTGCTCCGCGTGGGAGGGCCGCTCGAACCGGTCGAGCGGATCCCAGTCAGGCTGGTACGCGCGTCGCACTGGTTGCGCCATCTGCGGCGCCCGGTACCCTCGTCTCCGGCCTGCGAACGCGGGAGGTCGCGATTCCAGGCGCGGTCGCTCGGCCAGCGGCGGCGACATCCGTGGCGCCGACCGAGGAGGGGGTGGGCGCGGCCACCCGCCCGTGGGAGCCCGCCGTGAGGGCGCGGGTGAGCGCGCGACCGCAGCATAATTCTGTGAATGCGGGGGGGTTGAATTCTCCCCGCCTTCCCCATCTTCCAAATACCCCTGGTCGGCCGGGTGCCGACTCCGGACAGGGGTGCTGCGTGAACCCTGGGCAGCGGGAGGCTTGGAGGTCCCATTGCGGTTCATGCACAAAATGTGGTGGTGCTTCCCACCACATGACCGGCACTCCTGGGGTTGGGCACAGTCCCGAACAAAATGTGGGTCCAAACACACGAAACACCACTTCCTTTGCTTTGCAATGTTCCGGCGACCCTCGACCCTCTGGGCAAGAAACGTCGAACAGACAGGCACCCGATGGCCTGGTTTCTTGCAGTACAAGCAGGGGTCAGGTTCCACCGTGCCAACATTGTATTGACTGGGCCTCGCTGGTCGAGGTATCAATTTTCCCCAGTTTCCCCTTTGAGCAACAATTCCCATCTGGCCCCCTGAGGGCACAGCTGGTCTCGAGGTTGAAGGTAAACTCGAAGTATCAGCACGGCGACACTCCGTTTCCAAAAATGCCACTATGTCACTAAAGGCCGGTAAGTGCTGGGCGGTGTCTCCTCCATACTGGTTCTCAAATCTCGCCCGGACATCAGCAGGTAGCCGGTTCAACAAAAAACTCAGTAACATATAGGACCATTGGTCCACAGGCAAGCCAAGTTTCCCCAAAGCTTTGGTCGCTGTCAAAACAGGATTCAGCATTTTTATTCTGATGTCTGATACCTGGGCGATCCGGGGAATATTCCAAATTTTTGCCATCATGGCATCCGCAAGCCTTCGCACATTCTCGTATCTGTTTCTTAACAGTGTGCGCGCGGTTTCATAATTTTCATCGGTGACCGACAAGTGTGCCACCAGGTCACGTGGTTCACCTTTCAAAGCTGTCATCAGCTGCGCCAATTTCAAAGAGTCCGTTAGGTCCTTTCGGGCGTGTACCAAACTATCGAACAGGTCAATAAAACTGGTCCATTGGTCCAGGTTTCCGTCAAACGGTGGGATGCTTATCGCAGGAAGTCGTGCTGCCAATTCTGGAGTGGGTCTAATTGCAGAATTTCCCTCATTCCGGACCCCGGTGGTCCGAATTCTCAATATCTCCTTTGCACGCTGAACGATTTTATCTGCCAGCTCAATGCATTGGTCATAATCTCGTTCCACTTCAGCTGCCTCGCGTAGAACATGCTGTGCCATCTCGGGCCCAGAGCCTTCAATTTTACCGAGATAGCTTTCAAAGCTATGTCGCGCCCTATCAACGCGGTCCCTAATCTGTTCGAACCTGTCTAACAATGCGTCAGTTCGGTCTTCTCTGTCCACCAGAGCAGCCCCAGAAGTAAACCAACGTAACTCCGCGCGAATTGCTGTCTTAAATACCGCTGCCATATTGAATTCAAACAAAACACAAAGTGAAATTCTCAAACAAATCAATAAATTAATTAATTAAAATTAATTATGTAGAATTTCTTACCCAATAACAATATTAATTCAATATAGTCACACTGGCGGTTTACCAATTATAAAAATGCCAACAAATTATAACATTTAATATCAAAGTCCAAAGGTCAATTTCTAAAGTGCTCCTAATAATATTTCCAAATAATTCAATGTTTCAACTTGACATGCAATATCAACAAAATATGATACTTGTTTTAACTCCAAAAACACTATAAAACTATAATGAGTTGAGTTTATTCTAATAATTTACTTTCTTATAATCATACAAAGAAAATGTCTACCAACCCCCAAATTTATAACAAGTTGAAACTTTCCTAAATTTGAGCACTAAACTAGTATTATCTACATAAAACAACTCTCGTGTTGTTGATAATAAGCAAATTGACCTTATTCAAATCAAAAACATGTAAATTTAACCACTTTTTGTCAAAACTTTAACCTCAAAACATGTGAATTCTAACCAAAAAAATTTACCCAAATTTTATCAAAAGTGGATCAAATCAAAACAACCACGCTCTGCTACCAAAAATGTTTTGTTCCCGCCCTGGACTACGGGTAACAGGGGGCCCATCAACCTGTGTAACCAGCAAAACGTAAATTCCCGGGCGAGTACAAAAACGGGTCGCGATTACGCGCCTCTTAAACTTAATTCTAACTTATATCTAAAGCACTAACCTTCCCAATGGAGCCGATCTAGCCCAATTCCAGCAAAGGTGAGTAAGTGTAGGGTGTGTTATGGTGTGTGTGAATGTGTTTGCTGGGCGCCGAAGAATCCTCGCGGCTACCGTATCGCCAGCTCCGTCAAAACCACAATTTTCACGTCCAATATTATCGAGGGGCCTTATGCCGAACAAATCACTCGAGTTCAACAAATATACGCAAAATAAGCGGACACACATGTGTCTTTCCAAAACGCTTCAAATTCCAAATCTCTCAAAATCACATGTGCACAACTGCAAGTTAAAATTCAAGTGACAGAACGACCTCTAAGATCTTAGTGTCAAAAGTGACAGCTCGGGTGCGTTCAGTTTTATGCAAAGTAATGTCGGTTGGGACCGAACAGATACATTCATGTTAAAATTACCATTTAATCCTTATAAAAACTGTGCCTTGTGCAGAGGCAAACATGAGCTACCATCAAAGTGTCAAACATAAACAGACGGAAAAAGCTAATATAACGTGACGTGTTTTTGTTTTTAACTATTTTAACTGTTGTAACAGGTAGATCTTTTTTAGGATTCCGTAGTCAACTAGGAACCCTTATAGTTTCGCCATGTCCGTTCTGTCCGTCTGTCTCTCCGTCCGCGGCTTAGCTCCGTGATCATAAGTACCTAATAGAAAGCTGAATTTTGGTATGAGCATGTGTATGTATCACGCCGACAAAACAGTAAAATAAAAACTAAAAAAAAACTTTTCGGTTAATAGGATAGGACCGCACACGCTCTTGACCGGTTTTATTTTTAATTAATAAATAGGGAGGAGGTAATTAATAAGTAAGTATATTAGTTAGTAACTTAAACTTAAATACCTACAGGCATTTTGCGGTTTCTACTGTGGCTTCCAAAAAAACCAATAATATTGTCAATAACAACAATATTGTCAATATTTTGAATTGGCCCATTCCATGACCTTTGTAAGTAATGAATTTGTAGCTGCCATTTTTCACAAGTAAAATGACCTAACACCCACCTTTGCATGCTGTTAATTCACGCTCAGTGCTAGTCTCTGAACAGTGGACTACGTCTCGCATTACAGACAATTAAGGACGTGACGTGGAAAGATCTGGAATTAACCCACTTAGATACGAGCTGGACATATCTCTGAAGATAATAAAACTAATATGTGTGTACATCAAAATAAAACAGGTATTTGTTTTGCAGGTATATCTATTTATACGGACAATGCTACAAAAGGGCTAGCTGATAGTGCCCCGGGGCCCCCAAGATCCTAGGGTTCCTGTCCAAGATTATATAGGGCCCCGAGATGCTAGGGTCCCTGTCCAAGATTATATAGGGCCCCGAGATGCTAAGGTCCCTGTCCAAGGTTATAATAGGGCCCCGAGATCCTAGGGTCCCTGTCAAAGATTATTTAGGGCCCCAAGATCCTATAGTGTCCCTGTCCCAAGGTTATATAAGGCCCCGAGATGCTAGAGTCCCTGTCCAAGATTATATAGGGCCCCGAGATGCTAGGGTCCCTGTCCAAGATTATAAATATGGCCCGTTTAGAAGCCCCATTATAAGTTTAAAATGGGTAGGTATCTGTGTCTACGGTGGCATCTTACTTGCTCCTAAACGGATGTTTCTGCTCCGTTTGAATTGTTTTTGATTCATTTCCTTTCTTTGACTGGCGATTTGATCGAGAGCGCGAGCGTTTATAATAGGCGTGTAGATTTTTTTTTTGATGATGTCTATCGATTCTATTTGTTATTGGGATCAAATGTCTATATGGGACTAACTACACTTAGATTGCTCTAAAAGTCAAAACTAACCGTCAAAGTTGAACATTCCTACGGAGCGCTAAAACCGCTCCATACAAATGGCCACCTAATCGTGACGTCATTTTCTGGGTTGGGTTACCAACATTTGTATGGAGACAATAAGTAATTTGCCATTTTCACCGTGAAAAAGTGCGTTTAAGTTCATGGTTGTGATACAATATTGTTTAGGTACCTACTTATTAAATTACTTATGAGGATTCTGAAAACAATTTCAATTTTTTTTCGGTAAAAAAAAACCATAAAATTTGCGTACATTTGAAGGCATTTTTTTTCTTGTTCCATGACATATAACGCTTTTTTCCTGAAATAATGTCCCGTCTGCATAGAAAACTATTTCTCAATACAAAATTTAATAGTATTGATAACAACACTCAATTAAGACCACAAGATCACCACCAAAATTGGTTTCACCTGTTTAATCGCTGCGATGCCTCATGAACACTTAACATCCCTCGTGTGTTTACCAGTTAAAAAGAAAACTAAATAAACTTACGTACTTGATAACAGTAGTAACCATTTCCAACCACGTGAATCACTGACAGTAAACACTACGCACACAAGCGGTCGACGCGGAGACACGAGGTTTACTAACGAACTGAACCAATAATGACCGTATCGCCGCTCTGAAGGACTTCTGAACTAGTTTTTTTTTAAATTCAGAAATGTCTATTACCAAGGAAAATAAATAGTGCTATTACCTACAATAAGATCGGTCTGTCCGGCGCGGTGTACGATAGATACTAGTGCAAAATCGTTTATGTAGGTAAGGTTACTTGCATAAACAATCGAAACGTCTAGTTGAATCTCTTTTGTTTTTTATTTTAAACGAAACGAAAGTCTCATACGGCGACTTTTTTAGCGATTCAGTAGCGCGGTCGCTGGTCATATGCCCTCATACACGTAAACACGACTGCTACCTCCCTATGAGATGGTAAAATCAATGTTTGGTAAATATGGTCAAGCTACGAGTCAGCATAAACTTGTATTTGTGATAATCAACACGGTTTACTTAACGGTAGTCAAAGGCATGATAGTTACCTAAAATTTAAGAACCAAAATGTGATTAATTAGGGATAGGGTACGTTGTACTAAGTTTGCAAGCGAATGTATTTTAAAACTACCCTCTCAAAAATTTTACTCTGATGAATCTGCATTGTTGTATTCATGGACCGAGCATATACTAGCGTATAAAAGCTCCTTGGTTGTATTGTATTAAAATTGTCTAGATCAAAGAATCTAGGTCTAGAGGTCAGTGCAGCGATGAAATCGTTGTCTGATTTTTTATTATTTGTTATTAACTTAGGTACATTATTTATTATTAACTTCCGACGAAAAAAACAGGGGTATCATAACTTAAACGTGTATGTGCGTCTATCTGCGCTCCCCGCGCATGGACCGATTTGAGTGCATTAGGGTTCCGTTTACACAACACAAATGCGTACCTCGATCAGCAAAAACGGAAAGCTTATAGGATCCTTTTTGTGCTTCTGTTTCTGTTTAACTACTGCCTGACCTATGTCGATCTATGGGAACAACAGTTTTCCAACGGCAAAGTAGTTCGTCGTATACCTGTATAGGTAAACTGAAAGATAAACTGTATAGTTTATCTTTTCGTTAGAGCAATATGCAGTGCTTTCATAGTTTGGACAGAACCCTCGGTGCGCGAATCCGACCTGTACCTGACCGACATTATTAAATCGAAATTCCTGTCTGTCGAGCTGGTTCTCAGCTATGATTGGTGGAATATCTTAGATGAATGCTTCGTTTCCGTTGTCCGAAATTCAATGCTTTCGTTAGAACTTGATGACAGAAACTCGAGCAATATGGAAGCTACGAACTTATTTACTTATGTATCTGGCCAGTCGTTTCTAACATCTTGATTGTATTAATAAATGAGATGTTCACTGCTGGTATATACCCTGACGTGCTTAAGAGTACTAGGGTATGTCCTGTCTACAAGGGGAAGGGCGATAGGACAGATGTAAACAACTACAGGCCCATAACCATAGTACCGACTATCTCTAAAATAGTTGAATCGTTGTTGTCATCTAGCTTAATGACACACCTAGAGGCGAACGACCTGTTAACACCAAATCAGTTTGCATATCGGCGGAACATGTCTACGACCACTGCAGCGCACAAGATCTTTGATTGTATCCTTACAGGTCTTGATGACAGACACAAGATGGCCGGCATTATGTGCGACTTATCGAAAGCTTTTGATATAATAAGTCACAAACTGCTTTTGAACAAATTGCGTCATTATGGTGTAGGGGACCCAGCCCATCGGTTGTTTACGTCATTTTTGTCGGGCCGTAGACAAGTGGTAAAACTGTCCACAAATGGCGAAAAATTCGAGTCTGACGTTGGCCATATCACATCAGGAATCCCCCAAGGATCAGCCCTGGGAAATACGTTGTTTCTGACCTTCGTTAACGATCTCCCGTCCGCCATAACAACTGGTTTGTCCGTGCTGTTCGCAGATGACACGACGGTCATAGTTAGTGCGCGAACGTACGAGCAGCTCGGCGATGGCATAAGCGAGGTGTGTAGACAGTTACAACGGTGGTTTTCCGCAAATGGGTTGCTCCTAAATGTAACAAAATCCAACATAATGATTTTTTCGGGACGGCATATCTCATTGCCTCCTTGTTTATCTGATCTCCCGATGCCGTTATGCAACGAAACCAGGTTTCTAGGTTTTATGTTAGACTCCAATCTTAACTGGAAGTGCCATGTCGATTCGCTGTGCGACAGACTGAGTGGTGCGGCTTTTGCGTTGCGGAAACTAAAACCCCTAATATCGGAAGTTTCATTAAGATCGGTTTATTTTGCTCACTTCCACTCCTTAATGTCATATGGTATACTCCTTTGGGGAAACTCTACGGATGCCAATCGAGTATTTATCATACAGAAGCGAGCATTACGTACTCTTGCCGGTGTGCAACCACGGCATCCATGCAGGGACCTTTTCGTAACGCATCGAATTATGACGCACTACTCAGTATATATGTTCGAAGTGTTGTTGTTCGTAAGAAACAATTTGCCAATGTTTAAGCGTGTCGAGGTTTGTGGTAAGCAAATTCGATCGACGGGGAGACTTCGAACCGTCCCGCGACGAATGGCACTTGCAGGTAAGAACCCGCGAGTCATCGGTCCGACCTACTATGAACGCCTACCCGCCGATCTTCGGAATGAACCATCCGACATGGTATTCAAGTGTAAATTGAGAAACCTTTTATTGGAAAATCCTTTGTACTCAGTTAAAGATTATCTTGACATATTTAGATAAAATGTTTTGTATTTTAGTGTAGGCGACGATCCTTTGTGGTGAATGTTGACATTTAATTTGTATATTTAGTGAATTTATTGACATATTTATTCGACATTATTTAAATTGTTAAATTATTTGAAATTTTTGACATTGTTTTTTCTTAATTATCTAATGAATTATGACTTGCTGAATTTGTTTAATCTGTTTATTATGTTGACGATCACCGTGTAGATTCGTGTAAATTGACTATGTGTAATTTATAATGTATCCCTATATGTGTGAAATAAATATAATCTAATCTAATCTAATCCCTTGAAGCTGTGAAAAAATCAAACTTCTAAGCCAACGCAATCAAAAGATACAGCCGTTTATGCCGCAAATTTTCGACACTTGCAAGGGAATCAAAACCTACAGGGTGCTTCCCGTGAACTCAGAATCTTGAAATTTGGTACGAAGCAACGTCTTATAGCATAGATAAAGGAATAATTACGAAAACCATAATTTTTTTTTTTAATACCTAACTTTGCACCTAATTTATATGGGGCGCTATACATACCAGGTGCAAACTTAAGTTAACCACGCAAATTTTCGACACTTGCAAGGGAATCAAAACCTACAGGGTGCTTCCCGTGAACTCAGAATCTTGAAATTTGGTACGAAGCAACGTCTTATAGCATAGATAAAGGAATAATTACGAAAACCATATTTTTTTTTTTATAATACCTAACTTTGCACCTAATTTATATGGGGCGCTATACATACCAGGTGCAAACTTAACTTAACCACTTAGGGATGGAAAGTGTTTGTACGGAACCCTCGGTGCGCGAGTCCGACTCGCACTTGGCCGGTTTTTTTGTTTTCTTTTTACACCGGATATTGAAACGTACCTAATCGAAAAAAACCAGTCAAATATCCTGGCTACGGCAGCGCGCCGTCAAGTGGTATATACAACCGTATTACCGTAAAACATAATATGATATAAGATATTATCTTAGACCCTCCTCTCAAATCATAAACGTAGAGTATGCAACCCGACAATTGATATTGTGCGTGATGATGATGATGATGATGAGGGTAGATTCTCGCGTGTGTTCCGCCCTGGCCGGACCCCGGAGACTGATTAGGTTATAATCGCAGTAATAATATGTACCAATTATGTACCAGGTCGTAAATTGTATGTACCTCCGTAGTATCCACCGCTTTAAGATATGATGTCGATAACAGATTTATGCACCTATCGTGTACCTTCCAAATAAACCTTTTTTTTGTAAAATGTGGCTTCACAAATTATTATAATCATTAAATTAATTTTTTTGCGTATAAGTGCCTGTGACAAACTAATAGCAATAAATGCGCACACTAGTGAGACGCCATATACGTTGCTATTATATTCTTATAAGCGCTTGTACGCAAAAAGTTCAATGTATGATTATAATAGTTTGTTAAGCCATTTTTTTACAAAAAAGGTTTATTTGGAAGGTACATGGTACATTAATTTGTTGTAGACATCATATCTTAAAGCGGTGGATATCAGCGGCTCCTGGCGGGGTCCGACTGCTGAGTGTACTCTGCAACCTTTAATGACTAATATCTTCAAAACTACGGAGGTACATACAATTTACGACCTGGTACATAATTGGTACATATTTTTACTGCAATTATTAGGCCAGGGAGGAGCACACGATTCTCGCCTCCGCCGGTGACGCCGCGCGGACAGGCATTTCTGCATTAAAAGCATGGGAAACCCGTCCACAATTCTCCAGGAAAATGGTAAAAGACATACACAAACACCTTCGTTCCGTTTCGTCCGTTCGTGGGTAAAAATACAATTAAAGAAGCAAAAGCCGCAACACTTTTTTAGTGCAAATATAGAAAATTGGACGGTAACGTGTATGTGCTAAAACAACAGTCACTTAGTGAAAGAGAATTTTCTTGTGTAAGTGATGCACTCAATTATGAATTTATGACATAGGATATAGGTATGTGCAGTTTCCGAGAATTTCCGGAACAGTTTTGTACGGGAAATCTTCTCGAGTTCTCGCTCCATACAATTCCTAGGACTAAGTTTCCAGAAACTTCCCAGGACGTTCCTGAGGTTATGGCAACTTC
Organism: Apotomis betuletana; assembly: GCA_932273695.1. Lineage (NCBI taxonomy): Eukaryota > Metazoa > Arthropoda > Insecta > Lepidoptera > Tortricidae > Apotomis > Apotomis betuletana. The sequence continues at coordinate 24,888,834 of OW026306.1, forward strand.
CCGCAGTTTACACGTTGGTTGACTAAAGTTTACGACTGCCGTGATTTTTAAAAGCTTTTATTTAACTTGCAATGTACGTATGTATGTAAGTATATGTTTGTCCGGGTGGAATCTTGCAACTAAATTTTGAAGCAGATATCGTCAACCGATTGAGCGGAAATTTTGCATACTTACTTAACTTTGATGACAATACAATAATATAATATGGTACCATGGGGCTGATCTGATGATGGAGCCGGAAGGTGGCCATAGGAACTCTATAATAGAAAAAGCAATCCTACCGAGTTTGGCCTCTTTAGAATCGTCTCAGTGAGCATTTGGATATCTAAAGAAAAGTACAGTCTGCTATAAACGCTTGTCACTAAAAATGTTTTTTTTGACAGAAACTTATTTAAAAGGCAGTTCCTGAATACAATGTTCACGTAAAAGACTGTCTTTCAATAAATGACACATAAAAGGTACACACATAAAACAAAACACATCTAATCGTAACTATTTATTGGCGCCCATTTTGAAATCACTATCGATAATCTCGCGGAACTTCTTGATCCTGAGCTCGGCGTCCTTGATGTCGTCCTTTAAGTCCTTGTGCAGCTCGCTGTACGCGCGGAGGGACTGGCTGGTCTCCGTGAAGATGTTCTGCAGGATCTGCAGGTGGAGGATCCTGGGAATTGACAACATTTCATATTTATAACAGGTGGAAATTAATATAGAGATCGACAGGGCTTTAAGTCGTGTACCTTAATAAAAAATCTTTGAATTTATTCTTCTGTATTAAAATAAATATAAGAAAATACATCAAATAACTACAATCTAAGACAATACGGGCTGAATAGGGTTGTTGTCTAAACCAAAGAGCGAAAAAATGTATTTTTTTTAATTTGACGTTGACAGGTGACAGATGCATACCGAGTTTGATTAAGTTTTTTTTTAATAAGAAAACCGACTAAAGTAACCGTTCCATTAAGTTCTGGTTTCTGTGTTGCCACATTTTAAAATGAGTATGTTTTTATAAATTAATAATAAAGTAAATAATCATCTCAGAAAATAAATAAAAACAGAGATTACTTCATTATTTAAGCAGAATTCAGAAAAGTAATAAAATTATAGTCTTAAAAATATGAAATGTTGTCAATTTACATTACAGACGGTTTATTTATTTAAACATTCCTCCTCCTCCTAGCCTTTGTCCCATTTTTTGAGAATGAATTCTCAATCGGGGTCGGCTACCTAAATCCCAAGATGTGGCGTAGGCACTAGTTTTTACGCAAGCGACTGCCATCTGACCTTCCAACCCAGAGGGGAAACTAGGCCTTATTGGGCTTAGGTGGTTTCCTCACGATGTTTTCCTTCACCGAAAAGCGAGTGGTAAATATCAAATGACATTCCGTACATAAGTTCCGAAAAACTCATTGGTACGGGCCGGGTTCGAACCCGCGACCTCCGGATTGAAAGTCGCATGCCCTAACCACTAGGCTACCACCGCTTCCGCTTTATTTATTTAAACATTATTGCACAATTTTTACATTTATAAATATTGACCCAGAGGTCAATTATGAAAGAAAAATGTAATGTGATACACTGCAATGTAACCAGGACTCGAACCTGCGACCCTACGTTTCCGGCGTAGTGCTCTACCAACTGAGTTATCACATCGTTACGTCATTATTTATTTATTTTATTTATTTAATCTTTATTGCACAAAAGAAAGAACTTATCGTACAAAAAGGCGGACTTAATGCCATATGGCATTCTCTACCAGTCAACCATTGGGCTAAGCAGATAATTTGTGGGCGGTGCAACTAAATTAAAACAATTTCAAAAGATATATACTTAGATAAATACATATTCCTATAGGATATACACACAATATAAATATATATATATATATACATATAAATAAATACAGATGAACAAAGTAATCAGATAAGCTATGAGTTCACATTTCTGCCAACAAATAGATGACATAAAGCTTTTTTGAAAGCAAACTTGTTCGGGACTTGCTTGATTTTGAGGGGAAGGCGGTTCCAAAGGCGAGACACTTGGACGGTAAAGGATTTGGACATAAAACTAGTTCGGTGATATGGGATTGAGAGAGATAAATTGCCAGAAGAGCGAAATTGACGGTTAAGAGTTACACCATAATAGTGAAAGAAGTTTCTAAGATATTCGGGAGAGTTCGGGTCCTTGAGAATAGAATAAAGAGTGCAAAGCATGCGAATTTCACGTCGTTGACGGATAGGAAACCAGCCAAGCTGAGAACGGTAAGAAGACACGTGGTCATACTTACGTAAACAGAAGATAAAGCGAATGCAATTGTTTAGTAGTCTCTCCAATTTATTCAGAAGCTCCTCGGTTAAGTCCGGATAACACACATCACCGTAGTCAATAATAGGTAAAATGTCATTCACACCAATTCTTTGATTCCATAATTCTACGCTACTGGAGCGCCCTCATCATGTGTTTAAAATGCTTATGCGCATTAGTGTGATAGAGTACTACGCCGGAAACGTAGGGTCGCGGGTTCGAGTCCTGCTTACATTGCAGTGTATCACGTTACATTTTTCTTTCATAATTTACCTTTGTGTCAATATTTATAAAAGTAAAAATGTGGTATTTCCACATTAACACTTTCGCTACCAGGAACCCGCCTGGTAGGCACTCGTAATCATTGCTCAGATGCCGGTCAAGCTCGCCTACGTATTTTTGCTACCCACCTAGCGGGCTCTCGGTTTCTGGGGTAGGGTTAAATTATATATCTGGTTGCGAAAGTGTTAAAACAGAATCCATAAAAGATTCTATTAAAAAATGTTTATTGCAATGATTGCATTGCACAATACAAAAATGAAATGGCGGAACTTAATGCCTTTATAGATTTTCTACCAGTCAACCACTGGGTTAAACAGAATGTAGTCGGTTAGTCAGGATCAAAGGTTACAGACAAAGTAATTGCATGTACTGACAGTCTTTTAATTTTTACAATTTTATTATACTCGATAGGTGAAATATTGTGAACTTACTTAGATTTGAGCTCCAAGCTCCTGGTCTTGAAGGTGAGGAGCTCAGTGGAGGAGTCGCTGAACTTGGTGGCGTCGTGCAGCCGGTGGTTCAGCCACTCCATCATCAGCTCCACCTGCAATGGTGAACACAATATATATTGAAGGTGCCCGGAACTCCATTCGCGTATTTTTTTCTAGACTGTAGTCAGGTAAAAAACTGGCCATGTGCGAGTTGAACTCGCGCACGAAGGGTTCCGTACAATCCAATAAAACAACGGTTAAAAAAAACACGTTTATTGTAAGGGAACCCCACATGTTTTTTTTTTATTTAATCTATTTTTAGCATTTCAACTGTCAACTATTCATGAAATATAGCCTGGTGACAGACAGGTTGATAGATGGACAGTGGAATCTTAGTAATAGGGTCCCGTTTTTACCCATTGGGTACGGAACCCCAAAAAGTATCCTAATATCATTTTTGTATGTAGCTATCCCTTTGCCAACAAAATTGGTTCAAAATTGGTTCATACCCGTCTCCATAATAAAACAGACTATCAATACAATTTTAGAGTTATATAATAGCATAGCATAGATTCTTAATGAAAAATGGTAATTGAATCTAAATGAAAATGGAAAAATTACATTGCTTTATTGGTCTCAGACACCTGATAATGCCTATGTCCAGCAGTGGACAAGAATAGGCTGATGATGATGATGATGACCTGATAAAAATGGTATACCTTCTCAGTCTCCTGGTCCTGCAATGTGTTCAGCTTCTCCTCCAAACTCTCCTGCATCTCCTGGATGTGCTGTTTCCGGGCATCCTTGCCGGCGAGCGTGGTGCGCTTCAACTGATCCAGCTCTGCGATGTACGCCGGCAGCTTGCCTTGGATCTTGCCTGCTATTGCTTGCATCAGCTCTGATTGCTCGTCATAGCTGAGCTCTTTGTTTGTTTGGTTCATGAGACCTGAAATAAGTAAACATATTTTTGAGGATCTAAAGAAAGTAAGGACCGGGTCACATTTAAATTTACAGGTTTACTGGTAGAGAAAGCCCTATTGTATTCATTCTGTCTATTGTACAATAAAGATTGAATAAATAGAATGGTAGTTATACATACAATGTACTGATAGTACTGATACCATCTCATATATAAGTATTTTCTCCTATTGTAAAGAAGTTTTTCTGTTTATTTGAGTTGTGCTTTATTGAAAATCTGAAAACCATTGACGTCCTAAAAACTGTCCTCGATATCAGTAGTCACATTTAATCAATTTAGGGAATACTCAAAGGCATGTCTTGGAAGGTTACTTTATCTTTAAAGTCTTGGTCCAATTCTCATTAATCCGGTCCAGACTAGTGGATTGCCTATATTCGAAATCTGCAATGGCATTTTTTCCATTTAATTTTAATTATATGGCTGGCATGACAGTATGACACAATATGCTCTTTTGCTCTTAGTTTTTTTTTTATTTCATTGGCCTAATCCTAATTGCCAGGCTCAACTTACCCAGTAAAGTTGATGTACTTTCATCTACTGTGCTAAGCTTGTGTAGACTAGAATGATGAGATAAATCACAATCAGCAATAATTCTGTTTACTTTTCCAATAAGTTTAGACGATATCTTGCTATTTGGATCACTGCACACTTCTTTAATAATTTCCAGTAAAATGTTTTCTTGGGACGTCTTTAAGTCGATGCTAAAAGTTTCAGTATTTGTTGTAGAATCCATGTTTTAAATAATATAGCTGTTATATTTGCAATTAAATTCGCTTTAGATACAAGAATAAATAAAATAGACGTAAAGTCACAACAAAACTAATGCTTGACTGTTGTCAAGGCAACCGTTTTATTTTCGAATTTGACATTTGCATAAAATATGGAACAATAAAATATATGGAATACCTGCGGATTTAATATGGATTAATTTTTCATTAATTCTTTTTATATTATTGGTACGGGATATATATTAGACAATACTGTAAAGACAACAATAATAATCATTTTTACTTGTAACACGGTTTTTACAAATTCGTTTGTAAGGACTAAATTTCTGAACGGACTATTATTTCGATACTGCGGATATATAATGGGGTACGGAGATATGTGTAACTAATCGGTTTTCTCTTTCTATCTCACAGCAAGTAGTTATGCGATACTAGCGACATTTAAATTTGACAGTAGTCTTTATTACAACATCATAAATAGAACTATTAATATCACAAAAAAAAAAAAAACTGCCTGTGCCTGTCGGTCAAGCTTTTATCCCGTTTCGGTTGTAATATTAAGCGATTTTACAAATTTTAGTAAATCATGTGATACTCTTACTTTTTTGAGAGAATTAAGCCTTACTCTTATTGAAGGTCTCTCGTTATGCGACATGTCGAGTGAAGAAAGGAGAAAATCTTCTGAAGCTGATCTATCAAATATTGGACAAAGCATGCATTCAGAATCTCACAAGCCGGCCGATAGCGGCGATAAAAACAAAACAAACAAATCTGGGGGAGATTCCCAAGGATCATGCTACTGGTAAGTTGGGTTTAATTTATTTGTGATCTAAAACACTGGCAGGTAAATTCTACTTTGCAAGTAGTTCACATGTTCATTTAAACGCTACCTTTCTGATATTTTTTTCTTAATTTATTCATAACCAAACTCAATTTGTTTTTTAACAGTGGCAAAGACAGGAATCTAAACATAGTGGAGCTGTTGTGTGCTTCCTGCAACAGATGGTTTCATGAGTCTTGTATCGGGTACCAGTTAGGAAAATTGGTACCTTTTATGACTAATTATCTGTTTATTTGTAAGAACTGCTCCCCAACTGGCCTGGAGACATTTAAAAAGAACCAAGCTCGTAAGTATTGATAATGTCTTGATAATTACCGAAAATATAAAATAACAATAGACAATTCATACAAATTTTTATTTTTCAGCATTTCCACAAATGTGTTTAACAGCCATTGCCAATTTGAAACAGGAGAGTGCTAAAGATGGCAGTAACAAGGCTCTATTCAGCAAAGACAGAGAGATTATTCCATACATAGATCAGTACTGGGAAGCTATGACAACCATGCCTCGAAGGTATTGATTATATTTAATGAATACATTTTCATATCTGGTTTGTCTAGGATTATAAATGTGGCTTGAAATCCCAATAAAAAATTACTACAGTTTTAAAGAATTACACACACATTCTAAAAGATTATAAATATCAATATGGCAATAAACCTTTTTATCAAAATCATGAATTCAAGTTTAACCATAAAGGAAGGTAACTTTTTCAACACTGGCTAGTTTTGGAATGTCACTGAATACTTGTTATTTTCTTTCTGACTCAAAGTGACATGACAATGGCTAAATCTGTGGTCTAGCCATAAAAAAAAAACTTGGTACGTCTCCTTTAGCTGAGACTTCATAGCTAAAAGTTGTTATCCTTTCAGAGTAACCCAATCTTGGTATGCGACAGTGCAAAGGGCCCTGATCAAAGACATTCAGGTTCTGTTCACTTATGAGGAAGACTCGTCCCACGGACCCATGTTCGGGTTGTATAATATAGAGCTGACTTCCATCAAACCCAACTATGAAGCCATGATCAAACAAGGACAACTAAAAGTTACAGATATGGGGATTGCTACAAGTAAGTTCATAAAAGTTCACAAAATTATTGCATGTAACGGATTTAAGTAAGTGAACATATTTACTTTATGTCTAGCGGCATACTCTTCTAGTCAACCAGTTTAAGCAGGAAAAATTTAATTATACTGAGGGTTTTTAGGAATAAAGTATCTTATTACTCAGAGTTAATTGATTGCTTATAAAATCTGGTTAAAACTCTTATGTTTTTAAGGTGCTACTATGTTTTACCTGTTATTAAAAGGGTGAGTATGTGTAGTTTAGATGAATTATATATTTCTCTTACACACAAGGATTTAGAAACAATTGAATGCAACCCTAATGCGGTTACATATGTAAATTTAAACATTTGCAATTTTTTTTAATTAAAATAAAATGGTTTATGTGAATTAAATTCAATTTAAAATTCACTTTAGAATTAAAAACAAAGAAAACATAATATTTGCATACCTTTGAAGTCACATATTTCAAAGCACTAATATTTTTTCGTTATTTCATGACAAATTGAGCTATTTTTAACCCCCGTTAACATGTCTATCTGTGTACACGTGTATCTGTGTGTCTCTCTGTAGCATCGTAGCTCCCGAACGGATTTTGAATGTGCAGTTTTTTTAAATCAAAAGCCTTATCTGTCGAGATGGTTCTTTAACTATATTTGGTTGGGTCAGGGGTTTTGAAAATTTTGAATTTCTAAGTTATTATTCATTTAATTACAGTATGTTGTAAAATGAAACATCAGTCATAATCCCTAAATCCTCATTAAATGTGTCAAACTAACACCTCAAATATCTGAAATACTGTTTTTCATATTTTATTATTTAGCTCTGAAAATGAAAATGAATCGGCAATTTTGGCATTATGCCTGTGTCTGAACAACGCATCCGCATCGAACACAATAGTCCAGTAAAAATAGCGTTTTAGCCTTTGATAATGTTAGTCTTTTTTTGTTCGAGTGCATTATTAATGTTAACTGAGAGCGAAATTAAAAAAAAAAAAAAAAAATTTAGATGTACTCTAATACTGTTTTGCTTTTTTTACTTTTTTCCCCTACCCCCTGGCGAGATGGTAATAACTCCGTAGGTTCACCTGTGCAGTGTTTCTTTTGTGAAAATAAATATATAAGCAATATTCATTGCATTAACTATGGTATTGTTTATTTTTGAGTTTTCTCGTATTTTCACATAATTACCTGAAAATTTGGAAAATGCTATTAATTATATTTGCATAGTTTTATGTACCGAATTACATGTAAAATACCGTACCTACTTTCTTTTTTCATTAAAAAAAGCAAAATTTTGTACCAAATGCATAACCATAGATTTTCAAAAATTTTGCAAATAGCTCTCAATTGTCATTTATCCACACGCCAAAATTCAAAGATTTTAGAATTGTCAAAGGTTGACTTTCTATTTCACTCTAATTTGACTGGACTACAATGCAAACAGCGACTGGCACGTCTCGTGCTATTGGATAATGACGTACAAGATGTACTACATTATAGATTGGGTTCGAATCTGCGTAATAATTATACCAGATGTACACATCGTCCGCTAAAATCGCAAACCTCTTAACTAAGTACATCTGAACAAAGGAGGCACAAAAATATTTATTGAAATTGAAATCATTTGTTCAGTAAGTAGGCCACAAGCTTTATAGGTTTCCAACAAATACTTTCTAAAAACCGCATCAAAATCGGTTCAGCCAAACGCGAGATAATCGCGAAAATACATAATATCGCGCAAATATAGATACATATAAACAAACATACATACAGGTCAATCTCAGAACCTCCTTTTTTTGAAGTCTGATAAACAACATGTCAAAATAAAAACATTGCATAATCATTGGTATAGCAATAACAATAACATTTGCCGTTGAGCACAGCGTTCCAGGCAATTAACTCGCAACTAAGTTAGTTGCGACGCCCTCGACAGCGCTTCCATACGTACACAAGGCGATTGTAAACGAATATTTAACACATATGTAATTATGTGAAAGTTACGTCGATATATATATATATATATATATGTATATATATTTTTTTAAACGTATCACCTTTATATATGAGCAAATTTAAGGATGTCACATAACTGGATGTGCTTCCCACCTGTCATTTTACGCGATAAACAGATTTGATTATGGCTTAAGGCTGATCTCAAATAGATAGCAAAATAAAAAAAAAAAAATTAGCTAGCCTGTAGACATAAGGCCTCTCCCTTTGAGTAGATTGAGCAGTAGTAAAATTGTCAGATAGATTTGATGCTGACTGTGCTTACTTTTCGCTTAATTCTGTTGCCCAAACTGTCTATTTCGTAACTTTTTAATTCCCTAACTCAGGCTCGTTCCAGAAACCGAAAAAAATCCTCACACTAATATTATAAAGGTGAAAGTTTGAGTGCGTTTATGTGTATGTTTGTTACTTCTTCACGCTCAAACGGCTGGACCAATTCTGATAATTTTTTGTATGAAGGTAGCTGACACTCTTGTTTAACACATAGGCTATTTTTTTTTTTATAATTCAGATTGGCCCAGGTCAGGTTGATTTAGTACTAAAACGTTTACGATGTCAAAGATAACCTTGGTTGGTGAAACTGTTCGGATATGAAGCAGTTTAGGAATGATACAAATTATAAGCTTATTAATAAACCGTACCTACTGTGAATTTATTCCATTTTGTTGCTCAAAAGAGTCTTAGATTTCGCGAACCAGCGCTCAAGTGAAATTAACGAGTTTATAAGTTTTCCATCTTTTTCTGTTCTAAAAATACCTAAAGAGGCCTTATTCCTTTTAAAATGCTGATCGTTTTAGACATTTTTCTCTATGATCAAACATGTTTCTAAACATATTATTGATGTTGATACCTAGAACAGGGCTATTGAGATTTATTGGTATATATTTGAAAACTACAGTTTGAACTTTTCGTTGATAATTTTTATTTCAAAAACTACTCGAAACTAACAAAATTCTCACGGAAAATTAGTTATTTTAAACTGCACACAAAGAAAGCATGAAATAGCTATGTTACTACCTAGAACTCCGGAAAAAGTATTAAATATTCACTGCAAAAAGTCAGTTGAAATTATCAATATATTTGTCATAATATGTTTTTTTTTTTAACAATTAATGCCTCTTAAGTACTGTCCACAGTAAAACATTTAGTACATAATTTGCGCCTTGTCTACTAACTTATACACATAGTTAATACAATAATTAAATGTCTCACGAAAGTTTTAATAGGCCTAAGGTGGCTGTTATGGCGGAGTTTTCCTATGGATTCATTCAGGGTTGAATTTAAACAATAATATCAATATAAAACACCCGATCCTGTATGCCAGCGTTTTGGTTTAATTAAGATTTTACTAAATGATTACCGACTGACTTTGACCTAGTTCCATCCTTTATGAATGAGTTATCAATCTTGTGTAGACGCCGTTCTAGTGAATTAACTACCGCTGACATTCTGTGCGCCCATTATGGTCGCTTTTATCACGTTGATGATAAATGATAAAGCATCCGTCACTCTTGCACTCAGATAGCTATTTTTCAAATGCTTTGTTAGGCCCAGAACTAGAGTTTTTTCAACGGGTTCATAAAGGGTCCATGCTGCGTCTATAGGGTCATATTGACCCAGATCTTGGACAAAAGGGCCAAAAATATCAAAATACGGGTATACCAGTTGCAAATTGGTTTTGCGTTTCAAAAAATGCCGGCATTTATCTGGTGTTCCAGGGCAGTACTGACAGTCCGTCCTTAGTGCTAGTGTCGTTCGCTTGTTTGTCGCTCTCAAAATAGTATTAAAAATCTTAGCCTATATACTCACTATAATTCGCTTGCTTCCCATACTTCCACATCTACATTATATACGATCGCGTCATTGTTCGCTATTGTATGCATTAGTGTTTGTAAACATACACACACGCGGTACGTATGTGTTATGTCAGTGTTTCCTCGATAACACATACTCATAGGCAATGTGGCGTTGGCTGTGCTGTGTCTTGACTATTGATTTTAGATTTAAATTGTTCTGAATATCACCTTGAACTTTCATGGCGGGTGAGTTTTTTTTTCGTTTACTTTTGCAATTTGCGTCTCTTCGGTCTCATTGGCGTGGAACTGTATATATTGTATGTTTAAGTGTTTGTTCTGAGTGTTACGTTTTTATCTGTGTGACAGGAGAATGATTTGGCGAATGTATTAATTATTAAACTAGCTACTCGCTTTAGAGACCTTATCTAGACCGGTTTTTTTTATCGATATCGATATCGATCGCATCTATGACTTTAAAATGGGACTGAATTGTTGATTTCTGACGATCGCGAATGTTTATAGGCCAGCGAAGATCTCTTTTTATGTAACTGTTTACTAAAGCGACAATTTTATATTTTTTGCTCGGCCGGGAATTGAACCCCTAAACACGTTCACTTATCCTACTAGGCTATTATATATAGGTACCTACTTATGCGCAAATCATTGACGCTTTTATCTTTTACTTGCCTAAGAATACTTAGTTGTATCTCTTTATATCTCTAGTCTATCCAATACAGTCACGTGTCGGTATAAATAATTATAATAGTTCATAGTTTTTTTTTGTTTGTCAATATTTATGTAATTATGTTTTGTTCCCGAATAAATGTTTTTCTTTCTTTATATATTTTATCTTAGATTATATTAGAGAATACACCATAGAGTGCCGACTATGAGAGATTTGCTTTAAAAATATTTATTCAACTAGATGGCACCATAATCGTCGGTAACTCTCGAAGTTAGAACAGTACTGTGGTAGACTAAGCTCCCAACAAGACGGAGTCATGACCTAGTTAAAAGTTTATGTGGGCTCCTGCACTAATCATGTGAGGTTTTTTCGGCTGCATTTTGAACCCTCCCCCGGGTGATATTTAGTGAGGTTCTTTGTGCCCCCCTCCACAACCTAACATGTATTTCGTAAAATAGACTCTATTTTCAAGTACTTAACAAGTGAAGATTCTTTTTAACGAAACCGAGAAAGAGTATAGTCTACTCATGTGGTAGATTTTCACATGAGACCTCCTTATACCCCTATCTACTACCTATCTATCTACCCCAACGTGATGTCGTGTTTTTCGCTCCTACCTAGCGTGATTTGTGCACAAGCCCTTTGTTAAAAAAGATAAGTGAGATTTGATGGACTTTGATTCTTTACCAGTAAACCAGAGTGTCGCTAGGCCTCGCATTATAAAAAGGTTTCGTTTGAATTGCGATGAGCTCTGTTTGTTATGTAGAATTCCGTCTCAAAACCAGTAGAGCTTATGTCTGATATATTCAAGGAATACCTCTGACGTCTCGGTTCTGAGGCGAAGGATTATATGCTACGATTACTCAGTCCGGACTGATAGTGGTATCTTATCGGCGGTCTTACGAAATGAGAATTTTGTCACTTATTGGGTTTGGGTGATATCGACGGAATCGACATGGAATGTGAGTGTTTTTATTGTTATATATTGTTTTTAAATCTTTGTTGACATTTTCATGTGAAAAAGGTACAACTCCTCTGGCTGTAGCGTAGTTATCGTCTTTCTTTGTAGCTTTTTATTTACATATACCTTTAACTAAGTTTTTTAAGTCTCTTGGGGAAAATTAGTAAACGGAAAATAGTGTTCATTGAATGTTGGGTGCATTACGATACTTGGGTAATAATTAAATATTCAACTGTTTAAAAGGGTTAGGTGTAACAAATGTTTAATAATTATTAACATGTGGATTTGCAGGTCCGCTAAAAATGTATTTCAAAGAAATTTGTCGAAAATGGTCCATTCAGATATTTTTACAACCGTTCATTTTTTTGTTATTGTTATTTCTGCCCAATCATTTACCAACGTTCATTCACTTCTTATCGTCAGAATTGAAAAGTATAACATAAATTAGATAGGTATGTAAATTAGATCGATACAAAAAAATCCTTTTAAACAGGTGTTGATTAAAAACGGGTTTCTTCGAAGGTCCACTGGTAGAGAATGCCTTAAGGTATTAAGTCCCCTTTTTGTAAGATAAGTACCTATTGGCAAAATAATCTAGACGTGAAAGTCTTGTCAATCTGTAGGAAACCCCGTAATGCTAAACACATCACGTAGGCCCAGTGCAAAAACATCCTTCCAAATAGGCGTATTTCTTCAAGTGCTCCTCTTCAGAAGTCAATCATAAACTCCAAGTAACATGGTTCACATTGAGAAATTCATGAATTGATAATAAGCCCTTTTGAATAATGTCCACATGCAATCGGCAACAGGACCAGATTGCGTTGACATCTCGCGCGGGAATAATCCGCCGATGTAAGGGGTATACTGAAAGCGGTCGATTTACGTGCACACCGGAGTTATTATTGGATTGTTACGTACACAATCAAAGAGAATTAAGTGACAAAGTGTGGGATATCCGCTATTAGCCTCGAGTGATGTGCAAATGTCTTCATACCTACTAAGAGCTGCGATTGTTCATTTATTCCAACGGAGAGAGATGTAAAAATGTAGAGGAAGGTACCTATATTATTTAGCAAATAAAAAAATAAATTGACAATAAGTTTATGGGATTGTTAACACAAATAATAACGGGTCTATCGCTCTTGTTTAGCTTCATAATCAAACATTTCGGCGGAGTTGCACACGCCGTGTCTCAAATGTATTCGATACCGCGAGAGTAAAGAGAGTGACATAAGTTTATGGGAATCACTTATTTTCAAACCATACTACTCTCTCTATGAATATTGTTATAGGGGTTAAATATAAATAAAAAACTTTACGCGATCCACTACATTGTAGGTGGGAATCGAACCCACGACCTCCGCTTACCCGGAGTAGTGCTCTGATCCCTGAGCTTCCGCGATTTGACGTACTTCGCGTGAATTTTATTTATTTATTCAGGATTACGAAAAGATAATACATCTTACATGCTTTTATATATATCTAAGTGTAACAATCATGGCTGATGCTTATCTACTTATAGGTAAACGCAACTTATAAGTTAAGTAGGTATTATATTTCGCCCCCAACGCTCCCTGTATCAGTTTTTTTTTATTGTCTTGGTTAAGTAGGAGCAGCCCTTTATCACCCAGCGCCGTTCTAGCAACTGTCTCCATTATTAGGGTCAAAACTTTTCCCACATACTGTTTTCATGCGACGAATCTTATCAAAACTTTTAGTCGCCGGAAATTTATCTATGGAGGTACGGTATAGCGACTCGTCTATAAGGGGTTAACCGTATCTGTTCCAGTCCCGCTGGCGGGCAACGTGAAGGGGCGGCAGGGCAAGCGGCGGCCGGCTGTGGGCGTGGAGGCGGGCGCGCCGGCCGGCAAGAAAGGCCGCGCCGCCGACCCCGCCGGCCTCAAGCTGCCCTCGCACGGCTACCCCGCCGAGCACCCCTTCAACAAGGACGGCTACCGGTACATCCTGGCCGAGCCCGACCCGCACGCGCCCTTCCGACAGGTGCGAGATGACTACTGATGTATCCTAGCATGACTGTGACAAGAAGGGCCGCGCCGCCGACCCCGCCGGCCTCAAGCTGCCCTCGCACGGCTACCCCGCCGAGCACCCCTTCAACAAGGACGGCTACCGGTACATCCTGGCCGAGCCCGACCCGCACGCGCCCTTCCGACAGGTGCGAGATGACTACTGATGTATCCTAGCATGACTGTGACAAGAAAGGCCGCGCCGCCGACCCCGCCGGCCTCAAGCTGCCCTCGCACGGCTACCCCGCCGAGCACCCCTTCAACAAGGACGGCTACCGGTACATCCTGGCCGAGCCCGACCCGCACGCGCCCTTCCGACAGGTGCGAGATGACTACTGATGTATCCTAGCATGACTGTGACAAGAAGGGCCGCGCCGCCGACCCCGCCGGCCTCAAGCTGCCCTCGCACGGCTACCCCGCCGAGCACCCCTTCAACAAGGACGGCTACCGGTACATCCTGGCCGAGCCCGACCCGCACGCGCCCTTCCGACAGGTGCGAGATGACTACTGATGTATCCTAGCATGACTGTGACAAGAAAGGCCGCGCCGCCGACCCCGCCGGCCTCAAGCTGCCCTCGCACGGCTACCCCGCCGAGCACCCCTTCAACAAGGACGGCTACCGGTACATCCTGGCCGAGCCCGACCCGCACGCGCCCTTCCGACAGGTGCGAGATGACTACTGATGTATCCTAGCATGACTGTGACAAGAAGGGCCGCGCCGCCGACCCCGCCGGCCTCAAGCTGCCCTCGCACGGCTACCCCGCCGAGCACCCCTTCAACAAGGACGGCTACCGGTACATCCTGGCCGAGCCCGACCCGCACGCGCCCTTCCGACAGGTGCGAGATGACTACTGATGTATCCTAGCATGACTGTGACAAGAAGGGCCGCGCCGCCGACCCCGCCGGCCTCAAGCTGCCCTCGCACGGCTACCCCGCCGAGCACCCCTTCAACAAGGACGGCTACCGGTACATCCTGGCCGAGCCCGACCCGCACGCGCCCTTCCGACAGGTGCGAGATGACTACTGATGTATCCTAGCATGACTGTGACAAGAAAGGCCGCGCCGCCGACCCCGCCGGCCTCAAGCTGCCCTCGCACGGCTACCCCGTCGAGCACCCCTTCAACAAGGACGGCTACCGGTACATCCTGGCCGAGCCCGACCCGCACGCGCCCTTCCGACAGGTGGGAAATATCCTAGCATAACTGTGACACTAGACTCTTTGTCGCGTTGATCTGTCACTTTCCTTACAATATTGTGCGAGCATGACAGGTCGAAGTCGCGGCAGGTAATGCTCTGCATGTCTGTCCTTTTCAGCTTATGGTCAGGGCCAAAACGGCTCTTGAAAGGTGGCACGAATCTTACTGAACTCTGCATATCCAGCGATTTTATGGCCGCAAGTATGAATGTTTCTTAAACTCTTCCAGCAGCACGATCCTCTTCTTTTTAAAAATTGAGGGTGTGCCATTTTGCTTTCGTCCTTCACAATTGGTCACTATACTATCTGCAAAGCTAAGTGGCGAGTCGGGTTATAAATCATCGAAATCATGCTATCTCTTTCACACCTGCACGGCCTTATGGAGCGGCCCGAGCAACAATAGTGCAGGTAGCGTTACGCATAAAAAGGACGTTTATTGCCCGACTCGCCACTTAGTTTTGCGGATAGTATAGGTTATACATTTCAGCGTTCGTTTCAGACTTCAAGGCATTGAACGCATAATGTCCCACTCGCAAGATGTCTTGTTTGCTAACGGTCCCTTTGCCCAAAATATCTCATGCGTAAAACGCCTCTTTCACAAACGGTTCCATGCCTATTGTAAGGAGAAGGGACATTTATAAAACAGACCTTTTACAAAACAGACAATCTGCGAATGGGATCTCTTCAAACTTAATTCAAATTTCCAGGAATTCGATGAAAGCAACGAATGGAGCGGCAAGCCGATCCCGGGCTGGCTATACCGTTCGTTATGTCCTGGGATCGTGTTGTTGGCTTTACACGACCGCGCGCCACAGCTCAAGATATCAGAAGACCGACTCGCGGTCACCGGGGAGAAGGGGTACTGCATGGTGCGAGCAACACACGGTACGTTGTACTTGTTACGCAACTGAGTAAGTTTTATTCTCTACACCCTGAAATCAACGCAGGCACAAAACAGATAGGTACAGAAATCAGTCTACATATAAGCGCGCTCGAGCAAACGCACACATAGACATTACTGACGGACACGATATCTCGGACCAGTTCAGACCAGTGCGAGCGCGAGTGCCATCCGCTTGACGTGTCCGTGAGCAATGTCTATGTGTGCGTTTGCTCGAGCGCGCTTGTATGTAGATTGATTTCTGTACCTATCTGTTTTGTGACGCAGGCGTTGGTCGATTTCCACGTCACTCCTCAGTTCCGCGTCATAGGCATAGGTACATCACTGGTAACATTATGAGGGTTTCAATGATCAATAAATATGTGCGTTTCCAGGAGTATCTCGTGGGTGCTGGTACTGGGAGGCGACGGTGGAGGAGATGCCGGAGGGCGCGGCCACGCGGCTGGGCTGGGGGCGGCGCTACGCCAACCTGCAGGCGCCGCTCGGGTACGACAAATTTGGATACTCGTGGAGGAGCCGTAAAGGCACCAGGTCAGCCATTCATCTATACATTACGATCACCATTGACCGAGAAAATAACCATTTTAGAGTCTAAGATGAATGTCGTTTTGGAAATAAACACTGATTTGAATTCCGCTTTAGTTAAATTTCAAATGATCTTCTCATTTCTTGAATCTGCAGCCCCTAAAACCTAGAAAACGTGCTCAGGTTCCACGAGTCGCGCGGCGCGCACTACAGCGCCGGCTACGGCGAGGGCGACACGCTGGGCTTCCTCATCGAGCTGCCGCACAACAACTGCACCAAGTACACGCCCAACACCTACAAGGACCGGGTGAGTGAGGGAGACAGGCTACTGCCGACCACCGAAACAGATGGACAGCATTTGAACTGCAAACCCAGCTCAAGACAGTTCAAGGGCAGTTCTGATGCAGATAATATAACTACACGCCAGCTACAAGTGGACTGCGCAGTTGGCCTGCACTGTAGATGCAGTCGGACCAACTGCACGCCAGCTACAAGTGGACTGCGCAGTTGGCCTGCACTGTAGATGCAGTCGGATCAACTGCACGCCAGCTACAAGTGGACTGCGCAGTTGGCCTGCACTGTAGATGCAGTCGGAACAACTGCACGCCAGCTACAAGTGGACTGCGCAGTTGGCCTGCACTGTAGATGCAGTCGGACCAATTGCACGCCAGCTACAAGTGGACTGCGCAGTTGGTCTCCACTGTAGATGCAGTCGGACCAACTACACGCCAGCTACAAGTGGACTGCGCAGTTGGCCTGCACTGTAGATGCAGTCGGACCAACTGCACGCCAGCTACAAGTGGACTGCGCAGTTGGTCTGCACTGTAGATGCAGCCGGACCAACTGCACGCCAGCTACAAGTGGACTGCGCAGTTGGTCTGCACTGTAGATGCAGCCGGACCAACTGCACGCCAGCTACAAGTGAACTGCGCAGTTGGTCTGCACTGTAGATGCAGTCGGACCAACTGCAAGTGGACTGCGCAGCCGGTTTATAGTTTGTATGCAGTTAGCGAGCTGCATGGTATTAGAAATTAAGGTATGGCACTCCGGCTAGTGAGACTGTCTACGTCACTGATTAATTGCCGCTTTATGGTGCCGGTTTATGCATTACGATTGTCATGTTCTTTGACTAAATTTTGTTTTGTCGTAATAATTGATTTAAAACACTTGATGTTATGAGAAGAACCAACCGACCAATCATAGCGTGATGACGTCAAAAGTCTCGCCTGACATACCTTTTTTCTTATACAGTCGAGTTTATTTACATCTACACACTTACGAGAACAAAAATATCTGAACACGACCCTATTGTCAGGATCATAAAGTCGTGTTCAGAATCTTCAGATATTTTTGTTCTCGTAAGTGTGTAGATGTAAATGAACTCGACTGTACCATGATTTCTAGAAAATTTGATGCCACGCGACAAAGTTCATAAGAGGCCTTCACGAACTCTTCGAGTTATTTCGACCAGCAATACAGATTTTTTATTTTATTTACAATTAACAAGAAAGTCCGTTTTGTCTTTTTGCTTAATACCAATACCAAACAATCGTAACTTACTCTATCTTTATGGTTGACTGGTAGTCCGTGACATCAAGTCCGTCATTTGTACACTTTTTTGTGCAATGCAGTTTTAATAAATATTCCTCATTAAAGACCAACACCGATCAAGAATACCCTTCTTACTATTATTACTCTTGATCGATGCAGACCAAGCAGAAAATTCGGACTAAAAAAATCCTTTTATCTTTTCCAGCCCCTAGTTAAATTCAAAAGCCATCTCTATTACGAAGACAAGGACAACATCCAAGAATCTCTAAACAACCTGAAGCCACTGTCCGGCTCCAAGGTCTACTTCTTCAAGAACGGGCAGTGCCAGGGCTCCGCCTTCCTGGACGTGTACCAGGGCTGCTACTACCCGTCCGTCAGCCTGCACAAGAGCGGGACGGTCAGCGTCAACTTTGGGCCCAACTTCAAGCATCCCCCGGGAACTGAATATAGCTACAGACCAGTAAGTTCATATAAAATGTTGGTTATTTTACAAGCTTTTATTTAATTTGCATTGTATGTATGTAAGTATGTTTGTTCGGGTGAAATCTTGCAACTCAATTTTGAAGCAGATTTCGTCATCCGATTGAGCTGAAATTTTGCATACTTACTTAACTTTGATGACAATACAATAATATGGTACCATGGGGCTGATCTGATGATGGAGCCGGAAGGTGGCCATAGGAACTCTATAATAGAAAAAGCAATCCTACCGAGCTTGGGCTCTTTAGAATCGTCTCAGTGAGCATTTGATGGATATCCAAAGAAAATTACAGTCGGCTATAAAAGCTTGCCACTAAAATGTCATTTTTGACAGAAACTTATTTGAACTAGTGATGAAAAGTGATTGGTGGTTGCGGGCATCTTGAGGTCAACAATCTTAATGATTCTTGGGAGACTTTTGTCCAACAATAAAGTCTTTTGACTGAAACCATCATGAAGAAAAGTTTAGGGTTGGAATGGAAGACTATTGTTTCGGCCTCCGAGCACACTGCTTGCGCACACTAGGTGACTTGTTGGTCGTCAGCGTTCATAGTCTAATACTAATACGATCAGAACTGCCGTCAAGGATGTCTGAACAGCAAAGAGTCAGATAACAAGGTGGTTCAAGGGAATACAATGCTTAACCGATTTGTATGAAAATACCCGCAATTTCGGTTAAAAACCGATTAATTTCCTCACAAAAATAACCGATTGCATTCCCGTCAATCCAATGTCATCCCAAAGTACAGAATGAAAAATGCTGATTATCATTGTTCCTTCAGAATATTTACTCCACAGGGGTTACTAATGTGTTGCACAAAATTTATTGGCATATTTTCGTTTCGCATAGCAACCATTGGCACAATCATCATTTCGCACAATTGCTTTTTGCCTAAATTTCTTGGCATACTATCATTTCGCACACGTTTCTTTGGCAGAATAGTACATTGGCATAATGTTGATTAGAACAATACTCCTATGGTCGAATAATTGTGTCGCCGAAATTTATATGGCATAATATTCCGTTCGCATGATTATTTTAATACACCGAAAAATGAAAAGTCCGACTCAATATTAATACGAAACAACAAAATACCTACCTACCTAATCTAAGCAAAGTCGGACCTGCGCAGCTCGCTCGCTTCGCTCGCTCGTTAGGGTCGTAGTTCAACCTAACACTCCTCCTCGCTTCACTCGTCGTCGTACCTAACCTAAGCCAAGTCGGACCTGCCTTAAGGTGAAATAGGTAATGTTAGGAATCGTAAGCCTGAGTCGGACCTGCGCGGCTCGCTCGCTTCGCTCGCTCGTTAGGGTCATAGTTCAACCTAACACTCCTCCTCGCTTCGCTCGTCGTCGTACCTAACCTAAGCCAAGTTGGATCTGCCTTAAGGTGAAATAGGTAATGTTAGGAATCGTAAGCCAAGTCGGACCTGCGCGGCTCGCTCGCTTCGCTCGCTCGTTAGGGTCGCAGTTCAACCTAACACTCCTCCTCGCTTCGCTCGTCGTCGTACCTAACCTAAGCCAAGTCGGATCTGCCTTAAGGTGAAATTGGTAATGTTAGGAATCGTAAGCCAAGTCGGACCTGCGCGGCTCGCTCGCTTCGCTCGCTCGTTAGGGTCACAGTTCAACCTAACACTCCTCCTCGCTTCGCTCGTCGTCGTACCTAACCTAAGCCAAGTCGGACCTGCCTTACTTACCTACCTTGCCTTCGTTTCTGTGAGGGACACAGTTTCAACCTAACCTAACTTTGTTTTCTGGCAGCGATTCGGTTCTGTGGGTATGCTATGGTACAATTATGCCGCAATAAATTCGGCGGGACTTATATTGTGCTACATAAAATTCTGCGAAATAAAAGTTGGCGATATTAGTATTCTGCTATACAAATTTGTGCCAAATGAATATTATGCGACATAACAATTGTGGTGAGTATATAATTATGCGATAGTATCATTCGGCTAAAAATTATTGTGCGAAAACGAGTATGCGAAGTGTATTTCGGACAATAGAGATTGTGCAAGATAAGGGGTACCCACTCCACAGGTGTATTTGTATGGAACCCTCGGTTCGCGAGTCCGACTCGCACTTGGCCGGTTTTTTTTCTTTTGGTATAAATGATCTTCAATAGTAGTATCAATGGTTTGCTCTTAACACTTTCGCTACCAGGAACCCGCCTGATAGGCACTCGTAATCATTGCTCAGATGCCGGTCACGTATTTTTGCTTAAAGAGCTACCCACCTAGCGGGCTCGGTTTCTGGGGTAGGGTTAAATTTTATATCTGGTTGCGAAAGTGTTAAATATTATTCATGAAAGTATTTTTGTCCAGATGTCGGAGAAAGCGGAGGAGGCGATCTGCGAGCAGACGATGGCGGACCTGCTGTACCTCACCGACAACGAGGGCAAGCTGCGGCTCGACAACTTCAACCTCTGATACACGTAGCACCGTTAATTCGGTGTGCTGTGTAGTGTGTGCGAGATACACGACGACTATACATTCTATATTTATATATTATATTACATTATAAATTGGACTACGACACTCAAACCCTCAAGAAAATCGATACGACCTTCAAGCGAACCATCAGGCGAAGTGGAGCCACTGTGTGTTGGCGTTATAAAAAAAAAACTTTCAAGAAAAGAGCATACTCCGGGCTGGCGCCGGCGACGCACTAGTGACTCCTCTGGTGTGTGTGTCTATGGGCGAAGGTCATCGCACACTATCAGGCGATACGTTTGTCGTTTGCCCTCTATGACATAAAAAAAAGACTTCCCTTTACCCGCGACTCTGTGTTAAGGTTTCATGCAAGTTCCTGACGGACACGACAATTTGTATAAGTATAAGAAAGATTTTTATGGTGGACAATTAAGTCGTTGGTGACTGGTTGTGGACTAATCAATATCTTGTCATTTTGTACCATTTGAAGGATTAAAAAATAACTGGCTCAGACACGTTTGCAAAATGTAAGTTTTATCATTATTTTCAGATATTCATGTGATAAAGGTTAACTAGAAGAGATCCCTGAGGATAAGTTCGCCTGTTTATATGATAAAGTGTTAACATAAATATGACGAACGGTGGGATTTTGTAGCCATAGACTAAACATCAATTTGATGCAAAACGGACTAAGGCAGTCTTTCCCATTTTATATGAGGGCAATACCGGGAAAGTATAACGCAAGATACCATTTTGTTCCGAGTTATTTTATTTATGGCGCTAATTAAGTGTTTATTTATCTCTAGATAATTATTACTTTTTATCTCAGGCTGTCAATACACTAAAATTTGCGTCATAAAGTAAAACTCAATTGGTAACTTGCATTACTCTCTATCGTGAAAGTATGATAATATATCAAAGTGAATTATTGTAGTGCTATTACTATTCTACATTTTGTACCGGAAGTAAATAGTGAATTATCATGTACGTGTTTAATAAAATTATAAATTCATATATTATCGTAAATTAATTATGTATTATAATGATGAATTAAACTATGTATGTAAAGTTGTATCTGTATTATCTACAGTATTCAGCGTTAAAGAAACTGCTACTGGTTGGCAAACTTTATTAGTATGCTAATGTATGAATTAGAATATGTCGTCTGATGCCTACCAAAACTCACTAAGTAACAAATACCTACTTAAAATAAAGCTCGTATCTCAGTATCGTAATTTAACTCTCTATAACATTGTCCAAGCTTTCTTCTAGCTAAAATGCTCCTAAAGGAAGATATGAGCAAAAATATGAAGAGAGTGCCGGTTTTTTCAATATGGCGGCGGGCGCGGAGGGGGGGGAATTGTGCATTTTGCATTTTAAAACTGACTAACCATCCTATACAACATATCGAAAATTCAAAACTACCGGACCGTTTGTAAGGTCAAAATCCTTTATTCACTGAATTAATACGAGGTTTTGAGGTGGAGTGACAGAGACTTTAGTTAGTTTTGGTTGTCACTAGGCGATGTATAAAGATCTGTATCAACCCATGTATCTCAAGTGTATGAGTTCAATGTTGTGATGTGTAAGCTAAGTGTACATGTTGATAAATGTTTTATACTAGAGAATTTGTTTCATTCATCATCACATATAGAGATTCCTATGTATAGACCTTTGGTTGCCAATGATATATCCTTAGTTCAACGCCTACAACAGATACACATATATCCGTCACGCTGTATAGCGCATTATCAACCTACAGGCTGAACAAAAGAGTAGAAATAAAAAAGTAGTAATACTGTAAATAGTGTCATCCCAGATTGATTAGAAAGGGACGACACGACAATATTGCCACTTTAAATTCTACTCTTTTTGGTCAGACTGAACGTGCATTTACATTATAGGGTTCAAGTACGGCTTTCCTACGTCATGTGTGGGTGACAGTTTTTTTTATATTGAAAAGGGTAATTGCATGGTAAGGGCCTTCGGTAAGGGCTGTCCCAACATTCTGCCTGTCTAGCATAACTAACACGCGACTTTATCGCGCGACATACCTACTACCGCCTGTCACAATGCATTCAATACCGTTCGATCAAAGACAGGTGATGCTGAGCCACGCGACAATTGAAGTCGTGGTAAGACATGGTAGCCCGGTTGTACAGTCAACCAATTTGATTTCTAGGCTGCTATAGAACCTTGTCACAATGACAATGATATGAGATCTCAAGCAGCTATCATATTGGCGTTCACTGTGACAAGGTACGAAATGGCCTAGGAATCAAATTGGTTGACTGTACCTGACCCATTTGATAATTTTAGGTATCTCCAGGGCTATCCAATGCCAATTACTGGTCTGTACCTCTAGTATAACTGTCATACGCGACTAGTTCTCGCGTGAGATAATTACGCCTCTCTTTCTGTGCAGTCATGTGAGAGAGTAACAAGCGTAGCGCTATGTCGCGCGACAAGATATGCGAAGCATAGTTGTGCTACACGCGCAGTTAATGAATGAAAATTTAAGGAAAAATATTATATTTTTACCCACCAGACTCGTGGACCCACTGCGATAACCCACTAGTGGGTCTATAATATTGTTTTTTCGTTTTCTTAAAAACTAGATAACAAAGGCATAATATTATGTACAACATAGTTTTACGCTTTTATGTAACATTCTTATTTGTCGAAACCTCCTCTGCTATCAGAGGGGAGGGGGAACTCCTTAGCTGCTTGAGCCCTGTGCCACTGTTTGGGAGTTTGAGCCACTATTGACAATTTGTAGGTTCCTGCTTGCAGTTCCTCTTTCAGTATGTCATTGATTAGATTATACCTCTGTAAAAGATAAATCAAATATGGAAATGATTTCAGGGAATCAGGGAATCAAGGGATCAGGTAAATAAAGAGCCTAAACAGCAATTTTTAGGAGACTGCCATATCACATCTATTTATTATTAATCTCTATAAACGAAACGGAAAGCTGTGTTCGAGATACCACAATGGTATTTTCTCAAACACACAAGTTACAAGCTGAGGTCTTTAAATGAAGTTGAAAAAGGACTTCAGATGGTTCATTTCTCTTCTATTGAAACTTGAATGAAACACTGATAACTACACTAGTCGTTGATTGTACCTACTTGTGAGTAGATTGAAAGTTTTATTTTGGATCACATCATAGATTTCACCTTGTATATTAAACAAAAATAAATATACCTTGTACATAGGTAGTCCATGGAATTTTTCAGTAACTACCACAAGTCTCATTTGAGTCTCTGCTCCTTCATTCGTCGGCTCATTTACAACTTCTAAGTGGTGTGTGTTCAGGGTGGTCTGCAGCTTAGTTCTAATAGTGCTTTCCACGATCCCAGAGTTGCATCGTACTGTAAAGAAATAATGGATATTTTTTGTTACTTTTACTGTATATAACGAATTTACTTTATTAACTTTACCTGTATGAAGTGCAGTATACAACGACTTGGTTAAGAGACTTCTAAAAATCATATTTATCACAAAATTAACTAAGTTTTTAAATTATAGGTAAATCAACTTTAGTTTCTACTTTCTGTATCGTATCATACATAACATAACCTCTAACCCGTAACCCGCAGAATTTGATTGACAATCAATACACTCTTATCTATGTTGACAATGACATTGACATTTGATTATAGAACCGTTTTCGGATTATAAACAAATAATTTTAAGAAGTTCATTGATTTTTAATAAAAATATTTTATTACTTTACAGCCCAATTGCATACCAAATAATACTAACATAATTTTTTTATTGTCGCACATTCCTTACGTATATCTATGCCTTACGTTGACAAAAATGACAGCTATGGCTACCCCGGTCAATGCTGCCATTGATTAATAAAATGGAAACGTATTCGGACGTGATTTAGAACATCGATCACCTACTTTAAAATAGTATAGAATTTTTAACAATACGTTAAGCAGAGGCCCAATAAATTATCAAATATTTTTTTGTAAGACTGTGCAGTTCAATTAAATTTTGTTTACAGTAATGGAAAAGAGGGACGAGCTGCACTTAAATTTATTCTGTGGCATCCCCAATTTTGACAGCGCATAACAAAACGAACCATGTCTCGAGTTTTGGTAATAGGCCATCGATTTCTTTAATTTTCGTGATTGTTTCTTTTGTTGTGTCCACACTCATAATTCTATTTAATGAATAGTTTTTATATTTGCAGTTTTACGTTTTCACGACAATAAATCCTTAGCGTTACGGTCGCTCGCTTTTGTAGGCCACAATTACGTTTTAATATATCCCAGTTATCCGTGCTACATTTTACAAACAAGAATTGATGGGACTTTAAAGGCTGTGAGATGTTATATTTTTCTCGATTGTAGTCGTGTGTAACGTGGGTTTTCGCGTTTGTGTATACTAGTTTACGAATGCGGGAAAGTGGACGCCATGTTGTTATTTACTCTTTGATTTGTAATCGTGATATGAGCTTATTTTTATTTTGTGGAGCGTCGGGCAGTGCGTGAGCATGTTGGAGGATGTGCCCGTGCACGGCAGCCGGAGCGACCCCAAGGGCCCGAAGGCCTCCGCGCACCAGAGAAATCTCAGCTTGGATTTCAGGTGAGTGAAGCCTTATCAGTGCTTTATCTTGTATTCAGAGCGTTAACATGATAGACGGTATTACACTGGCTTCAATGCCAAACCTAATTTACTTTCAAACTTCATGTTTGTTGTGGAAAGTTTTGATCCATGCATCATTGTTGTGGAGTTCTCATTTGCATGTTAGCAAAGTTTTGTTTCTCTGTCTAGTAACTAGTCTCTACAAATAACAATGACTGTAACAATAACATCAGTTATATTTTCTTCGATTTCCGTGACTGTCCTTACATTCTTTATATTATTGAATGCCCCAAAACTATTGTTTGGAATAACAACTGCAACAATATCAAGATTCTGCCAGGAAAATTAAAACTAAATAGTACTAACAAGCTACTAAAATATTATTTTTTTTACAGTCTATGCTTGAAATTGCAAATTATGTATGCTAGTTTCTAAGTCATTGTAAAACTTTTAAACAAGTCTGTCCTTCAATTTTAATACTTGCAATTCACAAATTGATTCTTTCATCTACATTTGGTATTTAGTCATGGGTGACTAATTTCGATTTAACCTCTAGCCATATAAAGACGAAATTAAACCAACTTTTCTTTTATTGAATATGTTTTACAATATATTAGAAAAGTAGGCCTTTCATCATAGAGGAGTCTTAAGATGAGCATAAGTGTTAACACCCATTTATAGAATCCCTAGTTGGATTTGATTTCAAGGAAATTAATTGGTTTATCTAACAAGTGTTGAATTTTCCTGAAGTTTCATATAACATAGTAAAAGAAAGGATAATTAATGATTACAATGCTATCAAACTGTAAACTGCGCATGAATAACAAATGGCTACCACAATTTTGCTATTTTAACTGTACACATACTTTGGCAAATCACAGCAATTTAATCATTACCTTAAATACTCCCACTTTATTCCATTCATGTGAGGATCGAGCAGCAGTTAAGAGGGCATGAAACAATGCCTTGAGAAACGGTCACACTTTATGCACACAATTTTTGTTGCGCTTTGTGTAATCCTCCTTAATATGAAAATAGTGAAGTTCTTATGGTATACGCAGAAAGGTCTAGTATAGTTTGCCTCATATGTCTGATATATACCGGTATTTCTGTAATATTTTGTCCTTGGTTCACCCTCTAGTTTGCATTTGTTTAAACAATGTTCTGGTATGTGTTCATAAATGTTTTTGTAATATTTTTGCAACTTATCTTACTTTTGGGTCATTCCAGCGAAACCGACACCATAGGCATAAAAAATAAATAACTTAATTTATACTTAAATCAATATCTAGAGAATAGAACATTATACCTTGTTTTATTAATCAATGAGTTTTTTCCTTTTTATATCATTTTCTTGCATTTTATTCGTTTCTGAAGGTACCCCTAGCGCCAGTTGTCTATGTTAGCCTATTTCTACTCTAAGTTAGCAGCACTATTTCGCGCCTTTTCTGAACATTACAGAGAAAGTGATAAATGTAAAAGAAAATATATTTAACGCAGTTTAAACTAGTGGTAAGTAATTATAAATAAAGTTTCATGGTTAGGATTTATTAGGCATCTACAAAATGCTTAACTCATGTCCCGCCCGTCACAGTAAAACATAGTTTTTTCTTGTTTAAACTAAAAATATCTAACCTCTTGTTGTCTTGCTTTGTGAAAGTAACAATTAGGGTGAGGGCTATTATTTTAGCTAAAAACGCGCTGCATTTGTAAATAAAATTTTTGCTTTTAACGCGTTTCAAAGTATGTCCCACCCGTCACAGTGACGGGTGAACAAAATGGATTATCTGATAAAACTGACTTAGTGAGTATAAAATCGTTGTTTTAACTTTATTTAAAGGTAGCTGGGTTATACTAAAGCAAATTATATGTGTTATATTGCTTAATTTGGTGGTGGTATTCCTTTTTAGAACACGAATTCCAATGAATGAGGAAGATGTCTCTCTCATTAAAACTAGTCAGATTTTAGACATTCTACCAGAACCGCTGATAAAAGTATGTGGTAATAGACTGTATTATCAATTTTTTGAACCTGTTAACATTGAAGAGAAAAAAATTTTTTTTTTGGCTTATTGCCCTAAGAAAACTACTGAAATGATTACTTGTAACATTAAACAATTCATTAAAGAGCTGAATTAAAGTAAATACAAAAGAACTGTGTTTATATTTGTCATACATTTGTATGCCCAAATGTTACTCGTCCCACCCGTCACAAAGTACTGTCCCACCCGTCACAAGCATTGAGAAGCAACATTATTTTTGTTTTACGAGTTATTTGCGTAAATTATACTAATACATAATCTATACAATATCAGGAACTATATAAAAATAGGTTGTTTAACAAAAGTTTCATAGTTTCTTACCAATTGCGAATGGTGTAAGTCAACGCAGAGAGGAGAGGCACTTTGAAGTCCCACCCGTCACACTTCTTATACCATCAATTTCTCATAATAATAGTGACATTTTCATACTTTTTTCGATAGTACACTATGCAATGACTATTCAAGTATGTGATAATGTTTTATTCAATACGTAAATCGTTGCCGTTTGGCAGAAATAAAGCAAAGTGTAGGCAAAAAAGAGTATAAATGTCCCACCCGTCACAATGGAATGACCCTTTTACTAGTTACTTACTGAGGTGTATTTGCTTGTTGAGTAACTTTCTGTTAAAACTAAGTAAATTATATACTAAAAAAAGTATACACAGGAACAAACATAGTAATGAAACTTAGTGCTCAAGTCTAAAGATGTGACTGTTACAGAAGTTTATTACATTTCTGAATTTGTTTGTTAATTACGAAATATAATTCTGCTGTAGTAAACCGATTATTCAATGAATTTTATAAAGACTTCAAAATTAATTAGCATTAAATTTATTTTATTGGAATAAACAGAAATTTATAACTGGAAATTTAAAAAAAAATCTAAATAATAATGATGTACATTTAAGACATGTTTGATTAATTTATTATTCTTAAACTTTAATACATTAAAATAAGGTCTATTCATGGATACATAGTTATGGGTGATTCTACAAAAAATGGGTAACTCGATGTCACAGGGCAATAAAATATTGTTTTGTTATATTTTGTTTATATTTTTAATTTTATTTGAATACTACTAAAAGCCTTTTATTTGGTCACCCAATTTCAGCTATTCATTTTAAATACAAATTTGTGAAACTCCACAATTTATCCTTAAAAAGTCAGTACTTTGGCATGTCACAACCTCAAAAGTGGGCAATCAAATGGCTGTATATTAAATATTACCTCTAATGTAAGAAAACTTACCGTTTCAATACAATCTATGATGTATTTAATAATGTATAACACTACTTTCATAATATAATATTCTCACTGTTGTTGTAAAAAATATAAGAAACTTTGTGTTCAGTTTTATTCGTCAGTCCGCTGTCTGTTGTTCGAATTGGAATTTCGCGCTAAATATCGGCGACTCAAATTCAAATCCGCGTTAAATTTCAAGGTTGATAGTAAAGTTAGCTGCAGGTCGAGCCATTTTATGGCCACTATTACTGAGCCTGTACCAGAATTGTGGTTGTCATGTGAACACGTGCCGATCCAGTCAAAAAGTCAGTCCTATGGTAAGTCGTTATTTCCTTGTAAATCTGTGTTATACTTGAATTTATACACAGTCAACTTTGTTTTGTTAAAATGTAGCTAGTTGATGTTCGAAAATATCAAATTAAATGTTGATTCTAAAGAAAACCCCAAATTCATGTGTTTTTCATCAGTCCGTTGGCGTCAGTCCTTTGTGTTATATTGCGCCAAAGCACTGACGGGTGTCCAGGGTACTGACATTTGTAGCGTGTTGAAGCTGTATATTTTTACTTATTTCAGTTAAAACCATCGTGCCGCCTCTTAAAAAAAGAAGGAACAGGGGTAAAGACATTTGTTAAGGAAATAACACCTTGGGAGCAACGATTAGCCACAAAAAAAAAAGAAAAAAATCATCTGAGTACACACAAAAAAAAACAACTTCTGAACCATACTACTTATATCTTTGTTCGCCAGAACTACTGACCACGAAGCATAATCAATAGATGGTGAACAAATGACCTATTATAAACGACGACCAAAGAGCAAATGAAGCGAAAGACAGAAAAAGTCCAGTAATAGGCAATAAAAAAATATTGAACCAAGCAATGGTTTCAAAACTGAGAACTAGACTGAAAAATCATCGACCAAAATATAGGAGAGTCAAAAAGCAGTCTAAGTAAGTTGTAAAATCTGTGGAAGAAACTCCATAAACCAGAATTGGAGTAATGAGTGAAGATATTACTAAAAGGAAAAGAAGGAAACAGTAAAGAAGGGCCTTTTCGGAAGTGTTATTTAAATTAAATTAAAAGAAACACATAAAGAGATAAAAAAAGTTCGAACAAGCTACAACAAATACAAAATTATAGAGAATACCAAAAATAGCAGTGACTTATAAAAAAACAGGGATGCTTACTTAGAAAATGTATACTGTTAAACTACCTCAAAGTAGTAAAGCCAATTAAAAAGCTGTTTGAATGGTGGAGATAGATCTTTCTCACAGTATTACACGTTAACCCTTTGAGCGCCGAGCGGCAAAGCAATTCACCGAGCCACTGACGCCAAACCAAAAAAAAAAAAAAAGTGCTCCGAAATCAACAGAGATTAAGAAACACAGATAGTGGTTTGAATTAGCATGTTTTTGACCACTGAAATTTTGACGTCAATAGACGTCGTTGGCGTCAGTGGCACGAATTCCCGATGACGTGATTTGCCGTCTTTGGCGGTCAAAGGGACAGTTTTTTCAATTATTACTTCAGTGAATGAAGACTAAGAATAAGACTAAAAACATAAGAATAAGACTAAAAATAGTTTCTACCGTCTGCAAATCGAAGTAAGTGAGGTACTCGCCGTTAATGTTGATGCCAAGTCTGTTCCATTCCAGTAGCTTGAAGGCACCTTCCAGTGCAGCAGTAAACAGTTTTGGAGAAATTACGTCTCCCTGTCTTACTCCTCGCTGCAGTTGGATAGACTCTGGTCTTGGATTCGGACTGACATGGTGGTGTTATAGTACAAACACTTCAGCACTTTGATGTATCGATAGTCGATACGGCACCGCTAGAGAGATTGAAGCACAGCCCATGTCTCGATCGAATCAAAGGCTTTTTCATAGTTCACAAACATAGTGGTCGGTTATACTCCTTTCTCTTCTGTACAACCTGCCGCAGTGTATGAATTTGGTCTATGGCGCTAAAGCTTTTCGGAATCCGGATTGTTCGGGAGGTTGGAAATCGACTGTGCGTGAGACGATTGGTAATGACTCTGAAGAACAGCTGATGAACATGGCTCAGCAGTGAGATGGTCCTGTAGTTCTTCAATAAAGGCTATGCTCGAAGTTTCTGTGCGCGAACGAATCAGAAATGAGGATATCCGCAGTAGAACCAGGGTAACCGACACAGCTCACAGGATTGCACGGTTGAAATGGCAATGCGCAGGCCATGTAGCCCGGTAAATGAACGGCAGTTGGAGCAGCAAAGTCGTAGAGTGGCGACCACGTATAGGAAAGCGCAGCGTGGGAAGGCCACCGACTAGATGGACGGATGACCTCCTGAGGGTAGCGGGGAATCAATGGATGCGGTCTGCACGGGATCGCACTTTGTGTCGAGTCATGAGGGAGGCCTATGTTCAGCAGTGGACGTCTGTGGCTAATAGATAGATTAGTTCCTAAGAGATTTATTTCTAAATTTTAATAAATATCAAGCATATGTTATGAAGTTGTGTATTTTGTCAGTACTTTGTCAGCCTCGTCAGTCCCCTGGCAGTCAAATTCAGAAAAACCGAAATTTCTCCGGTTCTACTTAAAAAAGTGACTGGCCCAATCTCGAGCAATATATTCATTACATTCCCTATGTTATATACCCGAATTTGTAGCATTTTGATTAAAAAACTATCATAAACAAAATATCCCGAAAAGTTACCCAACTTTTGTATATTCGCCCTTATATCTTATGATAATATGTGTGTATTAAATATAAAGATATGTTAAACATGCCATAAACATTTTGATTAACTTTCAAATTTATAAAACTACCTAATTAAAGCTGAAATCAATTTTTTATGCATACCTTCCATGTTTGCATAATGTGTTATAAGCTTAGTTTACATAAAACGAGAGAATTTATATTTCATTAGTGGTAAAAATTAAAAGCTGTAGCAGTAAAGTGATTGTAACACTGCCAATAAAACATTTATTACGTTACTAATACTGCCAGCAAGTACAGGCTGTTTAAAATGAGTAATAATCATTGTATAGTCATTTTATGATGCAGGAAATGTCCTATAAAGTTCAGTTGTCTGTATTCTTGTGGTTTGCTACACATATTAGAAAACCAGCCACGTGCGAGATGGATTCGCGCGCCCAGTTTTCCGCACAAACAATTCCCATCTTAACTGGTCGGGTTAAGTATGCACCTGGTACGTATGGCGTATATAAAAATGAGGTGCAAAGTTAACGCACCCAATCACGTTTGTTGTATGGGAGCCCCATTTAAATAATTATTTTATTCTGTTTTTAGTATTTGTAAAATTCATTCATTCGTCACCTGTGAAAATTTCAACTGTCTAGCTGTCACGGCTCATGAGATACAGCCTGGTGACAGATGGACAGACAGACAGAAGGACGGAGAGACGGATAGATGGACCGACGGACGGACGGACAGCAGTAATAAGGTCCCGTTTTTCACCCTTTGAGTACGGAACCCTATAAATACTACTTAACAGAACAGGAATGTTTTCTAATGAATGTTCTCTCAGACATTAAAATAAATACGAAACGGGTTTACTCACGCAGAAGTCAAATATCGCTCGACATGTTTTATTTATACATATGGCTGTTGTTTATTACGTCTTTAAGCATTATCTTATCGTCAATTGATTTTATTATCGAGATAAAAGTATAAATAAACAATATGTTGTTATTGGAGTGACTTACATAATGCAAAGCTTAATTATGTACCCACTACAGTCATTAAGTATTATAGGTGAAGGTGCTATACTCGTATTTGTTGAAATTAGTTGTGTGAAATGTCTTTTCTTTTGGCATGCAGTTGTACTTAGGATAGTGTTATGCATGGCATTTACGAATTTTAATATTTTTTTATTGTTGGAATAACTCTCCTCATTCCCAGAAACAAGTTACAGATTTTTCTGTAGCAAAAAAAAAATGTATACCTAATGCTTTTTACTCACCTTGTACGGACTTTTATACGGATACCTTGCAGTGAGAACTGAGCCGTAATATAAATTGCGATATTTTAAAGCTACAGAAGAATCTGCTCCTTTTTTTATTGTACCATTGATACTTTTTTCTCAAATCAAAAAATCATAACTTTTTCTAAAAGACCATGAATTTTGAAAAAAATCATCCTTTGCCCATTTGCTTAGAATTTTATTTGATAGACTAACTAAGCCCATGGTTTGGTTATCTGACAGGGGGCAAACGAGCAAACGGATCGCCTAATGGAAAGCGATTCGCGAGCGAGCGAATCGCCCATAGACACTGTGGGACTAGATCGATTTGTGTGAGGTTTCGATATTTATTTACCTTTTTTTATCATTAGTTCCATAATTACATTCTTTACGTCAGCGTTCTGCCCCAATAAGCGCTGACTTCGACCACCTGTACTGCAATTAATAACTCGTTTCACCTTGGACATACGCGGAAAGCATTTTTTGTTCTTCGTAATCCATTTACACATGTAGGTGCAAACTAGGGTTGTCACAGTGTTGGTTTAATTGGTATATGTTATACATCTTATGTCTATTATGCATCTTATATGTACTAGGTTAATATAGTTGATTAGTCAACATGTTGGATGAAAATGTGATGAAAAAAAATGATCGAGAGTAAAGCGGTCAAACCCGTGAAGTTGAAAAAAAATGGTCTTTGAAATAAGAAATCTATCCACTACATACAGTAGGTAATAATAGTACCTACAATATGATTTATTTCAAAACACGCTATTTGATAAATAAAGATAATACTGTGATTTATTTTTTAATTCGTACGATGCATTGATTCAATATAGTTCATAGATTTTAACTTATATATAAATTTAGAAACTGTGTAAGTTATTATGAACAAATTAATTAACAATTATACGAAAAAGCACAAATGAAATGTCATTTTAATATTCCGAATTAAAGCACATTATTCTGATAACTCCAAACTCTGGAGGCAACCCTATCGTATATTATTAAGGCTCATGTGTCAAGCGATAAGAATCATAATATTTTAATAACAATGTTACTTACGTATTTTAAAGTTTTTATATCGATTATGTCAATTGCGAATCATAGTTTAACTCGAGTTCTCAATAATCAAACGATCGATGGTTCGTTTCTAATACTCACAGCCTCACAGGATTGAAATACGCAGAAGTGTCAGAGCGTAAAATCTAATTTGGGCTTAATCGAGTGACCGCCGACACGAGTGTTGGCTATTTACACTCGACGCAGGGTTGCCACATGTAGTTCATATTATCTTTGGCTTTTAGTTATTTCATCGGATTTTTTCTGGATATTTTATTATTCCCTCTAGATAAGTTACGTTTTAATCGTTAACTGTCGGTCCAGTACCAAATTCATATTAATAGAATGTCACTATGTTATGTGTTTGTCAGGTCTTTCCCTGCAGTAAGATCCTGGTACTCCTATTAGCGTAATTATATAATAGTTATTTCACCTGATACTCTCTATATCGCAGGCGTTCCGGAGGGAGTACTATGAGCTGTAGAATTGCATGGCATGAAGGGATTCATTCATAAGCCATTATTGGGCTGCTGACGTTATCGAGTGTTGTGTCTTTTCAAAGGGGCTTTTTTTTTATGAGTTTCATAAAGAAATAAAACCCTTTAGAAAAGACACTTCTCATCTTGTCGATATTCTGCATATAGTGCATTTGCAATGGCTTCATCACATGATGATGATCACGTTTGGCATGTGATAGACCAGACAGGTGAATAACAAAGCACTGGTTACTGTACTTCCTAGTAATGATTAGAAATGCATAAAGTGTTCTCTTTATTCTAATTGATATACCTAGGTATTTAGAGAATTCTACTTTGAGGCAAACGACACACTTAGCCTCTGTAACAGTGTATCAGTTCCATTTACCTCATTCAGTAAATGTCTTACAATTTAGTCGGAGTCACGAATAAGGAACGAGTCAGTATTTCGACTGGAACTAATGCTCACACATGATTGATGAGCGTCCTAGTTGCGACTTGCAATCTAGGCAGTCGGTCCTTTGACCCGAGGACACACACACCCCAATCTACTACCGATACGACACTAGTTAGGCCGGTCACAGACCTGCCGATTCTGTTCTAAAAGAACTTCTTCACCGCACTCACACACATGCGGGCAAAACGCTCTGATCGGTGATAGCTGGCCAGTTGCTTACTATA
The DNA here is from genome assembly GCA_932273695.1 of Apotomis betuletana. Taxonomy (NCBI): domain Eukaryota; kingdom Metazoa; phylum Arthropoda; class Insecta; order Lepidoptera; family Tortricidae; genus Apotomis; species Apotomis betuletana. The sequence continues at coordinate 24,924,090 of OW026306.1, forward strand.
TAACCGGGCGTTCCTGTCGACCAGGGGTCCTATGATGGTTGCTTTTATCACGCGATAAATAAGTGATAAAGAATCCGTCACGTTTTGACATATTGCGAGTGTGAGTGACAGATGCTTTGTCACTTATTTATCACGTGAGAAACGCAACCATCATAGGCCCCCAGGTCTGCTAGGTATGTGCATGCGCCTTTCGATATTTTACATAAAAAACTACCGTGAGTCTCAGACATATTAAAATACATATAAAACGGGTTTACTCACGTCCTAGAAGTCGAATATAGCTGGACATGTTTCGAATCGGTACGCGATTCATCATCAGGAGCTACGATCTAGATCTCGAAATAATTACTAGCTTTTTCATATTATATTCTTCTATTCAACTTAATCCGGCAAATGTACTCTAAATAATAATAATAAAAAATACCATACAATTTCCAAATTTTTAGAACCTGACTCAGGGGACAATAAAAAAACAATATATTAAAGACCTGAAGAATGACTAGTATAAACTGCTCGTAGCTATAATTCCGAAATTAGTAGTCGGGGAAAGTTATAGATAGATATCAATTTGCTGATTGAACTACAAAGGAGGTTCACATGGTATGTGGGTCGATTTGACCGCAAACAGGTGAACGGCCGGAAAGTAAAAGTGGACGGAGAGCGGCTTCCCGGCTGGCCTTTCAAGACTTACTTACCAAGCACTTTAGTTGATGTCATAATTCATACAGCCCTCGTCCGTTTGCATAACTGTTGGTGTTCCAGAACAACGCCAGAGCTAAGGCTAATAAGGCCGAATTGCCTGTCATCAAACTGATGAGAATTCCTGGGAAAATGTGTCTGTGTTTTTTGTATATATTTTAGAGCCTTGTAATTTTTTAATTTAGTGACTAAGGAACCTGGTATATTGAGATTTTTTATTCATCAGCCCGTCTAAATAGCATATCTATGCTTCGAGACTCTTGTCGCGCGACATAGCGCTACCCGTCACTCTGTTACATTACTGCACAGAAAGAGACGGGTAGTTATCTCAATCTCACGCGAGGAATAGCCTCGTATGATAGTTATGTTAGAGGTGCAGTAGACTCCAGTGGCTAAATAACAGCATTTGTGCACGGTGCATGTTCTAACAAGATAAGATTACTCAAGTCGCGCCTAATTAGGCTCTTGACCCTCGGTGTGGCGCCAAGTATCTAACACATTATCGTGCCGGTGAGAAAACCTAAGGGTGCCGCTCCACCACTGCCGCTGTCGCGCAGTCGTGCCGTATCCGTAATGGAGCTGTCATCCAACAACTAATGCTCGAGATCGCTTCCACGTTCCGAGCTCTCTTTTGGATGTAAAGGTGCTATCTCATCGCGATTTTTCCTTGCATTTTGAGCATTACGTTGCAATACGGCTCCCGAACTGACGAACATTCCCTGTTATTTAACTATTAATGTAATTGTGTTTAGTTCCCGAATAAATATTTTTCTTTCTATTTTTCTTTCTTTGTTCTTCGCTTACGCTTTGTACGTTACTCGTTTGCAAAAGTTTTACAATTTTACTTAGATTGCATTCTGTTTCCACCGCGTCGCTGTCTGCATAATTTTATTGCATAGCTCCTACTGTTACTATGTGTTGATACAACTGTGTAGATTATATGTTTGGTGTTAAACACCGTAAACATTGTAAATCACCCTTCCTTTATTAAATATTGCTCTCACGTATTTGGTTCGTTTTTACTAGCTGATAGCAAGGCACTAGCTGTACCGCTACCATGCGTTTAGATTGACAACAGCGCATCTAGCGGTGAAGCGGTCACTTATAGAACTACAAATCGGTAGTATGAGCCCTGTACCTACTCTTACCATGAGTTAAGGTGACCGTACTCGCGAATACGGTCATTGTAATCCCATGGTAAGGATACGGAAGTCCTGTAGAGTCAGCAGCAGACGCAGTTAATATATTCAACGTGTCAGGTGCTCCAAATAATCTGCCCTGCATGAATTATGAAATTTATCAAGATAATAATGCTCAGTGCATATTTGGTTGGTGACAATCAAAACTCACTAAAATTTCTGTCATTACTCTTCAAAATGTCGTATTTAGTTGGTAGATTGACACTGAGCCACGGACTTCGTTTTATGTATTTGTTACATCGTTAGTTTTGCTTGTAAACAGACGATTTATTGTGCGTTTTGAATTACATTTGTAAAATTATCCAAAAAAATCAAGCTTTTTTTCCTTTGACTTCGACCAAAGTGCGAAAATTACCATCTCGCACCGTTTGCCATTTTTAGGGTTCCGTAGTCAACTAGGAACCCTTATAGTTTCGCCATGTCCGTCTGTCCGTCTGTCCGTCTGTCCGTCCGTCCGCGGCTTAGCTCCGTGACCATTAGTACTAGAAAGCTGAAATTTGGTATGAGTATGTGTATGTATGACGCCGACAAAACGGTAAAATAAAACCTAAAAAAAAAAACTTTTTTTCGGGTACCTCTCGAACACCTAAAGTGGGGGTGATTTTTTTTTTTCGTTTCAACACTAAGTGTGTGGGGTGTCGTTGAATAGGTCTTTTAAAAATAATAGGGGTCTTTTAACATAATTTTTTGATAAAGTCAGCAGTTTAGTAAATATACGCTCCGAAAAGAAAAAAAATAGCGTCCCCCCCCCTCTAACTTTTAAACCACGGGTCAAAAAATTATGGAAAAATTCATGAAAATGAGGCTTTGTAATTACTTTCAATGAAAACTATATTGAATAAAATCGGTCGAGCCGTTTTCGAGTTATCGCAAAATTCCATAATTTTCTTTAAAATGACGTAAGTGCCGCGCGGTGTCCTTATACTTCGAACGTTACACATATTAGTTAACTACCATACTCCATGAAAAGATATCGCTCAATCTGGCGCGTATAATCGACAACTTCCAGAAGGTAAGAAGTAATTACAGTTACTTTGGCGTTTACGACCTTTTTTATAGAGATTGAAATCTTTCTCGTACCTAATTTAAGCCCATCTATTGTGAAGGATGGGTAACTACGGAACCCTACACTGAGCATGGCCCGACATGCTCTTGGCCGGTTTTTTTTAAATGACGCAACAACTGAATGTACACAGTTGCCGAATTCCATATGTAAATATGAGATATCTCTACAAACGCGTCGAATCATCCATGCTAATACCATTCCGTTCTCATAGCTATAATAGTTAAATCGTTGTAAATTTGAAACGTTTCCAATAATGGTTTTTAGGGTCCCGTTTTTACCCTTTGGGTACGGAACCCTAAAAACCTGATTACTGAGACTTCGCTGTCCGTCCGTCCGTCCGTCCGTCTGTCACCAGGCTGTATCTCAAGAACGGTGATAGCTAGACAGTTGAAATTTTCACAGATGATGTATTTCTATTGCCGCAATTTCTAAAATAAAATAAATGTTTACGGGGGGCTCCCATACAATAAACTTGTTATAGATTATGGTACGGAACCCTTCATGCGCGAGTCGAACTCGCACTTGCCCATTTTTTACTAGAAATATGGCCCTAGAAAGCTCGTACGACTCCATGCAGCGCGTGTGGAATTACTAGTGTGTTTCTATAGTAGAAATTCTTTTTCTTATATTACTATTTTAATCACTGTCAAAAAAAAATGGGTATTATAAGTTTAAGTGAGTAAGTAAGTAAATACTGTAATGTACACAAACAGTTAAAAATCCATTCATTGACTAATTTGAGTGCGGTTCTTTTTTAACGAAAGACTGGTCCGTCGAGAATGTCGGTTCTTAGCTATGTTTGGTGAAAATAGGACTAGTAGTTTTCAAGACATTCAACTTTAATTGGAATAGGTGACAAGATCTCAGCCATTATTGATGCAAATAATTCCAAATTTTGTAGTTATCAGTTTTAGTATCATATTCTATATCACTCTTTGAATGAGGGTCTCATGATGACCAGCTCACGACTGCTCAGCTCACGAGCTCACGACTCAGCTCATCAATTTGTGTCCGGGGTGTTTTAAATTTTTAATTTAGGTTATTAGTCTCTAATGGTAATTTAGGTACTAAAGCCACATAACGTAACATAGCTTTGTCGGTAATTATTGGCAGTCATATTTTATAAGTTGTAAGCACAGAGGCACAGAATAGATAGTACTACAGGTACAGAAGGCATCCTCCTTTTATCTTTACAAAAGCCGCCTTTTCATTAGCCTAAACATTATGATTTATAAGCCCTGCTAAAGTCGTCGTTTCCAGCTCAAGCCAAACGGAACGTTAAGGCTGTGTACCAACGGTGAAAATGAATTGGCTCACTTGCCGCGTCGCCGATAGCAAGGGTTGTCAACGATTAAAAATAAAATAATAATGTATTGCCAATTTATTTCTTGCATTCCATATACATATTTATATACTTTATACATTACAGATGTATATAAATTCATCATTTATGTATGAAATAATACATCTCACAATTTAGACGGATTGAATCCACCACCAGGCCACATTTTATTGGCGTTGCTGCAACTGTAATGCAAAATCGTTGCTTTATTTTAAAAATTGTTGCTATATTTTATTATAAAAAAAAATAATACGTATAATAAAATAATGCAAAGAATGAAATACGTATTTACAAAGGATATAAATACAATTTTATAGGGCAGTTTTAATACAGCTTGCAAGTAAATTGTTTACACTGTGCGTCGTAATACCGATTCCTATTAAAATTGTTTTTATTTTATTTTGTCATTCTATAAAATTTTGGAATCTCTGTGATTTCTTCATCAGCATCATTGCTCGTAATTGTTTATTTTTTGCTTCTAGTTCTTGTTTAATTTTCTTATTTTCACTAGTTAACTTTCTTAGTTTACGTTTGCATTCTTTCAGTTCTCCTGAAAGTTTTCTTTTTCTTGGTGTCCCTTCTGTGAGTAACTCTGAAGTTTGTGTTTGCTTGGTCGATAATGGTTCTTGATTATTCGTTTGAGTTTCAGTTTTTTTTTTAAGTATTTTTTCTGACGTTACTATTATTTTATCTTCGATTTGTGCGGAACCAGACGGAAGTGCCGAATATGATGTGACAATTTTTGTACTTTTTGCGATCGCAGTATCTTCGACTTCGACTGCGGATGTAGGCTGTGCTGTTGAAGAGGTGTTTGGTCGGTTGGCTAAAAGCAGTGTTGGGACAGCGTTTTCTTGGAGACTTTTAGATATTTTTATTGATGACGGGTCGAAATGTGCACTACAAACGCAACGGGTGCATTTCTTTAAATCCTTTTCTAATAGGTCTTCTCGGCCGAGTAATCTCAGCCATAGCCGAACCCTGGAATAAGCGAAACAAAAATGTGATTTCTAATAAAATTTACAAAGTTGTTAATACACGCGTATTTACTTTTGTGAGGTAAATAAAAAAAAAGTTTGAAAAAAAAAAAACTAAATATCGATTTCATAACTAAATATTGAAAGTTGTTGAACAAATGTAGATTCGTTTTCAGAGTAGATTCGACTCTGACCCCTTTGGTTCTGCAAGTGGAAAATAGTGAAAACTCCATCATCGCATTTTCCCCCGGACGTGTCCAAAAATAAATTAGGTATTAAAGAAACAATCGCATTTTTTTTCATTCACATAAAAAGTGTCCGGGTTTTCCCCGGACGGCTTTCAAACTGAGACAAATCCGGGGAAACCCGGACGGATGGTATAGCCCTAAATTTGCCCAACCTCGGCCAACTTCGCGGGTAGCGTGGAATTGCTGCAAAAATAACCCTAAAAAAAACAGTGACGGTGCATTAATGCCGTTCATAGTCGTTGCTTACTTCAATTTTATTTCTTTAATGAATTACACAATTTCGATTTGGGTGATTAACTTATGTATTCATATACCTATCAACTATCACTCAATCATTTATTAATCACTGGTAATTTTACAAAGGTGACTTACACAACCTTTATGACGTATCCTTTATAGGCATACGAAGTTGTTTTAGTAGGTAGGCATACTTATTACACTAGAATTTCAATTCACGAATATCAGCAAATAAACCTTTCAAAATTACATACTTAAACCAAATAAAATTGTTCAGAGTATAGATATATCTCTTATTATGATTCAGTCTACCTACTTATTATCTATTATGATTTATGATCATTTTCATACCTTTCGGTATCCTTCAGACGTGTCGGGAGAACGAAAAACGTGTGATTCGAATTTCGATCATTGTTTCTGCAACCCTCTGCGATACAATATCTCTTGGCTTTCTTTTTATTCATTGTAACACTAGTAAAACAGACGAATGCGGCACGTTCACTTGCGACGCAGCGACGAAAGCGAGTAGCGTGCGCGTGCGTTCCGAGGCTGAGCGTGGCAGCCACTGAATATACCACTGCGCAGGGGAAGGGAGACTGGCGAGTGGCGACCGGCATGTACAGAATGATAGGCGAGACTTCTGACATCATGACGCTATGATTGGTTGGTTGGTTCTGTCAATCCGTTTCTGTGTTGCCAGTGGTGTATCATAATACTCCTCGATTCCCTTGCTACCTCTATGAATATCATAAAATCGTGGGTTAAATCAATTATTACGACAAAATAAAAGTTTGTAAAGAACTGTAATGCATAAATGCATTTTTTTTAGTAAGTCTGGCGGCAGACATAGTTTTCCTTATATGTAATTATTTTGTTACCATAAAGCGGCAACTAATCAGCGACGTAGAAAGGCTCACTAGCATACCTTGTTTTCTTATACCATGGCATTTTATTATACCATGGTCTTTTATTATACCATGGTATTTTCTTAGGTTTACTAATGTTTCGCCGAAAATTATTTAGCAAATTCTTAACTCGCCGAACTACGTATCCCATATTTTTATTTGGTCAAATTTTCATTTCCCAACTCAACGTTTCGCACTGATATCTTTTCCCAATTAATGATTTGATAAACTATTGTTAGACCAATTATTATCTGGGATTTTTATAAGATGTCAATTATGTTTTCGTCAAATGTATTGATTGGCATACCTTGATTTAGCAACATATTGAATGGCATTATGAAATCTAACCTAGTTTGTTAGAATGCAAGGTTCAAATTGCAGTATAATTTTATTGCATTAAGCGGGTAGGGTGATGCACCATGCACCTAAATTTAGAGGGTACTTTTGTTTACATACTTTGTGGCTCAAAATAGCATTTCATTCTTGAGTTATCATCGCTGATAGTTAATGTGCGTGTGTGCATAAAAAAAAATAACCCCTAACCTACCTATCTCTGGGAGCAGTTTCGTCCCGAAGACTGTAATCCCGAAGACTGTAATCCAGAATTCCTACAGTTCACATACATACGTATCACAAGTACAACAAAAGGAGCGTTTTTTAGGGATAAAAAAAAACTAACCTAACCCGGCCGAGTCGGATCTGCTCACATACATACGTATCACAATTACAACAAATTGATTTTGATTAAAAAATATTTTTTTTCGGTTTAGATTTGTGTTTTATTTTGCACTATCATCATACTGTAAGCAATGAATCGTTATTTGACTAAGCAAATCATTTGCTACACAATTATTTACCACATAAAATTTGACGATATGTTATTTGCCTTAGCATATCATTTCCTACACAATTATTTACCACATAAAATTTGACATAATAAAATTTTGGAATATAAAAATGTAGCGAAATAAAAAAATTACGAAGTAAAATTATGCCAAGGATTGGTTTGCGTAATAAAACTTCGGCGAAAAGTTGGTTGCCAAATGAAATTTGACGAAACATAATTCGGCCAAAAGGCAGTACACCATTTTCTTATACTATGCTTGTAAACGTAAATCGCGGAGTGGCCCGCGCCATATAGAGGGCGATAATCTATCAAATCGACAACAGTATTCTTATCTCGACGGCGCGTTTGGCTCGGTTTGTAGACACCTGCCTACTAACTGAGTCGGCGGTCCCGGGTTCGAATCCCGGCCGGGGCAAATATTTGTGCAAAATATTTGTTCTTGGGTCATGGATGTTATCTATATATGTATTTATATATATAATATGTATATCGTCGTCTAGTACCCATAGTACAAGCTTTGCTTAGTTTGGGACTAGGTCGATTTGTGTATGATTGTCCCTTAATATTTATTTATTTATTATTATTTATTTATTTATTATAAAATGGAACAGTAGCTTCGTTTCTGTATGCCGATGTATTTATGTTGCAGCGTTGCGTTGCATATTGCAGTGAAACCAAACAAAACATGCCTTGGGTACTTTTTTCTTGAAGTATTATTTTACCTTATGTATGAATATTTTACATACCAAAAAATATTAAATTAATATGTACTTTAGCTATAGGCGGAAGATTAATGCGGACATATATAATTCCCTATATGAGACATTGTAATAATAAATAATGATAACGGCGCGGCAATTTAACTCAAGGTCGTCCAATTGGCGAGATCTCGTCATCGTGACATTCATGTCCACATTAATATTTTGGCCGTTTTCGTACTTAATTATATGTTGTTTCCCCTTTTTGCATGCAATTGGCAGGTTATTCTTGCACCAAGGTTAAGGCCAAATTGATGTCAGCGTGATCGTTCACTGTTGGATGAGTAATTGCGTTTCTTACCTTGACCAAAAGAAAAGAGATAGGTAATCGTTTCAAAAGTCCCCTTACCCTACTTAGCTCTGCAGTACTCGCAAAGTTGACTGAAGTTGCGCGAATATGATATTGGGGAGGGACTTTTAGTCTAAGATCCCGATATAGAACGACCTTCACCGAGATGTTTATTTGATGAAATGTATTTTATATTTAATTTAATATGTCAATAAATATATTGCATATGGGTTGCCTAACAAATTTTAGTCCAGGGTATGTTAAATTAATAATTAAGAAAAAAGTTTGATTAATATTAGATAAATTCTATACCAATCGAAAGTATGAAGCCCATAGAATATGCAAACATTAGGTTGCATATTCTTTTCCCGTCACAACTATCGGGTAGCCAGGTATAAACAGGTAAATCTATACCTACTAGCATTTTGCAACGGTCTGATTATTGAATTGAAATTAAATAAAATTAAGATTATTTTATTATGAATTTATCTAATAATCAAACCGGTGAAATGTTTAATTTTTTTTTTAATTTAATTTTTAACAAAACATACCCTGGACTAAAATTTGTTAGGCAACCCATATGCATTATATTTATTGACATATTAAATGAAATATAAAATACATTTCATCAAATAAACATCTCGGTGAAGGTCGTTCTATATCGGGATCCTCTACTATTTGCTGCGGAAACTCATACTTTGGTCAACTCCGCGAGTATAGTGTGGAGCCGCAATGTGGCTTTACCATGTGCGTCTGCCATCAAATCCGCTGTTTCTAAAACAGCTTCCACATTATAAGTTTAAATGCTACTTATAATAATAATAATAAGACATTTATTCATTGTTTTTGTACATTTTTGGTTATGACATGTATAATAGCAGTTGTATAGTATACAAAACAATGAAAAGGTAGATGGCTCAGCTAATGCCAGTGGCCTGAGCCAATATGACTCTTGGTCACTGACGCTGTTATTCTGCCACCCCCATGACTTAGTAACTAAATACATGAACTTATTATTAGATATATAAGCTTTATTGCACAAAAAAAAAAACATTTTAGAATACAGGTGTCGCACTTAATGCCAAGTTGTATTCTCTACCAGTCAGCGGTTCTAGTACCTACCTAACCAGTTTTTTGCAGATCTTTTTTTATGGGTTGTTTAAAAAACGCTCGGTTCATTAAAATTAATGTCTGTGTAAGCGGTACTCTGTCAATCAAAGCCGTCGATAGTGATTCTGAAATAGATTGTTGGCCTTCTGACCAACGGACAGACCAAGGCAATACCATTGTTAGCTTGTTTGTTCAGTCATTAGGGCATTGTATAGTAATAAGGTTGTTTGTTTTAAATATTAGCTGAACTGTTCTACGTATTACAGGTTTTATATGTAACGAAATCTATGGACAGTGTATAATTGTTATTATTAATATATTTATATTCGCTTGAATATGCAATTGGGGCGAATCAACTTTTAAGTGCACCTTGTTGCTATGGTTACGCAAAATGTGTCCCTCGGACAACCTAAGCATTTTTCTATGAAACAGTATGGAGATGTCACTTAGACAACGGGGACAGAGTAAACAACACAAAAAAGTTGATTCACTCAATTAATCTGACAGTAAATTTTATACAACTTTCTAGTTTCATACGAAGATTCTTCGGCAATGCCAATTTCGGGGCTCCTCTATCCTTTGCTAAGTACCTAATACCTACAGAGTTTTAACTCCGTCGTTAAATATTCGTCTTACTGTGAACAATTCAAATGTGAATGTTTTGGGTACATGTGATTTTTATTTTTGACGCACAGGTCTTCTTAAGTGGTTCATGCCTATTAAGATGAAGCAAGAAAATCCATATAGAAGGCCGCGGGATTCTTGGAGGCCGTTTCTGAGAATTTTCGGAATCTCCTCAGTTTGTATGGGAAATGCTCTCGAGAAAGTTCTCCCTCCATACAAATCGGGAATCGTTATCGAGAACGGCACATATCTACCCTAGTCAGTTGCTTACATTCACTTATCCATCATCATCATCTCAGCCATAGGACGTCCACTGCTGAACATAGGCCTATATACCATAACACTTATCCATACTAATATATAATATCCATACTTCCATACTATCCATACTAATATTATAAATGCGAAAGTGTGTCTGTCTGTCTGTCTGTCTGTCTGTTACCTCTTCACGCTTAAACCGCTGAACCGACTTAGATGAAATTTGGTATGGAGATAGTTATAGACCCGGGAAAGGACATAGGATACTTTTCATCCCCAATAAATTTAGTTTTCCCGAGGGATGAGCGGGTAACACCGCGGGGCACAGCTAGTAGATAATAAGGCCCTAGGTCTCAAAACTCTCAAATGTACATCCAATTCGTTTTATAAAAGGCACGGCCCAATCTCCGTAAATATCTCCTAAAACTGACTCACTTCGGCAACAGAAGTAAAGTTGATTGTGTTTTCAAGGACTCACTTTCATTGTGCTTGAAGATAACAAGTTGGTTGCGATAAGTCTGCTAATAACAGTGGTGATTCATTGCCCTTTGTGGACCTGGTTTTTTTTAATTACTGGGAGGCTCGAGTTTCGATTACAATAGTTGCGAGAAATTAAATCAACGAGAAATTTGCGCAGCCAGAGGATGCCATCCACTCCCCATTGTAAATGGGTCAATCAACTATTTTCTGCCACTCGTTGCCATGGTGATGCCCCTGGGTCACATTTTAAAACTACGATTTTCCGCGGTTATATTTAGCAAAAGCTTTGTAATTTAAACAGTTATAAGCCCATTCTTATGTAGACTATATCCTGACAATACCAGTAATATCAATTATCAACACTTTTCTTAGAAATCTAATCACTATTATCCCCTGGGTCACGGACAGAATAACAGCAAGAAAAAGTTGATCCACCCAAATACAATGTCTTTATTATTTTCATATTATTTTGAAAAGGCAGTGAGCAGTGACCACTTATTGGCTGCTTGTATCTTGGTTATTTAGGTATCCATCATCACCATCTTGAACGTCATTCCTTCCCGAATGATGTTCGTGCCCCACTTCCCTTCCTATATTGCTTAAAAAATAAGTATCATCAGACCATCTACCCACAGATCTGACCAAATTTCGATAAACTGATGAAGACCTCAAACATTGTAGCCTTCGACTTTATTTCTTGAATTCCGTTGTTTGAATTCCGAAACCCATATAATTATTGCTGCATTCAACGAACATTGCTAGTGTAAAATGACCACGGTAGTTACGCTACTCATTAGTCTGACTGACTAAATGACCGTTAATCGTTCCTTTGAGCAGAATATTCACTGTGTTCCACGTTCCTCGATCCCATTAAGCTAAATCAGATACAGATACAGATACAGATTTTTATTGGTAAAATTAATACATTTTACATGTCATAATTTTTAAATTAGATCATTATTAAAATTAGATTTTTCATAACAATAACAATAGATGCTAAGTTATAAATAAATATAAATATTAGGTACCTTTAGGGCCCTGTTCATTACGATGTTAGGATCAATGACCGCTACGCATGGATAATAAAAACTCATCGATTGCGTAATATGCCTGTTTTATTAGTAAGGAATCCAATGTCCTTTGTGTCCTGAGTCGGCTTTGTCCCAATCCGAAGCCAACAGCTCGGCGTGGAAACGAGAATGTTGTACACCTAATTAAGTCTAATCCTAATTTGATTTGGCGTTAATTAAATTTGAATTTGTTCCCAAAATGTCCAAAGCTGGGATTTTAATTTCATGCTCAGGTGATCTGTTTTTTGTTGTTAGTTACAGTTTTTAAATAATAAGAACATGTTGTTTTAATCTATGCGCCAAGCATTATTACATTATTATAAAAAAAAAAAACAAATGCGAGCTAGAATGCGTCTTGGAAAACCAGGCCGATCACACTTACCATATAACGTTGAGTCGTTAACCCACTGTATCCGCCGTTGACTGTATCAATATAGGCATTAGTCACTATTGAGGTAACATCGACATTTCGTAACCACTTCCGACTCTTCCAATCGATTAATTCAACGACTCCGAATAAGTGGGTAACCTCGCGACCGCTTTTCACCGCTTTTTTGGCGACCTCAAGAAGATCCATTGACTGTCCGTTTACCTCGGAAGCCTAGATCCGGAAGCGTCAATGTTGACAGCATTTGTCATTGTCGATTCGAGGCGTTTCTCGTTTTTCTCATGCTCATCGAATTTATTGCTCGTCGATGTGAGTAATGTTTTCTTCGGGGTGCCATTTGTGATCGTTTTTTATCCGCTCCGGCTATTACGGGTACAAATATAGGACTTTTATAGTGTTGTCGACACAGTGTAGGCATTCCCACGGCTAGGCGTGCCGTAAAGAATAAAGAGCCATCACAGTCGGTAAACAACTTTCTTACGAAATTCCAAAGATTTTTGCCGAATAAAACAATCTCAGACGAAGATTTCGAAAGCGTGCTAGTCTAGTAACTAACGTTGACTCGAGTTTGTGTTTTATATGAAGATATATTTTTTGTGTATAAGTTTGCTTATTGATTAGGATTAGAACGCATTGTTACTAAATACCAGCGTTATTTGGCACATGTATGTATGCTAAGCGGTAGAGGTGTGTTTTGCAGGAATATGATCTAATAAAAAGAATCATCTTTATTTATAGCGACGAGTAGCTACTCGTGATTAGCTACAAAAGTGTATTCTATTCTAACTCGTCTACATTCAAGATTTGCCTTCTGCTTAAAACAAGATCTTTAACACCTACTCATACTCAATTCGCGGTGTTTAATTTCTCCAAATGACTCATTTTGAGTTGATTAAAGATAGAGTATCGTCTGAGTGTAATAAGCTTCCTCAATTACAGTTAATTGCTGACCCTTTATCGGGCTGACAACCAGACAAAGCATGCGAAGAATGCACGCCAGTGGACTCCAGAATTTGAAAGGACATATGTATAATTGAATAAAAGTACATTTAGGTCCGTGTGATCGTGGCGGGTGTTTGCTGGCCGCAATTTGAGCTGATCCCAACTCGCCAATAGAATACCTAATTGTACTGGTCGGTACTATATTGCTGCCTTATTTGAACATTCAATTGTGAACCCTGGGAGAGCAATTAGTTCCCGTTATTTGTGCTTTATACAAAACTTTTGACACGCTTTGGTGCGGTTTTTATGAAATGCGTTTAAATCTGTTTTCCCTATCCGATGTCACGTTTTTTGAAACGTTGCTTGATACAACAAAACATATCATAAATGTGATAGTGTGTATTGATTTTGTTTGTAATGTTTGAGTAAGTAATGGATAATCGAATTGACATGGTATTTTGTGTGAGATAGTACATAAAAGGGTTGGAGTCTGATATACATACATAAATAAGCACTTTTCCATACAGGAAATCGACCAAAGGGAACAATACACTTGTAATAATCTGTCAACAAATTATGAGAACGTGGTTATTGATACATTTGTGGGTTTCTATCGCAAAGAGCCTCAATTTATTACAAACGTATATTGATATAAACTTACACGTTTTTCACACATTATAAATAGAGTCTCTTCGAGATCATGAGCGATCATGTCCTAAACGTCGAAATAATTGAATAAACATCTTTTCTGAACGCGATTATATCCTGTTTTGTTATATTAATGTGTTATTGCAATTTGCAATCGTGATATTGCAAGAGCTGGGCTGGGCTGGATTGCCTCAAGGTCTATCCAGCCCAGTGCTCCTTAAGTCTAACGGTTACTTAACTAGTTGTATAATACATACATATACATATTTGACTTGACCTCTACCCCCATCCGCTCTAGCCCGATATCAGGCGTGGTTGTGATTATCATAAATAAGTGATTGACCTGATTTATGCAGTTATGTTTGTTCGGAGGTCTTGTCCGAGCTTTCCTGTTTTATGTTAGTGCCTATTACAGTGTTGTTGAGGATAATTTTTTCTTCAGATGAATTAGATCATTAATGAGTAATTACATTTATTTATAGTTTAATATAAAGTAACATGTGTACGATATTTCATGCTATACCTACATATTAAAAGGTCGCACATTGAATTGATATTCGTTAATCATTTTCCATAAATTCCAAAATGATTCATCTGACCGTAATAATACTACCGTCACGCTCACGCGTCACTTGAATAAAACAGGAAAAACATTTAATTCGTTTAATTATAAACGTTTGATTTAACAATAAATGATCGAATTTAAAATATGGAATAACCAAAGACCATAACCACAAAATAATCTACCAAAATATCCTGAAAGAAGAGGAATAAAAATTGGGCAAGTGCGAGTCCGACTCGCGCATGATGGGTTCCGTACCATAATCTATAACAAGTTTGTTGTATGGGAGCCCCCCTCAATATTTATTTAATTTTATTAAATTTTTAGTATTTGTTCTTATAGTGGCAATAGACATACATCATCTGTGAAAATTTCAACGGTCTAGCTATCACCGTTCTTGAAATACAGCCTGGTCATAGACGGACGGACGGACGGACAGCGAAGTCTCAGTAATAGATAGGGTCCCGTTTTTACCCTTTGGGTACGGAACCCTAAAAAGGCAGATTTTGTTGAGTCTATTTTGAATTAGAAGAAGAGTACACCTACTACAAAACAATTGAAACGGGAAACCCATCCTTTCGAAGTGTGGTAAAACTCGTAATATCCAAACAAAATGTAAACAATAACATTAAATAGTCCAGTCTCGTTGAGTGATAATGATAAACCGGTGCGCGCGCACTCGGCGCGATGGTCGCTCGCTGCGCAGAAAAAAATATGAATCGTGGATCGTGGCATTCGCGGGCAGCGTAACTCCGCTGCGCTTAGGGTTGCCACTGTTGCCAGTACCCGTACCATGAGTTTACATTACACTGACCTGTTAACGACTGTTTAAACAATTTATACAGATACAGCTGCGGAAGCTTTTGGCTATTTAAAGTCTTCTAAGGCTGACTGGTTTCAGGAAAACATTGATAAGCTTCAGCCATTTCTCGATGCTAAAAGAGAGGCTGCGCTGCACCATAAACTTGCTTCTACTGATGGATCCAGGGAAAGATTGACTAAAGCCAAAGCTGACCTGCAACGTAATATTCGTCACTGTGCCAATGAGTACTTTGTGGAGGTGTGCAAAGGTATTGAAGCTAGTGCTTCCACTGGTAATTTTGCCGGCGTATACTCGGGCATAAAGAAGGCTCTCGGTCCTCTCCCTTCAAAGACTGCTCTTCTTAAGGAAGCAGATGGGACTATTATATGTGACACGGGCCGACAGCTTCACCGGTGGGTAGAACACTACACACAACTTTATTCACTACCTATTGGGATACAGCCACAAGCAATTGCATTGATTCCCAAATTACCGGTATTGCATGAGCTTGATAGCGTTCCCTCTGTTGCAGACTTCCACACTGCTGCTAAACAACTTAAGCGTGGTAAGAGCCCTGGATATGATGACATCCTTGCAGATATTGTTAAACTGCAGTGTGTAGCTCCCATTCTCTACAACTTTTTTGCTAAATGTTGGCAAGAGGAGTATGTTCCTCAGGATATGCGCGATGCCAATATTGTCACACTATATAAAGGCAAGGGTGACCGCGGCAACTGTGACTCATACCGTGGCATCTCCTTGTTGAGCATTGCTGGAAAGCTGTTTGGTCGCGTCATCTTGGCCAAGCTGCAAAAACTAGCAGATCGTGTGTATCCTGAGGCACAGTGCGGATTTCGTGCTCAGCGCTCCACCACTGACATGATCTTTTCCCTTCGTCAACTACAAGAGAAGTGCAGGGAGCAAAGAACCCCCTTCCTGGTAGCATTTGTGGACTTGAACAAAGCAATTGATACCGTCAGCAGGGAAGGATTATACACCATACTGCAGAGTATCGGTTGCCCTCCAAAGCTTCTAAGCCTGATTAAGCTTTTCCACCAGGATATGAAGGGTTCTGTTGTGTACAACGGTAACACGTCTGACCCGTTTGATATGCGTAGAGGTGTACGTCAGGGTTGCGTCTTGGCGCCAACGTTGTTTGGCATATTCTTCTCCGTACTCTTGAGGGTTGCTTTTGGGGATGACACTCAGGGTATACACATACGAACTAGGGCTGATGGCAAGTTGTTCAACATATCACTCTTAAAATCTCGAAAACACTGCAAAGATTATTATGTTGACAGATTGTTATTTGCCGATGATGCCGCTTTCGTCGCAACATCGCCGGAGGATCTTCAGCGTATGGTGGATAGATTCGATGCGGCGTGTAAATTGTTTTCGATGTCCATCAATGCCAAGAAAACAGTTATAATGGCCCAAGGCGTATATGAAGACCTCTCAGTAACACTTAATGACTCACCTCTGGAGGTTGTGGACAGCTTCTGTTATCTTGGATCTACGGTATCAAGTAACCTCTCACTTGATGTTGAGATCAACACCCGTATCGGCAAAGCATCAACGATGTTCGGGAAGCTTAGTGCAAGAGTATGGGAAAACAGACACCTCACCGTACATACCAAAATGATCGTTTATCAAACATGCATTTTGTCCATACTCTTGTACGGTGCTGAAACTTGGACGTCGTATGCTAAGCAGGAGCGTAAATTAAACAGTTTCCATATGCGTTGCCTGCGTCGTATTTTGGGTATCTCGTGGAAGGATCGAGTCACAAACGAGAAGGTGTTCAGTATCGCACGCTTGCCCAGCATCGCAGCCATCTTAAAACAAAGACGCCTGCGTTGGCTTGGGCACGTGCAAAGGATGGAACCATCTCGTTTGCCACGTATAGCTCTCTTGAGTGAGATTGCTGATGCTAAGCGACCCATTGGACGACCTATGTTACGCTTTAAGGACAGCGTAAAGCGTGACATGTTATCCTTCAAAATTGACACCCAACACTGGGAGATTATGTCTGAAGATCGTGACCTTTGGAGGAAGACTTTGTGCGAGGGTGTGGTTGCGCATGATGAAGTATGGTTTGCTTCTCTTTCTCACAAGCGCGACATGAGACACCAGCGTGCAGCTTTTCCCCCTTCATCGATAGGCGAAACATTTATTTGTCAATTATGCGGCCGCGGCTGTCGCTCTCGTATCGGGCTATCCAGCCATCTTCGAAAGTGCCGCAGTTTATTAGACGCTGCTTAACTCATCTGTTATAGATGTAAAAGGCTAATGATGATGATAGAAAATAGAAGTTCTACAAAGTGACCGCTAAGCGCGATGTACTATTCTCCATTACGCTGTTTCTACGACTGATGGGCCTGAAATCATCATTTGGATTTTATGTAAAAAGGACTTTTATGTAAAAATTACTATTTTATCGATAAATTGACCAATTTATTTTAACCCTTAAAGTCGCAAAATAAAATAAAAAACAGGCTTCAAACCTCGGTGAGGTTATAAATAGTAAAAAAAACTGTTACCTAAAAATTCAAAAATTTTAATAACATTAACTTGATGAGTCTAAAGTAGTCATGTAATTTTTTATAATTTTTTAAATTGTACTATTAGAGTTCACTTAATTTCAACTATTTAAGCCATTGTGCCTTTTTTATTTTACAACCTTGAAACTTGACTTCTTCGGGTCACATCCTTTAGATATAATGTATTGTACTAAAGAAAAGGTCTCAAATCTTGAACCGCATTAGTAAAAGGCAGACAACTTGCAACAAGTACGGGACAGCAGGAGGCAGGGAGGAGTTTAGATTTTAATAAAGTAGGACGTGTTTTCCTTTACACACACCGTGTGGCAACCCTACCGTGCTACACACACGCGACGTCGAACGTGATTCTTTAATATCTCAGACTAGCACCACACTTCGCTGTCTCGCTCAAATATTGCATCTCTTTTGTTTTCTATGCCCAGCGAAAGAGATGCAACACAAATATTTGAACAAGTTTTGTGAATACAATAGCGTGCTCGAGATACCATCGCGTAGTGTGAAAGTAAAAGCAAACACAGAACCCATCTTTTTTGCTTTATAAAAGTAGCCCAAACAACATTTCACGCACATCAGCCCGACTTTGTGTCAGTTTCCGCGTATTGCGCGTAAATACAATACAATACAATACAAGTACGCTTTATTGTACACCAAAAAACATTTACACAAGAAATCACATATAAACAAATTAAAAACGGTAGACAACAGGCGGTCTTATCGCTAAAGAGCGATCTCTTCCAGAGAACCTTTGGGTAGTGGAGTAATACAGAGTGTGGCTTTTTATTCATAACAGTAAACTTAAAAGTAGTATTGAATCGGATTGTCCTGATACCCATAGGCTCTGTCTGTCGCACAAGGGACTCGAAAAAGTTGAAAGTTAAAATGTAAATCGGTTTAGTATAAGTTTAAAAAGGGATAAAGGCTTTGCTCAAAGTCCAAATGAAACGTTTTTGTTTCTAATGGACTGTACAATGATAGGAGAATTTCTAAGAGAATTATCACACATTATAAAGGCGAAAGTTTGTGAGTGTGTTTATGTACATGCTACTTTTTCACGTTCAAACGGCTGCTGGACCAATTTTGATAAATTTTGGTATGAAGGTAGCTGATACCCTGGATTAACACATAGGCTACTTTTTATCCGAAATAATGTATAGAAGTAATTCTTTTGGCTGAGCGAATCCACTTAGCTTTGTACCCGATGAACAATACCCATTATCTGTATTGTTAGCTGTGGCCACAACTGCCACTTCAAAATGTAAGGCGTTATAAGTGCAAATTACTTTTACACTAAATTAAGTCAAACTAAATAAGGTTTACTCTTAAACAAAGAGAACAGAGATGTTGGTCACTTCATTGTCTTATAAGCATCGAAACGAGCTTCACTGCTCTTTCACTTACGAAGTGACCAACATCTGTGTTCTCTTTGTTTAAGAGTAAACCTTATTTCGTTTGACTTAATGACTAATTTAGTGTAAAAGTAATTTGCACTTATAACGCCTTACATTTTGAAGTGGCAGTTGTGGCCGCAGCTAACAATACAGATAATGGTATTGTTCATCGGGTACAAAGCTAATGGGATTCGCTCAGCCAAATGTGATTCGAACTATAGTATTCTCGTGGGATGAGCGGGTGACACCGCGTGACGCAGCTAGTTTTTAATAATTCTATGTTAAGGTTTAATGTAAGTACTACTTGTATTTCTACCTCTGAACAAGGTCATCAGCCTTTCTATATTTTTCGTCGCTAACATAAAATACCTAAGTATTTTTTTAAGCTTTATGTATCAGGCGCCAGA
This sequence comes from Apotomis betuletana, assembly GCA_932273695.1. Taxonomy (NCBI): domain Eukaryota; kingdom Metazoa; phylum Arthropoda; class Insecta; order Lepidoptera; family Tortricidae; genus Apotomis; species Apotomis betuletana. Next base: position 24,943,894 of record OW026306.1, read on the forward strand.
AATAACCCAGCTTACGCCGAATCAGATTTGGTTTACTTTTCTTAAGAGAGGTGGCTTCTATGCTTTTTGCTGAAATATAAATATGAGCCGATTGAAATTAGTTTTAGACTATTATCTGGTTGCTATAAAAACCGTTCCTTTAGTGATGTCACCGACTCGATCATAACATTCTATCCCCGGCTCCACACTACGCGCGACGTTAACCGAGTCCCGTATCCTTACCATGTGTCAACGTGACCGCAGTCGCTAGCGAAAGCATAAAAGATTTGCATGGATAAATGGGTATTCCCTTGATTTGTCTAATTTTTTTTTGTCTAATTTCAGTTTGTCTAACAACTTTTACCATAATGAACATTTTATCTAAAGTCAATATGTATAATATCATTTTTCATAATTATTATTTTGTCGAAATTCGTTTTGCCTAAATGATCATTTTCATAACTCTTGTTTCGTCGAATATTATTTTATCTAAAACTCATTTTGTCGATTCATATTTTGAAAATTGTAGGTTAGGTTAAAGACCGAATATTGTAGGTTAGGTTAGGTTTGTTTTATTACCATGGATAGCGGAGCGTCAGAATGCTTGCTAAATAAATAAATTAGGCAAACAATTGTTAGGCAAAATATGTTTATACGAATTAAAAATTAGATCAAATAAAATTAGACGAAATAAGATTATGTGAAATGAGTATTATAAAAAGTTGCCTAATTTCGGGTTGCCTAATTTCAGTTAGACTAATATTATTTAGCATAATTACTCGTTTTGCCTAATTATTATTTGAGTGAAAATCGTTTCGTATAATACTCATTTCACATAATCTTATTTCGTCTAATTTTATTCAACCTACCTTACCTCGGTCAACTTTGCGAGTAGTGTACAGCTTGCATAATTCTACTGGCGGGCGTTAATGCTGAATGTTTGATTTGATAGGCTGTATAATTTACCGTCTATTAGCTGAATTTCACGGTCATCGGGAAGATGATTTAAGGCGGTAAACGTTATAAGCGTGGGAGCGAAGGTAACTAGATAAAAGTAATGTGGGATGCGAATGTTTCGTTGGGACGAGTTCGGCGGGCTGTGAAGGTGGACATAAATTCTTGAGGATTGCCAACCCTAATGAGCATTAACATTTTTTAATCCAGTCACTAATTGTTTTAATACTGATTCCCTAATATTATTGGATAATCTAGATTTTGGATTTTAATAGGACTCACCTTGCTGCGCCCCGCGGTGTTACCAGCTTATCCCACTTGAAAAATAAAATTCGGGATGAAAGTAGTCTGAGTGTTAATCCAGGGAGTGTCAGGTGGCTACAGACCAAATTTTATTAAAATTGGTCCAGTCGTTTGAGGGTGAAGAAGTAACAAACACAGTCACAAACTTTCGCCTTTATAATATTGGTGTGATCACCATACTGCGGTTATTGAAACATTTCATTAATTCCTACACACTTTTGTATAGGTTTTTGTGGCTTCATGAATCTATTCGTGATGTTACGAACTGGTTTGTTCTTAAGTCAAAGACAGGACAAAATAGTTCAAAGTCCAGCACCTCTATATGACACGTGATTGTGTGTCTCTTTTTTAGTGATACTTAAACACGCTACTGTCCATTCTATACCGTGATAGCAAAACGAGTGTTGCTGAATCACACGACTTGTCGATATACAATGACGGGAAATGATAATAAAATAAATCGTATTTTCACTACCGCGGCATAGTCGCATGCATGCATGAACAGTATGAGCACAAAGCCTGGACTTTGTACCACTTTATTCAGAGTTGTTGAGTCTCAAACTAAATACGAGTTCGTATGACTGTACTATGTCGAACCAGAAACATGACGAATTCGGGGCATTAACAATTAGGAAGATGACGAGTGACGACCCCGGAACAAATGACGTTGAATAGCGGTTTAGGGGCGATTTGGGTTTATATCCCGTTTCACACACGCTGTTGGAGTTTGAAAATGTTAGACGTCCATGTGACTAGAAACTGCTGGGGAATATGGGTATTCAATACAATACAAGTATACTCTTTATTGCACACCTCACAAAACAAACAGGAGAGATACAATGCAAGAAATTACAATTAGAGCTAAACAACAGGCAGTTAGATCGTAACATTAGTATGTTGCTGTTTATAACATAACCTAGAAGCGTAAATACAACGTGTCGTGGGTAATATGGTAATATTCACCTCAAGGGTGTTTACTCTTGAGTAATTCAGTGTTTTCTTCGTATACCTTATTATTGTATACAATATCTGTTAGGTTTTCTTATTACATTTTGAATTCTTTTACGAGATGATTTCTTTCAAGCGTGTGTGTATATCTCTTCCATCGTATCGTCGTATTATAGATCGTGGGTATTATGATTTCTAGTAGCCATATTGATATGACAAATCGTTGTTACATCGCTGTCCGTCTGTCTGTCCATGTTTATGTCCAAGGTGACTCACGGTCACATAATGGATCAAATCGTACTTTAAAAATAGTACGCAGTGGACTTAATGAGTCAATTGGATTCCGAAGATAAACTCGTCTACTCGGTAATGTTGGCATAATCGGCTGACTCATTATCGTACGCTAGTCTCGAATATCAGTGAACTTTACAAGTCGTAACTCCACAGTGAACACGAGATCGAGTGTGTAATTACTTAGATACTTAGCCTCAAAGGGAAATTGTTGCTTGAAGTAATAGAGGTGTTAAGTCGTGTAAGTATTCCTGTTTAGCTTTACTTCCATCCTTAACTTATGAGTACTGTGTTATAGTTATGCTGCGGCAACTACACCATGTTTATATTTTGACACAATGTTAATTAGAGTCGATAAATGTGAATGTTATCACGGGACCAGTTGGGTTTGAGGTAACCTTTGGAAGATTATATGACTTTATAATCGTCCAAAGGTTACCTCAAACCCGACATCTTAATTGTACCTTGCCTTTGTAATAAAATAGAAAACATTATTAAAAATCATACGGATTATCGTAAGTGTGTAGCGCTCTTGAGGGGTTCATCTACCTGACATAAAGAAAACCTAATACACTTTATAAATAGTAAGAAGCTAATAGTTGTGATCATGCCTAGAAGGATTAATGAGTTCAAAATAAAGGTGACTAAATATGGTGAATTGTATTCCCAAGGGACGAACTAACTTGCAAATTTCTGCTCCAAAACTATATCTGCAAGACTTAAGAGATTAAAATCTCTATGGCAATGCCAAAAGGATTCAAGGAGTTTAAAATGAAAATGACTAATGATATCATAACGGATGGCATATTAGCAGTCTTGAGGACATAACGGGCCCATTATGCGAGGTCGTTTTAGAAGACAAGCGAGACACAGACGAGCCCATAATGTGGCTTCCCACGGATTTGTATCGAGGTCGCACACGCGCCCACGGTGCCGAATAAAGGTCGTACAGCCCATTTTATATTACTACTGCGAACGAGCTGCCACTTCGGACAGATAGACGTCATATTGTCATTGATATAGAAACCACATAATGACGTAAAATAATCAAAGTAGCCCGATTAAATGAAGCGTCTAAAGAGGAATAGGTAAAATACGTGCTTGTGGAGTTTCCCGGATCGCGGTTGTTTGTTTACTCGGTTAATATAGTTGTAATGTCAATCAGGTTGAATTTGATATACTTGTATTAATATTAACATGTTACGTAAACATGCTTGTTTCGCTTGTTGAGTCAGCTCGTCCGGTTTGCGTAAAACGTTGCTACCGTTCAAAAGGGTTTACTAATTATAAGTATAATATGTTCTTCGGCCATTTCCCTTTGAAGCGAAACAACGATATCACTGGATTCGACTTTAAATATTACTCTAAGATCTTAAAATAGACGAACATTTACAAGTACCGTGACGTGATTTTTGTCGCTTCGAAAATCTAATAAAAGCCAAAGTTATTAAATATTCCGAACACGTATTTGGTATTCGTTAAATATGAAAATTTTGTTGGATCAGACGGCAGACTAGTATTTCCGTACCTAATGTACTATAGTGACCCAGAAAATGGGGACGTTATACTCGTATATCCAACCCCTCCCTGTTTCGTGGCCCACGCAGGCACACCCCGTCACAAATCCGGCACTATTCCTAAACGTTATAGCACCAATTTATGACCACTATTGATTAATTATTCCTACTGACTTACTAAACTGGAAGTAAATCATAACAATAGTAACGCCCGACGCTTCTAGACTAAAATCTATTTACGGCATTAAAATACCCTATGATCCCGCCTTACGACGGATGTCAGTAACAATTTGTTGAGATTAAATATAAACTGGCTGAGATATTACGTCGGCTGGGCCCTCTGGGGAGAATAAGAGGGGCACACAATGGACGGAAACCATCAATCAGTGACCCCAGGCCGAGAGCGTAACAACAGTGACCACGGGCGCCAGAGGATCCCTCGTCGAGTTCGAGTATCCATCCAGGCATTCCAGGCACATCTCAAGTCGTCAATTCCCGCGACACTTCACATCTTCGACCTCTGTAATACTTTTTATTTCAGCACGCTTTTCTCTGAGCTATTGTGGAATTTGCGGCGCTTTAATTTCGGCCGTTCTCTGCGTTCGCGGAACAATTATGGCGGACTTGACTTTGCTTTGTTAGCGTTTTCTCTTGGACTTATCTTTCATGATAAGTTGGGAAAATATAATTATTACGGAGTGAAGGAACTCTTAAGCTTGTCTAGACTTTTGTTTCCTTGACGACTTGTATGGTTATGTATTATCTTAAAGGTACCTGTTAATAGTTTTATAAACGATTTAGTTAATAACTTAGACACTATCGCAATGAGCTCTAGAAATCATATCGAGTATCACGTTTACGTAATAACATATTATGCTGTCGATACATATCGAAATATGTAGTTTCAAATTACCAGAATACATGTAATATAATCATGCGACCTCGTTGCGTTCGGAAGTGCCAATTCGCAGGTCTAGCTCGCCTCGCCTGAAGCAAGGTCGGAACGCTAGCGGCTACGGCTGCTCCAAATTGCTGCCATACCTTGTTTCACTGAGCCTACCCCTAAACGCCCGTGAGACGGTACAAAGTCAACAATTCTCTTTCACTTTTGGTAGAATGCCAGGCATGTGTAGTTTTCGCTTGAAATGCCTCTCAAACCATAACGACACCGTTTTACCTAAAAACAGCACTGAAATGAAAACACATCCAAAAGCTTTCTTCGCAAGAATGACAATTTAAAACAGAACGTCCCGCGGAGAGTAATGGCGATCTCGGCAGAGATATTTTAAGAATAATTAGATCGCGCCGTGGGTGAATTAAAATGGTAATTATAGCAGTGTTTTGTGAAACTTAGTGGCACCGCTCTCACCGTGAGACACAAAACCATTGTACGTTAAAAATAGCCAGTTTCACTCGTGTTATATTGGATTCTATAAATTGTAGTCGTAAAGAATTTAGACACATGGTCGAGCCGCATGAATTGAATTCATTTGGGGACGGCGAAGGGCGTAGACAAACTGCTTGCGTTAGTGGTCTGGAAACCGCGGGCCGAAATAACAAGGGCAACACACGAACACGACAAACCACTGCTTTATCCAAATGGCAAGGTTAACAATAGAACGAATGGATTTGCACTGATCTCACAACGGGTAATGTGGGCGACCTCGATCGGTATTATTCAATTCAAAGTACTCGTGATCCGCTCTACCTATATTTCTATGCGTTGTTTATGACAATTTCGTGTGGTGAACAATATTTTGTAATTGTATTTTCGCGCCGATACCCACGATTTGTGCATAAGTATACTATTAGTCCGGTCTTAATTACTTCCACGCCTGAATGAATTCTCGTTCAGGTCACGCGGCCAAACAAGAGATATACGTACGGCTTCGCTGACTGTAACCTCAATGACCTTAAGCGTCAAAACAGACGGGCATATGCTTTTAGTATTTTGATCAGATGTTGGTTTTATTTGCATGATCTCATGCCTGCGTCAGTAAGCTTTCAAGTCATACAACATTTAATGACTAAATGTCTGAATGACCTTAAATTTTAGTGCTCGAAAATGAAGAATGTTTCGCATACAAGATATATATAAGATTTATTAAAATACCTACAAAATATGAGATATAACTAATGTTAGTACACCGCAAGGGGCCACAGTAAGTATATCGCAATGTCCATTAAATTACAATTACAGTGCAGAATTCGCCAATCAGCGACTGGCGGAAATCGCTATCGTCGCAGTTCCTCCCATTGTATAAATTGTGAGTATTGTATAGACGGCGTGTCGCTGACTGAGGCTTTCCCGGGATTTTCTGCCGTCTAACCAGCGTTTAATTGCTATCATCAGTCAGCAGTTCTGCTTGGTCAGGCTTGTTTGTCTTCACAACGATGACAATATAAAATAGTCTATCGAAAGCTTGATAATTGCTGCCATCAGTTTATGCTCTGTCAGTTCCATTTGTCTTTAGAACTACGTGTCATTCTGCACTAAAGCGTTTCTTACGTTTGTCCACGCATTGAGTGCTTTTTTATGGACATTCCTTTACGTGTTTGGGCAAAGGCGTTGCTGATGTAATAACATTAGGGTCGGGCCCGTGGCAGTCGTCATCCATTTCCAAGCGACTTTCAAGTCTCTCCGAGGACCTACGCCGAATGGGTAAACTATTCATAGATACACCTTCGTATGTTTTCTTAATGCCATTAACGTTTTGTTCTAAGAAAACATTTACTAGATACAATAAATGTTTAATGTAGTAATGGAAGTTATTAGTGCTACTCAAAAGCTAATGATAGGGATGGCCTCAAAGGATCCTTTGAACAGAAAGCTAACGTTTTTGTTTTGCTTTCGCACAAAGGTCGAGTTTTCGTCAACTGTACAAACTATTGTTTTAGCTTGCTTTGTTCGTAAACGACTTCGGTTATCGAGGGTTGGATTGTGTTTTCTAAGTAAAAGGACAATCTATTTATAGAAGGGTCTGACGTGGTGTTCCGGATACGACTGTATTCCTGAGCGTCATGTAATCGTTGTGCCGTCATGCTGCCTGCTTTTTACATTCTATTGTGTCCGAAGGAAGTCTGTATAATTGCCCTTCATTACGTGTTGGAAGGAAGTAGGGTTAGTAAACGTCAAAATTACTTGTAAGTATGTGAAGGGACAGTCCATTTTGACGATTACGAAACTAATGCGCGTGTTGTGTATTCAAACCCTTGAAGGTCCCAAAGTTTCGTGGCTTAGAGCAAACATTTATTTTGTATTGCGAATAGAAAATAAATCCGAAATATAATCAACGTAGGTTTTATTAGTGTACTGACTTCTAAACAAGTTTCTGACTCATCAGGGAAAATGCGTTTGCCAATATTTAATGTTAACAAATTTGTATGCAAGTATTTCGCACAAGTTTTTATTGCAGCTGCCACAACTAGCAAAAAACAGAATTTAATTAACTTGCTTATGCATGTTATCTTGCGAGGCACTTTGAAATAGTTGAATTAATTTTGCTAATGGGCAAAGTTTTAGCGTAATTAGCACTAGTTTCGGATGATAAATGAAGCCCACATAGTCTGAATTGTTCCCGGGCGATCGGTGTAATTCAATTTGTCGTGCTTTCACCCCTCGTTGGTTTAGTGGGCTAATAACCCAGTTTCCAAAATATCTACTTCTGCCTTCATCTTTAAAATTTTCGAGACACTTGATGTAATATTATGTTCCCGGGAGAGGTTTTAATGCTATCGCCAAGACAAACATATTGACCACCTGTCTGTCAATAAGGTTATATTTTTTTTATTAAATATTTATATACGTGATTTTGCTGTGTTCTAAATATCGCCGAAAACTTTTCTCTTATCACTTACACGAGGCAAAGCAGCATTGTTTCTTTATGGTTGCGTCAACTATCGATTCCATTGTCGCAGCTCTGAATTGTTGATGGTTATTCAAGCGAAAATTAGACGCATTCATCATTTTCGATCGTGCCAGATATGGTAATTTTTATATCCTGTAAAATTTACTCAATTTTATATAGCATCATTGGTTTAATAGCCTATGTGACATTCGGTTAAGCAGGAAAATAATCGTGTTTACTTATACGGAAAACCCGGTTAGAATATAGGCTTTAACTATGTCTACGAGGGTATTAGGGCGGGTATTAGGGCTGATTGAACGACCCTAAAGTTGCGTTTTACTACATAACAGCTATTAAAAGAACCGACCTATATAAGGACGTTAAGCCAAAGTTAATTAAACAAAAAAGAGTAATACGTTACTAGCTCAACATAAGTAAGATTAGTAAAAGAACGGGTTGTGTTGGTCTGTTTTCTATTACAATCGTTTGCTTGGTGGGTTTGATTTAGAGCTACATGAGAAAAACATTGTGATTCTAAGAACTGGCAGCGGTATCTCATGGGGAATGAAATTCATTAGATCTTTCGCAGTTTCATCCGGATTAGAATAAAGTGAACATAAAACTTTTTATGAAAGCTTTTCAGATCTCCTTGGAGATGCTTCGTATCGTCAAAAAGTCTGTTCAAATTGAGATGGTTCAAGCCTCCTTGAGATCATTTAGAAAGCTCGCCTATAGATGATCTCACTTGACACAAGTAGGTAATTGAATTTGCGTTACACTGAATTTTGAAATAACCCGTGTTGCCAAGGTTGCTTTCATTAATCTTGTAAATTTAAGTGGAATTTTGTTCTACTTCGCTTTAGTTTTAGACCTATTAATTTTCAAAGTGTAATTGGATATTGATATTACGCAAAGACATGAAGATCTTGACATAGCCAGATTAACTCGAATGGCGAGTATATCAAACGCCTTTTAAATTTGAATCATACTTCGTATTTTAAACCAGTTTATTGGACGACGGGAACAACGTGTAGACTTCTTGTTAATCATGTCTCTTTCATCTTTTGTTCAAATACTATCATTGATGTTGTTGCACTTATAATTTTGTGGGCAAATTTTGTGCTATCTCCCCAATGGATCGACAGATGGTCCCAGTGATCTGCCGACCAATCCGCGCTTGGAGCTCGGCAGCTGCAGTACATACAAACACACCTTGCAAACGTTGTAAGAAGTTTTTTGCGTAAACGCAAAAACTTCGTGAAATGAAATTTTATGAATCCATATAATCATCATGCGTTCAATTTGTACATCTTTTTATTACTGGCAATAAAAAGTTTGCTTGTTACTTCACCAGTATCGAATGTTTTAGTAATAACAGAATTAACAGACAGTGAAGCAAGCGAGATATTGGCAATTTGGCCTACAGTGCTGAATTTGCCTTTGATATGCCTACGTATTCGGCTTTTATCAATTTGGAATGAATTTCTCGTGCTCTTTGAAACGATTGACGATTCGAATGATATATGGAAAAAATGTAATTAAATAGATTTAACGTGTTTATTTTGTTATATTGGTTCATACCTTTGTATTGGTGGTGCTGTCGTGTCTGCTGCCTATGTGTGAAAAAAAAATGAAAAGGATCTATTAAAAGATCAGCTCTAAATATAAATATTGGACAACCTCATACAAATCGACATAGTCCCAAATTAAGATCTGTTCTAGTAGGCTTTTGTTATGGGTACTAGACGACGATACATATCTATTTTTATAAATATAAAACAAGTAACGCGTTCATAATAATCATTATAAGTAGGTAAGGTAGTTTACAGCAGGATATCGCTGGTCCATCGCACATGGCTAGCCTGTATTGCATATTTTTGAATACATACAGGCATCAGCGAAAGTAGCCAAGCATTATAGGACGCTCACAATGATCTGTCAATAATTTTGAGCACCTGGCGTGCGTAGCAACTTCTGCTGCTAGCTGTACCTACATATTTGTAAACACTTCATAAAACAATAGTTATCAAACCAATACCCTTCAAGTGCAAATAAATAATACTCAGCTTTCCCTATATTAAACAAATCATCCGTTGCTAGAATCATCCTCACATTTCCCATCCCAAAGGGATCGATTGCCCTCGTAATCCGAATCGACACCAGTATAGACTTTCACTGAATTATTAAGTATCAATGTACTGTCATGTAGTCTAGTTATCTATGCATGGCCGGGTCACCATCACCAGGGTAGGTTGATTCACGTATTTTTAGGTCGATGGCTGACGGACACGCTTAATGTTATGTCGGATAAAGCTTCGTGTTCTAATAATGCCGTGCTGGTATGTAGAAGTGCTATGTCTGAACATATAATTGCAATGCTACATCCATCCTGAAATGGAAAAGCATAATGTCTATTTTACATACTTAAAAAAAGGAGAATGCTGTGGAACGGAGCTCTGATGTCAGGGTCATCAGAGCTCTGTTCCACAGCACTTTCCTTCCTAGAGAAATAGGAGGAAATACTCAAATATACAAATACATATATATTTTTAGGACGCATGATTATCGCTTTTTAGACGTTTTGTAATCTGCGTCATTCAAGACCGATAACGTTCATATTTCTATGAGTTTCATTGAATCCTTGTAAACAATCATTCATTAAAGTTAGCTTATTATCAGAAAACCATTATCTTCTATAGTTTTATAATTATTCACCGTTTATTGTGTAAACTTTAATTACTCTGTCGTTGGAAACTTTTGAAATGTAAATTGTTTACACGAGCATCAATCATTTGCCTCTTAAATTAAATTTTCACGAGAAATAATGTTTGATACTCAAACACTGAAGTATTAACATCTCCCGATTTATATTTTTATGATTTATGGGAGACCAAAGTGAAACATTTGCAAACCGGCGTCCGAAAAAGATAACATTAGTGAAATTTGTACTTAGTTTTAATATTCCAAGTTGAGCGAGCGTTTCTGCGAAGAAACAAAGCGTGGGCTCAAAAAGATTTGAAACAAAACCTGTTCTGGCGTTCGCCAAATTGAGGTTGCTGAGGTCACTGCCGCATTGTTTGCAACCTTTCCTGGCTTGACAATAATTTGTTGCATTGTAGTTACTTTCACAGTGCGTGAGCATGCTCGCGTGAGAGCGAATACCCCTGCTGAAGAAGCCGTAGCAGTAACGGAATCAGGGTAGTGCAAATTGGTTGAATGGGCTTCAGCCTCATTGGATTATGACGGTGTACTCGCTGCCGGAGATATCGATACGGATCGGTACTTTGCTCAGCAGTGCAAACCCAAAACGGGAGCCAACGTCCCTAAAAAAGTTTACGTTTAGACAATGTCGATCTTCTTCCATCTTTATATTCCCTTTGGGGGAACTGTATAGCAATGTAAAGTCAATATAACTTTCCCTTTTCTTAATAACTACACGAGTAAATTTATCTCATAAAACGTCCGTGAATCCGAAATTATGCCGTAAAACAGGGAAGTGGTTTTCATCTTCGTTTTATTTCCCTTGGCCCTGAGGCCATGTTACATTATTAATTCTGAGGGCTGAGGATCCACTTGTTGCCCATCTATATCTACATTACGATCAGAAGTTCTACATCGGTTGGTTACTTAATTGAAATGCTAAGTGATACATGTGTAATTAGAATCATTGCGCCGTTAAACCATTGCTTAAACACTGTAATGTTGGCGTGTAACGAAGTTAGCAGAGTAAATACAGTGGGCCAAGGTTTGCCTAATGTTATAATAGCAGTTGCCAGTCCAAAGTGTCTAGCTTAGCTGAATATTTTGCAAAAGGATTCTGAATAACAATGGTATTGTTAGAATTACACAGAATCATTTGAGATGTTAATGGCGATTACATCACGCTCAGTTTATGAGTTAATTTCTCGGTTATAGAGCTATATTCATTACATTTACATCAAAGCCATTCGGTTGACGTAATATTAGTGAATTAAATCGGTGTGATTTAAATTTATAATTAGTGTAGGTTTTAGAGGACTGTGAAATTTCGCACAGAAAGTGTAGCGAACATCGCAACTCTGCAAGGTCGACGTTCACTTTCACGCTATTTGGCAAGCACGTAACACCTTAAATTTCATGTTCACAATCATGAATGTGGAGGCTTTTAAGGAATTACTTAACCGTCTCGACGAACGTAACATCGGAGTAACATTTTGGAACTTTACCGGCGTTAAGATAAAGCAACAACAGTTACATCATAAAAGTAGTCGGGACTCCGTAGATTCTGTCTTTGTTTACTATTGGACATCATACAATTAATTTGCGACGAAAACGTCATCTATAGTCAGAATCAGAGTCAGTGACGAGACGTTAAGAAAACACAAGGAAAAGTACCGCGAATCAAAATTAGCTTCCTCGATCACCATCTGAATCTGAGTCCTGTCCTGGACTGGGGGCAAAATGTCGTAAGCCAGTAGTTACAACAGGAGTAAATTATAAGTGGAAATCGGTTCTATAGACTTTTGGCGTCTATGCATCTGTGTGCATTTCACATAATGTCCTCTGAAAAAACTTTATTTATTTACTTTTGATTAACATCTTCTACACTGTTCGTCTTTAATTCTATGGTATCTCGCTCGCTCGAAATCCTCTATCTACATCCAGTGCTTGCCAACTTCAAACAAATATCGTAATGATAATGAATGAGTACAATGAACATTCTCTGATTATTTATTGCTACGACCTAAAAAAACTATTTGCAGAACCCATGCCTTTCTCCAATCACCCAGTGTCCAGAACAATAAACCGGGCGCCGAGTCGAATCAATTCACCATTGTTTGGCTTATTGACGTCAATCCTTTCGAGAACTGAGGCCCGTTGTGTTGTGGTTCATCGTCGATTGAAATGCTATCGGACGTAAACCGATGCAGAGATTCGCGAAAACGAAACGGTCTTAGATCTGTATATGTACATTGCCGGATGTCTATTTGCTAGAAAGCGATGGAAGTTTAGATAAGAAAGTGAATCCTAAAGGCGAAAGCGAATCTTAAAAAGAATAATTTAGATATTCAACAAACTAAATCGTCTTTTTTCATAAAAATGAAATTAAAGCTTGGATTGCTACTTAACATCAACTTAAAAATACGTATACAAGTACAAATCTTTGTATCCCAGCAGACGGATTCTTTCTCTTAATTTTGTATAAAGTCTCGAAGCCAATCGGATTATCATTGTTTGGTTCTCAAGAAAATGTACCATCCAAAGAATTGTTGAAACTAATTTCTGCGACTAATGAAGATACTTGTCAGATTTACTTAAAGAGATTGGGAACTAAATTTACTACAACATTAAGTGAGAGCAATAATATCAGTTTGAATGGAACTAGAACTAGCTCCGCTTTGACGCACTGAGCCAATAGAATTCAATATACTGTTACCAACTGTTAATTGACATTACTTTATTTTATTGCCTCTATTCAATCGTTGCGTTGTCGTCATACCCTATAAACGGCAATTGTTTTGTTTTTGCCTTGTCCATTGAACTTTATTTCTTCTTGATTGTACTATTTACTTTTAATATACTATAACCTTGCCTTCCACTTATGACTGCAGCACTGAAAGACTGCAGGAGTAATGTTAGTTCTCGGAGACATACAAAGACTTCAGTTTCCGCAAGAAGGCGAGAGTTCCTCCTCAGCGCCGGACATTAGCAATTGGTTCCAAACTCAAGACATTTACAAACAAACGGAACTGCACTGTTTGTCATTGGTTTGTTGCTGAACAAGACGTATTGTGTTCGCATTCCTATTCGCTTTGTAGCTAGAATTTTGTAAATTTTTAAATTGTTGTCACGGGCCTAGGAATCTTCGCCGTGCCGTCTCTTCGGTTGTTGTGGAACAATTTTCTCTGCGTCGTTGGATCTAGTTCAATCACGTGTCTAGATAGTGATGATTTCATTTTCTAGATGCGTGATTTCTTGCTATTATATAATAGCCAAATTGAATCGTTGAGTTGGGCCGGCAGGCACGCGAGGCCACGTTGGAACTCCCTGTATAAAAAAAAATACCCATGTGTTCATTGATTGTGCTCGTCCGACCCCGATGAACCGCCACGGTGACCGCATCACACTTAGACTATAAATAGACCCACCTTATCGCTCCCAGTCCCAGTATATATACTGTTAACTCTTAAATTAGCAGAGATGACGCTGGAGTATAGTTTTAAATTTTTATTGCAAAGGTAATGAAATCTATTGGCTCAAGTCCATGAAGTAAGCACGGCGCCTGCCAGCGATAATTGATCGTAAAATATGAACGTTTATCGTTTCTCGCTTGCTAATTAAAACCATAATTATGTATTAGAACCGTGCTGCCGTTAATTAAACTCCATATTGTTTATTTTAAACGCCAATAAAGGGCTTCTTGTGAGGCCTGTTCACGCAATCAATCAGTCGTTCCATTAACAGCTGGGTTACTAACCCGGGTTTATGTAATTGCTAATGTACTCGTCGAAGACTATTCCGCTTCCTGTCGACTTGATTCGTGATTGACTTAGTCGTCAATGAAATTGACTCTTCGTGTTTTAACTACGTCTGCATTTGCATGTGCTCAGAGCCTATTAGCTAAGAATTCGACGAATGTTCTTCCGATGAACTGTTAAACCATCAAAGTCACACGTGTTCGCTTCGCAGGACGTAACATATGCCCCATACCCGATAACGTTCCGAAAATAACCGAAGTTAATTCGCTCCCCACTCACGGCGCGTCGGAATTCTTGCTCAGTAAGTGGCCATAACACTTCCACTTCCTCTACTTTCTTGATTGAGCGAATACGCGGCCGCGTCGAGAAAGCCCCCGGGCGGTCGCAACCGCCGCGGCAGATGGATCTTCTGAAATTGATAGCTTAACTGGCGATAGAGATTTACAGGGTCGTCGGCCGCTTTCTCCCAAATGTTGGTATGCGTTTGTAAATTCAGCGTTATGTCATCGTGTCTGCCTGCGCTTCGTAATAGGACAGATGCCTGCCGCTGAATACAAACAAGTGTTGGTTCTACTTTTATATGAGCCAACTTTGTTTACGACCATAACTGTTTCTCTTTAATATTCTTTGCCGCGAACACTAATGCGTTACATTCCTCATACGGCAGCGATATGAAGACCTGTTGATATGCAACGAGTACAAATATGGGGCGAATGCTGTGTAGTGTACACATTGTTAGAGTTACGAGCACGTATGAAGAAATCGCGTCATTGAACCCCTGATCACAATTTCGTATGACGTAGATGAGTTTCTCGACTTGGAAGCGTTGTTTTTGACATTAAAACATAATTGTTGTCAAGCTCGTTAATTATGTGTGCACATACGTCAGTTTGCGCAAGTGTGTGGATTGTGCGTCCATAGAAACCAGTTTCCACGTAAATTCAACACCCGTAAAGTCGGTCGGGGAAATCTTTGGCCCGCGAATATCTTTGTTTACTGTTTCATTTGTTTAGGCCGGGCTGCGTAATCGAGGCGATCCTTGTACAACGGACAGCACAAGTTCCCTCCTTTATTGGTACTATGAGACGGTTTATATTGGCGTGTAGGTTTGTGGCGGAGTGTACGGTTGGGTATGCCGCGGCGTGCTGATGGGTTGCGTAAATCAGTACGCCCCTCGCCGTCCACGAGGCTGGACGCCTGTTTCGATATCGAATTGTTTACACTCGCGCCATAGCAATGCCAGTCGCATTGTCAGTGTTTCAATAATGTTTGTGTGAAGTATTCAGTTCGTACTAGTGACCAGTGCTTAGTGTTTTGGAAATGGTTAGGAAAATTGTTGTCGTTGGATTGCAGTACTATGAGGACCCGTTTTACAAGTACGTATTATTCCGTAATCTACTTATGATATGGACACTGCTATTTAGAATTGAGTTCATACTACGTTTACATACATTATGTTGTTTCTATAATAATAGTATAGTCACTTTGGATAGAAATAATATTTGCCAATATCGAACTCTCTTTTGAGATGTCAATAATGTCTAAACGTACAACAACATTTCTAAGCAACCTACCTTGATTCTGCTCGATGTGCGAACTTTCAAATTATTTTATTCCTGCATTAGCCACATTCACAAAAACAATGAAGGCAATAACAACGCTCCTACTGATCCACTAGGCGATTTGACTTCGTAGTTACATAGCGATAGATGATCACTGATCAGTCTTTGTCGTTTGGGCTAACCTAGATTTGTCACCATGCTATACAATAATCACTTTTTCGCAAAAAAATAACCAACTTCATGGGAAAGAAATCTTATTTCCGAGCAGAACTCGACGAGTAACTACACGAAAATCGCAATAGATGTGCCTATAATATTTAGGAGTTCCTTCGGTTCCTCACGGATCCCACCATTAGATTTCATGGGAAGGATGCCTCTTCTGCAACAACTTTTTTTTTATGGTTTCATTAATAACGAAGTCCTATAAAATACAATAGACAACATCCTTCTTTTTGAAGTCGGTTGAAATATATAACCTATACCATCGGGCTTGGATTGTTTAAAAACATTTATTCTTAAGTCTGAGTAAACCTCAGCCCCTGAGTCACTCTCACAGTCAACTTTGCTCAATCCATGGTTACTAAAGAAAATACTTATGTCTGTGACGTGACGTCCTCTACCTTGTTGTGCTTTTTAATTGACCGAGAGAGCGTAGCGAGCGAGGCATGTCCGTTTCAGCTTGGCTTAAAATTCTTTCGTATGTTAGGATGTTTGGATGTCCAGAAGCTTTCCAGGCGTGTCGCCTGGGGGTCGCATTTCTCAACCGATTCTCATGACATTTTATGAGTAGGTTCGATAGATTTTTGTCCATTCAGTTTTTCGAAATGTTTCAGAACGGCGAAGATACCCAGGGTTACAATTACAAATTTTAGTTTCTTCTTCTTTGTCTTGCCCTTATCCCACATTAGGTGGGGTCGGCTCTCCTTATCCTACGGCAGCGTGGATGATCTTTCTTGGGTTGTCGGGTCGGGTAATTGGGCTTTCTCCATAACAATCACAAATTTTAGCAATTCGGATATAAACTCACGAGGTCTATAGCTCACAAGAGCCACTACTACTAGCTAGACTATGTTTTCTATGCATTGATTTTGATTGGCTCATTAACCAGGTCTGCGGCACACGAAATGTGCTGAGATACGGCCCCATTTTTTATTTATTTTTTAAATGCCGTGTCTTTGCCAACTAGTCTCAGTTGAGTATTCGTATCATGTACATGGGAACATGCCGCGGGTGGTTTCTCATTCATTATTTTCCACGAACTTAAAGGCCGTGGAAAGAACTGTCGCTGGTATTTTACAATGCTTAGAATTAGGACAGTAGAGCTGTTCGAGAAATTAGTGAAAATACGTAGTACGTAGCTAAGTATATTAGAAATACATTCATAGATGGTAATGTGGACCAGACCGATTCGCCCCCACTTGGTTTTGAGCCAACGTAGCTAAGAACATATAATATGCACACTAAATAATGCGAATTAAATATACTATTTAAAGGTATTTGCAAAACTGTTTTACTGGATATAAAAAAAAAAACTAACCTAACCCGGCCGAGTCGGATCTTAGTGTGCAGTGCGAGGATAATTAGTGTGCAAGTCAGTATTTTTGGTGAAACTTTCAAATATATCTGATGTACGAACCATATTTTTGGTGTGAATTCGGTTAAAAAGGTCATCTAGTTTTGTATGGTGTTTAAGTTTTTTTTGTAGGACATGTTCAGTTAATCAATTGTTTTTTTTTGCACAGCATTCGTTTTTCTGGTATGCATTCAGTTAATTAGTGGAGTTACCTAGTGTACTGAAAAATTATACAGATGTGCATTTAAATATATCCCTTTTAATATATCCGAGACTCACGGTAGTTTTCTATGTACACTCCCTGATTATGTATATACACATTCATACAGTGTATCCTTTGGTCACCATGATTACTTCCCTTTAGTTAGGTAGCTCGTTTGTACGTTTCCCATTCATCCACGAAAGCTACTAAGCAGTCTACTGGACATAAACCTCTAATATGGCATGTGAACACTTATAAACATAATTTATTTATTATCTGTAACCGATTAACCTATCTTCCGTAAATATACGCAAATAGGTATTTTTGTACATAAGGCGAATTTAATACCTATAAGACTGCCAATACTTATAGTTAGTTTATGTGACGTTATACTGTTATTTATTTCTAAACCTTAGATGCTAATAATGCTTTTGACATTTTAAAAGTATTTCAATCCATTTATCAGACAAATAACCTTTTTCTAAGTGGCAATTTCCTATTGTGGAATCCTAATATACCTATTATACGTATCTCTGTTGCATTTTAAAGTACTTATTTTGGTTGCCTTGAATTGGCTGAGAAATATTATGCACAATGTTAATTATATGACCAACATATCCATGACTTCCCCTGCGTACGATAAGGCTGCCAAGGAGGTATTATGTACATAATAGCTTTTTGGCAGCCTTAAATTAGATTTGACCATAGGTGTTTGTCCGCGGCATTGTCTGGCCCCAATCCCCAAAAAAAAGCCCCAGTACGGCACCTCGCTGTCCTTGTAAAACCTAACTCAACTCTTAAACCACCTTTTTACACTGATCTTGAAAAAATATAAATTTAAACGTGCTTCGGCTGACTGAGCCATTTATATTTTACGCCTTGTACAGTTATGTATTCAGTTTTTCTTAAGCTATGACGCAACACAGAGAGGGGTGTTGTATACGTATGAATGAATCCATTGATTGTCTGTCTGTCTGGCATCGTAAGTTCACAGCGGATGGACCGATTTGTGTGTTTCAAATTACTCGATTACAAGTTTTTTTAATTAAAATACATGTAGTCGTTGTCAGGATGCTATCGATTATGTTTAAGATAGTGCTACAATTTATCTAGTATGGATGATTTTTGAACGCGACTACACTTCTGTTATTACACACGAATTGTTATAGTGGAAGCAAGCCAAAAATAACTATCTATGCCCATTGTCCATATCACAGAAAATATGGATTAACTTATTGTACAGTTTATCTGGTTCATAATCTGTTTTTCAATCAGGTTTTAATATTAGGTAGATCTTATACTTGTGAAAAAGTTCAAGATGTTTCAACTTTACGAACTGCATTCGAATGCCGATACTAACAAATGATATTAAAATGCCTTCACTATTATCTTGTAAGTGCAGAGTGGAATCGCTGCCCTGCTCAAACTTCCAATTGCATTCCTTGAAATAAGTAGTTTAGTTATTCGACCAAAAAGCGTTTCAGCGTGTCGAAACTACTCTGTATTCAGTAGCCGAGGATTTCTTCACTCTGCGACGCCTTTTATAACACTCGCAGTAATTCGTTTAGGATGCAATCCAACGCGATGCAATCGACCGCGACCTCGGCGATAGTTATTGTGATTTAATTATTGATGTAAATATTGCACACAGTCTTCTCTGATGTTCGATGTTTCATAAAGATACTCTTGGACCGTTAGATTGACATAATATTGGTCTTCACGGCCAGGCCAGGGAGTCTATGTCAGGAAATCCACGTTCTACTTCTTCTTAGCTCTCAGTTTTCACCCAAATCTCAATCCCAATCTGATAGTTCACGGACTGATCATACGTGAAACTATTACCTACTGGTCAGGTTATGGACAAGATCTAACGAAACGCCATAAAAATATGTTTTTTTTCGACTTCATAAAACTTACGTCTACGTCAGCAATTATTATTGCTGCAAGCTGTTGTTATAGACGTAAGAAATGTTACTATTGGATTATACATTTGAGAAAAGCTAACTTTTTGTCCCGTCATTTATGATTGTAATCGATACTTAATAACATCAATAAAATCACGCCAACAAAACGTTTAATTTTAATAACTCCTATTATTGTTAAAACTTTCTGACGCAAGCGTTTAGGGTAGGCATGTAGTTCCGTAATACTTTAACAAAACTGCAAGTATTAGGTACTGAAATATTGTTATGCTGCCAACAGCAGTCTAAAGTCGAAGTGTTGAAAATAAACAAAAACATGACCGAAAAATGCATTCTTTGCGTTTTTCTTATTATGTAGGTATTGTTGTTTATGAAAAGTGCGAGTTGTTGTTTTTATTATGATGTCAATGATGTGTTTGGAAGTCTCATTTCAATGTCAATGCTATACGTTGATCTTATAGACCTTTTTTACGATATTTAGTTTCTTTAACAGACAAATTCACTTTGTACATTATTTCATGAATCACGAGTATTACGAGGGGCAAACCGAAATGATCGGGAATTTAAAAAACTATGTGCACTATATACATAAATTATATTTTATTGTTTTTCGAAGTATTCTCCGTTACATTCAATGCACTTTTGCATTCTTTTAAACCAGTCATTAAAACAATAATTCCAGTTTGAAGTAGGCATTGCCAAAATGGCCGATTTATAGGCTTCCACAGCGGCTTCTGGGTTCTCAAACCGCTGACCACGCAATAAATCTTTAATTCTAGGGAACGTAAAAAAATCATTTGGACTCAGGTCAGGGCTGTATGGAGGATGGGACATCAACTCAACGTTTTCGTCGTTCAAAAATTTAGTTGTTTTGTGGGCGGTGTGGGAGCTCGCATTGTCGTGGTGTAAGATGACGCGGCGTCTCGGGTTCCCTTGGCGAAGTTCGGCCAGCACCTCCGGCAAACAAACTGTGATATACCAATCAGCGGTAACGGTTCTTTGTTCTTCTAGAGGAATTGTGGCAACATGCCCCTTTTTTGAGACGAACGAAGCCACCATCTTCTTCGACACGCTTCGAGAACGCACAACTTTCGTTGGTTTGACCTCGTCATCGAAGACCCATACTGCCGACTGGTGCTTTCTTTCAGGCTCATAAGAATAAATCCAGGATTCGTCACCCGAGACCATATTATAAACGGCTTTTGACTTTCCTCCATTGTAGCATTTCAGAATAGATCGGCACCAATCAACACGAGCCGCCTTTTGCTCTTCAGACAAATTATGGGGTACCCATCGGGAAATCAATTTTCTGACACCCAATTCACCATGCAAAATAGTGTGAATTGCAGTCATTCCAATGCCTATGGTTGCCCGAATCTGCTCGTATGTCACATGTCTATCTTCTTTTAGTAGTTTTTCCACAGCCGCGATGTTTTCAGGCGAAACCGCCGTTTTCGGCCGACCTGATGAAGGTACGGTGCCAAGAGAGGCACGACCCCGTCGAAACTCAGCATACCACCGATATATTGTCGTCTGACTAGGTGCTTCAATGTCGTATATAGTAACAAGCTCATTGCGACATTCATCTGGAGATAAGCCACGACGAAAGTTATGGTAAATAATTGCACGAAAATTTTCACGCGTCAGCTCCATTTTGTTCATCGAGTTGTCAATTTAAAAATGGAATTAAAAAAATATATCGTTCTTTTTTTAAATTGTAAAAACGGCATCGTGATTGTAAGTCGCCAGTATGCATGTGACAAAAAAGGATTTAATGTAACTCAGTTTAAAGTACTCTATTCCCGATCATTTCGGTGTGCCCCTCGTACTGCTTAAACGATATTGTTAAAAAATGCGTGAGCAATGTTATACAAATGTATTTTGTATTTCATTGAGACATTGTCGTTGCGTGAAACATGTGGATCGTGACAACCGCAGGCACTAACTACTAAGTATTATGGACGTTGTGATACTCGCGAAGCTTTTAAAAGCTTCATAACTCACAAAAGATATGAAAGCTTTACTTAAAGTCCCCTCTTGCACGTATTTTCCATTTTATTTACCATCATTTTCCAGTCCTTGTCCCACTTATTAAGCCGGGTGTAGCATCCTCCATTCATCTTTATCGTCCACAATCTTTGTGGTATATTAATTATTTCTTGAAACATTTTGCACTTATACACACCAAAAATAAAATGTTGTAAGTGTACGCAATTATTGATAGAGAAAAGGGGTATGAACATTGACCGGTAGTCAAATAAAGCCGTTAGTGAGATTGTTATTGTTAGTTAATTATTGTTATGTTTGTCCTCAGACATGTGACGGGTGCCAGCGGGCCGCCGGCGGGATGCGGCCACCAGCGGAACCGCTCGCTGGACTCGGTCCTGCAGCGGATCCCCGAGGACATGACGCCCACCTCGCCCGAGGGCGCGCCGCTGCGGCTCCCCTGCGAGCCGCCGGCGCCGCGCCTGGCCCTGCCGCCCGAGGTGCCCGCGGGCTCGGACGACTCCGGCATACACACCCCGCCCGACGGGACCGAGGACGACCGACCGCAGCCCCCCGCCGCCGCCCGCTCCCGAGAAAGCCTCGACTCCGGCAACCCAGAAGACACAGACAAACCCCCCGACCCACCCGACACGAACGAAACCAAATCTGAACCGGAATCAGACCCCACGGACACATCGAAAAACAAAGACTTCCTGCTCAGGCTATTCGAAAGCAAACTCTTTGACATGAGCATGGCCATCTCGTACCTCTTCAACTCGAAAGACCCCGGCGTGCAGGCGTACCTCGCCAACAAGCTGTTCTCGTTCCCGCACGAGGACGTAGACTTTTATCTGCCGCAGCTGGCGACGATGTATATAGAAATGGGTGATGTGGCCGACGTCCTGAGGCCGTATTTAGTGTTTAGGTGTAAGCAGAGCGCGGAGTTTTCTCTGAGGTTGGCCTGGTTGTTGACGGCGTTCGGGGGGGACGCGAAGAGATCAAAGGCGATGAAGTTGAGAGATTCTATCCTGGCGGAGGAGATCAGGCCGGCGGCGCGGCGGGGGCACCACCGGTCGCAGTCGGACGCGTCGGCGTTGCGGCTGGCGACGCCTTCGGGGCGACATCTGGGCGACTTGGCGTCGGGTCGCGCCTTCGACAGTGGGTGCCTGTGCGGCGAACAATGCTCCTGTGGAGCACCCCGCCTGGCACCGCAAACACAGGTATGCCAATAACATATAGTTTTGACTATCGTAACAGCGAGAATTTAAAGTATATGCGAGATATGTGTCTAATATCTAGTTGGAAGGAAATAGGATCCTGCTGTTACGTACATCTTTCATATTCATTCCCACCGGGAGTCCTGGTTAAATCAGGCACGTGCTACGTACGAAAACGGGTTACACAAATTGAAATTAACCCTCTGCGCTCGTGTAGAATTCATACGTCCCAGAGCCAAATATACTTGGGCAAGTAAAATGTAAAAGGCGGCTTTAATAAAAATATACCACGAAACGGAATACCGGTTAACATATAATTTAAGATTAAACAAACAACAGTATGCGGAAAACGAAAAGGCAGCTTAATAAATGTGACTTTTAGCCGGGTGTAAACGAACTCGGTGAGTAAAGTGCGGCCAGGTGCGTTGATAGGATTATGCTAATGGCGAGCTGTGAAATATATGTTTTTTGATAAACCTTTTTTGCTGGCATTTTGTTACGATAGTGTACATTTAGATTTTTTTTGGTAGCTAAGTCGTATGGATAGAATACGAAAGCTTTATCTCTTCTATTACATTTTTCGTTGAATTATATATAATTCGATATTCTAGAATGGGTTTGCTTTTATTTCATTAAATAGGTTTGGTTGGTTAGTATCGATGTGTTCTATTTCTATTACTCAACTTGCTTATTTTTTTTAGTAATTGACTCTACCGCAATTATAAAAGAAAACCAGCTAAATGTTAATTGGTTATCATGTCATCCTCATTACAGTTACTTTCGAAACCACAATTTTAATAAAAATACAAGGGATAAGTAAATTGTTGCAGACAAGTATACGTCTTTAACTTACAATTATGAACAATTACGTTTAAAACTTATCAACTTTATCACAAAGACGTCGACGGAATTAGTAACTCCACGTTATCTAGGCTTTCCATATTAAACAATTGACGTCTCTCATCTTGATAATAATTAACAAGCCATCAGATTACTCTGCCTCCAGCTCGTATCACTTTTCAACCGACTTCGAGAAGAGGAGATTTCTTATTCGTTGTATTTTCAACAGAGTTCAAAAAAGTAGGACGTTCTCAATTCGTCTGTATGTTTATTTATGTCTGTTATCTAAGAACTCTGTCATTTATTAACCGATTTGGAAAAATCTTTTTTGTTAGAGAGCCAACATCTCCAAATAAGTGCCATTAAATTTTAGTGAAGATCTGAAGACGATCCACGAGGAATCGAAGGAACTCCTCAAATATAATAGGCGTCTGTAGCCATATCGATGGTTTTTCTATAGTGACTGGTTCACATCGTCTCGTTGAAGTCGGTTAGTTTTTACGAAAACGTGATTATTTAGTCTCAGTTCTTATGTATTTCCTAGAGACAGCATCGCGTTTTCAACTAAATCATGTAGTCAAATACGACTCCACGACAGCAATTCTCAGTGTATAATTGTTTCGAATATTATCTTTGGAACATGTTAATCTTCTTGAGATTCGCGAGTAATTATGTTTTGGCGAAAGCCTCTTATGTCGTCGCGTTGAAGTAAGCGCAATTAAACTTGTTGGGATCTCATTGATGCGTTTATATTATGACTTGAGATTATAATTACAGATTTAGAGCAATCTATCAACGCCTACAGTTTATGGTACACGTTTAGTCGAAATCATTGTAAAAAGTGTTTTGTCATTCATATCTTACCATACTGTTTTTTTCTGACGTTTTTGTATTAGCACTGAATCGCTGATCCAATATTAAATTTTTACTCCAAAGCGATTCACTAAAAGTGAATTATCGTATAGAAAGTTTTTCGAAACGATCTTCATCCCAAAAACCTTATAAATACCATGTATTGCTAAGGTTTTATTCTGTTAGAACTACCTAAATGATAGAATGGAGAATGTTACATCATCCATGTTGAATATTCCCTTCAGCGGAAAACGTTTCGTCAGCGCGAATACAAGTAACCAATCAGATGTTACGTCTGGATATAAGTATATTTTAACTACACAACTTTCCTTTCTAGAGAAGGGGTTTTCAAATGGGTCATAAGACTAAGTTTCTCCTTGCTCCATTAAGGCTGCCGAGGTTTCATTACCTCGTAACATTAGCTACCATTGCTCGGAGAGGTATTTGGCAGACTATGCTGCTCATGATTCTGCAACTATACACCTTGACTGCCAGTCAACAAGACAGCAAGAAGTTATTAATTAAAACACTCCGTCAGTGCGAATGTCTCTTCTTTAATCACATCGTATAACGAGTGTTTTTGAAGAGTATTTATTTATTACTTCACTATTCCTCAGGCCATAACACACCGTTTGCTAGGAACTCCTCTTTGCTGGCAACAGTGAACTGGCTGTAAAATCTAAAAATAGACATCTGATAAGCAAAAGAAACAGTAATAAAAGGCCTCACGATCCCGTAATACCGATGAGCGACCGCTTAGCTTTTAATCTATACGTTAGGGGTTTATTAGCAAGGCTATATGTTTCAAAGATAAATGTCATAATAGGAATAAATAAGCCGAATCCGCATTCCTCAAAATTATTTAGTTACTGTATGTTTAATCCCATCAAAAACATAAATGTTAAATTAGAGCCAAGTTCTCGCATGCAACGTTGTCTACTTCGCCGACAAAAGAATTGAGATCTATATGGGCGCCAAGTTCTTTGCCCTAAAATTTTTAGATACAAGGACATGCGACATACTCAATGCATTTATTTTACATGGGGAGTAATTCAATATCAAGATTTGACTTGGCTAGTTTTCACAAACTGACTTAATTTTATCAAAGTAACATAGTATTATTATCAAGCTAACAGTGTAAGTAACAGGGCGTACACTAACTTGCGTACATACCTTTACGAAAATAGGTTAATGATTAGACAAATATAATATAAATTTATATGTAAAAACTAGCCAAGTCCAGTCTTGATATTGAATTACTCCCCATGTAAAATAAATGTGCGTGCGTGCGTGCGTGCGTGCGTGCGTGCGTGCGTGCGTGCGTGCGTGCGCGTGCGCGTGCGCGTGCGCGTGCGCGTGTGCGTGTGTGTGTGTGTGTGTGAGAGAGAGAGAGAAAGAGTGTGAGCTATGCTAATACATCTTTAAAACAAAGAAAGAATTTTCCAAATCGGTTAATAAATGACGGAGTTCTGAGGCAAGAAGCATAAATAATAATAATAATTAAAAAAGTAAAAAAATCACTGTTTTCGATTTTTTTATGTGTACACACACAATTACCAAGCTGAATGCCAAATTTCACCTTTCTAGGTCACCTGGAAGTGGGTTAGGTTTTTGATTACTAGTCAGTCAGTCAGTCAGTCAGTCAGTCAGTGATAAAAATACGGTTTTTTGGACTTTAATATCTCAATACCTATTTAACCTATATTAATGAAATTTGGGGTTCTACTTGTTCTAAAGGATCTTAATACATAAGCCAAATTTCATTTTTTTATGTTAAATAGATTTGGAGTTATTGGGGGGTCAAAAGTGGCTCCTAACGGTTCGTGTAATATAATAACACACGGCTGCTGCTCGCCAGTTCCTGCGGTGAACTTGGCTGGACACGCTGCCGCGTGTCTAGATAAATACCGGAACACAACGCGGTTATTATTCCAATCTGATGGAACTTGGATATACTATGGTAATTAATTTTATTTATTTTCCACTTTAATTATTAATAGCTACAACACTGATTTACATAATTACGAGGGGCGTCTGAAAAGTTCTAAGCCTAAGGTATTTCGAGGTTATATATGCGTTTATGATACTGGCCACTAGAAAGGCCATTTAAAAACAAATTATTAAAAAATAACATGTCACGTTTTTATTATTCTGTTTCGAGATATTCAACGGAAAAGTACATCATGTGTGAATTACCAACGAATATTACGAAAATTGAGCACCGTGCTGTAATTAAATTCCTTACAAAAAGTGACAAATCACCGCAGTGTATTTTTGAGGAAATGGCTATTATTTACGGTGATTCTGGGCCTTCTTATGCCACAGTCAAAAAGTGGAGTCGCTTATTTAAACTCGGACGGGAATCGATCGAAGACGACCCCCGCTCAGGGCGGCCAATATCGGTAGTGACCGAAGAAAACGTAGCAAAAGTCAAAAAGCTGGTATTAGAAGATAGAAGAATTAAGGTTTGGCAAATAGCTGAGGTCTTAGGTATTAGTAAAGAAAGAGTCGGAGAAATTTTACATGAACATTTGTACATGAGTAAAGTCAGTGCTCGTTGGGTACCGAAAATGCTAACGGCCTTCGATAAAGTACGTCGTGTGGAAACTTCTCGGGCGTTTTTAGAATTGTGCGAAGATGATTTAGATGAAGTTTGTTCCCGAATAGTAACTGTTGATGAAACATGGATCAGACAGTATGATCCGGAGTGTAAGTCTGAGTCGATGCAGTGGATTGAAAAGGGTGAAAGGCCGCCGAAGAAATTTAAAGTGCAAAAGTCGGCCTCTAAGTTAATGGCTACGGTATTTTGGGATTGTGATGGCATTCTTTTAATCGATTATTTAGAAAAAGGCTCTACGATAAACGGAACTTATTATGCAAATCTAATAAGACAGGTGCGACAAGCCATAGTTGAGAAAAGGCGGGGTAAACTAAGGAAAGGCATTTTGTTTTTGCAAGACAACGCACCCGTTCACACCGCTAATGTTGCGAGGCGTGCTTTGAAGGAAGTTGGTTTTGACGAAATTGACCACCCACCCTACAGCCCAGATCTAGCCCCAAGCGATTATTTTCTATTCAATAATTTGAAGAAAGAGTTGAGGGGAAAGCGATTTAGAAGTGACGAAGAGATGAAGGCGGCTGTACAGGAGCATTTTGAAGGGCAAAATGAAGATTATTTTTTAATGGCCTAAAAGCACTGTATAAAAAATGTAAAAAATGCATTGATTTAGGAGGAGACTATATTGAAAAATAAACACGAGTTCATTTGTGTAAATTGTTTTTTTCTATCTTAGGCTTAGAACTTTTCAGACGCCCCTCGTATAATGAATATATATTATCAAGATACAAGATATTGTTATCGGTACATCGTCACGATGAGGAGATGTCCTTGGTGCAACACCGATAAATATGTAGTTGCAATACATTCTGGAGTAAGTACAAGTAGGTACCTAACTTATGTGATTACTGATTAGGTATACATTTTCTAGACATAGGTACTCGTACATTATTATTTATTACCTTTTTGATGTATTTCTTGTTGTGATACTTGGTAATATTTATTACCAACTTATACCTACTTACATAGCTGCTTGAGCCGTTGCAGCTTTATGTCATGAGGCTGTTTATATACCTACTTTGAAAACGACTAGAAAGACGACGATTGAGGATAATAACGTTAGATTTTCCGTTGTCCCACAAAAAAGTCCGATTTGTAGAATTATGCAGCAACAGCGTCCGCGTATTTATTTTTTGTTTAACGTAATTAGGGGAAAAGTATCCTATACTTAACATATTTGGATGTTCCGCTATACCTTTAAGATAGACTTTTCCTGAAATCATAACCCCCCTCTATTATACAAGTGATTTACAATACAATTCTAGAACTGTATAATTATGATAAATGTGACAGCGTGCTCGCTGCAAACTATACCTATTATTACATTCGTTATCACTGTAAAAAACAGTTTGTGTATCACAGCACGTATGTAGGTACATTGAACATACCAGACATATCGTGACAGCGTGGTGCGAGCAACAGGTCCTTCTATCAGTGGTACGTGAGCCGCGTCGTGATTGTTCCTTTATGCCCTCGCAGTCTAATCAGTAATCACTTGCGCGGAAGCGTTTCCGAACGTAGCTTCATTCTAGTCTCGTAGCGTGTGAAACGGGCCTAGGAATCTATTAGCAGGGAGAATGGTCATTGTTTTCATAATTTATTAGCTTATTTTTCTACATACCTCATTTTACTTTGTGTCTTAGTCACTGTAAACATAGTGTCATATTTTTATTGGTTCAATCCCCGGCTGGATGACGACGGTTTTATTTGAGTTTTAGGTTATGACGTCGTTGAGTTAAATCACTTACGCGGAAGCGTATCCGAACGTATCTTTATTCTGGCCGAGTAGCGTGAGAAACGGGCCTAGGAATCCATTAGTAGGGACAATTGTTTCCGCTGTTATTACTGTAATTAGCTTATCTTCCGTGCAAAGGTTTACATGTCATTTCACTACGTCGTGTCTTAGTTTTTGCTAAAGTTGTTGTCTTATACTTTGATTGATAAAATTTTCAGTAAAACTATCTACAAAACTAAATTAATAATAAGTAAACTGTCAGACACCTTTACCGTTCCGAAAGGTTAATATAATAATATATAAGGTAAAGGTTCAAAATACTAGCGGAGTTGCCGCGCTGTATCGCCAGGGAGATCCCTTGAGCCAAGTTATCGCCTCGGCCTCTCAGCCAGTTTTCAGTTATATGTGCTCATTTATTTGTGAGTTTAAAAGTCAATTTATCTCGTGTACGAGAAGCAATATAAATTATGAAAACGAACGCAAAAACATGGCTCTAAAGGTACATTTACGTTAAAATCCTTAACAACTTAAAAAAAATATTATTACTGTAACAAAGAGTAAGTAAAATTATTACAAATGGCCGACAATTCATCAACTGTAGTCATTGTATGATTTTTAACTCAGCTTATTATATTAGTTAGTAAATAGTTTGTTGACTATAGTGTCTATATACAGGTTGGATTGGTATATATAGGTGTATTTGCTGGCCATCAACGGTCTTCTTTACACGTGTGGAATGCATGTATAGGGTGTAGGTGTGTTGCGGAGGCAGTGTGACTTGTACCTCGTCAAACAACGCCTTCTAGCTAAATCAATTGGTATAGACATAAAAAATAACTACGCCAATGGCTTGCCGCAGCTTATGTCATAATAGGCTGCTTTTACATATAGGGATAATGTCAATGTCGCAAACTGGGCACTAATGTGTTCTTGAAAAATACCACTGAGTCCGTTGAATCGTTTGAAAATGTATGACCGTATAGATAGCGTATGTGCTTAGAGATACAGCGGTTTTTGTTTCATTTGAATCAAGCGAGTCTAAATTTTTCAAGTTTCGATAATGTCAGAGATGTCATTGAAGATTCATATTATTTGATTTGAACTTAACACTTTTTTTGACTTGAAATTTTTTGGTCTACACCCATGTGTGAGAAATCTGACTGACACATGCGTGAAGATCAAAAAGTTTAACGCCGTAACTCACTGAATTAAAAAATGTATCAAAATTTTCGTAGTGCTACGAAAATTTAACCATCGAATAACGTACCTTAATGTTTACAAATGAAGCGAAAATTGAAAAATTTAATGAATCGGACAGGATTCGAACCTGCGTTTCCAACGGCTTTCCGGGCCAACACGGGCGTCCTCCCAATTGGACCACTTGGAATTGGAATAAAAATAAGTAACGTGCCTTAAGGTTCTAAATTAACTTTACTTATTTTATTGTACCGTAAAATTTGAGCGTACAACGGAACTTTCTCAATTTTTTTTATTGTTTTGTATGGCTAACTACGCCTAAATTTAGCCTAACGTTTTTGTACTAACATTGCATCATTCATTACGCCCCTAAAGACCCGCGCGCGAAGCGATTTTAGAGTTGAATGTTAGACCTTCAGCAAGAGCTCTCAAATCAGAAATAAATAAGTTTAAATTTAACGTTATGCCCATTCCACTAATTAGGACAGGGCGTAATTAAAGATATTACATACTAGAGCGGCAAAGTGAAACGAGGAAATCGGGCCGGATTTGAGCTGTGACAAGGTCGACCATAAAACGACGTTCAAATATTAAATGTAACTCAGTCGTGAGCTAAGGGTCCTTAAGACTGCGATCGTTAAAACTAATGCGGTATGGCGGGGGATGCTAGGTATCCTGTTTCAGTAAGTTCTCCTTTCTACAGCCGAGTCCAGACAAACTTTGACGTGCTTAATTCGTTGCTCTCACAGCGCTTAACTACTTCGTCTAGTATTACAATGGCATGAGGCATCGGATGACCTCGTGAGGGTAGCGGGGAAGCAATGGATGCGGGATCGCACTATGTGGCGAGCTAAGTGGGGGGGCCCTATGTTCAGTAGTGGATGTCTGTGGCTGATAGATAGTCAAAGGAATGTTTGGCTGCCATAGACGATGTCGTAACTTTTAGGATTAAATGTAGGGATTTCAGTCCGGTTTTTTGCCTTTTAGTGCCTGGCAACCATACTGGCTGTTACACGATTCGGCAGAGACGCAACTGTATGCTAGGTCCGTGGCCATAAAATGTATGATTTTCCTGGACACCAAGCAACCCACAATTCTGGACACCTTATAACTATTTTTCTTATCTGCCAGATTATATTACAGCCCGTTAATCTATCTTATAAACCGAAACCTTAGAGGACAATCGTACTAACTTTCGGAAAAAGTAGTTGCAATCATCAGGACGTTAGTGCTCAACTCTATGTGGTTTAAATTTCATAGGCAAAATAATTGTAATTAGTACGAGCGTGAACTAAGGTATCGAAAATATCTTTTGTATTAGATATCGATAACATGTTATCCTATCTCTTAATACTTTCATCGGTCAATGTTGATCTTATCGAAAAAACGCCTACAAATTCGCTGCATGTTTTCTTAATAAGAAAGAGTCGGTGTTTTGCATTAGTCGCATTAGGAGCTATATTTTAATATAATACAATAAGTATATTAATACTCATGACGGATGGAGTCGATTCGAGACAAGGCAATCGAATCTTCGGAAGATTACCAACGCAAGGTAATTAAAAAAAAAAACGCGAGAAGTTTTGTGTTAGTTGTTATATTGTGCGCAGTGTTCTATGGGTCATGTCATGATTTTTGGGAAATCTCAATAAATCTCAATGCAGGGAAAAGGAGGGTGAGATCATAATGCACGATCGCCTTTTGTTATGTTTGGGCGCGCGGCCATGCCGGTCTGGCGCCATCTGTTGGTCATAATTTCTTTCTCCTCTCCTCACCCCGCAACGGCTGAACGAATTCGAACCAATTTTAGTACCGGGAACCTGGACATCGAAATATGGTTGTAGGATGTCTTTTTACCCGACTATGGGGGTTTCTTTTGTTCCTATCAATAATTGGTGATTGTCACAATCATTGTTAACAAATGCGTAACTAGTACACAATACACCCGCTTTCTACGACAATCAGTTAATGAAACGAACTTTAATGGACCCCTCGATATGGTTTGTGATATAACCAGGGTGGATTCAGCGATCGGGCAAAGTTGCACACCGATCTTTCCGTTTTCACCCCTCATATCGCAGCCATTTTGAAAAAATCTAGAAAAGTGACTCGACAAAAATCTATGTAATTATTCAACCTAGAATTTCACGAGAAACGGCTGAGAAATGCGGGTGGAAAGCGAAAACAGTCGGCAATCAGGATAAACGGATATACCAAAGAATGTTTGGCCAAGTTGTAACGGAGACGCTTCGCCCGCTCGGTCAATGAAATTGGCATAGTATTTTATAGAATAAAACAGTATATAAAAGAAAAAAGAAAGAAATACGTTTTTTAATTGAAAAGAAATTTTGAAATGATTTTCAGAATCCTGATAATTTAAGAAAACATAAATTGTATGACAACCATGAACTTAAACGCACTTTTTCACGGGTAAAATGGCAAATTACTTATTGTCTCCATACAAATATTGGTACCCATAACATATAGGTACTGACGTCACAATTAGGTGGCCATTTTTATAGAGCGTTGTTAACGCTCCGTAGTAATGTTGAACTTTGACGGTCATTTCTGACTTTTAGAACAGTCTAAGTGTAGTTAGTCCCAATAAAAATAGAATCAATGGACATGTTGAAAACAAAGTTTTCTGCCACGAAAAGTTCCCACCTCAGCTTGATGCCAGCTCGAGAGCCAGCGCTGATCTTCCGGTGGGACCATATTTGATGAGATGACATTGTAAATACCGTAGCTATTGTAATCTACTGTAATTCCTATAATGGATGGGTAACACGCGACATTGCCACACATGTCCTCGTATTCACAATCAATATACTTTGCCCATGAATTTGTATACACTGTAACATGAAGCATGGCTGAATTGAAAATGTAATAAGTGCTTGCGTGTTGCTTTGGTGTAAATGCGTTCTTTCAATTTGGTAATTAAAAACGATGTTTGACGTTGCATTATCAATTTAACACTAAGTAGTAAGGTTAGACACTATTATAAAACTGTAAATAACTGGTGACTTTAACAAAGTGATTTACACTGGCAAAAAAGAGTCCCTGTTTTATTAGATTGATTAGAAAGGGACGACGGGACGACACTACAGTCTTTCGTTTGATTCTACTTTTTTTGTCAAACTGTATTGTGCACACCTGCGGGGCTAGCACATCTTGCCGCGCCTTTTCTTGTCGCGCGACTCAGCGTCACCCTGTCTTGCTCACATGGTATGGTAAGGAAAGTGACAGGTAGTATTTCTCGCGCGACAAAGAGTCGCGTGTCATAGTTATGCTATACATACTGCACCTCTAGCGCAACTGTTACACGCGAGTCCTGTTCGCACGGGAAATATTGCCTGTCTACCCCTACCCCCTCCTTGGCACCTCTTTTCTAACCCGATGTAAAAAGAGGGGTAGTATTTGATTCGTTCCGTGTGTTCTTAGACTTCTAAGGCCGTTCAAAATCCGATTATTTCTCAAATATGAGCGTTGCATGCTCCCACAAAGTTGTATGGCGGCAATGGCATTGACCTGGATCCCTGAGACTGCTCCACCAGTGGGTCGATGGCTCATTGTTTCGCTAATTGCTTCATTTTCTAATCACGTCTTTTAAGGTCATCGGAAAATGTGGACTCATTCAATAAATAAATAAATATTGAGGGACAATTTTACACAAATCGATCCCAAACTAAGCAAAGCCTGTACCATGAATACTAGACGACGATGTACATAATATATAAAAACATATATAGATATTAACATCCAGGTCCGCCGGCGCAGTAGGTAGGTGAACTACGAACTGCGCCAACCGAGTCGGCAAATATCAAACAGTCCGTAAACACCCCTATTGTTAAATTACTAAACTTAATCACACTCGTGTTTTAAGATCTCCCATTATGTATCTATTAGGTTTATGTGCTACTAATAATCATCTACTATTTATGTGAAAAACAGAACTAGTGCAATTACAGGTTTACAAAGATTTTACGCATCTATAGCGCTCAGGCGACAATGTAAAGGTCGAGCATACCATCTTTCTTTAATATGGAAATTGTTGATTTTGTCGAGCTATCATCATAGGCCCTTAGGCGATTTGTGGTCTTCAGTCTGCGAAGCACCGTCTTTGGTGGCTGAAAAGACCGATACGCGATCGGCATAACCGACCGCAAACTTGACGAGAGACACTTGTCGTTCTTGTCTCTGACAATCAATGTACTTATGTAGTTTATTATCAACATATGCATGTTTATAATAAACATAACACTGATTATATATTTTGATGGTGTAATATATGACGAAGA
This sequence comes from Apotomis betuletana, assembly GCA_932273695.1. Lineage (NCBI taxonomy): Eukaryota > Metazoa > Arthropoda > Insecta > Lepidoptera > Tortricidae > Apotomis > Apotomis betuletana. The sequence continues at coordinate 24,978,193 of OW026306.1, forward strand.
TATGTTTAACATTTCCATGAGCCTACTCTATTTGTAACCCCTTAAATTGGATTATTTTCCATGAGGTAAACTGCATCCTCGTTTAATTCTTGTTGGTATACAAAAACAGGTAGGTATAATGGTTTGCGTGTTTGTGATGTCAGTTTGACGTCAACAATAATAACTCTTCATTAACCGCGGTGATAGTGACGTCCGCAACTGAATTATCCTTATTTTTGTCTCCATGTTTTGTAGTGTTTGTTCAAAATACAGCACACCGTAAAGATTTTGACGACGCGGTTGGCGCAGTGGTTAAGTAACTGCCTACTGAGCCGACGGTCCCAGGTTAAAATCCCGGCAAGGGCAAATATTTGTGTGATGAACACGAATATTTGTGCCTGGGTCATGGATGTTCTATGTATTTAAGTATTTACTTATCCATATAAGTATTGTATATCGTCGCCTAGTAGCAATAACACAAGGCTTCTTGAGCTTAATTTGGGACTATAGGTTGATTTGTGTGAGGTTGTCTGATATTAATTTTATTTATTTATTTATATTTATGTAACCGTAAAGTACTAGCGACCTGCCCCGGCTTAGCACGGGTGCAATGCTGATAAATTATGCATGTATGTATTATATTTAGGTACATATAAACCTTCCTCTTGAATCACTCTATCTACTAAAAAAACCGCATCAAAATCCGTTGCGTAGTTTTAAAGATATAAGTATACATATAGGGACAGACAGACTCACAGCAGGAAGCGACTTTGTTTTATACTATGCATGTAGTGATAGTGAAGCCAACTTCGTCATCGTAAAACTTTTTTTACCGTTGTTGGGTAAAAGTATTCTATAACCATCTTTGGATCTCCTGCTGTCCCAGTACCTAAATCTTTTAAAATCCGTCCTGCCGTTTCGGTGTGATGAGCGGACATAGAGAGTTTACCAACAGATGGCGCCGCGCGCCCATACAAATCCTGCATTGCGCTGTTAAGATTATTTCTGAAATAATAACCCCTCTCCGTAGAAAACTGATTTTTAGGGTTCCGTACCCAAAGGGTAAAAACGGGACCCTATTACTGAGACTTCGCTGTCCGTCCGTCCGTCCGTCTGTCACCAGGCTGTATCTCAAGAACGGTGATAGCTAGACAGTTGAAATTTTCACAGATGATGTATTTCTATATTGTCGCTATAAGAACAAATACTAAATATAAAATAAAATAAATATTTAAGGGGGGCTCCCATACAAGAAACTTGTTATAGATTATGGTACGGAACCCTTGATGCGCGAGTTGGACTCGCACTTGCCCAATTTTTAACACAATTTTGGAATTTTATAAGGGTTTATGGTGAACCTTGAAAATGAACAAGTAAACATATTCCTACGTTCGTTCAGGTGTTCATGAACTGCCAGTGACATTAACAATTTGTCTTACCATTTTCCTGAGTTACAGAATAAATAACTAATCTTTTTCGCTACCGAATATGTATGCGTTATATAAATACCTACCTAAACAATCACAGCTTGTAAACTTGTTGAGTACCATTTTGGAGTGATCGACCAAGGTAACCAAATTTGTATGCGACCATGTACCTAATACCGAACCGAACTTAGCTACGGGCACGGCGACATGCGACAGAAACGGACATTATTACTTCCAGTCTAATAATGACTCCGTTTATCGTGCGATTTAGTACGTTACATACCTAGGGCGGTGGATTCGTGAACGTCCCAGATCGCAGGTGTTTGTGGCACGAACGGAAGGTGAGGGCCATAAATATGCGATCTGGAGCTTTACGAATTACCGCACGTGGTTTGTCTAAAGTTTTACATAGTGCCTTGGCCAGGAAGTGACATTTTCTCCCTGCGTAGCGTAGCGGGCAGAAAATCGTTATGGCCTAGGGTGACATAAAATAAATGATAAAGCATCCGTCTTTCTTGCACTCATCATCATTATAGGCCTTATCAGATAATTATGTGTTTGTAACAGTGTTGTTTCAAGTCTTCTTGCACTAGGCTTGGCCTCTGACTTAGTTCCTTAAGGGAAGGCAAAAATCCCTTTAACTATCAACCCTAATTTAAAAGTTAACATAAAGAGCATTTTCTCAAACATGGAATGAAATGTCGTCATAACGTGCGTTATAATTATAACAGGCTTCGAAGTATCACGTTTCGGGCGGAACAACTCGGAGAGTGTAAAGGAATTTCGTACAAAATTTAAGGCCTAGACCGGGAAGTATTTTTTTTTAACATGGCGTCTGTTCATGAACGGGATAAACAACTGAATTATATTTTTTTGTGGTGTATTTTTTTATTTCGTTGAATATGTTTGAGAAAAGCACTATATATGCCTTAGCCGTGAAAAGGGCTTGCCGTATATACCTACTTAACCGGCAAGCCCTTATTTCCCGGCGTCTGTAGTAATGTAGTATAATTAAGCAAAAGTGTAGTATAATTAAACAATAAATAAATCAATAAATAAATAAAACTTCCTATTGTCCACAGTTCCTCAACGCCCTCACAAACATCGGCCGGCGGCTGGCGGGCGTCCAGGACAAGGAGCGGCGGAACGGGCGGCTGCGCGCAGAGCTGGCCTCCCTGGACCTCAACCTGCCGGCCAGGGTGTGGCTGCCGCTGCACCAGCGCCCGCACCACGTGCTGAGGATACCCTCGCAAGCCGCCGCCGTGCTCAACAGCAAGGATAAGGTACAGAGACCTTCAGAAATAACTAACCCCTCTACGTGTTTGTACGAAACGCTGCACGCACTCTCTACGTTTTTAGGGTTCCGTAGCCAAATGCCAAAAAACGGAACCCTTATAGATTCGTCGTCTGTCCGTCTGTCTGTCTGTCCGTCTGTCCGTCCGTATGTCACAGCCATTTTTTTCCGAACTATAAGAGCTATACTGTTGAAACTTGGTAGGTAGATGTATTCTGTGAACCGCATTAAGATTTTGATGCAAAAATAAAAAAATAATAATAAATATTGGGGGCTCCCCATACTTAGAACTGAAACTCAAATTTTTTTTTTTTCATCAAACACATAGGTACGTGTGGGGTATCTATGGATAGGTCTTTAAAAATGATATCGAGGTTTCTAAAATATTTTTGTTCTAAACCGAATAGTTTGCGTGACAGACGCTTCCTAAGTGGAAAAAAGTTGCCCCCCCCCCCCTCTAACTTCTAAAATAAGAAAATGAAAAATCTAAAAAAAACATATGATGTACATTACCATAAAAACTACCAACGAAAATTGTTTTGAACGAGATCTAGTAAGTAGTTTTTGTAATACCTAACTTTGCACCTAATTTATATGGGGCGCTATACATACCAGGTGCAAACTTAACTTAACCACTTAGGGATGGAAAGTGTTTGTACGGAACCCTCGGTGCGCGAGTCCGACTCGCACTTGGCCGGTTTTTCTTTATTTTGCGAGTAAAATTAACCTCGATGGATCTAAATTTGGCTCTCGTTTGTTCAAAATCTTTTCATGATTTAATTCTGTGCTCATTATACTTCTGAAAGGTTAGGTTCAACTTCAATAAGCAGCTGATTAACTTCTGATTACGTCTGTCAATATCCACCCTTGGCAGGTGTATAATCACGTCATGCTCCCTGGAAACCCCACTGTCTATTTTGTGATTTATTAAGACTTAATAATGATGTACACAATATGTACTGAATTAGTACTTACTTAAAAAAAAATGTACCTCAATAGATACGAGGGTACAATTAATTGAATTCGGGGTTGCTGTAGAGCATCTCCCCAGCAACCCCAAATTTTTTTTTAAGAAAATTCGCGTAAATTTTCAATTTTCCTGCAAATAAGAAGCCCAAAAAAATTGTACTACTGTTTTTACCGTTGAATGAGTTATCTATAGCTAGTTAATTACCTAATTGTCGCTAGGACGCGAGCGCCTCCAGGTCTCACTCAAACGTAGGAAACTTGGTATTTATAGGGTTCCGTAGCCAAATGGTAGAACCCCTATTACTAAGACTCCGCTGTCCGTCTGTCTGTCTGTCCATCTGTTACAAGACTGTAGCTCAGTTGAAATTTTCACAGATGATGTATTTTTGTTGCCACTATAACAACAAATACTAAAAACAGAATTAAATAAACATTTAAGTGAGGCTCCCATACATCAAGAGTGATCGCGCGGTAGCGTTAAGTTTGACCCTTATTTGTATGGGGCGCCGTACATACCAGGTGCAAACTTCACTTAACCCGACCAGTTAGGATGGGAAATGTTTGTACGGAACCTTCGGTGCGCTAGTCCAACTAGCACTTGGCCCATGGTTTTATATACAATGGGACTACACTCGTTTTAGTTATCTTATAAAATTGGTTTCTGGTACAATGCATTCTTGTCAACCTGCTACTCAAGGTGTATAGATGGTGACATTTTTGAAGTAGCTTTGCGCAAGCAGCGCAAGAAGCGTTGCTTACAAGTTGTACTTATATTATTTTAGTATTTGTTTACCTATTTTATTTCACTTTCATACAATGAATTGGCTTCAAGTGTTTGTATACCTACGGCTAACAATGTACTTGTTGTATGGGAGCCTCACTTAAATGTTTATTTAATTCTGTTTTTAGTATTTGTTGTAATAGTGGTAGCAAAAATACATCATCTGTGAAAATTTCAACTCTAGCTATCTCGGTTCATGAGATACAGTCTGGTAACAGATGGACAGACAGACAGACAGACGGACAGCGGAGTCTTAGTATTAGGGGTTCTACCATTTGGCTATGGAACCCTATAAATAAATACCAAGTTTTCTACGTTTGAGACCTCTCGCTTTGAGACCTGGAGGCGCTCGCGTCCTAGTGACAATTAGGTAATTAACTAGCTATAGATAACTCATTCAACGGTAAAAACAGTAGTACAATTTTTTTGGGCTTCTTATTTGCAGGAAAATTGAAAATGTACGCGAATTTTCTTAAAAAAAAATTTGGGGTTGCTGGGGAGATGCTCTACAGCAACCCCGAATTTGCCCGAATTCAATTAATTGTACTCTCGATCTATTGAGGTACATTTTTTTTAAGTAAGTACTAATTCAGTACATATTGTGTACATCATTATTAATTCTTAATAAATCACAAAACAGACAGTGGGGTTTCCAGGGAGCATGACGTGTATAATCAAGTGTTAATAACTAACAGATCATGGTAGAATTCGGTTTGAATGTAGCGTGTAAATTAAGTTCCTAAAAATGTTGACAAGATGTTTGTGTCAATAGAAATAGTTACTTTAATAAATTATAAAAACGCGTAAATAGTGTCAGGAACGGCGCGACATGTTTCGAACTCATGAAGCTCTTAATCAGGGAATCTATCCGCGCTGCTTTGCGACTCACGGCCCACTCGTAGTTTTTATAATGATAAAAAATGTCTCACGATAGTTTTAATAATATTAAGAGTTAGTTTGTGACATCCTCCATTCCCATGTCGCGTTTCGGATCTAGTGGGCATCGTAATAATATCCCACGTTTGACTTGAGGGATACACGAAGTTTCAGAACTGACTGTCTATTTGTACGTGGTTTATCAACTCTGATTGCTTGCGCCACAGTTCCCAGCTATGAGACTTACGATACAACATGTCGATGTGCTAACTTTGTTCGAGGGGCTCTGAAGTATTATTGATGAAATTATTACTTCTAAGTCAAAATATTGTATTGGTTATTAGAAATATAATAGAATAGGACGTGTTTATCGTCACACAAAAAATATTCGGACGAGCATCATGCAGCATGGTCGTTGAATGTTTGACCTTAAAGCAATATACATTGCTAGATAATGTAAGTACTTATCGGTTTCATTATAATTACCAAATGAATCGACTGATTTTAGTCCGTTTAGTCTTATTGAAAATGAATAGAAATAAAATTATGAATATGGCATGAGGCTAATAATACCAGACAGGAAAATACGTGATTTTGAAAAGAATAATGACCGCAAAGTGATTTTTTACTTGATATTTCGAGCTTGCTCCTGTGCAAAAGGTTTCACCAATGTTCGTGCTACAAATGTCTCTGGTAACTCATTTTAGTCGCAGTTCTGATGGTATTCACGCACATAAACAATAATTATCATAAATCTCTGTAATATATCTGTAATCGCACTTTCGTATAACGTGCACTGATAAATAGCGTAAATAATAAACCAACAAACACTATCATTAGGTACTTACTTCATAACGATAGTAAATCAACGGAAATGTTGTATCACTTTTATCTGCTGGAATCCACCCGTATACATGTCGAAATAAATATAAGCAAATACAAGCGATTCCATAAATTTGTGATACCATGTTCTCCTTTTTAACCAATGTGTGTTGCCAGTGACGAGTTACGGTACTGAAACGCATTTTAATGCAACACGGCTTTCACTTATTCTTTAGAAAACATATTTAATGTACATGTACGCCTAACATCAAATAAAACAGTAGAATTAAATCCATCCGAAGCCTGAAAGGTCAAATAATTAAGGATCAATTTCGGTTCCCCGTTGCGAAGTCCCCCTCACAATATGGGCACACAAAGATAAGTGTATCTAAATATACGGTATTGTTGTGACTACCAATATGGCTCATGGGTATTACCCGAAGGATCAATAAAAACGTATCTAAGTATACCGAGCCGCTCCTGTGACATACAGATAGTGGAAAAATTGGCCGTTTTACTTGTGAACAGCAAAATAGTTGTGTTTTTTAATGATTTATAGAAATTTCATTGATCAGGCTTAAGACGGTTGTTTTGAATGTAAATTGTATTTTTATAGCTTATTATTGACTAATACGCTGTCACGGTACAGTGAAAGCAGAATTAATTCGTTTGTACAAAAATCTGATGTCTGTGTGTTCCACTTTCACTGGCAGAGCTATGCTAGTGTGCTTCCTATCGGCAACTGCATCAGTGACACAATTCCGTAACATTTGTCATGAGTGGTTGTCAATCTATTATTTTAGTTTCTAGACAAGAGGATTTGACGTAACGTCGTGCTTTTACTTTTTCAATTAGGTATACGAGTACCTACAGGACATAATACGCAATAACCCCCAGTAACATTTATCGGCGATGTTAGTTACAACGTGTTAGAAATCATAACATAATTGTTATCATAACAACACCTGCTACAACTACGAACGCGTATACGACAAAAACTATAGGTACTGTAGTTTTATGTCGATTGTACTTGGTTCCGCTAAGATGAAATCTTGAAATAAGGAGCTAAGACTGTACCCAGATCGGTCGTCACTCGTCGATCGATCGGTGTGGTAAATAACATCCTTACAGCTTTCCTGTATCAATAAATAACAGAAACATTATTGGTAGTTGTTCGCTGGCAATGTAAATAGCCAATTAGTCTACGATCAGCTATGTAGCTCTATTATTGACTCTGGATCAACATTTATTGTACGTTTCAGATAATATTTCTCTCCCCTCGTCGGCGGTGTGATAACTACCTAAGACTGTCATCCTCCTCCTTTAGTCGATACCCTCAATGCTGAGGGTCGTGGCCTCTGAAAAACTTTTTCGTGGACCATTTTGTGCCAGCTTACTCTATCCTGGGCTGCGTGGATGGCATCGTAAGACTGCCTTACGCATTTGCATAGATAAGAGCGTACCTTTTCTCACGCCCAGAACTCTAACGTGATTTAAATGAATGGAGTGGACCGCTAGTTCTGAGCGAACTTCACACAATAATGGTAATCTGTTATGTGAACAATTTCACCCGCATGGTTCATTTTCTGCGCAGTGCGTCGCCTTTCTAATGGTTTTTACTACACGAGCCATGTACGGAGCCTGCTTTTCCACTCTCGCTGTATTAGATACTGTCACATGCCGTTCTCAGTGCGGGTTGAAATGATGGGTAACTAGCTTTTCTGTGACTGTTCCTGTGAGAATTGCAGAAACACGCCGTATGATCTCCATAATGAGTTGTTCAGTACCCAGTCCAGATTGTTGAGAAGTGTGACTTATCGCTAGACAGTAATTCGGGACATCTCTTGCTTTATTTTTTTACAATTTTGTGTTGGCTCCCCAATGCGAATGAATAACTTCACAGATTTTTTTCTTTCATGCCAGGTTTACGAGTAGATACAGTAGGTACGACATAAAAGAAGAGAAATTAAAAGGTGGCAATACTAGTGTCATCCCTTTCTAATCAATCAAAGAAAACGGGGAAGACGCTACAGTTTTGCCACTTTTTAATTTCTACACTTTCTTCTCGGCGTGTACTCTAAACCATTTGGAATTTTATCCGTGTAATGGACCTTACAATTCCCATTTACTGGGATGCGTACTTTATTATCTTTTTCTATGGAGTAGATACGTATTTTTTGCAAATACTATCCATATACCTAATGTTTCGTAAGTCTTAAAGCTATGATTAATTGATTATATCTCAGCTATAATTGTTTTTGCGAATATTTCTCGCGTCTGATATTGTTTGAAACACAATGGGTTCGGAATTACCTTGCATAATATTATAAATTATCACTAGATCCGGTTAATGCCGAGTTATATAGCATTGATTAAGCGATAAGGATCGTATTATAGTCTATTGTGACCTTAGAGGCTTGAGTTTTACATTGTTCTTGTATAATATTATCAGTAGCAATAGTATAGGCAGCCGTCACATTTACAATGAATGCAGCTCATTGTACATAACTACTACTAGGATACGTGTATTTGCCAAAAAACCAAGATAAATAATAATTAAAGTAAAATTAAATCGATCAAGTCACATTTGAAACAAACTATCAAAATTGATCGATCCGTTTACGAGCTGGACCCCGATCGGTTTACAGCCATACAGATACATAACATACACAAGTTAGGTTGCATAATAAAAGGACGTATAAGCTAAAATGTACCAATCCCATACCTCAGATTCAAATGCTGTTTGGTTCGTATCTTCCTCTCCGCTTCTGTGGACGGAATTCTTCGAGCGTAAAAAAAAGAATTACGCAACTGGTAATTTTTATTATAGACTGGATAAAAACGTGCTGCAGACAATGGTGAGGGAAGGATTTAAACTTTCAAATTTCTGAATCAACAAAGTTTTGCTCAGAAGGTGTTATACGTAACTTAATTACTATCCGCTTAGCATTTGATCGAGTTTCGCGGCACCCTGAATCGACAGCGACCGGTCGACCTTCGCTGATTGGTCGCGATACCGCTCACGACATCACCTCGGCGTAGTGGCTGCGCTGCGGCAACTCTGTACCCTTACCGTGAGTTAACGTGACCGTACTCGCTAGCAACTGCGTAAACGATTTGTATGGAGAATTGTACAGTGCCCCTAGCTGTTACTTTGTAGAACTACAATTCACGCAGTCGCTAGTGAGTCCGGTCACTGTAAACTCATGGTAAACTGGGTCCGTGTCGCGGCATTAATGAACCTAGTTGACGAGAGAATTGAGCTGTGGAAAAATCGTTCTATTTTTATTTATTGTTAGAATTTTTCGGGCAATGTCCCTAAGCCATAGAATTCAACAACTTATATGTATAGTTAGGCATGGGTGCGGTAGCTCTGGTTTCGTATCTTGACATTAATGAACCTAGTTGAAAGAGGGCTAAGCGAATTAGAGCTGAAGAAAAATTGGTTTCCTTTAATTATTTTCGCCGGCGGTGGCGGGACGACTTGGATTTCTTCTTGAAGGATTGGCCAGAAATAGCCTTAAGCCGAGATCACTGGAAGAAAAGGGGGGAGGCCTTTGCGCAGCAGTGGGATATTACGGGCTCAATATAATAATATTTATTTTATTTGTAAGCAATTTTCGGGCAACGTCCTTGCCTTGGTTTTTAATCAATGTTATTATAATATTTCATGACTGCCTAAGAAGCTTAAAGGTGTTTGCATATATTATTTGCGGCTATTAAACATTTAATTGAGATGATAATGTTTTTTTATTTCATTTCGTTTCACTACATTTTGAACACTTTGTAGTTATAAAGAGACTCACTGCATATCATGCCAGATGGGTGTAGTGCGTAGACTGAGCCGGATGGGAATTAAAGTTTCAATGAGATGAATGACGTTTGACATCGTTTTTTTGTGTTTGGACTGATTTGATCCAGTTAGCACAATACAATGGCATTGTACCTAAACAATACCGCCATACGTTTGTGCAAACGCATTAAGAAAAAAGTTTTAATAACCGCATTGAAAGTTCATTGAATTATCGAGTTACGTGCCAGTAGATCGCAAACGTTCTAACCGCAAGAAAAGTTTTAACGTTACTTGTGCAATATCGGTAAAATTAGGAACCTTATTTCTCTGGTTTCATCGTCGCCGGGCTCCTATTTCCGCTCTGAGGGATGCAAGACTACTTAACGAGTTTATCTCATTCCATCACGTCAAAGAGTTGTGTAGGAATTTACTTTTTTTTATGTGTACGATTATTACCAATATCATTTATTCCTAGAAATCGTACCTATTAAACAAGCCGAATTAAACAAATCGTGTCTCTAAGAGCAATAAGGGCTCAATTGCCTAAATATATGCAAAATAATTAACTTATCCAAATAAGTATCTACTAATCCCACAAATATACGGGTTTTATCGTAGCCCTCATGAAAATGGAAATCGGGCCTGTTTCTTTTAATGGGCAGTATTTAAATGGCGAATGAATTGCCTAGTTGGCACAGAAGCACGGCGGCAGGAATTTAGGACAGGGATCGGCCTATTTTAGCTCGGCTCGTTTGGTAATTATTTGCCTATTATAGTTCTAACAATATGGCGCTTATTGATCGAGGAAGCGAGACGATCGGAGCGTCTCGCTTTCAGGTTGGCCCAAAACTCTTTCGCATGTCCGGATGTCTGGCTGAGCTGTCTTCTCAATAGATTCGATTCGTTAATAATATGTAGAACTAGGTGCGCCCCACGATGTTACCCGCTCATTCCACGGGGACACTTCATTTTTTCGGGATAAAAAGTACCCTGCAGTGCGTGAGCTGTCAGAATGCCATTCGCGTTTTATATCTGTCTTGCTCGCTCTTACGCGATACAGATATGAACCTCTCAGCTTTCACCCAAAACAGAATCGCAATCTGAGAGATTACAGACTGTATCACCAAAATGTATTGAAATTGGTCCAGCCGTTAGAGCGTGAAGAAGTAACAAACACACACATAAACACACATACAAACTTTCACCTTTATGATACTAGTGTGATGTTTTTGCTGATTCAGTTTTTCGTTCTTTTTTCAAAATGGCGGAAATATGGGGGTTGAAAACGTCAAAACATACCTAACACTAATAACATGTGTAGTGCATATAGATATAATTGTCACCGAGACAACTCTTAAATGCGAAGAGTCTCACAGTATCAATGTAATAATAATATATTATTCAATCTTCGACGTGTTTTTGTACGATAATTAAACGCTGTGGGAATTACCGGGCTTCCGAGTTTATCAGAGGGCAATTTTGTCTGTACAATATTTCTTGCCGGTGTTGGCATTATCTAATATTCGATAAAATATTTAATTTCATTTTTAAAATATGTTATAATCGACGAAGAGACGTTAATATTGCGGTAGTCTTCAGAATCTTTAGATAGCTTTGTGGCTGTGATATCTATCATCTCAGTAGATACATGTTACGACCTAAAATGTTACAGGGTGGTCAATCCAAATGAGTCAGTAGGGAGATAACTATGACTATAAGAAATAGGGAAATCTGTTCTTAGAAACCATTTAGATTTAATAGAAACTGCATTTTCTTTTTATAATTCTCGTACATAACCGGGATTTGAACCTGGTTAAAATTCTGTGAGTTATCGCATGTCGTATTATAACATTCTTTACAGCGGTCTTGACCGGGTTATATTCCCTGTCCCTTATAGTTTCTGACTTCTCCCTACTGATCCCTTTGGATTGATCACCCGGTTTACATAAGATAGGTTATCCAAGAACGGCATTCAGTAATGTTATTAAAACTATCGTGAGACATCTTTACTAATTATAAAAAACGGAGGCAAGAAGAGCGATTAAAAGTGCAGTGGGTCGCGAGTCGCGTAGCAGCACGGATAGCTACCTCTGATGAAGAGCTCTAAATGAGTTCGAAACATGTCGGGCCGTTCCTGACAATTTTTACGTGAGTTTAACCCTTTGACCGCCAAAGACGGCAAATCACGTCATCGGGAATTCGTGCCACTGACGCTAACGACGCCTATTGACGTCAAAAATTTCAATGGTTAAAAACATGCTAATTGAAACCACTATCTGTGTTTTTAAATCTCTGTTGATTTTGGAGCAAATTTTTTTTTTGTTTGGCGTCAGTGGCACGGTGAATTGCTTTGCCGCTTGGCGCTCAAAGGGTTAAACCGTTTTTAATAATTAGTAACGGCATTCAGGTAACGAAACAGGAAAACTAACTTCCTCTCGCTTAAACACATAAAAATAGACGTTAAAAATGTAATAAATATGCTACAACAAAAGGCATTTAGTATGAATTACCCGCGAAACCGGCTGCAGTGATTCAACAGGAAGCCATTGTTTGTTGCATGCGCGATGCATTTTCTCGTCTCCGTGCTTCCGATACGTTTGTATTGTTGACGCATTCCTTGCGATCATCGTTTACATACAAGTTAACACGCGATACTAATAAGATGTAGGTACTTAACCGGTGCATGGATTCATATTTAATTGAGCTGTTTATGTAAAATAATATAAGAGGAAACAGTAATTAGTAAAGTAAATGCCATACTGTTAGCCTATTGATAAAAAAAAACCGAAATAACTGCAAACTACTATTAACCTTTGCCCTAACCCTAAAGTGCTCGGAAGGTCTCAAGACACGAGTTACAAATACTTGGTAATAAACTTAAACTTTTATAGACTCAATGTACTTACCTTGTACTTCGAACTCTACAGTGTTCGCATCCTTCTGATGTACAAGCTACTTTTACTTCAAAAATAAAAACAAAAAAGAGATCGCTATTTAGCGATAAGATCGCCTATTGTTTACCTCTATTATAATGATAAGTGTTATCTGTATTTGTATTTCTTTCTTCTTGTCTTGAGGTGTGCAATCAAGAATATTTTATTCTATTCTATAAGCAGCAAATGAAGTAAGCGGTTTACACTCACGTGAAATTGACAGGAACGGCCCGACATGTTTCGAACTCGTATGGAACTCTTCATCAGGGACTGCTGCCCAGGCTCGCGGTTTTTGTCTGACAATTTCACATGAGTGTAAACCATTTAATACATTTTAAATGTTTTCCGAAAGTTTTAATAAGATTATGGAGAACGAAGTGTTAAGGCGGTAAACAAAAGTCGCACCGGGACCGCTTCCTTCTGTATATACCATAAGAATCAGGATTGTTTACCGTGGAGCGGAGTTAAGCTACCTATGTATCGTTGCAGGCCCCATACATAATGTACGTGGAGGTGCTGGAGACGGAGGGCCACTCGCCGCTGCCGCCGCGCCTGCTGCCGCCCGCGCCGCCCGCGCCGCACTCGCCGCCCATCCGCCACACGAAGAGCGAGGAGAGCCTGGTGCCCGAGTGGCCCGCGCTGTCGCTCTACTCCGCGCTCGACGACAGCGACGCCGGCGACTGCTGGAGCCACGACGACGACGAGCTGGGCCAGTACCCGGCCAGGGCGCCGGCGCCGGACACCCTGTCGCAGGTTACTTCCTTACTAATAACATCAGTTCTGATTTTGAGGAGCGTCGCTTGCAAGACCTCGACGCAAAACGCCTAAACAGAAAGACCCGTCCAAAGCCTTCCTATACCTACGCGTATAATGATAAAGGTGAGTTGCATTGTGCGCCTTGTAACAGAACCTTCAAAACCAAATTCGGTTTTGCAAGCCACATTCGTGCACATGACCGACGCTCGTGAAGGTCATGGAGCCAGGTTTCGCCATTGACGGATACGTCAAGGAGGACGATATATATATAATAACATCAGTTCTATAGAACACTAAAGAGAGAACCGCGGGTACATAACCTTCATGCTTTTTCGTTGAGGGTAAAGAGGAACCTTAAAAGTCTTAAAACATATTTGTTGATAACTTTAGCTGTTGCGAAACCTGCCCTGAAGTTGACCATCGATCATTACTTAAACGGACGTGACACGATGAATATAGGAAGGCCTGTATGATATGATATATTTAAACTGGTGAATTGCCACCGAATCAGTATGTTTTCTTTGGAAGAAACTAAAAAGAAAAAACTTGGTGCAAGAAGAAAATGCTGGAAATCGCTCTCAGGTCTTAAAAACAACAGCTCAGGATGCAACGGGGATTGGTCAGATGAGAGAAGGAGAGTGACGTAGTTTGATACAGTAGTGATGATTTGTTGTGGTGCAGGTGTCAGCAGTGTCGGCGCTGTCGGCGTCGTCGTGCGGGTCGCGCGAGTCGGTGGCGGTGGGCGCGGGCGAGGTGCGGCGCCGCCTCGCCGACGCCACCGCCGCGCCGCCGCCCAACACCTTCCGACACGACCCCGCCGACCCCTCCGCGCTCGCGCTTAAGGTACACACACACAAGACACACAAGGCGCACAAGACGCACTAGACATACAAGAGATACAAGACACACAAGACTCTCAAGACACACAAGACGCACAAGACACACAAAACACATTAGACTCAAGCAAATTAGAGACACAAGACATACGACACACAAGGCACATAAAACACACGGCACACAAGAGACACAAGACACACATGACACATGGCACGCAAGAGACACAAGGCACATGACACACAAGACACACAAGGCACACGGCACACAAGATACACAACAGACACGGCACACAAGACACACAAGGCACACGGCACACAAGACACACAACAAACACGTTTTTAAGATAATATAATTCCCGACTGAAGACCAAAAGCACCAGGAAAATCCTCATTATTATAAAATTATGAACCAAACCGGTGTAGCCGATAAAGGAACAGTCTTCACTATTTATCATTCGCAATCGCAACTAGGCCTTGTAGCTTATTATGAAATGAATGACCTACCATATTTTATGTAGCTTATTCTTAGTCCTAACCTTCCTTTTTTCTTCGTACCTTTCAACCTTTTACTGAACCTCAATTACCTGATCCTGATCCTTTCAGGAATCCTGGGAGTGCAAACTGTCCCGCATGAGATCATCGTCCCCATACGGCGGGCTCGCCGGCTGGCGGCTGCTGGGCTGCATCGTGAAGGTGGGCGACGACCTGCGCCAGGAGATGCTGGCGGCGCAGCTGCTGCGGCGGCTGCAGGCCGTCTGGGACCTGGAGCGCGTGCCACTCAAGCTGCAGCCCTACGAGATCCTGTGTCTCGACAAGGAGTCGGGGCTGATACAGCCGGTGAGTGTGATCGTCCTCTTGTTTACAGAACATCTAGATAGTATCTGAACACAAAATAGGACTAGTTTATTTGTGCAGGCAAATTATTTTTATTTGTTACAATCAGAAAACGGGCCAAATTTGATAGGTAACAGTGGCGCCCAACGTGGGGCTCAACAATGTTCCATTTAAAACCGAACATGGAAATATGGCCCGTCCATGTGGGAGCTCGGCTCAAAGTCGGCTCCGTGGCCGCCTACGGAAGATTAAGATAACTATCATCAATGAAAAATGATGAAGATAAACACACAAGACGCATCTTCGGCTGAACAACGGAATACGAGCAAAATTTTTAGTACAAATCGCCCGAATGAAAATTAAGAAGTCAAATGACGCGTCATTGCTCGATGTTGCTAGAATTTTAAAACATGTCATCGCGATAGTGATTTACTTCGAATGATGAGACTAAACAAAATTTTAAATTTACCTTGAGTGACTAAATAATCTGAAACGAAGAGAAAATGACATCCAACACCTTTTCTACATTTAGGACGGTCAAAATGTATCTAACAAAACTAATAATAAATAGCAAATTTAAAACAGATTAAGGATGGGACACATGTTATTAAGTGTTGCAATGCCAAAATTACGATTGGAATTAACGGTAAACCTACTCAAACAACTTCTAGAAGTAACAAAAATAACGGGGGGGTTTGAAATTTGTACGTTACACTGTTAAGATTTCTAACAATTCTAACCATGAAGTTGTTTGTTCCAGGTGTTGAACTCGGTATCGCTGCACCAGATCAAGAAGCAGTCGGGCAAGTCGCTGCGCGCGTGGCTGGAGCTGGAGCACGGCCCGCCCACCAGCGAGGGCTTCATGCGCGCGCAGAACAACTTCGTGCAGTCCGCCGCCGCCTACGCGCTCACCAGCTACCTCCTACAACTCAAAGACAGGTGACCGTCTTACATTTTGTATCTACTTGTACCCTAAATCAGCTGTACCATCAGATTTCTGATTTGCACCCACTTTTATTATTTCTGTTTGGCCCTACGGTTGACTGGTAGATAATGTCATTTGGCATTAAGTCCGCCATTTGTGCTGACTTTTGTTTTGTGTTCGTCAGTAATTTGGCTATCTGACGGCCTTGAATCCTTCGCATCCTCCGAACCTTCTCCCATTTTATGACGATTACTATAGCTAAGTAGCTACTCTACTGAAGCACATATCGTCGGGGATAGTGCAATACCGCGTAAGTAAACAGGTGTAGATACGAATCAATATTCAAACAAATGCTAAGTATTTTATTGAAATGAGAACTTTATCGACAGCTGTTATTTACGCGGTATTGCACTATCCCCGACGATATATAGGTATGAGATAGTTTAGATGGAAGATCTATACCCATCTCACTTGCTCGCTCTCGTGTAACTTAATGACTCTTCGATCCTGGCATTGTGCTTATAAAATGAGCAAATTTTTTAAAAGACGAATATCAAATCTCTACCGCCGAATATTTGCAAACGTTTGTTGTAAGTTTGGGGTCAATCTAATCTATAGTAAAATTAACCTCGTGAGGCCCAATGTACCTCACAAAATACAAAGTAACACTTGTACACTAAAGCCCAGACAGTTTAAAGAAAGAAAGTGTACTTTGCGAGGTACAGTGGGCGTTTAGGCCTAACTGTCGTTTTTGAGCTTGGGCCTCACGAGGTTAAAATAGAATGTGACAAAATATTTCCGTCATTTCATAATCCAAATATTTTCTTTACAGGCATAATGGAAACATTCTGTTGGACAGTGCAGGACATATCATCCACATCGATTTTGGATTCATCTTCTCCATATCACCCAAGAACTTGGGATTCGAGAGTTCACCTTTCAAGGTATGGTTTTATTTTTGTTACGTTTGTCTTTAACTCCGGTTCGGAACCTGGTGGAAAGTTAAGACAACATTAAGACCTTAAAAATATCAATACCGGTACAGGGCGAATTCATTTCTAGTTAATTCCTGGTGGCGTCTTCTAATACTTAATTAAGGCGTGCAGAAAGTAGACAATTCAGCGCGTTTATCTACTCCATAACCACTCAATTGCTTCGAATTTTGAGTTGGACTCTATTTATATAATAAAATAAGAGCGGTGACAGGTAGCCGTAGTTACCAAAAGCAATCTAGTGGCTAGCATGAATAATTTGGTTTCTCTTTGGTATATAAAACGTCATTAAAATTGGTTCGTGTTTTCTGTTCAGTTGACGCCAGAGTTCGTGGAGGTGATGGACGGCGAGGGCTCGGACATGTTCGGCTACTTCAAGATCCTCATGCTGCGGGGCCTCATCGCCGCGCGCAAGCACTGCGACCAGATCATACACATCGTCGAGCTCATGCGCATGTGTAAGTACACATAACAATCTTAGTTTTCATTTCGTTTTCATTAATGTTGCAATATTTTCTTTAGATATTTACCGTGTATTTATTCTTCGAATCATCCAAGTAATTTTCCACCCAATTCCAGTACTAGATTGGCCTTGAAATCGCGCATTCATATAGCCTATAGCCGGGTGCACATGCACACGGAGCTCGCTCGAGCGCCCACACCGACCGCGCGGCTCCGCAGGGCGCGGCGGGAGCTCCGTGTGGACGAGGCTTATGACAATATAGCCGTAATATTTCACAAAAAAAAAAGAACCGCGCCCGTTTGGGTGCCTAAATCGTGACAATTGTAATATGTTTTTTTTTTGTGCAGGCGGTCAGCTGGCGTGCCTGCGTAGCAGCACAGCAGTATCTGGCTTCCGCGCGCGCTTCCACCCCGGCCGCACCGAGCCGCAGCTGCAGGCGCTCGTGGACCGGCTCGTGCGCGACGCGCTGCACTCGCTCTCCACCCGCCTCTACGACAACTACCAGTACTACACCAACGGGATCCTATAGTGCGGGCGGCAGCACAGCTCCGAGCACACATTTCGGTGCGTCGGTCGTGAGTACGGGCCCAAGAGCATACCGCAGTGCATCTGTAGTGAGTACCGATAGCATACTACAGTGCGTCTGTAGTGAGTCCTGCACCGATAGCATACTGCAGTGCGTCTGTAGTGAGTCCGGCACCGATAGTATACTGCAGAGCGTCTGTAGTGAGTACGGCACCGATAGCATACTGCAGAGCGTCTGTACTGAGTATGGCATCGATAGCATACTGCAGTGCGTCTGTAGTGAATCCGGCACCGATAGCATACTGCAGAGCGTCTGTAGTGAGTACGACACCGATAGCATACTGCAGAGCGTCTGTAGTGAGTCCGGCACCGATAGCATACTGCAGAGCGTCTGTAGTGAGTATGGCATCGATAGCATACTGCAGGGCGTCTGTAGTGAGTCCGGCACCAATAGCATACTGCAGAGCGTTTGTAGTGAGTACAGCACCGATAGCATACTGGTGTGCGTCACACGTTAGTACGGTACCGAGAGCGTGCTATAGTGCATCAGTGGCCAGTATTATACCGACCATAAGCTGATACCACCCGTTGTACGTCGTAATATATCAGTACGGCAATAGCATAATGTGCCAAGTACTGCACCAAGAGCAAACTGTAGTGCATCGCTTGTCAATACGACACGAGACCATCCGTTTGGTTTACGATTATCGTAAGTCAGATCAAATTGGCTTTACGAAAGCTCGCGTGAAACTCGAATTGCCTTTTCAAAGCCAAAAACCAAAGTAACAAGATGTCATGATGTAGGAAGACTTCGGTGTCGGAAATAACTAAATATGATCCGATAACCGTTTTTTATTGGCTCCAATTCAAAATTCTTCGGTTCTAATTAGTTTTATAACTATAACAACCGCTGTGCTTTCTTATAGTGTACGTATACATTGTAACGACACAAAAAACGACTGAACATTTTCTTACTTTGAAACGGACTTAAAATATGGGACCCACATTGGTTTCTTAAAATTTTAACTCGTAATTTTCATTGGCCATCTTTTTTATTTTCTCAGAAACAGTTTTTTAGGATTAACTGGCTGAACTATTAAAAATCCTGTGAAGTTAATAGTTATAGTATTTATGATTAACGATTTTCTGGTGTATGGCTTTCAATATTATGCGAGTAGAGGAGCTCTTTTAAATTGCTCTGATTGACAACAATACTGGTGGAATCTTTAACCATAGCTAGCTCCTCATTACTGACGTTTTATTCACTATTTTCAGAAATCTATATAGAAATGTACCGATTATAAAATAAGTTAAAGACATCTGTAAACATGGAAAAAATGATGAAGTTCGAGGTCAACATGCGAGCTTCGAAAGGTTATTGTTATACATTATGGTCTGATACCCTGGTAGCATCCAGACATATTTGAATCGAGACAAGTTATCTCAATAATTGTTATCTAAATAGATAAAATAATTTGTGAATTCAATTTATATACAATAGATTCCATTCCATCGAATACCTACCATAGAAATCTTAAACTTGTATTTCAGTAGTTATAAATATTTTGAATTAACATGAAATAGTAAATATGTATCTTCATTATCCAATTAAAAGAAGTATCGATTGAAGATGGATCTATGGTATAGTCTGAAGTCTAGAATTAATAGAGTTAAACGGATACTCTTATCATAATTCAATGACTGAAGCCCGAATTCTGTCGTAGGATAAATTGTTAAGTTATTCCTTAGCACTACTTTCGGTGAATTTCAGAGATTTACAAGAGATTGCTATTGAATCCGTCGGCGAGAGTCGGCGATAGTCTCCGCGCTCCGCGCGGTTCTGTAGTTAGTGCCATAGGGCCGTCACGGATCTACGGAGTAGCGACGGGAAAACCTTAACTGAAGCCGTTTAGTGATTCCTATGCGTATTTAAATGATGATAGCTTCATAAGATGTTGTAGCTAGACGAGTTTGAGTGGTCGCAGCAGCCCGTAGATCGTGGCGGCGTCCGTCGCTGTCCGCCGTCCACGTAGCCCCGTAGCGCTTCGTTTAAACTCCGGGCGATCGTTCTTGTACAAACTCTCCGCGCGTAGAAATTAACTTTCGGAAACTGTATATAATAACAAAATTATGATAATTTTCGCAATGAGAAGACTGATGTTCGAGCGTGAAGCGGTTTAGATTTAGGTTTCTTATCCTTGTATAAGTTTTAACGATGTATATTGAAATTAGTTGTGTATGATGAATTTATGGGTAAACGCAGGTTCTAAAGATGAAAATTGCCAAAGTATCGAAAACGTGGCATTGGGATGTTGTTGAAATTTAAATTAGATAGCCTAACACCAAAACGATTTGGACTAAATATAAAATTGTGGCAGCAAGCTTAAGGTAAATTGATGTAATGTTACGTATGAATCCTGTTGTGGGTTGTTAAGCCGCGAGCCGGCGTAGATAGGTCTACTCTATGATAATTACAGATATCACACGTTTCTTACGCATATGTTCCGATTTTTAAGTTGACATTCAGTTTTCCTCGTTTGACGTACGAATTATTGATATGTTGGGATTGTTTCGTAAATAAGCTTAGTGTAACGTGGAGGGAGAATGTTGCCAAATTGTACCCGTGCAGGAAAGAGATGCTGATATTTTTCGATATAACCACGACTTCCTTAATATTCACTCTCAACTTATTGTATTAGCAATAATATAGAATACTTACAGTCTGCACAGCGGGTAGACATTGATATAATTCATAATTTGATAATGCTCGATGGCCATGACAATTTGAGTGTTGTGATAAAATCCTAGGTCTCCTAAAAAGTATCGTGGTTCAAAATATCTGTGTTAAATATTGGTGTTGAATTATATGAATGACTTCGCAGGAAGTGCAGTAAACCTCCCGAATTGTGGTCGGTTGTATGTCCTTTTGATCGTTTTAGATAATAAATTTGCAGGATACAGAGGAAAAACGAATATTGTTCAAGATAAATATACTTTATGCCGTTTAATATGTGGCGGGATATAGTTCTCAAAGTTGAATGTAATGCTTGTTTTTCCTGTGGGTCCCGCGTTTGATAGTTATATTTTTTGAATCGTCTGAACTGTGAGTACGGTTATGTATCGAATTGTATTTTTGCGTGAGTTTTGTCGCTGTTGGAATATTGAACATGTAGATAGCTTATATCGGAAGTACCTTTAATATTTTATTCTTAATATAGTCGCATTATATTCGTTTCATAGATAAATTGAACTTGTAAATAGAATAGTATTTGCTTGATAATTCGATAATGATAATAATTATTCCAGTTACATTACATCCAAAGTCCAAATTAATTATTTTTCGTCGAAATTAATTCCAAGTTATTTATCAAAGTGTACAGGTAATTATAAGTACTATAATGTTTATCTTAATTTTTTAAAATATATATCATGATTTTCTAATTTGTTTTTTAATCGCTATTGACTTATTGCCATATCCAACTCAAGAATATACATAAAAAAACTTATCCGTACCTGAGAGGCGTCACACTGAAAGTCCAAGTTATAGCAAAACGCAACGAGAGATGAATCGAAGGACTGGTAATATTCATATTGTCTCGGGAAGTCAAACTGACGGTTCTCCAAAACCTGGATTTGATGAGATTAGCATTAGTGCCTCGGAGGTTAAGCCAGGTGAGTGCTATAGTTTTCCACGACGAGAAATAAAGACTATAAGCACAGTTATCTAAACTAACTGTGCATGCATAACAGGTAGTTTGATATTTGTGCGAAACTATACCCTTATAGTACAGTGTTTCTTGTATTTGTAATTTCTTGTGTAAATGTTTTTTGGTGTGCAATAAAGCGTACTTGTATTGTATTGTATTGTATTGTATTTCTTGTTAAAAAGAACCATAAATATAACGCTGTGCAGGTCGATCGTGAATAATATCAGAAATGTAAACGAAATTTCTAAACACCCAACGCATAGCAAAGATTAGAAAAAGTCTCTTGATTTGGTACGCCATAATAACTTCACACGTGTAACATAGGCTGCATTATAGGTAATTCTTAAGAAAGGCTGGCATGCTCGGCCTAGGGTTGCCAATCCGCAAGCGAAGCAGAAATGTGCGGAATCAACCAATCACAAAGTGAGGCGGAGCTGAGATACAGATTTCAACTCGGTTGCACCGCACATCTCCACTCCGCCTCTCTTTAACCTATTGACCGCCAAGCGGTCCAGCAATTTACCGTGCCACTGACGCCAGAGTAAAAAAAAAAGATGTGCCCCAAAATCAACAGGGATTGAAAAATACTTGTAGCGGTTAGACTTACAAAGTTTTTGATCATTGAAATTTGGACGGCTGTGGCCGACGTTGCGTCAGGGGCACGATTTTTTGTTGACGGCCACAGCCGACTGTGGCGCTCAAAAGGTTAATGGAGACGCACCCTAAGGCCGCCGCTGCGCTCGGACGCGCTACACGCCGCCCGCGGGGGCCCATTGTTATAATATAATATTGCTATCAGTGACATCATTTCGTGCGCAGCGTGCTCGTGCACTACTGTGGAAGTATCTACCTACATCACTATCACTACATAGTATAAAACAAAGTCGCTTTCTCTGTCCCTATGTCCCTTTGTATGCTTAAATCTTTAAAACTACGCAACGGATTTTGATGCGGTTTTTTTTAATGGATAGAGTGATTCAAGAGGAAGGTTTATATGTATAATTTATCAGCATTGCACCCGTGCGAAGCCGGGGCGTGTCGCTAGTTTTCATACAAAGCGTTTTTGTACCCACGTGTGTAGCTCGACCGTGCGCAGCAGTGGAGCTCCGGCTTAAGGCTGCCTGTCTACGGAAGCGGAGATGTGTAAAATGGTCCAATCACATTCCTCAGATTTAAATGCATTTCTTCCGGTTTTTTGAGATTTTCCAGAATGGCGGAGATATGGTTGATGGCACAGACAACCCCCACTAGACGGAGCATGTAAGGCGACCCGCGCGCACCAACGATATGGTACGGCAGAACATTAAAGTATCAACACGGCGGCCACCGTTTAGTTGCGTCCTTGTTTATGATCCATGCGTTCGTCAACGAAAAAATAAATTAAATAAATAACATGGTAAATTGTAGAGTTAAGTGGTGTAGAGAGACCTCATAAACATGGACGCAACTGAACGGTGGCCGCCGTGTTGATACTTTAATGTTCTGCCGTACCATATCGTTGGTGCGCGCGGGTCGCCTTACATGCTCCGTCTAGTGGGGGTGGTCTGTGGGTTGATGGAGAAAGAATACAAATTACACGAGGGTTATACAGCCCACACACCCACAGAGGAATTACTGGAGCCGCCTTAACAGAATCCGCACAGGACACGGCAGGTGCAACTTTTTAAAGCACAAGTGGGGCTGGAGTCCGACCCCAATGTGTGACTGTGGTCTTGAGGATCAAACTGTGCAGCATATCGTGGAGCGCTGTCCAAAACGACGCTACTGGGGTGACCCACAGGACCTCTATATTAATTTGCTACCTGAAGCTACGGACTGGTTGCGTAACCTGGATATAAATTTATAATTTCCTACAACAAGCTTTTCACCATACGATTAAATAAATACAGCCCACAGAGCCACTAGTTTAGTACTTGGATCTACCTATCTTCCGCTCCCGCTACCGCTCATGCCTCGCGCATACCGGCGCGAGCGGGCGAAAGTGCGCGCTCTACGTAACGCACCAACCCTATTTGCACACAAGGGCGTATAGCCTCAGTTGTACCACGGCACTTAAGACGTTCTGCGGAGGGCAGGGACGGTGCGCTAAGAATATTACGAATGTGTATGATGTATTTTACGGTGGATGGTTCAAAGATGCAGCCATTGTCAATGGACGCGAAAAGAAAACTCGTTATCCGTAAACTATATATATTCTCATTTCCTCTTCCCCTTCCCTCCCCCCTTCCCCTTCCCCCCCTTCCCCTTCTTGCCGAGCTTGTGCTTGAGCTTCTGCTTGATCTTCTCCTTGCGTATGCGCTCCTTGACGATCTGCGACTTGTCGCGGAACTCTTTGGAGGATGCTGTGTCCTTTTTCTTGGCGACGGCTTCGTTGTGCTTCACCCAGTGTGGACGGAACTCTGACACTGGAATGAAAGTGGGCGTAAGTATACCGGGCGATCAATCCAAATGGGTCAGTAGGGAAAAGTCACAAACTATAAGAGATAGGGAAATCTGTTCTTAGGAACCATGGCGTCGATTTTAGATTTTATAAAAACGGTATTATTTATTTTTTCTAAATCCTGGTCAAAACCGCTGTAAAGAATGTTACAATAATACATGCGATTACTTACAGGGTTGAATTGCCGGTTATGTATGAGATATATGTATATAAAAAAAAAATGCAGTTTCTAATAAATCTAAAATCGACGCCATGGTTCTTAACAGATTTCCCTATCTCTTATAGTTTTCGTTTTGTCCCTACTGACCCATTTGGATTGATCACCCTGAAGAATAGGAATGATAGGGACTCGATATGATCACTCCTTCGAGAGAACTAGACCAAGCGAAGCTAAGAAAAGTTACGGTAAAACGGGGAGCCTAAGCCCGTCTCAATAGTAATACCAGTAAGTCAAGTATAACTGAGACACGACTCATTGTCGCGTGACAAATACAGCAAGCGAGAAAAACAGCACTTAGTATAACGGTCATACGCGACTATTTCTCGCGCGAGATAAATACCCGTCACTTTCTGTGCAGTAACATAAGACAGTGACGGGTAGCGGTCGCGCGACAAGAGTCGCGGAGCATAGTTATGTTAGATTAGCTGGTGACGTTGAGTTAAGATTATTTAGACTAGGTTCAATTAACACTTTCGCAACCAGATATAAAATGTAACCCTACCCCAGAAACCGAGAGCCCGCTAGGTGGGTAGCTCTTTAAGCAAAAATACGTGACCGGCATCTGAGCAATGATTACGAGTGCCTACCAGGCGGGTTCCTGATATCGAAAGTGTTAAAATATGAAACTCTTTGCAGGCTCATGTGTTTCCTCCTTCTTATAACTTGGGACCCTTCAAACGAAGCGTGAAGAAGCATCTCTCGGGCCAGCATGGCAGTGTCAACTGACTTGGCATCGTTGGTTTCTCGTCAGTTGCCATTGCGACTTGGGTTTTTGCTTACCATCAAGCGAGGTGGAGCTAATGTGTTATGCTGTTATAAAAAAAAAGATGTGTTTGTCGCAGTACTGACCAGGTCGTTTCCTGTTGGCGTGCGCGTTTGAGTCCTCTTCCTCGTCGTCCGGCGCGTTCCGGCGGCGCCACTCCTCGTAGCGGCCGCTGCGGAACGACGCCGGCACGCGCCCGCCGCTTTCTGTGCGGATCATCTTACGCCCGCCGTCCTAAATTGATTAATTACGATTACAAAACGAGATAATGGTATTTTAGACAATCGTTACGAGTACTGCCTCCTGGGGCCCAATTCGAGAATGCCGTTTGAGTGAACGCCAAACGTCACTTCTCTATTAGATAACTGTTATATCGCCGTTGAACTGTCATTAAAATGCGATGAGCTTTAAATTGACATATCTCATCTCAATTTTGGAAATACGAAGGCGATAATGATTGTCAAAAATGTTATTCATGCATATGAATTTTTATTTTGAATGAAACGTAACGGACTAACTTCACGCACTACGCGGTCAATTTAAACTATACGCCTGTTATTTATGCCGTAACATACAAAGGAAACGAAAATTTAGCGCGTCCGAA
Source organism: Apotomis betuletana (assembly GCA_932273695.1). Classification (NCBI taxonomy): domain Eukaryota; kingdom Metazoa; phylum Arthropoda; class Insecta; order Lepidoptera; family Tortricidae; genus Apotomis; species Apotomis betuletana. Next base: position 25,004,132 of record OW026306.1, read on the forward strand.
TTGACAAAGTTGCGATATTCTAGGGATATCGCCACTTGTCAAGTAGGCACACGTCAAAAGTGACGGATGGCGATGAAAAGGAGAGATCTCCATTGTATCTCTAAAATTGGTCGAATACCCCCCCTGGTCCTTAAATAAATAAATAAAATCAAATTAATAAATTTGGTCCTTAAATAAATAAATTTGGTCCTGGTCCTTAAATAAATAAATAAATTTATTTCTTGCAACGTACAAGTTTACAGTTTAAACTGTACATTTTTGATGCAAGATTTGAAAGACATTAAAAAAAATTTATCTACATAAAAATTTACATATCATGCAAGAACCCCACCTATTTGCGGGTGAAGGCCTCCTCCAGACATGCCCAATACTCTTTATCTTGGGCTTCTTGTATCCAATTTTTGCCTGCTATTTCAATGATGTCGTCTGCCCATCTGGTTTAAGAGGCCTTATTCCTTTTAAAATTTATTTTTTTCTTGTTACGACACATATATTGATAATTACAACCAACTTTTTGAAGTGAATAATACTTTTCCCTGAGTCCTAGATAGTAACATAGCTATTTCATGCTTTCATTACCTACAGTCGAAAATCAGTTGAAAAAACTAATTTTCCACGTGAATTCTGTCAATTTTGAGTGGTTTTTGAAAAAAAAATATTAATGAAAAATCTGTAGGTTTCAAATATACACCAATAAATCCCAATAGTCCTGTTCTAGGTAGTAACATCAATAATATGTTAAGAAACATGTTTGATCATAGAGAAAAGTGTCTAAAACAATCAGCATTTGAAATGGAATAAGGCCTCTTAAGATAACTACATAAAATTTACATATCATGCAAGAACCCCGCCCATTTGCGGGTGGCCTCCTCCAGACATGCCCAATACTCTCTATCCTGGGTTTCTTGTATCCAATTTTTGCCTGCTATTTCAATAATGTCGTCTGCCCATCCGGTTTAAGAGTGCGCCGAGCGTTAGCGACTGAACCATAGAGCGCGGGGAATGCGTATTTAGATCGGCGCGCGGCCGCCATGGTAAAAATGTATGGAGAATTAAAAGCACAAACAATAATTGAAATATATGATGCGGACAAATTGTAATGTAAACATTCATCTTTTTTTTGAACTGAAAATCAGAATAGATTTCCATTGTTAAAGTATAAAAAAACACTTAACGCCTGCTTACGATTTTACAATTTTCGTCCAAGTTTACTTAGTTGTTTAGGGTAAAATATTAATAATCTTATAATTTTTCCACGGAGAAGTGGTTAACACATTCTTCGAAGTGCTAAATATATAGTTTAGAAATGGATTAAACTACTAGTGTTGACGTTATCTACTTAACGGCAACTGCCTATTTTTTCACATTTCGCTCGGCGCAGTCTTAAGGCCTCTCTTTCTTTTACCATTTGGGCCTGGCCATGACGTCAGTCGCGATGTCCAGCGGTCATCGCTCAACCTGGCTACGTGACCTGCCCACCGCCATTTTAATTTCTGGCCCTTAGACCACTTATATAAGTTACTTATGTTGGTTCTCCATGTACAAATAAATAAATAGATAAGTTACGAGATTTTAAAAGACCTAATTGTGTAACTATTTACACTATGAATACAAAGATCAAAGCTTAAAGAAAAAATGAAAAAGGAGCTACCTGGTGGAAGGGACCGGGAATCGAACCCGGTACCTCTGGATTACCGGTCCAGCGCGTTAGCCACTTCGCTACCCTCGCTCCACGTAGACCTGACGAATTTTTCCTTATGCTTTGTGTAACGATCTTTGCATTGTGTCATATACTTGACATCGTTTCGTAGCAACGTCTGTTTTGATTGGATTACTGTCATTCTAAATATATTCTTTACATATGAAAACCGTGTGAATTAATTTATTTAAGTATACAATATTGGCGACGATGTCTTTTGATATTAAAAAAGGCAAACGTGCGCGAGCCACGCTACGCGGCGTGCTGACAAAAACTTACAACGCATTTCAACAAGAAAATCCACAGACTTTGGAAGAACTAGAAACACGACTACTTACATTGCAAAATACGTACCAAGGACTTTTAAACTTACAATCTCAAATAGAAGAAGAAACGCAAGACGAAAACCTCGAAACAGAAACCGAGTACAGGTATGAAATAGATGAAATGTATACAAAATTACGTACCAAAATATTACGAATGTTGAATACATACAAACCTACTTCGGAACCGGCTCATAACGAACCTGCTGTCAACCAAGTAGCCACCACATCAAATGACAGGCGCGAACCTCAGCCCAGACTCACCTTTCAACCATTCCAAGAGAAGGAATCCTTCAAAAACTTCGTAAAGAGACTCTCTGTTTATCTCATACTTAACAACGTAACTGATGCTAAGACGAAAGTTTACGTACTACTGTCTACGTTACCACCAGACATACACGAGAGGATTCATGACCTATGCTCTCCCGACGATCCAATCGATAAGTCATTCGAAGAACTTACGGATATCTTAGATAATTTCATCGACCCAAAACCAAGCATATGGGCTTCTCAACACACATTCATATCTCGTACGCAACACGATGATGAAACTGTAGCTATTTATGCATCGGAATTGAAAAGATTGTCATTGAACTGTGACTTCAAGTGTCTTCATTGCAAGAAACCTAACTTGGATTCTTTCTTATCACTGCAATTTATACGAGGACTAAAAGATGGAGAAATCCGCACAAAAATCTTACAAGAAAAAGAAACAACACCCTTTTCTTCATTAGTTCACATGGCCACATCAATGGAAATGGGAAAACATGAAAATTCTGCCATGTCCACATCCATTCGCAAGTCGTTTATTGATAACATGAATAAACTATCAAATATACCCTCCGTACCACCAGGGAATACTTCAATAAAAACACCAACTTCGATCAGAGACCTCAGAGGCAAATGTTACAGATGCGGAAAAGACGATCACAAGGCAAATGAATGCGGTGCTTTAAAAAGCACGTGCCGCAAATGTCAAAAAGAAGGTCACCTAGCCCGAGTTTGCCTACAAAGACGTGGAAATAATGAAACAAATCTACTGGTCACTTCAGCAAGTAACCTAAGTACTGACAGCGCCGCTGAGATCAATCTCATTAAAAGCGAAAATTCAGATAAATACATAATAACAATCAACGTTGAAGGAAAGAACGTAAACATGGAATTTGACACCGGCGCTACGCTATCTACAATTTCATTAAGTGATTATAAGAAGCTAAACATAAACAAAAAAATATTCAATACGAACATGAAATTACGAACCTACACAGGCGAAATCTTTAAGCCCATTGGCGTAAGTTACGTCAAGTGTAACTACAAAAATCAGACATTCTATGGAAAATTATACATAATTAATAAAAATGTCGACCCGATTCTGGGTAGAAGTTGGATGAAGGAATTTAACATTAAACTCGCCGACATGAGAACTGTCCAAACATGTGAAAAAGTACCGAAATTGGAAAAGTTATTAGAAGAGTACGAATCTACTGTATTCAGTTCAAACTTGGGAGAAATTCCGAACATTCGAGGCCACCTGACTCTCAAGGACAATGTTCAACCGATTTTCATCAAACCACGCAGAATTCCCTATGCCTTGAGAACTAAAGTCGATGACGAAATTGAAAGACTTGCAAAACTGGGCATTATTACAAAGATTGATCATTCTGATTGGGGTACACCTGTCGTACCGATCGTGAAGCCTAACGGAAGTATCAGACTGTGCGCCGATTACAAAGTTACATTAAATAAGGCAATAAAAGATGAGCAGTACCCGATTCCAATTATTGAGGATATTCTAGCCGAAATGAATGGCGGAAAGCTATTCTGTACATTAGATATCACGCAGGCATATCTAAACATGGTTATGGATGAGGAAAGTGCCCTGTTACAAACCTTAAGTACGCATAAAGGAACCTTCAAAGTAAACCGGCTAATGTTTGGCGTCAAAGTTGCTCCAAGCCTTTGGCAAAAGTTTATGGACCAGTTACTCATGAATCTTGATGGAGTAAAATGTTTCTTTGATGACATCATTATCCAAGGTGCATCTGAAGAACAATTACTTACCAGGCTAAGACAAGTATTACAGAAACTTCAAGAAGCAAACCTTCGGGTTAATAAAGAAAAATGTCACTTTTTCAAGCAATGCATCAATTATCTAGGACATACGATAGACAAAGATGGATTACATAAGAATCAAGACAAGATTAAAGCTATTTCTAATGCCCAACGTCCAACAAATGTTAACGAACTTCGAACCTTCTTAGGCATGGCAAACTATTATAATAAGTTTATACCTAATCTTGCATCTATAACAAGTCCATTGAACGATCTCCTCAAAAAAGGTGCAAAATTCTTATGGTCGACAAAATGTGAAGAAAGTTTCAAAAATGTACAACGAAGTATACTGAGTGATAGAGTTCTCATACTTTTCGATCAGAACAAACCACTGACGCTGGCCACAGACGCTTCACCTTTCGGACTTGGGGCAGTCCTGAGTCATAAATTACCGGATGGATCAGAAAGACCTATAGCATTTGCTTCAAGATCTCTGACGAGCAGTGAAAAGAAATATAGCCAGATTGATAAAGAAGCCACAGCCATTTTCTGGGGGCTGAAGAAATTCTTCCACTATTGTTATGGCCGAAAATTCACTCTGATTACAGATCACAAACCTCTTACGTCAATCTTTCATCCAAATCAGACATTACCAGCCTTGAGCACAATGAGACTTTTTCATTACGCACATTTTCTATCTGGATTTGACTACAACATTGAATACAGAAGCTCTTCAAACCACTCAAACGCCGACTACCTTTCACGTTTCCCCGTTGAGAAAATTAACGATAGCAGCATCGACCAACACTACATATACCAACTGAACCAGATAAATACACTAAACATATCACCAGAAATAATTGCTAAAGAAACAAAAGAAGACCCGGAATTACAGAACATCCTAAAAAGTCTTCAGTCTGGCACTACAATCAGAGAATCCGGATATAAAGACAATGAATTAACAATACAAAACGATTGCATTTTGAAAGGCACGAGAGTTATGATTCCCTTCAAATTACGTCAACAAATTCTAGATGAACTACACACTGGACACGTAGGAATTATGAAAATGAAACTCCTTGCACGCAGTTTTGTATATTGGAAAAACATAGATAGAGACATTGATGACAAAGTAAAATCATGCCGAACTTGCCGACTTGAACAGAATGAACCTTCAAAAGCACCACTTCATCACTGGGAAGATCCCACTGGACCTTGGCAAAGGATACACATAGATTTTGCTGGTCCTGTATCTGGCTATCAACTTTTTATTATTGTGGATGCTTTTACCAAATGGGTAGAAATAATACCTACGAAAACAACTACGAGTTCATTCTGTATTCAGAAACTAGATGAATTATTTGATACTTTTGGGATACCGTACACTATAGTATCCGACAATGGACGACAGTTTGTTTCCCAAGAATTCGAAAATTTCTTGACTGGTATTGGCGTGGTGCATAAAACCATCGCCCCTTATCACCCCGCAACCAATGGTCAAGCAGAACGTTATGTCCAAACCATTAAAAGATCACTGCACAAATTAGAGGGTGAGAGAGGCGGGATATTACAAAGCATCCGTACTGTCAAAAGACTCCTCCGGGCTACGCCGAGTACTACAGAATATCCGCCTTACGTGCTCATGTTTGGTAGAGAGGTGAGAACCAGACTAGCTGCTAAGATTCGGCCACCACCGAGAACCCATCCCCGGCACGAAACAGAAGTCAGAGAGTTTGCGGTAGGAAGCAGAGTGCAAGCCCGGGACTATTCTCTATCAGGGAAAAAGTGGGCATTTGGCATAGTAAACCGCCGTCTCGGACGTCTGCACTATGAGATAGCAACCGACAGTGGACGTATATGGATTCGCCACCTGGATCAATTGCTCCCAGCACCGCAGATTCCAGGAATCGCGGCGGAGGCGTGTCATATACTTGACATCGTTTCGTAGCAACGTCTGTTTTGATTGGATTACTGTCATTCTAAATATATTCTTTACATATGAAAACCGTGTGAATTAATTTATTTAAGTATACAATACATTGTTTATTTGAAAGGTGTAAAAACACCTTAGCGACCTCTATGTGGATACGTTAATATTCACATCTTACCGCACCACTTTACAGCGGTGAACGAGCAAGCGAAAGAGGGCGCTGTTAGTTTTTATAAATTTATGAAACATGTAATGTCTCAATTTTTTTTTTAACGTGGGTACACCACAATTTTTATTTAAACCACGAATACAAACTGTGTAACTATTGTCAACATTTTGAAAAGCGAGCAGGGCGAGTAGGTATTTTCCCAACGTTAAAAAAGGCATAGTGAAACAAATTGGAAATGGAATGTAGTGTACCGGGTCGACGTGCACCATCTTCTTCCGCTTCCGGTCCCAGCGCATCTGATTGGTGCGCGCGCGCGCAACATCCCCGCTGTCGGCGCCCATGTCCAGCTCCGCCGCCTGCGCACCCACGTTGAAGTTCACCGCCATACTGCACAACAAGAAAAAAGAGTTTTCTCAAACATCCAATGAAATATTGTCTTTACGTTTCTTAAAATAGGCTCGGAAGTATCGCTTTTTGGGCGCAACAACTCGAGAGGACTGTAAAGGGATTTCATACTGCTTTTCAGGCCTAGGCCTGCAAAGTAACTTTTTTTTGGTTTAAACAACAAGGTCATTCACACAGCTGGCTGGTTTGACAAAAAGCAGGTTTTGTTTTTAAAGGTTGGTTGTTAGACACTTGTGGAAAAAAAAAATCAAGATGGCGACTTTTTTTTTTTTCAAAATTTCTTATTGGTGCTAGGCGGCTAAAACTCGGTATCGGGGGGCTCTCGGGGCTCAAAAATATGAATCTGAAATCTTGTCCGAAAATTTGGTCAAATTCGGAAAATATAAAAAAAAAACGATTTGTATGGAGAACATTTCAAATTGGTCCTAGGAGGCTGAAATTCGGTATCCGGGGGTTCTTGGGGCTCCTGAGTCAGAATCTGAAATCGGATTTTTAAAATTCGGTCAAATTCGGAAAATATCGGACATACAATATTAAGTGTTATTCTTTGAAGTAAGTATATTTTTTTAATTTCATTGTATGTTTGAGAAAAGCACTATACATGCCTCGTCGTGAAAACGGATTCCCGGCCTCGTATCACTATCACGTATACTAATCCTCATTTTCCCGGCCTCTGATGTAATGTACTATTGTTCTGTGTTCAAATTTCTTACAAACCAGCTACAGACGTCCACATTCCATCGCCACTTAAATTGCGCTCGCTCAGACGTTACTTCTCCCGATTCTAGACTATGCTGACATCTCATTTCTTGATATTTCAGAAAAGTTACTTAATAAGCTTGAGCGCACAGAAATGTCAAAAACGATCTGTTAGTATTAAGTTTCTATGAACATACTGACTTGACTCAATCAGTATTCAAAACATAATATCTTCTTATTAGTTTTTTTTTTATTTAAAATTGTATAATGACTAAAAGTAAGTGGTACTTTATTTGGTTCCGTGTACTTTTGAATATGAATGTAGTAGTTTCAATGATACAATTTATTAACTATAATCAAATACTTACCGTATTCCGCTTAGCTTAAGCCTTATAAAGCTTACACTACTAAATTAGTCACTGACGAGAGAGATGCAGCAATATGTGAGACACGTATGGACCCAACTCCATCTCACTCCCCCGTATTGCTGCATCTCTCTCGTTAGTATATAACTCACCCCAGTTCAGTAAGCTGGTCGCTGGCCTGGTGTGGGATGTAGTTCTCGTCTCTCACCACTTCCTTCTTTGATTTAGATTTCGTGTCTGTTACTATCCCTTGAGCCTGGAAACAATTGTAGTCAGAGTTACTTTATTGGATTCATAATGTCAATATTCAAAATTCGAATTGAACAACAATCGCTATCCATACTTCCATACTTACTATACTTACTAATATTATAATTGCGAAAGTGTGTCTGTCTGTCTGTCTGTCTGTTACCTCTTCACGCTTAAACCGCTGAACCGACTTAGATGAAATTTGGTATGGAGATAGTTTGAGACCCGGGAAAGGACATAGGATACTTTTCATCCCGAATAAATTTAGTGTTCCCGTGGGATGAGCGGGTAACACCGCGGGGCACAGCTAGTGGTGATATATGTATAACATTTGATGCGTATTAAGCCGGACAATTTACGTGGCTTATCCATTGACAACATTGCATATTTTTAAGACTAAAATTTTATAACTTTTCGGCGTTCCACTTTGATAGAGGAAATGATCACTGTTAATACTAATTGTTTTATAATTTATCTATTAGAATTTATTCATTCTAAAATGTAGTACTAACTACAAAATTATGACACAATGGAAAGTTTACTTTTGCCTGGTGTCTAATTAAAAAAACGAATGACTTTGAGCTTGACATTGTTATTTATTTATTTTAGGAGAACCAACAGTAAATAGTTATTTGTGCAACAAGAGAGCAAAGTTGTTTTTTGTTACGAGTGCTGATTTTGAGTCCCGAGCAAGCGAAGGATTCTACGTTTGAATCACGAGCGTAGCGAGTGATTCTATGTTAGAATCCTGAGTGTAGCGAGGGACTCAACGGCACGAGATGCAAAAAACTTTGCTCTCGTGTAGCACACACAACTTTTCACCTCATCAGCGAGAATATATTCGTCATTTTGTGCTTTTTCTTCCAACGTATGTTTATAGTCTTTGTTGCTGATTTCAATAATATTATTAATCAGAAAATAGATAAGTGCTGCTTAAAAAGGAATAACAATATAATTTAATTGAAATTATAATCAATCAACCAACACGGTTATTGTCATTATTTGATCAAATTGGAAGATTAAGCAGATACATGACGTGTTTATTTATAAATACATATTATATTACGAGATTTTGATTATAAATTGATTAATATTTTTACTCCTAAAACACCAAACAAAATAAATGCAAAATAAAATAACAATTACAATATGAACTCGATATTTTTTAAGGTACGTTTCGAATATGCATCTATGATAAATGGTGAAATTATAAATTATTATTATATTTACAATAAGTAATAAGTTGAAAAATCTTATTTTATTTGAGCAATGATCTATTGTTTTATATAAAAGGCACAATAATTTGTCGTTAAATAAAAATATAATAAAGAAAAAAAGTACGTTGCAATGAAAACTTTTTCGGGTGTTTTCAATGAATTTTTTGGCATAACGCGTATCCGAACTGTTCTCAATCGAGGTCGGATTCGAAAATCGAATTTCAAATTGATAAGTTTCTATCCCTCTCTTTTATATACATATGAAAGAAACAGAGTGCATCGAGATTCAAATGATTAGAATTTTATAATTAACCTTGGCTGAAGAATGACAATTCGTGGTCAGATATTGAAAAAATTAAAAAGCTACTTTCTACTCACGCTCGAAACAAAATCGCATTTTATTCACTGTTATCTGACAGCAAAATCGCCATGTTTGAGCTGGTGAGGTGAAAATATACTTTTAATATGTTTTCTTGTAGAACTACGTATAGTTAAGTTCATATCATTGTTATAGTTAAGTACTTACGCTTTCTGAAAAAATGACTTACTGTTGAGTTTCTTTCGGCGTTTCTTCTCAACAGTGGTCTCCTCTTGTGAAATGCCGGTAGACTCGGACATGTAAAAGTGCCCTTGTGGCCTACTTGCAGAATAAAGTTCATTATTTCATTAACCAAGTGGGTGCCTCAAGCTCGGCGACGCAGCCGGGGCAGGCCGAGACGGAGATGAAATAAATAATGAAACAATGAACTTTATTCTGCAAGTAGGCCACAAGGGCACTTTTACATGTCTGAGTCTACCGGCAGTTCACAAGAGGAGACCACTGTTGAGAAGAAACGCTGAAAGAAACTCAACAGTCAGTCATTTTTTCAGAAAGCATAAGTACTTAACTATAACAATGATATGAACTTAACTATACGTAGTTCTACAAGAAAACATATTAAAAGTATATTGTGGTCGCTTAGCAACAAAGCCCTTTCAATAAAAAAAAAAAAAAAGATAAGTGAGGAAAAGTGTAAGAATAAAATAGAAACTATACTCGACGCCACGTAACTTGGCAATAGCGACCAATGACTCCTCCTACCATGAAACTCAATTTCTAATAACGACACTTTTTTTTGTTGTAGTGTGTGTTGTGTTTTTTTTTGTAGAGGGTGTCTGGGCGTGGAGGGAGCGGACCCTCTACCACGGTGTAGCAATAAAAGTAAAAACGGTCGTTACCGGGAACAAAAAAAAGTGTCGTTATTAGAAATGGAGTTTCATGGTAGGAGGAGTCATTGGTCGCTATTGCCAAGCTACGTGGCGTCGAGTATACAGACAATTTATGTACGTTTGGTGGTCTTATTAGAACTGTATCTCTTAAATGGCGGGATGACTTGGACGCATTCCTTAGCAACCGGTCGGACGAGACATCAAACAGGGACCTGTAGAAATCTAAGGGAGAAGGAGTGGAACAATTTGCCCAGACACCAATAGGCTCTATATAAAAAAAGAAAAATCCGCAATATGGCGTGAGTAGTATAGTACAAATTATCTAAGCTAAGCTAATCCACTTACCTGCATTCACAATAGCATTGTGTCTAATACAATCCTATCTGCTTTTGTTCTCATAAACGCGAACCTGGCGCCAACCAGTTACTTACAAAAAAAGGTTAGAACTACATTGCGTGGATATTGAATTTTCAACCTTATTCCTTGTTGAATAGGTTTAAAATGTTTGTTGACGAGAGATCATAGTCCTTTTTCAAGAGAATACGTTCTTGTGGAGGGTCGGACGGTTGTAAAATTCCAAAAAGTTATGATCACCATTATTCTGTTAGTGCATTTTGTAGTCTAATGTACAAGGAAATAGAGTCGATAATCTATATTAACCTTCCAAGGTGGTTACAATCTGCTTTTACTACGAGCTCGTTATCTTAATTTGTGGTTTACCAGTTGTGGTTTGTTCAATGGTATTCAGTTCTTAAGTGGATTAGCTTAGCTTAGATAATTAGTACTATAAGTATACCTGCAGTTTCTTATTCTCGCGCACGCGCTGCACCAGCCTGGCGTGCTTCTGCTTCATGCTCTTCATCGCCACGTTCATGGGGGAGTCGTGCTTCGCGCCCAGCTCTAGGATCGTCTGGAATCACATAATACACTTCTCAATGATGGGCCAACTTTTATTTTGTTCTCGATTTTTTTTTTCAGATTTCAATGAAACTTGGTGAGTTGGTAAAGTTTCTTATTCTGACCAATCATGGTCAGAATAAGAAACTTTACCAAAGCCCAATTTCACGCTATGACTTAAAAAAAATTGTCTACTGAGTTACACAAAATTAGGTACATAAATTGGTCCATAGGCCAATTTTTATTTTGTTGTCGATTGATTTCTTTTTTCATTTCGAGCAAATACAAGGTTTAGTACCTTGTATTTCCACACATTTTGTGTAATTCAATGGAACAATTTGTAGGACATAGCGTGAAATTGGGCTTACCATGGTCAGAACAAGCAACTTTACAGACTCACCGAGATTAAAATCTGAGGAAAAAATAAATCGGCAACAAAATAAAAATTGACCCAGTTAAAGAATATTTTACCCGATTGTGATATGTGTTTCGGTTTCATCATCATCTCAGCCATAGGACGTCCACTGCTGAACATAGGCCTCCCCTTTGGACTTCCATATATACCGGTTGGAAGCGACCTGCATCCAGCGCCTTCCGGCGACCTTTATAAGGTCATCTGTCCATCTTGTAGGTGGACGTCCTACGCTGTTTCGGTTTAGGCGCTGAGAATACGGCGTGTTGTGAAACTCATGGTGGTAATCCACAGACTGCTTATTAAATAATATAAAAAAAGGGAATTCATCATTCAAGGAAGCGGCCCTTGAATGATGAGGGTGAGCCCTTTTGAGACCACGTCTGAACGTAATACCACGGCTGAAACGTCGACGTAAAAAAAATTTTTTTTGAACAGTGTTTCGTTTAAGTTTAAATCAGTATAATGTATTGGTCTTAGCCACGGATTCGGGCGGAGTATTACAATTCTAAGTTTGTGTTTTGCTTTGCCTTGACCTTTTCTTGCGTAGGTAGGAGTTAAAAGATGACAACGTAAACTAAAAACTATTAATTAAACTATTAATACATACATACATATATACATATAGAGATCCGTAGAAGAACCAGAGTAACCGACATAGCCCGAAGGATACCAAAACTTAAGTGGCAATGGGCAGGGCACATCGCTCGTAAAACCGACGGCCGCTGGGGCCATCGAGTTCTTGAGTGGCGACCACGCACCAGACGACGCAGCGTGGGTAGGCCCCCACAAGGTGGACTGATGACCTGGTGAAGGTCGCTGGAGTCCGCTGGATGCGGGAGGCGCAGGACCGGTCATGGTGGCGTTCTCTGGGGGAGGCCTATGTCCAGCAGTGGACGTCTTTTGGCTGATGATGATGATTTTTTTATTTTTTATTAAGAAACAAACAGTCTTAAAATAATATAACATTAGTATTGTCATAGGACTAGAAATAACCTTAATTGTAGACCTATAGTTCCATACATAATATTATAGTGTTGAAAATTTTACAGTACTCTGACCAAAAGAAAGAAATAAAAACAAATTAAATTACTTAACTATAAATTAACCAATTAAATCCAACAAACTTTTTATATAAATTTGGAATCGTTTACTATTATTTTAAACTTAATTAAAACTTAAGACCTAAGAAATACTCACACACACTGAGTTTCCAATAAAGAAAATACACTTGTTTTATACTTTGCCAACGAACTGCCAAAACATGATGAAGGATGAGTATGAATATAGGAACAGAGACTGACCCCCTTGGGCGTGTAGTTCTTGATCTGGTCGGCCAGGTCCGCGCGCGCGCGCTGCCCCGCCTCCAGCAGGAACGGGTGCGGCAGCGAGGGCACGGGTGTGAGCTTGGCGCGGCGGTTGGCCTCGGCCGAGGCGGCCTCGCGCCAGCGCACGTACTGCTGCCAGCCGCGCCCGCACACGCGCACCGCGTCTTCCTAGGGGAAACAATCAATTATTGTACATTTCTCAAACATCCAATGAGTCATAACGTGAATTTTTTATTTTTATTTATAACAAACATGCTTATAATAGTACATTACTGCAGAGGCCGCGAAATAGGGAATTATTGGCCGAGTAGTAATAGATGGCCGAGTGATAACGAGGCCATCTAGAGATACGAGGCCGATAATCCCTGTTCGCGCCGAGGCTTGTATAGTGCTTTTCTCAAATAAATCCAAGGAAATAATACAAATGTTCAACTTATATATTCATATAAAAACAAATTTATTTCAAATTTAATAAAAAAAAACAAATTTATTTTTTTAAGCTGTTCGGGTCAATGTTTTTGCCACCAAATGTTAAGATGATTCTATTTAATTCAGTAAGATTAGCTGAAAATTTGGCAAAATGAAAGGACAACTTTTATCTATCAGGATATGTAGGTTATAGAGCCAAGTTTAATTTTATCTACTCTCCCCCCCTCTCAGGGGTGAGCGTCACCCCCCCGCGCCCTCGAATGTGTCCCGGAGCGCGGTATTTTCCACTTTAGAAGAAAACCGTGTACGATACATACAAAGTGTATAAGAACGAAATAATCCTGAATAAATTTACTATAAACCTTTCATACATACAAAAGCGATAGCACTTATACAATCAGCGCAATCTGTTACCAAATACTAACGTTTTTAATTATTGATATTTTTTTTCTGCTAAAAGGTTAGTTATCTCAAAAACTGCACGTTTCTCGGCCAAAATTTGTATGACAAAAGTAAAGAATGGACAATGTTCTTTCTAAAAATGTATAATTTATTTCTGTTACTCTTTAATTTACCGTTGCAATGCTATTTTTAAAATTTAAGTCATTTGGCCATTATGCGAAATATAAATATTCGTACTAGTTAAACGGTGTTACTTGCAATACCATAGACTTCTTATATGTTTTTCTGTAATCTACAAATATTGAACTATATCCTGTATTTTTTTTTTTTTTTTAGACTTACTATTTAAGGAAATAAGGGGTATGTGGGGAAATCGTCAAGTTTTGCTCGTTTTCGTAAATAACTTCAAAACCGTTTAATTTTGAATTATTAAATATATATATTTGAGATATTCATAATGAACTCTTTCATTTGATATGTCACACGATATACTTTGCTATTTTTTTTTCTAATTTACCCCTGAAATCTGGCCCCCATGTTTCAAATTACTTGCTTTACTTTACGTTACGTTACATTTCCATATTTGGGTCATCAATTTACATAAGTGTACTAAATTTCAACTCAATCGGTCCAGTAGTTTCGGAGAAAATTCGCTATGATTATAGTAGGATCCCTCGTGTGTCTGTGTCAGTCCGTCCGTCTGCCATAGCCAATTTGCTCCGAAACTACTGGACCGATTGAGTTGAAATTTTGTACACGTATGTAAATTGATGACCCAAACATGGACGTGTAACGTAACGTAACGCAAATAAATAAATTTTGACATGAGGGCCAGTTTAGGGGGCAAAATAGAAAAAAACATGGCATAGTATATCGTGTGACATATCAAATGAAAGGGTACATTATGAACATCTCAAATATATGTATTATATAATTCTAAATTAAACGGTTTTGAAGTTATTTACGAAAATGAGCAAAACTTGACGATTTTCCCCACACACCCCTTATTTCCTAAAATAGTGAGGCTAAAAAAAAAAAAAAATACAGAATATAGTTCAATACTTGTAGATTACAGAAAAACATATAAGAAGTCTATGGTATTGCAAGTAACACCGTTTAACTAGTACGAATATTTATATTTCATGGCCAAATTACATAAATTTAAAAAATAGCATTGCAACGGTAAATGAAAGAGAAACAGAAATAAATTATACATTTTTCGAAAGAACATTTTCCATTCTTTACTTTTGTCATACATATTTTGGCCGAGAAGTGTGCAGTTTTTGAGATAACTAACCTTTTAGCAGAAAAAAAAGATCAATAATTAAAAACGTTAGTATTTGGTAACAGATTGCGCCGATTCTATAAGTGATATCGCTTTTGTATGTATAAAAGGTTTATAGTACATTTATTCAGGATTATTTCGTTCCTATACACTTTGTATGTATCGTACACGGTTTTCTTTTAAAGTGGAAAATACCGCGCTCCGGGATACATTCGAGGGCGCGGGGGGGTGACGCTCACCCCTGAGAGGGGGGGAGAGTAGATAAAATTAAACTTGGCTCTATAACCTACATATCCTGATAGATAAAAGTTGTCCTTTCATTTTGCCAAATTTTCCATATATTGCAATCTAATTTTCTTGGATTAATTTATTAAAAAATGACAACACCTTATTAATTAGATATTGTTATATTTTTTAACAATAAACGTGATTCCTGGTTTATTTTATTGAATATCTGATTTAATCGAATTGAATAATCTAGTTAAATATAAGAAATAAAACGTAAATATACATGCACAAACTAAGTTTTTTTTTATTGGCAGTATGCCATAGATTATCAATAAAAGAAATAAACCCCACTGAAACAAAAGACAATCTCTTTGTTGGCTACGGCCAATAATGTTGTATGAAATTCCTTTATATCGTTCTAATTTGAAATTAGAACGAATCTTCAACAATTGCTATACAAAGACGTATTTCGCGTTCTATTACCACGATCATAAGAATGACATTTCCTTGGATGTTTGAGAAAAAAGAACTTAAATTTCACTATTTACATAAATTCAAAAAATACTGGTCCAGACAAGCGTTTAACGACATAGTGTGCGGTAACAGCCCAAAAAGACCGTGGTTTGAGCTAGGGCTAGTTACGTATCTCATGACACGATTCTGAGAGAGCGGATATATGAAGAATTTGTGTATGGCCAACCAATAAGAAGCTAAGTAACACGGGATCATCAAAAAAGTAAATGCGATGAGAGCTGCGTAAGAACTTGTAATAACTTATAATTAAATGATTAAAGAAGGTAATATGAATAAATAATATTTGGTATTTATAACTGTAAATAATTATATATATTTAGGTATATACGTATAAATAAATAACTATTCTATTTATATTTATATTGTGGGGGTATGAATGGGGAGCATTATAACAGGCTTCGAAGTATCACGTTTCGGGCGGAACGACTCGAGAGAACAGTAAAGGAATCTCATACAAAATTGAAGGCGTAGGCTAGGAAAACGGATTTCCGTTCTTCTGCTTAGGACCTATGCCATAAAGGAATTTTCTCAAACATGCAATGAAATATCGCCGTAACGTGCGTTAGAACAGGCTTCGAAGTGTCAAGTTTCGGGCGGAACAATTCGAGAGAACTGTAAAGGAATTTCATACAAAATTGAAGGCCTAAGCCGGGAAGTAATTTGTTTTTAATTTTAATGTAAACATGGCGTCTGTGTGTATGAACAGCTGATTTTTTTTTTTTCTAGTAGCTACCCATTCAGCCATCGGAGCAACAATATCCGTGTTAATGCCTAGTACACACGAACTGAAAATACCGTCTATACGTAAGTCACCAGAGACCATAGACAATATTAAAAATCCTCTGCCTTTATTTTACTTATTATAGAAACTAAGATTCTTATTATCAGGTTGTGTATAATGGCCCTAATATTCGCACACTACACACGTGGACTTATTAAAGAAAAAATATATAGAGGGATTGGAGGGAAAATTAAAAATATTTTTTTTAAACATGGCGTCTGTGTTCATGAACTGGCTGAACAGCTGAATTATGTTTTTTTGAGTGGTGTATTTTTTTATTTCATTGCATATGTTTGAGAAAAGCACTATACATGCCTTAGCCGTGAAAAGGGCTTGCCGGCTTCGTATCACTAGACGGCCTCCCTTACGGTCGGCCGTCTATACCTACTCAGCCGGCAAGCCCTTATTTCCCGGCGTCTGCAGTAATGTACTATTCATAAAACATTATTACCGAAAAATTTATTTTTATAATTTTTTGTTTGGCCATAAACGATGTACTACGCTTCCTGATTTTTTATCAATAAAATCAACATTCCCGACCATTTTTGAGGAAAATAGACTTACAATCTCGGAGTGGTTCTTCTCCCAGGCCATGACGTCCTGGTGCCGCAGCTCCAGCGGACTGGTCGGCAGGGCGCCCCACACGCCGCTCGGACACGCCGCGCCCGCCTCCGACACCTGGCATCAACCATTCTACATTTATAGTATTTTATGCAATCGTTGCACAATGGAGGATATTAAAGTCGAGTACCGCGTTTACGTCACGAGGCTTGCCGAGTGGCCTATGTAAGGTACGAGACTTTAAGACCTAATTGTGTAACTATTGCATACAATACTTTTTATACGAGCAAAACTCAAATACTTAAACATATTTTACCTTAATCGTCATTCTCCAATATGATTTTTATTTTGATGTAACCTTTTTCGTTCAAACTAAAATTTACCTATTAAAAAAAACATGATCGCGATGGCCATGGTGGGTGCCTCGTGATTGGTGAATTTTTCTAACAAGTAATTTCAACCAATCAGTGAGCATCAAATAAGCTTATGTTCTCTTAGAGTTGTGTAGAGAGATGTCTTATGAATATTAAAGTTCTGTAGCGGGTACCATAGAGTATAGAATTTTGTTACATGATGCATGATTTAAAAGTGCGTTATTGTGATTTTGTCTGTGAAATTATAATTGACAGATTAAAGTCTGCGAGTATAAAAATATTATCGTTAAAACTATCGTGAGACATCTTTAATAATTATAAAAACCGCACTGCGACCTGCGCACAGCAACACCTCCCGCTCACCTGTAGCGGGGACAGCAGCTCGGCGCCCAGGAACAGCTGCAGCTCCAGCAGGTGCGCCACGTCGTCCGCCGCCACCAGCGACCTGCGCACAGCAACACCTCCCGCTCACCTGGAGCGGGGACAGCAGCTCGGCGCCCAGGAACAGCTGCAGCTCCAGCAGGTGCGCCACGTCCTCCGCCGCCACCAGCGACCTGCGCACAGCAACACCTCCCGCTCACCTGTAGCGGGGACAGCAGCTCGGCGCCCAGGAACAGCTGCAGGTCCAGGAGATGCGCCACGTCCTCCGCCGCCACCAGCGACCTGCGCACATCAACACCTCCCGCTCACCTGGAGCGGGGACAGCAGCTCGGCGCCCAGGAACAGCTGCAGGTCCAGGAGATGCGCCACGTCCTCCGCCGCCACCAGCGACCTGCGCACATCAACACCTCCCGCTCACCTGGAGCGGGGACAGCAGCTCGGCGCCCAGGAACAGCTGCAGCTCCAGCTGGTGCGCCACGTCCTCCGCCGCCACCAGCGACCTGCGCACATCAACACCTCCCGCTCACCTGTAGCGGGGACAGCAGCTCGGCGCCCAGGAACAGCTGCAGGTCCAGGAGATGCGCCACGTCCTCCGCCGCCACCAGCGACCTGCGCACATCAACACCTCCCGCTCACCTGTAGCGGGGACAGCAGCTCGGCGCCCAGGAACAGCTGCAGGTCCAGGAGATGCGCCACGTCCTCCGCCGCCACCAGCGACCTGCGCACATCAACACCTCCCGCTCACCTGGAGCGGGGACAGCAGCTCGGCGCCCAGGAACAGCTGCAGGTCCAGGAGATGCGCCACGTCCTCCGCCGCCACCAGCGACCTGCGCACATCAACACCTCCCGCTCACCTGTAGCGGGGACAGCAGCTCGGCGCCCAGGAACAGCTGCAGGTCCAGGAGATGCGCCACGTCCTCCGCCGCCACCAGCGACCTGCGCACATCAACACCTCCCGCTCACCTGGAGCGGGGACAGCAGCTCGGCGCCCAGGAACAGCTGCAGGTCCAGGAGATGCGCCACGTCCTCCGCCGCCACCAGCGACCTGCGCACATCAACACCTCCCGCTCACCTGTAGCGGGGACAGCAGCTCGGCGCCCAGGAACAGCTGCAGGTCCAGGAGATGCGCCACGTCGTCCGCCGCCACCAGCGACCAGGCGCGGCCCGAGCGGCCGGCGCGCGCGCTGCGACCTGCGCACGCGCACAGCACACGTCACACTCGGTCGGGGGCGCAGCTAGCCCGGCCCCGGCACACGACAGGCACAACACCTATGTCCCGGGGGCCCCGTAGGATTGGTACGGCGGTAGCTACGCCCCTGACGTGAGCTCAAATGGGGACATCGACTCATAAATGTGTCTATATGAGGTTAACTATCACAGTGGCCGTCAAACGGTTTACTTAGAAGAACTTTTTGTTTTTTTTTTATGTCAGAGGGGGCAAACGAACAAAATGTACCCCACATTATAAATGCATATCGCAGCCACAATTGAACGTAGGCATAGTAGACAGTATCACAGTGATGTTTTGCTGAACTTGCTTTCTGTTCTATTAAATACTAAATGCTTTCTGTTAAAATAGGCTGGATTCATTTTTTGAAAGACTATTAAATTACATTTATTTCGATTGTCTTTGCTATATGCATCTACAAACTGTAAGTCATTAATTTTTCTTTGTCATGGTTTTGCTATCTTTTTATTTTGCGGGGAAGTTGTAATTAATAAATGTGTCGAACGCGGACAAGTTTAACTCTCTGGTGGCCACGTCCGTGATCAACAACACTGAACACTTGTTATTAGTGAACCGCCCCAACACGATCTTCCGCGCTCAAGGATTCAACAGTGTACTCACCAATGGCAAGGGGACAAACATCTTAATAGTTCAAGACAGTACCTAATATACCCCACATTATAACGCCATATTACAACCACGAGTGAGCTTATGCATAGTAAACTGTTTTGGAGTTTCTGTATATTTTACAGTCTTTGGAAAGTGTGTGTCAGTTGGAAAGCGTGTTACGTTGGGTGCTCACCGACGCTGTGCACAAAAAGATTCGGCTTGGCGGGAAAGTTATAGTTGATAACTGTGTCCAACGCGGGCAAGTCTAACCCTCTCGCGGCTACGTCGGTGACCAACAACACTGAACATTTGTTGTTGGAGAACTGCCCCAGCGCGTAAGGCGACAAACATCTTAATAGATCGACCCCACATTATAACGCCATATTGCAACCACGAGTGCGCTTATGCATAGTAGACAGAAAGTGTTACAGTGAAGATGTTTATGGTGTCTTGAATTCTTGTATATTTTAGTCTTTCTACGAGTAGTTCGAAAGAGTGTTTCGTTGGGTATACTCACTGACTCTGTGCACAAACAGCTTCGGCTTGGCGGGGAAGTTATAGTTGATAACTGTATCCAGTGCGGGCAAGTCTAACCCTCTGCCAGCCACGTCCGTGACCAACAATACTGAACACTTGTTGTTAGTGAACCGCTCAGTGCGATCTTGCGCGCTCAAAGATTCACAACTCACTAATAGTAAGGCGACAAACATCTTAATAGCTCAACACAGTACCTAATACACCCCACATTATAACGCCATATTACAACCACGAGTGACCTTATGCATAGTAGTTTTGAGTTCTGTGTCAGTTGGGTTTCGTTGGGTACTCACCGACTCTGAGCACAAAAAGCTTCGGCCTGGCGGGGAAGTTATAGTTGATAACAGTGTCCAGCGCGGGCAAGTCTAACCCTCTGGCGGCCACGTCGGTAACCAACAACACGGAACACTTGTTGTTGGAGAAGCGGCCGAGCGCGTAAGGCGACAAACATCTTAATAGCTCAACCCCACATTATAACGCCATATTGCAACCACGAGTGCGCTTATGCATAGTAGACAGAAAGTGTTACAGTGAAGATGTTTATGGTGTCTTGAATTCTTGTATATTTTATTTATTTATTTATTCATATTAGTTACACAGCATTACAGTGATTAAACTAAGGCACTGTGGACTACAAAATTATACATAAAATAAAATAAAAACTTAAATCTAGTTTAGTCTTTCTACGAGTAGTTCGAAAGAGTGTTTCGTTGGGTATACTCACCGACTCTGTGCACAAACAGCTTCGGCTTGGCGGGGAAGTTATAGTTGATAACTGTATCCAACGCGGGCAAGTCTAACCCTCTAGCCGCCACGTCAGTGACCAACAACACGGAACACTTGTTGTTGGAGAAGCGGCCGAGCGCGATCTTGCGCGCCGACGGGTCGAGCCCGGAGTACGCGTATGTCGACGAGATGCCCGCCTTCTGCAGGATCTGTGGACCACCGGGTCGTCAGGCCACAGGTTCGAATAACAATTTGGAAACTTATTAGATAATTCACTATGCTCGCTAAAGTATGATATGGATATGTAGTTTTATTGTGTTTTAAATTGACGTTACTTTCTCCTAGTTTTATGTATACATACATTTAATAAAATAAATAAATATTATGGGACAATCATACACAAATCGACCTAGTCCCAAACTAAGCAAAGCTTGTACCTATACTATAAATAAATATCAGACAACCTCACACAAATCGATCTAGTCCCAAATTAAGTTCAAGCAGGCTTGTGTTATGGGTACTAGACGACGATATACATACTTATATAGATAAATATATACTTAAATACATAGAACAACCATGACCCAAGCACAAATATTTGTGTGATGAGCTCGAATATTTGTGCCTTGGTCATGGATGTGATTTGTATTTAAGTATTATATTTATCTATATAAGTATGTATCGGCGTCTAGTGTCCATAACACAAGCCTACTGGAGCTTACTGTGGGACTAGATTGATTTGTGTGAAGTTTTCCGATGTTTATTCATTACTAGGAGGCGCCCGCAACTTCGTTCGCGATTTTTTTCTTTACTTTGAAAAAAGTATCCTATAACCATCTTTGGATGGCCAACTATCCCTGTACTAAAATTGGTTAAAATTCCTGCCGTTTCGGCGTGATGAGAAGGCAATGGTAATTAGGAACAACAGATGGCGCCAAACAAATGACGATCCTGTATCACACTATTAAGATTTTTCCTGAAATTGTGACCTCTGATTTTTAATACAAAACTAGAATTTTATAATAGTACTAGCTTTTGCTCGCGACTACGTCCGCGTGGAACTTGGAAGTATGGAAGCAACCTCGTACAACACGATAGATATACACCTAATCACCTTAATTAATAAAAGGGATCATTAAAAGCGCCTAAGCAAATGTAAGAGCAATTGTGTTTTTGGTCTAATCATTACATTTCCTACAGGGTCATCAATGTCATCATGAATTACTTACTCACTTTTCAATATTTTTAGGGATATTTTCCAGGATGAAAACTATCCTATGTCCTTCCTCGGATCCTAAACTATCTCCATGCCAAATTTCATCAAAATGGATTCAGCGGTTTAAGCGTGAAGAGGTAACAGACAGACAGACAGACACACTTTCGCATTTATAATATTATAGTACTAGCTGTGCCCCGCGGTGTTACCCGCTCATCCCGCGGGAACACTACATTTATTCGGGATAAAAAGTACCCTATGTCCTTCCCCGGGACTGAAACTATCTAATATACCAAATTTCATCTAAATCGGCTCAGCGGTTTAAGCGTGAAGAGGTAACAGACAGACAGACAGACAGACTGACAGACAGACAGACAGACACACTTTCGCATTTATAATATTAGTATGAATTAGTATGAATAGTATGAATGGATAGATATTGTTACCAGGTGCAAATGTTCGACGTGATGCTTAGTGGCGGCGAAGACGACGGCTTGAGGCGTGGTGTCGGTGAGCACTCGGTCCAGAAGCAGTAGCAGTGCAGCCGTCTTCAGTTCTGCTCGTACGTATATCCAGCCCAGCCATAGCGTCGAGGGGAGCTTCCAGTCTACATCCAGACGGATCAGCACTGGGTCAGTTAATCCTGTAGAGATTATAATATAATAATAATTAATAATAATAATAATTTATTTCCACAATAACATCTTTACAAAGTTTTCTTAAAAAAGAACTCTACTCCCTAAATAGGTGCAAAACCTGTACTATAGGATAAGCAGCGCTCCTCCCCAAAATGTATTGTTTGATGTTCATCATGGTTACATTTTACATAAATATCTAAATTGAAACCTTAATCTAGATTAAAATACACGCTTTTTCTACATAAGCTATCCATACGTGTGTGTGTGTGTGTGTGTGTGATTAACAAGTAAAAGTGAATTAGTAATAACTAGCGACCCGCCCCGGCTTCGCACGGTACAATGCTGATAAATTATGCATCTATCCATACTAATATTATAAATGCGAAAGTGTGTCTGTCTGTTACCTCTACACGCTTAAACCGCTGAACCGATTTAGATGAAATTTGGTATATAGATAGTTTCAGTACCGGGGAAGGACATAGGATACTTTTCATCCCGAATAAATTTAGTGTTCCCGTGGGATGAGCGGGTAACACCGCGGGGCACAGCTAGTTATACATATAAATCCTCCTCTTGAATCACTCTATCTATAAAAGAAAACCGCATCAAAATCCGTTGCTCAGTTTTAAAGATCTAAGAATACATAGGGACTGACAGACGGGCAGCGGGAAGCGACTTTGTTTTATACTATGTAGTGACTGCCTGACTCATGATGCCCATAGACGTTGGTAGGCTGTTTCTTCGACTACCTTCACTTGCCCGGATTTAATTTGCCATAAACTATTTATTTTATAAACTATAATTTCAACGGTTTTTAGGGTTCCGTACCCAAAGGGTAAAAACGGGACCCTATTACTGAGACTTCGCTGTCCGTCCGTCCGTCCGTCCGTCCGTCCGTCCGTCCGTCTGTCACCAGGCTGTATCTCAACAACGGTGATAGCTAGACAGTTGAAATTTTCACAGATGATGTATTTCTATTGCCGCTATAACAACAAATACTAAAAATAAAACAAAATGAATATTTAAGAGGGGCTCCCATACAACAAACTTGTTATAGATTATATATATGTATAGGTACGGAACCCTTCATGCGCGAGTCGGGCTCGCACTTGCCCATTTTTTTTAAATACTATGCATGTAGAACTAACTATGTTAGGTAAGTTTGTTTAATAACAATCCCGAAAAGTTTGTTTCCGGAGAAAAATACAAAAATACATATACGGCAAATCTATGAGTAAACATTAATACATTATGGCAAATGAAATTCGGACAAACGACAGAGAATCCTGTTTCTTGCACCATATCCGTAGTAATTACTATCCGTCACCCTAGGTTGTAAGTGAGATTTTATCCCCGCGTAGCTAAGTTACGTATGGCCAAGACAAAACGTAAACCTACCCACCACAAACCACGGGCGGTAATTCGAAAAGCCCCAGATCGCATATTTATGGCCTTCACCTTCGGTTCGGGCCACAAACACCTGCGATCTGGGATATTCGCGAATTCACGGGCCTAGGTATTCAATGTACTATTATCTGTACTTTAGACAAGTCGACCGCTGGCGAGGCCCGTCTACTTTAACAGCTAACTAAAAATAGTTATATTGCTTTGCTAATCCGCGATATAATAACGTGCCAGTTAATTTGTGCTAACCAGTTATACTTATTTGACAAATAAGTATAACGGGTTAGCAAGCAAAGCAATATTACTATTTTAAGTTAATAATTATTTCCGCAAAGTAACGCCTTATTCATTTAATACTTTAACAGCTCTAAAAACCGTTCATCTTCACCACTTAGATAGTTGGCAGTCCACAACTGTGCCTTTTTCTAGAAATTTCCTGAAACGTGATACTTCGAAGCACGCTATGACGATATTTCATTGTAATAAATAAATTGAAAAATTGAATTGAATTGAATTGAAATTGAATAATAAATGTCTTATTATTATTTATTATTATTGTATGTTTGAGAAACCCTTTTATGGTGGCACTCCACTTGGCGTTGCGTGTTCGCGTATTTGCCTTATTCGGCCAAATACGACCATGTGAGGAGGATTTATTCGTCTATATTTGCCATATTTGCACGAAATGCCAAATAGCGCAAATAGGCAAACACGCGTATCCGCCCGCTTGTCGGTTTTTGGTCACACATCAAAGGATTCAAAGGACGCAAATATGGCAAATATTTGCGTTCACCGTCTACACATGGCTCGCTCAGTTGTGTGAGCGACAGCAAACATATTTGCGTATTTGATATATTTTCGCATGTGTAGATGTCGTGTTTGTGATATTTGGACTTCATACGAATATTTAGACAAACACGGCGAATACGCAACGCCAAGTGGAGTGCCACCATTAAACCGTGTTACTTACCAGCGCGCGCGAACTCGACGAGCATCTTGGGCAGCGTGGCGGAGAAGAGCAGCGTCTGGCGGCCGGAGGGCAGCCTCGACACCAGCTCGCGCAGCTGCTCGCCGAACCCCAGCTCGAACAGCCGGTCCGCCTCGTCGAACACCACCACCTCTGCACAGATAGTGTAATAATAATAAATAGGCCTTGTCATCTATAACAGATGATTTAAGCAGCATCGCGACAACACTTGCGCTCATGACTTAATAGTCCTATTCGGGACTGAATCCGTCGGCCGCAATCCCGACAAGTGTATGCACCCCCAGGTGGACGGGAGTTGACGGCCCTTTCGTGACGTCTCGTGCGTGTCTCCCTCAGCATCCCAAACCAGGTTTCGTCGTGCTTTGACTGGCCCTCATAAACAAGGCGTCGCCACTTGTCACGATCCTCGGCCAGCTCTTCCCATTGGTTGCTAGGGATGTTAAAAGCAACCATATCACGCTTGGCACAGTCTTTGAAGCGCAACATGGGTCGGCCTACGGGTCTCTTTGCCCCTGCGACCTCTCCGAGTAGAATCTGCCTGGGCAAGCGAGTGTGCTCCATGCGGTGCACGTGACCCAGCCATCTCAGCCTCCGCTGCTTGAGCATGGCTGTGATACTGGGTAGCTGAGCCGTGCCCAGGACAGCTTCGTTCGTCACACGATCCCTCCAGGTGATGCCTAGAATGCTGCGAAGACAGCGCATGTGAAAAGTGTTCAGTCGGCGTTCTTGTTTTGCATACGTCGTCCAAGATTCCGCTCCGTAAAATAAATAATAAATAAATAAATAATAAATAAATATGTATGTTCGTTCCTCCCGAACTCTCGAACTCTCCATTCCTTCGCACCATTCTGGTTTCATGTCCAATTCTTTCGCCGTCCAGACAAGTCGTCTTTGGAATACACTCCCTCTCTCTATTAGACAAGCCCCAAGCAAGGTAGTTTTCAAACGCATGCTACGTAAGCACCTGCTCGAACAAGAGCTCGAATAATGTCTCATCCTATGCAGTAGACACTTCATCGTATTTATTATTATATAATATATAATATACATCTTATAGTATGTAAATATATGTATCATTGTATTTATGGTAGTTAAGTTATATAATATACATGTATTCACTTGTATCTTGAATACTCTCCGAACGATTAATTTTCTACTCTGCACCCACTTGAAGCATCTCTGTTTGGCCCTATGGTTGACTGGTAGAGAATGCCATTAGGCATTAAGTTCGCCATTTGTACTGACTTTTGTTTTGTGCAATAAAGTTTAAATAAATAAATAAATATCGGACAACCTCACACAAATCGATCTAGTCCCAAATTAAGCTCAAGAAGGCTTGTGTTATGGGTTCTAGACGACGATATACGTACTTACATAGATAAATATATACTTAAATACATAGAACAACCATGACCCAAGCACAAATATTCGAGTTCATCACACAAATATTTGCCCTGGCCGGGATTCGAACCCGGGACCGCCGGCTCAGTAGGCAGGTGTCTACAAACCGAGCCAAACGCGTCGTCAAATACTTTTTTTTTTATCAGCCTATTTGAGTGTCCCACTGCTGGGCAAAGGCCTCTCCTCTTGATTTCCACGACTCCCGATCAGAAGCCTCCTCCGGCCAGCCGTTGGAACGTGTCCAGGTCGTAATAATAATACTTTAACCTTTCAAATAAAATTGTAGTTTATGCAACTGCTACATAATGAGAGCTCTTAAAATACGAGTGTGGTTTTATGTTTTTTTTTTTTTTTATCTAGCCTGTTTGTGTGTGTCCCACTGCTGGGCAAAGGCCTCCCCTCTTTCTCTCCAGTCGTCTCGCTGAAGAGCAAGTTGCTCCCAAACGTTCTCAAATGCGTACAGGTCATCCCGCCATCTTCGTTTCGGTCTGCCTCTGCACCGGTACCCATCCTGCGGTATCCACTCAGTGGATAGTTTGGCCCAACGTTCCGGATGCATTCGGCAGACGTGTCCTGCCCAGTCCCACTTGAGCTTGGCGGCCTGGACACCCACATCCGTAATGCCTGTTTTGGAGCGCAGTTCGGTGTTTCTGACACGATCAGTCCTGCGAACTCCAAGTATGCTGCGCTCCATCGCTCGCTGGCAAACCTTGAGTCGGGACTTCTGAGCTTCCGTTAATGACCAAGTTTGGGCGCCGTAGGTTAGGATAGGAAGGATACACATATCGACGAGTTTGCGCTTCAGAGTTAATGGAAGGTTCCCCTTCATTAGCGGCTTAATGGACCAGGAGCTCTTCCAGGCATTTTCGGTTTTATGTTATTATAGTATTATTTCGTAATAGGATCACACAAGTGTTTTAAGACATAATTATGTACAGTTGCATACACTACTTTATCTACACACATATTCATAATAAATAATTATTAATAAATAAATATATTAAGGGACAATCTTACACGAATCGACCTAGTCCCAAACTAAGCAAAGCTTGTACTATGGGTACTAGACAATGATATACATAATATATTAGATAACGTCCATGACCCAGGAACAAATATTTGAGTTCATCACACAAATATTTGCCCTGGCCGGGATTCGAACCCAGGACCACCGGCTCAGTAGGCAGCTGCACTACAAACCGAGCCAAATGCGTTGTCAACTTTAAGTTTTATACAACATTACTCAGTATATTCTTTGGATTTCTATCAGTAAAAACATTGTCGATCTTTATTAAGCTAGTACTTACTAATGTTATCTAGTTTCAAGTTCATTTCGATGCAAATGTGTAGGAATCGTCCAGGAGTGGCCACCACGATGTCTGGCGCCTTCCCGGACATCACGCTGAACTGCTGATCGATGGACTCTCCACCGAGGATAGCAGCGGAGGACAGGCCGGTGAACTTGCCCAGCTCTCGGACGAATTTCAGTGTCTATTGTGTAATACTCGTAAATTGTAATATAAGCTTCAAGGCTTAGTTCAGGTTCAATTTGTAGAAATTGACAGGGGAGATGTTTTTTTTTTAGTTTGCGAGTTTCCTTTTACTTATTTTGGATAAAAGCTGTGATGAGTGAGAAGATTTGATAAAACACAATCCTGTGCTTGCAATACAATCTCGATTTATTGAAATTATTTTGGCTAAGAAACTGAGAGCAACTGAAACACTTTTATCCAGAGATACTTCGGGTGTAAATAAGCTCTAATACATAGGAGACTTTACATTATTAACTTGAATTTTGAATGCACAACAGCACACACTTTTTGAGTAAAACACACAGTCCAGATAATGAAATAAATGTGTCATAAAATTTGGACCGACGACCTGGTTAAGATCGTGGGTAGAAATTGGATGCGGGCGGCGCAAATTCGATCGTTGTGGAGATCTTTGGGGAGGCCTTTGTCCAGCAGTGGACGTCTATCGGCTGATATGATGATGATGATGATGAAAATTAGGAAACAAAAAAAAAAAACAGAAAAAGGGAGAGGCGAGATTGAGAAGGAAAGATGAAATAAAATGAACTGCTGGTCGAGCCTGGCAAGAGCATAAAAAAAGAATGGAGAAAGTTAATTATTATAACTCACGGTTTAGTTCTGTAAGTAGGCCAAGAATACTTTTAAATGTTTGAGTCTAAACGCATGTTACAAGGGGAGACCGCTGTTAAGAAAAAAAACGCCAGAAGAAACTCAACAGTCAGTGAATTACCTGTAAAGCTAACTCTCTAGTCGGTGACAAAATGAGAGCCCTGAAGTTCTTCCCCGGCGCGGCTTTGCTCGTGGGAGCGCAGAGCTTGTCCAGGATGGGCAGCACGAAGCACGCTGTTTTACCAGAACCCGTCCGAGCCATGGCAACCACATCTTTATTTTCTAATGCCAGGGGTATTGTCTGAAAAAATATATGAACATTTAACTTGCAAATTGTGTTATTTAAACATTAAGTGCTAACATAATAGTACCTTACTGCAGACGCCTGGAAAAAAGGGCTTGCCGAATGAGTAGGTATAGACGGCCATGGCAAACCCTTTCCACGGCTAAGGCATTTATAGTGCTTTTCTCAAACATATGCAATGAAATAAAAATACATCACTCAAAATAAATATAATTTTGCTGTTTAACATGTTCATTAACACTGATGCCATGTTTAAAAAAAAAAAACTTTCCGGCCTATACCTAAAATTTCGTATGAATTTCCATTACGGTTCTCTCGAGTTGTTCACTCCCGGAACGTGATACTTCGAAGCCTGTTATAATTATAACGCACGTTATGACGACATTTCATTGCATGTTTGAGAAAATTACTTTTAATTAAGTTAAATAATACCATTTGAGTGCAAAAAAAACCAGTGAAACCAATAAATCAATATTAAAGACGATATTGTATTACTTGTGTTTTTCAAGTTCCAACATTTTTATTCGAGAGAGACATAAGATTATAGTGACATATTTGTATAGAATCTTTTTATCGATTCATATTTTTTATGTGGTAATACCACATTTTTTATTTTTATAAATAATGACACAAAGGTAAATTAACCCCGCTTCGATTGTAGTAGATCGCATTCAATTTTTCTTTCTTAATTTACCTTTGTGTCATTATTTATAATTATAGTGACATGTTTAATATTTTGATAAATTCCAGAAAATAACTTTCATAATAACTGGTAAGGGTTATTTGAATGATTAATAAATGTAATACACCATTTACACAAGCATATTCAGAATTAAATTATCACTACATAGTATAAAACAAAGTCGCTTTCTCTGTCCCTATGTCCCTTTGTATGCTTAAATCTTTAAAACTACGCAAGGGATTTTGATGCGGTTATTTTTAATAGATAGAGTGATTCAAGAGGAAGGTTTATACGTAAAATACATGCATAATTTATCAGCATTGCACCCGTGCGAAGCCGGGGCGGGTCGCTAGTATATTATAATAAGTTAACTTTGGGTTTGGGTAGAGGGCATATTTGGGACGACCGACTGGTCGTCGTCCAGTGGGCCGACCCAGATATCACTGGGGTGACAGTGTGGAGGCGGATCTGTGTCAGCTTCAAGCCGATGACTGGCAAGAAGTAGCACAGGATCGGGACCGGTCCCGAAACAAGAGAACGCCACCGGTGGCGTTCTCTTGTTTCGGAGGCCAAGATCCTCTTTGGGTCACTGCGCCACAAAAGTAAGTAGTAACTTTGGGTTTGATACAAAAACAAAACATGCAGCCACTTTGAGGTTATGTTTTTCTAGTTATCAAAGCAACTTACCTTGCGCTGTATAGGTGTCGGTTGCTTATAGCCCCGCTTCGTGATGCCTTTGAGGACTGGGAAGCTCAGTCCCATCGATTGGAAACCTCCAGACCCCTTCTTCTTTTTCTTAAAGCTTTGGGATTCATTTTCAGGTGCTGATTCCTCCGTCGGCACTTCAAAGCCGGGTAGCTCGTCTAATACTTTCTTGGGTTTCAACATTTTGTTGAATTTTGATACTATGTATAAATATTATATTACATTTCCTTTCAAATCAAACGCGGTGTAATCAAAGCACAAGTAGCACACGTGTGGCTATTTTTAAACTGTTTTGACATTGACAGCTCTGACACTGACATTGACAGTATGTGAAGGCGGAGATGGCGGAGAGACTACGTTCTGCGTTTCATAATTATGGTGTCAAACATTATGCATATCGTATAAAAAAATATTGTTTAATGTGTAAAACTAGTTATTTATTATTTACGAGCTTACAAGCCTTGATTTGATTTATTGACTAATAATTTGGAAAATAATGTGAGTTTGTGTTGTGAGTTATAAAGACTTATTTCCGGAAATCCGATTGCCTTGAATTTTAGCAAAGGTTGCTCTTCCGTTACTTCGTTACCCAGACAGAATACAGTCAGCACTAGTTCCAGAATAGGTATTTTTGAATAATTGATGATTTAGGTGCTTTCCGAAATTCTATATTAAACTACTTTTTGGTGGTTTTTAGGGTTTCGTACTTAGTATTAGGGTCCCATTTTTACCCTTTAGGTACTCAAAGGAAAAAAATGGGACCTTATTACTAAGACACCACTTATCTCTAGGTTGTCTCATAAAAATTTCAACTGGAAGTAGTTGAAATTTTCATGAGATACAACCTACTGATAGATATAAGTAGGTTAAGTATATAAAGTTTTCATGAGATGATGTATTTTTGTTGCCGCTATACATATAACAACAAATAGGTACTTACTAAAAACATAATAAAATACATATTTTTACTTATTTCAATAAAAAAACGTGATTTTTTGCCGTTTTTAGGGTTCCGTACCCAAAGGGTAAAAACGGGACCCTATTACTGAGACTTCGCTGTCCGTCCGTCCGTCCGTCCGTCTGTCACCAGGCTGTATCTCAAGAACGGTGATAGCTAGACAGTTGAAATTTTCACAGATGATGTATTTCTATGCCGCTATAACAACAAATTCTAAAAATAAAATAAAATAAATATTTAAGGGGGGCTCCTGTACAACAAAGGGATTGGTTGCGTTAACTTTGCACCTCATTTGTATGGAGCGCTATACATACCAGGTGCAAACTTAACCACTTAGGGATGGAAAGTGTTTGTACGGAACCCTCGGTGCGCGAGTCCGACTCGCACATGGTCAGTTTTTTTTACTGCAAAAAAGCGTCGTGATTAGTTTCCCTTTCTATAAATTACACCAGTCACCATAGTTAAAATATTAGGTATTTATAATATTATTTAATTATAGTTTGCCTGATTAATGATTACCTGCCTACCAAGAGTGTCTTAGGTTTGTGAAGAGTTAGGAAGAGTTTGCATACATACCGACCAAAAAGTGTCCTCCCTTTCTAATCAATATAAGAAAACGGGGACGTCACTTACAGTATTGCCACTTTTTAATTTGTACTCTTTTTGGTCGTACTGTAGTAGGTATATCCCTATGCCTCATGATCATTAGGTGTATGTACAAACGAAGACATTGATAACTTGTGAACTAATAATATATAAATCTTAGTACAACGTGTTAAGGCCTATGGGTGTATAGTTAACTGTGTCTTCGTTTGTACACCTAATGATCATGAGACTATATATAAATAAAATAAAAAATTGGGCAAGTGCGAGCCCGACTCGCGCATAAAGGGTTCCGTACCTATACATATATATAATCTATAACAAGTTTGTTGTATGGGAGCCCCCTTAAATATTTATTTTATCTTATTTTTAGTATTTGTTGTTATAGCGGCAATAGAAATACATCATCTGTGAAAATTTCAACTGTCTAGCTATCACCGTTGTTGAGATGCAGCCTGGTGACAGACGGACGGACGGACGGACGGACGGACGGACGGACGGACGGACGGACAGCGAAGTCTCAGTAATAGGGTCCCGTTTTTACCCTTTGGGTACGGAACCCTAAAAAATATCCCGAGTGGCCTGAAGTTATGGTAACGTTTCCATCTTTGTTTGACAGCCGGGCCACCGAGCAAAGAAGATGCCAGCTCTGGTCACCCGACAATTCAAGAAGCCTGTAGTTTTTTTTAAACCCCAACTTGTGGGCCTCATACTTACTCACTCCTGTGATCCAAAGACACTCCCGTTAGTGGGCCTGGGCCAGTACACCCACAGTAGGTCCGCCTCAGCCTCACTGTTAACGAGGCCTAACCAGGTCGGTTCCAGTTTAAGACACGTCCTCCTAAGACGGTTCAAAAATGGAAGCATCATTAACCTATTGTTGAAAGGCAACATACCCATTGAATCGTTTATAGTTGAAGAGTCAAGTACAGCGTACAGCCTACATAACTTCAATAAGATGTACACATATACAGACCGACCAAAAAGAGTAGAAATTAAAAAGTGCCAATACTGTAGTGTCCACCCTTTCTGATCAATATAAGAAAACGGGGACGACACTACAGTATTGCCACTTTTTAATTTCTACTCTTTTTGATCGGACTGTACAGTGCACTGCAGCCACTGCAGGGCTAACACATTTTGCTTCATCCAATCCACACTCCGACAAGAAAGTGGCAATACTGTAGTGTCGTCCCGTTTTCTTAGATTGATTAGAAAGGGACGACACTACAGTATTGCCACTTTTTAATTTCTACTCTTTTTGGTCGGACATACTATGTAAAGCAGAAACCAAAGTTAAAGTTCAATATATCTTGACCGTGATAAGGACTGTCTGGTTTTAAAAAAATACGGAAAGACGGATGTGGTACGAGGTCAAAAGATTCCTAAAAATCGTTTTCTCACCTCCCGTCGACCTCTAATAATGGGTCTTGCCAATAACTTCCTGTTTTATTAAGTGTGGTTATACGAATGTCATGATTACGTTTTTCGATTCAAGGCTGAAAACAGGTTTTCTCGTCGAAATGCATGCGAATCGACTGCAGAAGTAAAAGTGTGCAAATAAACAGATGTAGTAGAAGGAAATGGCACAGACTTAAGGAATGGAATAGATAGGGAGGAATTCTTATATTTAATGGTTCAGAGACAGTTTCACCTGTATAATCTCATTTCAATTTCATGCTAAGCGCCTGTATTCTCGTTACTAGCAATAAGAGGTAAAAGAGTGCGTATAGGCTCTTTCGACTTCAATAATCCAAAAACATCACTCAATCTCATTAACCTACAAATAACAGCTACCTATTTGTGGTTTTGTACGATAGGCTTCATATCACATGAATAAGTATACGTGCGCCACATTAGGTTAGATCGCATTTAATGTTATTCCATATTTCGTATTGTGAGACGAGTAGTCGTGTCCACGTTTGTGCTTTCATTGCGCTTATCCACTTACGACACGATATGAGTGTGAGTATATTAGGATCTTGTATGCCCGAGGTCGCATATACACAACACCCGTAGGCTTTTGGATATATAAATACATCCTGAATGTGAATTGCTTAATCCTGTGAAGAACAATGAAAATAAATCCATTAGGGAAACAAAGTTGTAACCACACGATGCAAACTTTCGCAAAGCCCACCACAGATCGGACGGTAGAATTCGTCGATGAGGCGGTCTAACTGTTAAATTACCATTAATTGCAGAGCATTGTTGGATTCAGGAGGCTTCACCTGAGTCTGAGTTCAATGGAACTATTAATCAGGTGGCATTTGTAGGAGCACTTAACTAGTTATTATCGTCAATTCAGAGGGGAACCCTATTTCTGTCGGAGGCTAAGCTATAGTTTGACTAGAATAATAATGCAAATGGCGTGCGTTCTGATTAGGATTGGGCAATCATACAGACCAATACTGAAAAGTACTAAGTAGTGCTTGAATGTGGTTTCAAATAATTTTAAAATTAAGTTTTCCTTGCGATACTGACTTTCAGGTATACGTATAATCAAAATCACACTAATTTTATAAAGGCGAAAGTTTATGAGTTTGTACTCCTATGTTTGGCACTTCTTCGTAGTATGGAGGTAGCTGATACCCTGGATATAGGCTACTTTATATCCTGATCACGGGTAAAACCGCGGGGCGCAGCGAGTATATTATATAGCAGGAAAGCAGGGAGCAGTGGCGACCGGAGACCACATCTCAGACACCACATACCTAGGAGGACGCGTCAAGAAATCTAGGCTGTTGCCCAAAGAAGAAAAAGATCCCACTCCCCTATTAGTAATACGTTAGGTTGATATCCAACGGTTAGAATAATAATTCATTCCGTTTTACCCCTACTTCCATAAGTTCTGTTAACTTGCACCACTTATGACCTTTTCAATCATCGTTTATCAACCTCCACAATTTGAAACCTATTTATAGAATAAGGTATTCATTTTGTTTTACCCGTTGATTCAGAGTAAACATCGCAATCTTCGTATGAATGGAAAACTACTTAGCATGATACTTATCTTATACCTATTGAATGATGAAGCGGCCTTGATGCGGATCCGTTTGGCTTTTCCGATCGAAGCAATCCCCGGCCATAATAAGCAGAGCACACTCAGCTACTTCTCCATAAGGACTAAGGAAATAAAGGGAAGGTAAGGATAAGATTGGGACTAAGGGTTGGAACTCAGTCCTGGGTTTATAATCCAACACAATGTTTGCCTGAAGAGAGCTATGTAACTCTTGTTCAGTTCAAATCAATTTATTTTTAAACAACAAGTGCAAAGGGTATATCTACTTAGCATGATATTTAATGAAGCTACTTTGATTCAGGGATTCATTTGGCTTTCCCGATAGAAGCAATCCCAGCTTTAAGTAATAAACAGAGCTCACTCGGCTACTTCGTTATAAAGACTAAGAAAGTAAAGGGAAGATAAGGCTAAGAATACGCCTAACAAGGGCGGAACACACGCTCATTTTGTGAGTTTACGCTTTCACACAAAATCGGACTCATTGGTAGGTAGATAGAGCCAGTTAATTTTTGTCCAGTTTGTCAGTTTTATAAGAGTATTCGCCACATTAAAACATCGCCATATAAAAATAAGATTGTCGCTTACTATTATTGACTGTTCTTAGTAGTTTAGTACCATTTCCTCTTTGCGGTTTATATGAGACAAGTTCACCCAAAACCTCAGTCCTCAGTGTTTTGACCAAAATCTACGG
The DNA here is from genome assembly GCA_932273695.1 of Apotomis betuletana. Taxonomy (NCBI): domain Eukaryota; kingdom Metazoa; phylum Arthropoda; class Insecta; order Lepidoptera; family Tortricidae; genus Apotomis; species Apotomis betuletana. The sequence goes on from OW026306.1 coordinate 25,039,914, forward strand.
GAGGACTGCTGGATTGCGAATCTACAAAATAAAATAATCTGAAGTATAGATCTTGCGTAGTCTTGATAGTCACTGAAATCAGGGTAGTAGGAACCAAAAATTTGAAATCATTGATTGCCGTTTTACGGTGGCAATTCGAGAAAATGACACCCAATTAACGAACTTCCTACTCGTAGTAATCCTAGTTAGTGGCTTAAAGTTCTCAACTATTTCTGAATATAACCATCACCCCCCCCCCCCCCAAACTGAGATAAATAGTATCACACTATGCGAACAACCGACCCGCATATTTGATGCGGATGTTTTCGGTCTAATCTCTCCTCCCATGTTTCATGACCTTTAAAATGCATATCTTATTTAAATAGTCACGAGATACTTGTCGTTGCTCTTTTTACGGAAGCTGTGTGTGAACACTAGGTTAGATGTTGTTTAGGTAAGATAGAACGCTCATGGAATATTCCTCAGTTAATTTATGTCTCAAGTAATAAACAGAAGCAAACAATAATGACGCAAATCGCAACATACATACTTATGTGAACTATGCTTTTTGCGTCGATTTATACATTTTTTGTTCGTTATCGGCCAACACGATGTTATTTTTGGCACTGTATAATGATGCTAATTTTGGATTAAAATTGTGCATGAATAATGACTGAGGTGTGTCTGTGTCAGACGTCCGTTTTTGGCATGTTCATTTATCGTTAACGTTTTTCCTTATAGGTATCGAGCATCGAAGGTTTCTCGTAATTTCTACGTATTCGTAGAGGACGAAAGAGACTATAACGGTACCGTCGACAGACATTCCCTTTGCCAAAAGAGGTCTAACAGGACATGCTAGAGTAGTGTGATCTTTTCAGGTACATAATTCTCCTGACCGTTTTCGGCCACGGCGACTGCTTCAGCTCCTTTGCTGGCGTTCGTGTGCTCTCATGTGGTTAACGTAGCCGATCTTGTTATTAAGGACCCGTGAGCACAACGGGCAAGAGAGAACACCATTCTTTTCAGGTATGTGCAATATAGGTCAGTGCCCTATAACGATAGCCGAAAATTGCACTTTCAATCACTCAGTAATGAAAATAAAGTTAGGTAGGTATTAATTGCTATAATATGTGAAGATCAACATGCAAAGAGGAACAAAAATAGCGCTCATACGTGCTCCACAGCGGGACCCGAACCCCGTATCTTTGTCGAGAGAGACGCACTGTATGTACGCTTTCAATTTCCCCATCCGTTTTGATATCTGTTCCTACGTATTTTATTTTTGAAAGGTATTTAACCTTCATATATATTAAGGTATTAATTAATTATTTACTTTAATTATGTCTCTGTCTCCGTAAAAAAACTAATATCACTAATTAGTGATATGGAGGAAGCATGGAAAAAGTCGCAAATATTTAGGTTTTTTATGATGACGAAAAAATCTTTTGTGTAGGCATATGTACACAAATCAGGTATTTGTATATTCTTCTGACTTTGTCCTTGACTATAAAATTATATTGAACTTTTATGTTAATAGTGATTCCATAGCTCTCTAAGGTCCTACCGTACTATCAGAAGTCCTATGCCTATTAAATTTATAACTAACGGTAGGAGTCACAACTGTACGGTGTCATCTAGCCCACAAGGCCTAGGCCTAGGGGTCCAGTCAGTCTAGGGGCCCCATCCAGAAGCAGGACTTACACCATAATAGTGTTTTATTTTATTTTATTTTATTTTATTTATTTTAGGGATAACAAACAACCATACAATATGTATTACAATCAGAGTTACATTCAGTAAGTATTACAATATGCATAGCCAACAGCATTATCCACGGGTTACTCTTAAATAGGTTAGGTTGTCAAAAGTGGAACAGTTGTACAAACTTAAGGATTAGAATATTATTAAAGTTGCTTTACTGAAAGGAGAAAAACAAGTACAAAATGTGAACTTGGTTATCTAATGTGAATTCTGTGTGGTACTCACTCCACCAAGACGCACTTCTCTTTTTTGTTATGTCGAGTGGGGCAATCGTTAAAAGTGAACAGGTCGGCACGTCTTCGCGTAGTGATCACCAACAGCAGTTATTAAACGTGATTGTCTTATTGGGTGAATGGATATTAAATACGTAATTAAAATATAAAACTATGGCATAAAATTAAGTTAGGTTTGATGTATCAAAACAATTCTTCTTAGTTAAGAGCTTGTATGATGGCGTGTCTATAAGTAGTAGTCGATAGATGAAAAATGTCTATTTCGGTGAAATATTGGTTGTATGTAGCGAGAAGCCGGCGGAGAGGAGCTCGCGCGCCGGCGTTCGTGCGGCACGGGGCCGTCGCGAACTGCCGGTAGGCGCGAGTCCCCCGTCGGTTAACGCTCCTGGGTACCACATAGCATATTTTGTTTACAAGTTGTGCGCAATCGATTTGGTTATGACAGAGTCTGTGGAGAAACATAGCTTGCAGGAACAGACGTCTATTCTTTAGAGTGGATAACTTGTATTTATTCAGTAGTTGTGCATATGGTAATCGACCATTTTTATTAATTTTGTAGTTTACAGATTTCAAAAATTTATATTGGATTTTTTCAATAGCATCTGTGTATTTATTGTAATAAGGATCCCAGATGATACTCGCGTATTCGAGCTGAGGTCGAACCAGGCTGTTGTATAGATAAATGTAAGTGGAACTTCTTTTAAAATCGGCTGCAGCTCTGGTAACAAAATTGTACATCTGGTAACCCTTTGCGACAATCTTGTTAATATGTTGGTCTAAATGTAGCTTAGAATCAAGGAGTACTCCGAGGTCCCGCACGAGATCTACTCGTTTGAGCTGTTCATTACATAGAACATAATTATGACGAAATTTATTTTTGTTTTTAGTAAAGGTATTAATGTTCTTCTTATAGGAGAGGGGGCTCCAAATGCCAAGTGCCTAGGGGCCCTGGCCCTCTAAGTCTAAGCAGCATGCATCGTGTTCCCGGATAGACACGCACATTCTTTATATTCGGGAGGGCAGATCAAATTGGGTGGAATATTTATTGAAATGGGAAATGCCCTTGGAACATTCTCGTTGACATTAGCATCTAAATGATAGCTTAGACTTGTAAACGTAGGTATCATCGAATCTCCTCATTAGACAAAGGAAGCGCCCGGTCATTGTGTACACGGAACTGGTCAGTTGCCGTGTTTTCCACCATTACGAACATCTTTAGCCTTCAACTTGACATAATTTTATTGTTTAACCGTTTACGTTGATTACTTGGAAGTTTCAAAGTACATACTTATTAACTAATGCTCATAGTAGATGTGAGTGTGGAAGTCCCCGATTATGTGTTGGTTTTTTCTGTCAGTTGAAGTGATAATTACCTATAGAGCGCTTTACGCGAGACTGATATACCTCATGGAAATATTGTACCCAGGGTGCGAATTCCATATACTGTTATACATACATCTGTTTGATATCTCGGGGAAATCTCCGAAGTGGCGATGTACTAGTGTATCGCCACTTCGCCAACCAGATCGCGTTAAAGCCCCCGTTATACGCTATGCCATACATATCACACATGGCGCAGTGCTTAAGCAACTGCCTACTGAGCCGGCGGTCCTGGATTCGAATCCCGGCAAGGGCAAATATTTGTGTGATAAGCTCAAATATTTGTGCCTTGGTCATGGATGTTATTTGTATTTAAGTATGTATTTATCTATATAAGTATGTTTATCGTCGTCTGGTGTCCATAGCACAAGCCTACTACTAGAGCTTACTGTGGGACTAGATTCATTTGTGTGAGGTTGTCCGATATTTATTTATTATTTATTTATGTCGGGCGCAAACTTAGCTTGACCGGGTAGTAAGAGTAACGTTAGTTAGCTAGTTACTACTAGTAACGTGAAATGTACCGGAGCCGAATTAGCACAAAGTTTTCTTCGCTTAACTGACAAATGTTTCGTAGAATATTAATGAATATTATTTCAGTCTACATTTTGACGTGACAACGTCTAATAAATTGATGAACGCCGGCCGCACATACGAAAAACATGACGTCATTGTAGTAATACTTTAAAATGACGTAATTGTAGCAATACTTTGTAGCGCCGTGGACATGACGTCATTGTAGCAATACACAAGCCTACGTCATCATGCTGTTCACAGATTCTCAAACTTTAAAATGTGGGAAGAGGGAAAAGGGAAGAGGGAAGAGGGAAGAGGGAAGAGGGAAGAGGGAAGAGGGAAGAGGGAAGAGGGAAGAGGGAAGAGGGAAGAGGGAAGAGGGAAGAGGGAAGAGGGAAGAGGGAAGAGGGAAGAGGGAAGAGGGAAGAGGGAAGAGGGAAGAGGGAAGAGGGAAGAGGGAAGAGGGAAGAGGGAAGAGGGAAGAGGGAAGAGGGAAGAGGGAAGAGGGAAGAGGGAAGAGGGAAGAGGGAAGAGGGAAGAGGGAAGAGGGAAGAGGGAAGAGGGAAGAGGGAAGAGGGAAGAGGGAAGAGGGAAGAGGGAAGAGGGAAGAGGGAAGAGGGAAGAGGGAAGAGGGAAGAGGGAAGAGGGAAGAGGGAGGAGGGAGGAGGGAGGAGGGAGGAGGGAAGAGGGAGGAGGGAGGAGGGACGAGGGAAGACACTATAATGACATTAATGACACATGTGATGGGTGCGTTCAGAAAGTAACACTTAAAATGTTGTTAGGGAAATTGTGAATGGATATGATACAAATAAATATTCTACCGAGAAAAAGACGTTGTCACGTAAAATCTTCCTTCGCCCGTAAAACCGACTTTACAGGCAACCATTTTTTTTCCTAGTCTTTTTAGGGTTCCGTAGTCAACTAGGAACCCTTATAGTTTCGCCATGTCCGTCTGTCCGTCTGTCCGTCCGTCCGTCCGCCCGCGGCTTTGCTCCGTGATCATTAGTACTAGGAAACTGAAATTTGGTATGAGTATGTGTATGTATCAAGCCAACAAAACGGTAAAATAAAAACTAAAAAAAATTTTTTTTTTGGGTACCTCTCGAACACCTAAAGTGGGGGTATTTTTTTTTTCGTTTCAACCCTAGTGTGTGGGGTGTCGTTGAATAGGTCTGTTAAAAATAATAGGGGTCTCGAAACATTACTTTTTAATAAAGTCAGTAGTTTTGTAAATATTCGCTCCGAAAATAAAAAAAATAGTGTCCCCCCCCTCTAACTTTTCAACCACGGGTCAAAAAAATATGGATAAATTCATAAACATGAGGCCTCATAAGTACGTTGAATGAAAATTATATTGAACAAAAACGGTCTATCCGTTTTTGAGTTATCGCAAAATTTCATAATTTTCTTTAAAAGGACGTAAGTTGACTTCCAGAAGGTAATAGGCAATTACAGTTACTTTGGCGTTTACGACCTTTTTATAGAACTTGAAATCTTTCTCGTAACTTAAACCTCGGGCTTAAAACCGCTGTTTTAAGCCCGTCTCTTGTGAAGGATGAGCAACTACGGAACCCTACACTGAGCGTGGAGGCGCCCGACATGCTCTTGGCCGGTTTTTTTCCTAAAAAAACACCCCGAAAATATAAGGGTGTTAAAGAAAGATGTTTTGAATGAAATTAAATATTAACTGAATCTTCTGTTTCTATCACGTGCGAAAACAATTGATCTCTTCAGAAATTTGATTTGCTGTATTGTTTCGCTCTTATTTTCAGGTTCTTTTCCTAACTATCTAGCAGTGGCGTGGCTCCATAGAACCCCGCTTGCCCACTCCATGAGGATTAAGTACCACTCCCTGTTGCTATTGAAGAAAGGGTAAGCCAAAATATACCCCGGCTTGCCCCGTATTTTCGTTGGACGCTACGTCACTGCTATCTAGTATAGATGAAAACATGAAATAAAACAACGATTTATTATTTACATTTATTGGGTGAATAATAAATAAACGCTATAATAATAATATTAACGATAATTAAAGCTCAAATGGCTGGATGAATATATATAATGTACTTAAGATTATTGACTATTTTACATTATGTGAGAATCAGACCCAATTCACCATGTTCTGTTAATATTTAACTGCTGACTATACTCTTGTCAAATGGTCGGCATTGGAATGCGTATCCCAGTCTTCGGATATATGCTTTTTCCAACTTCTTCTTAATGCGTAATAATTATAAAAACGGTTTAAACTAACGTAAAAAATATCAGGAATGGCGCGACATATTTCGAACTCATATAGCTCTTCATCAGGGACAGCTATCCCTGCTGCTACGCGACACGTCGGGCCGTTCCTGACAATTTTACGTGACTTTAAACAGTTTTTATTATTAAGTATTAAAGATGTCTCATGATAGTATTAAAAATATTATTCTTCTACATGTACTTTATTATTCAGCCATCCTCATCCAATTTGACCCAGCCATTCGCGGTATATGATGTGCCTATAGACGAACAACCGATCGGCATTTTAGAGTACAAATAATAGAATACAACAGACATTTTAGTTGGTCCTCTGTGCTGATGACAATTCATCATGGGAAGTGGAGATGGGCAGGGCATGTGCCCAGCAGCCACAAATGCCACGAAGTGACAGCTGTACTCAGTCGTTAATAACTAACATAAAACATAACACTGGTGGGTGACAAATAAAAAAGAAAATGAATGAAAAATGAAATTGACCCTTAGTAATCTAGAATATTCTCAACCCAGAACTTGATTGACCTTTTGAACGCCTAGCGATGAAGCAACTCACCGTGCCGCTGACGCCACACCAAAAATAAAGAAGCGATCCAAAATAAACAAGGATTGAAAAATGCTTGTAACGGTTCGAATTATTAAATTTTAAGCGTCAGCGTCAATTTTCCGAGGTCGTGATTACTGTGGCGTGCAAAAGGTTGGCTCAATGAATTTAACCTGTTTTGCTTAATTTACATAGAGATTTAGCATCTTTCGGGCCAGCATGGCAGTGTCGACTGACAAGGCACCGTTGGTTTCTCGTCAGTTGCTATTGCGACTTGGGCTCCCCTTTTTGCTTACCATCAGGCGAAGTCGACTATGTTGCGCCAATATAAAAAAAAAACTTTTAGTCGTTTGGTATCTTTCTTGTCATTATTTGCTATAAAACTACCATACAACGGCAAAAATTAAATTTTCGTAACATTTTAGTAAAACAACACTAACGAATTGAATGCCGTGTTATAAAACCCAATATAAACCTTGTTTTTCTAGGTCGACGTGATGCAACTTTATGATAGTTACACGAAGATAACACTTTCAAGAATAATAAACAAGGATTTATATAGATTAGAAAGGTAAAACAGCATTTACTTAGATAAAGAAACATTGAACTGCTCGAATGTTTTTTTCTAATGCCACTATTTTGAACACGTTGGAATGACAAAGGCAAACCCTCAGGCAGAAGACACAATTGGTTGACTACATTAATATTCCCAAGGATCTTTAAAATTACAAAACCATAAAAACAAAATCATATCAAATATCATAAGTAAGTTGCAAGAACAAGAACATTAACTATTTAGTTACATTAAATCTATATGCCTTTGTTTTTAACATTTTCATCAAATTCGAGGATATTTTTATAATCAACAACGAAATGTGTAAGTATATATAATCAATTGTATTCAGATATTAGCTATTGACATACAGGGTGTATCATGAGCAGGAGTTATAGGGGAAATGGGGTGGATTACACTGAGCAACTTTCACTATGGAGCTACCAAAAAATTGCAAAACAAGACAAAAGACAGCCGTTCCACACATTTCGGATAGTTAGCGATCAATTAACTATAAAAAGTGACTGATTCCATAGTGAAAGTTGCTCAGTGTCGCCACCCCTATAACTCCTGCTCATGACTCCTGAATCATCCTGTATTTTGGCTCACGCTAGGCTCGTCATACGATTCGGAGTCAGGAATCGTCAGACACACCAATTGCGAACTAAGGACCATATTTTCAACCGTGAGCTAATGCTGCTGTGGTCTTCATCATCATCTTGAGCATTTTTCGGTCCAGTATTGAACATATGTGCCTCTTCTAGCATCTTCCATCCTTTTCTGGATGATGTTTCTCTCCTCCAATTCCTTCCGGCTATTGCCATCATGTCAAGACCATCGAGCTTTACGGCGGCCTGGTCTACGGCAGCCAGGCTGAGGCCGCCACTCCGTTAGTCTTCGGCTCCATCGCTCATCTGAGCTCAGTTCCATGGTCAACATTTTCTTGATCATGGACCACTTTGAATTCTTTGTTGTTCGTAGGGACCAAATGACAATTGTTCGCGGATCATAGCTTGACTCCTGTGGAGCACCGGTTGGGAACAGGGAACTGCGGACACTGAATTTCGTTGAAACAGGGGCAATTGTTGTGGTTTTAAAATTGCTTTTCTCCCCTCTGCTTCGCTCTCGCATTCTTCTCATGAAACCCTACGCTTTGCATCGTGAGTCAACTAAGTATTAACCGTATCTTCCCGTTCAGCAGAGTGCAAGATAGATGATGGACTGACATAAGAAAGTGCACAACGCATGCTCAATTACTTATATAAAATTTTCACTTTTTCGCGTTTAAAACACTGGGTAATATAGCAGACGCATATTGTAAACTTAACTTAAACTAAACACTGGTATATACGTCGAAATACCGCGTTAAAAGTCAGTTCAGTTCTCATTTCGGTAGCACTAGATAATTCTAAACTTGCCCAATCCAAAGCGTGTATCAAGTACCTGCAAACAAAATAAGATAATTATTGAATAAATTACTCTACAGATTTCAATTTGTCCTAGACATAAATCCTCATTAAGGTACGATATGCATGCGAACTCAGTGTAAACTGTAAAGTGCCGATACTGCCATCTTATGAGAAATTAAACCAATCTGTTAAGCCGCAGTGTGGTCAAATTAGCAACTTCAGCATTTATATTTACCATAGAACATGAAATCCTTAGATTTTTGACTAGCTTTCAAATAATACGTCTATTGTTGTGACATCCTATATGTTTGACATCGTAATAGGCATCAAAATATGTTTGATAATTTGTGTGTTATTTTACAAATAAACTTATAACTATATAAGTACCTACCTACTTCAATTAAATACACAAATCGAGGGAGCTTATTAGTTTAGTTGGAACTTATTTATTTTCATAAAAAATACTAAACGTCGAGTAAGAGTAAAGTCCTTCGTCTCTTATAATAAAGATTATTAGATAATTTTATGTGCACAAAAGGACACATAAAATTATCTTCATGTGTCCTTTTGAGATAAGATGGCAGCGCTATAATTGAACGTGATTCGATATCTCGGGTGTTTAACCCGGAGCGCGTCGCAGAATACAAGCCTGATTAAAATTATTCAAACAATTCTGACGGATTGATGAAAAGTTTGGAATTAGACCTTCGTGTCACCTCAGCCACCTTTTGATTCAAATATTGCTCAACTAGACTTGCTCTCTAAAAATAATTACAACAATACTACTAATCGTTTTAATATAATCTTTTTATCGATTCGGTTTTAATGTGGAAATACCACATTTTTATTTTTATAAATATTGATCGTAGGAGTATGGCTAATGCGCATAAGCATTTTAAATACATATGACGCAGAGGGCGCTCCAGTAGCGTAGAATTATGGAATCAAAGATTGACTGTGATTGACGTACCGTTGTGATATTTTAATTAGGAGAGCACTACGCCGGAAACGTAGGGTCGCAGGTTCGAGTCCCGCTTACATTTCAGTGGATCACATTACATTTTTCTTTCATAATTTACCTTTGTGTCAATATTTATAACATTACTAATGTGCCGAATGCGCGTCGGAAAGTTTCCAAAAAGACGAAACTTTTCACTCGGAATCATCTTGGTAACTTCTCAACCTATGGGCATTTCCAAATTGAAATCTTCTCTTAAATTCGGAAATTTCTGAATATCAAGGAAAATTTGCGCAACTTGCGCGTCTGTAAGCAAGACCCATTATGTATCTAACAGATCTAACTATCTAATAATTATAATGCTTCAGTGACTAGGGTTTTAACTCGAGTGATATAAACGGACTTCTTAGATCAATATTATTAATTATTGGATCTATGTAGGTAGCTAGGTAGCTACAAGCTACAGCTAGCAAGACTTGCTAGTAACTACTGAGTACGTAGGTACGTACTCAGAAGCTACTAGCAAGTCTTGGCTATACTTAGGTATATAATGTAGTGATGTTATAAGGTTTCTTACATAATGAAAATGAGCGAATACTAAGAAAGGTTCCTGATATTGAATGAGTTGATTCATTAGCAGGTGCGCGGACGTGTATTCCTTAGAAAATGCGCGTTTCCTGCGCTCTGACGCAGAAAACGTTAATTATTGTCTATGTTGAGGTATTCCGCGGCAATAAGTCAACAATGACGCTTTACAAGTGAGATAAAACTTTAACAATAACTTACACGACTCTGTCGCATGATTCTGCCTGATTGACGCACGAGAGTTTAGAAATAGATTTTGTTTTATACTTAGATAGTAATTGTTTATTTTCGGATACCAAATGATCCATGATTGAGATTGATTGACATATTTATTGATAAAATTACAGAATATTCATGTTATTTCATTATTTATTTAACATAAATAGTACGCATAAAATTAATTCACAAGATTTAATTTTATACATTAATATGATTAATACACATACATACGTAGAGGCAAACTCAACTTAAAACAGGTGGTTTTGAGTAGACAGAAGCTCAAAATTGTGTCAGAGTGTCATGGGGTCCTTTCATGGTAGTACTTAGAATGGACTTTTAAAGATTCAGTTGAGTATTGGTGGTTAGATTACTTAAAGTGACGTGTTTGCATAATGGTTTGAATGTAAGATTGAAGGAGAAACTTTTATACTCATTTCAATATAATACTTAGGTACTGTGATTTATGACAGACATGACAATTTATGGTCAAAATTCTTTTTTTGCAAAGGTCGCTAGTTTACCTGTTATTGGAATTGGAACTCTCAACACACAGGTACTCGTATATGTGGAGTATATGTGTAACATTGAGTCGATGGCCATTGGGGCAGAAATGTTTTTGACTGGCGACCGCGTACTGGAAGACACAGCATGGGTTGGCATGGGTAGACCGACGACCTGATTAGGGCTTGGATGAGGGCGGCGTACGACTGCTCGTTGTGGAATGTGGAGCACTGGTGAGGCCTTTGTCAAGCAGTGGTAGTCTTTCGGCTGATATGATGATGATTATGATGATAACATTGAGGACGGCAGTCGATCAAGAGGGTACACCTACCTTTGTACTAATTATTGTGTATCTTTTATAAATAATGACACAAAGGTAAATTAAGAAAGAACAATTGAATGCGATCTACTACAATCGAAGCGGGGTTTGAACCCGCGACCTCTGCGTTACCGGCGCATTGCTCTCCCAACTGAGCTATCCGACCGCTACGTCAGTCACACCAAATCTTTCATCCCTTAATCCTTTACGCTACTGGAGCGCCCTCTGTGTCATATGTTTTTTTGAAATGCTTATTGCCATTATTCAATTTTTCTTTCTTAATTTACCTTTGTGTCATTATTTATAAAAATAAAAATGTGGTATTACCACATAAAAAAAAATATAGAATCGATAAAAAGATTCTATACAAATATTTTGTATCTTGTAAATTATTTCGTTATACATTTCGGGACTACTACTGGACATGGCTTCCATACAAAGTATTTATGTTTTCACTGATCGGCGAATTGTTTCTTATTGCACAAGATCATCAATATTATTGTACTTAAGCACATTTTATTTAAAATATGTGGCCAGTCAATTATCTACGAGTTTATTAAAATGGATAAAGATTACAAAATGTTCAAGGTTGATATTTAAATATTATATTAATTAGTTTCGCTAAATGCTCGGAAATCTTTAACTAATTTGAATTATATAGCTTTGTCACCGTGATTATTAAGTCAGCTAAGAGTTGTTTAATAACCACATAGCGGTCGGAGGTCAAGTAGTGCTCCTTCCGTTTTTGGTTCTTGTATTTTTAGTAGTGTTTTTTTTTTATAAATAAATATCAAGGGACAATCACACTCAAGGAAGACTGCAATGCGATACTGAAGCAAATACTACCTACTTTAATAAATCCTGTTGAAAATCCAAATCAACCTCAGATGAAATATCTCTGCCTTACCCTGCTTTATCGATACATTTAGTAGAGAACAGGAAGTACTTGGTAAGTATGTATATTTTTTCAAGCTTCGTTACTTGAGGAAGTATTTATTACTTCGGCGTCGAGACACTTGGTCTGTGGCGCCAGGGTGCGCGTGGGCTCCACAGGGAGCTTAGTAAGCGCCTGAGATGAGGGAGGCAACAGGTGACCCACGCGTGGGCGGCTTTCTTAACACCCCCTGCCTGCTATACGGCCACATCTCAAAAAAAAAAATTTTTCGGATTATTGCAGATTCGTAGTCAGAATAGGTTAATTTGCGACCTTATTTCGAGAGCCATAAGAAAAAGTGTCCTTTAGAGCCTTTTTTCCACAAGTGGCCTTATGGATCTGACCAAAAATTGTCAGTTGACTCCCTGCAAGACAGCCACTTTTCAGTTGTGGCTGTATAGCATAAATTTGTAATACTTTTTTTTGAGTTGCGTCTCATAGAAATAACGTATATATTCTAGTATTATTACGATGAATCCCTTTAAATATAAGCGAAATAAACGTCATTGTGCGCTGTTGAGCCAAACTGGCGCGCAATACTCTGTTGTGGAGTAAACTAGGCTAAGACTGGTAGTGCGTAGCACATCAGTTGTTGCTCCCCAAGTAGTTCCCCTTAGTCTGTGGAGTATGTAATTCGGCGTCTGTAGTTTCTTCGCATATAGGTAAGACTGCGGTCTAGAGTGACACAAGTACTTTTGTGTATTTAATTTAAGCGCAGTCTCTCTGAAGCGTATATTTGGCTCATAATTTGCTTCTTTGTTCCAAGGATGGAATGTCGCAACTTCTGTTTTACTAGCATTGGGGCAGCCTAATCAGAAATGTCATTCCAGATTGCGAGTAAGAGCTTCCTTCGAGGATTTAAATTTGCCATGCTGGTTTGTGATGGCGATGTCATCACCATACATAAATTTCCGACTCTCTGTTTTCGGAATCGGTCCTGACCCACTCCTGTTCAACCTATACACACACGATATGGGTTAAACAGGAGCAGGGCCAGGACCGATCCTTGAGGTAGTCCATTGTTCAGCTTTCTGACTTTGCTCGGAGTGCTTCCGAGGTAGACGATAAATTCCCTATTGCTGAGCATAGAGTTGATTAGTCCCACCATCTGCACCACGGTCAGGAGCTTATAGATAAGCTTCCGAATGCAGCTGAGAGGTCGAAAATACTGCCACGTTTTTCTCTCTCCTTTGAAAATCAGCCTCTATGTGTGTTGTGCGCGACATTTACCTGATCCACGTAGTTCGGACCACTACGGAATCCAGCCTGCTGCACAGGAATTATTTTGTCGACAAAAGGTTCGATTTGATTGTAGATTAGCCTCTCCAAAAATTTGTAGATGGAACTAAGTAGTATAGAGGTCGGTAACCCTTTGGTTCGTTGCCTGGCTTACCCGGATTGAGTGTGGCTATTATATTTGAGCAGTTGAACTTAGGTGGAATTATAATATAATTCCACCTAAGTTATTATCCGAGACTATGTCTAAATAGAACTGTGAGAGCCACGTCCCACATCTTGGGCCAAGGTGTTCTAAAAATTCATTGTAAATACCGACTCACATAAATTGGGACTTTGATTCGAACCAGTCTTCATCCAGTATTGCTAAACCTAAAAGTAGAAAACGAAAAGCTTATCCTGCACTATGAAAAGGTAATATTGTAAAGAAGTTGAAGAATTCTGGAACTATGGGGCCTCCTTGTACATGGTACATGTTATATATGGTATTATACCATATAATGGTACATGTTAACACGATAATTAAAGATACAAGTGCCTTAAAGGGAAGGTACCAGATAATCATTAAATAATTATATGCAAAATGATGATGATATCTACATCTAGAAAGTTGATGAAATAAGTGATGTTGTTACTATAACAAAAGTTGATTAATAAAGGTATTTTAATTATTTTAGTGTTTGTATAATAATTTTCATGTTACCATTTTCCAATAATTCTTGTTCGGTTTTGGACGCATCTCAAAATTTCAACAAAATGTTTCTGCAATACGGCCACAACTCTAAGTACCTATCTTAAAGGCCTCGTATCGTAAAAAATATACACGTTTTATATTAAAAGACATATTCATGAGAAGCGTTATATCATGTAGAGTAAAAAAAGATAAATTTAAAATAAATTGACCCAAAACTCAAGGAGTAAGCCCCGTTTTACTACCACGCACTACGCTGCCAAAATTTTAACAAGCGATTTCTCGAAAAAATGGTTTTTTGAGATGTGGCCGTATAGCAGGCAGGGGGCGGTCATTCACTGCCAAGGGACGTGGCCTGGGAACAAACTTGTATGACGGTGAACGCCTATGCGTCGCTGGCAGTGAATGCGTTAAGGTTTGATTTACCTGTACTCATTTTTTAGGGTTCCGTACCCAAAGGGTAAAAACCCTATTACTTAGACTTCGCTGTCCGTCCGTCCGGCCGTCCGTCCGTCTGTCACCAGGCTGTATCTCAACAACGGTGATAGCTAGACAGTTGAAATTTTCACAGATGATGTATTTATATTGCCGCTATAACAACAAATACTAAAAATAAAATAAAATAAATATTTAAGGGGGGCTCCCATACAACAAAATTGTTATAGATTATATATATGTATAGGTACGGAACCCTTAATGCGCGAGTCGGGCTCGCACTTGCCCAATTTTTAATGCAAGACGTCGTTGTCAAGGAAATACGTTTACAAATAAATATTAAAGCAAATAAAAAAATATAGACAGTATAAGTACATCCACCGCAAAGAGACAGGCACTCGCGCGCATGTTTTCACTCGATTGACGTCTGCGCAGAGTTCAAAGATTAAACAATACTTAGCTGGAATTCCCCAGTGGCGAAGCCTCATTGACTTAGTCCTTACATACCTACTGATTATACTATTATTTAGTGATACGAGTATATTCATTTATTTATTTGTCTCTTTAGGTGCTTAAAAATGAGTATAAAAGTAAGTAGAATACAAAAATTAAATAACAATATCTAACATAGGGTGCAAAGTTAGGGCTGCAGAGAGAGAAACTTCTGGAATATGCGCGCAGTGTGTGTACTTCCTTTTTGTACCTAGCGAGAGATGAATTGGAAATCAATGTATTGAATTACAAACAGCCATTTTGAAGCAACCTCGTGAAGTTATATAGCTCACAAACTCAACTTCGGTTTCGGATACTGGCATTAAATTCTCACAAATTCCGGGGACTTTTGCCACCGTCCTCTAGTTTATTGCTGACTCAGAAATTCTAAGGAATGACATATCTACTTCATACATATATATCTGTCTTTCCTTTCCGGAATCGGGATGCACTATCGCACAGGAAACATGTTTCTTTCGGGATAACAAGTAGCCTATATGTTAAGTTAGGGAATAAATGACTTCTGTTCCAAATTTGATACATATTCACCCGTTTCAACGTGAAAAAGTAACTCACAAACATACAAACACAATCACACACACATACACACCCACAAACACACACGCACACAAACTTTCGCAGTTATAAATACTACTTAGTGGATTGCTCTATTTTCACCTAGGTACTTAATTTGGTCAACTTATGTCGCCATATCCTAACAATTGAAACTATAATAAAGTCTGGCATTTAAGTAGGCTTTAGTCTACAAAGGGAAATCACTTAGCTAACTAGAGTAGGTACCCTGGGAACTAAGTAGAACCGGTTCCTTTGACTGAGTCCCAGTCTCATTTCGCAGCTTCCAATATTTACCGACCGGTAGCGTGCGCTTGAGAAAATAAGAAAATTGTGCTTTTAGTCTAAGATCCCGATATAGAATGACCTTCACCGAGATGTTTATTTGATGAAATGTATTTTATATTTAATTTAATATGACAATTAATATATTGCATATGGGTTGCCTAACGAATTTTAGTCCAGGGTATGTTTAATTAATAATTTAAACAATTTTTTTTTTTTACATTTGATTATTAGATAAATTCTATACCAATCGAAAGTATGAAGCCCATAGAATATGCAAACGTTAGGTTGCCTATTCTTTTCCCGTCACAACTATCGGGTAGCCAGGTTTAAACAGGTAAATCTATACTAGCATTTTGCAACGGTCTGATTATTGAATTAAAATTAAATAACATTAAAGATTATTTTATTATGAACACGGTGGTATAGGGTTGCCTGCGAAAAATCAGTCCAGAATTCCGGTTGTCGAATTTTGAAAAGTAAAATATTGCTGCGAGTGAATATGTGCGACTGAGAGGTCCCAACCAAAACCATCCCATACGATAGAAGAGGACACAGCATAAAAGCTGTTTGAAGTCCGCCCATTTAAAAAAAGAGAGTGCGCATGCTATTTGTGCTTGAAAATGAAAAGGATAGCGATAGACTCGTATATGCTTAGAACCTGGAAGTGGTTCCTGCGAGTGGATTAACTTTATATCGGGGGGAAAATTGATTTATCCATGTGAAGAGCTCATAAAATTCGCTCAAACAATGGAAAATATCATTGGCAGACACTTTGCAAAGATAAATTTATCTTTAAAAGCCTAGCTGATATTGTGGACAAGCACGTCAAGAACAATACCTTCAAATAGATTACGCTGTAATACTTTGCTTAGTCAGAACGAGGACATACATAAGACTAAAAGAATCAAATAAAAAAATCGTTAGTAAGTATTCAACTCCAGAAGAAATTAAAACGAAAATTGCTTAAAGTGTCAAACACCGTTTATTGATTGTGGATTCGTTTTTCAAACTTTCTCTTGTATAGATAAATAACATTTTGATTTAATACATTAGATTTGTTTTATTGTACTACCTATGTTTCTACTTGAATCACTTAAAATTAATGCCGTTTAAATACTTTTCACCGTTGGTTAAAATTCTCCCACATTTTAAAGTATGAGAATCTCTGAACACCATGATGACGTAGGCTGGTGTCAGTCATGGTTCGCGAGTCTCGGAAGAGAGTACCAGGCGGAGTATATTATTATACCATGAATTTTATTGTATCTATAGCGACAATCTACTCCAAAATGATGTACAGCATATACGAGTCTATCGCTATCCTTTTCATTTTCAAGCACAAATAGCATGCGCACTCTCTTTTTTTAAATGGGCGGACTTCAAACAGTTTCTATGCTGTGTCCTCTTCTATCGTATGGGATGGTTTTGGTTGGGACCTCTCAGTCGCACACATTCACTCGCAGCAATATTTTACTTTTCAAAATTCGACAACCGGAATTCTGGACTGATTTTTCGCAGGCAACCCTATACCACCGTGTTCATAATAAAATAATCTTTAATGTTATTTAATTTCAATTAAATAATCAGACCGTTGCAAAATGCTAGTATAGATTTACCTGTTTAAACCTGGCTACCCGATAGTTGTGACGGGAAAAGAATAGGCAACCTAACGTTTGCATATTCTATGGGCTTCATACTTTCGATTGGTATAGAATTTATCTAATAATCAAATGTTTAAAAAAAAAAAATTAAAATTATTAATTAAACATACCCTGGACTAAAATTTGTAAGGCAACCCATATGCAATATATTTATTGACATATTAAATTAAATATAAAATACATTTCATCAAATAAACATCTCGGTGAAGGTCGTTCTATATCGGGATCCTCTACTATTTATTTTTAAGGATGTTTAAGTTTCACTTGGATACTTTATTGGACAGGTGTGGTTAGGTAAGGTTTTATAAATAAAACTATATATATATACCGATGTTATACACTATTTAACCCTGGACGAAAAAAGAAGGATGTTATATAAGTTTAACATGTGTATCTGCGTGTCTGTATTTATGAATGAATGAAAACATTTATTTCAGGCAACTGTGGCCCATAGATACATACCTTAAAAGTAACATACATATCAAATACAAAATAATAAAAATATAAGTAACTAAACTAGGTCACATTTTTCAACAGCGACGTGTTACGCGTGTTCGAAGTGTCAGGTAGCCGGTAGGTATTTATGTATCGTAAATAGGTCCCACGGAAAGATTTAAGTTCGATTTTTTTATCAAAAGACTTGTCCATCGAGATGGTTCTTAACTTCGTTTTATGGAAATACGACCAGGTAGTTTCCAAGATATTCAGTTTTCATTGGAACAAGATCTCAGCCAATATTGAAGCTGAGACATCAACATTTTGTAGTTTTGTTCAGTTTTAATAGCATTTTTATTATTTATCACTCATTGAATGAGGGTCTCGTGATGACCATACTTATGTCCGGGTGTTTTAAATGTTTAATAATAGGTTATATAATATGTACTTGTTAACCATGACATTTGGCGGAATCATCGGTACCGATGGAGCCATAGCTACCGATATTGAATTGAAAGCTCCTGTATAAGAAAAATCGTCATAAACTTTTTTACTCGACCTTAGTGTCGTAAAAGAGCTAATATAAATATTGAAAGAAACCCGAATCAGATAAAGTCTTTCTTCAAATGTTCGCGAAATGCATTTTCATGCTGTCAGCACAGACAAATGGAGAAACATCAGCGGGCCCATGATGGTATATAGATTTTATCGCGCGATAAATAAGGGACAAAGCATCCGTCACGTTTTGACAAAATGCGAGTGTGAGTGATGCTTTGTCACTTATTTTTATTTATCACGTGATAAACGCAACCATTTTAGGTCCGTGTCGCTCTCGGAAAGTGGCCGACTGGCCGTTCAGAAAACTGGTCATTTAAGGGTAGTGGCTATTCGGAGAAATAGCTAGCTGACCGGGTCCGTTTATGTATGAATTTTATATTCGTTACTAATGTTATGTAACTAAAACCAAACCATGCCACATAAATGTATAATGATGTAATGACCTCTCTGTGAAAAATTGTCCAGCCGAGAAGAAGACATTCAGATAAAAATGTCTTCCTTAACTTCCACGGACAAACGTCGAGAGATGTAAATTAGGATTACGACCCTCGTGAACCACGTCCGTAGACGGCGACTTTTATTTTCGCAATACTGCCATCCGTCAACAGTCGAACAGTTCTCAAAGTAAACCATTGATACAAAGATCAAATCTCAAAGAAAAATTTAAATGTAACCTTCTTTCAAATAAACAATGCAAAGATTGACACACAAAGCATAAGGAAAAATTCGAAACGTTGCTGGGGCGTTAGGGTGGCGGAGGTTAACGCGCTGGACCGGTAATCCAGAGGTACCGGGTTCGATTCCCGATGTTTTCCAGGTTACGCATTTCAATTGTTTTTTGTGTTTTGTTCTTTGTATTAAATAGTATCAATGGTTCTTCTTTCTAATTCAATTATTGGAAATAAAGCATGTGAATGCCTTATTTATTGAATTATCGATGCTCAAAAATATTTCGCCTCCTCGCCCCCTACTGTATTTCATGGTGACTGTTCTCTGTCCGTGATCGTGTTAAAAGTTAACAAAAACTGAACGCATGCGTGTATACTATAATTGTGTAGTTATATACTAGACGGTGCCCGCAACTTCGTACGCGTATTATTTTTCCATACCATAGTCGGGCAAAAAGTACCCTGTAACTATCTTTGGATGCCCAGCTATCCCTTTACCAAAATGAATTAAAATTTATCCTGCCGTTTCGGCGTGATGCCAGGACAAAGGAAATTACGGAAACAGAAAACGCCTTCTTGAAATCATGACCCATCTAAAGAATATGGATTTTCAATACAAATCTAGAATTTTATACTAGTATAGGTATTTACGTTTTACAGTAGGTAATATTTAAACATTGATTTATTAAACCTTGGCAGACTCAAACGTTAAAGGATCCGTTCCGACTTCCGAATAACTCGTTCTAATTGAGCACGCAATGAGCCGTCGTTTGTTCAGCGGCGGCGCAGACTTGCATGAAATAGACGAAGCAAGTCATAAATCCTAATAATATTATGGAAGGCACCGGTAGGCATAGCTTGCCTTCTATCTTATCTCACAAATATTATACTTACTAGTTATGTGATTTTTTTTAATGGCTGATGTATGTTTTTTTACGTTTTTAATCTTTGAGATATAAAAGGTCAGGCCATTTTGAAAAAATCTAAAAACGTATCCGACAAAAAATAACTAAGTTTATATGTATCTACTTATCGAACCTACTTAGAACGTTAAATGAGAATCGACGCATGTCCACGCAATGTCGCTTAATTGACGCATGTCGCTTAATGAATAAAGAGAAAGACATGAAAAAGACATACAGTTTCATTGAAAATCCAAAAGTTAAAGAAATTAATATCTAAGAGAGATATTGGGATGGTTCCAGATGTGTGGATTTTTAATTGTGAAAATTAAAAATCAAAAGCTTTGCTTTCAAATACGATTCCGGACAGCAAAGTAGTGAAGCATAAGAGCATAACACGCCAACAATGAGCGTTACATAGGCTATCTAAGATTATTTTTCAGGCGGGGCCTGGGTGAGGGCCTGGCCATTCAGGTGGCAAACGGGCTGTATCTGTAGCTTATACAACAATTATAACTCTAATTCAAGCTGTATAAAGGCTGTATAAATAAATACATATAAAAATAAATATCGGCCAACCTCAAACAAATCGAGCTAGTCCCAAATTAAGCTCAAGAAGGCTTGTGTTATGGATACACAAATATTTGCCCTGGCCGGGATTCGAACGCGGGATCGCCGGCTCAGTAGGCAGGTGTCTACAAACTGCGCCAAACACGTCTTCAAACTGAGTGCTTATGCTACTTGGGCATGGCCTATGAGAGGTATGAATTCCTATCGGTAACCGAACATCCTGGGGTGGGCACTAGACCATGTTGGGGTAGGCACGGCGCACTCGGCCACTCCCCTAAATACCTACGCCTATGTATACAACGTACAACCCATATTCTCTAGGTGGTAGAGTCCGTTTGTATATCAATTCAGCACCTGGCGTGCATAGCAACTTCTGTTGACTGTATGGTTGGAGCAGTGCTGCAGCTGCCTGCTGAGCCGGCGGTCCTGGGTTAGAATCCCGGCATTTTTTGTGTGATGAACTCGAACATTTGTTCCTAGGTCATGCATGTCTAGGTATGTACATCGTCATCTAATACCCATAGTACACGCATTGCTTAGTTTGCGCTAGATCGATATGTGTAAGATTGCCTTTAATATTTATTTATTTACATATTTTTTAAATTGCTCTAGATAGTATTTTCTCACAGTTATATTCGAAAAAAAGAGGCACATGTGGTTTTTCCCTTATTACGTTGTCTATTCGCACAAGTTATGGTTTATATTCGCACAAGCACGAGTCTGAAATATAGGCAAAGGTAATTGGCAAATTTGTGTGTCTCATTCAATTCCCAAATGTATGCCACAAGTAAGACGCACCTTAATTCGATATGTTTGACGTCAATATGGTTCACCTAATTTCAACAAATTGCCAGTGTACGTGTCTAAAGTACAATATCACACATTTTGGGGTGTATCAGCTTGAAAATTAATTTAGTTTGTGCCAGTGCCAGGCAAATGAAATAAGCCAGTATTTACTGCTTAACACAACTTGTATAAATAATTATCGCTTGTCTTCTATGTAAAAATTATGTATAATAATTATGATATACTTAGTTGAAGGAATAAATCATCATCCCTCCATCGTCCTCCATCTAAATCATCGTCCATTGCTAGACAAGGGTCTCCCCAAAGTTCTCCACAACGGTCGGTTCTGCGCCGCCCTCACCTACTTCGCGCGATCATAACCAGGTCGTCGGTCCATAACTTGGGACACCTATGCGAAGAAATCTATCAGCCACAGACGCCCACTGCAGAACATAGGCCCCCCCATAGCGCGCTACAAGGTGCGACCCTGTGCAGACTGCATCAATCGACTCTGCGACTCTATAACGAGGTCATCCATGCACCTTGTCGGAGTCGTCCCACGCTGCGCTTTCCTTTACGTCGCCACTCCAGGATAAATAAATAAATATAATTGCCAGACTTTATTATATCTGTCTTGTATTTACGCGGATCACATGTAAACTAATTTACTAATGTACAGCTATTTCTAATTTGTATGCCATGTGGCGAAGCATAAGTGATACTATTATTTATTAATGTAACACCTTTGTACCTATGTCTTACAAATAAATAAATGATTGATTGACTGATTTCGATGAAATTGTAATAAACAGATAAATTGTAATTACGTTTTAAGAAAAGTTATTATCTTTACCCTCTTTTTTGTTTCTCCGCAGTCGGACAAAAAGTATCCTATAACCACCTGGGGATGCGTAGCTACCCGTTTACCAAAAACTTTTGAAATCGGTCCAGCCGTTTACGTGATTAAAGGACAAGGATTACATTTGAAGTATCCCTATTTTTTGGGATTTGGCGGTAGTAGTCATCATTAAATAGTTAGTGGCGACCAATATTTATATCGGAACAGATTATTTATATATTTACAATACCAGTAAGGATGTGTTACGATATATTTGGCTACTATGACTGCTTCTAGTTATATGATGCTGACTGTAAACGACATACCTATATACCTATATTTCGGCTGCTCTAACAATACTAATGTCTGATCCTTTAATTTGCTTAAAGGTTTACTAGAAGAGATCCTATAGAGGCATTCGTTCGCGTTGGTAAATATGGCTTTATCCGTTCAAAAATTCTGATTGTTTTAGGCATTTTTCTCTATGATCAGACATGTTTCTTTATTGATTCATGTTTCTTTGATGAATTATTGTTCTGTATTGATTTTGTAAACTTTTTTTTTTGGTGTGCAATAAAGCATTTTGTATTGTATTGTATTGTTTCTTAACATTTTATCAATGTTACTAGTTAGAACAGGGCTATTGCGCTTTATTGGTATATATTTGAAACCAACAGTTTGAATATTTCATTGATAATTTTTATTTCAAAAACTACTCGTTATTGACAAAATTCACGCAGAAAACTGTTTTTTTTTTCAACTTATTTTTGACTGCACGGAGTGAAAGCATGAAATAACTATGTTTGTATCTGGAACTTAGGGAAAAGTATTATTCACTTAAAGTTGAAGAAAAGGCCTCTACATTTATTGATACTTTAAGGCCAACTTGCCGAATAATTATTGAAGTTCACATTTCGTGCACAATGATCATGTTCTCATTAACATGCAATAAAGCATTTACATACATTAATTGCGTACGGTTGCAGCCAAGAGCGATCTTCCGGCCGGTAACACCGGAAGGTCCTTTCGCAAACCGGCGCGCGCGCATCGACGCTTCTAGACCAGCCCTTGTGCAACACCCATTCATACGCGACCGAGTCTACACTTCGCTGTCAGTTTATTAAACGGGTTAATATCCTCACTTACAATCCCGATATTGATTGTAGTTATCACTTCGTTCATTTTATTCATTTGACAATCACATTGTTTTATTAACCCCTCGTATGCCATATCAAAAATTTTATAATCAAATTTAAACTAAATTAATTAATTAATTATAATATGCAGCCATCGATAGTGGCTACATGTTTGAGCCGTTTGGGATGGAAACGTTCGGGCCATGGGGACAAAGTGCACATAAAATTTACCACGAACTAGCTAAGAGACTAGTCGATGCTACGGGTGACCAGAGGGCTGGTTCATACCTATGCCAAAGAATAGCCCTGGCTATTCAGCGTGGTAATGCGGCCAGCCTCTTGGGCACCCTCCCGGTCGGCACCGATCTGGAGCCCGTTTTTTATTTATAGTTAGGCTTAGTTAGGTTTATATATTTAAATTATGTTCTTAGTTTTAATTGTTTCAATGTTTTATCTTTAATTTAAACTAACTGATATTTTAACGTAAGGTCCAAACGCCCCGCACGGATCCATACATAAGCATACGAGGAATTCATGACATAGGAGTAAATGACGACGCGGCTAGTGCAGTTTGTAGTGCACTCGCCTACTGAACTGGCGGGCCTGGGTTCGAATCCCGGCCGGGGCAAATATTTGTGTGATGAACTCGAATATTCGTTCCTGGGTGATGGATGTTATCTATATATGTATTTATATATTATGTATATCGTCGTCTAGTAGGTACCCATATTACAAGCTTTGCTTAGTTTGGGACTAGGTCGATTTGTGCAAGATTGTCCCTTAATGTTTATTTATTAAATCTACAGTCTGGCGCTAATTGTTTCCAGTTCCAGGAGTAATGATACGGTATTTACTTTAATTACAGCTAATTTTGATGCTGTATATTCACTGCTTGTGTTAAATTGGGGAAAAATATATGTTGTCGTACTACTGGCATAACTTATACGAGTATATTGTATACATACATATGGGTCGTTGTCAGATTTAGGTTCGCGTCTTTTCGGTGGACACGAACAAAGTTACTTTGTTACAAAGGACTTTAGGCCTAGTTTTCCGATCAAAATTATATTAGCATAAACGACGTTTCCCTTTTTATGGGCTTGCGTATTAAAAACATAACTTCTATGCACATACGCTATTAACTATTGGCCACCGAAGAGACAACTTTTGTTTTTTGAACTGACACCCATAAGAACTAGAGTATCCTTATACCTGTCATCTCAATAAAACATCGGTTTTAGGGACGTAATGCCGTTTGAGAGATCGCAAAACGTCAAAACTCTATTAGATAACAGTTGATACTGTCATTAAAATGCGATGAGCTTCAAGTGACATATCTCATCTCAATTTTGGAAATACGAGGGCGATAATGATTGTCAAAATGCTATTCATGCATATGAATTTCTGTTTTGAACGAAACGTAACTGACTAATTTCACGTTCTACACGATCAATTTAAAGTATGCGCCTGTTATTTATGCCGTCAAATACCTACAAAGGAAACGCAAGCGCGACCGGATTGACGAAGTTGCGATGTTCTAGGGATATCGCCATTTGTCAAATAGGGACACGGCAAAAGTGACGGATGGCGATGAAATGGAGAGAATATCTCCATCATCTCTCTAAAATTGTTCGAATTACCCCCATGGTTATTAAATATATTGCGATGACAGGTGTCAGGATTAACTTCTTACGTGTGCATAGAGAATCAAAAATATTTTCTAGTATTAAAATTATAATTCCTACTACACAAAGTGGGACCAGTCAAATCTTTGAGTAATATTTCATTAGCCAGACTATAGCAATAGAGAGAGTAAATATTAGTCGGAAATAAATCCCGGGTTTAATCCTGATTGACTTTACAAACGCGTAATACAATAATACCTACTTGATATGGTAAAATTATGTATAATAATCGTCTTGTGCAAACATTGATAGACTAATTTAGTTCATATTTCGTAACTCCCAACGATTTATCATCAAAGGTCACTGGCCCCTGCTATCTCGTTGCCATGGTGATGAAAATTCAATCACATTAGCGGACACATGTGACAATCCGACCTACATTACCAACGACTACCGACCGCCGGCGGAAAACTACGCGCCCACCGTGATGAAAGACGATAGAAACAGGTTTTCAGCTTGCAAAAGACGTGTGTACACTAAGTTTTATTTGAAAATTTTGACAACCATTGCTCAAGCATGGTGCAACGGTGTTTAAATAACAATTAACCTTGCTACTCACCGAAATGGAAGTACTGATGCACGACGGTGACTAGTAGATTGGCACAATAACACACACTAAACACAAGAACTAGGCTCAGGAGCTGCGAAAACTGAAGCTACGGAAGATTTTGGAAGATGTCGTTGAGTTGTTGCTGTAGTTGGAGCTGTTGCTGCCTTTTCTGGACAAGGCATTTTTGGTGCGGCCGGCGTTAGGGTCTTTGAGGAAGCGGTCGAGGATCTGCCTGATGGTGGAGTGCTTCCTGTCGAACGGGTTGGGGTACATGTTGGGGTCGTGCGCGCGAGGCGGCTGTGCTTGCGTGAGTGGCGGCGACCAGCGTTGCTACAGCCGCGAGTGGGGCGCTTGCCAAATACCGGGGTCAAGTTCACAGACACGTCCGCCGGTTTATCGAAGGATGCGTTTGTTAGGAAATGTTTAGTAAGTCTGTTGATTTGTTAACTTAATAAGATGCGGGACGGCGCAATGCGTTTGGAAATGCGTTAACGATTACACACAGTTATCTGTGATTAATAAATCGTACAGTTAATTTTGTTGGAAAGGAAAGTGATTGTGTTATCTATGGTCATGGCAGCGGTCAGTTACCGGCTCGTGACGCTACCTAAACAGTTTTCTGTGTGGTTACGTCCTCGTCACAATTAATTGATACTTGGTCGGCGCACGGGTGTGTTCCGTTCCGAGCCAGTTGACTAAACGACCTTGCCTGATGTGTGTATAAGGTCTACGTATAAGTTTAATTGCTACTTCATAATATCATAAAGCGTGATGATTATACGGTAATTGTCTTTTAATGCTTCTCAATTTAACTTCATTTTAAAACCTATTCTATAATACAGCGCTTATAGGAGTCGTTAAAAATAGATGTGCTTTGTTAAGGGCTATAATGAAAACAAAGCTTAATTGGTTCCTTTGTGTAACGAAAGTTACTAATATCTTTTATATGTCAAAATCTCACACAAAGGTTGAGATAGTAGTTTTGTTTTTATGAAGCCTTTAACTATGTACATGTTTTCTAAAAACGACTTTTTGGACGATATTTCAGTCAATCCATATATATGAGAAAAAGGGTAAGTAACATTTTTTATTATTATTATTTGAAGGGAGATAGAGTGCAATTGGAGGCACGTATTTTGTTTTGCCATCTTAATTCTCAGGGTGCTACTGCATGATAATGTAGTTAACATGATCTCTAAAACTCCTCAGGCAAGTAGAGGCGTCTCTAGCCCATGTAGCCCGTGTGCAAACATTGCCCTAGCCTATACCCCGCGCGGCGATGGCGAACGATGATTTCTATGACACCTGTCATCTCAGTACATTTGCCCGATTATAGGTTATAAAATGTACTGAGATAACATGTGCCATAGAAATCATCCTTCGCCGCGCAGGGTATTGACTATTGGCCCTGTGCACGACGTCAGCGCCGCCTAGCGTTCGCAACATTGACGGCTCATAAAATGAAGGAGAATAATTTAAAATATTGATTATAGAGCACCTTACAAGTGCAAAATGCAGAGCACCTTGCAAGTTTGTTATTAAGGTGAAACACATTTGGTTCGTAACTTTATTGAAGAAAGTAATTATTATACCTACATGACTGTGTTTAGTATTATTGTGTCAATTTACTTCTTTGTTAAACAACAAAGAAGTAAATTGACACAACCTTACAAATTAAAGAAAAAAAATGTTTTATTATTTTTGTTTCCAGATAATTGAAAAATTACTACTATTATCAAAGCTGGTTTCCAAAGCATCGGTATTTCTCGGGTATCAGCCTCAAACCGAGAGTAAAGGGCAGCCGTTAGTTTTGGCACATCAGTACTAAAACAATAAACTACATATTTACAATTGTAAGTCATTCTACATTTTATATTTTTGAAACATTGTAATCATTCTATCATATTATTATTATTACACTACATAGATAAAAATATGTTCAGTTTAATACATTTACTTTATTCTTCTAACAGCAGCGATCCATTTCATTATCTGATCTTGTTTCCAACTCGGTGTAGGAAAGTGATAAAATTTTCAATTGCTGTTTCGTCCTGTATCATTGTAGTTTACCACAAAACAGCTATCGTGACCCATTTTATATCAGTTTATTATTTTATAGCAGAACACGTAAGCATTATAACTGAAAAGTATGACGTTTGACAGAAACAGAGCGGCCAAAGTTACTGCTTTTGGCCACATCAAGCGCTGCTATCATTTTCGCTTTCCCTACACGACCTCTGCACCCGGCCATGCGAGCGTCGGTGTCCCCTAGGACCGCTGCGCCCGTGTGGCACACACACCCTGCACCAGAGGTAAAGACGCCTCTGCAAGTACAGAAGGCCTGGTATGTCTGGGTTTGGTGTGAGCGTATCCTCAGAGTCTCGCTATGCACGCCTATTGATTACTGTTATTACATTACTGAACCACAGCGTATTCCTTACAGCTGTTTTGCACAACATCCATATCATATAATCCTAAAGCAAAGAACAATAAAGGAACGTTTTAATGATTTTCTCGTTATCTGGGTTTCCGAGAATGTGATCGGACCGCTCTTCTTAATTGGCATCACCTGCGAGTTACACGTGTCTAAAACTTAATGGTTTCTCAGAATGTCGCGACATCGACATTAAATCACTATGGGCGATAATTCGCAGGTCTATAAAAATATGTCTACAAAATCGTGCCAAGTGCAAGTCGGACTCGCGCCTTAGGGTTCTGTTCTGTTCTGTATTAAATGCGCCACGTGAACAATACGTGTTCAGCAATAACGGTTTTCGAAGTGCTTTGTTTTCGGGGATTGTTACTTTGCCCGTATTTCACTAGGTATGTATACAACAAACGATAGTTTCATGAATCAGTTTAACAATCGGGCGAAAAGTCGCATTTACCATTTTATTTTTTTTCAGTTTTCAGGATGTTTTTATTGTACCAGATACCTTCTAAACTTGTTTTTATTCAATTGAAAATAGTATTTCATATAAATATGCAATGAAATATCGTTCAGTTGATTTTGTTTTTGGAAACAGATCATCTTCTCATTTTTAGGGTTCCGTAGTCAACTAGGAACCCTTATAGTTTCGCCATGTCCGTCTGTCTCTCTGTCTGTCCGCCCGCGGCTTAGCTACGTGATCATTAGTACTAGGAAGCTGAAATGAAGAAGTAAGGGCAAGTCGCGGGAAATTTGTAGTTTCGTATAAGCACTTATAAGTAAACATTATATAACAAGCTTAGCCTTCACATTATGTATATGGTTCTTAGAATAGCCATAGGAACATAAAAATTAATGAACGTCGCATAATAAAGCGACACATAAAAAGGGTGTAATACATATATTCATTTTAAATTATTATAAATAATTCTATGATTTAAGAGTCTAGTGTGTCCCTCTGCTATTAGAGTGAAATTACATCACTCACAGAGTATAGAGTTTTTTTTTGTTAATCGATTATATATTTTAATTGGATCCAATGTGTATATGGGACTAACTAACTACACTTGGACTGGACTATATTTAGTCAAAAATGATCGTCATACTTCAACATTCCTACGGAGCGCTAAAACACTCCATACAAATGGCCACCTACATTGTGACGTCATTCTGTGTATTGGGTACCAATATTTGTATGGAGACAATACGAGTATAAGTAATTTGTATGTTGTATAATTCAACATCAGTCTACACCCCAATTGGGCAGTCACATACATACATACATTACCGCAAAGTATTTTATAGAGTTACTAGCTTCACCTAGAGTAGAGTGATACTCTGCCTACCTAACACCTCCTTTCTTATTAAGAAAAGGATATGACCTGAGATCACGCTACTTACTTGTTTCATGTGTAACAAACTTCAAAAAAGAAGCACGAAGAAAAATCTTTAACCTTTTGTGCTTGGATCTGTAAATGGTTCAATTGGTTAAAAAATGTGACAAATATTGACACAAAGGTAAATTATGAAAGAAAAGTTGAATGTGATCCACTGCAATGTAAGCAGGACTCGAACCTGCGACCCTACATTTCCGACGTAGTGCTCTACCAACTGAGCTATCACATCGTTACGTCAATCACACCAAATCTTTGATTCCATAATTCTACGCTACTGGAGCGCGCTCTGTGTCATGTGTGTTTAAAATGCTTATGCGCATTAGCCATACCCTAGGATGTGCGTTTACACGCACGATCCCCAGTCCCCATTGCTTTACAGCACAGAGTATATTGAATAATGTGCTTTACAGCAAGTGCAAATGTGATGTTATTAAACAAATAGTGATTCTGATTCTATACGCGTTCCGTTTTTGCCTATTGAGGTACGGAATCCTAGAAATAATGATATTCATTCTACATGTTTCAGAAATGTATGTAGCTCAGCAATAATCTGATTAAAGCTTTCATGAGACATATTTAGTTATTTAAGCGGTTTACACTCACGTGGAATTATCAGAAACAGCTCGACAATTTCGAGTGTAAACCGCTTAATACAATAATTTAAAGAGGCTTCAATTAAATTTGGTATAATTTTTACTAATGTGTTTCCAGGCTTATTAAACTGGCATCATTTTGGCGGATCCCTCCAGCACCTTTAGCACAACTTTGACAGGCGACTCTTTCTCGCGCGAGATATGCTACCTATCCCTTTCTGTACAGTATCGTAAGAGAGTGACAGGTGATGCTATGTCGCGCGACATGAGTCGCGAACCTTAGTTGTGCTAGACGGGCAGGTTCCACGAAACATACTTAAGAACCGTTAGAGTCGTTTACGCGGTTCAAAACTCGATCAATTGAAGCATAAATTATTGTTTTAAGTAGCAAATTAATTGGATAATACTTTTAAAATTGGATTTTAAAGGAAATATTGCTTATAAATTGTAATTTAATGGAAATTTTACGTTTTCCGTAAAGATGTAAAGTCCGACCAAAAAGAGTAGAAATTAAAAAGCGGCAATACTGTAGTGTCCTCCCTTTCTAATCAATATAAGAAAACAGGGGCGACACTATGTCCCGTCTTTAGGGGGTTCTACCTCCTTACTGTCCTACTAGGTACGAGCAAGAGATAAATGAGGAGGCAGAAGAACGGTCAAATTAAATTATTTTTATTAGGTACGGTAGCTCAGTCGGAAAAGTTTTAAATGCGTGGGTTTGAGCAAAATACGCTAATGATCGGATTCCGCTAGTCGTCTGCAGCCGAAGTACTCCCCTGAAGGTGCCGAGTTGGTAAGCGCCGGCAATTTTCATCGGCGCTGAGTTCAGCGCTTCTCAGTAGAAACGTGGCGCTGAGTCGAAAAAGGGCCAGAAGCGAAGCGGCAGGCGAGCGACAAGCAGGAAGCCACAAAAGGATCACTCTGGACCGTGGACCCCAGTTTGGGGTAACCTTACACATACTTAATCACGATAGTGATTTTTATATTTGTTGAGGCACACGTAGGGACGAAGTTAAAATTCGATTACGGTTTCACAAGTAATTAAATCCGTAGCAGCGATCGATTTAAGCGACGTGCGTTCCACTCAACGTATTGGCTTAGTGAACCAGTCAACCCGCGGCGCACAGTGGTAGATCGGCGGAAATAAGTCCCAAATCGCGAGGTTCGTAAAAATAAGTTAAAAGCTCACAATCACAAAGTAGACACCTTACCTAAGTAAACCTCAATGTATAAATCCAATAAATTAGTAATATGAACGGTAAACAGCTATCCGATTGGACTAGATGTCACGATTGGTATTTTCGTTCGAATTTTATGGTAACTTCGGGAATTGTTTGCTATGTTTTGGTATACAACTTAGCAAAACTATTATATTGCATTAATGCACCATACTATGAACTTTTTAAAACATTTTTTTGATTTTATATAGCTTCACTAGTTTTTTTTATTTACACACTTTTTTGAAAGTACACATTTTTGGTAAGTTTTTTGTAAATAATGGCTTGTAAGTGTCGTGCCAACGCCTGCCTACCGGTAATTTACATGTCAAAACATTCATTAGGATCTTGGGAATAAATCAGTAGCAAAATTAGCTGCTACTAAGTGCTACTTTAGTAGCAAGCTCAATTACAACTAATAGCCTAAATTAACCCAAGAAAATCCGTGTACGTTTAAATATTTTTAATGACATTAATCAACTAATTTTTTTAAAGTTTTCGATAAAATAGGCCAATATAAGACATTTGAACTCATTTGCTACTGTTATCTTAAGCGAGTAATACCTATAACTACCATGGATACTTTCAGCATTATCAACGAGGAATTGGTTTACATTTTGCTATTGAGCAATCGTGAAGTGCATAAGTGTCTCGAAAATTTGAATATGAAGAATCCAAAACTTGTTCAGGACGATTTATAGAGTTTTTACCGCGAACTAAGTCAACATTTCATACCAACATTTTCAAGAAAGTAGAAGCAAGCGGCTTGAATTAAATCCAAGTTTTATACGCTAAAAATTGACTGGAAAGAAGACTGGCTGAAGCTACTAATTGCTTTGCCATCTTGGCGAATACTGCGAGGATACAGCTGAATTGTATGTTAGCTTATACGGATGGTATTGCATGCCAAATACAGTACATAAAGTGCGAATACATGGTAGTAAGATTATATCTCCTGTAGTACTGTCTATTGCAACGTTGACAGAAGCGCGCAACAAGAATTATCGGCAATACAGATAATACCACGCCAGAAAATACTCATGGGAAAGTACCAACGAAAACGTCATCACATTTTATTGACCTCATCTGATCACCTTTTGTATAGTTAAAAAAAAAAAACATTTACCCGTACACGAGGATGCAAACTGCAAAGCAACTTTTTAGTGTTCACTTCTATTATAATAAATTATACGTTAAGGATTAATTTTTTGTATTTTTTATATTTGTATACGTAAATTATAATTATAGTTATTAATTAAGGTTATTTTGTCAAATATTATTGTATTTTGTGCATTTAAAATGTATATTTAAAATTGATAATAAATAATTGCTAACATTTTATTTTATTTTATTCTTGTATATATCAATCAATTATATGCCATATTTATGTCGTTAGTTAATTATAATAAACAATATTACGTCGCGCGCGGTGACACAGCGCAGTCATGATCCGTTCATTCGTGTATTCGCGAGCGCAACAGAAAAAACGTTCATTCGAGTGAATGTTATATTAGCGGCGCGACATATTCAAATTACTTAGCGTGTAGTTTTGAGTTGTTAATGTTATTTTTAATTAGTAAATAAATAGGTTTAAGGTTTGTTTTAGTGATATATGTACGTATAACGTTACAACTACAGTATTGGTCGGACACTTTTTGGTCGGACTGTAGCCGGGGTAACGCAAACTATGTCTGTTGCTATGCGAGGAATCGCTGTCTCATGTCGCCTCGCCCGGTGACAACAAAAACTCACTAAAATTTCTGTCACTACTCTTCAAAACCTCGTATCTAGATCGGACCATATAAGACTTCTTAAGAATCTTCGAAGAAACTCTGCTTTATCCTCATGTTACATGACATGACATTGACAAGTTGACATTTCGTAGAAGATATACCTAGTGCGACCGACTATCTGTGAAACGAAATTAGGAACTACGACTGTCATGCTGAAATCATACGATTGTCAGTGTCTGCGTTCGAGTGCTCTGTACGTGAACATTGTGGCGACAATTCACAGAAAAGTTGATCCCAGTAAGTATATGACTTTAATGACATGTTCCCAAGTAGGTAAGTAAATCCAACTCAATGAGGATTTGTTTACCAATTATACTTAAAAAGCTTACAGCGCCCTACGCGTACAGTAGGTATAATAACGCGTTCCAGATGTTGTTGGGGCTGCCGCGCCACTGCAGTGCGACAGGCATGTTCGCCGAAGCGCGCGATGGCTTCCACGCCATTATGCGAAGCGCACAGCGTCGCTACTGCGGCGCGTGCGCGGCAGCGCCAACAGCCTCCTAGCAACAGTCGCGGATAGAGTAGAAGGCCCTTTCTTGCAAGGATGGAATGCCTTTCATTTGTCACCTATAGGTTAAGTTAGTTAAGGTTTGATTTTACATAGAAAACTATCGTGAGTCTCAGACATATTAAAATACTTAAACGGGTTTACCTACTCACGTCGTAGAAGCGTTATTCGACTTCTAACGACGTGAGTAAACCCGTTTAAGTATTTTAATAAGGTTTGATTTGATATTTTTATGTTACTAACATTAGTTATAAGGTTTATTATGTATGTTACTAACACGATATGGATGAAATTCCGAAATAAATGATTATTATTATGTGTTTCTAATTTTTTGAGTCTCGGGCTCATACGTCCCGGTCTTTTGGAAGGCTTGCGTGGGGATAACCATCCAACACGTAGAGGCCCCTTGGAGAAATTTGTTGTGGCTATTGCCCTGCTGGGACCCGTTCCTGATCATATCAATAAGATGATACATCCATGAACCGGTCCCAGCAGGTAATTGAACTATTGCATTGATATGGAAAAGAAACCGGGCTATTAAAGTGAAGTTTGGATGAACTATTTATTTGGGCTATTGCAGTAGAAAAATGTCACCCGCCGTAACCATCTATGCGACTGTTACCTCTGGCGGGTGGTGACTCGCCCCTCACTAGGTGGGCCCCGTAATGCCATCGTGCAGACGGCCGGAAGCAACACGAGCGCGAGGGCTCAGGGGTGTCGAGAGGTGTGCTGCGCTTTCTCCGAAGTTACTCGCGGCGTGATGCCTTTAACACTTCCACCCCTGGAGCATATAGCTCTAACGCTCCTCTCTGGACGGCCAATGAAGGCAAGCCAGAGCTGAGAGTCCTACGGGTCCTCTTGGGTTTCCACTCCGGCCGATGAAGGCACACCGGAGACGAGGACCCTGATCGACTCTCTGGAGATCTCGGGTCCGTGGGGTCGTCACTCCCCAACAGCTCGCCACAAGCTGCCCTGCGGGCTTATTATTATTATCTCCTTTATTAATCTTTCTTCTTAGGCTAGGTTTTTAATAATAAATTTATATAAAAAGTAAAATACAATAAAGAAATTACAAAATATATAAACACATTATAAAAAACCTAACCTAGGGTGCCGCCGGCAGCGGGGCAGGGCCCAGGCTACCGGTGGTTAGGGCTGCAGAGAGAGGAACCTCCTGACAATGCGTGCCGTGTCCAGGAGTACCGCCTTCTGTATCTGGCCCTTGATCCAGCCATCCAGCGAGAGTCTCTTATTATTATTTGTTTTCTTGCTTTCTTTGCCGTTACTACGAATCTAGGTGTTACGGCATTAATTGTACCTAATGGATCGATTAATAAATTCGACAGAATTTCTATCTGACACGTTTTTAGCACTCGTGATTGAATGTGTGCTGAAGTGTTGGAATGCGTATCGTGTTGCTGAGTCGCCTGTATGTTCGAATAAACTACAGAATAAAATATTATAGAAGGCTCTCACTATTTTCATCTTTGTAAAGCCGCCTGAAAACTGTATTTTAGCGGTGGTTTGTGTAAAATATGATGAAATTGGCTTGAGCGCGTGGCGACGCGACAGACCGACGCGTACGCCCGCTACTCTACTCCTGAACTACAACCGCGCGCCAAACGAAAGCGGACAGTGGAGCTGGTGCACTGAATGCGCACTTGTGTCTAGGCTATTAGCGCGGGTCGCGGCGCGTAGTATTGAATAAACGCCAAATTGTACACAAATCAATCAGCTTAATTATATTACGTAAACAAAATTATTTAAATCGTTAGATCACATTGATTTACAATAAATATCATTATCTTATGATCTGAAATGCCGTCTCGTTATTAATTATTTGTTGTATCGTACCTAATATTAATGATTTTAAGTCATTCTGATTCACTTCAACGGTAATTTGTCTTCAGACTCAAAACGACGTAAGTTATGGTAATTTCATATTAACTTACGCCGTTTGTGGTGGTGCTAATGATGAAAGCTTGTTTACGGGAAATTTATAAATATTGTCCAAATTACTGTAACTAGTTTCTAAATTACTCTACTTAGTTAATAATGCCCTTATAAACAGGAGCCAGCTGAGTAGAATAGATACTAAAAGATGACATCTTCACAATTATAAAATTCTAAATAATGTTATTAAAACTATCGTGAGACATCTTTACTAATTATAAAAACGGTATAAACTCACGTAAAAAATTGTCAGGAACGGCCCGACATGTTTCGAACTCATTTGGAGCTCTTCATCAGGGGTAGCTATCCGTGCTGCTACGCGACTCGCGACCCACTGCACTTTTGATCGCTCTTCTTGCCGCCCTCTGCGCACGCGCAGATAGCGCGGCGCGGGGAGGGCAGGGCTCTTGCGCTGTCACCACTGGACTGTCTGTCACTCGTCCAGAGCCCAACCACCGTCTCGGTTGAATTGGACGGCGCCCGAATTTCAACCGAGACGGTGGTTGGGATCTACCTCCGGCATGGAAACCTGTGATTCCGGCGTTAAAAAACATCTCGCGTTCAGACAATGTCGTTGATACAATAAGTCAGGTGTGCGTGGTATCAGTGGGTAATAGTGAAGATGCAGTGACAGACAGTCCAGTGGTGACAGCGCAAGAGCCCTGCCCTCCCCGCGCCGCGCTATCTGCGCGTGCGCAGAGGGCGGCAAGAAGAGCGATCAAAAGTGCAGTGGGTCGCGAGTCGCGTAGCAGCACGGATAGCTACCCCTGATGAAGAGCTCCAAATGAGTTCGAAACATGTCGGGCCGTTCCTGACAATTTTTTACGTGAGTTTATACCGTTTTTATAATTAGTAAATTCTAAATAATAAATAAAAATAAAAATCATTTATATCAGATGCGAGATCCATATCATGTTAGTAACAAATCAAACCAAAAATGTATAAAAAAGCTAGCAGTTACAAAACTACTCAGTTGTTAGTGTTTATTATATCTAAAATTGAACTTAATTATTTTATCTATCCAAATATCATAAACCCTCCATGATGCGTTCAAGAACCGCACATTACCTATGACCACCATAAAAATAGACTGTTTTATTAGAACAAATTTCTTATCTGTGAAAATGTTATTATTGCTACATAATATCATCGATTTCGATAATATTATTTATTCAAATTTCGAACATCTTTGAAAAACAAAGAAATTTGATTTGACCTCTATTCTAATATCAGTCGAGACGACGTTTAGTTCGAAATGACATGTCAATTTGCATCAAATTTGACAAATGTCGCACGTAAGTAAGATATCGAACGATATGATAGTTGGGGCCAAGTCTAGTTTGTCTCTGAATTAAAAATAACTATGACAGCTGCCAGAAAACTTCATTACCGCCATTACCGGGTAATATTTGTCGTAATGTGCGACTCCTGAATGCATCATGGAGGCCTATGATATGTGGCTAGATAAAGTAGTGTATGTAACTGTACATAATTAGGCATTAAAACACTCGTGTGATGTTATTATGAAACTTGCCTTCGGCGCGTTTCATAAACCCACACTCGTGTTTAATACCCTTCATTATGTACAGTCACATAAACTACTATTAACCGCCCCGTACAGATGCTGTGTTGATATATTGTGTTGACAGTTTTCCATCTATCTAATGCAGCAGGTTCGCACGAGTCGTACAGTCGCCATCAGATATATATGCGATATGTCTGATGGCGACTGTACAGGACCATCCGTTGGTGAAATTTCCTTTGTCCTCTCATCACGCCGAAACAGCTGGACAGGTTATACCCATTTTTAGGGTTCCGTAGTCAACTAGGAACCCTTATAGTTTCGCCATGTTTAGCGCGGCTTGGCTCCGTGATCATTTGCATTAGACAGCTGAAATTTGGTATGAATATGTGTATGTATCACGCCGTCAAACGGCAAAATAAAAAATAAACTTTTTTTCGGGTACCTCTCGTACACCTAAAGTGGGGGTCAAGTTTTTATTCGTTCCAGCACTAGTGTGTTGGGTGTCGTTGAATAGATCTTTTAAAAATAATAGAGGTCTTCAAACATCATTTTTTGATACAGTCAGCAGTTTTGTAAATATTCGCAACGGATATCCAAAAAATAGCGCCCCCCCTCTAATTTTTCAACCACTGGTCAAAAAATTATGGGAATATTCATGATAATGAGGCCTTATAAGTACTTTCAATGAAAACTATATTGAATAAAATCGGTCCACCCGTTTTTGAGCTATCAAAAATTTCATAATGTTCTTTAAAATGACGTAAGTGCCGTGCGGTGTCTTTATACTTCGAACGTTACACATATTAGTTAAGTGCCATACTGCATTAAAACATTCCGCTCAATCTGGCACGTATAATCGATAACTTCCCGAAGGTAATAAGTAATTACAGTTACTTTGGCGTTTACGACCTTTTTATCGAGCTTGAAATCTTTCTCGCAATTTAAACCTCTGTTTTAAGCCCGTCTTGTGGAGGATGGGCAACTACGGAACCCTACACTGAGCGTGGCCCAACATGCTCTTGGCCGGTTTATTAGTACAGGGATAGCTGGACATCCGAGATGGTTGTCGGATACTTTTTATCCGACTATGGCAAAGACGAAAAGTTGCGGTCATCTCTAGTCTTTTAGGGTTCAGCCGGGCACCCTCTGGGTGGTAAAAAACAGGACCCTATTCCTATGTCTCCGCTGTCCGTCCGTCCGTTTGTTACCGGGCTGTATCTCATTGTTTTATCAGTTGAAATTTTCTCAGATAATGTATTTCTGTTGCCGCTATAGTAACAAATACTATTCATGATAAAAAAAAATAATTAAGGGGGCTCCCATAAAAAAATAGGGGTTTTTCCATGATATTTCGTTCAGACAGGTAATTGAAATGTTCATAGAATGTATACTGTTGTTAACGCTTTAACAACAAATAATAAAAATAAAATAAATTGTGAAAATTAAAGGGAAATTACAAAGGACGTGGTTACTCGATATTGGTACCTACGGAACCCTTAGTGCGCGAGTCCGACTCGCACTTGGCCGGTTTTTATTTACGGGCTGACCTCTACAGTTTTACATGGCGATTTTCATAATCATAAGATAAATTCAGATAACTAAACTCGTTAAATAACTAACGCGTAGAAGAGTAACAAAAATAACCAAACATCTTAAAACATTTTTCATTTCTAACTTTAGCTCTTAGAAAGTACGCCTGGAACGCTCTCGTTCTAGGAGTACTTATTGTAATTCTCTTTATATGATAATGATGATGATTATATGAGATGAAGCCGCTTTTGGTTTTGTGTGTGCGTGTCTACGAATAAATCATAAAGACGTCCTTGTGACACACACAGACGAAACTTAGCCCGTGGCTAACCAAGAGTGGCTTCACTTTCAAGCGCTAAAGCTAGGCGTATTTATTCTAAACTTTTGCTAAGATTACGATGAGCATTGATTTTCCTTGCAGCTACTTTTTTATCCGTCAGAGACATACATCGCCCCACATTTTACTCTTTCGTCAGAGTAAAATGTGGAGCGACAATGTAGATAACCGGACTGACGGTAGGAAACGTTTGATAATTAAATGGGCCGACCAGTCGTTGACCGCAAATTGGGTTTTAATTGTTGGGCGACAAATCGAAAATATTGAGAATCATTTACTAATGGCCATTGGCTTGTAAGCGTGGAAAACTTCCAGAACTCACCTGTGCAATTATGGCGCCAGCGATTTATACATTACGAATTAATTCGGTTTATTTTGAAATATTGTAATCGGGAACTTTACTTAATGCTTTCCAAGAGATTTTGGTACCTACCTATAGGTGTGCGAACTGTTGGGTTAAGAAAATTAATTTCCTAGGTCAACTTGTTTCAAACCGCCCGCAATTGTTAAGCTATGTTCGTTAAAACGTTGTAGGATAATTAAGGATTTTGATTTTTTTATTGATCATATATGTACAGTCACACATAAGTACGCAGGTATGGTTCAGGAGTTGGGACTTGATTCGATAGATATGTATGACAAATAGCCCTGGGCATGGCAAATTTTTATACCTCCTTGTCTCTAACTGTTTCTATTCCGCACATATTTACATTAGTGTATGGGATTTTAATGTTTCTCTATGAGAATAACTACTAGGGTGTTGCTTAAAAATTAACTTTCAAAAAGTCATTGTCTCACCCCGCCATTATGTTCTAGTACCCTGATTAACGGATGCTAGTTTTTTTTTTTTTTTTCTTAAATCAATTTTAGAGGTCGCTACCGCTTGATAAAGTTTTGGAAAAAACATAATTTAGGTGTCAATATGACAAGCTTGGCAGTAACTATTTTATATTTATTTTACTTCTATAACGTTTGTCGATTGCTTGGGTATCCCCCTTGATCGATACATACCCCTCGCCCCCCGGCAGGCCGCGTTAAGATAAGCAATCGGTCGAGTTTAGAGTGCACTGCACCCTAATGCGAAAAAATCTACTTTAGAGTCATAAAAATTTAAATTCAAATTTTTTTTTACTTAAGTATCATAATTTTAATTAATTTTAATAAGAATGTGTCAATTATATTTGTTTATTTGAACATGTTTTTATTGTTTTTCCAAAACTTTGACAGCTGGTAGCGACCCCTAAAATTGGTTTAAAAAAAAAAGCAAAAAAACTAGCATCCGTTAATAGGGGTCGTAGAACAAAATGGGGGGGGGGGGGTGAGACTTTAAGATTTCAGTTTTTTTACTTTTTTCGCCATATAAGCAACACCCTAATAACTACCAGTGCGTTTTTTAATCCGTCCGTTTCATTTATGTAAAAAAAATATTGGCACAAAAAGTATGCATTTCAGGCAGGTTTCCGAGAACATACAAACTGGTTATTTTGCGTCATTGCACTATACTGTATTACCTATTTCCTTGCTAACTTGGTTGTAATAAGGCTGCATAATAAAATGAAAACACGCGAAGAGACAAGTTTCTTGAGCTTACTTTTCCGTATTTACCTACTGGCAGGGCCAACGATATTTGTTACGCCGGAAGGTTAGGTCAAAAACTTTGAACGTCAATTTCAGTGCTTCAGAGGCGTTTTCAGCAGGCTGAAAAGTCATTTCAGGCCGTTTCAGAAGTTGCTTTATCACATATCTAAAGATCGAATTTCACCCAATTTCAGTGCTTCAGAGGCGTTTTCAGCAGGCTGAAAAGTCATTTCAGGCCGTTTCAGAAGTTGCTTTATCACATATCTAAAGATCGAATTTCACCCAAGTTGCCGTCGTTTTCAGGCGCCTGCAACATGTTTTCAGTCCGTTTCAGGGCACCCTCTATCAGATGACGCCATATCCTGAAAACCCGTTTTCAGGCGTTTTCAGGACCCCTTATGGGCCTCTGAAGCACAAATCGTTATATGGCGAAATATCCGGTAGGAGTGACAGAGATAGCACTACTAGAAAGAGATAGCTATGCTATACTCGGAACATTCGAGAAGTGAGTGACAGAGATAGGACTACTAGAAAGAGATAGCTATACTCGGAACATTCGAGAAGGGAGTGACAGAGAGTGCACCATTAGAGAGAGACATATATGGCCTCGAATGTTCTCGGCTCTCACGCTGGTCCTTACTAGAATATTCGCGATATGTGTGGACAATGCGTCCAGAGCTGTTCCGCGGGATATACAAAAGCGCCGGCGGCCGGCGTGAGTTAGAAAGAAAGACTCTCAACTCAAGTGACTAGTGCGCTTTAAGTAGGTACAGTTCGTGTGAATAGTGAGGCGTAATTTGTGTAATAGTGTGTTTGTGTTAGTTAGTGGATTTTAAGTACAGTTCGTGTGAATTATAAGTGCGTGATTTTGGTAATAAAGTGTGTGTTTTAATTTGTGGATTAATTTGTGCTTTTCTATCAAATACGAACCCCACGCTCGTGACAATATTACCTAATAGTATACTCTATCAGACAGGTACTAAACTCTAATAGGGACGACAACTCATGAAAATTCATACTGTAGGTATATGATTAAAAAATAAGCTCAATATGTCATGAAACAAAGAAAAAACCTCAAAAAAATATAATTATATTTATTGAAATGACTTCAAAGGTACGCAATTCTTTTTTAAATCCAAAATAAATTTTGTAATTGTTTTCAGAATCCTCATAATTTAATAAAACAATAACTGTAACAACAGTGAACTTAAACGCAATTTTTCACGGTCTCCATACAAAATTTTGACGACGCGGTTGGCGCAGTGGTTAAGCAACTGCCTAATGAACCGGCGGTCCTGGGTTCGAATCCCGGCAAGGGCAAATATTTGTGTGATGAGCACAAATATTTGTGCCTGGGTCATGGATGTTATTTGTATTTAAGTATGTATTTATTTATATAAGTATGTTAATCGTCGTCTAGTGTCCATAACACAAGCCTACTAGAGCTTACCGTGGGACTAGATTGATTTGTGTGA
This sequence comes from Apotomis betuletana, assembly GCA_932273695.1. NCBI lineage: Eukaryota > Metazoa > Arthropoda > Insecta > Lepidoptera > Tortricidae > Apotomis > Apotomis betuletana. The sequence continues at coordinate 25,081,899 of OW026306.1, forward strand.
GGTCGTCGGATATTTTTTTTTTATATATTTAAATATTGGTACCCATAACGTTATGATGATGATGATGAAGAAGTATCCCTCGACGGCGACCCTAACAAGAACGTATAAATTTACGTTTACGTACGCGCGTGAGCGCGGGCATGACTAGCAAACCCGAAGTTGGTTAACATAACATATACTGACGTTACGATTAGGTTGCCATTTGTATGGAGCGTTTTTAGCGCTTCGTAGGAATGTTGAACTTTGACGGTCATTTCTGACTTTTAGAGCAGACTAAGTGTAGTTAGTCACATATAGACATTTGATCACAATAAAAAATAGAATCGATTGACATCCTCTTTTTCTTCATGCCTATTTTATAGTTTTGTGAGGTGCTAAATATTTACTCATTATCTCATACAATAAACTAGTATGACGGAGAACGCATATATGCGTTGCTGGCAGTAAACGCGTTAATCTATTGGTGATATAAAAAATATTTCAAGTTTACGCATTTTCCCATGTTATTGGCTACGAGCGTCGCGCTATGAAATCTTTGGTTGCGAAAGTGTTAAAGTGGCGACCAGTGCGCCCGGTCGACGCGCGCTGGACGCACATTTTGTGAATAGCTATGCAGTTGTCGTCACCGTTGAAGTGTGATGTGATTTCAGACAAGTATTAGAAACCGGTTCCGATTGAAACATTTCACACGGCTGTTGTAACCGGGTTTGTGTTGATATCAACTTGTTATGCTTTTTATTGTTGATCGCTGGAAACCAATTAATGGTGGTGCAAATATATTATGTAAATGAGGTCGGTAAATACGCACTGTTGAGAATCGATAGGTTTTTGCCCACTGGCCACACAATCAGTTAGTTCATTTTTCTGTCACGGCGCTGCGAGCGCGCGGGCGGTCGCCAGCGGACGCGAGCCGGCGCCATTGGTAATATTGGTACTATCGTAACGGCTCTTGAACATTATAACCTCCGTGGTTTGGGAGATATTTTGGAAGTTTTACGCTTTAACGGAAAGTGTTGAAATACGGCACAATTCCTTGTACGGTGGGCTGCTTCGGGCGCCCCAAGGATTGTTATTTAGAGTGATATAAGGACTACTACAGTGTGAATTGTGTTTGGCGTGTTTGCTGACGAGATCGGGGCGGCGGCGGCGCAGACCGGGACGTCGTTTATTGGTGCAAGTAAACATACATACACTTTACACAAAACAGAAACACAACCTTGCAGCCAGGAAGATATTCGGCTGAACTCCAGGTTAGCAAAGTAGATCAAGTTAGGTTAAGTACATAGGGCGCGTATCGCGTTCCATTGTTTCGCGCTAGGCAAGATTGCTTTGGTAATTTGTTCTTACATGGGCCCGGGATAAATTCAATTTGTGTCTGGCGCAAACAAATTTTGGTAGCAAAAGCGTGGTTCATATCCACAGAAAGGATATTTGTTTCATTTACGTTCGGATAAGTAATTTAGTTAGCATCAAAGTCATAATTGAAATTTGAGGGTGGATTGCGCTTGGTTCGCATTCCAATCTATTAACGTTAAGTTGCATTTGCGTAATTAAGACTAACTAAATTATAAGAATATTAGTTATTACTTTCAATTGAAATGTTAGTTGAGTGAATAAAGTAAATATAGTTTCGTTTCGATACGGAGAAACGTATTAATAAGTAACTCATAATTGGGGTTCCGCTGAACTATTATTCACTCAAAATACATTTAATTTAAAATAAATTTAGTGTTGTTTTCCGTTGCGTAATATTGGTGTTGGGTGAATAACTTTGAAGTTGTCGCGTTTGGTACGAAAAATAAAAACGGATTGTTATTGTCTAAAATCGGGGTTCCACGGACAAAATTATTCACCCAAATTTATTAATTTATTTTAAAAATTTATTTTATTGATCCGCGTTATCGAGGTTGGTACCATGGCTCCATCAGTAGTTAAAACGGTCGCGTCAAGGGTCGAATCGGAATTAAGATGGTTTTCATTAGTCGTTACGTTAATTGGTCGTACGGATCGCGAGGACGCATTATTGTCACGCGCGCGACAGGTAGATGAAAGATATGACGCGGTATTGTAATTGCATGCCGAATATTTGGCCCGTATTGACGAAGAGGAGACCGGGGAAAGTCGGACCCAGGCTGTTGAAGTGGTGCAACGCAATGTAGACCAGTGCGGTGATATGGTGATGAGTATCATCCAAGCGGCAGCGGATATCGAGCGCGCCCGAAAAGGGGATGTTGGGGTAAGGCGTGCACCCAGTGGTGTGGCACTAATGGCGCCGTTGCCACCAGTGAATGTCCCGGAATTTGGTGGTGAATATGCCGACTGGCCGAGGTTTCGCGACATTTTTAACAGCGTGGTGCACTCGCGCACGGATTTGACCCCCGCGTATAAAATGGCGCAGTTGATGGGGAGATTACGCGGTGAGCCTCACGATATTTTGACTCATTTGGAGATTACGGATTCCAGTTACGAGACGGCATGGGGCCTATTAATTGACCGATATGATAATCGGCGATTAATTATTGATGGGCTCATCGAAAAAATATTTAGTATATCGAAGGTCACTAATGTACACGAAATACGGTCGAAAATCCTTAATCCCGTCACGGTGGCGGTGAATACGCTGGAGCGACTCAAGTTGTCACTAGGGGACAACAAGTACATTGTTGTGAACCGGGTTTTGCGCAAGTTACCTAGCGAGGTGGTGGCGCGGTTTGAGCAGTCACATGGGGGTGATTCATCGAGTCACCTCCCAACATTTGACGAATTGAGGGCGTTCCTGGAGGGTGAGTGCAGGCGGGCGGATTGCCAAGGGGCAACCACGCCGCAACCCCCCACGTCACCCCGGCGTACGGTTGGGCCCAAACCGGTGGAGCCCCGTCGGGGAGGACAGCGGTACAACGCCCTTCAATCGGAAGTGTGCCCCTTCTGCCGGAAGGGGGGACACGCGATCATCGCGTGCGCGGATTTTGGAGCACAGCGGGTGCAGAGGCGCAGGGGGGTGGTCAAGCAGCGAAACTTGTGCTTCCGCTGCCTAGGCGCACACTATGTGCGTGAATGCAGTAAGACCACCAACTGCCGAGTATGTGGAGGAGCCCATCATGAACTTCTCTGCCTGGCTGAGAGTGGGGAGCGGTACGGGGCCTCATCGGGAGGCCATCCTCCCTCTCCTAAGCCAGCCTTGGGCGGACGGTCGCCCCCCCACCGGGGAGGGGGGTCACCCAGAGACCAGCGGTCGCTCCCTCCTCGGAGAGGGGGGTCACCCAGAGACCAGCGGTGGCTCCCTCCTCGGGGAGGGGAGTCATCGAGGACTCCGGAGTACCGCCGGATGCCGCAGTCTCCTCCGCGGGGGGGGGGATCGGCGCCGAGATTCGGGCGGGTGCCCGGAGATGACCCATGGGGAGTCGGGTTACGCGACTTACTCGGCCGCGCTGGGGGGCAGGTTGCCGCCCCCGAGTAGTCGCTTCTCCCCACCCCTCGCAGAGCGCCCACGCTTGATGGCGCGTCCGCCGCAGATGGGACGGATGCCGATGGGCTATTACCAGCCGGCGCGCATGGCACCGATGGGTCGAGGGGTGTACTACCCGGGGTGGGACCCATACCTGGGCCAGGGGCCCTCTCCCCCTCCAGCAGAAGGGGAGGGAGGTGCCCCCTGCTAGCAATTAGCAGTCTGTTCATCCGTCGTGCCCACCCCACCAGTGACGGTATTATTACCGACGGCTAAGATTACCGTCAGGGGTACGGATGGACGGCCAGTGCCAGTGAGGTCACTCCTGGATTCGGGGGCACAAGGTTGTATCGTGTCCAGCCGCCTAGTGGCCAGGCTGGGCCTCAGGTTGGAGCCATCACGGGATGGCGCAATAGGTATAGGTGGCAATCAGGTGCCTGACATCAGGGGTCAGACGGACCTCCTGTTTGAGATGGGTGACTCGGCATCGATCACGCGGGTGAAGGCCACGGCTATTGTTTTAGATGAAGTGGTCGGGGTTCTTCCTTCGGTACGGTTACCGCCGGCGGTAACGAAGCTGGCCAAGGGATTGGAGTTGGCCGACCCTCACTTCGCAATTCCCGGACGGGTGGACGTCTTACTTGGAACTGACGTCCTCGGGAAGCTGCTGCGGAGCGGTAAGCGGGAGCTGCAACCAAACGGGTTGGTGGCCGTGAGTACCGCAGGTGGGTACGCATTATTGGGCCCAGTACGGGGACCACAGGACGCAACGGATTATAGCAACATATACTACGGCAGCGTGTTATCGGAGGTCCTGCAAAGGTTCTGGGCAACAGAAGACCCACCCACAGCTCCCAGGACAAGCCCACTGGACGAGGAGTGCGAGACATTTTATCAGTGCAACACGGTGCGTCTCCCTTCGGGCAGATTTATGACACGGCTGCCGTTTCTATCGACGCGACCTCCGCTGGGGAGCTCCAGGGGCCTGGCTGAGAAACGGATGATGGCCATGGAAAGGCGCATGAAACGGGACTCCAACTTTCGGCGAAAGTATGTTGAGTTCATGCGTGAATATTTGGCTTTGGGTCACATGTCGGTATCCAGGGTAGACTGGCGTCGTGAGGAGCACTACGTATTGGCTCATCATGCAGTCCTGAAGACACCTGACTCCAAGATCAGGGTCGTGTTCGACGGGAGCGCGGCGACATCTAACGGGGTGTCTCTGAATCAATGCCTGCACGCTGGTCCTAAGTTGACCAGAGACATTGCAGACATTCTAACGGACTTCAGGAGACATCAAGTTGTCTTCGTTACGGATGTGAGGATGATGTTTCGCCAAACGGAGATCCATGCGGATGACCGTCGGTTCCAGCTGATATTGTGGCGAGAGAGCCCAGAAGAACCGATGATCACGTATGAGCTGAACACGAACACGTACGGATTAAAGCCCAGCCCGTATGTAGCGATGCGGACGCTACGAGAGCTGGCTGACCAGGAACGGCTGCGCTTCCCTCGCGCAGCTGCAGTCATCGACCGGGATGTCTACGTGGATGACATTTGTACGGGCACGGACAGCATTGAGCAAGCGCTCATCCTAAGGGATGAATTGGTGGCGCTCATGGCCTCCGGTGGCTATGAACTCAGGAAGTGGCTGTCAAACTGCCCAGAGGTGCTGGCAGGACTACCAGCTGAGCACCAACAAGACCCGCATTTGTTTGAGGACTCGGATAATCCTCATGCGTTGGCAATTTTGGGGGTCCAGTACCGACCGACTCAGGATGTCTTCACATACAATTGTGAGGCCGAATTGCTGTCGAAGACCTGGACCAAGCGATCAGTCCTTTCGACTATCGCACGAACGTTCGACCCAAATGGTTGGATCTCTCCGGTCACGTTCATGGCAAAGTTCTTCATGCAGAAGCTTTGGTTGGCCCAACTAGGCTGGGATGAGCAGCTCACGGACGAGCTGCTGCACGAGTGGACGGCATTCGTGACCACATTGCCGCATATTAAAGAAATTGAGATCCCGCGCAAACTGCTCCCTCGGGCGGGAGCCAGGGTGACCCTGCATGGGTTCTGCGATGCTTCTGAGAAAGGGTACGCGGCCGCGGTCTACCTGAGAACAGGTGAGACTGCTGGCGAGGGCGTTGTACGCTTGGTCATGGCCAAGAGCAAGGTTGCGCCTGTTCGGACCCGGTGGACGATTCCGAAGATGGAACTGGCCGGTGCCGCGCTCCTGACCCGCCTCCTAAACCATGTGGCGCAGAACCTGCGTGGCACGGTGGATCTGAATGACACGGTTTACGCATGGACGGACAGCCAGATCGTGTTGTGCTGGCTGCAGACTTCGGTCCATACGCTTGAGGTATTTGTGGCCAACCGAGTGTCACAGATAAATAACTCGGAGACTCCTCTGGTCTGGAGACATGTTCCAGGTGAAGTTAACCCGGCAGACTGCTCGAGTCGCGGCTGCCCGGCGCCTGCTCTGGTTGAGCATTCTCTCTGGTGGGGGCCTCAATGGCTGGAGCGGCCACATACGGAGTGGCCTTTCAATGACTGCGGACGCCAGCCACTACCCCCTGACCAGGGTCTGAGAGTCAATGTGACTACAGTGGAGTCTGTGGCAGTGGACCACACTCTTTTGGAACGGTATAGCTCACTAGGGAAGCTACTTCGAGTCACGGGATGGATAATGCGGTTTTTCCATAATTGTCGAAGCCCTGCGGCACAGCGCAACCTGTCACCTGTAATGGGACCTGAGGAGCAGCAAAGGGCTCTCTCACGTTGGGTGGGGGTCATTCAGGGGAATGAGTTCCAGGATGAACTTAGGATCTTGCGGACTGGCGTGGGCAGAATGAAGAAGAGCCTTGTCCGCCTCAACCCGTTTATTGATGAGCACGGAATGCTCCGGGTGGGAGGCCGACTACGGAATGCCGAATTGCCCTATTCAGCGCGGCATCCTTTAATTCTTCCCAAGAAGGGAGCTCTGGTGGAGCTGTTGGTTTGGGACCGTCACATCAGGAATTCACATGCAGGCTGCAACACACTGCTGGGCATTTTGCAGCGGGAGTTCTGGATTTTGTCGGCACGGAGAGTGATACGGAGCGTTGTGTTTCGTTGCTTGCCTTGTTACCGGCTCAAGGCAGCCACAATGCAGCCACAAATGGGAGATCTCCCGCCCGACCGAGTTACGGAAGCTCGGCCGTTTGCTGGTGTGGGGACAGACTTCGCGGGGCCTTTCATGGTCAAGACATCACGCCTTCGCAACGCGAAGTCGGTTAAGGCATATTTGTGCGTCTTCGTGTGTCTGGCGACCAAGGCCGTTCATTTGGAAATGGTAGCTGATCTCTCTACGGAGGCCTTTTTGGCAGCGCTGGACCGATTCGTTTCTCGGCGGGGGATACCGGCCTTGATACGGTCGGATTGTGGTACCAACTTCAAGGGCGCCGATCGTTTTCTAAAGGAAATTGTATTATTTTTAAGTCAAAATGAGCGAGAGATCGGCACGGCCATCGCCAGTCGGGGCATTTCGTGGTATTTCAGTCCACCTGGATGCCCCCACTGGGGTGGAATATTTGAGGCAGTGGTTAAGTCTGCCAAGACTCATTTGTATCGGGTCATCGGCTCAACGATCCTCTCCTTTGAGGAATTGTCAACGGTGTTCTGCAAAATTGAGGCAGTTTTAAATTCGCGCCCCTTGTGTCCGTTGAGCGCTGACCCGAATGACCTGGAGGCCATTACCCCAGGTCATTTTTTGATTGGCCAACCACTTAACGCCTTGCCGGAGTATCCGTATACGGATGTTAAGTTGTATAGGTTGTCACGGTATCAGATGCTGCAGCAAATGACTCAAAATTTTTGGAAGCGATGGTCGCTTGAGTATTTGCACATTCTTCAGCAACGCGTTAAGTGGACGGACAGGACGACCCCACCGTGCGTTGGAGACCTCGTACTGGTTAAGGATGCTAACCTATCACCGTTGTGTTGGCGACGGGGGCGCATCGTTAACTTGATAGCGGGCAAGGATGGGTCTCCACGGATCGCAGATGTACAAGTGAGGGACTCGATCCTTAGACGGGCGGTTTCAACGCTATCCCGACTACCGGGAGTTTGAGCGGACCGACGACGGGTCGGTCCGGGGCGGGTGGTTGTTGAGAATCGATAGGTTTTTGCCCACTGGCCACACAATCAGTTAGTTCATTTTTCTGTCACGGCGCTGCGAGCGCGCGGGCGGTCGCCAGCGGACGCGAGCCGGCGCCATTGGTAATATTGGTACTATCGTAACGGCTCTTGAACATTATAACCTCCGTGGTTTGGGAGATATTTTGGAAGTTTTACGCTTTAACGGAAAGTGTTGAAATACGGCACAATTCCTTGTACGGTGGGCTGCTTCGGGCGCCCCAAGGATTGTTATTTAGAGTGATATAAGGACTACTACAGTGTGAATTGTGTTTGGCGTGTTTGCTGACGAGATCGGGGCGGCGGCGGCGCAGACCGGGACGTCGTTTATTGGTGCAAGTAAACATACATACACTTTACACAAAACAGAAACACAACCTTGCAGCCAGGAAGATATTCGGCTGAACTCCAGGTTAGCAAAGTAGATCAAGTTAGGTTAAGTACATAGGGCGCGTATCGCGTTCCATTGTTTCGCGCTAGGCAAGATTGCTTTGGTAATTTGTTCTTACATGGGCCCGGGATAAATTCAATTTGTGTCTGGCGCAAACACGCACAGTAATAGTGGCCATTTGTGGTAACAGGCTAGTTGACTCATGTAACATGTTAAATTGTATTCAACTAATGTTTATTTCGTATAGTGTTTAACATAGGAAACCTAAACATATATTTTTCAGTTCATAAAAGTAGAAGATGGCTAAAAATTTCGAATTTTAAAGTATGGTTTTTATTCTGTATATTTTAAATGCTCAAAACGCCGTCTGCCATTCTCGCCCATGATAGTGACGTCACCGGTTCCGTAAAGAAAACTGAAGGTATACTCCGACGACCCCGAATAGTGCCGTCTCTCTCGATCTCCTGTCAAAGTAGATTTAAGTGAGCGGGCCGACACTATACGACGGTCGAATTTCGGACACCGAAGTTTATTTACTCGGTATTCTACGTCACGCCACAGATAGGCTAAAGGCAAAAACGGCGGACGGCGTTTTTATCTGTTCATGAAATTTCTGATAAAATTTAGCTTTTAAGGTCTCGCAAAAATACAATACTTACATTAGATTTAGTTTTAGAGCTAGTAAGATCATTATTAACCATTTCAAAAATGGGTCAACTAGCCTACTGGGCTAACTGACCACGAGTATGAGTATTGAGTAAAATCGGTAAGGAGATAGCTGACAGTCTTAACACATAGACTCTCTGATAAACATATCCCGTGGTTTTCGATGCACAAATGATTTAAAACGGGGCGCAGCTAGTATTTGTTGAATAAAAACGAAAGTTTGTGTGTACGTTTGTTACTTCTTCACGCCGAAATGGCTGGACGGATTTGCATGAAATTTGAAACAAAGATAATTTATACCCTACATTTTATCGGAAAAATTATGGTCCCCGTAGGATAGGCAGAAACTAGTCATTAACGCCTGATGTTGGCGCAACATAAAATAAGTCGACGTACCGGTTCATCAGTGACGTCACACATACGTCACATCGCTGCACCGCACAACTGTGGCGGCAACACGATTTTATCTAATTACTATTGTAACTGTCTCATATAATTAAAACGAAGATTTGTACTATCCTGGTGTTCCTTCATTGACGATCCTGGGATTCCTGGTCTGGACTTACCTGAGGAGTACACCGAACACCTGTAGTTATACTTCCTACCAGTCAACTTTAGGGCAAAACAGACAATTTGCCAACAATGCAACTAACTAACTTACTGCCAGCCGGGTGCAGCCGTTTCAGCGCGAAGCGGTAACAAATATACAAACACACTCATATACATTCGCTATTTTAAATTTTAAAATACATAAACGGGTTTACTCACGTCGTAGAAATCTGATATCGCTAAACATGTTCCGAATCGGTTCGCGATTCATCAGTCGCGGCGGCGGCCAACCGATGAATCGCGAACCGATTCGGAACATGTTGAGCGATATCCGACTTCTCTTCTAGTCGTTTCACTCTTTACAGAGCGGTCGTGATCAACTCGTAGTACTATTAGAGGCAGATATTGTTCGCTGTATGATTTTACGCCATTTCTCGCGATTCACAGACATTCTGGTGCACTCATGCAAAGGTCCGCCCACAGCCGATTTGTTCTGGTCGGTCCATCGCATGGGTGATCTTCCACGTGATCTGGTTCCCTCTACTTTGTCCTGGACAACGAGACGCTCTATGGAGTCATTGTTCCGCCTTGAAACCGTCTTCTACGACGTGAGTAAACCCGTTTATGTATTATAACACACATTCGCCTTCATAATATTAGTTAGATTAGTGAGATCATGACATTGATTACTAACCAATATGTATTGCGTTGCGAATAACTGTTGTTCTAGAAAGTTCGTGACGTGCATTGAAGGGCGCTGCTGGCAAAACATGGACGCCAGTAGTAAACAAACATTCTTGATAATCTACCTCAGGTATTTTCCCCTACATGAGTGGATGATTGGCCTTCGGAAACGGGCAATGGCGTGGCACAAATTTATCATAGAAAATCTGTTATGACAGACTATCATAAGTATAAGAACTGCGCATTATGTTTCGTATATGTGTGTTTACTTACTGTTTTCTGTTGTGGCTCATACTCGTAAATATCATTTGGAAAATACCGCTGATATGAAATATTTTGATGGTGAAATAAATATATGCTTCGTATGTATTCTATCCTCGTGAGGTACCTCTCATTGCACAAAGTGACACTTATAAGTCGAACCCAGACAGTTTGTGCTATATGTACTAAAATCCTGACGTTGCCCTGTGTTTACATTTTAAATGCATGTATGTTGTATTAGTATGAAATGACTTGTAAAATGTATATATTTTATTAACAAAAATCTGAATCTGAATACGCACGCGTAAACGCTCAGCTCAGTGTACGAGTTACGATGTACAAGATTCATTCGGTGCATTGATTTGATACCAACGAGCTTTGTTTCAAGTAGTAAAGGTACGTAAGGTTTTACTTAGCGAGTTCTGGTTTTCGACAAACGATATGTTTATTATTTGTAGCAATTATGCCGTAGTTTTTGTGTGTATTTACAGTAAACAAATCAAGTGTGTTTTTAACCCCCGACGAAAAAAAGAGGGGTGTTATAAGTTTAACATGTGTATCTGTGTATCTGTGTATCTGTGTATCTGTGTATCTGTGTATCTGTGTATCTGTGTATCTGTGTATCTGTGTATCTGTCTGTGGCATCGTAGCGCCCAAGCGGATGGACCAATTTAAGTGCGGTTTTTTTTAATCGAAAGACTTTTCCGTCGAGATGGTTCTTAGCTATGTTTGGTGGAAGTAGGACCAGTAGTTTCCAAGATATTCAGCTTTGATTGGAACAAGTGACAAGATCTCAGCCAATATTGAAGCCAAGGATTCCAAATTTTGGTTAAATGTTAAGTATTATTAGCATTTTCTATATCACTCACTAAATGAGGATCTCATGATGACCAGGTAGTTGTTAATGGATCTCAGCCAATATTGAAGCCAAGGATTCCAAATTTTGGTTAAATGTTAAGTATTATTAGCATTTTCTATATCACTCACTAAATGAGGATCTCATGATGACCAGGTAGTTGTTAATGGATCTCAGCCAATATTGAAGCCAAGGATTTCAAATTTTGGTTAAATGTTAAGTATTATTAGCATTTTCTATATCACTCACCAAATGAGGATCTCATGATGACCAGGTAGTTGTTAATGGATCTCAGCCAATATTGAAGCCAAGGATTCCAAATGTTGGTTAAATGTTAAGTATTATTAGCATTTTCTATATCACTTACTAAATTAAGGTCTCATGATGATCAGCTAGTTGTTAATGGATCTCGGCCAATATTGAAGCCAAGGATTTCAAATTTTGTTTAAATGTTAAGTATAATTAGCATTTTCTATATCACTTACTAAATTAAGGTCTCATGATGACCAGGTAGTTGTTAATGAATCTCAGCCAATATTGAGGCGAATAATTCCAAACGCTGGATAAATGTTGTTTTATTAGCATTTTCCTTATCACTCACTAAGTGAAGATCTCATGATAATCATCTAGCAGGGCTGGACTAAGCGGGCCAGGGCCCCTAGGCACTTGGCATTTAGGGCCCCCTCCCCTATAAGGAGAACATTATTATGGTACAAGTCCTGCGTCTGGGACTGGGTCCCTAAGACTAGCTGGGCCCCTAGGCCCGGGCCTTGTGGGCCTAGGGGTAAATACGGCCCTGCCATCTAGTTGTGAAAGGATCTAAGCCAAGAATTTCAAATGTTGGTTAAATTTTAAGTTTATTAGCGTAATCAACAATTTAATAAAATTTAGACAGTACAATAATTTGGTACCATGCAGCTGAAGATGGCCGTAGGAACTCCTTAACAGCACAGAATAAACCCATGGTGTTTGGGCTCGTCTGATTGTTCTTGATGAGCAATTAACGTTTGTGTAAGGAAGTACAGTCGATATTAAACCGAGTCCCAGTAAAACTTTTTTAATTTCCGTCACAATATTGGGTCACTGTTCTTAGTTTTGCAATTCTGCTAAAGCTGAATTGTCATTAGGACTAATGAACAGGTTCCTTTGATCGAGGTCACAAATAGCAACACCTTGCAAGATTTTAACGCGACTAAAGGACACGTAAGCTTTAGCAAAAGTACTCGCCTAAGTGAATAACAGTTTTTAGGATTCTGTAGTCAACAAGGAACCCTTATAGTTTCACCATGTCCGTCCGTCTATCTACGGCTAAGCAGAGACATAGTGGTAGAATAAATTTTTAAAAACTATATTTTTGTGTACCTTACCTACACGTAAAAAGTGGGGATGTAATATTTTTTAACGGTTTATCCCATGGTGTGGATTATCGATGATTAGGTCTTTCAAAACTAAGTCAAGTTACCTAGCACCAACTGCATTTTTTATGGATCTAAGTAAGCCACCCGTACTATTTGGATCCTGTAGAATGGAAACCTGGTTCTGTTTTAGGCCATAAGTAGCAGGTTCCTTTAACTCATCCAGTGCATTTAAAGTATGTATTTTGATTGTCTTGGCCAATAACTTTGTTAACGATTTTTTCCCAGAATGTTGCTAAAGGCTAATTTCAATTTTAGAGAAGACGGCTTTTGTTACCACTGGCTTGGGATCCTGTTGTCGTACACATAGTCAAGGATCAAGCTCGAGGAAAGACTGGAAACTATGGACCATAAACGGTGTAAAACCAAAAAAGTGTTAAATGTAGAAAATTCCGGGAAAAAACTTTTGTTTGTTTAAAAAATATGAAATAAAAATAAAATTAAAAATTTAAAAAACCCCCGACATGACAACCTGTAAAAAGAAAGAAATAAAATCTACGAAATGTGCCTTTACAATGAACAGTAGAAAAATAATCCAAGCTTCGTTGCGTCGGGGGACCGCTAAGTAAATGAAATGCAATGTACTTAAAATCGTAAAGTGGGAAGCCCCAAATAAAATGCATACTTACAATTTTGCGTTGAAAAATATAGTTCATTTCACTTAGGTTAGGTACTTAGCGGTCCCCCGAACGCAACGACGCTTGGATTCTTTTTCTACTATTCATTGTAAAGGCACATTTCGTAGATTTTATTTCTTTCTTTTTACAGGTTGTCATGTCGGGGGTTTTTTAAATTTTTAATTTTTAAATTAAATAGTTGGAACAACCTGAGTACTTACTGAATTAATTTTTTTACAGCCGCTAAAGTTATTTTTTGTCGGAAATCACTCATGGTGAGCTGAAAACCCTTTAAAAAAATGTGCAGTATGTGGGAGGGTGAACTTTTTTTTATTGGTTAATAAATTCATGGCGATGTTATTGAAATGGAAGTAAATGCGATTTAATGCTTGGTTTGTTTTAAATTTAACTTATTTTTAACCCCCGACGAAAAAAGAGGGGTGTTATAAGTTTAACATGTGTATCTGTGTATCTGTGTATCTGTGTATCTGTGTATCTGTGTGTCTGTCTGTGGCATCGTAGCGCCCAAGCGGATGGACCAATTTAAGTGCGGTTTTTTTTAATCGAAAGACTTTTCCGTCGAGATGGTTCTTAGCTATGTTTGGTGGAAATAGGACCAGTAGTTTCCAAGATATTCAGCTTTAATTGGAACAAGTGACGAGATCTCAGACAATATTGAAGTCAATAATTCGAAATATTGGCTAAATGTTAAGTTTTATTAGCATTTTCTATATGACTCACTAATTGAGGGTCTCATGATGACCAGGTAGTTGTTAATGGATCTCAGCCAATTTTGAAGCGAAGGATTCCAAATTTTGGTTAAATGTTAAGTTGTATTAGCATTCTCTATATCACTCAATAAATGAAGGTCTCATGATGACCAGCTAGTTGTTAATGGATCTCAGCCAATATTGAGGCCAAGAATTCAAAATTTTGGATAAATGATAAGTTTTATTAGCATTTTCTATATCACTCAATAAATGAAGGTCTCATGATGACCAGCTAGTTGTTAATGGATTTCAGCCAATATTGAAGCAAAGGATTCCAAAGTTTTGGTTAAATGTTCAGTTTTATTAGCATTTTCTATATCACTCAATAAATTAAGGTCTCATGATGACCAGCTAGTTGTGAAAGGATCTAAGCCAAGAATTTCTAATATTGGTTAAATGTTAAGTTTTATTAGCGTAGGTAATCAACAAATTAATAAATTTTTGACAGTACAATAATTTGGTACCATGGAGCTGAAGATGGCCGTAGGAACTCCTAAACAGCACAAGATAAACCCATGGTGTTTGGGCTCGTCTGATTGTTCTTGACGAGCAATTAACATGTGTGTGTAAGAAAGTACAGTCAATAATAAAACCGTGTATCGAAAAATCTTTTTTGACAAAAAAAAACTCATATTATAATTTCTGTCACTGGGTCACTATTTTTAAGTTTCGGAATTCTGCTAAAGCTGAATTGTTATTAGGATTATTGAACAGGTTCCCTTTGATTGAGGTCACAAATAGCAACACCCTGCAAAATTTTAACGCGACTAAATGACACGTAAGCTTTAGCAAAAGTACTCTTGCCTAAGTGAATAACAGCTTTTTAGGATTTTGTAGTTTGTGTCAGTCTGTCCACAGCTTAGCTCAGAGACAAAGTGGTTGAATAGATTTTTAAAATCATTTTTTTGTGTACCTTCCCTACACGTAACAAAAGTGGGGATGTTAATCCCATGGTGTGGGGTATCGATGATTAGGCCTCAGTCAAGTTACCTAGCACCAACTGCAATTTTTATGGAGCTAAGTAAGCCACCCGTACCTACTATTTGGATCATGTAGAATAGAAACCTGTTTCTGTTTTAGGCCATAAGTAGCAGGTTCTTGCGACTCATGCAGTGCATTTAAAGTATATATTTTGATTGGCTTGGCTAATAACTTCGCCATTTTGCCATTATAAGCATTAACTAGTCTGACTTTAACGATTTTTTCCCAGAATGTTGCTTAAGGCTATTGAAATCAAAATATATCCTAACTTCAATCTTAGAGAAGACGGCATAAATTACCACTGGCTTGGAATCCTGTTGTACCTACATATAGTCAAGGATCAAGCTCGAAGAAAGATTGGAAACCCTGGACCTTAAACGGTGTAAAACAAAAGTAGTGTCAAAAGAAGAAAATTCCGGGACAAAAATTCTGTTTGTTTAAAAAATATGAAATAAAAATAAAATTAAAAATTTAAAAACCCCCGACATGACAACCAATAAAAAGAAAGAAATAAAATCTACGAAATGTGGCTTTACAATGAACAGTAGAAAAAGAATCCAAGCTTCG
This sequence comes from Apotomis betuletana, assembly GCA_932273695.1. Taxonomy (NCBI): domain Eukaryota; kingdom Metazoa; phylum Arthropoda; class Insecta; order Lepidoptera; family Tortricidae; genus Apotomis; species Apotomis betuletana. The sequence continues at coordinate 25,097,280 of OW026306.1, forward strand.
TTGCGTCGGGGGACCGCTACGTAAATGAAATGCAATGTACTGAAAATCGTAAAGTGGGAAGCCCAGGTGCATACACCTACATGCAATTTTGCGTTGAAAAATATATTTCATTTCATTTAGGTACTTAGCGGTCCCCCGACGCAACGAAGCTTGGATTCTTTTACTACTGTTCATTGTAAAGGCACATTTCGTAGATTTTATTTCTTTCTTTTTATTGGTTGTCATGTCGGGGGTTTTTAAATTTTTAATTTGGGTACAAATTTTAAAAATTTTGAACCTTGATAGAAAAAAACCGGCCAAGAGCATGTTGGGCCACGCTCAGTGTGGGGTTCCGTAGTTGCCCATTCTTCACAATAGACGGGCTTAAAACAGCGGTTTTAAGCACGAGGTTTAAATTACGAGAAAGATTTCAAGCTCTATAAAAAGGTCGTAAACGCCAAAGTTACTGTGATTACTTATTACCTACCTTCTGGATGTTAATGATTATACGCGCCAGATTGAGCGGAATGTTTTAATGCAGTATGGCAATTAACTACCTAATACCTATACATATGTAATGTTCGAAGTATAAGGACACACATTATTTGGATTTCCGTAGCGAATATTTACGAAACTGCTGACTTTATCAAAAAATAATGTTAAGAGACCCCTATTATTTTTAAAAGACCTATTCAGCGATAGACCAAACACTAGAGTTGGAACGAAAAAAAAAATTTCACCCCCACTTTAGTTGTACGGTTTTTTTTTTTAGTTTTTTTTTACCGTTTTGTCTACGTGATACATACACATAACATACTCATACCAAATTTCAGCCATCTAGTACTAATGATCACGGAGCTAAGCCGCGGACAGACGGACAGACGGACATGGCGAAACTATAAGGGTTCCTAGTTGACTACGGAACCCTAAAAAACTATCACAGATTGGACTAACTGGCATATAGGGTTCAAACTCATCAAAATAGTCCCTTGTATCTCCTCCTAAAGGTCCTAAATCGTTATTCCAAGTAGCCCGTATATAAAAAAAATTTGATCTTTGACCCGTGTCAATCGAAATTACTTATATGTAAGGTCAAAATTATTATCTGCCATATATGGCTTCGCATGCTGTAAAAAAAAATGTCGCTTGTGAATACGGTCACTGAAAACTCAGGGTACAGGACCCATCAGTGTCATCAGTGCCAGACCGCTGTCGTTTGATTGGGGTCCGACTGCCATATTTGACATTTCAGGTTAATCCGCAAGTCACTTGAAGACGATAATGATAATCCTATACATTAAATAGAGCCGGGTCTCGCGCGCTGATACGGTTATAATGGCGGCTAACCTTAAAAGGGGACTTTGATACCTAACCTAAATAGTTAGGTAATTATTTATGTATGAGATTAGTCGCGGCCTGGGTTTATACGTCAAAAATATGGAGAATAGGTTATTTAAATAGCAACCTTCAGTGCCGAAGGTACTTTTTACTCGACTGTGTCAGAAGGATGTATGGACATAAAATCCGTAAAAATATATAAGTACAAATGGCACTTTTTATGCCATGTTGCATTCTCTACCACTCAAAGACAAGCCCAAATAGACAGATTATTGGTGCGGGATGGATTTACAACAAAACGTGTATACACACTATGCAAATATTGCATGTACCTATTTATCTATGATCTATTGTTTTTGGAGCCTAAGGTGGCTTGTTGCCTTTCTTCTTCTTCAAGGTGCCTCTCCATTACAGAAGGTTGGCAGTCAGCTTCGTAAAATTGTCTTTGTCAAGCGCCAATCTAAACAGCTGCTCGACGGTCTTAATCCCTGTCCACTCCCTGATATTTCGGAGCCAAGACATCTTGCGTCTGCCTGCTTTCCGCTTTCCGGGTACATTTCCCATCATAATGGTCTGCAGGAGGGAATACCGATCATGCTGCCCTACATGTCTGAGGTAGGCGACCTTTCTCTGTTTTATAGTCCGGATAAATTCGAAGTTTTTTCCCATGATGCCGAAATATCGATAGATTCGTGTTTGTAGTCGTGAGAGTGAAAAGGGACATGATATTTGACCTACTTGAACTGAATAAAATATCAATCGTATGATTGGAACTACTGTGATTAATCGTACTTAGTTATTATTTATGGAGCCGTATTGCTTCTCATACGGTCATTTGCACATATAGGTACTGTTTGTTTTACAGTCTAATAACCCTCATCACACTACTCAGAGGTTTCTTTGTCTACGACGATAGTGCAAGCTCATGTCGTCGCCCTTTACCAGCGGTAGGCAATCAGCAAAGCTAATTTTAGGCTCGACTCGACATTAACCAAAGGGCAAGGGGCGTACACTATCCTAATTTTCCATGCGTGATTTCTAATCAGAAATAGGGAGATCCATCAGGAGAAACAAGGTCGTCGACATAGTTCTGAGTTACAAGACTTAGGCTTAGAATAAATACGCCTAGAAACCGATTCAGCGCTCGAAAGTGAAGCCAGTTTTGATTAGCCGCGGGTTAAGTTTCGTCTATGTGCGCATCTGTCACAACGTCAATGTTACAATCAAAACGTTGTATGATTGGTTCGTAGACACGCACACATAAAACCAAAAGTGGCTTCATATTTCGCAAATCTGTTGTATGAAAACTTTCGTTCTAAAGGACTTAAGTAGCAACAGGCCCCATGCTCATTGCTCGTAGAACCGATGGCCGTTGGGCCAGAAAGGTTCTGAGGAGGCAACTGCGTACCGGAAAACGCATGGAAACCACTCCTGCACGTGACTGCACACACTGTTTATAGCATAGGCTAATACCCTCATTAACATCAGAAGTTTATTTGTCTACAACAAGTATGTAAATACATGTGTCTTGTTATCAACGCTAGGTAATCAGTAAGGCTAAATTTAGTCCTAGAGCGGCGCATGGTATCTACGTCTTGATTTATAGTCAAGGTTGATAACATTAATGGCAATGTACGCATATATTATTTATCAAAATAAATTTAACGTGCCATCTATTTATTGTCAGGAGAATGACCGACAGTACCTCTTTATCGACGTCGTATCATTTTAGCTAGACGGATCAAAGCAAGGAATATAATACTCACATCAAAGGCTAAAACGACGTGTTTAAAGACATTATTCAAAATATCACCAATGCTTCGATGTTAAATTTACCGTCATATGAAAATTTGTACTACATTCAGTAAGTCCTCCTCTCCCTAACATTGCAGTACCCAATAGGGTTCACAATGATCTATAGCTTTAAGTTAACATCTGTACCTACTTTTTTATATTGCAATAAATAATTGAGTATTAAGAACTAAATACGCCGAGGACGGAATAGGATGGAGACACTGGTGACAGAAATTAATATCTTTTAATGCGAACCTTAGAATAAATACGCCTGGAACGAGTTTTCATATAACAGATGAAGCCGCTTTTGGTTGTATGTGTGTGTGTGTCTACGAATCAATCATAGAGACGTTTTGCTTGTGACATTGACGTTGCGACAGACGCGCACACGGACGAAACTTAGCCGTGGCTAACCAAAACTGGCTTCACTTTCAACCGCTGACCGCTGACTAGGACTTTTAGCGATGAAAAGAATAATTTTAGAAGAAGTTTTTTCCAATAGCAGTGAAGTGACAGATGGGATGTCTATTACCGACTCTAATTTAACACGTCTAGACATAAAAAAAAATTAGAGTGCCATTAAAAACAGGGATCATTACCGGTATTAATTAAAATTTTAATATATTTCTAATTTCCGGTTTTATTTAATATGCTGTTATATAGAATTTAGGTATTGATATAGAACTTTGAAATTAGCTCACTAAAATAAAGAAATGTGTAATAATAAGCGCAATACCGAAATCGAATACCGGTATTTTGTATGGAGCCGAATCCCGGTATTCGATCCCTGATTGAAAATAGCCGCGTAACAACAATACCTAGGCACTCTAAATTTTACACCTGGCGTCATACAATGCACGTGTGCAGCTAAAATTAATATTTATTTAGCTTGAAGTTCGTCGAGCTGAACAAATACATATATACACAGTGAAATGACTTTGTTTTTATCACACGAGGCAGTTGTAATTCGCTTGAAATTGACATAAAGATTTAGTGATAAAAAAATATATCAGACAACCTCACACAAATCGATATAGTCTCAAATTACCTTTAGCGTGTCCAGCGAAGTTCATAAATATATCCTTAAATACATAGAACGATACATTCACCAAGGTCCAACACGGCTTCTTTTCAACGTACGTATTCTGTCCCACCGCTTTCTAGCCAGCAGTTTTTGTGAGTAAGGTTTGATACTAAAATATAATCTGTAGTCGATTCAGTTTTTCGAAATTTGGGTTATTGTCAGATTTAGGTTCGCGTCTTTTCGGTGGACACGTACAAAGTTAAGGACTTCAGGCACAGAATAAAGACACTACAGAAGCCGCACTCTTTTGTTATTTGCCGCTTTTGCAAAAGCATTAGCCTACTCGTATCTGATTGGCCATTTTTAATGACGTACGACGCTGTTGGTTCTTGCTTCTTTGGGGCGTGTCATACTCCTAGGGTTGCCTACATTAGCAGTCCGGAAACTACTTCTCTGTGTTTGTAATTATTTTAAAGCTATTTTAACAAAATACGTTCAAAATAAGAGGGACCTAGCGCGATATTTATAATGATGGGCTCTAAGAGTGCCTACTGGATCTTTGGATTGGTTTAACGTAAACATGTGCGGTTTTTTGCTTTTCGAACCATTTTGATTAGCATTAAGATCCAGTATTATAAAATTGACCGGATTTTGTATCCTGGAAGTGCTTACTAGATCTCAGGACTGGTTCAACGCAGTCACGTGCAGTTTTCGTATTCTGATTCACTTTGATGAGCAAGTAGAGAATGTGTTTATATTATGTAAATGCATTTTTTAAATTTTTATTTTAGCCTTTGGAAGTTTGTAGACGGAAACATTTTTATTTATTTTATTATTGGTTTTACACCCGTTTACATAACATTTCATTTTTATGCACACTTGACATCAATGATTGATGCAATCGGCGACGATCAATGACAATATGGTTTATATTTGTATACATAGAAATAAGCCCGTTTCTAGCGGCCCTTTATGTTCTGGGATTATTACATTTTGTTTGTTCGATATTTTCCGAAGTTGAATGAATTTTGAAAATCCAATTTCATATTCTGACTTGGATGACCTAAAAGCCTCCCGATACCGAGTTTTAACCCCCTAGGACTAACTTGAAATTTTCAAAAAAAAGTCCCCATTTTGTTTTTTTTTTTCACGACTACTCGGGTGGGCGTCCCCTATGACATTCGTTCGAGCACCCCCTACCCATTTCCAGCCGTTTACGAGATACGGGACCCTTAAAAAAAATCTCCATACAAATCTTGTTGTTTCGATATTTTCCGACTTTGACTGAATTTTTTTGGACACCGATTTCAGATTCATATTTGTGAGCCCCAAATGCCCCCCGACACCGAGTTTCAGCCCCCTAGCACCAATTTGAAACTTTGAAAATAAATCCATTCGCCATTTTGAATTTAATTTGGTTCGCTAATTTTCACATTCATAAGCGAAGTCGAACAGGACACGGCGCGCACCTTGTGCGCTAAACGCAGCAATGCGGTCTAAATCTGTTTGTTCGTGTACATGTTAGTTTGTGGACACGTCCACACGCGCATTGCGTTTGTAGTAGTGTACCTATCGCAGCGCGGTTGTATGAAGCTTAGTCTCTATTCCGTTTCTTTACTCATGTGGAACCAGTCCTGAGATCCAGTAGGTACTTCCATGATCCATCATCAGGTCAATTTTATGATACTGAGTCCAAATGTTCATTGTGGTGAATCGAAATGTAAAAACCGCACATGTCTGCGTTGAAACAATCTTGAGATCCAGTCCCTATTTCCAGGGTCCATCATCAGGTCCATTTTATGATACTGCCACATACCGGCTGTAAATTTTCAGTAAAGTGAGCAGAAAAACCACACTTGTCTACGTTGAACTAGTCCCGAGATCTAGTAAATAAGTTCCATCATCAGATCATGATTTAATGGCTATGGGAAAACCGTAGCAGTAACCGTATTCTTTTACTAATAAAAAATATAATATATTTACACTTTACGGAGATAATCGGTGAACTTACGTTCAAAGCGATTCAATGTAGCGAACACTGAATCTCTTCCTTTTTAAAGTCGGTTAAAAATAATAAAAAATCACAATAATATGTAAATAATAAAAATGTAATCGATGCGTTGTCTTCGCTTCGAACGTGCCGACCCTAGCCGAATAAAGGCGGGACGATGGGCGGGCTGGGGCACAATTGTGACCCGAAATTAGTAGGTATAGTTTTTGACACTTCAGCGGAGTGAAACCCCCTTGCTTCAGGCTTAGTTTTCCGATCAGAATGATATTGAATTAAACGGCTTTCTTGCTAAAACATAACTTCTAATGCACATACGCTGTTAACTATTGGCCACCGAAGAGACAACTTTTGGTTTTTGAACTAACAGTGACCTATTTTCAAAATGGTGGAGATATGGGGTTTGAAAACGTAAAAAATTAAAAAAATCAGCCATTTCGAAACAAACTCGCAAGGGCCACAGCTTACAGAGCCACTAGTTCATATTAGAAATACTCTTCTCTTCCTTCTCTCTTCTTTATTCTCCCTTCTCTATTTCTATAATTATTAAAGATATAAGAGAATAGTAGTTTTAATAATATTGAGGTAGGTAACTGTTTATTATGGGTAAACATTGCATATTTCCGATGTTAGACAGCTTCCTTATTTATAGGCATGAGAACATTACCTTTATTGCGTTCTATAATTACTATTTACATGATACATCCGTAGTCGCAAAGGTAAACAAAGAAAATTGCCCTATTACTGTATTCGAGTGGCGCCTGCGCACGATTACAGCACGAGTCAATTAACTTACTATATTACTAAATCCTTGCCTTTTACGATGACGTAGGAAAACTAACTTGCGCTGACTTGGGACGAGGAATGTCGACTACTGCCCAAAGAACATGTACAGACAGACCCACTTATTGCGTTAAATGGGGACAAAAGACCAAGACTCCATAATCGGTTATGAGTTCCACGGGCGTTTTAAATGCCGTCAGTCCATAGTCATAAATCCATACTCCATACTAATATTATAAATGCGAAAGTGTGTCTGTCTGTCTGTCTGTTACCTCTTCACGCTTAAGCCGCTGAATCGATTTTGATGAAATTAGGCATGGAGATAGTTTGAGACCCGGGAAAGGACATAGGATACTTTTCATCCCGAATAAATTTAGTGTTCCCGTGGGATGAGCGGGTAACACCGCGGGGCACAGCTAGTAGAAAATAAATGGGTCATCATATGCTTCTTTGATAAATTATGATAAAAAGTACATCATTGTATGTATGAAAGTTTGCTGCTTCTCGTAGCTCATAGCTCATTCACATTTGTTCAATTTATTTATTTATTTATTTATTTATTTATTTACAAACAAAATTTATACAGCATTACAGTTATTACCAATACACTGTACAATTTATAAACATTCAAAAGAATATAAATAAAACTTAAAAGTTAGGAAATCCCGCAGTCATCCATCGCCTCACAATACCTCAGGAGCATTCGACACACATCCGTCCATCGACTAGCAAACAAATCAATCTCTGGTACAGATGACAGCAGCGCGTTTAAAAGTTTGAGAGCCAAAACGATGGGGGAATTTCTGTGTGCTACTGTGCGTGTTAGCGGGACAGCGAGGAGATTACAGTTTCGGGGTCTGAGAGCATTTTTGGGAACAAATGGAATAACAAGTCTGACAGTCTGTTCTACCAGTTCGGGGCAATCTGAGTGGCCACGCAAAGTATTGCAAGTCGTTAAAAGCAGCTTGTGGTTACGTCTCACTTGAAGAGAGTTAAATCCTAGTGTACCCAGTAAAAACTTTGTTGGATACATGAATGGGTATTGATGGAACACCTTCTTGTATAGAAATCTGAGGAACGCTTTTTGTACTTTTTCAAGTAGCAAGATATAAGTACTTTCAAACGGATTCCAAACAATGCTAGCAACCTCAAGTTTACTTCGGACGAGAGCCATATAGAGGATTTTGATTGCTCTCGAATCGTCAAAGTCACGTGCATTTCTCATTATAAATCCGAGCCTTTTGTAACAATCTGTAGCAAGTGTCTTAATGTGATCATGAAAAGTAAGACGCGTGTCGAAAAGAACACCAAGATCTTTTACAGTTGTTACTCTAGCTATGACTTCAGATCCGAGCAAGTATTGAGCATGTAGCGGCTTTAAAGAACGGCTATAGGACATAACACAACATTTGGAAACATTAAAGTGTAGTTTGTTTTTGATGCTCCAACGTAACACAGAGTTTATGTCCTCTTGCATTGCTTCACAGTCCGCTAGACGCTCTACTTTATAAATAAGTTTCAGATCGTCCGCATAAAGAAGGCATTTGGCATGCTTTAGCACAGACTCTAAGTCGTTGATCATGATCCCAAATAAAATTGGACCGAGAATAGAGCCTTGGCTAACACCAGAACGAGTTGGGTAATCCGATGATATGAAACAACCATGCTTCACATATTGTTTTCTATCTCGCATGTAACTTGCGAACAATTTTAGAAGTCGCGGTGAGAAGCCCACATAACACAGCTTACTCAATAGCACATCGTTGTCTACTTGATCGAAGGCTTTTTTGAAATCGAAGTAGAGAACGTCGACTTGTATACCCCTATCGAGGTGTTTAGAGATTATACTCGAGACGGTCAAAAGGTTGGTATCAATTGACCGCCTCGACCTAAAGCCATGCTGTGAGTCACATAGATTTGGCCGTAATTGCGGCGAAATCAACTTTTGCAGGACTGATTCAAAGAGCTTTGCTAAGGAAGAAAGTATAGCTATGGGTCTGTAATTATCTATGTTTACTGTGTCATTGGATTTTGGAATGGGGGTAACTCGACTGAGCTTCCAGCCTTTAGGATACTTGCCAGTTGACAAGGATAAGTTAAATATGTGATGTATAGGCAAGAGAAAGGAATCGATACACCCTTTGATCACATAAGCGGGGACTTTGTCAGGCCCAACCGAACTCTGAGCCTTCAGACGTCTAATGGCTGATTTCACATCTTCTAAAGTTATAGAAGCTATGTGCACGAAATTCGCAGAACGTGACTTGTCGTCGCTATTAGCCGTGCTATCGTCCAGCAAGGGGGCATTAGGTAAGAAAACGCTCGAGAAGTATTTGGCGAAAGCGTCTGCTGCTTCGGCGCCCTCGTATTCTTGCCCGTCATGACGTAGCCGGGTTTCAAATCCACCCTTTGATTTAAGATCGGCTATATGCTTCCAAAATGCACGGGGATTTGAGCTAATGTTGGCTTGCAAATCCTTGACGTAGTCATCATAAGCTTTGCTCAGACGTTTCTTTATATCAGTGCGTAATTTTGAAAACTCTTGGTATACCAATGCGTTTTTTGTGCTTTTCCATTCCCGGTGGAGATTGGCTTTACGCGTGATGTCTTTAATAATGTCACTGTTAAACCAGACGGGATACCGTCTACATCGATTTTTAGAGCGTTTTTTCCTAGGAATAGCCAAGTCAAATGTGTCATAAACAATGCTGTAAAAAATATCAACAGCATTATCGACATCTTTTGCATTAAGCACATCAAGCCAAGACTCATTAGATATGAGCTCATATAAAAGATCGTAATTGCCTCGTGCAAAGTTCCAGTCGCGTTGCGGATCCACATTGCTTGGATTGATGAAGACTGCGGTACGATCATGCCCGCGTTCAGGGCAGACGACTAAATCTAACGGTGGGTGGTATGCATCACGGTTTGGTACTAGCCCGCCTCCTGTAATTTCCTTAATATCCGTTAGCAAAACGCGCCCTGTCACAAGTACCACATCTAGCTTACCTCCAAACATATTCTCTACGTCATTCATCTCAGTCAGGCCACAAACAGTTAAAAAGTAACAATAATAATATAGGATATTCTGAGAAGTATAAAGTGGATTTAGATTTAGATCACCTAAGATAATAACATTGTCATTTAATGACTCGATTACTGATTCGACTTTCTGAAACCACTGCATGTAAACCTGGTCGTTAGCTCTAGGGTGAACATAAACTACACAAATATGAAATTGAGTGTCTGCTACTTTTAGTGAAACCCAGAGATCTTCGCCTTGGGGGGTCTCCAACTCCTGGCGTCGTCTTATAATGATGCCTGGGCGACAGGCTAGCAGCACACCTCCACCACGAGCTCCCGTTGCGCGGTCACGGCGTAATAAACTCCAGTTATTACCCACGATTTCAGAATCGCCGACGGAATCCGTAAGAAAAGTTTCAGTAACTGCGATAATATCACTATTCGAGTCGAAGAAGTTCTGCCTGAAGTATTGAAGTTTCGTGTTAAGTCCTCGTACATTCTGATAAATTATATTCATGGTTGATTGAGTTTTACCGAGCGAAGGTTGTTTAGCGACATGCTCAAGCCTATTGTCCTTTACGCTCCGAGGTTCTACGAAATAACCATTCCTTAATTCTCGCGTTGCAGGGCCACACGTCAGGAGATAAGCATTTACCAAGATATGCAGCTGGTACTCCGATTTTATAGGATTTATAGTCTCCTTTGGGCTTTAGCTCTTCTACGGTACAAGATCCATCAATGCATATACTTTGTAGGTATTCACGTATCTCTTCAGCTCCGGATAACATGTTCCATAGATGTAGATGTTTACGGTGTTCCACTGCCTTAAGCGATGTCTTTTCAGGTCCAGCGGTGCCACGCACAGAAGTAAATCGCTTAGAGTTCCTACTTTGCACAGTCTTCCATTCGTGATCGTCTGAGGAAGCTCCTGCAGTTGGCGGTTTCGCGTCCTGTGTGATCGCCTGAAGATCTCCCGATCCCGGCGTAGGTCCGTCACTATCTTCGTTAACGATGGGAGGTATCTCCACTCGTGTAACATTGTCACTGGGAGGCGCATAAGCCGGCTCAACAGCATGCATTTGAGTCTCCATCTTCTCGCCGTCTGGCGTATTTGTGTGCTTTACTGGTTTCCGGGTCTTCTTTCTTTGCTGGGGGTTAGGTTTTATGGCCATCGCTTCTGCCGAAACCGGCTCTTCAGGTTTGCCGCACTGACATTGGCATATCGACGTAAGCTTCAGTTGATCCAGTCTTTCACTGACAATCTCGAATTTCTTGGAGCAATCAGCAAGCGCAACTTGGTATTTCGTGACAGCAGAGACAGCGTCGGCCAGCTGCTCAGTCAGCATACTCATTTGTTCCCTAATCTGCTGCATTTCAGTTGCCATGGATACAGCTTCCGATGAGGTTTGCGGCGGCAGTTGTGCCTGTGGGCTAGCGGCTGCACTCTTGTTCCTGATTGTGACGTTTTTAATAGTAACCGGAGTACCGACAGGCGTGTCACAGTTGCGTCCGGCCTTCTTGACTGCGATACGGCACTCGGGGCACACCCATGCATCTTTTTCTTCAGGTGTAAGCTTTTTACTGGTGCATAGGAGATGGTATAGTTTTCCACAAGACTGCACCATACATTGCAGATACTCTTCCCCAACTCCCAACTCCCGGGTGCACCCCTGACAAATTAATTCGGCACTGTCGCCTCTATGCATAATGAAAAAAAAAGAAATTTCTGAACGCAGCCTTAACTTGCAACACTGGTTAATAACTGGTGATGTTGGTATTAGGTCACTTCTGTCAGCTGTCAGTTGTCAGTTGATACGCCGGCCAATCACGCTATGTATGGTCCCGTTATTATCTTCCCAAAAATAGATAACTGGATGATGTTTATTCAAAAATCAGTGACAAAACGGTTAAATGTGGATCTTACCAAAGTGTCGCCGATTGAATTTTGCGTGTTTTAACAGTCCGTGAAGTGGATAACCTTAAAGCGGCCAGTGTCTTTGTTTTTCAGCGCACAGATATTACTTTCAGATGTTTTTATCAATATTTCGCATTTTTTCAAAACAATAAGCTCACAGATGATGTTCACTTGGCTAGGGTTGCCAGCTAACCAATGCTTGGGTGATGCCTCTGCTCACTTACTCCTTTGGCATACTAAGGTGGACTCAGACTGAGCTGGACGCCCTGGATACGAGGGTCCGTCAGCTGCTCACTACACACCGCATAAGGCACCGACGCTCGTCAGTTATGAGACTGTACATCCCGCGTAAGTGTGGAGGCCGTGGCTTTTTAAACGCCAAGGACCTCCATAACCTCAAGGTGTGCAGTCTTAGGGAGTATTTCCTAAACAACGAGTGGCGGATTCATCGCGATGTAGTAGCAGTTGACAAAGGCCTCATCTCTCTCTCCTTAGCAAACGAGAACTGGCGCAGAACAAAGTTGCTTAGCACTGATGACCGCAGGGCCGTATGGAAGAGCAAGGAGCTACACGGGCGGTTCTACAAGGCCCAGGGCCCGATGTAGATCAGCTCGTGTCGGTGACCTGGCTACGCTTCGATTATCTCTTCGGAGAAACTGAAGGTTTTGTGTGTGCAATTGCGGACGAAGTAATGATGACGAACAATTATCGGAGATATATCCTCAAGGACGGTACGGTCGACATTTGTCGGGCATACCGCCGTCCCGTCCCGGTGAATCACTCAGGCATATAATCTCCGGTTGTTCTCATCTTGCTAACGGTGAGTACTTGCACAGACATAACCAAGTAGCCAGCAACTAGCTCTTCGATACGGTCTTGTGGGGTCTGAGGTGCCGTACTATAAGTACGCACCGATGCCAGTTCTCGAGAATGGTCGTGCCACGCTCTATTGGGATTGATCTATCCTCACGGACAGGATTATTGTAGCCAATAAGCCTTATATCGTTTTGGTAGATCGATCCAAGCGCCAGGCAGTGCTCGTCGACATTACCATCCCCCCATGACGAGAACCTCGTGAAAGCCGAGAAGGACAAACTCAGCAAGTACCTTAACTTGGCTCACGAGGTGACCTCCATGTCGGATGTTGACGCGACGATCATTGTCCCGATAGTCGTTTCGGCGAACGGTCTTATAGCGAAGAGTCTCGAAAAACATCTTAAGAGACTCTCGCTAGATGGCTTGATCAAGGGCCAGATACAGAAGGCGGTACTCCTGGACACGGCGCGCATCATCAGGAGGTTCCTCTCTCTGCAGCCCCAACCACCGTCAGCCTGGGCCCCGCTCCGCTGCCGGCGGTACCCTAGGTTAGGTTTTTATAATGTATTTATATTTTGTAATTACTTTATTGTATTTTACTTTTTATATAAATTTATTGTACCTAAGAAATTAAATGAATATACGAAATATAATATGGTTTAAATACATTAACTTCATCATTGTTCTGTAGACATCGTATTTCAATAATTAAGCCCTAGTATTACTTAGTTAAGCACAATGTTTCGCTGAATCAAGTTCATACATTGTTTGAAGCTTATACATAAATTATAAAATTCCTTTCAAAACGAGTAAGTCGTATTGTTATGCTTAGGCAGTTAGGGGAACGTGGGACGCGACGCGGTCACTGAATTGACAAGATTTAATATTTTTAAGACTACAGTACTATTTTATTTGCAATGACAAATAGGGCATCAGATATGGGCATACTGCAGATGCATGCTAATTCAATTCATGTTGTCACCCCGTGTCAAAAATTTACATTTTATATTTTTAAGACTACAATTTTATTACTTTTCTGTATTTCGCTAAGAAAGAGGACGTAATCAGTGTTTTTATATTTTTCCTGAGATTACTAATTATTTTATTATAAATTTATTAAAATTTACTCATTCTAAAATGTTCATTCATTCCTGGCGCAGAGGTTATCGATCGCTGTTCAACGCGGTAACGCAGCGAGTGTGTTGGGAACTTTTGCGCCTGGAATGGTGCGGGGCGGGTTATTTGAGTAAGTTTTTGTATTTGTTAACATTTTATATAATAAAAAAAAAAAACAAAAGATTTAAGTAAATTAAATACATTTTTAAATATGTTTTACCAACCAACATTTAGAACATTCTAAAATGTAGTAACTCCAAAACTATGACTCAAATGGAAAGGTTACTTTAGTCTGGTGTCTAAAAACAAATGAATACGTTGAGCTTAACATTATTGACAGCTTAATTTGTTTTCGCGGAGAGGTTGAAGACTACAACTACAACTCTATACAGGCATCGGTGCCGTAGAGTTCTGTTATTTCATGTATTTTCCTATATTTCTTTACACACATAAAAATTAATTCAAACAATTGTTTAGGGTGTAGACGACACAAAGCTCTCTGGATCTATTAATTTCCACCTGTTAGAAATATGAAATGTTGTAAATTCGTTGTTTCGTTGCTTACAAAATGTTACAATAGATACTCGTAATTAATATTCAAGAAAGGGTGTGTGGAAATCAGAATGCGATTATATCCGACGGTTGCTGGGTCCTCATATAAAGCATCTTGGTTACGGGTCCTATTGTTTTTTTGCTATATATTGTGTTTTTGTATTTTCATAAATATCTGTCTGAGATATTTACAAGTTTCTGCTCGATCGGTTGAACGAGATCCGAGGGTTGTCTATATGGCATATTATGAGCAAGCCTCAGGGGTCTATATCGAGGGCCGAAAAATCATAACATTACCTATTTCACATTTAGGCATGTCCGACTAAGGTTAGGTTAAGTACGACGACGAGCGAAGCGTGGCGGTGTTAGGTTGAACTGCGACCCTAACGAGCAAGCCTCAGGGGTCTATATCGAGGGCCGAAAAATCATAACATTACCTATTTCACATCAGAATTAATATCATGTAGGCTGGCTATTATCATGTTTTAGGATATGTACCTATTAGGACACGTGATGATAATTAGGATAAGTAACTATTAAGACATATGATGATTATGGCAACCAGTATTAGGATATGACACTGATAGGACACTTGATCATTAGTACTTAAGAAAATAGTGCAAATAATAATTAGGATATTCAATATTAGGACAACCAATATTATGGCATTTACATTAGGATAAAAGTTATTATGGCAAAAGATCATTATGACCACAGTTATTATGGAATTTACAAATAGGACAAAAGATATTATGGATTTTAATATAGACCCAAATAACCTAGGTAGGTAATCTATCTGCCCGAAATAACACTAGTACCTATATCTCTGCCTTCTTTAGCGATGTAAGTAAATCTAACTTTGAATAACAATAACAATCAAATGATATGTAACGGCCATTCACGGTCATATAATATATGTATCAATCTTAGGTCGCGCTCGCGCCCACTGTTCGCATTACCACCAGTGCGCACTGTTTCGCACAGGAACTCTCCGCTCCTTCGTGCTCTTACGCTTCTGAATGCGCTCCTGATAGCAGCACCGGAGTGTGACCTTCTTGCGTGGAGATGGACTATTGTTTGTCAGGAATGTTTGAGATTTTGCGAGATGATGTATAATAGGATTTCTAGTACTTAATGTTTATTGTCTGTAACTTACCCTAATTTCACAGTGTATTGGTTATTCTACTGGAATACTGTGTAAATAAATTTGTTGTAAATAAATAAATGTATTTGTGAAGTATTTATTTATGTTCAACAGTATACTTTTAAATACCATCAAGAGTAAGTAAAGGAAGTACATATATAAGTACTTTTCAAAATGTTTAGTTTTTTTGCTCTTGAGTTTATTATTCAATAAATTGAGTTTCACTTTTCTATTCTTCTTGATCCTTCTGTGTATTATCACAATTATAAATTAATTGTCTAACTTTAAAATATATCATAAAAGTAATATAAATTTAATTCAAAAGTTGGAATGTTCAAAACACCTGAAAGTGAAAACCATCCCAAGTTTTATAATTGGAAACTAGTTTCGATCAAATACAGCTAAGATTTCCGAGAAAATACATAAACCAAATATCTGGTTATTAATTCTCAATTAAAAACCTATTTATCGTGGGTCTGATCCCGCCTTGGGAAGGTAATAAAAACAATCAATGTCAGTAAATCAAGTTTATTGCAATAAACACTACATCCTTGTTCGGTGGCTGACCGTTAGACGACTCTGACGTCAAGCGACTGGTCCCATCCATCTGTGACAAGAAAAAAAACGTTAGCTTCACGTTCTCATACACATGTTGTTTACGATATGACGTAGGTATAATGGTCGTTAGATTTTTCTCAAAAAAAGTTTTATGCCTTAATCCTGATTTAATTAATCAAACTAATATATGCAAACAGACACTTAATTTTTTTTACGCGTAGGCTGAAGTTCTATGCCGAAACCCTGATTAAATTAATCAGAATAATATATGCCAACAGCTACTTAATTTTTTTCAGCGTCGTAGGCTGTACAAAGTTGTAATTAATATATTCATGACTGTTTCTATGGGCTGAATTGAATGCGAAATTCTTGCTTTTGTCATTCTGGGTAGCTTATTCTTTAGTTTGATCCGTTAAAAAGAATAGCTTTTTGTATTTGAATGCAGCAGACTATTAAGTGAGTGTGAGTACAATAAGAAACTATGCAAATAACAGCAAAACAGTAAAATAAAAAAATATTGAGCATAGATTTTTCTACCACCTTATAGCTCTTTTAATATAAGGTACTTTAAAAATGTATTTAACTGAAACCAACCTGTTCATAATAACAGCATCGCCAGAATTATTCTCCAGTTTCACGTCTCCACCGACTCCGTTCATCTCTGGCTGATGAGCCGAGGCCCGAACTGTCCGAAGTCGGAGATGGAAGACGAAGCCACCGAGGAGGTGCTCCCGGTGGAAGACCTCATCTTCGTCAAGTCCTTCTTCTTGCGGAAGCTGAGCTTCGCCTCCTTCCCGATGAAGCGGTCAAGAACCTGCCTCAACGCGGAATGCTTCCTCTCAAACGGATTGGTAAACATCACTGCACTTTGTAAACACTTCACTTCACCAGTCACGATGTGCGCGCAATGAGTGCTAGAGTTGATGTGAAGTGGGCGCGTCGCGTGCGCGTTTTATAAGAAATGGGCGCTTGCGTATGCGCGGGTCATAACCTAATGCGCGCGACGTCACTCAACATTTTGACCGATTAACGATTAAACAATAATTAATTAATAGCTTTGTCTGACGCTGGGTTTAGGTTAATAACAGTGTTATGAATGTGCGTAAATATTTCAAACGTGCCGGATTTGTTGTTAGACGTCGATATTACGTAGGATTCTGGGAAAATAGTATAATTTGTTATTGATGATCTACAAGCACATAAGCGGTGTTGATGCAGTTGATTACCTGCGTGTAGTTTGTTCCTATTCACGGGATTGTACCGGACGTGGTTGGCGCGGGACCGGTTAAGTTTGCCTTCCTTGAGGATGTATTCATAACGAACATCTGGATGCTGGGTGATATTGTCCACCATGGTTGTTTACAGAGATGTTACACTTGTTTGAGTCCTTTACATGGGCCCTTTTAGGGCATAGCAATATCTTATATTGTGTCGTACAATAGTAGTTACATACTACATAAATAGTTTTAGCATCATAATATACATTTTATATCTAGTCCGTGGTAATGATAAGCCAATAATATGACTGATTTACGGTGTTGATAATTCATGATTTTTACAGAAATGATGTCGTGAGATTGTCATCTCATTACTTATGTTGGTAATGAAATTGCTTTTGCTTAGCTTGTAGTGATTATCGACACTCATCATGATAATTATTATAGCAATGAGGAATTACTACTAAACCACTTCATATTACAAAAGAATGCTGCAAACCGCGCGATATTCACACCATAGTAGAATAAAAAAAAAAAAAACCGGTCGTGCGAGTCAGACTCGCGCACCGAGGGTTCCGTACAAACACTTTGTTAAGTTAAGTTTGCACCTGGTATGTATAGCGCTCCATACAAATGAGGTGCAAAGTTAACGCAACCAATCCCGTTTGTTGTATGGGAGCCCCCCTTGAATATTTCTTTTATTTCATTTTTAGTATTTGTTCTTATAGTGGCAATAGAAAATACATCATCTGTGAAAATTTCAACTGTCTAGCTATCACCGTTCTTGAGATACCTACAGCCTGGTGACAGACGGACGGACGGACGGACGGACAGCGAAGTCTCAGTAATAGGGTCCCGTTTTTACCCTTTGGGTACGGAACCCTAAAAAAACGTCTGACTAAGAACAACCTTCTTCTCTAGATTCGGTATAAAAAGGAAATAACGTAAACAGTTTGGTATTTGACCACGTAGTTTGTGGCTTAGTTTCAGGAAAGGTCCATTAACTACTAGGTCAAGGGAATCTAGATGACTAACTGGTCACTTGTACTTATCAATTAAAACATTAGGACTCACTATAGTGACTTGCCATATTTTACGTGGTCACGTGACTAGAGCAGTAAGTAACTTGCCAATCTATCCCGAGATTTTTCTTAAATGATTTTTAATGTTACTACAACAACAACAAATACTGCACTCCTCAAACATCATGAAAAAGAAAATACAACATGAAATATATTAAATCGACATGTATATAATGTATTATCGCTAAACAGCGGTCATTTCCAGGTAACCATTACCATTTAATATGTATATTGAAGAGTTTTTTTATGTAATTCTTCGGGGTTCAACCCAAATCGCGTGTCCTATGTCCAAAGGCTCTCCGGGCATCTTACCTTTTAGGATAAAGAAGCTACGTCCCAGCCATTGCATTTTCAACGAGTTGCTTCATTGGAGATGCGGATCCCCGACCGAAGCATTACATTTTTCAGTTCATGAGCAGCTGAAATAAACTGTGTTCCTGAGTATTTAAGAACACCACACTCAATATAGATACATGCTCATGTTTGTCAAGTCTGAACAGGTTTGCAGTCACGTTGCAAAATTGACTCGCTATAATTTATACGTCTCTAAAGGAACCAGCGTCATTTTGTGGTTACGCGTCATAGGGCCATAATGCGTATGTTGTTTTGAGTCAGCCCGTCCCGCGTCCCTTTTGGTCAAAAGTACGCGATTGGATATACAATACAATAAAAAATGCTTTATTGCATATCAAAAAAGGTTAACTAAATTAAACACAGATACAATAATTTAAATAACGGTATACAACATGCGGTCTTATCGCTAAAGAGCGATCTCTTCCAGATAACCTTTGTGTAGTGGAGTTGATCAGTTTAAACCACACAATGAGTAGGTTTATTTATAGGGTGTGGGGTGAGGGAGTACTGGCCAGATATCACGTAGGTCAGAGATAAACTATTTTCGCTCTAGTGTTATCGGCTGTAAGTCTGGTCAAAGAGACAAGTCTTAATGACTGTATGACTAAAAGATAATAGTACTGTTTTTGAACTACTGCGTAAGATTTGTAATTATAATTATTTAGGTACCTAATCACTGGGGTATTAGTCAGTTATTAAACTATAACATTACGAAGATCAAAGCTTAAAGAAAAATTTAAAAAGGAGCTACCTGGTGGAAGGAGCGAGGGTAGCGAAGTGGCTAACGCGGTTGTACCTTGTTTTGCCTAACAACTTTTTGCCTAATTTCGGTTTGCCTAATTTCATTTAAACTAATATTATTTAGCATAACTATTCACTTTGCCTAATTTTCATTTGAGTGAAAGTCGTTTCGTATAATACTCATTTCACATAACCTTATTTCGTCTAATTTTATTTGGCCTAATTTTTAATTTGTATAAACATATTTTGCCTAACAATTTTTTGGTCTAATTTCGTTTTGCCGAATTTTTGTTTAGACTAATATTCGTTTCGTATAATACTTATTTTACATAATCTTATTTCGTCTAATTTAAATATTGCGTCTTCTGACGCTCCGCTCGCTTCGCTCGCTCCGCTATCCATGGTCATAAAACAAACCTAACTTAACCTACAGTTTTCGGTGTTTAGCCTAACCTACTAAGTGCTAAATTTTAACACTTTCGACACCAACAACCCTATAGCCGGGCGCTCTGCTCGTAGTAAGTTTTCGCTACATACGATTTTTCCCATGTTATCGGCTACTAGCGTAGCCCGTAGTGCTACGCGGTGGCGAATGTGTTAATATATTTCCATGCAAGCAAGCATTCTGTCGCTCCGCTCGCTTCGCTCGCTCCGCTATCCATGGTCATAAAACAAACCTAACCTAACCTACAGTTTTCGGTGTTTAGTCTAACCTACTAAGTGCTAAATTTTTATATACTTCCATGCAAGCAAGCATTCTGACGCTAATAGTTGAATAAACAACTATTAGCGTCAGCTATGTATTGATTAGACAAAATAAAAATCGACAAGGTAAATATTATGATAATTCAGAATTAGACAAAACTTTTTAGTTAAAACGTTATTCGGCTATGTAATGATTAGTTGAAATAAGAATCGACAAAGTGAGTTTTAGATAAAATAATATTCGACAAAACAAGAGTTATGAAAATGATCATTTAGGCAAAACGAGTTTCGACAAAATAATAATTATGAGAAATGATATTATACATAATGACTTTAGATAAAATATTCATTATGGTAAAAGTTGTTAGACAAACTGAAATTAGACAAAAAAAAATTAGACAAATCAAGGGAATACCGGCTAACGCGCTGGACCGGTAATCCAGAGGTACCGGGTTCGATTCCCGGTCCCTTCCACCAGGTAGCTCCTTTTTCAATTTTTCTTTAAGCTTTGATCTTTGTATTCATAGTTTAAATAAAAATTGTGGTGTACCCACATTAAAAAACAAAATGAGACATTACATGTTTCATAAATTTATATAACATTACGTATAAATATTCAAAACTTACACTATATAACAAAACATTCTGCGCTGATCACACATAAATGTGATAAGGGAAAGAGAATGATGACACTGTATACTATACGTTTAATGAATGTTTAATTCTTTATCTTACATAAAAAAAATTACATCGTTCTGTAGGTCGTACTACATTGACATGATATTATTGACCTGTTTCGAACTTTTTTAATCTAATATAGCCGTTATCATCCGAATATAACGTGCAAGCCGCGTATCAGTATTTTTTTATTCAGATTCGTGTATATCCGGCATCTGAGTGAAAAAGAGATTAAGTATATCTGAGTGTAGGTATTGAAATACCTACCTATAGTAAAATACATATTAAGACAAAAAATCCACAATATTTTAATTTTGCTGGTACAAAGTAACAGAGTAAAATTAAACTAATTGTGTTATTCTGATTGCACGGTAGGACTTTAGAGAGCTATCGAGTCGATTTTAATATTAAAATACATACAAAAGCAATGCCGTCATACAGACATAATATCTACATAGGATTTCATGATTGGGTCAAAATCAGTCCCTAACTGGGATTTCACCGAGCATTGTTAACGCAACAAACAATAATTTATTGTTATTGGCGGAAAACCCCGAATGCGTAGACGTCTATTAAAAATGGTAGGTTAGTAACTATTTCTGACGCACTTTTGTTGAATATGAAATTCATTTAGTTGTTTATGCAATGATAGTTATAGACACGCATACCGGTATTGTGACCTCAAACTAAGTATGAGAGTTAGGAAATAGATGGGTACTCTAACGGAGTCTACTGGAGTTGTACCCGTATGTGAATCTGCACACCCCTAGGCTGATCCCCCAGGGAGTTTAGGGGATCTGGGTGTATCATATTAATGGCTATGCAACTAAAGTAATGAAACTAAGTATCGCAGTTACAATACGATTAAAATCAGTTAACGATTCGGATTGTATATCTATCTTGCTCGTACTTATGCGATTTTAATAAGAGCGTGCGAGAGAGGGGTAAAAGCCGAATCGTTAACTGATTTTAATCGTACTGTAATGAATAATTAGAAACCTTATAGCGGGGTTGGCAAAGAACACCTTAACATGTCCTTCCTTCACAAATTAAAACGTGGAAATTGAAAATATATAATATGGTCTGAAATGGAACATCTATTCGTAGTAGTCTATTTGTTGTTTTTGGAGTAGTCTAGTCAAGTCTATGTTCAGATTCAGATTCAGATTCAGATTCAGATTTCTTTATTTCTCAATAGTTTTACATAGTTTACAAAGTAGAAAATATGCTAACATATTGAGATCGTCATGATTTTACACATCTTATGAAAACTTTAAACAATATTAAATAAAGACAAATTATTAACAGTCAGGTACTTACTTCAGACTTGATAATATACTTTAATAGGCATCCGATAAAATGCATCCGTCAGCGAGGGTGACCGAGCGAGAAAGCGACAAATGCCGCAGGGTAATTTAACTATCGCATGATAAACATGAAATGATCGTCAACCACTCCATTGCTTTTGGTAACTACGGCTACCTGTTACCGCTCTTATTTTATTATACAAATAGAGTCCAACTCAAAATTCGAAGCAAATGAGTGGATAGGTCCACTCCACTGCACTGCTGTTATTAACGTAATCTGATGTGCTAAGACGACAAAGGTAAATCCTATTAATTGATCCTGATCTTATCTTCTCTTTTTGTTTTTGCGACTTGCCGCTTGACAAATGTTTTCTCTTTATCCCTCAGAAACAGTGCTGTTTTCTAGGATAAAACTGACTTATGTACTGTAACTGCCCTTAAGTATTATACAGCGTGTAGGTATATTTGATATAACCGCAATTTGTTGCCGGACGGAGATTTTATTGCTATAATCTGATATTTATAACAATGATTAACTTACCGTTAACTGCCATAGCGTAATTAATTTTTGAAAATTTTCTGATCAGCAATGTATGGCGTAAATAAATACTATCAAGAAATAGGGAAGAGTGGCGATTACTCCATCGACAAGAGCGAAGCTCTTAAATTATGAATGAATGAATGTATGGCGTAGTTATTACTAATGACAGCTGCTGACATCACGATGATAAGTGTCAACAAACAACAACAAACAAATACATTGCCTGCTGAATTATTTTATATGGCAAAAAAAAGTTGGATTATTTTAATAATTTACGGATCAACATATTAATAAGTGCCTATAGTAAGACCCCGTTAAGTTTGCGGTTATCCATACTAATATTATAAATGCGAAAGTGTGTCTGTCTGTCTGTTACCTCTTCACGCTTAAACCACTGAATCGATTTTGATGAAATTTGGCATAGAGATAGTTTAAGATACGAGGAAGGACATAGAATAGTTTTCATCCTGGAAATTATACCTAAAAAGATTGAAAAGTGAGTGAAAATTTCTGTTGGGGTGCGGTGACACTGTAGGAAATGTAATTATTAGACTAAAAGCACAATTGCTCTTACATTTGCTTAGGCGCTTTTAATAATCCCTTTTATCAAGTTCCACGCGTACGTAGTCGCGAGCAAAAGCTATTTAGTATCAAATATACACGCTGTATTTCTCTCTAAGCAAACATTAAAGCTGTCATATAAAACGCCGCCGAAAATGTTAAAAGTGTACCTAACTAGCACTAAAAAAGGAAACGTAAAACTTGTTTGATTTGAATATCTAAGGAATTATAATACAAATATCGATAGGCGATAAAACAATGAAGGTTGAGGATCATCACATTATTTACACAATAAGTTGGTTGGCGGGTTAGCATCAATGGATAACATTTCATATTTCTAACAGGTGGAAATTAATATAGAGTTGGAGATAACTTTGCGTCGCGTACACCCTAAAAAATATATGAATATATATATTTGTATGTAAAAAAAAATACATAAAATAACCGAAACCTACGACAACTATGACTGCATAGAATCGTAGTCTTCGACCTATCCGCAAAAAAGCTGTCAATAATGTCAAGATCAATGTCGCTCAATTTCCTCGCTCAGCGTCTTAGTATAGCAATACAGCGAGGTAATGCTGCCAGCGTCTTTGGTACAATGCCACGGGGGCCATTTTAAGACTTAGTTTAGATTTAGTTTTAGATTTAGATAAGACTTATTTTAATTGGTTTATTTATTTATTTAAACTTTATTGCACAGATCAAGCTAGTACAAATGGCGGACTTAATGCCACAAGGCATTCTCTACCAGTCAACCATAGGGCTAAACAGAAACATTGAGTTGGTGCAGGGTCTACGAGTATAACGTTGGAGACTATAAAAAAAACACAAATTTAAATAGAATATAATATACATAC
This sequence comes from Apotomis betuletana, assembly GCA_932273695.1. NCBI lineage: Eukaryota > Metazoa > Arthropoda > Insecta > Lepidoptera > Tortricidae > Apotomis > Apotomis betuletana. Next base: position 25,121,377 of record OW026306.1, read on the forward strand.
TTAAACTTACACAAATACATAATTATAATATACTACATACATATAGATTCATGTACCCAGTGATAACATCATACCAATAATAATTCATCTTGAGACAATTGTTTTAGACAGATATATCAGAAAGATGCTTGCGTAGCATGCGCTTAAAAATAGGTTTGGTTATTTTTTATGTTGTTCTTTTATATTTTGAATAACTACTTACGTAAACAGGCTAAACTGTCGATGTCGTATTAAATTAAGAATTGCTTCCTAGATCAATGTCATTCGTTTTTTAGGGTTCCGTACCCAAAGGGTAAAAACGGGACCCTATTACTGAGACTTCGCTGTCCGTCCGTCCGTCCATCTGTCACCAGGCTGTATCTCAAGAACGGTAATAGCTAGACAGTTGAAATTTTCACATATGATGTATTTCTATTGCCGGTATAACAACAAATACTAAAAATAAAATAAAATAAATATTTAAGGGCTCCTATACAACAAACTTGTTATAGATTATGGTACGGAACCCTTCATGCGCTAGTCGGACTCGCACTTGCCCAATTTTTTTATTAGACACCAGACTAAAGTAGCCTTTCCATTGTGTCATAGTTTTGGAGTTATTACATTTTTGAATGTGTAAATTGTAATAAATAAATAATAAAATAGTTAGCAATCTCAGAAAAAATATAAAATCAGTGATTACATCCTGAATAAAATTCTAGCCTTAATAATATGAAATATTGTAAATTTTTGATGTAGGGTGACAACAATACAAATCCACTTTATTGCACACCTCAAACTCACAGGGATACAAAACATGAGATATACCTACAGTAAAAAAATAGCGAAACGTGAATTGAATTAGCATGCATCTTTTGCATGCCCGTTTCTTATGCCCTATTTGTCATTGCAAATAACATAGAAACTTTACATTAACCGCGGTCAGTGAACTTTTAAGGCGGTTTAATTTTAAAGTCTAAAATGAAGAACATGAAAATTAATTGTTACGCTGGTCCGAGTTTAATGAGTGCTATTTTAATGGAATTTATTTTATTTTGTTATTAAGTTATAGTAATAAACATCTTGAATGTTTATTAAGTTAGTTTCTCTTACGTAACTTAACATATTTACGTAACTATGTTTTTAAAAACAAAATCGGCTATACAAGTCGTAAATCATTGTGAAAAGAGCGTACGTCCGATGACGTTAGTAAAGAAATAACTTTATTGCTAATCTAATGTGTGAATGACGCAGTATGAGTATTATAACGTACAGAAAATTTGACGTCAATGTTGTTAACTTTTCTATAGGAAATACACGTTTTAATACTTTCTAATGATGGACTTAAACAACATCCAAATCTTTTTTGTCCATTAAGAAAGTCACGTGTTACTGTGACCTACAGACGTTTGGTGGCAAACTGTTACCTAGAAATCTAAATGTTTGCAAAGTAAAATGAGTGAAAAGGTGGAAGAAAGCATGACATTAAATGTCATTACTTGCATTATGTGCTAATGTTGGAAAAAACGTGCTGAAAAGAACCATAACACGGTGAATGTTTGACCTTATTTTATTTCAGTCGAAGAATGTGCACTGCTAGACATAAAGAGAAAATAATAATATGTAATATACACAGAAAACACGAAATTATAGAAAAATTACTTCAGAGATTCAGTTACTTGCGGAGGGCTATTTATGGCACCTATGTATTTGTGGAGTTTTCAACCAAAAGGATCAACTTTGTCGTTTACCACCATAAGGACGATTTTTACGGCATCTTTATACCAAGAACTTGTCAACGCGATCTTATGGTAAGCGACAAGTACCTTTTGCTTGAAAACGTCACATTAAGATAAGATAAGAAGATAAGAAATCATTTAATCAAGTAGGATTCGTTGAATCACCTTTGCATCGTCATAATCTACAATATTAAAATTTCATTAAACTGAAAAGTGTGTACCTATTGGTACCTATTTGTTTTTCTTAATACTACGACGGTGGCAAACAAGCATGCAGCCCGCCTGATGTTAAGAAGTTATCGTCGTCTATGGACGCTTACAATGCTAGGAGAATCACACGCGCGTTGCCGAACCTTTAAGAACCTATTTTTTACTCCCCTCTTAAAGAACCGAATACTACCTAGTATGACCTAGTATCGACGCCCTAGCTTGCTAGTCAAAATACCATAGCTTAGTTTTCAGAGCAAAAGTAAACCGAGGAGCCAGGTTAATACCCCTCGGTATTCGGTATGACGGCCCCTGAATATTGAAATACTCAAGACCATAAGTCATAAGTTATTTATTCATTGAAATTGTTCAATACATTGTGTTTGAAATGATGATGTTTGACCAGAAATTTAATGAGGCTTAAAAGGCCATACCAATTCTTCACCAGGCACTTCAAACATTAATTAAGGAAAAGTTTAATTTACTCATTACGGGAGAGGGGTCTTGACCCTCGTTCCGGGTCATCCCTGGTGCAAAGGTTCAGCGTGATTCACCGCGGTAATGCGGCAAGTTTTACTGGCACCTAATGGTATAATTAATGTAGTTTTGTGCTTATTGTTATTTACTCATTACGTTAATACAGTGGTGATAGAAAAGCAATATTAAACTAATTATTTTCTATTAAAACATTAACGTCTGCTTAGAGCGTAAACTTTGAAATTAAAAATAATTAGTTGGGGTGTTAGCACATCGTTACTCTCTATTCTCAACGTAATTTGTGTGCCGATTCTGAAGTCTGAATCTTTCTGTTTGAACCATGCTAGAAACAACTGATTGAAAAATTCCGGTCCTCTCCCATGGTCCACCAAGCAAGTTCACCTGGGTGAACCACGGGCAGGTTTTTTTTTCCATGTTACACCTAGGTTGACCAGATTAAATAACGTATTGGTGGTAGTTCACCTCTCGGCGAACCACTGTTTATTTTTCGTTATTATTACTCTTTAGAGTTTTTGGCGTTTTATATTTCAATGAAATATTTTGCACATCAGTCAGTTTAATTTGGGATTGTAAAAATAGTAGTTTCTGTGACAAAAACATAATTCTAAGATGAGTGCTGAAATTCCGGACTCAGTGATGTTACTTCGGAGAACACCCGAGTGGTGGAGCTCTTGTATATTCGGTGGATGTCCAAACACTGAAGTATTATGATGTTTCTATACTTATGAAGGCAAAACTCTTAATGAAGTTTAATTTATATATTTCTCCAACAAAAAATTGGTAATTAAAGTTGTTTATTAAGCCTAAAATAAATAAAATTTCTCGTAGTCCACCTTAGTCCACCTAGGTGTACCACGGGAAAAAATACCTGCCCGTGGTTCAACCAGGTGAACTTGCTAAGTGGACCAAGGGAGAGGACAGAAAAATTCAACATCAGATTCAGTGAAGTGAACCAATAGGTTGGAGGCCGTGTTGGCCCGGAAAGCCGTTGGAAACGTGAGCTCAATCGCCACGTGACCATTCAATTTTTAAAATTTTCGCGTCAATGTAAACATTATTAGTCATTAATACTCTGACGATATAATAATTATCAACAAAATAATGAAAATATTCTGTTGATAATTGTTATAAAAATATTCTGTTTTATGTGTATAAAATCCGTTATGATGGATTACATTGGATATGGATTATACCAACGGTCGGCAACAGGCGGACCGCGGTCCGTTTGTGGACCGCGAAAGGTTGAATCTCGGACCGCCAAATATTGTAATGTATTGTATGTCAAGTATAAATAAATACGATATATTGGTTAACCAATCTAACTTAGTACCTACCTATTCTAATATAATTCAAGCATTATCCGGACCCTACCTAAAAGTACTTGCCGACCCCTGGATTATACCTTTCACGTGACTGTTGCGCGTGAGCAGACCAAGCGGGTCTTACTGGTTCGCTCTGCATCGGCTGGGCAAATGTAGCTTCAATTCAATCATAACATAATGCTCGTTGCTATGAACCAGTTTGACATTGACATTGAAACTCAACAAGTCACCTTGGCGGGTTCGTTAACTACAATGCCTTCAGTTTCGTAGAGAATAATGAGAAATATTGTAACGTGTTGTCACATACAATTTTGGCAAAATGGTAGAACAGGATGCAGAAATTAGTAGAAATAGGTAAAATTAAAGATAGGTAGATCTACCGCTAGTACGTTTTTAATGATTAACATGCGTAAACAGTGTCTAAGTGTTTAAATCGCGGTAATTTCTTTGCCTCGTCAAAGAAATTGCCGCGAAATATACAGTCAGCTGACACCGGCCAAAGAAATTACTGGCAAATATACTGTCATCTGTCACTGTCAGTGTCAATTGTCAAGTAAGTGTAGTCACACCTCACTTAAAGCGTTCCGTTTAAAGTGATGAAATTACAGGTAGGCTTTGGCTCTATGGACAACAGGCTACATTCAGTAGAATAAGTGAGTAAGATTTCGTTCCACCCGTTGAAATTTCTTACGATCGTAAAATTTTGAAATAGCACAGAATAAAGACACTACAGAAGCCGCACTCTTTTGTTATTTGCCGCTTTTGCAAAAGCATTAGCCTACTCGTATCTGATTGGCCATTTTTAATGACGTACGACGCTGTTGGTTCTTGCTTCTTTGGGGCGTGTCATACTCCTAGGGTTGCCTACATTAGCAGTCCGGAAACTACTTCTCTGTGTTTGTAATTATTTTAAAGCTATTTTAACAAAATACGTTCAAAATAAGAGGGACCTAGCGCGATCTTTATAATGATGGGCTCTAAGAGTGCCTACTGGAGGATCTTTGGATTGGTTTAACGTAAACATGTGCGGTTTTTTGCTTTTCGAACCATTTTGATTAGCATTAAGATCCAGTATTATAAAATTGACCGGATTTTGTATCCTGGAAGTGCTTACTAGATCTCAGGACTGGTTCAACGCAGTCACGTGCAGTTTTCGTATTCTGATTCACTTTGATGAGCAAGTAGAGAATGTGTTTATATTATGTAAATGCATTTTTTAAATTTTTATTTTAGCCTTTGGAAGTTTGTAGACGGAAACATTTTTATTTATTTTATTATTGGTTTTACACCCGTTTACATAACATTTCATTTTTATGCACACTTGACATCAATGATTGATGCAATCGGCGACGATCAATGACAATATGGTTTATATTTGTATACATAGAAATAAGCCCGTTTCTAGCGGCCCTTTATGTTCTGGGATTATTACATTTTGTTTGTTCGATATTTTCCGAAGTTGAATGAATTTTGAAAATCCAATTTCATATTCTGACTTGGATGACCTAAAAGCCTCCCGATACCGAGTTTTAACCCCCTAGGACTAACTTGAAATTTTCAAAAAAAAGTCCTCATTTTGTTTTTTTTTTTCACGACTGTACTCGGGTGGGCGTCCCCTATGACATTCGTTCGAGCACCCCCTACCCATTTCCAGCCGTTTACGAGATACGGGACCCTTAAAAAAAAATCTCCATACAAATCTTGTTGTTTCGATATTTTCCGACTTTGACTGAATTTTTTTGGACACCGATTTCAGATTCATATTTGTGAGCCCCAAATGCCCCCCGACACCGAGTTTCAGCCCCCTAGCACCAATTTGAAACTTTGAAAATAAATCCATTCGCCATTTTGAATTTAATTTGGTTCGCTAATTTTCACATTCATAAGCGAAGTCGAACAGGACACGGCGCGCACCTTGTGCGCTAAACGCAGCAATGCGGTCTAAATCTGTTTGTTCGTGTACATGTTAGTTTGTGGACACGTCCACACGCGCATTGCGTTTGTAGTAGTGTACCTATCGCAGCGCGGTTGTATGAAGCTTAGTCTCTATTCCGTTTCTTTACTCATGTGGAACCAGTCCTGAGATCCAGTAGGTACTTCCATGATCCATCATCAGGTCAATTTTATGATACTGAGTCCAAATGTTCATTGTGGTGAATCGAAATGTAAAAACCGCACATGTCTGCGTTGAAACAATCTTGAGATCCAGTCCCTATTTCCAGGGTCCATCATCAGGTCCATTTTATGATACTGCCACATACCGGCTGTAAATTTTCAGTAAAGTGAGCAGAAAAACCACACTTGTCTACGTTGAACTAGTCCCGAGATCTAGTAAATAAGTTCCATCATCAGATCATGATTTAATGGCTATGGGAAAACCGTAGCAGTAACCGTATTCTTTTACTAATAAAAAATATAATATATTTACACTTTACGGAGATAATCGGTGAACTTACGTTCAAAGCGATTCAATGTAGCGAACACTGAATCTCTTCCTTTTTAAAGTCGGTTAAAAATAATAAAAAATCACAATAATATGTAAATAATAAAAATGTAATCGATGCGTTGTCTTCGCTTCGAACGTGCCGACCCTAGCCGAATAAAGGCGGGACGATGGGCGGGCTGGGGCACAATTGTGACCCGAAATTAGTAGGTATAGTTTTTGACACTTCAGCGGAGTGAAACCCCCTTGGAAATAGGTAGATTGATGCTGGGGGCGGTAGATAGGTAGAACGGAGGAAAATAGGTAGATCTACTGAAAAGTTAGTAGATGTGACAACACTGTTTGTAACTAAAGATTAATTGTATCTTTCGAGCCCGTGCTCCGTCTCAAACGGTTCACTCACCCAATCGTCCGAGTTTACCACTTAAAGTTGACTGTAGAAGCTGTGTTCGTTAAAGCTGTTTTTTTCCTAACTATAGTTACTTAATTTGTATTTACGCCTTCGACATCACTACATAGTATAAAACAAAGTCGCGTCCTGCTGTCTGTCTGTCTGTCCCTATGTATGCTTAGATCTTTAAAACTACGCAACGGATTTTGATGCAAGAGGTTTTTTAATAGATAGCGTGATTCACGGGGAAGGTTTATCAGTATAATTTATTTATTTAATCTTTATTGCACAATTAATGCACGGACTTAATGCCATGAGGCATTCTCTACCAGTCAACCTTCAGCTACCTTCTTTATCAGCATTGCACCAGTGCGAAACCGGGGCGGGTCGCTAGTATTATTATATTACGATGCTTTTTTACATGCAACCCAGTTAAATAGTGTTATAAGAATGCGCTTTTGTGTAATAAATACAGATAAATGAGCAGTTTAAAGTGGACACTCTGTATCTGTAATAATATACTATGCCAACCTTTCGTGGTGCAAAATATTGGAACCACGTAGTCACGCCGAGGATTACAAGTATACAACCTAACTAGTTGCATTCTATTAAATTGTGAAACATGTCGGTCCGACCACTCCACCACCCCAACGCCGAGAGACCACTAAAATTTTTCCTTACGCTTTGTGTGTTGATCTTTTACATTTTTGGCTAGTCGTCATGTCTATTTGGTTGAAGGTTGTTGGTTGGACAGCTAATAAATTATTTACAAGCGGTTATAAGTCACAAATATTATTGATGTATATGTATATTCAATTTAAATTTTATAATATAATCCATATTAGGTAAACAAAGTTTATCAACAATTAATGTACTATGGTATGAGTATACACATCTTAATTTGAATTCCTTACAATGTAAAGGGTATTTCGAAGGTACCAGCGAAATGAGCATATAAAATAAATAATAAAGAAATATTGGACAATCTCAGACAAATCTATGTAGGTACACTCGTGTGTACCTACATAGATTTATGTATTATTTATTTTATATGCTTAGCTCTAGTAGGCTTGTGCTATATGGGCACTAGACGACGATAAACATACTTATATAGATAAATACACACTTAAATACAAATAACATTCATGACCCAGGCACAAATATTCGAGTTCATCACATAAATATTTGCCCTGGCCGGGATTCGAACCCGGGACCGCCGGCTCAGTAGGCAGCTGCTTTACCACTGTGCCAACCGCGTCGTCAACGTGGACAAAGAAACGTGAAAGTGAAGAGACTTTTACTAAACAATGGGTAGATGTGTGCTGAAAGGATGATGGACGATAGAAATTCAATCTGAATTTCATTATAATACAGTGTCACTAACCCTTTTAAGTTAAATAAGGTTTGGAGATATTGTGGCTAAATATTAAGCCACATTAATGCGGTCGAGATTTTTAGGGTTCCGTACCCAAAGGGTAAAAACGGGACCCTATTACTGAGACTTCGCTGTCCGTCCGTCCGTCCGTCCGTCCGTCCGACTGTCACCTGGCTGTATCTCAAGAACGGTGATAGCTAGACAGTTGAAATTTTCACAGAATAGATGATGTATTTCTATTGCCGCTATAACAACAAATACTAAAAATAAAATGAAATAAATATTTAAGGGGGGCTCCCATACAACAAACTTGTTATAGATTATGGTACGGAACCCTTCATGCGTGAGTCGGACTCGCACTTACCCAATTTTTTAGAGATGTGGTGGAGAGGGGCATGAAATTGGGTGATCATTCGGCAAATCAAGTCACACAGGTTTCGTTGGGCGGTTGGCGATTGAAGATTGACGTCACTGTTTGAAGTTTGAATACTTACCTCCGGTTTTGTAACTAGCTGTGCCGCGCGACGTTACCCGCTCACCCCACGGGAACACTACATTTCTTCGGGATAAAAAGTAGCCTATGTGTTAATTCAGGGTGTCAACCACTTTCATACCAATATTTATCAAAATTGGTGCAGCCGTTTGAGCGTGAAGAAGTAACAAACAAACACATTCACAAACTTTCGCCTTTATAATATTAGTGTGATTAAAACGATTGGGATATTCCCTCATATTCTATTTTATATGATTTATAAAACTTCATTAAATAACGAATAAAATATTATAAAATTCTAATTACTTAGTAATTGGAGACTTCAAAATTCGAGTCAACTGAATTTTGTTGAACATACTCGTAATTATAAAAGTTAAATTAAAAGGTATTTTATAAATTCTCATAAATCCCAAAAAATAATGAATGGCAATCACGTAGTTCAAAGCAGTTTATTAAAACCAAAATTGCGAATTCCTTGTTTTTTAATTCAAGTATAAACAACGAATATAACGGATAACGATGCATTCATGGCAATAAAAGTAAGTATAGTGTATGTGATCCATATTGTGTGCCCAGTTCATAATATGTAGAGCATAATTCAGTGTTATGCACAAATATGATCTTTTTTTAGGGTTCCGTACCCAAAGGGTAAAAACGGGACCCTATTACTGAGATTTCGCTGTCCGTCCGTCTGTCACCAGGCTGTATCTCAACAACGGTGATAGCTAGACAGTTGAAATTTTCAGAGATGATGTATTTCTATTGCCGCTATAACAACAGATACTAAAAATAAAATAAAATAAATATTTAAGGGGGGCTCCCATACAACAAACTTGTTATAGATTATATATATGTATAGGTACGGAACCCTTCATGCGCGAGTCGGGCTCGCACTTGTCCAATTTTTTTTTTAAGACATGTCTTGAACTGTATCAGGGTTGGTTAGCCCTCACTACCAGTAGTCGGACTTTGTGTGGGAGTATAACCCGCTAATGGGATTATCTCCGCGCCACAGGGGTCATTTAGGATATATGAGGCATATAGCATGTATCAGGTGCAGGCTAAAAAGCACCGCTGTGCAGCTGACCCAGCACACAGCACACGCAGAGCCTGAGCCTGTCGCCACTTACTGAGATATATACATACCTACAATAATCTGTAGTTTACTTAAGCAAGCTGAAGTGGCAGTGGGCTGGTCATATATGAGGAGTGTCTTTTAGTGTTGGTCTTTTTAGTAGGCTTATTTTTTTATGAGGTTCATAGAGAAATAAGCTCTTTTGAAAAGACACTCCTCATATATGTCGTAGAGCCGATGACCACTGGGGCAAACGAGTTCTGAAGTGGAGGCCACGAATCAAAAAATTGATACTGATTTTTATAAATTGTACTTTTAGTTAATTAGGTATTGAAAAGTCTTCCTGTAGACAAACTGTCATAACAGTTTCGCAGGGCTTTAGATTATATGTAATCTTTGTTGTAAAATTAATAAAAAAATAAATAATAATAATAATCGGTAAACGTCGTAGTGTAGGGCGCCCTATAACAAGGTGGAGCGACGACATTCGTAGGACAGTGGGTGCTTACTGGAGGAGGAGAGCTGAAAATCGAGCTCAGTGGCGTGCCATGGGCGAGGCCTATGTCCGGCAGTGGATACAGGCTGATGAGTGCACTTTAACTGCTGTTGTATTCTAGTTTTTGTGGCAATAAATATTTTATTATTTATTATTTAAATTGCTCGACTCGGAAGGGGCACTGTCGTGCCCCTACCTACACGTCTCTATAGAGATTAGTTCCACTCTGGACCAAGCCGAACCGCACTGAACCACTGATTTTCCAACTGGTTTAACTAGTTTGCGACGCTTCTCATAAGAAAAATATGGCGCGGATATTATTGCTACCTATTAAATCTAGTTGACTTGTAGAATAATATTAAAATTGTGTTGTTACGAGGCCTTATTCCTTTTGAAAATTTATTTTTCATATTATGACAAATATATTGATAATTACAACCAACTTTTTAAAGTTAATCATACTTTTCCGTGAGTTCTAGGTAGTAACATAGCTATTTCATGCTTTCATTGCACGCAGTCGAAAATAAGTTGAAAAAAAAATATATATATATATGCGTGAAATTTGTCAATTTAGAGTAGTTTTTGAATCGAAAATTATCAATGAAAAATTCAAACTGTAAGTTTTGAAATATATAAGTACATCAGATATATCGCAGCATACAAGGCGTTCATAAATATGTGAACATGTACTGTAACGCCCAGTCAATAAGAGTCGTGTTCAGATATTTATGAATACCTTACATGCTACGATATGTCTGATGGCGACTGTACCAATAAGTGTCAAGACTGTTGAGGCGTAAAATATTATAAAAATGTATTAAAAAGGAACGAATCTCTTTTAACAAATAAATCCTTTCAGCAAATATACTCTCCGAAAGAATATATCGTTCCGTACACGAGTACACATTCAAGACAGCCCCGGCAAATCAATTTTAACTGGAAAAGCCAGAGACGCCGCCGTTGCTAAGCCTACGATTTGCTAAGGCAACCGTCATAGTCTAAGATCCCGATATAGAACGACCTTCACCGAGATGTTTATTTGATGAAATGTATTTTATATTTAATTTAATATGTCAATAAATATATTGCATATGGGTTGCCTGACAAATTTTAGTCCAGGGTATGTTTAATTAATAATGAAAAAAATTTTTTTTTATAACATTTCACCGGTTTGATTAATATTAGATAAATTGGTAAATACACCTTGGCCCCGCGCACTGCTGACGTATTTACCGCTTTTAAAGATAAACACCCAACTCCCACCGCAACAAATCCATTACCCCTTCCGCCATCTAACGTCCTTCAGCCTCTACAGGTTACTGAGGCTGCCACTTTACAAGCTATTCGATCCTTCCCAAACGGTTCTGCCGGAGGGTTGGATGGTTTGACCCCGCAGCACCTCCAAGACCTTACCGACCCTCTAATGGTTAACGCCGGGGAATCCCTCCTCAAGGAGCTGACTGCTTTAATTAATCTAATGTTATCGGGCAGGCGGGCTAGGAACCCGGGTGAGAGCGCCCCATCTGAAAAAGCCAGCCAAGCTGCCTGGGATCACATAACAGTAAAATCCATACACAAATTTCTATTAGACAGTTGCCTTACTGCGACCGAGCGGGCCCGCCTACTGACAGTATCCGAGCCGGAGTCGGGACATTGGCTGCATGCCCTGCCTTCACGCAACATCGGTTCCGTTTTAGATCCGAGCACCCTTAGAATCGGAATCTGCCTCCGTCTCGGTATGAAAATTTGCGAGCCACACCCTTGCTGCCGTTGCGGAGGCTCTGCTGATACCCTCGGACGACGCGGCCTCTATTGCCAGTCAAGCGCTGGTCCTTTTTATAGACACGGGACACTTAACGACCTCGTTCGCCGGGCCCTTGGCACAGCATCCGTTCCAGCAACTCTGGAGCCTGTGGGACTTTCCGCTGCAGACGGGAAGAGACCGGATGGCTGCACACTGGTGCCATGGCATCTCGGGCGGCCTTTGACATGGGATGTTACATGTGTGGAAACTCTAGCCCCGTCCCATGTCCAACGTTCCGCCAGAAAACCGGGGATGGCCGCAGAAGATGCCCAAATCGTCAAGCGCCGCAAATACGCCTTCTTAAATAAAAATTACGAATTTGCGGCACTGGCGGTGGAAACATTTGGCCCGTGGTTTTCGGATGCAAAAAAAATGTAAGAGAAATTTCACAAAAGTTAATCGGAATATCGGGTAATATCAGAGCGGGCTCCTTTTTCGCTCAAAGACTGAGCCTCGCCATTCAAAGGGGAAACGTGGCGAGCGTGCTGGGGACGATGCCTCAGACGGCTTCAGTACTGGGGGATTCTTTTTAATTTTAAGTTTTAATGCAATAATGTTGTATAAATATACTTAAATACATGTATCAGATGTGCCCAATTAGTACCAATAATATATAATAATATTAATCGCAATAGTCCTGTTCTAGGTAGTAACATCGATAATAAGAAACACGTTTGATCATAGAGTATTTTTAAGGGGAAAAGGAATAAGGAGCGTTACGCAATATACATAAACATGTGAAAAGTATTAATTTCTTTAGATTTCCAGGAACCTCGACTTGGCTTATTATTCGACCGTCTCTGTTTCAGCTTCGCCAAAATTTTCTTCTTTCATCCCGATGTTTGGATTTCCGGCTGTTCTCGCTACTGGTCGCATTTCTCAACCGATTCTAAAGCATTTTTGTGAATATTTCGATGTAAGATTTTTTGGTTGATTAAGTTTTTTGTTGTTTTTTTTATCAAATGAATGGGTTTGAAAACGTAAAAAATTACAAATTCAGCCATTTAGAAACAAGCTCACGCGGTCCGACGACAGGTCACAGATCCTCGCATAATTAGGATGACTAGGAAGTACTTAGTGTACCTAATTATGAATGTATTTAATAACAATGGACTTGAATGGGAAGTCGAGTTGATAACGCATTGTTTTGCAACTCATTGGATGAAAACGTCATTAACGTGTCTCTGGAACAATTTATAGAGATTAGACACGTAAAAAAGCAATAGTAATTAGTAATTATAATAAATTATTTGTAATAAGGGACTTCTTTGGTAAACACCATTCATCCCTTTTTTCTGCCGAGTAGCAATTTTATCTTTACAGTGAATAAAATCTAATTTATTCTGTGCAAACTATATTTTTACATTAAATATAGATATTAATTAAAAATAAAGGTGTACTGTACACACGTGCCAGACGGGACTAACGTGTAAAGATAGTTAACACATATGGATAGGTAGTAGACACAGGTGCCAGAAGGGCATTCATTACATTCATTACTTATTCAATCATATCTATATTGAGCAAGTGCGAGTCCGACTCGCGCATGAAGGGTTCCGTACCATAATCCATAACAAGTTTGTTGTATGGGAGCCCTTTAATATTTATTTTATTTTATTTTTAGTATTTGTTGTTATAGTGACAATAGAAATACATCATCTGTGAAAATTTCAACTGTGATAGCTATAGTCACCGTTCTTGAGATACAGCCTGGTGACAGACGGACGGACGGACAGCGAAGTCTCAGTAATAGGGTCCCGTTTTTACCCTTTGGGTACGGAACCCTAAAAAGGTGTTCTGCCCCTTCGTAGAAATATTTTTCGACGAATGTTTCATATCGCTGAATTTTCACTTCGCAGAATTTGTATTCCTCTGTGGTCGTGTATTTTTCATAATTGTAACAAATATCATCGTTCATCGTATAGATAGATTCAGTTAGGTTAGGTTTGTTTTACAACAATCCCAAATAGTTTACGGTTTCAAAGAGAAATGCTCTCTTTTTAACCGACTTCAAAAAAGGAGGAGGTTCTCAATTCGAACTAATTTTTTTTTGTATGTATGTTACTCGATATCTCCGAGAACCGTGAACCGATTTTCAATTTTTTTTTTAATCGAAAGGGTATAACTCCGAGTTGGTCCCGTTGGCACTAAGTCGGGATCTGATGATGGAATCTTGGAGAAATCGAGGGAACTCTTCAAATGTTATAGGGACATGTACGGCGCTTTCGGTAATTTATTGATAAAGTCAAGAATTTACATTCAGTAAATAGGATTTGGTGTAAGGAAACTGATGATGAACACCACAGATGGCCACTAGAACTTTTATATGAATCACTAAAAAGCAAAAAAAAAAAAAAAATTTTAACAAAAAAAAGAACCGACTTCAGTAAAACTAAAAAGCCAAAAATAACCCGTTCAAGTACAGATTACATTTGACTCACCCTTCGAAGTCGGTGCCAAACCTCGCGTAAACTATAATATATAAATATAAGAACTGAGTGGTTTATCGTAATGACACTTAAGAGGCCTTATTCCTTTTGAAATTTATTTTTTTCATATTATGATAAATATATTGATAATTTCAACCAACTTTTTGAAGTGAATAATACTTTTCCCCGAGTTCTAGGAAGTAACATAGCTTTTTCATGCTTTTTTTGCGTGCAGTCGAAAATAAGTTGAAAAAACTAATTTTCAGCGTGAATTTTGTCAATTTCGAGTAGTTTTCGAAACAAAAATTACCAATGAAAAATTCAAACTGTAGGTTTCAAATATATACCAATAAATCCCAATAGCCCTGTTCTAGGTAGTAACACCAATAAAATGTAAAGAAACATGTTTGATCATATAGAAAAATATCTAAAACGATCACTATTTTAAAAGGAATAAGGCCTCTTAAATTACTCGGCAAAAAGGCAGAGGCCTCAATAAGAATAGATACATATTAGATAAAAAAAACAATGTCACGTTAGGCTCAACTCATTCAAGTTTTCAAGATATCTCAAGAATGTGAAGACAGATCGTGCTGAGGTTATCAAACAATGAAACTAATGATATTTGGGTCAATATTGTTCTAACTGCGACTTGCGATAAGTCACGTAGCCACAATTAAATTTGTTTATATTACAAATACCATATTGGTATTAAAATTTAAAATCTCGGATAGTGAAAAATTGCAAAACATCAAATCTTACTTGACATTTTGTACAGTTAATGCATTATATAATTTATAGAGTTAGATATCTCAGCTATACGGTGAAAAACTAGCAATCAAGTGAGCCCTCTGCCGAGGATTTCCCCAGGGCCTTCAGCTACAGTACGGAGTTCTTCAAGAAGGGTCCTTAAAGGGTCGGCAACACGCGTGTTATGCTCCTGGCGTGATGGCGTCGCCAGCGCCCATGCGGGTGGTTACTGCTTAACATCAGGCGAGCTGCATGCTTGTTTGTCACCGTCGTATAAAAACCAAGAAGTGCTAATCTGCCTGTCTGTCTGTACGTCAGTCATAAGGCTGTATCACATGAACCGTGATAGCTAGACAGTTGTAATTTTGTTTCTGTTGCCGCTATAACAACAAATACCAAAAATAGAATAAAAAAATATTTAAGGGGGCTCCCATACAACAAACGTGATCGGTTGCGTTTGTATGTGGCGCCGTAAACACCAGGTGCAAACTTAACTTAACCCGGCCAGGTACTTACCTGGCAGTTAAGATGGAAATGTTTGTACGGAACTCTCAGTCGAGTCCGACTCGGACTTGGCCCGTTTTTTAGGTACCTATGCATCTGCTCCAGAATAGGATTTCCGACGGAGTTAATGTGGTTTTGACAAAAAACTCTTTTTTTGAAACTGCTGTTGGATCTCTTAAAACCGTGTATTTGATAAAGCATATACATAGCATAGCTGTAAGAGCTATGGAATACGTAGGTACATCTCGACAGACTATTAAACGACAATACCGCATAACGAGCGCCATTGTGTGACATTACCTCTGAAGCTAAGCCGTGAACCGCCGCTTTAGGTACATCTGCATAATGCAGGACTTACTTGTTGGCGAGGTACACCTCCGTGTTTATTTATTTTTATTTTTCTTTATTGGCACACTAAACAGATTACATTCATTTCAAAAAATAAAGATACAAAGGACAGGCATTACAGATAAATGTCATCCAAAATAAGCATGCACATCATGATTTTAACAATATACAAGGTGTAACCGACAGCGTACCGAAAACGAAAACCGTAGTTTTAGACCATAATCACGAACTGAAAACGAGTGTTCATTTTCTCGGAAAACTCAAGGATAAGATTTTCCAAAATAAATTATAAAACACGACGCGCAATGTATTGCGTCCAATTCTCTCGGGTGCAGACGCGCGGGAGGGGAGCACGCGGCGAGCGACCGGTCCAGGCGCTCCCCACTCCACTCACGCGTCAGCACAAAACATACCGTTACGCCAATGCGCATCGAATGACATGAATGAATACAACCACAAAAACAACGCAACCACAGATCACAACTAGTGTACTACCTAACACCAATAACAACTGACCGATAAATTAAAACAGTCTAACAAGATTATTATCATTCAAGCAAGTAAAGCAAATAAAATGTGCGGGTAGGTAAACATTACTCGTGCGTCCGACCGCAGCGGCCTGCGCGGGCACACTGGCCTGGCGGATCAATGACCGGCCAGTACCGTTATCTTTCCCACTCCACGCGCCTGTGTTGTACCGTAAAGCTTACATAATACTGTTTGTGATACATTGTGTGTTTTGCGGAAAATGCTATTTTCATGCGATTTTTCATGAAAAACTGTTACCGGTAGAGTTCGATTAACGGGAAAATAAAGAAAAAATGAAATCTCGCGAGGTAAATTTGTGAATTTTCTCAAAGAAATTTCCACGATTTTCCAGCTCAGAATAATGGTCTGAAGCCATGGTTTCAGTTTTCGGTACACCGTCGGTTACAACCTGTATGTACATTGAAAAAATATCCTTAAATAAAAATTATTATAAATGTAATATTATTATAATGGCTTGTGTTGTTGGATTCCGTTGGAAAAACATGTTTCTAGAGAATGTCCCTACAGTCTGGACGAACTTTTTAATGAGAAATAAATTGAATATACTTCGATAGCTCTTGCCCTAAATATAATTTGTAATTTTAAGATGTGTAGATGTGAATGTTTATTATTTGAAATTTAAATTGTTTTGTATACATATTTAAAAACTAAAATAAAATAGTGTTAGTCCTCTTATGTTGCAGTGCCCTTGCAGAGTGTCACATGTATACCTTTCAATTATTCCATCAAAATCTATACATATAAACGGACAAGTCCTGACTGACTGACTGACTCACTCATCAACGTAGAGCCGAAACTACTGAACCTAGGAACTTCCAATTTCTAGAATAGATCAAGTATACGATGCAAGCAAGCACTAAGAAGGGATTTTTCGAAACTCATCCCTTAAGGGTGTCAAATCGGGGTTGAAAGTTTGTATGCAACTTACGTAATTTTTGAGTAAGAGTAATAAACCTTTGTGTATAGATTCTCTATCTAAAAACAAGGAAACTAATTTCTGGATTTTTGAAAACTCATTCTTTAAAGGGGTTAAATAGGGGGTGAAAATTTGTATGAGGAACTTGGAATTATTTGAGTAAGAGTGGTAATATTTCGTGTACAGCTCTTTCTATACAAAGTAAGAAAACAAGTTTCAGCATTTTTGAAAATTCATCCCTGAAAGGGGTTAAATGCACAATGAAACTTTGTAAGAAAAACGTGGTCTATTTGGGTAAGGGGTGCATTCTTTTACGTGTAGACTGATCATCAATAACTGAAAACATGTATTTCAGCGTTTTTGAAAGTTCAACCCCCCCTAATGGGGTAAAGTAGGAGGTGAAAATTTGTATGAAGAGCTTGGGAGTCTTTGAGTAGGTGTGGTAATATTTCGTTTATAGGTTCTTCTATGCAAAGTAAGAAGAAAAGTTTCAGCATTTTTGGAAATTCATCCCTGAAAGGGGTGCAATGGATAGTGAAACTTTATTTGAAAATCGAGCCTTTTTGAGGAAGAGGTGCATTATCTTGTGTGTACACTGATCATCAAAAACTAAGAACACGTATTTCAGCGTTTTTGAAAATTCAACCCCTCATTGGGTAAAGAGGGAGGTTAGTTTCAATGAAGACCTTGAGGTTCTTTGAGTAACATTACGTGTATAGATTCTTTTATGCAAAGGAAGAAAACAAGTTTCAGCACATTTGGAAATTCATCCCCGGAGGGGGTTAAAAGGAAATAGAACTTTGTATAAGAATCGGGCCTTTTTTGAGTAAGAGGTGCACTATTTTGCGGGTAGACTCTTCATCAAAAACTGAGCATATTGATTTCAGTGTTTTTGAAAATTCAACCCCTAATGGGATACGCTCAAAGGTGACAGTTTGTATACAGAGCTTGGAATTTTTTGAGCAAGAGCGATAATATTTCGGGCATAGGTTACCTAACCATAATACAAAAAACTTTTCACCATAAATGAAGTTAAAAAGTATGAGATGCATTTTTTAATATTCATCCCCTAAGCATGTGAAATTGAAGGTGACAACATTTTCATGTTATGAATAAGAGGTATGCGGGTTTTTTTTGTAGAATATTCACTAAAAATTGAGACAATAAACTTAAGTTTTTTATGGAAATTCATCTCCAAAATGGGTCTAATGGGAGGCGAAAGTTTGGTTGAGAAAAAATGAGATTGTTTTCGTAAGTTTGGTCATATTCCGTGTGTCAAAATACTACTTTCAGACATTTTTGAAATGTACGAGTATTGTTTGAGTAAAGGGGGAAGATGAAAGTTCTTGTGAGGAATATTTGCGTGTATAAACTCTGTATTCATTTTTGGAAAGTTATCTCCTGAAGAGGTTAAAAACTTTATATGCAAAACGTAGGATTGAGTGACAAAACTTCGTGTAAAAAAATTGCATTGTTAGGGTTCCGTAGGTACCTCAAAAGGAAAAACGCAACCCTCAAAGGATCACTTAGTTGTCTGTCCGTCTATCAAATAAAATGGGAATTAAAACCATATAAGTACTCAGGGCTGTAATCCTTTGAAGTTGTTAAAAAACCAAACATTAAGTTATAACGTAAAAAAAGATCCGGCTGATGGTTTACCTATGCCACAACAAACGTCAATACTCTCAAGGGAATCAAATTTTATAATGTACTTAGGTATTTTCAGTTGAACTAAAACTATGAATTTGGCAAGTAATTACGTGTCTTACTCTCTTACTACGAGTACTTATAGGGGGTAATCTAAAACTATACATTACTAATAAAAAAGAAAAGTAGTCTGTATTTAAAGTACGTAAAACAGTTTTCCAACGGTGACGTTTATTTTATATTTTCCTTAGTAATGTCGTAATGTGCAGTGATTTCATAGTTCGCAAGGAACCCTCTGTGCGCGAGTCCGACTCGCACTTGACCTGCTATTTGTATTATCTGAGAACACTGAATTAAACGTTAGAGGAAATTCCTACGAGGCCTTATTCCTTTTAATTTTTTTTTTATATTATGACAAATATATTGATAATTTCAACCAACTTTTTGAAGTAAATAATACTTTTCCCCGAGTTCTACGTTAGTTATTTCATGCTTTCATTGCGTGCAGTCGAAATAAGTTGAAAAAACTAATTTTCCGCGTGAATTTTGTCAATTTCGAGTAGTTTTTGAAACAAAAATTATTACTGAAAAACTCAAACTGTAGGTTTCAAATATATACCAATAAATCCCAATAGCCCTGTTCTAGGTAGTAACATCAATAATATGTTAAGAAACATGTTTGATCATAGAGAAAAATGTCTAAAACAATCAGCATTTTAAAAGGAATAAGTCCTCTTAAGGTGATTAAACTTTTGACTATGATTTTGTTCGGTTCATCGGAAAATGAATTGCCCCATGTGTATACCACGACGTGATCTAGAAATATATAAATCTACTATCCAAAAATTTATGTATACGCGCAGATTTCTATTAGTTGTATTATTTTAAGACACAACAAAGCGGGTAGAAAGTTGCACAGATCCACACGTTTCCAGACCCTGTGCGGGCGAAGCCGCGGGCAAAAGCTAGTTATGTATATGCGATATGCAATAAATGTTTGACTTGAACATTGGCAGTATTTTCTCACTGTACTTATTGGTATTATGCTTTTTGGCCCGGCCACCACATTTCACATGATAAATGAAGATTCCAATATTGCACAAATTTCTTAATTTAGTTGAGCCATTTAGTGCCATCACAGTGTCACCATATCCCGTCAAAAGTATCACATAATCATCTCTATACCTGTACCTGTACCATCTCCCTATACCTGTTTCAATATCGGTTAAAGTTCAACGAACCGTTTTGCCGTTTTCAGGATTTGTTATAATTGTATTTATTATGCTTGTTGGGAAATATATACAAATATTCAAAGGGGACATTTTTATGCAAAATAGAAGACATTCAATGCCGGTACGTTGCCTTCTTTCTTAAGAAATAATCTACTAGTTTTTAGGGTTCCGTACCGAAAGGGTAAAAAATGGGGCCCTATTCGTCCATCTTTCACCAGGCTGTGAACCGTGATAGACAGTTGAAATTTTCACAGATGATGTGTTCTGTTGCCGCTATAACAACAGATATAAAAATAAAAGAATAAAATAAACATTTAAGCCCCATACAATAGACGTGATCGGCAGCGTTTACTTTGGACCTCATTTGTATCCAGACATACCAGGTGCAATCTTAACCCGGTCAATTAAGATGGAAGAAGTGTTTGTACGGAACCCTCGGTGCGCGAGTCCGACTCGCACTTGGCCGGTTCTTTGTTGTGTACTCAGCCAGTATGACACCTGCCCTTTGTCAGTAAACGACGGCTGCCACACGTGAGCACGGCACGTGAGGTTCTTGCTGATCCCAGGCACAATACACCTCGATAATAATGGGGGTGTAGAGATGTTGAATTATACAACATACTGTAATTATATGAATAAAATTAGGGCAATATGAGCGTCAAGAACATGAAACAAAGAAACAAATAATACATCTTTTTTGAAATATTATGTGACTTCAAAGATAGGTACGCAAATTTTATGACTTTTTTCGTTCACCAAACAGTTTTTTTTCGGAATCCTCATAATTTAACAAAGCATCAACTTACACGCACTTTTCACGGTGAAAATGGCAATTTACTTATTGTCTCCATACAAATATTGGTACCCATAACATATAATGACGTCACGATTAGGCCATTTGTGTGGAGCGTTTTTAGCGCTCCGTAGGAATGTTGAACTTTGTCGCTCATTTCTGTCTTTTAGAGCAGTTTAAGTGTAGTTAGTTCCATATAGACATTAAATCCCAATAAAAAATTGTCTACACGCCCTATAGGAAAGTGTTTTTTTTTTAATATCGGACAACCTCACTCAAATCGATCTAGTTCCAAATTAAGCTCAAGAAGGTTTCGGGTAGTCTGTTCTTTGATTAGTCTTCGTTGCCGTAGCACGCAACAAAGTCGTGAAGTGAAACATAAGGTGTAAGTGAATCAGTGCTCAGTGCCCTCAATTACCATGTGTTTACAGTGACTGTAGTCGCTAGCGAGTGCGTAAACAATTTTTATGGAGAATTATAGTTCTATTCTATTCTATTCTATCTATCTATCTATCAGCCACAGACGTCCTCCCCCACGACTCGCCACAGTGCGATCCTGTGCAGACCGCATCCAATGATTCCCCGCTATCCTCACGAGGTCATCCGTCCATCTATTCGGGGGCCGACCCACGCTGCGCTTTCCTATACGTGGTCGCCACTCTAGGACTTTGCTGCCCCAACGGCCGTCCATTCTCCGGGCTACATGGCCTGCCCATTGCCATAGTTGAAACTCCCCGTCCAGGCTGTGAACTTCGTTCCTCTCGAACTCTCAAACTTTCCATTCCTTCGCACCATACTGGTTTCATGTCTAATTCGTTCGCTGTTCAGGCATGCCGTCTCTGGAATTCACTCCCTCTCTCTATCAGACAAGCCCCAAGCAAGATAGCTTTCAAGTGTATGCTGCGTAAGCATCTGCTGGAACAAGAGCTCGAATAGTTCATCCATCATCCCATGTTGTAGACTTTCGTATATATTTATATATATTATATATATATATATATATATATATATTATATTAGGTATATATCTGTATATATATATCATATTATAGTGTGGAAATGTAGGTATATGTATTTTTGTATAAACAGTGATATAATATTTTGTATTTACTTATACTCTAGATCCTCTGTACCATCAGATTTCTGATTTGCACCCACTTCTAGTATCTCTGTTTGGCCCTATGGTTGACTGGTAGAGAATGCCATTTGGCATTAAGTCCGCCATTTGTACCGACTTGTTTTGTGCAATAAAGTTTAAATAAATAAATAAATAAAATAGTTCTATTAGTGTCTTTATTCTGTGGTTCTATAAAGTGACCGCTAGGAGCGCTGTACTATTCTTCATACAAATCGTTTACGCAGTCGGTAGCGAGTACGGTCACGTTAACTCATACATAGGGTACCGGTCGATTGACGGTCTCGAAATAAAAGGAAATGTAATTGGATATACGTATTAATGTCCGACCCGTCCGCTGGTTTCACGAGTCTGGCTGCAGATTTTTTTAGGGAGTACCCAAAGGGTAAAAACGGGACCCTATAACTAAGACTCCACTGTCCGTCCGTCTGTCTGCCACCAGGCTGTATCTCATGAACCCAGACAGTTGATATTTTCACAAATGATGTATTTTTGTTGCCGCTATAACAACAACTACTAAAAACAGAATAAAATAAATATTTCATTGGGGCTCCCATACAACAAACGTGATTTTGTAGACCACGCGAGTTTATCTCAAAATAATTGCTGTATGGTTTCAACCCTCGTTACTCTGCCATTTTGAAAATATTTCTAAAATCCAAATTGATAAAAATAATCTAATATATACTTATCGAACACAGACTTCATGAGAATCAGCTGAGAAATGCGGTCTCTAGGCGAGAACAGCCGGAAATCCGGACATCCAGACATATGGACATACTAAAGAATTTCGGACCAAGCTGAATCAGAGACGCCTCACTCGCTCAGTCAATAATGCGTTCGAACCGTCCGTACTCTTCGTCGTTTACTCTCTTATGGAATACTAGAAGGTGACGGAACTTTTTGCTTCTTCGTAGTTGGATTAAAAATTATCGTAAAACCATCTGGGGATGCCCAGCCACTCGTGTACCAAACATTTATGAAATCGGTCCAGTAAGGCGTAATGAGCGCACACACACATACAATCAATAAATGAAGAAAACATGACAGTAACAAATGGCCTATTTTTCGAAATATGTTTAATATATACAGACATATTAACTCTTACTATTTTATAATCACACTAATATTATAAAGGCGAGAGATTGCGAGTGTGTTTAAATGTATTTATGTTACTTTTTCACTCTCAAACAACTGGACTAATTTTGATAAATTTTGGTATGAAGGTAGCTGATATCCTGGATTAACACATCAGCTACTTTTTCCGCAAAATGTGTTCCCGTGGGATGAGCGAGTAACACCGCGCGGCGTAGGTAGTAGTATAAAGAAGCACGCGCAACCTCCCTTATTCGATACTCGTGTAGGATTATCCTGTACACGGGTATAGATAAAATATACTATACGGTATTTGATAACAGCTCAACTCTTTATGAAATGTCAAAAACGATCTGTTAATATGAAGCTTCTATGATGATACAGGCATGTGACGTCATAAAAAGCGGTAGTCAAAACACGTCTTCTTTTTAGTTATTGTACAAATTAAAAATTGTATAATGTCCAAAAGTTAGTGATAGTTTATTTAGTTCTGCGTATTTTTTAATGTGTGTTTAGTGGTTTCAATGCCACAATTTATATTCACTATAGTCAAACACCGTATTATTTAGCCAAGAACTCCGTTGCTGGGCGGACTTGAACAGAATTATGATGAGCCGGCGATTAGAGGATTCGAATAAATGGAAGATGGGCTCCGAAGAGGCCTTATTCCTTTGAAATTTTATTATTTTCATATTATGACTAATATATTGATAACTTAGAGAGTTTTTATGTCTATTTATGTTACTTTTTCACGCTCGAACAACTGGACCAATTTTGATAAATTTTGGTATGAAGCTCACATACTGGATTAACACATAGGCTGCTTTTTATCCCGAAAAATGTAGTGTTCCCGTGGGATGAGCGGGTAACACTGCGCGGCGTAGCTAGTAGTATAAAGAAGCACGCGCCACCTCCCTTATTCAATACCCGTGTAGGATTATCCTGTACACGAGGAGATAAAATATACAATTATTTAGCCAAGAACTCCGTGGCTGGGCGGAATGGAACAGAAAATAATTATGATGAGCCGGCGATTAGTTCCTGAGTTCTAGAAAGTAACATAGCTATTTCAAGCTTTAATTGCGTGCAGCTACAATTAAGTTGAAAAAAAAAAACAGTTTTATGCGTGAATTTGGTCAATTTCGTGTAGAATTTGAAACTAAAATTATCAATGAGAAACTGTAGGTTTCAAATATATACCAATAAATCTCAATGGCCCTGTTCTAAGTAGTAAAATTGATGATATATGTTAAGAACCTTGTTTTACCATTAGAGAAAAATGTCTAAAACAATCAGAATTTTTGAACAGATAAAGAGCTCCTAATGGTGCGGTGCAGCAGGTTTCGAGTTAATTTTTCATCTTAACAAGTCAAATAGGAAGATACAGTTATACATTATAGTTACTATAATAATAACTTTTTCACAATAAATAACCGACTTCACGCAAAATAGGCACGTTGGATGTCGACTTGCAGAAAATGCCCAGCGCAACTAATTAACCGACTTCAACTCTCTATTAATCGTATTTCCGAGTACAAATTGAACGAGTTATTCTCAGAATATATCATATTATATCGTCCTCCTTGACGTATTATTAGCCCTAAAAAATACAACTGTATTGAGAACCTCCTCCTTTTTGAAGTATGTTCAACATAACATTCGATTGGATTGGAAACTGGCTCTGATAAATCAACCAGTCGTCGGGTAGCCATTGAATTTAGCAGAGATGGAAATCTGAGTATTAATTGGCCGGAACCGTTTGCCGTTTTTAAACAGCAATTACGTCATTTCAGTGTTAATGCGCTTACAAGGGTGTCCATGATTTGTGGGCATGTGAGGACAATACGGGGCTTAAACGGTATTTATTTAGTCGGGTTAAACCCGGTGTTTGTTAACCTTTTTATTTTCGCTGTTTTAACATCATTGCATATGAATGAAACGCTTATTTCGAGTAACCAGGGTGACTCATATTATTTGCTAATACAACTATATATCTAAAGTATTAGTAAAACATTACAAAAACTTACACAGCATCCACGCTTTTTGACACATGCTGCTCACAGCAGTGTCTTATGTAGGGGCAGTCAAACCTGTCCTCAATTAAGCGTATAATAATAATAATTAAGGGCATACACAGAGTGTGAAATAGTTACAGTGCCACTAGACGGCGTTTTTTTCAGATACTCTCCATTTGTTGCACTATTCGTAATTCTCTTAGCTTAATGTCTCAGCCATCTCACGCTGAAGTTGTCAAAAAGATGTTCTACTAGGAATGTCCATTAATGTGCATTAAACATTTCACACCCCAAGTGAGTCCAATTACTTTTTGTATTTTAGAGTTTTTGACTCTAAATCCACAAAATTGCTCAAAGTCGTCTTGATTTTGAGATATGTCACCAATTTCAAAGAAGTAAAATACGATTTGACGTATTTTTTAAGGACTGTCATTTCTAAGTCGAGCATCCCGTGGCAAGCATCTACTATTCTTCCTCTTTTTAACCGACTTCCAAAAAAGTAGGAGGTTCTATGTTTCACTTCCGTTCGAAAATTCGTTCGTTCAAAAATTTGGTTAAGATATGGTTGGTAACTAAATGTTACTATAGCGTAAATGAATATCTAGATGACACACTTTGACATATTACATTAAAATTATAATTTAATTCTACATATCATAATCTAATTTTGACATTTAACTTAACTCATTTGTGTTTGTTTTTCTTTTATATTATATGTAGTTGCAATTGCTTATATTAATTGTGATATATATGGGTTTATAATAATAACAAATTTACTTAATAATCTATCTATATATATATTACGCGAGGCCGATTTTTGTACATCCCATCAGATCTACAGTTATGGTCCGATTTTGATAAATGATATGTCGTTAGATTCGTCTCATGCTGGAGAGGTGCATAAAACTCTTGGATTTTTAATTTTTTCCTGAAAAAGTACTGAAAAATGGATTTGAAAAAACTACTGTGCGCTAACCACGTGACATTGACCACGTGACCTGTGATCCCTATTTTGACATAAGATGACCAAATAATAATAAGCATGATTTGCTCACAAACCTGTAGTAAGTTGTTCAGCATGATGAAATATTATTTTTGAGTCGGCAACATAATATCCGCAACACTTAAAACATGTACGAAATTACGAATATGCAAAAATAATTTTACAGTTTGTTGACAATGAATGACAGTAACCATATTCTAACTTTTAATGTATTTTTTATTAGGGGCTATTATGTCAATGATCTCAATTGCCAGGTTGTTTTTCTTTTTAAAATGTTGATATGAAAACTTTTTTCGCATACCTGTTAAAAATGTGGAGGAAAAAGCCGGTTAAGTGAGAGTTGGACTGGTGCTCGCAGGACTAGAAAAACAGACCGTCATTCAAGAATACATTATTTTTACAGGCGAGTTTTACAATAAATCAAAGCAGAAAAAATGTAGTAATTACAACTAATTTAAACGTCATTCAAATAAGTAAATTTATGATAGATTATTATAAATATGATTATATAAGTACATCAAAAAAATAATTCCAAGGAAAATGGCATGAGTGATGGTAAATTAAATGGTATTTTACAAGAAAAAACTTAGTCCTTCCGCTTGAATGTCGACGGGATGGGAAATGTGGTCGAGTTGAGAATATGGACGACTTGACAATGTAGCTAAGTTGGGAATGTATCTACATTGGGAATGTATCTACATTGGGAATGTATCTACATTGGTAATATGGATGAGTTGGTAAAATGGTCGAGTTGAAAATATGGTCGAGTTGAGAATATGGACGACTTGACAATGTAGCTAAGTTGGGAATGTATCTACATTGGTAATATGGATGATTTGGTAAAATGGACGAGTTGGAAATGTGGTCGAGTTGAGAATATGGACGACTTGACAATGTAGCTAAGTTGGGAATGTATCTACATTGGTAATATGGATGAGTTGGTAAAATGGACGAGTAGGAAATGTGGTCGACTTGAGAATATGGACGACTTGACAATGTAGCCAAGTTGGGAATGTATCTACATTGGTAATATGGATGAGTTGGTAAAATGGACGAGTTGGAAATGTGGACGAGTTGAGAATATGGACGAGTTGGCAATGAAGACGACTTGGTAATACGGACGAGTTGGTGATATGGAAGATTTGGCAATAAAGACGAGCTGATAATAAGGACAAGTTGGTATTGTAGACGAGTTGGGTGTATCGTCGAGTTGGTAATATGGACGAGTTGGAAATGTGGATGAGTTGGCAATGTGGATAAGTTGGTAAAATTTACAAGTTGGGAACATGGAAAAGTGGGCAGTTTTTTTTTATGTCATAGGGTGCAAACGAGCAAACGAATCGCCTGATGGAAACCGATTACCGTCGCCCATAGACACCTGCACACTTGTGGACGAGTTGGCAATGAAGACGAATTGGTAATACGGACAAGTTGGTAATATGGACGAGTTGTCAATGTGGACGAGTTGGGAATGTGGATGAGTTGGCAAAATGAACAAGTTGGGAACACGGACGAGTGGGCAATGAAGACGACTTTGTAATACGGACGAGTTGAGAATATGGACGAGTTAGGAATGTGGATGAGGGCAAAATGAACAAGTTGGGAATATGGACGAGTAGGCAATAAAGACGGGCTGATAATAAGGACGAGTTTGTATAGACGAGTTGGGTGTATCGTCGAGTTGGGAATATGGACGAGTTGGAAATGTGGACGACTTGGAATTGTGGACGAGTTGGGCCTATGGACAAGTTGGAAATGTGGACGAGTTGTATTTGTGGACGAGTTAGCAATATGGACGAGTTGGTTTTGTTGATGAGTTGGAAATGAAGACGAGTTGGCAATGTAGATGAGTTGGGTGTATGGACGAGTAGGAAATGTGGACAAGTTAGCAATATGGATGAGTTGGCATTGTGGACGAGTTGGGAATATGGATGAGTTGGAAATATGGATGAGTTGGCATTGTAGATGAGTTGGGTTTATGGACGAGTGGGCAATGTGGACGATTTGGCATTGTGTACGAGTTGGAAATATGGACGAGTTGGAAATGTAGACGAGTTGTATTTGTGAACGTGCTGGCATTGTGGACGAGTAAGCAATATGGACGCGTTGGAATTGTGGACGAGTTGGGTATATGGACGAGTTAGCAAAGCAATA
This sequence comes from Apotomis betuletana, assembly GCA_932273695.1. Taxonomy (NCBI): domain Eukaryota; kingdom Metazoa; phylum Arthropoda; class Insecta; order Lepidoptera; family Tortricidae; genus Apotomis; species Apotomis betuletana. Next base: position 25,149,768 of record OW026306.1, read on the forward strand.
TGGTCGAGTTGGCATTGTGGACAAATCGGGAATATGGACGAGTTGCCAATGGAGACGAATTGGTAATATAGACGAGTTGGCAATGCAGATGAGTTGGGTGTATGAACGAGTTGGCAATGTGGACGTGTTGGGTGTGTGGACAAGTTGGCATTGTGACCCAGATGGGAATATAGACGAGCTGACATTGTGGACGAGTTGGCAATGTGGAATAATTACATGTTACCCTAACATGCGAAACTTGATGGTAGAAATAACCTACATATGATGCAAATTTCAAAAAATCGACGCTCTCAAGAATAAATCATATTTGAATTAATTACGTCTGGCTGATCATTCTTATTCTCATTCAAAATAAAATTTGACAAATTCTGCTGTCAACAAAACAAATTGATTTTATAAGGCTTCCATTTTTACCGACTATGGTAAGGAACCCTAAAATTAGGTGTATATCATAGACTTGAGAGTAGATAGCATCTCCCTCACTCTTCTGTCAGACACTATTTCAATGAGAGGAAAGACGAAAGTTTGAATTTGGAATTCAGGAATTAGGCCTTCAGTTCTAAATTTATTGAAAAAAAATATGTCTTAATATTCTTTTTTCATTAAGTATACCTAGCGTAAGAATTTCAAACACAATGTGTACCTAATTGTTATTGAATAAATGATTGATGATGATGACATGGCAGCACCCATATTAAGAAAATGTGCACGATCCATTGAATTTCATTAAAAAAACAAGCATTGATAATAGTGGTTTTTCGTGTATCTATAAACGTTTTATACTCTCTATTTCATACAATTGAGTTTATGTAACATTTTTTATTATCACTATTTTTAAGTATTTACGATTATAAATGAATACATAAACAGTTACGCACTACATGATTTCCTTTTAAAAACCTGCGTAGTGAGTGCCCAAATCTGTCGTTTCGATTCATGTGCTATTGCAGTATGTAGCTAATGTCTACATTTAGTATAGCATGCAGTATAACTGTAACCTAATGCATATTGCTTGGATAAGCGTTAACCTTATTATAAAATGTATATAAGCTAATGTTTTACCAAATAAAATGGTCATTCTACTATCTACAGTTCCGCCTTTCACTCATCTACTCATCTACTCGATACCCAAAAATCTTACATTACTTCATGGCGACCCTGCCTTAGCGGACCAAAGAGAATCTTCTGAACCTAAAGCGCAGCCAGAAACGCAGCCACAACCAGAACCTCAGAACAACTTCGACCAAAAACCACCAAGCGACCAAGAAGACAAGAAGACCAAGAAACCAACCTTGAAATGGCGACCCAAGTGAAAATCTCTATCAAAGGAATCGACGTCACGATATTAGGACCGCCCGAAATTATACGGAGCATCCGAGTGACAGTGTCACCGACGGGACACCGCACCGTCCAGGAAACAGCAAACATACGGATAACGGCTTCCGTACCTCGACCGACACCTCGCCAGCCCCGGGATCAGGAAGCATCCCAGCCGACAGAGACACAGCCACTGCAGCAGCCGACAACGCATCGAGCGCAGCCAGCCCAGGAAACAGGAGCCATCAGATTTACGACCGGACAGGAGACGCCGCTCGTGACAGCACATCGGAATCAACTCCGGAATGCCAGAGCACGCACGCAGGCACGAGTCGAGCCACAACAACTTCGGCCCAGCCAGCCCTGGGAAGACGACAGTTCACCCAGAGGACGAGGAAGACGACACCAGGACTCCAGCAGTCCCCAACAGCCACAAAGCAGAGGGAGAGGATGGCGCAGGTCAGTCACCATCGCACCATTGCGACGGCCATGGAACCAGACCAGACCACACCAAGTTACGGAGCTGTAAGGTTTTCACGATATTTTGTTATTATATTTTGTTTGATTTCTTTTTATGATATTTTTTTTTTACATTTAATAATTAATCAGCTGTACAGGTTAACGCTCAACTCATCCAAAATTTCATAAAATCATTCATATTTTCATAAATATTTTTTTTTTTTTCGATCGTAGTCAGCCCGTGTCACTTAAAATCATAAATCGTTACAATTTGTTCTAATTATAGATTAACAAAGTCACAATTATCGTAAACAAGTTTCGCAATATGTCCGGGTATTGCCGCCTTTCGCAATACCGGCCGCGCGCTCGGAAACGCAACACCCGCGCGCGTCAGCAAATTTTTTAAGTAGGTCGAGCGTCTTCGCCAATTTATAATTAACTTTAAATTTTATTGAATGAAATCCGATACCCACACTTAGTGCGTTCGAGATTGACTTTGAATATTTTGTATTAACAATTACACTTTGACTAGTTATTGAACTGATCATTTAATAGTTTAGTCTAGTGAATTGAAGATTGAATTTATTACTTTCATTATAGGAAATTTTATTGATGAAATTTTAATTTCAAATATTTTTTTACTCTCTCAGTACTTGGTAAGGTACGGTACAGATTTATGTTAGGAGATGAAGGCACATTTGTATAGTGTGTACTTGCATCGGTTAGATTCACGATCCTTTTACTCGATCATAGTGTGACCCACCGTCCTCCGTGAGAGTAATTTGGGGATTTTTAGTCTTAATATATATATTGTGTTTCTAAGTACAGGCGACGGACCTGATATGCCATGTGGGTGACCATGCCCACTATTTTTGAGTTGAGGGTGCGCACGGACGCGCAGCCCATTGAGTATATTTTATAGGGTGACCATGCCCTGGGTAACCATTCCCGTGTATTATTTTTTTTTTGGAGCGAAGACTCCATTAATACGGCATTAGATATCTTATAGGGTAAATGTACCGATACCGTAATACCAGTACAATACATGTGATATATACATGAGATTTAATGGTGAATTTTATAATTTTTTTTTTATTATTTTGAGAGAGATTAGGTAATTGATAATAATACTAATAATTTTGTTGGAACAGACAGGAATTTTTATAAAAATAATTTAAACTTTAACTAAAAAATATTTCATTTGAAACAGTGACACTGGGATATGACGACAATTTTTTTTATGGGGTGACCAACTAATTTTTGATAAATCCTTTTAAAGTGTTTAAACTTAGTAATAAGTAGTTTACACAGTGGTCCCCATCGAATTGTAAACAAGTAACATGCATTATTTTTTTTCTTTTTCTCCAGCACCCCGGGGGTGAAGGTATCTTACGGGGAAGCTGCAGTATGTAGCTAATGTCTACATTTAGTATAGCATGCAGTATAACTGTAACCTAATGCATATTGCTTGGATAAGCGTTAACCTTATTATAAAATGTATATAAGCTAATGTTTTACCAAATAAAATGGTCATTCTACTATCTACAGTTCCGCCTTTCACTCATCTACTCATCTACTCGATACCCAAAAATCTTACATTACTTCACTATTTCTGGAAATTGATAGAAATCGATAAATTCTTCTTTCCTGAAGAAAGAACAACAAATTAAAATTCTACCAATCTTATGTTCGGTCCTATGAAAATATGTCAATTATTTTTTTAAGATATGGGATTATTTTTATGAATTACATTTTTCCATAAAAAATAATATGCATTTTATTTGTGAAACAGATCAGCAGATCACATGTGACATGTCATTAATGCACAAGTTATTTTTACAAAAGAGTTGAAAATGTTGTCACGATGAAGCTGGCAGTTGGCTATCAGGCCTAGCTCTAGCCTGGCATGTTGTAACGTTTTTAAAACATCATTTTTAAAACATCATTTAAACGTGTTTTTTTACAGTATTTATTCTTCGTACGCCAAAAACTTCTTATCGATAAAGTAGTTATTTTCTGTAACACTACCGAATTTCCATATTCTAGCGGCGGTTCGACGCCGCAACGGGCCTCTAGTATAATTATTAATTTAAGTTATTGAAAATGTATGCACGCCTGAAAAGGTAGGGTTTCGTGATTCTATGTATTAAGCAATTGTGACTGCAAATGTTGCCCGATTTCCCACATGCATTTAAATAAATAATTTCATTTCATTTCTTTTCACTACATGTTTTTTTTGGGTAAGGGAACGATACCGAATATTATCCTAGTAACAGTGGTAGTGTGGTCACCGATTCAAGTCACGTTATTCTCGCCCGCGACACGCGTCTAGGTCACTGTCATGTGCCCGCAGACCTGTATCGTGCGGCAAACTCGTTTCTGCTGCTCGTGCGACTTTAGACTGTACCTATAGTGTAATTTTGACATGCAAAAACCTGAAAAATGAAACGGACTTTGAAATAAGACTTTGTAATGTCGAATTGGTGCGTTGGCGTCATGAAATAAAATAATGAAATACTGGCGCTTACCTTTCGCAAAGGATCGGCCTTGCAGTTCAACGCCACCAGTTTTTTTTTTCTTGCGGGTATTAAGACTATTAAGGGGCCCCTTGCACTGGTGGGCGCTGGCATGTCTCGTCCTTTGGGAAACGCCGCCAGTGTAATGGGGACCATGCCACAGGCAGAGTTGCTGGGGGTGCTCTATTAGTAGTTTATTTAGTATATTTTATCACCTTTTACATCTTTTCAGTTTAGTATTGTAAATGTGTATTTTTTGTTTATTTATTTAGGCATAATATAAATAAACTGTTAGACCCATGAAATGTTTACAATGAAGCGAAAAATTTAATGGTTCGGACAATAAAGGTCTGAATTTACGGTAGATGGCGCTACGATGCCACCCTAAGGCATGTAGAATTGTAGAAGCAACTGGTTGAAAGATTCAATGGCTCTGACATCTGGTTCGGTGGTCCAGTTGGTAGGACGCCCGTGTTGGCCCGGAAAGCCGTTGGAGACGCAAGTTCGAATCCTGTCTGAACCATTATTTTTTTTAATTTTTCGCTTCATTGTAAACATCAGGTTTACGTTAGCAGACGTTACTGCTTTAATAAAAATAATTAGACCCATGAAATACTTAATAAACTTTGTTCTGTAAGTAGGCCACAACGGCTGTTTTGCATGTTCATACATGCAAAAAAGCCGTTGTGGCCTGTTCACCGAAATTTCGCAAGAGGAGATCACTGTTGAGAAGATATGCCGAAAGAAACTCAACAGACAGTAATTTTGACGGATGATGGATTCAATTGACACTTCATTTAAATGCCGTTGCTCGTTCTGTGCGCAACAAGTGAAAATAATAATTATCTCTCAGCAATTTTGCATATATATCTCAGTCCAAAGATCAATGGAGCTTGAAGTAGGAAAAAGATAAAGATGCCATTAGCTAGAAGCTATTAGATAAAATTGCAAGTTACTATCTGGGTCAAGATCTAGTTTCCTGGCGATTATCATATGTAATAATTGTTTCTATTCAGTTAATTCAGTGTTCCGTATATCAGAAATGTTTACATAGTTGACCGAGTCAGCGAAGTGTCTCCGTTTCAGCTTGGCTAAAAAATCTTCCGTACGTCCGGATGTACGGATTTCCGGCTGTTCTCGTCCACAAGCCGCAATTCTGAAATAACTCTTGCGTAATTACGTGGGTAGGTTCAATAACTTATAATTTCTTTTGCCGAATCTGTGTATGCAAATTTTTCAAAATTTCTCTATAAAACGTAAAAATAAGTAATATTTCTGCCATTTCGCGATTTCTACAGCTCACAAAGCCACTTACTTAAGGATCAAAAACTGAAAACGGAACTTTGTTGGTTGTTTGTATAAATACGATGATACTGGTCGTGCGGCGTGACACTGCGAATGACCGTCACGTGCGCGTCTCTCAGGTGGAAGGCGAAGCAGGGGCCCTATGATGGTTGCTTTTATCACGCGATAAATAAGTGATAAAGAATCCGTCACGTTTTGACATATTGCGAGTGTGAGTGACAGATGCTTTGTCACTTATTTATCACGTGATAAACGCAACCATCATAGCCCCCCTGGTCGCCCTGTTGCGCTAGCACGTATGTCATTTAACGCGGCCGCGGCCCTTTGTTCCTCACAGATTAGATATCCAGTAGCCAAGAAAGAAAAAATACTTCCCAGATAAGTGGTTTTTTAACAGGAAGGATTTATTCCTGTTAGTAAAACCATCAAAGATGCGGTTAGTCTACGAGGAATAAATATTTCTTCCCAGATAACTGCTTTTTTAATAGGAAGGATTTCTTTCTGTTAGTAAACCATCAGAGATGCCGTAGTCTACGAGGAATAAACATTTCTTCCCAGATAACTGCTTTTTTAATAGGAAGGATTTCTTCCTGTTAGTAGACCATCAGAGATGCCTTACTTAGTCTACGAGGAATAAATATTTCTTCCTAGATAACTGTTTTTTTAATAGGAAGGATTTCTTCCTGTTAGTAAACCATCAGAGATGCGGTAATCTACCAGGAATAAATATTTTTTCCCAGATAACTGCTTTTTTAACAGGAAGAAACCATCAGAGATGCGGTAATCTACCAGGAATAAATATTTCTTCCCAGATAACTGCTTTTTTAACAGGAAGGATTTCTTTCTGTTAGTAAACCATCAGCGATGCGGTAGGTAGCGTACGAGGAATAAGTCTGGGAAGATTTTTTTTCTTTCTTGGCTAATAATCTAACTTGATTATCTGTGAGGAACAAAGGACTGCGGCGTAGTGGGATCATTTGTAGTTCATTTGTGTGTGAGTGAGATAAAAGTGGAGCGGTTGGTAGTTGGTAGTACAGGGGCGGGTCGAAGGAAAAAGGTGCAGCGGACGATCATCTACCGTCAATGATCCGTGATCAAACTAATCGTGATCAATCGCCAAAGGTGGAGAACCGTTGCAAAATAAAGCATTAACTCTTCAAACGAAGACAAATTTGGAAATGGGAGCAAAGATCAACCATGTACAGCAGTGGCCCCTAACGTCTCCACTTTCATAAGAAAACTTCTTTTTGACCCCCGACCGGGAGTTATAAATTCAACATGTATTTGTGTAGGATACCTCTCGAAGATATTATAAATTAGTCAATTAGGTAATATTATGACGAGTAACACTTACGAGTTACTTGCACAGCTAAAAATAAACTTTGATTTGACTCTGAACATCTACTTGAGTTATTATCATAAAGAGACTGTGCAGCGAAATACAATTAGAAATTAAACGAACTTACCTGAAGTGAAGTTCTATTTTAATTGTATGAGCTGCACAGTCTCGAAATGATAATCCCCCCCACCCTATACCCGTTTCAAAGTTTATTTTCCAGGTCATTTCCAAAGTTTCTGTTTTCTCAGGCGTCACGCCAGGAAGGGGAAGTTGCTGTAAGCTACTAAACTCTAAACTAAATGAAGTTGACAAGTCAGGGCGCGGGAATCATGGCTGCGTTCGGAAGTTTGGCGCGTTTTTTTGAATTGAAAGCTTAAACTCTTGGGCTCTGAACTTTGTGGTCAAAAGGCTGTATAACTGCGTTATACATATACCTATATGTATATCTGTGTGTCTGTCTGTGGCATTGTAGGAGTATAAATCCGATTTGGATGCAGTTTTTTAAATCGAAAACGGCTGTCTAGATGTCGAGATATGCATATATTGATACAAACTTTAGATAGTTTAATAAATCCTAAGAAACTTTTGCGGTTTAAAGGTGGTTAATAGCTGTCGATAAAGGATAAGGAAAAGTGGCGTCCATTGAGTACTACTTTCCAAATCCAAAATGACGTAAGAGAATGATTTTGACTACCGATTTAAGCCCTATTTAAACAGATGGCCGCTTAACTTCCTATGGACTTTCTAAAACGACCGAATTGAAAAGAATAAATCCCGATTCAGTCTCGTAAATAAACTAGGTATTTTTGAGCGAACCAAACATTGCGCAGTCAGAGCTCAAAAGTGGCATGAGCTTTAAAGAGGGGTTTGGGAATAGTGGTGAACGCTGAAACCCATTAGTAGTTTGACATTTAAAGAAGAATAAAGTTATTTATTTAGGGGAGACCGAGGAGTTTGAAATGAGAGTAGTTTGAGTTATCGGTATCCTATATAATCATTAGCAAACCGCAACAACGCTTCTTTTTTCGCTCTATCGCGCAAGGCCTAACGAACCTACCCAGTTTAAATTAAACTAGAGATGATGCTCGCTTAAATATACACATTTATTTATTTATAATAAATGCAGTAGGTAATCGGGAGTCCTCCTTTCCAACATTTGAGAAGGAGCTGTATGCAGCAGGGAGTTATGACGTCATTGTATATGATATAGGATACTGGGGGGGTATTCGACCAATTTTAGAGATATAATGGAGATCTCTCCTTTTCATCGCCATCCGTCACTTTTGACGTGTGCCTACTTGACAAGTGGCGATATCCCTAGAACATCGCAACTTTGTCAATTCGGACGCGCAAAATTTTCGCTTTCTTTGTATGTGACGGCATAAATAACAGGCGCATACTTTAAATTGACCGCGTAGTACGTGAAATTAGTCCGTTACGTTTCGTTCAAAACAGAAATTTATATACATGTATAACATTTTTGACAATCATTATCGCCTTCGTATTTCTAAAATTGAGATGAGATATGTCACTTTTAAGCTCATCGCATTTAAATGACAGTTCAATGGCGATATAACTGTTATCTACCTAATGGAGATTTGACGTTTGGCGATATCTCAAACGGCATTCTCGAATTGGGCCCCTGTTTACCCAAAATCATAACCAACTCTTTCCTCTGTGTCCACGAAGTATGTTACTTTGCTAGAGAGGAACGAGTTGCCCATTTAAATAAATAAGGTAGTGCACAAGCGTGGCGCACATAAAATAAAAGCCGGAAGGGATAAATATTGTAGCGAAACTTTGCCGTTTTGTTACAAGAAGATTTATGTAACGTATTCTGATTAAAAACAGCGCAGACTGAGTTAGGGTTTCGTATCCGAAGGGTGCTATTTATTTATTTAAACTTTATTGCACAAAATACAAAAAGAAAGGAATTCTCTATCAGAAATCTGCTATGGGGGTATTACTAAGCCTCCGGGTATGTGCGTCAGTCTGTTACTAGGTTATATCTTTGGTACCATAAAAGGTAGGTGCTTAATTTTTCTTGCATAATGTGTAGTCTGCCGTCATTCACTAAAAGGCAGTCTTCTACATAGATATTGTATGCAGAAGGCCGCCTTTTAAAAAATCACGGCAGTAGTACTGTGGACCGTAAATATAATAAAAAAAAAGTATTAAGTTAAAATGGGTCATCACAAAAATAAGGTGCTCTAAATTTTATGCTCTAACTTTTTTTTATGTGCGATAGACAAACATTTGCCCTCGAACGTACCTGATGTTAAGTAACGATGAGGCCTAAGATGAAGCATGCTTGTCTAGAAGATGCCTATTCACTCTCGTCTTGAAGAGATCTAAGTTATATTTTTCGGGGAAAAGGTGCGCAGGAAGAGAGTATCACTCCATTGCTGTCCTGATAAGAAAAGTACGGTTGAGTGACAATTGATAGTACCTACACTTGAAATGTTCGTATACCTAATGTTAAGTATTACTATGACCGCTATAACAAAAAATAAGTACCTACAAATAAAGTAAAAAAAGAAATTATGGCACGGAACTTTTCGTGCGCGAGTCCAACTCGCATTTGGACGGGTTTTTTCATCCAAATTGTAAGCAAAGCGGAGCTTAGCGGGAACTGTGATTGTGTGTGTGACTGATTTTGATGATGTTCGCGTAAATATACAAATTGGCTACTTCTACACGCTTATTACATGTTTTGTATGATAAACTATCATATGACTGCTTACACACTTAATTATCGTCTTTCTTTTATAATTTACCTCGTGACATTGTAAACTGTCGACAAATCTGGGACACGGCAGTGCCTCTGCCAAGACGACGAGCCAAGCGAAGCACAAGGGCACTACCTACCTTTTCTTTTTGTATTTTTCATTAGATGTTTGGCAAGGAGGCTGGCACAAAAAGCTAAATTAAACTTTAGTACCAAACTATTAAGAAATGTTTGAAATATGATTGTATTGTGCAGAACCGCCTTGTTATGAATTGTTGATTTTATAGTTACTATAACGATTTGTATTCCTGTGTGAGTATTTTAGTGTACAATTAAAATACTTCGTATGGGATCATAACGTGTGTTGGCAAAATATAACAAAGAATATAATAATATTACCTTCCATCTGCATTTCGAACTTTTTTTTCTGCTAATGGCTACCCATCTCCGATAGCTGTTTGACTAAATAAGTTTAAGTATCTGACATTATTGTGCGCCATTCAACCTGTTATTTTAATTTAATTTATTTCACTTGACTTGTATACCATGACAACATTTAATTGATACTTAATTATTTGAAACTGATATGTAAAATCGAATATATTTAGTCTTTAGTTTTTAAGGAAATTGCGATGCCCTGACAGGGCGTCATGTATTGACTGCGTAATATGTAAACACCCTACTGTACCTCATGACTTGCTCAATCTTATTACGCATTATGATTTAAATGATGTCGTTATAACTGCACCGATTTCGCAGGTATAAACCGAAGGAGCAATTCCTTCGGAAAACGTCTCGAACGCCACCTGGCGTACTTCAGAAGAGAAATTTATTTTATGAGCATGGAATGCGCACCCACGCTTTTTATAGGCTAAGAGCTGGCCTGGCTTTTTATCATTGACCCCTGATAAAATAAAAAATTGGGCAAGTGCGAGTCCGACTCGCGCATGAAGGGTTCCGTACCATAAAACAAGTTTGTTGTATGGGAGCCCCCCTTACATATTTATTGTATTTTATTTTTAGTATCTGTAAAAATTTCAACTGTCTAGCTATCACCGTTCTTGAGATAAAGCCTGGTGACAGACGGACGGACAGCGAAGTCTCAGTAATAGGGTCCCGTTTTTACCCTTTGGGTATGGAACCCTAAAAAGTGTTGTGTGCGGGGAGAAAATCACACTTGTTGGCCAAGACAAGACGTAAAACTTTAGGCAAACCGCGGGCGGTAATTTGTAGAGCCCAGATCGCATATTTATGGCCCTCACACTACGGTTTGAGCCACAAACACCTGCGATCTGACACATTCATGAATTCACCTCCCTAGGTATGTAATATACTATAACGTAGGTACCTATTTATATGTGAATCGGTAAGTCTCTTTGCGGAATAATAGTTCCTAGACGGAAAAAACAGGAATTAACTATCGGCAGTGCTCTTAGCAATAATACGTATGACAATCTGTTCATTCATTTGAAGATTATCAATTATTCTCTTAGGTAGGTCAGGGGTATTTTGTACATTAATGCCTGGTCCCATGATGATCAGCTACTTATGTCTGTCTATGTTTTAACATAATTATTTATATTTTTAACCCCCGACGAAAAAAAGAGGGGTGTTATAAGTTTAACATGTGTATCTGTGTATCTGTCTGTGGCATCGTAGTGCCCAAGCGGATGGACCAATTTAAGTGCGGTTTTTTTTAATCGAAAGACTTTTCCGTCGAGATGGTTCTTAGCTATGTTTGGTGGAAGTAGGACCAGTAGTTTCCAAGATATTCAGCTTTAATTGGAACAAGTGACAAGATCTCAGCCAATATTGAAGCCAAGGATTCCAAATTTTGGTTAAATGTTAAGTATTATTAGCATTTTCTATATCACTCACTAAATGAGGATCTCATGATGACCAGGTAGTTGTTAATGGATCTCAGCCAATATTGAAGCCAAGGATTTCAAATTTTGGTTAAATGTTAAGTATTATTAGCATTTTCTATATCACTCACCAAATGAGGATCTCATGATGACCAGGTAGTTGTTAATGGATCTCAGCCAATATTGAAGCCAAGGATTCCAAATTTTGGTTAAATGTTAAGTATTATTAGCATTTTCTATATCACTTACTAAATTAAGGTCTCATGATGATCAGCTAGTTGTTAATGGATCTCGGCCAATATTGAAGCCAAGGATTTCAAATTTTGTTTAAATGTTAAGTATTATTAGCATTTTCTATATCACTTACTAAATTAAGGTCTCATGATGACCAGGTAGTTGTTAATGGATCTCAGCCAATATTGAGGCGAATAATTCCAAACGCTGGATAAATGTTGTTTTATTAGCATTTTCCTTATCACTCACTAAGTGAAGATCTCATGATAATCATCTAGCAGGGCTGGACTAAGCGGGCCAGGGCCCCTAGGCACTTGGCATTTAGGGCCCCCTCCCCTATAAGGAGAACATTATTATGGTACAAGTCCTGCGTCTGGGACTGGGTCCCTAAGACTAGCTGGGCCCCTAGGCCCGGGCCTTGTTACGATACGGCCCTGCCATCTAGTTGTGAAAGGATCTAAGCCAAGAATTTCAAATGTTGGTTAAATGTTAAGTTTATTAGCGTAATCAACAATTTAATAAAATTTTGACAGTACAATAATTTGGTACCATGCAGCTGAAGATGGCCGTAGGAACTCCTTGACAGCACAGAATAAACCCATGGTGTTTGGGCTCGTCTGATTGTTCTTGATGAGCAATTAACGTTTGTGTAAGGAAGTACAGTCGATATTAAACCGAGTCCCAGTAAAACTTTTTTAATTTCCGTCACAATATTGGGTCACTGTTCTTAGTTTTGCAATTCTGCTAAAGCTGAATTGTCATTAGGACTATTGAACAGGTTCCTTTGATCGAGGTCACAAATAGCAACACCTTGCAAGATTTTAACGCGACTAAAGGACACGTAAGCTTTAGCAAAAGTACTCGCCTAAGTGAATAACAGCTTTTTAGGATTCTGTAGTCAACAAGGAACCCTTATAGTTTCACCATGTCCGTCCGTCTATCTACGGCTAAGCAGAGACATAGTGGTAGAATAAATTTTTAAAAACTATATTTTTGTGTACCTTACCTACACGTAAAAAAGTGGGGATGTAATATTTTTTTACGGTTTATCCCATGGTGTGGATTATCGATGATTAGGTCTTTCAAAACTAAGTCAAGTTACCTAGCACCAACTGCATTTTTTATGGATCTAAGTAAGCCACCAGTACTATTTGGATCCTGTAGAATGGAAACCTGGTTCTGTTTTAGGCCATAAGTAGCAGGTTCTTTCAAATCATCCAGTGCATTTAAAGTATGTATTTTGATTGTCTTGGCTAATAACTTTGTTAACGATTTTTTCCCAGAATGTTGCTAAAGGCTAATTTCAATTTTAGAGAAGACGGCTTTCGTTACCACTGGCTTGGGATCCTGTTGTCGTACACATAGTCAAGGATCAAGCTCGAGGAAAGACTGGAAACTATGGACCATAAACGGTGTAAAACCAAAAAAGTGTTAAATGTAGAAGATTCCGGGAAAAAACTTCTGTTTTTTTAAAAAATCCATCCATCCTCCTAGCCTTTGTCCCATTTTTTGAGAATGAATTCTCTATCGGGGTCGGCTACCTAAATCCCAAGATGTGGCGTAGGCACTAGTTTTTACGCAAGCGATTGCCATCTGACCTTCCAACCCAGAGGGGAAACTAGGCCTTATTGGGCTTAGGTGGTTTCCTCACGATGTTTTTAAAAAATATGAAATAAAAATAAAATTAAAAATTTAAAAAACCCCCGACATGACAACCTGTAAAAAGAAAGAAATAAAATCTACGAAATGTGCCTTTACAATGAACAGTAGAAAAAGAATCCAAGCTTCGTTGCGCCGGGGGACCGCTAAGTAAATGAAATGCAATGTACTTAAAATCGTAAAGTGGGAAGCCCCAAATAAAATGCATACTTACAATTTTGCGTTGAAAAATATAGTTCATTTCACTTAGGTTAGGTACTTAGCGGTCCCCCGAACGCAACGAAGCTTGGATTCTTTTTCTACTGTTCATTGTAAAGGCACATTTCGTAGATTTTATTTCTTTCTTTTTACAGGTTGTCATGTCGGGGTTTTTTTAATTATTAAAGCAGTAACGTCTGCTAACGTAAACTAAATGTTTATGTTTGTAATGGCCCGTGTTGGCCCGGAAAGCCGTTGGAAACGCAGGTTCGAATCCTGTCCGAATCATTAAATTTTTCAATTTTCGCTTCATTTGTAAACATAATTATTTATATACATTCACAGAACGAATTCAGTAATACTTTTCAACCCCCGACGAAAAAAGATGGGTGTTCTGTGTTTTTATATGTAGTCTGTGTATCTGTGTGTCTGTCTGTGGCATCGTAGCGCCCATACGAGTGAACCGATTTAAGTGCGGTTGTTTTAATCGAAAGCCTGGTTTATCGAGACAGTTCTTATCTTTTTTTGATGAAAATCGGAGCTCTCGTCTCCAAGATATTCAGCTTTTAGTGAAACAAGCGACTGGCTCTAAGCCTATATTGGTGCTAGGGATTCCAATTTTTTTTATGATCACTTTTAGAAGCATTTTATATATCACACTTTAAAACAGGGTCTCATGATAACCATCTACTTGTGTTTAGGGTGTTTTAAATTTTTAATTTAGGTTATATTTATTATTCACTAGCTCTCGAGTTAATGCGGTTCTTGCCTCGCGCGAAAATTCGAAAGTAAACGACAATATGTTACGCTTTGTAATTGCCCCTTTAATGTTCGGTTTGTAAATTTATTACAAAATGGCTTCCAATAAAGAGTTATTTGTTATGAAACATCTTGCATGAAATGATTGAAATGTAATACGAGGAAGGGAGAACGTATCAATGATTTAAAAAAAAAATTACAAAAAAAAGAACCGACTTCAGTAAAACTAAAAACCCAACAATAACCCGTTCAAGTACAGATTACATTTGACTCACCCTTCGAAGTCGATCCCAAACCACTCAGTTCTTATATTTATATATTATAGTTTACGCGTGGTTTGGCACCGACTTCGAAGGGTGAGTCAAATGTAATCTGTACTTGAACGGGTTATTGTTGGGTTTTTAGTTTTACTGAAGTCGGTTCTTTTTTTTGTAAATTTTTTTTTTTTTTTGCTTTTTAGTGATTCGTATGTGTGTTCATCATCAGTTTCCTTACACCAAATCCTATTTACTGAATGTAAATTCTTGACTATCAATAAATTACCGAAAGCGCCGTACATGTCCCTATAACATTTGAAGAGTTCCCTCGATTTCTCCAAGATTCCATCATCAGATCCCGACTTAGTGCCAACGGGACCAACTCGGAGTTATACCCTTTCGATTAAAAAAAAAAAATTGAAAATCTGTTCACGGTTCTCGGAGATATATAACAAACATACAAAAAAAATTAAAAAATTAGGTCGAATTGAGAACCTCCTCCTTTTTTGAAGTCGGTTAAATTGTAACAATTGTAGCATTATTATAACAAAATGGGACTTAACAGCGTTCAAAAAGTGTTTATTTTACCTTAACACGGTGATTAAACTTTTTTCATTCCGATTTAGTTTTTATTTCAGAAAGAAGAACGCAGCGTTGAGTATGCTTGCAACAATGTCTTGAATTTGATCGATGACATATCGCTAATAACGTTTTTTAATGCATATATATGACGTATGCACATTAATGCCATATGAAAGCTGTTTGTACCACCATTATCCAAAAAAAACGCAGCTCGTTAGGCGTATATGTTACGTACTTATTTTACCTACCTATATGGGTGGATTGAATGGATTGGATGGATTTTCGACTTAAGCTGGACATATCATTATTCCCATACTTTGAAGGTAAGGTAAGCCCATTGATCCCCTTGATGTAACACATTCGAAACGTCAAGGTTATGGATACCTTTCCCTTCTTACCCTAAACAACTTATTTATTTACCAAGCTAGAGGCGACGGGAAGGGTATTATTTATTTAGGTTTGAGAAGAGACATTGATTTTAGTAAACATGTAAACATCAGCCTCCAACTATACGAAGGAAATTGACAGCTGGCTCACTCAATCACTCATCAGTTGCTTTTTTTTATCTATGAAAGGTGCTTAAATAAAATTGTGTATTTGTGTTTTGTTTTCTTTTGAATGAGTGAAATGGAGTTATCTCCATACGTGTCTCATATGTTGCTGCATCCCTCTCGTCAGTGACTAATTTAGGAAAGTTAAATTGCCGCATAGTGGCATAAGTGGGGGCTAAATTCGATGTTACTTGTTACTTAATTATTAACAAAGATAGTCCTCTGGCTGAGATTCCACATTATAGGACAATTAATGTTTTTTATTAGCTATCATATTTAAGATACTGTAACAAATTCTCCGTACCTTTTCTAGTAACGAGGCCGAGGCAGTTTTCTTGCGCCAGACAGCATCGAAACTGTCTAAGCGCGCTTCCGCCAACATACCCAAGTAGCACAGCGCTTATACAGGGTGGAATAGATCGAGGGACTTTTAAGCAAACAGTGAATTGTTCAGACTGAATACTTAATTTTTCACCAATGAACTATGTAAATATTTCTATCCATTTTTGAGATACAGTTTGTTGAACATTAGTGTAAAAATCTGCACATATCAACCCTAGCATCTTTTGAGCATTTAAGTTTAAGACAGCGTGTCAATTTAAAATGTAACTAAAACCTTTCAATTAGTAGGGTTGTCACTGATATTAATATATGTTATTTTGATGACTTTTTTTACTTTTAAATCCAGCTTTACCATTATAATAGGTTGATTGTAGATTACTCAGATCCAGATGACACTATCCTGTCAGCTCAGTCTTTAGAAATGTTCCACACACACTGCTATACAGCCCTTATACAACTTAAATTAGCTGTACAAAGACTACATAAGCGCTTATGCAGTCTGTATGCGCCAGCCCATAGGGACCCGGTTTCATCCATATCCGCCCAGTCTTTCTCCAAAGTGTTCTTTACACAATTGGATAACACCCGCACTCCTGTTGCCAACCCTTATCCATTGTTCATAAATGCGTAGACAGGCGCCTTCGTCTCAATGTTGATACAATGTTTATATATAAGATCATGTTCTATTTATAAGAATATCCAATCTTTGTGATAAATCCGTAAATTTACATAACAACCGGGCAAATCGTCAGAGATAAGGGGAATGATGCCATAACAAGGAAACGGAGTCGTTAAATAATTTGTTATTTATTTAATTTCGCGCGTGTGCCAACGTCGATAAGAAGGTAATACAGTAATGCATGTATGATCCATATAATCCAGTGAATGCGATATATTTAATTTTTTTAATGTGCATATCTCGGTATATATTTGTCCTAGAAACAAATATTACAATGTAAAATTAAAGTAAATTTAACTCTCTACAACATTGTCTAAGTTTTTTTCTAGCTAAAATGCTTCTTAACGTAGATATAAGCAAAAATCTGAAGAAAGTCTCGGTTTTTTCAATATGGCGGCATTTTAAACACTCACTAACCATCTTAGACAACATTACAAAAATTCAAAACTACCGGACCGTTTATAAGGTCACCCCTAGTACTTTAGTCTGTATTCACCGTACTAATAGGAAGCATCACATATGACATACAGTATGTATCAGAACGAAAAGCAAAGCTGAAAGTTGGTTGATGGTTAAGTGGAGTATGTTGTAAAATAGCATATTATACTCATAAGTATTAAATTTCAGTAGTTTTTGTGAATTTGCTCAATCTCAACATGACTTTAGGTCCTCTTATTTGCAGTCGGTTAAAGATTCTTATAACATCCTGTAGAAACTAAGACGTCAGTTTATTAACGTAAACAAACTAATCAATATATCAGATTACTGCAATTTCAACTATCACTACATATGTGGTACGCGGCCTTGTACGAAACACTAACCACTTACTGTAATCATCATTTAGAACATAAATTATTTAGGTATTACAGGGAATTCGCATAACATTGTAGGTAGTTCACTTCAGTTCACTTTGACATTTTAGATTTGTCACCTTGTAATTATTTTTTTGAAAGAGGTTAGGTTAAATCACATTTTGGACTTTTTTCTTTAAATTTAAACTTCAAGTCGAGGTTTGACGTTCGTGTGTCAGATAAAATCTAGATAGAAATTTAACTGAAAAGTACTGATAATGCCTTTAAACTTTTCTGTGGAGGAATTTGTGGATATGATCCTTGTTTATGAAGAAAGTAGGAGTAACGGGAATGCCGCTCTTCGTCTGTGCGCGGAGAGGTTTCCGGCACTAAGGCAACCCAGCAACGCCCGTGTGATCGTCAATGCGATAATCTGTTTACGAAATAGCAACCCGCCGCCGGTACCAATTAATCGAGGAGGGCGTCAACGACTTCACGTGAGAGAGGAAGAGCAGGTATTGGATATTGGTTATTTATCAGCTGGCATTTATGTTTATATATTTTATTAGTTGTGATTGATAAGATTGTAAATAATTAAAACAGGATGTTATAAAATAATGGTTTATTTTTCACTCCTGCAGTACTACTGCTGTAAAAAGATGCTAATTTTCCATAAGCCAGGCACCAAAGTCATATTTATGGTCTAAACATTGATGGGTCTCTTTCTTTGCCTTTCGTTCTGTTACATACTGTATAGTACGACCAACTTTTCTGTCTTTTCTGTGAACTGAAGAGTGTCGCCACAATCGTCACACACATGACAATCGTATGAAATTTCAGCATGGCAGTCGTAGTTCCTAATTTCGCCGTTTCACAGATAATTTACGTCCATGTTATCTAAAACGCGTTGCTGACATACTGGCACGCATTGATGACCAAGTTCAGGTCACACACTGTGCCAGTAAATAAATATATGGACATGTTTAGACACCTTATCATTCAGGTTTCCGGAATGCACTGTCACTATCACTGTTACCGACAATAACATTAGCTTCAATACTGAAATAAATAATAAAATATTATTTTTCTTCAATTTATGAAACATTACTGTCTCATTTCCTTAATATGAGTATAGTACAAGCTTTTTAAAGTAATAAAAGAATCTCCATTGCCCCTCCTGACGACCAGCATTCATAATTTGTCAATTTAATTTTAGCCTTATGACACATAGTTGACAGTTAACTATTCATTGTAGTTTATGTACTATGTGTAGGACGCGGGAAGTCAGGAGGTTAAAACGATGTGCTAATAATAGTAGAGTTGCTAAGCCACGAAAGTGTGCGCATCGGGTTACAAGCATGAAATTTCTACCTCACATAGAGCCTTCCACGGTGATTATTTTCAGATGTACTGATAAATAATGTACTTATACATATTGAGCACATCTCATACAAAAATTACCTTGAATAAAATATTGATGTTAAGCTTAGCCTAGGTGCTTTAGTACAACCGGAAGTTAACGAAATTTAACTAATTTACCTCACTGAATAAAAAAACTTGTTGTGTTTTTTACCTTTTCGGCCATACACCCATATTTTTATATAAAACTATACAAAAGTAACATAAAAAATTAATTTCTGATATCTGTTTTACACGGAAACGATACCAGATAAGTCCTAGTAGACTTAACTGACCTGCAAAGAAAAGAGGTATACTTGATCCTATTCACTCCACTCTCCCACCTCACAGGGGACGAATCTGACTTCCCTCGACATCTGAAAATAATCATCGGGGAGCACTCTATCTGTGGCTGAAATTTCATGCTTGTAACCCGATGCGTACAATTATGTTAGAAAACAGCGGACTAACAACTTAAATGTTGTGTTTAATCTGGCCCGAAATTGTAACCCTAGCTACACTACTCGCTCGCGAGGTTGGTTGTATATGATAGTGTGAGAGGAGAGGCACATCGCCGCAGAAACTCATACTTCGGCCAACTTCGCGATATTGTGTAGCCGGGGTATAACTGATCAAATGTATTGACCCAATTTATAGTTTACTAGCTTTTGCCCGCGACTACGTCCGCGTGGAACTTGGAAGTATGGAAGCAATCTCGTACAACACGATAGATATCCACCTAATCACCTTAATTAATAAAAGGGATTATTAAAAGCGCCTAAGCAAATGTAAGAGCAATTGTGCTTTTGGTCTAATCATTACATTTCCTACAGGGTCATCAATGTCATCATGAAATACTTACTCACTTTTCAATCTTTTTAGGGATAATTTCCAGGATGAAAACTATCCTATGACCTTCCTCGGATCTTAAACTATCCCCATGCCAAATTTCATCAAAATCGATTCAGTGGTTTAAGCGTGAAGTGGTAACAGACAGACAGACACACTTTCGCATTTATAATATTAGTATGGATAACCAGACGCACTTCGTCCACAGTTATTATCTGACCCTATTAATGAAAGCTGGGCCGTTATTATTTAGTGACGATAAGTGAGTGTTATTTTTTAAGATAACAAGAAAAATATGTGTGTCAACATAGAACCAAATCTATTTGATAGTGGAAATACAAAAACAACGATAGTAAACGATCACACTTAACCTAATTACGCATATTATTACCCATGTACGGGGACAGCGAATTTTTTAGAGTGACAAGTGCTCTGAACCATATTGAGTGGTCAATTTGTCATCAATTCCTTAAAGAATAACTCGAGTGTATAGTGCGACGAATTTATCTGTGAAACAGCGAGATTAGGAACTACGACTGTCATGCTGAAATGTCATACGATCGTCAGTGTTTCTGTGTTCGAGTGCTCTGTGTGCGAAGACTGTGGCGACACCCTTCAGTTCACAAAAGAGTTGGTTGCACTATACCGGGTGTCCCAAGACTATGGGACATCAAGGGAAAGTACCTTAAATATCGTAGATTATTATTTTGCTGAAAGAAGACTTTATGTTATTTTTAAAAGGTAGTATTTCTGCATTTAAAGATTTTCTAAAAATTACTTGCTTCGTGTGGGGGTCGAAC
Organism: Apotomis betuletana; assembly: GCA_932273695.1. NCBI lineage: Eukaryota > Metazoa > Arthropoda > Insecta > Lepidoptera > Tortricidae > Apotomis > Apotomis betuletana. The sequence continues at coordinate 25,170,396 of OW026306.1, forward strand.
CGACTTAAATGTGAAAAAACATGATGAAATTTTTATGATGCCAATCGAAAGAATGGACAATAAATAAGTAGTATCTTAAATAAAGGTATAACGTAAAATGTTTGAGTCAATGATTGATGAATGTTTTTTTTTCACATTGAAGTGATTGAAGTCGGTTCGATTCCCACACGAAGCAAGTAATTCTTAGAAAAACTTTAAATGCAGAATTACTAACTTTTAAAAATAACATAATGTCTTCTTTCAGCAAAATATCCTATCTACGATATTTAAGGTACTTTCCCTTGATGTCCCATAGTCTTGGGATGCCCTGTATACGAGTACGTCAGGGCGGCGTATGCGACTTTGTATAGGGAATATGCAGGTGGCAGTACTATAGAAATGTCAACATGACACGATAACGTAAAAGATAAATGATTCGGATTAGGTGGTAACATCTTTATTGTAAACATGTTACGTGCAGGCACTGTAGGTGGCACTATAAATTACAATGCCAAGAATTGATATAAAGATATAATTTTGGTGTAATAATGGACATGAACTGCAACTGGAAGGAACACGTGGAGTATGTTGTTCATAGAATAGATAGGTTTGTCTTCGCACTCAGACACTTAAGGGAAATCGCCTCAAAAGACGCAGCTATCACAGCATATCATGGGTACGTAGCCTCGATTCTTAGGTTCGGTTTGATAATATGGGGCAACTCCGTTGACATTGTTAAAGCGTTTAGAGCTCAAAAAAAAAGTATTACAGCTATAGTTGGGGCTAGTTATAATGATTCTTGCAGACCGATTTTCAAGGATTTAAACATCTTGCCACTTCCGTGCATGTATATCAAAGAAATGTGTGTACTAGTCAAAGAAAACGAACACTTATTCGAATTGTACATAGCCGGTGGAAAACGAAGTACAAGAAAAGATAAGTACCTATGTACACCGAGGATTAACCTTAGTATTTTTAAGAAAAATGTATACTGTATGTGTGTCAAGCTGTTTAATAACTTACCGCGATATTTTTATGACATGAATACCGCTAAGTTTAAGAATTACAATATGTTTGGCTATTAGATAAGTGTTTCTATTCGGTTCATGACTTCCTAGATTATAATAATAATATATAGATACTCTTTATGTAACTAATTTTGTAATTCGCATTATTTAATTTAAAAATATTCTTAGTTTACGGACATAATTAATTTCTAGTATTCAATTTTAATTTTAAATTTATATTTCTTCTTTGTTTAAGGAGGAATGACATTGCACGCCAATAGAGGCAGAACATGTTGATACAACCATATTGTTAAGATCTTAATCTATATTTACATGTGTTCGGCAATAAATATTTAATTTAATTTAATTTAATTTAATTTAATTTAATTTCATTTCATTTCATTTCATTCAAGATAAGGCGGGGTATTGTTTAATGAGGCAAGACCTAACAGTTAGTTATTTATTGGACTGTGGCAGTCTTATTCAGCCGAAAACTGGCGAGAAACTGCGCAGGATCGGGACAAGTGGCGTGCTCTCGTTTCGGAGGCTAAGATCCTGCTTGGGTCACTGTGCCAAAATAGTTAGGTAGTTAGTGGCTGTCTTGCCCCCGGTGATAGTCTTACCCTACCTTACCTTACCGCAAAAGATTCCGATTGGCGCCACCAGGCGGCAGCACCGTCCTTATGCACGTTCCCCATAGGCATTGGCCCTCATCTTGAATCATTGGTCCAAAAGGAAATGAACCTTATAACTATTGTAATAAGGTCACTCACGTGAAATTGTCAGGAATGGCCCGACATATTTCGAACTCCATACGAGTTCTTCTTCATCAGGGACTGCTACCCGTGCACCGGCGCGGCAACTTCGTACTCATAACTAATTTGTCGGGCCGTTCCTGAGGATTTCACGTGAGTGTAAACCGCTTTACAATAATTAAATAATATGTCTTATGAAGATTAAACCAGTCATAACCCCTCGTATGCGATGACAAAAATTGGCTAATCGAATTGAAACTAACTGGCATTGTCCCGCACGGGTTCGGGTTTAAGCATACGAGGGGTTAAGTCTAATGTAGCCATTCATATGTCAACAAACCGCCATTGTTTTCATTTAATTAGGAAATAATACAGAAATAGAACGATGAATGGAACAATGGTGGAAGTGTAATTGGAAATTAAACTTAAGTTTCTCGAATTATTCAGATTCCCAATGTTTACTGAGATTCGAACTCGCGAGGCATCTATTTTTGGCAGTTACGAGCCTTAATGGCGAGCCATCAAGTCTTGAATGGACTGACATTGTTCAGATTCAGAAATATTTCACTGTTCTCAAGTGTCAATTAATTCGAAATTTTCAAACATTTTCAAGTATTATATTCTAACGATGTTGGTTAGAATGTAATAGAAACTTCTTTATTTTATTGATCACATTATCACACTGAGTTATGACAGAAATGGGACGTTTTAAACAAAACAATAAGTACATGTTTATATTGAAGCGAAAAATTAAAATGTATGGTCATAACCTTTACGGTAGATGGCGCTACGATGCTACCCTAAGGCGTGTTGAAATGAAGCAACTGGTTGGAAAACCTTCTAAGTGTAACAAATACTTTTCTGAAAACCGCATCAAAATCGGTTCAGCCAAACGCGAGATAATCGCGGACGCACAAACACACATACATACATACTTACAGGTCAAACTGAGAACCTCCTTGTTTAACTCCGTTAAAAATAATGCTTTGGCTAGTGGCTGTACCTTTAGGTCCAAGCTGCGTCTTCTTATAAGTGCCCACGTGGCTGGACTTATGAATGGCTGAGACGAAAACGAAGAACCAGATAATGGCGTTTTATTAGGTTGGCTGTTGTTTTTATATGGCACTCTTTTCATATATAATCGTAGTGTGATTATCAAGTCTGCAGTAAAGAGTTATTGTGTTTTTTTTTTATATTCTCTATTAGGATAGACATTGACATGCTAAACAACTATTTGAGTAAAATATGTAATATTTGTAATATAATAATAATAATCATTTATTTATTATTTATTCCGTAGACGAACTAAAGTGACCGATATAGCTCACCGGATTAGCAAGTTGAAGTGGCAATGGGCAGGCCACATAGCACGCAGAGCAGATGGCCGATGGGGCCGTAAAGTGCTCGAGTGGAGACCTCGGACCAGCAAGCGCAGCGTAGGACGTCCACCTACGAGATGGACAGATGACCTTGTAAGGGTCGCCGGAAGGCGCTGGATGCAGGTCGCTTCCAACCGGTATATATGGAAGTCCAAAGGGGAGGCCTATGTTCAGCAGTGGACGTCCTATGGCTGAGATGATGATGATGATGATGATGATTTATTCATATAATGCAAGGATTCCATCATAATCATATTAAATTTTCCTGATTCACATATTGCTTGCGGCGACTTGGTGAGGGGACTCACCGAGCACGTTATCTCCGGTGACCAATCCTGGCCAATAACTTAGCACTAAATGACAATTTGTAATACCAACTATGCGGCTGTTACGTCATTTTGTAGCTAAAGGAAATATGCAGCATTGTCCACATATCCTACAAATAGGCTGAACGAACTATACATTCCAACATTTATAGTTTACGAGTAACTTACTAATAACATACATTTTGATCGCTTTGCATGTTTAATAACGCATTAAAATGCGCATCGCTTTAGTTTTGTTGGTTGTCGCGAAATTATGTGCTTCCCAGGACAACGGTATGTACCTATTCACCTCTATTACAGATTATACTGCAAAGTAGAGGAGTAAAGTACTTCTACTGAATGCAGACGGAGGTGGTTTGTGGAGAGGAGGGGTTTTTTCTTTTGGCAAAGGCCTTAGAGTTGATAATCCACAAAACTGACACGGTATCTAATCTATGAAACGCACTCCTCTTTTATGATGGACCTTAATGAGGTACAAAACCACACTTTAGTACTATTTTTAACCGACTTCAAAAAAAGGAGGGGGTTCTCAGTTCGGTTGTATGTTTTTTTTTCTTTGATGAGATCGTACACAACGCCAACTGAAGGTGGATTGGGTTTCGAATCCGTTTAAGGGCAAGTAATTGTATCGTGAGGCAATGTGCAATGAGCATGATACCACCATCATCAGATCGGCTACGTTAGCCACATGAGAGCACTCGAACGCCAACAAAGGATCTGAAGCAGTCACCGTGGCCGAAAACGGTCAGGAGGGATATATATCCATCATATTATAATATCATCAAGTTCAGTTAACTTTTTTTCCAGGCCCGTGCGGTGAGGTGCGGATGACCGAATGGGCAGGGCAGGCATCACTCCGTACAGAAGTCCTCCCGAGCCCCGTGGGACTGGTGGTCGTCCAGCACAGCGTCTTCGCGCCCTGTACCACGGACACCGAGTGCCAAAACGTCACAACACTTATACGCTCCTACCAAAGGAGTAAGATGGGATTTACCGATATTGGGCCATCGTAAGTTTATAAACATACCCCGTGGTTTTCGGTGCATGGATGATCACGGTGAATCATTCGTGGACTGAAAACCCCGGGTTGTGTTCATAAAAAAGTTTTTTCGCGAATTTTCTGGTGTGCTGAGGGCATTTTGCTTATGATTCGGTGTCGTGTGAATATTAGCAGGATGCAAAGCCCATGACATGACATTTATTCAGTTTCTATGAAAAATATCACACCGATTTATCGATGGGTCGCAGGAAAAGATATCTTTTCACATTTATAAAGTGTCAGGATAGGGTGTTTTTTAGCCCACGCAAGCTATTATTATTATTTTTTATGTCATAGGGGGACACGAGCAAACGGATCGCCTGATGGAAAGCGATTACCATCGCCCATAGACACTTGGAACACCAGAGGAGTCACAAGTGCGTTCCCGGCCTTTCAGGTGGGAGTACGCTCTTTTCTTGAAGGTTTGAAGGTCAAATCGGTCCGGAAATACCGCAAGCGACAATTCATTCCACAATGTAGTCGTGCGAGGCAGGAAATTTCTAGGAAAACGCACAGTTGTGGATTGCCAACTATCTATGCTCAATGCTCGGAATCTCTGCGAGATAGAATACGGAACAAAGACCCGGCAAAAGAGTTGCGCAATTGAAGTGGCAATGGGCTGGTCATATATGTCGCAGAGACGATAACAGATGGAGACAGCGAGCGCTACACTGGAGGCCGCGAACAGGTGGCAGAGGTGTTGGAAGACCGCAAGCCATATGGTCGGATGACATTAAAAAGACGGCAGGGTTGACCTGGAGTAGGATCGCTGCATCAAAATCAGCTTGAAAATCCATGCAAGAGGCATATGTCCAGCAGTGGACGCATATATGCTGAGAAGAAGAACTATAGACAAAGATACATACAAACGTTGTTTCACAGGTTCCTGGTCGGCGGCAACGGTAAGGTGTACGAGGGCGCGGGGTGGTCCCTCGTCGGCGCGCATACGAAGGGGTACAACGACCGCTCTATCGGGCTTTCATTCCTCGGCGACTTTAGAGGTAAGAAATTGTATCGAGTACCTATGTAGTGCTCGGCCGATATGGTCCAGACAGCTATCTCAATAATAATTGACCATCTAAATACTCTATGAAACTACACCGATTGTCTATGTTCCTGAATCAATATTGGTTAAAATTTGTCCAGCCGTTTCGACATGATGAGAGGACGAGGGAAATTATGCCAAAAAACCGATTCTGCATCATCCTATCAAGATTTTTCTGAAATCATGACCACTCTCCATAGAAAAATTTAAATAAAAATCTAGAATTTCATAATAGTATATGACGTTATTTAATATGTATTAATTTGACAAACGTAACTTTATAATCTTAAAACGTACTTAAGATCGATAGTTCCATTGTGAGGGCCCTCCATTTTCTCTGAATTAATGAACTACTTCAATTGAAATCATTTGAATTACCATTTCAATTGGAGTACTAGAGTAATGAAATGACGTGGCTATTTGTAATCAGAAGAAGGGCTTTCAGTTGCTTTACAATGAATGCACAAACATGGGATTTAAATGAAGACACTGTAAACATAATAAATTACATTAATTTGTAGTTTCGAAAAACCTACCAAGACCATGTCGGGCCACGCTCAGTGTAGGGTTCCGTAGTAACCGTAATTACTTATTACCTTCTGGAAGTCAACTTACGTCCTTTTAAAGAAATTTAGAAATTTTGCAATAACTCAAAAACGGGTGGACCGATTTTGATCAATATAGTTTTCATTGAAAGTACTTATAAGGCCTCATTTTCATGAATTTTTCCATATTTTTTTGACCCGTGGTTGAAAAGTTAGAGGGGGGGACACAATTATTTTTATTTTCGGAGCGAATATTTACGAAACTACTGACTTTATCAAAAAGTAATGTTTAGAGACCCCTATTATTTTTAACAGACCTATTCAACGACACCCCACATACTAGGGTTGAAACTAAAAAAAAAAAATCATCCCCGCTTTAGGTGTTCGAGAGGTATCCGAAAAAAAATATTTCTTTAAAATATATTAAAAAATATAATATTTTACGCGTTTATTAGTATTCAGAAGATATTATTTCAGTATACCAGTAGCAATTTTAGTTTATTCACAAACTCACCTACTTCTTTCGATTTATAAAATAAAAAATAAATATACTTAATATTAATTTAAGATGTTGGTATAAGTAATTTGTAGAAGCGGTGGTAGCCTAGTGGTTAGGGCATGCGACTTTCAATCCGGAGGTCGCGGGTTCGAACCCGGCCCGTACCAATGAGTTTCTCGGAACTTATGTACGGAATGTCATTTGATATCTACCACTCGCTTTTCGGTGAAGGAAAACATCGTGAGGAAACCACCTAAGCCCAATAAGGCCTAGTTTCCCCTCTGGGTTGGAAGGTCAGATGGCAGTCGCTTGCGTAAAAACTAGTGCCTACGCCACATCTTGGGATTTAGGTAGCCGACCCCGATTGAGAATTCATTCTCAAAAAATGGGACAAAGGCTAGGAGGATGATGGTATAAGTAATTTGTATCTGGCCAGCAGAATTTTATTTCCCCCTAATTCCAAACTGCTGAACATTGAAAAAATAAAATAAAAAATTTTAAAAACCCCCGACAAGGCAACCAATAAAAAGAAAGAAATAAAATCTACGAAATGTGCCTATACAATGAACAGTAGAAAAAGAATCCAAGCTTCGTTGCGTTTGGGGGACCGCTAAGTACCTAAATGAAATGAAATACATCTTTCAACGCAAAATTGCATACGTATGCATTTGGGCTTCCCACTTTACGATTTTCAGTACATTGCATTTCATTTACTTAGCGGTCCCCCGACGCAACGAAGCTTGGATTCTTTTTCTACTGTTCATTGTATAGGCACATTTCGTAGATTTTATTTCTTTCTTTTTATTGGTTGCCTTGTCGGGGGTTTTTAAAATTTTTTATTTTATTTTTATTTCATATTTTTTAAACAAACAGAAGTTTCGTCCCAGAATTTTCTTCTTTTGACACTATTTTTGTTTTACACCGTTAAGATCCAGAGTTTCCAATCTTTCGTCGAGCTTGATCCTTGACTATATGTAGGTACAACAGGATCCCAAGCCAGTGGTAATGAATGCCGTCTTCTCTAAGATTGAAGTAAGGATATATTTTGATTTCAATAGCCTTAAGCAACATTCTGGGAAAAAATCGTTAAAGTCAGACTAGTTCATGCTTATAATGGCAAAATGGTGAAGTTATTAGCCAAGACAATCAAAATATATACTTCAAATGCACTGCATGAGTCGCAAGAACCTGCTTCTTATGGCCTAAAACAGAACCAGGTTTCTATTCTACATGATCCAAATAGTACGTACGGGTGGCTTACTTAGCTCCATAAAAATTGCAGTTGGTGCTAGGTAACTTGAATTAGTTTTGAGAGACCTAATCATCGATACCCCACACCATGGGATGAACATCCCACTTTTGTTACGTGTAGGGAAGGTACACAAAAAAATCTTTTTAAAAATGTATTCATCCACTATGTCTCTGTGCTAAGCTGTGGACAGACTGACACAAACTACAAAATCCTAAAAAGGTGTTATTCACTTAGGCAAGAGTACTTTTGCTAAAGCTTACGTGTCATTTAGTTGCGTTAAAATCTTGCAGGGTGTTGCTATTTGTGACCTCAATCAAAGGAACCTGTTCAATAGTCCTAATAACAATTCAGCTTTAGCAGAATTCCGAAACTTAAAAATAGTGACCCAGTACTGTGACAGAAATTATAATGAGTTTTTTTCTTGTCAAAAAAAGTTTTTTTGAGACTCGGTTTTATTATTGACTGTACTTTCTTACACAAATGTAAATGCTCATCAAGAACAATCAGACGAGCCCAAACACCATGGGTTCATCTTGTGCTGTTTAGGAGTTCCTCCTACGGCCATCTTCAGCTCCAAGGTACCAAATTATTGTACTTACTGTCAAACATTTATTAATCTGTTGATTACGCTAATAAAACTTAACATTTAACCAACATTGAAATTCTCGGCTTAGATCCTTTCACAACTAGCTGGTCATCATGAGACCTTCATTTATTGAGTGATATAGAAAATGCTAATAATACTTAACATTTAATCAAAACTTTGGAATCCTTAGTTTCCATATGGGCTGAGATCCATTAACAACTACCTGGTCATCATGAGACCTTCATTTAGTAAGTCATATAGAAAATGCTAATTATACTTAACATTTAACCAAAATTTGGAATCCTTGGCTTCAATATTAGCTGAAATCCATTAACAACTAGCTGGTCATCATGAGACCTTCATTTATTGAGTGGTATAGAAAATGCTAATAAAACTTATCATTTATCCAAAATTTGGAATTCTTGGCTTCAATATTGGCTGAGATCCATTAACAACTAGCTGATCATCATGAGACCTTCATTTATTAAGTGATACAGAAAATGCTATAATACAACTTAACATTTAACCAAAATTTGGAATCCTTAGCTTCAATATTGGCCGAGACCCATTAACAACTACCTGGTCATCATGAGATCCTCAATTAGCGAGTCATATAGAAAATGCTAATAAAACTTAACATTTAGCCAATATTTCGAATTATTGACTTCATTAATGGCTGAGATCTCGTCACTTGTTCCAATTAAAGCTGAATATCTTGGAAACTACTGGTCCTATTTCCACCAAACATAGCTAAGAACCATCTCGACGGAAAAGTATTTCGATTAAAAAAAACCGCACTTAAATTGGTCCATCCGCTTGGGCGCTACGATGCCACAGACAGACACACAGATACACAGATACACAGATACACAGATACACAGATACACAGATACACAGATACACAGATACACAGATACACATGTTAAACTTATAACACCCCTCTTTTTTCGTCGGGGGTTAAAAAATAAGATCCATTACAATTGATTTAATCCTAAAAACGACCGTACTTATGGAGCACTTTATTTGCATTTAAAAGTGTTTTTAACCCCCGACGAAAAAAGAGGGGTGTTATAAGTTTAACATGTGTATCTGTGTATCTGTGTATCTGTGTATCTGTGTATCTGTGTATCTGTGTATCTGTGTATCTGTGTATCTGTGTGTCTGTCTGTGGCATCGTAGCGCCCAAGCGGATGGACCAATTTAAGTGCGGTTTTTTTTAATCGAAATACTTTTCCGTCGAGATGGTTCTTAGCTATGTTTGGTGGAAATAGGACCAGTAGTTTCCAAGATATTCAGCTTTAATTGGAACAAGTGACGAGATCTCAGCCATTAATGAAGTCAATAATTCGAAATATTGGCTAAATGTTAAGTTTTATTAGCATTTTCTATATGACTCGCTAATTGAGGATCTCATGATGACCAGGTAGTTGTTAATGGGTCTCGGCCAATATTGAAGCTAAGGATTCCAAATTTTGGTTAAATGTTAAGTTGTATTATAGCATTTTCTGTATCACTTAATAAATGAAGGTCTCATGATGATCAGCTAGTTGTTAATGGATCTCAGCCAATATTGAAGCCAAGAATTCCAAATTTTGGATAAATGATAAGTTTTATTAGCATTTTCTATACCACTCAATAAATGAAGGTCTCATGATGACCAGCTAGTTGTTAATGGATTTCAGCTAATATTGAAGCCAAGGATTCCAAATTTTGGTTAAATGTTAAGTATAATTAGCATTTTCTATATGACTTACTAAATGAAGGTCTCATGATGACCAGGTAGTTGTTAATGGATCTCAGCCCATATGGAAACTAAGGATTCCAAAGTTTTGATTAAATGTTAAGTATTATTAGCATTTTCTATATCACTCAATAAATGAAGGTCTCATGATGACCAGCTAGTTGTGAAAGGATCTAAGCCGAGAATTTCAATGTTGGTTAAATGTTAAGTTTTATTAGCGTAATCAACAGATTAATAAATGTTTGACAGTAAGTACAATAATTTGGTACCTTGGAGCTGAAGATGGCCGTAGGAGGAACTCCTAAACAGCACAAGATGAACCCATGGTGTTTGGGCTCGTCTGATTGTTCTTGATGAGCATTTACATTTGTGTAAGAAAGTACAGTCAATAATAAAACCGAGTCTCAAAAAAACTTTTTTTGACAAGAAAAAAACTCATTATAATTTCTGTCACAGTACTGGGTCACTATTTTTAAGTTTCGGAATTCTGCTAAAGCTGAATTGTTATTAGGACTATTGAACAGGTTCCTTTGATTGAGGTCACAAATAGCAACACCCTGCAAGATTTTAACGCAACTAAATGACACGTAAGCTTTAGCAAAAGTACTCTTGCCTAAGTGAATAACACCTTTTTAGGATTTTGTAGTTTGTGTCAGTCTGTCCACAGCTTAGCACAGAGACATAGTGGATGAATACATTTTTAAAAAGATTTTTTTGTGTACCTTCCCTACACGTAACAAAAGTGGGATGTTCATCCCATGGTGTGGGGTATCGATGATTAGGTCTCTCAAAACTAATTCAAGTTACCTAGCACCAACTGCAATTTTTATGGAGCTAAGTAAGCCACCCGTACGTACTATTTGGATCATGTAGAATAGAAACCTGGTTCTGTTTTAGGCCATAAGAAGCAGGTTCTTGCGACTCATGCAGTGCATTTGAAGTATATATTTTGATTGTCTTGGCTAATAACTTCACCATTTTGCCATTATAAGCATGAACTAGTCTGACTTTAACGATTTTTTCCCAGAATGTTGCTTAAGGCTATTGAAATCAAAATATATCCTTACTTCAATCTTAGAGAAGACGGCATTCATTACCACTGGCTTGGGATCCTGTTGTACCTACATATAGTCAAGGATCAAGCTCGACGAAAGATTGGAAACTCTGGATCTTAACGGTGTAAAACAAAAATAGTGTCAAAAGAAGAAAATTCTGGGACGAAACTTCTGTTTGTTTAAAAAATATGAAATAAAAATAAAATAAAAAATTTTAAAAACCCCCGACAAGGCAACCAATAAAAAGAAAGAAATAAAATCTACGAAATGTGCCTATACAATGAACAGTAGAAAAAGAATCCAAGCTTCGTTGCGTCGGGGGACCGCTAAGTAAATGAAATGCAATGTACTGAAAATCGTAAAGTGGGAAGCCCAAATGCATACGTATGCAATTTTGCGTTGAAAGATGTATTTCATTTCATTTAGGTACTTAGCGGTCCCCCAAACGCAACGAAGCTTGGATTCTTTTTCTACTGTTCATTGTATAGGCACATTTCGTAGATTTTATTTCTTTCTTTTTATTGGTTGCCTTGTCGGGGGTTTTTAAAATTTTTTATTTTATTATTGTATTTCACTGGGAATTGCCTATATTATATATAAAGACTAAGTATTTATTTTACATACGCAACCTATACTGATTTTACGCAGGACAGTATGTATAAAAAGCTTAACCGTTGTTGGTGACGTCACCAAACTACTGCTGTGACACTTTCCATTTTCCTGAGTCGCGGTAAGATATGGTGGTTAGCATCCAGTCTCCAGTTGAAAATTGGCTTGTAACATTTGAACAAAAACAAATATACAAAGCTAAATAAACGTCGTAAAGACAACGTGATTGCATAAATCTACAGTGTTCCCGTCTAAATGACCATTCAGCAAACGAGTCTGTTTGTTTTCGCAGCGGCTAGACTTCTGTTCTTGTTTCTGGGAGCCTTCCCGTCACAACAACTTGATATTGAATTGAGATTTATATGCGACGGTTACAATGCTTTGAGACGGAATGGTGGGTGAAAATATTAGAAAAGTTCGAGAAACATTTTATTGCTTACTAGTTATTCTTTTTCTGTGCAATAAGCGGCAGACGAGTCACCCGATACGAAATACAACCAAGGGTCCGCAATATTTTATATAATTTCAGAAAAACTAACATAGACTTGATGTAGAATAAATTGGCATAAAGTCATTTAATATAATGTAACGTTTGATCTAATGAGTTCTTGTTTTAATGTGTTATACTCTAATTATTAATTGGTGGACTGGATATACTGGATCCATATTAGTTCGGCGTGCAGTCCGGGGTATAGGTACAGAGCATTTTTCGCCACACCTACATCTCTAAAGCATCGATCTTCTTCCGGAAACTTTCCTTAAGAGTCCATGTCTCTGCGCCATATAGGTACCTATAGCTATAGGAATGTCTAGAGTCTGAAGTATTAAACATTGGGCAAGTGCGAGTCCGACTCGCGCATGAAGGGTTCCGTACTATAATCTGTAACAAGTTTGTTGTATGGGAGCCCCCCTTATATATTTATTTTATTTTATTTTTAGAAGAAGAAGAAGAAGAAGAAGATACGTTTATTTTGCAACCGATTACATTTAAATTTTACATCTAAATATATGAATTACATTTTTTAAATTTAACTTAAAAACTATATATTTGTATAGAATCTTTTTATCGATTCATATTTTTATGTGGTAATACCACATTTTTATTTTTATAAATAATGACACAAACACAAACAACATATATGACACAGAGGGCGCTCCAGTAGCGTAAAGGATTAAGGGATGAAAGATTTGGTGTGACTGACGTAGCGGTCGAATAGCTCAGTTGGGAGAGCAATGCGCCGGAAACGCAGAGGTCGCGGGTTCAAACCCCGCTTCGATTGTAGTAGATCGCATTCAATTTTTCTTTCTTAATTTACCTTTGTGTCATTATTTTTAAAAACTATACTTCTATAGAAATTCTATGAGCTAAACGGTGTTCTGGTTGCAAAAATGGAGTCCACTCAGCATATGTCATAGCACTCTTGAGCACCACGACGCTGATCTTCCGTGGATCCAGATCAGGAAATGTGCTGCACAGCGTGCCGTGTAGTGTATCTGTGTTGGTTTGTGTAAAAAGATAGATATGCAAATAATGGGTTGTGATGTTTTAGAGTCACTAGTCGACATTTAACTACTTGTATACTTGGTGTGCATAATCAAGTCAATGATATACTACCGCTCCAGACAAGCCTAACTGAGACGCGCAATCATATGTCAAAGTTCGTCCTTCTCTCTCTTAAGCTCGACAAAACCCTCAAGCTAACCGCCCGAACATAATTGTTGTTGTGTCAATAAATACTCCTTTAAACGTTTTTTAAAAACAAACAAAGAAGGTGCTTTTCTAATTGGAGGAGGAAGATTGTTCCAGCATTTCGTAGCAGCATACCGAAAGCTGCCACGAAACGCCGCCGTACCATGTCGCGGGCATACGAGCCGGAGGGCCTGTCTTTCATGCGCTCGTGAAAATATAAGCTTGGAGTAGAGATATGGAGGCTGTTTTTCTCTTATCACTTCAAACAGGAGTGAGGCCAAGTGATATGCTCGGCGAGCCTCCATCTTTAGTAGACCACCCTTGTTTAGGAATGGAGTAACGTGAGCACGAGGAGGAACTGGGTAGCAAAACCTTACACAGGCGTTTTGGACGCGTTGAATAAGTCTCTTTGTTCGTGATAATAAACACTGCCCTAAAACTGTATCCGCATAATTAAGTTTTGAGAGAATTAAACAGTCACATAATTTAATGCGCATATCAATGTTTAGATAGTTTCTGACTTGGTACAAGACTTTAAGGCGGAAAAAACAATTACGGACGGTTTCGGCAATGTGTTTTTCAAAGTGCAGCGTACCATCCATGCAGACGCCTAGATTACGAGCCTCTGGTACATACTCTAACTTGTCGCCATCAATAACTAGATTTGGCTCCTGGGAAAGAATCTTTGAGATTTGATTTTTCGAACCCAAAACTAAGAATTTTGATTTAGATGCGTTGAGAATGAGACCATTCTGTGCACACCAGTGAGTGATTTGATCTAGGTCCTGATTTAGCTTATCAATGGCTTGCTGCATGTCATTGGGCTTGAAAGAAATATATACCTGTAAATCATCGGCGTACATGTGATAGCTACAGTTACTTATACATTTTATAATATCTGCACAATATAAAATAAAAAGGATTGGGCCTAATATTGATCCCTGGGGAACGCCTCTATTCACAGGTGCCGCGTCTGACACCAGAGATGAACCATCAGAATGACGGACCTCGACAAATTGCGAACGACCTTTTAGATAACTATCGAACCACGCAATAGTGCTAGGATCGAATCCATAGTATGAAAGCTTAGACAATAGGAGTGTTGTATCTATGGTGTCGAAAGCGCGTGAGAAGTCCAACAGCACCAGAATCGTTCCCATTCCTACATCCCGTGCTGCTAAAATATTATCAACTACATCCAGAAGGGCTGTAGCCGTGCTACGTTTCTTTCGGAATCCAGATTGCATAGCGGGCAAAATATTATTTCCTTCTAAGAAATCCGTTAATTGTGTACAGACTATTTTTTCTAGGATTTTAGACATCATTGGTAGTATACTGATAGGCCTCAGATCTTTCAAGTCCGTCGGTGGTGATTTTTTGGGGATTGGCTTCACTACTGCTACTTTCCAAAGATCAGGGAACACACCAGTGTTCAAGGATTGGTTTACTAGGGCAGTTATCACATTCAGCGTACGCGGCAATGTTAATATGATCATGTCCAGAGATATTTCATCAATCCCTTGGGCCTTGGTTTTAATGGACTGAATCACCTTAGCTACGATCACCTCCGATACAGGCTTCAATTTAAATATCGCCGAACCATACCTATGGAACTCATAAAATGTAAGTTGGGACAATTTCAGATTTATTTCCCCAGGCACATTGAGAAACTGTGTATGTATGAGTTGCGGATCATTTAAATGCGGAGGTAGGTCGTAGTCTTTCTTCTTAAAATCGGCAACATTTCGTTTAATATTCTTCCATAGAATACGAGGCTTAGTTGTGTTGGCTAGGATGTGTTTCCCAAAATAAGCTGACTTTTCGCTGTGCAATGCATTAGTAACAACTTTTTTTAAATCCTTATAGTACAATTTATCCGAGTTTAAACCAGTTTTTTTGTAGTGCCGAAAAGCCTCGTCTCGCGTCTTCATCATTTCTCTAATATTGTACGTTATTCATGGATAAGAGTGTTCTCGAACAGTGATCATTTTATTTGGTGCATAGCAGTCAAAAATATATTTTATATAAGTATTGAAACCTTCAAGGGTATCATTCACACAGTTGCTGGAGATCAATCGTTCCCAACAAATTGAATCTACATCGGAATTAAATTTATCAATAGGTATATCTTTAAGAGGCCTAACAACAATATGCTTCGAGGAAGCCTTATCTTTTTTTATCCCAACATCACAAGAAATGAAGGCGTGACTGCTTAGATCCGATATATAGTCAATACTTAGATTGTTGACTCGTGCATTCGAGCATATGACATCAATTAGAGTTTTACTATGATCTGTAAAATGTGTTGCGTCGGTAACGTACTGATGAAGGTCGAAACAGTGAAATAATTCTAACATCTTCTTAGTGTTGGGGTCCTGTGCTTTTAAAAAATTTACATTAAAATCACCCAATAAAATTATGTAACTAAATGTGGATTGCGCGGCGATTGTTTCCGTGAGGGCGTCAATAAATATATCAATATCAAGCCACGGTGGCCGATATGCGGTGCCTAATGCTAATTTCTTACCCTTGATAGACAGATTTAGCCACATTTGCTCCACGGAAGGACTCGAGGGATGCGAAAGTAGGCGTGCATTCATACCGCGTTTAATATAGAAGCCTACGCCACCACCACGACTGCGTACCGCGGGCGGTCGTGGCGTGTGTCGCAGTTTGTAACCCGGCGGCGCGGGCGCACGGGCTTCTTCCCCCTCCCTGAGCCACGTTTCGTTTATGGCCATGATATCTACGGCATGACGCTCCATAGCCACAAGAAATTCGTTGTGACGTGTACCCAAAGAGCCCGGGTTTAACAAACCAACACGTACATTTTTAGGCAGGATGACAAACTGTATAACATATGAAAATAAAAATAATGTGTATTTGTTGTTATTTAAGAATTTCGAAAATATCGTTACGTGACGCCAGTCCATAGAAAATAAAATAATTAATAAATATACTGCGCGCCACGCAAGGCAGTCCTGATTACGCCATGGTCTGAAGCGGTAGTTGTGTAGGTACATACATAATTGGGGTATATAAATATTAAATATCGATGTGCATATATTATTTATTTCAGTAAATTTCTTTGTACGTAGATATATATTTAAATGTGAAAGTGTTATGATTAAGTGCACCGTCGTCTCAGTAGAATTTACACCAATATTTTTCTTGTAACTTATACATAACTCAATAATAGCCAATTCAGAGTAAGTAAACCATCGCAATCCCAAGCTATTTAGGTATAATGTGTATAACAGAAAGAACGCACAAACAAAGCCATTTCGTATCACATAAGGAACACAGTATATATGTAAGTATGTTCTAAACAAATGGCACAGTAAACTATTAACATTAAAATCTTCAATTTGATAATAATAACATGTACTATTGTTACAAAACAAGATACCATTTGATGTAAATAATAATCGTAGACACACTAAACCGAGACCTAACTTACTGTTTACCAAAAACACGACTTAGATCGGCTTCTGAACGAATCTTTTGTGGGGAATAGTCAGCATCTCGACGAACGAAGATACATCCTCGGCTAGTCCACGGGGCTCGCCATTGCTGATGCCGGGCTTCCATGCGAGCTTTATAAAATAGCCGTCTATTTGTGGGCGTTAAACGCTCGTTGATATATACGCGCCGCGGCTCCCCTGGCACGCCAAGGCCCGAGGTGTCGATGACACGCCGAACACGCGCCGCACGCAGCAACTCGTCCCTCTTGGCGCGGCGCACCAGCCGCACGACCAGGGGTCGGGTGGTATACAGCTTCGGCGTGTCAATTTCCTCCGGCGGACAGTTTCTTTCGTCGCTTGTCGCGTTCTCTTCGGTAGCAGGGAGTAGGGACGAGCTATTTTCTTTGGTCATGCTCGCGTCGTTGCTCGCAGCGGCGGTGCTCGGAGTCGCGCGTCGGGGACCCACACGCATCACGCTCACCACATCCTGTTCCGATACGGTCACGCCTACCTTCTTGCTTAGAAGCGTAACGATATGCAGCATATTTTCATTTGTTATTTCCGGAATACCAGAAATTTCTAGGTCATTGGTCAACAATTCTTGATCTCGCTCATTTAATTCACACCTTAGCTGCTCGACTTCTGATGTAAGACGGCTTTGTGGAGGTCCAGCTCCATGCTCCTGCTCCAAGCGAGCCTCAAGCGATGAGATCCGTTCATCAAAGCCGGCTAATCGCACTGAGATAGCCTCCATTGTCGCAGCGAGTTTGTCGAAACGTGAAAAGAATTTGTCAGCAAATCCGTCTAGCGCTGTCATCACGTAGGTCTCCATGGTGGACTTAAAGCATTCAAGTACTTGTTGTTTTATTTTGTCGGTCGAGTTGTGGGTTTCTTCGTCGGTGTGTAGGCCATCGCTCGGAGTTGTCTTTTTGCGTCTCGTGACATTGTCTAACTGAGCAACACTGCTGGCACTGGTTTTAGCACTGCTTTTACCAGCTGTCCCCGCAGTAGAAGTAACAGGTAAAGGTGCTGTTACGGGCGCAGACCGCAGAGGTGAGTTCTGGTTGTCCGTTTTCGGCATTTTACTCCGGCATTCTGGACACATCCAGGTCTCTTTTAGACGTTCCTTTTCCATGCGACGATAACACTGCTCCGTCACATTAACACATACCAGGTCATATCTATGTTTACACCCACTGCAGTCCAAGAATAGTTTGTTTCCTATAAGGTTTTTACATCCAGAGCAAGCTTTGTTCGTCGTTGAGTTCATTTTAAAAGCGATTGAAGCCAGCACCGATTAACAAAACAAGCGAGTGTAGCAAGCGCTTGAAGCGCAGTACACAGTAACGAGCTGCACTCCGTCTAGTAGATAATAATAACGTGCAGCGGCTGCAGCGCTGGCCGGTCACTTTCACTTTATAGATAACGACTACCGATGTTTGCGCGCTATTAGTATTGCTATGTCCACTTGTAATTTGTCCAATATTTCAAAGCAGAACGTGATTTAGGGCTCTAAAATATCACTATCGTGTAAAGATTTTTACGAGCAATTCACTGATACACAGCACTATAGGTAACAGTCGCTTTTTCCACAGTTTATGATTTATAACACGGAGTAAGTAAATAATACGTCTACATCGGTCGCTGTCACGCACACCTCCCTTTTTAGTATTTGTTGTTATAGCGCAGTGACCGGAAAATATATAGACATCGCTCTCAGTACAAAATTGGCTTTCAAAAACGGTCCCAATATTTGACTGACAACTATCCCCTCCACAACCCGTTTTAGACTGTTTGTAAAGGTTAGCTGCTATATAATTTCCTTGAATTTCAGATAGCCTCCCAACGCCCGAGGCGCTGCAAGCTGCAAAGGACCTGTTAAGCTGCGGGGCAGCGCGTGGTTTCCTCACAGAAGACTACCAGCTCGTCGGCCATATGCAAGTATCGGTGACAGAGAGTCCTGGAGCAGCCCTGCAGACCGAGATACGGACGTGGCCTCATTGGGTCGAAACGGTGTAAACCAAGAGAATTTAATCACGAATTTATAAGAGACGGGACTCCCAAAGAATACATGTTATTAATAAGAACCATCTCGACGGAAAAGTATTTCGATTAAAAAAAACCGCACTTAAATTGGTCCATCCGCTTGGGCGCTACGATGCCACAGACAGACACACAGATACACAGATACACAGATACACAGATACACATGTTAAACTTATAACACCCCTCTTTTTTCGTCGGGGGTTAAAAACAATCAATATGTAGTGTGCGTATATGTAACACACACACTCTCTTTATGTAGATGCTATATAAATGCATTGCATGTTAATTTGATATACAATAAACCTTATACTCAAGTAACGAACACATCTTTTACTCTCCACATCACAAATAAGACGAATCGAAAAACCTGTTTTACTTCTTTTTTCTTTTTATGGGTTTCACCAGCGTGGTGTAACGTCATTGTTAAACTAAAGACATCCGCTGCTGAATTCGCCTACCACTATCTGACACCACAAACAACGTAAACACATCGCAGTAATAATGTGACCTAGATGTTAAGTCGATTATATTATACCTACTTATTTAATATGTATGTTAGATTGTAAGGTATTTATGAGCCTTTGATACCTGAAATAATTGAATTGAATTGAATCCGGCTTTTCCAACAATGCCGCCAGCCCAGCTCTTCCAGCCTACATTCAGCATTGCTAAGCAACCTTCATCAGGATTTCTGAAAGTTTTGTTTTAAGCAAATACCTACTCGCAATATAACTATTATTTCTAATATTCTTCTGGGGTTTATGAAATTCGGAGCCTGCCCGCAAGACGCATTCGAAGCATTCCAACGTTAATACGTTCGTCACCGCGTTGGCGCCCCCCGGGACCCTAGGGTAGCCTGTACCAAACGGCTAATCCTTTCAACACGATGGTTGCACCAAGTAATACATGCGCACCACCAATAATAATCACCGAGGCACTTCTTGCTTCTTTACCTGAGAGGGAAGCGACGGCCAGGGCTGTCAACATCGCCACCGCTGCCGTTTCGGCATCAATTATTTGGGGAACCTCGACACGAAAGAAGAAGAACAAGCTAATGAAACTAAAAAAGAACTACGAAATGCTGCGTCAATCAATGTCGATGTCAGAACGTCTTCTATTAGGTACTTACCTTAATTCACATTTCAACTAAAACTCGGTATTTTATATCAAAAGAGCGTGAGTAAATATACGAAAACGATTTAAATAACATCTTTCTGTTTGAGGGGGTTGAACACGGCGCTTCAAAGGAATTTACGCCTTCATTAGAGTTACCGCTCAAAGAAACCATTTTTGGAAGTTTTATTGTAGTTAAAATTCTGCAGCCTTTGGATTTTTAGCAGTTGATCTCGGCAATTTATTTCTGTCATTACTTTGTCTGCTTCTCGCAGGTTTTTTTTAAAGTAAGGACGGAATTAAGTCGTATTTAGCCATTCAAAACTTATGTGTTAATCGTTGGTTAATTGTTGTCGCATAACGGAAAGTTTGATATTAATTTTAATTGAGTGAGTTAAGGTGGTAAACTTGAGAGTGGTTTACTGGTAGAAAATGCCTTAAGGCATGAAGTCCGCCATTTGCAGTTTTTTATTGTATAATTAAGTTTAAATAAATAAATAAATGAACTAATTGGTAAAATTTTGACGACGCGGTTGGCGCAGTGGTTAAGCAACTGCCTACTGAGCCGACGGTACCTGGATTCGAATCCCGGCAAGGGCAAATATTTGTGTGATGAACTCGAATATTTGTGCCTGGGTCATGGATGTTATTTGTATTTAAGTATGTATTTATTTATATAAGTGAGCTTACTGTGGGACTAGATTGATTTGTGTGCGGTTGTCCGATATTTTTTTATTTTTTATTGGTCTTCACCCGTATAAAATGTTTGTACTTGGTTAAATGTATGTATTGCGGATTCTTCATTTCACATTCCAATTTGCAGCCCTATACTCCGCGAGGTAGCGCGTAGACAATGTCCCAATGCGCAAATCGCCTCACTAAATAAACAGTACCCTTACCAATGAGTTTACAGTGACCGTGCTCGCTAGCGACAGCGTAAACGACTTGTATGGAGAATTGTAGTTCTACAAAATAATCGCTAGGGGCGCTGCACTATTCATACAGGGTAAGTTTTTCTACACTGTCGCCGATGCTGCTAAGTGTCAACGTGTTGATGTACTATGGCCGGTTTGCCTCACAATATTAAACGCAGTATTTTCAGCTTTTTGTTGTCGTATTTTGAACGAAGAAATACGTAGGTTATTTATGATTATGAAAATTAAGAAACTATAATAATCTAACTTGTAATAAACGTTCCAGACATTACATTTTACTACTAACTAGGTACTTTAAAAAAAATAAAAATAAGTGCCAATATGGGAGGAGAGGGAGAGAGAGACGAGTGGCGCAAGACAGGGGAGGCCTTTGCCCAGCAGTGGGACACAATAAAAGGCTAGTAAAAAAAAGTGCAAATAAAAATAAGCTTTCTTAGTAGGAACAGGACCGGCTGATGACATCATCAAAACTATACCTCAAATTAAGTATATTCAAGCCTGGTGTTTCGAACCGAATACGACGACGGATAACATCATTCATTTCTTAAATAAAATAGAAACTTCCGCTGACTTCTATGTTGAGAAAAAAAATATAAATTCCAACAAGCACGCATCATTCATCATCGGTATCCCAGCGAATTTGTTTGAACGCCTAACATCGCCCACTGTATGGCCCCCGGGAGTAAAGTTTGCAGACTGGTTTCTCGTCCGTGCCCGCCGTGTCACCGGGCGCGGCGCAGGCGCAGTCAACAACGGACCGGCCGGCGATCAACACGAATCAAAGTGAATGTGAACAGTTACTACGCGTATTCTTACAAAATGTCCGATGCCTTAGAAATAAGACTACTAGTATCGAGTCTCTTCTACAGGGAGATACCAAATATGATATTTTATTATTTACGGAACATTGGTTGCCATCGAACGAGTTGGTCGCAACTAGTATTAACAATTACGTTTTGTGTTCAAGCTATTGTCGTGTGAATAGGCAGCATGGAGGTGTATGTATCTACGCGCACAGTAATTTAAGTGTTATAGAGAGAATTGACCTGTGTAGTTATTCTATTGAAATGCATGCCGAGATAGCAGCGATACAACTAGTTGACATAAACTTAATTGTTATTTGTATGTACCGCTCAAACACTGAAGGTGATTTCGACACATTCACTAATCAATTGGATTCATTACTGACACATATAGTTAATGAAGATGCTAGTATATTGATAATGGGTGACATCAATATTGATTTTATGAAGCATACTAAACAAAAACGCGATATACAGCAACTATTAAGCAGATTTAACTTAATTTCTATGGTAAATTTTCCGACAAGAATTCAGGGCGACTCAAAATCCTGTTTAGACCATGCGTACACTGATTTACCTCGGGATAGTACCAGGGTATATCCGCTAGATACTTGTATTAGTGACCACTGTGCGGTTTGCTTGAAATTCTCATACGCGAAATCGACTAATCCGGTATTGCACGTTACCAGGAGACTAACTAATGAAATATATTTGTCACGGTTTGTTGAAAGCGTCGCGAACTATGATTGGTGTAGAACGTCTTGCTCACATCTAGGTGCTCAAGTTTTTGACAGCCTATTCACTCAGTTTCTAGATAAATTTGAGGCCACTTGTCCCATAAAAAAGGTACCTATCCGACCAAAAGAAAAAGTGTGGATGACCGACGAAACTGATAGCGGTAAAGACTTCTTATTACTTTTAGGGATGCTTGCTAGATTCCACCCTGATAATGAAGACCAACTCAAATTAATTAATGAAAGTAAATGCAAACAGAACGCTATTTTAAGTAGAACTAGGAAACAATTTATGAATAATTTAATCGAGTCTTGTAATAACAAGGCCCTCGCTTTGTGGGATTTAATCAAGATGGAGACTAATAAAGGTCGATTAGGTGGAAATGAGTATGGTGCACTTTGCCGGGCGGTGTGCGGCGAGCGCGGCTCTAGCCGTGAGCTGGCGGACGCGCTGAACCAGCACTACCTGAGTGTGGTGCGGGACACTCCGGTGCGTCCGTGTCTTCCGGAAGCCATGCGGTTGCTCCGTGCCGCGCAACTACCCCAATTTTCCACCATGTTTCTGCTGCCTTTTACGCTACAGGAAATAGAGGAGATTATTAAGAAAATGAAGGCGAAGGGTACGAAGGATATATATGGTATTCCAACATCTCTCTTGCACAAGTTGCCCCGTAACTTTATTCACTCCTTATGCGAATTTTTTAATGCCTCCATCTCGGACGGTGTTTATCCTGAACCGCTAAAGAAAATCAAGGTCACTCCGGTGTATAAAGGAAAGGGTTGCAGGAAATCAATGAAAAGCTATCGCCCAATATCCCTGGTACCAGCGATCTCCAAAATCTTTGAGACAGGTTTGTGCAACAGACTGACGCAATTTCTAAGTATGAACGGAGCTCTCTGTTGTGAACAGTATGCTTACCGGGCGAGTCGATCTACTGTAGGAGCAGCACGCAAACTACTGCGAACCGTCGTGCATAAGGCGAAAAGATGTGTTGCTGCGGTTTTCTTTGACCTCTCACGTGCGTTCGACTTGGTCGATCATGCTCTTATAGCGTCTAAGCTCGAACATTATGGTGTGCGAGGAGTAGCTCTGGATGTGTTCAAATCGTTTTTAGCCAACCGTAGTCAAATAACTGAGGTAGCGGGCGTGAGGTCTGAGATCGGTATAATTGGGGATAGGTCAGTCCCCCAGGGTTCCAATGTCGGTAATTGTATTTTTTCACTGCTGATGAACGATTTGCCTTTTCCCAGTCCCAACGCACAATTTATAATGTACGCAGATGATATCTGCGCCATTGTCCATGGGGAAAACTGTGAGGAACTGCACAATAATACGAAAGCCACAATCCTAAAACTACTGATCTGGTTTGAAGCTAATGGTATGCTTCTAAATATAGAAAAGACTAACCTACTTCACTTCTCTCTAAGTTGGAAAACACAGCCCCGATTTAACGTGGATATCAACGGCACCCAAATAGAACCAGTGTCTCACGCTCGCTATGTAGGTTTCACACTAGATCGGGGGTTACAGTGGAGTGAGCATATAAACACATTCTGCTCAAAACTTAACTCTGCGTATTATGCTTTATCCCGCTTAAGACGCACGCTTTCATACACACCTCACTAATGGAATCGACCTTTAGGGAATGGCAGCGGACAGGGATCGGCCCTTTATTTTACAAAAAAAAGCCATCCGCTTAATATGCCGCGTTCCCCCGGATGAGCCAGCCCGACAACTCTTTGTGAACCTTGGGGTCCTGACGGTGCCTTCTCTCTATATTTTTGAAGTGGGTAAATATGTGAGACAACATTCAGCAGAGTTCCCCTTAGGTAAAACCTATTCCGCAAGGCGAAAACCAGGACTGTTAGTACCGCCGCACAGGTTACTAAAAAAACTGACAAGTCCCTGGCAGTCATGGGTGCACGTATATTTAACAAAATACCTGAAATAATAAGAGCTTCACCTACAGAACGCATTTTCATCACGAAACTTAAAACTTTTTGTATTAAAAAGGCGTATTACTCTGTCAAGGAGTTCCTTGATGAGTGAGTGTGTCGAGTCTTTTTGGTGTACATATATTATATAATAATTGACATGTGAATTTTAATTCTAATTTGATAACTGCTGTACAATTTCAAATCTATTTTATTTCTTTCGACACCTTAATATTATTAACTTTTTATTTTTATTTTTTAAGACTCAACATGTAATAATTGAATGTTTGACAATGTAAGTTTATTACAAATAAATTATTCTATTCTATTCTATTCTATTTAATTGCAAGATAATTGCAAATAAGACATCAATCACAAAATGTCGTACTCGTCCATAAATTGGACCGAGCGAGCGAAACGTTTCGGTTTCAGCTTGCCCAAAGTTGCTTTCGAATGTCTGGATGTCCAGGTTTCCGGACGTTCTCGCCAGTAGGTTGCATTTCTCAACAGATTCCCTTGAAGTTTTGTGAACAGGTTCGTTAATTATACAGTTTTTTTGGCGATTTAGTTCTTGGAAATATTACAAAATGGCGAACGATTTAAACTAAAAAAAAATAATTATTTAGGCATTTTGAAACAGACTTACGAGGCTTACAGACAGTAGGCGTCAAATCATTAGTGCATCGAAAACCACGGGGTATGTGACGGGGCTAATCGCCATATAGAACACCTAAGCTTTCGTTGAATTATAACCATGATTCTGACAATATGGTTTTCTTAATAAAGAGGTTTATGAAGTCGGGTGGTAATCGCTGCAACTATTACCATGGAATCAAGTGATTTTTGAAAACGTGTTATTTATTTATTTAAGCTTTATTGCACAAATAAAATGTGTACAGGGACGGCGGAATACTAACAAAAGTTTAAAATACTAATATTGACCTATTAGACCGGGAGATAGTGACAGAATTTTCTTGGTCATTTGTAACAGTATGGCGGTTCTTCAGGGGTCTTAGTATGCAATGACAAAAAGAAAAATGATGGTCATAGCGCTGGTACCGGCGGCCCAATCGCGTGGGCGTTAGTCGAACTCGTCGGATAAATAACGAGTGTCAAACGATTTGTACCACAAAAAATTTAGTATTTTCCGATAGCTCATAAAAAACATGTAGGCGGTAGTGTCATGCCATACTTCTCCGGTGTGACTTACAGCCCGCCATACCGACGCGAATGCGTTAATTAAAAATAAAAAATTTCAACCATTTGTACCAGGCTAATTTTTGCACAGTTAATTATCGTCGTGCAGCCATTTACGAAAATCACCATGCCATACTTTTCCGACGGTTCTAAATGGCCGCCATACCACCGAAAATCAGCAAATTTTTTTTTTCGCCAAACGATTTGTACCACCCTAAAAAATTTTTTTCAACAGCTCCTGAATGATGATAAATAGAAGTGTGATAATGCCATACCTGTGGGAGGTGGCGAATGTGTATAATATATTTTTTTTAATTGTAAGATTTTATTCGTATTTTGAACGATTTGTAACAGTATGGCACTAATTTTTCCTGTTAGTTTGAGGTTCAACGAATATAAATACAAAATTTCAAAGATCTAGGTGGCGGCAATCTTGACTTATAATCAGATGTTTATCCATACTAATATTATAAATGCGAAAGTGTCTGTCTGTCTGTCTGTCTGTCTGTCTGTTACCTCTTCACGCTTAAGCCGCTGAATCGATTTTGATGAAATTTGGCATGGAGATAGTTTAAGATCCGAGGAAGGACATAGGATAGTTTTCATCCTGGAAATTATCCCTAAAATGATTGATAAGTGAGTAAGTAATTCATGATGACATTGATGACCCTGTCGGAAATGTAATGATTAGACCAAAAGCACAATTGCTCTTACATTTGTTTAGGCGCTTTTAATAATCCCTTTTATTAATTAAGGTGATTAGGTGGATATCTATCGTGTTGTACGAGGTTGCTTCCATACTTCCAAGTTCCACGCGGACGTAGTCGCTGGCAAAAGCTAGTATTGTATAATATTGAACGGCTACCACTACCGCTCGAACGATTTCTCGAGAGATCTCGGCTCATCGTGTTGTGAGACACAATGTCTGGCAACGCAGGTATACGGCAGCTACTTGTCAGACGACCCACAACTACATAGCAATAATTGGAGTTCTATGTATTAGAATAAGTCGACCTTTATAGTGTGCCCATGTTGCATGCAAGATGAAGAGGAAAAAGATGAAGAAGAGAAAGATGAAGGCGGCGAAGGTAAATATTTAAGAAATCAATTTTATGTTAACGATTTGCGATTGTGTATTGCGCTTGTGTGAAAAAATTAAATGATTTGTAGATACTGATGCAGTAAGCAGCGACGAGGACGACGAAAACTAGTTGGAGCATGCCGGGGATTTCGGCTTAGATGACCTCGAAAGTCTGTAAATCTTTCGGAATAAACGTCATTAATATTGATATTGCATATAATTTTTTTTCAGATGTACGGTGTAATTTTCCCAAACCATACTTTATTTTCAAGTTTCGAAAATTTGAAATGCCATACTGTAACAATTTGGTCCAATTTTTTTATTAATTTATATCTTGCTCGAGTGTGACAATCTTCCGCCCCATGGTTACAGTGTGGGATAATTATTTTTAGGTAGAATTTCATCCAAACGAACCGAATACAATGATGCCATACTGTAACAAATGATTTTATGTCTTGCACCTTGAAAACCCGTTGTAAAATCAAGTTTTTCAAGTATGTTGCCCCTTTTTCCCTCTATTAGAAGTATGGCAAATATAATAATGGTCCCATTGCATCATATAATTTCCAAAAATCCAAATGCCATACTGGTACAAATCGTCAAATTTCTTTTTTTTTTTACGTCTTGGCTCAAGTCTCACAGTCGTCCGCCCCATGGTTACAATCCGGAATAATTTTTTGTAGGTAGAATTGTATCCAAACAAACAGAATATAATGATCCCATGCTGTAAAAAAATATTTTACGTATTGTACAGTCGTATTTTTGAAACGTGTCGAATAAATAAGTTTTTCAAGTATGGCAGCACTTTTTCCCCCTACTAGAAGTATGGCAAATATAATAACGGTCACATTTTACCAAATACTTTCCAAAAATCCAAATGCAATACTGTTACAAATCGTTTGGCGAAAAAAAAAAATTTGCTGATTTTTGGCGGTATGGCGGCCATTTAGAACCGTCGGAAAAGTATGGCATGGTGATTTTCGTAAATGTCTGCACGACGATAATTAACTGTGCAAAAATTAGCCTGGTACAAATGGTTGAATTTTTTTATTTTTAATCAACGCATTCGCGTCGGTATGGCGGGCTGTAAGTCACACCGGAGAAGTATGGCATGACACTACCGCCTACATGTTTTTTATGGGCTATCGGAAAATACTAAATTTTTTGTGGTACAAATCGTTTGACACTCGCTATTTATCCGACGAGTTCGACTAACGCCCACGCGATTGGGCCGCCGGTACCAGCGCTATGACCATCATTTTTCTTTTTGTCATTGCGTACTAAGACCCCTGAAGAACCGCCATACTGTTACAAATGACCAAGAAAATTCTGTCACTATCTTCCGGTCTATATGTTAAGCGTTGAAAAATGTTACTCGTAATCCATTCGAAACATTGTTGACAAAAGCAGGGCCGTACCGTGGGCCATACATAAATTTGTACACTTCTAGTAAAAATAACACAATCCTACTACCTTTATTTGGGACTATAAAGGGTGGGCCCTGTAACAGGAGCTATAAATTAAAACATAGATTCGTCTCTTGAAACTAAACAGCATTTGTTAAGCAACTTCTGAAAATAACGTGTATTAAATGACATTTTGTAGAATAAAGTTTAGACAAAGAAGCAATGTATTGCGAAATGTCCGATATTAGTAGAGTAACAGATATGTCAATGCTCAGGGAATGTCAACGTTGGACGACATACATTGAAAATACCATTTAATTTGTTTGAAATAATAAAATTTTGAAAACTGCCTTTTTTTTTAAGTTGCTGAACAAATGTTGTTCAGTTTTACGAGTAAAATCTATGTTTTAATTTTTTGCTTATGTTACAGGACCCACATTGTATAGGTCGATCTGTGTAAGTTTGCCTTATTTTTATTTAAAGTATATCAATCTTCAGAAATCCTAAGAGAGCATTTTTTTTTTGCAAAGCAAAGCTTGTACTATTGGTACTAGACCACGATTTACATAATATATATGGAACAAATTTTCGTATTTATCACACAAATATTTGTCCTTGCCGGGATTCGAACCCAGGACCGTCGGCTCAGTTTTAATGCAATGTACGTTTGTACGGATGTATGTTATTTGCAGCCCTATCGTGTAGCGTTTAAGGTTTTCATCTCCTATTAGATGCTATCGGCAAACGGCAGCGTATAGCGTCTTTTCATACTAAGCATTATGACATTACTGGTGTGTCTCGCTCACTCGTATGGACAGCGCGCTCGGATCTCTCGCTCAACCGCTTGTCGCGCCGCTTGCCGCCGAAAGTTATGGGTTATGGCATGTCCGTTATAGGATAACAAGCCCTAAACGGTCGTACACACAAAATGTATATGTCGCACCCATTCACGGGACAATGGTGTTCCGGACCTTAGAGAGGCGTGCACGGAGCCGAAGCCATCGTGCACAGGCCCTTTCGACAGTGTAATGAAATGTAAGGGGTACATCATGCTGATGCTCCCCCTGCCTGTATCATGGGACGCACACAGAGACAGCACCCGCTAGATGCAAGAACTATTGTGGTTGTATGGAGTCTAAACACTACTAGGCTATTGTATATGAGATGCGATGGACTAACTACTGGGCTATTGTTTGAGACAGCCGGACGTCTACCAGGAAAAGTGTCTCATAGCAAAAATGTCACTGGTAGACGATGACTCGCCTATTTATATTATTTTTAACATAGTTTCATTCTTTGTTCCGGACAAGCATACATAGTGTTAGTAACAATAAGAGACGTAAAAAAATATGTTAGTACATAATAAATTTAAAATACGCAAGTATGTATGTATTAGGTAGTATGAGGATGGTTGTATTGATCACTGATCACTTTAATAAGATTTCGGTTGAATTTTTACGATTATTTTTAATAGAAACGTAATATTTTCTTCGGTTTTCGCGACTGTCACACATTTAAATAAAACAATTTAAGCGGATTATATCGCGTATATTAATTATTTGACCTCCCTGACGTTTCGGAACCTTTACAGATACCGTTGTCAAAGGTTGACTGATAAAAACACAATTTTTCTCTGTCAAAGTTACTGAAACTTTGACAGAGAAAAATTGTGTTTTTCTCAATCAACCTTTGACAACGGTATCTGTAAATGTACCGAAACGTCAGGGAGGCTCAAATAATTAATATACGCGATATAATCGGTTTAAATGGTTTTATTTAAAAGTTATAAAAACGGTTTCAATTTAAACTCACGTACAAATTGTCGAAGACGGCCCGAAATGTTTTATAAGTTTTTTTTCCCCAACTACTCTGACGCAAAAAATAAGGTTATGTTATGCTTTGACCCTTTCTGCGAACAAAGTTGCAAGCCCCGTCGAATCTTAAAGAAAAAATAAAGCTGAGTTTTCGCGTATTTTTGATCTTTGCTGGAGTTTAAGACGCGGAGAAGAAAATAACATTTGCATAAGGTTTCGGAGGATCGGGGCAGAAAATCGCTTCCTCTGTTCAAATTTGCACGAATTTAAATCGTTTATTCAAGCGTACCTTCGTATAAACACAATATCCTCTTTTACGCCGCGCAGTTGGGAAATAAGGAAGTTTATCGTTCCAATGAACGGGTACGGCACAAATTAATTTCCGGGGAATGTTTGGGTCTTGTTTGTCAGAAACTGTGAGCCATCACTCGATGAACGAGACTGCAGGTCTAATTGAGATTCGAAATTGGATGGCTCTTTCACTCATAGCTTCGTCATTGCTAAAAAAACGGCCGCAATTGGCCTGTCTGACTCGCGCACCGAGGGTTCCGTACAAATAACTTAACTGGTCGGATTAAGTTTGCACCTGGTATACAAATGAGGTGCAAAGTTAACGCAACCGATCACGTTTGTTGTATGGGAGCCCCCTTAAATATATTATTCTGTTTTTACTTTATATTTGTTGTTATTGCGGCCACAGAAATACATTATCTGTGAAAATTTCAACAGTCTAGCTATCACGGTTCATGAAATACAGCCTGGTGACAGACAGTAATAGGGTCCCGTTTTTACTCTTTGGGTACGGAACCCTAAAAACAAGAGAGGACGAATGAAGCTTTTAACTTTCATTAATTGTGGTTCTGGTAAGACTGTTTGGGAGAAATGGGAACCATGAATGCGGATGAAAAAGTTTATTTATTTGCCGAACATGCGTTTAGTTTGTTCAAGGATATTGGATATCTGTTTGTAGATTGCTGATACCATTTTTTTTTGTCAGGAATATTCCCAATTGCACACGTATTGTTTAGTTTGGAACTCTTAAATAAATTAGATATTATATTTTGACAATTGGCTGTTATTATTATTGTTACAAGTGCTTTAGGTTCTCATAAAACGTGTTGATAAATATGCTTTATTTAAAGTTTTGAATTTATTTTGTTACAATTGTAATGATACTATTTTTAGGGAAAAACACAATACAGAAGCAATTTTATTATATTGTAGTATTCTTCGGAGGCTTTAATGGATTTTGATAAGAATTATTATTCTAAACTTAAGTAATAAGCAACGCACATAACTTGGCAATTCTCACCATCAGGCTGTTTCCTCATTTAGCTCTTATATCATAAAAAAAACTCACAGGAACCGAATCCGTCTTGCTATTTGTAAACTCATGGCTTATAGAAACTGTAGTGCAAGCTGGAACGTTAAAAGGAGTTGTGGTATCTTCCAAGTGGCACGAGCTTTTCTCTGCGTCTCAACTTCGCTCATATACTTAGTACCTACCTATATTTATGCTTGTGCAAATATTATGCTCGGAGTTTCTTTGAAGGATCGAATTCGGAACGAAGTGATCCGTCAGAGAACCAAAGTTACCGACATAGCTCACCGTATTAGCAATTTGAAGTGGCAGTGGGCTGGCCATATTATCCGAAGAACCGATAACCGGTGGGGTAAACGTGTTCTTGAGTGGAGACCGCGGATCGGCAAGCGTAGTGTGGGACGCCCTCAGACTACACTGAAAAAAATATCCAGTGGAGCCTACTGACATTACAGTAAGACCTACTGCAATAACAGTTAGGCCTACTGACATTTCAGTAAACCTAACTGTAATAACGGTTACGCTTACTGTAATTTCAGTATTAGGCTCCACTGGGTATTTTTTTCAGTGTAGGTGGAGCGATGATCTGTGCAGAGTGGCTGGCAAAAGCTGGATGAGAGTAGCCGAGGATCGCTTACAATGGCGTGCAGTTGGAGAGGCCTATGTCCAGCAGTGGACAAGAATAGGCTGATGATGATGATGATGATGATGAAATATTACTCGCTGAAATACTAATTTAACATAGACTAATGGGATTTCTACTTTGAAACTAGTAACTGACGGCAAAATGTAGAGGGTGATATCTTATCAACAACTTATAGAATTCGAAAGTACGTACACACATACGTACTCTAACATACATATTAAATATTAAAATAATGAAAAACATAAGTAACTAAACTAGGTCACATTTTTCAACAGCGACGTGTTACGCGTGTTCGATGGTGTCAGGTAGCCGTCCACGGAAACGCCGGAACATGACACCCTTCGGCCAGTACTCTTCCTAGTTGGTCCGTCGGAACTCTCAGCACGAAGGAATTAAAACTCACATCGTGGCGAGACTCCAATTTTACGACCCTCAGGATGACACCGGACTTCACCCTTACATATTCTGCAATATCTTCAGCCTTCGTACTGTAATGTAGCCGGGACACATAAAGCAGCGTCGTAGGTAGAGCGGGACGCAGCAAATGTTTCGGTCCAGTCGGTGCGGTACCGCACTGATTTCGACAGGCTGGCTTCTTCTTCTTTTCGACCTTCATGAAGCCATCCTCGTCGCATCGGGACTCCCTTGGAGCCGGCATTGGCACGTCCTTTTTTACGGGTTCCTGCAACCCCTGAGATGACGGCTGCCTGGATTTCGCAGCAGCTGGGCGCTTTGCAATTTCGGCGTAAACACGTCTTAACCTAAAACCTTTATAGCGCGATGCAGGGTTTGTATGAGCGGCAGCCGTACAACGGCATCTGTTGGTAAAGATGTATTTGTCCACTCATCACACCGAAACAGTTGAATGAGTTTTAACCAATTATGATATACTAGCTTTTGCCCGCGACTTCGTACGCGTAGAACTCGTTAATTGATATTGACAATAAAAAAAAAAAACAATTAGACTTTCAACCCTTTCAGGTATTCAATACTCGAATGGAATCTAGTTAGTAGTTTAGTTCTGGGCTATTGGGTGAAAGCCATGGACAAAATGCAAAACATCCTTTTTTTAATATTTTTGGAGTTGCAAGGCTAAGTCCCATTCGATTCAATAAGTTATCCGAGGCTAAGTCCTATTCGATTCCATAAGCTAAGCTCAGAAATGGCTCGAGATGGTCCATAATCAACTGACGAAGAAGGTATGGTTCTATTCACCAAAGAATTTTGTCACATTATGAAATTGGGACAAAATAATTATTAGGTAGCTACTATTATTTTTCTAACTTGGTTTTTACGACTTAGTTTATTGAAGTATAGTTCTATAAATTATCCTAAATGATTTATTTAGGTCAGTAAAAACATGTTTTTTTGATTTGGAGACATGAGCAAGCTACATACTGTTCATGAGAAAAACATTTCGTGCCCAAGTGTATTCCTGCTACTTTTCATGTTCGCCCCTGTGATTTATTATTATTTTCGCGGCGACAGAAAAATTAAAGAGCAGCAAACTATTTGCAACTAAAATAATAACTTGTCAGCGATTAAATATTTTGGCAATCATTTATATTAAATGAGCTTTAAACTAAGGATATTTTAAAATTCAAATAATGGCAGCTACTTTAAGGTAGCAGAAATAATAAACAAGATTACTGAAATCATAGGTGAGGTACTATAAATAATGACTTGGCGACTAATATTAGCAGAAGGATAAAAAACTTTATATTAGTGGCAACTACAGGTCTCCATCTAAAAAAGCATTTTGGGCTTTGATTTGCTGGCAGCTTAAATATTAAAATGGGTACTATATAAAAGTAATGGGGAGTTATTTTTTTAGTTTTCGAAACCATAATTTAATGAAAACGGCGATAAGCGTTTTTTAGGTAAAAATGTTTTGCCCATACAAAACACGCTTATTTTAGTCCGAATCTAGCTAAAACACGCTACGCTAAAATAAGCATTGCATTATCATAAGACTTGCCTCAGAACCGAAGCTGTCAACCCCGATTCCACGTGGTCTTGTCTGCCCTACCCCTAGAGTGTATATAAAAAGCCGGAGCCGTAGTCTCCGCAATTAGTCGCCAACTTATTATTTTTGCTATCCCCTTTAATTTTTTATAAATCCCTAAATCTGATTAATTTGTCGCCGCGTTAAATACATGCCATTTATATATAGTCATAGAAAATGTTAAAAACTTTTAATGGAAACTGTAGACGTTTAAAATAAAATGGTAAATTATTCGGTATAATTGGAACACGTGGTATAAGTACACTTTGTCCCTTGGCTTCTCCCGTTAAAATCGTGCCCTTCACAATGTATTTCCCTAATTAGGTGATTCTCAATCTAGCGCCGTTGCCAAATTTGGGTGCGTCTAAGTTGCGCATTAACAAAACTGGTACTTTTTTTGTTGATTTTGAAAACAATATCATTTTTGATGCCAATATGGTTCTTTCACATAGCCAGTTTTCGTCATGAATATAAGTGTGCCTATAAACCGACCATGAAAAAATGCTCGGTCGGTGATAGAGCCAAAAAATAGCACTTTTTCTATTTCCTCTTATAAGTATCATAATAAGGCTATCCTTCTCCATCAAAGCGTGTCAGGCCCTTGACTTAAGCGGGTTCCCTCTATGTCGCATACTTTTGTTTGTCCGAAACTGTTTTAGCATAACAGACTTGGCATATTAAGTTTTCGACGAATGGTAATGTGGCAGAAACCTTATTTGGCATAAGTTCTAACTTACCGAAAATGTGTTTGCCCGAAATTGTATTCGCATACTATTGTTTAGGCCGATTATATTTACGAATAATTTGGTTTAGCATAGTGGTATTTGGCATATTATCTTTTGTCCGAATCTATCTTGGCATACTTAAATTGCTACAAGAAAAGCAGGTTAGGTTAGGTTATAACTTAATCCCTCGCAAAAACGATCAGCTAGCAGAAAAGTACGTTAGGTTAGGTTAGAATTGCGTCCCTCAAAAAAACGAACTGCTAGCAGAAAAGTAGGTTAGGTTAGGTTAGAACTACGTCCCTCGCAAGAACGAACTGCTAGCAGAAAAGTAGGTTAGGTTAGGTTAGAACTTCGTCGCTCAAAAAAACAAACTGCTAGCAGAAAAGTAGGTTAGGTTAGGTTAGAACTGCGTCCCTCGCAAATACGATCAGCTAGCAGAAAAGTGGGTTAGGTTAGGTTAGGTTAGAATTGTGTCCCTCAAAAAAACGAACTGCTAGCAGAAAAGTAGGTTAGGTTAGAACTACGTCCCTCGCAAAAACGAACTGCTAGCAGAAAAGTAGGTTAGGTTAGAACTTCGTCCCTCAAAAAACAAACTGCTAGCAGAAAAGTAGGTTAGGTTAGGTTAAAACTACGTCCCTCGCAAAAACGAACTGCTAGCAGAAAAGTAGGTTAGGTTAGGTAGACATGATTCGGACAAACAAAAATATGCGCAAATAAAATATGAGAAATGAAATTATGCCTAGTTATTTTATGCGTAGACATGATTCGGACAAACAAAAATATGCGAAATAAATTTATGACAAAAGGAATATCTGCGTAATCAAAATATGCGAATCTTGATTATGCCAAAACAGTTTATGCGGAAAGTCAATTCTGCCTACATAGATTATGCCATGCAAAATTATGACTAAAAATATTATGCCAAAACAGGGGGAACCGACTTAAGCACGTCGATTATGTAGCATAATAATTGATTGACAATTCGGGTCTTGTCGAGTATCCAAGTCTAAGATCCGAAAAATACAAAAACTTTATGCACTAATACTGTACTCGGCGATAAATATTGCACATCGGTCTTTAGCCCTTAATTTGACAAAAGATGACGAAGGTCGCTGGTTCAAGCCTCGTTATGATAAAATAGAGCAAAATATTCTGGTTTGAAAATAATATATGGAAAAAGATGGTCAAAGAATTTGTTCACCCTGCCATACACGCCAAATTATGGGTTAGAAAGAGGCAATTCAGCAATTGGCTGTTTATTTACGACGATTTCCGAACACTGGCGACCTTCCATCAATCATTGTTTAAAATTAAGATGAATGTAATGGGAGTGAACGTAAATACTTTCTCGTTTATAATATTATTAGGATTATTTATATATGTTAAGTATCGTATTCGAGGTTAGTATCGAGTTATTTACTACTTTAGTTATACTCAGTTACCAAGCGGAGGTACATAATCAAAGCTCGTAGGCACTATTTTCAGATGATGTGCGTATCGGAACGTGATACCTACCTGAAGGGCTACTCCGATGTTCGAAATTTTACTTTCGTATAGTGCTATTCCATTCACTCAGATATACCTTGACAGGAGATGGAGAGAGATGGCACTATTCGACAGTCAAATTTTGAACATCGGAGTAGCCCTTCTGCAATCACTGGTTTGACATGTCTTGCCAGATGGGTGTGTGACGTTTGTCAAATCAAAATGTGATTGATTCAAATTTGTAAAATTTTATGTATTTGATTCTTGAAATTACGCGATTAATCGAATTTTGCGGATACATGTTCCCATATCAGAATTTATTGTTTTTTTACAAATAATAGTTTGGTATGCGTTTGGTGAAGGTCTATCGTAGGTAGATTAGTTTACGTCAAAACGATGACATGTAGGGAGTTGTTGCAACTACAATGATTTGCTCTCCATACAAAGTTTAATCCCGTTTTTCACGGGAACACTACATTTATTCGGGATGAAAAGTATCCTATGTCCTTCCCCGGGACTGAAACTATCTATATACCAAATTTCATCTAAATCGGTTCAGCGGTTTAAGCGTGAAGAGGTAACAGACAGACAGACAGACAGACAGACAGACAGACAGACAGACAGACAGACAGACAGACAGACAGACAGACAGACAGACACACTTTCGCATTTATAATATTAGTATGGATTAGTATGGATTAGTATGGATGGATAGCTGGACATCCAAAGATGGTTATAGGATACTTTTTACGCGACTTCGCGGATGAAATACAAATGATACAGTGTCCCGAGTCAAGCTTAAAGCCGAAGCGCCATCGCGCTGGCTCTTGGCTCCGCCTTCCATTTTTGTTCGGGTAAAACGACGCGTGGTTCTATCCATTAGTAGCGGTGCGCACAGAGGAATTTGGACGTTACATTTTTAATAACTCAGCTAGATAAAGATTGGATCCAATAGGTTTTTATGTAAAAAGGTATACACTACAATGTATCCTATTATCTGAAGACAAAAGTAGTGACTTTATTTACGTTGCTTAATTATTTGTTGTTCTTTCTTAATCACGACATTGAGCACAACATTGACCCAGTACGAGTTCGTTCAACGCTCGTACACTCCGGTAATGAGATCATTATTTCCATTAAAAGGACACCTCCTTGATATTCGGAGTCGTGTACATTATCGTGTTAAAATCGGTCAAGTGCGAGTTCAACTCTAGCGGAAAGGATCTGTACCTACCCAGAAAAAAGGGAAAGAGACGCTACAGTCAGGACTTTATCTTTAATTTTTTTTATCTTGCGACGCATCACTCGCGTTTTGCGGACCCTTTAACCTTTTGAGCGCCAACTCACGTCGACAGCATAAGCTGTGCCCCAGACGCCACGATGCCATTTTTCGCTATACAATATAATACTTTGTGCGGTCAGCAGCGTGTGGGACACAGTTCTCCGTCGATGAGCTGAGCGGACAATAGGTAAACAACCTATATACTTCCCTCTTGGAGAACCCCGTAGTGTAGCCCCCGGGGAAACCGCGGCAGGGAATTCATTTTTTTTACAACCTCCTACAAATCGATCTAGTCCCAAATTAAGCTCAAGAAGGCTTGTGTTATAGGTACTAGACGACGATATACGTACTCATATAGATAAATATTTACTTAAATACATAGAACAACCATGACCTAAGCACAAATATTCGAGTTCATCACACAAATATTTGCCCCGGCCGGGATTCGAACCCGGGACCGCCGGCTCAGTAGGCAGGTGTCTACAAACCGAGCCAAACGCGTCGTCATTCCATACACAAAGAAAATTTGCCCTTCTTCTTTGCTCCTTCCCACTTTTGATGTCGGCTCTCCTTATATGATTGATAGAAAATCTAATCTAAAACTAAAAAAAAAAGGTTATTTTAGACGATCGTTTTTGGGTAAGATTTCAACATTTTCAACTCAATACTCGTATCGCAGCAAATTATTTGTGATACACGAACAGACAAATAAATGAGTGATCCTAGGTATAAGGTTTCCGTTTTTCCATTCACAGGCACGGAACCCTACAAATTGTACCGTAATTGCTATTATCCCCAAGTTCAACAAAATGTCAAGAGCCGAGCATTCAACGAAATAATAATGTCTTGAAACGAATAACTGGTCAGTCTCATAGTCGTAAGTTGTATTTTTTAGGACTCCGTACCCAAAGGTTTAATCGTGTCGGTTTAATCGGTTCGAGACACAATTTATTTACCCGACTGCGGCGAAACCAAAAGAAGGGTTATGAATATCATAGAAATGAAATGAAATGAAATAATTTATTCAGTAAGTAGGCCACAGGGGCACTTTTACAAGTCAGATTGTGAATCTACCGGCATTTCGCAAGAGGAGACCGCTGTAGAGAAGAAAGCTGAAAGAAACTCAACAGTAAGTATTTTTTTCGTAAATAATACTTAAAACAATTACATGATACATTGGTGCTATAACTAATTACTAATTACCTTTAATTAATCTAGGTATAATAAGATTACATTTTCAAATGACGTATAACGCGTGCCATTCGTGGCTCAGCACGCCTAGGTTATCCTGTGACATGCTACTCTTTTGACGCGCGACATTACCTGTCACTTTCTTTTCAATAGCGTGCGAGCAAGACGATGCTAGGTCTTGCTTATCACAATCTGCAATTAATGTACCAACATGACTAGTGGCTTTGTGAGCTGAAGACCAAGTCATTTTTAAATATGGCTGATATATGTATTTTTACTTCAAATGCCTTACCTCAACGAAACAGCAATATAATTATTGAGCCTGCTCACAAAACTTCATGAGAAACGGGTGAAAAAGTGGCCTGTAGGTAGGCAAGAACATCCGGAAATCCGGGCGAACGAACGTCTAAACTTATGAAATAACTTCTCGCCAAGCTGAAACAGCGACGCTTCGCTCGTTTGGTTAAAAATTATACATTATGTATTATGGTCGTCTAGTACCCATAGTTCAAGCTTTGCTTAGTTTGGGATTAGGTCGAATTGTGTAAGATGGTCCCTTAATACTTATTTACTTTTTTTAGGCAGTAGGTATGTTGGAGAGTGACGAACGATAACGATGCTTTAATATAAGTATAGCAGTTACCTACTTTGAAGTTGTTACAGGTAATTATTTTATTGGGTTTCGAGATTATGTTACATACAAATCCCTATTCTTTGAGTTGGTTAGAACTTTCAAATTTTAACACATAAAACACACAATTCTCGTTTAAAACTCCTGCTGACAGAACTCTCCCATTAATAAAGTACGATGCGTACTGGAGTGTTTCTGACACAATTAGGTATTCAGTTGGAAATTAGTTGGTTGTAATTGAAAGCAAAAGTTCTTAATTATCTCTTTTGTGGGCAATGTTCCAATTATGTGGAATAAAAGGATACGCTTTTCGAATTAAGGTTAACTTCATTCAGTTCAAGAAATACTTGTTAGATTTCGGGGCTGTGGAAACAATGTTCCGGATTGTTAATTATGGGATATAAATATAACCAAAGAATATATATAAAACGTAAAAAGAAACGACAGCGACACTTGTGTGCAGTAACAAAACTCGCGGCTAAGTGTGCGTGTCGAGGGGCGAGCGCGGGACGCGCGAGGTGGGGAAAGGCATTCACGTGAATGCCTTATCGAAGGATTCGGCATTACAAGGTCACCGACGCCGGCCCGAGTTACACCGATAGGCCGCTGTCGTGCCTGTGATATAACTACAGTAATATCTAAAAAATAAAAATAATCCACAGAGGAACAAAGTCTGTGAATACTAATGTTAACCCGCGACGGGTATCATAAATTTCAAGTTTTTGTCTGAGAGTGGTGCTAACGAGATGAAGGATATCTTTTTTTCTTTCTATATGCTGCTATCTGCAGTCCCTTCGAGACCAAGAACGCAGCATCACGTTCGAAACGTCGAGGTAATTAAAAATTCGTAATTTCTTTCCACAAACTGGCTAGAGATTGCGCAGGATCGGGTAAAGTGGCGAGCTCTTGTGTGCGAAGGCCAAGACTCATTTTGGGTCGCTGAGCCAGCGCAGTTAGTTAGTTAGTTAATTTCTTTCTTATTATAAATTCGTGTTTTTTGGCTTCACTAGCAAAATTACATACGTAATCACACTTTGAAAGTCTATTCTCGCCCTCTGACTTACATTTTGAACCTGGCCGATAACATCAATAATGTTATTAAAATATTTCAATTCCAAATTGCTGTCATGGGATCTCATGAAGACATCACCATTTATGTCTTAGCTCGTTATATTAATTACTTATGATTATGACGGACGACTGACGTCAGCATAACAGCATAGCAGCAAAACCTAGAGGTCACTAGCATCGGTAGTGAAGTACATTTGTTTTCTAGTTCAAAAAAATATCTCTGATTTTATTTAAATACTAGAATGTGCAATTTTTTTTTTTAATTTTATAGTCTCGGTCATTATTTATTTAGATATTTAGATTTCTTTATTTCATAATATAAAATGTCAGGGTAGGTACATTACACTAAGTCAATTTACATGCGCATCTATGCTATGATCGTTTTATTTGAAACTAGCTGACCTGGCGAACTTTGTACCGCCTGAAAGTCAATAAATGTAGAGAAAAAAAAAAGATAAAAAGTATCCTATGTCCTTCTCCTGGTTCTAAGCTACCTCCCCACCAATTTTCAGCCAAATCAGTTCCGCCGTTCTTGAGTTATAAATAGTGTAACTAACACAACTTTCTTTTATATAATAATAATATAAGATATTTAGATAGATAGATTAGAATATAACTTAAACTTAAGATTATCCCCTGATATTAAAGAGGACGTCCCAAAGCAAAAGATCAGTTAAGTTTGCACCTGGTAACTATGGCGTCGGAGACAAATGAGGTCCAAACTTAACGTAACCGGATTATACAAATCAAGGTTTTGTTCTCAACTGTTTCCTCCTTCAAAACTTAATTAATCTTAACATTTTGGAAACTGAATAGGAATAGTATATTCTTTGTCGAACCGTATCGATTTTTACGCGAATTTGGTACTGCTGGGCGTCGGTTTGCAGCGGAATTTTGACCAAAAACAGACGCATAGTACACAAGTTTTATAATAATAAGCGCAAGATTCAAAACGGTCTAATATAGAAAATTTCCTTTCTCTTCAGTTCCTAAAATTTCGTAAAGAGAAAGAAACAGACGCGAATTAACACGATTTCTGTCAAAAAATTGTGGTATATCTTCTTAACGTTTTTTGGAGAACAATTAGATGCTAAGTATTGCGGCTATTACCGCCCTGATGGATGCATAGTGATGTGTGGCTCGGGCGGAATTGCCAATTTGCCAAGCGAGCCCTCAGGCTTTATTCAACGGTGATTGCTGAGAACTACGCCGGACGCCGGACTGAAGCGAATCAAGCCGGACAATGGCCTAATTTAGGCCCCTCTATGAGCGTAAAGTAAACAGTAGATTCAATTAGGAATATGGCTATATTTTTGACACACAGCACTTACCCTGGAAGGGTTAAATTAAAACGCTCGGACACTAAACGTCACATAATAATTATTCTACATCAGACATCTGTTTTCGTTAGCATTATGCAGTGATTTCATAGTTCGTTCGTCGTACGGAACCCTCGGTGCGCGAGTCCGACTCACGCTTGACCGAAAGTTACGCAGACAACGTTTCCTGACACTGTGCGAGCGAAGCCGCGGAGAACATAGTATAGAAAAGTAGGTATGCGAGTTTCTTTGAATAACTAGTATTGCTAAAAATCCAGGGCATAGAATTAATTCTTACGATTTAAAAATATAGATCTAACATAAAAATGGGTTGCCCTATCCAATTTTAAATAGTTCGTCGCAATAACTTTCCGGATCTCGTATACTACTTGAAAGACGTAAAGACCACTGTGCCATACTTACCTCCCTTTTCAACGGAGAGCCCTTTTCAACGGAGAGCCCTTTTCACTACGGCCAATTATGCTCCAGTACAAAACCCCCAGCGTTTAAAGTTGTTATAAAGACCTTGCAAATGCTTGTTCGTATTGAAGTAGTTCCAACCACAGTGCTTGCACCACTGAGGGTTTATTCGTAAAAAAAATACCTGAATAAATATGTTATGGTCGTCAATCGTCAAATAGAGCCTTCTATCTCGTGAAATGTCCCATTTTTCAGTTCGGCCGTGTTGGACAGATGCCAACTGAAAAATTACAAGCTGAAAGCGAGTGCTGGGTATGTGGACAGTTGTTTTAGGGTTTTGTATCCTAAGAGTAATCCTATTGTTCATTGTTTTTACCTTTATTTATTTGATGTTGACTTTTTCAGACGTTGACGTTGACAGTTTCATTGGTCGATAACTCGATCGACATACGGCATGCTGGACTCCCCGCAGGCGGTATAACGACCAGTGAAACTCACAATGGCATGCGTTATGGAAATCTACCGCACCCCGCATACGGGCCCTATCGACCAATAAAACTGAGGTATTAAGCTAGTTATCCTTGCTGCATTGACGTGCATGCACCGCGTGAACTATGGTAGCTATGTGAACGTCATGGAAAAAAAACGGAGCTCAACACGTTTCACGAAATGCATTTTCTCTATTTTCTGAAAAACTATATTCAAATGACCTTCAGACAGACTATGCGACTGTCACTTCTTTCCAAAAATATAAAATTGAAATATTTTTCATTTGTTATTAAATAATTATATGGTGACAGGTTTTATTATGCAGTACAGAAAAATATATTATAATATTGAATTTATACAAGTATTAATATAATCAATCAATAAAAACCGGCCAAGAGCATGTCGCCACGCTCAGTGTAGGGTTCCGTAGTTGCTCATCCTTCACAATAAACTGCTGTTTTAAGCCCGAGGTTTACGTTAAGAAAGATTTTAAGCTCTATAAAAAGGTCGTAAACGCCCTGGAAATTGTAATCACTTATTACCTTCTGGAAGTCAACTTACGACCTTTTAAAGAAAAAATATGAAATTTGGCGATAACTCAAAAACGGCTCAACCGATTTTGTTCAATATAGTTTTCATTGAAAGTAATTATAAGGCCTCATTAACATGAATTTTTCCAATTTTTTTTGACCCGTGGTTGAAAAGTTAGAGGGGGAGGGACACTATTTTTTTTGTTTTTGGAGTGAATATTTACATAATAATGTTAGAAGACCCCTATTATTTTTACAAGACCTATTCAACGACAACCCACACACCAGTGTTGAAAAGAAAAAAAAAATTCACCCCCACTTTAGGTGTTCGAGAGGTACCCGAAAAAAAACATTTATTTTTTATTTTATTTTATCGTTCTGTCGGCGTTATATACATACACATACTCATACCAAATTTCAGCTTTCTAGTACTAATGATCACGGTCACGGAGCTAAGCCGCGGACGGACGGACGGACAGACGGACAGACGGACATGGCGAAACTATAAGGGTTCCTAGTTGACTACGGAACCCTAAAAAAGGTCAATCTTTAAAGATTTACTACACTTCATATTAAGGCGAAAGTTTGTGAGTTGTGAGTGTGTGTTTGTGCACGTGTTGTACACGTTCAAATGGCAAGACCAATTTTGATAAAATTTGGCATGAAGGTAGCTGACACCCTGAAAATAACACATCTAGGCTACTTTTTATCCCGATAAAATGTATTTTTCCCGCGGTTTGAGTGGGTAACACCGCTAGGCGTAGCTGGTATTTCTATAGCTAAAAGAAATAATGTGATAGAATTATGTATTCGACACTTGCCGAACATGACATTGTCTCGTCACTCTTAACCCCGGAGCCATTTGCGTCACGCTCACGCTTCATTAACGTATGTGAAATTTCCAAAATGCACAGTTTTGTTTGTCTGGCACAAATATATACCCATATAAAAATCTAAAACAATTTCAGTTATTACGTCATCAAAATGGCGGAATAAAAACTTGATAATGGAGCCAAACGGCAAGAATCAGTGAGAAATATATCCCAAATGACACATCGCTTGAAAATTTAATTGCTTATGTTAAATGTGTGTTCCATAGCTCGGTTGGCAGAACACTGCCCAGGTTCGAGTCCTGCTTACATTGGAGTGGACCACATTATATTTTTCTTTCATAATTTACTTGAATGAATTCAAACCCAAAACTAGAAGTGGTTCAAAATAATTTAAATAAGTGATTAAATCAAAAACCAGCGACTTAGAGTAACATCGTAAATCAAT
This sequence comes from Apotomis betuletana, assembly GCA_932273695.1. NCBI lineage: Eukaryota > Metazoa > Arthropoda > Insecta > Lepidoptera > Tortricidae > Apotomis > Apotomis betuletana. The sequence continues at coordinate 25,214,824 of OW026306.1, forward strand.
TTTAGGTAATATATCACAATTTGTAATCTATACTATTTCGTCATCATAGATATGAAATTCCGCACATGTACAAAAAAGTGAAAAAAAAAATATGTGTACTCCGATAAGTGCAAGACGTATTGTCACCATCATCACCAAGAGTAATACTAAAAAAAACATGATACGATCTACTGAAATGTCAGTAGGACTTGAACCTGCGACCTTACGTTTCTGGCGTAGTGTTTCCCCTATCTAAGCTATCACATCGTTGGGAATCCATAAAAAGATTCTTTTAAACATCCGAATATATATAGTTTCACTTTTTTTTTATATCTTCACTATATGAGACACTAAGCTCTTTTAATAAATAATTCAGTAAGATTAGCTGAAAATTTGGCAAAATGAAAGGACAACTTTTATCTATCAGGATATGTAGGTTATAGAGCCAAGTTTAATTTTATCTACTCTCCCCCCTCTCAGGGGTGAGCGTCACCCCCCCGCGACCTCGAATGTGTCCCGGAGCGCGGTATTTTCCACTTTGAAAGAAAACCGTGTACGATACATACGTACAAAGTGTATAGGAACGAAATAATCCTGAATAAATTTACTATAAACCTTTTATACATACAAAAGCGATAGCACTTATACAATCAGCGCAATCTGTTACCAAATACTAACGTTTTTAATTATTGATCTTTTTTTTCAGCTAAAAGGTTAGTTATCTCAAAAACTGCACACTTCTCGGCCAAAATATGTATGACAAAAGTAAAGAATGGACAATGTTCTTTCTAAAAATGTATAATTTATTTCTGTTACCCTTTAATTTACCGTTGCAATGCTATTTTTAAAATTTAAGTTATTTGGCCATTATGCGAAATATAAATATTCGTACTAGTTAAACGGTGTTACTTGCAATACCATAGAGTTCTTATATGTTTTTCTGTAATCTACAAATATTGAACTAGATCCTGTATTTTTTTTTTTTGACTTACTATTTAAGGAAATAAGGGGTGTGTGGGGAAATCGTCAAGTTTTGCTCGTTTTCGTAAATAACTTCAAAACCGTTTAATTTTGAATTATTAAATATATATATTTGAGATATTCATAATGTACTCTTTCATTTGATATGTCACACGATATACTTTGCTATTTTTTTTTCTAATTTACCCCTCAAATCTGGCCCCCATGTTTTAAATTACTTGATTTACTTTACGTTACGTTACATTTCCATATTTGGGTCATCAATTTACATACGTGTACTAAATTTCAACTCAATCGGTCCAGTAGTTTCGGAGAAAATTCGCTATGATTATAGTAGGATCCCTCGTGTGTCTGTGTCGGTCCGTCCGTCGGTCATAGCCAATTTGCTCCGAAACTACTGGACCGATTGAGTTGAAATTTTGTACACGTATGTAAATTGATGACCCAAACATGGACGTGTAACGTAACGTAACGCAAATAAATAAATTTTGACATGAGCGCCAGTTTAGGGGGCAAAATAAAAAAAAAAATGGCATAGTATATCGTGTGATATATCAAATGAAAGGGTACATTATGAACATCTCAAATATATGTATTATATAATTCTAAATTAAACGGTTTTGAAGTTATTTACGAAAATGAGCAAAACTTGACGATTTCCCCACACACCCCTTATTTCCTAAAATAGTGAGGCTAAAAAAAAAAATATATACAGAATATAGTTCAATACTTGTAGATTACAGAAAAACATATAAGAAGTCGATGGTATTGCAAGTAACACCGTTTAACTAGTACGAATATTTATATTTCGCATAATGGCCAAATGACATAAATTTTAAAAATAGCATTGCAACGGTAAATGAAAGAGAAACAGAAATAAATTATACATTTTTAGAAAGAAAATTTTCCATTTTTTACTTTTGTCATACATATTTTGGCCGAGAAGTGTGCAGTTTTTGAGATAACTAACCTTTTAGCAGAAAAAAAAGATCAATAATTAAAAACGTTAGTATTTGGTAACAGATTGCGCTGATTGTATAAGTGCTATCGCTTTTGTATGTATAAAAGGTTTATAGTAAATTTATTCAGGATTATTTCGTTCCTATACACTTTGTATGTATCACTTTGTTTGATAGCGGTGGTAACCTAGTGGTTAGGGCATGCGACTTTCAATCCGGAGGTCGCGGGTTCGAACCCGGCCCGTACCAATGAGTTTCTCGGAACTTATGTACGGAATGTCATTTGATATTTACCACTCGCTTTTCGGTGAAGGAAAACATCGTGAGGAAACCACCTAAGCCCAATAAGGCCTAGTTTCCCCTCTGGGTTGGAAGGTCAGATGGCAGTCGCTTGCGTAAAAACTAGTGCCTACGCCACATCTTGGGATTTAGGTAGCCGACCCCAATTGAGAATTCATTCTCAAAAAATGGGACAAAAGGCTAGGAGGATGATGACACTTTGTATGTATCGTACACGGTTTTCTTTTAAAGTGGAAAATACCGCGCTCCGGGACACATTCGAGGGCGCGGGGGGAGGTGACGCTCACCCCTGAGAGGGGGGGAGAGTAGATAAAATTAAACTTGGCTCTATAACCTACATATCCTGATAGAGAAAAGTTGTCCTTTCATTTTGCCAAATTTTCCATATATTGCAATCTAATTTTCTTGGATTAAAAGATAACAAAAAATACTCAGTATGTACTGAAATTTGTATGTAGTGGGAGTGACCACATTATCGGCCACTAAAAAATTATATCCCTCTATTTGGTTTCTTCGCATTCGAGTGAAAACTATCCCATAGGTAACCCATGAATGGTTGGAAAAAAAAGTTTTGACTTTTCTCCCGTTAAAGTTACGAGTTACCTCTAATATATATCAAAAATGTGCCATGTACACTCAGTTCACTAACAAGTATCGTTAGAAGTTTCAGCTTTGTCAAACATCATCGCTGGAATATCCGGTGCAAAAATAGATATCATTATATTGTATAGAAATCATTTCTGAAAATAAATCGGTGCATAGTAGGATGAACTCGATAAGAGCGAGAATAAATATTTACCTCATTAAAAGATATATAAAGTTTGCTTCGCCGGACAAAATACATCCGTCGTCTTTAAAATCATTCTATCTTCTGACCCCAGCCAGCTCCTTATACTCAACTGGCACCAAACCCACATCTTAGAATTAGGACGTCTAGAACGACAGTTCATACAACAGATTTGCGAAGAAAAGCCGCTTTTGGTTTTACGAGTATGTATTTTTGCGTATCTAAGAACCAATCAGAGACGTTTTACTTGTGACATTGACGTTGTGACAGACACATGGACGAAACTCAGCCCGTGGCTAACCAAAACTGGCTTCACTTCCAAGCGCTAACTAGGTTTATAGGCGTATTTATTCTAAATCCCATGTATATCATGAATATAAATTGTGCGACAGTGAAGAAACATCCAACACAACACGTAAATGTCGTAAATAAGCACGACTGACACGCGACTCTTTGTGGCGCGACAAACATTGCCTGTCTCTTTAAAATAAAATAAATAAATATTAAGGGACAATCTTACTCAAATCGACCTAGTCCCAAACTAAGCGAAGCTTGTACTATGGGTACTAGACGACGATATACATAATTTATTACAATATACCGCGCAAGCATGAACACTCCTGTGTGGCGCGAAGACATTCCCGTTAGTGGGTTTATATTCCCACGCAAAGTCCGATTCACTGAGGGCTAATCAGCCCATATACAGTTCAAGTCATGTCTAAATACTACACCATTTTTTTTTAAGATTTTACCTACCACTTTGTCAGCGTGACTAACATGTATCTTCGTGCCAAATTGCAGCTTTCCAGTACGTACAGTCTCCGAGCTAAGCTACGGGCGAACGGACGGACGGATGGACATGGCGATACCATAAGTTGACTACGGAACCTTATAAAAAGGGTGATGCTAAGTCACGCAAGATGTGCTAACCCTGCTGGAATGTTTAATGCTAAAAAAAAAACTTCAAAACACAAATCTTAAACTGATAAGATCATTGATGGCAAATAAACAAGTTCCATCGTTAAAAAGTGAAACAAATAATTACTTTGTTAAAATAATTTTGAAGCCCCGGTATTTTGTTCACGTTTGTTCGCACGAGGCGCAATATTCAAATTCCGGTTTATTTTGCAGACAAAAAAGTTTGTCTCCAATAAATGTAATTTTTTGTCATATTTCGAATTATTATTTTTAAGCTCTTCTCCTGTATTTTTTGTTAGTGTAAGAGCACGTGGCAGTAGGCGATGACGCTGGTGTACCTACAGTTTCATATACGTAGCTTTTAGCGCAATAAACTCATGCATTGGGAATGGCCACTTCTTTTTAGGGTTACGTACCCAAAGGATAATAACTAAGACACCTCTATGTGTCCGTCCGTCTGTCCGTCTGTCTGTCGGTCACCAGGCTGTATCTTATAAAATGTCATATTATAATTGAAGTGTTCACAGATGATGTATTTCTGTTGCCGCTATAATAAAATAAATATTTACGTGGGGCTCGCATACAACAATCAAGATATTTTTGCAGTTTTTTGCTCGATACTGTCACTAGGCTGTATCTCTTGAACCGTGACATTTGAAATTTTCATTTATTTAACATTTTGTCCCGAAGCCGACACAAGAAATCATAATTGCTCGTCTTGGCGGGGGCACTGCCATGCCCCCAAATATGGGTCGGCAATACTTAGCTCCAATCAGCTAATCTTTATGAAATTTCAAAAACGAACGTTAAGTAGAAACGTTAGTATTCAGTAGTCAAAACACGTCTTCTTTTTAGTTTTTGTCCAATTAAAAATTGTAAAATATTGAAAAGTTATCGTTAATTTGGTAGTGTATTGGTCCCGTGTTTTTGTGTGTGTTTAGTATTTTAAACGATACAATTTATTTTCACTATTGTCAAATACCGTTTTAAGAATGGAGGATAGCGTTGTTTTATACCGTTTATTGTCCTCAAGTGTATGATTATGACCATACATTTGTAGGTATATAAATGGGGAGCGAGCACAGGATTGTTGGACAAAAAGATTTTCAACTACGAATCAGTTACCCGCGGTTAGCACAATAACTACCGATGATCATTGATCACTAACTTCTTGTTATCTGCTGTTGCGCCTTATAAAACTTCACGGCAAATGAGCGTGCGAATAAAAGTACTAAAAATGAGGTGCTATACTGACATAAATTTCACGACTCCGAATTTCTCGGAGCCCTTCAAAATGGTTGACCTATGAACTCCAATAACCTCTCCCCTTACAAACCCCTTTCATACTAGATATATTATACGGGAAGTTATAGTCCTTTACGCATTCAGTACCAAATACGTCAGCGTGTAGAAGGTTACTCATCGTCTAGGCGCAGGCGCATATTATATTTACCCGCCAGTGGACAGATTCTCTCTAAAATTCAGATTGTCTAAAATAAAAATATTGTTTTTGTTTATTAAGTTAATGATAAAATGAGCATATGTTAAGTGGGTAGATAATTGTTAATCTCAATAATTATATTAAGTAAGTGCCTGACTGTTAATAATTCGCCTTTATTTAATATTGTTTAAAGTTTTTATAAGATGTGTAAAATCATGACGATCTCAATATGTTAGCATATTTTCTATTTTGTAAACTATGTAAAACTATTGAGAAATAAAGAAATCTGAATCTGAATCTGAATCCTGTTTAAGGTAAACATGTATTTATTCAACCACACTCATCGTTGATTCGCGACTCGTGCGCATCTGACCCCCCCCCTCGCAAAACAGGTTTAGGTACGATGGACACTAAATCGAATCTTACCTTCTCTATCCTCTGTTATTGTTTTAATATTTGACGATTCTGCATTTAGGAGTTTTAGCAATCAACCGAATGATCACTCTAGTTGGATACTTGTTGGTATTGGTGAGGTGCTCTTGAGTTGGTCAGTGTTACTCGAATGATCGTGTAGAGATGAGTGTTGTGAAGTGTCTCGTGTTTGTTATTGTGGTTTTTGATTTTATAAGTGCTCAAGGTAATTAGATTTAATCTTTATTTTTTTATTTTCATTTCATTTGTACAATTGTAATAGGATTATTACGATAATTACTATTATTTTGACCTTTGCTGGTATAGATAGCTGGTATAGAAAATAATAACTATATGTTTATACTTTAACTTTTATAAAGATAAAGCCATCAAATTCTACACGGTTACTTTTTAAGTAGTTATGTGCCTTGGCTATTGATAATTTTCAACATATTGTTTACTAGCTGTGCCCCGCGGTGTTACCCGCTCATCCCACGGGAACACTAAATTTATTCGGGATGAAAAGTATGTCCTTTCCCGGGTCTCAAACTATCTCCATACCAAATTTCATCTAAGTCGGTTCAGCGGTTTAAGCGTGAAGAGGTAACAGACAGACAGACAGACAGACAGACACACTTTCGCATTTATAATATTAGTATGGATAGTATGGATAGTATATATAGTATATAGTATATAGTATAGTATATAATATAGTATATAGTATGGAAGTATGGATATTAGTATGGATTGAAATGATCACGAATGTTTTATATTTGAACTTGATAAACTTTGGATGGTTCTAGCGAAAACAAACCTGATAAGTATATCTTTCACGACTAGTGAAATTGTGTTTTATGTAATATAATAGCACAATACCAAAATAGCAATTATTTACTTGCTTGAACTTAGAAGAAACAATTTCTCTTATTTAAATAAGATAATAATTAAAACCAGTGGGAGTAACATTTACTAAGCAATTGATTTATATCCATTCGTTATTAGTAAATTTTTTGGTACGACAAATATCAATTTGGCTCAATCTAGAAGCTTAAATTTTTATATTAAGTAATTAAATGGTAACAAATCTAGGCCAAGCTTTTATAAGGTTGCATTTTCCAAATCCAAAGATCTTTGGATTCTTGATAAACAAGTAATTTTAGAATCGAAGGGCGAGCGGTGACCCCATTTAGGGTTAATGACCGAGGTATCTCAAACTCTTATTGAAGACCAGGCCAAGACTAAAGAAGATCAAGGAGTTGTTACTTGCAAACCTCCTCTTCCTTCTACCGTACCGAAGGTTGCAAGGAAACTGCCAGTAGAAGAGGAAGAAATATTTTGAACTACTAACGTGACTCATGTTTGGGTCTCTTTCTTCAGAACAGTTACAGATGTAGTGAATAATTCCACCGCATTTTGTCGGGTAAGCTCGTCTTAATATTTCCATCTCAACTAATACACCGAAGTTGATAGAGAAAACATGCTAAAACTAACTTTTCCGACTAAATACGATGGGAAAACTATGCACTACATTTGTAGTTCATATTCCATGCTGCCTTTGTCTAGTAGAAAAGGCAGAAAGTTGTGTGCATCAGTAAATTAGAGAAATAACCAAAATATTCGGTAACATCAGGTGTATTATTATTTTGGTCATCATCAGAGCCTGCCATACTAAATCGAAGGCTTTACCCGGATACGTCACGGATTACAAAATTCAAACAGAATATTAAATTTTCCTCAAGTGATACATTCACCGCACGTTAAGTCATTTAGTTTCTTGGTTAGCTAGAGTTGGGTTGCCAATCTTAGTGCGCAGATTTGTGGTACATTTGTGATCAAGTTGTGGGACTTGGCTTTAAAATGCTGGACTCTTTTACATGACTTAAAGTATATTGGCCGTATTTATATAAATATAATACAATACTAAGAGCTACTCGCGACTTGGGCTCCCTTGTTTGTTTGCGATCAGGTGAAGTGGAGTAGGTAAATATGTTGAGCCAATATGAACAAAGACAAAGGCGGACTAACACAGGCGTAGCTAGATGTCAAAATTGAGTGGGTATATAAGTCATCAAATAAAACATTTTACGATAACTTCAATGTCTACTTTTTTTCATTTTCATTGTTCATTTGAGACGTTTATTATTAAGTATATTATATACGTAACGTGTATTTATTATAGACTGAGCATTCGAACCGTCATTTCGTCAGCTTGGCCAAATGTCTTTCTCATGTCCAGATGTTTGGATGTTCGGATTTCCGGCTGTCTCGCCTAGAGATCTCGTCTTTCAACCGATTCTCATGAAATTTTGTGAGAAGGTTCGATAAATACATAGAATTTTGTTGTTGCATCAGTATTTCGAAATTTTTCAATATAGCAGAGATATAGGGTTTGAAAACGTAGAAAAAAAACAAACATACTTGTTCGTAAGAATTATTCGGTCACGCGCTGAGGACAGACACTGCATGCCGTAAAATCTGGGATTTCCATTTAAACACACTAACACGATAAGCGTGTGGTGTGTGTTCAGCCTCGGACAATGATAACCTTTGTTATTTACGTTGTTGCCAACGATAAGTTACTTAAAAGACTTGATCATCGGAAATCGTGAGTGGTACCTAATATAACACTTTAAGAGACGTAAACTATGACTCATGATACGGCACCGCGTCTGTGGATGACGACTTTTTTCTTCTGAACACTGCTACTCCGCCTACAGCCGATCATTTCTCATAGTTTTATAGTGGTCGTTTTTGGCCAAAAGATTTTTGTACGTGTTCTATCTGAGCCGCTGCATGCAAATTTCATAATGAATTGTTTATTTATTTATTAATAGCTGTGCCCCGCGGTGTTACCCGCTCATCCCACGGGAACACTCAATTTATTCGGGATGAAAAGTATCCTATGTCCGTTCCCGGGTCTCAAACTATCTCCATACCAAATTTCATCTAAGTCGGTTCAGCGGTTTAAGCGTGAAGAGGTAACAGACAGACATACAGACAGACAGACAGACACACTTTCGCATTTATAATATTAGTATGGATTCAAATACGTTACACAGCATTACAGTCACAAAACCGGCACTGTGAACTACAAATATACATTTAAACAACACTTAAAACTAGTTGGATTTATAACGGTGTGGCCCCGTTGTGACAAATACAACCTGTCACTTTCCCTTCGATACCGTGCGAGCAAGACAGGAGATGCTGAGTCGCGCGACAAGCGAAGTCGGCAAGATATGTTAGCCCTACTGCACCTTTAGCACAACTGTGACACGCGACTCTTTCTCGTGCGTGAAATATATTATCTCTCTCTTTCGTCGCAGTACTGTGAGAGAGTGACGGGCGATCCTATGTCGCGCGACATAACTCGTGAAGCCTAGTTGTGCTAGGCAGGCTGGTGTGGGATTCGGCAGATTGTCTTCGGCTAGAAGTCTGCGCTTGCGATCCTGTCTTGCAGCGGCCGCGGCACGCGCACCACACACGAGCTGATGTGCATGTAGTGACGGGACTGCAGCTATGGTGCACCCTCCGCAATCCATATAATAGCAATGATGATCCTGTCCGTGAAGGTGTTAAAATAACAATCAAATACCTAAATATCGTATTGAGATGGACAAAAGCCAAAATTGATGCGATGATACGTGTATATGCTAGGAGTTTCCTTGCAGGATCGAATCCAAAATGATAAGATACGCAAGAGAAACAAGGTTGTAGATATAGCTCAGACTGTGGCTCAGACAGTCGCTAAACTTAAGTGGCAGTGGGCAGGGCACATTGCTCGTAGAACAGATGGCCGTTGGGGCAGAAAGGTTCTTAGCAACCGCGGACCTGAAGACGGACCGTGGGAAGGCCCCCAAAAAGGTGGACTGACTTGGTTAGCATCGCTGGCAGAAATCGGATGAGGGCGGCGGCGCAGCACCGACTGTTGTGGAGAACTTTGGGGGAGGCGGTCTATCGGATGATATGATGACGTTTACATCGTTGTGTGCAGCTTAAATCATTCGTCGATCACTTTAATTTGTATTTGCACAATGATATTTGTTTCCATCAATATTATATTTACGTAAAATTATCGTACGTTTGTCATAAAAGGCATCAATCACCTGCAATTATCGTAGAGGATGAAACAAGAAACACAGTATTATCTTCAATTAATATATAATTCCAACGTTTCTTAGGGTAAGGCAACACGCGCTAGTGGCCTACGTAACAAATACTGCACACCTGGGTGCCAGGCTCGACCTTACTAATTTTTTTGTGTAAATTGGGGCGCCTTCGTAGCCAGTCGTAAATATCGTCGCACTTTACACAAACTACCGATAAACGACAGTTCTTAGAATAACTAGACGTAGGAAAAACAATTCTTCTTCATTACACAAATACTTTCCTTGACTTGATACAATCTATGGGAATATTTTTAAAATTGATAGTTTTAATTTTATTTTAATGTACTTAACTAACATTGATTTGGAGAATCTATTTCTTTTATGTGTACCAATGTAATTAGTTCTAAAATAAATGTAATTGTTTTTTTTAAGTAATAAAAAAATTACATACTGTTGAGTTGAGACATACAGCGGTCTTATTTTGGGGAACGCCGCAGGTAGATTCACAATCTGACTTGTGATCTACTTACTGTGTAAATTATGTCATTACACTTCCAGATGTAGAAACAGGCGACAACGTCCAGTACCAGGTCTTCCCGGTGACGGGCATCCAGCTGCATTTCAAGGTCTGCGCGCGAAATGATGCGTTCTTTGCATTCTCCTTACATCCGCAGGAGACGGAACCTTCGTATGAGGTATGATCAGAATGTTCTCATAAGCATTGTCATTGCCATCGTTGTATTAGGGATGATCACAAGGTTCTCAAAAGGATTGTCATTGGCATCTTTGTATGGGGATCAGAAGGTTCTTAAAAGCATCGTTGTCATCGCCAACATCATCATCATAAAGAATGGAATGGAATCTATCACAGAGTAGTGCCACTTCGCATCGAAGTATGGAATAGAGATGCAGTAACAGTAAGTATAGTGATATAGTAATGTCTTCACTTAACTCCAAATCTTTTGATTCAAATGAAAAGGCAATAAAATAAGTAACTTCTATGAGACGCTTTGTTACTATTTTGCACATACGTCAACTGCTCGCTGAGATCTATCTAAAGAGTTGGAACTCGATGGCTGTGGGATAAGTAGACTGACGATATTAACACCACTTTCCGTTTCCATCATCAGAGCAGTGCGAACAAAACATTGTCATTAAACTTCTATGAAAATAATATGAACGAGTCATGCAGATTCAAACATAACATCCAAAAAGTGAAGTTTAGTAAAAACCCTTAAAATAATACATATATTCATTATGATTATTTTGCTTACGATGTGCCGACTATCATACAGATCTGTAAGGATGTTTCACCGTTAGCAACGGAACTTTCGAAAAGCGGTTTGTGGGAACAACCGTTTGTATTGCCCTCGAATGTATTAATATAAACACACTTGAGAATTATTTGGGGAGGCACGGCCGTATTCCACTAAAGCAAAACAAGCAAAGGAAAATATTTTCGAGACATATTACTGTATTATTCAAACGTGCATAGTTTTTGTGAACCCATGCGAAGTAGTACTACTTTGTGATAGAGGTTCCACTCTTGATGATGATGATGTTGGCGATGACATGACAATGCTTTTAAGAATCTTCTGATCCTTATACAAAGATGGCAATAACAAACCTTTTGAGAACCTTGTGATCATAACTCATCCATAGGTGGCAATGACAAACCTTTTTCGAACCTTGTGATCAAAACTCATCCATAGGTGGCAATGACAAACCTTTTGCGAACCTTGTGATCATAACTCATCCATAGGTGGCAATGACAAACCTTTTGCGAACCTTGTGATCATAACTCATCCATAGGTGGCAATGACAAACCTTTTGCGAACCCTGTGATCATAACTCATCCATAGGTGGCAATGACAAACCTTTTGCGAACCTTGTGATCATAACTCATCCATAGGTGGCAATGACAAACCTTTTGAGAACCTTGTGATCATAACTCATCCATAGGTGGCAATGACAAACCTTTTTCGAACCTTGTGATCAAAACTCATCCATAGGTGGCAATGACAAACCTTTTGCGAACCTTGTGATCATAACTCATCCATAGGTGGCAATGACAAACCTTTTGCGAACCTTGTGATCATAACTCATCCATAGGTGGCAATGACAAACCTTTTGCGAACCCTGTGATCATAACTCATCCATAGGTGGCAATGACAAACCTTTTGAGAACCTTGTGATCAAAACTCATCCATAGGTGGCAATGACAAACCTTTTGAGAACCTTGTGATCATAACTCATACAAAGATGGCAAAGACAATGCTTATGAGAACATTCTGATCATACCTCATACGAGGGTTCCGTCTCCTGCGGATGCCTCCTGACCTGAGGAGAACGCAATGTGGGCAATTGGGCATCATTTCGCGCGCGGACCTTGAAATGCAGCAGCTTACCCGTCCCCGGGAAGAACTGGTACTGGACGTTGTCGCCTGTTTCTACATCTGCAAGTGTATTAAAATAATTTATTCAGCAAGCAGGCCACAAGGGCACTTTTACAAGACAGATTGTGAATCTACCGGCGTTCCCCAAAGAGATTTAGCTAGGAAGTTTGACTCTTAAAGCGACCCATTCAACTATTATTAGGTATATTGTTTGCAACAAAGTTTTTAAGTTATTAACATACATGGCATGGCATTAAGTTCGCCTTTTGTACGTTAAGTTTTTCTTTTGTGCAATAAAGTTTAAATAAATAAATAAATAAATAATACATGGCGTTCTAGATATCCTAAAGGCACCTACTCATTTTTTACAAAGCAACTGTAAGTCATTGTTAAGTTTGTCAAAATTAACAATTCTGAATTTGGGAAATTAAGATAATCTAAATCAAATCAAAAATCTAAATTTTCAGGCAACTATGGCCCATAGTATATCAAATATCAAATATACCAAAATAACAAGATAATAAAATTAGCTACATAAAAATAAATTAAATAAATATTAAGTGATAATCTTACACAAATCGGCTTGCACTATGGGTACAAATGGTACAATGCAACTACCTATAAACATAATACTATATAGATAACACGAAAAAAAAAACAATTGCGATGTTTAATGCAAGTCGGGCAGCTAATAAATTGTTAATTTGTTATTTTTTGTCGATAATTAATGTGTTGAGTTGAAAAAACTACACATTTTTGTCCCTAAGAAAATGTTGGCTAGTTTTAAATTTGACAGAATACGACCGACATAATAACTTTCCCAAGTTTGCGTAACTTTCTTTATTTGGTTTTGTGGTATAGTGCGTTTAGGGGCTTCTAAACGGGCCATATTTTACTGCAATTTGTGGCCAGCAACTATGGCCGTCCCTCTCTGACACCCTACGCTAGAGCAAGATGCAAATAATGGCCGGCCACAAATTGCAGCAAAACAGGGCCCGTTTAGAAGGCCCTTTAGGACAATACCCGTACAGCGCCCTCTACAACACACCCGAGTGACAAATGACGGTGGGCATCGACAAAATATGGCATCTCATACTAATATTGTTATCAGTGTTATAACATGTTTTAAATAAATACTGTATGCAAGTTGGCGTTTAATTAATACACCACAGGTTTGATCTTCAATATGAGTGTCGGGAGCTTTTTGTCATAAAAAATATACATTTTATAAATGTTTTCAGATGTGGCCACGGGTGATAACGTTGTGTACCAGTTCTTCCCCGTGAGCGGCAGCTCGGCCGAGTTTACAGTTCACGCCAAAAATGATGCTCATGTTGCGCTTACTACGCATGCGCGAGAATCCGGCCCCATGTACGAGGTACGTCCCGAGTGTAGAGTCCAGTGTACTGGTCGCTCCCATAAAACTACGCAAAAGATTCGTCCTAAAACCTACCTACCTATTTATATAGTGTTCGAGACAACGCTACACATCTCAATAAAAATACATTAAGAGATACATAAACATCCGAAGGAATAACTTATAAAATCTCATAGATTTAACATAACCCGTTTTTAGCCGTCACGTAACCAGATAAAAAACTCGAACAAAGAACAAAGTTTTTTTGTAAGATTTAAGGTTATCGCACACTTTACCACACCGCCACGCCACACCGGCGACGCCTAAAATCATTAGCTTGCCGTCCACCCGGCGTCAGCCAAACGCAAGCAACCTAACGTCGTATGCGCGGTGACAGCATGTTGCACACGCGCCGTTAGCGTGTGTCGAGGCGATGCAGTGCCTCGACGGAGTTGATAGGTGTAGGTGTGAGTAAAATTTCGTACAAATAATAGTGAACTGAAGCGGTGCCATTATGGCGCCGAGCGGTTAGGTTTGCGATAACCTTTAGATACTGGTTTCATACTCGTATCCTACCTCTGAATCATGTTTGTTATTAAGTCTCATAAATGAACTTTGTCTTAAATTATCCTACATAAATATTAGGCACCAATCACCATACTTACAGTCAATAAAACTGAATTTTTTTCCATCATTGGTTACCAAAATCTCCTTGTATTTTTGGTTTTCTTTTGAAATGTCTGAAACGTATTTCTATTCCAGCTCGTCTTCGGAGGCTGGGGCAACACAAAAAGCGTCATCAGAAGACGAACTTGCTTCGCTTGGGAAAAGGACGAGGCTCAGACTCCTAAAATCGTCAGCACCGTCGCAGCTCGAGGGTTCTGGATCCGCTGGGACCAGGGGCTCATTCAGGTCGGGCGTGAGAACGAACAGAAACCGTTCATGAAATGGCGGGATCCGGAGCCTTTGCCGGTGGCATTTGTAGGCGTGCACACTGGATATGGGTCCTCTGGCGTTTGGGAAATTGGTGAAGAAAATTGCTAATGATTATTAAATTTTCCACAATTTTAAAACCTGAGAGAAGCTCACTGTTGGACTTGACCCTACCCTATAGATGACCATTTTGGGGGCGTAATTCCGTAATCACCATGCTTGGCTTGAGGGTTGATCACAGTAATTGGCATCTCACTGAGAAGACTTGTCTTTGTTGGTCTTTGATAGTTATAGGATATAGTCGACATTATGTTCAAAGCATGTTCATAAAAGAAAACCAAGTATAAAAATAAGGGTTTATAGTGAAATAAAAAGTAACTTTTTAATTTTCAGAATCTATAGGTGACAATGGAGGAACTAAATGTAAGTTGTAAGGCTACCCTTTAGTCTATATAATGTAAACTAAACTTAAAAGATTCGGCAATTCATTGCTCATAAAAGTTCTTGTTTAAAAAAAAGGTTAAACAGAAGTGCTTCATCATAGCCATTCTTCCTTTAACAAGGACGCATACCTGCCACCATAAAAATATCGTTCTTGTATAGCTGATATACCAAATTATTTCAGCATTATCATCAGGAGATAACCTCCAGTATCAGTTCTCTCCAATATCGAGCAACTCCGTACGATTTAAAGTACGGGCAACCAACGACGCTCACATCGGGCTTTCGTCTGAATCCCGGGAAATGGACCCTATGTATGAGGTATGTATGGGATTTTTCGTTACATTCAACCACGTAAATACTCGGAATACGGAGCCGAGACGTGGCCACTCACCATACGATTAGTCCACCAATTCAAAGTCGCTCAGCGAGCCATGGAAAGAGCTATGCTTGGTGTGTCTCTTAGGGATCAGATCCGAAACGAAGTAGTTCGACAGAGAACCAAAGTTACCGACATAGCACAGCGGATAAGCAAGCTGAAGTGGCAGTGGGCTGGTCATATCTGCCGTAGAGCCGATGACCACTGGGGCAAACGAGTCCTGGAGTGGAGGCCACGAATCGGTAAACGTAGTGTAGGGCGCCCTGTAACAAGGTGGAGCGACGACATTCGTAGGACAGCGGGTAGTAACTGGAGGACGAGAGCTGAAAATCGAGCTCAGTGGCGTGCCATGGGAGAGGCCTATGTCCAGCAGTGGACTGAAACAGGCTGATGATGATGACGTAAATACTCTGTCAGCGCATTTTAAGCATACGTATTTTTTAGCAAATGTGAAGGTTGGTTCATTCATACTTTGATTTTCA
This sequence comes from Apotomis betuletana, assembly GCA_932273695.1. Taxonomy (NCBI): domain Eukaryota; kingdom Metazoa; phylum Arthropoda; class Insecta; order Lepidoptera; family Tortricidae; genus Apotomis; species Apotomis betuletana. The sequence goes on from OW026306.1 coordinate 25,230,697, forward strand.
GATCGTTATTGGGGGTTGGGGAAACACAAAGAGCGTAATCAGAAGAAAAGCCTGTTACCAACCATCAGAAAAGGTTGAAGTCAATTCGGCTCAATTCTTGCATGAGAACGAATTCCGAGGTTTTTGGTTACGCTGGGACAATGGGAGGATCTTGGTCGGCAAGGAAGGGGACGGGGCTCCTTTCATGTCGTGGCAAGACCCCAACCCGTTACCTGTCCGTGCTATAGGCTTGCACACTGGCTTTGGCTCTACTGGCAGCTGGAAGGTTTTAAGTATGTCATTTATACTGTTTGGATCAATCCACTAATATTATAATAGGTAATTTACTATAATTTTGTTATAGCCATTTAACATTGGCCAGTTTTAATTTGTTTTACTGCTACAGATTTACGGAAAGCCCAAAGTTACTCCGATTGACTGTAATATAATAATAAATTATAATTATACATTATTTACATTTCAGATGCCTCCCGAGGTGACGCTGTAGAACGTAAGTAACTTAGACCTATCCATTTTGCGTAGCTAAAGTAGTTGTTGGGAGTTTTGCTCCGGTATTTTTCTGGTTAGGTGGTATTATCAATGACGGTATTTACCTAGTTATTAGTAAACCGGCTGACGTTAGTCAAGTTCATGTAAGTTTAAACGAATTTTTCAGATGTGGAGACAGGAGACAACACTAAGTACCAGTACTACCCGATCAGAGGCACGTCGCTGCAGTTCATTGTGCGCGCTCGCAATGATGCCCATGTCGCGCTCTCTGCGAATCCCTGGGATACTGCTCCTATGTACGAAGTATGTATTCATGCTGATACGTATTTGGCTCAATAAATGACCTAACTTTCGTGGAGCAAAAAAATAATTATAAAAAAAAAAGTTTCACTTACGGTTATGTCTCCTGTGTCTTCTGACTTCGATACAATGAGCTTTGTGACGAAGAGTTATCCGAACAGTTTCTGACATATAACCATTTTCTTGGGTCTTATCAGAAAATGGATTCACTATACGGATTATTTTACTCCTTTCTATGTCAGATTATTTTCTATTTAAATCGGGAACAATCAAATTATTGCTGTTTACCGAAGGATAAGCGATTTTCATAAAATCCACTGTTTAAGTACTCTAAGTATTTCATATTATTCAGTGTATTGAACATTCCAGATCGTTATAAGCGGTTGGGGAAACACAAAGAGCGTCATCAGAAGAATATGCTGCGTAACACCAGAGAAGGATGAAGTTGCGACACCCCAGATATTGGACGATGGAGGGTTCCGAGGGTTCTGGGTGCGCTGGGATGGTGGAAACGTCAGAGCTGGACGCAAGGGAGAGACGCGTCCATTCATGAAGTGGCAGGACCCTGACCCGTTCCCTATCAACTACTTGGGCGTGCACACCGGCTTTGGGTCAACAGGGACCTGGAAACTTGGAGGAAGTATGTTCATTTATCTTTGGGATTTTTGGTTGGGAAAGGAGAAGTACCTTCTGCTGCTTTTCCAATTTTCCATCCGTCTCAACTATTTTCACGTCTGCGGGCATAATGGTGGAATTTAAGCAGTTTCATACCTATGATTATTGAATAATCATATCTAATCACAGACAATTTGTAACATGTTTGATGATGAAAATGTGTAAATAACGTAGTTGTATCTATAAAATTGAAGGACACTTGCGTGATCTTGCTCGCTTTAAGACAACGAGTGTGGCTCATATTTTCCGAAAATAATTTTTTCTTCGCGGCAATTATTCCGTTCCCATGATTTCCCAGTGTATTTTTTTCCTAATATTTTATTTTCTATGGGCATTTTCTTCCGTTCCCAAATTTTCTCAGTAGTTTTTTCCCCAGTCACCTATTTTAATAGTTTGGTTTTTTCTCTTCCCTTTCTTTCCATTCTTTTAAATATCTAGGATACTTATTTTTCTTGTTACTATATTTATAGTTTTCAGAGCAGATCCGACTCGGCCGGGTTAGGTTAGGTTAGTTTTTTTTTTATATCCCTAAAAAAGAGTTAACATTTAAACAAAATAATATCGATATAAAATCATCATCCTCATCATCCTCCTAGCCTTTGTCCCATTTTTTTTGAGAATGAATTCTCAATCGGGGTCGGCTACCATATAAATAAATAAATATCGATATAAAATATGACTACAAATATGTGGATAAGGAATAAATATTTTTTGAAAAAAGGGTTCTAGTTATTTTTAACGTTGGTATTTAAAAAGAAGATAACATAAGAGGATCGGAAAAAAACTATTTCATGATTAAATACCCATGGAAAATTATATATTCGGGAAAAAAGGCACTGGGAAAATATGAGAACGGAATAATTACCACCAAGAAAGAAGGTGACTGGAGAAAAGTGACACTGGGAAATCATGGGAACGGAATAATTGCCGCGAAGAAAAAATGATTTTCGGAAAATATGAGCCACACTCAGCGAAAAACAAACAATATTTCGGTATAACAATATTCATACTCTTTTACTTTCAGACGTGTCTGCGTCACCTGTTGTTGACCATGGCCATGATGAGAATAATAACGGTAAGTTTAAAGTGCAAAAAAGATTCGTAACAAAACTAAACAATAAAATTTACACTTCATTATAATGTCTCTTTTGAAACCACAACCACCACCCGGCGCTTCTCTAGACCCCATGGCAACTGCAATGTTAAATTTAATGTAGCAACATCCGTTGATGTATCGCTTGCAGCGAAAATAATAACTTCTGTAAAATAAACTTTAGTGTGTATTCTAGAACCATCAGTCGTTCCACTAGTGCTTCCTGCACCGACTCCGGCGCCGTCGGTATGCGCGCCGACGGTGACGCGCTTGCGTCAAGGCACCGCCTGCGCAGGGCAAGTTATCTTTGAGGAGAACTTCGAGTCGCTGCGAGAGGATGTGTGGCAGGTGCAGCAGTATGTGCCGATAGATCACCCTGTAAGTTCAAATCAGTTGACCTTTCGTCCCTCAGTGGTGCCTCAGCCAAAAGACGTCCATCAGTGGTTGTAGGTTTCCCTAAAACATAACTGGAAATATCAAGGCTACGGGACTGAACTGAGATCTGTTGATTGTATTGTTATTTACTGAGGAGAATGTGCTCCAACCCGTTGTACTGAATAGTCTGGACTTAAAATGCGAGTCGCATTAACAGATGCAGTTGACTACTAGTTATGTATGTGTGTTTGTGATATAGATTAGTTTTTCATATAACATCATTATTTTTGCCAATACTTTAATTACTTTACCTATATATCATTTTCCAGGAGCTTCCTTTCGTATCGTACCAACGCCATACCGTTTCTGTGAGAAACGGGCACCTCCGCATTACCCCTGCACTGCAGCAAATTCAACCAGGCTTCACCCATTACAGCATGTACGGTTCTTTGGATCTATACAACGGGTAAGAGATTTGTTTTCATTCCCGAATATAAGCCTTCATTTATCTCCTTATAGTCTGATGACGAGTGGAGGGTAAACTTCTTCGAGCTTCAATTTGCGTCCATCGTGGTAATATCTTGGTAAATTATATTGAAGAAAATAGATTTCCAAGTTGTCTCGTTAGCGGATTGTTTTATGTTTTTTTAGATGCACGTCAGGACAATCAAGCTCATGTAAAATAGACGCTAGCGATGGTTACACAATAATCCCACCGATTATAGGCGGTCGCATCTCTAGTAAATCTAACTTTGCTTTTACCTACGGAATCATCAGTGTACGCGCGAAACTGCCCCAGGGAGATTGGTTATACCCAGGTGGGAGAACTAGTATTGTTGTTTAATTGTATATAATATATTTCAAAATAAATAAGGTCATTCTGTGAAATAATAGATTTGACTTGTCAGTTACCTAATTATTATTTTTACTTAACTGGCACAGTCAGTAGGATTGAATTCATGTTCATTATAAATATTTTTACAGAAATATTGCTAGAACCGTTATTAAAGAGGTTTGCCTACGGAACTAAGAATTCTGGGATGCTGAAGATAGCGTGTGCACGTGGAAACAAGGATCTCTCTAAGGGTTCAACTCAATATGGAAATCGGGTAAACTAAATCAATATTTAACAATTAGAAAATTACCGTGACACTCAGGCATATTTAGGTTTTAAAATGCTGATTGCAAAAAGCCGAGTATTACTCGATATTTGGCAATAATGGATACTGATTACAGCTAAATATCAAACAAACTTTAGTCATTATTTTGTACTCTAAATTATAATATTGCCGGTTTATGATAAATAAAACCGTTGTTGTCGTATGAAAAGAATAAATACCTATATAATCAAGTTTTTTTTCTGTGGGACGTGTTCCATTTTGTCAGTTTTAGGTGCCTTAATTCAGTATTGTCGATATCGTATTCCAGGTGTTGTACAGCGGTCCTGTCATCGATACTAAGTGCCAGGATACACTGTTCGTCACTAAACAATCAGACACAAACTGGGGCGATGATTTTCACGTGTATGCTGTCAAATGGACTCCAGGTTAGTCATCTCGTCATCAAAATCATCATCATCATCATCACAAATGTATTCCAAACGACTAAATTTGACCTAATTTATTATTTCGCATGAATATTAAACATATTTTAATTTTTTTGAAGTATTTCTTTGGCATTTCTGGTTTAGTAAAATAATTTTGGCTCGATAGGAGTAGGCTAGCTCCATACAGTAGCTGTCTTTACTGATTCTTCTTCTTCTGATGCATCTTGTATATCTAACAACATTATTTTTTCCAGAGGAAATGATCATGTTGGTGGACGGGGTCGAGTATGGACGCGTGGAGGCGCCGGCAGGCGGGCTGCGCACGCTCCTACCGAGGGCATGCGCTGGGCCTGAGCAGAGGGGCATGGCGCCTTTCGACGATCATGTGAGTACCTACAGTACAGATTAGTTCTCAGGGTAGATAAGATATTCAAACACTAGCACCACCTACCCTTATCGCATTCCTTGAGAAGTAATTGATTCGATATGTTATTGCTTACATGTTTCATAGCCATAAATACACGTCATAATGGATTGTTTGGGATCCATCCATTTTTTTCATCTTTTATTTCGTATGTTCTATCCAAATCGTTTATATTTAAACCCAATACTTGGTTAGTCACACGCCTTTCATCGCCTTCTTAATACATCCCCATATCGCGTTAAAGTGATTCTATTCTTATTAAAATTTCCAGCTGACTGGTAATTTTTAATCATATTCAATTCTGACAATCCACATCACACGTCATATATGGATTGTTTGAGATCCATCCATTTTTTTCATCTTTTATTTCGTATTTTCTACCCAAATCCGATATTTATACCCAATCCTTCCTTTGTCATACGCCTTTCATCGCCTTTTCAATACATCCCCATATCGCGTGTGATCATATCTGTGATCAACTTTATGGCAAAAACAAATGACGTATGGTGGCGTCTACCAGCTTCGGAGCCACTGGACCAAACCTTCTAATAAGACATTTTGGCCACTACTGCAGATACTAACTATACACATTCATTTGTTTCAGTTCTACATAACGTTGGGGCTAGCAGCAGGCGGTCACTCTGAATTCCCAGATTCCTGCGTGTCGAAGGACAACCACGCGAAGCCGTGGAAGAACCACGCGTCCAAGGCGAACCTTCGCTTCTGGCACGACATAGACGCGTGGCACGACACGTGGGAGCTGCCCAAATTTATAGTTGACTACGTAAAAGTGGTTGCGTTGTAATAATACTCATAGTACATTAAGACATAAAATATACTGATATATTAAATTACATGTATTGTTTATTTTCCAATCAATCCTGAACATTATCTTTTCAAGTTCATTGACATACAATCTTTCAGTTAAAATATGAGGCAAAGTAAAAGTTACTTAGTACATACATGTTTTAAATACACTACACTTTAATTTGCGTCTTAATTTTGTATGAACTCTTTGAGAAATGCTCTTAAAATGGTAAAGTTTCAAACCCTGTTAGGGATTGTAAATATTGCATTATATTTACAATTCAACTTAAAAGTGACTTGGCACCAATGTAAAAACACCATTAGCACGATATTCTGAAACGAATCAATTAAATATGTCTCACGAAGGTTTTAATAATTTTAATTCCTTCTTTCATAAATTTAATTTTGACCTACAGAAATTATGAGACAGGCTCATTTCCACCACACTGTGCGGGCCTGTGATGGTTGCGTTTATAACGTGACAACGACAAATAAGTGATAAAGGATCAAATTTTTATTTTGTTGTCGATTTCTTTTTTTTCTCAAATTTCAATAAAATTTGGTGAGTTGGTAAAGTTGCTTCTTCTGATCATGGTAAGCCCAATTTCACTATATGTCCTACAAATTTTTCTCCATTGAGTTACACAAAATGTACAGTCGAGTTCATTTACATCTACACACTTACGAGAACAAATATATCTGAACACGACCCTATTGTCAGGAGCATAAAGTCGTGTTCAGATATTTTTGTTCTCGTAAGTGTGTAGATGTAAATGAACTCGACTGTATTACAGAAATTGGTCCATGGGCCAATTTTTATTTTGCTGTCGAATTACCTAATTATTTTTCATTTCGAGCTCCTCATTTTGTACTAAATTTGAGTAACAAATACGAAATTTCGTTTAAAAAATTCCATACTTTTTTGTAACTCAATGAAAAATTTTGTAGGACATATCGTGAAATTGGGCTTAAATTGTTCAGAATAAGCAACTTTACCAACTCACCAAATTTTATTGAAATCTGAGAAAAAATCGAAATCGACAACGAAATAAAAAAGCATCTGTCAATCTCAAACTCTATTTGTCGAAACGTGATCGCGGGCTTATGATGGTTGCTTTTATCGCGCGATAAATAAGTGACAGCATCTGTCACATTTCGACAAAATGCGAGTGTGAGTGACAGATGCTTTGTCACTTATTTATCACGTGATAAACGCAACCATCATAATTAAGTCCGCTGTTAGTTATAGTTTTGCTAGCCAAATAATGTTGACAGATATTTCCTTGTGGTATCACTCTTTGTCTATGATTTAAACAATTTACTAGGTGGATACTCTATAAATAATTTTGATAATTTTGATACTAGTTTTAACATTCCGATTGAGTTGAAATTTAGTACTTATGTAAATTATTTTGGTTTTATCGAGTTAGGTCTTATGTATACTACATTTAATTTCTCGCCTCGTATATGGTTAGAAAGCGCAAACATATGTGTTTGTCGTTGACTGTACTGTACAAAGTGGTAGAAATTATGTGAGTTGACTATGAGTGCGCGTCAACATATAAGTATTTAACTTATTTCCTTAGGCACCTTATGTGTGCATAGAAATTCAAAAATATTTTCTAGTATCAAAACTATAATAGTATAGTTGTAATAGTATACTTTTGTAATTTTTTTGCATAATAAATAAAAAGAAAAAAAAATAATAATTCCTACTACACAATGACGTGACCAACCGCAGATTTTTTAAATTTCCCGCCAAAACTTTGAGTAATATTTCATTAGCCAGACTATTAACAATTTATTACCTCGTGCATGCCGAAATCAATAATTTGACAGACGTAATAAGGCGTTAATAAACTAGTACTAACTAGTACCTAATCCTTTAGTATAAATGATTACGAGTATACCTAACACCCGTTAAGAGGTCTTAATAAATAGTCATAATTAATCGTTTATTATCTGATTGAACTCGGTGAACTTCGCGCCACTATGTAAGCATATAAAAAAGTGTAATTTACACAACGCAAAATGATTGCCTAAAATATATATACGCACAGACACAGACAGCTAGAAGATAATTTTTGATCACATTTTCCTGTTAGAGCGTTAAGGAAACAAAACCCCAATAAAATTAATGTATAATTATACTATTACGCACACTACACTGACTCAGGCTGCTTATGCGATACTCACGCAACCACATCGTTGCGATATTGCTTGTGATTATTTTTACTACTTTAGACAAATAGAGGAGTCTATTCCTGTCATGCCATAAGTATTAAAAGCAATGACAAAAGTTTTATAATAACTGTCTATTGGGTGTCCGTACGCATCTTATTATACTAATATAAACTTTAAAGATTTTCACACATTATATTATAACAAAATGAGAGTTAATCGCGTTAAAAAATTATATTAGGTCCATTATCGTGAAGTGATCCGTTTGTTACAATAACACGTCGGTATCGTGTTCAATAAATTCGAATAAAAGCCATCCTTCCTCCATCTGCGATATAGGTTCTGTGATAAATATCGGAGAACCTCACACAAATCGAGTTTGTCTTAAAAAACCAGTAGGTTTGTGGTATGGGTACTAAACGACGATTTATATAATTGTATAGATAGATAAATATTTGAATACATAGAAAACATCCAGGACCCAGGAACCAGGAACAAAATATTCGAGATCAGCACACAAATATTTACCCTTGCCGGGATTCTAACCCAGGACCGCCGGCTCAATAGGCAGCTGCACTACCAGAGCGTCAACCGCGTCATCATACTTCTCTGCTATTATCGTAGTAGGTATAGGGAATCATAAATATTGATAAGATGAAAGCCGTCATCGCCATTTTTAACGTTAAGAGGCCTTATTCCTTTTAAAGTTTTATTTTTTCATTATGACATTTATATTGATAGTTTAAACCAACTTTTTGAAGTGAATAATACTGTTCCCCTAACATAGCTATTTCATGCTTTTATTGCATGCAGTTGAAAATGAGTTAAAAAGAAAAAAAAACAGTTTTCTGCGTAAATTTTGTCAAATTTGAGTAGTTTTTAAAACAATAATTACCAATAAAAAATTCAGTGTAGGTTTGCTGCGCTGTGCTGTTCTAGATCGTAACATTGATAATATGATAAGTTCAGAAACATAGAATAGAATAGAATGGAATATTCTTTATTGCACACCTCAACAGGAAATAAATACAAACAAATTCAGATCATAAAAAAACATGTTTGATCATAAAAAAGATCTCTAAAACAATCAGCATTTTTGAACGGATAAGGAGCTACAACTCAATTAAAGCGATATGGCGGTCAAATGGTTTTGTCGTTGATGAATAAGACCACGACTGATGCTTCTCTTCCCGTCCCTCTCAAACAGGTATGCGATGGGTTTAATGAACACAAAACTGGAAACGTGCGATCTTGTGATTCAGTGATACTTGTTGACACCCAGTACAGTTTGCGGTTGTTATTACTAGTGTTAAGAGATACGAATAGTCTTGTTTTCGGTATATACGAGTATATTTTATAATATGACTTGATATGGTTACTTTACTCGTTGATCTTGAGGTATTCGGTCCAGTGTTGTGTAATAGTTGTAATATTTAATATGTTTTTAAATAAATGTATTGTGTTAGCCGTGTTATTCATTGTGGTCAGCGCTCAAAAAGGTATCGTAATCATACTACGTTATTATTATAAACAGGATGTCTTTATAGTTGGTTAATAAATGATAATATGAGTTTTTGTTAATGGATACGGAATTATGTATAATCAAAGTTTTTTTCTCATATTAGTTATAGCGAGTCTCTAATAACCGAATATGACGTTAAATTAAAAAATCACGTCATTTTTCAAAAATCAGGTCTTTTGTTTGACGTATTTGGTCCCATAAATTCTTTTGTCAAAATATTGGTCTATCAAACTGAAAACTGAAAATGAGTCCATTTATTATACTTTAATATAACTATATAATAATATATAGCCCCTTGAAATTGGTGGAAACTCTAAATAAAATTTGGTACCTACCTAAATAAAATGTATTTCAGACATATTGACCCCGGACGATGTCCAGTACCGGTTCTTCCCGATGAAGAGCACCGCGGTGTCGTTCAAGGTGGACGCGCGCAACGACGCCCATATCGCACTCTCACCGCACCCCCGACAGTCTAAGCCCATGTACGAGGTATGTGCTTGTTCTACACGTTTTTTATACCGATAAATATTACGCCTTTGAGACTGCAGAACTCTACGACACAAATACGCCCATGCCGCCCACTCGCCGCACCCCCGACTATCTGAGCCCATGTACGAGGTATGTGCTTGTTCTGCACATTTGTTATACCGATAAATACTTGTGGCTCTATAGGCTGTAGGAAGGCTTCGCGACTTTTTTTTGAAATTGCAGAAATATGTCATTTTTAACGATTCCATCTACCGCCATTTTGAAATTTTTTGTAAAACTGAATCGATTAAAAATTCTATGTAATACTTATCAAACCTACTCATAAAATTTCATGAGAATCGGTTGGGAAATGTGGCCTGTAGGTGGAAACTGCCGGGAATCCGAACATCCGGACATACGAAAGAATTATAAACCAAGCTGAAACGGAGACGCTTCGCTCGCTCCGTCAATTACTCCTTTAAGACTGAACCCTACGAGACACAAATAACAGGTTGCTCTCGCATCGCACTTACCACTGTCCGAATCAATCTACGAGAGACGTGCTTGCTCTGTCTTTAAGAAGAACATTACCCCAACTATCCTGAAAATGGTGGCCCATTGTTCAGACCAATCGACATGAGCTCGCGAAACCACTTCAACGCTCAAGTAAAAAAAAAATAGCACCATCTGAACTCCCCGCCACTCCGGATTGAATTTCAAATGAAGATGCCCATGAGATGCGTATGCTGCCTTTCCAAAATGCGGACGTCAACGTTCCAACGCGGACGTTCAGCTCATGATGATTTCTGGCACCTTGCCACTAGCCACATCAACGGTCTGGTGTTGATGATGTCGTCTTGTCGAGCGATAACGATTGTCTATGGGTACCTTTCTATTCGATTGCGTCATAAGCGAATTTGCGGTCAGTTACCCTGGCCCGGTTGAATAGCAATATCTAACTGCAAACATTCAGTCGCTTTGACAGGCATCCGTTAGGTGATTAACATATTAATATATTTGTTAATTAATTTCTCTAAATTCCCAATGAACACTCCCTGACATCAAGTGTAATTAAATTAGGTAGAATAATCACCACGACAGTTACTTCTAAAGAAAATCCAGTTGAAATGAAATTTTAAAAATATCTTTATAGCCTCATTATGATTTGTATGTTCTATACAGATATTCATAATAGAATTACTTACAAATTTAACATTCTTGTTAGGTAGCCAACATACCAAGAATGCTAACCTATCTTCATCTATTATTGGTTCTTAAATATAAAAAAAATCTAACCATTTTCAGCTCGTCATAGGAGGCTGGGGAAACACGAAAAGCGTGCTCAGAAGACTGACTTGCTTGCCTCGAGAAAAAGATGAAGTCCAGACTCCCCAGTTCCTCAGTGAACAGGAGTTCCATGGTTTCTGGATCAGTTGGGACGGCGGCAACGTCATGGTTGGACGAGACGGCGAGGCGAAGCCTTTCATGTCGTGGAAGGACCCGAAGCCGTTCCATGTGGCTTACGTTGGTGTGAAGACCACCTGGGGGTCCAATGGAGCTTGGAAGATAGCAAGTAATACTATTATTTATATTATTTTTGCTCTAGATTAATAATATAATCATTAATCTCTAGACAATAAATTAGGCCTTCAAAATTTTCCGATTGCCTTTCTAATCTAAAAACGTCAACTGATGGACATTATTTTATTTAAATATTCTGTTTAGCCTTTATATCTTTTTACAATTCCAGATGCTTCACGCTACAACGACGGAGATGATGCAAATAGTTTTGGTAAGTTAGAAAATACAAAGTTAGGGTTAGGTTCTAAGGTTTTAAGTTAATTCAAATTCAAAATTCAAAATTTCTTTATTAAAGACAACAGTGGTCCATGATAGTTAGTAAACTTAAAACTAGGTTAGTTAACTATATAATTACTAATATAGTTAATATAGTTATATAGTTATATAATTACTAATATAATTATATAGTTAACTAACCTAGTTTTAAGTTTACTAAATTTAATTATATAAGTAATTATATAGTTAACTAACCTAGTTTTAAGTTTACTAACTATCATGGACCATTAATATATATCAGGTATAATTATATTAATAATTACTTTATAATAAACAATATCATATTTCTTTCTAAGTAAAATGTTTAGCACTTCAATTTTGAATGTACATAGAAGTAGTATTAAAGTTTTGAGACAGAAAGACGAAACGAAATTACATTTGGTTGAAATAAGTTTAATAACAATGAATTTTTTGACTAACATGACAAGAGTACTGGATGATTAGCAAATGTGACCCTATTGATTACCTAATCCTGAAACGACTGAAACCTCTTATCTCATGCGGAGAAATAATGTTTATATATTGGATCAACGAATATTAAATAAAATAAAATATTTAAAAAAATATTAAGTATGTACTCGTATATTGATTGAATGCGAGACATTACAGTACAGGGTATGATCATTTTAGATGTGGCGACGCAGAAAGATGCTGCGTCCCAATACTTCCCCGTGTCGGGCAGTGCGGTGCACTTTAAGGTGCGCACGCGCAACGACGCCACGATCGAGCTCACCAGCCTGCCGAAGCAGACTGACCCCATGTATGAGGTACATGTCCACAGATTACCTAACAGATGTAACACTTGAAGACTAATAGTCGAGAAAATCATAACTGACAAAACTTAAACATTTGCGCGAGGCGAGTAGAAGCGTGTGCCGAGTTCATTTAACATTAAGTACCTACTTTAAATCTTGCAGGTCTGTTTTCGTACTTAGAAACAGGAATAGATCTCGCCCTCGTTTTTCTTTAAGTCTAATGTGTGGTGCCGATATAAAAGTTACTTCAAAATGTTGCAAGTCTATAACATAAAAACACATAAAAGCCTCTTCCAATAGGTACGCGTGATGTTTGTGCACTGACGTTTGAGTGAGATGTCAGAAATAAAGAGCCAAGAAATATAGGACTGGTCATTATTTTAATATTTTACACAATTAATATTTTCAAGGTCGTCATTGGTGGCTGGGGAAACACAAAGAGCGTCATCAGGAAATACGTCTGCCATCTAGGGGATGAGCGGGACGTGAACCAAACACCCCAGATTTTGAACGACAAGGAGTTCCGCGAATTCTGGTTCCGCTGGGAGAATGGCTACGTAACGGTCGGGAGAGCTGGGGAAGACCAGCCAATCCTGTCCTGGCAGGAATCTGATCCCATACCAGTTCACTACGTGGGTGTCCGGACGACCTGGGGCTCTACAGGCAATTGGAAGCTAATAAGTATGACTCTTATGTCTGGTATTTTGACTCTTGAACAGTTCTCAGTGGCGACAAGTGTCAAGTGGTGGCAAGTGTCTTAAATTCTTTTGTTGAGCAGCGGGCTCATGATGGTTGTGTTTATCATGTGATAAATACGTAACAAAGCGTCTGTCACTCACACCCGCATCTTGTCAAAACGTGACGGAAACTTTATCACTTATTTATCGCGTGATAAAAGGAACCATCATACGTAGGCCCGCTGGAGGCGTGGTATAACGAAATAAAAATATACTATTATTTTATTGACTTCCAGATGATTCTCGTCAAGGCGGTGAAGATGGTATTGGTAAGTACACAGATTACACAAACAGTACATTAGGTACTATGTAATGTCCATTTAAGTTAAACGTTGACAAACTGCACTATCATTTAATATTGACCACCTGTGATGGAAAAGAGTCGTATATGAAACATCTACCTGTCACTGGCCTATTGGCCTAAGAGTACAGATCATTTGAGGAGTTTCGTGGTAGTGAAACCGCTCATCAAACATGATAACACAATGTCAAGTTTCTGGGCAGTGCCAGACGTTTTAAGTGATATTTATTACACAGAGGTGGCGACTGAGAACAGCCCGACTTGGAAGTTTTTCCCGATATCGGGCAATTCGATGCGCATCAAAGTGCGTGCTAGCAACGATGCGACGATTGGATTCTCTCCAAAACCATGGGCACACGATCCGATGTATGAGGTATCTAATTAAATGATCCATAATAATTCTTCTTGCTATAATTTTGGCACACGCTGACCTTCATTATATAATAGTTATACAGTCTAAGACAGACCTTATATTATCGTTTGTAGGAATGTATAGAACTTTATTAATGATAATTATCGCCATCCACTGATGCATTCCAACGGCATGTACCTATCTTTCTTATAATCCTTCACTTGACTCGGCGCCCTCTGGTACGATCATATGCCTAAGTTGTCGGTCGTCAGATGTTTGATGCTTGCCCTTTGGACTGAAGCCAGTTGTTCTTTCTTAACCCTTATTATCTTAATCCTTGACATAGCTGGATATTGCAAACTGGATCATCTGGCGTGTTGTTATCGACATAAAGGATTTAAATGTTCCAGGTCGTTCTCGGCGGCTGGAGAAACACGAAGAGCGTGCTCAGAAGATTCTGCTGCCGGAATCCCGACAAAGCTGAAGCTGCGACATCAGACATATTGAAAGGCGGGGCTTTTCGTGGATTCTGGATGCAATGGGATGGCGGGAAGATCTTGGCGGGACGAGAGGGTGAAGCTAAACCGTTCTTGTCCTGGCAAGACCCCGATCCACTCCCTGTTGCTTACATGGGAGTTCATACCGGACTTGGCTCTACTGGAGTTTGGAGTATCGAAAGTATGCAATCTTTAACTATTATAAGCCTTAGTGGCGTGGTGGTATCTAAACAAATTTCTGATAATGCCCTAACAGAGCTGGATATTTGTTTCTTAAAAAGCGGAAGATTTAAAATAAATCAGCGCGAATTGGGTTCTATGATGGCCACACTTAATGAATTAGCGTTAAAACTTTGGAAAGTATATTTAAGTAAGCGGCTGTAGAGAGAAATAACATGTCAGCGAAAAATAAGTCAAGATTTTAATTTATGATTATGAGCACTAAAACTAACTTGTAGAAATTTGTTTTCCCTTTTATTTCAGATATATCTTCAAAGGACATTATTGAACCAAAGAAAACCAATGGTAAGTGGCAGTGGCAGTAGTTTCCTTAAAATACACAAATAAACATATTATATACAGGCGTACAGTAGACATTTTTAAACTAGTATTTTTTTTCAGTTTGTGTTCCGACACTAACGCGCCTGCGCCAGGGCACCGCCTGCGCTGGCCAGACCATATTCGAGGAGAACTTCGACACCCTGCGCGAAGATGTGTGGCAGGTGCAGCAGTACGTGCCCATAGACCACCCGGTACGTTACAGATTATCAAATAATAAACAAATTAACTCCAGGTGGTTTAGCCTGAGGCAAACGATTTATGTATGTAGTCGGTACACGAAAATAATAAATAGTTCACGACAGATATTTCTGTGCTTGTGTGTGTGTCTATTCGACCTTTTATTTATTGCCTTGTTCTTATTATACCAGACCACATACTGCTGCTGATCCCTTATTTAAAAGGGATTTATAAGAGGGGTTTTATTTATAGAAGAAAATATTCCGTCATTCAAACTTTTTTTCCAGGAGCTTCCTTTCGTATCATACCAGCCTTCAACTGTCTCCGTGAAAGAAGGGAAACTCCACATCGCCCCAATATTGCAGCAAACTCAGCCGGGCTTCACCTACTACAGCATGTTTGGTTCCTTGGATCTGTATAAAGGGTACATTAAATTATAATTTGACAATTCTTCTTCTTTCTTATTAATGTCCTGAAGGTTTTTGATGTGAGAACGATCTATATTGTTTATCAACTTGGAGAGTCTGAGATCTGACTTTCGTTATTGCTGTGGAAGTAAAACAAGACCTCAGTTGTCGTCACGATGTTTTTTTCTCGTAATACTAACACTGTGCAGAAAACATCTACAGCTATTTCAAAAAACAAATGAGCATCTCTGAGATGTTACTCAAGTTTAATAATGCTGTGTTCCAGGGCCAGATTTGATTCTATTTACCGGAATCATAGCTAGATTTTCATTTTTGTTAAATATCGTTGTCAGATGCACATCAGGAGAGTTCAGCTCATGTAAAGTGGAAGCAGACGACGGCACAGTCATTCCGCCGATAGTCAGCGGCCGCATCACCAGCAGATCGAGCTTCGCGTTCACGTACGGCGCCATCAGTGTCCGCGCCAAGCTGCCTCAGGGAGACTGGATATATCCAGGTGAGTTGACAAATATGTATTTTGACTATTCATATCATGTGAAGCGGTTTAAAACCCAACATAGTAAGTAAAGTACTTAACCAATCTCAGCAACATTTTCGGGCCACTTGATAAACTTGCAAATCTGCGGGCCTACGATGGTTGCTTTTATCACGCGATAAATAAAAGACAAAGCATCCGTCACATTTTGACAAAATGCGAGTGTGATGACAGATGCTTTGTCACTTATTTATTATGAAATGCCCCCTGAAATGTATACGCGCTCTATTACGCTGCGTTCAGTCTAAGAGTGCAGCCGTGTGTGTGCGGTTCACCGTGGCGTAACCAATAGGTTTCACCGGAAGACCAGCGCTGGTTCCCGGGCCAGCATTTAAGCTGAGGTGTGACCTTTTCGTGGCATACACAATAACGTTTTTATTTTATTTTATTTCTAATATTTGTTGTCCACTTTGTGTATGTCAACGAATAAATTTTTATTCTATTCTATTTGATAAATCACTTTTCAAACATTTATGACTTATTCCAATTTTTCAGAAATATTGCTGGAACCCTTTATAAAAAGATTTGTCTACGGAACGAAAAACTCTGGAATCTTGAAGATAGCGTGCGCACGAGGCAATGAAGTATTAAGTGGTGGATCCACTGAGTATGGAAATAAGGTAAAATTGAAGGCATAGATCATGAAACGGATTTTATATTTGGCTTACATTTATGTCCAAGTTACATTGTACGTACAGTTAACAGCTGTTAGCAGATTTTTTTAGACCTTGTTAAATACAAATTATAAATGTCTCAGGTATTGTTCAGTGGCCCTGTCATAGACACCAAGTGCCACGACGCGCTGTTCGTCACCAAGAACTCGGATAAACTCTGGGGAGACGACTTCCACGTGTATTCAGTCAAGTGGACACCAGGTTAGTGAGATAAGGTCTCAGGTATTGTTTAGAAAGAAAGAAATACATTTATTCGTGTCACGTCACGAACATAATTACAAATAGTGACAAAAATGATAAATGAAATAAAACAATAAGCAACTATACTACTATGGCTGTGCCACGAAAAGGTCCCACCTCAGCATGGTGCTAGCCCAAGAGCCAGCGCTGATCTTTCGGTGGAACCATTTTCAGAACCGTTTAGTGGTACAGATTCTTCTCATTTATTTATTTATTTTATTTATTTAGAACCATTAAATGAGTAACATTACAGATTTCTCCATTGCGTTACATCGATTCTTAATCTAGGCTAACACTAATATTTAAAACTAACACAAACACAAATCCATGCTAACGTCCTTCTATCACTCTCTTCCATTCGATCATCAGTCGCGCTATCGCTGTCACAAACACATCGCACTGCGGTGACGCTGCGAGTACCGAGTTGAGCAGAGCGGTCGCGCGGGGGATGGGCGAGTGGTGGTACAGGTTTGTACGTGAGGGAGCTACTGCTAGAAGTGGCACTACCCGCCGCCTGTTGCGGTAGTCGTCGGGCACTTTTAGCTTAAGTACCTTCTCCAGAAGACTTACACTGTCGATCTTATTCCTTAAAATGCTCAATATAAAAAAGAGCAAGCTTATAGATCTACGCATCTCTAAGGATTCGAAACCTAAATATCCTAATAGGTACCGCGTCGGATATAGGTAGGGATAGTACTTATACAGTTTTTTGTACAGATCTCTAAGAAATCTTTTTTGGACTTGTTCCAGCATGAGACAATATTTGGCCTCATGTGGAGCCCAGACCACTGCATTCGTTTCTAAAATGCTACGCACCAGAGAAATATACAATGTACGCGTCGCCGTCGCGGTCAGTGGTGCGGCGTTACGTAACACGAACCCTAATCTCTGATACGCAGACTTAGTAATAAGGCGTATATGAGGACGAAAAGTGAGACACGTGTCGAAGGTAACCCCTAGATCGCGCACCTCGCTCACCCGTGCTATCGCCGCTCCTGCCATGATATATTCGTAATTGAGGGGCGCCGCGGAGCGCGCGAACGACATTATCTCACACTTGTCCTTGTTAAACAAGAGTTTGTTCGTGATGCTCCACTTGCTGACCGCATCTATGTCCTTCTGCAAGGCATGACAGTCCCGGATGGATTTAACGGGCATGACCAACTTTACGTCATCAGCAAATAGCAGTATTGTGGCGCTGCTAACCACCTCAGGGAGGTCATTTATGAGTATCAAAAAAAATTTATGTAACAACTAGCTGCACTCTGCGATTTATCAGATAAAAAGTATCCCATGTGTTAATCCAGGGTATCGCCTACTTCTGTACCAAATTATATCAAAATTGGTCCAGCCGTTTGAGTTTGAGTGTGAAAAAGTAACACGTATGCAAATACACTCACAAAATTTCGCCTTTATAATACAATACAATACAAATACTCTTTATTGCACACCTCAAACATCAAGGAATACTAAGTACACTCTTGAGATACATTAAAATAACAGGCAGAGATGAAAAGCAGGCGGTATTATTGCTTAGTAGCGATCTCTTCCAGACAACCTTTATAATATTAGTGTGATACAGAGTGTGAAGGCAAATTGTATGGTTAGAGTAATACTACAATTTCCACACTCATCGGCAGTATTTTAGCTAGCTGACTTTATATTTTTTCTGCCTTTGCAGAACAATTCATCTTCTCGGTGGACGGCGAGGAGTATGCCCGCGTGGAGCCGGAGGCAGGCGGGCTGCGCGCGCGTCTGCCAACGACCTGCGCTGGCCCACAGCAGCAGGGAATGGCACCGTTTGACGAACACGTATGTAATACTTATGTTATTGTCACTGTCCTAAGGCCCGGAAATGCAGAGGACCCTCATGAGCTCGCGCACCATCCTGTCCTCTATTCTTTTGGGCTTGCTTCAACTCAATCTGAGATCTCGCAGTTCGCTCACGAACGGTGTGGCTATGATCATACGGGACATTCATAACTTGATATAATTGAATTTTTATTTGTTGAAGATGATGATGGATGTAATATCCATTATTGTGTGACATATAACGGTTTGTTGAATATAATGCATTATATGCAACAAACCGTTAACAGGTACGTAATAATTTGAACGGCAAACAATGGAATATACATATTACTCATAGGGACGGAAAACTAGACTATTTCTTATCTTTCCAAAACAATGACTGGCTGCTGAGTAGCTTTCGGTTTTTTTTCTCAACTCTCTCTCTCTCTAGCGAAACGTTTTGTGTGATCAGCTGACACGGTAAACTTTACTTTCATGTATCTGTTTCAGTTCTACATAACCCTAGGAGTGGCAGCTGGTGGGCACTCTTCGTTCCCCGATGCGTGCATCACGAAGAACAACCACGCGAAGCCGTGGAAGAACCACGCGTCCAAGGCAGCTCTCAACTTTTGGAACGACATAGACTCCTGGCATGATACGTGGGACAAGACGGCGTTGATAGTTGACTATGTCAAAGTGTTTGCATTGTGATAGGATTTTTACATATATAATTTTAAAATAAAATGTGTTTATTAAATTAATCTAGGTATTGTTATTATTGTAAATAATAGACCCCAAAAGACAACATTTCATATAACGAGTATTAGCCTTCTCTCAAAATGGATGTTAGGGTTGGGTCTCATGTTGCTAAGGAGCTCTTTCTCATTGAAACGATCATTTTCCAAAAAGATCGGGTGGATTTGGATACCTCGGCCGCTTGGATTGACTACAAGAAAGCTTATGACTTGGCCTCGCTCATGGCTGAAGAAGATCCTGGAGTTGTATATAGACGATACTGCTCTGATGTTTTTATCCTTTATTGTTCAGATTGAAGTCCTCTGTAGTTCTGCTAATACCCGGAAGAGGTCTAACATCGTGGTAGGCCACGAATAAATATAAGCTGATCAAAATGCGCTTTACACAACAACAGCGTAAACGCAGTGATAATGCAGTGATATCATATTTTCATCGTCTTCCGTCCACACCGGAACGCCAAATTATTTTGAACAGAGGTATGGTCGCTTCTTTACACCATCTTCTGTTTTCACTATTTTCTTGCTTATAGTCTTGAACCTCAACTTTATTACTTATTATACCCACTGCATAAACATGGAACACCACTATTTTGTACTCACCTAAAACAAAAATATTACCGCCAACTAAGTAATTAGACTTCCCTCACGCCCTCTAACAGAATTACCTACATTTAACAGGGAAATTAGAAACTTGTCCGCCACCTATCCGTAATGAATTTACAACTTCTCAACCCACCTAATTACTTACTCGAAGTACAATGACAAGTTTCAATAAATTTTAAGGGCGAAGTCAGTGAGGTATTGACATCATTTGGAAAGTTTTCCACCGAATTCAGAGGCACTTTCTCCGTGACATGCATAAATGTGAGATATCACTCATTGAATGAGGGTCTCATGATGACCAGCTACTACAACGTCCACCAGCACTGCGCCAACCGCGTTGTCATACTTTTCCGCTATTATCGGAGTAGGTATGGGAAATCATACATTATTGATAAGAAGATACAATACAATACAATACTAAATGCTTTATAGCACACCAAGAAAAGTTTAGAAAGTGAACACAGAAACAATAATTTAATACTTTAAATAACGTTAATCGATCCTTTAGAATTTATTTCGGTATTTATTTATTTATTATTAACCAACCTACACTTACAGAAAATTGCCACACATGAAAGTTTCAATAAGTAAAGTTTAAATGATCGATATAACTCAATTAAACCGACATGGCAGCAAAATGGTTTAGTCGTTAAAGAATAAAGCCACGACCCATGCTGATTCTTTTCCCCTCCCTCTCAAACAGGTATGTGATGGGTTTAATGAACACAAAACTGGAAATGATCGATCTTGCGATCGTGTGATTCTGTGATACTTGTTGACACCGAGCACAGTTTGCGGTCGTTATTAATAGTGTTAAGAGATACGAATAGTCTTGTTTTCGGTATATACGAGTATATTTTATATTATGTTTTGATATGGTTACTTTACTCGTTGATCTTGAGGTATTCGGTCCAGTGTTGTGTAATAGTTGTAATATTCAATATGTTTTTAAATAAATGTGTTGTGTTTGCCGTGTTATTCAATGTTGTGAGCACTCAAAAAGGTAGCGTACTTAATCAAACTACGTTATTATAATAAACAGGAAGTCTTTATAGTTGGTTAAAAAAAGACAATATGAGTTTTTGTTAATGGATACGGAATTATGTATAATAAAAGTTTTTTTTCTCATATTAGTTATAGCGAGTCTCTAATAACCAAATATGACGTTAAATAAAATAAAAAACACGTCGTTTTAGGTATGTGTTGTTTTTTTACGGCAATAGATGTAAATATTTCCAAATTTACTCCCCATAAAAACGATTTATACCGACGAACGACGACGACTTTTTTGGCCTATTTAGGGTTTGTTGGCTAATTTTCACTAAATCATTTTTTCATAGCAGCGAATTTTCAGATCTCGTTTTTTCATGATCGCCAATTTTATTATTCGTCTTTCTTCGTGTAGCGATTTTTCATAAATCGTTCTATAATGTTCGCGTTTATTTTTTTCGCTTATTTTACCAGTAGACTATTTTATTTTTCGCAAATATAATCAGTATAATATAGTGCGGTTTAATAGATATTTTACTCGAAAACATAATTCTAACAAATCTTTACCTCCTGTCGGGTCCACATTATTACACATTAATAGGTACTATAGGTAGGTTAGGTTCGTTAGGTATCTTCAGATGCCCGAAAAGCAGACCGCCCAGAAATAGGAGCCCCACGAAGTAGGGCTCCGTCGACATAAGGCGTATTTTTTTTTTTTTTTTATAACGGCACAACATAGTGGCTCCCCTTCGCCTGATGGTAAGCAAAAAGGGGAGCCCAAGTCGCAATGGCAACTGACGAGAAACCAACGGTGCCAAGTCAGTTGACACTGCCATGCTGGCCCGAGAGATGCTTCTTCACGCTTCGTTTGAAGGGTCCCAAGTTATAAGAAGGAGGAAACACATGAGCCGGCAAGGAGTTCCATACTTTAATAGTTCGGCAGATGAAGGAATTGCCAAACTTCTTGGTACGGGTGGGAATATTCTCCACGGTGAGGCGATGACATCGCAAGCTGGCACGTGTGGTTCTATGACGGAAAGGGGAGGGTGGGATAAGAGAAAATAACTCTTCAGAACACTCGCCATGGTATAGGCGATAGAAAACGCTCAGCGACCCAATGTCCCTACGTAATTGAAGGGGTTCGAGGAATCTGGTACTTTTCTCGTCACCTATGATGCGGACCGCCCGACGCTGCAATCTGTCAAGAGCATCGAGTAGATATTGGGCAGAGCCATCCCAAAGATGCGAGCAGTACTCAACGCACGACCGAACTTGAGTCTTATAAAGAAGACAAAGCTGCTCCGGCGTGAAGAACCGTCACACCCTGTTCAGGATCCCCAGTTTTTTGGAAGCTGTGGTAATCAGTGACTCGATGTATTCGTTTTGGTTAAGATTGCAGCGGATGTCCATGCCTAGCATATTCAGGCTATCACGCAAACCAAGAGGAGTGCTCTGGAGACTAGGAGTAGGGAGAAACGAAGACGTCTTGGTAGTGAACGCACACACCTGGGTTTTCTTGGCGTTGAACTCAACCAGGTATGTTGCCTAATTAGTCCATTGAATGAGTCCCTCCAAGGGGGGTCTAGAGTGCGTGAGTTAGTAACGTAAGATGTTTCTTCGGAAACATGTCAAGAGTCCCTAGGTAATAAACATACTAAAACCCCGGGACACTAGGAGGAGCCCCGGAGTGGGGGGTGGGGCGGAAAGGGTCAATTTTTTCATTTTTCGCTTAAATCTCAAAAACGGAACATGTTAGAGAAAAATTTTCAAGGAAAAGTTGAAAGGCCATAAAATTATCTACAAGTTGTACCTAAATAATTTTTTTCTATTCGCAGCCGTTTTCGAGCTACATCCCATGAAAGGTGAAAAATTCGAAAACTAATATATAATACCCTAATATAATATTTTGACAATCAATTCCTCCTAAAGGCTTCCATGGAGGAATGTGTTTTTTTTACCAATGATAGACCTAATTAAGAGCAATCTATCAGTACCGGTCACAAGTTGCACTTTTGAGCTTTTTGGAAGAAAAAAAATAAAAAGTTCAAGTATCGTAACTACCCTAATAAAATTCAATTCCTCCTAAACGCCTCCATGGTGGAATCTGGTTTTTTTATCAATGATAGACCTAATTATGAGCAATCTATCTGTACCGGTCACAAGTTGCACTTTTGAGTTTTTTGGAAGAAAAAAATAAAAGATCAAGTTCAGTAACTCAAACTACCCTTATATAATATTTTGACAATCGATTCCTCCTAAAGGCTTCCATGGAGGAATGTGTTTACTTTACCAATTATAGACCTAATTAAGAGCAATCTATCAGTACCGGTCACAAGTTGCACATTTGAGTTTTTTGGAAGAAAGAAATATTTTTCGATCGATTGATGTGATAAACATTGGTATGTAGTATGGGGAAATTGTTTGAGCCAAAATCATTTTTTACTGCGTGTAACTCAGAAACGGTAGGATATAGGAAAAAATTATTTAAGTACAACTTGTAGATAATTTTATGGCTTTTCAACTTTTCCTTGAAAGTTTTTCTCTAACATGTACCGTTTTTGAGATTTAAGCGAAAAATGAAAAAATGGACCCTTTCCCCCCCCTCCCCCCACTCCGGGGCTCCTCCTAGTGTCCCGGGGTTTTAGTATGTTTATTACCTAGGGACTCTTGACATGTTTCCGAAGAAGCATCTTACGTTACTAACTCACGCACTCTAGAACTTTTTATTCAATGGACTAAATGCTGCTGAAAATATATGCGACTGAAAAAATAATCTATTGGTAAAATACGCGAAAAAAGTAAACGCGAATATTATAAAACCCTTCATGAAAAATCGCTACACGAAGAAAGACGAATAATAAAATTGGCGATCATGAAAAAACGAGATGTGAAAATTCGCTGCTATGAAAAACAATTTTGTGAAAATTATCGAACAAATTTAAAATTTAAATTATACTTAATATTAATGAATGAATGAATTAATTAAATTATATAGTGCCTTTATGGTGTGGTTGAAATGGCCAAGTATCAAATGACTAGAATTTTAAATAAAATTAAATTTATACCATACTACAAAACGCATACTTCACAATTTTAATTGACGATTCCAAGTCACGACTGGATATTAATGGGAAAAGTCGCAATTATTAACGTATTTTTTGATGACATAAAAGAAAACGATGCCTACCGAAATCACATCTTTAAATATTCTTCTAACTTACTGTAAGTATAAATAATGACACAAAGGTAAATTAAGAAAGAAAAATTGGATGCGATCCACTACAATCTAAGCAGGACTCGATTAGAACAAGGATTTGCACTGCTATAATTCGAGCCACCAGTACGTGCATTGCATACGAGGCACACGTCACAAATTCAAACCTGCAGCGAAACTGTTGGGGTTTGACGACGGAGCAGCCATTCCCAGTTCCCAGCACTAACTAATCTGCAACTGCATTGCAGAGATGTGTTTTATTACTTTTTGCTACACATTATTATTTTCATTACTATTTCTTTGTTCAGTTATGTTAAGTATTTCTTGTCTTAATAAACTGATTTAATTTTATACTGTAAGTAACTTAGTTACAGACATGAAATAGAAAAAAAAAATTGGATATTGAAAGGTCTTTTGTTTGACGTATTTAGTCCCATAACTACTTTTGTCAAAATATTGGTCCATCAAAATTAAAAGGCGTTAATTTCATGTGAATATTATAAGTCCATTTATTATACTTTATTATAACTATGTAGGTAAAGCCCCTTGAAATTGGTGGAAACTGTTAATACAATTTGGTACCTAACTAATGTATTTCAGACATATTGACCGAGGACAAAGTCCAGTACCGGTTCTTTCCGATGAAGAGCACCGCGGTGTCGTTCAAGGTGGACGCGCGCAACGACGCCCATGTCGGCCTCTCGCCGCACCCCCGAACATCTGAGCCCATGTACGAGGTATGTGCTTGTTCTACACGTTTGCTATACCGATAAATACTGGCGGCTCTGTAGGCTGTATGAAGGCCTCGCGACTTTGTTTTGAAATTGCAGAAGTATTTCATTTTTAACGATTCCATCCTCCGCCATTTTTGAAAATTTCGTAAAACTGAATCGATTACGAATTCTATATACTTATCGAACCTACTCACAAAATTTCATGAGAATCGGTTGGGAAATGTAGGTGGAAACTGCCGGAAATCCGAACATCCGGACATACGAAAGAATTATAAACCAAGCTGAAACGGAGACAATTATCTCGTTCAGTCAATTACTCATTTACGAGTAAGATTAAATCCTACGACACACATATACCAAGGTTGGTCTCTTCACATCGCACCTCCCACTGTCCGAATCAATGTACGAGGGACGTGCTTGTTCTGTCTTTAAGAAGAACATTACCCCAGCTATCCTCAAAATGGTGGTCCATTGTTCCGACCAATCGACATGAGCTCACGAAACCGCTTCAACGCCCACATAAAAAAAAACAAATAGCACCATCCGAACTCCCCGCCACTCCGGATAGACGTTGCTCAGTTAGGTATTCCTAGTGGGCTTGAACTAGCGGATTCCACATTTTTTCAGCCCTCCTCTATTGATATTCTATTGATATCCAAATAAAGTTAGGAGTCAATATGTTGCAAGAATCTCAGCTTTGATGGTTAATCGCTGGCCCAGTAGCTATTAGTCAGTCATTGGCACATCTGTAGTTGATCTAGAGGCAGTGAATCCGTATTGATTTTCTGATATGGCTACATGTTGTAGAAAGCGGTTGTGAAGAATTCGTTCCCATATTTTTAGACTTTTTAGAGTATGCGATGTGAGTTTGATGCCCCTATAGTTACCGCGGTCACTAACGTCTCCCTTGTTTTTGTAGAAAGGGAGGAGATAGCTGTGGCGCCAAGCTTCTGGTATCTTGTTTCTGCTCAGGATGGTGTTAAACAGCAACGTTAGCCATTCAACTCCTGTGGCTCCTAGTCTTTTCCACAGGTCAGCGGGTATCCCGTCTGGGCCGGTAGCTTTATGGTTTTTCATTTTATTTACTGCGCGCTTAACTTTGCTCACTTTAATACATTCGCTGTAAAGGTTGACTTGGAAATTCTTCATTTAGCAGTTCCTGGTAATACTGACACCTATCATTGATCGTGTCGTTACATGTTAGAAGCCTGCCGTCTTTATCCCTGATGTATTTGTTAACCTTTATATCTAACGCAGACTGGTGGCGCTGTTTTGCGATTTTAAAGATTTCATTATCTGTTCGTGCTTGTTCGAGTCTAGTATAGAGGTTTTCCTTGGATTCCGCCATTGCCTGTGCCATTTTGCTTTTGGCTATTTTCTTTGCACGCTCTTCAATGCAAATGTAATAGTAGAGTTGCTAAGCCGCGAAATTGTGTGCATCGGGATACATCCACGAAATTTCTACCACAAATAGAGGTGATTATTTTCAGATGTGGAGGGAAGTTAGATTCGTCCCCTGGGTGGCAGGAAAGCGGAGTGAATAGGACAAAGAAGTCTTCTTTTTTTTTTTTTATTACTGATAAGTTAACGCTACTAGGGCTTATATGCTATCGTTTTCGTGTAAAACAGATATCAGATTTGAATTTTTTATGTTATTTATTCATAGCACTTTATAAAAATATGGGTGTATTTCCGAAATGGTAAAACTCACAACAAGTTTTTTTTATTCATGGAGATAAATTAGTTATATTTCCTGAATATTTACAACTAAAAAACATATTGCAAAATAGCAAATTTAATCTAGTTTCTAAAAATATATACATGTTGGGCACTTTTTATACAAACAGTAACTTAAATAAATGAAGTAGTCAAGGATTCCGTTTGTTTGCTCTTTGCGGACGATTTAAAGCTTGTTCAAAAAATTGGTGATAGCTCGGACTGTCTTAAATTACAGGAAGACATATGTAGAGTAGTTAACTGGAGCTTAGCGAACAAGCTATCATTTAATGCGTCAAAATGTTCCGTAATTTCTTTTAGTAGATCTAAAAATCCGCATCACTATCAATACATGCTGGAGGGAACAGTGATGCAGCGAGTCGATCAGGTAAAAGATCTGGGAGTGCTTCTGAAAGCTGATCTTACATAATATCGAGATCACATTACTCAGGTATGCAAAAAAGCTTTCAGAAACCTGGGCTTTATAATGCGCCAATCGCAGGATTTTAATAATATGAATGCGATACGAGCATTATACGAGGCGATAGTTAGGAGTCACCTAGAATGTAATGCAGTCATCTGGAGCCCGCATGAGTCTAAATATAGGCTTATGTTGGAGCGCATACAGAACAAATTTATTCGATTTTTATATTTAAAGATGTACGGGGTGTATCCTTTTTACCCGCTAAGTAATGTATCCTACGTTATTTTTACTAGGCATGGTTGGATACAATCGACTAGAAGTCCGAAGGGAATTAGGGTTAGCTATATATATTTTTAAGTTATTGCGGGGCAAGGTATTCAACCCAGGAGTCCTAGCGGAGGTCAGTTTGTACGTGCCGCAGCAATACGTGTGGCGACGGCGGCGGCCCAGCCTGCTCGCGGAGCCTCAAGCCAGAACGCAATTGCTGCGCCAAGCACCCTTTACCAGAGCGCTTCGCACTCTCAATCGAGTAGCAAACGTATCTGATCTTTTCTTTTGTTCTTTGAGCGAATTCACAAGGGCCACACTCTATGTTTTATGCTGTATAGTAAATAGTATAAATAGTTGACGTGTAGTGTTGTGTTTGTGTACTATGCCTGTATTTGTGTCTATTTTGTAAATATTCCATGCTGTCGAATTAGGTAAGCCTGTAAGGACAGTTGTGTGTGTAAATAAATAAATAAAAAAAAAAAAAAAATTGTTGATGTTGAGATTAGCCCGTGTGCTCGTGATACATAGCAAAAAAATATTTTGTTTTAATTATATCAATTTGTTTTTCTAGGACGTATACGGTGAATATTATAATTATGTAAAAGGATGTTAATAATAATTTTTTAATGTATTTAATGAAGCGAAATAGGATGCGTTCGGAGATTTACGTTGGGTACGCCGACGTAAACATATATTTTAAGCTACTGTTTGTATGACAAGTGCCCAACATGCATATATTTTTAGAAACTAAATTAAACAAGCTTTTTAAAACAATAATAATAATTTAATAATGTTTACGAAATTTAACTAATTTACCTCACTGAATAAAATAACATGTTGTGATTTTTACCTTTTCGGCCATACACCCATATTTTTATATAGAACTATACAAAAATAACATAAAAAATTAATTTCTGATATCTGTTTTACACGGAAACGATACCAGACAAGTCCTAGCAGACTTAACTGACCAGCAATAAAGAAAAAAAAAAGGTATACTTGGTCCTATTCACTCCGCCCTCCCGCCTCACAGGGGATGAATCTGACTTCCCTCCACATCTGAAAATAATCACCGGGGAATACTCTATCTGTGGTAATTTCATGCTTGTAACCCGATGCGCACAATTATGTTAGAAAACAGCGGACTAACAACTCTACTATCTAATGTAAATTATATAGAATTACAATAATTTTGGACCACTCAGTACGTCCGTTCACCTGAAGAAATGCAGGCAAGTGGCGGCGGTGCGGTGGGGCGCGGGCGTTGACCGATCAGCTGGGCTTGCCCCTCAACCCCGCTCCTTCCCCAATCCCCGCGGTCTTCTGCGCGCATATGTGAAGCGTAGACAAATATCAATATTGCCTCATATGATTTATATGTTCTATACAGATATTCATAATAGAATTACTTACAAATTTAGCATTCTTGATAGGGTAGCCAATCTTCATCTATTGTTGGTTCTTAAATATAACCAAAATCTAACCATTTTCAGCTCGTCATAGGAGGCTGGGGAAACACGAAAAGCGTGCTCAGAAGACTGACCTGCTTGCGTAAAGAAAAAGATGAAGTCCTGACTCCCCAGTTCCTCAGCGAGCAGGAGTTCCGTGGTTTCTGGATCAGTTGGGACGGCGGCAACGTCATAGTGGGACGAGACGGCGAGGCGAAACCTTTCATGTCGTGGAAGGACCCGAAGCCGTTCCATGTGGCTTACGTTGGTGTGAGGACCGTCTGGGGGTCCAATGGGAATTGGAAGATAGCAAGTAATACTATTATTTATATTATTTTTGCTCTTGTTTAATAATATAATCATTAATCGCTAGACAATAAAATTAGGCCTTCCAAATTTTCCAATTACCTTTCTAATCTAAAAACGTCAACTGATGGACATTATTTTAATTATTCTGTTTAGCCTTTATATCTTTTTACAATTCCAGATGCTTCACGCTACAACGACAGAGATGATGAGAATAGTTTTGGTAAGTTAGAAAACAGAAAGTTTTCTTAAGTAAAATGTTTATCACTTCAATTTTGAATGTAGAAGAATTATTAAAATTTTGGGACAGAAAGACGAAACGAAATTACTTTTGGTTGAAATAAGTTTATAACAATGATTTTTTTGACTAACATGGCAAGAATACTGGATGATTTGCAAATGTGACCCCATTGACTACCTAATCCTGAAACTGTTTAAACCTCTTATCTCATGCAGAGAAATTATGTTTATGTATTGGATCAACGAGTATTAAATAAAATAAAATAAACTTTTGAAAAATATGAAGTATATTGATTGAATGCGAGACATTAGAGTACAGGGTATGATCATTTTAGATGTGGCGACGCAGAAAGATGCTGCGTCCCAATACTTCCCCGTGTCGGGCAGTGCGGTGTACTTTAAGGTGCGCGCGCGCAACGACGTTGCGATCGCGCTCACCAGCCAGCCGAAGCAGACTGACCCCATGTATGAGGTACATGTCCACGGATTACCTAACAGATATAACACTTGAAGACTAATAGTAGAGAAAATCATAACTTAACAAAACTACACATTTGCGCGAGGCGAGGAGAAGCGAGTCCATTTAACATTGAGTAGGTACCTACTTTAAATGTTGCAGGCCTGTTTTCGTACTTAAAAACGGGAATAAATCTCGCCCTCGTTTTTCTTTAAGTCTAATGTGTGGTGCCGATATAAAGGTTAGTTCAAAATGTTTCAAGTCTATAACATAAAAGCCTCTTCCAATAGGTAGGTACGCGTGATTTTTGTACAC
This sequence comes from Apotomis betuletana, assembly GCA_932273695.1. NCBI lineage: Eukaryota > Metazoa > Arthropoda > Insecta > Lepidoptera > Tortricidae > Apotomis > Apotomis betuletana. Next base: position 25,260,957 of record OW026306.1, read on the forward strand.
TGGCGTATGTTTGTGTGAGATGTCAGAAATAAAGAGCCAAGAAATATAGGACTGGTCATTATTTTAATATTTTCAAGGTCGTCATTGGTGGCTGGGGAAACACAAAGAGCGTTATCAGGAAATTCGTCTGCCATCTAGGGGTTGAGCGGGACGTGAACCAAACACCCCAGATTTTGAAAGACGAGGAGTTCCGCGAGTTCTGGTTTCGCTGGGAGAATGGCTACGTGATAGTCGGGAGAGCTGGGGAGGACCAGCCAATCCTGTCCTGGCAGGATCCTGATCCCATACCAGTTCACTATGTGGGTGTCAGGACGAGGGGCTCTACAGGCAATTGGAAACTAACAAGTATGACTCTTATGTTTGGTATTTTGGCTTTTGAACAGTTCTCAGTAGCGATGTGTCAAGTCGTGGCAAGTGTCTTAAATTCCTTTGTTGAGCAGCGGGCCTATGTTGGTTGTGTTTGTCACGTGATGAATACGTGTCAAAACATCTGTCACTCACACTCGCTTCTTGTCATAACGTGACGGATTCTTTGTCACTTATTTATCGTGGAGTAGTGGTATAACTAAATAAAAATATACAATTGTTTTATTAACTTCCAGATGACACTCGTCAAGGCGGTGAAGATGGTATTGGTAAGTACACAGGTTACACAAACAGAACATTACTATGTATTCAACGTCGATTTAAGTTAAAAGTTGAGAAACTGCACTCTCATTTAATTTTGACCACCTGTGCTGGAAAAGAGTCGTATATGAAACATCTGCCTGTCACTGGCCTTGGCCTAAGAGTACAGATCACTTGAGGAGTTTCGTGGATGTGAAACATGATGACACAATGTCAAGTTTCTGGGCAGTGCCAGACGTTTTAACTGATACTTATTTCGCCAGAGGTGGCGACTGCGAACGACCCAACTTGGAAGTTTTTCCCCCTATCGGGCAATTCCGTGCGCATCAAAGTGCGTGCTAGCAACGATGCGGCGATTGGATTATCTCCAAAACCATGGGCACACGATCCTATGTATGAGGTATCTACTTAAATTATCCATAATTATTCTTGCTATAATTTTGTCACTCGATAACCTTCATACAAAGGTAATTACCATACAGTGAAAGACAGATTTTATCGGCAAAACTTTAACTATCTTTCGCCATTTATTGTGTATTACAATCTAATGTGTGTGATGTATTACAACGGCACGTAAAATTCTTATACAATATCTTTCATATAATCCTTTCATTAAACTCCGCGCGGTCTGGAACGATCACATACCTAAGTTGTCGGCCGTGAGATGTTTGATGCTTGCCTTGTGGACTGAAGCCAGTTGTTCTTTCTTAACCCTTATTATCTTAATCCTTGACATAACTTGATATTGCGAACAGGATCATTTGGTGTGTCATTATCCATATAAAGGGTTTAAATGTTCCTTCTAGGTCGTTCTCGGTGGCTGGAGAAACACGAAGAGCGAGCTCAGAAAATTCTGCTGCCGGAATCCCGAAAAAGCTGAAGCTGCAACACCAGATATATTGAAAGAAGGGGTTTCCCGTGGATTCTGGATGCAATGGGACGGCGGGAAGATCCTGGCCGGACGAGAGGGGGAAGCTAAACCGTTCTTGTCCTGGCAAGACCCCGATCCACTCCCTGTTGCTTACATGGGAGTTCATACCGGATTTGGCTCTACTGGAGTTTGGAGTATCGAAAGTATGTAATCTTTAACTATTATAAGCCTTAGTGGCGTGGTGGTATCTAAACAAATTTCTGATAATGCCCTAACAGATCTGGATATTTGTTTCTTAAAAAGCGGAAGATTAGAGTACTTTTATGATTCAAAATAAACCAGCGCGAATTGGGTTCTATGATGGCCACACTTAATAAATTAGCGTTAAAACTTTAGAAAGTATATTTAAGTAATCGGCTGAAAAAAAAATAACATGTCAGCGAAAAATAAGTCAAGATTTTAATTTATGATTATGAGCACTAAAACTAACTTGTAGAAATTTGTTTTACCTTTTATTTCAGATATATCTTCAAAGGACATTATTGAATCAAAGAAAACCAATGGTAAGTGGCCTTGGCAGTAGTTTCCTTAAAATACACAAATAAACATATACAGGCGTACAGCAGACATTTTTAAACTAGGTTTTTTCTTCAGTTTGTGTTCCGACACTAACGCGCCTGCGCCATGGCACCGCCTGCGCTGGCCAGACCATATTCGAGGAGAACTTCGACACCCTGCGCGAAGATGTGTGGCAGGTGCAGCAGTACGTGCCCAAAGACCACCCGGTACGTTACAGATTATCAAATAATAAACGCAAATGAGTTACTTAATACATAGAACAAATTAACTCCAGGTGGTTTAGCCTGTGGCAAACGATTTATGTATGTAGTGGGTACACGAAAATAATAAATAGTTCACCACCGATATTTCAGTGCCTGTGTAAATGTGTCTATTCGACCTTTTATTTATTGCCTTGCTCTTATTATACCAGACCACATAATTGCTGATCCCTTATTTAAAAGGGATTTATAAGAGGGGTTTTATTTATAGAAGAAAATATTCCGTCATTCAAACTTTGTTTCCAGGAGCTTCCTTTCGTATCGTACCAGCCTTCAACTGTCTCCGTGAAAGAAGGGAAACTCCACATCGCCCTAATATTGCAGCAAACCCAGCCGGGCTTCACCTACTACAGCATGTTTGGTTCCTTGGATCTGTATAAAGGGTACATTAAATTATAGTTTGAAAATTCTTCTTCTGATAAACCTGTGATTTTCTCTGATGGATTACCATGATTGCGTAAGCCTTTTTCTTATTAATGTCCTGAAGGTTTTTGATATGAGAACGATCTATCTGGTTTATCAACTTGGAGAGTCTGCAATCTGACTTTCGTTATCGCTGTGGCAGTAAAACAAGACCTCAGTTGCCGTCACGATGTTTTTTTCTCGTAATACTAACACTGTGCAGAAAACATCTACAGCTATTTCAAAAAACAAATGAGCATCTCTGAGATGTTGCTCAAGTTTAATAATGCTGTGTTCTTCCAGGACCAGATTTGATTCTTTTTACCGGGATATAGCTAGATTTTCATTTTTGTTAAATATCGTTGTCAGATGCACATCAGGAGAGTCCAGCTCATGTAAAGTGGAAGCAGACGACGGCTCCACAGTGATTCCACCGATAGTGAGCGGCCGCATCACCAGCAGATCGAGCTTTGCGTTCACGTACGGCACTATCAGTGTCCGCGCCAAGCTGCCTCAGGGAGACTGGATATATCCAGGTGAGTTGACAAATATGTATTTTGACTATTCATATTATGTGAAGCAATTTAAAACCCAACATAGTAAGAAAAGTACTTAACCAATCTCAGCAACATTTTCGGGCCCCTTGATATACTTGCAAATCTGCGGGCCTATGATGGTTGCTTTTATCACGCGATAAATAAGTTACAAAGCATCCGTCACATTTTGACAAAATGCGAGTGTGAGTGACAGATGCTTTGTCACTTATTTATTATGTGATGAACGCAACCATTATAGGCCGCCTGAAATGTATACGCGCTCTATTTGATAAATCACTTTTCAAACATTTATGACTTATTCCAATTTTTCAGAAATATTGCTGGAACCTTTCATAAAAAGATTTGTCTACGGAACGAAAAACTCTGGAATCTTGAAGATAGCGTGCGCACGAGGCAATGCAGTATTAAGTGGTGGATCCACTGAGTATGGAAATAAGGTAAAATTGAAGGCATAGATCATGAAACGGATTTTATATTTGGCTTACATTTATGTCCAAGTTTCATTGTACGTACAGTTAACAACTGTTAGCAGATTTTTTTAGACCTTGTTAAATACAAATTATAAATGTCTCAGGTATTGTTCAGTGGCCCTGTCATAGACACCAAGTGCCACGACGCGCTGTTCGTCACCAAGAACTCTGATAAACTCTGGGGAGACGACTTCCACGTGTATTCAGTCAAGTGGACACCAGGTTAGTGAAATAATGTCTCAGGTATTGTTTAGAAAGAAAGAAAAAAAGAAAGAAATACATTTATTCGTGACGTGACCATAGAACACAATTACAAATAGTGACAAAAATCTTCTTCTTTGTCCATCCCTGTTCCCGTTATTCGGGGTCGGGTCTCCTCACTCTCTTGCGCCAATCTGTCCTGTCTTGGATTGTCTGGTCTGGCAACTGGGCTTGCTTGAGGTCTCTCTTTATATTTGACCACCAGGTTGACGGCGAGCGGCCTCTGCCTCTCTTCTGTTCGGGCAGGTTTAATGCGATTTGTACTAGTTTTCGGTTATTTAATCCGTGATCGGTGCTACGGTACAAATAGTGACAAAAATAATAATAGAAATAAAACAATAAGCAACTATACTACTATGGCTGTGCCACGAAAAGGTCCCACCTCAGCATGATGCTAGCTCGAGAGTCAGCGCTGATCTTGCGGTGGGACCATTTTCAGAACCGTTTAGTGGTACATATTCTTCTCATTTATGTAACATAGTTGTTACATAGCTGCACCCTGCGATTTATCAGATAAAAAGTATCCCATGTGTTAATCCAGGGTATCGCCTACTTCTGTACCAAATTATATCAAAATTGGTCCAGCTGTTTCAGTTTGAGTGTGAAAAAGTAACACGTATGCAAATACACTCACAAAATTTCGCCTAAATACAAATACTCTTTATTGCACACCTCAAACGTCAAGGAATACAAAATACAACATGGGATACATTGAAATAACAGGCAGGGGTGTTCACGCAGGCGGTATTACAGCTAAATAGCGATCTTTTCCAGACAACCTTTATAATATTAGTGTGATACAGAGTGTGAAGGCAAATGGTATGGTTAGAGTATTACTACAATTTGCACACTCATCGGCAGTATCTTAGCTAGCTGACTTTAATATTTTTCTTCCTGCAGAACAATTCATCTTCTCGGTGGACGGCGAAGAGTATGCCCGCGTGGAGCCGGAGGCAGGCGGGCTGCGCGCGCGTCTGCCAATTACCTGCGCTGGGCCACAACAGCAGGGAATGGCACCGTTTGACGAACACGTATGTAATACTTATGTTATTGTCACTGTCCTAAGGCCCGGAAATGCAGAGGACCTTTCTATCCTCTATTCTTCTGGGCTTACTTCAACTCAATCTGACAGCTCCCACTTCGCTCACAAACGGTGTGGCTATGATCACAAAGGACATTCATAACTTGATATATTTTTAATTTTTATTTGTTGAAGATGATGATGGATGTAATATCCATTATTGTGTGACATATAACGGTTTGTTGAATATAATATGCATTATATGCAACAAACCGTTAACAGGCACGTAATAATTTGAACGGCAAACAATGGAATATACTTACTATTACTCATAGGGACGGAAAACTAGACTATTTCTTATCTTTCCAAAACAATGACTGGCTGCTGAGTAGCTTTCGGTTTTTTTTCTCAACTCTCTCTCTCTCTCTAGCGAAACGTTTTGTGTGATCAGCTGACACGGTAAACTTTACTTTCATGTATCTGTTTCAGTTCTACATAACCCTAGGAGTGGCAGCTGGTGGGCACTCTTCGTTCCCCGACGCGAGCATCACGAAGAACAACCACGCGAAGCCGTGGAAGAACCACGCGTCCAAGGCAGCTCTCAACTTTTGGAACGACATAGACTCCTGGCATGATACGTGGGACAAGACGGCGTTGATAGTTGACTATGTCAAAGTTTTTGCATTGTGATGGGATTTTTACATTTGTCATTTTAAAATAAAATGTGATTATTAAATTAATCTAGGTATTGTTATTATTGTAAATAACAGACCCCAAAAGACAACATTTCACATAACGAGTATTAGCCTCTTCTCAAAATGGATGTAGGGTTGGGTCTCATGTTTCTAAAGAGCTCTTTCTCATTGAAATGATCATTTTCCAAAAATATCGGGTGGATTTGGATACCTCGGCCGCTTGGATTGACTACAAGAAAGCTTATGACTTGGTGCCTCGCTCATGGCTGAAGAAGATCTTGGAGTTGTATATAGACGATACTGCTCTGATGGTTTTATCCTTTATTGTTCAGATTGAAGTCCTCTGTAGTTCTGCTAATACCCGGAAGAGGTCTAACATCATGGTAGGCCACGAGTAAATATAAGCTGATCAAAATGCGCTTTACACAACAACAGCGTAAACGCAGTAATAATGCAGTGATATCATATTTTCACCGTCTTCCACCCACACCGGAACGCCAAATTATTTTGAACAGAGGTGAAGTCGCTTCTTTACACCATCTTCTGTTTTCACTATTTTCTTGCTTATCGTCTTGAACCTCAACTTTATTACTTACTAGCTGTGCCCCGCGGTGTTACCCGCTCATCCCACGGGAACACTAAATTTATTCGGGATGAAAAGTATCCGATGTCCTTCCCCGGGACTGAAACTATCTATATACCAAATTTCATCTAAATCGGTTCAGCGGTTTAAGCGTGAAGAGGTAACAGACAGATAGACAGACAGACACACTTTCGCATTTATAATATTAAGTATGGATTATACCCATTGCATAAACATGGAACACCACTATTTTGTACTCACCTAAAACAAAAATATTACCGCCACCTAAGTAAGTAGACTTCCCTCACGCCCTCTAACAGAATTACCTACATTTAACAGGGAAATTAGAAACTTGTCCGCCACCTATCCGTAATGAATGAATATACAACTTCTCAACCCACCTAATTACTTAGTCGAAGTACAATGACAAGTTTCAATAAGTTTTAAGGGCGAAGTCAGTGAGGCATTGACATCCTTTGGAAAGTTTTTCACTGAATTCAGAGGTACTTTCTCCGTGACATGCTTAAATGTGCGATACCACTCATTGAATGAGGGTCTCATGATGACCAGTTACTACAACGTCCACCAGCACTGCGCCAACCGCGTTGTCATACTTTTCCGCTATTATTGGAGTAGGTATAGGGAATCATACATTATTGATAAGAAGATACAATACAATAACAATACAAAATGCTTTATTGCACACCAAGAAAAGTTTACAAATTGAACACAGAAACAATAATTTAATACTTTAAATAACGTTAATCGATCCTTTAGAATTTATTTCGGTATTTGTTTATTTATTATTAACCAACTTACACTTACTTACAGAAAATTGCCACTCATGAAAGTTTCAATAAGTAAAGTTTAAATGATCGATATAATCAATTAAAGCGACATGGCAGCAAAATGGTTTAGTCGCTAAATCTCCTGACTGAAGATTGACGATTACTAATCGTTAATTCGAATTGATCGGTCAATCCTCAATCGTCAATTCGGATTGACGATTACTTTGTATGTATCTACCTAATGAATGTCCTTTTTATTTAGGCCATTTTTCGAAACTGACCAAATGCGCTCAAAAGCGGTGTCTGAGTTTACCGAAGGTTCCGAAACATGTTTCCGACGGCAATATGAAGGATGTCCTTTTTGGAACATTTTCGGGACTTTCCTTGAAATTAACCGGTAGCGTTCAAAATCGATATCTGAGGTGCGCTGTCCGCACGCCGCTCTCCGCTCTCCGCTCTCCGCATGCCGCTCTCCGCACGCCGCTCTCCACTCTCCGCTCGCCGCTCTTTGCACGCCGCTCTCCGCACGCCGCTCTCCACTCTCCGCACGCCGCTCTTTGCACGCCGCTCTCCGCACGCCGCATGCCGCTCTCCGCACGCCGCTCTCCGCACGCCGCTCTCCGCACGCCGCTCTCCACTCTCCGCACGCCGCTCTTTGCACGCCGCTCTCCGCACGCCGCATGCCGCTCTCCGCACGCCGCTCTCCGCACGCCGCTCTCCACTCTCCGCACGCCGCTCTTTGCACGCCGCTCTCCGCACGCCGCTCTCCGCTCGCCGCTCTCCGCACGCCGCTCTCCGCACGCCGCTCTGCTCTCCGCACGACGCTCTCCGCACGCCACTCTGCTCTCCGCACGCCGCTCTGCTCTCCGCACGCCGCTCTTCGCACGCCGCTCTCCGCAATCAGCCAATTTCGAAAAATGACCCAAAAAGGGACCTCAGTCAATACTGACATCAGGAACATGTTTTCGAACCTCTGGAAACCTTAGATATCGACTTTAAGTCCAGTAAGTAGGGGCAAGTGCTGTACCTGTGGACGGTTTTACCTGTGGACACTACTCATACTAAGAAAACGAATAACCATAGACCAATAGCAATCACTTATTTGAAAAGCATTTGGTTCATATGGCAACACTAGCTAGTCGCCATCTTTAAGGATGGCAGAAACTGAGGGCGCGTGTAGACGGCGCCGCCTCCGCGCCGACACCGCACCGCCGCCGCACGGGCTCGTGTACACGGTGCCGCCTCCGCGCCGACACCGCGCCGCCTCCGCGCCGACACCGCGCCACCTCCGCGCCGCCTCCGCGCCGACACCGCACCGTCTCCGCACCGCCTCTGCACCGCCGCCGCATCGCCTCCGAACCGCTGACGCACCTTCGCGCTATTATACGGTCGTTACGTTAGTAAAAGATTGCTAGCCACGAAGATCACGCGTCATGTCCAGTTTAACGAAAAAAAAGAAATTAGTGTTAGCTTACTATATGTATAGAAAGTGGCAGGAAGTGCCTGTTTTATGAAAGTGGATCCTATCTGATTTGAGAAAACCGGCCAAGAGCATGTCGGGCCACGCTCAGTGTAGGGTTCCGTAGTTGCTCATCCTTCACAATAAACTGCTGTTTTAAGCCTGAAGTTTACGTTAAAACAGACTTTAAGCTCTATAAAAAGGCCGTAAACGCCCTAGAAACTGTAATCACTTATTACCTTCTGGAAGTCAACTTACGACCTTTTAAAGAAAAAATATGAAATTTGATGATAACTCAATAACGGCTCGACCGATTTTGTTCAATATAGTTTTCATTGAAAGTACTTATAAGGCCTCATTAACATGAATTTTTCCGATTTTCTTTGACCCGTGGTTGAAAAGTTAGAGTTAGAGGGGGGGGGGGGGGACATTATTTTTTTTTATTTTTTATTAAAGCAGTGACGTCTGCTAACGTAAACTAAATGTTTACAAATGAAGTGAAAATTGAAAAATTTAATGATTCGGACAGGATTCGAACCTGCATTTCCAACGGCTTTCCGGGCCAACACTGGCGTCCTCCCAATTGGACCACCGAATCAGATGTCAGAGTCATTGAATTTTTCAACCAGTTGCTTCGACATGCCTTAGGGTGGCATCGTAGCGCCATCTACCGTAAAGATTTAGACTTTATCGTCGGCACCATCGTCTCAAACCCTAAGGCATGTCGAAGCAACTGGTTGAAAAATTCAATGACTCTGACATCTGATTCGGTGGTCCAATTGGGAGGACGCCAGTGTTGGCCCGGAAAGCCGTTGGAAACGCAGGTTCGAATCCTGTCCGAATCATTAAATTTTTCAATTTTCGCTTCATTTGTAAACACTATTTTTTTTGTTTTTGGATCGAATATTTACAAAACTGCTGACTTTATCAAAACATAATGTTAGAAGACCCCTATTATTTTTACAAGACCTATTCAACGACACCCCAAACACCAGTGTTGAAAAGAAAAAAAAATTGACCCCCACTTTAGGTGTTCGAGGTACGCGAAAAAAAAAATTTTTTTTTAAATTTTATTTTACCTTTCTGTCGGCGTTATACATACACATACTCATACCAAATTTCAGGTTTCTAGTACTAATGATCACGGAGCTAAGCCGCGGACGGACGGACGGACGGACAGACGGACAGACGGACATGGCGAAACTATAAGGGTTCCTAGTTGAATACGGAACCCTAAAAAACTGAAACACATTATCGAAATTACGATTAAGTTTTTCAGTGGTACATATGTTATATTTTTGCCTGATAGTACATGTTATTTGGATTCAGAATCTCAATTAATTTTACCACTTCCGAATTTTTAACAAAACTTATTGAAAAGTTACGAAAATTGCCCAGAAATCAAAAGTTACTTACATGTTACGAGAGAGGGTCAAAAGTTCGAAAAAAGTAACAAATGTAACTATCTGGCAACGCTGAAAATGGCATCGGGGGGCGGCGGGGGGCTAAGCGGCGGCGGCGCGGAGGCGGCGCGGCGGCGGCGCGGCGGCGGTGCGGCGACGGCGGGGGACTCGCGTCTCGTATACATAGCGCGAAGGTGCGGCGGCGTTGCGGGGGCGGTGCGGCGGCGGCGCGGCGGCGGCGCGACGGCGGCGCGGCGGCGGGCTTTACGCGTCTCGTGTACATAGCGCGGCGGCGCGGCGGCGGTGCGGTGTCGGCGCGGAGGCGGCGCCGTCTACACGCGCCCTGAGTGTTTTGTGGCTGCCGAAAGTTTTTGTGACAAAAAGTAAGTTTTTTTCCTTCTTTTTAAGTATGTTTAATGCAAAATCTGCAAATGTTACGGGTGTCTTTGCATATTAATCTATGTGGTGTAAACATTATTTCTAGAAGATTTCGTTAGTCGTAGGTAGCATTAATAGTGACCGGTAGGAATTCAAAATAAAAACCGCCGAAATTGTACCTGTGGACACCTCCGTAAATGTACCTGTGGACTGTCCATAGGTACAATTATACTGAATGTTCCTGTGGACAGTAAAAATAATATTTTTGTTTTATTTAGTGCCTCGTAGTAAAGATGGGAAAAAAGAGACAAGATATGCCTGGACATTCTGACTTCAGTAAGGAAAGCTTTAAATACAAAAAAATAATTACTGTCGAAATATTGGTAAAGAAGGCTTAGAACTCCTCAAAGATGATATCAGGAGGATCTTTAGCAATACTGAGGAGCAACAGCTGTATGATTACTTAACATTATGTTGTTATTGATTGTTGATTATTTTTCATAAAGAAAATGAGGTTTTCCTTAAGAATGTAAAGTGTCAAACGATGATTATGATACTTCTGCTGACTATGGAGGCTTTTAAAGTCCCATAATTATACTTGAGATTCTGCTAAGAATATTACATTTCAAGAAGAAAAAAAGTAATAATGATATGCAGAACAACTTATAATTACATGTTGATTAATTGTATGTTGTTAATTACGTTATTTTAGAAGTTTATTCTGTTTCAAAGAATGTTGTTGATTATTGTCCGTAGGTACGTTACCGTCCACAGGTACGTTGTTAGTGTCCATAGGTACAAACAGTAGATGTACCTATGGACAAAATGAGTATTAAAAAAAAAAACTTTTTTCCGTAATCTACGGATAGCTAGCGTAGAAAACATATGTGGACTTTAAAGATTGTTTAACTGTGATTAAAACAAAATAAATAATTTATTCGTAATACGCGTAATACGTTTTGGTCTAACAACTGATTAAAGGTCAAATTCTGGAAAGTGTCCACAAGTACAGCACTTGCCCCTAAGTCCCAAAAAAGGACACCTTGAAAAGTAATCTTAGGGAAGAGGACGTTGACGCGTCAATCAGAATTGAATCAATTCGAATATTTTGAATTGATCAATTCGGATTGACGCGTGAATTCGATTGATCAATCCGGATTGATTTAGTTCAGATTGATGCCAACACTGTGCTGATTCTCTTCCCCTCCCTCTCAACAGGTATGTGATGGGTTTAATGAACACAAAACTGGAAATGTGCGATCTTGTGATTCTGTGATACTTGTTGACACCCAGTACAGTTTGCGGTTGTTATTAATAGTGTTAAGAGATAGGAATAGTCTTGTTTTCGGTATATACGAGTATATTTTATATTATGTTTGGATAGGTATTCGGTCCAGTGTTGTGTTAGTTGTAATATTCGATATGTTTTTAAATAAATGTGTTGTGTTTGCCGTGTTATTCAATGTTGCGAGCGCTCAAAAAGGTAACGTACCTAATCAAACTATGTTAATATAATAAACAGGAAGTTTTAATAGTTGGTTAAAAAAAGATAATAATTATGAGTTTTTGTTAATGGATACGGAATTATGTATAATCAAAGTTTTTTTCTCATATTAGTTATAGCGAGTCCCTGATAACCGAATATGACGTTAAATAAAAAAAAAACACGTCGTTTTAGGTATGTGCTGTTTTTACGGCAATGTATGTAAATATTTCCAAATTTACTCCCCATAAAAACGATAAACGATTTATACCGACCAACGACGACGACGACTTCGGACTTTTATTAGAACGGTAGGACTAGGACGTAAGAAAGATAAGGAGTAGACATTAACATTAAAATTTAAATTATACTTAATATTGACGAGAAGGCGGGACTCTTCAGGATGAACTCCTTCTTCGAGAAGCAAGCCGCCTCAGAGAAAATGGACCTGGATGAGTCCCGACGGTTCAACGAATACAATCTTTAAGTTAAAATATGAGGCAAAGACAAAGTTACTTCGTACATACATGTTTTAAATACACTACACTTTAATTTGCGTCTTAATATTGTATGAACTCTGAGAAATGCTCTTAAAACGGTAAAGTTTCAAACCCTGTTAGGGATTGTAAATATTGCATAATATTTACAATTAAACTTAAAAGTGACTTGGCACCAATGTAAAAACAGCATTAGCACAATATTCGGAAACGAATCAATTAAATATGTCTCACGAAGGTTTTAATCAAAGAGTATGTAATCACTATGATGTATGAACATCTGTGGTCTAAGCGAAACACACTGGAAAGGCAGCGGTCATTTATTGACAGACCATCACGTCATTTACTTCTCTGGCAACGACAACAGTAGCAGCAACGGGGTGGCCTTTTTAATACCCGCAGACCAGAAAAAATGCGTGTTGGGGTACGAGCCGGTAAGCGATCGGATTATTAGTATTAAGATAAAAGCTTCGCCGATGAATCTTAACATTATTCAAGTTTATGCCCCCACCTCTACCGCGAGCGACGAGGTAATGGATAAGTTTTACTCGGAATTAGGATCCACAATAGCAAAGGTACCGAACAGAGAATTACTGATCGTCCTAGGTGACTTAAACGCTAAGATCGGCGAAAATGCTCATCAGCTGAGTAAATGCGCGGGGAGATTTGGGCTTGGAAAACGGAATGATCGGGGTGAACGCTTAATACAATTCGCTTCAGGAAACGACCTGCTGATTGTGAATAGCCTTTTCCAACACCATCCTAGAAGGCTATACACTTGGGTATCACCCGATGGGAAAACTCGCAATCAAATTGATTACATCATGGCTCGGTCGCGATGGAGATCATCTATAAAAAATGCCCATACTTTACCTGGAGCTGATTGCGGGTCTGATCACCAACTTTTGATATGTAAAGTAAAGCTCAAGCTCACAGCAGCCAGAATCATTAAAAAACCGACGAAGTTGGTGGTGAAGGATGTCCCAGGGTTTCGTTCGATCATCGAGCAGAACTGGTCGCAGTGGTCTGAAACAGATCTGACTAATGAAACACCCGACGAACAATGGGAGCGAGCCAAAACACTCATTACTACAGCAGTCTCGGAAACGACACCGCGAATCACAACCCGCAAAAGACAGCACTGGATGACTAATAGCACCTTCGAGCTTGTCGAAAAACGTCGGAAGATGAAAGCAGCGGGAGCCAACATAAATGATCTCAATAACATTTCGGCACAGATACAACTCAAATGCAGGCAAGACCATAATAACTACCTGCGCAATATGTGTGAAGAAATTGAGGCTCATGCGGATAGATGCGAGTCTAGAGACTTGTATCACAAAATTCGCCTAATTACGAAAACGCTGCCGTCCAAAACCTGGGCCATCGAAGATCAAAGTGGTCAAGTAGTTACAGAACTTGACAGAATCTCGGAAGTTTGGAGAAGTTACTGTCAGTCTCTGTTCCAAGATCCTCAATCGCGAAATTTTGCGCCCACAGACCCTACAAGTGACATGCTCGAGCCGGATATTCTTGAGTCAGAAGTAACAGCCGCTATTCGACACCTGAAGAATGGGAAAGCCACAGGAAAAGATGAGATCCCAATTGAAACAATACGAGCATTGGGAGAGCGTGGCGTCCATATCTTCCATGTTATCTGCAACAACATATGGCTTACAGGCAAATGGCCCTCTGAATGGGCCCACACAGTCTTTGCTCCTCTTCATAAAAAGGGCTCCACAAAGAAGTGTAACAATTTTCGACTTATTGCTCTGATATCACACGCTAGCAAAATAATGTTACACATCTTAAATGAACGGCTGAAATCATATTTGTCTAGAGAAATTGCGCCAGAACAAGCCGGATTTATGAAAGGTAAAGGTACCCGTGAGCAAATCCTCATTGTTCGTCAAATCATCGAGAAGGCTCGAGAATTCAACAAGCCTACATATATATGCTTTGTTGATTTCTCCAAAGCATTTGACTCGGTGAAATGGCCAGCATTGTGGAAAACTTTACTGGAAATGGGCACACCACAACACCTCGTACACCTGCTCAGGGAGCTCTACGAAGGAGGAACAGCTTCAGTGCGGACAGATGGGCTCCTCTCAGATAGTTTCCATCCAAGCGCGGGCGTACGACAGGGATGCATAATATCACCTTTGCTATTTAATATCTACACCGAGCTTATAATGCGAATCACTCTCGAGGACTGGACCGATGGTGTTACGTTTGGTGGATACAAAGTTGTAAACTTGAGGTACGCAGACGACACCACCCTGTTTGCAAGTAGCAGTGACCTTTTGGAAGAATTACTTCTCAAAATGGAACGCGTAAGCCTTAGTTTTGGACTTAGAATAAACCGATCGAAGACCAAGATTATGATCGTCGACCGCGTCAACTCCAATTCGCCCGAAGTCACACAACTTGCGAACTGCGACGTGGTTCAGACCTACGTATACCTTGGGGCTTTAATCTCAAATAACGGCGGCTGTGTGGATGAAGTGAAGCGACGTATGGCCATAACCAGAACTGCCATGGAGAAGTTGAGGAAAGTCTGGAAAAATCGCAACATCACCAAAGCTACCAAGGTCAGACTCGTGAGGACACTTATATTCCCGATTTTTCTATACGCGGCAGAGACGTGGACAGTGCGCGAGTTGGAAAAGGGGAAGATAGATGCTCTGGAAATGTGGTGCTGGAGAAAGATGCTCGGAATATCGTGGACGGAGTTCCGCACCAACGTTTCCATACTCCAAGAACTCGGCATCACGCAGCGTCTATCGGCCGTAGTACAGTCGCGCATACTACAGTACTTTGGCCATGTCTCTAGGCGGGATAACAACTCTATAGAGCGGCTGGTTGTGCAGGGAAAAGTGGATGGAACCAGATCGCGTGGCAGGTCACCTATGCGTTGGACTGACCAAATAAAATCAGCAGTAGGAAACTGCGTATCTGACTGCGCCAGACAGTCTACCAACAGGGAGAGATGGCGGGAGATCGTGCGGAGAGCTGTGTCCGCCTCTACCACCGATGTGGACGCCTCAACGTGACCACGACCGCTCTGCCAAGAGCGAAACGACAGAGAAGAGATGTAATCACTACGTTTTAAGAGACGGGAGTGCCATACAAAAAGCGTGAACTCGCATTAGTATGAAACGGGGGCGAAACATACTGCCAATATGAAGCCGCAAACAATATCAGTGTCAGTGTCAACTCATGACATAATGCCAACATCAAGAACAAAATAGGGATGTCACATGTTACACAAATTATCGAATTATCGATATCGATATCGGTATTTAAAAAAAATGGTTCAGGCGGGGTTCGCATTCGCACCCGCGTCTCCAACGGCTTTCCTTTAATTTAAATCATTAAATATTTCGCTTCAATGTAAACATTTGGTTTACTTTAGGTTACTGACTTCATAAAAAAAAAACAAAAGTGTGCAAATAATTTTATTTCGTTCAAACTTTGCTTGGCTTGCTGATAAACATAGACGAAAAAAGCCGTTTCATCACTCCAGTCTGTGCTCCAGGTTGGAAGTTCTGCAACACAAATAATACAGGGTAAACAGAAAATTACAGAGTAAAAATGAATCTGTTTGTCCAGATGAAACCGTACCATTCATAGTCCATTGAAGATTTTTCGTAAAATATTTCTGTGACCATAATCTAACTCAAACTGGCATAAAAAGTAGTGGCTTTTCCTTGAAGAAAGATATTCCGTATTTACCCAGGTATTTTTCACTTCAAATGAAAATTATCGATAAAACTTACATACAGCACTATTGTTTACATACGTATAAGAGTATGTATTATTTTACCCGAAATACCAAGTTTTCAATGAAACTTACGATTAACATGGTTATAACACGCAGTAATTCATTATATTTTTTACTTACCGATCTTCGTCCGGTGGAAATCTTGCCATGAATAGTCTTTTTTGACCGTCCATTCGACACGTTTTCATTCTGCATATTTCGCACTTTTTCCTTTTCAATCCACTCATTTTTGCAATTGTGATTGTCTTGTGTACCTTCTAGACGACCACTACACCCAAAGAATGCAAATTATTAGATTATTTGTGAAATTTGAATTATTTGAAAAGATCGCAGAACCTTGACAAAACCAGACAACACAACAAAAGAGAAACGTCAACTAATATGGCATGGCGGACAAAAATGGCGGCTGAAGTACAACCCGCTTAAATTCGATTGTCGCCAATTATCTAATGCTTTGTAGGTTTCAACGTTCTTTCAAACTTAGATAGGTAAAAATTCACCCCCGTTTCATATAGCCGTTGTCGTTCCTTTTTTACCTTGAGAGTTGCGCGAGGCTGGTTTTAATAATTTTTATTCCTTCTTTCATTAATTTTATTGACCTACAGAAATTATGAGACGGGCTCATTTCCAGCACACTGTGCGGGCCTGTGCTGGTTGCGTTTATTACGTTACGTGACAATGACAAATAAATGATAAAGCATCTGTCAATCTCAAACTCTATTTGTCAAAACGTGATCAGCGGGCCTATGATGGTTGCTTTTATCACGCGATAAATAAGTGACAAAGCATCCGTCACGTTTTGACAAAATGCGAGTGTGAGTGACAGAAGCTTTATCATTTATTTATTTCGTGATAAACGTCATTTATTTGTCATTGTTTTTAAGTCCGCTGTTAGTTATAGTCTGGCTAGCCAAATAATGTTGACGGATATTTCCTTGTGGAATCACTCTTTGTCTATGATTTAAAAAAATTACTAGAATTAATTTTGATAATTTTGATACTAGTTTTAACATTCCGATTGCGTTGAAATTTAGTACTTATGTAAATTATTTTGTGGATGGATTAATACTTATTATGGTTTTATCGAGTTAGGTCTTATTTATACTACATTTAATTTTTCGCCTCGTATATGGTTAGAAAGCGCAAACATAAATGTGTTTGTCGTTGACTGTACTGTTCAAAGTGTTAGGAATTATGTGAATTGACTATGAGTGCGCGTCAACATATAAGTATTTAACTTATTTCCTTAGGCACCTTACGTGTGCATAGAAAAAAATCTAGTATCAAAACTATAATTCCTACTACACAATGTGTAATCAGCCATTTTTTAAATTTCCCGCTAAAACTTTGAGTAATATTTCATTAGCCAGACTCTATTAACAATTTATTACCTCGTGCATGTCGAAGCCGATAATTTGACATACTTATTATATCAGTTTCAGTTTCATATCATTACTAGGCTTGCGCCATGTATTCAATGCATCGGAGCTAGGCTTGACGCCTTGACAATAACGGGATAACAAGTACACCCCCCAAATACTCGTCTTTTGCCGTGGTAAGTAATAAGGTGTTAATAAACTAGTACTAATACCTAATCCTTTAGTATAAATGATTACGAGTATAACACCCGTTAATAATTAGGCATAATTAATCGTTTATTATCTGATTGAACTCGATGAACTTCGCGCCACTGTGTAAGCATACAAAAAAGTGTAATTTTACACAACGCAAAATGATTGCCTAAAATACAGCTAGAAGATAATTTTTGATCACATTTTCCTGTTAGAGCGTTAAGGAAACTAAACCCCGATAAAATTAATGTATAATTATACTATTACGCACACTACATTGACTCAGGCTCCTTATGCGATACTCACGCAACCACATCGTTACGATATTGCTTGTGATTATTTTTACTACTTTAGACAAGTAGAGGAGTCTATTCCTGTCATGCCATAAGTATTGAAAGCAATGACAAAAGTTTTATAATAACTGTCTATTGGGTGTCCGTCCGCATCTTATTATACTATACGTAATCTTATACGATTTTCACACATTATATTATAAGTAAATGAGAGTTAATCGCGTTAAAAAATTATGTTAGGTCCATTATCGTGAAGAGATCCGTTTTGTTCACAGACAACCCCCACTGGACGGAGCATGTAAGGCGACCCGCGCTCACCAACGATATGGTACGGCAGAACATTAAAGTATGAACACGGCGGCGGCCACCGTTTAGTTGCGTCCTTGTTTATAATCCATGCGTACGTCAACGAAAAAAGAAATTAAATAAATAACATGGTAAATTGTAGTGTTAAGTGGTGTAGAGAGACCTCATAAACATGGACGCAACTAAACGGTGGCCGCCGAGTTGATACCTACTTTAATGTTCTGCCGTACCATATCGTTGGTGCGCGCGGGTCGCCTACGGGTCGCCTTACATGCTCCGTCTAGTGGGGGTGGTCTGTGGTTTTGTTATAATAACACGTCGGTATCGTGTTCAATAAATTCGAATAAAAGCCATCCTTCCTCCATCTAGATTCTGCGATAAATATCGGAGAACCTCACATAAATCGAGTTTGTCTTAAAAAAACCAGTAGGTTTGTGGTCTGGTTACTAAACGACGATTTATATAATTGTATAGATAGATAGATATTTAAATACATAGAAATAAGATGACAGTCGTCGCAACGTTAAGAGGCCTTATTCCATTTAAAATTTTATTTATTCATTATGACATCTATATTGATAATTTAAACCAACTTTTTGAAGTGAATAATACTTTTCCCTGCGTTCTAAAAAGTAACATAGCTATTTCATGCTTTTATTGCATGCAGTCGAACATGTGTTAAAAAGAAAAAAACAGTTTTCTGCGTAAAATTTGTCAAATTTGAGTAGTTTTTAAAACAATAATTTAAATACCAATGAAAAATTCAGTGTAGGTTTCCTGCGCTGTGCTGTTCTAGATCGTAACATTGATAATATGTTAAGTTCAGAAACATAGAATAGAATAGAATGGAATATTCTTTATTGCACACCTCAGCAGGAAATAAATACAAACAAATTCAGATCATAAAAAAACATGTTTGATCATAAAAAAGATGTCTAAAACAATCAGCATTTTTGAACGGATAAAGAGCTACAACTCAATTAAAGCGATATGACAGACAAATGGTTTTGTCGTTGCTGAATAAGGCCACGACTGATGCTTCTCTTCCCCTCCCTCTCAAACAGGTATGCGATGGGTTTAATGATCACAAAACTGGAAATGTGCGATCTTGTGATTCTGTGATACTTGTTGACACCCAGTACAGTTTGCGGTTGTTATTAATAGTGTTAAGAGATACGAATAGTCTTGTTTTCGGTATATACCTACGAGTATATTTTATAATATGACTTGATATGGTTACTTTACATGTTGATCTCGAGGTATTCGGTCCGGTGTTGTGTTAGTTGTAATATGCAATATGTTTTTAAATAAATGTGTTGTGTTTGCCGTGTTATTCAATGTTGTGAGCACTCAAAAAGGTATCGTAATCACGTGATTATTATAAACAGGATGTCTTTATATTTGGTTAATAAAAAATAATATGAGTATTTGTTAATGGATATGCAATTATATATAATCAACATTTTTCTTTCATATTAGTTATAGCGAGTCTCTAATAACCGAATATGACGTTAAATAAAAAAAACACGTCATTTTAGGTATGTGTTATTTTTTCCGGCAGTGGATGTAAATATTTCCAAATTTACTCCCCATAAAAACGATTTATTGACTCGCGACGATTTATTTGGCCTATTTAGTAGGCTTCGGACTTTTATTAGAGCGCTAGAACCAGGACGTAAGTAAGCTAAGGAGTCGACATTAACACTAAAATTTAAATTATACTCATATTAATGAATGAATAAATTAAATTATATAGTGCCTTTATGGTGTGGTTAAAATGGCCAAGTATCAAATGACTAGAATTTTAAATAAAATTAAATTTATATAATACTACAAAACGCATATTTCACAATTTTAATTGACAATTCCATGCCTTCGAGTCACGACTGGATATTAATGAAAAACCGGAGTACCGACCGAATGTGTTGCCTTACTAAAATACTGGTACAACAACCAGGTCAACCAAGTGAAATGGGCGGGAGAGGAGTCGGATGAGTATACGCTCCAGTGTGGTGTAAGGCAGGGTGGTCTGACATCGCCTATATTGTTTAATTTATAATTATGTCGACGAATTGATTGGGGAGCTCAGTGGGACGCGCGTTGGTTGCCATATCACTGGGACATGCTTTAACAACATTAGCTATGCGGACGATATGGCGCTGCTGGGCCCCTCAGTCGACTCGGTGCGGCAACTTATCGCAGTATGTGAGAGGTATGCCGAGCGGCATGGTCTTAGGTACAACGCTGCTAAAAGTGAGGTTGTCGTATTCAAAGCACGCAAATATAACCCAACAACGGAGCCTAGGATCGTGCTGTGCGGCGTACCTTTGAAGCGAGTGGATAAGTTTAAGTACCTGGGGCATATACTCACGGAAGACTTAAGCGATGACCACGATCTCGAGAGAGAGAGGAGAGCGATGTCAGTACGTGCTAATATGCTTGCCCGCAGATTTGCACGGTGTAACAAGGAAGTAAAATTGACGCTATTTAAAGCATACTGTCAGACCTTTTACACGTGCAGTCTGTGGGTAAGATTTACGCAGAGGGCATATAACACAATGCGAGTGCAGTATAATAACGCCTTGAGGATGTTGTTGAGGCTGCCTAAGCACTGCAGTGCGTCCGGCATGTTTGCCGAAGCGCACGTAGACGACTTTTTTGCCATTAGGCGGAAGAGAATAGCGTCTTTGCTGAGAAGAGTACGCGGTAGCAGCAACAGCCTTCTTAGGGCGTTAGATGGGCGTCTCGATTGTCCAATAACTAAATACTGGGTAGAGGTAGTTATTGGCAGGGCCAAATAGAGCAAAAGTGCTGGTTGCTCCTGTGACTAGCTGCTTCTCTCTGTAATAGTTATAGGTGTTTAAATATGTAGGTATGTATAGGTATTTTCTTGTTTTATTTATTTCAGTTAATCACATAGCTAATATATTTAATAGGTCTTGTTGTGTTACTAACTTAATATGGATCGTTCAGGTCTGAAATAAACGATTTTTATTTATTTTTATTTATTTTTTAATGAGAAAAATCGCAATTATTAACGTATTTTTGATGACATAAAAGAAAACGATGCCTACCGAAATCAACTTTTTAAATATTTATCTAACATACTGTAAGTAACTAAGTTACAGATATGAAATAGAAAAAATAATGATTGGATATTGAAAGGTCTTTTGTTTGACGTATTTGGTCTCATAAATTCTTTTGTCAAAATATTGGTCTATTAAACTGAAAACTGAAAATGAGTCCATTTATTATACTTTATTATAACTCTATATAGCCCCTTGAAATTGGTGGAAACTCTAAATAAAATTTGGTACTAATAGCTCTATATAGCCCCTTGAAATTGGTGGAAACTCGAAATAAAATTTGGTACCTAACTAACTAAAATGTATTTCAGACATATTGACCCCGGACGATGTCCTGTACCGGTTCTTCCCGATGAAGAGCACCGCAGTGTCGTTCAAAGTGGACGCGCGCAACGACGCCCATATCGCCCTCTCGCCGCACCCCCGACAGTCTGAGCCCATGTACGAGGTATGTGCTTGTTGTACATGTTTGTTATATCGATAAATATTACGCCTTTGACTGCAGAACCCTACAACACAAATACACTCATGCCGCCTTCTCGCCGCACCCCCGACTATCTGAGCCCATGTACGAGGTATGTGCTTGTTCTGCAGGTTTGCTATACCGATAAATACTTGCGGCTCTGTAGGTTGTAGGAAGGACTTTGTTTTGAAATTGCAGAAGTATGTAAATTTTAACGATTCCATCCTCCGCCATTTTGAAAAATTTCGTAAAACTGAATCGATAAAAAAATCTATATTATATACTTATCGAACTTACTCACAAAATTTCATGAGAATCGGTTGGGAAATGTGGCCTGTAGGTGGAAACTGCCGGAAATCAAAACATCCGGACATACGAAAGAATTATAAACCAAGCTGAAACGGACACGCTTCTCTCGTTCAGTCAATTGCTCCTTTAAAATTAAATCCTACGACACACATATACCAAGGTTGGTCTCTTCACATCGCATCTACCACTGTCCGAATCAATGTACGAGGGTCGTGCTTGCTCTGCGTTTAAGAAGAACATTACCCCAGCTATCCTCAAAATGGTGGCCCATAGTTCAGACCAAACATGAGCTCGCGACACCGCTTCAACGCCCACATACAAAAAAACAAATAGCACCATCCGAACTCCACGCCACTCCGAATTGAATTTCAAACGAAGATGTCCATGATATGCGTATGCTGCTTTTCCAAAATGCGGACGTCAGTTCAGCTCATGATGATTTCTTGCACCTTGCCACTAGCCACATCAACGGTCTATGTTTTCACAGTTCACAACCAGTCGGTCTCTTTATATTATCTCGTTTTATTATCTGGATACGGCCTGGTGTTGATGATGTCGGCTTGTCGAGCGATAACGATTGTCTATGGGTACCTTTCTATTCGATTGCGTCACAAGCGAATTTGCGGTCAGTTACCCTGGCCCGGTTGAATAGCAATATCTGACTGCAAACATTCTGTCGTTTTGACAGGCATCCGTTAGGTGATTAACATATTAATATTTTTGTTATTTAATTTATCTAAATGGCCAATCCCCACTCCCACATGCCACTCCCTGTCATCAAGTGTAATTAAATTAAGTAGATTAATCACCACGACAGTTACTTCTAAGGAAAATCCAGTCGAAATGAAATTTTAAAAATATATTATTGCCTCATATGAATTGTATGTTCTATACAGATATTCATAATAGAATTACTTACAAATTTAACATTCTTGTTAGGTAGCCAACATACCAAGAATGCCAACCTATCTTCATCTATTGTTGGTTCTTAAATATAACAAAAATCTAACCATTTTCAGCTCGTCATAGGAGGCTGGGGAAACACGAAAAGCGTGCTCAGAAAACTGACCTGTTTGCCTCGAGAAAGAGATGAAGTCCTGACTCCCCAGTTCCTCAGCGAGCAGGAGTTCCGCGGTTTCTGGATCAGTTGGGACGGCGGCAACGTCATGGTGGGACGAGACGGCGAGGCGAAGCCTTTCATGTCGTGGAAGGACCCGAAGCCGTTCCATGTGGCTTACGTTGGTGTGAAGACCACCTGGGGGTCCAATGGAGCTTGGAAGATAGCAAGTAATACTATTATTTATATTATTTTTGCTCTAGATTAATAATATAATCATTAATCTCTAGACAATAAAATTAGGCCTTCCAAATTTTCCAATTACCTTTCTAATCTAAAAACGTCAACTGATGGACATTATTTTATTTATTCTGTTAAGCCTTTATCTTTTAACAATTCCAGATGCTTCACGCTACAACGACGGAGATGATGCAAATAGTTTTGGTAAGTTAGAAAATACAAAGTTAGGGTTAGGTTCTAGGGTTTTAAGTTAATATATATCAAGTATAATTATATTAATTATTACTTTATAATAAACAATATCATAATTTTTCTGAGGTAAAATGTTTAGCACTTCTATTTTTTAATGTACATAGAAGAATTATTAAAATTTTGAGACAGAAAGACGAAACGAAATTACATTTGGTTGAAATAAGTTTTTAACAATATATTTTTTGACTAACATGACAAGAGTACTGGATGATTTGCAAATGTGACCCTATTGATTACCTAATCCTGAAACGATTTAAACCTCTTATCTCATGCAGAGGGTTACCTATCTGAAACACTAAAAACGTTAATCCGAATTTCGTTTAGACAAAAACTATTCGACAAATATCATTTTAACTTTTTTTCATTTGTCCGAAAATTCAATTCGATATTTTACGATAGGGCATTAATTGTTTAGCTTTTTATTCACTCGACTAATGACACGTTTCCCTAAATCTCATTTGTCCGTAACATCAGTTTTCCGATGTAACGTTTCGGTTTATTAATTATTCGACTTTTTTTGTATGACTTTGGTTTCATTCGTCCGATGTCACGATTCGGTTTATCAACTACTCGACTGTTCTCAATGGACTGGTGATTCTGTTGTGGTCACAGTTCTAACCTAACCTAACCCAGCCAGGTCGGTTTTGGAGCTTTGCCGGCTGCTGCCACGGCACGCTAGCTTCGCTCGCTCGGCTCACGCGCTGTTGTGGTCGCAGTTCTAAACTTTTTTTTTTTTTTTTTATCCCAGAGAAATGCATTGAGTTGCATACCACTACGTAATATGAGACCCTCGGGGGTAGAGTCAGACATTACGCATTGGTTATGTGGGGCTCTCTAGTCCGCGAAGGACTAGCCTACCCACTAAAACTCTGGGATGCTGCCAACCCGTGCCGTAGCGGTGATGCCATGGGATCGCGAACATGTCACCACGACACCACCGGCACTTTCGCCCTAAGGCGAACCCACACCGATAGACACACTGTAGCATAGCAGTGTGCCTTACCCTCACCTACTTCCCCAAGCCCCCAGGAAGCGGGGACCGCCACCGACACACGGTGCTTCGGTCCCACCCTACTTGCTGAGGGAGGACAAAAGCCCCTACCCCTCAGCCGGCCATGGGAGGACAAACGCCCCTACCCCACGACCCCCTCTCCACGTCCCATATACAGCCGTGAACTCTGCTGCTGCAGAGACACGCTGAGGGACCCTCTGGAAGCTAGGACCGCCACCGACACACGGTGCTTCGGTCCCAGCCTCCTGGCCGTGGGAGGACAAACGCCCCTACCCCACGACCCCCTCTCCACGCCAAGGGAGGACAAACGCCCCTACCCCTTGGCCCGCCACGGGAGGACAAACGCCCCTTCCCCATGACGCCCTCACTCCACCACGGGAGGACAAAAGCCCCTACCCCGTGGGTTCCCTCCCCAAATGCCCGCCAGCCTCCTCCTCGGTCTCCTCCACTGGCGGAGGTGAACTTCAACACAAACACCGAAGTGCCCACCCGAGTAATGCCCCGCCAGTCCTTCCTCTCGGATCTCCTCCACCGGCGGAGGTGAACTTCAACACAAACACCGAAGTGCCCACCCGAGTAATGCCCCGCCGGTCCTCCCTCTCGGATCTCCTCCTCACCCGTCTTGGCCCGTAGGCCCCCACACTGGTGTCTCTTGGCTTCGCTGCGGCGGACCAACCGCAGTTACTGAGCCCCCCCACCACGACAAGGTGGACACCCTTGGGGGGGCGCAGTTCTAACCTAACCTAACCTAGCCAGGTCGGTTTTGGAGCTTTGCCGGCTGCTGCCGCGGCACGCTAGCTTCGCTCGCTCGGCTGGCGCGCTGTTGTGGTCGCAGTTCTTATGTAATGCCAAAAATATCACGTAAATGAAAAAATGGGTATTAAAACGAAAGACATCTCAATTCAGAGGGCAAGTGAATGGGGCGGGAAAAGTTAAAAGGTAAACTGAAAATTTGTCTAAATGTATGCAGTGCCAAAAGTACCATTGGGTAAATGAAAAATGGGCTACGAAAAAAAATACGTAACTACTCATAGGGCAAGTGAATGTGACGGGAAACGTTTTTCGGACAAACGATACTTCTACTAAATGTGTAATGGTGAAAAGAAAAATGTACGAATCCTGTCATCGGACAAACGATAATAATTCGAATAGTTTTCGGACAAATGAAATTCGGTCAATGGTTTTTAGTGTTTGAGATAGTTTACCATGTATATTGATTGAATGCGAGACATTACAGGACAGGGTATGATCATTTTAGATGTGGCGACGCAGAAAGATGCTGCGTCCCAATACTTCCCCGTGTCGGGCAGTGCGGTGCACTTTAAGGTGCGCGCGCGCAACGACGTCACGATCGAGCTCACCAGCCAGCCGAAGGAGACTGACCCCATGTATAAGGTACATGTCCACAGATTACCCAACAGATGTAACACTTGAAGACTAATAGTCGAGAAAATCATAACTTAACAAAACTTAAACATTTGCGCGACGCGAGTAGAAGCAAGTGCAGAGTTCATTTGACATTAAGTACCTACTTTAAATGTCTCTGTTTTCGTACTTAAAAACAGGAATAGACCTCGCCCTCGTTTTTCTTTAAGTCTAATGTGTGGGGCTGATATAAAAGTTACTTCAAAATGTTTCAAGTCTATAACATAAAAACACATAAAAGCCTCTTCCAATAGGTACGCGTGATGTTTGTACACTGACGATTGAGTGAGATGTCAGAAATAAAGAGCCAAGAGATATAGGGCTGGTTATTATTTTAATATTAACACAATTCATATTTTCAAGGTCGTCATTGGTGGCTGGGGAAACACAAAGAGCGTCGTCAGGAAATACGTCTGCCATCTAGGGGATGAGCGGGACGTGAACCAAACACCCGAGATTTTGAACGACAGGGAGTTCCGCGAATTCTGGTTCCGCTGGGAGAATGGCTACGTGATGGTCGGGAGAGCTGGGGAGGACCAGCCAATCCTGTCCTGGCAGGATTCTGATCCCATACCAGTTCACTACGTGGGTCTCCGGACGACCTGGGGCGCTACAGGCAATTGGAAGCTAATATTAAGTATGACTCTTATGTTTGGTATTTTGACTTTTGAACAGTTCTCAGTGGCGACAAGTGTCAAGTGGTGGCATTAGTGTCTTAAATTCTTTTTGTTGAGCAGCGGGCCCATGATGGTTGTGTTTATCATGTGATAAATACGTAACAAAGCGTCTGTCACTCACACCCGCATCTTGTCAAAACGTGACGGAAACTTTATCACTTACTCGTATTTATCGCGTGATAAAAGGAACCATCATACGTAGGCTGGAGGCGTGGTATCACTAAATAAAAATATACTATTATTTTATTGACTTCCAGATGATTCTCGTCAAGGCGGTGAAGATGGTATTGGTAAGTACACAGATTACACAAACAGAACATTAGGTACTATGTAATGTCCATTTAAGTTAAACGTTGACAAACTGCACTATCATTTAAAATTGACCACCTGTGATGGAAAAGAGTCGTATATGAAACATCTGCCTGTCACTGGCCTATTGGCCTAAGAGTAAAGATCATTTAAGGAGTTTCGTGGTAGTGAAACCGCTCATCAAACATGGCAACAACACAATAGCAAGTTTCTGGGCAGTGCCAGACGTTTTAACTGATGTTTATTTCGCCAGAGGTGGCGACTGAGAACAGCCAGACTTGGAAGTTTGTCCCCAATCGGATATCGGGCAATTCGATGCACATCAAAGTGCGTGCTAGCACCGATGCGAGGATTGGACTCTCTCCAAAACCATGGGCACACGATCCGATGTATGAGGTATCTAATTAAATTATCCATAATAATTCTTCTTACTATATTTTTGTCACACGCTGACCTTCATTATATAATAATATACACAGTCTAAGACTGACCTAATATAATCGTTAGTCGGAATGTATAGAACTTTATTAATGATAATTATCGCCATCTACTGATGCATTCGAACGGCATGTACCTATCTTTCTTTTAATCCTTCACTTGACTCGGCGCCCTCTGGTACGATCATATGCCTAAGTCATCGTGAGACGTTTGATGCTTGCCCTTTGGACTGAAGCCAGTTGTTCTTTCTTAACCCTTATTATCTTAATCCTTGACATAACTGGGTATTGTAAACTGAATCATCTGGCGTGTCGTTATCGACATAAAGGATTTAAATGTTCCAGGTCGTTATCGGCGGCTGGAAAAACACGAAGAGCGTGCTCAGGAAATTCTGCTGCCGGAATCCCGACAAAGCTGAAGCTGCGACATCAGGCATATTGAAAGGCGGGGCGTCTCGTGGATTCTGGATGCAATGGGATGGCGGGAAGATCTTGGCGGGACGAGAGGGTGAAGCTAAACCGTTCTTGTCCTGGCAAGACCCCGATCCACTCCCTGTTGATTACATGGGAGTTCATACCGGATTTGGCTCTACTGGAGTTTGGAGTATCGAAAGTATGCAATCTTTAACTATTATAAACCTTAGTGGCGTGGTGGTATCAAAACAAATTTCTGATAAAGCCCCAACAGATCTGGATATTTTTTTCTTAAAAAGCGGCAGATTAGAGTACTATTATGATTTAAATTAAACAAACCAGCGCGAATTGGGTCCTATATGATCGACACACTAAATAAATTAGCGTGAAAACTTTGGAAAGTATATTTAAGTAATCGGCTGTAGAGAAAAATAACATGTCAGCGAAAAATAAGTCAATATTTTAATTTATGATTATGAACACTAAAACTAACTTGTAGAAATTTGTTTTGCCTTTTATTTCAGATATATCTTCAAAAGACATTATTGAATCAAAGAACACCAATGGTAAGTGTCAGTGGCAGTAGTTTCCTTAAAACACGCAAAATGATACATAATATTCTTATATACAGACGTACAGCAGACGTTTTTAAACTAGTTTATTTCTTCAGTTTGCACTCCGACGCTTACGCGCCTGCGCCATGGCACTGCCTGCGCAGGTCAGACCATATTCGAGGAGAACTTCGACACCCTGCGCGGAGATGTGTGGCAGGTGCAGCAGTACGTGCCCATAGACCACCCGGTACGTTACAGGTTATCAAATAATAAACGTAGACACACGTAGATGAGTTATTTAAGAGGCCTTATTCCTTTTAAAATGCTGATCGTTTTAGACATTTTTCTCTATTATGAAATATGTTTCTTAACATGTTATTGGTGTACCTAGAACAGGGCTATTGGGATTTATTGGTATATATTCGAAACCTACAATTTGTCACTGATAATTTTTGTTTCAAAAACTACTCAAAATTGTCAAAATTCACGCGTTTTTTTTTTAAGTTATGTTCGACTGCACGCAATGAAAGAATGAATTAATAGCTATGTCTACCTAGAATTCTGGAAAAAGCATTATTCACTTCAAAAAGTTAGTAGAAATTAACAATATATTTGTCATAATATGAAAAAAAACATGAAAATGAATAAGGCCTCTTATCTTAAAACATGGTCAGCAAATTAACTCCAATCATGATTTCTCTTATGATCCGTAATGAGCCTTCTCATGATTCAAATAAATCCTTATCGTAGGTGGTTTAGCCTGTGAACGTTCTATGTAGTCGATATACAAAAATAATAATTATGTAGTTCAAGTGTGTCCGAAGTTTCATTTATCCGAAACCATCAATATTCCGAATTTTCAAAATCGATAGTGGAATAACGGGAAACGCTCGATTTCACCATGGATGTTACATACCTACTATAATTAGGTTAGGTTAGGGTTATATGATATCCCAATAAAAATATAAATATTTTCTCAGAACGTGGTTTTCGGAATTATGAAAATTCGGAATGATGATGCATTCGGACAAATGAAACTTCGGAGTATTAGTGTACCCGTCTATACGACCTTCTATTTATTGCCTTATCTTATAGCAGACCACATCATCGCTGATCCCTTATTTAAAAGGGATAAGAGAGGTTATATTTATGGACGAGAATATTCGGTCATTCAAACTTTGTTTCCAGGAGCTTCCTTTCGTATCGTACCAGCCTTTAACTGTCTCCGTGAAAGAAGGGAACCTCCACATCACCCCAATATTGCAGCAAACCCAGCCGGGCTTCACCTACTACAGCATGTTTGGTTCCTTGGATCTGTATAAAGGGTCCGTTAAATTATAGTTTGACAATTTTTCTTCTGATAAACCTGTGATTTTCTCTGATTGCGTAAGCCTTTTTATTATTATTGTCCTGAAGGTTTTTGATGTGAGAACGGTCTATCTGTTTTATCAATCTGGAGGGTCTGCCATCTGACTTTCGTTATCGCTGTGGCAGTAAAACAAGACCTCAGTTGTCGTCACGATATTTTTTTCTCGTAATACTAACTGTGCAGAAAACATCTACTTACAGCTATTTCAAAAAACAAATGAGCATTTCTGAGATGTTGCTCAAGTTTAATAATGCTGTGTTCCTCCAGGACCAGATTTGATTCTATTTACCGGAATATAGCTAGATTTACATTTTTGTTAAATATCTTTGTCAGATGCACATCAGGAGAGTCCAGCTCATGTAAAGTGGACGCAGACGACGGCTCCTCAGTCATTCCACCGATAGTGGGCGGCCGCATCACAAGCAGATCGAGCTTCGCGTTCACGTACGGCGCCATCAGTGTTCGCGCCAAGCTGCCTCAGGGAGACTGGATATATCCAGGTGAGTAGACAGATACGGATAATTTGACTATTTATATTTTGTGAATCGGTTTAAAACCCAATTATAGTTTAAGTACTTAACCAATATTAGCAACATTGTCGGTCCCTTTATAATCTTGCGAAACTGCAATTTTTTAGTCGCTCTATTTGTTAAATCACTATTTAAACATTTAGGAGTTACATTTATATTGAAAAATTTCAGAAATATTGCTGGAACCTTTCATGAAAAAGTTTGTCTATGGAACGAAAAACTCTGGAATTTTGAAGATAGCGTGCGCACGAGGCAATAAAGTATTAAGTGGTGGATCCACTGAGTATGGAAATAAGGTAACATTGAAGGCATACATCAAGAATAGTAAATTATGATACAAGTGTGCTAAGTTGGTCATTACGGTCGAGGCGGATTTGCAGCCCGAGCCGTAGGCGAGGGCGTAATAGAGCCGAGAGTGTAATGACCAAATGCACACGAGTTTCATACGACGTTTTTCAACACACTTGCGAGGAAAAAAACACCCGTTTATAACTGAAATATTTAATTATTAAAACAAATTGTGAAAGTACAATTATTGAAATTATACACAGTGGATTTTGATCGCATTTGTACAGTATTTTTTTGCCTTCGTCGAACGTCAAATTTTCGTATTTCTTTAACTATGAATGTGAATTGTGAATGATCGTGGTATTTTGTTTTTAGTGTTAGTAATTTTTACTAACAGCATTTTGCCGTGATTTTCTATGTCTTTTGTAGCAATATTACTCAGTTCCTGACGTCTACATGCTCCAGTAATACCGAATAATAACGAGACCTGAAAGTAAATAAAATACATAGGTATTAAGTTAGGCGGATGTCCAGTTATTTTTGTAACAAAAATATTTGAAATCAGTAGTCGTTTAGATTTGATATGGCTGCCAAACAATACATACACACTTACCTACATAGATATAAATATAAAACATATATAAAATAGTTGAGTAGCCTCATGGGTAGTCGTTTTAATTTTTATAAACATAATCATTCAGTGTATAGAATTTTCATATTTAAATAAAATAACAATTTCAACTGACCTTTGTTGCTAATAGGTACTGGCTATCCGGTTCTTCTTTCAGAAACTTTTCGATGTCCTTTGAGGACAATACTTTAGATTTTTTACTTCTGTAACCATCTGAGCGCCTCTTCAAGAACGAAATCAGATTGGTATATGTTTTTATGTCAATACCATTTTTGTTCCGAACAGTTCTTTTTAACATGGAGTATAGATAGACCACAGCGAGGTTGGCTTATATTTATTTACTAGCTCATTAAAATAAGCTAAAATACGTTTTCCGAGAACAAATGGGCTTTTTTGCTGGATTTCCAATGAATAAAATTTTCATAGGATATTGGATACTTTTCTTTAGATTTCAATGGCAACAGGCTGTCAGTAGCATTTTTTGCATCATTCATTACGTAGGTATTTCCGGAGGCATCAATTCCACATCTAAATCTTCTTCATTACTAGAACTCGCCATTTTTGTAAATCTAATCAGTCACAAACTAAGTACAGCGATAAACTCGAATAAACAAATTTTATGCAAAGCAAAATTGATTGGTTGAATTACTTAATGCGCGCGCAGGTGCAAAATGGAAGCAATGACGAAACCGTCAAACAGCCAAATATTAAAAATATAATAATGTATATATTTAATTATACCTGATGCAAATTAGTGTGAATTACACGAATTACATGACAAAATTAAGTAATTTGATGAAAATAAATGTTTAATTATTGCGTTTATTGCATCACAATTACTTCATTCACAAACATTTTGCTTATTATATTAAAGTAAAAACTCTTTGCTGAAATTAAAAAAAAAAACTGTAAAGTAAAGACACTAGTGCGTAAAGGAAAAGTCAAAAGCACGCGTGTTTTATAGGATACTTTACGGCCATAAAAACAGTTTAATATGGCCCACTTTACAAGCAAGTGTGTTGAAAAGAGATTTTATATTTGGCTTATGTTCAAGTTACATTGTACGTATATAGTCTGGCTTATGAAATATTACTCGAACTTTTGGAGGGAAATTTAAAAAATCTTGCGTCTGGTCACTCTTTGTGTAGTAAAAATTATCGTTTTGATACCATATATTTTTGATTTTTATGCACACGTAGGGTACCTAAAGAAATAAGTTAAATATTGACGTCCACTCATAGTCAGCTGACATAATTTCTACCACTATGTACAGTACAGTCAAGGATAAATATATATTTTTACACTTTCTACTATACACGATGATTTTTAATCGGTGATCAGGTACCAAATTTTCTAACTCAGCAATTGATGGCGGTCACGTTGAAGTCGTAATTACATGAAAACGAACTTTTATTTTTCTATGATAAAATTTATTTTGAAACCAATTTTGTCTTAAATTCCTTGTCACCGTACTAATCTGTATCGGTGTGCTTACAACCTCTTTTATAATTTAATGGGAATGACAATTTATGAGTAATAACTTGTCATTGTCATTACATAAACAAAGTCGTAGAAAATTTCATAAAAGATCCCGCCAAAGGGATGACACTTGACGTAGGTATTGTACTTCAATAATTTATGTAGGATGACCATGTATCAAGTGGTTATTAGTTTAAATTATGTTTTAACTCTTAATTAATTTAACAGTGAGGTAATTGCGTGGGACCTCGCGTATTTAGTTTAATTATAGCTAAATATTAATATTTTTCTACTCCTGATCACCGATTAAAAATCATCATGTATACAAGGCAAAAATTAAATGTAGTGTGAATAAGACCTAGCTCAATAATAAAAAAGCTACATTAAGTACCATGCCAAATTTCAACTCGATCGGAATGTTAGAACTGTACATACCTATGTAGAGTATCAAAATTATTTATAGAGGACTACCTACTAAATTGCTTAAATCATAGACATTTGATAATACCACAAAGAAATATCTGTCAACATTATTTGGCTTGCCAGACTCTAGTCAACAGCTGGTATCAGATTTTTTAGACCTTGTTAAATACAAATTATAAATGTCTCAGGTATTGTTCAGTGGCCCTGTCATAGACACCAAGTGCCACGAGGCGCTGTTCGTCACCAAGAACTCTGATAAACTCTGGGGAGACGACTTCCACGTGTATTCAGTCAAGTGGACACCAGGTTAGTGAGATAATGTCTCAGGTATTGTTTAGAAAGAAAAAAATACATTTATTCGTGTCACGTCACGAACATAATTACAAATAGTGACAAAAATGATAAATGAAATAAAACAATAAGCAACTATACTACTATGGCTGTGCCACGAAAAGGTCCCACCTCAGCATGGTGCTAGCCCAAGAGCCAGCGCTGATCTTTCGGTGGAACCATTTTCAGAACCGTTTAGTGGTACAGATTCTTCTCATTTATGTAACAACTAGCTGCACCCTGCGATTTATCAGATAAAAAGTATCCCATGTGTTAATCCAGGGTATCACCTACTTCTGTACCAAATTATATCAAAATTGGCCCAGCCGTTTGAGTTTGAGTGTGAAAAAGTAACACGTATGCAAATACACTCACAAAATTTCGCCTAAATACAAATACTCTTTATTGCACACCTCAAACATCAAGGAATACAAAATACAACATGAGATACATTAAAATAACAGGCAGAGGCGAACAGACAGGCGGTCTTATTGCTAAATAGCGATCTCTTCCAGACAAATTTTATAATATTAGTGTGATACAGAGTGTGAAGCCAAATGGTATGGTTAGAGTATTACTACAATTTGCACACTCATCGGCAGTATTTTAGCTAGCTGACTTTTATCTTTTTTCTGCCTTTGCAGAACAATTCATCTTCTCGGTGGACGGCGAAGAGTATGCCCGCGTGGAGCCGGAGGCAGGCGGGCTGCGCGCGCGTCTGCCAACGACCTGCGCTGGCCCACAGCAGCAGGGAATGGCGCCGTTTGACGAACACGTACGTAATACTTACGTTATTGTCACTGTCCTAAAGCCCGGAAATGCAGAGGACCTTTCTATCCTCTATTCTTCTGGGCTTACTTCAACTCAATCTGACAGCTCGCACTTCGCTCACAAACGGTGTGGCTATGATCAATAAAGGACATTCATAACTTGATATATGTTTAATTTTTATTTGTTGAAGATGATGATGGATGTATCTATTATTGTGTGACATATACCGGTTTGTTGAATATAATATTAGTCTAAGATCCCGATATAGAACGACCTTCACCGAGATGTTTATTTGATGAAATGTATTTATATTTAATTTAATATGTCAATAAATATATTGCATATGGGTTGCCTAACAAATTTTAGTCCAGGGTATGTTTAATTAAATTTTTTTTTGAACATTTCACCGGTTTGATTGATATTAGATAAATTCTATACCAATCGAAAGTAAAGCCCATAGAATATGCAAACGTTAGGTTGCCTATTCTATTCCCGTCACAACCATCGGGTAGCCAGGTATAAACAGGTAAATCTATACCTACCTACTAGCATTTTGCAACGGTCTGATTATTGAATTGAAATTAAATAAAATTAAGATTATTATATCATGAATTTATCTAATAATCAAACCGGTGAAATGTTTAAATTTTTTTTTTAATTTTTAACAAAACATATCCTGGACTAAAATTTGTTAGGCAACCCATATGCAACATATTTATTGACATATTAAATTAAATCCATACTAATATTTTAAATGCGAAAGTGTGTCTGTCTGTATGTTACCTCTTCACGCTTAAACCGTTGAATCGATTTTGATGAAATTTGGCATGGAGATAGTTTAAGATCCAAGGAAGGACATAGGATAGTTTCATCCTGGAAATTATCCCTAAAAAGATTGAAAAGTGAGTAAGAAATTCATCATGACATTGATGACACTGTAGAAAATGTAATTATTAGACCAAAAGCACAAATGCTCTTACATTTGCTTAGGCGCTTTTAATAGTCCCTTTTATAAATTAAGGTGGTTAGGTGGATATCTTTCGTGTTGTACGAGGTTGCTGCCATACTTCCAAGTTCCACGCGGACGTAGTCGTGGGCAAATAAAATACATTTCATCAAATAAACATTTCGGTGAAGGTCGTTCTATATCGGGATCCTCTACTATATGCATTATATGCAACAAACCGTAAACAGGCACGTAATAATTTGAACGGCAAACAATGGAATATACATATTACTCATAGGGACGGAAAACTACAGACTATTTCTTATCTTTGCAAAACAATGACCGGCTTTTGAGTAGCTTTCGGTTTTTCTTCTCAACTCTCTCTCAAGGGAAACGTTCTGTATGACCAGCTGACGCGGTAAACTTTACTTTTATTTATCTGTTTCAGTTTTATATAACCCTAGGAGTGGCAGCTGGTGGGCACTCTTCGTTCCCCGACGCGAGCATCACGAAGAACAACCACGCGAAGCCGTGGAAGAACCACGCGTCCAAGGCAGCCCTCAACTTTTGGAACGACATAGACTCATGGCATGATACGTGGGACAAGCCAGCGTTAATAGTTGACTATGTCAAAGTTGTTGCATTGTGATGGGACTTTTACATGTATAATTTTAAAATAAAACGTAATTATTAAATTAATCTAGATATTGTTATTATTGTAAATAATATACCCCAAAATACAACATTTCATATAACGAGTATTAGCCTCCTCTCAAAATGGATGTAGGGTTGGGTCTCATGTTGCTAAGGAGCTCTTTCTCATTGAAACGATAATTTTTCAAAAAGATCCGGTGGATTTGGATACTTCGGCCGCTTGGATTGACTACAAGAAAGCTTATGACTTGGTGCCTCGCTCATGGCTGAAGAAGATCCTGGAGTTGTATAAAATCGATACTGCTCTGATGTTTTTATCCTTTATTGTTCAGATTGAAGTCCTCTGTAGTTCTGCTAATACCCGGAAGAGACCACGAGTCTGAAGCTGATCGAAATGCGCTTTACACAACAACACCGTAAACGCAGTGATAATGCAGTGATATCATATTTTCAACAGAGGTGTGGTCGCTTCTTTACACCATCTTCTGTTTTCACTATTTTCCTGCCTACCGTCTTGAACCTCATCTTTATTTCTTATTATACCCATTGCATGAATATGGAATACTATAATGTCATATTGAACGACAAGACTTCGATCAAGCTATGATGGTTTCTTTTATCACGCGATAGATAAGTGAAAAAGCATCCGTGACGTTTTGACAAAATGCGAGTCTGAGTGTCAGATGCTTATGAACTTATGCAGTTATGTATCACGTGGTAAGCGCAACCATCATAGGCCCACAGGAAACCGTGAGCAATTTTGTACTCACCTTAAACAAAAATATTAC
The DNA here is from genome assembly GCA_932273695.1 of Apotomis betuletana. Classification (NCBI taxonomy): domain Eukaryota; kingdom Metazoa; phylum Arthropoda; class Insecta; order Lepidoptera; family Tortricidae; genus Apotomis; species Apotomis betuletana. The sequence continues at coordinate 25,297,689 of OW026306.1, forward strand.
CGCCACCTAAGTAATTAGACTTCCCTCACGTCCTCTAACAGAATTACCTACATTTAACAGGGAAATTATAAACTTGTCCGCCACCTATCCGTAATGAATTTACAACTTCTCAATCCACCTAATTACTTAGTCGATGTACAATGACAAGTTTTAAGGGCGAAGTCAGTGAAGTATTCACATCCTTTGGAAAGTTTTTCACTGAATTAAGAGGCACTTTCTCCGTGACATAGTACTTAAATGTGTACAGTATTCGGCTCGTCTTGATAAACTTCCAACTGAACACTACATGTTGTGACGTAGCGTTTTTCACGCATATGTCCGTCTCTTTCGGAATATCGTCGTCGAAAGTTTCTACCTTTTTGAAGACGGGACTGCTCTATGAAAATTAACTATGGCAGGATTCGAAAGTTAAAATTTGGAATCTTCGTGTGCTGTCATGAAGAAAAGTCAGAGAAAGATTTGAAGAGCTATGATGGATAGTAAATTTTTACATATTTTCGAGGATTAATAGCCGGAATAATGAAAACCGGTAATATTAGTATTTAAAATACCAAGGACGAGTTAAGCATGGTTCGTATCAAGGATTTGGATTGTTTTGAAGGAAAGAAAATAATTAGTTGAAGTGTTAAAACCCTAAAACTATTATTTACAGGGAAATTGTTGTTAAAAATCTAAATTAAGAAAGGGAGCAGATTCTTCGGCAGCAATATTGTTTAAGTGTTAGCGGCGTGCCTGAAATATGGTTACTGGGAGGCTGTCTTCACGGACGTAGCGGGTAAGGACGTTTAAAGATAAAAAAACCCGTGGATCCTGTGATAAAAGAACTGCTCATAAAGTTATACCTTTCCATTTTCAGGTGGGATAAATAAATGATAGACAAAAATAAATGATAAATTCTAAATTATATACATTAATACATTTCATCGATTTCTTTGAAGACTCAATGGAGACTCTTCAGTAGAGGTACTTTTCAAGATCTGCAGGACGTTACAGACATCAAACCGTTCGTGATTTCAATTTAGGAGCAGACGGGAGATTTCTCTTAACCCTTTAGTGGGTAACGGCAAGATATTTGCCGTCATACGACTCAGATATTTTATTTTTTTTCTCAATGAACGTGTTGTTAGTTAATATAACTTTTGGTTCGCATAAGAGAATATACTCGTACTAATTTACGAAAAAAAGAATAGCAGATAAACGTTATTCCAACCCATGTTAAATGATGATTCTTAGGCCTGAACTTAGATTTTTAACTATTCCTTAGAATTGAACAAAAATGTTTGTAAATAAAATTTTGTTTGCTGGATTTATCCGATAGTCACAATTCTCTACTTTCAGAGACAAGATTGGCGATATAAAGTTTAAAGAAAAAAAATCTGTTATTTGATAATTAAAAAAAATTAAGACGGCAATATATTTGCCACTATCCGTTAAGTGTCTGGTGTTTATTAAAGGAAAGGGTGGGTTAGGCTACAATTGTTATTGATTTATATATGGAGCAATAGCTTAATTCAATACTTCAAATTTGCCTTTTACCTTTATTGCTGAATTAGCCGTGTTAGTGAGAAATGACAACGGAAGAAAAAAAATCTCGCAAAAAAAGTGTTGATTGTTCGTGCGTGCAATCTTATAATATAAAATATTGTTGTTGCTTAACTCGCAGGTTAGGTATTTTTAATTTTATAAAAAGGTTTGTTATAACTTTATACCTTCAGGCATTTTCTCTTTCAATGTCTATGTATTTAAAAAAATCCTTTTGTTTCGTAAGTCGCGTGATCCGTCAGTGTGTTACTTAACAGAAGTCATGAATATGATATTGAAAAAAAAAATGAATTTTAAGACGATGGCCATTCAGAAAATATACAAATAATAAAAGGTCAAAAATTGGATGCGAGACTTGTAAAGTCCCACTTTGTGCTGTCCCATGCTTCAGAGATTTTCACGTTTTGAATTAAGGTCGGGCAGCTACGGGACCCTGACTATAAGCATGGCCCGATATGCTCTTGCCCGGTTATTTATTTGAAAGAATACAATACAATACAATACAATACAATACAATAATTCTTTATTGCACACCAACAAGAAAAATGTTACAATTGAAACCTTAATTTATAAATGGTAGACAATAGGCGGTCTTATCGCTAAAGAGCGATCTCTTCCAGACAACCTTTGGGTAGAAGAATAAGTAAAAATAAACAATGAAAGAGTAGGTGGTGAGATAAAAAATCAGCAACATAAATAACATAAAGTATAAGTCATACACATACTTAAATAAATATATATAAAGATAAACATACATATATACAAATAATATACATATATATAATATAGGCAAAAATACACATATACACAAGAAAAATAATAAAAACAACACAGCTGATATCCAACTTAGCTAAGAAAATTCAGTTTTAAGTTAAATAAAGATTTTAATTATTTCTTATTATCTATTGGTTTTTAATTTATTTATTTTAGATACGTCGTGCCACCCGTAGTTCCCCCGGCAAACTGACATGACGGTCTTGTCACTTAATGCCCTTGGCTGATAGCGGCAAACATATTGCCGTCTTATAATTCGGAAACCCTGCAATAATATATACATTTCTCTTTCTCAAAAATCATAAAAAAAAACATTCATGCTGTGCGTATCGTTAAAGTTCTCGATTCATTGCTTTAAAAAAATAATGGTCAAAGGGTTAAGATACGGTTTGACAGCGATTCCTGTGAGTCAATTAAAATTATTTAATTCTGTAGAGCTATAAAATTTCATATCATTCTTGGCAGTATATTCGATCGACGAATCAACACAAAGCGACCCTTATGGTCTCATGTTTTAATTCTTATATTTAGGCTTATATTTCAAATTATAAAATTCTGTTAAAGCTTTCTGTGCATTATTGTTCAAATAATGTAAGTGTGTTTCTTTATACAATATATTTTGTAATTGTTAATCTGGTTGGTTTGATTTCCTTCCTCTATTCATCTCTGAAATAATTCATTTTAAAAATTATCTAACAGCTAAAATACAAGCTTACATTGGCGCCCACTGAGAGAATATACTGTCATTTTGATATTTTTTCAAGCCGAGGAATCAATAAAAGAAGTGTTTTGATACACTGGTTCCGAGGACTTTTTAATTTAAACATAGTTTAGACACTTAAGCCGGAAGCCCACTGCTGCGCACGGTCGAGCTACACACGTGGGTACGTAAACGCTTTGTATGAAAATGTAGGTAGATACTTCCACAGCAGTGCACGGGCACGCTGCGCACGAAATGACGTCACTGATACACGCGTGGTCTGTACCGAAGTGCCTGCCACGCACACACTAGTGCGCGTGGCAAGCAAAGCCCCACTGCGACCCACGCCACGCTGTTCACGCTACGGACAAATGCCGTATCTATAAGGAGGCCTTTTCACAAAATGTGGGGTTGCCATGTTCGCAAAAAAAAAAAACCAAAAAAGTGGTTAAAAACATCCCGATTACTCGAATTCCGTATTTTGACTCGCTAAGTAAACTTACACAGTACTTTACTTTACTGTTATTTAATAGTTTTAAGAGACTGCAATCGCTGGTGTAGTGACATCTGGTGCAGAGTAGAACACGCTACCTTCTTTCAAAATGTGGTTTTTACACGTCAGTCTAGTCATATCATTAAAAAAATAACATCGGAAACCATAGTCTGTGAAATATATTTAAAAAAACACACGTCATTGACATTTTGACACCGTTGAAAAATCCACTGTCATTTAATTCCTTGAAAGTAAAAAATATTTAATTCTTCTATTCTAAATGACTGAGCCAATCTTAAATTCATGGAAATACATCTACGGAGCAACACTGGTCTCGGATTCGATTTCTGTTCTGCCCTTGAATGAAGCTCTACTTGTGAACTGTGTTGTGTTCCTAGTTATATGGTACTCGGATGAACCTTCGGCTGTGAAGCCAGTGAGCTCAGGTTTGATTCCTGGTGGTTTAATACTCGTATGAAACTCTGTCTGTGAAGACATTGAGGCCAGGTTTGATTCCTGATGGAATAATACTCGAATAAAGCTCTGTTTGTGAAGACATTGAGGTCAGGTTCGATTCCTGATGGAATAATACTCGAATAAAGCTCTGTTTGTGAAGACATTGAGGTCAGGTTCGATTCCTGATGGAATAATACTCGAATAAAGCTCTGTCTGTGAAGACATTGAGGCCAGGGTTTGATTCCTGATGGAATAATACTCGAATAAAGCTCTGTTTGTGAAGACATTGAGGTCAGGTTCGATTCCTGATGGAATAATACTCGAATAAAGCTTTGTCTGTGAAGACATTGAGGCCAGGTTTGATTCCTGATGGAATAATACTCGAATAAAGCTCTGTTTGTGAAGACATTGAGGTCAGGTTCGATTCCTGATGGAATAATACTCGAATAAAGCTCTGTCTGTGAAGACATTGAGGCCAGGTTTGATTCCTGATGGAATAATACTCGAATAAAGCTCTGTTTGTGAAGACATTGAGGTCAGGTTCGATTCCTGATGGAATAATACTCGAATAAAGCTTTGTCTGTGAAGACATTGAGGCCAGGTTTGATTCCTGATGGAATAATACTCGAATAAAGCTCTGTTTATGAAGACATTGAGGTCAGGTTCGATTCCTGATGGAATAATACTCGAATAAAGCTCTGTTTGTGAAGACATTGAGGTCAGGTTCGATTCCTGATGGAATAATACTCGAATAAAGCTCTGTCTGTGAAGACATTGAGGCCAGGTTTGATTCCTGATGGAATAATACTCGAATAAAGCTCTGTTTGTGAAGACATTAAGGTCAGGTTCGATTCCTGATGGAATAATACTCGAATAAAGCTCTGTCTGTGAAAATATTGAGGCCAGGTTTGATTCCTGATGGAATCATACTCGAATGAAGTTCTGCCTGTGAAAAAATTGACCCCAGGTTCGTTCGATTCCTCGGAAAAAATTTTGCCTGTGAAACCAGTTAGCTCAGGTTTGAGTTCTAGTTCCATATTATATAACTTGTCCAAATAAAAATATTAAATTAAAATTAATACTACGTTTACTAGAATAAATGCTTACCCTAATGTTACTATTTTGCCAGGATGGACTTTTCATAATTCTTCGGGACCCTTCTCATCCAAGCTGCCTCCGCTTCACCGACTTCAGTTGTTTAAAAAAGTGTAGACCAATTTTACGTGTACTGTACGATAACGAATTCGTAATCTGTATAAGTAATATCGGGTGTGTTGGGCTGGGCTCAAAACTCCAACCTTTTGCTTGGTTCTCAATATGTTTTTTAAAGTTAAACAAAACATAAATTATTCTTTTTTAGGGTCCCGTACCTACCCAACGGGTAAAAAACGGGACCCTATTACTAAGAATTATTACTTACTATGTCTGTCTGTCTGTCTGTCTGTCCGTCCGTCCGTCCGTCCGTCCGTCCGTCCGTCCGTCCGTCCGTCCGTCTGTCTGTCTGTCTGTCTGTCTGTCTGTCTGTCTGTCTGTCTGTCTGTATGTCTGTCTGTCTGTCCGTTTGTCGGTCTGTCATACATATTTATGTGGAGCTCCAATACAAAAAACGTGAACAGTTGGGTTAAGTTTACACCTCACTTGTATGCGGCGCCATACATACCATGCAAACTTAACTTAACCCGGCCAGTTAAGATGGAAAGTGTTTGCATGGAACCCTCGGTGCGCAATTCTGACTCGCACTTGGCCGGTTTTTCATCTTAGTTTATTGCTATAGGTAAGGCCATTTGGAGGTCAGCAATCCGAAAAGGATTTTTTTTTTGTATATTTGTGTCATTAATTGTCCATTAATCACGCCTAAACAACTGAATCTATTTAAAAAAAAATTGTTGGACAGGTAGCTAGGTATTCACGGATGGTTAATGGACATATTTTACCCAACTACAGATAAAGATAATAATATGAGAAGAAGATCATTTGGACGGAAGAAGTCATTGCAGAACTGTATTACCTACTAGAAATATGAATATAATTACGATAAAAGCAGGACATAGTAATTGAATAGGAAGCAGGCCGCAATCGTGACATATTAATTTGTGAGAATGCTTTCAGAAGTACAAACCCAGACCCTGAAGCGCGTCTTTTGCGCCGTCGGCAAGAACGCGGTGACGCGCCCGCAGCTGGCCACAGAAGAAGGGAAGGTTTCGCAACTTCTTGATTATCTTCAAGCGTTGATTGATAATGTTAAATAAAGGCTATTCTACCTCGCAATTAATAACGTTACCCTATCCCTGCTTAAAAATAAGGTTATTTTAGGTTCGCGAAGCGGCGCTAATGTGGTGTCTTAATACTTTAGGATTTAAATGCACTCCATCGACCCTAAAGTCGCCGCTGTGGGATCTGGTGGTGAGTAAGAGCTCGTGGAGACCCCGCGGGGGCGCGGCGGATGCGTTTCGGTCGTCCCGATCTGGTCGTGACGTGCGAGGTGGCCGTGGCGCCTGCCTGTGCTGCTGCTTATCAGCGGTGAAGATAGAAATCTTACTGTATTTGCCAGTCGCGTTCGCAATTGTGTTGAGGTAATTCATTTGTTAAATCGTACGGAATGCCTCAGATCACCAGGTGATAATACGTTACCCCTTTATTATTATTTTACCACTATTGAAATGGATATAGAGGGATGGCTAGACAATGCCGCCCGATACGAGGCTAGAGGTCAATCTAAGCTAGAAATTCTAGCCGATCTCCTAACTCATGATATATACCTCTAGGCTCGTTTCGGGATAATTCCTGAGCCAACTGCTACGTCACACGTTGCAGGGACTAGACGGGTCCGGTAAGGATTATGTGGACGTTCTCGCTGAAAGTAAACCTGCGAATTACAATTCAGCGCCGCAAAATAAAAAATATTTATTGACGACTGCACCAAAAATTGTTTCATGCATTGTGGGTTTGCAATTGTTAGCTAAATTAATTGTGACAATTTATTTTCACTCGATCGATGACAGATAGAAATTAATAAAAGAGTCTGTCGTCGCTGGCTTAAAGTAGGTTAGCATAGATTGAGTTTGTCTAGACCTACAAATATATATATGAGATATACTTTTACAGCATGACCACAGCGGATTTTTTGTGATACGAACTTATTAAAATAGTTTGAGGTACATGTACATTTTAGCCAACTTCAAAACAAGGAGGAGGTTCTAAATTCGACTATGTTTTTAGGGTTCCGTACCCAAAGGGTAAAAACGGGACCCTATTACTGAGACTTCGCTGTCCGTCCGTCCGTCCGTCCGTCCGTCTGTCACCAGGCTGTATCTCGAGAACGGTGATAGCTGGACAGTTGAAATTTTCACAGATGATGTATTTCTATTGTCGCTATAACAACAAATACTAAAAATAAAATAAAATAATATTTAAGGGGGGCTCCCATACAACAAACGGGTTGGTTGCGTTAACTTTGGACCTCATTTGTATGGGGCGCTGTACATACCAGGTGCAAACTTAACTTAACCACTTAAGGATGAAAAGTTTTTGTACGGAACCCTCGGTGCGCGAGTCCGACTCGCACTTGACCGGTTTTTTATTTTTATGTTTGTTACCTCAGAATTTTCGAAGGGGTAAACCGATTTCGATAATTCTTTTTTTATTTGAAAGCTGGAGCTTCCCGTGTAGTCCCATTTAGTCCAGTTCTGATAAAAGCATCAGTTATGAAAAAAATCATTATAAGTTTTATTGTATGTTCCATTTCGCTCATTGTAGTCTGTTTATTTTTGTTTTAAAGTGATTCTGATTATATTTGAATCACTAAAAAGGCAATAAACGAAATTAATTTACTTCTTTGTTTTGCTTATTCTTAAATTATGCTGTATAGTTACAACACGTATTACCTATACAGGATGACTCTTTAGTCGTAAATGGTAGTGCCAGAACGGTGACGCTGAACAATTTGCACTAAGGGGACAACCACGAAATCCGGTAAAAAAAAACCTAATAAGAGTTAATTGATATTAATTGATAGTTCAGTATCAGTATATTCAAAGTGAAGCGATAGTTTTTTTTTCGAGATTTTGTGGTTGTCCCCATAGTGAAAGTTGCTCAGCGGCACCCTCCTCATCACCTACTGGTACTTAATACCATTCACGACTTAAAGTCATCCTGGATAATTATGTATGACCGTAATGGCCTGTTCCTCTTCCCAAAGCGACCATTTCCCGGATTGTCAACTCCCATGAAGACCAATTCCCAAGACGAACACTTGATAAAACGACCATTTCCAGAATTACCACTGCCCACTGACCACTTCTCGGAAGAACAGCTAAAAATTACGTGTCAAATTGTGCTGCCGAATTTAGTAGGCACCAAGACAGTGAGCGAGGCAATACACCGTTATGCACAATTCCACAAGTACGAAAGTACATATTAAGCTTGATACTGGTTTCAAGTAAGCATTCGTTATTTTTTGTGTACACGAAACTTTTTTTTCTTTTGGTATTTACTTTGGTAAGAAATACATGCATTCATGTAAACTTTTTAATTCAGATAACACCATATTGGCTTACCTGTTTAGTATTAGAAAATATAAGATCTATATAATAGGAGTGGGTATACGACACAAATAGCAATACACTAGTTTATTCCATAGAAACTCATTTTTTATAACCCCTAAATCTTCTATCCTACATCCGTTCTTTCGTGGGTAAAGTAGTCGTTCCGGGAACTTGTCTTTAATGTCAATATATGAGAAGTAGTCACTCCGGGAAGAGGCTTTCAGGGAATAGGTCAGTATAGGAAGTGGTAGTCTTGGGAAGTGTTCGGTCTAGGAAGTAGTATTTGTACCAGTTTATACTTTTTGTATTTTTATTTATACATTTTTTACTTTTATTTTACGCATAATGTAAATATACCATTATCTAGGAACCAGCTAGTTTCGTTTTATTTCCATCAGTAACAAGTCGGTTATCTGGTGCAGTGGCTGCAACATGAGAATTTCTAACTATACTCTACGAAAGAGTCAGATAAATGTTTGAATTTAGGACTTCAAATGAGCTACTCGATATAATAAATTAAAAGGGGTTAGTATAATTTCATCTAAAAAGCAGTTCGTCCAAAAAGCTGGTCGGAACAACAAGTGGTCTATAAAAAACAAATTGCTACCTGGTCTGTCTGGTATTCTGTTTAAAATCCCGCTTGGTCTAAATGTGCACCAGTATTTGTTTCTTAGACCCATACTATACTTATTAATAACGAAGAATTAAAATAGCGAAGTATATAACATAGGAACGTACAGGAAATAAGTTTATGAAAAAAAATGCGGTGACGGCATGTTGTCCAACGAGCCTTTAGCGTGTGTGGTAAGTTGAGTTTTCCCAAAATAATGGATACATCTTGCGCTGAACCTGTTCCCCGAAAATCATAACTTGGATCTTCCAGTTGAGAGACAATATGCATTTTCTTAGGAAACATGCTCTTTCTTTGACTTGATAGTAACTATTCATCAGGTGAATTCTAGGTAAAAATGCTTGCTTACTTTGCATTAAAATTATCACCAAATGAACTCCTAATGCTATAATTGGTAATAGATTATTACTGATAAATTATCATGAAGATACGTTAGATACGCACTGATCATTACGAGCGTTGTATTTTAAGAAGTACCTAAGCTTTTTCTTCCCTGAACAATTGATTTAGAAAACACGTGAGAAATAATAAAAATGTATTTATTATATATTTGGTACAATAGTAATTAATACACGTCGCACCAAAAGTAGGTAACACTATATTCACTTTTCGCTCTTACCCATATAATATAAGCAAGAGATAAAATAATACACGAGTACACACTTGTCTTCAACTTTCCTTTTGATTTGACACCTACCTAGATTTACTTTTTTTTTGGTATTTCCAAGCGTTTACCAGCGACGGTATGGACACAACATTATTGACATGCAATTAGTTCCGCTACTCACCATTTCAAGAAAAAACTGTCAAGAAAAATTTCAAAAACGAGTTTTGCTATTCCATACTAGAGGGCATAAGTACTAATCAAAAATCAGCATTTAATGGGATTAAAACTTTTATTTCGATAGCATAAGGACACCGCGCGGAACTTACGTCATTCTAACGAAAATTATGAATTTTTGTGATAACTCAGAAACGGCTTGACCGATTTTATTTTAACATTCCGTTTCGTTTATTTCATGTTTTGACAATAAAATAAAAGTAGTCTGAAATTCCGCAGGTTCCCCAATAGTTTTCGTAGATCTGGACACAAAGCCTAAATTCCGTAGATCTACGGATTTTTCCGTAGCTCTGGCAACGCTGATGAGCGAGTGTGCCTCTCGCGCACGCGTGCATGTGCGTGGCCCGCAGTGGAGAATCTGGATACACGTAGCTGACCAATGTATCCACGTGGCCCACACGTTTTACGTGTGCGTGCATTGGTTGCTGTGAAAACGTTGATACACGCAGCCAGACCAATGAATCCACGTGGGCGTCGTGTGTAGCGTGTGCGTGCGTAGCGTGCGCAGCAGTGGGGTTCCGGCTTTACTGTTGTTGTAGCTAGCCTGAATTTTATTTCAAACCTGCACCTTTACTTAAGTTATTTTAAGTCTTTAAAGTAGTGCGTCTTGAGAATTTTTCAAAACAAATTTATTGTTATTAACATTTAAAACTGGTTAATATATTAGTTGTTAGGTAAACACAGTTTGTTACCCCAATTCCCATGTTTTAGCTTATCTTTTTCTGAATTTATAAATAGATTAGGGTATTTGTCCTTTTCAGAATTTATAAATAGATTAGGGTATTTGTCCTTTTCTTAATTTGTAAATTGATTAGGGTATTTGTTTTTTTGTTAATTTATAAATTGGTTAGGGTATTTGTCTCTTTTTTTAATTTATAAATTTTTATACATTAACATAAATGCAGTATCACAATATATAAAGTGTGCTTCATATTTTAAAATAATATGCTCTTTAATGGTAAATACTAATTGTCACATTTGTGCTTATTTTCTTTGAGTTGACTAGAGTTGTCATCCAAGAATTAAGGTACAGCCACCTTTAGCTGTAACCTTTAGCAATACCTTTGTCAATTGTAATACATAATTTGTAATAATAATAACTTAAATTATAATATCTAAAATATTTTGAGGTATTTGCATATTTTTCAATAAATGTTAATAAATAATTAATGAACATTTTTAATAGTTCTTAAGTATCATTTAATGATAATAAATAATTTCTTAATGATTTATTAATGACAAAGACTAAAATAAGTAAGTAGGTACCTACCTTTATAAACAATAGGAAAACTTACTTGTTTATTGAATTACGTTTGTTTAGCATATGTTAAACGTCTGTAGTGCGTTTGAATATATTGCCCGTTTGATATTTTTTCTTAGAGATTTGAATTTTAATTGATTTCAAGGTACAAGTTAAATCTTTTAAATTAAAATGGATTTGAAGATAATTTATTACCACTCCTTACTTAAGGATGAGTTAGCTTATGAAGTTATAATTAGAGCAGAAACTCCAGGTGACACGGTTCAAAAATTGAGACAACAACTTAAAATTTTGAGCTTAGAATTCCTACCTGAGGAAATTGTAGGCGAGGAAGTGAAGGCTGCTTCCGAGTTACCCATTATTTCGGAAAAAATGAGGGAATTGCAGGCGAAGGTGACGTTATTGGAAAAGTCAAGAGATAAACGTGCCTTAGTCCGTGCAAAGGCGTTGTATAACCATCTATATTATAGAATTTACCGGTTGGATAGTGTTGATACCGCGGAAGACAGAGAAATCTTAATTACTGTAAGAGGTATACTTCAACAGAGTGCGGCGGTAATCAGGTCGTTCATACCGACTACGACTAGTCCAACTACAGGTGGGGAAACTTCGGATAGCGTGTTTGAGGAACCGAGAGAGTCATCGAGTTTCAACATTCTTAAGTTTATAAACTATAAATTTAATGGCCTTACCAGCGTCCATGCGTTTCTGGAAGCAGTCGACGAGCGCGCGCGTGCGTTTAACATCAGCGATGAGCAGTTGTACAAAGCGGCTTGTTGTTTGTTTACAGACCAAGGTTTGCTTTGGTATAGGGGGAATAAGCATAGATTTTCGTCTTGGAATCAGTTAGGTGTTCTACTGAAGCAAGAATTTGCACCGATAGACTTTGATTATCGTTTACTACAGGAGATTCACACGCGTACTCAAGGTCAGGATGAACCGACTCATATTTATTTTGCGGTTATGAGCGGAATGTTTTCACGCTTGTTGAAACCTTTAGATGACAAACAGCAGTTGGAAATATTACTTCACAATATTAGACCCACGTTTTCAGAGCAGTTGGCGTTGCAGGATATTTCTAGTGTCGAATCTTTGAGGCAATGTTGTAGGAAAGTCGAGGCGGCTCGGCAGAAAAGTAAACTGTTTTCGGAACCGTCAAAACAGTCTGCATTGAATCCGGATTTCGCCTACAGGTGTAAGTCTGTAAAACAGGATGTCGCGGTAGTTGCTGGTACTTCTCAGCAACAGCCGTTGCAAGCGCGAAGGAACTTCGGGTCGTCTTATGGTTTTCGTCAGCATGGGCAACAGCCACAGACGTCTAACTTTCAAAATAAATCTCTACCTAGTGATAAAGTTTATTGTTGGAGATGCAAGGTTGATTCGCATACCACTAAAGCTTGTACGAATAAGCGAATTTTATGTTTTCAGTGTGGAGAGCTAGGTTATACATCACGGTCATGCCCAAAATGTAATCGTAACACGAAATCAAAAAACTAGGTAATGAGAATCGTAGTGTTCCACAGGTGAATAAAGTCGTACCACCTGATTCAAAATACTGGATGGATTTAGTAACGAAATATTTTAATAACAATCCCGTTACTTCGGTTCTCTTTAAGCCAGATAATAACGACGTTCGGCCATATTTAAATGTAAACATACTGGATTTGACAATTTGCGGATTATTAGACTCCGGCGCGGCAATTTCAATATTAGGAAATGGTGCTCACAAGCGTTTTATTCGTTTAGGATATTCATTGATAAATACTAACGAAACAGTTACAGTAGCTAATGGTTCTGTTTGTAATACCAGAGGTACAATGTTACTACCTATATCTTTTAACGGTGTTACCAGGCTAATTAAGTTTCACGTTATACCATCTATAGTTTCAAACGTCATTTTAGGAGTAGATTTTTGGAAAGAGTTTGCATTGATGCCTGAGATATTTGAAAATATTACGTACATAGAAAAGCCTTTAGATTTTATTAGTAATGCCGGGATTGACATGCAAATAGAAAAAATTATGTCTTTTGAAAATTTAACTCCGGAACAGAAAGAATTAGCTGCGGAAATGGTTAGAAAGTTTGAGGGAATTTCATTTGAATGCAAGGGTTTAGGTAGAACTCACTTAGTAGAACATAAAATAGATACAGGTGATTCTCCGCCTATTAAGAGTAGACCTTACCCCATGTCACCTGAAAAGCTAAAGGAATTACATAAGGAGGTGGATAAAATGTTGGATATGGATGTAATCGCACCAAGTGAGGGAGCTTGGAATAATCCAACCCTTATGATTCCAAAGCCTGACGGATCATGGAGGTTTTGCTTGGATTGTTGTAAATTAAATGCAGTCAGTAAAGGTGACGCTTACGCAATTCCATATATTCCTCAGATATTGGATAGTCTTAGAAATGCAAAATACATTACTACTATAGATTTTAAAGCTAGTTTTTGGCAAATTGGCTTGGAAGAGTCGTCGCAGGAAAAAACAGGTTTTACAGTGCCAGGAAAGGGCCTATATAAATTTAAAGTCATAGCTTTTGGTTTAACTGGTGCGCCTGCGCGACAGCAGAGATTAATGGATATGCTTTTCGGAATTCCATTTTGTAGTGATGTCACAAAAGGCTTAGTATTTTGTTACATTGATGATATTATCGTAGTGTCCGAGGATTATGATACACATATGTTATTGTTAAATAGATTATATCAAAGAATCAAGGACGCAAACTTGACTATTAATTTAGAAAAGTGTAATTTTTTCAGAAAGTCATTAAAGTACTTGGGATACATTGTAGATGAGAATGGTTTACGTACGGATCCTAGTAAAGTGCAGGCAGTCATTGATTTTCCTGTACCAAAAAATCCAAAAGAGGTAAAAGTTTTTTTAGGAACATGTTCTTGGTATAGACGTTTTATAAAAAACTTTTCTTCGATTGCTGCACCACTTAATGCTCTCACAAGTACGAAAACCAAATTTGTTTGGACAACAAGTGCTGACGAAGCTTTTAAAGATTTAAAAAATCGTTTAGTATCAGCACCAATTTTGATTTGTCCTGATTTCGAGAAACCATTTACGGTCCATTGCGATGCGTCTAGTTATGGCATAGGGGGAGTTTTAACTCAGAAAATTGATGGTAGCGATCATCCTATTGCATATATTAGTCGATCTTTGAATAAAAATGAGAGGAATTACTCTGCAACAGAAAGAGAGGCTCTGGCGGTTGTGTATGCTGTTGAAAAGTTTGAACCATACCTAGGTACTAGGCCTTTCACAGTAGTGACTGATCATGCGTCGTTAAAGTGGTTCATGAATTTAGAAAACCCGACAGGTCGTCTTGCCCGATGGGGTTGTCGTTTATCGCAATATAGCTTCACTATCGAACATAGAAAAGGGAAGGATAACGTCATCCCGGATGCTCTTTCTCGCTTGATGAAAGTGGACGTGATCAACACAGCTCCGCAGTCACGTGATGGTGATGTGTGGTATAAGAAAGTTTATTCAGGTTGTCAATATTATCCCAGGAATTACCCGAATTATAGAATAGAAAATGATGTGTTATATAGGTATTGTAAAGGGAAATATTCACTTACCGACGAGTTTGACTGGAAAGAGGTTGTAGCTGAATCGAATAGAACGAAGGTCATTACGGAGAACCACGAACCTCCTACATCAGGACATATGGGAGTTTTCAAAACACACCGAAGATTGAGTTTGAGGTATTTTTGGCCCGGAATGTACCGTGATGTAGTACGATTTATTAAACAATGTGCAACGTGTTCAGCTTATAAGCATACAACGACTCTTACACCGGGACAGATGGGTAAACCAAAACAATGTTATAAACCGTGGCAAGTTATAAGTACTGATCTTGTTGGACCACTGCCGAAATCACGATCTGGTTATGTCCATCTTTTAGTTGTGACTTGTTGTTTCTCGAAATATACTATGTTGTTTCCTTTAAGACGCGCAACGAGCGCTAATGTGGCAAAGAACATTGAGAATTACGTGATTTTAGCACACGGAGTTCCTGAAACAGTGATTACCGATAATGGGGTTCAATTCACTGGATCTGAATTCCGTAATATGCTTAAATATTACCAAGTTCCTCGTGTTCACTTCGGCCCAAGGTACACACCACAAGTAAATATGGTGGAAAGATATAATAAAACTGTCATGACCATGATTTCGTCTTATGTTAAGGATGATCACAGGTCTTGGGACCAGAATATTTTTAAAGTTCAGTTTGCGCTCAATAGTGCAGTGAATGAAACTACTGGTTTCTCACCATACTTCTTAGTCCACGCTAGAGAACCAATTATTAATGGCTCATTTTATAAAGACTCAAGTGATACGGAGTATGCGGTAGCAATGCCCAGAGAAGAATATGCCGGAGAATTTGGGAAACTTGAAGGTATCTTCACTAAGGTACGAGAAAACCTAGAAAAAGCTCACGCTACGAATACAAGGTATTATAACTTGCGTAGACGTGATGTGAAGCTAACAGAAGGTCAAGAAGTCTGGAGGAAAACGTATACTCAAAGTGATGCTGACAAATATAAAGCGTCGAAGTTAGCGCCTAAGTACCTGAAATGTATTGTGAAGAAGGTATTGTCTCCGTTGGTTTATGAACTAGTGGGTTACGATGGTAAACTCTTAGGTCAATGGCATATTAAGGATATCAAAGTATAATACTTTGATTAATGATCACTTGAGATTTTTTTTTAATAGGTAGTTAGTTCTCAACTTTGTTGACATGTAGTACGTGTTAGTGGTAGCATAGCTTTACCACTAACGACGCCAAGGTGATGTTAGTCGTCTTCTGCCGTAGGTCGTATTACATGAATATTGTGGTGACTTCCTAGTCATTGTTGTTTAAGGTGTTACTTTCCAATTCGTAGTTAACCGGGAAAGGTACTACGAATTTGATTGTTAGTTTAGTTTAGAATAGGTTTTTAGAGTAACGTTGTGCTGAACACGTTTACTCGACTGTAGGGTTTGTTGAGCTGCACTGGGATGACAGGAGCAACTCGGGATTCTGTATGAGTGTAGGCAGCATTCAGTATTTGGAAACTGATGCTTCAATATGAAAGAGAGGTATAAAAGAGGAATTTTGAAATTGTGGGGAAATCTTCTTTAACAATTTTGCTTGACTGTAGGTAGATTATCATATACAGTATTACAAATGTCTTCGAAGCAGGGACTTGTTGTTAGTTTAGTTTACAGTTAGTCTAATATAGGCGATTAGTAATTAGTGTTATTTGTATTATAAAGGTTCTTTCACAAATTTTTAGTGGTCGAAATATGTTCTTAGGTCGCTGAGGGCAGCGCAGTTTCTTACTTCGTGTCGAAACTTTTCATAGGAGGGGGGGTATTGTGACGTAGCGTTTTTCACGCATATGTCCGTCTCTTTCGGAATATCGTCGTCGAAAGTTTCTACCTTTTTGAAGACGGGACTGCTCTATGAAAATTAACTATGGCAGGATTCGAAAGTTAAAATTTGGAATCTTCGTGTGCTGTCAAGAAGAAAAGTCAGAGAAAGATTTGAAGAGCTATGATGGATAGTAAATTTTTACATATTTTCGAGGATTAATAGCCGGAATAATGAAAACCGGTAATATTAGTATTTAAAATACCAAGGACGAGTTAAGCATGGTTCGTATCAAGGATTTGGATTGTTTTGAAGGAAAGAAAATAATTAGTTGAAGTGTTAAAACCCTAAAACTATTATTTACAGGGAAATTGTTGTTAAAAATCTAAATTAAGAAAGGGAGCAGATTCTTCGGCAGCAATATTGTTTAAGTGTTAGCGGCGTGCCTGAAATATGGTTACTGGGAGGCTGTCTTCACGGACGTAGCGGGTAAGGACGTTTAAAGATAAAAAAACCCGTGGATCCTGTGATAAAAGAACTGCTCATAAAGTTATACCTTTCCATTTTCAGGTGGGATAAATAAATGATAGACAAAAATAAATGATAAATTCTAAATTATATACATTAATACATTTCATCGATTTCTTTGAAGACTCAATGGAGACTCTTCAGTAGAGGTACTTTTCAAGATCTGCAGGACGTTACAGACATCAAACCGTTCGTGATTTCAATTTAGGAGCAGACGGGAGATTTCTCTTAAGATACGGTTTGACAGCGATTCCTGTGAGTCAATTAAAATTATTTAATTCTGTAGAGCTATAAAATTTCATATCATTCTTGGCAGTATATTCGATCGACGAATCAACACAAAGCGACCCTTATGGTCTCATGTTTTAATTCTTATATTTAGGCTTATATTTCAAATTATAAAATTCTGTTAAAGCTTTCTGTGCATTATTGTTCAAATAATGTAAGTGTGTTTCTTTATACAATATATTTTGTAATTGTTAATCTGGTTGGTTTGATTTCCTTCCTCTATTCATCTCTGAAATAATTCATTTTAAAAATTATCTAACAGCTAAAATACAAGCTTACAATGTACACAAATCAACCTCGTCCCAAACTAAGCAAAGCTTGTAGGTACTATGGGTACTAGACGACGATATAAGTAAGATGTAAATAAATACATAATTAGCTAATATCCATGACTCAGGAAGAAATATTCGAGTTCACCACACAAAATATTTGCCCCGGCCGGGATTCGAACCTAGGACCGCCGGCTCAGTAGGCAGATATCTACAAACTGCGCCAACCGCGTCGTTAAATCTAAGGTCTACTTTTTAAGTTCTTTTTCTTGTTATACTTAACCTATGAGCTTACTTTCTTGAATAAGTTGTCGGATTGTTTGCGGAATACCTAAATACTGGATTATATTTTTTATTATTTATAAAAAAAAACACTTATAAATGCCTTAGCCGTGAAAAGGGCTTGCCGACTTCGTGTCACTATCCGTCTATACCTACCCACCCGGCCCCCGGTCTTTCCCGGCGTCAGCAGTAATGTACTATTTTCCAAATAGGTACCTTCCATAATGTACAGTCAAGGAATCTGAAACACGTACCTTTTTCGCTCTTTTCACAATGACAATAAAGGTCAAAAAGGTTGGCATTTTTTAGATTCCTTGACTGTACAAGACCGAGATCGGTGCGTAGCGGGCACTTGTATTGGAGGCCAAGACTCACTTTGGGTTGCTGCACCAGAGGAGTAGTAGTATACGAGTAAGTATCATCATCATCATCTCAGCCATAGGACGTCCACTGCTGAACATAGGCCTCCCCTTTGGACTTCCATATATACCGGTTGGAAGCGACCTGCATCCAGCGCCTTCCGGCGACCTTTATAAGGTCATCTGTCCATCTTGTAGGTGGACGTCCTACGCTGCGCTTGCTGGTCCGAGGTCTCCACTCGAGCACTTTTCGGCCCCATCGGTCGGACCGGTGAGCTATATCGGTCACTTTAGTTCGTCTACGGATTTCCTCATTTCTGATTCGATCACGTAGAGACACCCCGAGCATAGCCCTCTCCATTGCTCGTTGAGCGACTTTGAGCTTTGAGATGAGGCCGATAGTGAAAGACCACGTTTCGGTGCCGTAAGTCATCACTGGTAACACACATTGGTTGAAGACTTTCGTCTTGAGGCACTGAGGTATGTCGGACGAAAAGACATTGCGTAGTTTCCCGAACGCTGCCCAGCCGAGTTGGATTCGGCGGTTGACCTCTTTCTCGAAGTTGGACCTACCTAATTGGACCACTTGTCCTAGGTAGATGTATGAGTTAACAACTTCGAGTCCCGAGTTTTCAACAGAGACTGGGATGGGCACAACCTTGGCATTTGACATGAGTTTCGTCTTGTCCATGTTCATTTTTAAGCCCACCCGTTGAGAAACTCGATTGAGGTCATCGAGCATCATGCTGAGTTCCTCCATCGACTTTGCCATGACTACGATGTCGTCGGCAAACCGAAGGTGAGTGATGTATTCGCCATTGATGTTGATGCCAAGTCCTTGCCATTCCAGGAGCTTGAAGGCGTCTTCCATAACGGCCGTAAACAGTTTCGGGGACACAACGTCCCCCTGTCTTACGCCTCTTCTCAATGGAATGGCCTTTGTGCTCTGCTCCTGAACTCGGACCGACATGGTGGCGTTACTATACAAACACTTCAACACTTCAATGTACCGATAGTCAATATGGCATCGCTGAAGTGACTCGAGCACCGCCCATGTTTCCACCGAATCGAAGGCTTTCTCATAGTCCACAAACGCTAAGCACAATGGCAAGTTATACTCTTCAGTCTTCTGTATAACTTGCCGCAGCGTATGTATGTGGTCTATGGTACTATAGCTTCTTCGGAAACCGGCTTGTTCGGGAGGCTGGAAGTCATCAAGTCTATGTTCGAGACGGTTCGTGATGACCCTTGAAAACAACTTATAAACATGGCTTAGAAGCGTGATGGGCCTGTAGTCTTAAATAATTTATTGCAAGAAAAACTTAACTTATAACAAAGAAATAGTAATAAAAATAATAATGTGTAGCAAAAAGTTATAAAACACATCTCTGCAAGTTGCAGTTTAGCTAGTGCTGCGAACTGGGAATGGCTGCTCCGTCGTCAAACCCCAACAGTTTCGCTGCAGGTTTGAATTTGTGACGTGTGCCTCGTATGCACATACTGGAGGCTCGAATTATAGCAGTGCATATCCTTGTTCTAAGCCAACCCAGTATCGTACTCAGCGATTTGTTCCAACGGTCCGAGAGGGCTTCGCCTAAGTGTTTGACGAAGGAGGCCATCTGTGGTGCGAATATGCCATCGACAGAGGTCACGAGGGGGGTGAAAGTAGCATGTTTCACTTCGCAGGCAGCAGAGTATTTTCTTTGTTTTTCAGTCTCAGCAGATTTTAGGACAGAAGTGACATGACGTGCAATGTAAGAGGGAGCGTCGGTGTCTACGACACGGATATCGAATAACGCCTCTCTCTGTGCATTCCATACGCCACGGCAGGATAAGTCACCGCGTAATCCAAGGTCACCTTCTGTGATTATAGGTTCTATTGTGATGTTGCCCCATGCTTGGTGACATAGTTCAGCAAATAGGTCTCGTATTTCGTTGTGCCGTCTTGAAATTAGCCCGCCAGTCTTGCAACAGAGAGCATGGTCGATATTAAAATGGCTGTTGCCGCATCCGTCACAAGAGGGTGGCATTGAGTTTGGGGTTCTGTAATAGCGTATTGCCAGGGCATCTCTGAATTCATGAGGAGACAAGTCGAAGTTATCTTTCTTTGTTGGTATAGCAGATAGCCAGGTGGAAGACTTTGTTTTCATTTTCGATGCGATTGATCTTTCTATAGCTCGTCGTTTGTTAGGGGATAGTTTGGCCAATATAGTGTCTAAAAGTTCGTTGTCACGAGCATCTTTTATTGTTCGGCTCTCTTTGCGTGCTTCAATCAGGGATTTATTGTGTTGGGCTAGGTCTACATGTTGTGTCCTGATCAAAGCCGATGAGAGGATTAGGGCCTGTAGTTCTTCAATAGGCTGTTATCACCTTTCTTGAAGAACAGTACCACCTCGCTTCTATTCCATGCTTCAGGCGTTTTGCCCTCGGACAAGACGGAATTAAAGAGCTTCTGGAGGACCTTAAGTACCGGTGTTCCACCCGCTCTCAGAAGCTCTGAGGTGATTCCGTCTTCGCCCAGCGCCTTGTTGTTCTTAAGCTGCTTCAGGGCCATCCTAATCTCGTACAGACTGATGTCCGGGATGTCTTCGGTATAATGTCGGGACAGCTTGGCTCTTGGATCGCCTACCAAGCTGTCAGCGGGCTTTGCGACTGAAGTGTATAACTGACCATAGAACCTCTCGATCTCGCCTAGAACCTCTGCTTTGGTCGACGCTATGCTGCCATCTTCCCGTTTCAGCTTGGTCAGCTGGCTTTGTCCAATAGACTTGTCCTTTGCGAACACTTTGGAGCCTTTGTTCTGCTCAATGGTCTCTTTAACACGGTTCGTATTAAAGAGCCGCAGATCATGTCGCAAGGACTTCGATATACGTCTATTAAGCTGCCTATATGACCTCGCGTCATCGGGAGACTGCAACTGTAGCGAGCGTCGTTCAGCCATGAGGTTTAAGGTTCGATCAGACAATTTCTGAGGTCTATCTTTACGGCGGGGTCTGAAAAACTTAGACCCTACCGTGTGGACGGTTTCCACTAGCCCGTCGTTGATCTCGTCCACTGAGGCAAAGTTCTCCAGACAAGCGAAGCGGTTGGAGAGCTCGAGTTGAAAGCTCTCGGGGTTTTGAATATGGGCCCGAGTAGGTCGGAGCGTAGACTTCATCAGACTGGACCTTTCCAGTTTAACATTGATATTCAGTGTGCCTCTTACGATTCCATGATCACTGCCGGTCTTTACCCTATTGATCACAGACACATCACTGAAAATCCGTTTCTTGTCGGTCATGATGAAGTCAATCTCGTTTCTCGTGGAACCATCGGGACTTATCCAGGTCCATTTCCTGTGAGGCGGCTTCTGGAAGAAAGAGTTCATTATGAAGAGTTCCTCTTAGTAGTTAATAATTGAGCGACCTGGATCACAGGAGATCCAGGTCGCTCAATTCAAAAACTTGATTTCCTACTTTTTAAAAACTAGATCATTTCAAAATCACTTTTCAAAAGATCAATTTTTAAAATGTTCGCTCAATTCAAAAACATGATTTTCTACTTTTATAAAACTAGATCATTTCAAAGTCACTTTTCAAAAGATCAATTTTTAAAATGGTCGCTCAATTCAAAAACTTAATTTTCTAGTTTTTTAAAACTAGATTATTTCAGTCCGTTTAAAAAGATACATTTCGATAATTTTTTTAAATCTTCGCTCAATTCAAAAACTTGATTTCCTACTTTTTAAAAACTAGATCATTTCAAAGTCACTTTTCAAAGGATCAATTTTTAAAATGTTCGCTCAATTCAAAAACATGATTTTCTACTTTTATAAAACTAGATCATTTCAAAGTCACTTTTCAAAAGATCAATTTTTAAAATGTTCGCTCAATTCAAAAACTTAATTTTCTAGTTTTTTAAAACTAGATTATTTCAGTCCGTTTAAAAAGATACATTTCGATATTTTTTTTAAATCTTCGCTCAATTCAAAAACTTCATTTTCTAGTATTTTAAAAGAACATCTTTTTTTAAGTCACTTTTTTGAAACATCCATCTTGATCAATTTTAAAAAGATCTCTCCATTCAAAATTCAGTTTTACAATTTCTTTTTTAAACTAGATCATTTCTATCATAAAATAGATAATCTATTTATATCATAAAATAGATAATTATTTTACTGTATAATAAAAATAAAACAACGCTTATTTTATCTACTTATAATTTCACACCTTTATTATTATTACAAGTACCATATTAATTAGGTGAATACGCTTATGTCTGTACGGGGTAGTTGTAAGTAAACATCATATTGCGCAACTAAGTATTTATCGTTGAAGTATACTTTCGAAACGAACTATATCATATACGATTGTTTGTTCAATGACCTGTAAAGAAAAAAAATATTGATCAATATTAACCCATTCAAAAGATAAAAACAAGTGAAACAAAACGTAGATAATTAGAAAATAGGAGAGACGAGACAAAGATATAAATGTACAGTATGTACATACTCATGAATAAGATTCCGTCCTAAAAGGGGCAACACTATAGTTATAGCAAAGTACTTTCATGATTGATAAAAAGTGATACCTGTACTTTCAGCTTCCATTTTTTCCTGTATTTTGCCTATCAAATCCTTTGTTTTTAAATAAATGTCATCAAATAAGGCAGTTTTGATAACATGCTGAACACAAAACTCAGCTGCACATCGACAAACAGAGTCCTCGGAGTTTTCAAATTGTTCTGCATTATAAACTTCGATTCTTATCACTTTAGTCCCTTGCACTGTTTGTTTTATATAACTGCATAAATTTGACCTCTTTCTTTTCCGATTTCCGTCCATAGGCAAGAAATTAAAGAGATCTCCAGATTCCTAAAAATATGACAAAAAGTATTAGTTAACATAAAAAACAATATCTTGTCTCTTAATTTACTTCAAAAAATGAGGTTTCTGAGGTGACCGTATGTTTGTATGCATGTATGTTTGCCCGCGATTATCTCGCTTTAGGTTGAACCGATTTTGATGCGGTCTTTAGAAAACTATATATTTTTTTACGTCGGAAAGTTTTGGTATACGCGTACAACAAATGGTAATTTAACTCATACAGCTGCTATCGAAAAGCATTATATTTAGTTACGTGTAAGCTGCTGATGGAAACCATTCAAGGCTACTGAAGCTACTCAATAATAATTTTATTTCAATCACTAAGAATTAATATTTTCTTTAAAATAAAAATGGCCCGCATCAAAACTGAAAAGCCAAAAAAATTATCCGTTCATGTACAGATTAGATACATTTGTATCACAGACGATATTTTTTTTTCTTAAATGAAACGTAACAATAAACTTACCGACATTGCACAAACTATTTTTATGAATTTTTCTTGCTAACAGCCGTCTCTACTAATACATTGAAGAATAATGAAATAATTTCTAAAGTCTGCAAAAATTATTTTATAAAACTCGAATATTCAAATGAAGAAATCCTTATTATTTTATGTCTCTTTCGTACTTGATGATGTTATTACGATAAAAGCGCAACAAATATCCTGAAATGACTCCTACTAATACGGATGAGTATTCAAAGTCCAAATTCGTATTAACTTTATATATGTAACTTGCAACCATGCCCATAAAAATCGCGACAGAGCGGCGTCGGAAACAATATGATCCTGCCTATGTTTTGCTTAAACATCTCATAAGACTCCCGATCATAGAATCAGTTTGTGTGTACATAAGATAAATTGTTTGTACTAGACGCTAAACAAATACTAATAGCGACAGGCAAAGTCTGGGGTTATTGCTAAATGAGTTGAATAATTTAGCATGACTATCGAGTACTATGGTAGACATTGATTATTAGCATACTATTTAAATAGGTCGTATAGTTTACCAAATATGATTTAAGAAGTCATCACTTTTGAACTCACATAATGATACCCTATAGTTATACAACTTTCACACAAAGACATTTTAAAGCTTGTTTTAATAGGGTCGCACACGCGTTACTCCATCATTTTGTGCTCGGTCTTGGACAAGAAAATCTTCTAGATACATAATAATTATAGTGAGCTAACTACATAGGTTGCTCTATGCTATCTAAGTGTTTTTGACCGAAACGTGTTTTCCGTGTTTGTGTGTTTGTGGGTGACAGTGAATCTTCAAGAGAAATCATGTAAGTAATTTGAAGCGATTACTTTTCAATACTTTATTATTTTATTTTTATGATGCATTGTTTGTAGTTATCAGTCGCGTGGCGTCAAACAAAAAAAACTCAGTTCAAGCCGGGGTAGATTTCGTTTATTCAGTGGCTATAGAGAATCTCAATCACCCTGAAGTGTGCAAGCGGATGGGAATCGGGTTGTATTGACGCCATGCCACTGGTAGGTATGTAAATTTTGTGGTGTAGCGACACGATAGCTTGCTGTTTACCTTCCCTTACAAACACCATTAAATTTTTAGTCTCTTGTGGACGATAGCTATAACGATAGCTGTCTTTCCTGCGGGCAATACAGATAGTTTATTACCTAAATATGTTTTAAAAAGTAGATAATTTTTACCTTCATGCCTACAGGATGTCGGGAAAAGTTTATGTAAAAACTCTTCTAGCTAAATGGTTATTTGAAAGTTTCCTTCATACATATTTGTAAATTATTAAAAAAACTGTAGGTTTGTTTTTAAAGTGATTTTACTGCTAATGGTTTTAGCTATTTAATAATAAAGAAAATCTGTTGAACATTATTGTCCGAGAAACAATGCTGATCAATCATCACTTATCAGAAAAGTAATGTATTTTTTGTTTTATTTCAGAATCGAGTCGCTGTTTGCATCCTTCTCAATTCGGTTTCTGCCACACAGCATTTAACAGAAGTTATTTCAATATGTAAGTCCCTAAATATTATAAAAAGTCAAACTATTGAATAATGTTAACTTTCCTAACGATTATAATTTTGAATTAATGTTACGATGAAGACAAACGAATTGTATGTATCAAAAAGGGTGCCCTCTATAGTGATAGCTAGTGAATCAACAAGTCACGTATAAAGTCTATATTGCATATACAATCCGTTCACCTCTTACACAAATTACGACAGATAAACGATAGCGCGCGATCTAGGTACAAATCGCCGCGGTCGGGTCACCACCATCTAGCGGATAATTGGGTACTGATATTCAGTATGAACGCAAACATGAATTAGCAAGTACTTTCTTTCTTAGTCTGGAAAATAAAATTAGCTAATGAAATAAAATAAAAAGATCCTAAATTCAAATTATTAATCTATCAACCCTCCGTTACTATTAAGTACTCCGAAAGAGATCTTTGTCTATCGATAAGACCATGTGTTTATCTACCTCTACTTTTCATTTCATTGTAATTTCTAATCTCTAAGTATATTCCAGTATACTTGGGTGGGCAAAAAAAAAGGATTTGTGTTTTTTGTTATATTTGATAGTCGTATCATTAAACTAAGTTTCAATTCAAACCTCACGCATTTTATTTAAATTCAAGGAAACTTTATAAAGAAAACTACTTCTATTACAGGTCGAAAGCATGTGAAGACATTTTTCCATCATCGGAAGCGTCCTGTGAAGAGGAGGAGGTACTTGTTGAAGAACTCGTTAAGCCGGTAGAGAAAAAAAAGTCGAGGAAGCGGACTAAGGCGGCGCATGTTCCAGAGCCAGTGCTCTCAACAAGCGAAAATCGAGCGGGAGTTTCGAATGTTTCCACTACTAGCAAGAAGGCGAAATCTGAAAAAACAACAGCGCAAGAATTATTCGGCGATGACTCGGATAATGATAATGCGGGTAAAAAGACTGCTCCTTTAATTTCTTATATTACAAGAAGGGTTGCTGGCGGGTTTTCACGACAGGTCGATGTAGGGAAAAAAGGCAGTCATTTTATAGAGCTCAAAATTTACAAATGTGATGAGATCGAACCCGTGTCACCCATGAATCGTTGGCGTCATGCAATAGTGGCAGTAAAAAACAGAACGGATATAGATGTCGACTCATGGCAACATATTTCTAATTACCTCGCCGCCATACGAAAAGAGTTTAAGAGTGTATCTCCTGCTTTTATCAATTCCTATTTGTAAATAGTACTTAGGTGCTTCATTTAAACCAATACAACCTGTATGGTAAACTAGTATTTAAACGTATATTCCTTGTATAATCGACATGAGTAGAGTGTATTGTGTAACCTATAACATTTTTAATAAATAAAATCTTTAAATATTTACTAACCTGCATTATTTATGTTTGCAGCTAAACCACCAACACCCATAAATGACAAGCCAGAGAAATCAGATGTAAAATATTGTATCAATTGCAGAATTAATATTTTAAGTTCTAAATATCATTATCATGTTCGAAGTAATTTACATAAATCAAACTGTGTAATAAGTACAGAATTTTCTGAGAACATCAAAGTCATTGCCACAGCTTTTAAAAGTCGCATAGTAACATATAGATTAAGCCCTTTAGAATCAGATCAGCTAATCACTCCAGAATTATTTTTAACGAATTATCAAAAGGATATCATAAGTCTCCTAAAAACCATGTTGTTAAAACATGAGTGCATTAAAATAAATTTTGAATTGTTCGCAGCATTTAATTTATTGACAAATGAGAAAGAGCAGCTGAAGTCATTTAATACAAAGTATCAAATCGTTTGTAAAAAATCAAATTTAAATGACATGCTAATTAATTTAACAAGTATTTTAAAAGATAAAATATCAGAATTTGAACACTGTAAGTCCGGATGGTCGTATGTTGGTATTGGACACTTAGAAATCAATGTTAACAAATATTCACCTATGAGAGGAGGTAGTTAAAACGAATTGGGGCAGAGAAATGGATAACTAAACCTAATTTGAAAAGTATTACTATTTTTGATGAGAATTTTGTAGCAATCCAATTGAAGCATGAAAAATTTGTCTTAGATAGACCTTTGTATATAGGCTTCACTGTCTTAGAGTATGCAAAACAACATTTGTATCAATTCCATTATGATTTCATTCAAAGAAAATATAAAGATAACGCTAAGCTTTGTTATACTGATACAGATAGCTTACTTTATTTAATTAAAACTGACGATATTTACGCCGATATCAAAGAAAACAATATGGAATTTGACACGAGTAACTTTTCGAATGATAACCCTTACAGCATTTTAAGAAATAATGCTAAAGTTCCGAGGTTGTTCAAAGATGAATTAGGAGGTGAGGTGATTTCTGAATTCGTTGGCTTGAGGGCAAAATTGTATTGTATAAATAGTGTTAAGGTAGAAATTAAGAAAGCAAAGGGTATTTAAAAATGTGTTACAAAGAAATTAATATTAAGTAACTATAAGCAAGCTCTTAGGAGTAATTAAAATTATAAATATAAAATGAAACTAATTAGGTCTTTAAAACATGTATTATACACCCAAGAGGTTAATAAAACTGTCTTAAATAGAAATGATGATAAACGGAAAATCTTGTCAAATGGCATTAAAACCTTACCTTGGGGACATTGTGATACTATATTATACTAAATAATGCAAGTAAGAGTATTGTATTATTATATTTATCCATGTATCGCTTGCAATATCTAACTAGTGTATAATTTTTTAATAATTAATAAAAAATATATTTAATAGTATGTCTTTTAATCTAATTTTAACCTTTAAAAGTCGATACAAATGTTAATACAACATTATAATAAATATCATAGTTTGTCAATTAACATATTTTCAGCAACATTATTAGATCGAGTATATAAAGTAAAACAGTATCCAATGACTCTCACATGCCACCATGAGGTTCATTAAGCAAACACAAACTTTAGAAGTGAATACTATTAATGCTGGAAATCGTACTCAAAAAATAAAACATAGCATCCTATTACCTAACACAATTCGTTGCATAATTTGCGGTCCTTCAAATTGTGGTAAAACAAATGTTATGTTGAATTTATTATTTCATGAAAATGGTTTAAAGTTCAAGAACGTTTACTTATACTCAAAGACAGCTTTTCAGCCCAAGTATCTTTTTTTACGACAAATCATGCAGAGAATTCCGGGTGCTGGATTTTTTTTATTTAATGATAGTAAGGAAGTTATTCACCCTAATGATGCTTTGACAAATTCAATTATGATTTTTGATGACATAGCATGTGAAAATCAAGCGAATATTCGAAATTACTTCGCTATGGGAAGACATAGACAGATAGACTGTTTTTATTTGTCTCAAACATACTCAAAAATACCAAAACAGTTACTAAGAGATAATGTTAACCTTTTGATCATTTTTAACCAAGACGATGTGAATTTAAAACATATATATAATGAACATGTAAATACAGATATAGATTGGGTCAAATTTAAACGACTTTGTTCCATTATATGGAAAAATCGATTCAACTTTTTATTAATTAATAAAGATTGTGATGTTAATAATGGAAGGTATAGACAAGGATTCGACACGTTTATTTATTTTTAAGTTTCTTATAAATATCGCTTGTATTATTGAAATACTTCATTTGAATTCGACTGTCTGTGTAAAATAGTCAATAAAAATGGAAACCGATGTAAAAATGCAACTCGTTAAGTCTGTGGAGAGCATAAAAAGGAAAATAAAGACTCTTCAAAATGAGGAAGACGAAGCAAATTTGAGATATAAAAAAGTCTTTAAGCCTATTACAGATCCTCTAGAATCACTAGTAAAAACTAATGATAAAATTAGTCCATGCTTAAACATCTCAAAAAATATAAATAAAAACAACACACTTACGGAAGATACTGACTTAGAGTCTTCTGTAGAGTATAATAATTTCAGAGACTTGGTTGAAGCTGATTCTAGTAAGCATTCAGAATATTATGACTTTAATGAAGATAGAGACAAAAATTCGATAAAAACTAAAAGCGATACACTGTTGTCGCTTAAAAAAGATGATGTACTTGACATTTATGACAACATCAATATACCATTCGGAATTCGGAGCGAAAATAAACAACTAATGATGGGGAATAGTATTGTTTGTTTGTCTTTAACAAATAGTAAAGATAAAAAATATATGGTTTCTATAAATAACAAAAACTATGAATTGACTTCCGGTTTAAAAGAACTTCTATTACGTAATAAACCTAATCTGGATATTGTAACAGAAAAAGACAAAATCGTGTACAAAAATTTACTTATCAGCACTAACGCACACAAACGAGATTTTAAACCTAACGGACAATTAAAGGGTGACAAAGGAATAAAATACTGTCAGATTATCAAACCTTTATTTTCTCAAATTAATGTCGACCAAAATGCCTCCAAAGAGTTAAATGAGTTAAAAATTGGTGGCAACTTACCCGAACTAAAAAAGTATAAGAGCAATACAGATTATATTTATTGGGACGATCCAAACGAGTTGATTGATAGACTCAAACTTTTAGTTGCATCAAGAAATGCTGGAAACAGTAATCATGATAATGAAATTATGTCTATAATAGAAGAATTGAAAGAAGCAGGTGTAATAAAAGAATAAAACCTTCCTCAACATCTTCATTGCGTCTAGTATACTAACGTATATCAGACATGAGTGTAGAAGAAAAAGAAAATATTTATATTGATAGTTGTACAGTTGAGGTTATAAAATTTTCAACTACAAATAAACCTAAATTACCCGACATTGACTGTAAGCAACAAGTTGATGAATTGTTTAACGAGCTTTCTAGAAAATTGGCACACTTTGAAAAGCTGACTACGACTTTAATGGATCGTGTAAAAAACATTGAAAAAGATATTGCTTTAAAGGATATTGGTAAAACATTGAACAAGCATTATGAGCAAATGCGACGTTGTTAATGAAATTCATAAATACGCTAGAGTCAACTTCCCTCGAAGAAGCGTTTTATTAAAAGACATTGATGACCTGTGGCAAGCAGATTTGATTGATATGCAAGTATTTTCAAATGTAAATGCTGGCTATAAGTATATATTAGTTATTATTGATTGTTTTTCAAAATATGCTTGGGCATTTCCTCTCAAACAAAAGACAAAAGAAAGCGTCTCCAGGGAATTTGAAGCAGTTTTAGGCATAGGACGTTGGCCAAAAAATTTACAAACAGATATGGGTAAAGAATTTTATAATAGCACATTTCAAAAAATTATTAAAAAATATAACATTAATCATTACTCCACGTATTCTACGAAAAAAGCCTCAATCGTGGAACGATTTATAAGAACTTTAAAAAATAAACTTTACAAGGAGTTTAGTTTGAAAGGGAACTATAAATGGATTGATGGAACGTTAGGTTCTAAAATATACGAATATAATAATACTTTTCATAGAACTGTAGGTAGACCTCCCGCCACAATTAATCATAATAATAAAGTAAATGTATTACAAAGATATATAAAATCTAGAAATAAAATTCTTAAGTGTAGAAAATTTCAAGTTGGAAATTTTGTGAGAATTAGCAAATACAAAGGATGTTTTGAAAAGGGATTTACTCCTAATTGGTCTACAGAAATATTTAAAATAACAAAGATCCAAAATACTAATCCAACAACTTATTTACTAGAAGACGCGAGATCTAGACCAATTTTAGGAGCATTTTATGCGCAAGAAATTCAGAAAACTTTACATCCTGATGTATACCTCGTTGAAAAAGTTTTGAAAACCAGAGGAAACAAAGTATATGTTAAGTGGTTGGGATTACCTCTGTTTGCGCCAGACACAAATTGAATTTATCCCGGGCCCATGTAAGAACAAATTACCAAAGCAATCTTGCCTAGCGCGAAACAATGGAACGCGATACGCGTCCTATGTACTTAAACCTAACTTAATCTATGTTGCTAACCTGGAGTTCAGCCGAATATCTTCCTGGCTGCAAGGTTGTGTTTCTGTTTTGTGTAAAGTGTATGTATGTTTACTTGCACCAATAAACGACGTCCCGGTCTGCGCCGCCGCCGCCCCGATCTCGTCAGCAAACACGCCAAACACAGTTACACTGTAGTAGTCCTTATATCACTCTAAATAACAATCCTTGGGGCGCCCGAAGCAGCCCACCGTACAAGGAATTGTGCCGTATCTCAACACTTTCCGTTAAAGCGTAAAACTTCCAAAATATCTCCCAAACCACGGAGGTTATAATGTTCAAGAGCCGTTACGATAGATACCAATAATTACCAATGGCGCCGGCTCGCGTCCGCTGGCGACAGCGCGCGCGCTCGCAGCGCCGTGACAGAAAAATGAACTAACTGATTGTGTGGCCAGTGTGCAAAAACCTATCGATTCTCAACAACCACCCGCCCCGGACCGACCCGTCGTCGGTCCGCTCAAACTCCCGGTAGTCGGGATAGCGTTGAAACCGCCCGTCTAAGGATCGAGTCCCTCACTTGTACATCTGCGATCCGTGGAGACCCATCCTTGCCCGCTATCAAGTTAACGATGCGCCCCCGTCGCCAACACAACGGTGATAGGTTAGCATCCTTAACCAGTACGAGGTCTCCAACGCACGGTGGGGTCGTCCTGTCCGTCCACTTAACGCGTTGCTGAAGAATGTGCAAATACTCAAGCGACCATCGCTTCCAAAAATTTTGAGTCATTTGCTGCAGCATCTGATACCGTGACAACCTATACAACTTAACATCCGTATACGGATACTCCGGCAAGGCGTTAAGTGGTTGGCCAATCAAAAAATGACCTGGGGTAATGGCCTCCAGGTCATTCGGGTCAGCGCTCAACGGACACAAGGGGCGCGAATTTAAAACTGCCTCAATTTTGCAGAACACCGTTGACAATTCCTCAAAGGAGAGGATCGTTGAGCCGATGACCCGATACAAATGAGTCTTGGCAGACTTAACCACTGCCTCAAATATTCCACCCCAGTGGGGGCATCCAGGTGGACTGAAATACCACGAAATGCCCCGACTGGCGATGGCCGTGCCGATCTCTCGCTCATTTTGACTTAAAAATAATACAATTTCCTTTAGAAAACGATCGGCGCCCTTGAAGTTGGTACCACAATCCGACCGTATCAAGGCCGGTATCCCCCGCCGAGAAACGAATCGGTCCAGCGCTGCCAAAAAAGCCTCCGTAGAGAGATCAGCTACCATTTCCAAATGAACGGCCTTGGTCGCCAGACACACGAAGACGCACAAATATGCCTTAACCGACTTCGCGTTGCGAAGGCGTGATGTCTTGACCATGAAAGGCCCCGCGAAGTCTGTCCCCACACCAGCAAACGGCCGAGCTTCCGTAACTCGGTCGGGCGGGAGATCTCCCATTTGTGGCTGCATTGTGGCTGCCTTGAGCCGGTAACAAGGCAAGCAACGAAACACAACGCTCCGTATCACTCTCCGTGCCGACAAAATCCAGAACTCCCGCTGCAAAATGCCCAGCAGTGTGTTGCAGCCTGCATGTGAATTCCTGATGTGACGGTCCCAAACCAACAGCTCCACCAGAGCTCCCTTCTTGGGAAGAATTAAAGGATGCCGCGCTGAATAGGGCAATTCGGCATTCCGTAGTCGGCCTCCCACCCGGAGCATTCCGTGCTCATCAATAAACGGGTTGAGGCGGACAAGGCTCTTCTTCATTCTGCCCACGCCAGTCCGCAAGATCCTAAGTTCATCCTGGAACTCATTCCCCTGAATGACCCCCACCCAACGTGAGAGAGCCCTTTGCTGCTCCTCAGGTCCCATTACAGGTGACAGGTTGCGCTGTGCCGCAGGGCTTCGACAATTATGGAAAAACCGCATTATCCATCCCGTGACTCGAAGTAGCTTCCCTAGTGAGCTATACCGTTCCAAAAGAGTGTGGTCCACTGCCACAGACTCCACTGTAGTCACATTGACTCTCAGACCCTGGTCAGGGGGTAGTGGCTGGCGTCCGCAGTCATTGAAAGGCCACTCCGTATGTGGCCGCTCCAGCCATTGAGGCCCCCACCAGAGAGAATGCTCAACCAGAGCAGGCGCCGGGCAGCCGCGACTCGAGCAGTCTGCCGGGTTAACTTCACCTGGAACATGTCTCCAGACCAGAGGAGTCTCCGAGTTATTTATCTGTGACACTCGGTTGGCCACAAATACCTCAAGCGTATGGACCGAAGTCTGCAGCCAGCACAACACGATCTGGCTGTCCGTCCATGCGTAAACCGTGTCATTCAGATCCACCGTGCCACGCAGGTTCTGCGCCACATGGTTTAGGAGGCGGGTCAGGAGCGCGGCACCCGCCAATTCCATCTTCGGAATCGTCCACCGGGTCCGAACAGGCGCAACCTTGCTCTTGGCCATGACCAAGCGTACAACGCCCTCGCCAGCAGTCTCACCTGTTCTCAGGTAGACCGCGGCCGCGTACCCTTTCTCAGAAGCATCGCAGAACCCATGCAGGGTCACCCTGGCTCCCGCCTGAGGGAGCAGTTTGCGCGGGATCTCAATTTCTTTAATATGCGGCAATGTGGTCACGAATGCCGTCCACTCGTGCAGCAGCTCGTCCGTGAGCTGCTCATCCCAGCCTAGTTGGGCCAACCAAAGCTTCTGCATGAAGAACTTTGCCATGAACGTGACCGGAGAGATCCAACCATTTGGGTCGAACGTTCGTGCGATAGTCGAAAGGACTGATCGCTTGGTCCAGGTCTTCGACAGCAATTCGGCCTCACAATTGTATGTGAAGACATCCTGAGTCGGTCGGTACTGGACCCCCAAAATTGCCAACGCATGAGGATTATCCGAGTCCTCAAACAAATGCGGGTCTTGTTGGTGCTCAGCTGGTAGTCCTGCCAGCACCTCTGGGCAGTTTGACAGCCACTTCCTGAGTTCATAGCCACCGGAGGCCATGAGCGCCACCAATTCATCCCTTAGGATGAGCGCTTGCTCAATGCTGTCCGTGCCCGTACAAATGTCATCCACGTAGACATCCCGGTCGATGACTGCAGCTGCGCGAGGGAAGCGCAGCCGTTCCTGGTCAGCCAGCTCTCGTAGCGTCCGCATTGCTACATACGGGCTGGGCTTTAATCCGTACGTGTTCGTGTTAAGCTCATACGTGATCATCGGTTCTTCTGGGCTCTCTCGCCACAATATCAGCTGGAACCGACGGTCATCCGCATGGATCTCCGTTTGGCGAAACATCATCCTCACATCCGTAACGAAGACAACTTGGTGTCTCCTGAAGTCCGTTAGAATGTCTGCAATGTCTCTGGTCAACTTAGGACCAGCGTGCAGGCATTGATTCAGGGACACCCCGTTAGATGTCGCCGCGCTCCCGTCGAACACGACCCTGATCTTGGAGTCAGGTGTCTTCAGGACTGCATGATGAGGCAATACGTAGTGCTCCTCACGACGCCAGTCTACCCTGGATACCGACATGTGACCCAAAGCCAAATATTCACGCATGAACTCAACATACTTTCGCCGAAAGTTGGAGTCCCGTTTCATGCGCCTTTCCATGGCCATCATCCGTTTCTCAGCCAGGCCCCTGGAGCTCCCCAGCGGAGGTCGCGTCGATAGAAACGGCAGCCGTGTCATAAATCTGCCCGAAGGGAGGCGCACCGTGTTGCACTGATAAAATGTCTCGCACTCCTCGTCCAGTGGGCTTGTCCTGGGAGCTGTGGGTGGCTCTTCTGTTGCCCAGAACCTTTGCAGGACCTCCGATAACACGCTGCCGTAGTATATGTTGCTATAATCCGTTGCGTCCTGTGGTCCCCGTACTGGGCCCAATAATGCGTACCCACCTGCGGTACTCACGGCCACCAACCCGTTTGGTTGCAGCTCCCGCTTACCGCTCCGCAGCAGCTTCCCGAGGACGTCAGTTCCAAGTAAGACGTCCACCCGTCCGGGAATTGCGAAGTGAGGGTCGGCCAACTCCAATCCCTTGGCCAGCTTCATTACCGCCGGCGGTAACCGTACCGAAGGAAGAACCCCGACCACTTCATCTAAAACAATAGCCGTGGCCTTCACCCGCGTGATCGATGCCGAGTCACCCATCTCAAACAGGAGGTCCGTCTGACCCCTGATGTGAGGCACCTGATTGCCACCTATACCTATTGCGCCATCCCGTGATGGCTCCAACCTGAGGCCCAGCCTGGCCACTAGGCGGCTGGACACGATACAACCTTGTGCCCCCGAATCCAGGAGTGACCTCACTGGCACTGGCCGTCCATCCGTACCCCTGACGGTAATCTTAGCCGTCGGTAATAATACCGTCACTGGTGGGGTGGGCACGACGGATGAACAGACTGCTAATTGCTAGCAGGGGGCACCTCCCTCCCCTTCTGCTGGAGGGGGAGAGGGTCCCTGGCCCAGGTATGGGTCCCACCCCGGGTAGTACACCCCGCGACCCATCGGTGCCATGCGCGCCGGCTGGTAATAGCCCATCGGCATCCGTCCCATCTGCGGCGGACGCGCCATCAAGCGTGGGCGCTCTGCGAGGGGTGGGGAGAAACGACTACTCGGGGGCGGCAACCTGCCCCCCAGCGCGGCCGAGTAAGTCGCGTAACCCGACTCCCCATGGGTCATCTCCGGGCACCCGCCCGAATCTCGGCGCCGATCCCCCCCCCGCGGAGGAGACTGCGGCATCCGGCGGTACTCCGGAGTCCTCGATGACCCCCCTCCCCGAGGAGGGGGCGACCGCTGGTCTCTGGGTGACCCCCCTCCCCGGTGGGGGGGCGACCGTCCACCCAAGGCTGGCGTAGGAGAGGGAGGATGGCCTCCCGATGAGGCCCCGTACCGCTCCCCACTCTCAGCCAGGCAGAGAAGTTCATGATGGGCTCCTCCACATACTCGGCAGTTGGTGGTCTTACTGCATTCACGCACATAGTGTGCGCCTAGGCAGCGGAAGCACAAGTTTCGCTGCTTGACCACCCCCCTGCGCCTCTGCACCCGCTGTGCTCCAAAATCCGCGCACGCGATGATCGCGTGTCCCCCCTTCCGGCAGAAGGGGCACACTTCCGATTGGAGGGCGTTGTACCGCTGTCCTCCCCGACGGGGCTCCACCGGTTTGGGCCCAACCGTACGCCGGGGTGACGGGGGGGGTTGCGGCGTGGTTGCCCCTTGGCAATCCGCCCGCCTGCACTCACCCTCCAGGAACGCCCTCAATTCGTCAAATGTTGGGAGGTGACTCGATGAACCACCCCCATGTGACTGCTCAAACCGCGCCACCACCTCGCTAGGTAACTTGCGCAAAACCCGGTTCACAACAATGTACTTGTTGTCCCCTAGTGACAACTTGAGTCGCTCCAGCGTATTCACCGCCACCATGACGGGATTAAGGATTTTCGACCTTATTTCGTGTACATTAGTGACCTTCGATATACTAAATATTTTTTCGATGAGCCCATCAATAATTAATCGCCGATTATCATATCGGTCAATTAATAGGCCCCATGCCGTCTCGTAACTGGAATCCGTAATCTCCAAATGAGTCAAAATATCGTGAGGCTCACCGCGTAATCTCCCCATCAACTGCGCCATTTTATACGCGGGGGTCAAATCCGTGCGCGAGTGCACCACGCTGTTAAAAATGTCGCGAAACCTCGGCCAGTCGGCATATTCACCACCAAATTCCGGGACATTCACTGGTGGCAACGGCGCCATTAGTGCCACACCACTGGGTGCACGCCTTACCCCAACATCCCCTTTTCGGGCGCGCTCGATATCCGCTGCCGCTTGGATGATACTCATCACCATATCACCGCACTGGTCTACATTGCGTTGCACCACTTCAACAGCTTGGGTCCGACTTTCCCCGGTCTCCTCTTCGTCAATACGGGCCAAATATTCGGCATGCAATTTCAATACCGCGTCATATCTTTCATCTACCTGTCGCGCGCGTGACAATAATGCGTCCTCGCGATCCGTACGACCAATTAACGTAACGACTAATGAAAACCATCTTAATTCCGATTCGACCCTTGACGCGACCGTTTTAACTACTGAGGGAGCCATGGTACCAACCTCGATAACGCGGATCAATAAAATAAATTTTTAAAAATAAATTAATAAATTTGGGTGAATAATTTTGTCCGTGGAACCCCGATTTTAGACAATAACAATCCGTTTTTATTTTTCGTACCAAACGCGACAACTTCAAAGTTATTCACCCAACACCAATATTACGCAACGGAAAACAACACTAAATTTATTTTAAATTAAATGTATTTTGAGTGAATAATAGTTCAGCGGAACCCCAATTATGAATTACTTATTAATACGTTTCTCCGTATCGAAACGAAACTATATTTACTTTATTCACTCAACTAACATTTCAATTGAAAGTTATAACTAATATTCTTATAATTTAGTTAGTCTTAATTACGCAAATGCAACTTAACGTTAATAGATTGGAATGCGAACCAAGCGCAATCCACCCTCAAATTTCAATTATGACTTTGATGCTAACTAAATTACTTATCCGAACGTAAATGAAACAAATATCTTTTCTGTGGATATGAACCACGCTTTTGCTACCAAAATTTGTTTGCGCCAGACACAAATTGAATTTATCCCGGGCCCATGTAAGAACAAATTACCAAAGCAATCTTGCCTAGCGCGAAACAATGGAACGCGATACGCGTCCTATGTACTTAAACCTAACTTAATCTATGTTGCTAACCTGGAGTTCAGCCGAATATCTTCCTGGCTGCAAGGTTGTGTTTCTGTTTTGTGTAAAGTGTATGTATGTTTACTTGCACCAATAAACGACGTCCCGGTCTGCGCCGCCGCC
The DNA here is from genome assembly GCA_932273695.1 of Apotomis betuletana. Lineage (NCBI taxonomy): Eukaryota > Metazoa > Arthropoda > Insecta > Lepidoptera > Tortricidae > Apotomis > Apotomis betuletana. The sequence continues at coordinate 25,335,695 of OW026306.1, forward strand.
GCCCCGATCTCGTCAGCAAACACGCCAAACACAGTTACACTGTAGTAGTCCTTATATCACTCTAAATAACAATCCTTGGGGCGCCCGAAGCAGCCCACCGTACAAGGAATTGTGCCGTATCTCAACACTTTCCGTTAAAGCGTAAAACTTCCAAAATATCTCCCAAACCACGGAGGTTATAATGTTCAAGAGCCGTTACGATAGATACCAATAATTACCAATGGCGCCGGCTCGCGTCCGCTGGCGACAGCGCGCGCGCTCGCAGCGCCGTGACAGAAAAATGAACTAACTGATTGTGTGGCCAGTGTGCAAAAACCTATCGATTCTCAACAACCTCCAAGTGAGAATAGTTGGATAGAAAAAACGAATCGTTTGTAGATGTTACAAGTACAGTTAGTATTTAAACCAGTACAGTTTTATATTGTACGCATTAGTATATGATTCTTTGAACAAGAACAATCGATTATCTTTTATCGTTGATTGTTTCTAAAAAATATATTTAATTATGCCTTCGACGCGAAATAAATTAAAAGCGAGAAAAAGTTCACAAGGGGTCCTTAAGAGCAAAACCGGTGCTGGTTTAAAAAAGACATTCAATAATATTGTTTCTCACACTAAGAAACATATTCGGAATTTGAAACCAAAATGTAAGAAAATGTTGACTGAATTGGCATACGCAGCTGCTCAAGAACTTGCATCCGACTTACCTATTAAAATACCGAGAGTGATTACCGTTCCTAAAACTGGAGGATTTCTACCGTTAATACCTATATTAGCCAGCTTGTCCGCCACCGGGAGTTTAGCGGGTGGTATAACTGGAATCAGGAATGCTATCAATGATTTTAAATCGGCCAAAAAACAGTTAGCTGAATTAAAAAAAAATAACATGAACATGAAAGCGATGTGTATTGGAAAAGGACTGCATCTTAGACCATACAAAAACGGGTTGGGAATTTATGTAACGAAGAAAAAAAACTGATTGCTCGGCTACCCAAAAGAGCGTTAACCAATATTGACATTTTAAATCACTCGAAAAATATACCTCATTTTCGTGGTGTCTTTATGAGAGATGAATTACCAGAATTTCCACTATCAATGGAGTGCGGGGTTATCAATCTAGATTCTTCTACAAATTCTGGTACTCATTGGGTAGCCTATGGAAAGATTAATGATTATATTGAATACTTTGATAGTTACGGTAATTTGAAACCGCCAAAAGAATTTATTGAATATATGGGGCAAACGGTTAACTACAACTATCAGAATTTACAAGGGAATAATTTATACAATTGTGGACATTTATGTTTAAAGTTTCTAAAGTCCTTTTGGAAGAGTTCAAATCAGAGAAAAAGATTGCAATATAGACCTAGTATAAATGCGAATAAATAAAATACGGTGTTTACCCGGTTTACATTCTCGCATTGACTGTGGCTGTAATTACACGTTAATAATAATAAAAAAACAATTATTCATAAAACAGGTAACCTTTTCTAATTTAAAAATGTTAGTTTTTGATAAAAACGTCGATAAAAAAAGAAAAACTAACATTTCACCTCCAGTGTCAAAAGATATAAGACGTGTAAGAAGGACTAAAATAATTACTAAAAGCAATAAGATATTTTTACGCTCCCTTGGATTTAAAATATAAAAATGCTTCAAATCACTGATTTACCACATCACGATAATTCTATTGAAAGTTATGAGATCCATAGTTACAATCCTTATAGCCACAGCTTCAAAGAAAATGATGAAATCAGAATACCTATTCATCAGCAAGATGTTTATGTGCTTCCATCAGCTAGTTCAATTTACATAGAAGGTTATGCAACTGTGACCTCTTTAGACGCAACAGGAAAACCAATAGAGAAAAATTTTAGTTTTATAAACAATCCGATATTGTTTTTATTTCAAGATATCAAATACGAGCTAAATGGTGTTGAAATAGATCATATAAAAAATGCTGGAATTACAAGTACCATGAAATCATATATCTCAATGAATGATGGAGAAAGTAAAAATGCCGCATTATGGGGTTGGAATTTAAATGGGACTAAAGAGAAAACAAAACATTTCTCTGTTATTGTACCATTAAATAAAGTACTCGGATTTGCAGAAGATTACAATAAAGTACTCATTAATTGCAGACATGAGCTCGTACTACATAGGAGTAGTTCTGCTGCAAATAGTGTGGTTACAGATGCTAAAACCGATAAAGTTAATATAGAAATACAAAAGGTTCAGTGGCGTGTGCCGCATGTTAGAGTTTCTGATCGTAATAGATTGATGCTTTTAAAACATTTGGAAAAAGATCGACCTATACAGCTTGCATTCAGGAATTGGGATTTATACGAATATCCACTACTACCAAAAACAACAAAACACTCATGGTCTGTTAAAACTGCTTCCCAGTTAGAGAAACCAAGATATGTTATATTAGGTCTACAAACAAATAGAAAATTAAATCAGATGGCAAGTTCATCTTGCTTTGATCACTGTCATGTAACAAACGTTAAGCTATTCCTAAATTCACAATATTTTCCTTACGATTCACTAAACTTAAACTTCAATGAAGGCAATTACGGTATATTATATGAGATGTATGCTAATTTCCGTCAGTCATATTACAACGGCGGTATCGAACCGTTGCTTGATTTGAAGAGATTTGAACAAATAGCCCCACTGTTTGTAATAGACTGCTCAAGACAAAACGATACACTGAAAACTGGACCGGTTGATGTTCGATTAGAAATCGAGTCTTCGGAAGATATTCCAGAGAATACTTCTGCGTATTGTTTGATTATAAATGATCGACTCATTGAGTACAAACCATTAAGCAACATCGTACGAAAACTATCATGAATGTCATAGTTGATGTGCAAGGTTTTAAAAATGAAAACAATAAGTTTATAGTGAAAGAAATTGCAATCATATGTAACAATCGTATAATGATGCTGTTGATCAAACCACCATATCCCTTTTATTATTTAACTAAAAAAGAACGTTCACATGTAGCATGGATGGAAAAAAACCGAGGAATTTTATGGAATGAAGGTTTTGTCCCATATTATAATTATAAGTTGTTTATTTTAGATTTTTTAAATAAAAAGCGTATTTATACTAAAGGTTATGAAAAAGTGAAGTGGCTAAAAGAGATGTTAGAGAATGAAAATGTTTTTAATTTAGAAGATTTGAACTGTCCTAAGTTAGACGCTTTGTATAATAATTATTTTCTATCGCCAGATATTCAAAGTTGTATTTACCATAATAGCACATGTGCTTTAAGAAATGTAACTTGCTTAAATAAGTGGTGTGTGGAAAATAAGGTTTTTGCTTCACAACAATGAAAGCGTTTTTATATCGTATAAATATATATATGTATACAACGAGGAAATACTGCCAGCATTTTCGGTACCATGCCGAGGGGGGCACAACTTCTTAGATTTATTTTAGTTTTTATTTAACTTTAGTTAGACGTAATTTATTTTGTGAATATAGTTTAGGCTTTTATACTAATTTAATTTAGTTCTTAGTACTTATTTAGATTAAGTTTTTTGTTTAAATGTTAAATGAACTACTTGGTTGATTTATAATAAAAATAAACTTATTATAATCCATAAGCTGCATTTTTATTTATTGAATAGATAAGTACCATTTTGCAATTCAATAAGTATGATAAAAAGATGAAATTTCTGAAAGCAGAAAACACCTATATTTAAAGAGTCTACAAACGAAACTTATTTCATTTAAACATGAATGATACACAACAAATTATTCATATTTTGTGTATTGCTCTGCAATTTAAAAATGAACAGGAGCTTGTATTGAAATCGATTAAATTGGATCTCGAACAGTATCTTTGAATTTGTTTTTATATAAAACTATAACAAACATAAGTTTTTAAATTAAATTACATTTTTTATTATTTAAGTTTTTCAATCTGGTGAAGATTTCAAAATTAGTAGATGGATCTAGTTTCCAAAAGTGACTGAAATGATCTGGTTTAAAAAACTAGAAAATTATTTTTGAACTAAGCTAACATTTTAAAAATTGATCGAAATGGATATTTCAAAAACTGACTGAAATGATCTAGTTTAAAAACTAGAAAATTAAGTTTTTGAATAGAGCGAAAATTTTAAAAACTAATCTTTTGAAAAGTGATTTTGAAATGACCTAGTTTTATAAAAGTAGAAAATCATGTTTTTGAATTGAGCGAAAATTTTAAAAACTGATCTTTTGAAAAGTGACTTTGTAATGACCTAGTTTTATAAGAGTAGAAAATCATGTTTTTGAATTTAGCAAAGATTTAAAAAAATTATCGTAATGCATCTTTTTAAACGGACTGAAATGATCTAGTTTTAAAAAACTAGAAAATTAAGTTTTTAAATTGAGCGAACATTTTAAAAATTGATCTTTTGAAAAGTGACTTTGAAATGATCTAGTTTTAAAAAAGTAGGAAATCAAGTTTTTGAATTGAGCGAACATTTTAAAAATGGATATTTTGAAAAGTGATTTTGAAATGATCTAGTTTTTAAAAAGTAGGAAATCAAGTTTTTGAATTGAGCGACCTGGATCTCCTGTGATCCAGGTCGCTCAATTATTAACTACTCCTCTTTCTCCAGAAAGTCGGCCAGCCTCTGTCCCCTAGGGTTCCGTTGCCCGTATCCAAATTGCCCCACTCTCAACTCATCACCGCTGTTCTTGCCCAACTTTGCATTGAAGTCCCCTATAACAACTGTGAAGTAGGTTTTGGAAGTATGTATGGCCCTACTTACGTCCTCATACATAGCCTCTACTTCCTCATCAGAATGTGACGAGGTCGTTGCGTATACCTGAATGACCTTCAACGAATATCTTTTGGATATTCTTAGTATTAGGTATACCACCCTGCTCGACACACTGTCGATGGTAGTTATGTTGTTAACGAGGGACTTGTGAACGAGATACCCGACACCGCCTTGGGACTGTTGGGCGCCCTCCCGGTAGTAGAGCAGGTTACCAGACTTCAGGGTTACGGTGTCCTCCCCCTCTCTACGGACTTCGCATAATCCTACAATGTCCCAGTGTAACCTGCTCAGTTCCTCTTCCAACTCGCAAATCTTTTCGTCAGTCCTCATTGTGCGTATGTTGTGTGTTACCAGGGCCAGTCGTCGTGGGGATGGGTAGCCGGATTTCGTCCGGGAATTCTTAGCACCCCCTGCTCCGCCATTACCTTGGCCGCTACCCACGCCAGGGATAGCGGAGCTGCCGGAGACTGGGGGCCTGGTATTTGTGTGACTGTTCATAGAGGGGGTTTGCCATACGCGCCACGCTTGGCAGGCGGGTAAGCGCGCGCAGTTTTTTTTTTTTTTTTTTTAAGGTCTCTGGAAGACGCTGCTGCCCATCTCCCAGTATATTATTATTCCCTTAGCAGGCTTCTACTGCAACCACGGGACGATATGGTGGGGGACAATTCTAAGGCCGGTCACCCCACGGCCATACGAGTAAGTATACCCATGTTTTATTAAATTTATAGGATTACTAGCTGAGCTGCGCGGTATTACCCGCTCATCCCACGGGAAGACTAATTTTTTTCGGGATAAAAAGTAGCCTATGTGTATGTAAAGTGTCAGCTACCTTCAAACCGAAATGTATCTGTCGGAGACTCGGAGACGGACATGAGTATGGAAGCTCAACGAAACCGGCGCGCCATTGGAAGGCGACAGTAGCGCCCCGTTTAACCTATTTTGGTGCGCTAGACAGAGTCTTGGCGGTTCACTCTGCGAACGCTCACTACACTTCACTTTGGGTCACCATCGAGTGCACTACTGCCTTGGAACTGTCCCGTTTCGTTGTGTTGTTCCAAGTTGATAAGAGTCAGTGAATTGTTATAACTCTTCAATGTACCTAGTGTTCATTTAATAAAGACTATTCCGTTCGAGACTTAGCTTACAGACCTCTGTGCCAGGAACGGTTATTTGATGTTTCGTTGTGTAAGGAATAAATCAAGTTGATTGTGTCTTACGTGTTTCATCTTGCTCACAACTACCTCCTCGTCCACAACTATGTCCAATAGACTAATGGGCCACCCACCGCACCGGCCATCCCACAGATCCCCGACATATCCAAATTGGTTCAGCAGTTTGAGCATTAAGAACATACAAACACAATACATAAACCCACAAGGGTCCTTTTCAGATTTAGGTGCGCGTCTTTGCAGTGGACATTTGAGAAATTAAGGATTCATGGGGGGTATTCGACCAATTTTAGAGATATAATGGAGATCTCTCCTTTTCATCGCCATCCGTCACTTTTGACGTGTGCCTACTTGACAAGTGGCGATATCCCTAGAATATCACAACTTCGTCAATTCGGACGCGCTAAATTTTCGTTTCCTTTGTATGTGACGGCATAAATAACAGGCGCATAGTTTAAATTGACCGCGTAGTGCGTGAAATTAGTCCGTTACGTTTCATTCAAAACAGAAATTCATATGCATAACATTTTTGACAATCATTATCGCCTTCGTATTTCCAAAATTGAGATGAGATATGTCAATTTAAAGCTCATCGCATTTTAATGACAGTTCAACGGCGATATAACAGTTATCTAATAGAGATGTGACGTTTGGCGTTCACACAAACGGCATTCTCGAATTGGGCCCCAGGGCCTTATTTTCTGATTAAATTCCTGTGAGAATAGAGAACGTCCCCTCTTCTATAATCTGATGTAATAGCAACATAACCTAGATTCATACAAGCTCTTAACTTTTGACCACCGAAGGGAGAAAATTTGTTTTTTGAACTGACAATGACCCACAAATATATTCACAAACCATCGCCTTTATAATATTAGCATGATGATTTATGTCACACTGATTTGTTTTGACTACATAATATGGGTATAATCAATTTACCTCAGAGTTTGGGTTTGTCCAATCATTCTAGTTTTCCTCGTAATTGTAGTTATTATTTGGTCATCAGTGCGATCGGTGTATTTGAAGTCATAGTTCAACATGTTGCAAACATGTTTTTTATTCATTGTGTGTGTATAATTTATATTACATTTTTCAAAGTTAACAATGGTGCTTGTGCTGAAACAGGTAACATCATATTTATTTATGTGCGATAATGTTCGTGCTATGTTTAGTTGTTTTGGGTTCCGTACAATGATCTGTAGAAGTGAATTCATTCATAAGTGGGCCACGCATTTGTGCAGCCCATACTACATTAGTGGGTCATTAGGACGCTACCTATGTTTCGCAGTCTGCTACAGACCGCTTCTTCTAAAACGTAACACACGGACAAAAATGTATTTATAAACTGTCGCATTTTCACTTATTTCGTAAATTTCAAATTACTTGTCTTTATTGTCTCTACTAAGCCGTACACCTTTGTCAGAGTGGTCGTGCCTGTTTGAATGCTGTACAGTCGCCATCAGATATATCGCAGCATATAAGGCGTTCATAAATATCTGAACACGACTTTTATTGACTGGGCGTTACAGTACATGCTCAGATATTTATGAACGCCTTATATGCTGCGATATATCTGGTGGCCATTGTACTGTATGCTGTACAAATGCATGCTTCTGTAGATTGTACATAGTTCATAGTTCATAGTTATTTATTCAGTAAACAATATACATTGCGTTTGAATATTTACATTAAAACACAAATCAGGTACACTTTAACAATCTAGCTTATATTAGACTATTTATACTAATAATTGATTATACTATTATTTAGTCCTATATTAATTATACACATTCTAAAATCTATTTTCTTGTCAAATTTTACTCAATAATATACAATAAAATAATAATAATAATAATAATAATTACCACACATTCAAAAATCAAAATTCATGTCAATTTATTTAATAATCTACAATTCAAAATCAAATTATTTAATTAATTATTCACAATGATTCTATTACACTGAATGTCCTGCTTGATAAAACTCGTCCACTGAATAAAAACACTTCCTTAACAAAAATGCCTTCAAATTCGTTTTAAACTTGTTTAGACTCGTAACTGACTTAAACTCAACGGGTAACCTATTAAAGAGAGCAATTGCCTGGTAGCTCGCAGAGTGCTTGACAATTCTGAGTTTAGAGTTTATCGTTTGAGGTAAATCCATCCTTCTGGTTGCCAGTCGCTTTTGCCTCTCTTCCAAAGTTTCAATACAGTTCAGATTCTTTATTAAATCACTCAGGACTATGAGAATGTACAGACTAGGAACTGTAAGGATTTCAAACTCAGAAAAGTAACTTTTACAGGATGTTGTTTGAGGTATTCTGGCCATTGTTCTGATCGCTCGTTTCTGACTCACGAATGCAGATTGGATATTGTATTGGAAACTGTTGCCCCAGAACTTAATACTATATCTCAGTTTGGATTCTACCAAAGCGAAATACACCGTTTTTAGCTGAGACAGTGATAACTCTTCCCTGAGGCTTCTCAGTGCGTAGCAGGCCGAGCTAATGGATTTCACTAGAGACGACAGTTCATCCTTCCAATTAAGATTCGAGTCAATCCAGACACCAAGAAATTTAACTGAATCTACCTGGTTGATTTTCACTCCATGGGATAAAATTTCTAATGTCGAAAAAGTAATGCATTGGTCTTGGAACAGTTTAGCGTCAAGTTGTTTCTGGTAAACCAGGCATGCAGGGCCTCCAAGGCAAAATTAACTTTGTCATTCAGCTGTGACATATTCTCCGCTGATATTATGGCGTTAGTGTCATCAGCGAAAATAACAAGTTTTGTGTCCTGAACGGTTCTCTTCATAAATGTTATTAAATCGTTTATAAAGACGATAAAGAAGATTGGACCTAAAATAGATCCTTGTGGGACGCCCCTTGTCAACTTACTAACCCTTGATCTGTGGATGCTTTCTTTGCTGTCTTGGACCCACTTAACTTCCACGAACTGTTTTCTATTAGCGAGGTAAGATTGAAAAAGCTTTAACATTATACCTCTTACCCCGTAATGTTCCAACTTTGCCAACAGTACTCCATGGTCAACTGTGTCAAACGCAGAGCTCAGATCTAGAAATAGACCTGCCACTTTCTTTTTGCTATTTAGTTGAAGAACAACGTCTTCAATCAAGGTACTGATTGCGTCATTTGTACTTCTACTTTTTTGGTACCCATACTGCCTCTCGTTTAGTATGTTATTGAGATTAAGATGCCTTACAAGTCTGTCCTTCATAAGTCTTTCCAGAAGTTTGGACAACGTTGGCAGAAGAGATATAGGTCGATAGTTTAAAGGGTCAGTTTTTGATCCTTTTTTATGGATAGGCAATACCTTGGCTACCTTAAACTGGTCCGGGAAAGTACCCATCTTAAAACATTCATTAAAGAGATAGACCAATGGACCAGCAAGTACATCTATATTGTCTTTGATAACAGTAATAGGGATCTCGTCGTATCCACAAGATGTTTTGGGTTTTAACTGTTTTAACATAAATACAAGCTCAGCCTCATTGACTGGGTCAAGAACCATGTCGTTTTCGATCCTCGTGACATGAGCCTGAATGGATATTGCTTCCATTTCTTATTTTTCTTCTTCGTTTTGCAATTGTTTCCCACTTGATATCGATGATGTTTCCACTAAAAAGACGATAGTGGTATTTACAATAACTTTGATATCGTGATACCCCGGAAACATCAAAGTAACTATAAATACCACTATCAAACCACCAAAAGATACCAAAGGTGTGCCATTTTTCAGAAGTAACCCAGTTGATATTTACCATCACAGTCAAGGAGGATATCCCAATATGTGCAAACGGAACTATTAAGGGCCCAATTAGAGCTCAACAGAAATTCCAAATATCAGCCATTTCATCAGACAAAGAGTTCGGCAGCCGTGGAACTATGTAAGTATCTTTAACCTTAATCTTATTTAAATTTTCTTGAGACATGTTTAATTAGTGTATTAAGCGGTTTACATTCACGTGAAATTGTCACGTGAGTTCAACTGAATAATTTTAAATTTTTAACGTTTTCTGTATTTGTTGTTATAACGACAACAGAAATATACATTTTCTGTATAAATTTCAACTGTCTCGCTATCACGGTCCATGAGATACAGCCTTGTGAAAAGGGCAGACAGACAGACGGACGGACAGCGGAGGCAGTAATAGGCTCCCGTTTTAACCTTTTGGGTACGGAACCCTAAAAAGTGGTTTTGCGGCGTGGTTGTGGCAAGGCGTCTTGAGCCTTGGGGCATTCATTCAGGATTGAATCCCTCAATCCTCCTTGAGTTTTGACGCCCAGTGCGATCGTGTTGTTTTACATACTGCCTTGTTTCAGATGCTTTTTTAAAGATGAAAACAATAATGGTTCAATTATAAGTTTGGAGCCAAAACCTGGAGATTCCAAAAAACTTGCCGTCGTGTCTGAGGTAATTTTTGAAGAGGTCTTCTGATTTTTCTGTGATTCCATTGTCAGATTTTGGCCTGGTGACAATGGAACCAACTAAAATGTATCCCATTTAAATAAAATATTTTCTAAATCCGTCCTGCATCGAGTCATCGAGACACATTAATAAATAAAAAATCAGGTCCACGTACCAGGCCGAAACGTCAAGCAATCAAAAGTAAATGTTTTTGATGTAGATTATAAATAATCTAGTTCAATTGTATCTAATATTTTCTTCGGTTTCCGGAACTAAAGCCACCTTAGAGTCAACCTTTGGCAAAGTTGCCGAAACGTCAGGGAGGCTCAAATAATGAATATTCCGCGATATAATCCGTTTAAACTGTTTTATTCAATTGCATCTTATCATGTTCTTACAGGTCCTGCAATTTAAGTCAGAAATGCAGGGTAGGCGACTGGTTTGTGAGCTGGGTTTAGATATGAAGCAAAGATCCAATGCTACGGATGTTCAGATGATGTACAACACCAACCAACAGCAAAGTTATTCAAAGGCGATATGTACTATATATATGCATTTAGAAGGTAAAAGTGAATTATATGACCGATAAGTAAATAAGTTTAACTGAAAGCTTGTAGCTGAGCGTCGTGATAAGCTCTTTAATTTGTCCAACTGTTCTTTACTAAGAATGATACGAAAAAATAAAACTTAAACTTGGATAAATAAATCTATATTCATTACAGAAACTACAGGGAGTGCAAGGACCATAAACTCTATGGGTAAGTCTTATGCACAATATCAAATGTCATTACAAATAAAATAATTATCAAACTTTAAATGAGTTTCAAACTTACTAAAATCCATTTCATAACAAGCTTCAAGGCGCTCAGGAGACTTTCAAAATGCATTGCTCTTCTATTTTCATTCGAATATTTTTTTGTTGCACCTATGCAAGGATCAGGAGTCCAAAACTGTTAATTCATGTCTTAGCACTCTTCCCTTCTGTGATCTCCGTAAAACCTGTGTCACTTTGAGAATGCAACTTAACGGATTTGATATTATGGTTAAGGTAAGGTGGGGTAACACCGGGAGAAGACTGCCACAGTCCAATAACTAACTGTTGGTCTTAAATAAATAAATAAATAAATATCGGACAACCTCACACAAATCAATCTAGTCCCACAGTAAGGTCTTAGGCTTGTGTTATAGACACTAGACAACGATAATTATACTTATATAGATAAATACATACATAAATACAAATAACACCCATGACCCAGGCACAAATATTCGAGCTCATCACACAAATATTTGCCCTTGCCGGGATTCGAACCCCGTCTTATCCCATTAGACCATAAACTGTGTTAGTCTTATTCCATCTTACCTTACATAATATGTAGTTATGTACATAACAATCAAGCTCTGGATTCCTAGGATACCGTTGGCGGCAGTTGTAAGCGATGACCATAGGTGGGAGCGGAATGCCCGAGCGCACTGTCCCGTTCTCTCCCATGGCTAGTGCTTTCTGCTGCCACCGCCGCTATCCTATGGAACCAGAGCTTTAGTAAGACTTGCATGGAGACCAAAAACATAAGCATCATAATTTACCACTTTATTACAGATTCTTATAAGGTATTGACAATAGTATACAGCGTGGGTGGCGTTCTAGTTTTGGTCATCATTGCCCAGGCTATAGCGATGTGTATCTATGGATCACGAGGTTAGTATTTTTAATCCCAACTATACTGCTTCATATTATAGTTGCCACAGGACATCAAAGGGAGGTCGTGGTTGTGCATCTCTAACACCATCTTACTTTTGCCAATTAACTATAGATGTGTCGTTGTTTTAGCCTGACACGTGTCGGTCTTGCCCTGGGACAGTGGCGCTACAAACATCTTTCACATGGCAATAATGTTGATACGTCATATATTTGCATTATTAAAGCAGCCATTTGCCATCAACCAAATTCTAAACATTGTTTACCAGAATGCTACTCAATTCATCGTTTTTCTTGCTAAATAAATACTAAATCCTATTGAAAAAAAAAATTGACTTTCATCACTGTAGATAGTTTTGGCTTTATTGTGCAAAAATTACTTGAGGTTTGCGGAATATTTACTGTTGTTTCCTCTTTGTTCACATCACTGACTTTCAACGTCAGTTACCAAAAATTTGTCGTTGCCAGTAAAAAAATGTATTACTACAAACATCCGCAATATGGCGTGGTTTGAAATACACCCTATAGGGATATAGATGGCGTTAGTAGTATCACATTTTTACTTTTCAATATTTTGATATGGTACTGTGCGTTTATCCCGATGGCGCAGTTGATCCAACTGACCCTATCGTTGTTTCTTTTTTAGCGGTTTCTTTAAACGAAAAGGAAGATACTGGCACTCGTGGATCTAACGCACGATCCAACAGTGCGGAATGTGGAACCGTTTGTGAAGGCGTAGTCAACAATCGAGAAGGTACTTATCTAATTACAATTTCATCGCTTGGAACCCTCAAATGCAATCAGTGAACATTATTATTGCGAGCTGATTCCTACGTAGCACACACATGCTGTATAAGAGTTGATACAGCCCTTATATGACGACGCGTTTGGCGCAGCTTGTAGACCCCAGCCTACTGAGCCGGAGGTCCCGGGTTCGAATCCCGGCCAGGGCAAATATTTGTGTGATGAACTTGAATATTTGTGCTTGGGTCATGGTTGTTCTATGTATTTAAGTATATATTATTTATATAAGTATGTATATCGTCGTCTAGTACCCATAACACAAGCCTTCTTGAGCTTTATTTGGGACTGGATCGATTTGTGTGAGGTTGTCCTATATTTATTTATTACTAGCTTTTGCTACGCGCGACTACGTCCGCGTGGAACTTGGAAGTATGGAAGCAACCTCGTACAACACGATATATATCCATATCCACCTAATCACCTTAATTAATAAAAGGGATTATTAAAAGCCCCTAAGCAAATTTATTTAGTCGTATGGCGTATTTACACATAAACATTTCAAAGAAACTTATGACAATAATAAAATGTAACTATAAGTCTACATTCAGGGTCACGAGCCACGAGATTGCGTCAGGTGTTAGCTCGTACAGATCTTCCGGGGAACCCGAGTAGGAGTGAAGAGGGCAGGGCTGTATAATGTGCTCTATAGTTTGAGCCTCTCCGCCACAGTCGCAGAGAGCAGAGTCGCGCCAGCCGCATCTGTGACGAAAGTAGTTGCAGCGTCCGTGACCTGTCCTCAGTCTGTTTAGGCGACACCAAAGTCTTCGTGGCAGGGCAAAACCATCTGCTTTTGCCGTGGGGTCAATGGCTTGCAGGACAGAGCCAGTTGTGGCCTAAGCAAATGTAAGAGCATTTGTGCTTTTGGTCTAATAATTACATTTCCTACAGGGTCGTCAATGTCATCATGAATTACTTACTCACTTTTCAATCTTTTTAGGGGTAATTTCCAGGATGAAAACAATCCATGTCCTTCCTCGGATCTTAAACTATCTCCATGCCAAATTTCATCAAAATCGATTCAGCGGTTTAATCGTGAAGAGGTAACAGACAGACAGACAGACACACTTTCGCATTTATAATATTAGTATGGATAGTATGGATACGGCTTATTTCAGCTGTGTAAGTGTCGTATAAGCTGTTATACAGCACGTATGCCAGTTGAGTTGTATCCTACTGCTGAGAAAAGGCGCTCATTCTGTTTCCATTGTTCTGTTTTGTGTTGCGTCCGGCCAGGCTTTGAGGAAATAGTATAAATTGTCCTGCTATCACCGACGAGAATGGTTCATTATAACAAAAAGGAAATTAATCGCGTTCAAACTGTTTATTTAATTACCTCGACATTTAGAACGTGATGATCCGTTCCATTTTGTTATATTTATGTGTGAATCGTGTTAATTTTAATCAATATCAGAAATGTATCAGTTAAGATGATAAAATTATATACACAGGATTTTTTGGTTCCGCAACGAAACGAGATTAAATTTTTTGGGGAAAGGGTTGCCATTAACACCATTTGAGACATAGGTAACGCCTTGTCTGGACTTTGGAAGTAATAGTCTATTCCTAATATTTTTACGCCAATATATCCCGATATTTAGATATGTGTAAAATCATGTAACCTTTAAATCAGTTCATTAATTAGGTATTCTATTTAAAGTTGTAAATTTTGTAGAGATAGTATCCGGTACACACATTTAAGTTGCTTTTCCCTCGTCGGGACACGATGAAATAAAGGCGGGCGAAAATTGAATTCACTGGAGCATTTTCCAAATTTTGTCATTGTGAGATCGTGCAAACTGATATCATATAAATTGTTTACTATTTAATAATGATCATCCTGCCTGGCCTCGTCGATGAGAAATCACCTTTCTTCTAATTATCTTTTATTAAAGCAGTAATGTCTGCTAGCGTAAACCAAACGTTTATATTAAAGCGAAAATTTAATGACTCAGGCGGGATTCGAACCTACGTCTCCAACGGCTCTCCGGGCGAACACGGCCGCTTCCATCAAGCTAAGCTACCGAGTCCATACATGAGGCATCGATATTTCTAATCTTTATTTAGTTATGTATTGTTGTACAATCCTAGAAGAGAAAGAGAGTATATTCCTTCATACTTTATCGACATTCAATATGTTTTCAGATACGTGTGTTCAGACGTCATCAGCAGACAATCAAGAGTCACCTCCAATACCTCCAAAGATACCAAAAAACCAAATATCACCGAAACCAAACTCAACGAAAAAATAACTTTTTAAACAATATAGTGTAGGTAACTAATTAGCTAAGATATTTAATGAATATAGTCTAATATTAATCACCGAGCTAGATTTTCGACCCCGTAGTCACTCCATGTCTATGATGGTTGCTTTTATCACGCGATAAATAAATGACAAAGCATCCGTCACGTTTTGACAAAATGCGATTGTGAATGACAGATGCTTTGTCACTTATTTATGACGTGATAAACGTAACCATACATGCATGCATGGGGCATAGCATATCTTGTCGCACCACTAATACTATCTGTCAATTTCCTTTTTATACCGTGCGAGCGTGACAGGAGATCCTGAGTCACGCGACAAACGAAGTCGTTGCAAGATTTGCTAGCCCAGCCCGTCTAGCACAACTATGCTTCGCGACTCTTATCGCGCGACATAGCGCTACCCATCATTGTCTCGCATTACTGCATAAAAAGAGACAGGTAATTATCTCGCGCGAGAAATAGTCGCGTATGACAGTTATGCTAGAGGTTCTGCTGGTCATACTGATGTCAATCGCCGGTGGATAAAAATATATAATCCAGGTTTAGCAGGGAACTCCCAGATGTGTGCTTAAAGTCATTGTTTTTGTGTTCCACTAAAAATAATGATAATGATAAACTGTTATCAGAAAACAGAATTAATACTCGTGTAAATCGGTGCGAGGGAGTACCCGGCCAATTGGTACAACGTCATAAGCAGAGATCGGTCTTATGGGCGTCATTATACACGGTGTCCTGTATTTAATGAACAACCTTCTAACCGATCCGATCCGACAGATGGAGCACCTTAGAATGGTCCTCATCGGAAAATATGCTTATTTTTGCGTTAATAAAGGTGACATGGTTTTTAAGATAATCGGGCATTTATTTTTTATGGTACGTCGTTTCACTGTAATGCCCGACTAGACCACAGGTGAAGAGACTTCTAGTTGTTTTTGTTTTTTTTTATATTCTTTGAAATGGAATAATTTATTCAGTAAGTAGGCCACAAGGGCACTTTTACGTCAGTCAGATTGTGAATCTACCGACATTTCCCAAGAGGAGACCGCTGTTAAGAGGAAAGCCGAAAGAAACTCAACAGTACTTTTTTTTCGTAGATAACACTTAAAACAATTACACCACATTTGTGTTATAACTTATAACTACAACATGGGCACACGTAAAGGAGATGTATAGATACTCCAAATCAATGTTAGGTAGGTACATTAGAATAAAATTTTAACGATCAATTTAAAATATTAAATAAACCCAGAGATGTATATAAAGTCTCTAGGTGTCACAACATGCGATAAAATACAATTACTTAATTAATTTAATTCCACAGAGATGCATAAGGTCTCTAGGCGTAAACGTAAATAATTATAATAATTAATTTAATAGTGGATGCTAACTAGAGTAGATTAGAACTTTATAAAGTGTCTATTACTTATATGTAGGTATAATGAAACCCGTTTTTGTCAAAAATTATTAATAACTTTAATATTCTTCTTCTTCGGTACACTCTTTACACAGTGGTCGTGGCAATTATGTATGTCACCTTTTTACGAGTTCAACTTTCAATTTCATATCATTAGTTTATCTTTAAAAAATTTTGGTTAGAAGGTTGTCCATTGAATACAGTGCTCCGTGTATAATGACGCACATTTTGTCCGATCTCTGGTCATAAGTCATAACTACGCAGAATATGGAAACCGAGTTGAATGACTTTGGTCTTGTTTATTCTGTGTGAGATAAAATAATAAATCAATTTCGTATGACACAACATGTGCTGCAAAGCACATGTTGTGTCATACGAAATTGTTTTATTCTCTATTCTTTTTTAATGATTCCATTTATATATTTTACATGTAAAGTTATAATATATAATTTAAACTAATATTATACTTCATCATGTTAATTTTGTGTCTCAGTAACCTCATTACTATATTAATGTATGTGACGATTATAGTATAAGTACATGTAAATTGACTTAGCGTAATTTATATTGACATTTTATAGAAATAAATAAATCTAGATCTATGATTTTTCTGTGTTTTTATAACTATGATCATGGAAGTAATACACCATAATCTTCTGATATTTTCTTTCCATAATATAATACAATACAAATCCACTTTTATTGCACATCACAAATACACAGGGATAAAAAACATGAGAGATACACAGTAAAAAAATAGAAGTGAACAACAGGCGATCTTATCGCTAAATAGCGATCTCTTCCATCTCTCTTCATGTCTCTTTGATCACACACAAACTGTTGTCCACTTGTAATAAATTTTCTTTTTACATTTGGTAAAATAAATAAAAGTAGTGTAAAAAGCGAGTCAAAGATAGATACAGTTTTTTTAAAATGGATAAAATTAAATAAATACTTTAAAGTTAATTAATCTTCGTATAGTAATTACTAGCCCGCCCCGGTTTCGCATGAGTGCAATGTTGATAAATTATGCATGTATTATACATAATAAACATTCCTCTTGAATCACTCGATCTATTAAAAAAACTGCATCAAAATCCGTTGCGCAGTTTAAAGATCTAAGCATACAAAGGGACAGACAGAAGAAAGCGACTTTGTTTTATACTAAGTACTTATGTAGTGATAAATAATTTTGTGATAAAGAGGAGCTGAAGATCGTATATAATGTAAGTTAACCAGTTGAGATCAAGAGGTTATTCGCATGTCAGTGCGCATGCGCGAGGCGGGCGAGTAGGTCGTGGGACTCGTGGGTGTGATAAATACAAGGAAATATTGTGAATAATTGGATAAATTATATGTATACGCAATGAGAACAAAATGATGCGTGTTCTATGTTTATTTTTGTTATAGACCGGAAGATAGTGACAGAATTTTCTTGGTCATTTGTAACAGTATGGCGGTTCTTCAGGGGTCTTAGTACGCAATGACATAAAGAAAAATGATGGTCATAGCGCTGGTACCGGCGGCCCAATCGCGTGGGCGTTAGTCGAACTCGTCGGATAAATAACGAGTGTCAAACGATTTGTACCACAAAAAATTTAGTATTTTCCGATAGCCCATAAAAAACATGTAGGCGGTAGTGTCATGCCATACTTCTCCGGTGTGACTTACAGCCCGCCATACCGACGCGAATGCGTTGATTAAAAATAAAAAAATTCAACCATTTGTACCAGGCTAATTTTTGCACAGTTAATTATCGTCGTGCAGACATTTACGAAAATCACCATGCCATACTTTTCCGACGGTTCTAAATGGCCGCCATACCGCCGAAAATCAGCAATTTTTTTTTTTCGCCAAACGATTTGTAACAGTATTGCATTTGGATTTTTGGAAAGTATTTGGTAAAATGTGACCGTTATTATATTTGCCATACTTCTAGTAGGGGGAAAAAGTGCTGCCATACTTGAAAAACTTATTTATTCGACACGTTTCAAAAATACGACTGTACAATACGTAAAATATTTTTTTACAGCATGGGATCATTATATTCTGTTTGTTTGGATACAATTCTACCTACAAAAAATTATTCCGGATTGTAACCATGGGGCGGACGACTGTGAGACTTGAGCCAAGACGTAAAAAAAAAAAAAGAAATTTGACGATTTGTACCAGTATGGCATTTGGATTTTTGGAAATTATATGTTGCAATGGGACCATTATTATATTTGCCATACTTCTAATAGAGGGAAAAAGGGGCAACATACTTGAAAAACTTGATTTTACAACGGGTTTTCAAGGTGCAAGACATAAAATCATTTGTTACAGTATGGCATCATTGTATTCGGTTCGTTTGGATGAAATTCTACCTAAAAATAATTATCCCACACTGTAACCATGGGGCGGAAGATTGTCACACTCAGGCAAGATATAAATTAATAAAAAAATTGGACCAAATTGTTACAGTATGGCATTTCAAATTTTCGAAACTTGAAAATAAAGTATGGTTTGGGAAAATTACACCGTACATGTGAAAAAAAATTATATGCAATATCAATATTAATGCAGTTTATTCCGAAAGATTTACAGACTTTCGAGGTCATCTAAGCCGAAATCCCCGGCATGCTCCAACTCGTTTTCGTCGTCCTCGTCGCTGCTTACTGCATCAGTATCTACAAATCATTTAATTTTTTCACACAAGCGCAATACACAATCGCAAATCGTTAACATAAAATTAATTTCTTAAATATTTACCTTCGCCGCCTTCATCTTTCTCTTCTTCATCTTTTTCCTCTTCATCTTGCATGCAACATGGGCACACTATAACGGTCGACTTATTCTAATACATAGAACTTCAATTATTGCTATGTAGTTGTGGGTCGTCTGACAAGTAGCTGCCGTATACCTGCGTTGCCAGACATTGTGTCTCACAACACGATGAGCCGAGATCTCTCGAGAAATCGTTCGAGCGGTAGTGGTAGCCGTTCAATATTATACAATATAAACATCTGATTATAAGTCAAGATTGCCGCCACCTAGATCTTTGAAATTTTGTATTATATTCGTTGAACCTCAAACTTACAGGAAAAAATAGTGCCATACTGTTACAAATCGTTCAAAATACGAATAAAATCTTACAATAAAAAAAAATATATCATACACATTCGCCAACTCCCACAGGTATGGCATTATCACACTTCTATTTATCATCATTCAGGAGCTGTTGAAAAAAAAATTTTGGGTGGTACAAATCGATTGGCGAAAAAAAAAAATTTGCTGATTTTCGGTGGTATGGCGGCCATTTAGAACCGTCGGAAAAGTATGGCATGGTGATTTTCGTAAATGGCTGCACGACGATAATTAACTGTGCAAAAATTAGCCTGGTACAAATGGTTGAATTTTTTTATTTTTAATTAACGCATTCGCGTCGGTATGGCGGGCTGTAAGTCACACCGGAGAAGTATGGCATGACACTACCGCCTACATGTTTTTTATGGGCTATCGGAAAATACTAATTTTTTTGTGGTACAAATCGTTTGACACTCGTTATTTGTCCGACGAGTTCGACTAACGCCCACGCGATTGGGCCGCCGGTACCAGCGCTATGACCATCATTTTTCTTTTTGTCATTGCGTACTAAGACCCCTGAAGAACCGCCATACTGTTACAAATGACCAAGAAAATTCTGTCACTATCTCCCGGTCTATTAGTGATTGTTCAATGGGATGCGGTTCAAGGAGGTATGTTTTTGACATTTCTAAATATACTTTTAAGCTGAGCAATTTCTCAAAAAGTTTGTGCAAAATTAAGACTTCAATTGATGTTCAATATAATTTAGTTATTTTATATCAATATTATGGCTATGTTTGATAATAAAGGTACTGTTATGCTTATACTTTTTTAATTATATATAATATGGAATTGGTAACAAAATAGGAAAATATAATTGAACATTAATCCACGTCTTAAATTTGTCCAAACTTTTTGCGCAATGCTCACCTATTTTTATTTTTTGCGTAGATTTTTAAGGTGTGGCTGCATAATATATTAAATGGATATTTTATTTTTTATTTCGATATGCTGAGCAAACCAAAGGATTATCCTTTTGTAGACTGTGGAGTAGTCACCAGAGAGCTATGGGACGGCCTCGCTCCCCACCGCGTGGAGTACCTCCCCAGGCCAGTAGCGCTGGTCATCATCATGCACACTGTCACGCCCACCTGCGGCACGGACAGTGCTTGCGAAGAACTCGCTCAGAACATACAGACCCACTTCTTGGATGAGCTCAACTATCCGGACATGGGGCCTTCGTGAGTATTCATCATCGCATCCTAAACGCGATTAGCGCTCGTGCGTGCAGCTCTCCGTGGCGCCACCTATGGTCCCACCGGAAGATCAGCGCTGGCTCTCGAGCTAATCTTGCTGAGGTGGGACCTTTTCGTGGCACAGCCATAAAAATAATTGCTTATTTTTTTATTTTATTTTCTTATAATTTCTGTCACACCTTTTATGTAATTATGTTTTGTGTCTCGTCGCGAATAAATGTACTTCTTTCTTTCTTTCTTTCTTTATATCAGCCGATAGACGTCCACTGCTGGACAAAGGGCTTCCCTAAAGTTCTCCACAACGATCGGCCTTGCGTCGTGAGTATTGTAGAGGAGACTTTCTAAGATCAATGCGTGTCTTTGGAATATAATTGTGTAGATCTGATGACGTTATGTTAATGACAAACACTCTCCATACATTTGGGTCATGGTCATTGGTGAGTTCAAAAATCAAGTCGTCCCTCTGGTGGTCAAAAGTTAAGAGCTTGTACGAATCCAGGTTATATTGCTATTACATCGGATTATAGAAGAGGGAACGTTCTATATTCTCATATTAGTTTTATCAGAATATTGGCCCTGGAACACTTAATTTCGCTTATGTGTGAACATAAGCCTCGAACCTAGATCTGATTTTGACCCATTTGTCACATTGAAAATTACTGACGACTGATACAGATTTAAAGGTTACAAATGAACGGTTTTCTCGGGATTCCATTATATTATGAAGAGCAATTTCCTTTCGATATAAATATTTGTTTTCAACCTAAATTTACATATTTATGACAGGCAATTATTTCGATATTTATTGGAATTAAACTAAAGGACTTCATATTTGCATAACGGGCCCAAGTAGGCTATTTTATGTCATATTTGATTAGTTGCCCATCACGAGTTTTGATTGAACCCTTGGGACAAGTGGAACAATGCTTTCATAATGGAAAATTCTATATTAATGTTATAAATTGAACATTATAATATAGTAGTCTTTTGGATGTTTATTTGCAAGTGCGACGACTATTTTTAACCGACTTCCGAGAGAGGTTCTATGTTTCACTGTATTATTTATGTTTTTTTTTGTGTATGCAGAGCAGTAACTTTGACGCGTTTGGGTGGATTTTATAAAAAACTGAAGGAAACAAAACACAATTTTTTACATAGCAACATTTGTTGTTTTAGATTCCTTGTAGGGGGTAACGGAAAGGTGTACGAGGGACCCGGCTGGCTCCACGTGGGCGCCCACACTTATGGCTACAACAGAAAGTCCATCGGAATCTCCTTCATTGGGAACTTTAACAGTAAGTAGTCTTAAGAGGGGAGTAAATAGGTTCTTAAACGGTCGGCAACGGGCGTGTGATGCTCCTGGCGTCGCAAGCTTCTATAGGTGGCGGTAACTGTTGGTAAACGTCGTAATACAAAAAGAGTAGCCAGTATTCGTAACGGCATGGTGTACGGAGGACCTTCTCCGGCATCTCCTTTATTGGGAACTTTAACAGTAAGGAGGCAGTATTAGTAACGACAAGGTGTACGAGGGTCTTGGCTGGCTCTACGTTCCCACACGTACGGGTACAACAGGAAGGCCATCGGAATCCCCTTCATTCTTTTAATAGTAAATAAGTTACTCATCTTCAAATATTTGTAAGGTGTTAACTACTTTAAAAACAAGCCCTTCTTTCACTAATCTATTTAGATACTAGCTCTGAGGTAAGGCGGTTTCAAAACTCGAGTAGCAGTCAGTTTCAGCCTTAGCTGACATTCGCCTACTGTTATGTTAACTTAAGTCTCTTGATCTTTTTGCCCATTCTTTTGATATTATTCCTGCCTGCCTCCTGACCAGCGGAATAGACCACTCTATTCACAAAACTTCAGTTTCGTCTTTATCACGATTCCGCATCAATCCACATCCATCATTTATTGAATCCTCCCCCATGGCTCTTTAATAAATCTCTGCTATTGATCACCTTTATACATATAGTGGTTTTAATTAATAAATTAATTGCTTTGAACTAAAGGCAGCCAAACAGTCGTAAGCTGATTAAGATATTTAACACAAAGCTTTAATATTTTGGGGTGTAATGAATGATCTTTCAACCTTTCATAATAGCCAGAAACCATATAAACAGAATTCGTTAACCAAATTAATATTGTCTAGCCCGCAGTAAATTGTGAAACAGTAAACTTCTTAAAATTTCAGAATTCAATGCGGGGGTGCAGTAAACGATCGGATGGCACGCCGTGATAAAAAAAAAAAAATTTAGGAGGACTAAAACTCGGTTGTAATTGTATATTATTTTGATATTTTTCACTATTTATTTGACAATGCTCTAGGATGCTTAACGCTATTATGCTTCGTTGCATTTGTGTCATTCTTCCATGGTTTCTTAGATTCTTACACAGTTCTACCTTTAGGGTAATTTTGATCTTACATGAGGTTTATCTCGAATCCTCTAGCTTGGCACGGACAATTGGACATACAATAAACATTCGGCTGAGTTCACTTTACTCATTTTACCATAGTACGAAATAGTTGCATTCTGCATAATGCAATCTGATCTTGGCTCTGTTTCATTGGTTGATGAGTGGGCAGAGATAAAAAAAAAAAACATAATAGTACGAAATAGGTTGCTGTATCTGTATCTGATATACAGAGTGCGATGACTCTCCGCAAGCCACGGCCAGGGCACTATGACATGCGGCATGGAAATCCCCCGCACCCCGCATGCGGGACCTATCGACCAATGAAACTGAGCCGTCTAAAACCACATAACAATTGATTTCGTTTCTATTAACTGGCCCGTACTCTGTTTTTAAAGTCTACTGTTTGAAAAATATTTAGTGAAATCTTGAAACTACAAAAGGCTCCACAGGAAATTTGATTTACTATACCTATTTGTTATACCGATGCCCTACTTAAATATATGTTAATATTTAATATTTGTGTTGGACTTCAACTGGACACGTGTTGTCGATTATGTTCTTTATTGGAATGAATGTACCGGCACGTTTTAAACAGAATATTCTGTTCAATTGGGTCACTGCATTTTCAGTGGAGATTTTTTGTTGAAGTGTATCCAGTAGCCTTAAGTCTCCCGTGAGATTTAGACGTAATAATGATATCTACAATAGGCCAACTTATGTCTGTACATTTGAATATCGCTCAACATGTTTTGAACTGGAATACAGTCCTTATTTACAACCAGGGCTGGACTTAGAGGGCCAGGACCCCTAGGCACTTGGCATTTGGGGCCCCCTCCCCCAGAAGGAGACCATTATTATGGTGCAAGTCCTGTGTCTGGGACTGGGCCCCTAGACTGGCTGGGCCCCTAGGCCCCGGCCTTGTAGGCCTAGGGGTAAATACGGCCCTGTTTACAACCCAATGAAGCGGAGCGAAACAAATGGACCAATCAGGCTCAGTCTTTGTGAAGCCCAAAAGAAGTGCATTTAAATCTGAGGAACATGATTGGTAAATTTTACACAGCTCCGCTCCAGTGGACAAGCGCCCTTAAAAGGTCCAAGATTCGCCCGCAAACCATAATTATATGTGACGTTTTCAACCAAAATGGGATAACTATATCGCTATGCCAACAAATTTCGACTCTATTATAACTATTGTAAGAGACCACGTTCCTCTTTGTTGAAAACGTCACATATCTACCTACCTCTAATAGAAAAATGTTTTTGTTTTAGGTAATTGTTAAAATTATATTTATGTATGATATTCTCATTCGTTCATGTTTCCATCGAAATTTTGTGAAGTATTAATTATTGTGACATTTGTAAAGGACTGGAAACATGAAAATCATGGTCCGCTTTGTTATCTGTTATGTAATACAGTCACCATCAGATATATCGCAGCATATAAGGCGTTCATAAATATGTGAACATGTACTGTAACGCCCAGTCAATAAGAGTCGTGTTCAGATATTTATGAATATCTTACATGCTACGATATATCTGATGGCGACTGTACTAGAGCGTCGATTTTTTTTTATATCCTCTTGTCTACGTGTTCGACATGTCCACAAAGGCAAAAAAAGTTAAATAATATTGCAGTATAAAAATCATGATTATTTGTAAGTGTGACTGACAGTTTGTGAAAGGTATTTTACAAATGTGGAGAGCCACATTTTTACTCATTGCCCCGTCAATGGTACCTACTATAGACACAAGGGGCCTTTTGTCACATGGCTCTTATAACTCGTCGCATCACGTGCCCATACTATGTACGTATACATTCTATATATGTACTAGTAGTCGGGTTCAAAGTATCCTATAATCTTTGAATATCCAGCTATCCATGTACCAAAATTGGCAAAAATCCGTCCAGCCGTTTCCGCGGCGGCGTGATGAGAGGACAAAAGAAATTATGAAAACAAATGACAATTCTGTATCACGCTATTAAGATTTTTCCTGAAATCTTGACCTCGCCATAGAAAAGTGATTTTTAATACAAATCAAAAAAAATATAATAGTATAGATGTGAACTTTAACTTAAAAATATGTAGGTATGTGAAATTTATGTTAACTTAAAAAGTCCAACCTACAACTCTTCGAAGGAGAATACGAAGACCAAAGAAAATGTGGATCGATAGGAATGATACGATGAATAAATTTAGGATAATATGGAGAGAAACGATAAAATAACCGACAAAATCAATCGAAATATTTGGCCTATTTCCAGATGACACGCCAACTCCACAAGCGCTGGCCGCTGCCAAAGCTCTGATCAAGTGTGGCGTGACCAGCGGGCACCTGACTCCCGGCTACAAGGTGGTGGCGCACCGGCAGCTCATCGCCACACAGAGCCCGGGACGTAAATTGTACCACGAAATAAGGACATGGCCCGATTGGACCGATAACCTTGAGGGGATCAAGAATAATTGAATTGTTTTAGAGAAAAGATCTTCAGTTTACAATAAATTTTGATTACATTATATAGATGACATTTTCATTCCAACTAATCTACTCCGGCCTCAGTTTTCAGTTATACCGCTGAGGCGTTCTCAGTATGATGTACTTCAAGCGGTGAAGTTTTAATGAATGAAGACGTACAGTCGAGTTCATTTACATCTACACACTTACGAGAACAAAAATATCTGTACACGACCCTATTGTCAGGAGCATAAAGGCGTGTTCAGATATTTTTGCTAGAAAATATGAATGTGTTGAACACCATAGAGAAGATGGAAGGACTATACTAAATGACGCTTTAATAAGCTGTAGTTGAAGTAAAGTGAGGAAAAGTTGAAGGAAAGCGAGGTAGGGGAAGACCGAGAATAAGCTACACTAAACAAATAAAAGAGAAGGTAAACGTCATGTCGTAGAGAGAAATCAAGGAGTTGGCTACGGATAGGGATAGATGGATACTACATCAGCTACACCTACAAGAGTTTAACTGGGCAAGTGTGATGAACTCGAATATTTGTGCTTGGGTCATGGTTGTTCTATGTATTAAAGTATGTATTTGTCTATACAAGTATGTTTATCTTCGTCTAGTGTCCATAACACAAGACCACTAGAGCTTACTGTGGGACTAGATTTATTTGTGTGAGGTTGTCCGATTTTTTATTATTTATTCATAGGCTGCTGCGGTAGCTTAACAAGGCAGGTTGCATGCTTGTTTATCACACATTCACTATCTTGAACGCATATAAATGTTCTGCTGACTTTCACTAGGTGCCAATACAATCTTACTAATAAAAGGAGGGACGAATCAAAGTTTGTTCAATGTATTTTGGCCTGGAAAAAGAGGGTGTCATGTTTTATCATGTTGGGGTAATCGATCAACTCTGAAACCTATCCTTCAGTGTCACGTCATAAATCTCTAGTTTGCACCTAGTCTAGTTACACAGACATGATATTTAGAACACGTACAGTCAAGGAAATTGAAACCTTACCTTTTTCACAATTGTGACAATGACAATAGGGGTAAAAAAGATACGCGTTTCAGTTTTACTTGACTGAACATCTAAATTTCGGGTTTGATTTTATAAAAGGCGATACAATGAAACAACTGATGCAGTGGTTTAATTGAATAATTAATAGATTTAAGGAATATATTCAAGACTTTTTTTTGTGTTTCATTCAATACTTGAACATTACTTGTGGATTATTTTTAGTATTTTTACCTCAATCATTGTGCGACAATTGAAATTTGAAATCTTCTAGATCATTCAACGTTCCCTCTTTTGAAGTTCTTCACATTGGGAGCACTACCATGTCCACCAGCAGAGCGCGTGGCGAGTCGCCATCGACACGATCCAGCAGTCCACTTGGAACCAGTTC
Organism: Apotomis betuletana; assembly: GCA_932273695.1. Taxonomy (NCBI): domain Eukaryota; kingdom Metazoa; phylum Arthropoda; class Insecta; order Lepidoptera; family Tortricidae; genus Apotomis; species Apotomis betuletana. The sequence continues at coordinate 25,362,861 of OW026306.1, forward strand.
TGGAGTCCAACGAGTGATCCAGGACACCTCATCAAAGTGTCTTGGATCACTCGTACTCTTGAATCTGAAGGTGGACCTCGTACTGGGAACAGTACCATATCCACCAGCCAAGCGAGTGGCGAGTCATCGTTGACACGATCAAGCAGTCCATAGGGACGAGTTCTGGAGTCATTGATGAGGTGTCCTGGATCACTCGTACTCTTGAATCTGAAGGTGGACCTTCGTACTGGGAACAGTACCATATCCACCAGCCGAGCGCGTGGCGAGTCGCCTTCGACACGATTCAGTCCACTTCGGACGAGTTCTGGAGTCTTTGATCCTGGATCACTCGTACTCTTGAACCTGAAGGCGGACCTCGTACTGGGAGCGGTACCAGATCCACCAGCCGAGCGCGTGCCGAGTCGCTGCCGAGACGATCCAGCAGTAGTAGCACACCTGGGCACAGAATAAAACATCACAGAAGTTTCTCTTTTTTGAATTTCTCTTTTCCGAAAGACTCGTGCGTGTCGTTATGATTGGCTACGACCGCGCGCCCATTTTGATCAACCAATAGCGAACAGTGGGGCTGGTGTACTGGTGCTCGTTAGTGTGTAGACTATTAACGTTGCTCGAAACTTGCCGTGAGACCATTTTTACTAAACTTTATAAATCGTAAACAGTTGATACAAAGATCGAAGCTCAAAGAAGTTACCTGGTGGAAGAAACCGGGTATCGAACCCGGTACCTCTCGACCGGCAATCCAGAGGGTTTGTCCCTGAGCTATGATCTTTGTATCAATGGTATAATATAAAAAAGGTCGTGTGTACCCACATAAAAAAAATGAGACAGTACATGTTTCGTAAATTTATAAATCGTGTCAGCATGTCGGTATTCAACAATGTGGAGTATAATTTTCACCTGCCACGTAAGTCAATAACCGAACTCGTTTGAGGGAAGCGAATTTCCTTGGTGTCACGTCGTCGCGTCGATCAAACATTCGATTATAAGGTCAAACAACTTTAGCGTTGACAAAAGTAATCGAAATGTCAAGGGAGTTACATCCATAACAGTTGTTTCTGGTGAACAAAAGATTTGGCCGTTCTTATAACTGTTAGAAACTGAATTTTGATACTTAATAATCACTTTGTGGTAGTTTTTAGGGTTCCGTACACAAAGGGTAAAAACGGGACCCTATTACTGAGACTTCGCTGTCCGACCGTCCGTCCGTCCGTCCGTCTGTCACCAGGCTGTATCTCAAGAACGGTGATAGCTAGACAGTTGAAATTTTCACAGATGATGTATTTCTATTGCCACTATAACAACAAATACTAAAAATAAAATAAAATAAATATTTAAGGGGGCTCCCATACAACAAACTTGTTATAGATTATGGTACGGGAACCCTTCATGCGCGAGTCGGACTTGCACTTGCCCAATTTTTTTCTGTATTATTATAACTAAGAGGTGCCAGCAAATTCTACAGCGCAATCGGGTAAATAGTACATTCATTATTGACACATCCCTGGTGGAAATACGGCCTTAATCCTCTAGTTGGCTCATTATATTGAAAGGAAACATTCTTTTATTTTTTTAAAGAAACAAAACTGTATTTAAAGATTTTCTAAAATTCGCTTGTCTCACCCGGGAATCGAAACAACTAAAAATTTAAAAAATAAACCCTAGCTATTTTACTATATACGAATCGGGAGGATTATATTGTTCTGGATAAAATTTGTGTAATAAACATTTGGTCTGAAATAAAAAAGTGTGAAAACTAATATTAATTTTATTTTATCGTCATCGGTGGTGAATGCTCTTAATAACATTTTCTACCGCAACGCAACCCTTAGTTCTTGTACAGGATTATAACATGTATTATAATATTATATTTGTGTATCCGGAAAGAGAGGGTCATTTTGAGCAACTTATCAATTAAAGACTCTTTTATCTTACTAATAATATCCGTCTATGTTAAAAAAAATATTCATGTTTAGTGTTCTTCGAAGGAACTAAGTAGCGACCATTTTTTAACTCGACAGTTTTTTTGTGTCATGTCACTACTATAACGCTATTTTCTCCTATTGTGGAAGCATGGAAGCAGAAACTATTGTTGATTGCTTACCGTAACACTTTTTCAAACATTCTCCCCGCGTTTGTTCTCCTTTTTCTTCTAATTTCCGTAAGTAGGTACATAAATTAACCTATTCACCGCCAAGCGGTCTAGCAATTTACCGTGCCACTGACGCCAGAGTAAAAAAATAAAGATGTGCCCCAAAATCAACAGGGATTGAAAAATACTTGTAGCGGTTAGAATTACAAAGTTTTTGATCATTGAAATTTGGACGGCTGTGGCCGACGTGGCGTCAGGGGCACGATTTTTTGTTGACGGCCACAGCCGACTGTGGCGCTCAAAAGGTTAAACAAATGCAGAACGTGCGGTTTTAATTCGCAATTATTTTGACAAATGCTTCATTAACTCTAATGCAGCCATTTGTGGACTTGAAACGCAATTAAAGTAAATTATTGTGACCAACGGCAGCGTTAAAATTGTATTTCAAACATGAAATTGTCCACTGGAAACTTTGAATAGTCGAAGCCTGGAAAAAGAGCTTCAAGCATTTATGAGGGCGTCTAATTTCGAAATATTTTTTTGACTGTATTTATTACTGGAATTGATTTAAATTTAGATTTACCTATTTCTTTAAATTAATATTATCACTATTTATTTATTTATAGTATAAAATAACAATATATATTACACTAAGTCAATTTACATGGACTTATACTATGGTCGTCACATATATTAATAGGTACTAAGAGATAAATATGAGGACATCGATAATACTTAAAACAGCGGAATTAATTAAAAAAAAGATAAAATAATTACATGTCAAAATTTTAGGCAAACTGAGATAAAACGTCAAAAAATCTCCTAAATAGATTGTCAAAATTCAAATATTAACACAGTAAAAAAACAGAGTTTGGAATGACTAATAATTGAATAATTTTTGACGGGATTTTCAGTAACGGGCGCGCGGGCCACTGTTGAGAATAATTCGAGTAGACGAGTTTAAAACTGTCTGTACTTTCTCTGACCGCAAGTAAAATGAAAGAAAATGCTTAATATATTATTAACAAAAACGTCTGGTAACGGCACATTACGTACATTTTGCAATTTTTTATTGACTTGGTTTTGTCGTTGTACCTACTTACGTCACACGCAATAAACTTTAATAAACTTAACTAATACAATCTTTTACAAAAATAGTTTTTGTACGAACGGCTGAGGTCATAGCGTTATAGGTTTTAACAATAAAGGGTCCAAAAGGGCTACTCCGATGTTCGGAATTCGACCGTCGTATAGTGCCGTCCCTCTAGATCTCATGTCCAAGTATATTTGGGTAAACGAGACGGCACTTACCTACGACGTTTGAATTTCGAACATTGGAGTAGCACTCAGATCTTACGAGGGTTATGGTCGTGAATAAAAAATATGTCGTGTCATGTAATGTCTCGGTGATAAAGACCCGATTTTCTGATGTATTTTTATGACATTTATAAAAATGAAATTCGTCTGAGCAAAAAAATAAACTGGACTATTCAAAATTTGTCCTTTGTCGTTCAAAGGGCGAAGTAAATTAAAATGTGTTTTAAGCCGGCAGGTAGATTTCAACAAATTATACCAGCTAAAACATTTAGGTGGACCAGAAGGTGGTTTAGTAAGTAATTTCCGATACACCAGGGGAGACACCAACATGATGTCCAGACTGTTCATCGTGACCTGAAATAATTTAGTGAAAAAATACATTTACAAGCGTCAAATAGGCTAGAACAAACGTAGAGGCACGCGGCCAGGCTGTGACCTGGCACTCCTGCGTTTTAGACCGCCCAGGGTGCGTCCGGAGAGCCAGGCTGCCAGGAACCCTAGGGGAGACATCAACATGATATCCAGGTTGTAATAGCAGTAAATTTTTTTGTAAGTACACTTACAAGCGTCATGCAGGCTAGAACGAACGTGGAGGCGAGCGGCCAGGGTGTGATCTGGTTTTTCTGCGTTTTAGACCGTTCAGGGTGCGCCCGGAGAACCAGGCTGCCAGGAACCTCAGGGGAGACATCGACATGAAAGCCAGGTTGTAATAGCAGTAATAATCTTAGTAAGTACTCTTACAAGTGTCATGCAGGCTAGAACGAACGTGGAGGCGAGCGGCCAGGGTGTGACCTGGGTCTCCTGCGTCATCAGACCGGCCAGGGTGCGCCCGGACAGCCAGGCTGCCAGGACTGCCAAGGGAGACATTAACATGATGCCCAGACTGTCCACCATCAGCTGAAACGGACATAAATATCTGTTATTACAATGATTATTTAGAGAAGTTTGAAAACATTGATTCAGACTAAGATTTCGCCTGGTGACACCCAAAACCCACTAAAACTTCTGGCACTGCTTAAAAACCATTCATCAAAACCTCGTATCTAGTTAGTAGATCGACACCGAAACACGAGCTTTGTTTAAGTAGGTATTTGTGACTTAGTGAGTTTTGGTTCTTAACAGACAATTTATTTGTCGCGTAAACTATTCAAGGAGATTTCAATTATGAGATTTCATCATATATTGATGTTGTTGGGGCGGCAATTTGTGAGCTAAGTATCTACTTATTAACATACAATTAAGTACTCAATGGAAGAATATGGTTACATCATGAATTCATAAGAATTTTGTGCTGTAATCGTCGGACTAGTGACCCAAACTCCAAGCATTCATTTTTGTATATCGAAATCCTTCGAACTTCACCTCGCGGAGCTAAATTCATTTCCGAAATTCACCCGACTGGGAACAGTATCCGGATTTGGCGGAGCGCCAGACAACCGGTCGAAATTGGTCAACATTCAATGGAAGAGGTATATTGGGCGCTTCTAGTGGCAATGTATACATACATGTGCCTTACACTATATAATTGATATAGATAAAGCTGATATCTAAGAACAGAAAATAATCTCACACCCATCTTACACTGAGATATAATACACGAATTAGCTAAGTCATTTTGTAAGATAGAGTGGTTTGTGAAAAATCGATAATATTACTTATACAGACTGAGATCGAATAGATCAGTACTGGAATGTTCGAAACTATAAGGGATACGGACACAAAATTTTATAATAGGCATAGGCATATTTTTCATACAGTGTGGTTCACTGTCAATTATTATTATTCACTCTGGTGCCGGTTCTGTACTTGCACAGTCATCGTGGCGGCTGAATATAAACATCTCATCACCTCGATGTATCGCCAGTCGGCTTGACATCGTTGCAAGGACTCCAGAACAGACCAAGTTTCGATTGAGTCAAAGGCCTTTTCATAGTCCACAAAGGCCAGACACAGGGGCCGATTATACTCTTCGGTCTTCTGTATAATCTGCCGCACTGTGTGAATGTGGTCTATGGTGCCGTACCACTTCGAAAACCGGCCTGTTCCGGGGGTTGGAACTCGTCGAGTCTTCGGGCAAGGCGGTTCGTAATAACCCTTGAAAACAGCTTATATACGTGGCTCAGAAGCGATATGGGCCGATAGTTTTTCAACAGGGTGGAGTGGAGGATATGTTCAAGACGTTGGACTGGAAAAATCGTGGCATTAATATAAATGGTCAACACATCTCTCATCTACGATTCGCAGACAACATCGTGATCATGGCCGAGACGTTGCAGGACCTGAATCACATGCTAGACAGCCTGGCAAATTCGTCTCAGCGTATCGGTCTTCGGATGAATTTGGATAAAACCAAAGTTATGTTCAATGAACATATCGATCCGGGACCGGTCGCCGTAAATGGAGTCTCCATCGAAGTTGTTTCCGAATACGTATACCTAGGGCAAATGCTCCAACTAGGTAGAGGCAACTTCGACAAGGAGGCTAAGAGGCGAATACAACTGGGCTGGGCAGCGTTCGGAAAACTGCGTCGAGTCTTCACGTCGCCCATACCTCAAAGTCTAAAAACTAAAGTTTTTAATCAGTGCGTCTTACCTGTTATGACCTACGGAGCCGAGACGTGGCCACTCACCATACGACTAGTCCACCAATTCAAAGTCGCTCAGCGAGCCATGGAAAGAGCTATGCTTGGTGTGTCTCTTAGGGATCAGATCCGAAACGAAGTAATTCGACAGAGAACCAAAGTTACCGACATAGCACAGCGGATAAGCAAGCTGAAGTGGCAGTGGGCTGGTCATATCTGCCGTAGAGCCGATGACCACTGGGGCAAACGAGTTCTGGAGTGGAGGCCACGAATCGGTAAACGTAGTGTAGGGCGCCCTGTAACAAGGTGGAGCGACGACATTCGTAGGACAGCGGGTAGTAACTGGAGGACGAGAGCTGAAAATCGAGCTCAGTGGCGTGCCATGGGAGAGGCCTATGTCCAGCAGTGGACTGAAACAGGCTGATGATGATGATGATGACTCTGGTGCCTAGACGTATTATTTAACACCATTTGAAAGTACTGCATTATATTTAGCGAAATGGTATTGATGTTCTTATGTAAAATCCCACGTCTCACGATCCCTTACTAAAGAGATTTCTTAACTAATCAAATCTTCATTTTCTACCTTTTTTTAAACCCACTTTTGAGACGGAAAAGCTGAAAAAAAGTACTTTTTCAATGAACTTTGAATATGACTCGAGATTAGAAAGAGAAGGATATCTATTTTTCACAAATGAGTAAAATGATATCGAGCGAAAACAAACACGTCTAGACGATAATAGATTCTATTCTGAGAGTCCGCGGTTTGTTGAAGTAGATAAATAAAATTACCCTTATTTTATTTAAACGTTAATTCGTTTTTAACGGCTTAATTCATTGCTTGATTCCCGGCCAGACTGGCGTCTAATTTTAAATAGATCTATAAGATCACCTGAGGCAATTGCGACTATGGGACAAATGCGCCTTTTGATGACATCACGGAAGCGGAACATTTTAAGACCACCCATACTAATACTGTCTAAAGTATGGGACTATTCGTATGAAAAAGAGAGGTCGTGGTAGTTGTAGTGTTTCGCTCCTATGATATCATTAAAAGACGCATTTGTGCCATAGTTGCAATTGCCTCAGGTGAGCTTATATTAAATATTGCCATCATCTTGCGAATCCGTGCTTCATTAGTTCATTACTTCTGATCTACAACATAGGTACAAAGGCGATCGGGCTTTGAGCCATAATTAATGATCGTGACCCAACTACAACACAATACACAACACAACACAAATTAAGTAGAAATAATAAGATACATATTATTTACTTCGACAACAATGTCAATAGGATTAACCCCCAGTCAAATGAGTTTTCATTTGACTGGGGGTTAATCCTATTATGCGAATATTCATTCAGTTTGAAACGTATTAAAACCTCGAAATAAGTTTGCTTTTTGTGACAAGTAATCGGTTTAAATGTAGATCAATAGCTTTAGGTTCGGAACATTAGTTTGTCATAGATATAAATAAGTGTTAATGCGGCCAGCCTCTTGGGCACCCTCCCGCTCGGCACCGATCTGGAGCACGTTTTTTTATTTATAGTTAGGTTTATTAGTTAGGTTTATATATTTATATTATGTTCTTATTTTTAATTGTTTCTAAATAATACATAATAGTGTTCGTTGTAAAACAACTTCATTATTCCATTGTCACATGTAAGTAATAACTTGTACGCAAAGTGGAAACAAAACATTTTTTTTTTTCAATTTTTCGCTTCTATTTATACATTTAGTTTACGATAGCAGACGTTACTGCTTGAATTTGAGATGATGGTGCCGAACATAAAGACATAATCTACCGTAAGGTAGAGATTAACTACTTTAATAAAACTGAAAACATTACAAGTAAGTAAAAAAACAGAAGATACCAAAGTTATAATTGGAGTAAAGGTATTGTTATTGTAGGTACTTACCTACTCGATTTTTTGGGAGTTTTAAGTGTCAGAAAGTAAAATTTTTAGATTCACATTCTCTAACATCGCTCTAGGATTCGGTGCCTAAAAAGTTATCATAAGGCTCGAGCATTACCGAAATAAATACTATAAATATCGGACAACCTCACACAAATCAATCTAGTCCCACAGTAAGCTCTAGAAGGCTTGTGTTATGGACACTAGACGACGATAAACATACTTATATAGATAAATACATAATTAAATACAAATAACATCCATGACTAAGGCACAAATATTCGAGTTCATCACACAAATATTTGCCCTTGCCGGGATTCGGGAAATACTTAGTCCTTAAATATTCTATTTTTTTCCAAGATTTATCCCACAATTTTCTGTAGTTATTTCTGAACGCGCCCTGTTATATCGCGTTATTAGACTGCAATCCTAACTGCAAACTGGCATAAACATACGATGTTGCCGTCAATAAGGCTTAGGCGCTAACTCATTTCCAATACTCTGTTATGCTCTTAACAATATGCCTAAACAAATACAGCACAGCCATTGGGATTTTACATTATTCTTATGTTAAAGTGTATTCATAAATAAGAGAAAGATCGAATGAGTATGAACCAGTGAGAAACAAACTTTTCAACGTAAAATTGGAAAAGGAGACTTCGAGATCAGCTCGAATTGGATTTATTAATTGAGTTAAAGTAAGTGTAACATTGGGTTCTTTAATTAAAATTTTGTTCTAGATAGTTCCGTAGGTATGAAAAGTTAAAAGTTTAAATCAATAAAAAAAATATAATCAAACATATAACCGATAGGGGATTCAATAGGACTTGGGCATTACTGACCTACTGAAAATTTATCTCTTGTGTGGCAATACATGACACAGGGAAAACTCGTTTCTTAATCTACTTAATGTTTACCTGAATGTCTTAATACGTGTGCGTGTGCATGTGTGTGTGTGTGTGTGTGTGTGTGTGTGTGTGTGTGTGTGTGTGTGTGTGTGTGTGTGTGTGTGTGTGTGTGTGTGTGTGTGTGTGTGTGCGTGTGCGTGTGCGTGTGTGCGTGTGCGTGTGCGTGTGTGTGTGTGTGTGTGCGTGTGCGTGTGTGTGCGTATGCGTGTGCGTGTGTGTGTGCGCGCGTGTGTACTTAAACAGTGTTACTCTCACTCGAGACACTTTATAAAAAAATATTTGGCAAACATCATATACAGAACACGAGATTTTCAATAAAATTTATCTTTATAATGGTTATAGGTACGATTTTTTGAAGAAAAGTGACCATTCAGCGTTTTATTCAAGGCGAAATGACAAGGCGATTTTGGCAGCCTGCAGCCTCTGTTGATTATTTCACATTAGTCATCTGCTCTAACAGGATTATCAGATTTCTTAGTTATGAGGAGAATCCCTCATCTGTCAGATCTTAGGGTCACTGTCCGAATTTCCGGGGAAAAATGCTTTTAGATTTAAAACCAGTTTCCTATTATATTTAAGAAACTGGAAGGACAGTTCGATTTGTAAAGTGATTACCATACTTATACTATTATGGACAACTCGGTGGACAATTTGTGTGAACAAAAATATTTGGGTCATGGATGTTGTCTACGTATTTATGTATATAAAAATGTATACCGTCGTGAAGTGTCCATGACACAAGCTTACTAGAGCTTACTTTGGGGCTTGATTGATTGGTGTGAGGTTGTTTAATACATTTTCTTATTATATATCATGTTTCAACCCCTTAGATGACGCATCACAAACTTATATGTCAGGTCATGATTACTAACTAATGTAAAAACTTCGAATATTTTCTTAGGCTCTTCGGACAGTACATACTTTACCCGAATTATCTAAGTCGAAAGATATTGACTGTAGCATAAAGCTACACGTGTACTAGAGCGGTGTGCGAGGAAAAATTATAGCAATAGGAATACCTCAATTTATGAAACATTATATCTCATTATTTTTAATGTCGGTGCACACCACATTTTTTTTATATAAAACCAACTAAGTTGCAAAAGCCTTTCAAATAAACAATGCAAAGATCGACACACAAAGCATAAGGAAAAATTCGGAAGGTTAGGGTGGTAGCTAGGTTAACCACGCTGGACCGCTAATCCAGAGGTACCGGGTTCGATTCCCAGTCTCTTCCACCAGGTTACGCATCTCAATTTTTCTTTGTGCTTTGATCTTCGTATCCATGGTTTAATATAATTACTGTTTAGCGTCGGCTACACCACGCACCTTATCGTCATCCATCATATCGACTTTTATTTTTGCCCTCGTACTGACCACTCAGTCTAAGGTTGCCTGTCCAGTGGAGCGGATCGGAGCTCCGCTGAGCTGTTTAAATGGACAGTCGCCATTATATATATCGCAGCATAATAAGGCGTCCATAAATATCTGAACATGTACTGTAATGCCCAGTAAATAAGAGTCGCGGTCAGATATTTATGAACGCCTTATATGCTATATATTTGATTATATTTGAAAATGCTATATGTATTCAATGCAATCACATTCCGCAGATTTAAATGTATTTCTTTTGCGCTTTTCAAAGATGCAGTCTGATTGGTTTATTTGCTCCGACGACGATTTTTTGACGACGCGGTTGGCTCTGTTTGTAAGCGCTTGCCTACTGAGCCGGCGGTCCTGGGTTCGAATCCCGGCCAGGGCAAATATTTGTGTGATGAACTCGAATATTTGTGCTTGGGTCATGGATGTTATCTATATATGTATTTTATATATTATGTTTATCGTCGTCTAGGTACCCATGGTAAAAGCTTTGCTTAGTTTGGGACTAGGTCGATTTGTGTAAGATTGTCCCTTAATATTTATTATTTATTTATTTTATTACTCGTTCAGTGGACAGGCAGCCTTACTGACCCAGCCAAGTTAGCGCAATATCATCCGCCTTTCACCTACTTTCTGTATTAAATAGGAATTATCCTCAACATTAATTGCTTACTCAAAGTATGATTTGAGACGATGGTGCTGAAATAGACAGAATATTTACGGCACGTGGCGCTACAAAGCGACCCAAGTAATAAAAAATGAAATGAAGCAACCGGTTGAAAAAAAATCGATGGCTAGTGGTTTTGATAGACCAATTGGTAGTACAGCCGCCTGGCCCGGAAAGCCGGGGACGTGGGTTCGAATCCCGTTCGAAATATAACATTTTAAAATTTTGCTTCAATAAAAAACGTTTGAATGGAAATAAGCACACAATATTAATATTTTGTTAGAGCTGTGTGTGTTGTGCTGAAGATGCTACGTCCGTCAGCGTCTTACATCCTGTTTTTGGGGAAATGGGTGTCTGCGTGACCTTAGTCGCACCTGTACGTCTAGCATAACTGTGAAACGCGACTCTTTGACGTGCGACAAATACTACCTGTCACTTTCTTTTCAATACCGTGCGAACAAGACGGGTGATGCTGAGTCGCGCGACAAGCGAAGTCGCGGCAAGATATGCTAGCCCTGCTGAGCTCCATAAATATGCATTCCGCAGTGAGGCACATGTCAGTCAGCGTTACGTAAAGCCCCTATGCAATATCAATACAACATTCGTCTAAATCATCTGTGACTCGACTCGATGCCTGGGAGTAATAATGTTTCATATCATTTTACGTAATATGGAATGTAATATTTTCTCATTCTTGATATGTTGAGCCATTTTTCGGCAGGGCTAATGATATTGAATTGCGAGCGAGACATTTCGATATTGTAAGTCAGTGGTTTCGTATTATTCGCCAATGGCCGGCTAAATGTGGGGGACTCGGGATCACTCAAAAATTCCGAATTTTAATTTATCGAAAACCATCAATATTCCGAATTTTCAAAATTCCCAAAGTGAAATAATACGACACGGTCATTATCGCCATGGATCATATGTGACATATTATAATAACTAGAGGCCCGTTGCGGCGTCGAACCGCCGCTAGAATATGGAAATCCGGTAGTGTTACAGAAAATAAGTTTTTGGCGAACGAAGAATAAATACTGTAAAAAAACGCGTTAAAATTATGTTTTAAAAACGGTAAAACATGCCAGGCTAGAGCTAGGCCTGATAGCCAACTGCCAGCTTCATCGTGCCAACTTTTTCAACTCTTGTAAAATAACTTGTGCATTAATGACATGTGATCTGCCGATCTGTTTCACAAATAAAATGCATATTATTCGATTATGGAAAAATTTAATTCATAAAAATAATCCCATATCTTAAAAAAATAATTGACATATTTTCATAGGACCGAACATAAGATTGGTAGAATTTAATTTGCTGTTCTTTCTTCAGGACATAAATTTATCGATTTGATCGATTTCTATCAATTTCCAGAAATAGCACATGAATCGAAACGACAGATTTGGGCACTCACTACGCAGGTTTCAAAAAGGAAATCATGTAGTGCGTAACTGTTTATGTATTCATTTAGAATCGTAAATACTTAAAAAAAGTGATAATAAAAAATGTTAAATAAACTCAATTGTATGAAATAGAGAGTATGAAACGTTTATAAATACACGAAAAACCACTATTATCAATGCTTCGTGCAAATTTTCTTAATATGGGTGCTGCCATGTCATCATCATCAATCATTTATTCAATAACAATTACACATTGTGTTTAAAATTCTTACGCTAGGTAGACTTAATCAAACCCTATTTACTAATCTAAATAAATAACTGACCAACAATAGGTACTCCACCATAAAAAAAAATAAACAAAAAAAATGTGTCAATATGTGTAATAAATAAAATCCAATATATAAAACAGCTAAAAATGTTTGAAGAAAGAATATTAACACATATTTTTTTTTCAATAAATTTAGAGCTGAAGGCCTAATACCCGAATTCCAAATTCAAATTTTCGTCTTTCCTCTCATTGAAATAGTGTCTGACAGAAGAGTGAGGGAGATGCTATCTATACTCTCAAGTCTCTAATTTTAGGGTTCCTTAAAAACGGAAGCCTTATACAATCAATTTGTTTTGTTGACAGCAGAATTTGTCAAATTTTATTTTGAATGAGAATAAGAATGATCAGCCAGACGTCATTAATTCAAATATGATTTATTCTTGAGAGCGTCGATTTTTTGAAATTTGCTTCATTGTAGGTTATTTCTACCATCAAGTTTCGCATGTTAGGGTAACATGTTAATTATTCCACATTGCCAACTGGTCCCCAATGTCAGCTCGTCTGTATTATCATCTGGGTCACAATGCCAACTTGTCCACACACCCAACACGTCCACATTGCCAACTCGTTCATACACCCAACTCATCTGCATTGCCAACTCGTCTATATTACCAATTCGTCTCCATTGGCAACTCGTCCGTATTCCCAATTTGTCCACAATGCCAACTCGACCATATTGCTAACTCGTCCATATACCCAACTCGTCCACAATTCCAACGCGTCCATATTGCTTACTCGTCCACAATGCCAACACGTTCACAAATACAACTCGTCTACATTTCCAACTCGTCCATATTTCCAACTCGTCCATATTTCCTACTCGTCCACATTCCCAACTCGTACACAATGCCAAATCGTCCACATTGCCCACTCGTCCATAAACCCAACTCATCTACAATGCCAACTCGTCCATATTACCAACTCGTCTTTATTGCCAACTCATCCATATTCCCATCTCGTCCACAATGCCAACTCATCCATATTGCTAACTCGTCCACATTTCCTACTCGTCCATACACCCAACTCGTCTACAATACCAACTCGTTTTTATTGCCAATCTCATCCATATTATCAACTCGTCCGTATTACCAACTCGTCTTCATTGCCAACTCATTTATATTCCCAACTCATTCACAATGCCAACGCGTCCATATTACTTGCTCGACCACAATGCCAACTCGTCCACATTTCCAACTCGTCCATATTCTCACCTCGCCCACAATGCCAAGTCGTCCACATTACCACAACTCGTCCATACACCCAACTCATCTACATTGCCAACTCGTCTTCATTTCCAACTCATCAACAATGCCAACTCGTCCATATTGCTAACTCGTCCACAAATACAACTCGTCCACATTTCCAACTTGTCTAAAATTCCAAGTCGTCCACATGTCCAACTCATCCACATTCCCAACTCGACGATACACCCAACTCGTCTATACAAACTCGTCCTTATTATCAGCCCGTCTTTATTGCCAACTCGTCCATATTCCCAACTTGTTCATTTTGCCAACTCATCCACATTCCCAACTCGTCCAAATTCTCAACTCGTCCACGTTGACAACTCGTCCGTATTACCAAGTCGTCTTCATTGCCCACTCGTCCGTGTTCCCAACTTGTTCATTTTGCCAACTCATCCACATTCCCAACTCGTCCATATTCCCAACTCGTCCACATTGACAACTCGTCCATATTACCAACTTGTCCGTATTACCAACTCGTCTTCATTGCCAACTCGTCCATAATGCGAACTCGTCCACATTGTCCCCTTGTACATGTTCCCAACTTGTCAATTTTACCAACTCATCCACATTGCCAACTCATCCACATTTCCAACTCGTCCATATTCCCAACTCGACGATACACCCAACTCGTCTACAATACCAACTTGTCCTTATTACCAACTCGTCTTCATTGCCAACTCGTCCATAATGCGAACTCGTCCACATTGCCCACTTGTCCATGTTCCCAACTTGTCAATTTTACCAACTCATCCACATTGCCAACTCATCCACATTTTAAACTCGTCCATATTCCCAACTCGTCTACAATACCAATTTGTCCTTATTATCAGCTCGTCTTTATTGCCAAATCTTCCATATCACCAACTCGTCCGTATTACCAAGTCGTCTTCATTGCCAACTCGTCCATATTCTCAACTCGTCCACATTTCCAACTCGTCCATTTTACCAACTCATCCATATTACCAATGTAGACGATACATTCTCAACTTAGCTACATTGTCAAGTCGTCCATATTCTCAACTCGACCACATTTCCAACTCGTCCATTTTACCAACTCATCCATATTACCAATGTAGATACATTCCCAACTTAGCTACATTGTCAAGTCGTCCATATTCTCAACTCGACCACATTTCCCATCCGGTCGACATGCAAGCGGAAGGACTAAGTTTTTTCTTGTAAAATACCATTTAATTTGCCATAACTCATGCCATTTTCCTTGGAATAATTTTTTGATGGACTTATATAATCATATTTATAATAATCTATCATAAATTTACTTATTTGAATGACGTTTAAATTAGTTTTACTACATTTTTTCTGCTTTGATTTATTGTAAAACTCGCCTATAAAAATAATCTATTCTTGAATGACGGTCAGTGTTTCTAGTCTTGCGAGCACCAGTCCAACTCGCACTTAACCGGCTTTTACCTCCACATTTTTAACAGTTATGCGAAAAAAGTTTTCATACCATTTTAAAAAGAAAACAACCTGGAAATTTAGATCATTGACATAATAGCCCCCAATAAAAAATACATTAAAAGTTGTCAGAATATGGTTACTGTCATTCATTGTCAACAAACTGTAAAATTATTTTTGCATATTCGTACCTACGTACATGTTTTAAGTGTTGCGGATATTATGTTGCTGACTCAAAAATAATATTTCATAATGCTGAATAACTTACTACTGGTTCGTCAGCAAATCGTGTTTATTATTATTTGGTCATCTTATGTCAAAATAGGGATCACATCACAGGTCACGTGGTCAATGTCACGTGGTTAGCGCACAGTAGTTTTTTCAAATCCATTTTTCAGTACTTTTTCAGGAAAAAATTAAAAATCCAAGAGTTTTATGCACCTCTCCAGCATGAGACGAATCTAATGACATATCATTTATCAAAATCGGACCATAACTGTAGATCTGATGGGATGTACAAAAATCGGCCTCGCGTAATATATATATAGATTAGGTTAGGTTAGGGTTATATGATATCCCAAACAAATAATCTAAATATTCTATTGGAACATGGTTTTCGGAATGATGATGCATTCGGACAAATGAAACTTCGGAGTATTGTAGTGTAGTGTACCCGAAGGACTCACATGGTGAAATACGCGTTTGAAAGTTTTAAATATATGCGATCATCATCGGCCTATGATGGTTGCTTTTATCACGCAATAAATAAGTGACAAAGCATCCCTCACACACACTCGCATCTTGTCAAAACGTGACGGATGCTTTGTCACTTATCATCACAGGCCCCTGAAAAATTCTCTACGCAGTAAGGAGTGCAAAACAGCACTAGTACGCAAAAGTGTTTTAGGAATGGCACCTCAAATTTATAATAAAATTCCAGCTAGCATAAGGGACTTAAAATTAGAACAATTTAAAAAGAAACTGACATTACTGTTAATTCAAAAATGATATTATAATATTCAAAAGTTCATAAATGATATATAATAAATTATTTGCTTATTACCCAATTACCTTAATTTGACATTGTTTTAATTTTATGTACCGCCAATATTTTAAATGTGACTATTTCTTTTATATCATTGTTATTATTATTATTATTATTTTTCAAGCCTGACAATGTTGAATTTTTAAATGATTTATTTTAATTGTGAATAATTATATTACTCTGCATTGTATAATGGGGTCAAAAACCCACGACATTTGTACGCCTATCGGCAAAGCATAGAGAGACTTTACCTATCTTTACTACATTGTATTTACCTATGTTTGACAAATAAATATATTCTTATTCTTATTCTTATAGTTGATTCTCTGTAAAGAAATAATGCTCACCTGCTTGGCATTCTGGCTCAAGAACCACATGATGAGGGCTTTAAACACGCCGTATCGGTGCACACGGCGAGTTGTGTACCGAACCCCGCAGAGTTCACACCGGGACTTCCCAGATTCAGTCAGCCACCGCTCCAAACACCGCACGTGCACCCGTCCGACAGTCCCCCGGCAGCTGCAGGCTGAGATGAGACTCCCCAGCTCAGTCATGTCCCCACCGTGGCAAATTCTACACATGTCATCTAACGAGTGATCACTAGACCGATCCATCTCTAAACAAATTTTTGCATTATAATCTGTAATCTGCGGCAAATCAGTGTTGGTAGCAACTGTTTCTGAATCATTCTCTTTACCATCACTTTCTCTCGCATCTTTAGAAGCTTCTATGTGTATAGCTTCCCGGGTTGGCGAGTGAGTGAGTTCTTGATAGGCACAGGCAGATGGTCTGATAAGATTAGTGAGATCAACGCCGTGACAGACTCTACACATATTGTCCAACGATCGAATCTGCATATCTGGAACTACGTGTGTATTATAAACAAGCGTTGCTTGCGTCAATTCAGTGTTGGTGCCGACTGTATCTATATGAGATTCTGCTGTCAAAAGATGTAAGTCTAACCCAGTAGTATCTACTAGTTCTTTACTTTCTTTCTTAGTAGTTTCCTTTATCACTATGTTAGTCTTTGGACTCCGAATTCTTGCACGATGCTGATGTTGTTTTGGCCTGTATTTTTCTTTTGTGTCTTTAGAGGTTTGAGGATGAAGTTCATGTTTAGGTTGATGAGATGATTCTACAGACTCAGATATTGCCGTAGCTGTGCTGTGAGAATCTAGGCTTTTGCTGGAACTGGCAACTTGGTTGCTGCATACTATAACATGTTTGCTGTTTGTTGTCACTAGTGAAATTGATGAATTTTCGTTACACTCCTCAACCCTTTCCATGGGCTCTATCGCCGTTGAGGTGTAGGGGAATAGTTTGCTTCTGTTATTGTGAAGTTTCGTTGGTGAATGTGAAGATACATTGCTGAAACAACATGCTGTAATTTAATACAAATTTATAGTTTTCATGGTTAGAAACTAAAAATACTTACGCTTACTTTTACTAAATTTTTTGTGAAACATGTCACGTTTCTATACCTATCAATTAGCCCATGTGTAATCAGTTTGTCAGTGACTACAAAAAAATATTAATTATTAGTAAATTTATAAAGAAGTATATATTTGAGGATAAGATTATATTTGAAGAGGCGCCTCATATTTTCCTCGTAAACACATCAGCAAATGCCGTTTTCCGTCTAAAAGATGATGAAAGGAAATAATTCTTGGAATGAATACGTAAGTATAAAGTATAGGGTGCCGAATATAATTGGAATAATCATCTGAATCTTACCATATCAAGTAATTCAAAGGTTTTCTTCAACAACAAAGGAAGGTGATCACTGATCAGAATGTCGTAGCTATGTGCGAAAATAAGTAATAGTGTATAGAAAACACTCAAGATATATGTATTAAACCATCCCTTGGAAGAAGAAATACGGATAAAACGACAAATAATTACCTTGTGGTGTAGCAAACGCAACATCATATTTCGTATTCCGAACTCCTTGTATCGGAAAGTTTTGATTTGATGAGAGAAGAAATTGCAAACCAACATTTTTAACAGCGCGTAGCGACCAAAGCGCGGTTGAAAAGGTTGGTTTGCAATTTTTTATTACGTGTTATATCGTCCTGTTTTGTTACTTAATAATTGTGATAAATAAATAAAATTTATACTTATTTTTCAAAATGATTTTGTTAAACTACGATTAACTTACAGTGGTATTTAAACTCGAAAACAAAACAATACAATAAGTAATCAAAACGTTAAATTATTTACATTAAGCGGAGGACTTATTATAGTATGGGTTAACGAAGCCGAAGGCAAATCAAGAACTCCATATTGCATTAAAATAATATGAATTGACTGAAATGCATAACATATTTTGATTTTAGTAGGTAACTGTACCTGGCGCCCTTGGGTGGACCTCTTCGTGAATTGTTATTTTTAACAGAAAACTTCCTTCTTCTTGAGTTTGGCATTTTACTAAGAATTTTTTTGTTTATTTAAATAATGGTTTGACTGGAAATTGGCTATTGAAATATTTGACTTTTAAATCATTTTTGACGCTATGACTTTTTTTATGCGCGTTTAGTTATTACCATTTCAATGAGGTTTCATGTTAATTTTTATAACTCAACTTATTTGCGAAGCGAATGAAAATGTAACTAAGGAGGATAATACATACTTTGAAGTTTGGAATTTTAATTTAATAGATAGAATTCTTATAGAATTAGTAGTACATATTATTCATCTGTGGATAGAATATCGGAATCATCTGCATTTGGTTATTTGTAATATCATCAGATCATTATTACAGACCACTTTTAAGTTAAACATGTAACATGACATAGGCTTTGGAAAAACTTTCAGAGCCTAGAAATTTGTAGTTTTTAAAGTCATTTATTTTTCAACACTCTTGGTCGTAAAGTGGCCCTTATGCCACCTTTAAGCGACTTCAACGGGAAGAAATTGTATTTCTGGGAACAACTGAACGGGTTACTATTATATTCAGACATAGAAGTGTTGGTGGCACGAATAAAACTTTGCTAGGGAGAGCCACACGATATTATTTTATTGATAAGTTGTACTTTCTTATGACTGCAGTTATATTATGTATAACTATGAGATAACATATATTATGAATAATATAGGTCTCTAATATTCCAGTACAATAATGTCCTGAGGATGCTGTTGAAGTTACCGAAGCATTGTAGTGCATCGGGCATGTTCGCGGACGCGAACAGATGACTTTTACGCCATTAGACGTAAAAGAATTGCGTCTTTGCTTACCCGCGTGCGAGGCAGCAGCAACGGCCTCCTAAGGACATTATCTGAACGTCTTGATTGTCGTCTCACTAAATACTGGATTCAGGTGATATCAGGCAGGGCTAAATAGGTTGTTTTCTCTGTTTTAGTATAGTGTAATTGTTTTTGTTTTGTATATACTAACATAGGTAATAAGATCTTTGTAACTAACATAATATGGATCTAGGTCTGAAATAAACATACTTTTTTTATTTATAGTTATATACCGTATATAATAACTGTTTTTTTTTTTATTCAACATAGCCATGCATTTAACCTCGATTGCACATGATGTTAAGTGTCAATAAGGCCTAAGATGGAGCATGCTTGGCTAGAAGATGCCTATTCACTCTCGACTTGAAGAGATCCAAGTTATATTTTTCAGGAAACAGGTGCGCAGGAAGAGAGTTCCATTCCTTAGCTGTCCTCATAAGGAAAGTAGACGCAAAGCGTTTCGTACGAATCAGTGGTATATCGGTATGTATATTATTCGATTGAATATTTAAAAAATATAAGGTTGTTAAAGTTAATTTTTATAAATTTATGAAACACTAGCTTTTGCCCACGACTACGTCCGCGTGGAACTTGGAAGGATGGAAGCAACCTCGTACAACACGATAGATATTCACTCAGACCACTTAACCCATCCACATAATCACCTTAATTAATATAAGGGATTATTTAAAGCGCCTAAGCAAATGTAAGAGCAATTATGCTTTTGGTCTAATCATTACATTTCCGACAGGGTCATCAATGTCATCATGAATTACTTACTCGATGAAAACTATCCTATGTCCTTCCTTGGATCTTAAACTATGTCCATGCCAAATTTTCAAGGATTCAGCGGTTTAAGCGTGAAGAGGTAACAGACAGACAGACACACTTTCGCATTTATAATATTAGTATGGATGTAATGTCTCATTTTTGGGGTTCAGTAGTCAACTAGGAGCCCTTATAGTTTCGCCATGTCCGTCTGTCCGCCTGTCCGTCTGTCCGTCCGTCCGCGGCTTAGCTCCATGATAATTAGTACTAGAAAGCTGAAATTTAGTATGGGTATGTGTATGTATCACGCCGACAAAACGGTAAAATAAAAACTAAAAAACAATTTTTCTTTTCGGGTACCTCTCGTACACTTAAAAGGGGCTGTTTTTTTTTTTCGTTTCAACCCTAGTGTGTGGGGTGTCGTTAAATAGGTCTGTTAAAAATAATAGGGGTCTCCAAACATTACTTTTTGATAAAGTCAGTAGTTTTGTAAATATTCGCTCCGAAAATAAAAAAAATTGTGTCCCCCCCCCTCTAACTTTTCAACCACGGGTCAAAAAATTATGAAAAAATTCATGAACATGAGGCTTTATAAGTACTTTCAATGAAAACTATATTGAACAAAATCGGTACATCCGTTTTTGAGTTATCGCAAAATTTCATAATTTTCTTTAAAAGGACATAAGTTGACTTCCAGAAGGTAATAAGTAATTACAGTTACTTTGGCGTCTACGATCTTTTTACAGAACTTGAAATCGTTCTCGTTACTTAAACCTCGGGCTTAAAACCGCTGTTTATTGTGAAGGATGAGCAACTACGGAACCCTACACTGAGCGTGGCCCGATATGCTCTTGGCCGGTTTTATTAGTATCTGTTGTTATAGCGGCAACAGAAATACATCATCTGTGAAAGTTTCAACTCTCTAGCTATCAGACAGACAGACAGACGCACGGACAGCTCTTAATAATAGGGTCCCGTTTTTACCCTTTGGGTACGGAACCCTAAAAAGATTAAAAAGAAGATTTTGAGAATCGGCCTACAATTAGCGGAATTATCGCGTGACATACATACAAAAAAAACATACAGTCAAATTGAGAACCTCCTCTATTTTTATAAGTCGGTTGAAAATAATTGGACCTACTAGTATGACACCATATTTTGACTATTGTATATCTAAAATGATAAACAAAACTTACCTAATCTCTAAAAGCGTAGAATTATGGAATCAAAGACAAATAAAAACTTAATCAACGTGAAGTTGGTGGTTAACAGAGAATAGTAGTGGGCATAGATACTAGAATCGACCTCGTTCTTCCAAAATACTTAGTTAAGTAGAGCGTTAGGCATTATGAAATGACAGTAAATTGATTTGTTTACTTATTTTGCTTCTATTCATTATTAATATTGGTTTGTAGCCACCAAATACATAAGCAGCACTTATTATGTTGTAAAGCAAAATATTTAGGTACACTTGAAACATTTGTAACAACAAACATTCATGAAGCAAACTGAATTTTCCTAGCCGTATTTCTTGAAGATATATTTTGAGGCTATTGACCAATGCCTCCCTTTCTCAACGAACACTTCTATAAGAAAAACGGGGCTATTCACACTCTTTCTGAGGATTTATTGCTGAAAAGATATTTAACTCCGAATTTGGGTGGATGGTTTTCAGGGTTCCGCACTCCAACTATGAATCTTTATAGTTTCCCCATCTGTCTGTTTTTTGTCTCATTACAGTTTTACTAGCAAAATTTACTTAAATAAAGTAATAAAAAAATATTAGAAAAAAATCTTAGGGTGACGCCAGACGAGAGTAAATTACAGTCGCGTAATTTCGGTCGCGCCATACTAATGAAGTGATCACGTGACATGATGTATGGCGCGACCGTATGTTGTATGACGCTCGTATGGTTTCACCCTTACACAAACCTATCTAGCCCCAAGCTAAGCCAATGCTTGTATTATGGTTACTAGATGACGATATACAAAATGTCGCACAAATAGTTGCTCCTGCCCGTATTCGAACCCAGGAACGTCGGCTCAGTAGGCAGATGCACTACCAACCCAACCGCGCCAAATTGTCTCACCGCGTTCATAGTTAAATCATAAAGAAGCGTTTCTACGTACGTTACGTAGATGTGCGGAATCGATCTATCAGAATTCAGAGTCTAAATTATGTATCTTTCAGTCCCCTGGCGTGTACAAGATCGATTGCGGCTGCGGAAGTGCTAATAATGGACAGACGAAGCGGACTATATCTGAAATAGTCGAGGAACATATCGTGGCTGTTAAGACCCATCAGGTGAGTAAGTCCGCCATAGCCGGAATCAGGACCAAACCACTGGATTGAGCTTCATAATCCTAAGATCCTTTGTCGTGAACGTCATTTCTGTAGCAGGATTGTACGTGAAGCAGTTGAAATAATAAAACACAAGACTTTCAACCGGGAGGATGGTTTTAAGCTTTCGTCTTCGTGGAATCCGGTGACCAGCAAATGTAAATAACATCAAATAGGTGGTTCTCATGCTGCAGGCATCGTAAATGTTGTGTCGTTTGAGTGACAACCCCAGTGAGTAAACGAACTGAAACAATCATCATTACGCAATACTTAATAAACTTGTAAACATTAATAGATAACTTTTTTACTAAATTAAAGGGTTCCATTGCCATCCAGCGACGTAACACGGCCAGCCTTATGACCACCCTACCAACCCTACCCAATGGTAGCGACCTAGGGGATAATTATAATGTACATATAGTTTAGGTCCCAATAGTTTCAGTTAGGTTTAATTAGATCATAAGTTTCTTAAGGTTTAGTTATATACTCTTTATTTTGTGTTGCTTTTTGCTCTAATTATTATTATTATTATTATTGTGAGCCCATGATGTCCCACTGCTGGGCAAAGGCCTCCCCACTCTTCTTTCATTGTTCCCAGTTTTGGGCTATTTCTGGCCATTCCTTTATAAAAGAGTCTAGCTCGTCCCGCCATCGCCGATGAGGTCTTCCACGTCTCCGTTTCTGGCTGCTGGGCTTCCACTCTGTAGCGATCTTGGCCCACAGCTCATTCGGCATTCGACAAACGTGACCAGCCCAGTCCCACTTCAACTTGGCCGCTTTCTGAGCTACGTCGACTATCTGAGTCTTGGAGCGCAGCGTGGTGTTCCGGATGCGATCCTTTAATTTTACACCTAATATGCTGCGCTCCATGGCTCGCTGGCAGACCCCGAGTTTGAACCTTTGAGATTCTGTCAAAGACCAAGTCTGAGCACCGTAGGTGAGAACTGGAAGGATGCACATGTCCATGAGACTCCGTTTTAGTGATAAGGGGAGGTCACCCTTCATCAGGTGTTTCATGGACCAATAGCTCCTCCAGGCGTTTTCAGTCCTTCTTTCGATCTCTTTTTCTTGTCGCACCTGGAAGGAGACTAATTGGCCCAAATAAAGGTAATCATGGACATAGGCAATGGGTTCACCGTTTATCTCAATAAAAAATGTTTATTAATTCCTGCTCCTGCTCGAACAAGAGCTCGAATAGTATCCATCATCCTATGCAGTAGACATTTCATCGTATTTATTATTATATTATAATATATACAATATATAATATATAAATATATATAATATATATAATATATAGTATGTAAATATATGTATCATTGTATTTATGGTAGTTTAGTTATATAATATACATGTATTCACTTGTTGGATGCTCTCCGAACGATAAATTTTCTACTCTGCACCCACTTGAAGCATCTCTCTTTGGCCCTATGGTTGACTGGTAGAGAATGCCATTAGGCATTAAGTTCGCTATTTGTACTGACTTTTGTTTTGTGCAATAAAGTTTAAACAAATAAATAAATAATTTAGTAAAACAGTGAGCAAACTGATAATAAAGACCAATTGCGGGTGGGTAGTTCGACGAAAGAAGACGTTGATGGCCGCCTCTTCAGTCCCTTCGAGACCATGAACGTAGCATCGCGTTCGAAACGTCGAGTAATAAGCACTTTTTTATACTCGCGTACTTTAATCTGTCAATTATAATTTCACAGACAAAATCACAATAGCGCACTTTTTAATCCTGTTTCAAAATTCTATACTCTATGGTACCCGCTACAGAACTTTAATATGCATAAGACTAAGACATCTCTTTACTCAACTTTAATAATTTTAAAATGAGATCATCAGCATACTTAATTTAAAAAAAAGCACGCTACTGTTCACTGAATGGTTGAAATTACTTGTCAAAAACTTGACCATCGCGATCATGTTTTTTTAATGGGTCAGTTTTAGTTGAACGAAAAAGGTTACATCAAAAAATAAAAATTCATAGTGGGGAAATGACGATTAAAGTAAAAATGTTTTTCTGCGTTTTGATCGTATCAAAAGTACTATTGTATGCAATAGTTTCACAATTAGGTCAAAATCTCGTACCTTACTTAGGCGACTCGGCAAGCCTCGTGACCTGAACGCGGTACTCGACTTTAAGAACCTTCATTGTGCAACGATTGCATAAAATACTATTTCAAGAACGCGATTTAGTCTCGCTTTGTTATAATAATGTTTTTTGACTTCGCTTCGTTTTTGTGATTGGTCGGTTTCGTACGTTTCTGCTCCGGCGTGCGTGGTTGGAAATGTATAATTATATTGGAAGTGTGGTTATAAAAGCTTCTTGAAAATTATCATGTTATTATTGTAGAATCATTTGTTTTTAGAATGTTTACGGTTTACCGCGGATGAAGTAGGATCTAGATAATTTTTTACTATGATTACTCATTTCATTATTTTAATTTAATGTCTATTTTTGCATCATCACCTGGCTAAATGTAAGTGTCGCTAAAACTAAAAATTCAAAAAATATCGTGAGGGCTTATTCGTTTTCGAGTTATGGGCGATAAAATTATGAAAAGACTACTTATCAATCAAATTATTTTTTCTTGCGTAGTGTATTTCGTATGCTACGGAACCTTGGCCTGAACTGGTAGATATTTTCTTGATCGGTTTTTTTATTTATTTGACTGGAAACATTAAATACACGTTAGGATCTCTCGGGAACAAAGAAGTACCTAGTTAGGGTAAGGATCTGAAGCGTCTTTAATATGTTACCAACATGCCTTGATAACGAAATATACGTAGGTACATCTAGGAATGTCTTTATTGTTCGTAAATTGATTACACTTTCACGACCAGGTAAAAAAAACTTCCCTAGCGACAGAGCTCGCTAGGCGGGCGTGACCCCACCTCAGACACAGGCAGAGCCCGCCAGGTGGGCGCTTTTGTAGTACAATCCGCCCGGCAAGCTGGGCCGGTAGCTGAGTAAAAGTTACGAGCGCCCACCAGGCGGGTTGGTTGTAAAAGTGTTAGGATACATTATTATACAATAAATAAATAAAATAAAATAATAAATATCAAGGGACAATCATACACAAATCGACCTAGTCCCAAACTAAGCAAAGCTTGTACTATGGGTATACTAGACGACGATATACATAATACCTATATAAAATACATATATAGATAACATCCATGACCCAAGAACAAATATTTGCACAAATATTTGCCCCGGCCGGGATTCGAACCCGGGACCGCCGACTCAGTAGGCAGGTGTCTACAAACCGAGCCAAACGCGTCGTCAAACAATATGTATAAAACCACTTTATCACTTTCAGGGCTTTACCATGAATGACAAACTTCAAATGAAAGTCTTAATCATTAATATCTCAATAATACCATAATAAAGGGGCCAAATTAATTGAGTTTGGCATAGAATATGTTGTCGGTTGAACTATGTAAAGGCCATAGCACCCCGCCATTCGCCGTAACGTATTTAATTAGTTGTTTTCTTATACATTTCATGGGAAATTATGGGTATGGAATTTAGTTTCTTGGTTTCATGCTTGTCTGCTTACGGCCACGACGCGCGACCAGTGCGACGAGCGCTGGCCATAGGTGGGAGTGCAAGGCCCGAGCACTGTCTCTCGCTCACTCTTATGACGGCCGCTCACCGCTCCGCTGCTTACTCGTGGCCAGGCCTTTATGTTAGATAGAACAGCTCACGCACTGTACTATAATCTGATATATAAGTTTGAAATGAGAAAGTGATAGATAGTACCTATTAAAAGAGAGAAAGCAGTATCTAATTGTGTTTACATTAAAGAACAATCAAACGTTGAGTAGGTACGTGTTATTTATTGTCTATGTAACAATAAGTTAAGCCTAAGACAGCTCAGGCGGTGCAAAATTTATGCGTACTTATCCGAAGATTATGTGTGAATAGCGTCGTTGGTTTATACGGGTTTGTCGTCATTGTTATTAGTTCAGCTTCTGTTTTAGGGCCTTATCACACTTGCGATTTGCGAGCGAATTGTCTATGAAGGTGATCACGCAGCGAGTTCGCCGCGACGCTTATTTGTATAGAAAACTCGCTCGCAAATCGCAACTGTGATAAGGCCTTAAGGTATAGGGTTTTTCAAGTGGAGAGTAAACATAATTAACATTTATTTAAGCACATTACTGTTTGCTAGCGTAAACCAAATGTTTACAATGAAGCGATTTTGTTTTAATGTGTACTAAATCGGATTCGAAACCCGCTTAAACCCCCCCGCTCCCGCCCCTTTTACTTTGAATTTAAATTTTTTTTCTTCTTCTTTTTTTGATTTAAAATTTGTTTAAGTTGTCTGGAAGAAATCGCTCGCGAGCGAGCTAGTCCAAGTTGAAGGTTTCATAGACTACTACTATTGCAATGACTTTAGTTTATTGAAAAGGTATTTAGATATCTATTACGTTAAGTTGTTTACAGTTGTTACTAAATTAAGTTTTTTTTATATAATAACGATTTTGATGAACAGAAAATAACGTGCACATACTTATATAAGTAAAATACCTATATTGCCTCAGCAAATAATGGTTTCAATCTGTGTTCGTTGACATTTCATATGAAACTAAGTTACCTAATAAAAGTAGGTAAGCGGAATTTATTCGTCTAGACTTTGTATTTTACCCGCATGAATCGTTTTAAAGAATAAAGTCGTCTGAATTTATTGTGAATGGGTCTATTTCCGGCTCCAACCACATGGCAAGAATATTTAACTTATCCTGCGGGGATCGCTCTTTAGCGATAAGACCGCCTGTTGTTTATTTACGTCAAATTGTAATTATTTGCATTGTACATATTTCTCCTGTATGTTTTATGAGGTGTGTATGAGAGTACTTGTATTGTATTGTAATGTATCGCATGTTTTCCGGGATAGGTAATTATTTAAAGAGTTATTTGCAAACAATGGTAGCTATCTTTAATCCCCGACAAAAAAGAAGGGTGATACAAGTTTACATGTATATCTGGGTATCTGTGTATCTGTCTGTGGTATCGAAGCTCTCATACGGATGGTCCGATTTGAATATTAGTGTTTTTTTTTTTTATCCGAAGCCTTGTCTGTCGAATTGGACTATGTGTGTTTGGTTTTGTTATGTAACGATAGACTTTTCTTTTTGAGTATTTCATTCAAAGCGGTCCTTTTGCATTGAAGACATAGTTTTGTTTTATTTTTAGTGTTATGTTTAATCAAGTTTTTCACTTAAAATTTTTGCTACTTTATTTAATTAACCACAGGACATTTTCAAATGATTTTATTAAGTTTCACCTATACCGGCATCTGTTTCTCTGATAAATCTTGCAAAGGTTTACTTTATTTTTAGAACAAAGCACAGTTTCTGAATGAAGAGGTTTGTAATACCCTTAAATTCTAAATGTTGAAATCCAATTACACAACTGTGATATTAACTCGTTAGTCGGGATTTGTTCGATTTCCGATAGGTTTAGATTTTAATTAACAGTTCTTACTTGTTTTTACATTAAAGGTAACTCAACAATTGTGATAGTTAAATAAAATGAACTAATATTTCTCCAAATTCATGTATAAAACTATGTACACATTTTGTTATTTATGTTTGAACACCAAACGTATACTTCTATAGCTAAAAATGGCATATACGTTCAATTAATCTCTGGAGTTCGCAACAGCCAAAGTAAGTTGGCAAGGAGTGGGTGTAAACTGTACATAGACCGTTATTGTTAACATTAACACTGTAGAGTAAACGTGACTTTTATACGTTTATACAAATAAATAAATAAATATTATGGACAATCATACACAAATCGACCTAGTCCCAAACTAAGCAAAGCTTGTACTATATGGGTACCAGACGACGATATACATCATATATCCATATCCATACTATACTATACTATAATATTATAAATGCGAAAGTGTGTCTGTCTGTCTGTCTGTCTGTCTGTCTGTCTGTCTGTTACCTCTTCACGCTTAAACCGCTGAACCGAATTAGATGAAATTTGGTATGGAGATAGTTTGAGACCCGGGAAAGGACATAGGATACTTTTCATCCCGAATAAATTTAGTGTTCCCGTGGGACGAGCGGGTAACACCGCGGGGCACAGCTAGTAAATACATATATAGATAACATCCATGACCCAAGAACAATATTTGCCCCGGCCGGGATTCGAACCCGGGACCGCCGACTCCGTAGGCAGGTGTCTACCAACCGAGCCAAACGCGTCGTCAAAATACGGGTAATATATAAGTAAAAACATTAGTGGCTTTGTGAGCTGCCCACGTGAGCTTGTCTTGAAATTGCTGAACTTTGTAATTTTTTACGTTTTCAAACCCCATACATCCGCCATTCTTAAAAATTTGGAAAAACGGGATACTCAATAAAAAACTATATTATACTTAGCGAACTTCCACACAAAATTTCATAAGAATCGGTTGAGAAAAAGATGGTGCCGGTACATTAAAATGTTCATGTTTGGTATTAAAACAAAAGTCAAAAGTAACTGGCTCGGAAAATAAATCATCCATATGCAGCTGGAATCGCAAACATCGTGTTTAAATGACAGGTAAAGGCGATATATCTGAGATATAGCTTATTTGGCGATATCTCAAACGACACTCGAATTAACGCACACGACGAGGTAGTTTACTGAAGGCATATCGTCGGGGATATTTACAATACCGCGTAAATAACAGTTGTCGATAAAGTTTTCATTTCAATAAAATACTTAGCATTTGTTTTATTGATTCGTACTACACTTGTTACTTACACAACTTACGCGGTATTGCACTATCCCGGCGATATTAAAGATTGGAGTGAAAGAATATTAAATTAATCAACTAGCCTTTAGGTACATACCATTTTCGTGGTTTTTTTTATTATACACGAATATCATGCTACCGACAGGTATATATAAAAAAAAAAAAAAAAAAACAATTTGACCATAATGTGAGACCGTACAGACGGTGAGAGATAGTATGTTTCTCTATAATAAATCATAATACCGCTTTACACATAAATAGATTTGACATGCCAGGAAATTGAAAACTATAGAAGTCAATTACGAGATCGTCGTTTACAAACAGCTGATAATGCTAAGGGTCTGATCACAGCGGCGACAAATCCGCCAGCGCTTCCGAACCCTTCGGTAAGTTTCGTGAACACGGCCTGAAACGCTTACAGCGTAGTTGATTCACATCGTCGGGGCTCGGCGGACGCGCGCGATACGGCCCGCGAAACTTTTACAACGAACGCTTTTCATTTGTTTCACGAATGTTTTAGAATATTGTTAATAGTTTAATGGAAATATTTGTGAGTGGGTATGAAAGTTTTGGAACTGTTAAAAAGTTTGAAGGAGTTTTGAGTTGAGAGTTGGTGGAGAAAGTGTTAGTGTTTTGTTTTTGAGGGTGAGTTTTGGTGTTCTTGTACTTAAATGTCATTTTATTTTGTGAAGTTTGTATGGTAACCTCGACACTTTAGGCTAAGTTTTTGTTATGAACAGTTCGTGAAAATACTTTTTTTTTACTTTCATCTTATATACCTTGTGAACATCTGCTCAACCTACCTAAAAAGTTGATAATTATTTAATCCTCCACTTTTCAAAAGGGATTTGATTTTATTCGTTTAAGTTCAGTAATACTTTCATATAACAAAACAAATAAAACTACATGCTTTAATAGCAGTTCAGTATTATTAATATTAGCAGTAAGAATATTAAGATTAAATGCTTTTAAAGCCCCTTTAACAGAATTTATGACCATATAAATGAAAAAATCAAAACTAATTTCTGATGAAATTCTCAAAATAAAATGTCACAAAAACTTTTTTTTTTCATAATTAATAGTTTTAGAACACCGCCTTTAAACCCATTTGTTTTATTTGACCCTCTGTTATTACATGTAATTTTGTTAATAATTAATAAAATAATAATATTTATTTTTTCATATTTTTACCCGTTCACGAAATAAGTTATTGTCCCACAAGACAATTTTTTTATAAATCCGTAAGTAACTTATTTTGAATAATTTGCAAAGTTAATTTAAAGAAGAATCGTGTAATTAAAATATAGGTACAAACATCGCCAACTATTTTTTATTAAAGAAAAAAAAACAAAATAAAGAATATTTTATAACTAAACTTTAAAAGAAACTTATGACCTAATTGAAACTAAGTATAGCCCCGCAAGGGTTTTACAACCCACGCCGTATTGCGGATTTTTAGTTGTACTAATTTATTTTACTGGCAACGGCAAATTCTTGGTAACTGAGTTGAAAGTCTGTGAATGTCACTGATGTACTACAAAGAGGAAACAGGACTAAATATCCCGCAAATTTTAAGTAATTTTTGCATAATGAAGCCAAACTATCCACAGTGATGAAAGTCAAGTTTTTTCAATAG
This sequence comes from Apotomis betuletana, assembly GCA_932273695.1. Lineage (NCBI taxonomy): Eukaryota > Metazoa > Arthropoda > Insecta > Lepidoptera > Tortricidae > Apotomis > Apotomis betuletana. The sequence continues at coordinate 25,393,920 of OW026306.1, forward strand.
GATTCAGTATTTATTTCGCAAGAAGAACGAAGGAGCAGCATTCCGGTTAAGAATGTTTTGAACTTGGCTGATGACAAAAAGCTATTGACGTTTAATAAAGCAAATATAAATGACCTATACACATAATTGACATATGAAAGCTGTTTGTAGCGCCACTACCCCTGGGCCGGACCAACGCTTGCTAGGCTATAATAACTTAATTACCAACTTACGAGTTAAATTTACCTAACTCAACCCATTGGGACTAAAACTATCTGTACATTTATGTCTCCTATGTCTTCGAAATAATATTTCTAATGTCAAATATTCGAAATCCGAAATCCCCGAGGTATGGTTATTATCAAATAAGTTGGTTCAATCTTGTTAAGTTACATAATTTCACCTTTGACTGCTGACCGATCACCGTAGATATTCTTGGGAGTAGGTAATAATCCGAAAACAACTTAAAAAAATACAACGCAAGAGAATACAATTTAAGTTAAACAACAGGGGATCTTATCGCTAAAGAGCGATCTCTTCAAGCCAACCTTTGGGTAGTATAGAACTTGTTTTTTTTTAATAATAGAAGAAAGAATACACGAAAAACAAATAAATACATAAATATAACAATAAATACATACATTCTGCCACAAACATGATAGGGCATCCCTATACTCTTGAATAAAATACGAATTATGAGAAGGATGCTCTTCCTTAAATAGGTACCTAACTTTCTTAAATAAAATAGTGTAATAATACCTACTACTTTACATTTATTAAATTTAAAATTTCTAGGTTTTTTTCAGGTAAATTCAAAGAGGCTCAAAATTTCATCTGCTAAGACAATAAAAAAATTGTGACATTTTTTTTTCATATATAATATCTCATAGAACTAGCTATTTATGAAATGAATGAAATGAAATTTATTTGGTGCTGAACATGAGTTATTACATAAATACATATGTGGTCTTAAATAGTATTACAACTTTGGTTCCAGTACATAACATGTTCTACTGTATTTACAGTTTGCACTTACATTTGACACTTAATAATAAGAGATATTTTAATTAAATAGTTAATCAAATACATAATTCAAGTATTCCGTGACTGAGTAAAAACTTTTCTCTATGAGCCATTCATTTATCCATTTCTTAAATTTATTACTATCGAGTTCCCTACAGAACTTGGGCAGTTTGTTGTAAATTATGATAGCCTGATAGGCCACATTTTTCCTATAAATGTATGTATTTGCTTTGGGTAATGCAATGGTGTGCTGTCTTCTTAGTGACTTAACATTATTAAATAACTGTGGATTCATTTTCACAAATATACATATTTCTTTAATGTACATACATGGAAGAGGCATAATTTTGTGCTCTTTAAAATAAGGTTTGCAGGATTCTCTATTATTTATTCCGAATATTGCACGCACACTTTTTTTTTGGGCCCTGAACGCCTTTTCTACGTGCACGGAGTTCCCCCACATGATAAGTCCGTACCGTAGTACCGACGCAATATATCCATAATATACTGTTACAGCAGCTCGTTTGGATACTAAATTTCTAATATTTCGTAACGCAAATATGAATCTATCAATTTTAGATACGACATTTTCAACGTGTTCTTTCCAATTGAAGTTTTGATCTAGCAACATACCTAGAAACTTAATACATTTGACAACATCTACATTTTGACCTTCATATGATATGTTAAGATTTAGAGGAACTGAATTATAGCTACAAAACTGTACTATCTTTGTTTTCGTTAAATTTAATGTCAAATTATTTATTTTTAACCATTCTATAATATTTGTTAGTGTGTTATTAACGTCTTGCTCCAGTGTTTGTTTATTTAAAGCACTTATCACTACTGTTGTGTCGTCAGCAAATAATATTGATTTATGTCTAGTTATATGTGGAAGTTCATTTATATAAAGTAGAAATAGTAGTGGACCTAAAATGCTACCTTGGGGGACACCACAACCATTTTGTAAATAGTCAGAGCATGCTTTACTTTTCCTATTTTTTTCAATAAATTCTATTTCTACACGTTGGAAACGATCTTTCAGATAACTCTGCAACCAATCTAGACATGTGCCTCTGACTCCATAGGTTTGTAGTTTTTTTATTAGATAATCATGTTTTACAAAGTCAAAGGCTTTTGTTAAGTCTAAGAATAGAACAGCAACGTACATTTTATTATTCAAACACTCGGTCACATGTTGTATTAAAGTGTAACAAGCCATGGAAGTGGAATATTGTTTTCTAAACCCAAATTGATTTGGGCTAAGTATGTTGTGTTTGGTAATAAATACTTCGATTCTTTTGTACATAATTTTTTCTAATATTTTCGATATCACTGGAATAAGAGTGACCGGTCGATAATTATTCATATCTTCTTTTGACCCTTTTTTATACAACGGCTTGATAATTGAGTACTTTAATCTATCCGGAAATTTTCCTTGTTCAAATGATGAGTTTAGAGTACCTACCTACCAAAGATAATCGAAATTCGTCGAGTCATTGTAACGTGATGCGGGCACAAATTAAAGTAAAAAAATCTTCAATTTACGGATATATTGCTTCTTAAAAGGGCCGTTTCTTTTTAAATACGAGCTAGTTAATAACTATCAGGAAAAAAATATTCTACATATATTTAAAAAAATCAAAATAACACGATATTATTGTAGCATGTAAGTTAAACAATTCAGCTCGTTATCGACAAAATATGCGTAACGATCGAATGATTGGAACTATTTTTCATTTTCAAGTATAAAACTTTAATTTGACGATAATTGCAACGAATGCCTGTAATTCTAGATATACATACATTTTTTGTCAATTACTGCTTAAGATAAAGATAAAGATGCGTTATACTCGTAAGCTAGGTGGATGCGAAACTTGAAACTTCTTAGTGGTCTAAAAAATGAAACATATTATGTCTCATTATTTTTTTATGTGGGTACATACCACAATGTTTATATTAAACCATACAAAGATCAAAGCACAAAGAAAATTTGAAATGCGTAACCTGGTGGAAGATACCGGGAGTCGAACTCGGTACCTCTGTGTTACCGGTGATCTTGATATTTTGGTCTTTGTATCAATGGTTTTCTTAGTAGTCTGGTAAACAGTTATACTATAACAACCTTCTGGGGATGCCCTACTCAAAAACCATCTTTTTTAATCGGCCCAGCCATAACAGCACAAAAACACATACCTACACCTACAGGTATACAAACTCACAAAAAAAACAAAAAATTTTTTTTTTTGATTCAGTGACCTCCAAACCAAATAGCCATCAGTTATGTTTCAAATCATCTTCAATGTGCATTCAGCAACAGAAGTTCCTACGCACGCTAGGTAATCAAAAATATGCAAAATAGACTCTTCTCTTCCAGAGGGTAAGGGTTGCACAATGTAGGTATAAATCATTGTGTGTGTGTTATTCTATTATGCTTCGCTACTTTTTTTGCTGACTGCTCACGAATTACGATTTATCGTGAATAACCACTAATGCAAACAATTTTTATAACGCACCATTTTAAATAGAATATAATATTATATGTCGTGTGATTTGGCTTGGACATTTTCGCATCGTCAAGTGATTTAAGATGGGACCTTGCCAAGGTACGGTGGGAAGTGCATTGGTAAGGGGCTCACGGCCTCTAATTAATTTCTCCACGTTAATCGGAAACGTGCTAATGGGACCAGGAACCCCCGTGTTGAGGTTTTAGAGTTCCCTGTTTAAAAACGAAATAGAGGAGCCCGTATAAAAACGGAATCTTGGACGAGAAAGAGTGAAACTATGTACGAGACGAATGTACAAAAGTTAGAAAGTCAGATGATAAGATTGAAAGGAGATATGTTGGCAAGTTGGTGAGGTAGGAATATGACATGGTAGTCTGTTGGCGAGAGTGAAAGTTAATAAGGAAGTTTACGGTATGGGGTAGTGTATAAGGAAGACCGCTAGATAGAGAATGGGATATAAACGTTGATGAGATAAGAGAGGGAACATTGTTCGGAAGTTGGCGAGGTATGCAGGAAAATGGACATAATTATTGGCCAAGTAGGGTAGTAAACTAGTTTAGAAGCTGACGGTATTGGGTGGTGGTTAGTTAGGAAGTCAAGAAGATAAAGAAGAGTACAAATTAAGAGTTAACGAGATAAGAGGGTTGAGAAAACCCTCTACTGCCCCGACCATTTTACCCTAAAATGTTGTCATTTACTTTCTCAAAAAGTATAAGACGGACTAATATCAATTTGAATATTAATTTTTTTATGAAAAGAAGTAGCTAGAGAGGTGATATCTTTCTTATGATTTCTAATGGTCACGTCAATATTTATGCAAAATTGGATATTTGTCCGTTTCATGCGTTTTGAAAAAGAAACTAAAAACGTTTTAGGATTAAACGGATGCCATGAGACATTTTCTCCTCACAGGGCATCGTCTGGTAATAGTTTCAAACTCAAAGCTTGGGGGGCAATTTATAAAGGGCTATCCTGCTACATCCTTTCATTAGGTACTTACGAGTATTGCTCAATCACATTCCAAAGACTGAAACGGTTTGTTCGATACTTTCAGAATTTATATGGAGCTTTAGAGGTTTTCTATTCATATTTAACAGGTAGGTATTTAATTTCGTAGCCTTCAGGTCCGAATTCTTTTCACTCCAATAAGTGCTGAATAAAAATAAACTGGGAGTGAACGCTTGTTTATTTACCCAACCTTAAGTACATTGCTTTTCTCTTAGGCTTCCTTCTTAATATTCTATTGATTCTAAGCTTGCCATTACGACACACTTTAGAATAAAATATAAAAAAGCCAGGAAAATAACGTTCTTGGAAGTATTGACTGCGAATTGGTTTCGCAAAACAGAAATTATTGGAATTTACAAATGTTTTGATATGTTATTGAGGCACAGCGTACCTGTAATATCTAAGGCGGTTCTCATATTGGCCAGGCACTCCAATGTGGAGCGTGAAACGTTACATTTATGATATAAAGGTATCTATCTCTTTTTGTATAAAAATGCTTCAATATAAGGGGAGACAGTATCTACAGTTCTAATAGTTTATTTGATTTGTATCAGCGATGTCGCACTTACGCAAGCAAAACAATTGACAACATTTCATATTTATAACACGTGGAAATTAATATAGAGATCGACATCGCTTTATGTCGTGTACCTTAAAAAAAATCTTTGAATTTATTCTTCTGTATTTAAAGAAATATAAGAAAATACATCAAATAACTGCAATCTAAGACAATACGGGCTGAATAGGGTTGTTGTCTAAACCAAAGAGCGAAAATATATATATATTTTTTATTTGACGTTGACAGATGACAGATGCATACCGAGTTTTATTAAGTTTTTTTTTAATAAGAAAACCGACTAAAGTAACCGTTCCATTAAGTTCTGGTTTTGGTGTTGCCACATTTTAAAATGAGTATGTTTTTATAAATTAATATTAAAATAAAAAATCATCTCAGAAAATAAAAAAAAACAGAGATTACTTCATCTTTTGAAGCAGAATTCAGAAAAGTAATAAAATGATAGTCTTAAAAATATGAAATGTTGTCAATTTCCGCCCACATTCCCATACCAACAAAATATCAACCTATAATTGCATTCGAAGGAGTCTACCTTCCGCTGCTTCCGCGGAGAAACTAAGCCAATAATGATATAATGAAATTTGCCAGGTACGGAAACATATACTGATAATATCAGTTTATATTCCCGTACCAGGCAAATATCACTAGTTAAGTGATTTGCATCTGATCGAGGCTTCCTGCGGCACGACTATAGTAAGTTTAATTATAAACTTACTGGACGCGGAAAATCGTTTCTATTTTATAGTAGACAGGACTTTACTTTTTAAAGAACCACAAAAATCTCTCCGCTACCTAAACTAAAAGTTGCCTGCAATAGAGCCTCTAGGGTAAGTTTGCTTTAAACGGGACGCTATCAACGCGCCCATTTGTTTGTAATGTCATGTAATTTTCATATAATTTTTGTTACATTACATGCTTAGAATAAATACAGCGCTCGAAAGTGAAGCCGGTTTTGTTTAGGTACGGGTTATTGTACGTATGGATTTTAGTAACATTTTGAATATAAATTTAACTAAGTAAAAGAAAATCGTGTTAATGTAGTTAAGTTGTGAATGTGTTGAACCCTTAAAGTTCGGTCAACTCTGGCTAATATAAATGAATCAGATCGAATTTGAAAGTCGCTTCCCACGCAGTTTGGCTTATGGCTGAATTATTATCAAAAACCATACTTAATGTAATTTCGTGTTGTCTTCAAGCGAAAATACCTTATTGAGAAAGACTCCATCTTCATTAGCCAACAGAACTGAAGTATAAATGGAATCTGAAAGGATTATAAATATCTTGAACAGTTGTGTCACAGCGGAAGTCTGTGTTCGTTTCTTTCGAATTGTGCTATTGTGTGCTTGAAATTCCTGAGGATATTCATGTTAATATACCTTCATTATATAACCAAGACAGTATTGTGTCTGGTCGTATTCTGAGAATAAACAGAGCGTCATCTGTGGATATAATTAGGTATTTCCCACTATACTATTGGTACGGTGGGACAGATCGGAAACATTCACACGGGCGTAAGGTGAAAAAATTATTCACTGTTCATTACTTTCTGTTGTACAAAACTTATTTTTTTATTAATGCAGTAACGTCTGCTAACGTAAACTAAACGTTTACCAATGAAGCGAAAATTGAAAAATTTAATGATTCGGACAGGATTCGAACCTGCGTTTCCAACGGCTTTCCGGGCCAACACTGGCGTCCTCCCAATTGGACCACCGAATCAGATGTCAGAGTCATTGAATTTTTCAACCAGTTGCTTCGACATGCCTTAGGGTGGCATCGTAGCGCCATCTACCGTAAAGATTTAGACTTTATCGTCGGCACCATCGTCTCAAATTTGTTGAGAATCGATAGTAACGATGTGCTACACCCAAATTACTAATCATTAAATTTTTCAATTTTCGCTTCATTGGTAAACGTTTGTTGTACAAAAGTTCTTATAATAACTGTAGTGATCCCAAGATCACCCATAGGTATCATTGGCTCGGTATGGCACCAGCGGGTCAGACGACCGTCTCAGCCGGTGGCTCACACTACGTCATTCATGTATATTATGAATTCTCTCGAGTCATGACTACTCCTGTGCCGCGGAGTACTACTGTGGCGCGAAATGGGCGCGAAGCACTCCTGTGGCGCGGAGATTCCGATTACTGGTAGTGAGGGCTAGCCAGCCCTGATACAGTTCAATCATGCCTTAAAAAAAGAGCCATGACTACCTACCTAATAGATTTATATACAGATCTACAAACACTACAGTAACGAAACGGCAATGCCACATGTATTGACGAAGGTGCAGAGTTGGTGAAGTTAGGCCTTGTAGAAAACTTGTCAGAAACTTGGCTGAGATCTGATAACTTTTCGACAGTGCGAGCCATATGTTCTCGTCTTGGCATCATTTTACATGAACATGTTTTTTGTGGAATAGTATGAACTTCAAAGTGAGTCACAGACAGGCACGACAGCGGCCTATCGGTGTAACTCCGGCGTCAGTAACCTTGCAATGCCGCGTCTACGCGTAGGGTTGCATTGCCGCAAGTTTCGTTACTGCACACAAGTGTCGCTGTCGTTTCTTTTTACGTTAGTATATATATTCTTTGCAAATAGGCCATTTTTTTGTTGCACAAAATTTTTACGATCCATCTCGTCACCATTTCCATACAACATATGGAATAGAAAACAAAAAGTATATGAACATTTTGGGATACTTTTTTCTCCTACTTAGATCAAAAGATTTTTAATCTCACATATGAAGGGTTAAGACCATTTTCAGTATAAACAGCTCATAATTGTCATTTACCACGGTGTATCATATTTGAAAATTACCGAGCACAGAAACCTGAAGATTGAGACCAGTGGACTGTCCGCCGCAAGTTGTATAAAAACCGGCCAAATGCGAGTCAGACTCACGCACGAAGGGTACCGTAACCACCATTTTTTTCACTTTGGTTTTGTATTTGTTATATAGTATAAGACATAGTAGAATAAAAAATCAAGTATCTACCTCATTACCACGACGACGCAGTTGGCTCAGTTTGTAAGCACTTGCCTACTGAGCCGGCGGTCCCGGGTTCGAATCCTGGCCAGGGCAAATATTTGTGTGATGAACTCGAATATTTGTGCTTGGGTCATGGTTGTTCTATGTATTTAAGTATATATTTATCTATATAAGTACGTATACCTATCGTCGTCTAGTAGGTACCCATAACACAAGCCTTCTTGAGCTTAATTTGGGACTAGATCGATTTGAGTGAGGTTGTCTGATATTTATTTTATAATTTATTTATTACCATTCTACCGTTACAGCAAAAAGCCTAGAAACCCCTAAAGAAAAAATATGAACTTTTTTATACACATTATGGAAAAATTTCACGTCTCTATAACTATTTACGGTGGGTGGATACAACTCTGTGACGGACGGATAGACGGACACATGTAGAGACAGACAGACAGCCGAGGCTTAGCAATAGGGTCCCGTTGCCACTCTTTGGGTACGGAACCCTAATATATGATAGATGTCCCTGAGGAAGAACTTTATAAGAGTTGGAAACAAGTCAGGCCGTTTCTGGCAATTTTTACGTAAGTGTGGTCACCTGAGGCAATTGGGGACATGCATGGGACAAATGCGTCTTTTGATGATATCATAGAAGCGTAACGTTTTAAGACCATGGATCAATCCCGGTATCAATTAAAATTGAAATGTCTCTCTAATTTCGCGATATTTTTCAAAGGCATGTATTTAACGCGGCGACAAATTAATCTGATTTAGGGATTTATAAAAAATTAAAGGGGGTAGCAAAAATAATAAGTTGGCGACTAATTGCGGAGACTAATAAAGTAAAAAGTAGCAGCTAAGTAATCAATTTTCGGCTTTGTTTCAATATAAACTAGCATCGAGTTTTGGCGACTGAATTAACTAATTAAGCGGAAACATGACAGCGGATAAAAAGTTGAAAATGGCCTACTCTAATTGTTCAATGGAGATTGCATATAAAATAGATCAAGGTCATAAAAAAAAAAAAAGGAGCGCTTTTTAGGGATATAAAAAAAAAAAACAACCTAACCTAACCCGGCCGAGTGTGATCTTCTGCTAATATTAGTCGCCAAGTCATTATTTATAGTACCTCGCCTATGATTTCAGTAATCTTGTTTATTATTTCTGCTACCTTAAAGTAGCTGCCATTATTTGAATTTTAAAATATCCTTAGTTTAAAGCTCATTTAATATAAATGATTGCCAAAATATTTAATCGCTGACAAATTATTATTTTAGTTGCAAATAGTTTGCTGCTCTTTAATTTTTCTGTCGCCGCGAAAATAATAAGCCTTTTTCAAATCCTATTTAATATAATTTAGGTATTGATATATGTAGAACTTTGAAATTAGTTGTAGCGAAAAACCGAAATTGAATACCGTTATTTTCTATAAAGCCAAATACCGGTATTCAATCCATGTTTAAGGCCACCCTTACCTACTGCTCAAACTTCGGGACTATTCATAATATGTATGAAAAAGAGAGCGTTCGTAGATATATAAAGTGTTTCGTTTCTATGATACCTATCAAAATACGCATTTGCCCCATAGTTGCAATTGCCCCAGTTGAACTTATACCGTTTTTTAAACTATTTTTTAAGGATACTTTCCATTCAGCTACGGTAAGGAAAAAGTGTGAAAATATTTCTCCCTTTTGCGGACGCATTTGCGGGCACTTTCTGGGTTACATATTATACTTTCAGACTTACATACAAACCACTAGCGCAGGAGAAATATGCAAAAATATATTTCATTCCATACTCTGTTCTTTCATGAAATGAACTTTTATGGCATAATGAAAGAATATTCTAAGGGGAATTTGAATAAACTTCTGATTGCTAGAACGTTATATTCACAGCACAGATTTCCGCGCGGAAGCTAATCCTTTGGGATGTCTCGGGGTTCTGTGGTTTATTTAAACGAAAGACATAATTTTCACTCAGGCGTTTTATACTTTAATCTTGCATTGTTTGACGCAGTGCAATAGGTAAGTTAAGAAATTAATTTTTCTAAGAAGATGTTTTATTATCACAAAAGTGAAATAACGCGTTAAACCGGTTAAAATGGCAAAGATTTGGTCGATAAAAAAAACAAGCTAGGACAAAATTCGAAGACTTGTCCCGATAGCTTAATAAGGTACTTGATTGGCAGATCAAATCTAGACTGGTAGAAAAATCCAAATATCGGCTTCCTTTACCGTTCTAACGGCATTTTGTGAGCCATTTTAGCAACATGACTTTTCCGACGTAAAAAAGCCTGCTGAATTCGATTCTGGATGTTGCCAAGCCGAATTTTGCCCCCCTCCCCCCATTTCCCCCCTTTTTACCTCAAAATATGTCCCTGATCACGGTTTTTACGGTTTTATACAAAAAGTATTACAGCTAAAAAAAAAGTATCAAAGACAAGACTGATCTCTATAAAATTTGCTATAACATGGTGTATAAACTTTTTTAGTAGGCCTTATGGTTTGTGAGAAATATCTTCCCGAACTTCATAGAATGGTAGAAAATTCTAAATATCGGCTTCCTTTACCGTCCTAACGGCATTTTGGGATCCATTTTGGCAACATGACTTTTCCGATGTAAAAAAGCCTGCTGAATTTGGTTCTGGATGTTGCCAAGCCGAATTTTGCCCCCCTCCCCCCATATCCCCCCTTTTTGACCTCAAAATATGTCCCTAATCACGATTTTTACGGTTTTATACAAAAAGTATTAAAGCTAGAAAAAAAGTGTCAAAGACAAAAATGATCTCTATAAAATTTCCTATACCATGGTGTATAAACTTTTTTAGTAGGCTTTATGGTTTGTGAGCAATATCTTCCCGAACTTCAGATTTTTTTTTAAATTGATAAACATGGTCGAGGCAGTGAAATACACTTATTTTAGGATAATTGGCATCGCACAGGATCCAGCCGCTCTTGCTGCTGTTGACGCTGACATCTAGTTGGCGTGCTGCTTATTATATGTCAAGACTTACGAGGCTTTCAGTCATAGGCAGTCGTCAGATTTACACGTAGAACTGTATCCAAGTCGGGCTAAAAGCGACGTAGAAAATAAAAATGCTTTACTTCTGACCATGAAATTATTCGAAATGCTCACGCCAGATTCTCCAGAAACGGGCCTCAGAAATGCAGTTACCCAGGATCTTGCAGCAGAAAAAAATGGCATGGTCCTTGAATAAAACTTCTTCTGGATCTGGCGAGCTGCTACTTACCGTTTCTGTTTCGTTGCAGCCGTAATGTTAATGAGGTGAGCATCCACAAGTGATTCAAGAACTTGCGGATATGTATTCTACTGTTTCGGTGATTAGCCTGAAAACATTAGACTTTTCCCGCCCCTCCGGGATCCATCCGGGATGTAAATAGCCATGGAGACAGCATGTAGTTCATGATTCAAGATCTCTCGCAGACTTAAAGTTCTCCCAGCCTTGTCAACAGCTGTCAAGCGTTGTTGGACGCTACGGTTTTTCTAATTTGTAGTTTTAGCAATGGCAGATTTTGAACGACCTGCCAAGGCAGGGGTATTTGAAGGTGGGGCCTTTGTTAATTTTGACCTTAGCGCAATTGCTTACCTGCTATTGGTGAGCCTTTCGGAAGCAAACGTCGTTACTTGGAGTGAGCCAAGCTGCTTGGCAGTGAGAAGTGACACTTTATTTTTTTCTACTGCAAGATCCTGGGTAACTGCATTTCTGAGGCCCGTTTCTGGAGAATCTGGCGTGAGCATTTTGAATGACTTCATGGTCAGAAGTAAAGCATTTTTATTTTCTACGTCGCTTTTAGCCCGACTTGGATACAGTTCTGCGTGTAAATCTGACGACTGCCTATGACTGAAAGCCCCGTAAGTATTGACATATAATAAGCAGCACGTCAACTGGATGTCAGCGTCAAGAGCAGCAGAGCGGCTGGATCCTGTGCGATGCCAATTATCCTAAAGTAAGTGTATTTCACTGCCTCGACCATGTTTAACGATTAAAAAAAAAAAAAAATGAAGTTCGGGAAGATATTGCTCACAAACCATAAAGCCTACTAAAAAAGTTTATACACCATGTTTTAGGAAATTTTATAGAGATCATTTTTGTCTTGACACTTTTTTTCTAGCTTTAATACTTTTTGTATAAAACCGTAAAAATCGTGATTAGGGTCATATTTTGAGGTCAAAAGGGGGGGGATATGGGGGGACGGGTGCAAAATTCGGCTTGGCAACATTCAGAACCGAATTCAGCAGGCTTTTTTACATCGGAAAAGTCATGTTACTAAAATGGATCCCAAAATGCTGTTAGGACGGTAAAGGAAGCCGATATTTAGAATTTTCTACCATTCTATGAAGTTCGGGAAGATATTGCTCACAAACCATAAGGCCTACTAAAAAAGTTTATACACCATCTTATAGCAAATTTTATAGAGATCAGTCTTGTCTTTGACACTTTTTTTCTAGCTGTAATACTTTTTGTATAAAACCGTGATCAGGGACATATTTTGAGGTAAAAAGGGGGGAAATGGGGGGAGGGGGGCAAAATTCGGCTTGGCAACATCCAGAATCGAATTCAGCAGGCTTTTTTACATCGGAAAAGTCATGTTGCCAAAATGGCTCACAAAATGCCGTTAGACTTGGAAATTTTTATTTGAACTACCAGTCTAATCCGTTCCTTTTTATGATCTGTAAAGACGCTCCGACAGTACGAAATTTTAAAGAAAAATTACACTAACTACAGGAAAGTACTCAATTGGTTCAGTTGGTGTCTCACCGGTAACGGCATGGCACAAGACACCGAATCAAATCTGGCCTGGGTGAAATCCGGCCTGGGTCAAAAAAATCGACACTGTTTAGAAGTTTAGACCATTGCGCTTGCAATATTTATAAAGAAGTTTAGTATACTTCGTCGAAAATATAGAATAAAATGTCATGTTAAAGGCACGGGTACAAAGATTTTATTTTTTTAGGTGTATTAACTAGGACACTACCGCTAGATTTCAGATTGCATATATCTATTTCTCGCTTTGATTATTTAAATACTCAAAGATTTCTCGATATAGGTACTTTAACTTTAAAGATGTCTGTTGCCGATTTCTAATTTAAAGGTTTCACTTACAGACATCACAATCATAAGTAATTTTATTTCATATCAATATTTCTACTTTCATATTTTTCCTCTTCCACGAATTAAGTTACTGCCATACAAGTTTATTTATTTATAAATCCATAGAGAACTTATTTTAAGTAATTAAGTAATAGTAATTTTTACTTAAAGATAAATCATAAATAAAACATTGACTGTTGCTGTTGAAAGTATCTTTTCAGATGCCATAGCGACTTGAGCTTCCCTTTTTGCTTACCATCAGGCGAAGTGGAGCCAGTATGTTGTGCTAAATAAAAAAAAAGCATTCCCAACTTACGAGTTTCATTAACCTTACTAAACCTATTGGGACACAAACTGACTGTACATTTATGTCTCCCAATGTCTTCTAAATTCATCCACGTGAAATCCCTAACAAGTTTTCATTTAATTAGTGTTACTAAACTAAGTCTGGTAATAATACGAGTCTATTAATACTCACCGTTTGTTCCAGGACTTCCAGGTGGTCGTTCCCACGGTTACTGCGTCGCAGACATGAGCGAAGTGACTTGAGCCGGAGTTTGGTGAACTAGTGCGTTGAGTGTGGGATGGGGTTTAATATGACTGTGGATAAACGAGGCTTTGCTAGCTCTATGAAGAATCTAACGCAAGAGGTTGAGGTAAGTTTGCTGAATTTAAAAAGCTAGTTTATAAGTGATTAAACTTCTAAAAAGTATTTTAGTACAACTTACAACTTGTCCTAAGGATACGATCAGGTCCTGATGTCCATACACATGCAGGGTGTGCTGCCACCACTCGATTTTTTCATTACAACTTACAACTTGTCCTAAGGATACGATCAGGTCATGATGTCCATACACATGCAGGGTGTGCTGCCGCCACTCGATTTTTTCATTACAACTTACAACTTGTCCTAAGGATACGATCAGGTCATGATGTCCATACACATGCAGGGTGTGCTGCCGCCACTCGATTTTTTAGACCATCTCGTAGGTACCTTGGTCACGCCAGGGTAGAGAATATGGCAAGGTTTTCTATATCAAGGTTGCAATATAGTAAAAAAAATACTTTCTTTATACATACGGCTGCGTGACAGCAATGGCCAGGTTATGTTTTTGACGCGTATACAGGGTGTTGAAGAAGAAGAAGAAGAAGAAGAAGAATATTTTTATTGAATAACTGTTGCCTGTAATCATTCATCATCATCATCATCATTATCAGCCAAAAGACGTCCACTGCTGGACATAGGCCTCCCCCAGAGAACGCCACCATGACCGGTCCTGCGCCTCCCGCATCCAGCGGACTCCAGCGATCTTCACCAGGTCATCAGTCTACCTTGTGGGGGGCCTACCCACGCTGCGTCGTCCGGTGCGTGGTCGCCACTCAAGAACTCGATGGCCCCAGCGGCCGTCGGTTTTACGAGCGATGTGCCCTGCCCATTGCCTGTAATAGGAGCAATAAATTAAAAGATAGATTATATATACTCTTCAAACTGAACAACATTTCTTCAGCAAATTTAAATTGTATTATTTCAAACGAATTAAATAGTATTTGAAGCGGTGGTAGCCTAGTGGTTAGGGCATGCGACTTCCGGAGGTCGCGGGTTCGAACCCAGCCCGTACCAATGAGTTTTTCGGAACTTATGTACGGAATGTCATTTGATATTTACCACTCGTTTTTCGGTGAAGGAAAACATCGTGAGGAAATCACCTAAGCCCAATAAGGCCTAGTTTCCCCTCTGGGTTGGAAGGTCAGATGGCAGTCGCATGCGTAAACACTAGTGCATACGCCACATCTTGGGATTTAGGTAGCCGACCCCGATTGAGAATTCATTCTCAAAAAATGGGACAAAGGCTAGGAGGATGAACTGTTGCCTGTAAAAGGAGCATTAAATTAAAACATAGATTATACTCTTCAAACTGAACAACATTTCTTCAGCAACTTTAAATTGTATTATTTCAAACGAATTAAATAGTATTTTAATTCGTAATAGCCGACGTAGTCCTGACAGCCGCTAAACTTAAATGGGACTGGGCTGGACACGTTTGCCGCATGTCAACCGAACTGTGGGTTAAGAATACCACTGACTGGATCCCACCTAATGTACGATGTCGCGGCAGACCACGCCGGAGATGGCGGGACGACCTAGACACATTCCGAAAGGATTGGTCCGTTGCTGCCTTGATCAGAGATGACTGGAAGAAAGGGAGGGAGGCCTATGCCCTGCAGTGGGATAGTACAGGCTAAAAATAATAATAATAATAAAATAATATAAATAGTATTTTTAATGCACGTCGCTCTACATTGACATTCCCTGAACATTGACATAGCTGTCACTCTACTAATATAGCACATTTTGCAATAAATAGCTTTTTTATCTAAACATTATATTACAAATTATCATTTAATTCACGTTATTTCAAGAAGTTGCTAAACAAATGTTGTTCAGTTTAGAGGGTAGAATTTATGTTTAAATTTATTGCAATATGAATAAGATAATAATAAATGCGTATATTTCCCATACGTAATTCAGATATATCTCTAGTTTGAATACTTAGACTTGAAAGCACAAACACAGATTGTATTTGCTTGGAATTCAATAGGAGCGGAGCGTTCTGATCTCGCTGAAACAGACAATGGATTCGGTTTTTTATTTCGTTGACTGCAGTCTTTGTTGTATCGCCTGCGCTTTGGGGATTTGGTTCGTGTGACAAAACCTAAACGGAACTGACATGCACTATGGCTTTGTCAAAAACGGGTCCTGATCTTGGTCACCTTGGCCTTCAATTTCTAGAAGAAATCTCGTTTAATTTGTCCCATTTCTTTTATTTTACACCTTTTTCCACGGAGTCGCTAATTGTAAAAAAGTATTTTTAGACTTTAACTTAGATTATTTTTACAGTTAACGACTCCATTTTAGAACCACGGTTGCCACCTAAAGTCCCAACCCTAGATGACATAATATTAAATTTAATATAATGTTTCTCGCTTGAAAATTTCATGTGTATAGTTGTGAGTGGAAAAAACAAAAAAACGTATCTAATTGGCAAAAGGATGAAATTACTATCTTATATTGACCTATATCGTTGTATTACGCATACTCCAATTGTGAAAAAATAACGATGATGTATTTCAGGTACGTTGAAAAGTTACAAAAAGGCTTGTGTACAAAGTAGCATTCTTAATTACATAATTATGCTTATTTTGAAGCTGAAAGTAGCGTTGTCATTGTTTACGAAAATGTTGATGCGTGTGGTTACCCATCATTATAATTTCGGTACTTATGGTTAACCTTAATTAATTATGGTAATGATTAATGAGGATGTGCAAATTTGTGGTAACCCGTGTATTCGGGATCCATGTTTGCACATTTTCTGTTTTCCAGTGTGTTTAATTATCAAATATGGTTACAAAATACCAAAAATAGATATTTTATTTAATTTCGTTAATTTCAGTGAGATTATCGTGAGGATTACTATTCCGTTGTTGTAGTATTGACATGTGAATGTACTATGCAAGTTTTAAGGCAGAACCGACAAAAAACTAACATTGTTATTTATTAAGAGACTTGAATTTTCACCAGACTGAATTTCTGATAACCCGACTTTATTTTCAGCTTACATCATTAAGGTAGTAGGGCAAGCACTGTAACCTTTCAGCTATCCAGACATAAGGGATCGGCGTTAACGACTCAATCAATCAGGACTTCTTTTTTATATAATGATATAAAGCTTGCTGGCAAGTGCTGTCCGCAATGAAAAATAATGGCTTCCCATTTTGTATTGTCGCTACCAAAGTCACGCCTATCCAGTTTTATCTAAATAGCGCCTATTTGGATGAAAAAGCATTTACATTTTGTACATACAGATACAACTATCTAAGGTTAAGTACCTGATCGTGAATATGCGGTAGAAATGTGTATAACATGTGCATCAAATAATTTAATAGTCTACCTATTGACATTAACGTGCTCCAAGGAAACCAGTTCAAGCGCAAATTGGACACCTGGCTCCTGGACAGGTGCTTCTATAGTGTTAAGAATTATTTGGAACGTAAATGTCAATTTTATTATCCTATTTTATGATATTCTGATCCCTATTTCGTTTTATTCTGTTATTTTGTAAGTAAGTAAGTAAACACTTTATTGTACACAAAAACAGTTAAAAATACATTTATTAGAAATAACATAGGTACAAAGGCAAACTTATCCCTATAAGGGATCTTTTCCAGTTAACCATTGAGCAATTGATTGATGATTATTTTGTATTGTCTTTATGATACTAATGTTATTACTATGAAATTAATGTAGATTAATGTAAGTAATATTTAAAATATTGCACTCAAACATTTGCACGCTTGCAGGCTAAGCACATTGGATTTTATTTTATTTTTTTACTAGCCTATATAATTGTGTCCCACTGCTGGGCAAAGGCCTCCCCTTTCTTGCGCCACTCGTCTTTATTGGCTGCATGCTCCCTCCACTCGTTACTAAATGCATCCAGGTCATCCCGCCATCTTCTTTTCGGTCTGCCTCTGCTCCGGTAACCTTGCGGTGTCCAGTCGGTGATTATTCTGGTCCATCGTTCCGGATGCATGCGGCACACATGTCCAGCCCAGTCCCACTTCAGCTTTGCGGTCTTGGCACCCACGTCTACAACGCGTGTTTTGGAACGCAGTTCGGTGTTTCTTATACGGTCTTGTCTACGAACACCTAATATGCTGCGTTCCATCGCTCTCTGGCAAACTTTTACCCTGGTCTTTTGAGCTTCAGTCAATGACCAAACTTGTGCTCCGTAGGTTAAACACTACATACATACATACATACATTGGAATTAAACATTATAATTAAAATAAAATAATAAATATCGGACAACCTCACACAAATCGTTCTAGTCTCAAATTAAGCTCAAAAAGGCTTGTATTATGAGTACTAGACGACGATATACGTACTTATTTAAATAAATATATATATACTTAAATACATAGAACAACCATGACCCAAGCACAAACATTCGAGTTCATCACACAAATATTTGCCCTGGCCGGGATTCGAACCGACTCAGTAGGCAAGTGTCTACAAACCGAGCCAATGAGGTTATTGTGCTTTTATTTAATTGAAATTATGCCCTATAAAATAGTATTTATTGTTGTTATATCAAATGAAACATTATATCAAATGTTGTTATACCTAATGACGTTATATGAAACTTTGTTATATATCCATCATTACACACCCCTCATTTGATTGGTACAATATACTTTTTTGTTGTATGCTCCCAATTTTGTAAGTTACTGCATGCGACAACGTGTGTAAATGCGTGTATTTTTTAGTTACACATATATTCATTTTGTCTTGGTTATCTGCGAGACAGGCTGTGCCTAGTGCAGAAACCAATGTAATATTTATAAGCATAATATATAAGCGCTTGTTTAGTCGTAAGTACCTAATCTCTTTTCTATGTAAATCTGTGGAACTATACATGTGCTTGCAAATAAACGTTTACTTTACTTTACTTACTTTACTATTTCTCGCAGATAGGTACGTGGTGTACCCTACTCGTTACCTGCGAAGTCAGGTACCCATGAATCAACCATAAATTACCCCTGTTACCTACGCGGGTCAAAATTACCCACTAGCGAAGTAACCCGCCGGTACCAGCCTAATGGCCGACCGACGCAGGTTACTTTAATATTTATACATGAAGGAGCTTTTATGAAGAATATACGGAATGTTGTAAATAGCAGAAAAAGTTTAAAACTGACAAGCCTTGCACATTTTAACTATCATCAAAAATTTGTTTTTTCTTTGGATAAGAAGTATCCTATAACCATATTTGGATGTCCAGCTACCTTACGGAGAAGCCTCGACTTTGCACGACCAGCGGCGTGGCGAGCGGTCGAGCGAGAGATCCGAGCGCGACGGTACGAGTGAGCGAGACACACGTACCGCGCGCCACGCCGCTCACCGTTAAAGTCGTGGCATCTCCGCTGGACTACTTTGTGAAAAAATAAGCTTGCTAAAATAGATTTCAGGTTATAAAATTTTGACCACGGTTGGCGCAGTGGTTAAGCAACTGCCTACTGAGCCGACGGTCCTGGGTTCGAATCCCGGCAAGGGCAAATATTTGTGTGATGAACTCGAGTATTTGTGCCTGGGTCATGGATGTTATTTGTATTTAAGTATGTATTTATCTATATAAGTATGTTTATCGTCGTCTAGTGTCCATAACACAAGCTTACTGTGGGACTAGATTGATTTGTGTGAGGTTGTCTGATATTTATTATTTATTTTTTAAATGAATTGAAATGACAGCTGTCAGTATTGACATCTTACCGGTAGGGAACTATAGGGGTGCGTCTCCACTGAAACGGAGCGGAGCGGAGATTTGCAGAATCGACCAATCACAAAAGAATGAAGCGGAGCTGAGCTACAAGTTTAAACTCACGTGATTGGCCTATTCCGCACGCTGCGCTTCAATGGAGATGTGCCCTTATAGTGCCCTATCGGTAAGATGTCAATACTGACAGCTGTCATGTCAATACATTTTTATAACCTTAAATATATTTTAGGGTATAAAATATATTGAGTGACTGGTGTCAGGTTTGACTTCTTACCGGCGGGACATTATTGAATTATCTTACGAAACGTTACGTCTCAAAGGAGATTGTTTATTAAACTCTCCTTAAGTCCTAAGAAGCGTGACAAAAATGTGGCAAGAAATTCAGTAGAAGCGTTGAATATACTTTTTCTTTTCTTAATAAACCGTCACGAGCGTAGGCAGGAAGAAACTGTGCTACTTTAGGAAGAAAATAGGTATTTATATACGTTTTTGGCGTCTTCGCCGTCGTTTTACCGTTTTGTTCAAGTTTGGCACACGAATGCTTTGAAAATCTCGCTGGCTTCATTGTTCGTCGTTTCACGTAACACGAGATTGTTGTTGGGAAGTACATCTGAAAATTAGCTTGTAGGTACTTATAGTTTCAACTAGATTAAATTACACACGTGAAGTAGTGGTACAAGTTCTGACAGGTTATGCAGATTCTCAAAAAGTCATAAAATCGAAGTCATAGGTTACAATTTTGATTAATTTACTTACGGGTTAATTCCGATGTAACCACGCTCTGTTACTTAATACAGATTACGCTGATTAACTAATATCAATCGGGGCAATTGCGGTTACCATAAATACATCGAAATACTTTTCGATATTTTTGTGGTAATAGTGTTGCGCGTTTCCCGGACTAAGCTTGACTATTTATTTAAACCAATGGACTGGTGTTATTAGCCGTTTATATAATAAATAATAATAAAATATATAAATATCAGACAACCTCACGCAAATTGATCTACATAGTCCCAAATAATCTCAAGAATGCTTGTATTATGGGTACTACGATATACGTACTTAGATAATAGATAAATATATACTTAAATACATAAAACAACCATGACCCAAGCACAAATATTCGAAAAATATTCAAATATTATTTACTACGGAACATAATGAAATCGGGTGCTGATGCCTCAAATATGTTTATGTAAGGCAAGGTCCTCTTGCCTTACATAAACATATTCGAAAAGAAAGACTATCACCGGAGGAAGACTGCTACAGTTCATATAACTGACTAACTAGTCTTATCCAATTCGGCAATAATCTATGTTAATCTTACCCCAGCTCACCTTAATTAAAAAAATATATTTATGCTGCTGTGATTGCTGAAGATTCGTTATGAATAAATTACTTACGTTATGTTAGAAATTGGTACAGATATGGTCAAGGATATAAATAAACACGTAACTTTTTAACCAAATTTTTATTTTTTTTATTAAATTCCTTGAATGTACCTAATGAATGTTTAGTAAAACACAGCATAAAATCTTATTTAAATTTTTTTTGAACACATCAAAGATGCGTTATTTTGAAATAGGATTATTTCATCAATTACGAGTAGGTGGCAATGATAATGTTTTCATACTTATTTTATTTATTTCACATAATTTATTTTTCGTATTCACGTGATAATCGGCTTAGCGCGTTTTCACAATAACATAATCTATGGCTTTCACGGTTTGTGTTGATACATACTTACCTACCTTGTTATGTTATGATCCAAACAATTATACCAAATAAGCTCATAAAGGTTTATTGTTTTGCTCGGCTTAAATACTAAGTACGTTATAGCAGCAATTTGATTTCTAAAGTTATCTGAAACAAATAATACACTTTTGTTATTGCTTAAATTATATCTGTACTTAAGTACTAATGTATTTAGCAACTTTTATGCTAGTAGGGGGCACAAAAATATGATACTTAGAAGAAGTTCATGTAAAATGAACCAAACGCTCATACTTATAATTATATACCGGGTGGGCCCTGTAACAGGAGCAATAAATTAAAACATAGATTCGTCCCTTGAAACCAACTTGAAACTAAACAACATTTGTTAAGCAACTTCTGAAAATAACGTGTATTAAATGACATTTTGTAGAATAAAGTTTAGACAAAGAAGCGATGTGTTGCGAAATATCCGATATTAGTAGAGTGACAGCTATGTCATGCTCAGGGAATGACAACGTTGGACGACATACATTGAAAATACTATTTAAGTTGTTTGAAATAATAAAACTTTAAAACTGACTTTTTTTAAAGTTGCTGAACAAATGTGGTTTAGTTTAACGAGTAAAATCTATGTTTTAATTTTTTGCTAATGTTACAGGACCCACATTGTATATCAGTTCTCCCTGGATGCGATAAAATCAGATACAAATCGTGTCCGTCTCACAAAACTTTGGCTAGTAGACATTTCTGATCGAATAAGACTTCGACGCTTTAATTTATAATTTACATAAAATAAATAAATATGACTTTACCGAAAGAGAAAAAATATAATAACCAATCATGACACTCAACTCTGAAATAGGTAATATCAACGTTGCCCGACTTTACGGCCCGTTAAAATAAAAATTGAATTTTCCCGTCATACAGGAAAATTTCGGTAAAGTTGATGCCGTAAAATGATTTTACGATGGCCCTGGATTATCTATAGGCCACCTAAAGAATATATTTATATGAAAGTGTATTAAATTTTCAATAACGTTGAAAATGATTTCACAAAGAGTATTCAGTTTCTGAAGGTAGTAAATGTGCGTTGATGGATAGGATTGGCTGATATTACGATTGATTATGATGAAATGTGTTTCTGTATTATCCATACTAATATTATAAATGCGAAAGTGTGTCTGTCTGTCTGTTACCTCTTCACGCTTAAACCGCTGAACCGACTTAGATGAAATTTTGCATGCAGATAGTTTGAGACCCGGGAAAGGACATAGGATACTTTTCATCCCGAATAAATTTAGTGTTCCCGTGGGATGAGCGGGTAACACCGCGGGGCACAGCTAGTATTATAAATGCGAAAGTGTGTCTGTCTGTCTGTTCCCTCTTCACGCTTAAACCGCTGAACCGACTTAGATGAAATTTGGCATGCAGATAGTTTGAGACCCGGGAAAGGACATAGGATACTTTTCATCCCGAATAAATTTAGTATTCCCGTGGGATGAGCGGGTAACACCGCGGGGCACAGCTAGTATTATAAATGCGAAAGTGTGTCAGTCTGTCTGTTCCCTCTTCACGCTTAAACCGCTAAACCGACTTAGATGAAATCTGGCATGGAGATAGTTTGAGACCCGGGAAAGGACATAGGATACTTTTCATCCCGAATAAATTTAGTGTTCCCGTGGGATGAGCGGGTAACACCGCGGGGCACAGCTAGTATTATAAATGCGAAAGTGTGTCAGTCTGTCTGTTCCCTCTTCACGCTTAAACCGCTAAACCGACTTAGATGAAATCTGGCATGGAGATAGTTTGAGACCCGGGAAAGGACATAGGATACTTTTCATCTCGAATAAATTTAGTATTCCCGTGGGATGAGCGGGTAACACCGCGGGGCACAGCTAGTAATTTATATTTGTATACCTTTACCATGAGTTAACGTGACCGTACTCGCTACCGACAGCGTAAACGATTTCTATGAAGAATAGTACAGCGCTCCTAGCGGTCACTTTGTAGAACTACAATTCTCCATACAAATTTTACGGAGTCGCTTCACAACATAGATCATCAATTGTCCTTAGGTGTTCCACAATTTCTGTATCAAAAATTGACAAAAGCCGCTGTCGTTTTGTATTATGAGACGACGCATATATTCGGAACGATCGATAGTGAAAACCCTGAACAATAATTTCCCAAAAAAAATTTACTGCCTTCCAAAGGAAGATATTCTCATTTAAGTAGTGAATGTTAATTTCTTGAAGTCATGATTTTTGTAGCTACTTCACGTCAAACCAGATGGACGAGTTTGTTTTATGTTACAGGGATAGTTTGGATATCGTAATAACCTAAACTTCAGTTAAACAAAAAGTATTTCCATTCTAACTTCGCGGCCAACGCTGCTGGTAACTGCTAGTAGCATATAAATGTTAACCCTGCTAGGTGAAGAGGTCCCTATTATGTACAACAATACATGCCCCCGGACGGTAACAGTCGGTTGGTTCTAACGATGCAGCTGGGAACCATCCTTGGTATTATGTCGATGGCTATGTTATGTTGCAACTTGTCCGGGCGGTGTTATTCACTTTAAAGCCAACTTTGAGTTAGAGGTTGGGTTAGTTTAGTTAGTTGTTCAGTACTTCAGTAGTGTACACAAAGTTATTGGCGGTTTTGTATACTAATAGATGTTTGTTTTTTTAACTACAACATTTATCACGTCTCCTGCATACTATATAAAATTCATTATTTTTTAAGGAATGTGTTAATATTGGCCTTTACTTAAATAAAACAATTTAAACAAATTATATATTGCGTATATTCAACATACGAGTCTTTCCTGACATTTTGATAACTTGAACGTTAACTTATAAAGTTATAACGTTAATGGAACCGTCCCCTGACGGTAAAGCAGACTCAAATAATAAATTATCGCGATATGATCCGTTAAAATGATTTTATTGAGGTGTGTGACAACGTGGGAAACCGAAGAAAATATTCGAAAGTGGAAAGTTTTACGATAACTCTTATAAAAACAGAGTGTGCTTCTGACTTAGTATAAGTAACATTAAAGCCAAAAAAATATTTTAGGTCAAAATGATATAGTAGTTAAAGACTAAAAAGTTAGGCCTTATTGAAAAATCACAACGGCGACGATAACACAGTTCGGTGTTTAAAAAATATAATACTTAGTAACCAATTTAGTATAATGGCTAAATATATTAAAAAATATTGTCGAATAAGGCTATCTTTTAAAAATATATATTAGCTATAAATTTGTATATATCCACGTTCACTCCATGCCAATGTTTAAAATAAAATAATCAACTAAGTTTTATACTCTCACTTTTATATCTTTATTAACAAAAAAGGAGGACATTACTGTAATAAATCTTTTGCAAATACAAGCATCTTAAGAATTTCATTAGCATTTTCAAGGTCGCATATCTTAAATATGATATCATATTAACGTAATTCGCAATTAAGCAGTGATATTATTCGACAGTCTAATTGTTTCGGGCCTAGCAAATATTAGTTCACGGTCCGTTAAATCTAAAACCTTGTTGTATTCGTATTGCGCTTCATATATAAAAGCGGATAAAAATTGTGTGGCATCATTCAAATCATCACATTCGTAGAAATAACACCAACCAACAAAACAACAAGATGTTCGCTAAGGTAAGCATGATATTATTCGATACTTAATACATCTTTCTAAAAATATTTTTTAAGAAATAAATATTAAGGGACAATCTTACACAAATTTACCTAGTTAACTAAGCAAAGCTTGTACTAAATTCCCAAGTATCAAACAGACTGCGTAAGCGAAAGCCGTAAGCCGTAGGGGGAGGAGGGGCACATTGATGCATGGGGCACATTTATACAGTACCAATATTTCAAAACCGAGAAACGCTACAAAGCCTGGAACATCACTAGAACGCTCAAGGACATGCACAAGAAAGATAGTTGTGACGACGCTCGCCGCCAGTTCGCCGTTGGCCTTCGACGGGTGCAAACGTGTTTCTCCTGCCGCGTAGTAAAATTTTGGATGAAATGTGATCGTGTTATAGCACCGTGTTATTAGTTGTTTGTGCTAGTTTATGTTACCAAAGGTAAGTGAATATAATCAAAAGTGGGTTTAAGTATGTTTTTGACCATAATATTAATCCATAATTTAATAAATTAATTGTTTGTGAAAAAAGTCTGTTGGGGCACTTTGATACGGTAAAGTACGGGGCAGAATGATACGTATCAATCTGCCCCTTTAGTGAATTATTCTGCTCTGTTAGTGTATCAAAGTGCCCCGTCACAAATAACAATAACATAACATTTCTCTTTTTTTCTTAGGAAATGGTCCGTACCTACAAAACCAAGACGGAAAGAAAAAATATCAGTGAAGAAAACATTCAAGATGCTATACGAGAAGTACTGTCGAAGACTTATATTCAATTCGCAAAGCGGCCGATAAATATGAAATTAAAGCTTCAATCTTACAACATCGCATAGAAAATTTCAGGAAAAAAATTGAAGCCACTGGAACATCATCCACACGTGCAGGACCATTGTGATCATCACATAAAGGATCGTCATCGCACCATGCTTTCTTTAGGAAACTGGAGAGATTGATTATTAATAATGTTTACATCTTAATAAAGTGTATTTGATATCTCAATTAATAAGGTGGTTTTTATTTTATAATTTTAAGTAATAAAATAACTTATACTGCCGTATATCTTACAGTCTTCGTGAATTTTAAACAAGCATCAAACTGCCCCACCCTATGTATCAAAGTACCCCACAGGTGGGGCAGAATGGTACAAAAACGATTTTTTATGTAAATCAGTATATCTTTATACCTGATCACTTTTAGCGGCTATTTCGTAACAAATATGTAAACTGATATAATAGCCAATGCATACGTCAAAAAAACTATTCAAATATGTTGCTTTTTGTCCATTCAAAATCACTTTGAATTTTTGTGCATCAATGTGCCCCGCCTCCCCCTATACAGCCTTTATATATACAGCGTGTATATTTGATACAACCGCATATTGAAGCCAGACGGAGATTTTAGTGCTATAATCTGATATTTATAACAATTATTAACTTAGCGTTAACTACCATAGCGTAATAAATTTTTTAAAATTTTCTGAGCATCAATGTATGGCGTCGTATTACTAGTGACAGTTGTGACATCACGATGTTAGTTAGTTAGTTAGTTAGTTGCGCTGGGCATTTTCCGCAAGTCGACATCCAACGTGCCTATTTTGCGTGAAAAGGGGGTAGCGCTACTCCAACCACCCCAACTCCTCGACAAACCTTATCAAAGCTTTAATGTTGCTTGTGGCGTCGTGTACGGTACTTGGGGATCCTAGGTACTTCGTCCTGTATACTTCTACCTGTTTGCAATCTAGTAGAATATGTTTGGTGGTTTCTTCTGCTTCCATGCATGCCCTGCATAGAGGGCTATCTGTTATCCCTAAATTGAAAAGGTGTTTGTTCAGAGTATTATGTCCCGTTATTATTCCTACTATTTTGCGTAGTTGGTTCCTGTGGATTCTCAGTAAGATTGTGGTGAGTTTGTGGTTTCTATTCGGAAGAAATTCTTTCGTCTGTCTACACGTTCCTATGTCTTCCCAGTATTTTTGGTGTTGGTATATTGTATATTGGTTTATTGTATTGTATATGTAAGATTGTGGTAGGGGTATTATTGGCTCTGGTCCGCATGTTGGTGTCTCTGATCCTTTACGGGCCAGTTCGTCCGCTGCATCATTGCCTCTCGAGCCACTGTGTCCCTTTATCCACTGTAATGTTACCTTATTTTTGTCATTGCACACCTCTGTGATGCTGCGATGACATTCGTCTATTAGAGCAGAGGTACATTTATCACTGTCTAGTGCTTGTAGTACGGATTTGCTGTCTGATAGTATACGTAAGTTTGTGTTTTGAACCTGGCGTCATGTCGTTATCGTGTCATCACGATGTTATGTGTCAACAAACAACAACAAACAAGTACATTGCTTGCTGATTAATTTAATATGGAAAAAAAAATGTTCGATTTTTTTTATAATTTATGGATAAATATATTAATAAGTGCCTATACTAAGCCCCCGTAAAGTATGCGGTTATATCAAATATACACACTGTATATAGAAAAATTAGGGTTGTAATTAGAGTTAGTGAGAACATAAGTAGAGTACGTATTTCTTGAAATAAGCATAAATTTGCCCTCATTTTCAAAGATATACACCAAACCAAAAAAATATATATTTTTGCTATTTGAATGCTATAATAAGTAACAAAAATAAAAATGTTGAAAATTTTGTCTACAATACTTGACGTCCTAGTATAGCCAGTTTATATTAGAGGTGAAATGTAATAATTCATATCGTCAATCATATTAAGTCATGATTGAACAGAAATATTACCACGAACATGAAAGATGAATTACCTATTTACTCCAAATGTTACTTTTTCTACGCCTACATACTCGTATTTGTATTCAATGAAAGCTCTAGAGAGTTAAAGGTAGAATAACGAGATTATATTTTAATACCTACCTGACTTAGAATTTGACTAAAAAGAAATATCGAACAACCCCACATAAATCGACCTAGTCCCAAAGTAAGCTCTTTAATAGGCTTGTGTTAGATTAGATTAGATTAGATTTATTTATTTCATGATATAAAATGACAATATATATTACACTAAGTCAATATACATACACTTATACTATGATAAAAACTGCGGAATTAATAATAAGACAGATAAAATAATTACATGTTAAAATTTTAAACAAACAGATAAAAATTACAAAGAAGCTCATAAATGGATTGTCAAAATACAAGAATTAACACGGTAAAAATAACACTGAAAATTACAAAGTCAAATAAGGCAATAATTAGGAATAAGGTCAAAAGTAACATAGGTAATTGGGGTATCCCAAAAAAAATGACCCCCCCTTTTTATATTTTTATTCGATGAAATAGGCCATTTTATAATACCAATTTCATTAACTCTTCATTAGAATAAGTAGTTATTTTTTTATTAATTATTTTAAGAAGCTCACAAGATGACGTCATGATTTCCGCGTGTGTTTGAGGATAGTAAAAAAACGCTATTCAGCGCACTCTTATTTGTATTTTTTACTATTTCACTGGTAAACCTACGCAGAAATGAAGTTGTGAAACTGGCCATGAAATTCCCAAAAAATATATATTCGATATCTTGTCAAAGAACTGTCAGGTGACAGTTTGTAAATAACCAACAAAAAATGTAATTGTTTTCAAGTTTGTTTTCATTATTTTACTACAAGTTATATGTGCTGCTTTTCGATAGCTCTGTCTTAATTTTGGACTTATTTTTCACGCCAGGCTAGTCTCCATGGCTATGCTTTGACCGTACCAACAAATATTTGACTTGGAATACGATAAAAGTATTTGTGTGATACTAGATAAAATGGAAATAACAGTCCTAAAACCTAAAAATTCAACATCCCAACAAGCTTCATGGAGCAGATTATTGTTAATACTTTAAAACAGTCAAAGGATTCACTATGCAGAATTATGTTTAAGGACGAAAATATTGCTGTCAAGATTCCTAGGAAAATCTCATCACGTCTAACAACATTAAAGATAGAAAACTTGCTAGTAAATGGATCCGGAAGATTAAATTGACAAAAATGTACAAACTACTAAGTGCAGTGAATTACATCATAGTTCTATTTTATTCCTATATTATGAAGTAAAGTTTTTGGATGATGTATATGCTGTGTCGTAACTTTAATGAATGTATAATACTGTAGCAGAAAAAATTAAACTCATGTTATTATAACAGTTTTTTTATTGAAAGTAGGTAAATAATCTTTGTGACATTTTCAAGAAAAAAATCCTCTATCGAACCTTCCTGTCCTCTTTTATGTTCATGCTGGCTTTAAACTGTCTGCAAGGTGGTGAGAGTTGCGGTTGCCCTTTTGGGTGGGTGTTGACTGTTGAATCAATGAAAATATTCTTGTAGTGTACTTGTAGTGGATCTGATCGAGATTCATGTCTCTGAAAGTATCGAAGGTGTCGAAGGGCACGTTTAAGATTTTCTTGGGATCCAACATACCATCAAAGTTTTGGTTTTGGTCATACGCCTAAAAGTAAAACACACGTAAGTGTCTAGTTTTTAAATACAAATATAAAACAAACCTCAAATGTTTTGAGATGATTACCTTCGTATTAAATCAGCATTTTTAATAACCACCGATGCATTTCTCCTTCAAAGCTCGGTTTGGTCTTTGTTAATCGCAGTTAATTGACAAGAAATATAAACAATATAGGTAAAATCGCTTGAACAATTTCTCGAGATATTAGTCTGCATCCTAATTTTTTATAAACGATATTATTTTTATTTCCACTCATCGTCTCGTAAGTGTTTAATAAAACTCTTTTTCTTGTTGAACGTAAGTTACACGAGTTAAGAGACGATGTAAATATATATACATATATATTAATCCTGGAATGGCAGCTCCTGGTTTTTGCAAACTTCAGTTTTTAATAAATAATCTGATTCACTTCATAAAGAATAATAAACCATGCTTGTATATAAAGGCTCCTTGCCGCCTCCATCAGGATCACCCATGATATGTGGCGCTTAACGGTTGCAGCTCAAATTAAACAAATCTTCATTCGATTAAAGTAGGTTATAATAATCTTCCAATTACAAAAATCGTATCATATATATCTTCAATTAGGCACTAACAACGTGATTTAACAATAAAATATAACATTGATTCTAAATCGGTGAAGATTAAATCGGATTAGTTAAGCAGACGTCGGCGATCCGTCAATGCTTTTTCACGCGCCACTCTTCTTGACAACCGCTCAAGTCAATATGGCCGTCGCAATGCCCTGACGTTCCGCCAGAGTGAATGACAGCTGCATTCACTCTCGTCTGTGTAGATGTCAGTTTCGTAATGTTAATCTCAGATGGCGCTGTGTAGGGGCGCCGTCACGGCCAGACTGACAGTCGACCGTCCTCGGGCGAAACGTAGTCACTCTGTAATCATAGAAAGACCACACGTTATAACGTATACCAGCCGCTCGTCCAGCCTGACAACTAGAACCGAGTAGTACAACATACATATTGGACCGGACAACTGCGTCCTTTCGACCATACCACCAAGGTACGGACCGGACAACAGCGTCCTCACGACCAACGCAACCTCGCAAAATCTCGTAGAAACGGATTCGGACGACTGCGTCCCTTCGACCATCCTAAAAGCATGGACCGGACAACAGCGCCATTTCGGTCGGCTACTGAAACTTGTGGACCGGACAAGCGCTGAAAACGCCGTCCCTTCGACCACAACCAATCTTTCATACGCATGGTATATGCGTCCCTGCCATCGCACCACAGCACATAAATCTACTATTGCTAGGGTTCCGAATCGGACAACACTATATCCTAAACCCTAAGAAATAAAACATTTTCGTACCTCTGTTTTACGGACTATCTTGCTCATTACACCTTCCTTCATTATCTCCATTACTCTAATTTGTGAATTCGCAATTCGGGTCATTATTTTCGGAGCAGCAAGTTATGGTATCTGATCCTGCTGTCATTGTGTCAGAATTAACGGACAAGGTACCGAAACTGCGTACTGATATTGTGTCACTATTATCATCATGGGTACCCCCATCCCTAACATCTGGCGCCGTCACGGTCTCTTCGTCACTACTTTCGATCAGCCATTCATCTTCACCTACACCTTTGGGTACGAGCCGCAAGTTTTCATGAGCATACTTATAAGTTCGATGAGACCCGTTAAGTTTTTTCAGCTCGTATCGGTCATTCTCAAGGACTTCAGTAATGACAAAAGGTCCTTTAAATTTTCGGTCTAATTTAGTCTGGTTCCGCTCTGAACTTCTAATGAAAACATAGTCCCCTTTACAAAATGGGTTAACGGTGGCCCTACCTCTATTAAACCTCTCCGTATCGGCTTTAGCTGCCTTCTCTATATTTTTCGAAGCCTGCGCTCGGATAGACGTCAAATCAAGGCGAGTATTGGGCGTAACGCCAGATGAAAGTTTAGCTATACCGAGAGGTTGCGCTTTAATACCGAACATGAGTTCTGTTGGGGTAAATTTGGTCACTGTTGACCTTGTGCTATTGAGTGCTAGTTGAATTTTTCCAAGTTCATCGCGCCAAGTTTTATTGGGGTCATTTTCAACGACAGTCAGAAGACTTTTTAATGTCCGCATTACGCGTTCCACCTGCCCGTTTGCCCTACTAGACCCTGTCGCGACAAAATGGAGTTCTATGTTGTTACTTGAACAGAACGTTTTAAATTCTGTACTTGCGTAAGAACGTCCCTGATCCGCTATAACGCGCTTTGGTGCTCCAAAGAGACTTACGGCTTTATCGAGGGCTACCACAGCACTAGCAGCGTCGAGAGATGAAGTATGTTCTAGCAACACGTATTTGGTAAATCCGTCTATGATAACTGAGCAATATTCTTTTTGATCACTTTTTCCGCTTAACTTGCCAGAAAAGTCTATGTGCACCGTGTGCCATGGTTCAGGGACTTTGGGGATAGAGTGGAGCCGTACAGGTTGTGCTCCGGATGGACCTTTAGAAACTTTGCATACAATACAAGAGTCTACGTACTTACGTACGCATTTTGACATCTCCGGGAACCAGTAGTGCTCATATAACTTATCTAAAGTTTTATCACTACCTAAATGTTGGATTTCGCAGTGGAAGTGATTAATTAGCGACCATACAAGTGACCGGGGCACAATAGGGAGCCAAGAACAAGCTTTATTCCTACAAATCTTACGATAAAGTAACCCGTCGCGGACATCATACGTACTGGCTACATTTTCAGGAAGCTCTCTATTGGAATGCTGTTGTATGATGTTTTGGATTTCAGCGTCTCGTTTTTGCTCGACTAGCAGCCACCCCTCGTGAAGCTCTGTAAAGTTAACTTCTCTACGTTGTGGATTTGAAACCGAAGAACTAGAGGTCGTATGATCGATATCGATCAAATGATTTCGTGATAAATAATCAGCGTGTTCCATGTAGCGGCCTTCACGGTACATTATGTCAAAGTCGAAAGACTGGAGGTAAGCCCACCAACGGTGAACACGTGGAGTAAGGTCCGTTTTGGACTTTGACGCTTTCAAGGAGTTACAGTCCGTGAAAACTGTGAATTTGTGTTTGTGACCAACCAAGTAATGGCGAAAATGCTCTATGGCCCGTACCACAGCCATCGTCTCAAGCTCATATGAGTGATATCTAGACTCAACCTCAGTTGTACGGCGGCTGTAGTACGCTATGACATGAGGCAAAGAGTCTCTTTTCTGTATGAGTATGGCACCGTATCCCTCAGAACTTGCATCAGTGTGTAATTCAACTGGAAGTTCGGGGTCAAAAATCGTTAGCACTGGACTAGATGTCAGTATAGCAATGATAGATTGACGAATTGATTCGTGTTTATCGGTCCATTTAATGGGACCCTTTAAACTTGTCAGTGGATACAAGGGACCTGCTATTTTTGAGAAATTGGGAATGAACTTCCTAAAGTACGAGGCCAGCCCTAGAAATTGTCGTACTTGGGTTGCTGTCTTGGGAGGCGGGGCGTCTGATAGAGCCTTAATTTTAAGAGAATTTGGCTTTATCTTCCCTGACTCGATAGCGTAACCGAGATAGTCAATTTTAGTCTTCATAAATTTACACTTTCGCAAGTTGAATGAGAAACCTGCTTGCGAAAGGGTTTTAAGCACCTCATCAAGTCGGCGAAGACCATCAGCGACATCGGAAGAATAGCATAAGACGTCATCAATATATGCCAAAGGTTTATCCTCTAACGGCTTTAGGGCATTGTTAATGCACCTCTGATACACGGATGGCGCGTTACGCAAACCGAAGGGCATAGCTACGTATTCGTACTGCCCCTCAGGTGTCACGAATGCAGTTTTATGTACGGAATCAGGATGAATTAGGATTTGGTGAAATCCTGAAGCCATATCCAAAGATGAAAAGAAATTAGCACCGGTAAGTTTATCTATCTGCTCCTCTATGAGCGGTAGAGGGAAATGTTCGGCGATTGTGTTTGAATTCAGATGCCTATAATCAACGCACAATCGATCTGTGCCATCCTTTTTCTTAACTAGCAGTATTGGACTGGCAAATGCTGAAGAACTTTCGCGAATAACGCCAGCATCTAATAATTCCTGAATCTTTTGCCTCACAATCTGTTTTTCGGCAGGTGCCAGTCTGTACGGGCTTTTAGTGACTACCTTTTGTGGGTCCTGTAATTTAATTTCCATTTCCCCTGTCTTAACGCGCCTCTTTGGAATACCCTCGATAAAATGATCCGCGTATTTGCCAAGTATTTCAAAGAGTTTTAACTTATCGTCTCCCGTTAGGTCAGTGTCTATCTTATTGAAATTGATTTTATTTTTATTTTGCTGTGTTAGGCACACGTTGGTCTGCTCTATACCTTTAATTAAAAGACCATTGTTTTCAAGTTCAACGCGTACCCCGCAATTTAGGATGTCCCTACCGATGATAATAGGGTCAGTGATACACGTATCAGGGACCACATTAAACAGCAAAGTTGCCGAAATATCCCTTATTTGAATGGTACTGGTGATTTGAGTTGTGCATTTTAAATCATTGCCCCCGATGCCAGTAAGGTAAACTTCGTTTTTATGTATGTCCCCCTTAATCCGATTAAACAAGCTTTGTTTAAGCAATGAGCAAGATGACCCACTATCAAAAAGAAAAGAAACGGTCTCACCAGATGAAGTTGTGAGGGTACCTCTTGAAGACTTGTGCTCGCAGGATTGTACGCTTTCCTTGACCGCTGCTCCGGTAATCTTCTTTTCGTTGCATTCAGTTGACAAGTGGCCCGGTTTTCCGCAGGAATAACACTTAATTTGAGGTTTTTCAGTGCTTCGTGATGACCCTTTACGTGCTTCGTTGGACTTGTGTGGTAGTTGTTCATTTAGTCCGCGTCTCCTACAATCAGCCTGCTTATGCCCAGGTACTCCGCATGTGTGACACGTTCCGGTAAATTTCGTATCAGATGGGCGTGGCCTTTTTCTATCTGGCTCTTGACCATCGTTGGTATCCGCGCGTCGCTTCAAAGAAATACCGCCAAGTATACGAAACAACTGTGATCGAGTGCTGATCACATGTGAATTTAATTCACGGCGTATCATTCCGTCCTTATAGGATAATACAGAAATAACGAATCCAGTGATAATTTCCTCGGTCATTTCTAATTTCGGTATCCTTTCAATCAGATTCCATAACCTTATAGCAGCCCCAGCAGCCGTTTCTTTGTCATTAATTTGGAATCGCAGGATTTCATCAAAATAATCTTGTACGCACTTTGGTTTTGCAAATTTAGCCGTTAATGTTTCTTTTACTGTCACCCACTCCAAATTATCTAGGTTGATCGTGGTTAAACAGTTTGCAGCTCGACCTTTTAAGGCGCTGGTAAGTGCCATGAGTAAATCGACCCCTTTTAAGCCTCTTTTGTTAACGATCATCTCTGTAACCCTGCACCATCCTTCAATATCCGCATCATTATCGTCTGGGTTAAATTGAATGAATTGGGCACTACTTGTATTACTCACGGTTTGTGTTTCTGACTTAGTCAGGATACGGGATAGCAGGGCTTCCATGTTACTGAAGAAATTCATTGGATTATTTTCCTCACTTGTTCTTTCTTTGGTAGGGGGTGTGATCGATCCCACTTCTGATAAAGGCTCCTTGCCGCCTCCATCAGGATCACCCATGATATGTGGCGCTTAACGGTTGCAGCTCAAATTAAACAAATCTTCATTCGATTAAAGTAGGTTATAATAATCTTCCAATTACAAAAATCGTATCATATATATCTTCAATTAGGCACTAACAACGTGATTTAACAATAAAATATAACATTGATTCTAAATCGGTGAAGATTAAATCGGATTAGTTAAGCAGACGTCGGCGATCCGTCAATGCTTTTTCACGCGCCACTCTTCTTGACAACCGCTCAAGTCAATATGGCCGTCGCAATGCTCTGACGTTCCGCCAGAGTGAATGACAGCTGCATTCACTCTCGTCTGTGTAGATGTCAGTTTCGTAATGTTAATCTCAGATGGCGCTGTGTAGGGGCGCCGTCATGTTCATTACCATTTCTAGAAAATCCCGATGTAAATATTGAAAATGTAAATAAATAGTTGTCATTGTTACTGTCAGACGAAATATTTACCGGTCCAAACATAAAATCTGTGATAATTTATGTTCAATTTAGTTTCAATTGCCAGCGCAATCGAGTATTTAAAATATTCTTGAATGTTTGATTCACAACTTCAACATTATAATATTAAAGAATTATCATAATTATTGAAGGAAAGGGCAGTGTTGAGAATCGATAGGTTTTTGCCCACTGGCCACACAATCAGTTAGTTCATTTTTCTGTCACGGCGCTGCGAGCGCGCGCGCGGTCGCCAGCGGACGCGAGCCGGCGCCTTTTTGGTACTATCGTAACGGCTCTTGAACATTATAACCTCCGTGGTTTGGGAGACATTTTGGAAGTTTTACGCTTTAACGGAAAGTGTTGAAATACGGCACAATTCCTTGTACGGTGGGCTGCTTCGGGCGCCCCAAGGATTGTTATTTAGAGTGATATAAGGACTACTACAGTGTGAATTGTGTTTGGCGTGTTTGCTGACGAGATCGGGGCGGCGGCGGCGCAGACCGGGACGTCGTTTATTGGTGCAAGTAAACATACATACACTTTACACAAAACAGAAACACAACCTTGCAGCCAGGAAGATATTCGGCTGAACTCCAGGTTAGCAAAGTAGATCAAGTTAGGTTAAGTACATAGGGCGCGTATCGCGTTCCATTGTTTCGCGCTAGGCAAGATTGCTTTGGTAATTTGTTCTTACATGGGCCCGGGATAAATTCAATTTGTGTCTGGCGCAAACAAATTTTGGTAGCAGAGCGTGGTTCATATCCACAGAAAAGATATTTGTTTCATTTACGTTCGGATAAGTAATTTAGTTAGCATCAAAGTCATAATTGAAATTTGAGGGTGGATTGCGCTTGGTTCGCATTCCAATCTATTAACGTTAAGTTGCATTTGCGTAATTAAGACTAACTAAATTATAAGAATATTAGTTATTACTTTCAATTGAAATGTTAGTTGAGTGAATAAAGTAAATATAGTTGCGTTTCGATACGGAGAAACGTATTAATAAGTAATTAATAATTGGGGTTCCGCTGAACTATTATTCACTCAAATTACATTTAATTTAAAATAAATTTAGTGTTGTTTTCCGTTGCGTAATATTGGTGTTGGGTGAATAACTTTGAAGTTGTCGCGTTCGGTACGAAAAATAAAAACGGATTGTTATTGTCGAAAATCGGGGTTCCACGGACAAAATTATTCACCCAAATTTATTAATTTATTTTAAAAATTTATTTTATTGATCCGCGTTATCGAGGTTGGTACCATGGCTCCATCAGTAGTTAAAACGGTCGCGTCAAGGGTCGAATCGGAATTAAGATGGTTTTCATTAGTCGTTACGTTAATTGGTCGTACGGATCGCGAGGACGCATTATTGTCACGCGCGCGACAGGTAGATGAAAGATATGACGCGGTATTGAAATTGCATGCCGAATATTTGGCCCGTATTGACGAAGAGGAGACCGGGGAAAGTCGGACCCAGGCTGTTGAAGTGGTGCAACGCAATGTAGACCAGTGCGGTGATATGGTGATGAGTATCATCCAAGCGGCAGCGGATATCGAGCGCGCCCGAAAAGGGGATGTTGGGGTAAGGCGTGCACCCAGTGGTGTGGCACTAATGGCGCCGTTGCCACCAGTGAATGTCCCGGAATTTGGTGGTGAATATGCCGACTGGCCGAGGTTTCGCGACATTTTTAACAGCGTGGTGCACTCGCGCACGGATTTGACCCCCGCGTATAAAATGGCGCAGTTGATGGGGAGATTACGCGGTGAGCCTCACGATATTTTGACTCATTTGGAGATTACGGATTCCAGTTACGAGACGGCATGGGGCCTATTAATTGACCGATATGATAATCGGCGATTAATTATTGATGGGCTCATCGAAAAAATATTTAGTATATCGAAGGTCACTAATGTACACGAAATACGGTCGAAAATCCTTAATCCCGTCACGGTGGCGGTGAATACGCTGGAGCGACTCAAGTTGTCACTAGGGGACAACAAGTACATTGTTGTGAACCGGGTTTTGCGCAAGTTACCTAGCGAGGTGGTGGCGCGGTTTGAGCAGTCACATGGGGGTGATTCATCGAGTCACCTCCCAACATTTGACGAATTGAGGGCGTTCCTGGAGGGTGAGTGCAGGCGGGCGGATTGCCAAGGGGCAACCACGCCGCAACCCCCCACGTCACCCCGGCGTACGGTTGGGCCCAAACCGGTGGAGCCCCGTCGGGGAGGACAGCGGTACAACGCCCTTCAATCGGAGGTGTGCCCCTTCTGCCGGAAGGGGGGACACGCGATCACCGCGTGTGCGGATTTTGGAGCACAGCGGGTGCAGAGGCGCAGGGGGGTGGTCAAGCAGCGAAACTTGTGCTTCCGCTGCCTAGGCGCACACTATGTGCGTGAATGCAGTAAGACCACCAACTGCCGAGTATGTGGAGGAGCCCATCATGAACTTCTCTGCCTGGCTGAGAGTGGGGAGCGGTACGGGGCCTCATCGGGAGGCCATCCTCCCTCTCCTACGCCAGCCTTGGGTGGACGGTCGCCCCCCCACCGGGGAGGGGGGTCACCCAGAGACCAGCGGTCGCCCCCTCCTCGGGGAGGGGGGTCATCGAGGACTCCGGAGTACCGCCGGATGCCGCAGTCTCCTCCGCGGGGGGGGGATCGGCGCCGAGATTCGGGCGGGTGCCCGGAGATGACCCATGGGGAGTCGGGTTACGCGACTTACTCGGCCGCGCTGGGGGGCAGGTTGCCGCCCCCGAGTAGTCGCTTCTCCCCACCCCTCGCAGAGCGCCCACGCTTGATGGCGCGTCCGCCGCAGATGGGACGGATGCCGATGGGCTATTACCAGCCGGCGCGCATGGCACCGATGGGTCGAGGGGTGTACTACCCGGGGTGGGACCCATACCTGGGCCAGGGGCCCTCTCCCCCTCCAGCAGAAGGGGAGGGAGGTGCCCCCTGCTAGCAATTAGCAGTCTGTTCATCCGTCGTGCCCACCCCACCAGTGACGGTATTATTACCGACGGCTAAGATTACCGTCAGGGGTACGGATGGACGGCCAGTGCCAGTGAGGTCACTCCTGGATTCGGGGGCACAAGGTTGTATCGTGTCCAGCCGCCTAGTGGCCAGGCTGGGCCTCAGGTTGGAGCCATCACGGGATGGCGCAATAGGTATAGGTGGCAATCAGGTGCCTCACATCAGGGGTCAGACGGACCTCCTGTTTGAGATGGGTGACTCGGCATCGATCACGCGGGTGAAGGCCACGGCTATTGTTTTAGATGAAGTGGTCGGGGTTCTTCCTTCGGTACGGTTACCGCTGGCGGTAACGAAGCTGACCAAGGGATTGGAGTTGGCCGACCCTCACTTCGCAATTCCCGGACGGGTGGACGTCTTACTTGGAACTGACGTCCTCGGGAAGCTGCTGCGGAGCGGTAAGCGGGAGCTGCAACCAAACGGGTTGGTGGCCGTGTGTACCGCAGGGGGGTACGCATTATTGGGCCCAGTACGGGGACCACAGGACGCAACGGAT
Source organism: Apotomis betuletana (assembly GCA_932273695.1). NCBI lineage: Eukaryota > Metazoa > Arthropoda > Insecta > Lepidoptera > Tortricidae > Apotomis > Apotomis betuletana. The sequence goes on from OW026306.1 coordinate 25,432,929, forward strand.
TATAGCAACATATACTACGGCAGCGTGTTATCGGAGGTCCTGCAAAGGTTCTGGGCAACAGAAGAGCCACCCACAGCTCCCAGGACAAGCCCACTGGACGAGGAGTGCGAGACATTTTATCAGTGCAACACGGTGCGCCTCCCTTCGGGCAGATTTATGACACGGCTGCCGTTTCTATCGACGCGACCTCCACTGGGGAGCTCCAGGGACCTGGCTGAGAAACGGATGATGGCCATGGAAAGGCGCATGAAACGGGACTCCAACTTTCGGCGAAAGTATGTTGAGTTCATGCGTGAATATTTGGCTTTGGGTCACATGTCGGTATCCAGGGTAGACTGGCGTCGTGAGGAGCACTACGTATTGCCTCATCATGCAGTCCTGAAGACACCTGACTCCAAGATCAGGGTCGTGTTCGACGGGAGCGCGGCGACATCTAACGGGGTGTCCCTGAATCAATGCCTGCACGCTGGTCCTAAGTTGACCAGAGACATTGCAGACATTCTAACGGACTTCAGGAGACACCAAGTTGTCTTCGTTACGGATGTGAGGATGATGTTTCGCCAAACGGAGATCCATGCGGATGACCGTCGGTTCCAGCTGATATTGTGGCGAGAGAGCCCAGAAGAACCGATGATCACGTATGAGCTGAACACGAACACGTACGGATTAAAGCCCAGCCCGTATGTAGCGATGCGGACGCTACGAGAGCTGGCTGACCAGGAACGGCTGCGCTTCCCTCGCGCAGCTGCAGTCATCGACCGGGATGTCTACGTGGATGACATTTGTACGGGCACGGACAGCATTGAGCAAGCGCTCATCCTAAGGGATGAATTGGTGGCGCTCATGGCCTCCGGTGGCTATGAACTCAGGAAGTGGCTGTCAAACTGCCCAGAGGTGCTGGCAGGACTACCAGCTGAGCACCAACAAGACCCGCATTTGTTTGAGGACTCGGATAATCCTCATGCGTTGGCAATTTTGGGGGTCCAGTACCGACCGACTCAGGATGTCTTCACATACAATTGTGAGGCCGAATTGCTGTCGAAGACCTGGACCAAGCGATCAGTCCTTTCGACTATCGCACGAACGTTCGACCCAAATGGTTGGATCTCTCCGGTCACGTTCATGGCAAAGTTCTTCATGCAGAAGCTTTGGTTGGCCCAACTAGGCTGGGATGAGCAGCTCACGGACGAGCTGCTGCACGAGTGGACGGCATTCGTGACCACATTGCCGCAAATTAAAGAAATTGAGATCCCGCGCAAACTGCTCCCTCAGGCGGGAGCCAGGGTGACCCTGCATGGGTTCTGCGATGCTTCTGAGAAAGGGTACGCGGCCGCGGTCTACCTGAGAACAGGTGAGACTGCTGGCGAGGGCGTTGTACGCTTGGTCATGGCCAAGAGCAAGGTTACGCCTGTTCGGACCCGGTGGACGATTCCGAAGATGGAATTGGCGGGTGCCGCGCTTCTGACCCGCCTCCTAAACCATGTGGCGCAGAACCTGCGTGGCACGGTGGATCTGAATGACACGGTTTACGCATGGACGGACAGCCAGATCGTGTTGTGCTGGCTGCAGACTTCGGTCCATACGCTTGAGGTATTTGTGGCCAACCGAGTGTCACAGATAAATAACTCGGAGACTCCTCTGGTCTGGAGACATGTTCCAGGTGAAGTTAACCCGGCAGACTGCTCGAGTCGCGGCTGCCCGGCGCCTGCTCTGGTTGAGCATTCTCTCTGGTGGGGGCCTCAATGGCTGGAGCGGCCACATACGGAGTGGCCTTTCAATGACTGCGGACGCCAGCCACTACCCCCTGACCAGGGTCTGAGAGTCAATGTGACTACAGTGGAGTCTGTGGCAGTGGACCACACTCTTTTGGAACGGTATAGCTCACTAGGGAAGCTACTTCGAGTCACGGGATGGATAATGCGGTTTTTCCATAATTGTCGAAGCCCTGCGGCACAGCGCAACCTGTCACCTGTAATGGGACCTGAGGAGCAGCAAAGGGCTCTCTCACGTTGGGTGGGGGTCATTCAGGGGAATGAGTTCCAGGATGAACTTAGGATCTTGCGGACTGGCGTGGGCAGAATGAAGAAGAGCCTTGTCCGCCTCAACCCGTTTATTGATGAGCACGGAATGCTCCGGGTGGGAGGCCGACTACGGAATGCCGAATTGCCCTATTCAGCGCGGCATCCTTTAATTCTTCCCAAGAAGGGAGCTCTGGTGGAGCTGTTGGTTTGGGACCGTCACATCAGGAATTCACATGCAGGCTGCAACACACTGCTGGGCATTTTGCAGCGGGAGTTCTGGATTTTGTCGGCACGGAGAGTGATACGGAGCGTTGTGTTTCGTTGCTTGCCTTGTTACCGGCTCAAGGCAGCCACAATGCAGCCACAAATGGGAGATCTCCCGCCCGACCGAGTTACGGAAGCTCGGCCGTTTGCTGGTGTGGGGACAGACTTCGCGGGGCCTTTCATGGTCAAGACATCACGCCTTCGCAACGCGAAGTCGGTTAAGGCATATTTGTGCGTCTTCGTGTGTCTGGCGACCAAGGCCGTTCATTTGGAAATGGTAGCTGATCTCTCTACGGAGGCTTTTTTGGCAGCGCTGGACCGATTCGTTTCTCGGCGGGGGATACCGGCCTTGATACGGTCGGATTGTGGTACCAACTTCAAGGGCGCCGATCGTTTTCTAAAGGAAATTGTATTATTTTTAAGTCAAAATGAGCGAGAGATCGGCACGGCCATCGCCAGTCGGGGCATTTCGTGGTATTTCAGTCCACCTGGATGCCCCCACTGGGGTGGAATATTTGAGGCAGTGGTTAAGTCTGCCAAGACTCATTTGTATCGGGTCATCGGCTCAACGATCCTCTCCTTTGAGGAATTGTCAACGGTGTTCTGCAAAATTGAGGCAGTTTTAAATTCGCGCCCCTTGTGTCCGTTGAGCGCTGACCCGAATGACCTGGAGGCCATTACCCCAGGTCATTTTTTGATTGGCCAACCACTTAACGCCTTGCCGGAGTATCCGTATACGGATGTTAAGTTGTATAGGTTGTCACGGTATCAGATGCTGCAGCAAATGACTCAAAATTTTTGGAAGCGATGGTCGCTTGAGTATTTGCACATTCTTCAGCAACGCGTTAAGTGGACGGACAGGACGACCCCACCGTGCGTTGGAGACCTCGTACTGGTTAAGGATGCTAACCTATCACCGTTGTGTTGGCGACGGGGGCGCATCGTTAACTTGATAGCGGGCAAGGATGGGTCTCCACGGATCGCAGATGTACAAGTGAGGGACTCGATCCTTAGACGGGCGGTTTCAACGCTATCCCGACTACCGGGAGTTTGAGCGGACCGACGACGGGTCGGTCCGGGGCGGGTGGTTGTTGAGAATCGATAGGTTTTTGCCCACTGGCCACACAATCAGTTAGTTCATTTTTCTGTCACGGCGCTGCGAGCGCGCGCGCGGTCGCCAGCGGACGCGAGCCGGCGCCTTTTTGGTACTATCGTAACGGCTCTTGAACATTATAACCTCCGTGGTTTGGGAGACATTTTGGAAGTTTTACGCTTTAACGGAAAGTGTTGAAATACGGCACAATTCCTTGTACGGTGGGCTGCTTCGGGCGCCCCAAGGATTGTTATTTAGAGTGATATAAGGACTACTACAGTGTGAATTGTGTTTGGCGTGTTTGCTGACGAGATCGGGGCGGCGGCGGCGCAGACCGGGACGTCGTTTATTGGTGCAAGTAAACATACATACACTTTACACAAAACAGAAACACAACCTTGCAGCCAGGAAGATATTCGGCTGAACTCCAGGTTAGCAAAGTAGATCAAGTTAGGTTAAGTACATAGGGCGCGTATCGCGTTCCATTGTTTCGCGCTAGGCAAGATTGCTTTGGTAATTTGTTCTTACATGGGCCCGGGATAAATTCAATTTGTGTCTGGCGCAAACAGGCAGTATAATAGCAGTAAGATAATAATTATAATGAACCGTTAGTATAATTTGGACCGAGTATTGGGGTAACCACAGATAACACCACCTGTACCTTTCCAAACTACGGTGACGTAGTAAAACCCCGGTCAACTGAAGGTCAAGTGAAAAATTGGGTAGTATCTTTTTTACGAAATTTTTGTAATTTTTTTCAATAACTAGAAATGGTTTAGAAAGAACCCAGCTCGTCAGTCATAATCGAATTAACGGTTTTGAAAAAAAACGGTACACCCCAAATCATAATTAACAAAACTGGAGTATAAATAAAACCAATATCAATTACAATATAAATATAAATTACATTTCCATATACTCATTTTCTGAGTAGGTATTATAATGGATTATCCAATAAAACTTTCGTCTGATGGCTCAGTTCGTAATTCCGCAGGTAGACGTTCATAGAATGAGGGCACGAGACGACGTATAGATATAAAATTCAGATAAATATTTTTTCTTGCCTCGTTTAGTTACTGGCACCTTTTAACTTAAATGGGCATAGTTTAAATGGGCAAAGTTGAAAAGACATCTGCATTAGTTACTGTGCTAGCCCAGAGCAATAAAACGCAATGACAGACTGTGCCGAGTAGCGAGCAGTTACAATAAATGGAGTTGGCACTATACCAAAGGATGTCTGGATAAGGAAACGCTTACAAAAGCCAAAAGGGTATACCCCGTACAATACACTTACATGATTATTTAGTTTCATCCTTGGCAGAGTAAAGCGATCACTATAAAACTTGTCCTGTGGTAACAGTTATTATTGTCCACCTAACAATATGTCTCTGGAATACTTATTAATGAAATGTCTTTCAAAACAACTTTCTACCGTCGTGATATTGAACGACTGTACCTAACACTATCAGATGTAGTTCAAACTTTAAGAAACATTATATCACAACGAAAAAGGCATACGACTTAGCGTTTCTTTAAATACAGCAACTTAACCACATGTTGTACGTGACTTTGAAATTTCCCCGACGGTTGTTTACTTAAGAATTGAATTGACTTACTGTTCCACCAAAGTTCTGACCAAAGAGGATCTTAGAGAGAACGCTATCCCAAGATAACACTATTTTACCATATTCTTGTCGACTTAACGAAATTGTGAAATTAGACCTTTCTGGGTTTCAATAATTCAACGGATTTGGTGTGGGCGTGTTCCGTTCGGTTCTCCAGACAAACGCTCTGTGTATTTTATATTTTATTCGAAATATACTTTTTTAGATCGCCGTTATTGCTGCTTGCCTGTTTGGCTTCGCTCACGCCGGTGGCCTGGCTCTGGCTGGACATGGCGCCGGTTTAGGATACGGAGCTGGTCTCGGCTATGGCGCCGGCCTTGGAGCAGGCTACGGTGGCTACGGAGGCTATGGCGCTGGGCTAGGCTACGCCGGAGCACCAGCGACTTCGCACGTGCACCGCGTTGACTACAACACCGGCCACGCTGGCTACGGCGCTGGTTACGGTGGTCTTGGCGCTGGCTACGGTGGTCTAGGCGCTGGCTACGGTGGTATTGGCGCTGGCTACGGTGGCCTTGGCGCTGGCTATGGTGGCCTCGGCGCCGGCTACGGTGGTCTCGGCGCCTACGGCCGTGGCGCTTATGGACACGGTGCCTACGGTGGCTGGTAAACCAACGAAAAGACAAACGTGTTGCTCAAAAATCTGTGATTTCCTCGTACCTTTGTTTTGAAGTCTAATAAAGTCATTTATTCTATGAATTTGTTTTATTTTCATGTTGTACAATGGCAATGAATGTTGGGAATTCTATCAAAAAAACTGAGTTAAACTCAATTTCGTTGGTGCAACAAATCCATAAAGACAAAAGAAACGGTGCCTTGGTTTAATTACTGTAATGCGGTGTAACTAATTTGAATAAATAAATAAATAAAATAATTCAGCGGGCCGCAAAATCAACCATAATAATAAAAACGAACGGTGTGTTTTTATTACGGTTAATTTTGCAGATTAAAAAAGGTAGTTACAGATCCTACAGAAGATCTTTTATTTTTTAACCAGATTTTGGCCATTCAAGCTGTATTGAGGGAAACTGTCTGGTTGTCATCTATAGGCAAATATAGCATATCGCTAAAATGGAATGCTATTCTGGCGAAATAAAGGCGGCACGTGGGTTGTGCCTAAATTCTACTGCCTCACATATTTGTTACAAACGCGAAAGCTGCTATGCAGCCGCTATGCAGCAGAAAACGGGGATATTACCTATCCAGGCGGCACAGATTCTACAGCAATGAAACCTACCAAGTAATGAAACTAGATAAATTTCCGTTAATGGAACTTTCGCGATGCTTCTCCACTTTTATCTCGGGAACTGAATAAGTACGACGTTGTTTCAGTTTTTTGTGGACTCCGTGTCCTAGGCCCCAGTTGACGAGATCTTGTACAAAAAGATGTAAATGCAGCGGGGTTTCTATAAAAATAAGCCCTTTTGTACATGAGTTTATCTGGCTAACTCTACTGCCACATGCAAAGGTGAACATAAAACTTTTCGAAGAAGCGTGTGGCGCAGTTTGTAGACACCTGCCTACCGAGCCGGCGGTCCCGGGTTCGAATCCCGGCCAGGGCAAATATTTATGTGATGAACTCGATTATTTATGCTAGGGTCATGGTTGTTCTATGTGTTTAAGTAGTTATATATTTATCGAGGGTAGTGGTCGGAATAGCCGGGTGCAGTGTGGCACATTAGTTGAGCTATTCGATATAGTTGTGGACGAGGAGGTAGTTGTGAGTAAGATGAAACACTACGGATGCAATTAACTTGATTTATTCCTTATACAATGAAGCACAAAATAATAGTTCCTGGCACAGAGGTCTGTAAGCTAGGTTATCAAAGTCTCACAATAGTCTTTATTAAATTAACACTGTATTGTTGAGTTATGACGTTTCACTGATTCTAACTTGGTATAGCACAACGAAACGGGACAGTTCCAAGGCAGTAGTGCCCTCGACGGTGACCCAAAGTGAAGTGTGGTGGGCGTTCGCTGAGTTAACCACCAAGACTCTGTCTAGCGCGCCAAAACAGGTTCAAGGGGGCGCCACTGTCGCCTTCCAATGACGCGCTGGTTTCGTTGAGCATCCATACTCATGACCGTCTCCGACACGGCCATCCTGCGATGACACACGTCCTCGTGTGTTGCTCTGAAACAATCAACAACCAAAACAGTATCCTCTCGGTCACTCCTGACAAACACGTCAAAATGGTAAGACAAAACAAAAACTTCATCTTTCCTTTCACATCAAATCGTTACTGACACCAAAACTAAAAATATCACATAAATCATTTTGACAACTACGTGAACGTTTTTGTTTTATAACCGCAATATTTCAAAAGATACAAATCGAATTATGGTATGTAGGATACCAATTACCAATTGTAACATTACTTATTCTTTCAATAGTGCAATACGTTTTAAATGCGATTGTACTACAATGTTACTTGTTGTGAAACAAATTAGCTATTTACCACTTCTACCTTAGAAAACACATTAAAAACCATGTACCACCATTTAACTTCCTTTTGGCTCGCCTTATTGACAATATCAAAAAATTGAAATCAACAAAAATCCGTTCGACAAAACAGGTATCTCGATCGCCGAGTCAACCCTGTGACTCTACCGTCTCTGCGAGAGACCCGACCTCCGCCAGCACTTACCGCGCACCGCGTATCCACGGACTGCTCAGAAAGTGACTGGTACGATCGACCAACCGAACTGAGAACCTCCCTATCAGTCTCACTATCTTGTTCGTCTACTGCAAATGGTACATAGCTCCCGGGCATTTCTCTCAACCTATCGTGCAAGTACGCGCATGTTTGGATGTCAAGTTTATCGCAAAGGGTCTTTCAACTTACAATACTACATGTCAACATTTCTAATAGGCTCGCTTCAGTAAGTCTATTTACTGCACAGTACTAACAATTTTAGCTAGACTGATACACGTCATACTTATTCACTGAATTATACAACCAATTGCCATGGAACTTATTGGAAATCAACTCTTCCATAAGCGATCACTCTGCAACCGAATCACAATAAAATGAGAACTCCTCACCAGATTGCCTCATATGGTGTGTTGATGCCATACACTTCAACTCTCTTCTCAGTGAAGTCGCCCTGACGCTGGCCGTCGGGCAGTTCTTTCCGTCACGACTCGTACCGTGGCAGTTGAAGCATACGACTCATGGATTCGCTCATAACTACTGAGGTCACGTATTTTTTCCTGAAACAAAAACACCAAGCACAGTTTCCCAAGCAACAAATAAAATGTTACATCATATGTAAAGAAGATAGACAATTAGAAATCTGATACAAATCATTAGTTCAAGAACAAGCACCCATTAATACAACTCACTTCTTTTTTTACAATGATTAAAAAATATTGGATACAGTGCCTCCTTTGTCCGGCTAGCCCTGTAGCCTATACAACCATCCCTGTGGTCACTCAACATATAACCATCCCTGTGGTTTTATGTGAGACATGAAATCAGCCCTGTGATTTCATAGCTGCGACTCTAGAGGACACTTACCAACATGGTAAAGTTATCAATGTAATTCCGCCAATTGAGAATTCTCAGAATCACTGAAGTTAATGGGTACTTGCCCCTCGGGCATCTTTTTAAGTCATTCTTAGTTTAAACCCAACAAAAAAAGGAAATTCAAATCAATCTAGCAAAGTTACACTTTAATTAGGATACGTTAGTGTCAACATCTAATCCACAACGTATATACAAGAAAAGATTTAAATCAAATCATTATTTGCACTTTAATAACAAGCTTTACTTTGTATGATAACTTTTAGATTACCAAGGGATTATGAAACATTAATGATAAAAATCAAACTTCAATTTCAAATTTTTGTGTCCTAATATTTTCCTAATCATATTAGTGTCTCCAGTTTAAATATTTTAGGCTATAGCGATCACCACCGTTAGAAGTAACATTAGGATCGTTTAAACGAATCTCAAGCTCACCAGTTCTTACGAAAGTTATAGGCGTTAAACTATACACCAGCTAAAGTACACTGTGTAAGAAACTATTCGAGACGTAAACAATTCAATTCTACAGAACAATTAGAAAATCATGAACAGAGGGTAGATTATTAACACAGCAACTCCTACTACTAAGTACTGTGTATGATTGATGCACCCTCATAGCGCAATTTTTAAACGATAAACTTTAATAAGAAAAACTGCGTATAGGTCATATTAATCAACACTCAATTTCTGTAGAAACATTCCGCGTTCGGTCATATTATATCACTACGAAAACAATCGTTAGAAAAACGTGCAATAAACTTTGTTTCAAATGATTATTAATTTCTATCACGTAATATTCAACTTTTACTTGGAGGGTACCGATAATACTGTTTTGTCAAATACCCACTAAACTGAATAAGTGTAACTCAAGTCTACCCCAGCATCTAGCTACACTTTCTTTTAGTGATTACTATATCGGAATCGTAGTGACAAGTTAACGACTGACCTGATGTGTTTTTAAAATCTGTCTGTGAGGCCATAGTGCCTACGTCCACGCGTCGCTTGTAGTTGACCGTCGCTTCTGGGTCACTTCCACTGGTGCAACGACTGACGATGTGTCCCGCTGTTCTTGAAGTAAACAATGAACTTCGATGTAGTTTGTATTGTGACTGCTGGCTTTTGTCGCCGAGGTGGTAAGTTGTAGTTTTCTTTTATACGAAGTAAGCAATCGAATTTTTCATGTCCGTTTCTCTCGCAATGAAAACAATTTAAACAGTGCAATCTTCATTTGTTTTCATACGGTTTTGTATCCGTGACGGTGTTAGTTCACTGCGTTTTAATATGGTAATCGCTTGTAGCTCCTGTTCCTTGATTTAGTGATGTCTAGTTCGTTGTATTTCAGAGTAGCCACAAACTTTTTTCTTCCGTTTTATTCGCTTCGTGTTCCATCATTCTTCGTGTTCGCTCATGGGCCGTAGATACCATCCCAACTTCTGATATCGGGGGTAGTGGTCGGAATGGCCGGGTGCAGTGTGGCACATTAGTTGAGCTATTCGATATAGTTGTGGACGAGGAGGTAGTTGTGAGTAAGATGAAACACTACGGATGCAATTAACTTGATTTATTCCTTATACAATGAAGCACAAAATAATAGTTCCTGGCACAGGGGTCTGTAAGCTAGGTTATCAAAGTCTCACAATAGTCTTTATTAAATTAACACTGTATTGTTGAGTTATGACGTTTCACTGATTCTAACTTGGTATAGCACAACGAAACGGGACAGTTCCAAGGCAGTAGTGCCCTCGACGGTGACCCAAAGTGAAGTGTGGTGGGCGTTCGCTGAGTTAACCACCAAGACTCTGTCTAGCGCGCCAAAACAGGTTCAAGGGGGCGCCACTGTCGCCTTCCAATGACGCGCTGGTTTCGTTGAGCATCCATACTCATGACCGTCTCCGACATATTTATCTTTATAAGTACGTGTATCATCCTCTAATACTCATAACACAAGCCTCCTCGAGCTTAATTTGGGACTAGATCCGATATTTATTTATTATTATTAAAACTGGCTTAGCTATTTAGACATATCAGAGCCCACAATAGACGAAGTCCATAGTACTTGTATTGGGTCGCCGCCGCCGTCGTTGAAATCGATGAGAAGGACTATACATATTTATCTACAATTATGTTTATTGTACGTTAAAAAACTTTTATCCCTACATAGATTAGTTTTCTCGAAATCGGCGGGCGTGTTTGAATAGATAACGTAAGGTCAAGTATGATTCCCCATGTTGATTTTGATGCGACGTGTATAGGTTATGATGACGTACGTTGATTAAAGATGCAATAGATATCTACGTCATACAACGCAAGTGCTGCACATTTTAACTACGTAAAGTATTCATAATATATTGATTTACACTCACGATTTACACACATTATTATAACAAAATGGAACTTAATCACGTCAACGCAAAATAGGAAGACTGACTGAGTCCCTTCGAGACCATGGACGTAACATCACGTCCGAAACTTCGAAGCAATTAAATAAACAACCTTTTGAACGCGATTAAGTCCCGTTTTGTTAGAATAATAAATTATTATTTTATTTTATTATATACTGTTCACAAAGGATGGTATATAGCAAACTACAAGACTATCTACAGCCGCCCATTCCGAATATAATTACAGAAAGTATTTATTTAATAAATAATATCAAACAACCTAACACAAATCGATCTAGTCCAACAGTAAGGTCTAATAGGCTTGTGTTATGGGCACTTGGCGAGGATCTACATACTATTTAGATGAACACATACTTAAATACATAGACCACATCCATGATCCAGGAACAAATATTCGAGTTCATCAGTTTACCACACAAATATTTGCCCTTGCCGGGATTCGAACCCAAAACCGGCTCAGTAGGTAGTTGCACTACCCCAGCGCCAACCGCGTCGTCCAATTTTTAATAGGACTCCTTAATTTAATTATCCATTTGCTAAATAGGGCCTTTGACGTCCCTCTTTATTTTTTCTCTTTTTGCTAAAATACCCCTTCTATTCTAGCATTATTTATTTACTTACTACGCTGACTCAGTGACCTCAAGTGAGTCTTGGCCTCCAAAACCAAGCTACGTCATCCTACTCTATCTTTGTGCAGCTTGTTGCCAATCAATTATTATTATTACTATTTTTTAAATGAGAATATAAAACGAATAGTTTATTGTACAGCTATTTTACTTGGTGGCCAGTGTAGGCACAACATTACACAACTTTTACGCCTATGGTTACAAAAATCCGTTCAGTGTGAAAGTTTCAGGGAAAGACCTTGTAGCATATAATCAGCAGTAGTTTCTGTGCTGAAATAGTGACGGTAAGCGTACAAAAGGTTGTTTGAAGGCTCGTACAATGTCAATGAAAATTCTGTTCAGAATGCGTTTCGTAACTGTATATTATTATTATTCACAAACTGACCAGCGATTGAACTCGGTAACACCTGATGGTAAGTGACTACGGGGTCGGAAATGTAGCTCGCTGGTTCAGCGGTAGCCTATTCACTGTCATCTTAAAGAGACTTCATTTTCAGGAAATACATGCGATATTATTATTCATTCGTCATCAATAAGTATTTTCTCAATCATTTTTTGTGAACGAATACATCAATTATTTATTATTGTTAGCACCAAATTATTGACAAAATAAATGACAAAAAGATAAAAGAATAAAAGGTAAATATTTATTTATTGCACAAACAACTTAACAAACAAGTACAATGAAAAAAAAAATTAACAAAAAACAGAACCGACTTCAGTTCAGTAAAACTAAAAAGCCAACAATAACCCGTTCAAGTACAGATTTAATTTGACTCACCCTTCGAAGTCGATCCCAAACCACTCAGTTCTTAGTTATAGTGAAATACGATGTCAATATTGGCAATTCAAGATTTGCATGACGTACTCATGTCTAGATATATGATACGAAATTTTTATACCTTAAGACCATTATGTTAACTATATCTATTGCAAATAAATACATTTCATTTCATTTTTTCATTTCATTTCATTTTATATTTATATATGATAGTTTACGCGAGGTTTGGCACCGACTTCGAAGGGTGAGTCAAATGTAATCAGTACTTGAACGGGTTATTGTTGGCTTTTTAGTTTTACTGAACTGAAGTCGGTTCTTTTTTTCGTTAATTTTTTTTTTTTTTTTTGCTTTTTAGTGATTCGTATGTGTGTTCATCATCAGTTTCCTTACACCAAATCCTATTTACTGAATGTAAATTCTTGACTTTATCAATAAATTACCGAAAGCGTCGTACATGTCCCTATAACATTTGAAGAGTTCCCTCGATTTCTCCAAGATTCCATCATCAGATCCCGACTTAGTGCCAACGGGAACAACACGGAGTTATACCCTTTCGATAAAAAAAAAAAATTGAAGATCGGTTCACGATTCTCGGAGATATTTATCGAGTAACATACAAAGAAAAAAAAAATTAGTTCGAATTGAGAACCTCCTCCTTTTTTGAAGTCGGTTAAAAACAGAGTAATGTGCATAACAGTTAAGTATACAGAGATCCCAGGGGATTGCGCACTAGGCAAGGAAACCAGGTATGCAGTTGTATGTAGTGCGTTACATTATCTATTTAAAAGCTTAGAATGCAAACTAAAACTAATTACGTTGAATAGTTAGTGTTCCTAAAAGTGAAAAGTTTACAAACATTTGCAGAATAGCTGGGAAATCATTTTCATATTAGGATTAGTACTCCTCTATGACTCTTGTAACGTACAGATTTGAATAAGGACTTAAGTTAAAAAAAACTTAGATGATTCCGTTTTGTAAAGAAAGTTACCCATTTATTTTAATTTCATAATGATCAACATTCATTACACAAAGGACGCAATAGTAATTTGGTTTTCATTAAGTAACTCTGTAAATTTTTTAAACGATTCAGGTCAGTCTAATTACTTCAAGCTTAGTAAAACTCACGTCATGGCCCGTTAAACCTAGAGTCTTGTTATAGAAGTCAGATTGCGCTACATATAAAAAAGCGGGCGAGAATAGTTTGGCATCATTCAAAACATCAGATTCGAAGAAACAACAACAACAACCACAAAAGCAAAATGTTCGCTAAGGTAAGAAAATTTTAATATTATACTTTTGTTTTCTTATTTATTCTAAAAATGCCTTCTTCAGGGGTAAGTTTTTTGTAAATGAATGTCGCCAATTATTAGAAATAAGCATTCACACACGATACAAACAAAAGTTTATTTTGCCTAATTAAATATTAAATAAATTGCAGTCTTAATAAAAGGAATTAATTTGACTGTCAAACAGTGACGTCAAAGTTATTCTTCTTACACACTTGTTTAAACATTTTATAATCTAGGTATATAAAAGTGCTGATTTATTTTGTCATGCCAAATTAACAATGAAGTCTACTAAAGAAAAACAATGTTGATAACCTTATAACAACCCGCTGATTATCACCAATTTTTACAAGTCTGCTAGCGTGAACCAAATATGTACGTTGAAGCGGAAAATTAAAAAAAAAATGGGTCGGGAGGGGTTTAAAGGTTGGGTACATTATAATATATATAGTCATGATTGAACGTTAATCATTTCCCGTGGCATGGAAAACTTATTATCTACTTTTATGTTCCCAATATTCTCAGAATCGTCTCAGTTTTTGATGGAAACATAATATAAATACCCTGGGGTATTACGCAGAATACCATTCTAAGTACAATCTACGAAATAACTGTGGCAAAGTAACTATTCCAAATGTTACAACTACGTATCAATGATAATATTTTATTTTCGATCTTTCTGGATTTCATTAATTCAACAGATTTGGGTCGCGCATGCGCTATTTGGACGTATATTTTTATTGAAAATATATATTTTTTAGATCGCCATTATCACTGCTTGCCTGTTCAGCTTCGCTCACGCCGGTGGCCTGGCTCTGGCTGGACATGGCGCCGGCGTAGGATACGGCGCCGGTCTTGGCTACGATGCCGGTGGCCTTGGAGCTGGCTACGGTGGCTACGGAGCCGGCTACGGAGGCTATGGCGCTGGGCAAGGCTACGCCGGATCACCAGCGACTTCGTACGTGCACCGCGTTGACTACAACACCGGCCACGCTGGCTACGGCGCTGGTTACGGAGGCTATGGCGCTGGGTTAGGCTACGCCGGATCACCAGCGACTTCGCACGTGCACCGTGTTGACTACAACACCGGCCACGCTGGCTACGGCGCTGGTTACGGAGGCTATGGCACTGGGCTAGGCTACGCCGGATCACCAGCGACTTCGCACGTGCACCGTGTTGACTACAACACCGGCCACGCTGGCTACGGCGCTGGCTACGGTGGTCTTGGCGCTGGCTACGGTGGTCTTGGCGCCGGTTACGGTGGTCTCGGCGCCTACGGCCGTGGCGCTTACGGACACGGTGCCTACGGTGGTTACGGTAACTGGTAAACCCACGAAAAAAAGACAATTGTCTTGGTCAAAATCTGTGATTTACTCATATCCATGTTTTGAAGTCTAATAAAGTCAATTATTTTATGTATCTGTTTTATTTTCTCGTTTCTGTTTTAACATTGGAATGTTGTGGTTTTTTATATAAAAACGTAACATTTAGAAAAGATTAATACTAAAAAGTGATAGTAACCGACTATAGTTCCATCTAATTGACCACATATACAATACAGTAAAAATACTCTTTATTGTACACCCAAATTAGGAAATCTGGCGACTTGATTTCCAAAGGTCGATCTCTGCCAGACAACCTTTTTGTCTCAAACTTTGATATCATTACAGCCTAATTTCTGGTTCCGCTTAGTACACACTTTCAGGACCTGCCTGAATACGTAAGAACAAACGCTGAACATAATAATATCAAATTAGTTCGCACCGAGAAAACCGAACGATGTGGTTTTTCAATCTGCGCCCAGGCGGCTGATATAACGCCCCCTGCCTGCTATACGGCCACATCTCAAAAAAACATTTTTTCGAGAAATCGCTTGTTAAAGTTTTGGCAGCGTAGTGCGTGGTAGTAAAACGGGGATTACTCCTTGAGTTTTGGGTTAATTCATTTTTAATTTAGCTTTTTTTACTCGAGATGATATAATGCTTCTCATGAATATGTCTTTTTTTTATAAATATGTAATTAATTAGAGTTGTGGCCGTATTGCAGAAACATTTTGTTGAAATTTTGAGATGCGTCCAAAACTGAACAAGAATTATTGGACAATGGCAACATGAAAATATAAATACAAACACCAAAATAGTTAAGATACCTTTGTTAATCAACTTTTGTTACAGTAACAACATCACTGAAAGCGATAAACTCTCTAGATGCAGATAATTTTGTATATAAAAAATGATTACCTGGTACCTTTATCGTCTGTTCAAGGCACTTGTATCCCCCTTGAGGCCCCATAGTTTTAGCGTGGACTAGGTTCCCGTTGATATTAGTGTAAGTACTGTTTTCCAGAATTCTTCAACTTCTTTACGATATTACCTTTTCATAGTGCAGGATAAGCTTTTCGTTTTCTACTTTTAGGTTTAGCAATACTGGATGAAGGCTGGTTCGAATCAAAGTCCCAATTTATGTTAGTCGGTATTTACAACGAATGTTTCGAACACCTTCTTTACCAAGATGTAGGACGTAGCTCTCACAGTTCTATTTAGACATAGTCTCAGATAATCTAATTCCACCTAAGTTCAACTGCTCAAAAATAATAACCACACTCAATCCGGGTAAGCCAGACGACGAACCAAATGGTCTACTTAGTTGCGTCTACAAATTTTTGGAGAGGCAATATACAATCAAATCAAATCTATTGTCGACAAAATAATTCCTGTGGAGCAGGCTGGATTCCGTAGTGGTCCAAACTACGTGGATCAGCTAAATATTGCTCACAACACACATAATATAGGCTGAGTTTCAAAGGAGAGAGAAAACCGTGCCAGTATTTTCGACCTCTCAGCTGCATTCGATAGCGTATGTACACAGGAGCTTATCTATAAGCTCATGACCGTGGTGCAGATGGTGGGACTAATCAACTCTTTGCTCAGCAATAGGGAATAATTTATCGTCTACCTCGGAAGCACTCCGAGCAAACTCAGAAAGCTGAACAATGGACTACCGCAAGGATCGGTCCTGGCCCTGCTCCTGTTTAACCCATATCGTGTGTGTATAGGTTGAACAGGAGTGGGTCAGGACCGATTCCGAACAACAAAGAGTCGGAAATGTATGTATGGTAATGACATCGCCATCACAAACCAGCATGCCAAATTGAAATCTTCGAAGGAAGCTCTTACTCGCAATCTGGAATGACATTTCTGATTAGGCTGCCCCAATGCTAGTAAAACAGAAGTTGCGACATTCTATCCTTGCAACAAAGAAGCAAATTATGAGCCAAATATATGCTTCAGAGAGACTGCGCTTAAATTAAATCCTACACCAAATTACTTGTGTCACTCTAGCTAGAACGCAGTCTTACCTATGCGAAGAAGCTACAGACACCGAATAACATACTCCACAGACTAAAGGGAACTACTTGGGGAGCAACAACTGATGTGCTACTCACTACCAGCCTTAGCCTAGTTTACTCCAAGGCAGACCATTGAGCGCCAGTTTGGCCCAACGCGCACAATGACGTTTATTTCGCTTACATTTAAAGGGATTCATCGTAATAATACTAGAATATACGTTATTTCTATGGGACGCAACTCAAAAAAATATTATAAATTTATGCTATACAGCCACAACTGAAAAGTGGCTGTCTTGCAGGGAGTCAACTGTCAATTTTTGGTCAGATCCATGAGGCCACTTATGGAAAAAAGGCTCTTAAGGACACTTTTTCTTATGGCTCTCGAAATAAGGTCGTAAATTAACCTATTCTGACTACGAATCTGCAATAATCCGAAAAAAAAATTTTTTTGAGATGTGGCCGTATAGCAGGCAGGGGGCGATAAAGCCTGAACACAACTCTATTTACCAGCTTGATGCATAATTAATTCTTCAAAGAGGAATAAATTTTACTAGCCAAAGTATTTATAATAATTAATCACTCACTATCCCTATAAAACTATGGCATGTATTTAACGCGGCGACAAATTAATCTGATTTAGGGATTTATAAAAAATTAAAGGGGGTAGCAAAAATAATAAGTTGGCGACTAATTGCGGAGACTAGTATAAAGTAAAAAGTAGCAGCTAAGTAATCAATTTTCGGCTTTGTTTCAATATAAACTAGCATCGAGTTTGGCGACTGAATTAACTAATTAAGCGGAAACATGACAGCGGATAAAAAGTTGAAAATGGCCTATTCTAATTGTTCAATGGAGATTGCATATAAAATAAATCAAGGTCATAAAAAAATAAAAGGAGCGCTTTTTAGGGATATAAAAAAAATAACCTAACCTAACCCGGCCGAGTCGGATCTTCTGCTAATATTAGTCGCCAAGTCATTATTTATAGTACCTCGCCTATGATTTCAGTAATCTTGTTTATTATTTTTGCTACCTTAAAGTAGCTGCCATTATTTGAATTTTAAGATATCCTTAGTTTAAAGCTCATTTAATATAAATGATTGCCAAAATATTTAATCGCTGACAAGTTATTATTTTAGTTGCAAATAGTTTGCTGCTCTTTAATTTTTCTGTCGCCGCGAAAATAATAAGCCTAAAACTATTAGCATTTTAATATCTTCTTTGTAATGTAACATGGACTACTATGTCTTAGGGCCG
Source organism: Apotomis betuletana (assembly GCA_932273695.1). Lineage (NCBI taxonomy): Eukaryota > Metazoa > Arthropoda > Insecta > Lepidoptera > Tortricidae > Apotomis > Apotomis betuletana. The sequence continues at coordinate 25,451,160 of OW026306.1, forward strand.
GTACAGCAACCTATCTTCAAAATGGCAGTTCGAGTTCAGTTTTGCTGCAGTTGCTGTAACTGTCTCAAAACTGCAAAACAAACCGACTGTGCAGTCCGCTTAAAGTCACCGTGCTGTCCTGTCAACCGTACACCGACTGCAAGCTGGCTGCACGATCGTAAAGCAGTGGTATTGCAGTTGCACAAACTCATACTCGCCCTACATTTGCTACAAACTCGGTATGAAGCATAAATAAAAACAGAAATGTTCCAACAATTAGACCTTCTAAGTGAAACCAGATAAACCTTCTGCCTGCCTTTCATGGAACTTTCGAGATACTTCCTCAGTCTTATCTCGAGAAAATAGTTCTGTTGACGACGGGGAGCGGAATAATACGTTTTTGCGGATTCCGAGTCCCAGTTGACGAGATTGATGGAGAACGAACTCGGCGGCATTGTTTTACTCGAACATAAAGACATAACTACCGCGGGGTTTCAGTAAAATAAGCCCTTTTGTAACAGAGCTGGATGAATTGTAGTAACGGTGCGAAAGATTAGTTTCATCTTTATTTTATCGAAATCGGCGGTATTATTTTATTACGCTGGAATGACTAACGTTGGGCTAAAACACAATTTCATGTTTTGATTTTGACGTGACGCGTAACGTTGCGTCGTCATGATGTTGCGGGTATTATGGTTATAAAACCGCAATGGGTACTTAATGGGATTGGATGACAGTTTGTTTCATATGGCAAAAGGCAAAATATATATGAACCTAGAAGACTTTGTCCGCGTTAAACCTTTTTTCTTTAACGTAGTCGGGTAAAAAGTATTCTATAGCCATCTTTCGATGTCCAGCTATCCCTGTAGCAAAATTGGTTAAAATCCGTCCCGCCGTGACACCGTCGCGCTTGCACCCCGCGCCCATACAGATCCCGCAAGAAATGTTTAAATGGCCGCCCTCCATATATGTAGAACAGAATTTAAATACAATTTTAGAATTTTATAGTACAGTTTATAAGAGTTTCAATCCTATTTTTATCGCGGTTTGATAATATCCTGTGTCGTGCAACGTACAAACTGTGCAACTCCATAACGTGACGTTGAACGTGGCGATAACATATATGCTACGTTGCGTCGACGTGAGGCTAAATAATGTACAAAATAGTTAAATTTACTAAATACATCGTCTACATAATATTTGAGAGTTGGTTGTTTAGATCGGCTCTGTCTCTTCTTCTTCTCTGTCGTTTCGCTCTTGGCAGAGCGGTCGTGGTCACGTTGAGGCGTCCACATCGGTGGTAGAGGCGGACACAGCTCTCCGCACGATCTCCCGCCATCTCTCCCTGTTGGCAGACTGTCTGGCGCAGTCAGATACGCAGTTTCCTACTGCTGATTTTATTTGGTTAGTCCAACGCATAGGTGACCACGCGATCTGGTTCCATCCACTTTTCCCTGCACAACCAGCCGCTCTTTATAGTTGTTATCCCGCCTAGAGACATGGCCAAAGTAGCTACGTCGGTGAACTAACGTGTTAATGTTTATGGTTTTATTTGATATGTATCTTAGTTTTAAGATATTTATCTATGGGCCATAGTTGCCTGAAAATAAATGATATCAATTGATATAACGGCGCATGTAATCGTGACTGGATGCAGAAATTTAGTGAACGTTTACAAGCTGAAGCATTGAAACTGTTTCTTGAGTTCGCTATTCAAGAACCGGTTCTTTTATTATCTCGGGATTGAATGAAGCCATAGTTTGAGCCACCTTAGAAGGTGGCCGGTCAAAAAATGTGGGCCTAAGAGTAACCCCTTACACGCGGGATCCGAAAAATAATTTGTAAAATTTTATCATGTCCTTTAGTTTCGAAATTATATTTCCAATGCCTTTAACGCGCGCAGTGTGAGATCTGAAGTTTTGTTTTTAAATACCCGGGAAACGAAACGACTATCCATTATTTACCGAACACATTACGTTTTATCACAGTCATTATTCTACGTCAATCAAGTTTTGTGAACGAATGTAACTATCGTCGATTAGTGCTAGCGCTAAACGATCGACAATACAAACGACTGCTGTAAGGCACAGATTGGAAAATGTTTGACATGATTGTGAACTAGTTTATTTATTACGTTTGTTTTAAGTTACCTGAGTGTATTATTTATTTTATTCTACAAATAGTTCGTCTCCCAAAAACCGCAGTGTCTTAAGACGAAGGGTTTTAACCAATGTGTGTTGCCAGTGATGACATACGAGTACGGCACTGAAACGTGGTGGCTGTGGCTCACAATGGGCCTCATAAAAAAATGATTCGTATGTGTGTTCATCATCAGTTTCCTTACACCAAATCCTATTTACTGAATGTAAATTCTTGACTTTATCAATAAATTACCGAAAGCGCCGTACATGTCCCTATAACATTTGAAGAGTTCCCTCGATTTCTCCAAGATTCCATCATCAGATCCCGACTTAGTGCCAACGGGACCAACTCGGAGTTATACCCTTTCGATTAAAAAAAAAATTGAAAATCGGTTCACGATTCTCGGAGATATCGAGTAACATACATAGAAAAAAAATAAAATCTTGTTCGAATTGAGAACCTCCTCCTTTTTTTAAGTCGGTTAAGAAGACTCAAATTTACTCAAAGGAGCGAGCAATGCTCGCCTCGTAGTTTCCTTGCGCGATCGAATCCAAAATGATGAGATACGTAAGAGAACCAAGGCTGTAGATATAGCTCAGACAGTCGCCAAACTTAAGTAGCAGTGGGCGGGCACATTGCTCGTAGAACCGATGGCCGTTGGGGCAGAAAGGTTCTTGAGTGGCAACTGCAGACCTGAAGACGCAGTGTGGGGAGGCCCCCAACAAGCTGGATCGACAACCTGGTTAGGATCGCGGGCAGAAATGGGATGAGGGCGGCGCAAGACCGATCGTGGTGGAGAATTTTGGGGGAGGCTTTTATGCAGCAGTGGACGTCTATCAGTTGGTTATGATGACAAAAAGTTTCATTGAAATTACCCTTTTTTTTCTAGTATAGTAAACATTGAACAATTTCTCCTACTTTTTCTTTTAAACTTGATGAATATTAACATCATTATCACTACAATTAGTTTTCACGTCCATTATTGATCTTTACTGCTTACTGAATTCATACGATTTCAATTATCTACAAACTGTAGTCAAATATTTACTGACTGAAAACTTTCTAAATAAATATTTGTAAAACTGTGGAAATAGGCAAGCAAAACAACAATGTTATTTAGTACGTGACCTTTCGTACTGTTTTTGTTCAGCTTTGTGTTCAATTAAATCATTCGTTTGTATCAAATGATTCAGCAAATATCGCTAGCGATACAGCTACACTCGCGGTCAAATACGTAACAAACCCTATGATCCATGATTACTTAAAGACGGCTGGATCGATTTAGAGTATTTTTTTAGGGTTCCGTACCCAAAGGGTAAAAACGGGACCCTATTACTAAGCCTCCGCTGCCCGTCTGTCAGTCTGTCACCATGCTGTATCTCATAAACCGTGACAGTTCTGTTGCCGCTGTAACAAAAAAAAACAAAAAAAAACAGAATAAAATAAATATTTAAGGGGGCTCCCATACAACAAACGTGATCGGTTGCGTTAACTTTGCACCTTATTTGTATCCGGCGCACTGCATACCAGGTGCAAACTTAACTTAACCCGGCCGGTTAAGATGGTATAATGATGGTATGATGGTATTCAAGCAAATAAATGATTTATGATTTATAAGTATTTGTACGGAACCCTCGGAGCGCGAGTCAGACTCATACTTCACCGGTTTTTTTATTTAAAGGGCATACTGGTTTTCCCTTCTTCTCTTCGAATAAAATAGGCCCACTGACTGGTTTAGCTTTCTGAAGGATACTCATACTGGAGAGTGATACTTATTATTTGACCATGAGGTCCATGAGTGTATATGCCACCACCATTTTTGGAACCTTTGCCCTAGGTGCCCGTCAAACCAGCATTTGAGTTTTGTAGCGTATTACAGATCGTCATAATGTTGCATTGGCAAATATTTCTATTTCATGTGCTTTAATTGCCTTTAAATAACAACTTTAATTTAGTGCTTGGAGAGTAATAATAGAAATATAACTACGATATAACCGATACATGAATCAAATGGCTATTTGTCAATTGAAATCGAATTGGATCCCTAGTAATTCAAGTGAGAACATTATATATTAGTCACGTACCAAATGTGATTTTGAAATCCATCCCATGTCAAGTCATTCGTCTTACCGAACGAAGTCACATAAAGAGGGTAATGGCATGGGTTCTGAAGCATGTTAATGTATTATTGAGGAAACGGGTACAGGAATCAAAATCGTTTGTCTTGTGTTGTTCGTTTGTGTTGTGTATGTGTCCCTCTTAGAACAGTGTATCGAGCTTCAGTTACACTCAAACGTTATTGAATGAAGGTGGATTCTGAAGTCACGCATTGCACGACATGCGATGCGATCAAAAATGCTGCTTGTTTTAGACATTTTTCTCTAAGATCAAAAACGTTTCTTAACATAAATCATCAGTAATATTTTCTTCGGTTTCCGCGACTGTCACACATTTAAATAAAACTATATAAACGGATTCTGTCGCGTATAACTTTGACAGAGAAAAAATGTGTTTTTCTCAGTCAACCTTTGACAACGGTATCTGTAAAGGTGCCTACTGAAACGTCAGGGAGGCTCAAATAATTAATATACGCGATATAATCCGTTGAAATTGTTTTATTTAAATAAATCATCAATGTTAGTACTTAGCGCCATTGCAATTTATTGGTAATTATTTGAAACCTACAGTTTGAATTTTTCATTGATAATTTTTGTTTCCAAAACTACTCGAAATTTACAACATTCATGCAAAACTGTTTTTTTTTTTCAAATTATTTTCGACTGCACGCGATGAAAGCATTAAATAGCTATACTGCTTTCTAGAACTCAGGGGAAAGTATAATTCACTCCAAAAAGTTGGTTTAAATTATCTATATACTAGCGACCCGCCCCGGTTTCGCACGGGTGCAATGCTGGTAAATTATGCATGTATTAATACATATAAACGTTCCCCTTCAATCACTCTATCTATAAAAAAAATCATCATCAAATTTCGATTCGTAGTTTTAAAGATCTAAGGCATACAGACAGACAGACAGCAGGAAGCGATTTTGTTTTATACAATGTAGTGGTTTGTCATAATATGAAAAAAGTAAAATTAAAAGGAATAAGGCCAAATAATACGAATAATTATGAATCGCGCTGGTCTTACAGAATAGAAATTGGAACAACAGAACTTTAAAGTGGATAGTTAGGATGGGCAGAAACTTTTAATTAGTTCAGAAAATCCCACGAATTCACTGAAAGTGGAATAAAATACAACGATTGCCGTCCAAACGTTTCACATAGAAATAAGCAGTCGTATATTAGATGCATAAAATACCTTCAATTTCCTTTTGATCGTAGTTCCTTGCCTTTTCTTATTTATATCCAATGGAAGGGTCACAAAATCGTAACTGACCGAGCCTTTAAGGAAATCAATTTTTTGGTTGAACGATTGATTACAAACATCAAAGTCGCATCAGTCTTTCAAATACACAATACCAAGATCCACACACAAAACATAAGAAAAAACCGGTCGAGAGTCCAACTCACGCACCGAGGGTTCCGTAGAAATACTTAACCCGTGTTAATTGGCCGGGTTAAGTTAAGTTTGCACCTGGTATGTATGGCACCAGATACAAATGAGGTGCAAAGTTAATGCAACGGATCACGTTTGTTGTATGGGAGCCCTCTTAAATATTTATTTTGTTCTGTTTTTTAGTATTAATTGTAATAGCGGCAACAGAAATACGTCATCTGTGCACATTGCAACTATCTAAATGTCACGGTTCTTGAGATACAGCCTAGTGACAGACGGACAGACAGACACAGACAGACGAACAGCGGAGTCTTAGTAATAGGGTCCCGCATTACCCTTTGGGTACGGAACTCTAAAAATGGAGAGATATCCTGGCGTCGACGTGACGATGCCGGACCGGTCAAGCCGATGTCTTTTGGGGGTTTTAATAGTCGTAAGATTCTTTCCCGAGGGCACCCGAGGGCCACAGTTTGTAGTACACTTGCTTACTGAGCCGACGCTCCTGGGTTCAAATCCCGGCAATACAAGGACAATTAATATTTGTGGGATGAACTCGAATATTTGTTCCTGGGTCATGGATGTTATCTATATTGTCTATATTATGTATTTATATATAATTATGTATACCGTCGTCTAGTATTCATAGTACAAGTTAGTTATGACTAGGTCGATTTGTGTAAGATTGTCCCTTAATCCATACTAATGTTATAAACAGTGATCGGGGATTTCTCTGCCACAACGCGGGATTTCAAAGAAATATATTTTTTAATACAGTTGCTCATAAAGTGGTACTTTTCGTAGCTGCAAATCGTGCGAAAAGTTGGTTATTTCGAACTAGTGCTTTTTACTTTTCAAATTTTTTTAATTTTCTGTTGTACTAACACGTCATACCTCATACATCCAAACAAAGGTCAATCACTTTCTGACTTTATTTATTACGTCATGCAGCATTGCAGGTGTATATCTCATAATTATGCTTAAAATATTTAAATTGCATATTGGATCAATCAAAGGGTTATCTATTAAAAAAACTCAAAAACGGTGTTAATAATTTGTTTGAGTGACTATTATTTAATGAGCAAATGAGTATTATGCGTGACCTAAAAAAAATTAAAAAGAAAAGTCTTGTCACAGATTAGAAAATACAGTATTAAGCGTGACCCACGCGCTGCTTATAAAGCATATTCATATTTATTATAAATAATCGCTATGTTTGTGTATTAAATAATATATTTATTTACTATTATATGAAGTGTAAAGAACTAAAAACAGATACACGATGTTTTTTGTTTGGAATCAATTAAATTACTGTGTAACATTATCATATCTCTTCTGAAATATTAAAACTATTTCTTTTGATTTGGCTGAATGATGACAAACGACGCTATCTTGAATAAAAATATTACAATTAAAAGTAAAACTTTCTTTTTCATTCAAGATTGTTTTAATTATGTGTAAATGACACGTAAGATTTATAAAGTAAGAGTTTTTGATAGAAAATGATGGATTTTGATGTTACCAGAATAGATTTAACACCGCCCTATATACGTATATAGGGGGGTAAGGGGGAGAACAGCTTTACAACAACTTGCTGGCCCCAAATGTCAACCTCTCCTGCTCGCGCTGACGTTACCTAGTCGGCGGCGGTGGTATTTAACATCGTGGTGCCCCCTGCTAGATAACGAACGAGGCTCTGGCGACCGAGCCGTGGCGGAATAACCACACACCTAACTGGGAAACCAGCTAGAAGAGGTTGTCGTAGCCTTGGGGTCTAAATAACCCCTAAAAGACTGGCGCAGAAGGCAACGGGAAACCACTGCGGCTACTATCCCAAGACAATCAACATGAAAGTACAGACCAAGAGATTTATGCCGCCATGCGATCCGCTTAGCAACCGGCGCCGTGCTGCGTCCGGGGCACGCGGTGGGAAATGGGCTACCGGCCATGGTGGAGTAGGAGACCAGGCTTCCCATGGAAATTCTACTACTAGAATCTACAAGCTGCGACAATTACAGAAGATAGGAACGTGGAATGTTCGTGGCTTACTTAGTCCCGGAAAACTTACCATCGTGGAGAAAGAGATCACTAGATGTGGTCTGAGCATTTGTGGACTGAGTGAAACCCACTGGAAGCGGAATGGCCATTTCCTCACTGACGACCACGTTGTTTACTTTTCTGGTAATGAGAGTGACAGCAAAAACGGGGTAGCAATTCTTGTACCAAAACAAAACAATCACTGTGTTTTAGGTTATGAAGCTGTAAACGACCGAATAATTCGGATTAAGCTTAAAGCGACACCGGTTAATATAAACATCATTCAAGTCTATGCCCCCACAAGCGCTGCATCTGATGACGTCATCGAGACCTTCAGAGAAATTCTTGTGGTTTTCGGTGACTTTAACGCCAAGATTGGAGAAAATTCTGACCATCTCAGCAATTGCGTTGGTAAATTCGGACTGGGAGTACGAAATGAGAGAGGTGAACGACTCATACAATTTGCTACTGAGAATAATCTGGTGATAACAAATACTCACTTCAAGCACCACCCACGAAGACTGTACACGTGGACATCACCAGATGGAAAGTATCGTAACCAAATTGATTATATTTTAACCAGAGCACGATGGAGAACCTCTATAAGAAATGCCCACACACTACCTGGCGCTGACTGCGGATCAGACCACCAACTACTGATTTCCGTAATGAAACTTAAATTAACTGCAGCCAGAACTTCTGATATACCTCGTAGACTTGAAGTAAAGGGCGGTCCGAAGTTCCGAGCAGTTGTCAGTCAGAAATTGTTAGAATGGAACGAAACAAATCTTATGGAACAAACACCAGATGTGCTATGGGAACGTACCAAATACCTCATCGTGCGTACCATTTCTGAGACCAAACCACCTAGCGAAACCCGGAAGCGCCAACACTGGATGACAAGTGAAACTCTTGCAATAATTGAGGAGAGACGTACCATGAAGGGCAGATGTTAAAGCCCTAAACAGACTGTCTGCTCAGATCCAAACCGAGTGTAGAAGGGACTATAATGCTTACCTTCGCGGGATTTGTGAAGAGGTAGAAGTGCACGCCAACAAACATCAATCGAGAGATCTGTACCAGAAAATTCGCTTCATAACGAAAACGCTATCTTCCAAAACTTGGGCTATTGAGGATAGCAATGGTGACGTAGTGACAGACCTTGATAAAATCTCTGAATTTTGGAAGAGTTATTGCCAGTGTTTATTCCAGGATGCGCAGTCGCAAAACTTTCCAACCACAGAACCCGGGAATGATGACCTAGAGCCGGATATTCTCAAGTCGGAAATTAAAGCTGCTATTAAACATCTTAAGAGTGGAAAATCTACAGGTAGAGATGCAATCCCAATCGAAACAATAAGGGCTCTGGGACAGTCTGCAATAGGATATGGCGGACAGGAGAATGGCCGGCAGAGTGGGCACATACGGTTTTCACTCCCTTACATAAAAAGGGTTCTACGAAGAATTGTAACAATTACCGACTGATTGCCCTAATATCACATGCGAGCAAAATAATGTTACATATTCTAAACGAAAGACTCAAATCGTATCTGTTGAAGGAAATCGCGCCGGAACAAGCCGGATTCATGAAGGGGAAGGGCACTCGAGAGCAGATTCTCATAGTTCGCCAGATCATTGAGAAGGCTCGAGAGTTCAACAAGCCGACTTACATTTGCTATGTTGATTTCTCAAAAGCATTCGACTCGGTGAAATGGCCAACTATGTGGAACACGCTTATGAAAATGGGTACTCCGAAGCATTTGATCCACCTTCTCCGACAACTATATGAAAGAGGTTCGGCTTCTGTGCGTACAGACGATATGTTGTCAAGCGACTTCCACCCGAGCGCGGGCGTTCGTCAGGGATGCATTGTGTCGCCACTTCTGTTTAACGTGTATACCGAGCTGATAATGCGGATAACTCTAGAAAACTGGACAGATGGCGTCACAATCGGAGGCTACAGGATCGCAAACCTGCGCTTTGCAGATGACACCACCTTATTTGCGTCTGGTCCGCATCATATGGAAGAACTACTTCTGAAGATGGAACGCGTGAGCCTTGAGTTTGGTTTAAAGATAAACCGCAAAAAGACCAAAGTAATGATAATAGACCGCGCCAATAACAACTCGCCTGAAGTGACAAGAATTGCGAATTGCGACGTGGTGCAATCCTACATTTACCTTGGAGCTTTAATATCTAACAATGGCGGCTGCGTAGATGAAGTAAAGCGACGTATGGGGATAACTAGAACGGCAATGGACAAGCTGAAGAAAGTATGGAGGAACCGACACATCACAAGGGCCACGAAAATCCGGCTCGTGCAAACCCTTATATTCCCCATATTTTTATACGCTGCAGAGACGTGGACGCTTCGAGACATTGAGAAGAAAAAGATAGATGCTTTAGAAATGTGGTGTTGGAGACGAATGCTGGGAATATCATGGACAGAATTTCGGACCAATGCCTCCATCCGTGAAGAACTCCGCATCAAGCAGCATCTGTCCGCTTTGGTCCAGTCACGTATTCTCAAATTTTTCGGCCACGTTTCAAGGCGAAACAATGACTCCATAAAGCGTCTCGTTGTCCAGGGCAAAGTGGAGGGAACCAGATCACGTGGAAGATCACCCATGCGATGGACCGACCAGATCAAATCGGCTGTGGGCGGACCTTTGCATGAGTGCACCAGAATGTCTGTGAATCGCGAGAAATGGCGTAAAATCGTACAGCGAACAATATCTGCCTCTAATAGTACTACGAGTTGATCACGACCGCTCTGTAAAGAGTGAAACGACTAAGAAGAATATACGTATACGAGCCCAGGCAAAAATTGCAAGTAAGAGTATTTTACCCGCAAAATCGAAAGAAAAATTACATTGCCGTCTATGAACATTTTATTGGCTGGAAACGAGAAAAAGAGAATTATTAACAACTTGAATAAAACTTTAAACTTACCAGCAAAGACCTTAAATGCGACCCTTGACAATTTCTCTAAAAATTGTAGGTACTCTTAATTTTTATCAGACAGAAATAAATATAATTGCCCCTTTCAATTACTGTTTTAAATTTGTATTATTGCAATTTTTTGCAAATGTATTAAAAAACGTTGTTTGGTACACGTGTGGAAGTGTCATTTTAACTCGTCCCGAGTCTTGACCCTCGCCTTGCGGCTCAGGCCAAGACTCCTCGGGACTCGTTCAAAATGACATACTTTCCACACTTGTATCAAAAACTACTATTTTAATATCAATATAGTCATGATTATCTCATCAAATCTCAATACAATATTTTTTTCGGCCAAGATAGCCGGATTACAATATAATTACCATTACATGTCCATATAAAATAATATACACGAAATACCGCGTTGTGGCAGAGAAATCCCCGATCACTGGTTATAAATGCGAAAGTGTGTCTGTCTGTCTGTCTGTTACCTCTTCACGCTTAAGCCGCTGAACCGAAATAGATGAAATTTGGTATGGAGATAGTTTGAGACCCGGGAAAGGACAGGATACTTTTCATCCCGAATAAATTTAGTTTTCCAGTGGGATGAGCGGGTAACACCGCGGGGCACAGCTAGTATTAATCTATTCTTCACCCGGGCCACAGTTTGGTGACCCCTGGCCAGGGATAGCCTCACCTTCAACTGTAGTTATTACTTTCAATTCGATACATGCCGACGTTGTGAATAAATGATAACTGTGATTGGCAGTAATTGCTTTAATTAAATCAATGTGTCCGTCACAACCATATCATAACGATATGATTGGCCTTTCTTTTGGTTACAATCGCTAGTTTACTCAATATTAATGGAGTATGATTGGGGCGTGATTCAATTTACAATGATAGCCATTTGAGCAATGTATCGGAACATAGCTCAATAAATAGGTATAACTAATATGCATCATTTATTTACGGTGTATCTTCTTATGCATAAAATTTTAATTGAAATCTGTGAAGCTGTAAAATATTTGAAATTGTTATAAAACAAACCAAACCTAACCTAATCAATAGGATGTCAAATATGTTTCCAATAAAAAAATGGGCAAGTGCGAGTCGGACTCACGCACCGAGGGTTCCGTACAAACACTTTTCATCCTTAAGTGGTTAAGTTAAGTTTGCACCTGGCATAGCGCCCCATACAAATGAGGTGCAAAGTTAACGCAACCAACCCGTTTGTTGTATGGGAGCCCCCCTTAAATATTTATTTTATTTTATTTTTAGTATTTGTTGTTATAGCGGCAATAGAAATACATCATCTGTGAAAATTTCAACTGTCTAGCTATCACCGTTCTTGAGATACAGCCTGGTGACAGACGGACGGACGGACGGACGGACGGACAGCGAAGTCTCAGTAATAGGGTCCCGTTTTTACCCTTTGGGTACGGAACCCTAAAAATGATGAAAGATTTAGGTATAACTTCAGAGTGGGCCTATAATGCTTTAAAAATAAAATTGGGCAAGTGCGAGTCCGACTCGCGCATAAAGGGTTCCGTACCATAAAACCAGTTTGTTGTATGGGAGCCCCCCTTAAATATTTATTTTATTTAATTTTTAGTATTTGTTGTTATAGCGGCAATAGAAGTACATCATCTGAAAATTTCAACTGTCTAGCTATCACCGTTCTTGAGATACAGCCTGGTGACAGACGGACGGACGGACAGCGACTTTCGGATAAGTAAAAATTTTACGAAACGTCACAGGCGGGAAACAAAAATTCGAACTAACGATATGCGTTTCTTCTTCTTCAATCGGTGTTTAGTCCAAGCTGTAATTTGTTGAAATCAATGTAGTAACGTATACAATACTTATAATACCTGTTTACTTACAGGTTTTGATTTATTTGCACAGTTCGTAACTTAAAAGTCCTTATACATTTTAAAATTAGTTTTTTACGGACTATAGAAAAAAAATGGATGACGACGGCAGTGGGGGAGTTAAAGGTGGGGTGGAGGGGGCGGTAAATGGAAAACTCTTGTTTAGTGAAGAAAGCCTGCTCCGTTTTCACAATCGAAGGCCCTGATATGTCTTCTGTTGCCTCTCACGCTCATCATGGAGACGGCTCGTATGATCGAAATTTGTACTTTTAGGTACCTACTTTTAGCCAGAAAATTATTTGGGAATATGATTTTTCCCATTTGGATGATAATTTGGATGCTGTTTTTTTCAAGAAATTCATATACCTGTTCACTTGCGTATACCAAATGTGTAATTAATCCTTTTATCAGCACCAAACAATATTCTTTCTAACATCTCTAACAACTTGCCAGTCTTGACACATATCCACCATAGACTGGTAGTTCAAATCAAAATTTTCAAGTTTAACGGCATTTTGTGAGCCATTTTGGCAACATGACTTTTTCGATGTAAAAATGCCTGCTGAATTCGATTCTGGTTGTTGCCAAGCCGAATTTGTCCCCCCTCCCCCCATTTCCCCCCTTTTTACCTCAAAATATGTCCCTAATCACGGTTTTTACGGTTTTATACAAAAATTATTACAGCTAGAAAAAAAATATCAAAACAAGAATGTTCTCTATAAAATTTCCTTTAACATGGTGCATAAACTTTTTTAGTAGGCCTTATGGTTTGTGAGCAATATCTTCCCGAACTTCATAGACTGGTAGAAAATTCTAACTATCGGCTTCCTTTACCGTGCTAACGACATTTTGGGATCCATTTTGGCAACATGACTTTTCCGAAGTAAAAAAGCCTGCTGAATTCGGTTCTGAATGTTGCCAAGCCGAATTTTGCCCCCCTCCCCCTATTTCCCCCCTTTTTGACCTCAAAATATGTCCCTAATCACGATTTTTACGGTTTTATACAAAAAGTATTACAGCTAGAAAAAAAGTGTCAAAGACAAGAATGATCTCTATAAAATTTCCTATAACATGATGTAAGTATAAACTTTTTTAGTAGGCCTTATGGTTTGTGAGCAATATATTCCCGAACTTCATTATTAAAAAAAAAAATGATAAACTTGGTCGAGGCAGTGAAGTACACTTATTTTGAGATAATTGGTTTCGCACACGATCCAGCCGCTCTGCAGCGCTTGACGCTGACATCCAGCGTGCTGCTTATTATATGTCAAGACTTACGAGGCTTTCAGTCATAAGCAGGTTTACACGCAGAAAAAGAAATTTACACGCAGAACTGTATCCAAGTCGGGCTAAAAGCGACGTAGAAAATAAAAATGCTTTACTTCTGACCATGAAGTCATTCAAAATGCTCAGTTATACGCCAGATTCTCCAGAAACGGGCCTTAGAAATGCAGTTACCTAGGATATTGCAGCAGAAAAAAATAAAGTGTCACTTCTCACTGCCAAGCAGCTCCTTAAAAATTACTCAATATCTTCAAACAAGGTTGGGCTCGCAGTTTTCATCCCGCAAACGCGCGAGAGGGACTAATGTGGTCGTAGTGCGAGAGGATTTACAGACGAGACTAAGGTTCAAGCGTCACCAACTGAGGTCGATACCTCAAAATTACGTGCTATTCATGAGGAAACCGACACTCGACATGTGCTCCACACTGTGCATAGCCCACCCAGAAGACTGGTTATTAGTGTTGTTGTTGCTTATGATTCATCATCATGAGAAAATTAAGCGACTGCTTTAGAACGTTAGAATATTCTGGCGTTTTACTCAGGCACTGGTGATTCGAACGGCTTTATTGCAGGTAATAAAATAATTCAATTGATCATTTGCGTTTCTAAAACATTTACCTGGACAGTCCTTTGATTAAAAGTATTCCGTTTTCCGTTATCGTTTGTTAAAAAAAAGGTAAAAATAGTCAAGTTAGGCATTATTCTGAATAAAAAATAATGCGGATTGATTATCCTAGCCTGTTCCCATTTCACTTCGGGTTGGTTCCCCTTATTCTTTTGTGCTAATCTTTATTCTGTATAAAATAATCCATACTAATATTATAAATGCGAAAGTGTGTCTGTCTGTCTGTTACCTCTTCACGCTTAAACCGCTGAACCGATTTAGATAAAATTTGGTATATAGATAGTTTCAGTCCCGGGGAAGGACATAGGATACTTTTCATCCCGAATAAATTTAGTGTTCCCGTGGGATGAGCGGGTAACACCGGGGGGCACAGCTAGTGCCTTTATAAAATATATCTAGAACAGCCTTTTACAAACAGACCCAGTCCTAGACTAAGACATTATTAATTAGAGTAAAAGGATCTTTATCTTCTATTTTCTTTTGTTGTGTATGTTCTGCCGTCGTAAACAGCCTATAATTTGGGCCTCATTTGAGGTCGTTACATGAGCCAACTCGTCTAATATTACTATATTAAAGTCCTTGGCAACGATTCAAATAAATTCTAACTCTGAAAACAAACACCCCAAAAACAGTGCTGTATTAAATTGTAATAGTGCCTAATCTAATCCATCATACAATAATTCTAGGTTCGTATTTAAAATATTTTTCTATAGAGGGTCATGATATCAGGAAAAATCTTAATAGCGTTGTGCAGGATCGTCATTTGTTTTTCATCTCTCCTGTTCGGAAAGTGTCATTTTCATGTGGTCATTGAAAAAAGGTCTCCAAAGATTAGATATAGGCAAGATCATTTTATTTATACCTATCTAATTATTATTTTTTAGGGTTCCGTACCCAAAGGGTAAAAACGGGACCCTATTACTGAGACTTCGCTGTCCGTCCGTCCGTCCGTCCGTCCGTCTGTCGCCAGGCTGTATCTCAACAACGGTGATAGCTAGACAGTTGAAATTTTCACAGATGATGTATTTCTATTGCCGCTATAACAACAAATACTAAGAATAAAATAAAATAAATATTTAAGGGGGGCTCCCATACAACAAACTTGTTATAGATTATATATATGTCGGCGCGGGGCGTTTTAAGCACTTACGTTGCTATCGAGACCCGCAAAGGGCGACGCGCATTCAGTTCAATGTTTATGTTAGCGGCATTGAGCTTTAGGTGATATTTGACGCATAGCAAAGGAACTCTTTGTTCATAGAAGCGGGGCAGTTTTATGATGTTAATGTAAACACTGCCGAACGTAGCCGTGGGTCTGAGAAATGTAATTTGACTAAGTTGTTTTGTTCTAAGTTCTGGCTTGGGTGCCGGACGATGATTCGGGTTCGATCTATGGTTGAGACGGGACGTGTACCACACCGACCGTGCCGTGTGAAGTGCCTCTTGAGTTGACCCACGGATTCGTTTCCGTTTCATTTAGTTTGTTCTCTGAGTTAATTTACAATTATTTAGTGTAGCGATTTAGCGATTACAGACTTATTCTGTTACGTTAGTGATTTAGTGACTATGTTTGTACTACTGACACTATTTGTGACTTTACTGTCATTTGTTTGTGCGTGTAGCAGTATTGTGACTTTACTGTGCTTGTGACACTATTTGTCACTATTGTGTTTGTGTTGTGTAACTGGACTTGCGTGCGTGATTGTACCCACTGTACCGCCCACTAAAGATGAACCCATCTGATGTTCAGAAGGCCTCTGCCGCTTATGCCCCGACATCAGAAGTGGGATACGCGCTGCGAGAGCTAGACCGAGAGAATGTAAGCGGAAATGAGAATTCCGAAAATGTTGAGTTGCGAGAACAAACTGAAGACAGATACACTATGGAGGTTTTCTACGAGAAGATGCTAAAATAGCTTGGTGACACTGTGGCTTTGTGTATGGAGCAAAATTCATTGACAGGGAGTAATTAATCATTTATTTGAACAGTGCATTAAGAGTGTCAGTTTGATCATGGTTTTCTTAAATAATTTATTCCGGAATGAACTGGAATTATTTTTGAGAAACATTTATGGAAGGATCGATGCAGCTGATACTTTGACTGCTGCATTAGTGTGTATTAATAATGCCATACTCAACTCACCGATGGTGAATCGATGTCAGGGTTTCTCTGTGGAGGAGATTTATTTATCTGCTGCCTCGTTGTGTTTCACTAAGAGGATGAAGACTGTTACGTGATACAACTGCAGACAGTACGGTCAATAAATGCAACGAATGTGGATAACGCAGTTCTAAGATGAAAACAACCAATCCGTTTTTTTTTTATCACTTAAGAACCAAACGAAGAAGGCTAGAAGAGGTTTGTGATTTGTTTTAAATGCGGGCAAGTGGGACACGTAGCTCCTCAGTGCCTTAGTCGTCGTGTACTTTCATCGCATCGTGGCACTTCTTGAGCTGCTGAATATCAGCGTGTCGACATCAGCAGCGTTAAGCCTGTGCCGTCTCAGCTTTATTACACGCTTTGGTCAGTCGCTCCATTATTATTTGATTTTTGGGTTCGAAAGTTCTTTTACAAAAGACACCAGTAAATAGGAGATTAGTCTTTGATTACGTTGTTGGGCATTGGTGATGCCGATTGATACAATACTTATCAGATATTGTCCGAAATTAAATTGTCAATAATAAGATTGATTTCTTCATATAGTCCCTAACGATGTCATTATGATAATTATGATCGTTAAAGATTTGATGTGTTTTTGTGGATGTTTTACAATTGAGATTTATGATAATTTTTCTGTGTAAAGAGATCAAAAAAATAGCCAACATATGTGAGATTTGATTAGTCAGCATGTGACACGGAAGTCAGCGGTAAGGATCGTGTGATTTTGACGCACGTTTAAAGAAAGCCGGTTAGGTGGGAGTCGGGCTCGCGCGCCGGGGGTTTCGTGCGAGCTGTGGGGGCGCTGCATATGGGTCTAACAAGGAAATTAACTGTGCTAAGCGACAGACAAGTCTGCTGTCTGCTTTGCTGATGGAGAACTGTTTTGCGTACTTTGGATGAGGACTATATTTTTTATGATTTAATGTGTAACGTGTGTTTTTCGGATTTTTCCCTATACTTGTAGTGTAGAACGGTATTGCTTGCCTGATTTCATGGTTCTGGATCGGTGGGAGGTCCCTTATAGGTTTTGATTCCCTTGAGAGTGCCGAGGTTTGATTTTATTTGCGGCTTTAGGGGACTGTGAACCTGGGTGTGTGGTTTTGATTTCGACTCTTTGCTTTCACGCGTTCCCGGGATAGGTAGTCTTGGGAAACGAACTGGGGTTCCGTTTTTATTTCCTTTTGGAATACAGCACACAAAAAAAAAATTATACGTCATTTGTTGAAGGTATACTTAAAATACGCGGTAATACAGGTGAAATTGAGATAAAACTTATTGATACCAATCGCACATTACAACGACGACCTTTTAGATTGAGTTCTGACCTGATGAGAGACATGTCATTTTTATTTTCGTGAGAAAATTAAAGAGCTGTTGAAAGCTTATTTGGAAGGAAGATTATTTGGCCAAGTTGCTGGTTGTTTGCGAGCCCGTTACTTTTTATAAAAAAAAAGCCATGGCTCAAATAGACTGTGTTGATTACAGAGAGCTGAACCGTAAAGCTATGCCGTTTTTTAAAGAGCATTGTACGAGGATCTTGGTGATCTTGTAAATTCGTACGTTGTTTGTTAATTGGAAAATATTAAGATCGTACCAGAGACTATGGACGAAGGATGAGAGAGGCTTGACGTAATATTAGAAACGTACGAACTGTCCGGGATATCTTTGAACCTTTAAGAAAAAAAAAGTATAGGATTTTTATATTCTCGCAATACTTGGGTTGCAATTCTTGAGTTATGAGGTAACTAGTGGAGAAATCAGGCTTATCTCGTAAATTGTTGCGCCTCTTACTAATTTGCCTCCTGCAGGCTGCAGAAACGGTTAGGCTGATACGACAATTTGATGGCTTATGTAGCTTTCAATTTTCGCCAAGTAATCTCCAGATTTTCATAGTTATTTCATAGTTTTCGAAAAGGTAAAGTGATGTGAAAGAAAAAGTACGAAGAGATACGCTAGAAAATGATTATTTACCGAAATAATTAATCGGTTATCATGATTTATGATCCGAGTTCTGCGATAGAGTTAAATACCGATGGTTGTGTAGAAGGTTATGGTGAAATGCTTTTACAGAAGAAATACCTGAAGTCATAATGTAGTAGTACATTTCAGCAAAAATACATTTGATTCAAAATCCTGCTATGGTTCTTACAAACTAGAACCTTGGTAGAATTCATCGTATAATACACTCATAATTTTTTGAAAGGTGAGTAAGTTTGAGGGTAGTTTGAAGAAAAGGTGAAAGAATTCACAATATTTAATAGCAGACTGTAACTCACTAAAATTGCATTGTTTTGCACTAAAATTGATGTAACACCAAGAATTCAGAGTTGGGAGATTTATCACTTGTCATTTGACTTTAAAATTGTTTATAGAGACGGTAAACGAATGGGTCATGTTAGTTATCATTCCTGAAACTCTGCCACTGTGTGCAGTACAAGAGAAACGTGTAAATTTAGGTTACATGTTGAACACAATAGCGATCCCAAGATTCTAAATAAATGTTATTAAAATGGTTGATAATAACGACGATAATTGGCGTGATTCGCAAGATTTCTTAAATTCATATCAAATGATTTCCCTTCTGAAGAAGGTTCGGTGAACCGAAAAATACAACGTAATGTGGTAGAGCACGTAGCTTACCAATTGTGTCGCGGGCTTTTCGCTAGTCTGTGATTAATCATATCCATAAGTCAATCATGCACCTTGGATGGGAAAAGACTTTGGAAAACATACGATTTTTACTTGTTTCTGAATATTTAAAAGTAAATCTAAGTCCTACTGCATACATTAGTTCCATTGAATACCATCTACATTGACGCTACAGGCAAACTAAGTGGACAACTGAGTTCCGGTGTACACTTCTGTACATGCATTTACTAAGTACGTTGTTCTGCGTCATTCTTTATATATTGACGCGTTTTGTGCAATTAATGCTTTAAAATGTGGATTAAGCCTATTTGGTGCACAAGCAAGGGTAATATCGGATCGAGGCCGTTGCTTGGGAAATAAGACTTTCCGTGAATTTTGTGATAAAATTTATTATTTGAACTCAACTGGAGCTTGTCAATTTGAACGTGTTATAAGTGCACTAAAGTATTACGTTTACAATTTACTTGTTGAAGTTAATATAAGATAATTATTAATTGGTAAAGTAGTGCAACCTTTGTCACTGGATTATGACGTAATAGATATTGTTGGAATCGGATAACAGTCAGTGAATTCTATAATGAAAAGGCTCGTAGAGATAAAGAGCATTTTCACAGTAAGAAGTGTAAAGTTTGCAAGTTTACTGTTTAGTGATTTTGGTCTGATTGAAAACTATTAATGGAATTAAACAAAATTGGACCCAAAGTTTTGGGGTCCATTCAAGATTGTTGAACTGTTTGGAGGAGAATGATATCTTTTTTAGGATAACCATAAAACTTACAAGTGTGCACACGACAGTTGCGTGCGATGCCAGATTGTTATGTTCCCCAGAATTTGAAGCTAGTTCTAATGTTGATGAAAGTAAAGTGAGGAACAGTCAGGATCAGCCCTTGTCGGCGAGTAGTTGATACTCACGGGAGTAGTTGATGCTCTTGGAAGTAGTTGATACGATACTCATGGAAATAGTTATGACCCATGGGAGTAGCTGATACTCATAGGAGAAGTTCAGGGTGCAAGTTGTATTTGGTTTCTGTTGTGTAATTGATACGCATTTTTGTTTATGATACAC
Organism: Apotomis betuletana; assembly: GCA_932273695.1. Classification (NCBI taxonomy): domain Eukaryota; kingdom Metazoa; phylum Arthropoda; class Insecta; order Lepidoptera; family Tortricidae; genus Apotomis; species Apotomis betuletana. Next base: position 25,471,432 of record OW026306.1, read on the forward strand.
ATGATTGATGAGATGTTATTGATACACATTGGCGTTTGTGACGCACACGATTTATGAGGTGTTATTGATACACAATGGTTTTAGTAGTCGCTAATGCAGCGATTTGAGCACTTGCAACTTGATCTACTGCCTTGATCATTAGCCGTAGGTCATATTCCAAACCCAGTCTAGCTGGTACGGAGACTGCGCGGTGTAGTGGCAAGCAGGAGGTTACAGTTGCATTGGTTATGTTATGGTCAATGAAGCATGGCCATTTTGAGCGTTGTTGTACGAGCGACCGTGCAAATGTTTCACGGGTGATATTTAGTTGGGTCAATATGTTTTTGGGCTGAGTCTGATCTGTGTCCTGTGAAAGTGATAAGCTACTGTTGATAGCTGATAGATGTCATGAATTTGGGAACCTACCTGTTTGTCATGGTTGTACTCTAATGTCAGGGTAGCCGAGCGAGTTTTACTGTTTGCAACTATGTTTGTATGAGTAGTTCTGTGAAATAGTGGGGCACACGAGGACGTGTGATAGTCAGGATCGCCGTGTCGGCGCGGGGCGTTTTAAGTACTTACGTTGCTATCGAGACCCGCAAAGGGCGACGCGCATTCAGTTCAATGTTTATGTTAGCGGCATTGAGCTTTAGGTGATATTTGACGCATAGCAAAGGAACTCTTTGTTCATAGAAGCGGGGCAGTTTTATGATGTTAATGTAAACACTGCCGAACGTAGCCGTGGGTCTGAGAAATGTAATTTGACTAAGTTGTTTTGTTCTAAGTTCTGGCTTGGGTGCCGGACGATGATTCGGGTTCGATCTATGGTTGAGACGGGACGTGTACCACACCGACCGTGCCGTGTGAAGTGCCTCTTGAGTTGACCCACGGATTCGTTTCCGTTTCATTTAGTTTGTTCTCTGAGTTAATTTACAATTATTTAGTGTAGCGATTTAGCGATTACAGACTTATTCTGTTACGTTAGTGATTTAGTGACTATGTTTGTACTACTGACACTATTTGTGACTTTACTGTCATTTGTTTGTGCGTGTAGCAGTATTGTGACTTTACTGTGCTTGTGACACTATTTGTCACTATTGTGTTTGTGTTGTGTAACTGGACTTGCGTGCGTGATTGTACCCACTGTACCGCCCACTAAAGATGAACCCATCTGATGTTCAGAAGGCCTCTGCCGCTTATGCCCCGACATATATGTATAGGTACGGAACCCTTCATGCGCGAGTCGGGCTCGCACTTGCCCAATTTTTCATTTATTTAAGTTAATTAAGCACAAATAATTTACAAATTTATACGCGTTACAGAAACCTGTTGGAGGTTTAAACGTGACGCGAATGTGTCGCACCGCTTACAACATTGCACAGATAGGTAGTTAGTTATAACTAATCATACTAGGTAATAAGACCACACCAGCAATCACACATCGCCGTCAGCACTTAAATAATATTTTTTTAAGGTGTTCTTACACGTTTTTTTACCATCAAGTATGGTCACGTGTACGTGTGTATTAAATATAAATATGCATTATATTCATAATAAATACATATAAAACTGTCCCTTATTTATTGATAGAATCGTACATTTATGTAAAAAACAAAATTAAAACCATTGGATTTGTTTTTTTTTTACCGCCAGTTACAGTATATTTTAACTTATTTCTAATAAAAATAATAATAATTAAAGTTTGCACTAGAAAAAGCGGGAACACGAGATAAATATAAATACCGTGTCTTTTATTGATTATTGGTTAAAAATGTCATGGACATCAATTTAACTCACTCATGACGTGTAGTATTTTATTTTCCTCGCAGTCGAAATTAAAATTAGGGTGTTTAACTCGGCTGAATTACCCATTTCATCCTCGAACCACGAACTCTTCTATGTATTTAAGTATATATTTATCTATATAAGTACGTGGCATTAAGTCCGCCTTTTGTACGTTAAGTTTTTCTTTTGTGCAATAAAGTTTAAATAAATAAATAAATATATCGTCGTCTAGTACCCATAACACAAGCCTTCTTGAGCTTAATTTGGGACTAGATCGATTTATGTGAGGTTGTCCGATATTTATTTATTATTTAATATTCCTAATGAACATACTGTTACGAGCGTGGGGTTCGTATATGATAGAAAAGCACAAATTAATCCACTAAATAAAACACTCACTTTATTACCCAAATTACGTACTTAAAATTCACACGAACTGTACTTAAAATCCACTAATTAAAACACACACACACTATTTCACAAATTATGCACTCACTATTCACACGAACTGTACTTAAGCGCACTAATCACTCAAGAGTCTTTCTCTCTGATTATCCTTGTACTAGCAATCGATCGCAGTTAAAATGTAACTAACTCGCGCCGGCCGTCGGCGCCTTATATATTCCGCGGAACCGCTCTAGACGCATTGTCCACACATATCGCGAATATTCTAGTAAGAGCCAGCGTGAGGGCCGAGAACATTCGAGGCCATATATGTCTCTCTCTAATGGTGCACTCTCTGTCACTCCCTTCTCGAATGTTCCGAGTATAGCTATCTCTTTCTAGTAGTCCCATCCTTGTTACACACTTCTCGAATGTTCTGAGCATAGCTATCTCTTTCTACTAGTGCTATTTCTGTCACTCCTACTGGAAATTTCGCCATATAACGATTTGTGCTTCAGAGGCCCATAAGGGGTCCTGAAAACGCCTGAAAACAGGTTTTCAGGTTATGGCGTCATCTGATAGAGGGTGCTCTGAAACGGACTGAAAACATGTTTCAGGCGCCTGAAAACGACGGAAACTTGGGTGAAATTTCGATCTTTAGATATGTGATAAAGCAACTTCTGAAACGGCCAGAAATGACTTTTCAGCCTGCTGAAAACGCCTCTAAAGCACTGAAATTGACGTTCAAAGTTTTTGACCTAACCTACCGGCGTAACACTACCCCCTCCTAAGACATGCTCGTCCCGAGCATCATTATTTCCGTGGTATCTGGCCAGCCGGTCAACATGAACAATCTTGCTCGGACTACGAGGATTCCGCTGGATTCGATACGTGACGTCGTTTATTTTGGTGACTACCTTGTAAGGCCCTTCCCAATTCGGAGATAGTTTCGGGGACTTTCCTACTCGTCGCATAGGGTTATGTAGCCACACCAACGAACCTTCCTCAAAACCCACTTGATAGGACTTCCGGTCATATCGGGTTTTCATCTTTATGCTAGCGTGGAGCCCGTGTTCACGTACCAGGCTGTGAACATCACCAATCCGATCCCTCAAATCACTCGCATATTCTGTGATAGATCTCGGTGTATCAGGCGGACGTCCAGTCAGGAGATCTGCAGGCAAACGGAGTTCTCTTCCAAAGTTCGCATACGATGGAGTAACCGCCGTGCTTTCATGAGTTGCCGACCTATAAGACAACAGGAAGAGGGGGATATGCCGATCCCAATCTTTTTGGTGGCTCTCAACGACCTTGGCTAGATGTCTCTCTAGTGTCTGGTTAAATCTCTCAACCATTCCATCTGACTGTGGATGATACGCCGTAGTCCTCGTCTTATGAATTCCCATTATGCGACAAGTCTCCTGAAAGACCGCAGATTCGAAGTTTCTTCCTTGATCACTGTGGATTTCGAGTGGCACTCCAAAGCGACAAAACACTTCGTTCACTAACTTTTCAGCTATGGTTACCGCTTCTTGATTTGGAATAGCGAATACTTCAGGCCACTTCGTGAAGTAATCCATCACGACAAGAATGTACTTGTTTCCGGAGTCAGATGCTGGGAATGGTCCTGCGACGTCTAATGCAACCCTTTCCCAAGGGGCTCCAACGTTGTACAACTTGAGTGCTCCTCGGCTACGGGTATGCGGTCCCTTGACTGATGCACAGTTAGTGCATCGTTTACACCAATTTTCAACATCTTCTCGGCAGTGAATCCAATAAAAGCGTTGCCGAATTTTCATTAGGGTCCTTTTTACTCCAAGATGTCCACCGGATGCTCCATCGTGAAAGCTTCTCAAAACATCTTTCACCCTTTTCTTTGGGACAACGACTTGCAGGTGAGCATCCTTCCCATTTGTTGATTCCCATTTTCTACATAGAACGCCATTATGCATAACCAAGCTATCCCATTGTGCCCAGTAGCTTTTTGTTACCGCACTCATCGGAGCTACATCACACCATCTTGGTTTAGGTGCACCAGCATTAATCCAATCAAAAATGGGTCTCACGTCAGGGTCCTCTTGTTGTGCTTGCTGCATTATTTCATCACTCCATTCGTCGCTAACCGTATCAGTTCTTATCATTCGAACACATTCCTTGTCTTCTTGTCTTGAGCAATGTTTACAGTCGTCCGCACAAGGTCTTCGTGATAGGGCGTCAGCATTTCCATGCGATTTTCCACTACGGTGTTCAATGATGAAATCATACTCCTGCAGTTGTTCAATCCATCTTGCCACTTGTCCCTCGGGATTTTTAAATTCTAGCAACCACTTTAAAGCAGCATGGTCAGTCCTGATACGAAACTTTCTTCCCAACAGATATTTGCTGAAATGCTGTAATGTCTTGACAACTGCTAGCAATTCCCTCCGAGTGACACAGTAATTCCTCTCTGGTTTAGACAATGACTTGCTGAAGTACGCAATCACAACTTCATAATCTCCTTTCTTCTGTGACAAGACACCTCCAAGTCCAGTATTGCTAGCGTCTGTGTCCACAATGAAATCCACTTCCGGGTCTGGATACCCCAATATTGGCGTTTCACAAAGTCTTCCTTTAAGCTCGTTGAAACTTGACTCACATTGTTCGTTCCAGTCAAATGATCGTTTTTCTTCCGTTAGTTGATGCAAAGGCTTTGCTATATCCGAGAAGTTCTTCACAAAACGTCTGTAGTATGAGCAAAGCCCCAAGAAGGCACGTACTGCAGTCTTGTCTTTTGGCGTCGGCCAACCCTTCACGGCGCTAATCTTCTCAGGATCTGTTTGAATGCCGTCCTTCGAAATCACGTGTCCCAAGTAATTCACTTTACGTTTGAAAAACGAGCATTTCTTCGGACTGAGTTTTAAATTTGCCCCTCGTAGTTTAGCTAGCACCTGCTCCAATTTATTCAAGTGATCATCGAAGTCTCTACCAACGATAATAATGTCATCCAAATAGACCAAACAAGTTTCTCCTAGAAGTCCAGCTAATATTTGTTCCATTAATCTCTCAAATGTGGCTGGTGCATTACACAGTCCAAATGGCATAACATTGAACTCCCAGAGTCCCTTGCCAGTAGAGAAGGCCGTCTTCTCTTTATCCTTGTCCTTGATTTCGACTTGCCAATAGCCACTTTTCAGATCCAACGTTGAAAACCATTTCATTCCGTTTAACGTGTCTAAGGTGTCGTCGATTCGAGGAAGTGGGTAGCTGTCCTTCTTGGTCACATCATTAAGTCGACGGTAGTCAATACAGAATCTCAAGGTCCCGTCCTTTTTCTTTACCAGAACTACGGGGGAACACCACGGGCTTGTTGAAGGTTCAATAACGCCGCTTCTTCGCATTTCCTCGATCATGCTCTCGACTTCCTTTTCCCGAGCTACTGGAACTCTTCGAGGGCGCTGTCGGATAGGCATGGTTTCCCCAGTGTCGATCTCATGCTGAACCACTCCAGTTCTTCCAATATCATCGTCATGCGCAGAAAAGACGTTACGATATCGCAGTAGTAAGCTACGCGCCTTAAGAAATTCCTCCTTGGTAAGGCCCTTCCTGGAATCGTTCAGTAACTTTTCAACATCTACTGAAGGATTGACATTTCCCGGTTTCACGTTTACCTCAGATTCCCGGCAGCCTCTTATCCAAGAAATTTCTTGGCATGATCCGACCAGCGTTCCTTTATTGAGGACGCATTCCGTGTCGCTTGGATTAAGGATCCTTACAAATGCTGTAGATGCCGTGGTTACCATTGTACGGGCTGTTATCCACGGTTTATCAGCATCCAACCTCTCTACCAACACACAGCGGTGAGATTGCGGCCTTGAGGAGTTCGGCAATTTCACTGGAACTAAAACCTGCGACCTTGGTTGAAGAATGGTTCTCCTGTTACAGTAGACATTTCCATTTACTCCACCTTGTATAGGAATCTCATCAACTCCAAACTTTAGAACTCCAACCTTCAAGTCGATTTTACAGTCATGTCTCCTCATAAAATCCAATCCAATAATGCAGTCGTCCACGATGTTAGCAACGATCACTTTATGCCAGTATTCTTTTTCACCTATTTTTACAGCTAACTCTCGCTCCCCTTGGACGGAAATGTACTGGCCGGTAGCGGTCTGCAGCTGGAGATGCCTAGGTCGGACTAGATGATCTCCGGTCAGGTGTTTCAGTAGCCGAGAGCTGATCACCGTCCGAGAAGCTCCGGTGTCTATGGTAAGGAGACATGGTAATCCACCAATTTCTCCTTTGACGACCAGACTATTCCCGTCGTTCGCCTGTGAGATCATAATTGGGACATTTCGACCACCAGCCAGCACTCGTCCCATAGTCCTGGCTTTTATTCGTTTCCCTGTTGGGGCTCTGACTCCACAGAGCCTATTGCCCTCGCCATTGGAGCGGGGTCTCTGTCCCTTCTATTCCTTTTTGGACAGCCTGACTGCAGGTGACCACGTTCTCCACATTGGTAACAACGTGGCCCGAATTCGCGGCGAGAATCTACCGGCTTCGTAGTCGACACTTCTCGCACCCTGAAAGGCCTGGATGAGTCCTGTCGTACAGCTTCCACCTCGAGAGCGTGGGCTACGGCATCTTTCAGGCTGCCGTGATGTCCCAATCGCACGGCTGCCCTCACTTCCAGATCCCGGATCCCATCGATGAAGGCCTGCACCAGCATACTGTCCACAAAGGATGCTGACGTACGTTGATAGGCCTTCCTAACCAACTTCTCGATTTCCAAGGCCCACTGTTGTAAGGACTCGTTACGTCCTTGCGTCCTATCCTTTAACTGAGCTCGGTATACGTGCTCCAGGTGACTGTCGCCGTAACGTGCCTCCAAGGCTTCCAGAAGGCGGTCGTAAGTCCGGTCGTTCCCCAGAGCTTCGAGTATGGTAAGGGCCTCGTCGCGCAGCGCCAAAGTCAGTGCTGTCCTGGCTTGCTCCTTACTCCAGCCATTAGCCTGGGAAACGGACTCAAACTGCAGCTTATAGGCGGTCCACGATGAAGTACCATCAAAGGGGGGCACTTTGAACCTGCCACCTCCAGCCACCGATTCGACGGGTACACCGGTGCTCGTACCACTAGCCACTTTAACTTCTAATTTCTGGAGGCGGTTCTTATAGGCTTCGACGTCCTCCTTGACAGTTTCCACCTTTTCATCGACCTCATGGACTCGACTCTCCAGCTTTATATCCATACCGGCAAGTTTTTCCTGAACTTCCAACATTTCCTTCTTCCATTCGGTCGTGGATTCGTGTACCTCACGGAGCATTCGAGCTTGTTCCTCCTGGTGCTCTCGAAATTCGTTCTGGAGAATTCGAGACTGTTCCTCCAGTTTCCTTGCATATTCCTCCTGTTTTCGCGTCTGTTCCTTTAGAATGATTAAGATGGCGTTGAAGTCCGCGCCTTGTACCTCTGGAGCCGGTGAGTCCGATGTTCCAGGCGTCGAGTCCCCAGATCCAGACGTTTGGCTTCGCGTCGTCACTCCCTTCGGCTCGGTTTCTCGTGGCATTAACGGCATTTTCTATCCGCACTTCTGACACCAAATGTTACGAGCGTGGGGTTCGTATATGATAGAAAAGCACAAATTAATCCACTAAATAAAACACTCACTTTATTACCCAAATTACGTACTTAAAATTCACACGAACTGTACTTAAAATCCACTAATTAAAACACACACACACTATTTCACAAATTATGCACTCACTATTCACACGAACTGTACTTAAGCGCACTAATCACTCAAGAGTCTTTCTCTCTGATTATCCTTGTACTAGCAATCGATCGCAGTTAAAATGTAACTAACTCGCGCCGGCCGTCGGCGCCTTATATATTCCGCGGAACCGCTCTAGACGCATTGTCCACACATATCGCGAATATTCTAGTAAGAGCCAGCGTGAGGGCCGAGAACATTCGAGGCCATATATGTCTCTCTCTAATGGTGCACTCTCTGTCACTCCCTTCTCGAATGTTCCGAGTATAGCTATCTCTTTCTAGTAGTCCCATCCTTGTTACACACTTCTCGAATGTTCTGAGCATAGCTATCTCTTTCTACTAGTGCTATTTCTGTCACTCCTACTGGAAATTTCGCCATATAACGATTTGTGCTTCAGAGGCCCATAAGGGGTCCTGAAAACGCCTGAAAACAGGTTTTCAGGTTATGGCGTCATCTGATAGAGGGTGCTCTGAAACGGACTGAAAACATGTTTCAGGCGCCTGAAAACGACGGAAACTTGGGTGAAATTTCGATCTTTAGATATGTGATAAAGCAACTTCTGAAACGGCCAGAAATGACTTTTCAGCCTGCTGAAAACGCCTCTAAAGCACTGAAATTGACGTTCAAAGTTTTTGACCTAACCTACCGGCGTAACAATACTAACCAGCCCAAGACCAACGAAGATAAAGATGAGATTCTCTATTATTTATTATAAACTAGATGCGCCGCGCGGTGTTACCCGCTCATCCCAGGGGAGCACTTTATTATTCGGGATAAAAAGTAGCCTATATGTAAATTCAGGGTGTCAGCTACCTTCGTACCAAAATTTATCAAAATTGGTCTAGCCGTTTGGGCGTGAAGATTTAAAAAACATACACATAAAAACACTCACAAAATTTCGCCTTTATAATATTAGTGTGATAAAATGTAGTGCCAAATTGACGCCAGTTGGCTTAAATTAAAATATAAATCAATCAATCTGATTAAAACTCATAATTATGAGATACTCAGATTCTCATAGTCTAAAGGATAAAGAAACGTACTTTAACAACTCTTGGGAATTGGAAACAATATGAATAAGTTGTGCTAGTAGGTATTTTATAATCCTTCCCTACTCGTATATCTAAACCCCCTATGAAAGTTTATTATTGTATCAAGCGGTTTAAACTCACGTGAAATTTTTAGGAACGCGGCCCCGGGCCCGACATTTTTCAAACTCGTATGGAGCTCGTCAGTGACGAAGTTACCGCTCCGCTGTACAGGTATCAGTCCCAGATGAAGAGCTCCATACGAGTTCGAAACATGTTAAATCGTTCCTGACAATTTCACGTAAGGGTAAACCGCTTTATACAATAATTAAATAAGTCTCACTCATAAGATTATCCCTATGAAAGTGTTACATCGTACGTGATCTCCATTAACGTCTGACCTCTTTCTCCCCAGGTGGTCTACACGTGGGAGATGGATTTCAACCGGAGCGTGCTAAGTGCGTCGACACTCTTGATCCCACGAACGACGGCGGCACCCACCCCCACCCCGGGAATGCCTGCGTGGGCGCACAACTCCTGGGTGTGCGTGTTTGCCGCCATGTTGGCCGTCGCTATAGGGGGCAATGCCATCGTCATCTGGATAGTCACAGGTTAGTCTTGTTACACGTTATCATGTTTGACGAAGCTAAGGGGAACTGGGGGGACGTTCGTGAGACCGTAGGTCTATTAGGTACCTAGTAGAATACGAATCAACCACTAACATTTCATACATACCTACATACATACATACTGACACACACCTACCAGAATTACAAGTAACATCCACGCGGACCACGCCAACAAGCTACATTAAGAAAAGTCTTTGTAAGATTTATAAAACGAAGTCGCTTCCTTCTGTCTTTCCCTATCTATGATAGGATTTTGATGCGGTTTGAAATAGATTGAGCGGATTTTTTTTTTTTGAGGAAGGTTTATCATTGCACCCGTGCGAAGCCGGGGCGGGTCGCTAGTTAAGAATGAAATATCTTAACACATTGTCGCTAATCAAGCTCCTGAAAGCCATTGTGCCACTGAAAATTAAACATAAGTACAGAAAGAACTATGACAACCTGTTCAGTCACTGTAGAGTTTTAAATATATATGATAAAGTGAAATTAGCTGTAATACTAGAATATAATAGACAGGGTGGGAGATTTAACCAGGTATGAGAGACCTACCAGACTGAGAAGACTGGAGGATAGTAAACACTTTATAGTTCCTAGGAGCACTAACATATATGGTAAAAGAGTATGGACAAACCTGTTACCTAATACACTGAATGGATTCCCCACTCATGTCATGGATAGTATCATATTAAATAACTTAAATAAGCCAGGGCAGATTAAACATATTGTCAAAAACATGTTAACTAATAATAATATAGAATCATAAATATACATAGGTGTATTTAGTATTCTGAGTACATATCACTAGGAATAGGTATGAGCCTATACATAGTGGTATGCTTAGGCTTAGTAATATAATCTTAATAAGTTAAAGATTTTCTCTAAGCTTTGTAAAACAAAAATAATTTTTAGTGAAATAAACAGCTGTTTTTTTTTTTTTTTTTTTAATTTCTAAGTTTTAGTCGGTATAAATATTTTTTATATGTTTGTTTTTACTAATATTATACCCTGTAAGCATTCATGGAAGAGCGGGGTCTCCTGACACAAGTGAATTGACTAAGTTGAAGGTTCTTATAGTAAAAAGCCTTTCTTGATAAATTACCCACGGGTGGAGCCAGAGGGGTGTTGGGTTCAAACCCTCCCCGAAATATGACCCGATCAACCCTCATTATAGTCAGTGTCTCCTAGTATTTAGCTAGCGGTGGTAGACATCAAACGGTGTTTAAGAGTCAGTTCGACATCAGGACACACGTCCGTAATTAGCTTGATTCGCCATCGCCAGTCGCAGTGTGGATATTGCTTTATTTTCAAGAACCCCTCTCTGTACTTCAACCTGACTACGCCGTTTTCTTCTTAACCCGTCAAGTGTCAGACCTCCCTAGAACAAAACACCGCGAAATGTCCCATACAAACAAGAAACGGCTGAATTTCCGCTAAAGATGGGAATTTTACCTACCCCGAGAATAATTATATGAGATGTGTTATATATCTTTAGAGAGCTAGATAAATTTGGAATTCGGCACAATATGTTATAATAGCCGCACTTACTTGTAGTGAGATGTAGATTTATTTATATTCCAAGATGTTCGATTTCCGTCACATCCGTCACTAATCATTCACAATTTACACTCAATTTAAAACCACATATCACATTTTACATACACTAAAATGATACTGGCTAGTTTATGCGTCAATTTTACGTAAATTCACCTCTAAACACCTAATAATTACTTCACAACAAATATTTATTCACGAGAACGTGCGCGCACGCTACAAACTTGCGCCGTCCAAGTCGCAACTGTCATGGCGGATTTGCCGCGAAATTGAGCACTGTTTGAACAAAATCATAAATCTATCAAAATTCCCAAGACCTTACACCAATCTAATATATGAAATGAAATCCTGAGAAAGTGTATTATAAAACTATTATTTGTTCGTAAGGTTTAAAACAATTGAAAATTAGGAAACAAATGAATTACGACGGCCAACATTGCAAAATTATTGCGTCATTCAAAGTTGAGGACTTTTTTCACTAGGAAACAATGTCGTGCGGCTAAATTTAACATTAAAAACGAAAACCTTATTTAATTGCCAGTAATTTCATATATAATACATAATATAAACACTTTCCGTTTAAAAGATTTGGACATATTTATTACACGACACGACACCTCAAATGCAAGTGATTTTCGAAATGGCGGACGAATTCCGCCAATGTAGAGAAAAAAAAATATTTACACGTCACTATTGAGGATTCTGATTGGTTAAAAATCAAATTTGTGTGCTCTGATAGCTGTTGTTGGATAGTAAAATATCTATCAAGCTGCCACCATAACGAATCGATGCAGAGAAATTGATCCAATGAGCGGTTTGGGCTGTAGACTAGCGTGTGTCTACTGGACGCTACCGGCACAAAATTGCTGTAGACTAACGTTAGTCTACTGGACGCTTGACGGGTTAAGACATGGCTTGAACTGTATCAGGGCTGGTTAGCCCTCACTACCAGTAGTCGGACTCTGTGTGGGAGTATAACCCGATAATGGGATTATCTCCGAGCGTCAGGAGTAGGTAATTGGGGGTGATGCGGGCGCACTGGGCGCAGGGACTGCGTCGTGAATAGACTGAATTGAATCAGTCTGACTTAGGGCGGGAGGAAAGGGCCTGACTACGCCCTTGAAATTATCATCCATCCAAGGATCTCCACGAGAGCCGGCCCTGTGCCTTATTCAACGATTTCCCGTGTTTCTGGCTAGGTAGTTTATTCACGTTAAGCCTTCCCAGGGAATGCTGTTTATTTATAGAAGTGCTCCAAGTCTGTAGAAAAATATCTTATATTTTCCGAGATTTTCCACCCACTCCTAACATATAAAAATAAGTTCCGCTATTCGTAAATGTGCTTTAGTAATGGAAAGATCAGCTCGCCCACATACTAATATTATACACACTCAAAAAAAAATCTGAGAAATCCGGGTCCCATTGAAAACGTAAATGAGAGCCAAGTTCGATATTATGATATATGCTTTTGTTGACTTCAACGGCAAAAGAAGTGAGAGTTATTGAGTTATGAGGGGGTTAAAAGTGGCTCGAAATGGTTCATGTAATATTACATACGGTGCGGCTTGCCAGTTCTGTTACCTTGAACTTGGCTTGACACGCTACCGCGTGTCTAGATTGACATATTTCTCTTATTGAAATAGGTAACTAATCCCACACTACTAAACAATCAGAAATACTAAATCGACTCAATATCAGACATACAAAATTGTGTTAGACATTATTTTTACCTTAAACAAATCTTAATGTGTCCTTTTAAGATAAGTTAGTTATATGAGCTAGCTTGGAAGTCTCTATTTAACAACCTAGGGCGAATATTTTATAAATTGGCCAGCTGTACGTTTTAACACTAAGTACGCGCGATCGGCAGTTTAGTATTTACTTCATAGAAATCTTTACAATCTCCTTTACGTGTATCAATGTAATTAGTTACAAACATTAATGTAATTGATTGTTTTAACTTTTTAAGTATAATTTATGAAAAAATTACTTACTGTTGAGTTTATTTCAGCTTTCTTCTCAACAGCGGTCTCGTTTTGAGAAATGCCGGTAAATTCACAATCTGGCTTGAAAAGTGCCCTTGTGGCGTACTTACCGAATAAATTATTTCATTTTATTTCTGGCCGTACGTCCGAGTAGATACTTATATTGTCTTTAAACAAAATATCGTAGTTTGTGATTCCTGATACGGGTGTTACGGCGCTAACGGCCACAGATGAAATCGTGTATGCAAATTCAAATGGTCCGTCCATAGACGTAGTGTCACAATACCAGGGCCTTCAATCTGTGCGGGAGATAGTTAACTTGTGTGGAATAGCAAGACTGCTGTGGTACAAGGGATTTGTCTAAGCAAAAAAAACCTGTAAATGCTATTACAAATAGCTAATGATGTGATTCCGTTTTTGTTGAATTTAAAATCATGGGCCATAAACTTTTATACGTGGCGTTGTCTCACGTGGGTAACAATGGATCAACGTTCGTATTTATATTAAGCTTAAAAGAGTGATTCCTTAACCTATTTCAACATATATTTAAAACCGCGGGGACGTTTTACCCGCTTGGGCAAAATTGTAGGGTTACGCGGTACCATAATTTTGTGAAATAAAGAAAGGTAAAATCAACATCTACTCTCTATAAGTAAGAATAGCGGAAAATCTTCGACAATTGTTGTTATGTTTGCTGGAGCTACAGTCACGAGTTGCCAAAACTTTTGATTTACTTGCAAACAAGTTGTTTATTAGCCAATTATAACTTTTATTACATGACATGCACTTCGTTATTGTTGGTGTTATTTTAGATTTTAATAGATGAAGTTTATCACGAACAAAATATTGTTAGAGTTGAAACAAAAGAAGAATCAGAAATGCTTTATTGTTTTGTAGTGTTTTACAATTAAATTAAAGGTTGGAACCTCCTAGCATAAAATAATACTTGTGGCAGGAGATCCCGCTCTTCCATCTGCATAATTTACATATAATTAAAAGTAACATTAAAGTTTACAATTTTATACTATTTTAACTTCTTAATACATATTTCAGTGTTTAAGTTTACAATTTAAACATATATATACATTATAGCTAAGAACAAGAAAAAGAGATATAGGTAATTAAAATTGAGAGTGAGTGTATATGTGTTTATGAATGCGTGTGCATATGTGTGCGGGTGTGTTAGATAGATTCAGTAGATTTTGTAGCATAACTGACGTGTATGTATATATATAAATAATGTAACTATAAATCTGTATCCAAATCCAATAATAATACAAGAAGGAGATTTTAAACATTTATTATTAAATTCAAATTTAAATTTAACCTCATGTACGAGTTTGACTACGAGTGTCTTACCTTATTCACCCTTATTAGTATGTGTAAGATAAAAGAACTTCGTTTTCTGCATGCTCAAGCGTGTTTAACTTTTTTTACATTTGAATAACTGTAAGGGGAAAATTTAAATTTTGGCATCAATGATATTAGATAGATGGGGGGCTTGAGCAGTACCTGCTGTCTTTAGCAAATAATGATTTTGTGATAGGTTGATCCATCTATTTAATTTCAAGATTCGACAAATCTTTTATACGCTAAAAATAGCGTAGGGCCAAGGACGCTTCCCTGGGGGACGCCAAACTCAATTGGGTTTTCACTTCTAAAGTAACTACCAATTTTAACTTTCTGAGTGCGGCTATACGAATTAGTTCGAGTGGTGTATAGTGTACCCCTTATTTCCTTACATTCTAATTTGTGCAGGAGAGTGGGGAGAGAGACGGTGTCAAAAGCCATATTATTAGTTTCAACAAAATTTTTACCGCAGAAAATTGTGGCTGAATAAAACATTTGAAAGTAAAATAGAAGGGTTCAGTATTCTTGTATGTATTCGAGCAAAATTGGTAAGTGTTTATTTAATGATAAATTACGTATGAACGGGTGGACAGAACAAAAATGCGAAAATTACAGTAAAATATTACACCAAAATTATTTATTTGCGTGTGCATATAATAATTATTATATTTTAATAAATACAAATACGAAATAGAAATATAAATTTAATAAAAGAATATTGTTTTTCACTCTTTAGCGATAAGATCGCATATTGTTTAGGTACCTCTATTTGTAATAATGTTATCTGTATTTGTACCTATATTTATTTCTTTTTGAGGTGTGCAATAAAGAGTATTGTAAGTATTGTATTGTTAAGGAACGCAACATCCATAAGGGATTTTCTGACGTCCACTGCTGGATAAAGGCCTCCCCGTTCTCTACAACGATCAACACTAGAAAGATGCATACATTTTCTGTTTTTTTTTTCATTATATAGTTGAAAAAATCGCACTAGTATGTAAACTAAATAGGTAAAGCACTTTGCCCAAAAGGCGTAGTTAATTTCAAAGAGTCTGCGTAGTGTGGAATGTGAATGTTGGAAGTTTGAAACTTATCTTGTAGAGGTGTCATTCGCAAGGTTAACTTCCCGGTTTTCAGCGGAGCTCGAGTTAAGTTTAAATGAGCGTAACATAAAAATGGCGTCAAGATAAGCAATTCCACTTTAGCGGATTTTTAGCACAGATTTGTCTGTATTTCCTATATACTACGATTTCTAATTCAAGACCAAAAAAAGTACCACAAGGTTGCCACTACAATAAAATATTTTGACAATAGTAAATTCCTTTTTCTTTTTAAACACGCTAAGATAATTTATTTATTGGTAACTTTAACTCTATCTTTTAACAAAATAACTAGAAATATTTATTATTACATAATTACGAGAGGAAATAATAAAACTTAAACATCGGAGATTTTTGTCACAAAATCTGGTATTGTACTTGTAACATTGTCCATTTGGTGCAAGCCAAGAAACAAACTCAGATGTCATTTAAATGTTGTCAATTTTGACAGTGACGTATCTGTCGTAGTTTTTTTGGTCTTGAATTAGAAATCCGAGTTTAGGTATATATGTGTAAAATACAATACAAGTACAATTGTCTTTATTGAACACCAAAATATATTTCATACCCTCCCCCCAAATTACTCCTGTGGCGCGAAGATAATCTCATTAGCGGGTTGTACTCCCACACAAAGCCCGGCTCACTGGTAGTGAGCTAGCTATCCAGCCCTGATACAGTTAAAAAAACATTTACACAAGAGATCAAATTTAATACAAACAAAATAAAAAAACGTGTTGTGTACAGGTGGTCTTTTCGACAACCTTTGGGTAGTGGAGTTGATGCTAAAAATCACATAGTGAGTAGGTAAGATAGTGTGGCTATTGGAAATTAATTCCTCTCTGCAATAATTTGGAAAATAAGCATCAAAATATATAAAATTATAAAATAACGTCTGTCTTCTAAGAAGGTCAATAACTAAATATAAATAATTTTGCAGCATCTTGAGTAATCATATTTCACTTGTAAAAGCGTTAAGCTTGAAAATGAAGCCAGTTTTGGTTGGGCACGGGCTAAGTTTTACTCGTATGTACGCATCTGTCACAACTTCATTATCACAAGCGAAAAGTCTCAATGATTGGTTCGTAGACACGCACACATAAAACCAAAACCGGCTTCATATTTCGCAAATCTGTTGTATGAAGAATCTCGTTCTATGCGTACTTACTCATCCTCTTTTATTAATAAAATGTCAACATTTTACAAATCAATTCATTGTACAATAATTCATTTCTATTACTATAAAATTATTATTAAAATACAAATTGGAATAGTAACGTTATTAGTATTATTACATTATTTTATTACTATTAGAATTCATCAATGTTGTAAAAAGCATTGGTTTATGGGCAATTTGTTAATTCATTGAATAACGTTATATTATTTTTAATATCTTTGATATTGACGGGTACTTTACTGTAGATTTATTCTACGACTAGCTTTTGCCCGCGACTACGTCCGCGTGGAACTTGGGAGTATGGAAGCAACCTCGTACAACACGATAGATATCCACCTAATCACCTTAATTAATAAAAGGGATTATTAAAAGCGCCTAAACAAATGTAAGAGCAATTGTGCTTTTGGTCTAATTACATTTCCTACGGGGTCATCAATATCATCATGAATTACTTACTCATTTTTCTATATTTTTAGGGATAATTTCCAGGATGAAAACTATCCTATGTCCTTCCTCGGATCTTAACCTATCTCCATGCCAAATTTCATGAAAATCGATTCAGCGGTTTAAGCGTGAAGAGGTAACAGACAGACAGACACACTTTCGCATTTATAATATTAGTATGGATACTTTATTATAAGGTAAAATTCTTTAACATTCGTATTCAAAACTATTGAAGCGTGTTGGAGCGAAGCCATTGGATATTCCACTGGCGGAATATTAAAAAAGTATTTCAAGAAACGGTCACTCCAAGTTTTCCGGCTCTCAGCGGAATAAGTTTGAGATGAAGTAATATTGTGGGCCGGTAATAGCTCTCATTCCAGGCGTGAGATAAAATCGGACTGTTTTTACTGGAATAATCACGTTTAATCTTTAAACGTTTCCTTAAAAAAATGGTTGGTACAGTGGCAATCCAGTAGCCTATTCAGCCGACGGTGGGGATCGGATCCCGTTACGTTACATCGTGTATGTACACGATGTAGCTTTATACCGTTACGACGTTCATGGCACGACATACATAACGTGTTGCAAAAATATGAAATCAAAATTGTATTATAATTTTCAATCATTATGGTTAGACGGGGATAAAACTGCTTTATCTATACCCATAATGATACATTATTATTATGATACTAAATATTGGTAGCTAGGGGAGAAAAATCAGTGATTTTATTTCAAAAAATTACAATATAAATGATGATGTTATGGCGACCTGGCTCGCGCCGTCACTACCACCTAACTCATTCCTCCGCGGGAGTTACTGGTAGAACTGAGTACTTCATGTCTACATAAAAGAAAGTGGATGATACAACCTAGCATAATTAGTCTTTAAAACACTTGTGTAATCTTGTAATGAAACTCGCCCTCGGCTCGTTTAATAAAAGCACGCGCTCCTGTTGAATTTGTACGATGCACAAAATAAATTCCCGTATCGCAACGATGTAACATTGAAATGTGTCACCTATAGCGGCCAAGACTTTTTGTTTTACGTCGTATTTAGTTCTCTAACTGGTCTTGAACCATTGCAAGTATTTCTAGCTCCATTGCCCAGCATGAGTACCCGACTTTTGATATAACGTTTTTTGACCTAATGTAACGTTTGATATACCTAACGTGTTTTTTTTTCTTTATTTCTTTTCAAATCAATGAACTTGTAAATTGTAAGACAAGTAGGGTAAATAACAATGGATTAGGTTAGGATTAGATTAACCGTAGGGTCGCAGGTTCGAGTCCTGCTTGCATCACATTACAAATTTTCTTTATAATTTACATTTGTGTAAATATTTATAGGTATCTATTAACTTAGCTTACAATTTAACTAAATATCTACATACGAGTAGCATAGTATAAAATAAAGTCGCTTTCTGATGTCTGTCTATCTATTTGTCCCTATGTACTCGTATGCTTAGATCTTTAAAACTACGCAGCGGATAATAATGCGGTTTCTTTAATAGATAGAGTGATTCAAGAGGAAGTTTTATATGCATAATTTATCAGCATTGCACCCGTGCGAAGGCGGGGCGGGTCGCTAGTATTTAATAAAATTAATATTTTTAGCAACTAACAAAAGTGTAGGGGTTTATGTTTTTATTTGAAATGTATTATCTATCTTTGACTGATTAGAGTGATTAGTACCTACTATAGATCGTTAGAAATGAGAAAACGATGAAATTGAAAAATGCCAAAAATTTCAATCCAACGAAAAAGATTGTTCAATTCAAAAACAGCTTTGTCAAAAGTAATACTAAAAAACGAATGTCTTGCATCGATTCTATTGAAATGGGTACGAATACCTACTTCTGAAAAAGAAATCCATTTCACATTATTTTATTATGAATTGGTATCGTATTCAAAAAAGTTTTTAAAAGCGATAGCTTACCATTACTATCTGACCTTAGGACCGTATTGAGTATTCGTCCAGTATATTTTCACTTTCATTCAACGACGTCTTAGTCCACTATATTCGGCCCGTGGTTGCCACTCAAGCGGAAAGGCCGAAATTGCTGTCAATTTTTGGAGCAATTTGCTACGCCCACTGCCACTTAAGTATGAAAATGCTCCGACCTACGTCGACGACTTACGAACGGCTCACAGACTACCTATCCATACTAATCCATATTAATATTATAAATGCGAAAGTGTGTCTATCTGTCTGTTACCTCTTCACGCTTAAACCGCTGAACCGACGTAGATGAAATTCGGTATGAAGATAGTTTGAGACCCGGGAAAGGACATAGGATACTTTTCATCCCGAATAAATTTAGTGTTCCCGTGGGATGAGCGGGTAACACCGCGGGGCACAGCTAGTACATATTACAATATTTATCACTAAAAGGAGATAAGACAGTGAATGATTTTCACGTTGAGTGATTGGGACGTCATTATACTTAAGGAGGTATCACACTGGTCACGCGGTACGACGTATGCACGTAGGCACGCCCGAACTTAGAGGGCCAGGGCCCCTAGGCATTCGGGATTTGGCCCTCCTCTAATTCTCGAAACGTTATTTAGTTTTTATTTTATTTTATTGGACAACCTCACTCAAATCGATCTAGTCCCAAATTAAGCTAAAGAAGGCTTGTGTTATGGGTACTAAATATATACTTAAATACATAGAACAACCATGGTGATTGGTCTAATCCGCATGTCTCCGCTCCGTGTCGCTTCAATGGAGACGCACCCTAAGTTCCGAGTACCCATCCGGACATTTTCAGGAGTCGTCGTCGCCCATCGACAAGCGCGGTTCGTTTAACAATCGTGTGGAGTAATTTCTAGTCGGTTAGCGCCAAATTGGGTATTTCATCAAAGCAATTTGTCATAAAATTTACGTTTTTCCCTGAGAGAGAATACAATTTCATTTTTGGGACTTTTGATATTTTGTCTTACTGTATGAGATAGAACTGAATGATTAAATTAATGCTTAAATTGGAGCGGAAACTGGATATTTAAGACCGACTAACTAACCCAATTTAGAGCAAGCATATTTAATTTAATATTTTTTGCTTTAGTAAACGACTCGATTAAAACGCAATATTGTCTGCAAGAATTTTGTCATCCCTAATTTATTTAATCTGCCTATACTAGTTGAAATGTTTATGTAACTGTTAAACTTAGTTCTACAACGGTCTACGGAGCGATGGCCTCGGGTTCAAATCCTGACAACGCAACGGTCAGTTGTGTGATGAGCACGAATATTCATGATTCTGGATACTTCCAGTTTTAATTTATCGATATTAGTTGGAATCGGAAATAAGAATCTAGTACGCATAGTACAAACTGCTCATCACTTTTATTTATTTTTCACATTTTACATTGTAAATTTAATTAAACTTGTAATGTCTTACAATTTTTCTATATTGTACCATTTAAATTTTTCTTTGTGCTTTGATCTTTGTATGTATGTTTAAATTTTAAAATGACATTACAAAAATTTAAAGTTACATTACATTGTAACTGCTTTAAATTCTTTGCTTATGATTTTGTTTGTTCGCAGCTCACCGACGCATGCGCACGGTGACCAACTACTTCCTGGTGAACCTCTCCTTCGCCGACCTCATGATGGCCTCTCTCAACTGCTTGTTCAACTTCATCTATATGCTACACAGGTGAGAGCATTTCTTGTGTCAAACAGTCAGTTCGTTCTTGGCCACAAGGGTACAGTGAACTGCAGAATTGGAACAAATTGTAGACAATACTAGTTTGTGTGAAAAAGAGTTTTCATCCCATTAAAAACAAAAATGTCAAGAAATGCCAAGTTCTCTTCAACCTAGCAACTGCACAATAACTTAGAGCATTTTAGTTATTTTTCGTCCGCAATGTGCGCTAAAAACTTCCTTTTAACTGTTTTACTGTCCAAGCCGTTCTGCTATGAAACTCGCTCCCAGTTGAATTCCGAAGTGCTAATTCCCTGTCTATATTTAAGAATAAGATTAAAGAACTAATGTCCTATCTCTCAAACAATAAATTTGTTGTTTTTCATCACTGACTGTATTGCGTTGTGTTATATATATGATTCTTATGTCTCGTGTCTATATATATTATTGTATATATATATGTATATATCTGTATGTATATGTAAGTTTTTGTATATCTATGTATGTATGTGTATATTTACCCATATGCGTACTTATTTTCTGTTAGTATCTAATTATGTGCTCCCTTCACCTTCTGCTGCACCTACTCTATATTAAGTTAAATTTTTCATCAATTTCACTACCCAAAAGTTGTCTGGAAGAGATCGATTTTAGCGATAACACCACCTGTTGTCTACCGTTATTTATAAATTGTATTTATGCATGACACATATTTTTTTCGTACAAAATTATCAGAATATCATAAAACATGCACTCTACTCGGAAATGGAGAGCTTTATTTGTGGGACAATCATTCATCATTTTTATACAAAGGATCTACGACTGGAAATGTGGTTTTGCCATACATTTTCATAATTTATGAACTGCTACTTTTGTTACAAGAGGGCCCTTATTATTCGAATGAAACCGATTCAGGAAATGTAGTAGGTACTACCTTTACTTTATTAATTATTATCACACCGCCCCGGCTTCGCACAACTCTAAAATTATCAGTGTTAAAGCCTGACCAGAAATATATGAGGATGCGCCATATTGCAGAATTTCACTGGAACTAATTTCTTAAACTGGCAATGATTTTTTGATGGTTTGTCAACAATGACAACGTCATTCGTGGTGGTTTCTTTAAAAGACAAATATTTAAAATTATCCAAAGAAAATGCTGAAACCCGTTCACAGTCGTGAACGTAAGATTATAAATAAAGTATACACGCGTTTACTACACGAAAAAGAGTCAAGAAAGGAGTGCATTCCATGAAATGATATTACGAGGTTAACAAACTGAGAGTTATTTAAAACTAATTAATGTCATTATAGTGGATTGCGATTGGATGCAAAATTGTTGCCATGTAAATCTTATAAATTGCGCCCTCTTGACAATCCTCATATATTTCTGGTCAGGCTTTACTTTACTATATTATGCATGTATTATACATACATATAAACCTTCTTTTTGAATCACTCTATATATTAAAAAAACGGCATCAAAATCCGTTGCTCAATTTTAAAGATCTAAGCATACATAGGGACGGACAGAAGGAAGCGACTTTGTTTTATATTATGTAGTGATAGTGAAGAAGTAAACACGAATAGTAAATGACTTATTTTTATGGTATTACACAATATTGTTATCCACGATATTATTGTGGTGTTTTCAATGATTTCATTTCCAAAATAACAATGGTAAGCTACGACAAAAATACCGTCTTGAAAAAAAATCTATTGGTTCTCTGACTACGCTATTCGTAAGTTTTTTAAAGACAACAAAGTAACTTTTCACCCTTCCCTAGCTCTTTACCCAGTTTCTTTAGAGCTCTTGTGTTTTTCTAAAAAGTAATTACACAGCTCGTTTATTCAAACTTTTTAGCTAAAAAGTCAGAGACTAATTGCATTAAAATTACCCTATTCACGACTTCTCGCGTTCCACACGGCTTAATGCAGAGCCAGTTTTGTGAATTTCCATACAAAATTATTCCGGTTTTCGGCAAGCGCAGTATTCAGCGTACGCTCCAAACACATGAGGCGTATACGACTTTAGTCGTAAAATTTTTGTTGCAAAATGACAAATACCGGAACGACCTTCAAAGTCTTCAAACCTTAAAGAAAAGAGCGTACTCCCACCTGAAAGGCCGGCAACGTACTTGTAACTCCTCTGATATTGCAGGTGTCTATGGTACGTCCGTACGACGGTAATCGCTTTCCATCAAGCGATCCGTTTGAGGGGGACATCAATAATTAGACACATAAAAATTAAAACAGAAAAATACGGTGTACCGTCTCATACTAAAAACGATGTAGTAATATAAGAGGTTTAATGATACTTACGTCATTATTGTAGTACAAATTTCTATACGGTGCTATCTTAAAATCACTTTGGACGCAGAGGCTTACCTCTTGTGTTCAGGTTGAAATTAAATTAACGTTCAATTTGTCACAGAAAATCCAGGTACCCTTCCTTAAGGCAGGAATTACACTAGTTGATCCCGCCAACCCCGTTTTATCATCGGACATCCAGGCGAGGGGAGTGATTTCATCCTTATGTTCTTAGTTTACCAGTTATTCACACGAAGGGATTTGCTTCATCATTTTTAATGCGAACCGCTAAGGAATGGAACTCGCTCCAATCGTGTGTACCTATTTCCAGAAAATTATAATTTCTGGGTCTCTTCAAGACAAAAGCGAACAGGCTGTTACTGCACCAGTGACATACTTCTTAGACTCTGTCTCTGTACCTAGTCACTTACTATCAGGTGTTACTGAGGTCAACCGCTGGTCAGTTTATGAATAAAAAATTTAGTTTAAAAAATCTACCGTCACGTAGACACAAGTCTCCAGGTAAATGTATTGGCAATAATTCATTGATCATCATCTCAACCGAAAAATATCTCAACCATAAAGTAGAAATTATTGTACACAAAAACAGTTAAAAATACATCAATTACAAATATAGGGGTACAAAGGCGAATATATATAGGGATCTCTTCCAGGTATCTTTAATGGTTAGATTTAATAGTGAGATAGATTGTCAATGGCAACGACAAACGTTGAAATGAGGTCTGGTTTATTTAATTTACGTTTTTCGCTTTGTGGTTGCTACTCGAGAACCTTTCTGTCCGTGTCGGTTCTGAACGAATGCGGTTTCAGTTTCGCAATTGTTAAAGCAAATTGCATAGGTATAATAAAATTATACACAATACATAGGTACCTGTTGTTTTCTATATTATGCTCTTTTTCATTGCTAAAAGTTCCCTATAAATCCTCTTTGACACGAAACGAATAATGTAGGTCGGTAAAGTAACATTTTTGACATGCGGATACCGACGGAGAAAAACTAATTTTCCATCCAGTCTTCCACATTCATAGCACAAAAGGAATTTTTCATTCCCCATAGGCTAATAATTTCGTTTTCCCTTTGAACCTGGCGCAAATTAGTGTGCACATTTTTAGAGTTTCATGCCGAAATTCATTAAGCCTTTGCTCTTTTTTAATAAGTATGTGTAACAGACCCCTTGCCTATTCAAATGTAAACATTTGCACTACAGATGGAAATTTTCTCATATTCACGGTTAATATAGTAAATAATGGTGGTAGAAAATCGACTGTCCATAGAAATAGGGAATTATTTTTCAAAGACTAAATTTTTGGTTGAAATCCAATCCACTCATCATTTTAAGGTACAAATAAACATGATTATGGACCCATTTGGCTAAAACCAAAGAGCAATAAAATTTTATATTGAGCATAATTTTGTACGAAAAAACTGAATGATTCAAAAAGTGCAAAGAAAACTGAATTTCCCGGACGGACGCACTTTTTTTTAAATCGAAAACCATTTTCGCGTTTTTAAATGGTTTATTTTTCGGGAAAATTTCGTTTAAACTATGTGTTCAGATTGCCAATAATGCTTAAGCATAAACAATCACATTGGCTTTAGGTAGAAAATATTTACAAAAATAAGCTTTTGATAAATTTCATATTTTATGGGATGTACCATAATGTAGTACTTACTATGAATGCAAAATAATGGAAGATACGAAGTTACGGGCACCCACAAGTAAATAATAATAATAAAGGTCAAAAATAAAGCGTAATTACTCCGTACAGAAATGGCATGTTTTACGACGACATTCATTCACGAGATTGACTCGCACTTGGCACAGAGCTGAAAACTTCTTTTTGTCGCACTGGGATGCGGGATCGAGCGAGCTGTAGTGGACAGGATCTTGACGTCAGCAACTCCGCGGTGGCAGAAAGTTCGGTACGTGAGTGTAATGCGAAAGGATTTTATAAGCCTAGTAAATGTTAATTAATGAAATTCGAAGCAACTACGTGGGTTTAAAGTCAAAGTCAAAGTCAAAGTCAAAGTCAAAGTGTTTTATTTGTAAAATGTAGGTGAAGGCCGTTTATAGGCCAAGTTGTTACATATATTCTTGGTTCCACTACATTTTGCCGATTGGCGTACAAAAACAGTGTAAAAACAATATAAATAATGTCATAACATTGCAAAAGAAGACAAGGCATATTTAAATAATGTCAAGTTAATACTAATAACAAAATTATATGTGTCAATCTACAATTAGGAAATAGTAATAATTGGTAACAAAATAATGTAGCAAAATAATAATAGTTATAATACCGATAATAATTATATACAGATGTCGTCGTCATTTAAATAATGCAGAATTGAGTAATAACACTTATTAATTAACAATAGTGATAATTTATGCCTCAGAAGTGGCGTTGGTAACAATTTAAGTTCTGTAGGTAGTTTGTTGTACACTCTTGCCGCTACAGAGAATATGCTATTACGCATTAAAGCAGTTTTTCCTAAGGGTGTAGATAAATTCTCCCTACGACTTAGCTCTAAACGTTTGCTATTAAAATTACATTTTTTAAATAGGTCTGGGTTGTTTTTAATAAACATAACCACTTCTAAGACATAAAGACAAGGCATCGTCAAAATTCTTAGATCCCTAAAATGAGATTCACAACTGTCAGTTAAACAATGTCATAGTATATTATATTATATATAGACTTTTAATACTGGGGATAATGTTTTACCTTCGCATTTCATTGGATAAGCTTGTATGTATGTATATTCACATAGTCACGAGAGGCGTTGTTTCTCGCATACAGACGCTGCCTAAATAATTTCATACTATACATATTATATGTGATACTGTGCTGGATAGTGCCCGTAACTTTGTCTGCAGACAAAAGGGTACAAACTTTCCATAACCGTCTTTGGACGTCCAGTTATTCCTGTACCAAATTAATCTACGAACAGTTGACGTTGTAGGTACTAGCGCCGCGCGCCCATATCCTGCAATGCGCATTGGGTAGTTTTTCTTCTTCTTCTTTTTCTTGTTCTAAGTCGGTCCCTCACTGCTGAGGATCGTCACTCCACCGATTAATGTTTTTGATAGCAGTTCTCTAATTCTCCCTGTCGGTTTCTCTCTGAAGCACGTTGCTTAACGTTGTATCTAGTTGGTTTGATAACTGATCACACCAAAGTATTCGGTTTCTTCCCCGTGGTCTAGTGCCGACTATCTTTCCCATCACCATTAATCTCTCCAAATACCTTAACAAACTAAAAATAAAATCCCTTCGACCGTTTTAAGACTAGTTATTTTTTATTTCTACAATATGTATGTCGGAGACGGTCATGAGTATGTAAGCTCAACGAAACCAGCGCGTCATTGGAAGGCGACAGTAGCGCCCCCTTGAACCTGTTTTGGCGGGCTAGACAGAGTCTTGGTGGCTAACTCAGCGAACGCCCACCACACTTCACTTTGGGTCACTGTCGAGTGCACTACTGCCTTGGAACTGTCCCGTTTCGTTGTGCTATAGTCTATACCAAGTTGAATAGAGTCAGTGTTATAACCCTGCAATGTGCCTAGTGTTAATTTAATAAAGACTATTCTGTTCGAGACTTAGCTAACAGACCTCTGTGCCAGGAACTGTTATTTTGTGCTTCATTGTATAAGGAATAAATCAAGTTAATTGTATCTGAAGTATTTCGTCTCGCTGGAACTACCTCCTCGTCCACAACTATATCGAATAGCTCAACTAATGTGCCACTCACACACGGCACCGGCCATCCCGACCCTATCCCGACATGTATATTAAAATTCTCTCTATTTTCATTACTGAGTTAGATTTGTATTTCATCGTGTGATGATAGGTTAAGAAGGCTGACGCAAATTGTTCGATTGCTTTTCATTTTCTTCACAAAATGAGACATTGAATTTAGTATACTTTGTCGCTTCGAACACAAGTCGTTTCTTGAACTGAGTTTGTTGACCTGATCAAAATGTGGTGTAGAAGCCTTTTTCATGATAATACCACATATTACCCTACATTTGGCCATGACCAACCTCCATACTGCCAAGTGGTTATTAAAAGTTTAAAGAGCACTGCTGAGTAGCAGCTGAAGGGCTACACGTTCAGATAAATATTAGCCTTTGAGTTTGATCTGCCAGTATTTATCTTTGAGTTTGATTTGTGACTTTTTTCATGTTATCTAATAAGATTCAACATTTTCAGTCATCATCATCATCATCAGCTCGTATCTATCCACTGCTGGACTAGGGCCTCCTCGTGCATTTTCCATTCACTGCGACTCCGGGCCGCGTGCATCCACTTTCTTCCTGCGACCTTAACTATGTCGTCACTCCATCTAGAGCCCAGTTCATGACACATTTTCAGTATATTTACGTTTATTGTAACTTGTAGATGCTTGTAGGCAGTAACTGAGCAGCAATTTTGGCAAATGTTACAATCATTTGTCAACATTGCTCTTATAACGGCCATTCGATTTTGTTGGTTATTTGTATAGTTATCGCTGCTGTTTCGCGGGGAGACACTATCACGTGGAATAACTCGGGTGGATAATGTACTTATAATCTGTTCTAGCTTATTCCTACTACTTTATTTTTGGCGTGGCAATAAATGTTTATTTCTTTATTTCCTTCTTTCTGATTCACAAACGTGACATTGGCTGTGCAGAGTACCGTTTTTGCCACGCCACGTATATTTTACGCGAATTCTTGTCCCCCGAGCATTCACTAAAATTTACCGCGCCGAATCGCTCGGTCCAGAAAAACTGCACGAATCTCGGGGGACATCTCTTTAATAAGGTATATTTTCCATGTTAGTATTTGTACCTATGTAAACGTGTTACTTGGAAATAGCCTTGGAAATAGTCTAGATTTTAATAAACATAATCTTATTAATTCGTTATACATAATTATAATCCATAATTATCCGCCATTTCTTCGCGTTGGAAGGATAGGCTTTGGATGGATTATCAATGAAAAATTCAAACTGTAGGTTTCAAATATATACCAATAAATCGCAATACTCCTCTTCTAAGTAGGGATATTGATAATATGTTAAGAAATATGTTTGATCATAGAGAAAAATCTCTTAAACAGCATTTATGAACGGATAAAGAGCCTTAAAGCATACAAAATATCAACTGATAAACCTAATAAACAGATTTTTTTATCTACAGTCCCACTGCTGGGCAAAGGCTTCTCCTCTTTCTCGCTAGTCGTCTCGCTGCAGAGCAAGTTCCTCCCAGACGTTCTCGAATGCGTACAGGTCATCCCGAAACAGAAAGTATGTATGTACTTTTGAGTGAAGCCGGTGACATTCAAAGCAGTCCTTTAAAAAGTTGATTTGCTCGTGTAGCAGTGCAGACGTTTCGCTTTTATATTAAATGTCATATGTCTTCCGCAAGCTGGGTCTCGGAGAAAAGATGGATATTTGAATATGAAATCGACTGAACAAACAGAAACGGGCGCTGCGGTTCCGTTATTGAACCTTTTTTATCGTCTGATGAAAGGAATTAAAGGATTTAACTTGTTTGTTGGTCAATATGTTAAAATTAGAAAAGTTTTGTTAGCATTCTAAACTTTTTTAGGGCTCCGTACCCAAAGGGTAAAAACGGGACCCAATTTACTCCACTGTCCGTCTTTCTGTCCGTCGCCAGGCTTTATCTCATGAACTGTGATAGCTAGACAGTTGACATTTTCACAGATGATGTACTTTTACTATGTATGTATGCATAGTATGCCGTTATAACAACAAATACTAAAAACAGCTTAAAATAAATATTTAAGTGGGGCTCATTTTTATCCGACGCCATACAAACCGGGTGCAAACTTAACTTAACCCAGACATTTATTTTATTTGATTCGCACTTGGCCGGTTTTATTCTGTTTTTGTGTTTGTTTAACCTGTACATTGAGTGATACGGGAATTAAATTGGTTAAAATATTATCTGATTTTCGTTTATATTATATGACTTTTACATTATTTACATATAAGGTATGACCAATTTTGCAGTTAATTCCATCTTCTGTT
This sequence comes from Apotomis betuletana, assembly GCA_932273695.1. Taxonomy (NCBI): domain Eukaryota; kingdom Metazoa; phylum Arthropoda; class Insecta; order Lepidoptera; family Tortricidae; genus Apotomis; species Apotomis betuletana. The sequence continues at coordinate 25,500,604 of OW026306.1, forward strand.
AGACAAAGTGGTCGTGCATAATCAATATAATCATAGTCTGTTATAAAGCTAATAGTGCAAATTATCATAATTAGTCACAAAGCGTTGCTCCTTAAACTAATGCATATTAATGAATCGTGCTAATAGCAATTATATACTATTAAGCCTTCACAAGTCCACTCGAAGATAAACTTATCTACACACCCCGGGATTTTCAGTGCACAAGTGATTTAACTCTAGGCGGACAGTAAACGTCAAATTATTCTTGCACCCAAAACCACGGGATATGGATATCTAGTATTAACACGCAATTGTTTGAAAACAATAATGAAATAATGAACTTTATTCTGCAAGTAGACCACAAGGGCACTTTTACATGTCTGAGTCTACCGGCATTTCACAAGAGGAGACCACTGTTGAGAAGAAACGCCGAAAGAAACACAACAGTCAGTCATTTTTCAAAAAGGATAAGTACTTAACTATTATGCTTAGTAATATGACCTTAACTATACGTAGTTCTCGAAGAAAACATATTAAAAGTGTATTTTAAGATATAAATAAAGAATAGTGTAAGAATAAAATAGAAACTACAAGAAAGTATGACGGTTTATCACATTATTGTAACACCCCTGTACAGTGTATACCATCGCAATTTCGCGTTAGCGAACTCGGCGAGCGGGGTCGGGGCGCGCGGGCGGCGCTCCGCGTCTTGCCGCGCACCTCACCCCCTCAAATCGGCCGGCGCGGGTCAAACAATATCGCCTTTACACTTAGCAGTCACTAAACTGGCTTGTTGAATCCAGCATTATTACATATAAATAAAAAATATTGTTTTCAATCACTTTACTTTGCTTTTCTTAAATACCTAGATGGATTTTTATTTTGCGGTAAATTATGTCCAATACATTTAAAAATAATGGGTGAGTTCCCATGTTTAACCATGACTGGTGTGCACAGTAATTACAAAAAAACCGGCCAAGTGCGAGTCTGGGCTCGCGCACGGAGGGTTCCGTACAAACACTTATCCCATCTTAACTGGCCGGGTCAAGTTAAGTTTGCACCTAATATGTATAGCGCCGGATAAAAATGAGGCGCGAAGTTAATGCGTTTGTTTTATGGGAGCCCCATATATTTTTTTTTATCTTTATTATTTTAGTATTTGTTTTTATATAGCGAGAAATATATTATCTGTCAAAATTTAAACTGTCTATCACGGTTCATGAGGTATTCAGCCTGGTGACAATGTTATCACTTAATCTGAGAGCTAAACTTAATCCATCTATGCTCAGATTTCGGTCATGTCGACCGCGTCGACTCCTATTCAAACTGAAGTTAGCTGTCTAAGGGCTTGTTCTGGAATTACGTCATATCATATTGGGGGTGGTTCTGGACATAGGATGAGGGCGGCATGACGTAGGGTCTCCGAAGATGACATCTTCTCTCGCATCTTTAAAAAGTGTAATAAGTGCTTCACAATTCGTGTTTCTATAAACTAAAATTCTATTAAAAATAGAATGAATAATAAATAACATTTAAACTAATAAATAAATAGCTTATATACATTGCATTGTAATATGCACCTATTTTGATGCGCGAAATATCTAAAACGCATTTTTTGTGAATGACATAATTAAAATTTTTCATTCATTCATTCATCAAATCATCATTCGAATTATGATATTTAGATGATTTTAGCGGGGTCAAAAATTGATGGCGTGATTTCTGAACAGCCCCTAAGAGAGTTCAGTCACCAATAAACGACTCAGCGGACTAATAAATCTATCTCCGATACTTTATCGCAGCCAGCCGATCCTCCCAGGGCGGGAGATCGGCGGGGATTTCGTCTGAATCTGAGTAACTACATAATTCATTTGATGTATGTCGTCTCGCTCTACTTTTTGTTTTCCAAATCTCGAGAGCATTGCTTTGTAAAATGTTTCCGATACCTTAAAAGTAAATAATTCATTTTTCATTTTCAGCGTTAGCTAGCAACAGGTTTTTGTGCAATACTTATGAAGAAACATAAGGAATTATTTAAAACGAGTGAATAGAACATATTTTTATATTAATGGATAGATTTGGGTCGGAATCGGTTCTTGCCATTCAAAAGGGAAGGATTTCTATGGATATTTATACTTGAATCCTAAAAACTAAAAATAAGCTAAATACTTATATTATTAACCAATGAAAAATATCACTGATAGCGAAAGGAGAAGTTTCTGATAATAAGATAATCATAGGACGGAAGTTTCTTGTTTTTAGTTAGCAACTTGTTAAAACTTTTGTGTCTGTCATTATATTTCATAAATTGATAATGTTATCAGCTGTTCAGTTTAATTAACAATTAAATTAAACTTATTAATGTTTATTCAAAAAATATTATGCTTATTTATGCTACAAAACGGTCGAATTATGGCAACTGGACTGTATAATGAATTAACGAGAGACGCCGCAACAGTAGTATTTTACAATTCTAGAACAGAATTTTCATATTTAAAATTTAAATATTTAATATGGAAGTAGGCCTCAAGATATATTTCTATCAAACCTAACAATGGGAGCACTGGGAATAAAATTCTTTGTCTTAATTTTGTAGATAGGTCTTAAAAGGAATCCATTCATAATTAAAGAGCTTCGCTCTTGTCGGAGGAGTAATCGCGACGCTTCTCTTGTCCCTATCTATTTATTGGTCTCCTGATACGTAAAAAGAGACTATTTTTTCCTTCACTTCATTAATACATGGATGGAATGATACCGATACAGGTGTGATACAGATACCAATATAATTGGCCGGCCGATATATTCATTGTAATTTAGCTGGGTTATCCTCATCTGGCAGAAAATTGTTTTTCCGAACGTAGGGTCTCGCATAATGCTCATTTCGCAGAAATATTCGTCAGCTAAAACGGGAAATATATATATTCTAAATGTTCTAAAACTACCAGGGTTTAGGTTAGGTTAGGTTTATATTACAACTTTTCAGAAAAGTAACTGGGGTATCAGTAGAATAACAATTATGCGAAACGAGCATTATGCGAAACATTATATGCTCGTTAAAACATTTTTTTGTGAAACATTAAGTAAACCAATTTAGCTGCATGCTTTAAAAGGAACAAAAGCACGAAAATATTTTCAGTATCGAGTAAGTAACAGTTTGCATATTCAATCAGTGCAGAAATGTTTCCAGTGGTAAACCTACACTGAAAACATTTCTGGGTTAAGTACCGATCAAAGTCATCGTAACCAGTAATTTTGATGCTTTATAGCCGCTGAATTACAGGTTATTGAAAAACGACACCAATTCTTGGAAAGAAGCATAAAAATGTTTGAACTACGAATAATGGAGTGTTTTGTTTGTTTGTATAAATGCCCTGTCATTATATTGGAATAAATCCTTTGTACTAAAATCGTATTAGTCATTCCCATATCGTGTTTAGACATAATAACAAAAGTCGTCACATTTTAATTCCATACGTATCTCAAGATTGTGAACCCGAATCGCACCTTACTTAGAAATAGCCTCCCCCCCTCTAACTTTTCAACCACGGCTCAAAAAATAATGGAAAAATTCATGAAAATGAGGCCTTATAAGTACTTTCAATGAAAACTATAATTATTGAATAAAATCGGTCGAGCCGTTTTTGAGTTATCGCAAAATTTCATAATTTTCTAATGATGTAAGTGTCGCGCAGTGTCTTCGAACTTCGAACGTTACACATATTATCTAACCTACAATTATGCGTCCTCGCTTTATTATTAACCTGATCGATTGTCCGCAGCGACTGGGTGTTCGGCGTGCGGTACTGCCAGCTCAGCAATTTCATCGCCAACGTGACAGTGGCAGCCAGCGTGTTCACGCTCACTGGCATCTCTTTTGACAGGTAACGTGTGTCTCTCTCTTGTAACGGAAATCAGTTATCTATGGCGTGATGCAGGATCGTCATTTGTTTTGTATAGGTGCGCAGCGCCATGCCAGTCTGGCGCCATCTGTTGGTCATAAATCCATTGTCCTCTCATCACGCTGAAACGGCTGGACGAATTTTAACCAATTTTAGTATGGGGATAGCTGGACATCCAAAGATAGTTATAGGATACTTTTTACCCGTCTACGGTAAAGAAAAAAAAAACGCGGTCGAAGTTGCGGGCAGTCCTAGTATTGAAATAAAACAATTTAAACGGATTATAATTAATAAACGCGATATAATCCGTAAAAGTGTGATAGTCGCGGAAACCGAAGAAAATATTGCATTCTAAACTTTATATCTATGTTAGCTCGCTTGCAACAAGTCAGCAATGTAGCACGTTACGGTAACAGTTTGTATTTATACATGGAGTTCATAGTAAGATCCGACTATTTAGAAAATATTTCAGAGTAATTTTCTCGGCCTGCTTAAACGACAATTTAACCAATCAAAGCTAATCGTCTGCTGCATGTCAAATTAAATTGACAAATGAAAATGCGTCATATGTGAGGTATATTTTATTCTTAAACGTACAAGTATCCGCAAAAGAGTATATTTTCTTAATTAAGATAATGCGCCTCAGCTTTACTTTTTGATAAATATTCGACAGGTTTTACTCTAAGTTTGTTTAATAAATATTAAATATTCTTTTGAATTATTATTAAATAGCCTTCATTTTTACAACAATAAATCTGCAAAAAGGCGCTTGGTTTAATGACGAATACAACAAACTCGTATAGTAATATATTTCCTCGCATTAGTCGTGAAAAGCACTTTGTTTGGTCTTGGTTGAAAGTGCAATAGATAAACTCGTATTATCGAAATTTACTGATTCGTCTATTGCTTACTTTGCAGCCTCTACAACAATGTACTATTATTTTTCTTGCTTGATCTGGAACCCATATATCTTAACAAGACACGTCCCCCGATCTTCTAAGCATTATCGGTAAGACTAACAACTAAAACAGAAAGGTACCAATCGCCCATGAAAGCTCCAATGCGCTTACATCGTTTCTTCCCTAGAGCGGTAAAAGAAGCGTGAAAAGGTACAAGTGGTCGTTTAACACGTACCCCGATCAATTTAGGAAAAAATCTTAACACGATTCGTGGGTGCGCGGCGCGGTTTTATCTGCAGCGCCATCTGATGAAAAAATTATGGCCTCTCATTACACTGAAACGTTGGACAGGTACAGAAGTAGCTGCTCATCCAATGATTTTTTTTCTTCTTCATCTAACGATGTTTAAAGGATACGTTTTACCCGACAACGGTAAGGAAAAAAGTGTTACGTTTTCATAACATGTATTCCGTTAACTAATTTTCTTTTTTCCTATATCGCTAACTCACATGTCTTAACAAGACACGTCCCCACATCTTCTGAGCATTATCGGTTAGACCAACTTCTAAAACAGAAACGTACCAATCGCCCATAAAAGCTTCAATGCGCTTACATCGTTTCTTCCCTAGCGCGGTAAAAGAAGCGTGAAATGGTACCAGTGGTCGTTAAACACGTACCCCGATCAATAGGACGTAGATCATAAATTACATGGACCCGGGTAAGCTTGGGCTTTCCTCTGCGGTAGTGATAAAGCCTTAGATAGAAAGGCGGTTTTAGGGATACTAAATCTATGTTGGCTAGGGAGGCTCTGAATTTTAATCAGCTTTTATTAACCACGTTAGTAAAATCAATATTTTGGGTATGGAATGAATCGTACATACTTATCCTTTTTGGTTTATAATGTATAAATCATGAATAAAAATTTGTCATTTTCTTGAGTTGGCATTAAAACATTTCTTATTTTGATGTTAAATTCGACAAACTGTTACCGATGATTTACTACGGTCTTCCGAAGATTCCAATCTAAAGCAGGAAAATATCGTTTATTTAAGTTTCTGTGAAATACTCCAAAATAAAATATAGGTTTCTAAAATTCACATGTTCTATTTCTATGCAAATAACCGCAGCATTTGCTGAAAAAAATATCAAACAAACTGGAAAACCAATACAAGTAATAATACACACATAAAGAACAAGGAGAAAGTTGGGAAAAACAAATAAAAGCACTAAGTAAACAAATAACGCAATTCGTCTCCAAATGCCTAGCTAGACCACACCACAGTATATTCATAGTGTTTAAAGCAGTAAAAGAAGTCCATACCATACACACGTACTACTACCAATGTACTAATGGGATACTTTTTCAGCAAACTGTGGCATTTAGAAAGAGTGAATTGAATTGAGATATCAAATGCTATTGTAATGTACATTCCATTGATTATAATAAAATAAATAAATAAAAATAAAAATAAAAAAATAAAAAAGCCTTTTATTTCTTGCAACGTACAAGTTTACAGTTTTAAATATACATTATGCAAGATTTGAAATATATTGAGAAAGGATAAATTATTATTAACTACATATTTTTTTTTAATATGTTATGCAAGAACCCCACTTATTTGCGGGTGAAGGCCTCCTCCAGAGATGCCCAATACTCTCTATCCTGGGCTTCTTGTATCCAATTTTTGCCTGCTATTTCAATGATCTCGTCTGCCCACCTGGTTTTAGGCCGTCCTCTCTTTCTCTTACCATTCGGGCCTGGCCATGACGTCAGTCGCGATGTCCAGCGGTTATCGCTCTACCTGGCTACGTGACCTGCCCACCGCCATTTTAATTTCTGGGCATGTTTTTGTGCGTCGATTACTCCAGTTTTTTTCCTTATGGCGGAGTGGCGTATTTTATTAATTTTTCTAATTTTTAGCATACTTCTTTCCATACTTCGTTGGCAGACCATTATTTTGTTCTTTACTCGTTGAGTAAATTTCCATGTTTGGCTGGCATAGGTTAGTGAGGGTAACAAGCAGGTGTCCATCACTTTTTTTTTAATCTTAACAGGCATATGACTTTTAAATATTTCTTTCATGCTCCAGTACTTTCTCCACACTCCTTTAATTCTCCTTTCGATTTCTATATCGTTGCTCTGTTTTTGGAAAGAGAATTGTTTTCCTAAGTAAATGTAAGAGTCGACATATTCTAGTGGTTCGTTGCCGAGATTTGCCGGAAATTTATCTGCATTTGTCATAATTTTTGTTTTGCTCATATTCATTTCTAAACCTGCTAGTCTGCATGCTTTTTGAAGCGTGTGTATCATATAAAGTAGCTCTGCGCTGTTTTCTGAAAATAAAACTATGTCGTCGGCAAACCGCAGATGGCTGATGTATTGTCCATTGATATTTAACTAGACCGACTGTTTTCCAATTTAGTTTGCCAATTATTGACTCCAGCACAGCTATGAAGATTCGGGGTGATAATGGATCTCCTTGCCTTACCCCTCTTTTAATTGGGATAGGTGGACCTGTTGTCTCCAATTTCACACGGCTAGTGCCGTTGTTATACAGGAATTTTAATAGGCTTATGTACTTCGTCTCTACGTTTTGTGATTGTAGAGCCTGCCAAATTGATGTATGACATATCGTATCAAACGCTTTTTGATAGTCTATAAAGACCATGTAGAGCGGTCTTTCAAATTCTTGACATTGATTAATAAAGCATCTAATCTGACTACGAAAAATGCAATTAAAACACATATTATACTAAAATTTACAGGGAATCACACTTCTGTAGTAAATTCAACCGCTCTTTTGAACCCAAAGGGTAATTTCCGTGATTAAAAACTATCTTATATCCTTTCCTAGGATTCAAACTATCCGTATAATAAATTTAATGGAAATCCGGTCAACCGTTATTGCGTGATTGAATAACAGACATCCAAACATCTTCACAAACTTACTTGCATGAAAAAATAAGCCCTCAAATTGTTAATGTGCCGTTATGAATGCTTGAAATCGACCATTTTAAAACAGGAGGTAAAAACGGTTATCTGTTGTAAAATTAGCATCTTAAAGTTCGCATGGCTGAATAATCATTAAGTTTTATTTAATGATTTCGCACGTTATATTATTTAAAGAGTACAACCCTATCGCTCCAATAGAGCGTAGGTCTAGAAAGTTCTTAAGAAGCACTAGTTGAGTTACTGTTTTACCTAATATTTACTGCGGCTAGACCTAGTTTGGGACCAACAAGTCTCCTCGGTTCGAGTTTAATGAATTCGGGTTCACATTCACAATCTTAGGATTCTCATTCCAGTCACGATCTTATAAGTTCTGACCCGAAATCTGAATCTAAACATGTTAGAAAGACTAGGGTGTTTTTGCGAAAATTGACCGTGATAGCTTGGGTTGTTTGGAAAGATTTTATTGAAGTTGGGTTTGTGGAATATTTGACGTCAGTAGGTAATGTCAGTTCAAGAGTGTATTTTTTTGCATTGATGGATTAAATTTATATCTCGCTTTACAGGCCGCATTTTTTAACCGATTCTTGTGAAATTTTGTGAGCAAGTTCATATACTCGTATATTTTAAATGGCGGAAATGAGGAGGTTGAAAACGGGAAAAAGACATATTTCAGTCATTAAAAAAAAAATATGACGAGCTCTACAGCCCACAGAGCCACTAGTAAATTAAAAACATTATATTCAATGTCGCGTCTCTAGGAGTGGCTACGAATGTGCGTTTATTTTTTGCAACCAAAAGTGGAAGTTGGATCCGGGCACCATGCGCACTGGTGCTTTAGCGCGGCTTGCAGCGCGTAGCAGTCTTAGCGGTGAGCGGCAGCAGTGTATGCTACGTGTGTCTCACTCACTCTTATGGCTGTCGCGCTTGGATCTCTCGCTCTACCTTTCGCCGCGCCGCTTGCCGCCGAAAGTCGTGGCATGTCCGGCAGTGAGCTCATTTTATCCACACTCGGCTACGGATACGAGCAGACTAGAGGGAAATGGCAGTGCGTCATATCAAAGGAGTACTTCGACGAAGTGTCCAATGGCCCTAAGGGAATCAATGATGATTGATGATGATTCGATGTATGGACGCCTGGCTGGAGACAGGCGGGCTGTCGATCGCTTGGTTGCGTTCATTCAGCCCAATTCCCAATTGGAGCCAACGGTTACTGCTCCGGCGGCGCTCCCCACAGCCCTCTAATTTTCTTATCCTCCTGCAGAAAGAAAGGACATCTTTAAGATTAACGTCCTTCATATCTTCCTTTCCTATTTTTTATTTTCTGAAGATATATATGCTATATCGTACTGTCGTATAAATACAACATGCTTACTTTTCTCCTCCTGGCCACAGAGCGAGCAGGAAACTAAAAAACCAATGCACAATGCACAACATGTCTTATTCTTATATCTTAATAGGCCTCCATTGATATCTTTAGCACAGAACCCATATAACAAACTTCAGAAGAATTTGAAAAGCGCTAACCGGAATAAAAACTTCTGTGCGGGCATCCAATTTGCTTGTCGAAACTTCACAAATAATTTTAGCTGACGGACAGATTATGAACGTGTCAGTGGCTGAATCTGAAACTTCTTTCCTTTTTTATCAAATGTTTGTTTATGCCGTTCTTCGCCTGTTTTATTCTTTGGCGAAATTATTCTTTTAACGAGGTTTTTTCTTTTGATTGTGAGTTTGTTATAAAGGATCTTTGATACAACTTTTTTCTACACGAATCCGATTTGCGTTGCGTTTTAAAATTAAGCCTTTAAAAAAACCACATTACTATGCTAGAAAGTGGAGGCAATAGTGTCAGTCTTAATTTATTTTATCTCTTATTAAAATAATAATCACACAGTGTTACAGATAGACACTACGACACTGAAAACAATATGACATTCAAAAGCTACGAGTCTATAGGAAATGTTATATTAAATCAATACAGCAAAGGGTATAGCCGTGTTTGTATGGGGCATCGGCCCCAGAAACTAAATCGATTGCCGTTTTGCTAATATATTAGCCCAGATGTAAGATGCTAGGTATTTTACAAAAAAAAAACACCCTGAATTACTGCGTGTTTTTGAGGAAATTAAAAAAAAAAACGAAAATTGGTTTTCATTTTCTTTTATCTAAACTACTCAATGGATTTTTTTGTAACTTATACACATTATGTAAGTAATAAAGATGTATTGTGATGTACATTAAAAAAAATAGATTTCCAAATACCCTTAAAAACAGTGAAATTTTCACTTTTAATTTTTCAATTTTTTTTTTATATTTTCAAGATAGGGACCCACCAATTTTGGCTATATGTATTATTTATAAACTAATATTCTATAATATATAATTTTTTCAATAACATTCACTTGGATCAACATATTCAAAATTAAACAACTTAGCGCCCGATGACAACCAAAACTCACAAAAAATTCAGGGTGGATGCAGTAATTTCAGGGTGTTTTTATTCTTATAGCATCTTACATCTGGGCTAATATATTACGGCAATCGACTAGGCTTCTGGGGCCGATGCCTCGTTTGCCCATACAAACACGGCTATACCCTTTATTGCGACTGACGTCATTAATTGCTACTTTTTCGACGAGATGACATGACAATTTTTTACACTGACGCGAAATGAATTGTGATTTGACTAATCTGCTGACTCAGGTTAAAGATCTCGAACACTGATTGGTCAAACACCGCTACATCTCTTTTAGTGGAACCTAAGCCCTTAGCCATGTCATCTATTCATTTCACATTTTCTTACAGATACTACTGTCTAATTTTACGTACTACCCGGTCAAGCTAAGTATGCGTCTGATATCTATGCGTCAAATACAAAGGAGACGCAAACTTAACGCGACCGGGTTGGCGAAGTTGCGATCTTCTAGGGATATTCGCCACTTATCAAGTAGGGACACGTCAAAAGTGACAGATGGCAAGATAATCGTGAGATGATTGAGAAATTTCCAAAATTGGTCGACTAATTCGACCCCTATAGTAAGCTTTATATAATTATGTACGTAAGCGATTGTTGTGAAGTCAAATATTGTTACTTTCAACTACGTATTGAGCGTCGTAATTATCAATCACGTAACAGACGGTGGAAAACCACAGAAGCTATTATAATAGTCAGCACTCAACAGAATAATACAAAGTCAAATATTGGTAACTTGTCTAAATTAAATACTGAAAACTATCGCTGGAACTCTATTTAATGCACAAGTTGGTTACGAAACTAATTCAACGTCAAAACAAGGTATTGTGACGCACTGGGTTATAAAATAATTATGTTGTGTCGTTACCTAAAGGTTAAATTGAGGTTCAAATCACAATAGACTATTGTGACTGCCATCGAATGGGAGTATCAAAATCGATCTTCGAATTTGAACTACGTTTTCTCAAACCCCAATTTCCAATTATTATTTTATAGTGTAGTTTAAAGCAAAATACAATATATTTCAATCGGGTTACGCCAAACTGTCACACATTTAAAAAATAATATATATTTTTTAAAGACAGTGTACAAAAATAGCTTATGTAAAAATATAGGTAATGAAAGAGATACATAATAAAACATCATGCGGAATTACACATTTAAAGAAATATAGTTTACCCAATAATTAGACGCGCCATTTGATTATAGCATTGCGTTGCGTTCGCATAAGTATCAAAATAATGAATTAATGATACTATACTAACACTCCGACGATCTAAATCGCGTTAGCTATGAAATTGCAAAATGTAGCAACCGAAGTCGTGATGTTCATAAATGATAACAGAGGCGCAAATATTGGCCCCATAACGTTGATACACATAAAATACGAGGCTTCAACAAGGCCGAGTAAGTGTTATCTAAAGACAAGTACTAACATCGAAGGCCCTATTTTATGGTGCTTGTTGACCTCTTAGACGTTATGTTGGTCACAATCTGAACGCTGTTTGGGTCATACAATTGGCAGAAAGACATCTTTACGGCCCTTAGCTGACAAAAAAGTCGTAAACTGCTCATAAAAGAGTTATTTGCGTGAAGGTTATTGTGCGTGAGAGCTGTATAATGTTATGAAGTATATAATTATAAGTCCTGATCAATCCTTGTGTAAATATACGGGTTTAAATACTATGCAACCTTTTTTAATTAGTCTATCGTTAATGTAAAGTTAAATATAATAGAATTCATTCTCTCACAAGATTATTCTATGGCCTGAACAATCTAAACTCGGCGGTTAGCACTAACGAGATAGGAATTCATCTTATAGATTCAAATGTTTGAAGCTATTGCCGATTAATTAATACCTTTTTCTAAGTGTCACTGCTAGGAAAATCCTACCCTATTTTTCCCAATTGCATTCGTCTGAATCAAATTATGGTTCCATTGCTATTTGCCACAACTACGTTTTAAAATTCGTTCCGATCTTCCGATCTACTTTAGGGATCTGTTTTTAACCCCCGACTACAAGATATTCAGCTTTTAGTGGAACGAGTGACCGGTTCTCAGCCAATATCGAAGCTAGGAATTCCAAATTTTATCAGTATATGCTATATCACTGATTAAAACAGTCTCATGAGGACCAGACATTTGTGTTTGTGTTTTAAATTTAGTTTATCACTGGAAAATTCAGCATAGCGTAGACTTCTTTAGCCCATTTCTATTCAAACTTTTAATGTTATCAATAAACTTGAAGCGCAAGGTAGTTTTGTCTCTGATTCATTCTCATTCATATTATATTGACAAACATGCGCCTAAGTGATGGTCAAGTAGAGATGGTGACGAAATTATAAACAAAGAGATAGAACTAAGACATAAAATTTACCGCCAGTTCAAGAAGTAAACTGCAATTTGATTCTTCACACAATTCAGGATTGAGTTTTCCACGTCATTGTAACGAAAAATACGAAACATAGTACTTTCATCAATACGTACAATCAAGGAAAACGAAACATGTTCCAGCAAAATTCTGTTTGCTATTTTCACGTTACATGCGGCGCACGTACCACGCCATCAGCTATCCGGGCACATTGTTTCAACGAATTTCACTTGTATTGTTTCCCGATGTTGATACACATTTTAGGAACATACAACTCTAATCATATTTTCCGGCACATCAAAATGTTATAAAAAGAAAACCAAAGTTTAAAATAGACACCTCATGAGTGTAGTTTATTATCATGATTCACAAAAGCTTACTACGTACTTAAAATCCACAAATTAAACCACACACACTATTACACAAATTCGCACTCCCTATTCACATGAACTGTTCTTAAAGCGCACTAATCACTTAAGAGTATTTCTCTTCGATTATCCTTTTGCTCGCACTGGATCGCAGTTAAAATGTAACTAACTGCCGCCGCCGGCCGCCGACGCATTTTATATCCCTGGAAATGACGTTCAAAGGTTTTGACCTAACCTACCGGCGTAACAATATTATGATTCCATCCCACTTTCCACTAATATTGTAAAAACAAAAGTTTGCGTGTGTGTATGTTTCTTACCTCTTCTCGCTGCAACATTGCCGCAGAGAAGCTGTTAAATGCCAGGTTTTAAATTAAGCGTTCGATAGCGCGTTGTTTTCAATTCGATACCTACATTTGACCAACAGATATGGCCAGCTATTAACGCTTCGATATTGTTACGTTTAATTGAAATGGAATCGTGGAAAAGGCATTAATATTGTGAACCGTTAAACAAAACTGTTCTCATTTATTTTTCGAATGGATAATATTTTAAGTAGACTGAGTACAGTTATTGTACCGTATTATCACAGTATTATCATTTTAAGCATGAATGAGTGAAATGTACATAACGTTTAAGTATTTTATAAGTTTTGTTCTATTTATTGGACTGTAGGAATTATAGTCGATATAGGAATGTAGATGTGTTAGCACTGTGGACGAATAAGGACGAGCCGATACATTAGGAAAGTGACCTAGAAATCGTACCCCAATAATATGGCGTTGACGACGATTAGTAACGATACAGGAATATCGATATAGTCGTCCTGAGCAAGCCGAGTTTTATCGAAGGGTCGCAGGTATCTTCATTACTTACTTATATAAAATGTTACAAACTAAATATCTCTTAGGTGAACATATTTATTGTGAGTACAAAAATAGAAGTAAGTTAATCGGAGATCCCCGAATTACAATTTTCTTGATAGCGTATCTCTATTTGCATATATGAACATATTATTCAACACAGCGGTAGCTGAACATGCGATGATGATTTAGATACTTTAAAATCCTCATTCGCCTAGACGTATGACAAAGAAAGAGGACATGACAAAGACAAAGTTGCTGCCGCCTCTAATAATAAAAAAACACTAAAACAGGTCCCCATTTTCAGCAAACCACTTTATTGCGGGAGCTAGTTGTCTCCTGGCTCGGCGTCTCTCATTGTGTCTGCATCTGCGTCCTGTGGTTACTTTGTTGACATTTAATTAACTAGAAATGGGAAGAGCTATTACACATCCGTGCACATGCTTTCTCTAAAACGTGTATACAAGCTTTCCTTGTACCAAAACGGGTTAATTGTGACGTCTACTGCTGAACATAGCCCCTCCTATAGCTCGCCAAAAAGTGCGATCCTGCGTAGACCGTATCCATTGACTTTCTGCGACCCTCACGGGGTCATCCGTCCACCTAGCCGGGGGCCGCCACTCTGGAACTTTACTGCTCCAACGGCAATCTGCTCACTGGGCTACATGGTCCGCCCCTTACCATTTCATCCATATAATGCCACCATTATCCTGATACTCGTATACTTAGATGCCTTTATTTCGATGTCCTAACCCTAACCAAGGCCATGTACATCCAACAAGGTAACTCAGGGCTTTGCGACATGGACAGTCAGCAGCCAAAGTAGCTAAGCACTATAACAAGCTCACAATGGTCTGTACAATCCTTATTCTCTAAATAACAGAGTCTGTGTGCAATTGTGCATATCATTATGAGCACCTGGCGTGCATAGCAACTTATGCTGCTGACTGTAAATATTGTAATGAATCAACGTCAATTTTTTCTTTAAAAACATTTTAACCTTCTACAATTTGCTAGCGTGTTTCTTTCAAACCTGCCTTCTATAATCTCCCTGGGGTCAACTTTAGCAAGGGTGACATTTAACAAGTCATATTGACGTCTCATTGAGTTAATTTTGAGATTTTTACAGCTAAAAATGTAATCAACAACAAATTCACTTTAGCTTCCTTTTTGGGTTTCAGATGTCGAAGAATTGTACGCAATAAAATCTGTATATAATTTATTAAGAGGTTCCTGAAACCAAAAACAATAACTACTATTAGGGTAGTTCCCACTAGTTCCATGGACCATTAGAACAAAATAACATATTTTCTTTTCTATATTTTTCGATTATAATTATGCCCATGGTACTACCCAATAGGACTATGCAGTAGTACCGCGGGGAAAATACTAGGACAGAAGATGTGTCAGTGTTCGAAACAAATTAATGGGAACTACCACGATATTCATGTCGATATGAAGACAACTTTTGTATTTAACTTCGTAATTGACGGGTTTAGCTTGTGGCGAGGTTAGGTAATCTTGATCAAGTTTCAGAATGAATATTTTAAGTAGTCAAACGAATTTGTAACGTTCCGTTGTTTGAATTTTGTGGGACATAAAACTTATACGAAGTCAGATAGGTTGAAGTCATTTTTTAAATACAACAGATACTCAGGACACATCTGTTTGATCTTTCCGGCCTCTAAGCCGAACTTGATAAAGAAGATGAAATGTTTACATCCATATAGCCTGTAATTATGTAATTTTTTGAGCATAACGTTCTTCCGCAGATACCAGGCGATAGTGCGGCCGATGCGGCCGCGCATGTCCAAGACGTGCTCCCTCATCACGATCGCCGTCATCTGGGTCAGTGGGATGCTGCTCGCCGTACCCTGCTTGTTGTATTCTACCACAAAGGAATATAGGTACTCTTTTTTATGCCCCATTAATATATGTCGTTATAGGAAGTCTCTTTAAGGGAGGTGCGTTACAGTTTGGTGCCGTATCTAGGATGTATTAGAAAGTTACTCCTTAGACTCTAATTCACTGTCATGGAATATTGCCATTACCATTTACCGGTGAGATACTAATTATATGATATACTTTTGGAAAAACGACACCACCATGAATTTAAACAATTAACACTGGCATAAATACGACATAAAAAGTTTATATGGATTATAAAGAGAAGGTATTGCAGCAGAATCTTGCAAACCGAAGAACGCCTTCACTTATATGTAATTTTATGTTAATTCATTCACTCTTATCTCTTCTTTCCATCCTAAAAGTGGGGTTGCCTTGCATTAAATCGGGTAGTTCTGATTTTTGTATATGTTGCCTACAGTGAAATGGTAATGATAAATCCAATTTTTCGACCTCGAAGACCCGCCGGATCATTGTGAAATTCTTGAAAAACCATGAATTTTTCGGTGTTATTTCATTTTTTGTTAGTTATTTCCACCAAACGCTTTTGTTACAGTAAAAATTACTATGAACATTTTTAAGTACACTAAATTTGCAACAAAATAAAAGTAATTTGGTTACATTAGACCCAATAGTTTCTAAAATACAGCTATTCAAATGTTAACAAATTTACCTAAAAATGTTTTTTCAAATTAGTGGTGTATTTAGAGGAAACTGGTTCCAGTCATGTCCAATACTTGCAAAGTCGCTACGGCTCCCATATAACTGTGGTTTTCGATGGGTATCCATCTGACGCTTTAGAAAAAAACACCAAGAGCACGTCTTCGTAGAGTTGGAACAAAGTCCTCATCTGACGTTATCTTCTTCTTACCTACTCGACGGATTCCTTCATCCACCAAGCACAACCCGTAATGGCACTGTTCTTTCACGCTTGCAGTGGTTGTGATACCACTTCAGCACTTTTTGGCCAAGGAAAAATTAAGTTTCTGTCGACACTGAAAAAACAGCCGCGCCTCAAACAAAACGCTGCGGTTTTCCTAATTCCTCTCACTCACATCTGAGGAATGAGGCCTCGCACTCGAGGCTTCATTCCTCAGCTGATGACGAAGCCATCAGCTCCTCAACCCCTGCTTAAAATGATTTCCTGCAACTGCAAAAAAAGTTGGTTATACAACTTGTAGTTGCAGAAAATCTGGCCTCAAATGCTCGGCTGTTTGCAACCACTGCAGCGATCAATCTTGCTAAAACAAGCCTGGGACCTAATTCGAGATTGACATTCGAGTGATCGCCAAACGTCAAATCTCCATTAGATAACAGTTATATCGCCATTGAACTGTCATTTAAATGTGATGAGCTTAAAAGTGACATATCTCATCTCAATTTTGGAAATACGAAGGCGATAATGATTGTCAAAAATGTTATTCATGCATATGAATTTCTGTTTTGAACGAAACGTAACGGACTAATTTCACGCACTACGCGGTCAATTTAAACTATGCGCCTGTTATTTATGCCGTCACATACAAAGGAAACGAAAATTTAGCGCGTCCGAATTGACGAAGTTGCGATATTCTAGGGATATCGCCACTTGTCAAGTAGGCACACGTCAAAAGTGACGGATGGCGATGAAAAGGAGAGATCTCCATTATATCTCTAAAATTGGTCGAATACCCCCCCCTGACTTGATATGTAACGACATTGACGAACAATTCCATCGACGACCCATCATTGGATGGCGGTTTCGAGCGGCCTGAGCCGGTCGATGAAGAAATGCTAACGGAGTAAGCCCTCCACAAAAGAAATGCTGTAGATCTGGAAGATCTGCCTGGTCCATCAAAGATGTACAAAAAAGACTATTAATTGTTATTATTTCTGTGTTTCTGTAAATTATAATGCTTATTTCATACGTCGCATTTCATTTTACAAACCCTTCTATTATTTTGTTTACTCACCTCAGCAACTTCACACAGCTGTATCTAAAGAACTATCGAGTCTTAATAGACCAATTGGTCTCATTTAGTTGCGGATGGTGTGTACTTTAATAAAATATATGGACTTATAACGTAAAATGGGTCCTTAGTTGACCTCGTTGCCGAAAACTTAAAAAAAACGTCTAAAAGTACATATTTTTCGAAGTTTGGCTAATTTTTGAACGCTTGCATCTTACAAACTATTTGATTTATCGCTCTCTCAATTTAACATAATTCGTTGAAAATTTAGTCTTCTTTAAAGTTTACATAGTGATATTTGCGGTAAAATAGGTCCCTCATGGTAAAAATTGGTGGAAACTGAAAAAACACCGAAAAATTCATGGTTTTTCAAGAATTTCACAATGATCCGGAGGGTTCCCGAGGTCGAAAACTTGGATTTGCCATAACCACTTCATCATATAGAACATATAAAAAAATCAGAACTACCCGATTTAATGCAAGGCAAAATGTACCATTTCCATGGACTATCTCTGTACTAGGAACGGTCGAAATCCGGGTACAATTTTGTTTCTGCTATAGCTGTTTCATATGTTATGTACTTATGTATACATTGATTCCGTTTTAAGGTTCCATATCCATTCAAAAATGCTAATTGTTTTAGACATTTTTCTCTATGATCAAACATGTTTCATAATATATTATTATCAATGTTACTACTTAGAACAGGGCATTGCAAGTTATTTGAATATATTTGAATTATAACAGCACATACACTACAGTTTGAATTTGTCATCAAAAACTACTCGAATTTGACGAAGTTCACGCAGAAACTGTTTTTTTTTTTGTTAAACTTATTTTCGACTGCACGCAATGAAAGTATGAACTAGTTAGCTATGTTACTTTCTTAATCTTAGGCAAAAGTATTATTCAGTTCAAAAGTTGGTTGAGATTATCAATTATATTTGTCATATTATGAAAATATTTTTTTAAAAGGAATAAGACCTCTTAAGCCTGTACTCACGCATATCAATCGCTAAATCTATTGTATTATAGACAGATTAGACAGCTGTCTGAGTATTTGTCTACTGAATTTGGGTACACAAATATCTGCACATTCGAGTGTGCTTATCGAATGAGTTTCCACTTAGTGAAACCATACATTGGTTTTGATTCAATTTGGTAGCTTTGCGACCAAGCGTGAATGATAATTTGTATACCTAATATCGCATTATGATTTTACTCAACGTAATAAGATAAATTTGTTAGTAGCACTAACTTATAAAGATCTAGTATAGGTACTAAGTTAAGAATATTAACAAACATGGACGGACCACATAAAATTATAGTATGGGTCTTTGTCTTTGTACCAGAGAGTATGAAGTTATAGTTTAGTGATAACGATAATGATACCAACTTGGTAAAATAGGTGTTCACAGCCAATTAAAAACTACTTTTTTTATACTACGACGGTGGCAAACAAGCATGCGGGCCTGATTTTAAGCAGTTACTTTCATACCTAATATTTTAACATTATTTTTAAAATTTTGCCAAATTAAGTGATGATTTTGGATTAGTTTTTGCTATCAAGAGATAAGATTTATGAAAAATGGACTTGGTACGCCCTTGATATCAGTAATGTGGTCGGTTCATTGAGTCAAAAAATTGCGCGAGTATCTTCATAACGCATGAATAAAATTGCTGAAGTCCAGAACTTTTCGAACCGGTGCACCGGTTTCTCTCCACACGGCGGTGTGGCAGGAATGTACACATGAATATTTTAAGTAACTATTAAATATTTGTATGTTTTTTTTTTTTTTTTATCGATTCATATTTTTTTTTTTTACCCCGCTTCGATTGTAGTAGATCGCATTAATTTTTTCTTTCTTAATTTACCTTTGTGTCATTATTTATAACTATTAAGAGGCCTTATTCCTTTTAAAATGCTGATTGTTTAGACATTTTTCTCTATGATCAAACATGTTTCTTAACAAATTATTGATGTTACTACCTAGAACAGGGCCATTGGGATTTATTGGTATATATTTGAAATCTACAGTTTGAAATTTTCACTGATAATTTTTGTTTCAAAAACTACTCGAAATTGACAAAATTCACGCGGAAAATTAGTTTTTTCAACTTATTTTCGACTGCACGCAATGCAAGCATGAAATAGCTATGTTACTACCTAGAACTCGGGGAAAAGTATAATTCCCTTCAAAAATTTGGTTAAAATGATCAATATATTTGTCGTAATATGAAAAAAAAATATTTTAAAAGGAATAAGGCCTCTTAAATACCTGTCTAATGTACCTCTAGTAAATACTGTTGTGTATTCATCGCCGCTTTAATCGCATAAAATATTCATAACGATAAATCTCACAGGTGCACGATGGTTTGTTTTGTTAAAAAACACCACTGCTCAGTTTTCCATACAAACCGTGCTTTCGTTTCATCTGTTTCCTCTTCCAAAACTTAACCAATCTTTACGATATTTTAGTTTTTTTTTTGTGTGTCAAATTCGACGTCATAGTTACCAGCTGCAAATTTAACGTAAACTGATAGTATGGGAAAAGGAGTAGCGATAAATCCTCATATGTAAAAAATTACATTATTCGCTATTCGACGGATGGTATATTATGAATTCTGACAAAACCAATTCACGTGTTTATTTACGTAATAAATTATATAGATAAAAAGGTAAAGAGCAGAAAACATGAAGCCAACAAGAATTTTAAGAACTACGTCCTTGATCATGCAGAACTAGCCACTTGATCTCACGAGCCACTCGGCACTTGAAATTGTACTCATGCTTAACTTACACATCTCTTAAAAATAGCTGCTTCTCAAATGCATTCCAAGATACAGATATCTTTGCATTCGTGCAATATTCCTTGAAATCCGTTATTGAATTTCATTTGAAACTACTACGGTACCCTACACAAAGCCTTAGACACTGACATGACATCGCAACTTCGAGCACAAAGAGTAAGACTTCCTTGCTAGAAAATTGCTTAAAAGGAAATGCACATATTTTTACGCCTATTCTGCTCACTGAAGTTTATTAACTGAGTAGGAGTAAAGTATTGGATAACTTGGAACTTTAAGCAACTGCTAAAGTACACAATTAAGACTTATGTGAGGTTCAAGAAGTTTTATACAGTGTGTACTTTAAGTCATGATTTGATCTTCATTTTAAGTCTTTAAAAGTAAACTGTCTTTGCTGTGCAACTCAACAGTCGTCTTGTATTGTGCGCACTGAAAGAATATTCTTGAACTCGTTTGGGGCCATGATTTTGGGATAAATATTACCTATTTTATTGGAGAAAGATGTAAATCATACATATTTCTTGTTGTGTAATATGAAATCTTAGTGTAAAATATCGGTCAGCAGATTGAAACAAACAAAGCGCCTGAAAAGCCGTAATTTGTGCAGAGCGGCGGGAAATACTTTAAAAGTCCCTAATCGAATTCTGTTGAATCCGCACCCGGAACACGAGTACAAAGCGGACACTGACATAACAAAGCAAATTCTAGTACACTAGAGCACACATAGTCCTTGCTTTCCAGTATTTCCTTGCTGCAAAGAAAATTCCTAAAAAGGAAGGCACGTCTCGCCACAGTAGATGACAACACGAAGCGTCAAAGCGGATCAAAAATATTTTTTTACTCTCGGCACCACCCTCTTCTTCTAGAGTTCAAGCTAACTTATTCAATTCTGAAACAGAAGCGTATGAAAGGCCGTAATCTGTGCAGCCACCAGATATACTTTAATAATCCCTAAACAAATCCGTGCTGAAACGTCCGACACTGACATGACATCACAACTTTAAACTTTAAGTATTTGCAGCACAACGAGTTAGTCTGTTCTTTGCTGCAAAGAAAATTCCTAAAAAGGAGGGCACGTCTTGCTTCGGCAAGCTGAAGAAACTGTTTGCAGTAAAGGGAGGTTGCTTTGGTGATAAATCAGACATTACGAACTCAGGAAGCGAAGCTTACTGTTAAGGTTTTACACTTCTTGTTAGCTTACAAAAGTTTTACTCCTTTGAGAAAGCTTTCATTTGAATATTATTTAGTTTACCATCAGTTTTAATATGAACATTACATACCTAGGGCGGAGAATCAACAAATCGCAGGTGTTCGTGGCCCGAACTGAAGGTGACAGGGCCATAAATATGTGATTTGGGGCTTTACTAATTACCGCCCGATATTTGTCTAGAGATTTACGCTTTTCCTTGGCCAAGAAGTTAGATTTTCTCCCAGCGAAATCCCACTTACGACCTAGGGCGACGTACCTAAACGAATAATAAAATAATATTTTTAGTGATTTCACTTTTTTTCGCCACAGGCAATTATTTAGCAATTATTTTTGGATCACTCCGCCAAAATAATTAGTTTGTTAGTTAGTTCTCTTTTCTTCCATATTTTCCTTATTATTATCTTACTTTAGCGCGCGCAAACATTTGCACGCATGCATGCAGGCTGAGTACACGTAGAAATATATATAATATATATACAGCGTTTATTTACTGTACTGAAGCAAATAAATACATTTTGATTTGATTTTTACTTAACGTGAAATGGTAAAAAGAAAAATAAGTCAAATAGTTTTCGGGCAAAGATGAAATTCGCTCAAATATTGTCAGTGTTTGAGATATATTATTTTAGAAAGATCATTGGTACTATTCTCCAATACAATATTAATTTATTCGCGCTTAACTTACACTTTTGTGGGTTCATAATACCCATACATGTATGAACCCAAAAGTCACGAACCCGCCTTCCTCCTTTTCTGGAGTAGTTCTCTACCAACTCTGCTACCACTTCACAACAGAATCATACCTAACACCTGTTGATTATGTATTGGTAGTTAGGTAAGCCTATAGATATGTTAATGTGATTAGTTTTATTCATCAGATACATTACCGTGTATTTTCGCCACAACATGATTAAAGAAACATGCATTAATCCTGACGAAGGTACGAATGTACGCCTGATTATACGTGTAATTAATGTTCTGGTAACCTTAGGAGGATATTTTAGCTGTTTATTTCCTTACACCTACACGAACAATAGAATTAGATGCCGTTGAAAGGTGTGAATGAGGATTCCGTTTTAGGGTTATGTAGTTCTAATAAGGAATCCATGGTTTCGCCTTATCTTTTGGTCACTCCCTTCAGAGCTAAACTGTTAGATATAAAATGTTGTAATTAGGCGGGTGTAGAGTATCAGCACAGTATTAGCTAATAATTAGCTAGCATGATAATTGCGCCAAATTTTTTTTATAAATATTAAGAAAAAAAAACGTTTACTTACAAAGGTAAGTAAACGGTCACGTCAATCAAAGGATTGACGTAATTTTTTTTCTTCAGTAACAAATTATGGCGTGGGACATTGTTGGCTACTAATTTATTAATTTAAACTTTATCGCACAAAAAAAATTACAAATGGCGGACGGCATTCTCTGCTAGTCGACCACTGCACTGGGTTAAACAGAAATATGGAATCATTTCAGGATTATAGTATTTATCTTATTAGACAGAGATAGTTGCTCTTACTGACCTATTTGAAGGACTACTCTTCTTTACCCCGGGTCATTCCGATCCGTCTGTATGCAGAGTACAATGCATTTCACAATTAGATACAATCGCTATTGCCTTGCTCAAAGCCGAAATGCAAGTGTGTGTGTAATATTAACATATTAAATTGTTAAAATAGGTACACATACCTACATCAAGAGCGCCGATCACTCCTGATGATGAATCATGAATTGATTCGAAACATGCCGAGCGATAATCGACTTTTAAAACGCGAGTAAACCGGTTTCATATTATGTAAAAGTTTTCTTTGTAAAATAGATAGTTCCAGCGCCCACAACTTTTACAAAGAGCTCTCCAAAAGGCTTAAAGAGACCACTGGGTACCGAAGAGCTGGCAGTAGGGTGTTGCTTAAAAATTAACTTTCAAAAAGTCATTGTCTCACCCCGCCATTATGTTCTAGTACCCTGATTAACGGATGCTAGCTTTTTTTTTTTTCTTAAATCAATTTTAGAGGTCGCTACCGCTTGATAAAGTTTTGGAAAAAACATAATTTAGGTGTCAATATGACAAGCTTGGCAGTCACTATTTTATATTTATTTTACTTCTATAACGTTTGTCGATTGCTTGGGAATCCCCCTTGATCGATACATACCCCTCGCCCCCCGGCAGGCCGCGTTAAGATAAGCAATCGGTCGAGTTTAGAGTGCACTGCACCCTAATGCGAAAAAATCTACTTTAGCGTCATAAAAATTTAAATTAAAATTTTCTTTTACTTAAGTATCATAATTTTAATTAATTTTAATAAGAATGTATGTCAATTATATTTGTTTATTTGAACATGTTTTTATTGTTTTTCCAAAACTTTGACAGCTGGTAGCGACCCCTAAAATTGGTTTTAAAAAAAATCAAAAAAACTAGCATTCGTTAATAGGGGTCGTAGAACAAAATGGGGGGGTGAGACTTTAAGATTTCAGTTTTTTTACTTTTTTCGCCATATAAGCAACACCCTAGCTGGCAGCTTCCTCGCACAACGTATCAGCATAGCTGTTCAGCGAGTAAATGCTGCCAGCATTACCCTGCCAAAGGGGAGCAATTTTTTGAATTTGTTTTAGTTATTTTAATTTTAGCTTTTTTGTACATAGTCGTTAAGTAGTGCTTAAGTTTTTTATTTACTGTCTCTTCGTTTTTTCATGTGTAAATCATAAAGAAAAGAAGTTTTCAATAAGTAGGTAAATAACGATTTTTGTGGAATAAAAAAAGTACAATTTATAAACAAGTATTTCGATTCTCATATTATTCTCTTAATATGAGGCTAGATTGGTGGAATTCAAATTACAGCAAAGTTACCAAAACAATTCCAATGATAATGATGCATTTTAGGAACATTTTTTAAATGTTTTACTGTTATTTTCAGTTTAGGCAGATTTTGCAGTTTGACCGCTTGTTTTCTTTAAAAAGTAGGTCGATCGTTAGGCTGTTGGCTAAATATAAACACTAGGAAGTTAGTGATTCTAGTCACGCTTTTGGTAACCGTTTCGCAGCCGTGGTCGGATTAAGGCATTTACCTACTAAAATGCCAAGGCAACGAAAGGAGGGACAATGTTGTAGAGGTAATTTTTATTTATCTCTGTATTTCTTTTTCTTGACTTCGTCTGCATGGCAAATATATCACTGCTATCCCTGCTCCTATTCTCATACTATCAGTTTACGTTAAGTTTGCACTTCATGGCGTCGCATACAAATGAAGTCCAAACTTAACGTGACCGGGTTAAACAAATTAAGGTTTCATTCTCGTCCGCTTCCTCCTCCAAAACGTAACAAATCTTTACGAAATCTTAGTACCTTAATGGGAATGGAATATTCTGTATCGGATCGTTTCGTTATTTGCGCAAATTATTATAAAGTTTGTGTAATAGACGCCCGTTTGCGGCGGATTTTTCTCAAAAAACAAACACCTAGTACAACAATTTTATAATAATAAGCGCAATAATCGAAACGGTCCAACACGGAACATTTCCATTGTATTCAGTTCCTAAAATTTCGTAAAGAATGATTAAGTTGTGCAATTGAAATCAGACGAGAACGAAACCTCGATATAGGTAACATATGGAAAAATAAGCAGTGGTATTTCCTCTTAAGGGAAGAAGTTCGAGTGTTTTAGCGCACTTTTAGAACAAAATGTCAGATTCCGGGTGTAAATAAAATTATCATACTTTATCTAAAACATAAAACGATAAAACTGGTCTGAAACACATAGATGTATCAATTTGTATTCATCACTAGCTGTTCCCGCGACTCCACCCGCGTGGAATTCGGTCTGTGTCAGTAAGCTGCTAAACCATTTAAACCTTTCCCTGACTACAACAAACATTTAAAACCAAAATCAGCGAAATCTGCCCCTGCCTGCCCCTTCTCGAGTTTTAGCGAGACAAACGAACACCAATTGATTTTTATATATACAGATAGATTATAAGTTTGTTGTTTGTTCGCAGATCCAAAGGCACACTCAAGACGGCCTGCTTGCTGAACTGGCCGGACGGACTGCCAGATGTGTCGTACATGGATTTTGTGTAAGTACTTATTAGGTACTCGTAGCAGCGATTACAGATAATAGGGATGATGAGTCTATAAAATTCTACAGCATAATTTACACAGTTACGTGAATAAAATAAAGAAAAAAATATAGGGGCTTAGAAATTTAATGAGACTTAAAAGGTACACAAATTAGAAGTTGAAGAAATAGGATACATGACGACATATTTTATGAAAACTCCAGTGAGTCTACAATATATTAAAATGTATGACCATTTTCATGACAAGATATTCGTCATAGCCCCCACATGTATCGGCGTGTCCATTTTATTGCCAGAACCAAAATAAAAGTCAGGTCTAACTCCCAAAGCATGAATTGGTCAATGCAGCCGTCCACCGCGAATGCCTAACAAGCCATACTGAAACAGTTTCTCATACACGGAATGTTATAACTGAATAGGTCAAATCTGCAGATACGCCCTTTTATTTCTATAGGTTGGTCTGGCCCGTACAAGTCATTTAATTAAGCCCGCAAAGGGTGGGTGACTCAGCTAGGCGTGATTAAAACTTGATGGATGCATGAACATTATAAATTATAGTGCTGTTTAAGTTTCGGCCGTATCATTTAACTATACATTTTGAGAATTAATGATGAATACGTTATGCTCAATTTGTAAATTCATCATCGCTATCTGAACATTATATTTTCAATCTTATCATTCTAAGTATGCCTAGGTTAATCCCGTTTTATGCGTCTTATTCCGAATTTCGGTTTCAAAGGGTTATTCGGAATTCTTCTACTCAAACTTCTATATTAAAAAACCCCGTCTGTACATAATCTCAATGATTGAGAGAGTTCATAGAGTTTTAATATCGGTCGGCGAAAGATGATCCCTAGTACTAGTACACTTCATTTGACATTTGAACAACCTTGTAATGGTGTCGATATCCAAGTAAAATATGTAACACATTTTATCGTTTAAAATTTCGCATTCAAGCCATATTATTAGAAATTTGACACATTTTATAAAGTGTCCCAGGGATCATCAGTCGCCACCAGGGTCTAATGTCGTTTTTAAGGTTCCGTACCCAAAGGGTAAAATACGGGACCCTATTACTAAGACTCCGCTGTCCGTCCGTCCGTCTGTCTGTCTGTCTGTCTGTCTGTCTATCGGTCTGTCCGTCTGTCACCAGGCTGTATCTCATGAACCGTGATAATAGCTTGACAGTTGAAATTTTCACACATGATGTATTTCTGTTGCCGCTATAACAACAAATAAATATTTTAGGGCGCCATACATACCAGATGCAAACTTAACTTAACCCGGCCAGTTAAGATGTGATAAGTATTTGTATGGGACCCTCGGTGCGTGAGTCAGACTCACACTTGGCCGGTGTTTTTTTGGGATGTGGTTTTCGGGGGCGCCGTCAGCACTGCCATCAGTCTCAAGAGACCCGAGCATAGAGTACCTAATGTTGACCCGAGTTACCTGGATTTTTATATTCATAGACAATTTATTTTGCTACCGTGTACTATTTTATCAGCGGCTTTGTTAGCCGGTTCGATGCATATTTTTTATAAACCACCGGAATTTGTTAACTTTGAACTAAAAATGATTAAATGCGAGACCTACCTTAAAGATGGTTGACACGCTTTTTTTATTAGATTTACTTATAGTTAACTAAGCTTGTCCACACCTCGGACAATGGAGATCAAATGTATGAAAGAAACGCGTTGCTTCGCACACAGTCTAAGCTCGTGTAGGTAAACGCGTACCATGGTTGTGTGAGTGAGATAAGACATGCTAGGGTTGCTGCCATTTTGAACGCACGAGTCGGGAACACAATGTGCAGCAATATGAGATGACCTTGTAATAGCGGCGTCGAATTAATTTTGTGTGCTTATAATTAAACTAATGTTAAACTACGATTTCTTATTCTGCCCGCGTTCAAATTCGATAACCTCAATGACTAAAAACTCATTGCGCGAATTAGGAAGAAATACCTATGAATCATATTTACGCTGTAAGGTGGGTATCTAAACTCGATTTATACAAATAGTTTCCTATTTTGAATCAGTATAAACGAAGTAACTAAATTTTTGTAAGGAAATTCAGGCCACCAAAATATTACGTAAGTTGAAAACATGATTTTTTGTTCATATACCTATATATTGTGTTGTTTTCAGTGTGATCTGATAGGTTTAGGTCGAAAACGGATAGGGCAAAAAAATACTAAACATAAGTATAGTTCGAATCCCATTTGTTAAGCGAATCCCATTAGCTTTGTACCCGATGAACAATACTTCATTATCTGTATTGTTAACGGTGGCCTCAGCTGCCACTTCGAAATGTAAGGCGTTATAAGTGTAAATTACTTTTATACTAAATTAGTCTTTAAATCAAACGAAATAAGGTTTACTCTTAAACAAAGAGAACACAGATGTTGGTCACTTCGTAAGTGAAAGAGCAGTGAAGTTCCTAT
The DNA here is from genome assembly GCA_932273695.1 of Apotomis betuletana. Lineage (NCBI taxonomy): Eukaryota > Metazoa > Arthropoda > Insecta > Lepidoptera > Tortricidae > Apotomis > Apotomis betuletana. Next base: position 25,528,798 of record OW026306.1, read on the forward strand.
CGATGCTTATAAGGGGTCGTCCACATATTACGTCACGCAAAATGTCGACTTTTTGAACCCCCCCCCCATGTCACGCTTTTTTGCTATACCTTTAACATGTACTGTCACGTTTGGTATGACCCCCCCCTCCCCCTTATGGTGTGACGTAATATGTGGATGATCCCTAATGACAATGAAGTGACCAACATCTCTGTTCTCTTTGTTTAAGAGTAAACCTTATTTCGTTTGACATAAAGACTAATTTAGTGTAAAAGTAATTTGCACTTATAACGCCTTACATTTTGAAGTGGCAGTTGTGGCCACAGCTAACAATACAGATAAGGAGTATTGTTCATCGGGTACAAAGCTAAGTGGATTCGCTCAACTAAAAGGATTATTTCTATACCTATTGTAAGTTGGTTTTCTACTAAAACATAAAACTCTTTGAAAATAACTGGGTATGTACTTGCCTTGATTCATCCAATAGGAATCTGTAAAACTTTCTTTTATTTTTGTTGTTTATAGAGCTTAAGCAACCGTATACACAGCACAACACACGCCCATTACAAAAGTATTTGTTTAATATTTGAATATTATACGTGGCCTCCGCTCTGCGCACCGCGTCGTCGCGTCCCTGCCAGCCGGTAACTGCGAGGTAACCGAGCGCGGGTGGGCGGCACTTTCGGGGGGAGGCAGGGAGTGTCCATACTGTACGTTAGTACTCTTTATTATACTGTGGCTTGTCAGTAATGTCAGTTTATTTCTTTGTAATTAACAATGTACCTAAGTAATCAAATATCGAAAGTAAATTTATACCTTCTTCGAATTGTCATATGATTCTTATCGAAATGAAACTTTGCATGTATATGTAGTTGACGTCACAATTCACGATACAATATATTTTTTTCTTGTATGGAGACGGAAGGTGGCCGACGGAACTCCTAACCAGCACAAGATAAACCCATCGTGTTTGGGCTAATTTTATTGGTCTTGATGAGTTTGTGTGATATTACGGTCGGCAAAAAAACCTGCCTCGAACAAAAATTTGTTGACTAAAACTTATTTTTATTTCCAAGTCCCTCTGGGTTGGAATGTCAGATGGCAGTCGCTTGCGTAAAAACTAGTGCCTACGCCACATCTTGGGATTTAGGTAGCTGACCCCAATTGAGAATTCATTCTCTACAAAGATATGGGACAAAGGCTAGGAGGATGATGCTAGGAGCGTCCAAGCCCCAAGCCCCCATAACTACGCCATGTTGAAAAAAATCTAATAAACTGAGTCGTCAAAAAAAAAAATTGATTGAACCTGGTCACAACATTTCACGGAATCGGTTGAGGAATGTGGCCTGTAGGTAAAAACAGCGGGAAATCTGGACATCAGAACATAGTCATACGAAAGATTTTCGCCAAGATGAAACGGGCTTCGCTCACTACGCCCGCCCTGTCAATAGTGTGCACCCGCCTGTGTGCGACGAGCCTGAGAATAAAAAATGTAGGTACCAAATACAGAAATCTACATAACTGTTTTTGCATAGGCTGTGCCTAGTGCAGAAACCAATATGACATTTATAAGCATAACTAATGTAAAAGCGCTTGTTTAGTCTTACGTATTTAGTCATTTCTTTTCGATATATCAGATAACTCTATTGTTGTATTCATGTGCTTGCTTAATAAACTTTACTTTACTTAACGATGGTATAGGTTACTTCATAGCGGTCATTTCTGAAACATCAGTTCATTAGCCTTGTGTGTACACGCGTCGAGCCGCTTGCTTTGTTCAATAACATCCTTTGACTCCATGGCAATATCGCTTTCAATAATTAAATGACGTTCAAGAGCTTCACGTTTAAATTCGATGCCATTGTTTCTGTGAAGAGACACCGTTAACAATATCGATTCCATTATCAAAATATATTTCATGTAACAAGCCTTTTATGTTAATTTTCTATACCTAACTATAAGTATCACAAAATACGTCAATGTATTTATAACTCACTACACGATTTTTATACATAACGGGACGTCGAGGTAATGAAATAAACACTTTTTGATTGCGACTAAGTCCTGTTTTGTTATAATAATGTATTAACAACTCATCTTAAAATCGATTCGAAGAGGATTTGTATGTATGTAAACTCTTTATTGTACCACATTGTACATAAAATATATATATATATATATATATATAACAAAAGACATTAAACAGTTGATATGTACACAGGTGAACTTATTCCTGGAAGGGATTTCTGCCTTAAAACCTTTGAGCAAATGAGGAGATCAGAGAACATCCAAGAAGATTGGCCATAATATTAAAATGCACAGACAGTATAAAAGCTAATTTATAAATGATTTCGACCTTAACCGTAACTTCTTCTCTCTCACGTAGATAAAGCCAGAAACATGAATTTAAATACAATTAAAATCGTCATAAATATCACCTCAGTACTACCCTAGTAATTCACAAACTCATAATCTAACAACCTGCACTCAGTATTGGCAGCCTTCCAAACCATTTGGTCGGCGCTCCAACCGCCATGTTTGCAGTTTGCAGGTGTGCGTTACATCCATAAAGCCTTCTGCAGTGACTAGGCAATGGATACATGACCTAGAAAGTTTTGAATAAGAAAAAACGGCCAAGTGTTGGAATTCAGGTTTCAGAAATGTATCACTGCTGAACGCAAACGACGCTGAGAAAATCTTGTTATGTATGGTCGCCATACCGTTTACTTTTCTTTTTATTATTATGACTGAATTAATGCATCACATTAATATATTATTATAATGGCGAAGTTGGTAAGTGTGTTTATGGGTAACTAAAAGTCACTAAAATTTTAGTGACTGATCTTCAAAATCTCTAATTCTATTGATACTGAGATACGCTCACACTGACGACGCGGTTGGCGCAGTGGTTAAACAACTGCCTACCGAGCCGACGGTCCTGGGTTCGAATCCCGGCAAGGGCAAATATTTGTGTGATGAACTCGAATATTTGTGCCTGGGTGATGGATGTTATTTGTATTTAAGTATGTATTTATATCTATAATAAGTATGTTTATCGTCGTCTAGTGTCCATAACACAAGCCTACTAGAGCTTACTGTGGGACTAGATTGATTTGTGTGAGGTTGTCCGATATTTATTTATTTGTAGGTACGAGCTTTGTTTTAAGTAGGTATTTGTATCTTAGTGACTTTCGGTTGCCAACACACGATTATATTATGTCGGTGTTCAAATATATTTCATGGCCAGATCTTAAAATTTCATGAAATGGTTGCATTAGGTTAATTATATCCGTATTAATTATATGGCCACACGTCAGTGTCAACCATTTTAGCTGCTCATTCATCTGTGAGCCTGCAATGGTTGCTTTTATCGCGTGATAAATAAGTGACAAAGCATCCGTCACGTTTTGACAAAATGCGAGCGTGAGTGACAGACGATTTGTCACTTATTCAAGACGTGATAAACGCAACTATCATAGGCCCCATGGCCACGACATTATTTATAAATAATTTCAAAACAAATCGCTTACTCCAGATGCCGGCATGCAATAATAATTCTGTCGCTCATCCGTTGAATTCTGTAGTGGAACGTCCAGTGCTAAATTTGACCCACAGCTCATGCAGAATTCAGCAGACACAGCAAGTTGATCACAAGAACAAGCTACGTCAGTCACCGTAGTTTTAACGAATGGTTATTTTCATCCATCGATCATCAATCATCATCATCATCATTTAGTACTATTTATTAATTTAAACTTTATTGCACAATACTAAAAACAAGTACAAATGGTGGACTTAATGCCTTTAGGCATTCTCTACAAGTCAACCACTGGGTTAAATAGAATCGGTGCAGGATCAAAGGTTACAGACAAAGTAATTAAAACACAAATATTTTTTAGCAACGAAATATAACACTTACAGTCTTATGTTTTTGGTTAGATAATTTTAGTTTCTTAGTGCAAATTTATGTTCATAAAATGGTAATTGGTAACGTAAGTAAACCTGGATAGTGAAGTTGGAAGCGTACGTAGAGTGCATCTCTGGTCGAAAGGTTAAGAAGACGTTGGGCCGGTAATCCAAAGATATCGGGATCGAGTCCCGCTGTGGATCACGCATAAGCGCATTTTTTTTTTGCGTGTTGACCTTTGTATGTATATAGCAAGTATTATACCTATGTAATAAATATGACGTACGCAAATTCATAAGACAATCTAATCTGTTAAAGAGTGCTAAGGTCTGTCAGAGTGATTTTTATTATAATAATCGCTACTACCATCCGATCCAGGCAAGTAAATTATACTATTTTTATATTTGATATTGTTTCTTGTTGGCAGGTATCAGGTGCTGTTCTTCGTAGTTACGTACGCAGTCCCAATGCTGGGTATGACTTTCTTCTACTCGGCGATGGGGCGCGTGCTGTGGGGGTCGCGCTCCATCGGCGAGCTGACGCAGCGCCAGATCGACTCCATCCGCTCCAAGCGGAAGGTATGTAATCATCATCATCATCATTAATGTCATGATGACGATAGATGCCGACTGCTGGGACATATGGCCTGTTCCAGATCTCCACAACGTTCGGTCGTGAACCTCATCCAACGGCTTTCGCGATCTTGAACAGAATCATTGGTTCACATTATTGGGGGGCCTTTTCATGCTCTTTATTCTGGCACTTGTCACCACTCAAGACCAACAAGGCAAGCTGCCCCAGTGGCCATCAGTTTTACAAGTAGCTTCGTCTACCTACTGCCATCTAAGAATGAAATAATCTGAACTATCTCGACGACTATGGTTGTTCTCATTTATGATTAGATAACGGATGTAGGAAACCTGATATCCCGTCTCAAGTGGCAGTGGGCTGGTCATCTGCTACGGAGCACAGATGAGCGATAAAGCCGACTAACGGAGTGGAGGCCACAGTCTGGTTGCCGTTGACCAAGCCGCCCAGAAGCTCGATGGTCCGATGACATTGTGGCAATAGCTTGAAGGAAGTGGAGGAGAGAAACCTCATACAAGGAGTGGAAGATGTTAGGGGACGCATATGTCCAATATACTGGACGGACAAATTCTAAAGCTGATGATAATTATAGACCAAGTACATAAACCAAAAAAAACATCGTGTACTACTGAGTATTTTGCCCGTGATTTTGGTTATCACAAATACGTAATATTTCATATTTTGGCAAATATCCCTTTTCCGTATTTTCTTGGACGCTGTGCTCTCTATATTTCTCGTGGAAGTCTATTTCAGCACGAATCACGTTAAGAAGTTATGCAATCTTGAATAATACAACTCGCCTCTCGTCGTAAAATGTAGGTACACGAAAATTTTATTTTCTAGATGGCCTCCTTGAACCCGGTAGCAACTTGCTGAGAAGATATTTACGTTAACAATTTAGAAAATAAACTTGGCATACAGCGCGCAGCGTGTGTTGTTGATATATGATGCCTTCGATTTATTGCTATACTTACAGCCCCTACTGAGTAAAGAATTTTATAAAAAAAAATGGGTTATTATCTGAGCATTTTAACCGTTCCATTCCACTCAGCATGAATTGTGGATCTATTTTCGGTTGACTTAGAAGTCGCGGCTTTTTACAATAATTATCAAGAAGATGCTGATTGCTTTTATGAATTAGCCAATATTGCGGACGAAGTAATAAGACGGTTAATTGTCTAAATAATCACCCAAATATTGTATCTCTATGATTAAAAGGCTGCCCTTTCAATACGCTTTCCATTATTTTTATCTAAGCTACGCAGTTAAGCGGCGTGCGCAGTAAAAATCCTCCAATACGTAGCTTCACCGCTAAGAAGGATTACAAAAAAAAAATGCTCTAACAGATTTTGTGAGAGAATTGTATTGGTTTTTCGCAAAGCTTAGTTAATGTCAAAATAAGCCTTAGAACGGCTTTTATGTTTAGTTCAAATAGGTACAATTTTAGGGTTCCGTACCTCAAAAGGAAAAAACGGAACCCTTATAGGATCACTTTGTTGTCCGTCTGTCCGTCCGTCCGTCCGTCTGTCAAGACCCTTTTTCTCAGGAACGCGTGGAGGTATGAAGCTGAAATTTATATCAATTACTCAGGTCTACTGTCCCTTGAAGCTGTGAAAAAATCAAACTTCTAAGCCAACGCAATCAAAAGATACAGCCGTTTATGCCGCAAATTTTCGACACTTGCAAGGGAATCAAAACCTACAGGGTGCTTCCCGTGAACTCAGAATCTTGAAATTTGGTACGAAGCAACGTCTTATAGCATAGATAAAGGAAAAATTACGAAAACCATAAATTTTTAGTTACATCACATAATATATATTTTTTTAATAATTTTAAACTTACTACCCATTTCCTCATAAACGCGTAGAGGAAAGTGTTTGTACGGAACCCTCGGTGCGCGAGTCCGACTCGCACTTGGCCGGTTTTTTTTTCAAGAGACGTTGACAGGATAATTGAGAGCTTAAAAAGTATAGTGAATTTAATAAGAACATCGAGTATCTAAAAACATGTTATTGAATATAATATAATTATTTACACATAAATTTGTAGTAGATATGTGACCCCTGCAAGCAGGTTAAAATCATGCATGATATTGATTTGTATCTTATAAAAATAACATGCTTACGACTTTCAGTTTGAAATTGTTTACAGTTCAAGTTATTTATAGGATCTACGTGAAAATTATTTCATTCATTAAGCTAATTAATAATTACTGGAGCATAAAATCGTTTGGTTGGCTCGCTCATTTTAACTTTATTACACTAGGATTTAAAATTCCCAGAATTGACGAAATTACATGTTTAAAATATCAGCTATTTTGGTGTTTTAAAAACCTACGCGGGTCTTGACTGAGTGATTTATACATCTACATCGAAATAGAAGAGATATTAGTTTAGTCAAATTAATTATGATTCTAAATCAGTATGATTAGCAGATCCACGTATAATGATAATCAAACAAAGCCAGTTAAACGTGTAATGTTGTCAATACCTCTCCAATTTATTATGGGTATACTAGTTTAAGGCATAATTATTGCCTGTGTCTTAATGTTCTCTTATTTAAATCTTTATCCGAAAACTCCGTCTGTTTGTCTGTCTATCACCAGGCTTTATCTCATGAACTGTGAGCTAGAGTTGAAATTTTCACATTATGATGTATTTCTGTTGCCGCTATGAGAACTAATACTAAAAACAGAATAAAATAGATATTTAAGTGGGGCTCCCATACAAAAACGTGATTTTTTTGCCATTTGTTTATTTGACGGTATGAATCCCTTCGTGCGCGAGTCCGACTCGCACTTGGCCGATTTTTTTCTATATAAAACACTAACGCCATCATTTTTTCCAGGTTGTGAAAATGTTCATACTAGTGATAGTTATATTCGGCATCTGCTGGTTGCCGTACCAGTCCTACTTCATCTACACGCACTTCAACCCGTCTATCCGGTACAAGAAGTACGTGCAGCACGTCTACTTGGGCTTCTACTGGCTGGCAATGGCCAACGCGATGGTCAACCCCATCATCTACTATTGGATGAATGCCAAGTAAGTTCATACACATGAAGAACAGAGAACATACTTATTCTTACCATAACCATGCTGTCAACAGGTTGAAAGAACTCATTCTACCCTATAATACAATCGGACACCTTAACTGTGAAAGTTGTTGTCGAGAAGGAGATATCTTGTCATTGCTTATTCTGTTGATAAGATACGCTAAGTTGTTTTATTAAAATTGAGCGCGTCTCGCCAATAAACGTTACAGTTTGGTGAGAAATTACTTAAATTTGTATTTTATGTATGTTTTTTGTTGGTAAATAAAAAAAAAAAGACATGCCACGACTTCGGTGTTAGCGGCAAATGGTGTGACGCGGGGCAGCAAGCATGCCACGGATACCACCTGATCCGTCCACGCGAAACGCCGCACGCGCCGCTCGCTGCGTCGCAATTCGCTCGGCAAAAACCGCTAGAGCGGCACCGCGCGCTGCGATTCGTGACATGCTTCGTATATCAGTATGATTTTGTTTTGCCACTCGCCGCTCATCGCTGCCGCTACCGTTGATCACGCACGTTCGAAACGTCGCAAATCAGAAATATTAAAACAATACTGTATATCAGAGACGACATCGAAAGCGGACATTTAGAAAAAATATCCCACATGCTTATTATACTTATACAAATTTTCCCATCAAACCGATAGCCTAATGCTCGGTCATATTGGATAAACGTTAATAATAGAAACCGCAAAATTTTCACCGCGGTATTTCCATTTGTCTTTTCAATCAATTTATTTTATACTAGCTTTTGCCTGCGACTACGTCCGCGTGGAACTTGGAAGTATGGAAACAATCTCGTACAACACGATAGATATCCACCTAATCACCTTAATTAATAAAAGGGATTATTAAAAGCGCCTAAGCAAATGTAAGAGCAATTGTGCTTTTGGTCTAATAATTACATGTCCTACAGGGTCATCAATGTCATCATGAATTACTTACTCACTTTTCAATCTTTTTAGGGATAATTTCCAGGATGAAAACTATCCTATGTCCTTCTTCGGATCTTATACTATCTCTATGCCAAATTTCATCAAATTATATTCAGCGGTTTAAGCGTGAAGAGGCAACAGACAGACAGACACACATTCGCATTTATAATATTAGTATGGATAATCAATAATTCCGTTGACTTTCCGTATACTTACATCATTTCAAATCAAGTCAATTAATAAAATATAATTCTCGAGTATGCAATTTAAGTAACTTCTGATCAAAACTAACAAATTATTTTACTAAAGTGAAAAAAGAGCAAAACAACTGTTGCTAAAACGAAATAAAGAACAGAAAAGTTAAAATTAACGCTGAATAACTCCTAACAAGTCTGTGAATACTTCGAGTCAAATCTATTTCACTGTAACAAGAAAATACTGAAAGTAAATTCATTTACACAAAGGTTTTTGCGTAATTACTGGACCCTAATAAAATTGATTGCGGATTGGATCCGAATACTAATATAGGAAGGGTTTCGTTTATCTCATGAAGGTATCATATAATATTCTAAGAAAACAGGGCCAAGTGTGACTGATCAAAGTCAATTTGAATTTACAGAATAGTCTAGTTGATTCATGTTAAATTGTATTAAACTAATGGTTAATAAATATAGTATTTGACATAGGAAACCTAAATATATATATTTCAGCACGTAAACATAGAAGATGGCTGAACTAATTTAAAATATGATTTTTATTCTGTAATTTGAAATGCTTAAAACGCTGTCCGCTATTTTCACCATGATAGTGACATCAATAGTGCAGTAAAAAACACTTAAAACTAAAAACGTCATTCGCATCATAGTTAAGAGTGTATTTACTGGTCTTTATTAACGGGGTCGCCTACGTCATGCTACAGATAAGCTAAAGACAAAAATGGCGGATGGCGTTTTTGTTCATGACATTTCTATTTGAAATTAATACAATTTAGTTTCCTGGTTCTATAAAAATAGATATATTTTTTTTGTGCTAGGAAGATAAGTATTAACCATTTCAAATATATTTCAAAATTGGGTCAAATAGCCTAAACCCTTAATTTGGCAGTGTATGTCAGGGTGAAGAAACTCTTTGACCATTTTTTTCAAACCAGATTTTTTTGCTCTATTTTAACATAACGCGGCTTGAACTGATCTTCGCAATTTTTTGTCAAATTAAGGGTTAAAAGCAATACTTGGAACTTTTCCCAAGAAAAAATACATACGTGTTTTACTTTTTATTCCAAAAGACAAGGGCAAAGGTCTACCAGTCGTATACCGGAAATGAGGCTGAATTCGATCTAACTAATCAAATAACCACTTCTATCTATGCATTGAATGTCTCAGGAATATGTCCCTTTAATGGGTAAGACTCGGGAGCGTTTTAACTGGCCCTTGACGTATGTTGTGTTTTTAGGGTTCCGTACCCAAAGGGTAAAAACGGGACCCTATTACTGAGACTTCGCTGTCCGTCCGTCCGTCTGTCACCAGGCTGTATCTCAAGAACGGTGATAGCTAGACAGTTGAAATTTTCACAGATGACGTATTTCTATTGCCGCTATTACAACAAATACTAAAAATAAAATAAAATAAATATTTAAGGGGGCTCCAATACAACAAACTTGTTATAGATTATGGTACGGAACCCTTCATGCGCGAGTCGGACTCGCACTTGCCCAATTTTTTATAGGTAGATAATTAACATAATTATTTATGCTTTCTGTGAATAGTGATGGACTTCAAAAATAAGGTTATATTCGTCTAAATTTCGTAGCACAAGGGAAAAAGCGGTTCACAATTCGCCTGAACCATACCATAATTTTTCAATTACTATTTAACAATGTCACTGAAACAGCTTGCGGCAGCTGGAATAGCAAATGAGTAAGGCTCAAGAGTGTTTCAACTGGTCGTTCCCTTGTGTTACTTTATTTAGACGAATATAATCTTATTTTTGGATTCCATCAAAATTCGCAACAAGCGCTCTCTTATGAGCTCACCAATTAACATTTTTTGCAAAAATTATGTTATTTATTCGTGAAAACATAACATAAATCAAAGAGCGTTCAAAACGCCACTGAGCTTTCCAGTTTTCATCCTGTAAAACACGACTCGTGCTCCAATATGCTTCTATCAATCATGAAACAATCTATTAGTAAGTTATTGTATTAAGCGGTTTACACTCACGTGAAATTGTCAGGAATGGCCCGACATGTTTCGAACTCGTATGGAGCTGTTCATCAGGGACTTCGAGATATTAGAGCGGAGCTTCGACCAAAGAATCAGTGACGAAGTTGCCGCAGTGGTGTACGGGCTTAATACAATAATTAAATATGTCTCACAAAAGTTTTAATAAGATTAATCTATTAGTAAGCTTCGGATTGCCTGCCATTAGACACGGAACTGTTGTATAACGTAGGTAGACATGTGGATGTGATGACATTACCTGCGGTGCGGTGGCATTTTATTCAATACTTCCAGCCCCATTTGTGACCCAGTCGCGTATCCAATAAGAGCACTAGAATTGCGCTTAATCGGTCGTATAAAGGAGTGGTACGACCACGGATCGATCAATTGAATGAACCATTTCCGAATTTTCCTTCCGCGATAGAGATGTTAAGTGATCCAAAATGTGGATGTACAATTACACATACACGGAGTGAAAAATTTAATTTCATCAACTTATTCCTTGGTCAAGGAGCTTGGCGTGGCTCGATGTAGACTGGCTTCACACTTTGTCGATATTTCGTTGACGAAGCATTTTGCGTGTTCTTTTTTTCTGATCAGAACTGCAAAATAGTGAAACTATATTTTAGTGCACATTTCCCCCAAAATTCATTTTTTTTGGATTTATGTAAGTTTGCAATGTATTACCATTTTTTGATAAGCATGACGGTAATGGTAATCATAATCAAAATCAGAAAAGTATTTATTGCCACAACTTAACTTATTAGTCAAATATGAGGCAATTGGTCTCTGTCTCAGCGTGTGCTGGGCAAAAAGAAAACTGAGCCCTTTGTTTCTGTCGGTTGCAAAACAAAGAAAAAAATACTTATAATCGGGTCAAACTAACACTAACTATAAATTTTAGGACAATACATAAAAAAAAAATAAAAAAAAATGAATGAATATAATAATACAAAAATGATGTATGATAGATTTAATTTAACGTGTAGTATTGCGTTACGGAAAACACGTACCTAACACACCTCTAGGGAAGATATTCCGATCCGATCTGCAATTCCCACTATAATGTATGTGTAGAACACTTTTCTGTGCCAACGGCATAGTTGTTAACAAGAAGCGTGTCTAACAGCATTAATTTAAAACTATGTTGTTATGTATGCATGTGTTTTAAAAATGGTAACGTACTTACATTTTTTGCGCGTCGATTGTCGACTGTTCACGTGTTTCATTGCAAATAACATTAATTAAATATGTATTATAACTTCAAATTTGTAGAACTAAAATACAAAAGTATTTTGAACTAATATTATCATTCCAAATTGGCTTAAGTCTGTCGTAAAATTAAATATAAGACAAAGTAATGCTTTTTTTTGCGGTGGAGTTTAATTCTCTAAATCTCTTCGTATCTGACAGCCCAAATTACCTCTCTATTTTAGAGAAAATGAGAAGTCACCTTTTTCATTTTATCTTGACTCGTCCATCCATCAATGCTTGGAAGATGCTTTGGCGAGTCTTCTTAACTTAATATCGCTGATAACAGACAGTGGAAGTCTAGTTTTTTTTTCTCAAAGCCATTGTTTTAAGAAAATTGTAACTTTTACAAGTTTGCTAATTAGTTACTGGGTTTATTTTAGTTTTATAAGACTAATTAAGTACAATTCATCATCATCCTCCTAGCCTTTGTCCCATATCATTGTAGAGAATGAATTCTCAATCGGGGTCGGCTACCTAAATCCCAAGATGTGGCGTAGGCACTAGTTTTTACGCAAGCGACTGCCATCTGACCTTCCAACCCAGAGGGGAAACTAGGGATTTTAAATTAATACTCGTAAGCACCTACGTTGCTTATGTCCGACGGTAGTTAACTTTATGTTTCGGTTTTGTTTATATTTGGTCGCTAAATTTTATCGTTACCGGCAGCATAAAAAAATACAATAAATAATAATTAAATAAAGACTACCTCACACAAATCGATCTAGTCCCAAATTGAGCTCAAGAAATATACGTCATACTTATATAGATAAATATATACTTAAATACATAGAACAACCATGTCCCAAGCACAAATATTCAACTTCATAACACAAAAATATTTGCCCTGACCGGGTTTCGAACCCGGGACCGCAGCCTCAGTAGGCAGGTGCACTAAAAACTGCACCTACCGCGTCGTTAAATACGGATATATGCATTTACGGATAGAATTTCAGAGCCTACCAAACAGAAGAAACAAAAAGTAAAAATCTCCTCATGTGGGATGAGTGTGTGACCATTGCATTGCTGACGGTGGCTGCTGAAGGTAAAAATAGCAATGGCAGTTGCTACATAGTTAAAATATTACATCATCTATCATTTCTGGAATCTTTGTTCCAAATGCATTGCAAAACCACGGAATTAGAAGCTTGAAAATCTATTCTTTTCGTGCTAGGTACCCTCTCGTAATCTATCCAGTCATAATCTAATATATAACTCTCTTTCAGCGAACGAATCCCCGGAAAACTGTAGTTTGTATATTTTCATATCGATAGGCACTTACTATAGATACATTAAGTTTATGGTAAATAACGTCAAGTTAGACCAAGCTACTAGCCTAAAGCAAATTGAAAAAACTGCGCTAATTTCTCTGTGGTACACTACGCAATAAATCCTGTTTACTATCCCCCAACAGCTGTCATCGTGTAATTCCTCCCGAAGGCACAAAACACAGTTAAACACGCATTCACATAAACCTTGAGCCGTAATGCATTGCCATGACAAACAACACAAACATTCCTTACATTATTATTAGGTACTAGAAATATGCTTCTTCCTTGCTTGGCCAAACATTCACTTGGAAGCGCTTCAACAAACTCGTATGTTGTTTCGGTTTGGTTGGAAGTTTGTTCAGTATTTCTTGCGAATAAAGTTTTATTTTGAAGACGTGTTATCAAGGAATCCTTCCTGTTTTTTTGCGCTTTCGCGATCTCGGGAAGTAAACAGGCCTTTCCTACTTTAGCTCCCTATCTTACATTACAGTGTTTTTCTCTTACGGTTCGTTTTATTATGTATGCGCGTAAAAAGTTTATTCTAGAGGATGATGTATTGAAGTCCTAATAGATAACAAAAAAAGTAAGGAGTTTATGTTTTCCTCTTTGTACCTACAGTTAATTGCAATTTTGTATAGTTTATAGTTTTATTGTATTCTTGTCTTTTTGATATTTTCTAACTACCAAAAATAAAAATATAACTCGTAAATAAGATATATATATCGTACATTTAGTATCATTTTATAATTAAAGAAACGTAGAATACTTATATTGATTTAAACTCACACGAAAATCACGAAATTCACATTTTATTTTAATGGAAACAAAACGGAACCATATCGCGTTCAAAAGGTGTTTAATTATAGAATTAAAGATTTGATGTAATTGACGTAACTATGTTATAGCTCAGTTGGGAGAGCACTACACCAGAAACGTAAGGGCCGCATGTTTAATCCTGCTTACATTACGATGGATCACATTACATTTTATATTTCATAATTTACTTTTAAGTAATTTTTTATAAAAATAGAAATGTGGTCCACATTAAAACAGAATGGATAAAAAGATTCCATTCAAAAATTCGTCAGATCTTCCTAGAATTAGGTAACACTCCCTTTTTAAATTTTTATTTGAGCTTTGATCTTTGTTTTTAAGGCTTAAATAAAAATTGTGGTGTACCTACCCACATTAAAAAAAGAATAATGTGATATTACATGTTTCATAAATTTATAAAAAAATGTTGTAAGCAATGTGATCTGATAAAACACCTGAAAGGTAAAAGACAAAATAGATCTCTCGCAAGCCCAATAAAATGCTAAAAGCGTCAAGAAGAATCTCGTTGGCATAGGTCCCGGACGCTGAATTATTCATGAGGCCAGTCGAGTGCGGGGTACAATGTCTGACAGTTGTTTTGTAAACATTAATCGCATTCGCGCGTTTTGTGTTTGACAGCGATCAAATTATATCACTCCAGCCACTAAAGAGATTAACGGATAATACGAAAAAAATTGAAATGGTGCGGTTATTTTTTTGTGGTCCCCAGAGAACAGAAGGATTTTTCTTTTAATTCGATCCGAAGTGTATTCCAGAATTATTGCACTGTTTTTAGGGTTCCGTACCCAAAGGATAAAAACGGGACCCTACTGAGACTTCGCTGTCCGTCCGTCCGTCCGTCCGTCCGTCTGTCACCAGGCTGTAGCTCAAGAACGGTGATAGCTAGACAGTTGAAATTTTCACAGATGATGTATTTCTATTACCGCTCTAACAACAAATACTAAAAATAAAATAAAATAAATATTTAACGGGGGCTCCCATACAACAAACTTGTTATAGATTATGGTGCGGAACCCTTCATGCGCGAGTCGGCCCAATTTTTATTATATAATTTTTATTTATATTATAATGAAAAATAATAAAAATACATTTAAGGCACCACCAACACAAGTAGCTAGTCATCATGAGACCCTCATTCAATGAATGATATAGAAAATGCTACAAAAACTAAACATAATTACAAGATTATTAATTCTGAAAAATGTAACTCGTCAAAGTCTGAAAGATTGTCATTTTGTTCCAATTAAAGCTGAATATTTTAGAAACTACTGCACCTATTTCCACCAAACATAGCTAAGAATCTCGACGGACAAGTCCTTCAATAAAAAAAACTACACCCAAATTGGTCCATCCGCTAGGAAGCTACGATGGCACAGACAGACACACAGATACACATGTTAAACCTATAACACCTCTTTTTCGACGGGAGTTAAAAATCGACATAATCATTAAAAAAAACCGGCTGCAACTAGAAAAAATCGCAGGACCGACAACAACAGAAGAATTTGCTATAAAAAATACCGAAATCGCTAAAGATGTGCTTATAAATTTGAGGATTTTCTTAGATTCCTCATGAATTTCTTCACCACTTCTTCACCATAATTTTATGGGAGATGACTACTCTAGAGAAGGGGAAATTGAACAAAAAATATTTATTTTCTGAATCTGTTCATAAATGACGGAGTTCTGAGGTAGCAATAATAGAAAATATAATTATAATTAATACAACTGAATTAAGAACTTCCTCTTTCCTGGGGCGGTTGAAAAACAAGTTTTAAACTAAAACGAAAAGGAGAAACCGTTATTTTGACGACTTTAATAGTCTCATAATTATACTGCACGGCAGTCTTTTTCTCCTGCAGATATACATTTCATTATTTTAATGGAACAAAAACACGACAGAAATCTGGGTCAGAATTTCAAATCAGAAAGAACAGAAATATGACTCGTTCAACATTTTTTTTTTTAGAATGGACTTATCTATTTCTAGGCGCACAATTCATACGACCCCTTTCAAAATTCCAATTTGAATGCATTTCCCGGTGAATTTAATCTGCCGTAGTTTTACCTCTGAAGAAGAATCCTGAGTTCTGAAATAAAGCTTTATTCATTAATTTACCAGAATATTCCAGATTTCGAAATTCTAAATTGAATATCGTGCCGTCACGCTCACTCTCACATTGAGTAGTACGAGAGCGAGGAGCACGAAAGATTACGACCTTTACTTATTTCGAACTTCGAAATCGTCCTTTCCTGGCACCAAGATATGCTAAAAGACTATAAATAAGTACATGATTGCAATATCAAATATTTGTTTACAATTTCCAACCTCATCATCAACGGAATAAGGAAAAATCTGTTTAAAAATATCTTTGATGTTAATATGATAATTTTAGCTCAACATACCATATTGGATTGAAACGACGCGACGCAGTTTGGTTTCTGAATGAATTTGGTATTCTACACGCTCGAATATCGTTGCGTCTAAAATTGACAGGCTAACTCGACAATTACGAGAAATGATTTAGACACCCTTTTCTCAACTTTCTCGTTTATACAAGGATTCAAATCAACATCATCAACATTATATCAGCTGATAGACGTCCACTGCTGGACAAAGGCCTCTCCTAAAGCTCTCCACAACGATCGGTCTTGCATCACCCTCATCTAATTTCTGCCCGCGATCCTGATATTCCTGCTCGAGCCCACGTCGTTGGTCCGCCTTGTTGGGGGCCTCCCACGCTGCGTCTTCCGGTCCGCGCCACTCAAGAACCTTTCTGCCCCAACGGCCATCGGTTCTACGATAAATGTGCTCCGCCCACAGCCACTTAAGTTTGGTGACTGTATGAGCTATATCTACAACTTCTCTTGCGTATCTCAATATTTCGCATTCGATCCCGCAAGGATTAAAATAACATTTGAAAATTCACATCTATGTTACTATATGAGAGAGACCTATAACTATAGAGAGGACCCCCGCTCCGAATCGTTTCTGGTGCAGAGGCTGTCCATAGCCATCCAGCGGGGTAATGCCGTGAGCATTATGGGCACTTTCGCACCGGAAACGATAACGAGCGGGTTTGACTATTGTAATTAGGTTAGTTATTATGTTGACGTTAATAATGTAATTATTCGAAATAAAGTTTCATAATCCTGTTACTATATTATTTTCTACAATAAAATGATGATGTTTTAGAATTTGGATGTCCGACATTGAAAATATTTGGCTTATACTAACGCTTCTCGTTTTTTGTCGGGGCTTTAAATAAATAAAGTGATATTCTCTATTTGGAAGTCCCCGAGCAAAAAGTATATTAATTTTTTTAACCCCCGACGAAAAAAGAGGGGTGTTATAAGTTTAACATGTGTATCTGTGTATCTGTGTATCTGTGTATCTGTGTATCTGTGTATCTGTGTATCTGTCTGTGGCATCGTAGCGCCCAAGCGGATGGACCAATTTAAGTGCGGTTTTTTTTAATCGAAAGACTTTTCCATCGAGATGGTTCTTAGCTATGTTTGGTGCAAATAGGACCAGTAGTTTCCAAGATATTCAGCTTTAATTGGAACAAGTGACGAGATCTCAGCCAATAATGAAGTCAATAATTCGAAATATTGGCTAAATGTTAAGTTTTATTAGCATTTTCTATATGACTCACTAATTGAGGGTCTCATGATGACCAGCTAGTTGTTGATGGATCTCAGCCAATATTGAAGCCAAGAATTCCAAATTTTGGATAAATGATAAGTTTTATTAGCATTTTCTATATCACTAAATAAATGAAGGTCTCATGATGACCAGCTAGTTGTTAATGGATCTCAGCCAATATTGAAGCCAAGAATTCCATATTTTGGATAAATGATAAGTTTTATTAGCATTTTCTATAGGTATCACTCAATAAATGAAGGTCTCATGATGACCAGCTAGTTGTTAATGGATTTCAGCTAATATTGAAGCCAAGGATTCCAAATTTTGGTTAAATGTTAAGTATTTTAGCATTTTCTATATGACTTACTAAATTAAGGTCTCATGATGACCAGGTAGTTGTGAACGGATCTCAGCCCATATTGAAACTAAGGATTCCAAATGTTGGTTAAATGTTAAGTATCATTAGTATTTTCTATATCACTCAATAAATGAAGGTCTCATGATGACCAGCTAGTTGTTAATGGATTTCAGCCAATATTGAAGCCAAGGATTCCAAAGTTTTGGTTAAATGTTAAGTATTATTAGCATTTTCTATATCACTTACTAAATGACGGTCTCATCATGAGGCCTGACAGAGAGTTGTGAAAGGATCTAAGCCGAGAATTTCTAATGTTGGATAAATGTTAAGTTTTATTAGCGTAATCAACAGATTGATAAATTTTTGACAGTACAATAATTTGGTACCTTGGAGCTGAAGATGGCCGTAGGAACTCCTAAACAGCACAAGATAAACCCACGGTGTTTGGGCTCGTCTGATTGTTCTTGATGAGCAATTAATATTTGTGTAAGAAAGTACAGTCAATAATAAAACCGAGTCCCAAAAAAACTTTTTTGACAAAAAAACTTATTATAGTTTCTGTCACAGTACTGGGTCACTATTTTTAAGTTTCGGAATTTTGCTAAAGCTGAATTGTTATTAGGACTATTGAACAGGTTCCTTTGATTGAGGTCACAAATAGCAACACCTTGCAAGATTTTAACGCGACTAAATGACACGTAAGCTTTAGCAAAAGTACTCTTGCCTAAGTGAATAACAGCTTTTTAGGTTTTTGTAGTTTGTGTCAGTCTGTACACAGCTTAGCTCAGAGACAAAGTGGTTGAATACATTTTTAAAAACATTTGTATGTTTATCCCATGGTGTGGGGTATCGATGATTAGGTCTCTTAAAACTAAGTCAAGTTACCTAGCACCAACTGCAATTTTTATGGAGCTAAGTAAGCCACCCGTACCTACTATTTGGATCCTGTAGAATAGAAACCTGGTTCTGTTTTAGGCCGTAAGTAGCAGGTTCTTGCGACTGACTTCATGAGCAGTGCATTTAAAGTATATATTTTGATTGTCTTGGCTAATAACTTCGCCATTTTGCCATTATAAGCATTAACTAGTCTTAATTTAACGATTTTTTCCCAGAATGTTGCTTAAGGCTATTGAAATCAAAATATATCCTAACTTCAATCTTAGAGAAGACGGCATTCATTACCACTGGCTTGGGATCCTGCTGTACCTACATAATTATAGTCCAGGATCAAGTTCGACGAAAGATTGGAAACCCTGGACCTTAAACGGTGTAAAACAAAAATAGTGTCAAAAGAAGAAAATTCCGGGACGAAACTTCTGTTTGTTTAAAAAAAATGAAATAAAAATAAAATTAAAAATTTAAAAAACCCCCGACATGACAACCAGTAAAAAGAAAGAAATAAAATCTACGAAATGTGCCTATACAATGAACAGTAGAAAAAGAATCCAAGCTTCGTTGCGTCGGGGGACCGCTAAGTAAATGAAATGCAATGTAAGTACTGAAAATCGTAAAGTGGGAAGCCCAAATGCATACATGCAATTTTGCGTTGAAAAATATATTTCATTTCATTTAGGTAGGTACTTAGCGGTCCCCCGAACGCAACGAAGCTTGGATTCTTTTTCTACTGTTCATTGTATAGGCACATTTCGTAGATTTTATTTCTTTCTTTTTACTGGTTGTCATGTCGGGGGTTTTTTAAATTTTTAATTTTATTTTTATTTCATTTTTGATGTTGAATAAAACATGCGAGGATGTTAAGTAAACACAGGGAGCAATATCGTGATTTCGTTTTTATCACTGTTTGAAATAAGAATATGATGAGGAAAACCTTTGTAAACCTACGCCCAGAAGTCCAATTGTGAGCTTCATTATTGCTTAAAAAGATAAGTACTCGTATTTTCTCTTATAAAATTGCGTCACTGCATTGCCATGAAAAGAAGAGATATTAAATCTCACAAAATATGTGGCAATTTACGGAAGCTTCCGGCTGAATGTTCAGCTACGTTCAGCGTTAGATCGCGGTTAACAGGTCTCACTGAGTTCTTCACTGGTTAACAATAATACCTACAATTCAAAAAAATTAAAAATTTAAAAAACCCCCGACATGACAACCAGTAAAAAGAAAGAAATAAAATCTACGAAATGTGCCTATACAATGAACAGTAGAAAAAGAATCCAAGCTTCGTTGCGTTCGGGGGACCGCTAAGTACCTACCTAAATGAAATGAAATATATTTTTCAACGCAAAATTGCATGTATGCATTTGGGCTTCCCACTTTACGATTTTCAGTACTTACATTGCATTTCATTTACTTAGCGGTCCCCCGACGCAACGAAGCTTGGATTCTTTTTCTACTGTTCATTGTATAGGCACATTTCGTAGATTTTATTTCTTTCTTTTTACTGGTTGTCATGTCGGGGGTTTTTTAAATTTTTAATTTTATTTTTATTTCATTTTTTTTAAACAAACAGAAGTTTCGTCCCGGAATTTTCTTCTTTTGACACTATTTTTGTTTTACACCGTTTAAGGTCCAGGGTTTCCAATCTTTCGTCGAACTTGATCCTGGACTATAATTATGTAGGTACAGCAGGATCCCAAGCCAGTGGTAATGAATGCCGTCTTCTCTAAGATTGAAGTTAGGATATATTTTGATTTCAATAGCCTTAAGCAACATTCTGGGAAAAAATCGTTAAATTAAGACTAGTTAATGCTTATAATGGCAAAATGGCGAAGTTATTAGCCAAGACAATCAAAATATATACTTTAAATGCACTGCTCATGAAGTCAGTCGCAAGAACCTGCTACTTACGGCCTAAAACAGAACCAGGTTTCTATTCTACAGGATCCAAATAGTAGGTACGGGTGGCTTACTTAGCTCCATAAAAATTGCAGTTGGTGCTAGGTAACTTGACTTAGTTTTAAGAGACCTAATCATCGATACCCCACACCATGGGATAAACATACAAATGTTTTTAAAAATGTATTCAACCACTTTGTCTCTGAGCTAAGCTGTGTACAGACTGACACAAACTACAAAAACCTAAAAAGCTGTTATTCACTTAGGCAAGAGTACTTTTGCTAAAGCTTACGTGTCATTTAGTCGCGTTAAAATCTTGCAAGGTGTTGCTATTTGTGACCTCAATCAAAGGAACCTGTTCAATAGTCCTAATAACAATTCAGCTTTAGCAAAATTCCGAAACTTAAAAATAGTGACCCAGTACTGTGACAGAAACTATAATAAGTTTTTTTGTCAAAAAAGTTTTTTTGGGACTCGGTTTTATTATTGACTGTACTTTCTTACACAAATATTAATTGCTCATCAAGAACAATCAGACGAGCCCAAACACCGTGGGTTTATCTTGTGCTGTTTAGGAGTTCCTACGGCCATCTTCAGCTCCAAGGTACCAAATTATTGTACTGTCAAAAATTTATCAATCTGTTGATTACGCTAATAAAACTTAACATTTATCCAACATTAGAAATTCTCGGCTTAGATCCTTTCACAACTCTCTGTCAGGCCTCATGATGAGACCGTCATTTAGTAAGTGATATAGAAAATGCTAATAATACTTAACATTTAACCAAAACTTTGGAATCCTTGGCTTCAATATTGGCTGAAATCCATTAACAACTAGCTGGTCATCATGAGACCTTCATTTATTGAGTGATATAGAAAATACTAATGATACTTAACATTTAACCAACATTTGGAATCCTTAGTTTCAATATGGGCTGAGATCCGTTCACAACTACCTGGTCATCATGAGACCTTAATTTAGTAAGTCATATAGAAAATGCTAAAATACTTAACATTTAACCAAAATTTGGAATCCTTGGCTTCAATATTAGCTGAAATCCATTAACAACTAGCTGGTCATCATGAGACCTTCATTTATTGAGTGATACCTATAGAAAATGCTAATAAAACTTATCATTTATCCAAAATATGGAATTCTTGGCTTCAATATTGGCTGAGATCCATTAACAACTAGCTGGTCATCATGAGACCTTCATTTATTTAGTGATATAGAAAATGCTAATAAAACTTATCATTTATCCAAAATTTGGAATTCTTGGCTTCAATATTGGCTGAGATCCATCAACAACTAGCTGGTCATCATGAGACCCTCAATTAGTGAGTCATATAGAAAATGCTAATAAAACTTAACATTTAGCCAATATTTCGAATTATTGACTTCATTATTATTATTATTATTTATTTATTATTATTTATTTATTCTTTACATTAGCACTAACAGATGAACCTTACATGCTAATTCTTAATTAATTCAATTCATATTACATTCATTATAATTATTATTACTACAGTAGACATTATTATTTACAAAATAAAGAATAAAATAAAGATTAGATCCATAATGATTAATTGATTAATAAAATTGATTTAATGAAATTAATTTATTAGATGGTGCTAGTCATCACTATTGTTTCTAAGTAGCGGATTGATGCTGTCAAAAACTTAGACTCCGAGCTAAAAAATATGTCAAGTTCGCTGTCGCTGTTCAGTATGTCATTCAGAAGCCGTAACGCTTGGTGCAGAGGAGAAGATGCGAGCGCGCGCGTCCTGGCCGCTGGGATGGCGAACAGGCCGCGGCGGCGAGTGCGGAACAGTTTAGCGGAGACATTGGGAATCCGAAAGGGTATCTGAGCTAGCAGTTGGGGATTGGTTGATCTCCCACGTATTAGGGTGTAGAAGTATTTTATTAAGTAAATATTTCTCCTAGTTTCAAGGGATGTGTAGCTTACCATTCCCAATATGAATAGAGTAGGATAAAGTAGGGGATAGCTACCGTATAGTTTTTTATATAGAAAACGAACAAACGACTTCTGTACTCTCTCCACGAGAAGGGTATATTGTTGTTCGTGGGGATTCCATACGACGGCATTCGATTCCAATTTACTGCGTACATAGGCGTTGTACAGGATGCTAATGGCGTGGTGGTTGGTGAATATTTTCGCCTGTCGGATAACAAACCCCAACGACTTTCTGGCCTCATTACAGATCTTAGTTATGTGTGGATTAAATGTGAGCCCTGAGTCAAACCATGTGCCAAGATCTTTAATTTCATGGACCCGTTTTAGTGGTTTGTTATCCATCATGTACATTTCATGAATGGGGCGTCTTGCACGTGAATACGTCATGACCGAGCATTTTTCCTCATTGAGGGTCAGACTATTGCCTCGAGCCCAGGTGTGTACGGCGTCTATATCCGATTGGAGCAAGGATGTATCAATTGGACTTTTAATTGGCAATGCTAATTTTAAGTCATCGGCAAATAACAAGCACGTTGAAAAGTTTAGTGCGGCCGGCAAGTCATTGATAAGAATAAGGAATAGTAGTGGTCCAAGATTACTTCCCTGCCCGATCCCAGAGGTTACCGGAAATGGGGGGGACTTGGAACCTTCGTATTGGACGAACTGAAGTCTATCAGAGAGGTAGTTGGCCAAAAATTCAAGTGAATCCGCAGAAAACCCAGCTGTAAAGAGTTTTTTAAGTAGGATGTCACAATCAACTCTGTCAAATGCTTTGCGAAAATCAAAGTAGGCGACATCTACTTGCTTTTTCTGGTCTAGATTATCAGCTATTAGAGTGACTATGTTAAGTAGATTTGACGTTGTTGACCGTTTTGGCAGAAATCCGTGTTGTTCATCGCAAAACCAACCATTCAACTGTTTATATACCTGTGAATATATAATCGACTCAAAAACTTTTCCAAATATGGAGAGTACAGCAATTGGCCTATAATTATGGACATCTGATTTTGACCCGGATTTGTGTATTGGTAATACTTTAGTAGTTTTCCACACTGATGGGTATTTCTTATTTTTTAGTGCTAGATTAAATATATATTTTAGTGGTTCTACAAATGCTTCGCAACAGTCCCTCACTATATATTGCGGTACTCCATCGGGTCCCTGAGTATGCTTAGGTCGTAGGCGTTTGATAGCCATGCGAACCTCCGTATCACTGACGTAATCGATGGTGATGCGTCGTTCACTTAAATTCAATTCAGACGCAGCCGCGGCACAGGCCGCCGTCACGTCAAGGGTGGGTGCATTATGAAGGAAAACGCTTTTAAAAAAATTCGCAAAGGAGTCTGCAACTTCTTGAGAGGACATATTGTTGAACGTAGCAGGTTGTTTGGACTGGCGATTACGTTTGACGTATGACCAAAAGGCGGAAGGGTCCTGTAGTATATCATTTTGAAGTTGATTGACAAAAGACTGCATGGCTGTTTCAGAAGTAATATTTACCTGTCTGCGATAGTATGAAAAAAATGCATAGAATAGTTGGTTACCCGTCTGTTTATATAATTTATGATACATGTTTTTTACTTTGTTTAAGTGTATTAGATCTGCTGTGAACCATTCAGGATATCGCTCCATTCGGCTAGAAGGTACTTTTAACGGAACACTTTCTGTTAATATGTCGTTTAAGTTTGAGTAAAATAGACTAGTGCAATCATCTACCTCAGTGATATCATATAATTGCGACCAGGCGCTATCTGCCAGTCTATGGTAAAGAAGAGGGAAGTTAGCTTTACGATAATTTCTTACTGGCGACACTGTGCCATTTTGGTGGGGCGAGCACTCTGTAAATAGTGTTGGACAGGACATTACGATGTCGAGGGGGTTATGATGTTTTTCAAATGACACCAGGCCAGCGACAGCTGGCTGAGATCTCGTCACTTGTTCCAATTAAAGCTGAATATCTTGGAAACTACTGGTCCTATTTGCACCAAACATAGCTAAGAACCATCTCGATGGAAAAGTCTTTCGATTAAAAAAAACCGCACTTAAATTGGTCCATCCGCTTGGGCGCTACGATGCCACAGACAGATACACAGATACACAGATACACAGATACACAGATACACAGATACACAGATACACAGAGACACAGATACACATGTTAAACTTATAACACCCCTCTTTTTTCGTCGGGGGTTAAAAATATTAGGTGACAATATAAAAAGAAACAAAATTTATGGGTAGAGTAGGTAAGACACTAAAAACTAAACTAACAATAAATGATAAATTTATGAAACACTTGCTGCGCCGCGCGGTGTTTGCCGGTCATCCTACATGAATACTACATTTTTTCGGGATAAAAAGTAGCCTATGTGTTAATCCAGGGTGTCAGCTACCTTGATACCAAAATTTATCAAAATTGGTCCAGCCGTTTGAGCCTGAAGAACTTCCAAACATACCCGTGTGATGTAATGTCTGATTATTTTTAATGTCCACCACTATTTCTTTGTATTGTACCATGCTATACAAAAAGTTTGAGACATTACATGTTTTATAAATGCATTAAATAACAGCGCCCTCTCTCGCTTGCTCGTTCACCGCTGTAAAGTAGGTAGTGCGGTTAGATGTGAATATTAACGTATTCACATACAGGTCGGTAAGGTGTAAAGCCTTTCAAACGAACGAAAAATTCGAAAGGTTATCTGGCGTTATGGGGGGTGGTCTAGTTATATACATTTTAATATCAGTGCGGTAAGATGTGAATATTAACGTATTCACATAGAGGTCGGTAAGGTGTAAAGCCTTTCAAACGAACGAAAAATTCGAAAGGTTATCTGGCGTTATGGGGGGTGGTCTATATACATTTTGATATCAGTGCGGTAAGATGTGAATATTAACGTATTCACATAGAGGTCGCTAAGGTGTAAAAACCTTTCAAATAAACAATGCAAAGATCGACACACAAAGCATAAGGAAAAATTCGTCAGGTCTACGTGGAGCGAGGGTAGCGAAGTGGCTAACGCGCTGGACCGGTAATCCAGAGGTACTGGGTTCGATTCCCGGTCTCCTCTGCCAGGTTGCGTTAGGTCTTTGTACTTTGATCTTTGTATCAATGGTATAACATTGAAATATATTTGTAAAATGAAGACCTCTCAGTAGGATGCCCCTATAGAAAGCCTATGCGCGGTAGCCTCCCTCCGGCGCTTTCAAAGCTCCCTGTGGAGCCCCCTGGCCGCACGGACCAAGTGTCTTGACGTCATAAGCGATAAAGTTGTATTGACGTATTTGACGACGCGGTTGGTTAGGCTGCCTACTGAGCCGACGGTCCCGGGTTCGAATCCCGGCAAGGGCAAATATTTGTGTGATGAACTCGAATATTTGTGACTGGGTCATGGATGTTATTTGTATTTATTTATATAAGTATGTTTATCGTCGTCTAGTGTCCATAACACAAGCCTACTAGAGCTTACTGTGGGACTAGATTGATTTGTGTGAGGTTGTCCGATATTTATTTATTTATTTTATTTTATTGGGCGCCGAGACAGCTGTAAGTAAAAATTGTCAGGAACGGCCCGACATATTCGGAACTCATATGGAGCCCTTCATCAGGGGCAGGTATCCGTGCTACTACGGTGGACTGCGAGTCGCAAACATGGATAGCTGCCCCTGATGAAAAGCTCAATATAATGCTCAAGTGTTTTCAAGTAAATTCTCGTCCTCCGATTCCCGTTTTCGTATTTAATTATTGTACTTACACCCATGTGACATTGTCAGGAACGGGCCGACATGTTTTGAACTCGTAGTGTAAATCGCTTAGTACAATAATTAAATATGTCTCACGAAAGACTAAGCAAATAAGATTACAGACTGTATTTATTTAAAAAACAGCATAGGTATAATCGATAATAAAGTGTTTACAAATGAAGCGAAAATTGAAAAATTTAATGATTCGGACAGGATTCGAACCTGCGTTTCCAACGGCTTTCCGGGCCAACACTGGCGTCCTCCCAATTGGACCACCGAATCAGATGTCAGAGTCATTGAATTTTTCAACCAGTTGCTTCGACATGCCTTAGGGTGGCATCGTAGCGCCATCTACCGTAAAGATTTAGACTTTATCATCGGCACCATCGTCTCAAATTTGTTGAGAATCGATAGTAACGATGTGCTACACCCAAATTACTTATTTTTTATTAAAGCAGTAACGTCTGCTAACGTAAACTAAATGTTTACAAATGAAGCGAAAATTGAAAAATTTAATGATTCGGACAGGATTCGAACCTGCGTTTCCAACGGCTTTCCGGGCCAACACTGGCGTCCTCCCAATTGGACCACCGAATCAGATGTCAGAGTCATTGAATTTTTCAACCAGTTGCTTCGACATGCCTTAGGGTGGCATCGTAGCGCCATCTACCGTAAAGATTTAGACTTTATCGTCGGCACCATCGTCTCAAATTTGATGAGAATCGATAGTAACGATGTGCTACAAAAAATTCAATGACTCTGACATCTGATTCGGTGGTCCAATTGGGAGGACGCCAGTGTTGGCCCGGAAAGCCGTTGGAAACGCAGGTTCGAATCCTGTCCGAATCATTAAATTTTTCAATTTTCGCTTCATTTGTAAACATTTAGTTTACGTTAGCAGACGTTACTGCTTTAATAAAAAATAAGTAATTTGGGTGTAGCACATCGTTACTATCGATTCTCAACAAATTTGAGACGATGGTGCCGACGATAAAGTCTAAATCTTTACGGTAGATGGCGCTACGATGCCACCCTAAGGCATGTCGAAGCAACTGGTTGAAAAATTCAATGACTCTGACATCTGATTCGGTGGTCCAATTGGGAGGACGCCAGTGTTGGCCCGGAAAGCCGTTGGAAACGCAGGTTCGAATCCTGTCCGAATCATTAAATTTTTCAATTTTCGCTTCATTTGTAAACATTTAGTTTACGTTAGCAGACGTTACTGCTTTAATAAAAAATAAGTAATTTGGGTGTAGCACATCGTTACTATCGATTCTCAACAAATTTGAGACGATGGTGCCGACGATAAAGTCTAAATCTTTACGGTAGATGGCGCTACGATGCCACCCTAAGGCATGTCGAAGCAACTGGTTGAAAAATTCAATGACTCTGACATCTGATTCGGTGGTCCAATTGGGAGGACGCCAGTGTTGGCCCGGAAAGCCGTTGGAAACGCAGGTTCGAATCCTGTCCGAATCATTAAATTTTTCAATTTTCGCTTCATTTGTAAACATTTAGTTTACGTTAGCAGACGTTACTGCTTTAATAAAAAATCGATAATAAAGTGTTATGTAATAAACCTTTTTGAGAACCCGCGGGTTAATCCCAAAACGTGTTGTCTTTGAGATATAATCCGGCATGCGACGAAATTAATTCTTTAAAGTTATATTTATATTTTTTCTGTATTCTGTCCCTTGTAGCCATACGATAAATAAATAATAAGCGACGAAAAATTTCCACAAATAAAACTAAGCGCTCTGGTCATTACGATACATACATATAGCTAAATAAACGTACAGATACACACTTATTAACTTAAAACCTCGTGTCTTTTCGTCGAAGACGAAAGTAGGAAAGTAGGGTCCAATGTCAATAAAAGGTTTAAAATATCTTTATTCCGGATCACAGAAACTCTTCAACTCGGATCGGATTGCGAGAAAAACGCTCAACTTTGATCTTACGTTCAATCCGCGGCGGCGCTCCAAAAATGAGGGCTAATAATATTTCCGGATCATATTTTCATATCTCCAGAGAAATTAGGGAACTGAATAAATTAATATTCAACGGTAATATTATGCGGTCACCGGCTGTCTCTGACCGAGTTTTATCTCATTACAATTGTTTCAAGGTCAGGGGCGAAATTGCCTGTTCTTGGGATCTTTTTCCACTAGAGCTACGCTACGTCGCATGTCGGGGCCCGTGTTCGTATACGGCGTTCGAAATTATACTTTGATGATCAAATGATCTCATTACATACCTAGAGCGGTGAATTCCTGAATGTCCCAGATCGCAGGTGTTTGTGGCATGAACCGAAGGCGGGGGCCATAAATATGTGATCTGGGGTTTTACGAATTACCGCCCGTGGTTTGTCTAAAGTTTTACGTCTTGCTTTGTTCAGGAAATGAGATTTTCTCCCCACGTAGCGGGCAGAAAATCTCACTTACGGTCTAAAGAAACGTAATATCTTTTTACGTGAAAGAATAGTGGATATATTCCTGTTTTTCAAAAATACAGTAAACCGATCAATTTGTAAAACAACGATTTTGCGAAATGGAAGAGTTTGTCAAATGATGCAGTTATGAGATGTGTATTTGTCAACTGACCATTTTGTGAAATGATTGTTTGTAATAATGTTTTTCGTTTGTTTGTTTAGCTCGTAGCTTTTTGGATAACGAACGAAGGAGGAAGTAGAACCCTTAAAAACGATTGATTGGACCTGATTTAATACCCGGTGGGCTCATTCATCAAAGTATCTGTTCCCACCCACCTGAAAATTGGATTAATTAATTACAAGTGATGGTTTCAGGAAAATCGGGTGTGACGGTAACAAAGCCGCCTTGATGTATTTGTGTTGGCTTTTTTACCAAAATGTAGTGAAATTAAATGAAATAATTTATTAAGTAAGTAGGCCACAAGGGCATTTATTCAAATGAGATTGTGAATCTAGCGGCATTTCCCAAGATGAGACCGCTGTTGAGAAGAAAGCCGAAAGGGAGGGTACCCAACTGTCCGACTCCAATTTGATTAATGTTGATCATGTTATAGAGTAGTCTAAAATAGCAGACACGTATTTTTTTTTGGCTGCCCAAATTCAACCGGTTAGGAGAAATTGTCCTTGAAGAACTGAAAATTGATCAAACCCTCTAACTTCTGTGGAGAGATCAAGCAAATTGATAATTAATTACTGGTTTAATTATATGTTGGAGAACATGAAAAAAAAAGAGTTTTTGACGTGTTTTTTTATGTAAAATATGAGTGAGGTGAAATGACAAAACACGTATCCATTGTTTTCGTGTTCACCAACATATAATGAAACCGGTAATTAATTATCAATTTGCTTGAAGAAATCTCTCTACAGAAGTTAGAAGGTTTGGTAAATTTTCAGTACTTTGATGGACAATTTCTCCTAACTGGTTGAATTTGGGCAGCTATAAAAAATACGTGTCTGCTATTTTAGACTACTCCATAAAATATACATATCAAAATAAATCAAATCGGAGTGGGACAGTCGGTACCCTTCCTTGTTAGGGCAGTTGCAGGGTATTTACGGGATTTCTGTCTATTTCCTGACACATTGCAAGTCTCCGGGAAAACATGTAAGTTGAGGGGGACATTAGCGTCCGCTTTTTACTCTATAATTAATTGGGTCATTGTCAGATTTAGGTTCGCGTCTTTTCGGTGGACACGTACAAAGTTAAGGAATTTAGGCCTAGTTTTCCGATCAAAATTATATAAGCATAAACGACGTTTTCCGTTCTATGGGCTTGCGTGTTAAAAACATAACTTCTATGCACATACGCTGTTAACTATTGGCCACCGAAGAGACAACTTTTGTTTTTTGCCTTTAGGTTCACTTCGTCCATATTCCCATTATGTCAACATTCCTATTTCGTCCACATTCCCACCTCGTCCACATTCAATCCCCAAATCGTCCACTTCCTATCTCGTCTACATTCCCAACTCGTCCACATTCCCAACTCGTCCACATTTTCATGGAGGTAAAAACATTTAAAAAACTTATTAACTTATAAATATTAACAAATTTGCTATCCGATACCCTCCGACGCGTAATGATCTAATTTACGAACGCACTTTGCGCACGTTTCGCCCTAAACGCAAATTGTACATTCCTAAAGCGAAAGAGAGTACGGATGTGGACGATTAGGGAATGTTGACTAAGTGGGAAAAGGACGATATGGGAATATGGATGAAATGGGAATGTTGACGAAGTAGGAATGTGAACGAAATGGGAATGTAAACGAAGTGAACCTAAACTGATTTTTGAACTGACAATGACCCAATTGGTGGAGCGCATTATAATGTGGAATAGTTTAAAAGTGTCGTTCTGTCACATTCATATTTTGTTCACGAAGTGATTTCGATAATATTGACATCTGCACGTCTGTTAAATTACTTAAGGTTTTACACAACAATCAATTTTTATTTTATTAATTAAATGGACAAGCCTGAAAGTTGATAACGTCACAATGTGGAAGAGGGAAGAGTTGAGACAGTGGTCGATATGACATTAAAAACAAAATTGAAAACAAAATTGCCAAAATACACCAGTCACGTTGAGTGTTCTGTAATGTGTTAAAAAAAAATAAAACCTTATTTACGCCATCGTTGGCCGTAAGTGAGATTTTCTGCCCGCTACACGGGGACAAAATTTCATATCCTGGCCAAGGCAAGACTTAAAGCTGTGGGCAAACCACTGGTAAATTGTTAAACCCCCAGATCTCATATTTATGGCCGCAGCACACACCTACGATCGGCGATATTCTCGAATTTACTGCCCCTAGGTATGTTATGTACTCCATTACATACGCCCAACGTACAAATTGGAAAGTGATACTTGATTTTGCAGATGGTTAATACGCCCATTTACTTATTATAATCAGTTGTTTTCGTTCCATTTTTCGATGAGGTAAAATGTAGCCTGCCACGTGGTACCACAAATTCGGTCGGACACAAGAACCTGCCAACACAGGATTTGGCCGACCACTTTTTTTACTGTCCTCAAAAGGTCTTTATTCTATCAATACAAGTTTTGTTCTATTTTTCGATGAGGTCTTTTTTTAATTTTAGCACCAATTTTTTTTCATTTGCGCAAAATTTTCCACGTTAAGAGGCCTTATTCCTTTTAAAAAAAAAAATTTCATATCATGACAAAAATATTGATAATTTTAACCAAGTTTTTGAAGTGAATAATACTTTTCAACGAGTTCTAGGTAGTAACATAGTTATTTCATGCTTTCATTGCATGCAGTCGAAAATAAGTTGAAAAAAATAATTTTCCGCGTAAATTTTGACAAATTCGAGTAGTTTTTGAATCAAAAATTATCAATATTTTCTTGTGTCTTTTGCACATTCATTTTCTTTTCAAATGTGTTTCATGTTTTGTGTACATTTTTTTCCGTACATACAAGAGAATGATGATGATAAGTGCGCTTTAATCTGCATCGCCTTATTAAGATCATTACAACAACAACAGTTCGTCGCGCCCTTCGTTGAGATTAGACGCATCCACTCGGTTCACCATAAAAACCAGTGTAGGAAGACCCCTGTCTTACGGTGTTTGTGCGCAGTGCCAGTGTCTCGTTTCATTGGACGCCTTAGGCGGCCCGACCAGTCACGTTGACCTCTCGCTTACGGCGCAGGACCGGGCGACCGGTGTCTCGCACGATTGGTTTAGTGCGTACAAGTGACATTACCTACTTCGGACTTTTAAAAATATCTTGCAATTTATTGAATTAAAATGGGTACAAAGTGTTATGCGTGTGATCTTGGCATTTTCGACATCTCGTTTATGGAATGTTCTCAAAATCAATGCAAAAACATATTTCATCTAAAGTGTCTGACGCTCACTAAAGAAGTGTTTGAAACGTTCGACGAAGACTACAAGAGTGCTTGGATTTGCCCGGAATGCTCACGTAAGGTTCCGAAGAAAGGCAACACCGATACACCTGTTCGTGGGAGCGTATTGAATCAAACGTTTACACCCGGAAACTTTGTAAACACCGAACGAGGGAGCCGTTGTAGGACCTACGGAAACGCAACGCCGCCGGACAGTGACATCATAATACTCAGCGAACTACGTGAATTTCGACTCGAAATGAAGTCACAGCTGGATGAGCAAACTAATAATTTCAAATCTCTTCAAAAAACAGTTATGAGTACAGTGTCGCAAATAAAAACACTCGGCGAAAGTATGCAGGCTATCCAAGGCAAAATCACCAAAATCGAGGAATTAGAAATACTTATTAAGTCGAGACAATTACCGATTTTCCAAGAGATGTCACCGGTAACAGCTGATCAACCCATACCATCATTTGCGAACGTAACAAAAAGGCAGAATCAATCGTCGGTGGTTAGTAAACAGCGTGTGGCCACGAAACCAGCGAGCGTCTCGCCAACGGCTAACGATACGGAAATTAGTATGGCGGCCGAAACTACATCAGGCGAGGTGGATGTAAATAACCGAAATGCAAAAAAGGAAGAGTGGGTTACGGTTTCTAGGAATAAAAGACGTACTTTTACAAAGCCTGAAATCAAGAAAGGGGAAAATTCAAACGTTCTTGACATTCAGGGAGCGGAAAAGAAAAAGTACCTGCATGTATGGAGGCTTCATAAAGATACCACAGTGGAGACGATGGAAGCATACGTAAAGAGTGTGTGTGGGGGAGAAAGGGAAAAATTCAAAATTGAAAAAATAAAGCATAAAACGGAAAGGGATTACTCATCCTTCGTTATTGGAGTTCCGGCGTGTAGCTACGATAAGTTATGCGACTCGGCCATCTGGCCAGTGAACGTGGAGTACAGCGAGTGGGTGTGGTTTCGGAGAACAACAAATAGAACAAACCACCCAAAATAGCTCCATCGATATAAATAATTCGACAAGGAAAACTCAGTTTGGAATTTTATACCAGAATGTAAGGGGGCTCAGAACGAAAACTAAAAACTTTTTGTTTCTTTTGCAAGCTTCTGCATTTGAGCTATTTGCTATAACGGAATCCGGCCTCAACGATTCTATCCATGACTCTGAGATTGCACCGCCTGGTTTTCAAGTTCTGAGATGTGATCGCGCGGATGGGCGCAAACACGGCGGCGCACTTTTAGTGGCCACACCTCGGTTTGAGCTGCGGCGTGTAAGTCATAGCGTCAACCTGGACGAGCGTGCATTTGAACTTGTGTGTGCAACGGTGAATTTAAATAACAAATTCTTATTCGCTCTTTGTGTAGTTTATATCCCGCCCCGAACAGATGAAAATGAATACACGATTATGTTTAATTTATTACAAGCACTTGTTATTAAGTATAAAGGCAATATAATTGTATTGGGTGATTTTAATCTGTTTTCTTGTAATAGTAGCATATGTAACAACTATGATTATTTAATGGCCTACTGTAATTTCGTTCAGGAGAATAAAATTCCCAACTGCGATGGGAGACAACTCGACCTAGTGTTGAGCGGGGAGCTCGTTCACGGTAAGCTATCCGTGTATGCAGCCTGTGATGACGATAGCGTACAGCCTATTGACATATACCATCCTCCATTAGCGGTGAGCGTGTCGGCGACGGTATCTACACCGACCTCCGCCGCAGCTGGTAATGACAGTAGCCAATCGCCGCGCGTTATCCCACAATCGTTTGAGATGCGTGAATGGAATTTTTACAAAGCCGATTATCACACGCTTTATCTAAAATTAAGTAGTATTGACTGGACTGATATTTATAGTATTATCGAGGCTAATCTAGTTTTATTGTTTTTCTATAGCAAAATCACTCAGATAATAGATGAATGCGTTCCCATTAAAAAGCGAAAGCCTGCTGTAAGCTCTCAGTATTCATACCCGGAGTGGTACACGGCTCAAATAATTCGCGACATTAAAATAAAATATGCTCTTCATAAGAAATATAAGGCAACAAAATCTAATGAGGATTACGAAGCGTTCTCTAGGTGTCGGGCACAATTGAAAATTGATATCGCAACTGCTCATGACCATTATCAGGACCGAGTCCAAAAACAATTGGCGTTGGATCCAAAGTCTTTTTGGCAATTTGTAAAATCTAAAAGATCCAGTGGCTCTGCTCAGAAGCTGGTAAAGGACGGGCGTATTTTAGGGGAACAGGAATGTGCCGACGAGTTCGCAAAGTTTTTTTATTCCGTCTTTAGTCAGGTGCCGGCTGAATTAGACTGGGTTAAAGCGGATGCTACGGCGGGGGAGAGCAGTGCAAGAGTTCACATTGAACGTCTGGACGTAAGCGAGATACAGCAGGCCCTGGCTCGGCTTCCGGCAAAGCGTTCTGCTGGTCCAGATGGAATACCACCTTTCCTCTTGAAGGACTGCCGTTCGACACTAGCCGAACCTCTGTGCCACATATTCAACGTCTGCCTGACGTCTAAGGTGTATCCTGAGACGTGGAAGGTAACCAGGGTGGTACCTGTGCCGAAGGGTGGCGGTGGGCCAGTGCCCAGTGATTACAGGCCAGTAGCGGTATTGAATGCACCTGCTAAGGTCTTCGAGTCGGCTTTACATAAGACCCTGCAGTCTCAGGTGAGTGCTCAACTTTCCGATGCGCAGTATGGGTTCCGAGCAGAGCGTAGCACTACTGGAAACCTCCTGCATCTAACGACCTTAATTGTCCCAGCCTTGGATGCTGGTAGACAAGTAGACGTTGCATACTTTGACTTCCGAAAGGCATTCGATACGGTGGACAACGACATATTATTGATGAAGTTTGCGAGGGCTGGTTGCACGCCACACACTTTAGAATTCTTCGCCAGCTATTTGCGCGATAGGCAGCAGTATGTGGATTGTGCGGGCAGCAAATCTCAACCATACTACGTCAGGTCCGGAGTGAGTCAAGGCAGTAATTTAGGGCCGTTGGGATTCATCCTCATGATCAACGATCTCCCTGACGTGGTGAAGGATTCTACGTGCCTTTTATTTGCTGACGATTTGAAACTAGTCCGAGTAATCGATGATGTCTCGGATTGCCATAAGTTGCAGGAGGATATCGACAGGGCTGTGTGCTGGAGTGTGTGTAACAAGCTGTACTTTAATGAGTCTAAATGCAGTATAGTTTCAATCAGCCGTGCACGCAGCCCAGTGCATCATCGATACGATGTCGGTGGAAAGCCAATGCAGCGAGTGTCGGAGGTACGTGATCTTGGTGTGGGCATAAAGGCCGATTGGTCATTTCGTGAGCATATCGGTAGGATCTGCAAAAAGGCATTTAGAAATCTTGGTTTTGTAATGCGTCTAGCAAAGGACTTTACAAATATCTCGGCGATACGAACCGTGTACGAAGCTCTAGTTAAAAGTCACCTCGAAAGTAACGCAGTAATCTGGAGTCCACATGAAGCTAAATACAAGCTAATGTTGGAACGTATCCAAAATAAGTATGTTAGGCTCCTTTACTTAAAACAATATGGTGTATATCCTGGATACCCATTGTTGTATCCCACGCTATTTGTACTAGGAATGGTGGGGTATAACAGACTAGAGGTGAGGCGAGAACTGGCCCTCGCTTCATATATATGGAAGGTGTTGAGAGGGAAGTTATGCAACCCCGGGGTCCTGTGCGCCTTGTCGCTGTGCGTCCCGGAGCGGTACGTGTGGCGCCGGCGCCGGCCGCCGCTGCTGGCCGAGCCCGTCGCTCGCACGAAGCTGCTGCGGGAGGCACCGCTAACGAGGGCTATTCGCACTATCAACAAAGTCGCGATACAGTTGGATGTATTTACATGCTCCCTGAACGAATTTACAAAGGCAACTATGTTATTACTAAGCGATTTGCACTAAATGACATTTTGTTATTTTATTTCTTATTAATTAAATTGACATCGATTTGATCTGGATTATTAACTTATTTGACATTGTTTTTTTATGCTAGTTTTAATTTTGTATTATTAAGTTTTTATTTTTTGTTTTTCGTTGTATAAGATCATATTGACATTGTATATTTTTAACCTCGACATTTATTATTTTAATTTTGTAACAATCTTTATTTGCATCTCTTTTTTATTTAATGACTTTAATTTTTTTTCTTTTCGTGTTATTTTTTGTGGATTATTGGAAATTTGTGTTTAATGCCTATTTAGCTTATCTATCGCATTGGGGCTGCCTGTAATGATAGATTTAAGTTATTGATTATAGAAATAAATAAATAAATAAATAAATAAAAACAATGAAAAATTCAAACTGTAGATTTCTAATATATACCAATAAATCGCAATAGCCCTGTTCTAGGTAGTAACATAATAATATGTTAAGAAACATGTTTGATCATAAAGAAAAGTGTCTAAAACAATCAGCTATTAAAAGAAATAAGGCCTCTTAATCCGCGGCCGACCAAGAGCATTTGAAGCTACTAAAAGTCAGCTATCCCTGCAGAGTAGGCTATTCTAGTTTTTCATAAGGTAGGGTTTCATGCCGGGGGCGGCTGACTATTCGACGAAACAAGGCCAAAATTGTTTTGTCTAAGTAAATCGTATATGATTAATTACCCAGTGCGTATACAAGAGTATTGTGACAGCATATTGTGTACGTGTGTACTCACATTATGTAGTCTCTGGTTCCGAGAATGGCGTCTGGGAATTTGTCCTTTACGAAACAAAATTAGGTATTACCTACTCAATTTTGCACGTCGCTAAGTTACGTATACAGAAGAGTTAGAATTAATTTTCTTTTATTTTACTAGAAAGCGTTCGTATCTTATTTCCCGTGGAAAAAAGTCATAGCTCTCTTTTTGTTTCCATGTAGTCGGATAACAAATATTCTATAATCATTTGTGGATACTTTACTATAGCTAGCCGAATAAAAAAAAAAACAGTTTCAAAATTTTGTGACTTTTGTTTATGTCCATTTTTCACTATTGTTTTGCAAAATATCTTCAAAACACACTCATTTCTATGATATTTACTTTAACATTCTAGATTATGCAAACCATTTCCGTTTCTTGTTTAATGGTTCCTACTTAAAGTTCGGAAAAGTGATTTTTGCCCCGCGTCATTTTAGAAGCAGATTAATATTTATAAATAATGTTTTATCTCCCTGTCAAAGTGCCGCTCAAGTAATTTTCTAAACGATCTTCTTGTCATCGCCTACAAGTTACCGGACTGGGGATCGCCGGCTCAGTTTAATCTGCAAATAGCTTGTCCCCCACTCATTAGCGCGGGTAGTTTCAAAACGTCCGTCATCGTAAATATACGTCACTACATAGTATAAAACAAAGTCGCTTCCTGTCTGTCTGTCCCTATGTATGCTTAGATCTTTAAAACTACGCAACGGACTTTGATGCGGACTCTAATCCATTTCCGTTCGAATAAAATCGACACTAAATTTTTTGAAAGGCGGTTCAAGCAATTTAATTTTACAATGTTGTCTTTATTCCGCTAGCTGGTTGAGTTATACAACTGTTTCTATTAACTTTTATAATTATATAGGACAATAGGACTGTTTTCATTAACCTGTATACAAATTCAAATACTCTTTATTGCTCACCTCCAACATTAAGGAATATACAATAATAATTATTTATTTATTCACTCCACCACAAAAAAGTACAGTACAATACAATACAATTCATACATTTGTACATCTGGTTACAAAAACTTGCGTGGTGGAGACTGGTGCCTGAGATACATTAAAATAACAGGCAGAGATAAACAACAGACAGTACCTAAGTATAATAGGCTTGGTACAATTTTTTGGCAACCTTTAATTTTTTTTTTCAATAGTTGTTGCTATAAGGACCTACAAGCTACAGGCCATTCATTTTTCTTTACCAAGTCAAACCGTTGAAATTTTGACACGTGTAAGTGCTAACCATTGAAATTCTGACACCTGTCAGTGTCAAATCGTTGACATTATCGACAAGTGTCAACCATCGACTCGTTTTTTTAATTAAGTTTTGAAGGCAAAAGGATCCCTATAGGAAAAAAAATATATGTAATTTAAAGGTCTTCGAAAAATTGTATAGCAAGCCCATTATAGGGATACAGGTAAATAGAAACAGTCCTATTGTATAACTACAAACAAAGAGCCAAGAGAGAGAGTATGGTACGCCGTACCCTAGCTTTTCCACTCTGTAGCAAAATTTCACCTAGACTCATGCTCACGACTCAAGTCGTACGGATCTTCGTATAGGAATTGAATAGGTTACGTGAGTTTGTCATAACATAATAAAAAGCGGGCTACTATAATACATGTATTTGTAATAATAATATA
Source organism: Apotomis betuletana (assembly GCA_932273695.1). Taxonomy (NCBI): domain Eukaryota; kingdom Metazoa; phylum Arthropoda; class Insecta; order Lepidoptera; family Tortricidae; genus Apotomis; species Apotomis betuletana. Next base: position 25,567,588 of record OW026306.1, read on the forward strand.
ATAATAAAACCCTTTCAATTCCCATAAACCATATTTACAACATATTTTTTTCTAATATCCTAGTGACATATTAATTTTATTTACGGAAATCCCTTGATATAGGGTATAGGTCTCCACCAATTGCTTCATTTTTCTGTATCTTGTGCTGTTCTCGTCCAGTTCCTTCCCACAACCGCCCTTATATCGTCTGTCCATCGTTTTTGTGGTCTTCCTTTCCATATGGACCGATCCATTTTGTACTCTTAAGAGTCCATCTCTGGTATGTATATCTCGCTACATGGCCAGCCAAATTCCATTTTAGTTTTAATGCATGATGTAAAGCATCTGTCAATTTGGTCGTTTTTCTGATGTGTAATAACACCTAAGTTAAGTTTACTAACACATTTTTATGGATTTTTGTTATCTGGAATAAATAAATAAAATAAATAAATACTAAAATATTTGGAGCACTCAATTATCAATAAGCAACTGAACGATTTTATCTCGTTCCTGCATTAACAAACATAGATTCATGAAAACCGTTATCATAGCTTGAATTGATCTGACCATCGCTGTTGCCTAGCACCCTACTAAAATTTGCATGTGCACACCTACATGAGATGGAGCTAAAAGTTAGTAACGTTCGATCGATATACATTAACCCATACCTAACGAAGTTTCAACATCATTTTCTACAAAGTGCTTATCTATATCAAATTCAGTGTTAACCGCGTTAAAAGCTTCGCAATTTAATAGATACTAGAGGGCACGTCGTTCTACGCGAACTTTCCTTTTTTCTTTACCGTAGTCGGGTAAAATAGTATTAAATGCAATCGTTGCACAATGAAGGTTCTTAAAGTCGAGTACCGCGGCCTAATAAGTAAGGTACGAGATTTTAAGATCCAATTGTGTAACTATTGCATACAATGCTTTTTATACGAGCAAATAGTTACAGAAAAACATGTTTTATTACTTCAATCGTCATTCCCCACTATAAATTTTTATTTTCGATGTAACCTTTTTCTTCCAACTAAAACTGACCTATGAAAAAAAAAACATGATCGCTATGGTCATGTCGAGTGCCTCGTGACTGGTAAATTTTTTGACAAGAAATTTCAACCAATCCAATGAACAGTAGCGTTCTATTTTATTAAATCAAATATGCTGATGTTCTCTTTTTGAAATTAATTGAGTTGAGTAGAGAGATATGTTATGAATATTAATATATTATTTGCGATTCGTACACTTTGAACTTAGTTAAGTATTTTAGTTAATGATGTGCATGTATTTCTCTAGTTAAGTGAATTGTATTCTTTTAGAGAAATAAATTCTTAAACCATAAACCATAAACCATATTAAAGTTCTGTAGCCGGTACCATAGAGTATATTAGAATTTTGGTACAGGATTAAAAAGTGCGTTATTGTGATTTTGTCTGTGAAATTATAATTCACAGATTAAAAGTACCGGAGTATAAAAAATATTTTATAACACTGGTATGTACATCATCCTTGTATCAAAATTGGTTAAAATGCGTCCAGCCATTTTTGCCTGATGATCAAACAAAGAAATTTATAATATTTTCTTCGGTTTCCGCGACTGCCACACATTTAAATAAAACAATTTAAGCTGATTATATCACGTATAGGTATTAATTATTTGAGCCTCCCTGGCGTTTCGACCTTTGACAATGATATCTGTACGTAAAGGTACCGAAACGTCAGGGAGGCTCAAATCCTAATAATATTATAAACGTGAAAGTTTGGATGGATGGATGGATGTATGTACGTTCCACTTAATCTCAAAAACTACTGGACGAATTATGATGAATTTTTCCAGTTAATTCCTTATAGGTATATCAGAATAGGACATAGGCTATCATATTTATATCAAGTTTTATCTCTTTTAGGGACGAAAAACGGAATTAAACTTTGTATGGAGAGCAAATAATATAGTTAGTTGTTGTTGCAAAAACTTCCTACATGTCATCGTTTTGGCGTAAACTAATCGTCTGGGCCTACGGTAGACCTTCACGAAACGCATACCAAACTATTCTTTGTAAAAAAACAATAAATTCTGATATGGGAACACGTATCCGCAAAATTCGATTAATCACGTAATTCCAAGAATCAAAAAAATAAACTTGATATAGTCCGTTTAAATTGTTTTATTTAAAAGATTTTTATACAAACAGATGGTGCCACAATATACGGCTATTAACATATTTCCTGAAATTATGAACCCTCCGCATGTACTTTCCATACAAATTAAAATTTTATAATTAGTATAGCTGCTTATTTTTTGCGACGCCATCACAACCCTTTGCAGTGAGGGTTACAGACTCCCTAGTGAGTACTAGATGACGGCAAAAAATAGGGCCTGAAAAAGGTCTAATTAAGTACTGCGATACTCTTGTACCCTTTGAGCCTCTCGTGTTATTATTAAGAATAACTAAAGTTCATGGTTCAGATTTTACGTGTGAATCCTAAAGCATATCAGTTACGTCATTATATAAAAAAGTGTTTTTTTAAGTCTAGATACGTGGTTCTTAAAACCCCACATTAAAGCACAATGAAATTTCAAATTTTATAAATATCAATGGACAATCAGCTAATAAATACATTTTATGAATGATTATGGGATGATAGAATTATAAACCATTGATTGTCAGAAATAGAGTGCTTACGTAAGCTGCAATCAACAACTATGCTGAAACTGTATTATTTTTAGATAGGTACGATCATGTTATATTTATTAGCACAAGAAAGAGATCGCCTTTGTTCAATAATTTAATAATTATTTACGTTTAATGAAAAATCTTGCTTTTACCAACTATAATTATGTGCAATAATATTTTCATACTTTACGTAATCTATATTATAAAATATAACATTTTATTTGTGCGGGTCTGTGTGGCTTCGTTAGGCCTAAACGAATATAACGATTATAATTATTTTTGGTACTGAGGTACAGCTTATTTGCCCTGGCAAAGGAATAATTCATAAATAGGGTTAAGATTTTTTTACCCGCCTCTAAAAAAGAGGGGATGACTTTTTTCGCAGAGCAGACAAAGTTCTTAATTTAACATGAAGTCTTAATTTGTTTTCCTCTTGTCCCCAGGTTCAGGACGTACTTCCGAACAGCGATGTGCGGGTGGCGCGACGCGCTGCGCCGGCGCAAGCGGCCGCTGCCCGAGTCGCCCCCCGACTACCTCTCACAGTCGGGTAGCCGATCCCGATCAGGTTTTTACTCGTTAACGTAATTATTGTTTGAAATGATGTCTTAGGTATCCATTTTTTATCATTATACTTTTCGTATCTATCTTCCAAACATACATAATGCTTTTCGACACATGCGCGATGATACGTTGGTGAGATGATTAACACGTTTTACGACCAACCCGCCTGGTGGGCGCTCGTAACTTTTACTCAGATCGCCCTTTGATCAGATTCAGATTCAAACATGTGAACGTGCCCTTGTGGCCTACTTAATTTTTTAGTTTGCCGGGCGGATTGTACCATAAAAGCACCCACCTAGCGGGCTCTGACGATTTCTGGGGTAGTTTGATTTTTTTTCTGGCCGTTAATAGTACCTAATATTGCCGACAATGCACTTGCAACCCCGCTGGTGATACAGGTGTTCATCGGCGATGGTAATTATTACCATCTGGCAAACCGCTCGATTGTCATAAAAAAAGTAATTTTTGGTGCACATAGGCTGTTTTCGATTCTTGTCTCGCCTCCCACCTCGTATCGCCTCGTCGGTGGAAAGGCACCTTTTGATGGAACAAGTTTCAGATGCTACAGTTTTCTACGAAAAATTCTGGCGTACAAAACTCGCTTATCTAAATGAGCCATTACAATAAACTTATAAGTACAAGGCGCGCCACGTATCGATCTATCAAATAGGAACCATCCATTCCTGGATACAGCTTTTCCCATTGACACGTATCTTTCTTAGACGGTGTCACTCTACTGCCTCCGCAGGGCTCACTCACGTTTATTCGTAAAAAAATCTGATTAAGAGCTTACCACTGATAATTTTTCCATACCATTCCATTTTTGTCAAACATATTCAAAGTATGAGATACACCAAGCTGCACACTTTCATACAATGATATACTGTAACCGTACTTCTTACCATAATTGATCTAATTTAAAGCATATTATGGCCCATTGCTTTGATATTTATGACAGCGGACTGACGGCGGTTGAAACGCCTGCAGAATCACCCTAAAACATAACCAATCGTAACGAAATTTTAGGAACTGAATTGGAAGGAAATTTTCTGCGTCGGACCGTTTGGATTTTTGCTTGTTTGTTTTTGGCCAAAATTCCGCCGCAAATAGACGGCTAGTACACGAATCCTATAAAATTTCCGTAAAAACGTATACGGTCCAAACCAGAATTTAGGTAGTTATTACAAATTCACTTACCAACATTTTGTTACGATTGGTTATATTTTGGAGAAGGAAACAGTCGAGAACAAAACATCGATTTCAAACTAATAGTATGAGGAAATGAACAGTGATATATCCTCTTAAGCCGATCAAAATAACCTTTATGTCAATGTAATTACGAGCGAAGTTTTCTTCATTTGGCTGGGCTCGTATCGAACAATGCGGCGCGACGGCGGTGGATATTGTTCGCTCTTACTGCATTGACATAAAGCTTTTTGAGGACGGCTTGAAAAAGTAGATTCCGTGCGAATTAATGTGAATGAACCCATATTCTGCCCTCTCTGATTCTAGGCTTTAATTAGGAAAGTAAAGTGATAATCCTGAGAGTGATTCATCTAACTGTTCAAAAATTCTTTTCACAACCATTCATAGTAGACGGTTTCTGCAGATAATGTTACGTGGCCCGCATTATAACCTATGACTGGTTTTGCCCGCTACAAACTGTTGCAATGTCTTTCTGAGTATAAATATTTGACATTAGCTAAACTTAAGTTAGAATCTTATCAACACTACTGATTTGCGAGGCGCGCTCGCTTTGCTTTCAACTTGTCCACAAATCGCCAGTAGGTATGTAAGGCCCTTAGTGATGGCACACCATCATTTAAAAGCGGAATTGAACTTTAATTTTTCATCGACACTAACAGCACCGTCTATGTTCTTGTTCTCATTCAAAATTGACAACATTTAATTATTTTTTACCAGGCCATTTTCCGATGTATTCAAACTGTAGGCGACGACCGCGTCCGTCGATGGCCGTCTACATTGGCAACTCCGAAGTTCAGGGATGAACTGTACGGAGCGACGGACTGTATAGGGGATAGGCGTAAAAACTATCATGGACGAATAACGAAGGAAAAACGAAGTAAATCAAACGAAAATATATTTAAATCAAATTAACAACAATAATAACGGATCAGAGTAACATTAAGAAAATGTGACTACTACTGCGTTATTGTTTAATTTTGTGAATGTGTTTTTCTGAATGTCAAGTGAATTGTATTCTTTCAGTTGAGAAGATAAATGTCTTAAACCTTATTAACAAAATTAACACTTGACTAATATAGTCTCTGTCAAGAAAGTGGGTAGCTGAAGGCTCGAATGAGACTGGAATGCGACTGGAATAACAAACTAAAATGGCCGTCTCTTATAAAAAATCTACAATGTTTGAGGGACGCCCGCCCTTTCTCAATAAAATCAAATTACACAAAAAATACAATATTTAGCTTCAAACTAACTTACATATGTACTAGATTGACGTGTATAAGACGAACATGAATTCAAGCGTGTTTACGCTGTGAGAGCTCCCGTCTGACTGTGAGATGCAAAAATTGTCACAGTTTCTTTGTCGTTTTTTTTTTTAAACATGACGAACTTTATCAGGGCTGGCTAGCCCTCACTACCAGTAGTCGGACTTTGTGTGGGAGTATAACCCGCTAATGGGATTATCTCCGCGCCACAGGGCCTCTATGTCGCGCTGAGCGCGTGTTGCTTTGGCGATTTGCCGCGCTCTCGGGAGGTTGCGGACGGTACAATATTAAACGAATTTATTTATTTTGATATAAAGATTGATTCTACAAAGTTTCGAATTAATTGAAAATGTTCCTTTGAATCAAAACATAAACAAAGATGACTCATTTGTTTTCGTCTACGAATGAAAAGTTTACGATGAGTCATTTGTTATGATTCTATTTACTATGACGGAGAGCTCTTCTACATTAAATAAACAAGGGAAAATAATCTCAAAGCATTATTTATTTATTAATTATATTTTTACTAAAACTCAGCGTCTCGCCGTGCTGTCCGTAACATGAACGGAGGTAAACAAATATATATAACCACGTGGTCAGATTTTTGAAAATATCCCAATTTATAAATAAAAATCCATTTGAAAAGTATCTCATTCTAAATAAATAAATATTAAGGGACAATCATACACAAATCGACCTAGTCCCAAACTAAGCAAAGCTTGTACTATGGGTACTAGACGACGATATACATAATATATAAATACATATATAGATAACATCCATGACCCAAGAACAAATATTTTGCACAAATATTTGCCCCGGCCGGGATTCGAACCCGGGACCGCCGACTCAGTAGGCAGGTGTCTACAAACCGAGCCAAACGCGTCGTCAAATTCTAAAAGAAAATTCTAAAAGAGCGTTGGCGACAAGTAGAGATGTCTCGTTCTCGAGAACGTTTCTCGATTTGTATGGGAAAAGAACGTTCCCGGAGAGAACGGCACATCAGCAGTCACAGCGCAGTAAATCATACAGTCGGACCTTTCCTAATTAAAGTCGTAGGTACTCTTATTCAAAAGGATTTAGTATGGAGATTGTAGCTTGCGAAACTTGCAAGCTTGCTTTTTGTAGGTTGGTTTTTTTTTCACAAGGTGACGTTATTTGAGTGCTGATTTTAGACGATGCCGGTTCTCCTTTTTTATACCTATATTTTCAAAACTAGTCCGTATAACCAAATAAAAATAATAGTTTTGGTTTTCAAATTCAAATTCAAATTCAAATTAGCTTTATTGACACAACATTAAAACACAATATTAACAATCATCATTGGCCTCTTTCATCCATAAAGGATGATTTAAGCAGCGTCCATAAAAGTGCGGCACTTACGAACGTGACTCGATAGCCCGATTCGAGAGCGACAGCCTCGGCCGCATATCTGACATAAAAATGTTGCGCCAGTCCGTGAAGGTGGGAGAGCTGCGCGCTGATGTCTCAAGTCACGCTTATGAGAAAGAGAAGCAAACCAGGCTTCATCATGTGCGACGACACCGTCACACAGAGTCTTTCTCCACAAGTCACGGTTTTTAGACTCATTTTCCCATTTTTGAATGTCGATGTTGAATGACAGCATATCCCGCTTCGCGCTATCCTTAAACCTCAACATGGGCCGTCCAATGGGTCGCTTAGCGTCGGCAATCTCGCTTAGGAGAGTAATTCGTGGCAAACGAGATGGTTCCATCCTTTGCACATGCCCAAGCCAACGCAGACGTCTTTGTTTCAGGATGGCTGCGATACTAGGCAAACGTGCGATACTGAGCACCCTCTCGTTTGTGACTCGATCCTTCCATGAGATACCTAAAATACGGCGCAAACAACGCATGTGGAAATTGTTCAATTTTCGCTCCTGCCTAGCATACGAAGTCCAGGTTTCAGCCCCGTACAAGAGTATGGACAAAATGCATGTCTGGTATACGATCATTTTGGTGTTTACGGTGAGGTGTTTATTGTCCCATACTCTTGCACTAAGCGTCCCAAACATCGTGGATGCTTTGCCAATGCGGGTGTTGATCTCAACGTCAAGTGTGAGGTTATTAGATACCGTGGATCCCAGGTAACAAAAATTGTCCACTGTCTGCAGAGTCGAGCCATTTAGCGTTATTGTTGGGTCTTGATATACGCCTTGGGCCATTATCACGGTTTTCTTGGCATTGATGGACATAGAGAAAAGCTTACATGCCGCATCGAATTTATCCACCATACCCTGCAGGACCTCTGGCGATGACGCTACGAAAGCGGCGTCATCGGCAAATAGCAGTCTGTCAACATAATAATCTCTACAGTGCTTACGAGACTTCAGGAGTGCGATGTTGAACAGCTTGCCATCAGCCCTGGTACGAATGTGTATGCCCTGAGTGGAATCTCCAAAAGCAACCCTCAAGAGGATGGAAAAGAATATGCCAAATAACGTTGGCACCAAGACGCAACCCTGGCGAACACCTCTACACATATCGAAGGGGTCAGACGTATTACCGTTGTAAACAACGGAGCCCTTCATGTCTTGATGGAAAAGTATACATACAGAAGCGGAGAAAAAAAAGAAAAAAAGTACTATAGGTCTATGCGTATACAATATTATCTACAAAAAAACAATAATGTTGGCCAAGGGTACCAAGCTTAGCATATGCTGGCCGTTGGATGACCAGCGCTGATTTTCAGCATGGCCCCTTTATGTTCGAGGTCGAGGTCGGTTTCGAAATGAAATGAAATGAAATATTTATTTGCTGAATATGTAGAAGTTGTACAGGCGTAAATCATACATTTCGAATAGTGGGTACAATGTACATATTCATTCGGAAATCCGGCATGCAAATTTTATAGTGTAAGTTAGGGCCCTTTCAGACGAACGGCACTTTCCTTACAGACGAACGGCAGCCGTGGTCGACAAGTGGCGACGACAGCCGTCAACAGGTGGCGACGGCTGCAGTTGTACTAGTGCCGTTTCGTCTGTAAGGAAAGTGCCGTTCGTCTGAAAGGGCCCTTACAGCATTGAAACTATTATTAAGTACTTAATTACGAACGCGTACATGTCACATTTTGACTTAATGTCTTTCTGGGATAATGCAGTAATAAAATTAGTTTAAACTTAACACTATGTGAAATGTTGTCAATTACATGCTGCGTGGTTAATTCTACGTTTACCGCCCGGAATATGCACTGTGCAGTGTGCGTACTAATCAGCCACGTGTACCTTCGGTGCAGTCAAGCTCAAAGGGGCAGTACAAGGGGATTAATTATCTCTGGACCAGATTGCACACATTAGCACTAATTATTGTACTAATTACAGACTTAACATTCTGTACGTTGCAAAGAGCCACGCCTTCTTGTTTTGATTGATAACATGAAGCAAATGGAACTGGGATAGAATACTGCCTTAAACTACAATTATAAACTAAAAACTGAACTTAGTGAAACTTTCGTGATCGTGAGACACATTTAATTATTGTATGAACTATGAAGCGGTTCACTTATGTGAAATTGTCACAGCCCGACATATTGTTTCGAACTCGTATGGAGCTCTTCCTCAGGGGCTATAAGACAATACTTAAGACATCGGGCCCCTCTGGCATGGTCCCCAAGACGCAGGCAGGATTTCTCCGCTTTATGACAATAAAGAAGTATTTATCTAAATGGAATTGAAAATTAAATGAGTAAATCAATTTCAGGGTGAAAATCAAGTGTTTCAATCGCTACCTCAGCTTGATTACGAAATTCATACAACAATAAGTCGCATGTATATAATTATAATTTGTGCGCTCTAAATGAACCCTTTTTGTGAGTTAACACGGACTTCAAAAATAATGTTACTTATATCCGTTTAAATATCGTAAACAAAGGGAGCGGGTGAAACGCTATTGATTTTCACCCCTCGGTGTCACGTGAAAGAAGGACTATTGAACGATTTAGTCAAACTAGATGGCCACAAATGAACCAACACAGTAATTAATGGTTAAAAAAACAGCCACGCGCGAGTCAGACTCGCGCACCGAGTTTTCCGGACAAGTAAATGTTTTTAATTTTTTTTGTTTTCTGTATTTGTTTATCGCTTTTTAGGGTTCCGTAGTCAACTAGGAACCCTTATAGTTTCGCCATGTCCGTCTGTCCGTCTGTCCGTCTGTCCGTCTGTCCGTCCGTCCGCGGCTTAGCTCCGTGATCATTAGTACTAGAAAGCTGAAATTTGGTATGAGTATGTGTATGTATCACGCCGACAAAACGGTAAAATAAAAACTTAAAAAAAAAATTTTTTTCGGGTACCTCTCGAACACCTAAAGTGGGGGTGATTTTTTTTTTCGTTTCAACCCTAATGTGTGGGGTGTCGTTGAACAGGTCTCTTGAAAATAATAGGGGTTTTCAAACATTACTTTTTGATAAAGTCAGTAGTTTTGTAAATATTCGCTCCGAAAATAAAAAAAATTGTGTCCCCCCCCCTCTAACTTTTCAACCACGGGTCAAAAAAATATGGAAAAATTCATGTTAATGCGGTCTTATAAGTACTTTCAATGAAAACTATATTGAACAAAATCGGTCGAGCCGTTTTTGAGTTATCGCCAAATTTCATATTTTTTCTTTAAAAGATCGTAAGTTGACTTCCAGAAGGTAATAAGTGATTACAGTTTCTAGGGCGTTTACGACCTTTTTATAGAGCTTAAAATCTTTCTTAACTTAAACTTCGGGCTTAAAACAGCAGTTTATTGTGAAGGATGAGCAACTACGGAACCCTACACTGAGCGTGGCCCGACATGCTCTTGGCCGGTTTTAGCGATAAGACCGCCTGTTGTTTACCTCTAATTGAAATATCTTGCATTGTCTTTCTCCTGTATGTTTAGCGAGGTGTGCAATAAAGATTACTCAGTACTGTCTGTATTGTATTGTTGTTATAGAGGCAACAAAAGTACACCATTTGTGAAAATTTCAACTGTCTATCCATCACGGTTCATGAGATACAGCCTGGTGACAGTGTCGAGCAAAGACGGCAAAAAAAAACACGTTTTTTGTATGGGAGCCCCACTTGAATATTTATTTTATTTGGTTTTTAGTATTTGTTGTTATAGCGGCAGCAGAAATTATCCGTGAAAATTTCAAATGTGTTGCTATATCATGGTTCATGAAATACATTCTGGTTACAGACGGACGGAAGGCGGGCTCTGAGTAATACCCTTGCCCGTTTTTAGGGTTCCGTAGTCAACTAGGAACCCTTATAGTTTCGCCATGTCCGTCTGTCCGTCTGTCCGTTTGTCCGTTTGTCCGTTTGTCCGTCTGTCCGTCTGTCCGTCCGCGGCTTAGCTCCGTGATCATTAGTACTAGAAAGCTGAAATTTGGTACGAGTATGTGTATGTATCACGCCGATAAAATGGTAATATAAAAACTAAAAAAAAAACTTTCTGCGGGTACCTGTCGTACACCTAAATTGGGGGTGATTTTTTTTTCGTTTTAACACTAGTGTGTGGGCTGTCGTTGAATAGGTCTTTTAAAAATAAAAATAATAGGGGTCTCCAAACATTTTTTTTTGATAAAGTCAGCAGTTTTGTAAATATTCGCTCCGAAAATAAAAAAAATAGCGTCCCCCCCCCTCTAACTTTTCAACTACGGGTCAAAAAATTATGAAAAAATTCATGAAAATGAGGCCTTATAAGTACTTTCAATGAAAACTATATTTAACAAAATCGGTCGAGCCGTTTTTAAGTTTACGTACAATTTCATAATTTTCTTAAAAGGACGTAAGTTGACTTCCAGAAGGTAATAAGTAATTACAGTTACTTTGGCGTTTACGACCTTTTTGTAGAGCTTGAAATCTTTCTCTTAACTTAAGTCTATTGTGAAGGATGAGCAACTACGGAACCCTACACTGAGCGTAGCCCGACATGCTCTTGGCCGGTTTTACCCTTTGGGTACGTCACCCTAAAATTTACAAAACATTGTGAAAAATTAAATAAAAATACGATAAATGTCCTCTACTTTGAGATAAAAAGGGCTTTTGTGTTGAAAAATTCAGCAATGTCTTTCTCATTAGTCAAGCTTTATAATATATTTCAGAATAAATTCTTCCCATTACTTTTTTACAATAAGTAAAAAGCGGGGCTTTTAAAAGAAGTAGCAGCGAAATTTTTGCTCATAAACATGTATAGATTTTTAACGAACGCAGTTATAATAAATGTTTCTACTTGATAATAACAATTTTATGTTAAAATATGGCAAATAATAAACTATTTTGATTGTATTATGGTTGTTTGTGAAAACTAACAATGTTGACATCCATTTACATTTTCCAACGCGTTAGAATCACACAACTATTAGCGTCGGAAAATGTAAATTGGGTCAATTAATTTGTTTCGAATCAAATTACATTACTATCAATACGGTTTTCTATTGTCATTGGAATAAACGTCATAATCATAATAAATTAACTTTGTAACTATCCGTTGAAATTTGCGACTTTTTTTTTACAAGCTTTTATTTACTTTCACCTGTCCCGTTGCCTATAATGGAATTTTACAAGTTAAATTTGACCCACTTTCCAGATTCCGATTGAGCTGAAATTTTGTACGAATATGCAAATCGCGTGACAATGCAATATTTTGATGACGTGGAGCTGATTTGATGGTGGAGCTGGAAGGTGGCCATAGGAACTCCGTAATAAAACCACAAAGTCGTAATCCCATTGAGTTTGGGCTCGTTTATTTCGTCTTGATGAGTACTTTGAGCTAGTTTCCAGGGTCTGATGATGGAGCCGGAAGGTGGCCCTAGGAACGGAAGCTTGTAATAGTACAAATCTACCGAGTTTGGGTGCTTTAGAATCGTATCAGTACCTAAGCAATTGATGGATGTTCAAGGAAAGTACAGCAGCTTGTCACAAAAATGAAATTTTTGACAAAAACTTATTAATCTAATAATTGTAGGAGCTTGGTCGTTGAACGGTTATGACGTTCCATACGTTCCCTGATGCATATTGCAATTTACTTAACGCAGTTTCTATAAAACTTATATACAATAATTTACTCTGATTCAGGGTTGGCCAACCCAACATTACAGGTTCCAATGCTGAAGTTTGAGCGCTGAGACCCTCTCCGCACACATTCCACTAAGACATGATGTACATCCTCTACCGCATTTATTACCAGTTTGGAGTACCTATTCGAATTTCCCATTAGAAATTTAATTTATTAGCAGGGATGTGTCTGGAGCGTAATCTCATCGCTACAAGATCTAGCCGCGTTAAAGCACACCGGTGTGTCCCACGAGACATAAATACATAATATATAATTTCATATTAATAACGTTCACAAGATATAATGAACTTTTGTTATAACATCAAAATGAATATTTTTATTAGGAATAACGGTCAATTAGCATAATACTCATGTTGTAGAATGTTTTTTTATATAACACTCAAATACTCTAAATTCTGTTGATATAACATACCTACATTTAACGTATATCGATCATTGGTATATACTTTCTTTTAGTATAATGATTAGAAAATATAATAGCGTATGATATACTAAATAGGTTATAACAGCTATGCCCCTATGCCCCTAAAATGGAACATGGGTCAAAAACCGAAAACTGTAGGTTAGGTTAGGTTTGTTTTATGACCATGGATAGCGGAGCGAGCGAAGCGAGCGGAGCGTCAAAATGCTTGCTTGCATGGAGATATATTAAAATTTAACAGCGAACTACTTATTGCATAAGTATGTACACAATTGATGTGCAGGCGGTTATTCTATACGAGCATTATGCATTTTGGTGTTAGATGTATTGAGTACCTAATATACATTATGAAACTGAGATATTATGAACGTTATACGTTATGATCGTTATATACAATGATATTATACTTAAATAACGTTATACTTAACAAAAATAGATATTTTTATGTTATATCTAACGTTCGTTATACACCTTGAACGGTATACAAAACGAGCATGTACAATATGAGCGTATATAATATCGACAAGGCGACGCAGTACCACCCGTCGCACACTTCTCTTGTCAGGCCTGCGGTAAAATGTGTCGATCTCGTATCGGTTTAGTTAGCCACCAGAAACGGTGTATCCCAAACACTACACCATAATTCGTCTGCAATAGACGCAAAGGCCTATATGATTATATTATAAGTTCTTATGTCTTATATTACTTACCCACCACAAGATGAAGAAGAATTTTAAATTTAAAGAATAATTCGACACAAGTAGCTAAATATGTGGGACTACAAGTTGTGTGCTCTGGGTAAGTAATATAAGACATAAGAACTTATACTATAATATTCATATTATATTTTTCTTTAAATTTAAAATTCTTCTTCATCTTGTGCTGCCATGTCCTAACGATGCCGGCGATCATCATACGAAAGTCTTCTCTATTTTTTGCCACTCTGCTGAGAGTGGTGACGTTCTTAATACCGGTTCAGTCCCTGATTTTATCACACCAATTTGTTTTAGGTCTTCCTCTACCTCTTCTTTTCTTCTCATTTATTGGTTACAAACTCGTTTAAAATCTTCGGTCTGATTTTATAATAATTAAAAGAAAGAATTGTTCCTAACGGCTGGTTAGAGCTTGCTCGCCGGGATGATTGGAAGTCAAGGGAAGAGACCTTTTACCCGGCTGCGAGACAGAAAAATACGGGTGGTAAATCGGTTTTTGTTAAAATGTTCCTCTGGCCACAAATGTTTCTCACCCAAGTAAGTATAAAAGTAACGAACTAGCAGCTACAATGGTACGAAACATACGAAATATTTCCATATAATAAGCATATCCTACGAGTATAATGTCTCGGATATTATACTAGAACATTATTAATCCATACTAATATTATAAAAGCGAAAGTGTGTCTGTCTGTCTGTCTGTCTGTTACCTCTTCACGCTTAAACCGCTGAATCGATTTTGATGAAATTTGGCATGGAGATAGTTTAAGATCCGAGGAAGGACATAGGATAGTTTTCATCCTGGAAATTATCCCTAAAAAGATTGAAAAGTGAGTAAGTAATTCATGATGACATTGATGACCCTGTAGAAAATGTAATGATTAAACCAAAAGCACAATTGCTCTTACATTTCCTTAGGCGCTCTTTTATTAATTAAGGTGATTAGGTGGATATATATCTATCGTGTTGTACGAGGTTGCTTCCATACTTCCAAGTTCCACGCGGACGTAGTCGCGGGCAAAAGCTAGTAGGTACATAATATATCTGACTGTTTTACCCTAGAAATCTACCGTGACTTGGTGACTCTCAGATATATTAAAATAAGTACAAAACGGGTTTACTCAAGTCGAGTATCGTTCGACATGTTTCGAATCGTTACGCGATTGATCATTAGGAACAAAGGGCGGACAGTGGATGCAATATACGTCAAAATCGTGTCAAATGATATACGTAATATGGATATGTCTACAATTGGTTTAAAGAAGACATCATTAATGCAAAATAGTTATAATTTTTTTTTGTTGTAGTAAATGATCATATTTTATGGTTCACTATTAACGTTTGCCGAACTGAAGAATAAGTGCCGCTTATCGACCATTTGCCTCCAGCGGATCCCGCAGTATTTTGGTCACGTGGCTAGACGCGAGCCAGATAGTTTGGAAAAGCTCATTGTAGTTGGCCACGTGGAAGGAAAAAGGGCCCGTGGGAGATCACCGACCCGATGGACCGATGCCGTGAAAGAAGCCTGTCAGGACACTACAGGCGTCAATCCGGAAGACGGAAAACCGTGTGGAGTGGAGAACTTTGGTGCAACAGATAACGGCCTCAAATGGTCACGACCCTCAGTTATGAGGAAGCGAGGAAGAATTAACGTTTTAAGACTCTCAAGAGGAAATAATTTACAAAAGGCCAGTAATTTCTTAATATCCTAATTACGTTCTAAGGAGGATAGAGGTATTTTGTACTTACTGATAGATTTATAACAAAAAATTGTATACATAAATGTTACTCGAAATGTAATAAAAGTCTTATCCATCACCATATTGCATCCACTGTCCGCCCTTTGATCAGGAGAGCCGATCAGTAGCGGCGGCGGCCAACCGAGCACTGATGATGAATCGCGAATTGATTCGAAACGACACAGCCTTCTCGAATATATTGGTTAGGTAATTTAGATAGGTTAGGTACGAGTATCTAAAGGCATCTGTGTACCTCCATCCCCTCCGCACTTCTCATTAAGAGCGTAATTGGCACCGCTTTAGAAGTCCTTACAGACTCATCCAATACGCTCATACGACGATATGAGATACCTTGTTAATTATATCATTTTGATATAGATACAGAGGATAAATAAGATGCCGGTGGTGTATGTATGTATTAAATAAGAAATGTGGTATGACTACAAAAATAGCATCAATAGAAAATCGTGTACTTACTTGATTATTATATTATTAACCAATTACTTCGTGAGTAAACTAGGCTCACTGTGATCTCTCTAAGTGAGGCTTTCTGAGAAAAACCGCGCTTTACAAAAAATTATCATTATCACGGTTATCATTATTGGTGTGCCTATTGCGACGTCCAGGGTTTCAGGGTGGGAATAGATTCAATAAAACACGTAAGGGTTTACTGTGGACCACGACCGTTTCCCATGCGATCAGTTTACGTTAAGTTTCCATCTGGTAACTATTGCTTCGCATAGAAATGAAGGTCCAAACTTAATGTAACCTAGTTATACAAATCGAGGTTGCGTTTCTGTTTCCTCCTCCAAAACTTGACCAATCTTGACGAAAGTGTAGAAACTGAATGGGAAGGAAATGTTCTGTGTGGAAATGTTTTTGCGCAAATTATTATAGAATTCGTGTACTAGGCGCCCGTTTGCGGCGAAATTTGGCCAATAAGAGACGCCAAGCACACACATTTTATACTAATAAGCGTAAAAATCGAAACGGTCCGACACAGACCTTTTCCTTCCCATTTAGTTAATTCCTAAAATATTAAAGAGATTGAAACAGACAATAAGGTTGTCACAATATGATGCTATAAGGCCCACTTGTACCACGCTGGGTTAACACAATTAACTCGGAGTTAAATGGTACTCTAGGGTTAAGTAATTAGTACGTCTTGCACCATCGAGAGTTAGAAGCTAACCTTGAGTTAAAAATTAATTTTTTTAACCCGACGAAGTGTGAGGGTTAAAGCCATTTAACCCTGGGTTAGTAGTGTCAAACAAGTATCAAAATCGACTTGAAGTATAGCTTAGGTTATGTTATGTTGTTATGTTTTGTCCAGAACAATGATAAATGAATAGTTGTTGTCTGATGATGATGAAGAGATCATCAAATACATTAGTTCGGACTGTTACAATATAAAAATTGCAGAAAGGACTGATAATTTTTTCTCGCAAAGAGACAATGCTTTTTCGTCTTGTTTTTTGTTTTCAAGTATATACTTAAACTTCGCTACTATATCACAAAGTAGCAATCTGTCGCTATTTTCCTTTTTTAGCAGTTTAAAGCAGACACAACTCGCATAAAAACAATAATGACACTTGACTGACAGTTAATACAGATAATAATATGTAATATGTTAAAAAATGAAATGTCGTTCCAAATCTGACGTGATGGAATAGACCTATGCAAAGTGCTGCAGAGCGACAGAGAGCACAACACTTAAATCATTCATAATTTGTTCTATCACATTTGGTCGGATACGAATAGAGTGAATGAATGTTACAATAACCTCGGGTTAGTTAACTCGGACTCAATTTCTATTGGTGCAACGAAAAGTATGAGTTAAAAAATTAACATTTTAACCAGGTTAGTAAACCCTGAGTTATATATTTAACTCGAAGTTTTGGTGCAAGTGGGTCTAAGTTACTTATTCATAATATTTTTTGCATCTTAAATTGGCCTGTATTTAACGTTTTTAATAAAGCAATGGGGGTCTTTATTATTTTTGGTATCTTAATTGCAGTGTTAAATCTGTCGCCCGGTGCACCATCTCGCTCGTAGCATGTGTCCATTATGTGTTCACAATCTTACCTATATTATAAATATACCTATTATTATCTACCTTAATTATAATTATGTTTAGGGATCGGATAGATTGGCTTCATTATACCTAAAAATGTGGATTGGATATGACTCGAAAAAGTTAATAAATTGATAGACCAGTAAGTAATATAATATTTCTGTAATACAAGAATGAAAATGAGTAAGTAATACAATAATTTCTAATAATAAAGCAATCAATTTATTATTATTTTTGGAGACATGATCGCGCGTGTATGTCATTCGTGCCAATCTTTCTGATCTCTGATTATTTCAAATGAAACATCGAAATTGGAAACGTCGGATTTACCAACAAATTCACTTCCGCGGCGAATGCTATCTGCTGTTAGACCCCATCAATGTCCCTAAAGAACTCCAGTTGTTCCTGTCATATAAGGCGTGACAAAAGCCGATATTTTAAATATTATAAAAGCCTCGCAAGAGACTTAATAAGACTAAATGGTATTTGTCCGCACCCGTTAGTTACTAATAAAATAATCCCGCTGAAGTATGCGTATCCACAGGTATCGAGGAACAGCGCGACTCAAGAAGAAATGTAGCGAGCGAATGGCCGCTGTTATCGTGTCGGGGCCCCGGCCCGCGGTCGCAGAGACCGCCTTTGCTTGCTAGCTGCCCGCGCTGCCCGCACCGACCGTATTACGATGGTGAGTCTATCTTCAGAAGCGAGTTAATGGGCGTTACTATCGCGCGGGATCGAACTCGCTGTCACAGAGATCGCCTTTGCTTGCTAGCTGCTCGCACCGACCGTACTATGATGGTGAGTCTACATTTAGTAGCGATCAAAATGGCTGTTGTACCTAGTGTTGGGGTCGAGCCCGCGGTCGCAGAGACCGCTTTTGCTTGCTAACAGCCCGCTCTGCTCTGTTCTATTCTATTTTATTCTATTCTACAGACCGTATTGTGATGGTGAGTCTATAATTCTTGTTCAGTGAGGTTCACCGAAACCGAAATCTCATCCAATGTCTTCCAGCGATCCTATCCATCCAGTCTGTAAGGAGCACAACGAACTGTTCTGCCCCAATCAATGATCATATGAGTAACATTCTCCCACTGCTGCGTATATAATTATCTGTAAGTGTATAACTGCCCTTGAAGAATTCTTTACAGTAGCCCCCTTGAAAAACCTCGATAACTTTGATATTATATGTAAGACCGTATACACCGTACACCGTATTCATAGAATGATTTCTTTTGTTTCAGCCTACATCCATGGACGCAAAGTGTAAGCCTAAGTAAACATTACGGACTGATAGTGTCACATAAGTTGTACATTTTGTAAAGTACTTAATTAAATTCCTAATGTCTTAAGTTACTTTAAAGATAAACGTTGAATGTTTGGAAAAGCCTGAGTGGTGCTCATTACGAGATTATTATATTACGAACTATATTGTTAAATTTGCGCTCAATATTTTCGTACAAAAAATCGGAAATTCAGAAAATTTAACTATTTTATACGGTTTGGCTCATAACTAGTGAGTAACAATGAAACACCCTTTATTTATTTTTATAAATAATGACACAAAGGTAAATTAAGAAAGAAAAATTGAATGCGATCTACTACAATCGAAGCGGGGTTTGAACCCGCGACCTCTGCGTTTCCGGCGCATTGCTCTCCCAACTGAGCTATCCGACCGCTACGTCAGTCACACCAAATCTTTCATCCCTTAATCCTTTTACGCTACTGGAGTGCCCTCTGCGTCATATATGTTTTTTGAAATGCTTATTGCGCATTAGCCATACCCTAGGATGTGCGTTTTACACGCACGATCCCCAATCCCCATTGCTTTACAGCAAGTGTGAAGACTGCGAGAGAGATGGCGCTGTTCTAAATATTTGTATAGAATCTTTTTATCGATTCATATTTTTTATGTGGTAATACCACATTTTTTATTTTTATAAATAATGACACAAAGGTAAATTAAGAAAGAAAAATTGAATGCGATCTACTACAATCGAAGCGGGGTTTGAACCCGCGACCTCTGCGTTTCCGGCGCATTGCTCTCCCAACTGAGCTATCCGACCGCTACGTCAGTCACACCAAATCTTTCATCCCTTAATCCTTTTACGCTACTGGAGTGCCCTCTGCGTCATATATGTTTTTTGAAATGCTTATTGCGCATTAGCCATACCCTAGGATGTGCGTTTTACACGCACGATCCCCAATCCCCATTGCTTTACAGCAAGTGTGAAGACTGCACATCCTAGGGTATGGCTAATGCGCAATAAGCATTTCAAAAAACATATATGACGCAGAGGGCACTCCAGTAGCGTAAAAGGATTAAGGGATGAAAGATTTGGTGTGACTGACGTAGCGGTCGGATAGCTCAGTTGGGAGAGCAATGCGCCGGAAACGCAGAGGTCGCGGGTTCAAACCCCGCTTCGATTGTAGTAGATCGCATTCAATTTTTCTTTCTTAATTTACCTTTGTGTCATTATTTATAAAAATAAAAAATGTGGTATTACCACATAAAAAATATGAATCGATAAAAAGATTCTATACAAATATTTAGAACAGCGCCATCTCTCTCGCAGTCTTCACACTTGCTGTAAAGCAATGGGGATTGGGGATCGTGCGTGTAAAACGCACATCCTAGGGTATGGCTAATGCGCAATAAGCATTTCAAAAAACATATATGACGCAGAGGGCACTCCAGTAGCGTAAAAGGATTAAGGGATGAAAGATTTGGTGTGACTGACGTAGCGGTCGGATAGCTCAGTTGGGAGAGCAATGCGCCGGAAACGCAGAGGTCGCGGGTTCAAACCCCGCTTCGATTGTAGTAGATCGCATTCAATTTTTCTTTCTTAATTTACCTTTGTGTCATTATTTATAAAAATAAAAAATGTGGTATTACCACATAAAAAATATGAATCGATAAAAAGATTCTATACAAATACCCTTTATTTATGATTCGTAGTCGAATCTATGCAGAGCATTCATTTATCTGCAGTTTGATCAATGAAATTGAATAAGCATAATTGTAATTGATTATATAAGTTATACCCACCTATGTATTTTCGTAACGTCTCTTATCCCGCTCAAATGGTTTGAATACGTTGAACGGTATTGGATCTAGCGGCTCGGCCTTGTGAAGATCAACCCGTACGCCCTATGTGATATGTGGATAGCGATGGGACACTCTAAGGTCAGTGAGTTAGCGATTAAATACCTCATACTCTGAATGTATTCCCCACTCATGTCATAAATAAGCCGAGGCAGAATAAATATACAATCAAAAAATATTAATTAATAAACAAAAGGAATCGTAAATATACATAGGTGTATTAAGGATTCTAAGTATATTACTAGATGTACGGGCAAGCGTACATGGTTGGAAGTCTTATACGTGACGAAGAGCCAATCAGTTAATCATTTTAGATACATGGGAAACTTGTAAATTATCATTATGCGACGTGATGGCGGAAGTCATGTCGCTCACGTAAAATAATGTATATATTGATGGTTAAGTATGGATTAAAATGTTGTCGTTAAGTATCAAGCTGTGTTTTCACTCTGCTCCTCTGCCTCGGCATATATCATATATCAATTATCATTTATTAAGTAGTTAGGGTCGCTCCCTACACTAGGTATAGGTATGAGCCTCTACCTACCTAAGATTTCCTCAAAACTTTGTAAAACCAATTTTTATTAAGTAAAATAAATAGTTGAAATTTAATATTTAATTTACGTTTCTTTTAATGCTTTTTGGGAAGTTCTAAAATAGTACTGATAATCAGTTGTCCTTGCAGAGGGATTATTATTTCTGGAATAATCTTTAACAGCGTTATGCAGAATTTGTATGGCCGCCCTGTGCCAGCCAGTAGGTATAGCACTGTTGGTAAAAAAGTCTTCTCATCACGCTGAAACGGCTGGACGGATTTTAACCAACTTTGGCTATCATACTGTGGCCTACTTGTTAACTCATTTGAGTTGAACATCAAAGATACTTAAAAATCTTTTATTATATAACAATCCGACAGAATGATCTTTGTGGAATGAATTGTCGGTTGCGGTATTTCTGGACCGATAGGACCTTCAAACCTTCAAAAAAAGAGCCGCTGCGTACTCCCAACTGCAAGGCCAGCAACGCACTTGTGACTCCTCTGATGTTGCAGTTTACCCACAGACATGTGTGTAATTGCTTTCCATCAGGCGATCCGTTTGCTCGTTTGCCGCCTATGACATAAAAAAAACTATGTAGGTACCTCAATGTATTGCTTCATCAGTGTCCCATCACTACGCACGAGGGTGTACATCAATAGTGACATAGAACGTGTTAGAATAAGCAAGGGCCTTTACTTTGTCAAGTTGACAATGCCGTGAGCGATGGCGCGCTCTTGGGCCGCTGGGTTTCAATCGCCGGGCCTATTTGTTACTTTTATAATAAGAGCGGATATTTATATCATGCGCTGGCCTACTTGTTGAGTCTATTGAGTTGGATATCAAAGTATTGTACTGGACTGATATTTTACATAATATGTCCAAAGAGATTTTAGACTTTCAAATTTTCCTCTGAGACATTTTCCGCAACTTTTTGTAACGACTCACCGTTCTTGGTTTCTCAGATGAAATTGTTTCTCTCCCCTGGAAATAATTTGACGGCCCAAATAAAATACTCGACAAATTTAAAAATAGTTTTTCTAAGTATGTGTCTTTCTTTTGTATTTGATACTGTGAATGATTTGTTATGTAAACTCATGTAATGATTTAGTCATCTCATATGGATGATTGATAACCAAGTTATTTCCAATAAAATACCTATAAGGTAACAGAAGAAAATGAAATGTATCAGTACTTGGTTTCAACTTCAACAAGGTGATTAATAGTTCTGTTATTTCCAAATTCAGAAAAGGTTAAGCCTTAAACAGAATTGAAAGTTAGAGATAATTGCTGACTTTAACTTTGTTCTGCTTAGCCGTCTTCTAATTTGTTAAACTAAATGTCAAAGAAAAAAGAGCGATTCTTAAACGAATTTTCACTAGAATTTTAAACAAAGTCAATGACCTAATGAATGATGATATTAATTTAGCTTTAACGTTGGCTATTTAATTTGCTCAAAGTAGGTATTTGTGGTTTAAGAATTTTATTACTCATAAAGAATTTAAAGAATTCACTTTCAATGAGATAAATTATGCAAAAACAATTTAAAGCTAGCGTACAGAATATGATTATATAGAGTTAAATAAATATTTTCATTCATTCATTCATTCATTTATTTTGTTTTTTATACTTAGTAAAAAAGGTAAAAATCTGCTGTCGACGTAACAGTCGCTCATAGAGAGTGGATTTGTAAAATTATCGAATTGCTTTATGTTATCTTGTTAAGGTTTCCAGTAATCTGGTATGACTCGATAAGCGGAAATAAACAATATCGCTAAGTAAGAATTTTATCATCGATAAATTATTATTTCATAAATGTGCGTATATCTTGTGCTTATTAAAGTGTTCAATGGAAAACGTTGAAAATCAAAATCACTGTAAAGTTTTGATAATCGTCTGTTGACAACCAGAACTCTTAAGTAACAAATACGAGCTTAAAACAAAACTTGTATCTCAGTGTCCATCTACTAACTAGATACGAGGTTTTAAAGAGTAGTGACAGAAATTTTAGTGAGTACAGTCGAGTTCATTTACATCTACACACTTACTAGAACAAAAATATCTGAACACGAGTTATTGTCAGGAGCATAAAATCATGTTCAGATATTTTGCTCTCGTAAGTGTGTAGGTGTAAATGAACTCGACTGTACCAAGACAATTTTAGTGCATCTAGTACTTGGTTTAGGTCACTCGTTTGTTGTAGAATCCTGAACCGATCGAACAGAATGTATCCAGTATGACAATTCATGGTACTCTTAGTAATGATAACCAGTGTTTGTTTCACGGAGAAAAAACTACAATATAGGTTTCCATTTTCATTACCTTGTATTATTCTCGTATTGTGTGCAGTCCAAGTTAGAACGAACCAAACAGTTGTACTACGAATCGTCAAATGGAAGTCGTAAGGTGCTAGCAACTTCAACAAGTCGTGGACAAATCGTGCTTAAAATATTTTACTACGTTATTAGACTTTTCATTGTTATACAATCTAATTCAGTCAAGATTCTGATGTTGAAGTTTTACTAAAATTTTAAAGGTTTAACTAAATCTAACTTTAGTAAAAAAGTTTTAACTAATAAGACCATAGCACTTGTGAACTCTAAGCCACGTAAAACGAGACTTAGCAGTCCATCTCATCTAAGCCGGCAACTTAAACCTATGCAAAACCCACATAAAAAGTACTTATCATCTTGACTAAATATTAAACTTAGCATGCAGATTTGTTTTCACTTATAGTAAGGGTGTGTTTTTACTGGTTGTCCCCCAGCCCCAGCTGAGAAATTGATCGCGAAATTAACCAATCACAGGCATCACAGTATTCGAAAAGTGGAGTTTAGGGGGACCTAGCGAACTTTCAAATAAAATACTCCAATCTCATTATTATCATCATCAGCCTGGATCAGTCTACTGCTGGACATAGGTCTCTCCCATGGCACGCCACTGGACGCCACTACGAAAGTCGTCGCTCCACCTTGTTACAGGGCGCCCTACACTACTTTTACCGATTCGTGGCCTCCACTCCAGAACTCGTTTGCCCCAGTGGTCATCGGCTCTACGACAGATATGACCACTATGACCAGCCCATTGCCACGTCAGCTTGCTTATTCGCTGTGCCGGTAACCTTGGTTCTCTGTCGAATTACTTTGTTCTAAGAGACACACCGAGCATAGCTTTTTCCATCCAGTCTCGCGTCAGTGGAAACCACTTATATGAACATTTAGCTGTTCTTTTCTGGTCGTTTCCATCCAGTTCCGCGTTGTCAGTGGAAACCCGTCAACCTACAAACTTAAGCTCACATGAACGATCGACAGTGACCTTGCATTTCAATTCTCGTCGCCTTGAATTTTTTGGGGGCACTAATATATTTAACTCCTCCTCCACGTGTCGTGTTCCTCATTTCTGAGGGTAATTCTCCGAATGCAGAAGTATTTTTCTTTGATAAGTTTCCGCTACCTGTGTTTGTTCTTTGCATCATGGCATGCATCGTGCAGTTTGGTGTTCAGCGATGAGCGGACCTGGTCTGACCATCTGGTTGGATTCTGGCCTCTCGATCTTTTTCCTTTAATTAATTTATTTCACTAATAAAGACTAATTATCAGCGTTACTCGTCAGTATTCAAATTACTTATGTAATTTTTCCAGGGTCTTACTAAAACTGATTACGTTCAGGCTATTATGAAAACACCACTTCTACCTAAACTTGACTTCATTGTTTTCCTAATCTCATTTAAGTGATATGAAAAATTCATGTCATCTCAAAGTCTATTCATAACTTACGCTGGCCTTGTGTGTTCTCTCAGTTTTGATATTGCAAGTTTCAGGCATTCTAGAATCTGCAAAGGCGAATATTTTGGTAACTTCTTTGTTTCGTTGAAACTTCGCCAAATCTAGTGCCACACGTATTCATGAAGCATTTGTGTGAAATCTTGAGGGCCAAATAGAAAATAACAAAGTTACATGTCAATATTTTCAGTGCGATGAAGTTCTTTACTAAAAGTAACCGACATATTAGGAAACGTGTAAAGCAGAATATAGTCATTTATTTTATACTAGCTTTTGCTCGCGGCTTCAGTCTGGGTACACTTTCTTACGGGATCCATGTTTTATTCGGGTTAAGTTAGGGTATCTATGTCTGTTCCTTTCACGAAAATCCTTTGAGCCATTTGAGCGTGTAAAAGTGACAAACATACAGACACTCACAACCTTTCGCCATTTTAATAGGAGTGTGCACTAAATTGCATTGGATATTTTTTACATCGTAACCGGACGGATATTGTGCATGTTTTTGAAAATTATAAAAATAAAGATGTTACCAAAATGATACTTCCGTAAAACGAAGTATTCTACGAGTGTGGGTAAAACAAAGAATCCCAGTCACGAGTCTTCGAATATTTCGTAGGTAAATACTGTTCAAGGTTGGCATAATTCAGCCCCCCATCGCCTACAGACCCGCTACTTCGCTCGTAAATTAGAATTAAGTAAACAGCCACTCGGGGTTCAGTTTACGTAAGGCAGATAGAACTTTCGTCGATCTTCTATCAGATGCTATTTGAAATAAACGTTGCATAACATTAGAGTTCCTTATCCAAGTTGCTGGCTCAATATTAAGGGTTCTGTATTTGACTTTTGACCAGTTCAAATTTGAACATTGTCCTAATGATATGAAATCTAATTTTGACTACTCTGAAAATGTAACATACGAGTAGAACCCTGTAATATTGGGCGAGCGAAGTGTCAACTTACGGAACTGAGACATCGTCATACTATTAAGTATTCTGTGACATTGTTGATTACAATATGATTCATGAAGGCTTTTTGTAATTTGTCATTTTTGGGGTTCCGTACTCAAAGGGTAAAAAAAACGGGATCCTATTACTAAGACTCAGCTGTCCATCCGGATGTCTGTCCCTCTGTCACCAGGCTGTATCTCATGAAGCGTGATAGCTAGCTATTTACAGTTGAAATTTTCACAGATGATGTATTTCTGTTGCCACTATAACTACAAATACTAAAAACCGAATAAAATAAATATTTAAAAGGGGTTCCCATACAACAAACGTGATTTTTTGCTGTTTTTTTTATTTGTTAGTACGGAACCCTTCGTGTGCGAGTCCAACTTGCACTTGGCCGGTATTTATAAAAATACTAGTAGGTATAATTTATAACGAAAATCACATACCTAAAACAAGGCTGACCCTCGTCAAACAAATTCCCTGTCAAGTGCCTACAATTCTGGCAAGTACAGCCACAAAACCATCGCGGGTATGTTATCGTGTGAGAAGGAATAAATGATGCAAAAAGGAATTTAATTAACTTTTTCTAACTGACTGTAGCAGAAACAAAATCCGCGACAAAATCTTTTTGATTGAGAGTGTAACTTCTATCTAAGTATACTATTATAAAATTCTAAATTTGTATTAAAAATAGTTTTTCTTTGGAGAGGGGTCATGATTTCAGGAAAAATCTCGATAGCGTGATGCAGGATCGTCATTTTGTCTGGCGCAATCTTTTGGTCATAATTTCCATTGTCCTCGCATCACGCCGAAACGGCTGGTTTTTTTTTTACCAATTTCTGTACAGTGATAGCTAGCATCCAAAGAAGGTTATAGAATACTTTTTACCCGACTTACAGTATAAAAAAAATTACGCGTATGAAGTTGCGGGTAGTATTAGTAGGTAGTAATAAATAAAGTTCCAAGAGTCATATTGTGATTTTAAAGAGTTTTGTTTTTCCTACTGTTCGTTTCAGAATCTTGTATTTATGCATAAGAATATTAATATTGGTTGGGATGAGTAATTAATTTATGGAAATATTGTATTAATTTTACCCAAAGGTTGTCTGGAAGAGATCGCTCTTTAGCGATAAGACCGCCTGTTGTCTACCGTTTTTAATTTGTTTATATGTGATTTCTCGTGTAAATGTTTTTGGTGTGCAATAAAGCGTACTTGTATTGTATTGTAATTTAATATTAAACGCCGTGATTTGGCTGGGCATAGAACGAAAATATTCACATTAGATAGACTTTTTCGGTGATTTTACAATAAAAGTACCCACGTAATGGAAATGGAACTTAATATTTCAAGTATTCATCAAGATATCAATGTAAACGTTGTTCAATGTTGTAAAATATGAATGTTCACTATGTATAAGGTGATTTGATGTAACTAATGTGATAAAATTGTATTATTTAAATTCTAATTAGATGTTAAAAGTATTTTTTGACCAATTAAAATCCGAATTCCTGGTGTAATGTGTTTTATTTGAACTTTTATACCGTTTGTATTGCGCTATGCTTCTGCAGTTTCGTCAGAGTACTTCTCTGCAGTCGGCTGAAAGAGGACTGAGCTGAGGAGAAGATTAAACTTGTGGATTTTACAATAATCATTTTATGATGTTATGATGAATCATCATTACATTCATGTCTGTGAAAAGGGTACAGTATAATAGTATATACCGGACAGGAGCCTCACCCAAGGTTTTCCACAACGAACGGTCGTGCACCACCCTCATTAAAAGGCTTCCCGTGATCCTCACCAGATCGTTGGTTGTCCTTGTTGGTGGCCTTTCCAAATTTCCATGTCTTCCTGGTTGTAATTCGACTGGCATCGACAGGTGAGTTAAAGTAACAAATCAGCAACAGGAGTCATCGTTTTCAAGTAGTACTCTCGAGATGTCGGTTCACCTTCAGCAAGGTGTTCAATTTTGCCTAAGTTCGTTTTCGTCAGAAACGGCAGCCCTGACACTTCAATGGCACACGCTTGGAAGTTTTAAGATAGTTTAGATGAAATACTGCTTTTATTTACTGTGTCGATATAACGATGAGCAAAACGGCAGTCTAAATTAAAAGTACACATATGATGGCTGTGTGTTAATTCATTACATGTAAAGCCGTTACAACTCCAAACCCAAATGTTTAACCCTACGCGGTGCCGTAAAAGTATAATGTTCGTAAAAGTAAAGATATGTCTTCTATATAATTGAATGTCAATTTTGTTTATGGGGAGTATCCAGTTTTCGGATTGAAGTCCTTAGAATATAGAAATAAGTAAACAAAATAAATATCGGACAACCTCGCACAAATCGATCTAGTCCCAAATTAAGCTCAAGAAGGCTTTTGTTATGGGTACTAGACGACGATATACGTACTTGTATATGAAATGAAATTAAATTATTTATTTGCTTTAGATATGGTACAGATACATGGATAAAAACATATTAAGCACAAATGACATATCTAACCAGCAATGCTGGCATGCAAAAACATATCTACAATAGGGTCTATACATATCATGTCAAATCAAATATAATAGAAAATGTATTCTGATCACACATACACATACAAATTAACTCAATTTTACACATAATGAAGTGAACGTCCTCAATTAATAATTTAAATAATCCCTAACCGAATAAAATGTCTTTTCTTTTAACCAATTGTATAATTTAGTTTTAAATGTCTGCAATTTTAGGTCCTTGAGATCATCTGGTAACTTATTAAATATACGGATAGCCATTGGAAAACAATTTTTGCGATATAAGGCTGTTTGTTTTTGGATACTGTAATCTATTCGGATATCTCGTGTTGAAGTTACATACTTGGTCTTTTGTTTTAAAGTAGTGCGCATTAGTTTAAGAAAACGCTGATTTCAAAGATATACAGACATGGTACAGTAAAGAGGTTCAGTTTCTTGAACAATGGCTTACATCACTACATCAGTGTTTTTCAAACTGTGGGTCGCGGTATATATCCAAGGGGGTAGCGAGGATCAGCATCGAGAAAGTCTCGTGACTACAAGGAATGCAGATTTTTTCAAGCATACATGTACATTTTAATAAAACAGCAATAATTCTCAGCCATGTTCATTTATTATATGTATTTTTTTTTACGTTTTTTATATATTTTGCAAGCAGTAAACTACCTTCGAATTTGCGTTTAAAAACGCATACGCATGCCTGATTGAATGATAGGCGGGTGCGTTCCAAATCTGTTAGTTTAGTTCGAAGTTTAATAGCACAAACTTAGTTTTAGGGGGTCGCGAAGGAATTTTGATGGTCATTAAGGGCCGTGACACCAAAAAGTTTGAAAAACACTGGCTTACATGATGTTATGGGACTAACATCATCACACATATACCGCATACGTATGCACTGATTTTGACCTAAAAATATTCGGTTTATATCGGTGAATATATATTATATTATACCGAAATAACAACCACGACCCAATCACAATAGTAGGGTAGGCCACGATGCTAAATCGGGATTCACTCACTTCATATTTGAGTTCGTCACAGTCAACGGCATCTGAAAAAACGTCCCAATTAAGATAATAACTACTCGTATTGTTCACCCTTATCGAGAAAATCGTCGACCCTTAAAGATTTTCAGCTTGGATGTGTTAATTCCCTTTGGGATATTGCTTTAATCCTAATAAAGCCTCGTAGAATCTTGTAAGAAAGATGTTAATCCTTTGGTAGTCTGCTTTACTAATGTGTTTGTTCGTATCAGCCTTCGCTTACTTGAGAGACCTCTCTCATCTCTGAAAGTGTATGGTATCTAATAGACCCATAGACAATATTAATTAAGAGGACAGAGAATATGAGTATTAAGTCCGCTATTTGTACTAGATGTTTTTTTAATTATTGTATTAAGCGGTTTACACTCACGTGAAATTGTCAGGAACGGCCCGACATGTTTCGAACTCGTATGGAGCCCTTCATCAGGGACGGCTGCCCGTACACCGCCGCGGCAAACTCGTCACTCATAATTAAATATGTCTCACGAAAGTTTTAATAAAATTAGATGTTTTTTTTTTTTTTTTTATGTCATAGGGGGCAAATGAGCAAACGTATCGCCTGATGGAAAGCGATTACCGTCGCCCATAAACACCTGCAACACCAGAGGAGTCACAAGTGCTTGCCTACCCGGAGGACGAAGATAGAATGCCTCTATGCTAGTAATTTCACCGGCTATCTTACCCCCACACCGGAACACAACAATGCGAACATTGCTGTTTGGCGGTGGGTTAGCAGGCATGTTCTGAGCAATAAAGTTTAAATAAATAAATATTATATACTTCTCCAGGTGAATCCATTCATTTATTTGTTGCATTCGTCTAAACCCTACTTTCCAGAATAAAGTTTTCTTTTTGCATTTTGAATAAGACAATCAGAAGACAATAGAATAGAAGAGTAGTATTCACAATTTTGGGTGAGATTAGGTTTTCGAGGTACTAAAAGTCACCTACCCTAAAAGAATAACTAAAATGTATATATTATGAAATTTAGATTAGATATACACTTATTTTTTAGTAGACCCGTCTTACTAAGGTACACTTTCTTCTATAGTGTGGTTAACGGGTGCTTAAGTACCTAATGTCGGTAATTATTTAAAGTTCTATTCGTTAAGACAGATAAATGAAAATGCAACTTACTCCCCGCAATTCCATTAGCTGCAACTATGGAGTCTTAAACATGTACTGTAAACGGAACTAGTTGAATTGCAAGAGGGAATACCACTGCTCATATATATTTACATACAAATGAAGGTTTAAAATATTGATACAAAAATATCAAAGATCAAAGAAAAATTTAAATGAGTTACCTGGTGGACGAGACCAGGAATCCAACCCGGTACCTCTGGATTGCCGGTCCAGCGCGTTAACCACTTCGCTACCCGAACTCCAACCAACCTTTCGAATTTTTCCTTATGCTTTGTGTGTCGAACATTGCATTGCTTTATTTGAAAGGTTTTTACACCTTAGCGACCTCTATGTGAATACGTTAATATTCACATGTTACCGCACCACTTTACAGTGGTGAACGAGCAAGCGAGAGAGGGCGCTGTTAGTTTTATAAATTTAAGAAAACTTGTAATGTCTCATTTATTTTAATGTGGGTACACTTATTTTTTTTACGCCTGTAATACAAAGATCAAAGGTTAAATAAAAATTTAAAATGGAGCTACCTGGTGGAAGAGACCGAGAATCGAACCCGGTACCTCTGGATTGCCGGTCCAGCGCGTTAACCATTTCGCTACCCTATCTCCACGAAGACCTGACGAATTTTTCCTTTATGCTTTGTGTGTCGATCTTTGCATTGCTTTATTTGAAAGTTTTTTACGACGCGACTTCGATGACGACGCGTTTGGCTCGGTTCGTAGACACCTGCCTACTGAGCCGGCGGTCCCGGGTTCGAATCCCGGCCGGGGCAAATATTTGTGTGATGAACTCGAATATTTGTGTTTGGGTTATGGTTGTTCTATGTATTTAAGTAACTATATATTTATCTATATAAGTACGTATATCGTCGTCTAGTACCTTTGAGTATTTATAGACAATGGAGGTGTCATAACGTAAACTCTTCGAACAAATTTTTTCGCCAATTTTAGCGGGGGGTGAGGTAAACACGTACAGCACACCACCAAAAGACGAATAACTCAACAGACACAAATTTTGCTGTTGCGATAAACGCACACTACAGCAAAATTCAACACATCAAAAATGAAATGCACACAGATACTGTTTTCACGTAACTGTGCAGCATACATAAGAAAAACATAGTGATGGGACACATATGAAGAATGAGTCAAATCATTTTAATGAATGAACTGAATTGTCTTATAGGTACTATCTATTGTGAAATTTGAAAACTGTAAATTCTGTATATTGAAGATGTTATCCAATAAATATATTTGTTTCTATATATCTGTCTATATTTATTGTGTCCTTATCACTCTCGCATAACTAAACTGTAAAATAAAACTTTCGCCCGCGGTTGTTTCGGGCTTAAACAATCACGGACTTCTAAAACAAGTAAACTCGACTTCATAATTCATATTGTCGTTGCTAAAATGAAACCATTTCATTTTCGCCATTTTGGAGCTGATAGCTATGTGCAAGTTGTGTGAGCGTCCGTGGGTCTAATATTAGAGATTCACAGATCGTCACAGATCAAAGAACGGTTTGCCTGAAATGTCAATTTTAGTAGACGTTCACGCAGGATGCTTTGAATGGGCACTGAAAACAACTGTCATTCCCTATGGAATATTTAGTCCAACGTGCTTGTAGTTTAGAGGTCAGTGAATATAACCTTCAGGAAAAGAACATACGCCCTTCTAAAAATAAAGGTGATTAATATGAAACAACATATAAAGTGATTTAAAGATATGAGTAAATAATGAGTAAAGAGAAAACAATAAAACAAATTGTTATTAATTTAATTAGAATTACCACATATAAAATAAAATAAAAAAAGTTATAATTAAGCTAATATATTCATCTCTCTATCAGCCACAGACGTCCACTGCTGAACATAGGCCTCCCCAAGAATCGTCACAACCCTCGCTACGCTGCGCTTTCCTATACGTGGTCGCCACTCTAGCACTTTGCTGACCTAACGGCCATCGACTCTCCGGGCTACATGGCTTGCTCATTGCCACTTCAATCGTGCAGTCCTGTGAGCTATGCCGGTTACCTTGGTTCTTCTACGGCATATCCTCATTTCTCATTCTATAAAAGAAAAGAAGAATAAGGAAATAAGGAGGCAGCAGTGAAGATGGAAAGAATATGAAATAAAGTCTATAAATAATAGTATATGAATAACGCATATACTCATAGCCCAGCATTAAATGTTCCTTTTATCTAGATATACTTTTAGCAAAGAATTATTTTCATTTTCATATTAAATTTCAACATCGTATGTCTAGAGAAAGGTATCTAATATTTCTAATTCACCTTGCAAGATTTAAAAATAACATACATCTATACCTATTATTAAATTCAATCACTACATCGTATAGAACAAAGTCGCTTCTTGCTGTCTGCCTGTTTGTCTGTCTGTCCCTATGTATGCTTAGATCTTTAGAACTACGCAACGGATTATGACGCAGTTTTTCTTAATAGATAGAGTGATTCAAGTGGAAGGTTTATAATATGTATAATACATGCATAATTTATCAGTTTTGCACCCGTGCGAAGCCGGGAGGGTCGCAAGTATCTAATAATACACTAACTATTAACCCGGCGAGCATGACGTGGAAAAAAATTACATCAAGCATGAGGCAGGGTATGACATGCCCGAAATGTTATGTACCGTAATATAGTTTTTATTACTATAATTTGATTTTTTGTAATGTATACTTTTTAATAATGAATTATTTAATGAATTTAAATCAAACACAAGTTTTGATCATAAAATTATCTTTATTTATTCGTGTTTACCTTATACTATGTAATTATACGAATAAAAGTTTAGAGGTTTACAAAAATCATCAAATAAACAAAATAAACAGTATTTAGAATAAAAATCTACTTTTAACTAAAAGATAATGAGATCCTCTTCTGAAGAAAACATAACAATATTTTTTTTAATTGAAAATTATGGTTAATCACTGTCATCGACATTCAGCACAATTTCCGTACATGAATTCAGTATGCTCCATATGGGCTTGCTGCAAGCTTTACAGCCTCTTCCTGTCTAGAATTTGCTGAATCATCAACCAAATCGTCGGCCTCTTGCTCCGAGTCACAAAATTCACTCCGCGCTCACTACAGTGATCAGTTTCTTGTTCAGAACTGGATTCATCAAAAAAATCTGATCCCACCTCCTTTAACATGGCACGAATCCTTTCTTCTTGCCTTTCAATATCCATTATGATAAAAAACTAAAAATAATAAAAAAACAACTAACAATAAATTCAAATATATACATTGAAACCTTTAAAATAACTAAGAATAATAAAAAACAGAAATAGAAATGCCTACGTAAAAAAAAAACGTCTAAAATGACGCAGGGTGTGACATACCCGAAGCAGGTTCATGTGCAAATATTCCGGCAGACACCTAGCGTCGCACTGTTGTCATGCCACTATCCCCTCCCACACACCCCTCCCTCCAGCTACTGAGCAGCTGAGAGTTACCAGGCAAATATTAAAAAAATGACGACTCTTTTTAAGAATGACAGGGTATGTCATGCCCTGGGTCATGCTCGCCGGGTTAAACGAACTGCAGTGATCGAATGAATGAATGATTCATTCAAATGTTGAGTCGTGGTTTTGACTTTGTCACATCCCTCGCCCCTGTACCACCGTTTTATGTTTACATTTTTCTGTCGTTTACGTATCGCAACGGTTTTTTCTTTCAATGGAGATTGTACTTCAATACACATTTAATAGTTAATAAAAACACTTACCTGTGATAGGAAACGCGATCTTGTGGCGAATTTGAGGTGTCGGGTCGTCTTTTACACGAAAATATTGCACAATTCACCATTTTTGAAGAGAAATGTCACGCGACACGGAATGATGCAAAATGACAGTGAAGTGACTTTAAGTAGTTTTATATAACGTGCTTGACCATTTGACCAATTATTTTGCCGGAGGGGGTCGCCCATGCATGGCATCTCCTGTCTAAATATAAATACTCAAAGTCTAGTACCCATAGCACAAACCTTCTTGAGCTTAATTTGGGACTAGATCGATTTGTGTGAGGTTGTCCGATATTAAAAAAAAAAAAAAAAAATTACACCTTAGCGACCTCTATGTGAATAGGTACGTTAATATTCACATCTTACCGCACCACTTTACAGTGGTGAACGAGCAAGCGAGAGAGGGCGCTTTGGTTATTGATGTAAAATTTAAGGAATGCGTTTTTTTCTTTTGTTTATTGTATCAAGCGGTTAACACACCTGAAATTGTCAGGAATGGCTCGACATGTTTCGAGCTCGTATAGAGCTCTACATCAGGGATTGCTACCCGTGCAGCGGTGCGGTAACTTTGTCATTGTTCTTTGTTTTTTCTCTTTTGTTTCCATTTAATTAACTGATGTCGAAGTTAAGGAAAGTGACCTTGTCCAGGACACCGTCCCTATCTCCGAAATTTAATGAAATCTAGACAAGTCTGAAGGCTGTGTTCGGTCTTCAACTGAGTGCTTTAGGTTTGTTGACAGTATAGTTGAAAACGTGCCCAAACTGTGTCCACCCAACAACTTTCAAACTTACTTTAAAGTTTTGGATCTTAGGGTATATCGATCATAAAGCTTTCAATATTCGTACGGATCTGGGCAATAATCAGTGAAGTTTTGCTAAATCTCCCTATTCTAGTTAATTGGACATTAGACAGGATTTTAATAGGTTCAGTTGGGTTAAATAGGGTATAAAGTTTTTTTTACCCATAGACTGAACAGCGTTTGAACTCAGTAACACCTTATGGTAAGTCACTACGGGGTCGAAAATTTAACTCGCTGGTTCAGCAATAGCCTATTCACTTTTGCCTTGAAGAGACACAGGTTATTAATCTAACTACAGGAAATACATATTTGGGAGTGATAAACCAAAATGTGTTTTTTATATTAGTTCATCATGATTATCGTCATATTAGCTGAAACATGTCAATTTGTTGTTGGTCAACAGCTCCCTCCAAAAATATCCACAACAAACAGTCATCAGTCATCCTCAGCTAACGGTTACCCGCAATACTGAAAAGATTAGAATAAGAATATAAGAATAAGAATATTTTTTATTTTACCAAAGGAAACGTTTCTACATTAACATAATTTAACAGTGACTTCCACACTAGGCATAGCCTGTATCGTGGAAGTCGTATCATACACGTCAGGTTCGTCAACAATGCGGCTATAGACAAGCCTTGAAGAAGAAATTAAAACTAACAAATGAACAATACTATGATAAATACATTTAGGGCGTGATACTATTTTTTTTTATTGTTTGTTAAGAGCATAGTATAAGAAAACAAGGTATGGCATTCCGACAAGGCAGACTTGTGACGTAGGTAGCTGATTAGATGCCGCTTTATGGTAACGAAAAAAATATAAGGAAAAGTAATCAACGCCAGTTGTACAAAAAATATAATTTTGAATTACAATTGTCACATATTCTTTGAATAATATTTTTTTGTCGTAATAATTGATTTTAAACACCTGATTTTAAGACATTCATACAGGTACCAAGGGAATCGGGGAGTATTATGATATACTGCTGGCAACACAGAAATGGATTGACAGAACCAACCAACCAATCGTAGCGTGATGATGTCACAAGTCTGGCCTGTCATTCATTCATTTGTTTTTTGTACGATGGTTAAGAGGCGATATCGTCGGGTACAAATACTGGAATCCGCTAAATGCAGGTGGTACAAACCAGTATAAGAATGATAAAGAACAATAAAAAATGCCTACATTTGATTTGCTAAAATTGAGTAAACATAAATAATCTTAGCTATGAGTGTATATGACTAGATTCTCAACAGTCTGTCGATAAGTCAGACTTACAAGTTAAAATTTAACACAGATTTTTTCCAGTACACATTATTTTGTTTCACTAGCCTATAGTTGTGTTCCACTATTGGGCAAAGGCCTCCCCTCTCTTGCGCCACTTTTGGCTGCATGCGGGAGCCACTCGTTACTAAATGCATCTAGGTCATCCCGCCATCTTCTTTTCGGTCTGCCTCTGCTCCGGTAACTTTGCGGTGTCCAGTCTGTGATTATTCTGGCCCATCGTTCCGGATGCATGCGGCAGACATGTCCAGCCCAGTCCCACTTCAGCTTTGCGGTCTTGGCACCTACGTCTACAACGCGTGTTTTGGAACGCAGTTCTGTGTTTCTTGTACGGTCTTGTCTACGAACACCTAATATGCTGCGTTCCATCGATCTCTGGAAAACTTTGAACCTGGTCTTTTGAGCTTCAGTCAATGACCAAACTTGTGCTCCCTAGGTTAGAACGGAAAGAATACACGTATCGACGAGTTTTCGTTTTAGCGAAAGAGGAAGGTTGCCCTTCATTAGTGCTTTCATGGACCACCAGCTCTTCCAGGCGTGGTCGATACGTCTAGCGATTTCCTTGCACTGCCTGTTTTCGAAGGAAGCTATGTGGCCCAAGTAGACGTACTCGTTGACATACATATTGTATTTCTTGCCCATCCACCTCGACCCTACTTTTTACTCTGTTGGTCATTAAAATTAATAATAACACAGTATAGTTGGTATAGTTAACTTAGTTATGTACCTACATAAATTATTATAATATATATTTTATTATTTATTTCAGTGTTGCTAGTTCAAAATGATTGGGTTATTTTTTACAGAAGAAGGACATCATTAATATTTGACCGATGACCTTAAGGAAACTGACAAATTTTCTCGAATTGGAGTTGTTAAGCAATTTGTATTAGCGGCCATTCCAGGGCACTCGGTCGGTACAACCGATGTAATTTCAAGGCTCTTACACCCCAGGGGTGACTTGTCATCGCGTTTATACTTTTAGTGGTGTGCAATAAAGTATTGTTGTATTTTTTGACGACGCGGTTGGCTCGGTTTGTAGAGACCAGCCTACTAAGCCTAAGGTCCCGGGTTCGAATCCCGGCAGGGCAAATATTTGTGTGATGAATTCGAATGTTTGTGCTTGGGTCATTATTGTCCTATGTATTTAAGTATATAATTTATATATGTATGTATATCGTCGTAGTTTATTTGGGACTAGGTTGTGTGAGGTTGTCTGATATTTACTTTTTATTTTATTTATTATTATTGTGTGTGTCCATGATGTCCCACGGCTGCGCAAAGACCTAACCACTCTTCTTCCATTGTTCCCGGTTTTGGGCTACTTCTGGCCATTCCATTATAAAGGAGTCTTGCTCGTTCCATCATCGCCGACGAAGTCTGCCACGTCTCCGTTTCAGGCTGCTGGGTGTTTCAGATTATTTAATGCATAGTTAATTTCCATAGTCAGGAGAGTGCTTCAACTTAACCGTTGGCACACAGTAACTAAGCAGTTAACGCCAAGTCTCGAAAACATACTTTGAACCCCTACTAACTTAAGGAAGTGCACTTTATTAATTTCTCGACTTATAGAGCTGTCTTTCCACTATGGAAGAAGCTTGCCAAACAAAACCAAGGAAACAAGCTTAAACATTTGTTTACGAACAAGAACGCTGGAAATTCGCTTTTTAATATTTAGAAATTAACTTTTACTCAGGGGATACGAGTATCTGGACATGGAAGTTGTAAGATATTTTTCATAAGTAAGGCTTAATAAACAAAAATAGTGCTATATAAAGTTGGCTCGGTGTTCTTTCACATAATGACTAAACAATAAATTGATGTGATTATAGGGACACAGAGGGCCTATGATGGTTGCGTTTATCAAGTGATACATCT
Organism: Apotomis betuletana; assembly: GCA_932273695.1. NCBI lineage: Eukaryota > Metazoa > Arthropoda > Insecta > Lepidoptera > Tortricidae > Apotomis > Apotomis betuletana. Next base: position 25,606,088 of record OW026306.1, read on the forward strand.
GTCACTCGCACTCGCATTTTGTCAAAACCTGACGGACGCTTAGTCACTTATTTATCGGGTGACAGAAGTCGGAGAGTTCCATAGATTATTATACCTCTGAAAACTATAACCTCCGAATATCCAAAGTTGCGCCTTCTAGTACTTATCCCAATAAAAATCCCAATAAATTTATAAACGTAAAAGTTTGTGTGAATTTACGTTTCACTTAATCTACGCAACTAACAGATTTCTATAGATTCTATAATATAGAACGAAAAGTTCTATAGTATAGAACTTTTCAATAATTTAGCTTAATATATATCAGGCGGCCTATGATGATTGCTTTTATCACGCTATAAATAAATATGTGACAGCCGAATCCGTCTCGTTTTAACAAAATGTGAGTAAGAGAGACAGATGCTTTGTCACATATTTATCACGTGATAAACGCAATCATCATACGCCCGCTGATCAGCTACTGTATTAGTATAATATAGTAATAATTAATACAGTTTAATTTTTAAGGATTAATTCTTCCTCTTCTTTGTCGGTTTCACTCTTGGCAGAGTGATTTCAGATGTTGGTGGCAAGCTTCACAACACGCCGTCATTCTTTCTCTGATAGCCGCCTTCCTAAGAATTAATTATTTATAAGAATATTCTTTTGTTTTGTACGAAAAGTATGGACACAATGTCCCCGCTTCGAAGCCGCGGGGAAATGATAATTAAAAAAATATAATTGAAAAACGAATCATATGGCACCCTTGTTGACATCGATTTGGTCCCAAATTGCCTGCGACTGAGCGAAGTCAATTAGCGAGTGTCCGGTGGAGGAAATTAATTCAATTACAAAGCTTACCTTTCACCCTGTAGTCAACTTCAATAATTGAAAAAAATACCCTGACTTTTGAGAGACCTAATACGGATTAAAAGTCTCCGGAATTTGTATTTGACAGGACAGAAATGAGGGATCGAAGAGTGGTGTTCTAATTCGAAGAGGTTTTGCGAAATTTTGCAATTAACAAATGTTACCTACATCACAGCCTACATCGAACGTATATAGACTATCAATGTTTGCTTTTCTAACTGCATTGACAACCAAAATTGCGCGACTTTAGCTAGGATAAGCGCAGATTTTCACACTAATAAACAATTTATGTATACGTATTCAAACCAAAAAGGTAAACAGAGGTTAACCTTTTTTCGATACAATATTTCTGCAAGGTGACTAATCATGTAATCACATAGGTATAATAATATCTTCTTGGTTTTTTAAATTTGTGAACATATCTAGGTTTATCTTATCTTATCTTATTAGGAATACTTGCGGATACACTTCGACCCAATGGGATCTTTTGTGTAGTTACCCCTATCGCGCCTACTCAAAGGATTGTTCCACCACCTTCATATATCGGATGATGGAACCAGCTGGTAGTGCCTGCAATTCCTTCGGGTCCATATCTAGGTTTACTACATTAAGAAAAATTTGGGTTCCCTCTATGTCGCATACTTTTGTTTGTCCGAAACTGTTTTAGCATAACAGACTTGGCATATTAAGTTTTCGACGAATGGTAATGTGGCAGAAACTTTATTTGGCATAAGTTACTAACTTACCTACCGAAAATGTGTTGGTCCGAAATTGTATTCGCATACTATTGTTTAGGCCGATTATATTTACGAATAATTTGGTTCAGCATAATGGTATTTGGCATATTATCTATTGTCCGAATCTATCTTGGCATACTTAAATTGCTACAAGAAAAGCTGGTTAGGTTAGGTTAGAACTGCATCCCTCGCAAAGAGGAACTGCTAGCAGAAAATTAGGTTAGGTTAGGTTTGAACTGCGTCCCCCAAAAAAACGAACTGCTAGCAGAAAAGTAGGTTAGGTTAGGTTAGAACTACGTCCCTCCCAAAAACGAAATGCTAGCACACCCAAACTCATCCCTACAAATACTTGGGTAGGTTCGTTCGTTACCTTTTGTTCCTTAGAGCGGAAATAGAAGCCCCGCGAAGCGAGGCTTCGTCTACTGGTTCTCGAATCGTTAGTAAATTAAATTGTCGGAGTGATGAACATTATACCTATTTATTTTATGCGAAGACATGATTCGGACAAACAAAAATATGCGCAAATAAATTATGACAAAGGATAATAAGTATGCCTATTTATTTTATGTATAGACATGATTCGGACAAACAAAAATATGCGCAAATAAATTATGATAAATGAATATCTGCGTTACCAAACTATGCGAACATTGATTATGCCAAAACAGTTTATGCGGAAAGTCAATTATGCCTACCTACATAGATTATGCCATGCAAAATTATGACTAAAAACATTATGCCAAAACAGGGGGAACCGAAAAATTTACTACTTGCATGAAGTAGGTAGCTTGTGTTGTATAAATTTGTGTAAAATATCTCTCAGCAAAGTGGGCAGAAATAAATTAATTTTGTTAGCATAAACGGAACAGTCATTAAAAAAATAATTAAAAAACACCCTCCTTTTAGAGGTTATCCGAGAACGAGAGAGCACGAGAAGAGGGGACCATTAAAGTCGACGGTAAATTTAATTAAACTTGGTGGCTCAGAATGTAGTTTCCTCAGTTAGCTCCTTCTTAGATTGTATCTGAGTTTAAGGGACACAGGCATATCAAACGTACATAAATTGTGATAAAACGTCATACTTTCTTGTAGGTTCTATTTTATTCTTACACTTTTCCTTATTTATATCTTAAAAAACACTTTTAATATGTTGTCTTCGAAGGCTACGTACGAAAAATGACTGACTGTTGAGTTTATTTTGACGTTTTTTCTCAACAGTGGTCTCTTCTTGTGAAATGCCGGTAGACTCAGACATGTAAAAGTGCCCTTGTGGCCTACTTGCAGTATAAAGTTAATTATTTCATTGGAAAATTTACAAGATGGAACATAAAAATAGGTCGGTTCGGTAAACGTCTGTGGTTCTATTAGTAGACTATTACTCAGTTTACTAGAACCGTCACGTGAAAATGAATTTCCCTCACCTGTCAGCCTACCATCCCCAAAATTATGGTCAAAGCTTAGGCTCACACCTACTCGTAGTCACGTCTCGAGCCTGTGACCACGCTTAAGCTTAGTCCTGTACCTCTAGCATAACTTGGACAAGCGACTCTTTGTCGCTTGACAAATACTATCTGTCACTTTCCTTTGAATACCGTGCGAGCAGGACAAGTGATGCTGAGTCGCGCGACGAGCGAAGTCGCAGCAAGCTAGCCTTGCAGTGCAGCGTAATGGATCGGGTAGTAGTACGACCAGGGGGGGTATTCGACCAATTTTAGAGATATAATGGAGATCTCTCCTTTTCATGACGTGTGCCTACTTGACAAGTAGCGATATCCCTAGAACATCGCGTCTTCGTCAATTCGGACGCGCAAAATTTTCGTTTCCTTTGTATGTGACGGCATAAATAACAGCCGCATACTTTAAATTGACCGCGTAGTACGTGAAATTAGTCCGTTACGTTTCGTTCAAAACAGAAATTTATATACATGAATAACATTTTTGACAATCATTATCGCCTTCGTATTTCCAAAATTGAGATGAGATATGTCACTTTTAAGCTCATCGCATTTAAATGACAGTTCAATGGCGATATAACTGTTATCTAATAGAGATTTGACGTTTGGCGATCACTCAAATGTCAATCTCGAATTAGGTCCCTGATCCCCCTATACCAAAATGGTTTTGCAGATTGCGAAGATAAGATATAAATTGACATTGTTTTTATTTATGCTCCAGTTTTGTACCTACATTATATTCTTCTTTGGCGGTACACTCTTGCCAGAGTGGTCGTGGCCGTCACGTCGTTGATTTTGTGGCCTGCTTTACAATGCGACGTCATTCTTCTCGTACTGCTGCCTTCCTGGTACATTCGTGTAGATGATCGTTGACGGCGGTTTTTACTTCATCCGTCCACCTCATCGGTGATCTACATTAATTACATTGACAATACTCAAAAGTTACTTTTGACCTTATTCCTAATTATTGCCTTGTTTGACTTTGTAATTTACAGTGTTATTTTTACCGTGTTAATTTTTGTATTTTGACATCCGCATGTAAAAATTGACTTAGTGTAATTTATATTGACATTTTATAATATTATGAAATAAAAAACACAAGATATTAATAAAAACAATAAACTAATATATAACTAAGACTAAGTATATGCTAAAAACCTAAACTATTTACAAATAAAAAAATTGCCCTAAATCGCTGTCGCTCGGAAGTGTGCCCAGAAGGCTGGCCGCATTGCCACGCTGGATGGCAATGCTTATTCGCTGGGAAAAATAGTGGCCAGCCCTCTGGTCATGGGTTGCGTCAATGAGGCGCATCGACAATTCTTTGAAGAGTCGACGCGCACTTGGCCCCTACGGCCCCAGAGTTTCAACCCCAAACGCCGCAAATATGTAACTGCTACCGAGAGCAGCATATTTACGACGTTTGAGGCTTTCCGCAGACGCAGCCGCCGCGCCAGCACCATTCTTGGTACCTGGAATATGAGACGGTGCCAGGGTGTCTACACACGTAGCATCCCACACCAGCGGCCGACCCATACTCCAAGGCACCAAAGTCATTCCGACAGGCCTTTTTCCGTCGTCCCTAGCCAAACCTGGCTAGGCAAACGCTGGGCTCTAGGACTGCCGGCACCTTGGCGCTAACAAAGGCCCTCCGGATGACGTCATTGATACTAGCGTGGCGAGATATTCTGCCTGCACTCCGGTGGCATGAGAGGCCGTGGTGGCCAAGGCCATCGACCAAAGCTCCGCAGCGACAGCGATGGGGCTCGTTTGTTGGTGCCCCAATCCTTAAACATGTGGCTAGTCTAAAACTATTATTATCGATCAAAGTCCCTATTGTGTGTGATGGCAAGGCTTGCAGCCACAGACCGGACTCCCATTCCGCGGCAGCAAGGAGACGAGCTCGGTCTGTTGGACTACATGCTGTCTCTAAGAGATTGTTTTTTATTATCCGACAGAGAGGCTCATCCCATTGCCTCTGCGAGATGAAATGAAATGAAATGAAATGAAATGAAATGAAATGAAATGAAATGAAATGAAATGAAATAATTTATTCAGTAAGTAGGCCACAGGGGCACTTTTACAAGTCAGATTGTGAATCTACCGGCATTTCGCAAGAGGAGACCGCTGTTGAGAAGAAAGCCGAAAGAAACTCAACAGTAAGTCATTTTTTCGTAAATAATACTTAAAACAATTACAATGATTACATTTGTATTATAACTAATTACACTGGTACACGTAAAGGAGATGTATAGATACTCCAAATCAATGTTAAGTAGGAACATTAAAATAAAATTTTAACGTTAAATTCATAATAGTAAATATACCCAGAGATGTATAAAGTCTCTGGGTGTCACAACATGCAATAAAATAATAATTACTTAATTAATTTAATTCCACAGAGATGTATAAGGTCTCTAGGCGTCAACATGAATAATTTACAATAGAAAATAATTATTAAATCTAAATTTCTTAGAGATGTATATGGTCTCTAGGCGTCATAACATGCAATAAAATATTTTAAAATTATATAATTTCCTCAGAGATGTATAAAGTCTCTGAGTGTCATACTACACTAAGCTGTTTCTTAGAGATGTATAGTCTCTAAGAGTTCAAAAGGTAAAAATCAACATAAAATAACTTCAATCGAGTACAGGATGAAGTTTCTCACGTTTGCTTAATTTAACACTAGTATGCGGTTGCTACATATTTAATTTGGCCCTTGCTAGCATGAACAGACCGGACCCCACAAACGGCACCCGTTCACGAGTATGACGCATATCTCAGCCATCGCTTCCCTCAACCATATTATAGGGAAGGCTGCGACCCGATCAACGACGCCACCGTAAGCAAAGACCTTTAAGCGAGCATGACATGCTCAAGCTGCCGGGCATACTTGACTAATACTATTTGCCCGGTGAGAAACAACAAATTGTGCTCTCATGTTACATTAAAAATTACCCACCAAAATAATGCTTATTTAAAAATTTACTATTGCCACACAACACTAAACTACTGGCTTAAAGGCATCACTGTCGTTTAGAAAGTCATTAACCGTATAATAAGCTTTATTCAATAAGTGACGTTTTATTTGTGCTTTAAATTTGCTACAGGGCAATTTTACTACATCAATAGGTATTTTATTGTAGAAGCGTACACAGTTCCCCACGAACGACGAGCTAACCTTACGGAGACGGTGGGCAGGTATTGCGAGCTTGTCCTTACTTCTCGTATTGTAGTGGTGAATGTCACTGTTGAGCTTGAATTCATGGAGATTTTTCCGCACATACATGATATTCTCAAGAATGTATTGAGATGCTACGGTGAGAATGTTTGTTTCCTTGAATTTCTCTCTTAGTGACGTACGACCTCCTAGTGCGTAAATTGCGCGTACAGCTCGTTTTTGTAGCACAAAGATGGTTTGGATGTCCGCCGCTCTTCCCCATAATAAAATTCCATACGACATAACACTATGGAAATAACTGAAATATACAATCTTTGCCGTCTCGACGTTTGTCAGCTGCCTGATTCGCCTAATTGCATAGGCAGCGGAGCTCAGCTTACCTGCAAGAGTGGCTATATGCGCACTCCATTGCAGTTTAGAGTCTAAAGTAACACCCAGGAATACTGTTTTTTCTTCAAATTCCAGTACTTCGCCTTTCAGTTTTACCTTGGCACAATTTACTTGTTTCACATTTGGTAATGTAAATTTAATGCACTTAGTTTTCTTGGCATTTAAAAGTAAATTATTTGCAGTAAACCAATCCACAATAGAGGACAGTGCATCATTAATGACATCGAAGTTGTTTTCTTGCCTTTTTACTTTAAAAAGAAGAGATGTGTCATCTGCAAATAGTACTATATCATGTTTATCTCGCACAAGGTTTGGTAAATCGTTAATATACACTAGAAAAAGAAAGGGACCTAGAATTGAACCCTGAGGTACCCCCATAGCAACAGCTGACCCAGTCGATTGAGTCCCATTGATATCTACCCGTTGCGTTCTGCCTGAAAGATATGACGAGACAAGGTCAAGGGCATTGTTTTTGACTCCGTAGTGTTCTAGCTTACGTATTAAATTCTCATGATCAACGCAATCAAATGCTTTGGATAGATCACAAAAAACTCCAATAGCATCTTGAGCTCTCTCCCAGGCATCAAAGATATGTTTAACTAGTACCACGCCAGCGTCAGTGGTAGAGCGACCTTTGGTGAACCCGAATTGATTGCTGTGGAGTAGGTTATTCCGATTGAAATGAGATATAAGTTGATTTAGAATAATCTTCTCAAAAACTTTGCTTAATGCTGGTAGTATTGATATTGGTCTAAAATTTGTGGGGTCCGATTTTGTACCTGATTTGAATAAGGGAATAATTTTGCTATGCTTCATCAAATCAGGAAATACTCCAGTATCAATACATTTATTAAAGATATCAGCTAAATATGGTGCAATAGATTCAACAATTGAATGTAACACTTTGACAGATAGGCCCCACAGATCCTCAGTCTTCTTTAAATTTAGCGATTTAAACGCTTTAATAATAGTCGTAGGGGTTACATAAATGAATTTAAAGATAGTTGTACATTCTGATACATTCTTTTTCAATAGTAATTCAGCGACATCGGGCGATGAATTCAAAGACTTTGTTGTCTCTACAGGTATATTGCAGAAGAATTGCTCAAAGTGATAGGCAATTTCAACATCGGAACTTATTACAGTATCGTCGATTCGAAGACTGTAATGGCGATCTTTTGGTTTCGTTTTCCCGCGCGAGCGAGCACGGGTTATCAGGTGCATCCGAGTTACCACATGTTAATGACCATACATTTTTGGCCTCGGTGCAGTGCGCAGCCTCCAGGACCCCAACAGAGGGGGCTAGTATTTTCCCAATGAGGCTATTGGCCATGTGCACTGAAGCCAGAAACGCAGGTAGTGCCAAGCAGGAGATTTTGCGGATGCCCAGGCCACCGAACCTAATTGGTAGGCTGGCCTGAGTCCATGATCTGTCGCCGAAAGAAATATTGAAGATGGACGTAAGGGTTCCTTCAATTAAATGATCTAAATCTAAAAGCAGGTTAGGGTGTTTCCAAAGGTGGGAGCCGCGAAGAACATATGTGAACTTTGGAACAAAGAGACAGTGTTTTATGATACAGTACGCTGAATGTATATTAATTTTTGTCAGTCGATGAGAAACTGTTTTGAAATTTTGAATTTTGTTATCGATAAATGTATCAAAGGACTGATCGAAGATGGGACACCCAAGAAGGTGAAGCGATTCTTTAGTAATAATTCTGATGCCAGGAGCCATTTGTCTAAAGCTATCTATTACGTCGGGTTTGTTTGGACATGTGTCCATAATGAAAAGTTCGCATTTAGAAAAATTAAGAGAGAGCCCAATAGATTAAATAAATCTGAGTCTAAATCTAAGAAGAATTTTCCTTATTGTTTCGAAACGACACAGGAACTTCACTGGCATGTCTTAAATAGCTGAGGTATAGTCATACGCGAAGCATCTGTTACGTGAATAACTTGTAATCTGTGGCCCTGCGTGAAACAATGCGGAAAGTGATCAAGAATTCCAATTTCCAAGGGTTCAAAGGTAAAATCCTCCATATGGAACTAAAAAGCGTAAAGCAGAGGAATTCATCCGGTGAGATAGCGTTTTAGAATGGAATGATAGTAATAGGAAGGCAGCACGGCAGTTAACCGCGGGGCAATTCGGCCTGAATATTTTGGATGTTTGCACTGATTTCTTTACTGTAACCCTTTTTAAGATTCGGTACACCACGTGCCTCAAATGTTTTTATCCTTATGTAGCATGTTGTGTACAATAGAATCTCTAGAGACTGTCAATTTTAATACAATGAGTTACCCCTGCAGGATTTATTTATCCTGCACATCCGTGCATTCATCCGTGTTTTCATGACCATCCGGTCATGAAAATCACGCATTTACAAAATATAAGACTACACAGTTATGGTTTGAATCCTACATTGCTCTAAAAATATTCTATTATCTAGATTCTAGAGAAACGAAACGCTGCAAGCGATAGTATATCGAATTCGATTAATTAAGTTTTTTTTTTTATTGGTTAAAATTAGAAAAAAATAATGTTTGGGTAGTTTGTGAAGCATAAAAAAGTTTCGCCATGCATCACTTAATTAATTACACTGCAAATGTATACTTAACTTAACAAGTAACGTTTGGGAGTCTTTGTAAATCTTTCAAAAGGTTTCAATGCAATGACCAATGTTCGTCTCCACTGGTTTGTTTTGTATTGAGAATATTTGAAAGTGTCCCATGCACCTGACGAGTGGAATCCAATATTACTTAACTGGCCAACGGCAATAAATCTAGCAAACATGGAATAAATGCAATAAATTCAGAGAAAAGTTTCTGAGAATTCAACAGTAAGATGCTTTTGTAAATACTTGGCTTTTATCACGTTGTGTTCAGTTATTTTATACATAACCACAGAATTTAATAATATTTAGAAGGCTCATTCTTTTCATTTTCACAAAAGCCACCTAGATCAACATGATGTTTGCCGAAAAACCAAAACAAGGGCGCACTGTCTGCGAGCGCGCGTCGATTCATCTGAAGGAAAGAGAGGACGGAGCTGATAACTAATGCCTTGATCACACGTACCGAGTAAACGGGCGAGACAGTGCTCTGTCTCGCCCGTTTGTCTTGTGTGTGATAGGGACGAGAGCACTGTCTCGCCCACTGTCTCGGTACGTGTGATCAAGGCATAAGGAAAGGAGGCTGTTGGCACGGGTCGCGGTGCGTAACGAGCGTCTTGGCATAAACCATACATATAAGCGTCATACTTTCTTGTAGTTTCTATATTTTATTCTTACACTTTTCCTCATTTATATCTTAGAATAAACTTTTAATATGTTTTCTTCGAGAACTACGTATAGTTAAGTTCATATTACTGTAATAGTTAAGTACTTATCCTTTATGAAAAAACGACTGACTGTTGAGTTTCTTTTGGCGTTTCTTCTCAACAGTGGTCTCCTCTTGTGAAATGCCGGTAGACTCAGACATGTAAAAGTGCCCTTGTGGCCTACTTGTAGAAAAAAGTTCATAATTTCTCATTATTATTATAACCTTGGACCTAAGGCGGTTGTCACACTGCCGCCACGTCTCGTTGCGAGACGCGGAGCTACGGACTCGCATGCGGAGACAACGCACCAACGTCCGAGTTTTCTCAGCATCTCCGTCCGGAGCTGCGATGCACGACGTCCCGCGTTACTTCCGTCTCGCGTTAATTTCACATTCGAACGTTAAGGTGAAAACAGTTCCTATTTGTCGATAAAATGGAAACGGAACTTATTCAGAACGCTACGGTGATACTTTCAACTTGGTTTTTGTACAATCGAGTCATAAATTCTGGGTGCATTCCTATTTACAAACCAGACCGATAAATGGGTCTTAATAAGCTAGAGATTACGAAGATTTAAGGCAACGCGAAGAAACATTTTTTAATTGCACCCGCATGTCAACCGCGTCATTTGATTATTTGCTAAGCAAAATTGGAGTGATTATTACGGGCGCGGACACAAATCGACGTTCTATTACAGCCGAAGAAAAGCTTTAGCTTACACTCAAGTACTTAAGTAATAATCTACTATGTATTTCAATCTTCAATTATACTTTTATAAGAATTCCCTATATTTTGATTATGATTAAAACCGATACTTACTATAAAACTAAATAAATTTGGAATTAAATAAAAACAATATTTCCAATAAGTAACTAAGCCTTTAATTTTTTTAATAACTATTCACTAATTGACTAATTGAGCATAAATCACAGATCATATATTTTACTCTAAATACTTGATAAAAATATTTGTTTACAAATTACTATAATCTTGTTTTATACTTTCTTAAATACGTCTTTCTTGCACTAAAATCCGTATGGCACAGCGGAGCTCGGTGTGACATACCCTGCGGCACGCACCGCGTCTCCGTCCGAGCGCGCGAGTCGTCGTGCGTCTCGCTACTCCACGCGTCGAGGCGGAGCCAGCGTGTCGTACCATGCGATTTTTCTATACAAAATCAAGATTCTACATACAAAGTTAATAAAATAAAAGGTTAAAAAACTTTAAACCCGACTACGGAGAAACGAACTAAAAAGTTAAAAACAAGGTAGAAAAATCGGTATCATCGCGTTATTCCACAAGATAAGACATTTGACATGTAAAATGTTCTTGTACCTATATATTTTATTCTACTGAAATCTTCTGTTAGTTAACAACAATAACATTATAATTTAATTCAAATGCCCTAGTCGTGCGTTGTGGCATTAACTACCCACGATACAATCTTCCTTTTACATATCTCCAAACAGTAAAAGAGCAAACATGCATATATCCTATACGAATTAAACCGCTTATATAATATAGTAGCCGTAGCAGCAGAATTTATTTTATTTAGTTTTCTTAGTTTTTTTAAGAACATGGTATTTTGTGTAGCAAAAAAATATACCTATAGTGTAGTTGTCGAGAATAAAACGGACGCACAGCATCATTAAACGGCTACACATCGTTATCATATTGATATTAAGAAGAGTTTGATGATGAAGGCGATCTAACTAAAAATACGGAAATTTCGTTCTATAGTTGCAGTTTTTTTAATAGTCGACAACGCACGACTACGGCATTTGAATTAAATTATAATGTTATTGTTGTTAACTAACAGAAGATTTCAGTAGAATAAAATATATAGGTACAAGAACATTTTACATGTCAAATGTCTTATCTTGTGGAATAACGCGATGATACCGATTTTTCTACCTTGTTTTTAACTTTTTAGTTCGTTTCTCCGTAGTCGGGTTTAAAGTTTTTTAACCTTTTATTTTATTTCAATATTTTCAGTTTTTACATAATATGATGCAGTAAAGAATATATAAATTCATATGTAAGTTAAAAAAATGTCGCTGTATCGCTACATCCTCCTTTGAAGTCTGTTAAAATATACTCAGTAATCAAAATCTGTCGAGTAGTTTGAGCGCTATTGTGGAACATACATAAAAACATGACTTAATACTTTTCCCTTTGACTTTACGAGTACCATAGTCGGGCAAATAAAAAAATAAGAATAATTTATACGCAAAGTTGAATACCAACGTCGAATTTCAGCTATCGAGACCAACCTGTGCCTCTATCGTAATGTGGACCTGTAGACGACTGAAACCTTATGATGAAAAGCAAACGATAAAAAAAAAAAATCATACACCTCTAATATTTTTACGCTAAAAGAGATTATTCGTATGTATATTTTTTTCAATTCCACAATATCTATTTATAAAATATAATCACGTCTTAACGACAATTATTTACATTTGACGACACAACATTTTCAGCAACTTAAAAAGCAAAACAGAAAAAACTATTTGGAAATCCATATATACCTATCACTACCATCTTTTATGTCACCATCTCCTAGGTTAACTCAAAAGGTTCCCCGAGCTCCCCCGTGTTTTATGTGACCATCTCCTCCGTTACCACAAAAGTTTCATAAGATCTGCTACTTTGTATCCGTTTAAGGATAACGTATTCTTTTTATTGCGGGGGTTCCACCGCCCATCTCCCCCTATCCCCATTTCTTAGTTTAACTGAAAAGTTTAGGTGCGACCCCCATACCCGTCCCATGTTTTATGTCACCATCTCCTCCGTTAACTTTAAAATTTCATAACATCTGCTTTCTTGTTGCCGTTTTAGAACGTTGTTTTTTATCAGGCGGGGGGCTCCGCCCCCCGAACTCCACGTGTTTTACGTCGCCTACGTAGACTCAAAAGTTTCATAAGATTTGCCGCCGATTTGATTTGGTTGACGTTTCTGAACGTTGTAATTTTTATGGAGGCGAGCCCGGTCGAGCCGGTGTTATATGTCACCATCGTCTCCGTAAACTCAAAAGTTTCATAAGATTTGCTTCCTTGTTGCCGTTTTAGCATTTTGTGTTTTTTAAGGCGAGAGGGTCCGCCCCCGACCCCCCCGTCTTATGTCGCCGTAGCCTCCGTAGACTCGAAAATTCCATAAGATCTGCTTTCTTCTTCTTTATAAGGCGGGGGGTTCCGCCCCCCGTATTTTATGTAGCCATCGCCTCTATAAACTCAAAAGTTTCATAAGATTTGCTTCCTTGTTGCTGTTTTAGAACGTTGTAGTTTTTTATGCGAGCCCCATGTTTTGTGTCACCATTGCCTCCGTAAACTCAAAAGTTTCATAAGATTTGCTTCCTTGTTGCCTTTGTAAAATTTTGTGTTTTTTAAGGCGGGGGGCTCCGCCCCCCGATCCCCCAATGTTTTATGTCACCATTGCCTCCGTAAACTCAAAAGTTTCATAAGCTTTGCTTCCTTGTTGCCGTTTTAGAATTTTGTGTTTTTTAAGGCGGGGGGCTCCGTCCCCCGACCCCCCATGTCTTGTTGCCATCGCCTCCGTAGACTCGAAAATTCCATAAGTTTTGCTTCCTTGTTGCCGTTTTAGAACGTTGTAGTTTTTTATGGCGGGGGGCTCCGCCCCTCGAGCCCCCCATGTTTTATGTCACCATTGCCTCCGTAGACTCAAAAGTTTTATAAGGTTTGAATCCTTGTTGCCGTTTTAAATCGTTGTAGTTTTTTATGGCGGGGGGCTCCGCCCCCCGAGCCCCCCATGTTTTATGTCACCATTGCCTCCGTAAACTCAAAAGTTTATGGCGGGGGGCTCCGCCCCCCGATCCCCCCATGTTTTATGTCACCATTGCCTCCGTAGACTCAAAAGTCTTATAAGATTTGCGTCCTTATTGCCGTTTTAAATCGTTGTAGTTTTTTATGGCGCGGGGCTCCGCCCCCGAGCCCCCCATGTCTTATGTCACCATTGCCTCCGTAAACTAAAAAGTTTCATAAGATTAGCTTCCTTGTTGCCGTTTTAGAATTTTGTGATTTTTAAGGCGGGGGGCTCCGCCCCCCGAGCCCCCCATGTCTTGTCGCCATCGCCTCCGTAGACTCAAAAGTTTCATATGATTTGCTTCCTTGTTGCCGTTTTAGGATGTTGTAGTTTTTTACGGCGGGGGGCTCCGCCCCCCAAGCCCCCCATGTTTTATGTCACCATTGCCTCCGTAGACTCAAAAGTTTTATAAGATTTGCATCCTTGTTGCCGTTTTAAATCGTTGTAGTTTTTTTATGGCGGGGGCTCCGCCCCCCGAGCCCCCCATGTTTTATGTCACCATTGCCTCCGTAAACTCAAAAGTTTATGGCGGGGGGCTCCACCCCCCGAGCCCCCCATGTTTTATGTTACCATTGCCTCCGTAGACTCAAAAGTTTTATAAGATTTGCGTCCTTATTGCCGTTTTAAATCGTTGTAGTTTTTTATGGCGGGGGGCTCCGCCCCCCGAGCCCCCCATGTTTTATGTCACCATTGCCTCCGTAAACTCAAAAGTTTCATAAGATTAGCTTCCTTGTTGCCGTTTTAGAATTTTGTGATTTTTAAGGCGGGGGGCTCCACCCCCCGAGCCCCCCATGCCTTGTCGCCATCGCCTTCGTAGACTCAAAAGTTTCATAAGATTTGCTTCCTTGTTGCCGTTTTAGGACGTTGTAGTTTTTTACGGCGCCCATGTTTAATGTTACCATTGCCTGCGTAGACTCAAAAGTTTTACACGATTATTTCCTTGTTGCCGTTTTAAAATGTTGTACTTTTTTAAGGCGGGGGGCTCTTCCCCCCGAGCCCCCCATATTTTATGTCACCATTGCCTCCGTAGACTCAAAAGTTTTATGAGATTTGCTCCTTTTTTGCCGTTTGAGTCTGGAGCTGCTAGTCTTCTTATGATGGTTTTCCTACGTTTTCCATGTTCTTATCATAATAGTATTTGGTTTCATTATTACTATTCTGTTGGTACCTCTTTCATCAAATTTTGTCACCATTGCCTCCGTAGACTCAAAAGTTTTATAAGATTTGAATCCTTGTTGCCGTTTTAAATCGTTGTAGTTTTTTATGGTTTTAGTACGTTACGCGTCATCATATCATGTAAGATATTTGAATAAGAATATAAATAAAGTATTACTTTGCTAAGGCTTTGCCTTATTAGGGTGAAAGTAATGACTGAAATCGGTTTTATTGTAAGCAATATACTCAACCACACCATCACTTTTTGAAGTCTGTTAAAAATATGGCCTACGCAATGTAAACCGTTATAACAAATCGATGGACACGTTATGGATCAAAATTAAGTAGTGTAAGCGCTATGCTAGAGCATAGGTACCTACTTTAATACAAGCATATAGTTCCAATCACCTTTCGTGGTCTTCTGCATCAGTTCCACTTGATCAAATTATGCTTTCTGACAACAGATACCTGAATCACTTCAGAAAATAATAAAGAAATTGTACTTGTTACTATTATATTTGCAGAGTTCCGTCTATTTCTGATGGATTCCATCATCAGATCTTAACCATATTTCTAAGAAATAATAACTGACGTGTTAACTTTCCAACAAAAAAAGAATTTTTGAAATCTGTTGATTTTTTTATTCTTTTTCTGTAGGATTTTTGCTCTCACTCGTCCTTCTTTTTGGAAGTCTGTTAAAAATGTAGCCTATGTCACCCGGACTGTAATAACGAATTGATAAACACCTCAATCACTAAAATCGGTTGAGTAGTTTTCGCGCTATGGTGGAACACAGTTACATATAAATATACATACATACATAGACTGCTAAACTTATAACCCTTCCTTTTGGCTTTGCCGTAGTCGGGTAAAAAACGCATCAACGGACGCCGCTGCGAGATGCGGAGCAGTGTGACAACCGCCTTATTCGAGAATGCCGTTTGAGAGATCGCAAAACGTAAAAACTCTATTAGATAACAGTGATATCGCCTTTGAACTGTCATTAAAATGCGATGAGCTTCAAGTGACATATCTCATCTCAATTTTAGAAAAACGAAGGCGATAATGATTTTCAAAAATGCTATTCTTGCATATGAGTTTCTGTTCTGAACTAAACGTAACTGACTAATTTCACCCTCTGCACGGTCAAGTTAAAGTATGCGCCTGTTATTTATGCCGTCACATACAAAGGAAACGCAAATTACGCCCGACCGGATTGACGAAGTTACGATTTTCTAGGGATATCGCCACTTGTCAAGTAGGGACACGTCAAAAGTGACGGATCTCCATCATATCTCTAAAATTGGCCGATTTACCCCCCTTGTCAACGGGGCTGGCTAGACTTCACTTGTCGTGCGACTCAACATCACCTGTCTTACTCGCTCGGTACTTATTCAATGAAAACTGACAAGTATTTGTCGCGCGACAAAGAGTCGCGAGTCACAGTTATGCCGACGTGCTGAATAGATATAATGAATTAATATAATAGTCGATAATAGTCGACGCGATTTCATATCGAATCCTAGGGGCTATGATGGTCGACTTTATTATGTAAAACAATTAAATGATAAAGCACGCGTCACATTATTATATTCATGAGTTTTTCATAATATAGTGACATTATAAGCGGTGGTAGCCTAGTGGTTAGGGCATGCGACTTTCAATACGGAGGTCGCGGGTTCGAACCCGGCCCGTACCAATGAGTTTTTCGGAACTTATGTACGGAATGTCATTTGATATTTACCACTCGCTTTTCGGTGAAGGAAAAACATCGTGAGGAAACCACCTAAGCCCAATAAGGCCTAGTTTCCCCTCTGGGTTGGAAGGTCAGATGGCAGTCGCTTGCGTAAAAACTAGTGCCTACGCCACATCTTGGGATTTAGGTAGCCGACCCCGATTGAGAATTAATTCTCAAAAAATGGGACAAAGGCTAGGAGGATGATGAGTGACATTCTGCTAAACTTTGTAAGACATTGTGGGTATCCGAATTGCACCAACGGCAACTGACGACGGTAGATATTTAGTACATAAGAAGTACCTACCTACCTAATAAATTGAACATTTTCAGTGTTCTAACTTGATACTTTACGTGCCGAGAAATTAGTTGGTTTCCGAGAGATAATGCTGAAACCATCATAAAAGTTTAATTAAATTAGTTAAAACGTGTCGAGCCAGAATGTCATAGGTCGCAGGGGAGACCTAACGATAAGTGGCGTTCTTGGTTTGGTACAGTATTAATGTAGTGGAAAAGCAATTTTACACGACAGTATTTCAACCAGGAAGAGTGAGCAAATCTATTGTGAATGTTTAAATATGTCCAGATCTTTAGATGGTTAGAGGTTATGTTTTTTTCTGCCAGGATCAACGACAGCTGCTGCCACTAAATGCTCCTGACGGAATCCTCTTCTTTTATAGTAAAACACCTCACCCAATGCTTTATTTAATAGAATTTTCATTTCATAGACAATTTTTTCCTGGGAAGTCATACATTTTTCGTAAATCTTGAAAAGATTTAGGTTAAAAAGGTTTGTTAAAACTTTTTACATTGTTTCAGAAAAAAAGGCATTCGATGAAATGAATTTTCTATGCAAATGAAAATTCGTTTCTCTAAAAAAACAAGGGTAAACCGCTCCTGACATCTCACAGAAAATGGCCAGCAGCTCTCGACCACGTCACAAAACAGATAGGTACAGAAGTCAATCTACATACAAGCGCGCTCGAGCAAACGCACACATAGACATTGCTCACGGACACGATATATCTCGGACCAGTTCAAATCAGTACGAGCGCGAGTGCCATCCGCTTGACGTGTCCGTGAGCAATATCTATGTGTGCGTTTGCTCGAGCGCGCTTGTATGTAGATTGACTTCTTTGTATCTATCTGTGTTGTGACCACGTGTTATAAGCTGTATTTGGACGGTACGATACAGACTACGCAATTCGAACTTAGGTGCAACTTCTCTAATTTGGTGTTTTGAGGGATAGTTGGTTCCTGTCTGGGCTCAAATATTTCTTGAAGTTTTTAGTAATAAACGCAACCATCATAAACCCCCGCAGGTATACCTTGCAACAGATGACTAAAGAACTTCTAAGATCTATAAAGTTTGATTACGAAGCCTTAAAACAGTAAATATTAACTTTTTACGAGTAAGACCGGTTCTTAGACTTTTATTACTTTCAGCCTTCAACTTTGAGGCTGAATTAGGATACCTAACAACTAACTAGAAAGTTGGAAAGCTCTACAGTTCACGGAGCGTTAAAAGCAAACTAGGAAATGATAAACAAAAGAGCTTATTTTGTATCTTTATTTTCAACTTTTGCTTCACTGCACACTGCAGCTTCACAGCCTAGAAGAATGATGGAAAACGATAAAATTAGTAAAGCAAAAGTAACGAGGGCGCAAAACACGTAAAAATAAACAATAAAAAAAACCTTTAACATGTTTTAGGCCACACACAAACTAGCCTAACTTTCTCTAAGGTAACCTTTATTTTTATTTTTTTATAAAACAGGTAGATTCGAAATATTTTAAAGGATTGATAAATGGTCTTTAAACATATTACGTCGAAAACCGTACGATACTTAGGTACCGATACCGTACCATACTGTATAATAGCGATTTCTGATTCCCAGTAAAAACGATTTCACCAACTAGACGGAAACGGCTCGTACCCGAAGAAGAATTTTGACGGTTTTACTGTATAATAAACATCAGACTTTTCTTTCAGGGCTTTAAATTAGCCTTAAAATGTCTTGTGCTCATTAGGTGGTACTGCTAGTCATGAACAGTACGTGTTTTTTACTCTATTTTAAAACAGGATTTCTTCAGGAAACTTTTGGTATTGCCACAAGTACTAACTCATAGAATAAGCAATTAAAGTTAACACAAAATTCTGAAAGGTAAAAAAAAACTAATTTCCTCAACTATAAGTTACACAATTTTACGGTGAAAACTTTTCATTAATCAGGTTTTATTCTGATTAAACAAAGTAAAAAAATATAGGTATAAAATAAATATCAAATGATTGATCATTTCCAATTTTAACACTCTAAAAATATAAACTGGTTTCAGCGCAAAAAGCATACAGAACCTTTACTGAGGCGGATGTACTATAAAAATAGAATGCTTATTTTCTTTTGTTAAGTTTTTGAAGCCATTAGAATAGCTTTCCCTGAAGATGAACTTCTTACAAGTTCGAAACATATCAGCCCGTTCCTGATATCAACCGCGAGGAAAACCGTACTTTTCAAACTTGCTAGAAATGTTGTTATTTTCCAACAGGATATTTTCAGGAAGAGCTCTTAATCGGTTTATAAATATAATACAGCTATTAGCGCCAGAAGACGCGGCGCTGCCTCCGTCTGCATACTGAGCAGCTATTATTCTGTAATTGTTTTGGATATTATGAAAAGTAAAGTGAATGGTGTAATTGACAATGGGACTCAAGACTCGTGCATTCAAAGTTACGTCATTTTAGGTTTTTCTTAATGACATCGAATTATTACTCGTATTCCAAATCGCTGGGTCACAACATTCTATGCCAATAGGCTAGTTGACCCAGTTTTGAAATATATTTGAAATGGTTAATAATGATCTTACTAGCTCTAAAAAAAATGTCTTGTATTTTTCTGAAAGCTAGAAAGCTAAATTTTATCAATTGAAAATTAGAAATTTCATAAACAGTCAAAAACGCCGCCCGCCATTTTTCCCTTTGGCTAATCTGTGGCCTGACGTAGAATTACCTGTAAATATTCGAAATTCGACCATCGTATAATGTCATTCCGCTCACTCCAATATACTTTGACAGGAGATCGAGAGGGACGGCACTATTCGAAGTCGTCAAAGTAGACTTTCAGTTTTGTTTACATGACCGATGACGTCACTGTCATAAGCGAAAATGGCGGACAGCGTTTTAAGCATTTCAAAATACAGATTAAAAACCATATTTTCAAATTCAATTTTTTCAGCCATCTTTCACTTTTATGAATTGAAAAATATATATTTAGGTTTTCGTTGCTAAATACTATACGGAATAAACATTAGTTTATTACAATTTGACATGAGTCAACTAGCCTATTTATGATAAGTGTAACTTAATGAAAAAAAAATGTTTATGTTTTTTTTACCATCGACAACAAAATAAACAACATATGATTTTTTGGATGTATGTGTGTATGTAGTTATGTGTATTTACTGTGTACACATATCTTTGAAGACACATTATGTCAAAATGGCTGAAAAGATCTTACCATATTTGTACAGGGTAGCTGGAAATGTACAACGCGCTAATAATGGTTGCGTTTATCACGTCATAAATAAGAGATAAAGCATCTGTCACTCACACTTGCATTTTTTTAAATGTGACGGGTGATAAAAAGAACCGTCATAGGTCCGCGAGAAAAATGTTACTTACCAACTTTGGTAAAACAAAGAAGAGGGTAATTTTATCCTTCATCGCACGAGCAAAGGCGCCTTGCGGTAACAAATACGCAATACGGTTTATCCCTCTCGGCGACAACTTTGCGGACAGTTTCTGTATGTTATGTGGCTGTGGTTTCTAATTTGGCGTTTTGCCATAGTTATCGAAGCCTATAATAGGAACGATTTATGTAAGTGTGTCATAAATACTGTTTGTTATTGCGGATTTAGTCGGATTGTGGGTCACGCATTCTTCTTTATAATCTGACAGGATTGTTTTTGGCACACTGTTTTGTTACCCTAAATAGTAAATTACGTACAGATTTATAATTTTTACACGTTGACGGGTACCACAGTGGTACCACCACCTCCCACTAATCCTTGACGCGAAGTTTTGCTTGCGTTTAACATAAACGTAAGAAGGTAGAGAGCTCTTTCTGATTTTGCCGTATAACAGTAGGTACATTACTGTAGACGTCGGGAAAAGAGAGCTTGCCGGGTGACTAGGTATAGACGGATAGTGATACGAAGCCGGTAAGCACTTCACGGCTAAGATTATGTATAGTGCTTTTCTGAAAAATATGCCATGAAATAAAAAATACACCACTCAAAAAAATATAATTCAGCTGTTTAGCCTGCTCATGAACACAGACACCATGTTTAAAAAAAATTACACACTGGCCTTCAATTTTGATAGGTGTATAATAAAAATTAATGCATAGATATATCCAGCATCTTTAAATAAAGAAATTACAGTGGGTAGTATAGTTAATAAATAGTTTAATTCGAATATTCTTGATTTTCACTGTTAGCTGTGTTAGTTAGTTAACTAACAGTGAAAATCAAGAATATTCGAATTAAACTATTTATTTACACCTGGAATCATTTTTTCCTTGGCAACTAAAAAACAAACGGTTAAGTACATACTTATTTAATTTACGTACAGTACAAATAAGTGACAAATTGAAACAAGATCCAAGCTCGTTGAATCCATCGCCTTTGATGAATACAAATGAAATGAGGCAACTTGTCTATGAAAAAACCCTCAACCCAACAGTTTTCTTTAATCTTCACGGAAACGAAATATTTTATCAACTCGTTCACGTCCAATTTTTATTTTTGAGGTTATAAAGCGAGTATTTCACCGACGACTTCTCTGAGGCTTTCGTTACTGCATTATTTATGGTATCTTCCTCTTAAATATATTTACTCAGCATGCGATTCTGGTCACGTCGCGAAACTATCTTGATACTTGAAAGAGCCTTTTATTTTACTTGTGATATGCTTACCTCCTTAATGCATGGTGAAATAATGGAAGGTTTCATATATGTGAATATGTGACGAGTTTTGAAGTGATGTGTACTTATTTTAGGGTACTTAACATTGTGTTTGACTTGTTTTATATCCCGTGACTTGAAGCTGCGTGAGTAACATGAATTTTTGTTTATTATCACTTTCGACACCAGCAACCCGGTAGCCGGGCGCTCTGCTCGTAGTAAGTTTTCGCTACATACGGTTTTTCCCATGTTATCGGCTACAAGCGTAGCCCGTAGCGCTACGTGGTAGTGAATGCATTATAAGACAATTTTTATTGAATTAAAAATATAACCTACGCCATGTTTATATATTTTTGAAATTGTAATGTATGTATAGAACAATATTAATCAGTTTGCTGTGTCCGCCAGAGACATAGACTCAATACTATGCCATTGAAAACAGCATTACTAGCTAAAAGTGTATTCGGCATGGCACCGAAATTATACTATAAGTTACCTGTATCTATAAGAGAATCCGACATGCCACAATTTTTTTAGCAGATAACGCATTTTATTCAATAAAAGAATACTTAGATTATAATGACCAAAAATATTAGTACTTGTACCTACTTATATTGTGTGACTGGCATAAGTAATGCATGCTGCATGCTTGCTACATAAATATTTGTATGCCACCAAATGGCTAAACATAGTGAGACTATTTTATACCTCTGTATCATTCTTTGTTATGTTTTACAAATAAATAATTACTTACTTACTTATCTAAGACTCTCAGCTGGGTGAACATTAAGCGTTTCTTTCGTCATTCCTATTTCTGCAAATATTGTTAAAATAGATGATTGTTGAAAGTCGATTTATTATGTACCCCGAAGGCATTCTCGAGTGCGATCCTAGTTAGATCATACCTTGTAAGGGTTGTGGAGAGTTGGTGGAAGCAGTCTACGCAGAATCGCACTCTCTGGCGAGCCTTGGGGAGGAATAGTGACAGAAATTGTCGTCTGTAGCTGATAGACAGACATAAATAATTCAATTTACTTTCAAAAAATAGATAATGCCAAAACAAAACATATGGGAAGAAACGCCTATAAGGCACCCATCAACTATGATGCCTTTAAAGGAAAACCGTTTGCGAAGGAAGTGAACTATTTATCAAGATTTGGCACAGTTTCCGTGAACAAAGAACTCACGGAAAATCCGAAAGTCGGGAGTTTGCGGTCGGTTTACTTCCATAAGGATGAGGAATGAAGTATAAAGCCTTCAGGAAACAATTTAGGCGAAGAAAATAATTCAAGTTGGATAAATGGATATCCATGGATAATCAAATATGAATTACTTTAGAACGAGACTACTTTACTTGCGATTAAGTGATTTTACAAATTGTATACATTGTTCAAGAAGCTTGTTCTCATAATAAACTCTCAAGCCCAATTGCTTTATGTTATTATTTCTTTGTAAGAGGCTTTTAAATATTTTCTCGTATATAATAGTGAAGGGATTATTAAGAGAAATCAAGACAAATAGAAAAAAAAATATAAGGATACCTAACGAAACATTTTAGACATAAATAATTCTTAGTACAAAAATATACTTATAAAAATTTAATTTTTGACAGTTTTTAAATACTATAATATGTATATAATTACCATATAAAATATAAGACTAGACTGATTGTCGGTATGATGTTTTGCACTGGGTACAAGAAGTTATGTTTATGTAAGTATATTGTATTGCATATTTGAGCATGTTTATTTATTGTTTTAATTATATTATTACATATAATAAGTTGGAAGCGGTTGGATGCGGAAAGCTGAGGACCGGGTATGGTGGCGCGAACTGGGGAAGGCCTATGTCCAGCAGTGGACGACTCCGGGCTGATGATGATGATGATGATGATGATATAATAAGTTTCTCTTTTGGTATAATATTGATAGCTGACAGGCCCTGCACCATAAAATGTTTCTGTTAAGCCCAATGGCTGACTTTTAGAAAATGTCTAATGGCATTAAGTTCGCCATTTGTACACATTTTGTAAGCGCAATAAGGTTTAAATAAATAAGTATTCATAATATTGCTGTAAGGGGATAATATTACTGTACTATATGGCAATGACTTCATAAAATTTGACTCTAGCTACAGAATAAATAATGAATGAATGCCATTAAGGCCCCAGTCTCGCACAAATATGTTTTTTGCAGAATTTGCAGGAAAGAATCTGCGTTATTTTAATTGTTTCAAAGCAACAAACGAAATATATTTTAAAGAAACTTAAAGAACAGGATTTGAGGTTTCCAAAACATATTTTTTTTATTACTTCGAGGTTATTTTTTATATCAATGTCACGCTTTAAACATACCCCAGTTTTCGTTCTACGCGTTGAAGGTTGAATTCTTGCACTCGCAGTGAAAAAATGAAGGGCAAAACATGAAATTTAAGCAGATAACATTTGAGTTCAAATGGTCGGCAACAATCTTATCTCGTTACTTTTTTGCAAAATGGTTTAGTTTTCTTATTTAAGGTGGCTTAAGAAGTTGATATTTTATGAAGTCAACCACTGCAAAATCGTCCTTTTTTCTTAATAAAATCATCGTTTACTGAACTCAAACCTAAACTAATTAAAATACAACGATTATTTTGCCAAATTCTAAAAATACTGTATTTGAAAAGTCAATTTTAATTAATATAATTTTGTTCAGAATTTATACCAAAAAGCGCGTTGAAAATAGTTGACTTATCAGTCAGTTCCGCTGTGACGTTCACAGCGTTCGGACGTGTGCTTTGCGGCTCATAGTGATTTTTCCTCTCGCTCGCACGATCAAGCTCTTTACTCACACGCTAAAGCATACGAGGCGAAGGCTCATCGTGAAAGTTGCTCTATTTTAATACTGTTTTACATTTTAGTTTAAATGAGTTATTTATTTTGATTTGGATATACACACATTGGAACATTATCTACAGTCTACAGTGAATATAAACTAAGTAAACAACGATGGATCGGAAAAGAAAGAAATATCCTTGTATGAGTAAAAAGAAAAATAAAAGATAAATACAAATAATTAAAGAAAATCGTAAAAAAGGCAAGTTCGCTGAATAATTATTACTTATTCATACTCGTATTTTGTATATTAAAAGGCCGCTGCTTTAGTCCTTTACTCTCTAGATGGCGCTAGCGCACGCTTCTGTCGCCCGCCTTTCGTACGAGGGTCATGTCCGCGTATCAAACAGGTGAAACGATCTTGATCGTTACTCCTGCAGCATGCTTTTTAAAAGTTTCATGTTGTTTATTCTTTTTCGTAAATACCTATGTTAGGAGATGAGTTGCGTTTATTTTTTGTATTAAGAATGAGTTACTGCAAAAAATAACTAGATGATTAGTATAACTACTTACTACGTTTAACGAAACAAATATTTATGGGTCTAATTGATTTAAAATGGGTAAATTAATACCAAATTAAATTAAGATACAATCAAAATTAAGTACATAATTATTTTGTTTCACAGCAACGCCAGCGCCGGTGTTGGTGATCATCAACTTAAGCCGATGTCAGATATTACCAACGATTACCAAAAATTTAATAATATTAATCAAAATCAGTGGTAAATTTAATTTTATTTATTTTAATTTGTGGTAGAAAAATAAATTTACTTAACGTAACTGATTGGTCTGGTTAATTTCAGTAACGAAGTGGACATCACTCAGAATTTCGCTGGGATAAATTTAGATAAATCGCAAAATACTAATATTGAAAATGAAAAAAATGATGCTGCAAATGTCTCAGATAAAGAAAATTCGGTATGTACATTATAAAATGTTTTTTAGATTGGTGTTCAATCATAAAGGATATTATATTATTTGTTGTTATAAAACAAAACTAATTTGGAATTAGGAAAAGATGCAATTATGGCATCATTCCTAATATTATTGCGTAACCCTATTATAAGGAAAATAATTTCCTACGCAGGAAACCGTTGAATGAGGGCAACGTGTACGGACAGTCTCCAGTCCAGGTCTTTCATCGTCATCATACATCAACATTACAAATCTTTTTATCGATTCTATTTTTTTTTATGTGGAAATACCACAAATTTAAATAAAGAGTGCCTATAATTTATAAATTTTATAAAGGTCATAATATATATTTACATGGTAGAAAAATTGATGGGTATTGGAGGAAAATCGTCCTAAATCCTTAAGTTAGCTCATTTTACTTAAACGAAACATTGCTTTATTTTTAAAAAGAAACAAACCTAGCTTTTTAAAAAGAAACAAACGCAGCCAAAGGATTTCATATTTGTCTTTCAGGTTTACGTGTACAATAATCCTATTGATTAGTCGAAAATATAGCAAGTGTTTAATTTTTTAATTTTTAGCATCAATAGGATAGTAGACCCAGTTTTGAAATATATTTGAAATGGTTACGTTAATGCTTAATGGTATCGTTAATGCTTAAGTTGCGTACGGTGTGCGGGTAGGTTCTCAAAGCATCACTCTATAAACGACATCTTACGGCGCGCAATGATCTCCGTCAACTTACGTGCCTAGTGTACTGGAGCCTCAGGGTCTTAGTAGGACAGATGGCAGACGCCCGGACGGGTTAACACTGGTTCCTTGAGAGAAAGGTCGTAGTCTAATTTGGGATGCAACGTGTGTTAGTACATTCCCTCCCTCCCACCTCGGCCAAACCATTAGCAAAGCAGGGGCTGCGGCTGAAAGTGCAGCTAAATTAAAACATGCCAAATACTCGAACATGGAGCCAGTGTATGACTTTGTTCCGGTGGCTGTCGAGACGGGTGGACCCTGGTGCTCAGAGGCCAAGTTGTTATTAAAAAATTGGGCAAGTGCGAGCCCGACTCGCGCATGAAGGGTTCCGTACCTATACATATATATAATCTATAACAAGTTTGTTGTGTGGGAGCCCCCCTTAAATATTTATTTTATTTTATTTTTAGTATTTGTTGTTATAGCGGCAATAGAAATACATCATATGTGAAAATTTCAACTGTCTAGCTATCACCGTTGTTGAGATACAGCCTGGTGACAGACGGACGGACGGACGGACGGACGGACGGACGGACGGACGGACGGACAGCGAAGTCTCAGTAATAGGGTCCCGTTTTTACCCTTTGGGTACGGAACCCTAAAAAAATGGACAGCGTTTGAGAGAGAGACGTTGTGACCCCCGGTCTGGCTCGTACCTGGTTCAGCGAATATCGCTGGCAATACAACGGGGCAATGCTGCTAGCATTTTTGGAACATTTCCGCCAGGTACTCGTCAGGCCGGAGTTTGATTTTTGATGGGTTATTGACAAAGCGTGTTGCGGATTATTATATTGTATCACTTGGACGAAGCTTGTTGCTGATAAAAAATTATGTGTCATTTTGTCGATGGTTGCTACGGATGCTAATTTTGTATTTATGACGAAACCTGCCTCGTATAATATTTGGATGCATGCATGAGATTTGTTTTCATAATAATTATTGTAAAAAAATATATAATTTCTCGGTTTGAAATGGTTAATAATGATCTTACTAGCTCTAAAAAAAAGGTCTTGTGTTTTTGTGAAAGCTAGAAAGCTAAATTTTATCAATTGAAAATTAGAAATTTCATGAACAGTCAAAAATGACGTCCGCCATTTTTGCCTTTTGCTAATCTGTGGCGTGGCCTGTAAATATTCGAAATTCGACCGTCGTATAGTGCCATTCCACTCACTCCAATATATTTTGATAGATCGAGAGGGATGGCACTATTCGAAGTCGTCAAAATAGACTTTCAGTTTTCTTTACAGGACCGATGACGTCACTATCATAAGCGAAAATGGCGGACAGCGTTTTAAGTATTTTAAAATACAGATTAAAAAACATATTTTCAAATTCAATTTTTTCAGCCATCTTTCACTTTTATGAATTGTAAAATATATATTTAGGTTTCCTTTGCTAAATACTATACGAAATAAACATTAGTTTATAACAATTTGATATGAGTCAACTAGCCTATTACTACTGCATTTTTTGTTTCTGTTTAAAAGTGTTTAAAAGTAAAGGCTTTTTAAAAGTAAAGTTTTGTATATAACGAACTATTTATTCATTTCCACTCAAATTATTTATATTTATTTATTATCATTTGCGGCCATAAACAATAACAAAGCTGTGTAATTTACTTCGTTATAACAAACAGTAACATAAAGATTCAAATAGTTGTGTCGTGTACTCGACTCGTTTTGAAGTAGAGTAACCTTCACGCGCAGCCAAGTCTAGGGAGGGGAGCGCCGCTTCCCCCGCCCCGCTGATGTTCTTAAATACTTCAAAAACAAAATGCTACGTAGCGAGACTGGGGCCTTAAGTAGGTATTTTATCTGTTCTGGGTTATTCATTAGTTGTTCTTCAGTAACGTCACCCGTAATAGTTAGATAATTTTATTTTCCAATGAAATAAAACAATCATTATATTTGTCAATATTTGTTGTCCACTTTGTGTATGTTAACGAATAAATTTTTATTCTATTCTATTCTATTCTATTTCTATTCATCTAGTCCAGATTCCTATAACAGTTCAGCTTACTTAAGAACGACTAATGAAAAGGAATAGCTTAATTTCTCCTATTTACTTCGGTCATAAATGGGCAGAAAAACATAAACACCTCATCTGGTTCCTAAAAGTAAACGAACTCTAACAGAAGCTTTATTTTTTCTATAAAGCAATTTTGGCTGTGATGAAATTGTGCGCAATGCTCTTATGTATTGAAAAAAAAAGTTAGCTTTCATATATAATTATATGTGTTTTTATTGTACCTACAATAAATACATAATTACAAACTAATTCTATATAAAAGGTTTTTTTTTTATTGAATTGGTGATGATGATAACAGAAGTCAGTCAAGAAGAAAAACGCCGCAATATACCTTATATACGTAGTCTCGAAAATGTTAACTGGACCAAATCGTCAGTCTACTAAAAGCAGAAATTAAGTTCAGAAAGGTGCCTCGTCTAAAACAATAGCAAATAATCTGGATTAGTACATTGCTATTACATACCGTTAATTTTTATATAAAATAAAATTCTAGTTTTGTACTGAAAATGAAACACAAGTAAAAATGAACAGTACACAACTTAACCTAAATAAAATTAACTAACAAAACCGAAGTCCCCCAGATCATCATTTTTCTATGGCGATGGGTCATGATCATTGAAATGAAATGAAATGAAATAATTTATTCAGTAAGTAGGCCACAGGGGCACTTTTACAAGTCACATTATGAATCGACGGGCATTTCGCAAGAGGAGACCGCTGTTGAGAAGAAAGCCGAAAGAAACTCAACAGTAAGTCATTTTTTCGTATATAAAAACAATTACATTACATACATTTGTGTTATAATTACATACACGTGGGTACACGTAAAGGAGAAGTATAGATACTCCAAATCAATGTTAATTAGGGACATCAAAATAATTTTTTTTACGATTAATTTAAAATATTAAATATACCCAGAGATGAACAAAGTCTCTAGGTGTCATAACATGCAATAAAATACAATTACTTAATTAATTTCATTCCACAGAGATGTATAGGTAATTTCTCTAGGCGTCAATGTGAATAATTTATTTACAATAGAAAATAATTATTAAACCTAAATTTCTCTTTTTTTTTACTACGATTCATGAAGTCTTTTGGCACTAAAGATAAACAAAAATATGCTACTGCATAGGTATTGCACATTGGTCATGAATAAAGCTTCCCGGTATTCCTGAATAATTTATGAAGGTGGATAAAATGTGTGTTCATTTGCAAATCATGAACTGTTCTCGAAAATAATGGTCGAAAACAATTAAAACGCAAAACGCTTAATGCAAATGTTTCAAAATATTTTGATTGTCAATTGAATAATAATAGTAAATTGATACCTAACCAATAATTAATTAAGTTATTGTATCTACCTTTTTAAATAAGAGTTTTGTCTTATAAATGTTGTCAAGTTGATTGTTATAACTTTTTTGCATTAAATATTTTTTTCTTTCCTAAGCAGCTGCTTACGGGGAGTGGTAAGAATAAGTCAGCAAATATTTTGCCAAAGATACTACTGATACTAATGGGGACATCAGCGTCTGCTAAAGATGCATTCGGTTAACAGACGTCTAGATGTCATAATTCATAATTCTTTATTGCATTATCATGTTGTACAATAAGATGTTACATTAATATGATCGATATGATATCAATTTTGTCGACTTTCGATAAAATTGATATCGAAAGACTTAACTCAAATCTTTCTAGTTCCACATCAGCAGCTCTAGTAGGCTTGTGTTATGGGCACTAGACACAGGTATCCAAGTAACTATTTCTTGGTTTATAGCAGTCCTTAGAACATATCTCACACCACCTTTAGCCCTATAAAAGACCAAAGAAGGTTGAATAATGTCGATTTGGCGCAGTTATAACTATATCTCCACTAGCTGTGCCCCGCGGTGTTGCCCGCTCATCCCACGGAAACACTAAATTTATTCGGGATGAAAAGTATCCTATGTCCTTCCCCGGGACTGACACTATCTATATACCAAATTTCATCTAAGTCGGTTCAGCGGTTTAAGCGTGAAGAGGTAACAGACAGACAGACAGACAGACAGACACACTTTCGCATTTATAATATTAGTATGGATGGATGTGCCGCTTGCTATTGTTAGTAGATCAATAAAGTTGATGTAATTAATGGTGACTTGTATGACGATTTATTGATATTCGGGGCATAGTAATGCTTTTATAGTGTTTTTGCTGTAGGTAGAGTTCGTAATTTCATTTATAGTCAGGGTCATATTTTGGAACTTTGAAGCCCCAGAATACAAGAAAAAAACTATTAAATACAAACATGCAATCTTTTTTATTATTTTACAATAAAAAAGATTGCATGTTTGTATAGCATTAAAAAGATGCGGTGTACTGTTTACAAAGTCATTTATGATGATTTCGTTACTTAAATAGTTCAATAGTAAAATTGAGAATCGCTTAACTATTTACATAAACGTTCTTCACCAATCCGTGATTAAAGACAATTCTTAACCCTTTTCAGAACCGACATCGTTATTTATGATAAAAGTGTATACGGAAGTGATATCAGACGAGCGAATGAATAAATGAACCCTAATCTGAAATGATCTTATACGTGTTTTATACAAAACTGAACTATGCATTATGACTAAGTAACAAACGTCATACCTACGGTTATAAAGACATAATAAGTTGTCAGTATTTAATCAATATTTTAATTGTAATTGTTTAAATTTAAGTTGTTAATGTATACTTAAAAAAAGGCACCAGTACAGATACTGTAATGTATAATAAGTTACTGAATAAATTATTTTGTATTTGTATTTTTGTAATATACTCCATCTATAATCCTAAAAAAAAAGAGGCATTTAGTAACGTGAATATATACATACTGTCTCTTCTTAGTCGCTTCCCGAAACATACTGTCTCTTCTTATAGTCGCTTCCCCAAATGTTGAGGATCTCAACATTCCTCGACAATCCCCCAAACCCTGTCAAACCCTGTCAATCCCTGTCTATTTAGCTTGTGGTAGTAAGTAAGTACTATGGGCTGCAGAAACGCATGGTTTCCATTTATGGATGAATTCATTCATAAATGGGCCATGCAATTCTGCAGCTCATTGTACATCACAGCTGCAATTAAATAGGGTTAGTTCTCAGCCGCCTATAATTAGAAGACCACGGAACAATGGTTAGCTTGAACACGAGCATTGCAGGCAATTTTCAGTGGAGTAAGGATGGGTGATTATATTACTGGTTAATAATGTTACGGGTAAGAAGTCACAGCAATGTCTCCGTTTTAATAACGATTTCAAATCAAAAGTCCAGCATGCAACGGTCAACCTATACAGGTATAGTTATTAAGGAGTTATTCTAACGCTGTTTTGAAGCATATAGTCTAAGGTTTCCTACGGTACTGTGACGACTGCTGGGGGATAGCTTCAGATGATGAATAAAAGAGCATTAGAGGTACTTCCTTAAAACTGTTTATTGCCCAGAGGCCAGACGATAACTAACTATACATTTTATTTTTATGACTAATGTCATACGTCTTATTCTAAATCTAAAAACTACTTTATTCTTAAGTTGACGGCCAACCACCATCCGTGAAGCACAACCTTCACATTTCCCGCCGTCTCGGGGTGGACGAGGGAAATTCATCTTAATACAGAGACACTAGACAGACTACTCCTGCCTAACACATAATAAGTCCCTACCTATGCAGGGATACCCATACATTCATACCCAGATGGTCTCTTGCTAAGAGATAACCAGGATCAGGACATGAGCAGACACTAGCCTATGGCATGTTACGTAATCTGTCATGTTGTCTGACACTGGCTTCGCCTTGACAAAAACCCTGCTAAAAAGGCAAGGCACCAATCTGACTACCCCAAGTGTCATTCGACTTATTCTAAAGCATAGACCATTCGATACGATATTAAAAAGATAGGCTTCCACAATTTAATCGCCTGGTGTAAAACCGGCTTAAATAAATTACCCGATTAAATCGCCTCGAATGTTCCCACCTTAACTGCCTGGAGTATGACACACGTCGCATGCTCCAAACAATTGTACCACGATATGTCACTGCCCTTATATTAGATGGCTGACACATTGTCTATGACACTTGTCTCAGTCATCCAAACAAACAGTGACAATCGTCTACCACTAGCTTTATATTAGAATCCTGGCGCATATATATTAAATATGCCCCAGAAATCTGTACCCCAATTACCTTTACATTAGAATCCTGAAGCATATGAACTATGTTTCAAGATTCCGTACCTTAATTACCTCTTATCCTAAATAAAATACCTGGACTAAAGTATTATCTTTAGTCCAGCTATCTGTACCACTCCTAAACAAAAAGAAATTACGACCTCATAATTGATTTTACGACCATCGACCATAGCAGTACACGTCATAATGACATGTCAAAATGCTATGTCACTGTCGAAAAGTCAATTATTATTAAAACGCGAAACGAAAGTTATTTTTATTAAAGAAATCCTACCTAACATTTAATTAAAATTAATAAAATTTATTATATTACAGACATGAAAATAAAATAAAATCTTCAGTCTGCATTGGCCTGATGCAGGGTGCAGAGTCCTTGGCCCGACAGGCCAAGACCCCACGATCCTGCCGCCGCCTGGATGAAGAATGCGAGCCGCATTCAGTCACACCAGAAGCTGAAATCCCAGGGAGCTGGGACAGCTATGTATGGCCTCCGCAGTGTGATACATGAAAATAAAAGATTATTATAACATGTGTAAACATTAAAGTTCTGAAAAGAAAATCAGTGTTATAATTAATTATTGGAATTCTGTGAAAGTTATAAGTTATTATTATTACAAGGAAAGGTATTGTAAGTGCAATAAACTTAAAGTGCAATAAATTTATAGTGCAAGAAATTAAAAATTGAACTTCCTATAGTAATATCTTAGAAATGCAGCTAAT
The DNA here is from genome assembly GCA_932273695.1 of Apotomis betuletana. Lineage (NCBI taxonomy): Eukaryota > Metazoa > Arthropoda > Insecta > Lepidoptera > Tortricidae > Apotomis > Apotomis betuletana. Next base: position 25,639,184 of record OW026306.1, read on the forward strand.
ATATAGCGGAAAGAAATTAAATTATAGTTACAACAGTGACACTTGCAAATGCAACAAACATAACTGCATCCTTGTACAGTCAGCCTGAATTAAAAATTGCTGAAAAATAATAGTTTTATTATTTACACCCTAGAAATATTGAACTGTTTAAATTTATTTTTAATTAACGATTGAAGAATTTCTTCAATCTGTTAACATGAATTATTACATTTTTGGCACGACCATTAGGAGTGAGTCTTTGCACCACATAATTCCATGGAGATAATCGGTGGATTATCTTATAGGGTAATAATTTATGCACAACGATTATTATTTGTAGGACCCTACTAACATCTAGAACTATCATACACCTAGCATAATTATTATGGGACAATATTTACATTCTAATAAACACATATTCTACAAATTATATATTATGGTTCATTATTGCCTGATAGAAGCGCAGCGTTTCGATCGGCGTCCACGGTGTCCAGCGACGCTCTTCAGTGCTTGAGCGGCCCTCCTCGCTCAGGCACGCTGTTCCTGATGTTGCACTTTCTTGACAAGCACTCGGTCCGGCACAGCACATATTAATCAAATAAAGTTTTACTAGCAATATATTGTATAATTAGTGATAATGGCTGAACTTGAAGGCTTCCACTCTTTAAGAACATTTGCTACATCATTTGACAACACTGAAACTGAATGTTTTTCACTGGCAAAATTCCATATTTTCACTGACAGTTGCTTGTCTGATGTCAACAACGTGTGCTTCAAGCGTATAGAAACGAATTATTGGGTATTCTTGCGATTTTCGCCGACGATGATAAAATTCTTGTACATTATTTTCGGCTCGACGGGAATTCGTTGTTTAACACTGAAAGAACATCCTCAAACGATGTCTGAAATTAATCTGTACTACGGTCCCCGAAAATTTATACCGTAATTGCCATTTGTGATTATTTTAATTCATATTTTCACACGGGCCAATATTTAAACGTCGGAAAAGCCATTAATTGTGCTCGTCTCCATTTTCGTATGGAATCCAAACAAATCAAATGCACAAACAGATTAAAATCGCATAGGATGAAAAATGATAATGGGTGATTCAATAATTCGACAACTTCACCCGTCTGTCGAACTCGCTCCGTTACGGCAGTGCCGTCACGACATACAATACCACACTGATGATGACAATTCGCAATTGCCAAATGTGCACTTATTCTTCGTTGTGCTTCGTGCGCATATAGACAGTGCGTTCCGCTCCTGTACGGCTTCTATGCAAACCGTATGCTTCCAGTACGTAATTGTAACAGATGCCCAAGAATCTGTGGACAAAATTAATTGGGAGCGGGGAAACTTTCAATACTCGCGTGACTCTAGTTAAAAATTTCGCAGACTCCACCAAGTGTGACGACTGCTGGGGGATAGCTTCAGATGATGAATAAAAGAGCACTAGAGGTACTTCCTTAAAACTGTTTATTGCCCAGAGGCCAGACGATAACTAACTATACATTTTATTTTTATGACTAATGTCATACGTCTTATTCTAAATCTAAAAACTACTTTATTCTTAAGTTGACGGCCAACCACCATCCGTGAAGCACAACCTTCACAGTACTCTTATATAGCCTAACAAGGTGTCGGTCCGGCCCAGGGATAGTGTGGCGCTAAAACAGCTTTCATATGGCAATAATGAACATACGTTATATATTTGCATTAGTAAACGTCACTAAGCAATTATTCAAGGATTTGTCATTAACCAAATTATTAATAATAATAATAATGGGGTACATGTGGAAACGTAAGGGGTTAGTTGGCTTCGGTTTAAAGCCCAGTATTACACCTCTCCGCCCTTAGCCTTCCGCACCGGTGTTGCCCTTAGGCCACTTTATGTGTCGCTATTTTGTGGGGGCCCATCTAGCGGGAGGCGAGTCATCGTCTACCAGTCCCATTTTTACTATGAGACACTTTTGCTGGTAGACGCCCGATAGTCTCAACCCATAGCCCAATTAGCCAGTCCTCCATTTCATCCCAATAACCCAATTTGCATTTAGATTCCATGTCTCCATCAATAGTTCTTGCACCTAGCGGGCGGTGTCTCTGTGTGCGTCCCATGATACATGACACGGATAGGGACAGCATCCGCTCGATGTACACCTTGCATTTCATTAAATTGTCGAAAGGGCCTCTACGCGTTGGCTTCGGCTCCGTGCACGCCTCCCAAAGGTCCGGGACACTATTGTCCCGTGAGCGGGTGCGACATACAGGAATAATAATAATAAATTCTTTTTTTACCAAGTAAGAAGTCAATACAAAATGGTGATTCAGTGACTTCCACACTAGGCAAAGCCTGTATCGTGGAGGTCAAGCCTTCTTCGAGAATTACAGCATTATGAGAGCGACTATCAAAGAACAACAGTAATGTTTTGGAATAGAATATCAGAATTACATTAAATAAACAGAAAGCAATTCAAAACATTGTTTACCGGAATGCTGCTCTCCTTCGTTCTTCTAGCGAAATAAATAATGAATCCTATTGAAAAAAACTTGACTTCCATCACTGTGGATACTTTTGGCTTTATTATGTCAAAGTACTTGTGCGGAATATTAAGTCGTGTTTCGTCTTTGTGTACATCAGTGACATTCACTGCATTTCAACGTCAGTTACAAAATATTTTTCGATGCCAGTAAAATAAATTAGTACCAGTAGAAAAACACTCTGTTGGGCTATAGGTACAGATGTACACTGTACGACAGCAAAATGAAGATGGGCCCGATACTTGATACGTACTTATCGGATTATACGCGTGGAAAATGTGGAAATGGGGCAGAAAAGGCCTTTGTTACGTATTAAATAGCATCCTTTGTTGCTGAACAACGCTTATGCCACTATGCGCTGCCCCTTTAGGGGTGTTTCGTATTTACGCCATAAAGTGTTTCTGTGAGTGAAATAGGGCGTGAATGATAGAACATGATATTTACCGTTGTGAAATATATACCCTTAACTTGGTAGGTATAATTAGTACTAAACAGCTTGTTTGTCATAAGGGAATTTAAGTGGTACAATTTCATGAGCCGTTAATCAAGTTAATAAATGATTGACCAATAAAACTAGTAATCAATTTAAAGTAGAAATCGTAAGCCATACAACTTTTAAAACTCCAAACACTTTGTACCTTTTATAACCTTAACAACAATCAATTTACAATTGAGAGTAAAGCTAACAGTGACACTGCGCATTCATTAGTTCTCAAAGATACTGAATTGAACGTCAACGGATATATAATAGAGTTGATACTTGAGGTTGGTGAAATCCGGGTAGGTAGTGGTGGGGCAGAGGCTTTCGCGGCGCGCGCGCAGCCAGTGTGACGCGAACGTCGGTGCCAGGAGCAGTTTTAACGGTTTGCTACAAAATCGACACAGAACTGCTTTTCATCGAGTGAAAGTGCTGTGTGAAACGTGATTAGTGCTCAAGTAAACAATCTTGCAACTAGTTTGTGCTGAAGTGGAATATGGATCTGTCGTCACGGTAGGTTGATGGAGTTGGGCAGTTAGAGAGTTCGTCTTCATAACCTTTTTGAATGGAGCGTTGGAAAAAGTGTGTGTGAGTCATTGCGCAAGATGGATGATTTCTTCCTATTACTCAAATATATCTGCACGTCTTGAGAATATCATCTTGAATGCACAGAGCGATTTTCCTTGTAAAGTACTTACTATTAATATTTGTGCCGATCCCCACTACTCTTGGACTTTGCGCGTTAAGGCTTGCCGGCATAAGTAGTAATTATCATAAAGAGAATTATCTTCTTACAAACTAAGATGAATTTATCCAATTAACAAAATGAAAAACTACCAGAATTATTATTCACATTACAGGAAAGCGTAGTTCAAACCAAAAGTCTATGTGCACACCCTAGTGCTGGTATGTAAGCAATTTGGTTTGGAAAAACAAAAACATTTCTTACATTCCTAGCAAGCTCTTTGTTTAATATCCGAAGATAATAAAAATAAAATTAAAAATTTGAAAAACCCCCGACATGACAACCTGTAAAAAGAAAGAAATAAAATATATGAAATGTGCCTTTACAATGAACAGTAGAAAAGGAATCCAAGCGTCGTTGCGTTCGGGGGACCGCTAAGTACCTAACCTAAATGAAATGAAATGTACTTTTCAACGCAAAATTGTAAGTATGCATTTATTTAGGGCTTCCCACTTTACGATTTTAAGTACATTGCATTTCATTTATTTAGCGGTCCCCCGACGCAACGAAGCTTGGATTCCTTTTCTACTGTTCATTGTAAAGGCACATTTCATATATTTTATTTCTTTCTTTTTACAGGTTGTCATGTCGGGGGTTTTTCAAATTTTTAATTTTATTTTTATTTCATATTTTTTAAACAAACAGAAGTTTGCCCGGGTTTTTCTACATTTAACACTTTTTTGGTTTTACACTTACCGTTTAAGGTCCATAGTTTCCAGTCTTTCCTGGAGCTTGATCCCAAAGCCGTATTCTCTAAGATTGAAATTAGGATTTATTTTGATTTAAATAGCCTTAAGCAACATTCTGGGAAAAAATCGTTAAAGTCAAATAAGTTAATGCTTAGGTATAATGACAAAATGGCTAAGTTATTAGCCAAGACAATCAAAATAAATACTTTAAATGCACTGGATGAGTTATTATTATTATTATTTATTTCTTTATTAATTTTACAACTAAGATTACATATAATCTAAAGCCCTGCGAAACTGTTATGACAGTTTGTCTACAGGAAGACTTTTCAATACCTAATTAACTAAAAGTACAATTTATAAAAATCGGTATAAATTTTTTAAAGATTACGGTAGTGTATCTAGTAAATGCTTTTTCAATTTTCTTTTAAATATCCGTTTATTTTGTTCGAGACGGATGTCCTCGGGTAAGCTGTTAAAAATGTACGGCAGGCGTTTTTTTAGTGTCCTGTCTCCGTAATGTGTAGTTTTTAACTCTAGGCACATCAAACTTACCCGTGGACACCGACCTCGTGCCATGTTCGTGGGTAGTTCTGCATAGGTTAAGCTCACGACTGTCATAGTTGTTAGTAGCCAGGAGGTATTTGTGCTTTAAGGTGACGGGAAGTATTTTACAAATTTTGTACAATTTTCGGTAATCATTTTTACAGTTGTTTTTAATCTTTTGTGGGACGAGAAATTTTAAAAATCGTAATTGCAGGGATTCTAATTTATCTAAGTAAGTTTTAAATGTGAGACCATAGCAGTCAAGAGCATACCCTAGTACCGAATCTACTAACGTAAAGTATAAACATTTTAATGTGCCAATAGGAACTCTATAACTTAGATGGTAAAATTTACCTAACAACACTCTTAACTTATCACAGATGTAATCTATATGTTGAGACCAGGAAAAACTAGTATCTATTTTTACTCCTAAATATGTTACACAGTCTACTTTATCTATTGGATTACATTGGCAATTGACTAGATTACTATGCAGGCAGTGATAACAATGGGCAACTAGGTGGAAAGTCATATCTGGTATTTTCATATATGGCGAGTGTATAACAAGTAGGTTGGTTTTCTCCGCGTTTAACATAATACCGTTGTCATGGGACCATTGCACAATGGCATCTATATCAAGTTGTATAGAGCGAGTCATTTCAACGAGGTTGGTCCCGGCACTCACAGTGCACAAGTCGTCAGCGAACATGTAAGGTGTGCTGTGACGTATGACTCGACCTATACTGTTAACGTGCATGCAGTTGAAAGAACCTGCTACTTATGGCCTAAAATAGAACCAGGTTTCCATTCTACAGGACCCAAATTGTACGGGTGGCTTACTTAGCTCCGTAAAAATTTCCGTTGATGCTAGGTAACTTGACTTAGTTTTGAAAGACCTAATCATCGATAAGCTGAAGTTATGGTTATTCATTCATTATTATGGCCCAGCGTATCAACAGACGCAAAACGGTCGACATGCGTATTAAGTCCAGCACAACAAGTCCACTGGCGTTGAGAGGAGAAAGCCTAGACGCTGTTCCCAAGTTTGTGTACCTATGCAGCGTATTAACATGCCAAGGAGGATCAGACGATGACGTCGACAGCAGAATAAAGAAAGCCAGGGCTGCGTTTGCCCAACTAAAGCCTGTGTGGGAGTCCAACGTCCTCACTCGTCGTGTTAAAGTCTCCCTTTTCGAGTCGATCGTCAAGTCCATATTGTTGTTTGGCTGTGAGACGTGGAGAGTGACTAAAGGCCTGACGAACAAGCTGCAAGTCTTCGTAAACAAGTCCCTGAGGTCTATTCTCCGCGTATTCTGGCCGAGGACGATGCGTAACGACGACCTGTGGAGGATATGCCACCAGTCACCCATAAGTATGGACATCGTGATGCGAAAATGGAGATGGATAGGCCACACCTTTCGGCGTGGAGGAGCGAACAACGCAAGCATTGCTTTCGAGTGGAAGCCGCCGGACGGAAGGCGCAGACGCGGACGGCCGGTACACTCATGGCGGCGCACCGTGGAGAGCGAACTGCGAGCCGTTGGAATGAGCTGGAGCGAGGCCAAAAAAGTTGCTGAGGATAGAAAGGCGTGGCGCGAGCTGATGAAGGCCCTCTGCACCTCCGGGGTGCCTTAGGACAACAACAACAACAACAATCATCGATAGCCCACAACATGGGATAAACCGTAAAAAAAATTATATCCCCACTATTTTACGTGTAGGGCTAGAACACAAAAAAAAGTTTTTAAAAATGTATTCTATCACTATGTCTCTGAGCTAAGCCGTAGACAGACGGACGGACGGACATGGTGAAACTATAAGGGTTCCTTGTTTACTACATAATCCTAAAAAGCTGTTATTCACTTAGGCGAGTACTTTTGCTAAAGCTTACGTGTCCTTTAGTCGCGTTAAAATCTTGCAAGGTGTTGCTATTTGTGACCTCAATCAAAGGAACCTGTTCAATAGTCCTTATGACATTTCAGCTTGCAGAATTGCAAAACTTAGGAACAGTGACCCAGTATTGTGACAGAAATTAAAAAGGTTTTCTGAGACTCGGCTTAATATCGACTTTACTTTCAGACACAAACGTTAATTGCTCATTAAGGACAATCAGACGAGCCCAAACACTATGGGTTTATTCTGTGCTGTTAAGGAGTTCCTACGGCAATCTTCAGCTGCATGGTACCAAATTATTGTACTGTCAAAATTTTATTAAATTGTTGATTACGCTAATAAAACTTAACATTTAACCAACATTTGAAATTTTTGGCTTAGATCCTTTCACAACTAGATGGCAGGGCAGTATTTACCCCTAGGCTCGGGCCTAGGGGCCCAGCTAGTCTAGGGACCCAGTCCGAGACGCAGGACTTGTACCATAATAATGTTCTCCTTATAGGGGAGGGGGCCCCAAATGCCCTCTTAGTCCAGTCCTGCTAGATGATTATCATGAGATCTTCACTTAGTAAGTGATAAGGAAAATGCTAATAAAACTTAACATTTATCCAGCGTTTGGAATCATTGGCTTCAATATTGGCTGAGATCCATTAACAACTACCTGTTCATCATGAGACCTTCATTTAGTAAGTGATATAGAAAATGCTAATAATACTTAACATTTAACCATAATTTGGAATCCTTGACTTCAATATTGGCTGAGATCCATTAACAGCTACCTGGCCATCATGAGATCCTCATTTAGTGAGTGATATAGAAAATGCCAAGAATACATAACATTTAACGAAAATTTGAAATCCTTAGCTTCAATATTGGCTGAGATCCATTAACAACTACCTGGTCATCATGAGATCCTCATTTAGTGTGATATAGAAAATGCTAATAATACTTAACATTTACCCAAAATTTGGAATCCTTGGCTTCAATATTGGCTGAGATCTTGTCACTTGTTCCAATTAAAGCTGAATATCTTGGAAACTACTGGTCCTACTTCCACCAAACATAGCTAAGAACCATCTCGACGGAAAAGTCTTTCGATTAAAAAAAACCGCACTTAAATTGGTGCATCCGCTTGGGCGCTACGATGCCACAGACAGACACACAGATACACAGATACACAGATACACAGATACACAGATACACAGATACACAGATACACAGATACACAGATACACATGTTAAACTTATAACACCCCTCTTTTTTTCGTCGGGGGTTAAAAACTAATAACAAACGCGTCAGAACATCTGGACAATTAACACTTCACCAAACTGGGATTTCCAGTAACAGACGGCCAAATGATTCGGTACAATAAACATTAATCAAAATAAAACAGCTTCTCTTTACAAATTAGTAAGGAAATCATTATAAAGTAATATTGTCATCGATTAGATGAGGCATTTCAAACGCAAACAACCTTAATGACCGATACCTAGATAATGATTCTATGACGTCTGCTGTCTGTGAGCTGGTGTAGAAACTACATATTCGCATCAGACTTTTTGTTGTAACGAAGTTGTAACTGTTGTAAGTAGTTGTTAATACCCAATCTACTAAATAAACAGCCTCCAACTATAGTATTCACCTATTGACTAAGAATTTTGTGGATAATGCTACTCTAATATTACTCGAATACCTATTCATCTACTACTCGTTTCTCTTCTCTCACAACTGGGCAAAAATCTACCCATTTTTTCAACCCTCCTGATTTTGTGTAATCTTAGGCCGTTTTAGGGTTCCGTAGTCAACTAGGAACCCTTATAGTTTCGCCATGTCCGTCTTCTGTCCTTCTGTCCGTCTGTCCGTCCGTCCGGGGCTTAGCTCCGTGATCATTAGTACTAGAAAGCTGAAATTTGGTATGTGTATGTATTACGCCGACAAAACGGTAAAATAAAAAGTAAAGAATCTTTTTTTTTGGGTACCTCTCGAACACCTAAAGTGGGGGTGAATTTTTTTTTTCGTTTCAGCTCTAGTGTATGGGATGCCGTTGAATAGGTCTTTTAAAAATAATAGGGTTCTCTAAACATTATTATTTGATAAAGTCAGCAGTTTTGTAAATATTCGCTCCGAAAATAAAAAAAAATAACGTCCCCCCCCCTCTAACTTTTCAACCACGGGTCAAAAAAATATGGAAAAATTCTTGAAAATGAGGCCCTATAAGTACTTTCAATGAAAACTATATTGAACAAAATCGGTCGAGCCGTTTTTGAGTTATCGCAAAATTTCATTATTTTCTTTAAAAGGACGTAAGTTGACTTCCAGAGGGTAATAAGTAATTACAGTTACTTTGACGTTTACGACCTTTTTATCGAGTTTGAAACTTTTCTCGTAACTTAAACCTCGGGCTTAAAACAGCGGTCTATTGTGAAGGATGAGCAACTACGGAACCCTACACTGAGCGTGGCCCGACATGCTCTTGGCCGGTTTTGTTAGAAGGTATGGACACTAGTTCCATCATCGCCGGCTAAATCTACCTCGTTTCGTTTGGAATTATCACGTATCCACGGCGCAACGCATCGTAATTCTTGGCATGCGGCAGAATGGCCACATTCAATTGCTCAAAAACTAACTTCCCAAAAATCTCCCAAGGGATGTTCCAAACTGTATGTTTCTTTCCATCTACTGCAGTTTAAGTTGAGCATTGCCTATCAGTTGTTACATGAGTAATAATACAGCAGTTTCATTAAGAGATTTGGACAAAGGCTGGCAAATACCGGTTATTAGACAAGTATTGAGTCGATCGCCGAAGTTCTACTTCCTCGTCGTACACGCAAGGTTAAATCCGGGGAAGGGATTAGTCCAACGGAGTTACTGTTGTGTTTTGTGCTGTTGGATCTCAAGGCCTTGCATCGTATGTTGTTCTTGTATAATTAAGCAAACATTGGGTACGGCTGTTTTTTATTACATTATGCCGCTTCGAAGTTTTGCACATACATAAAATAAACCTTAAAGTTTTGCACATGCATAAAATTAACCTTAAAGTTTTATGACAGCTTTGTCGATATTGAAATTATTCGATGGAATTCATTGAAGTTGGTGAAGTAGTTTTTCGATGAATCGCAATGATTTGATGTTTGAGTTTCTCTATGAAATAGCAAGAACTCGAAGTAAAGTACGTAGAGGTACATAAACCCGATTCAAAATACACGTTCTGTCACGCATTTTTGTGTAAAACAGATAAAAAATATGAAATTGAAAACCAAATATATTAAATTTTTCAAAATTCTGGTTAAATGCTATGTACTTTTATTTAAATTTTCTTTGTTTGTTGCGCATATATCTATATATCTATTTTCTATTTAAGTTTTCCTTTTATATGTCATAATTAGCTGTTGGTTCTCCTCGAATAAATAAATAAATAAATAAATAAATAATAAATAAGTATCAATAAAAAAAAGGTTTTTGTCTGTAAGAACGAACATTAAGTTTAACAAAATTTGTTTGACTAAAATGTTTTCCGAAACTTAGTCAATTCGTGCACCGCATGAAATTGAAAACTTTACATCCCAGTTGACAAGAAATTTAACTTTCTGACTTCTCCAAACTTTTCGAAGACAATTACGAAACGAGCCAATTACAAACAAAATTTAGATTATGTCAGACTTTACGTCAGACGTTTCGCATTTTTGGGGGGTTATGTCTTTCAAAACTTGGCAACGGTGATTTAATTAACGATAACGTAACAATTTAAATGTATATAAATAAAATTGTGGATTCCATTTAATTTCTTTTATACTTGTAAGTATTTGCAGGCAATTGAGTATGTTTTATCTCAAATAAATTATTGATTGGTATTATTAAAAGTTTTCTCTGCTTTTTGTCAAAAAGTTGTGTATAGAAATATGAAAACTATATTTTTTTCTCACGTAATACGATGGTAAAATTTTATTCGCTAGATCTGAATAAAACACATACATGCCTATAATAAGAAAATTTAATATAATTTCTTTTGACACTTTAATCATAATGATTATAAGAACTTATGGCGTGGCGTAGTATTAATTTCTTCTGCACAATAACATTAACAGCGCTTTTTTTACTTAAATAAGGCCTGTACGTGTCCACTGGATCTAAAAAAAACATTTCTCTCAAATGCACTTCTTTTAAGCTTCATAAGGACGCCGCCGCCTGATTTGCTCGGCTCCGTTTAGTGGACATGCAGCTTTCAGCTCGCGCTGTGTTCGTTTATTGTACGCCCACCTCGCACTTTGTATATAATGCAAAAAATATTTAGTTCAATTTCCTCTTTGTTTACATTAGTAAACTTTTTTTTATTGTCTATGTCGGTAGATTAAGCCAGTGTCATGTCGATTTAGCGAGGAAAAAACAAACGCACTCGAACGGGACTAACTTACCAAAAAAAAAAAAGTGCGTCCAGTGAAACTTCGTAATGTGGAAATGAAAATAGTCCAGGAAGGGGTAGAAATTGTAATTTCAAAAGAGAAAACCTAACTAATCTGAGACGTACCTTGACATAAGCTTAAATCCGTCGCATTGTCCGTGGGATTGTTGCGTTGAACGTTTAACGCAACAGTGCTTTCCTACCCCCTCCACGGTAGCGTTAAATGTTAAACGTTTAACGCAACCTTGGTCCGAAGTCGCATTAGAAGTTTCACTTCAAAAACAAGTTGCTAGTCCGATCCACCACCACTAATTTAGTATATGGAGCAGCAACTATTCAACTATGATTTACTCTAATTTACATCAATTTGAATTAAATTATAATAGAATTTAAAAAAGTTTAAGACAACCGTTCGCGATTGACACTATTCAAAACCTTAGCAACATTCACTGACTTTCAATGTCAGTTACAAAATGTTTGTCGTTGCCAGTAAAATAAATAAGTGGGTATCACTAAAAATCCGCAATAAGAACTATATTAAAAACATGGTTGTTAATATTTGCGTAACTATCAAACAAAGCGAGTCAAACCGTGTATGCCAGGCTTTTTTGCTGATCCTTTGTTTGAAATGTATGTGGGTGGATTGGGTACGAACTATTTAATGAATTCTATTTTTAATCACCTAAAACGTCCGATGAAAGTTAATATTATGTGATAGTACATTCAAGTATTTAAATGCTATCTTATCGCATAGTCCTACTACTTTACGGTGTGTGTGTCAGTACTTTAATGAAGTACGTTGGCACAGTGGTAGCGTAGCTGTCTATTGAGCGGACGGTCGTGGTTCGAATCCTGGCAAGGCGGTAATATTTGTGTGATGAAGTCGAATATCAGGTTGTCCTAATTATTTATATGTATTAAATGAAGTACTTTATTCTGTGAGTATTGCATTTTATAGATTATCATTAATGCTATTCTTTTCAATTATCCTGTATTTCAATACAATACAAGAATACAAGTACTCTTTATTGCACACCTCATAAAATATACAGGAGAAATACAATACATTTCATACCAGATTAATGTATTTCATACCAGATCTCCGATAATAATTAACATACCACAGTTTAATTACTTTATAATCTTCGAGCAAAATAATACGGTTTTCATTTGACCCAACCTCATCCTAATGGAATGCGAACGAATTGGAATAGGCCTCTACTGTGTCTTTATTTGCAAATTGATTTAATAAGAAAATTGGAACACCTGCTTGACTACTTATTTACCTTGCCCCTGACCTTACTTGCGGTAACAATAAAAACTAATTGACAAAAAACGTAGATGGTTACTTCTCGTAATTGCTTTGTTTAACGACGTGGATAGTTCAATTATGAAACGGTGGGAAGCAACCCGTTAATGAATTAAACTTGTTTTGTTCTCTTGAATAAGTAATAAGCCGATAAAACGCGAAAACGATAGCGGAGATAAATTGACGATCTGTAGAAAGTCCAATTACCTTTGTTCTTTGTTTTCGTTGTCATTATCCACTTAAACTAAACGTTCAGAAGATATCTTACTTTATTTCGTTGAATCTAAGAACGAGCGGTTTTGAAATAATGTTATTGCCGGAGGACGAAGCGGGCCGTGACGTGATTTAGACCATTCACACTGTTTCCACTGACGTTTTAATTTATTTTAATCACTGCGATTGGTCGAATACGGTCCGCTCTGCCTCGCAGCAGTGGAACCGCACACTTAGAAAATATGCCTTATATCAAAACTGGCAAGAACAGATGAGTAAGCACATTTGAATGCTAGGTACAATAAAAAACCGGCCAAGTGCGAGTCGGACTCTAAATCCGAGGGTTCCGTACAAACACTTCCCATCTTGACTGGCAACCGATCACGTTTGTTGTATGGGAGCCCCACTTAAATATTTATTTCATTATGTTTTTAGTATTTGTTGTTATAGCGGCAACACAAATACACCATCTCTGAAAATTTCAAAAGTCTTGTTATCACGGTTCATGAGATCAAACCTGGTGACAGAAAGATGGACGGACGAACAGTGAAGGCTTAATAATAGGGTCAACAGAAAAACATCCTTTGTGAAAATTTGTCTTGCTATCACGGCTCATGATAGATACAGCCTGGTGATTGACGGACAGACAGACAGACAGGACATAGAGTCTCAGTAATAGGGTCCCGTTTTTTTTACCCTTTGTGTACGGAACCCAAAAAACTATTTGAGCGAATAAAATTCGGACGTCTATGGTAGCTTCCAGACAATTATATAATTCCTTATTCAGAAAAATCCCGATAACTGTGTATCGTTTCTTGCAAGAAAGTTGTAAATTTCCAGAATATAGCAAAGTGGATATTAAAGTTAGTTGGAAATTAGAAACGCACGCTTACTAAGCACGGGATATGTCAAAACCAGCCAGAACAAATGAGCCAGACACCACCGGCAGAAGAATGCCGCACGTTCGATTGGAATCTCGTTTGCCTCTATATCGTATGTAAGATTGTAAGCTGTGTTAATTGCCGTTTCAAAATGCTCACGTGATTGAGTGTCTACGCACAAAGGTCTATGATGGAAAATTCCGAGGTAACACTCACGTTTCTGACCAGTTATTAGTGATAGGGATAGCAGACAAACTATAGACTATTTGCTTACAAAGCAAAAAAACAGACTGCTTTTTAATTAGTTCACATCAGGAACTCATCCGTTTTGACGTCTAACTCCGATTGGTTCCAAAATTGAAGGTTTCCTTCTCCCGAATATCCTTTTCGGAAACTTGCTGCTTGCTTCAAACCTTAATTAAGTAAATATTTCTAACAGAAAGTGTTGTCTATATACATCTCATTTATAACAGTATAACTAGAGGGTTTTCTAGCACGAACGACGTGTTGTTAATGCTTGACAAAATAAAACATTGACAATCATCTTATCGATAAATATCAGACCTTATTATTTTAAGAATTAAATAATTGTCATAACAATTTGACCTTTATTTATTCGAGTTCCACGATATTGTGAATATTCTCTTAATGATGATTAAACGAACTTACCTGAAGTGAAGTTCTATCACAATTACACGAACGCCTCGTACGAAGAGATTATTAAATATATTTTACACATGTAGTAATCACAGGTACTACCACTCTAACACTTATTTGAGAGAAACTCTGATTTTTTTTTTTTTTTTTATTCTCTGCACTCCCGCGCCATTTTTCCTGTCAATGTCATATAGTTCAAAGATCTTATTAATAATATATGGGTAGTTTCCCTAAATCCTTACTGATTTTTCGCACTGCAGCAGCACTTAAGTGCTGGTCCTGGGTCATATTGGGAGGGAGGGTCCTAATAATCTCTTCGTACGAGGCGTTCGTGTAATTGTGATAGAACTTCACTTCAGGTAAGTTCGTTTAATCATCAATTATACTTCACGCCTCGTACTCGAGATTATTAAATATATTTTACACATGTAGACTTTGAGAGTAAGGAGGTAAAGTTGTAGGGAAACTACAAAGGTACAAAGGTGACCAGCATGTACCAGTAAAAAGCTATTAGGTACGAATCAATCTGTATTCTAAACACTTTGGAGACACACCATTAGTCTTAAAATTATTAAATCTTAGAGATTAACAATCATCACAGTAGAGTTTTATACTACTTAAGTACAAGAGAGATCAAATATCGACTCTGCTACTATTAATTATAATCCTATTATAGAGTTTTGGCACCATCAATCATAAGATTATTAAAAATTAGTTAAATATTAACAATCACCACAGCTCATCTCAAAGCTCAAAGTCGCTCAACGTGCAATGGAGAGGGCTATGCTCGGGGTGTCTCTACGTGATCGAATCAGAAATGAGGAAATCCGTAGACGAACTAAAGTGACCGATATAGCTCACCGGATTAGCAAGTTGAAGTGGCAATGGGCAGGCCACATAGCACGCAGAGCAGATGGCCGATGGGGCCGAAAAGTGCTCGAGTGGAGACCTCGGACCAGCAAGCGCAGTGTAGGACGTCCACCTACAAGATGGACAGATGACCTTATAAAGGTCGCCGGAAGGCGCTGGATGCAGGTCGCTTCCAACCGGTATATATGGAAGTCCAAAGGGGAGGCCTATGTTCAGCAGTGGACGTCCTATGGCTGAGATGATGATGATGATGATGAATCATCACAGTAGAGTTACTACCTACTTAAGTACCAGAGAGATCAAATATCGACTCTGCTACCGACATGTCATTGCGATTAATTATAATCCTATTATAAAATTTGGCGAATACCTTCGATTCACCACTCCACCCAGCGGTGGAACGTATGGCGTCAATGTGGACGCCTCGTGCGGCCGCGTGAGAGGTCGCAGCATGTCGCGTTGAATGTGCTGTGAAGATGTCTGTGTCAATTCCACTATCAGCCAACGTGTGCTTGATCCAGCGACTCAGCGTCTGGGTACCTACTTCTTTATGTGGTCTTTTTATAGCAATAAACAAATTATCGTTAATCCTAATTGATTTAGTGCGGTCAATATAGGACAGTAGAGTCCTTGCTGGACATATGTTTGGCTTTTCTGAGAAAAAAGGGATACAAAGTATTGGTTGTTTACAACCTGGTCTAGTAGTTTTTATAACTGCAGGGATTTTTATCATTAATCTATCAGTAATGTTTTGGATATTCTTGATATTAATTTTAGATAAAGTTTGTACTCTTTGAGCTGTTGCCAAAGCTAATAACGTTATAGTTTTCCTAGATAATGTATCTAATGCTAATTCTTCATTTGGAAACAAATTATTTAGGTAGTTTAAGACAATATTTGTGTCCCATGTAACATTATATTTAGGTAATGAAGGTCGAAGACGAAAAACTCCTTTAAGGAAACGGTGTATGTTTTCATCTTTGGAAATGACTGAGCCAAGTACTAATGCTAATGCAGACCTGTATGTATTTAGGGTACCATATTGACAACCTCCATTAAACATCTCAGTAAGAAAGTCAATAACGTTTGGGATGGTAGGCTGATAAACGTTAATTTTGTTTTTAGAACAATAGTCCCACCATTTCCTGAGTCCGATATCATATTGTTTGACCGAACTTTGCGATAATGATGCCATCATAATATCTAGCGATGGTGGTGGTAATCCTCTTCTCGAAAACGCCTGCCGCACACCAGCGCCGCTGCCACCTTATTACTAAGGGGTATATCGCAATTTTTGTTTGTTTTGCTGTAAAAGCAATACACTTAGAGCTTGTGTCAAATCTTACAACTGAAGCATTCTTGGCATGTCTTAACCGATTTATTAGCCGGCGTGGCATGCCCACAAACATATTTTGTGATAATGCTAAAACCTTTAAGGGCGCTTGTAACATATTAGAAGATTTGTATAACCTGCATTCCTCCAAAGATTGTAGAGATGCTGTTAATAAGTTTTGCTCACATAATTTCATTAAATTCAATTGGATACCAAGTTACTCTCCAACATTTGGAGGAATATGGGAAAGTGGAGTTAAAAGTGTTAAACACCACTTTAAAAGAGTAGTAGGCAATCTATGTTTGACCTACGAAGAATTTAATACTGTAATTATTCAGATAGAAGGTATATTAAATAGTAGACCTATACTCTCAGCAATATCAAATGATTGTAATTATATTACACCTGGGCATTTTCTAATTGGTGCAGCCTTGGCGAGTTATCCTGAAATTGACCTTACTGAAACTCCAATAAATCGAGTATCGTTTTGGAAAACTTGCACAAAACTTAAGCAGGACTTTTGGAAAACTTGGTCCAATGATTATTTAACCCAACTCCAAAGCCGCCCCAAATGGAAATACCAGCAACCCAACTTAAAGGAAGGAGACCTAGTTATTGTAAAAAGCATGAACTCCTCTCCATTAAATTGGCCGATGGCACGCATTATTAAAACCTTCCCAGGCAATGATGGAAATGTAAGGGTAGCTGATGTTATGATGAATAACAAGATCTATCGTAGAGCTATAACTAAACTATGTCCTTTACCTGTAATGTAGCTAAAACAATGTTACTGTAAAAAATACTTTCAAAACAGCTGACCTAACTAGTTATCTTTATATATTCTTGCCCGGCCCCAATTATGTTTAATACAAAACATATAAATACATGTGCAAACCTAGCTTAAGTATAATTTTAATATGGCAAGTTGTTACTTGCATTTAATATTTTTTTTATGTAGCAACATTCTCTTCTATCTCTGCTCTCGACGGCGCCTCACGCCTCCGCGGGCCATTATTGTAATTATTTTATTAAAAAGTGAATAAACGTTCATTTTAAAAGTTACTCGCATTTGTTTTACACATGCGAAGCTGGTCGCGAACTGCGCCGCCACTGCCGGCAACCAGGGTAATTTTCTTGTGAATCTGGGTGCTGGAATGAGAAATTAAGGATTGTTTGTTTGGGGGAAATACTACAGTGTCTGTAATAAGCAATGCTTTAAAAAGAGGATACCAGGGTTGAGCTGGCCAGTGTGGCACAACCATTATTCCTCGAGCTTTATCGGTTATGATTTTTCTAAGTGTCTTCAATATCATTGATACTGGAGGAAAAGCATAAAAATATGTCCCTGTCCATGTAATGGTAAAAGAATTTATGGCGAAGGCATCAGGATCTCTGTGCCATGAAACATATTTCGCACACTTGTGATTTATTCGACTAGCGAAGAAATCAATTTCAGGTTGTCCGAACATTTTTACTAGACTAGCGAAGCAGGTATCAGATAATTCCCATTCTATATCTGGGTGATTTTTACGCGATTCTGCGTCTGCAATAACATTGTCTGCTGATCTTATGTATGATGCATATATGAAAATTCGCCTGACTTCACACCACTGCCAGATTTATTTTGTGATTTTAGTGAGGTGAGGGTTTTGTACCCCGCCCATACGGTTTATGTATGATATCGCGGTAGTGTTATCTATTCGTAATAGTATTTGGCAGCAATTAAGATCCTTTGCAAATATTTTAAGGCCAATAAAAGCAGCTAATAGCTCTAGATAATTTATGTGCCTATCACGTTCTGAAACCGACCACTGTCCGCTGGCAGTGTCGCTGCCACAGGCTGCTCCCCACCCCGTAGTCGAAGAGTCACTGAATATTTCGGTACAATATACATCAACTCGTATTGGATGCACCGAATTATTTACGGCTTGCATCCACCAATTTAGATCCGGTTTTAAAATGTCAGGTATTGTAATCAGTCTATCATAATTGGAATTTTCTTTTAAAGCAAGGAATTTACAACGTTCTAATTCTTTAGTATACAGCCAGCCATACTCTACTGCTGGACAGGCTGATACCAAAAGGCCAGTTATTTGTGCCAATTTTCTAACTTTACATCTTTTAAGCGTTAAAAACTGACTTAATTCAGATTTTATGTGTGCGCGTTTCTCTATTGGTAAGCTTAGATTAAACTTATGGGAATCAATTATCAAACCTAAGAATTTACATGATATTGATGGTGTTAGAACACTTTTTTCTTGGTTTATTATGAACCCAAGGGCAGTCAAAAACCTTTTAGTTATGTCTAGATTTTCAAGACATTCATGTTTTGACCTACCTAACAATAACCAGTCATCTAGATAAACAGTTGATATAAAGCCAGCTGAACGTAACAGTTTTACAATAGGTTTTGTAATTTTAGTAAATATATATGGTGCTATATTGAGGCCAAAGGGTAAAACATTATATTGATAAGTTTTCCCCTGATATGAAAAACGTAAAAATTTCCTGGACTCTTCATGGATTTTTATGGAAAAATAGGCATCTTTTAAGTCAACTGTTGCCATGTAACAGTCTGGAGTAACTAATTTTATGGCAGTTCTTAAATCTTCTAACTTAAAATGGTCAGTTTTGATAAATTTATTAAGATTCTTAAGATTTAAAATGAGCCTCATTTTTCCATTTGGTTTTGGGGTAAGGAGAGGAATTGGTCCTCACATGGTTCGCACTCAGAAATAGCTCCTATCTGTATTAAATTAGTAATGGCCTCATGAATACGTATACTATCCTGTGTGCTATAATCAGACCAGACAGGAATAGCACTTTGGACTACAGGGTTTGTAAACATAATTTTATAACCGCTTATCCATGATAGTATAGTGTGGTCATAAGTAATCATCGACCACTGATACAAGTAATTGGAGAGACGACCAACATACTCAACTGTATTTAGTGCGTCCGGCGATATGGTGGCGCTGTCGGAGCACGATGCGACGACGGCCTCGATGAGCGCCCTGGCTGCGCCTGGGGAGGCGGCGCGCGTGGGGCTGCATACTCGCGGTGAGGCGGCCCCGTCGGCCGGCGTGCTGCCGCCGGGGCCACTCTCCGGTTTAAAGGTTTAGGTGGAGCAGGTTTATCTGTCTTCAGGTTGTTTGAGACTGGCTTGAAGGTATTGTTTGCTTTTAACTCGGTTCCAGATTTATTAACTGCTTTTGCTGACTTCAGGGTTTCAGCCAGATTTGTACTGAACAACATAGTGTCTATTTTAGTAAGGTTCAGGTGTTCTTTCATTTCTTTCTTGACAGAAAATAAAACAAAGCTCCTTCTTGTCACCGAGTCCCCATGTTGAATATCACATAGAATCCTTTGCGCATCCATAATTCTTTGTATTATGTTATTATTTTTATTCTGGGTGGTAAGCAGGGTATTTAATGCTTGACCCAAGCAGGCGATGGCACTGGCCAGTTGTTTTTGTTTGGCCTCAATACCTTTGTCTCTTTTAGCTACTTGCTCGGGTATTGCAGCTTTTATTTCTGCATTCATTTTGGGGGCATCGATGAGCAGGCAGTTTTCCGGGGTTAAATATTGGTCTGTCAAGGCCTTACGTGCTTCCTTGCTCAAGCCCTGAGTTGCAATATGTTGCAGGCGACTCGCTAGCTCCGCCCTTAGAGGTGCACCGTGCTTTTCAGAGGATGAAGGGTCTTCACCTAAGATCTTCAATGTTTCTTCATCAAGTGGATCTTCCTCTTCCTGTGGTTTAGGTGTCGTGCTTAATATGTATGTTAGATTGTAAGGTATTTATCTATGGGCCTTTGATGCCTGAAATAAACGAATTATTATTATTATTATTATCTTGTTTTCCTCCTCAACTATAGGAAGTGGAATATTTGATTCCTCTGTCTGCGTGTCCTCCGGTGTCTCTTCTTGCAAATTTTGTGGCTCTTCAACCAGGTCGGTGAAATCAGCCTCTTTGACTGGGCTCGCTGTGGAGGAAAATTTTTTATTTATGGAGTATGCCAAGCATGTGTAGAAATAGCCCCAATGACTATTCAGGTTACATACTTATTGAGACACCAGCCTAATATACCAATCAGGTATAAAACTCCAGGTATACATGAATGCATAATCTATTGAGTATGTGTCGAGATAGTCCCGGTGCCTACTCCGGGTATATACTACAAATTATGCTTCAATAAATAGCAATAATAACTGGCTAGCGCTAGTTATTTGTTCCCTTGTTATAGTACAACTCCCAACGATTTGTACGTCAAGGACAAAGTTGTAATGCGGCGAAATAGCCCCAGTGGCTAATCTGATTGCATTATTATAAGTTATAACTTATAAAATATTATAGGTAAATACCTGCTTCATCCGATTCTTGGATATTTTCGGGAGATGACGGCGACGTACTTTTATCCATCTTTCGCTTTAGCTTTTTCATTTTGTGCTTTAAATAAGCAAGTTCTTCCTCGTAATCCTTCGTTTTCCTTTTTGGCATTGTTCTTTAACGTGGTTTTAGCTAATTATTCGTTTTAAGATTAAGATCGTGTTGAGCGGTTAAGCACTTAAAACGTGAATGACATTGACAGGTAAAATGGCGCGGGAGTGCAGAGAATAAAAAAAAAAAAAAAAATCAGAGTTTCTCTCAAATAAGTGTTAGAGTGGTAGTACCTGTGATTACTACATGTGTAAAATATATTTAATAATCTCGAGTACGAGGCGTGAAGTATAATAATGCTTTTCCTTTATAACGTTGACGTGTTTGTTATTGATATCAGGTTTGTCGATATTTTGTAAGCACTAGCCACATGTTGTTCACTGCTAAAAGTATATCTAGGTATAGCTATAGCAAACATCGCCAGAGGCATCCAATCGAAAACCCACACATTAATCTGTCCACCCTTTGTGTTACTTGTTGCCACAAACAAACGGCCAGATAAAGCCTTTAAACTGCAATCATCGGGCCAAATGAAAGGTCAAGTATAATCAAAACGTATGTGTTTAGGTTTCAGTGGTAAATTAATTTACATGCCACAAATATATCGATAAAATGATAGATGCAAAAGCATTGATGCTATAAAATTGATGTACAATGAGTTGTGGGCCCCCGCGGAGCTGACCGACAGTTCGAGGTAATTAATGTCATAAACTATACTGAACGGTTGTGCTCATTTCTCCGAATAGCTTCAGTTTCAAACACGGCTTAAGAATTGTTATTTTATAGTTGGTATTATTACATAACGTGAGTTTTTCTTGTTATTTTTCTTGTGGTGTGCAATAAAGTATTGTTGTATTGTATTGTATTGTTTTTGGCCTATGCAGTCAGTAAGCGAATGACGTTGGAAGTTCACAGGTTAATAGGTAAAAAAACCGGCCAAGTGGGAGTTGGACTCGCGCACCGAGGGTTCCATACAAGCACTTCCCATCTTAACGGCGGGGTTAAGTTAAGTTTGCACCTGGTATGTATAGCGCCGCGTACAAATGAGGTGCAAAGTTCACGAAACCGATCACGTTTGTTGTATGGGAGCCCCACTTAAATATTTATTTTACTTATTTTTAGTATATGTGGTTATAGCAGCAACAGAACTACATCATCTGTGAATATTTCAACTCTCTAGCCATCACGGTTCATGAGATACAGCCTGGTGACAGACGGGCAGATAGACATACAGCGGAGTCTTAGTAATAGGGTCCCGTTTTTTACCCTTTGGATACAGAACCCTAATAACTGGCCAAGTGTAACCTAGTACAGAAGTAGGGATCCTATCCTTTTGTAGACAAACACTTCACACACACTTTATGTCATAGAATTTTAATTTCCATGACAATTTTTTCCCCGAGTCATAAATTTTTCAGAAATCCTAAAAATGTCAACCTATAGATTAAGTTAGGTTAGGTTTGTATTATCACATTCTAAAATGTTTTATCGTTTATAAAAAAAATGCTTTCGATGAAAATATATTTCTATGAAATGAAAGTTCGATCAAACCTTTGTCTATAAACCAAGGGTGAACCACAGATTTTACTTTAAAGGTTATCATTTTAATAAAAACGTTTATTTGGTACGTCTGCATTTAAAGTGGCCGCATCAATTCCCATTGCCATGCAGGAATGTTTATCCTACAAAAATAGGCTTCTGAGTTCAATTCTCTGTATGTAGGATGAAGTTGACGTCACCTTATTAGTATATAGTAATGTGGAAATGTAATAAGTACCTACCTACTATTGTTAAGTACACAGTAGCGGCAAAAAACCTATCACATTGAAGTATATTAATTTTAAGTCGAATTGGATCCGAGGATAAGATCCGAATGAATATTGCCAGTAGCGTAATAAGTAACTTGTAGTGTAGTAAGTGTGTAACTGTAGTATGTAGCTATAGTATCTACATTTAGTGTTTAGCAGTAACACATTGGTTTACTGCAACATAACGCGTATTGCTTGGTCAGCGTTAATCTAAATAGAAACATGTATACCAGGTGTTTCCTGTAATAGGAGCAATAAATTAAAACATAGATTTTACTCGTTAAACTGAACAACATTTGTTCAGCAAATTTAAAAAAAAGTTAGTTTTCAAAATAAATTAAATAGTATTTTCAATGTATGTCGTCCAACGTTGACATTCCCTGAGCATTGACATAGCTGTCACTCTACTAATATCGGACATTTCGCAATACATTGCTTCTTTGTCTAAACATTATTCTACAAAATATCATTTAATACACGTTATTTTCAGAAGTTGCTTAACAAATGTTGTCGTGTACAAGCGAAGAATCTATGTTTTAATTTATCGCTCCTATTACAGGAAACAGCCGGTATAAACAATGGTTTTCAATCAATAAAGGTTCTCAACTCGATTAGCAACTATCTCTAAATTATTACCTCCGTGCCAGGCGACACCCCCCTACAAAAGAACCTAACATTACATAACGAATAAAAACATATGTATTTTATTAGCGTAGTTGCAAATATTAACTTAGCGGCAAATTAGTGTAAAAACGTGTTTTATTTTAATAAGACGCAGAATGTCGACAACTTTCTTTAAATAACAATTTGTATAGAAAAATAGATGTCTTATTGGTTAAAAAAGAATTATCAGGTCAGTACTATATATCACCATTTGGAATTGTAAAAGTAAGGCAACTTTCGTACAAAATACACCAATGTGATAGATATTTTTCTGCTACTGTAGATGTATAAGTTAATGATTGTCTAATTCCAAATTCTGACACATCAAGGCATCTCACAACGTTACATTTCTAAAAGAGCATATTTGTTATGAGATCATATGAGAGAAGGTATCACTTACGTACCTAGTCTCATGTGAGTGCCGTGTTACGATAAAAGGTCGTATCGTATCTTTATACGGATGTCATAGTAAGATACGTCCTTTTACCGTAGCGTGGCACTAGGAGCTCGCGGTGTGTTGACACTTCGGAAAGGCCACCCGGATGCCTCCATAATGAGCCCAAGTTCGCAGAACTTCAGCCGCCATTTATAAGCGCATAAACGAGTTTCACAGACGCAGGTTTCGACCCACTTTTAATATACCCTTATTAAGGGCATACGGATACTTATTTATACTACACAAGATCCTCTTCTTTTATAAGAAACCACTTCGTGAAATACTTCATTTCATAGAATTTTCATATCATAGACAAATGTTTCCTTAGAAGTAGTAATTTTTTTTTAAATCTTGAAAATGTTAACCTATTGATTAGGTTAGGTTTGGGTTATAACATTCCAAAATATTTTATGATTTCAGAAAAAAATGCTTACGGTGTACCTAAGAGCCTTATCACACTTGCGATTTGCGAGCGTATTTTGTATGAAGGCGATCGCGCAGCGTGTTCGCCGCGTCGCTAATTTGTAGAAAATACGCTCGCAAATCGCAAGTGTGATAAGGCCCTAACGGGTAAGCACATATAACGTATTTATGGCGAGAGGAGATATCAATATAAGAGACAAGCTAGTATATCAGCTCAAACACCTCACGACCTGTTTCTTTGGATTTGGATTTTCAGTCACTGTCACTCAGGAATAAGACTGTAAGGTAAGGTCTATAGCCATTTTTGACACTGACACAAAAATGCTGTATATGCTACTCCTACTGTCAAAATCATCCGATAAAGATACAAGGCTCATAATGTTGACTTTATACTTTTATCCAGGCGCGACTAGACTGACAACCTGGAAACCTTTTAGTCACAGGAAAGATTCAAGGAAGAATAGACTAAGATGAAGGAGTCGCATGCGCTGGACCGATCAGATTCGAGACACAACGGTCACCAAGTTTCCCGACGCCATGTGGTCTGCAGTAGACCGAAATAAGTGGAGAGCGATCGTCCGAAGAGTGGTAATTCAATTCAATTCAAATCAAATTATTTATTTCGGATCAATGATCCATAGATTGTTAGTAAAATACAGAGAACATTTAAAATTAAGATTAGGTAACATACCTACAAATGGCACATAATAATAATAATTAATCGGACATACAAAAAAAACAATCGGCACAGTAAAGTTAACAATTAAATCGTATTTATAGGTATTCTAGATGCACAATTTCTCAAGATCTGTCGCTGCCATACGTAGGCTATTCCAGTGCCAAGATAAATAGAGGCCACGACATTCAGCAACAGCAATGAGGAATACGACACAAGAAGAAGAAGAAGACAAAGACTTTGGAGGTCTTGGATAAATTTAAAATCTTGGATAAATAAATACACTTGGAAGGTTTAATTTACCTCACTCAAGGCCTCATGTTCAATTGATAAGACAGATCGCTTATATAATGCGTCGCCATACCAACTCGAGGGAACTAGAGTTCCTCGCTTTAATTTACTCCAAGTTTCCCCTAGGTGAGTCACGTGTCGATGTCGGGCCGTCCCTGACAATTTGTACGCGAGTTTAAACCGGTTGTAATTAAGTACATCATGTTTATTAATCGGTTAACACCCAGTAAATACCTATTACCTTTATCAGAATTTGTCCAACACTTTGAAATATAGGTAACTACAAAATCACAAACTCACCCCATTGATAGATAAATAAATAAATAATAAATAAATAATTAATTGAATCAGGCGTTACTTTGCGGAAATCCATATTAATGAAAATAATAATATTGATATTATATCGCGGAATAGCAAAGCAATATTATTATTTTCATTAATAAATAAATATTAAGGGACAATCATACACAAATCGACCTAGTCCCAAACTAAGCAAAGCTTGTACTATGGGTACTAGACGACGATATACATAATATACAAATACATATATTGATAACATCCATGACCCAAGAACAAATATTTTGCACAAATATTTGCCCCGGCCGGGATTCGAACCCGGGACCGCCGACTCAGTAGGCAGGTGTCTACAAACCGAGCCAAACGCGTCGTCATACATTGATAGTACAATAAATCGGGCATAATGTTCAAAAACAAAAACCAATTAATACGGAGTTGCAAATACTGAAAAAGCTATCTCCTTTCAAAGTAATGAAAGAAGAATTATAAATCTAGCTGCCCTACTTCAATTGAAACCGGATAATTTATACCAAGATTTTTTGTGAATTTACATTAAAATGGTCGGGGTGGCTCTTAATCGGCCTGCTGCGGATATTAAATAATTCAATTCCGAAGCTTCTATTGAAATAATAAGGTCAACTTTCTTTGCCAATTGTAGTGCATCGTCAGGGCGACTGGCACGTGCGATACAATTCCTGCAAAGTTACCATATCTTGCGACGACTTCGCTTGTCTCGCGACTCAGCGTCACCTCACCTATCTTGCT
Organism: Apotomis betuletana; assembly: GCA_932273695.1. NCBI lineage: Eukaryota > Metazoa > Arthropoda > Insecta > Lepidoptera > Tortricidae > Apotomis > Apotomis betuletana. The sequence goes on from OW026306.1 coordinate 25,665,515, forward strand.
CACACGGTATTGAGAGGATACTGATAGGTAGTGTTTGTTGCGCGATAAAGAGTTGCGGGTCACAGTTTTGCTAGAGGTACTGTGACCTACGAGCTCCAACTACATCACAGGTAGGCGACAAATATAGTTTATTTCATACAGTGCGAAAAAGACTGCTGCTGTTTGCTGCATAGTTCTTGTTCGGACATTACGGTTAACACAGAGATACTCGAGAATGTATTTGACTGAATGTATACACCAAAACAATCTTAGTTTTTACCTAGATATTCATTATTGGTCAACAACGACGTGCATATTAAACAGAATTTCATAATAATAAGAGATAGTTAGAGTGAGACTTAGGGACTGAATGTTGTGCAAGTCAGATCGAAATGGGTCGCGAGTCCATTTGATTTGCCCTCCGTCAGTCCTTCAGTGTCCTATGTTTATAATCATATTTTACTTAATGCTTTTTAGGATTCCGTACCTAAAGGGTAAAAACGGGACCCTATTACTAAGACTTCAGTGTCGGTCCGTCCGTCCGTCCAACGGACGTCTGTCTATCTGTCACCAGACAGTTCATGAGAGAAACTAATTCATAGTGCACATTCATGGTTCATAGTTGAAATTTTCAGAGATGGTGTATATCTATAGCCGCTGTGACAGCAAATACAACGTGAATTGATCGGTTGCGTTAACTTTACACCTCAGTTGTATCCAGCGCCATACATACCGGGTGCAAATTAAACTAAAGACAGTTATTTTATTTGTTGGTGCTTCGTGCGCGAGTCCAACTCGCACTTGGCCGGTTTTGATTATATTTCACCCAGCGCTCAGAGAAATGTGTTTTGTGCAAAGTGGAAAATTTATTGGAAAATTGCGGAAATTCTGTTCGTGACAAGGTTAGGTGAGTATAAAAATATGAGTCTGGGGCGGAATATTTTAGCTGCTACAAAAGTGCATTTATTACAATTTTCCTAATACAATTCTCAGTTTTAAAATATGTTAAAAAATCTAATAAAAAAATTCAAACTTCCGAATAAATTCAAAACTTTATTCTGCACATTAAAAATAAAAAAACAATTTACAATAATTATCATAGTAGTAATGCAACAGACAAATCACTGGGAATATTTTACAGGGAGATGTAGGTATATTGGAAATCTTGGCTCGGTCACCTACAACGAATGGAAAATCTGATTGGTTGGCAGTACTTTATCGACGAATGATGTTGTATCATCGGTTGTTATGATTTCGTTCACAAAAAAAAAACATTATAACCTTCTCGGTATATATTGCACTGTAATTTTATCAGCAGTTTGTTTTGTGGTTAGGGCTGCCATGATGCTTCCAACTTGTGGTCTCCATTCGACAAGTTAAACACCATCAACCATGTTATTTGATAAAGCCTGACCAGAAATATATGAGGATTGTCAAGAGGGCGCTATTTATACGATTTGTATGGCAACAATTTTGCAACCAATCATAACCCACTATAATGACATTAGTTTAAATACTTGTCAGTTCCGCTATGTTAACCTCGTAATATAATTTAATGGAATGCACTATTTTCCTGACTGTTTTTCGTGTAGTAAACACGTGTGCACTTTATTTATAATCTTACGTTCACGAATGTGAATGGTTTTCGGCATTTTCTTTAGATAATTTTAAATATTTGTTTTTTAAAGAAACCAACACGAATGACGTTGACATTGTTGACAAACCATCATAAAATCATTGCCAGTGTAAGAAATTAGTTCCAGTGAAATTCAGCAATATGGCGCATCCTCATATATTTTTGGGCAGGCTTTATGTAAATAAATCGCTTTATATCTACCTACCGTGAGTGGTTACGCACTGGCAGTTTCCTACACAAATAAGAATTTTTATTGGTCACTCGCACAATAGTTATTCTAATTAACTTTGCACGCAAACAAAGCTATGAACGTAAATCGTAATAAACGCTTAATTATGAATTCTCCTTTGATATCTTCCCTCAATGCACTTGGAGATGCATTTGCTTTTAGTGCTTCTTTTAATTACTTAACTTATCCTTCAGTATGCCACTGATTAAAGCCAGTAATATACGAAGTAATCATGTTTTTAGGGTTCCGTAGCCAAATGGCAAAAAACGGAACCCTTATAGATTCGTCATGTCTGTCTGTCCGTCTGTCCGTCCGTATGTCACAGCCATTTTTTCCGAAACTATAAGAGCTATACTGTTGAAACTTGGTAGGTAGATGTATTCTGTGAACCGCATTAAGATTTTGATGCAAAAATAAAAAAATAATAATAAATATTGGGGGCTCCCCATACTTAGAACTGAAACTCAAAATATTTTTTTTCATCATACCCATACGTGTGGGATATCTATGGATAGGTCTTCAAAAATGATATCGAGGTTTCTAAAATATTTTTTTTCTAAACCGAATAGTTTGCGTGACAGACACTTCCAAAGTGGAAAAAATAATAAAAAGTTGGTAACCCCCTCTAACTACTAAAATAAGAAAATGAAAAATCTAAAAAAAACATTTGTTTTGAACGAGATCTAGTAAGTAATTTTTTTTTAATACCTAACTTTGCACCTAATTTATGTGGGGCGCTATACATACCAGGTGCAAACTTAACTTAACCACTTAGGGATGGAAAGTGTTTGTACGGAATCCTCGGTGCGCGAGTCCGACTCGCACATGGCCGGTTTTTTTTATCTAAAAAATATATAAAAGTTTTTGTATTCAGTGTACGTTATAAAGAAATTAAAATGACTTGGGTTGCATAAGTATAGCCTAACAAGCGTCGGTCCAGCCCAGGGATAGTGACGCTACAAACAGCTTTTATATGGTTATAATGTGCCTAGGTCAATTATTTACATTATTAAATATCTATAGCTAATTTTCAAGGATTTGCCATTAATTAAATTCAATTTTTTTTTACTGGAATGCTGCTTATTCCTTTGTTCTCCAAGCAAAATAAGTATACTGAATCCTATTGAAAGAAACTTTGACATTCATCACTGTGGATCGTTATGGCTTTATTATGCAAAAAATACTTGGAATTTGCGGAATATTTTAGTCCTGTTTCCTTTTTGTTTACATCAGTGACATTCACCGACTTGTAACGTCAGTTACCAACAAAAATTTCGTTGCCAGTAATATAAATTAGTACCACTAAAAATCCGCTATATGGCGTGGGTTGAAAACGGCCTGTTGGGCTGTACTTAGTTGCTTGTTTTTCTCACGTAAAAGAACAAATTCATTGCGCAATAGTCATTTATAATTCGCTATTTTTACGTGAGACTAGATATACTATTGTAGTCTTCTTCCGGCTATGGTCTTATCCTTACTCCACCTTACCTTAGATACATAAAACGAAACATAAATTGTTCTAAATTCTAAGTAAATTCTTGTTAAACTGGTTTAATGAGCAGCTAAACACCATCATAACTAAACATCATCAAAAATATGTGTTAAAATAAATAAACTTAAGCTCTTATAGGTATTTAAACTGCACTCGCAAGCTGAATATGATTTTACTGAGGAATGTAGCACAGTGGCAGTAGCACAGGCTTTAGTGAAGAGTATTTTTTTGTAATAGGAAATTGGTGAGCTCTCCGCACCGCGTCGCGGTGGAAATTAACGAAGCAAAGAGGAAGCCAAACTAAAGCAAAATACCTGAACTCATTTCCGGAGAATAGAGATTTTCTGTCCGCAAACGTTTGAAAGAACGTAATTTTTCACCTCACTCGCTCGAAAAACCTCCGTTTATAAGGCGAAATCTGCGTGCAAAAGTCTATTTTATCCGCTAGCGTGCAAAAGTCATTTGAATTTCGAACACGACGATTTTGATTCTCTGTGGTGCATGTAACTTTTTTATATTTAAGACTCCTTCAACGCGTGACTGATTTCATCAGTCGATAAATCTTCGAATACCAATCAACGCACGCTAATAAAGGGCGATCTGGTCAGGCCGGCTAAAATAATATGTACGATTGAATACTTCTTTAAAAAAAAAATACACTTACAATATCACGTCCAGAAACCTGGTTTGTGGTTACAGATTTTTAAGTTTTTATTTTTTCTACACTTGATTTTATGTTGAATATGTTTATATATATTAATAGTAAGTATTTCACTTACATATTTTGACTAGTAAATTATATTAAATACAACACAATTTTTAATATTTATTTGTTATAAAAGTTGGAACATAAGAGTGTAATTTCTGAACGCACCCGAGAAAAAAAAAATTAAAAGTTGGAAGTTTTCACAATTCACGTAAATAACGTTTTGTTCTGTGGAGAATACATACTGTTGTCTAGTAATATCGAAAACAAGAAAGTTAAGCCCAATTTGGAGTATTTATTCAATGCTAAAAGCCTGCATTAAAACGAAAAAGGATTTGTTATAAATATTTGGAGACGATAAGTAATTTACCGAAACTATTGGCGTTTTTAAAGAAGATAAAGCCGAAGTAATCTTGTTCGGATCCCATCGTCCAATAACTTCCAAAGCAAGTGTTATGGAAAATACTTCCAAGTGGCCAACTAATCATTCCCAATGCCATTCTCCCACATTCACAACGAATGTGTCAAGTAGTTTCAAATACAAATATAATATAACAGTGCTTAAGAAAAACTCAACGATAACATATACACGACGATAATACAAATTACGGCCATATTAGTAGAGTTGCTAAGCCGCGAAATTGTGCGCATCGGGTTACAAGCATGAAATTTTTACCACACATAAAGCGTTCCACGGTGATTATTTTCAGATGTGGAGGGAAGTCAGATTCGTCCCCTGTGTGATGGGAGAGTGGGGTGAAGAGGACCAAGTACTGCTCTTTTTCTTTTTTTTATTACTGATCAGTAAAGGCTATTAGGGCTTGTGCGACATCGTTTTCGTGTAAAATAGATATCAGCTATTATTTTTTTATGTTATCTAAGAATAGTTTCTTATCAAAATTTGGGTTTATTGCCGAAAAGGTAAAAATCACAAGTTTTTTTTATTCAGAACGATAAATTAGTTATCTATCCTGAATATTTACAATTTAAAAAAATATTAATAAACAGCAAATTTAATCTTGTTTTTAAAAATGTATACATATTGGGCACATCTGATACAAAAAATACCTTGAAAAAAATGTTGATGTGAAGCTTAGCCTGCGTGTTCTAGTACATTTTGCTAAGTCGCGAAATTGTGTACATCGGGATAAAACCGAGAAATTTCTACCACAGGTAGAGTATTCTGCGGTGATTATTTTCAGATGTGGAGGGAAGTAAGATTCGTCCCCTGTGCGGCGGGAAAGCGGGGTGAATAGGACAAAGGAGTCCTCTTTTTCTTTTTATATTACTGATCAGATAACGCTACTAGGACTTGTGTGGTATCGTTTTCGTGTAAAACAGATATCAGAAATTTATTTTTCATGTTATTTATTCATAGTACCATATAAAAATATGGTTGTATTTCCGAAATTGTAAAAATCACAACAAGTTTTTTTTATTCAGGGAGATAAATTAGTTATATTTCCTGAATATTTACAACAAACAAAAATATTGCAAAATAGAAAATTTAATCTAGTTTCTAAAAACATATACATATTGTGCACTTTTCATACAAACAGTAACTTAAATAAATTGTTGATGTTGAGAGTAGCCCGCGTGCTCGTGATACATTAGCAAAAAAAAAAAATTTTTTTATTGCATTAATTTGTTTTTATAGGACGTATATAGTAAATATTATATGTAAAAGCATGTTAATAATCATTATTTAATGTATTTAATGAAGCAAAATAGGATGCGTTCGGAGATTTACGTTGGTTACGCCGGTTTGTATGAGAAGTGCCCAACATGCATATATTTTTAGAAACTAGATTAAATGAGCGTTTTAACATAATAATAATAATTTGAAAATGTTCACGAAATTGAACTAATTTACCTCACTGAATAAAAAAACTTGTTGTGATTTTTACCTTTTCGGCCATACACCCATATTTTTATATAGAACTATACAAAAATAACATAAAAAAATAATTTCTGATATTTGTTTTACACGGAAACGATACCAAACACGTCCTGGTAGACTTAACTGACCAGCAATAAAGAAAGAAAAGAGGGATACTTGGCCCTATTCACTCCACTCTCCCGCCTCACAGGGGACGAATCTGACTTCCCTCCACATCTGAAAATAATCACCATGGAACACTCTATCTATGGTAGAAATTTCATGCTTGTAACCCGATGCGCACAATTATGTTAGAAAACAGCGGACTAACAACTCTACTATATTATTTTTGATATGGTGTGCTTCTCTCGTAGGTATTTATTTGGTTCGGATTTGAGTGTGTTATGTTTTAAATTTGATGTGTTAAATAGAAGGCAAAATTAAATATGATTATTTTTATGTTTCAATTGTTTTTCTTGAGTCTTGCATTTTCCTCGCTGTAGTGAGGTGAAAAGTTGTGTGTTCCGCATGGCTGCAAAATTATTTAGCTTCTCGTGTCTTGAAAGCTTCGCTACGCTCAGCTTTCAATTTCAACACTCGCACCAAATAACAACTTTGCAGCCTTGCATAACAAATAACTATTCTTGCAGTCAGAGCCTTATGGAGATTTAAATGAATATCGGACAACCTCGCACAAATTGTTCTAGTCCCAAATTAAGCGCAAGAAGGCTTGTGTTATGGGTACTAGACGACGATATACGTACTTATATAGATCAACACATGTCCACAAACCGCGCCAAACGCGCCAAATCCCGTGACTTTGCGCAACCAGCGGCGTGGCGAGAGATCCAAGTGAGCGAGACACACATGCCGCGTGCCGCTGCCGCTGTCGCGCAAAGTCGTGGCATCTCCGTGCTGGTGATTTGCATCACGACTCACGAGCGATACACGAGTACAATATGGCGCCTCGAGGCGAACTTTGTGCTCGCTCGCGGCGTAACTGTACAGTGACAGTGCTCGCTAGCGACAATAACAGCAACAATATGTTGATGTATTTTTTTGTATTTCATTTTTTATATTCGAATGTCAGCTGTGTATAAGATTTTAGAGGAATGCATAATTTGAAAAAGATATATAGGTAAATTAATTCGCAACGCGAACGCGAAACGAGACCCTTATCACAAAATAATTTAATAAAAACAGAACCATCTAAAATATTAGGTACAATTTTATTTCACTTCAAACTTAACTTTTAACATTTCAAATATAAAAATATCAGGAAACCAACCTTTATTAACAAACGCTCTGCGTCCGGAAATACGGTGGTAAAATGTTTGAAATATTTCATAGAAAATTAAAATTTCACTTCAAACTTAACTTTTAACATTTCAAATATAAAAATATCAGGAAACCAACCTTTATTAACAAACGCTCTGCGTCCGGAAATACGGTGATAAAATGTTTGAAATATTTCATAGAAAATTAAACATCAAAAGCATTGAGGTATTATTTATAATAGAGCCACAGACCCGAACAAAATTGTCGAAAAAAGTGGCACTGCTGTCATGTTCAAGTAGATGCCAATAACGCTTATTTATAATTTACAACAACATAATTACTTCGTACAAAATAACTCTTCACTCAAACGTTTAAGTGTCAAATTGGCTTACGTACTTATTACCACAAATATTTTTCGTGTAAATTAACTTTTTCAGCGTATTCTGACTCATGTCTCTTGTCAAACTTGGAACATGGCACGAATGGAGCAGATTTTAATAGTTTTACATACTAAACATATTTTCATTATTATTTTATGTAGGTATCAAAATATATTTGTTGTTTGAACTAAATAAACTGGTAAATTGTTAATAACAAATTAAGTTACGTTTTTATTTAACAACTGCATAAAAGGGTGCCGACACAGCATAGAAGGGAACAGTAATAATGACATTATGATTTCTCAACTCATCTGGTTCTAGTATGTGAAATGAGAGTAAGGCAAGTGCAAAATATTAACATTTTTAAACCTTAAAGTTTGATGGCGTGGCGTGAAAGTCGGTGGCGTAGTATGCACGGCAGCACACATTGTCTTTAGGTGTTCTTGGCGTTCAAAGGTTTAAACTGACAGTGTCTAGACCTTGAGACAAAATAAAACAATGACAACAGAGCAATTTTTTTATTAATTTATTAATGTAGCCTGTAGGATCTGCCTGTAAAAGGCATATGTTCATAACACTGGCTCACTCGCCGCCGCACACATAGCAATGTCATGCGTCCACTCTCGCCCTCGGCTCGCGTGTAACTAAACGCAGCATCCTATGTGACGTGCGCCTGAGACAGTGTATATCTATTTATGTATAGATACCTACTACCACAAACACTACATAACCATTTTACGCTTCTTTTGTATACATTGTCATTTTTTTACGTTTTTATTGAGATATTAATATCTCAATAAAAACGTGTTGAGTGAAAGACTTTTACGCTTCTTTTGATTAAACATAAAAAAACATATATGATTGTGCAGAACGAACACACGAGAGACGAATTATTTGGCTGAAATTTTTCTTGACGTCTGTCTCCATAGAGTATATTGAATGTTTTATAATAGAGTCATCAGTCAACGATTTCGATTGCAGCGCCACCGGCGTTAAGTGGCCAAAACTATACACGACGCGCGACTGTAGCTACATAGCAGTTCTCCTTGTTCACTTATTATTTTTATAACGCCATATTGAATTCTTTTCATGTAAAAGATTAATAATATGGCGTTATAATTTACAAAATAGGAGAGAAAACTAAATTAAAAGACAATTTTAGATTTATGCAGTAGATTTATTCCTTTTTACAAAGTAGTTACGTGCTTTCACTTGCATATAATCTGGTAGTATAAAATCTGTCTGCTTGCGTGTCTTGGTTCAGGTAAAAATGGGTTATGACGTTATTCGAACCTGTAAAGATATTAAAGATATTAAATGACGTAGTTTAGGCTCATAATAATAGCATAAAAGTCATCTTAAAAGAGAAATAAAAACACGAACATTTTAGATTTATGTTTAACCTATAAGGAAAACTTCGACGAACTGTTAGGATCTTCATTTTACTGAAGATTGTTGTGTTAACTTATTTAGAAGGCAAAGGAATACTTACAAGTTTTTTCACAACGCGGCACACATTTTTGTTGACGTCATGGTTGAAAGTTATCCAATCCAGGGGCAAATCAGAGTCCAGAAACAAAAAAGTGGTCAATGCAACAAGCAGAAATCAGGAGTCCAAGTGCAGCCAAGTCCTCGTATAAAATAGAAAATAAACACACTGAACACAGAAAGCACTTTTACGTTCACGGAAATAAACGAAAATTTTAAAATGACATTTGGTACGATATCAACTTAGCGTTTCGTTTGCGTTAACTAAAGAGTTTCTTTAAAATTTTCAACAAATTTTATGACCGTAATTTTATTTTATTTTATTACAATATAAATACGAATTACAGTAAAATACTTAAATGAATATTTCTTTTTATTTAAACTAACTGAAATACCAGAACTGATTATTTATTTTGCGTAATTTGAAACGAAACAATTAAATTATCCCAGAGTTACTATACGAAAAAATACTGTAGTGATACCATAGCAAATATACATTTGGGTCATCTTTTTGATATAAGAGCCATCTATTGTTAAGTGTTAGCATAATACTCTCCCCCATAGAAACCGCTGTTTTGTTCTAGCTGAAACCACTGTGTCTGTCTCTTACTAAAGGTGACCTCAAATTTTCACGTTGTTTAGGATCGCGTGGGAATCTTTAATAAAAAAAATAGGATAATTATTTATTGCACTCCTTTATTAATTAATAAAATATAAAACTATAGCGACTCCTTAGATTTTTGTTCTGTGATGAGGTGCATTTTGTAGGGACAAAGTTAATAATTCTAATCTAAAATATGCTATGATTTTACATAGGATTCGTTAATTAATCAATAGAATCTGCGTAATAAAGAATATTCCGTCCTTTTTCTTTATTTTATAGCTGTTATTTCTGCAAATTTTCACTTAAAATTAAGTCATTTTTGAGACCCGTCACGTGTCATGGTCTAAACGAGACTGATCGCCCAACTAATGCGATTTGTGATTTTGCATTAGTTGGGAGGGTGCCATTTTTTCCGTCGGATTGTGTGTCCATGTAATTATTACGTCAATGATCAAAAGACATGAAAGTAACTTCATGACTTTTGATGTTTCATTTTCTTAAAAAAAAATATGATTTAAAATTTTACGTAAATCTGATTGAATCATTGACGCTCCACTGACGTCAAGTTTGGGGTTATTTCTGGAACGACGACTTTGGTTTTAATTATAATTTTAATTCAATAATACAAACAACTTACCACGTAGAAGAGCGGTGCATCTGCAGCACAAGTATCAAATATTCAAAAAGAGGTACAGTCGAGTTCATTTACATCTACACACTTCCCAGAAAACAAAAATATCTCAACACGATTTTAATGCTCCTGACAATAGGGTCGTGTTCAGATATTTTTGTTCTCGTAAGTGTGTAGATGTAAATGAACTCGACTGTACCAAGACTATTTGCATACTGAATTGCTGTATTACTGAATGAGTATATATATAAAAAAAAAATGGTAAGACGTATTTCTGAATCTTGCTTATTAGGTTTGTTTTTGTATGGTTGAAAAGTTTACTTGTATATAAGGTCAGAGGAAGCTATATACTTAGCTTACAATACGATTAAAATCAGTTAACGATTCGGATTGTATATCTATCTTGCTCGTACTTATGCGATTTTAATAAGAGCGTGCGAGAGAGGGGTAAAAGCCGAATCGTTAACTGATTTTAATCGTACTGTAAATAGATAGTGGCGCTAAAAACAGCTTTCATAACAATCCATCGTTCATCGTTCTTCCTGCGAAATAAATACTGAATCGTTTTAAAACAACTTGACTTCATCATGGATACTTCTGGCTTTGTTATGTACAATTTATTGAAATTTGCGGAGAATTAAGTACTGTTTCCTCTTTGATTACATCAGTGCCATTCACTGACTTTCAACGTCAGTTACCAAAATTTTGTCTTTGCCAGTAAACTAAATTAGTACCACCAGAAACTCACAACCCGAGCATGATCGGGAAATCTTACAAGGGCAGTTAAATTCGTTCCGTTTTTTGTAGGCTTCTTTATAGTTCTGGTTCCTTAGTCACGTTTGGGTTACCTGGGCTGTAAAATGATATACAACTTTATCTGTTCAACTGAGAATGGCGCATTCATTGTGATCCCTAAAAAATTTCTGTAGAAACAGCCGTATGTAGTTTAACCTACCGCATGTTTAAATTTGTCTTGATATCCAGCCTGTTTTCGTGTTTATGAGTATTGAAGCCTCTCCAGGCAGGGTTTAGGTCTCGTAAAGACTTTGAAACGTACGGATAGTACTTTTAGGGTAACAAAATGTGTTGTAAAACGTTTAAGTAGATATCTGACTTTATTGCTGTATATCAAATCTCAGTTAGACTTATTTGATCAACTTTTACTACCAGCTTGACCAGTCAGGTTCTTTAAAATGACTTAATCTAAGAATGTAACTTTGTTTACACTTGCAAGTCAACTTTCATCTTTTCCGTTTTAAAACTACTAGAATTACGTAGAAATGCAAAATAATACTTTTTGGTTCACTTGTTTCTCTTGTACACAAATACCTATAGAATATGCATCAAAAAGTACCTAACAAATGTTTTTTTTTCTCGAATGACTTACCATGATTACCGGAGGCTAATGAAAACATTGAAACTTGACAGAAATGTGTGCAGTAGTTAAGCATGAGCCAACGAAAATAATAATAACAATATATTATTTAGATATTTAATATTTATCGAAATAAAATAAGAACTCTCACTCAGTCCAAGCGGAAAATTTCTATGTTTTGTTTTTCGTCGGTGGCCTCGATAAAAAAGAGTGATACCAACAGACATATCGTATCGTAAATATGTAATATAAAAGGGTAAAGGGATCAAGATAGATCACAGGAAAAACAACATGGGAAACCTTTTTTAATGCACGATAAGTTTTGTGCATGTTTCTTGTACATGCTCCTTTGCACTTAATTCATACGTAACAAATCAGGGATTAAGTGAGTGATATGATATTACATATATCATTAATCAGCGAAACTGACCGCGATTTCGTTTTCGTACACAGCATTGGTCTATCTGGCATCGAATTGAAAGGAAAAAGTAGACAAGTAGAGAAAAAAAAAGTAGAAATAAAATACACAATATTATTTGTCACATGATGACTTTTAGCGGGTCGCAGACGCATGTTGGTCATAAGCTGGACAGCCGAGTGAACAAAGATGAAGTTCTGCGTCGAGTTACCATGAACTCGTGTGAACAGCACTTGAATGAACGAGATAGTGCGACACGATTTTTCAAAGGTCGAACTTCTGAGAAACCTCTCGGCTCGGGTTCCTGCCCGTACGTTAGGGTCTCGGTTGGTGTCATAATTGCGAAATTGGCCCCAAAACCTCCGAGTTCGTCATTGATATTCCTCGTAAAAACATTAAGTCACAGAGTAAGAAAACAAAGTTTTAGATTTTTGTTCACATCGAATCTTGAACTACATCTGTCTCCCTTACCATGAGTTTACAGTGACTTATGAGTCTACAGATACATAAGTTAAAACTTAAGTGGAAATTAATGTTATTTTCTGTACATGCCGGATTCAGCTAATAGGTTTATTTTAAAAACTACCTGACAAAATGATGTAGGAACCAAAGATGAATTCCAGAAATAATCCATTTTTTCCCCTATTTAATTCAAGTGAATGTTTGGTTATTTTACAATAACGGATATATTTTGATACATTGTCAGCTTTTCATTTCATTTACCTGAATTCGACTGATTGAATTGGATTTATAGCTATGTATGTGCGGTAACACTTTCATTCTACACAACAACAGAAGAGCTACTCCGATGTTCGCAATTCGACTGTCGAATAGTGCCATCCCTCTCCATCTCCTGTCAAAGTATATTTGAGTGAGTGGAATGGCACTAGATGAAGGTAAAATTTCGAACATCGGAGTAGGCCTTCTGGTTAAAAATACCTACATGAATAAAAAAAAATAGCATGTACAAAGGCGAATTCATCCATAATAGGGATCTCTTCCTTTGACTATAAATAGTTATAAATCCAATTTAATTCAATCGTATATTAATGTTCAATAGATTAAAATTATTATTTTCAAGTTTGAATGATAATGACATACGTAACTACCGATTATAAATTAACTTCCTTAAGCAGATTCAAATCAAGGTCACTCACACCTTCTTTGTCTATAGCGAACAACGTGGGAAAATCGAAGATTCACATTCCAGCTTAGGTAATTATAGCTATGGTAATATCCAATTACCATAGCTGATTCATTGACAAGCGACAGTCTGAGAGGAGACTTTCATCGTAACGGTTTATACGGAGATTAGGTCTTACTTTGTAGCTTGGATTATTTATCATATTTCCAATTTCCGTTCATATTCAAAATGTTAAATTATCTACCGGAAGCTACTCTTGGAAGTTATGTTTTATATTTTTTTATGAAAATATGTTGTAATAATACGTCAACCGCAAGGTTTTAGAGTGAAATATTATAAATACACAGACAAAGTAAATACTTTTTGAGAAAAGTTTCGATTGTATTATTGCCAAATGATTTCGAGACGTTTGCACTGTATCAGGTAATATAGAATTCATAGAAGGTCACTGTTTTAGGAACATTTAAACGCAACTGGATTTATAGAAATGGATGGACTGATTGGATGTCAGACGCTTAATGACTAACGATAAAATTGTTTTCGAATTGGCAGTCATTTGTTGCAGTTGGCAATTAGTCTGTAATTTACATACTATCTGTTTGTATTCAAGTTCGAGAACCAATTTAGATTGTATATACTAAGTTCGGCAACTAATTACCTACAATAGATCAATTGATTGTTTACGGCCAACTTATTGGTTGCCAACTAGTAAAAGTTAGTCAGTGGATGGTAACTTAGTTAAGTTGGGCGTACAGGTTACGAGGAAGTTTACCGGTAATGTACCTACGTGATTATCAGTTGTGGTGTTTCGAACATATTGTTTTCCGATAAACGATTTTTTTATAGGATTCAGTATGTATTTCGCAAGAATAACAAAGGATGGATCAGCATTCCGGTAAACAATGTTTTGAATTTGATTAATGACAAATCCTTGACAAATTCCTGTTGACGTTAAATAATGCAAATATATGACGTATGGACGTTACTGCCATATGAAAGCTGTTTGTAGCGCCACTATGCCTGGGCCGGACTGGTTAGGCTATATGTACATATAATATACTTTCATCATTTTAAAAACTAGCAATTTTCAAAATGATATCTGTCCGTGAACACGTTAGGCTATGAATAAAAGGTTAGGGTTATGGGCAAATTTTTATTTCGTTGTCGTTTTTTTAGGGTTCCGTAGCCAATTGGCAAAAAACGGAACCCTTATAGATTCGTCATGTCTGTCTGTCCGTCTGTCCGTCCGTATGTCACAGCCATTTTTTTCCGAAACTATAAGAGCTATACTGTTGAAACTTGGTAGGTAGATGTATTCTGTGAACCGCATTAAGATTTTGATGCAAAAATAAAAAAAATAATAATAAATATTGGGGGCTCCCCATACTTAGAACTGAAACTCAAAATTTTTTTTTTCATCAAACACATACGTGTGGGTATCTATGGATAGGTCTTCAAAAATGATATCGAGGTTTCTAAAATATGATTTTTCTAAACCGAATAGTTTGCGTGACAGACGCTTCCAAACTGGAAAAAAGTTGGTCCCCCCCCTCTAACTTTTAAAATAAGAAAATGAAAAATCTAAAAAAAACATATGATGTGCATTACTATAAAAACTACCAACGAAAATTGATTGTTTACGGCCAACGAGATCTAGTAAGTCGTTTTTTTTAATACCTAACTTTGTAGCGGGCGCTATACATACCAGGTGCAAACTTAACCACTTAGGGATGGAAAGTGTTTGTACGGAAGCCTCGGTGCGCGAGTCCGACTCGCACTTGGCCGGTTTTCTTTCCATTGAGTTACAAAAAATCCATACATTTTTCGTAACTCAATGGAAAATTTTGTAGGACATATCGTGAAATTGGGCTTACCTTGTTCAGAATAAGCAACTTTACCAACTCACCAAATTTTATTGAAATCTGAGAAAAAAAATTGCCCTTATAATAAACGACTTGTCTTAATCATTTGACACATTAGAATTATCGACATATACTTGTATTAAAGAGCTAAGATGCAGCCGGATCTAGCCTTGCGCAAGCGTCGCGGATCACGGATCTTGGGGTTTCGTAACCCCGCCCGCGTCCGCGTTACGTGCGCTGCGTGAACTGCCAGAAGGACTATTCTTTCTCGCGTCAGATATTTTTCTATCTCTTTCTGTGCAGCGGAGCTATTATAGGTTTTTCCTATTAAAAAATATTTGACACTTGTCTTTTGATGTTTGTTTAGCCTAGCAAGCGTGGGTCCGACCCAGGGACAGTGGCGATACAAACAGCTTTCATATGGCAATCATGTGCATTCGTCATATATTTGGTTCATTAAACGTCAGTAGCTATTTGTCAAGGATTTGTCAATAACCAAATTCAAAGCATTGTTTACTGGAATGCTGCTCAATCCGTTTTTATTCTTGCGTAATAAATACTGAATCCTATCGAAAAAAACTTAACTTTTATACCCGTGGATAGTTTTAGCTTTATTATGCAAAAATTATTTAAGATTTGCGGAATATTTAGTCTTGTTTCCTCTTTGTGTACCTACATCAGTGACATTCACCAACTTTCTGCGTCAGATACCAAAAATTTTCCGTTGCTAGTAAAATAAATGAGTAGGTACCACTAAAAATCCGTAATATGGTGTGGGTTTTGTAACACTCCCCGTGGTATAGTGATGCAGCTAAGACATATTGTATGAATTATGAACGGTTGATGGAATTCATTTCACTGACGATATTTTTTTATCGAGGGAATTAGCTCGATAGCGCTAGTCGCCTCTTTATTTTAGAATGACCGATCTTTTTAGTTATTATTATTTGAAATCCATTTAGTCTGCAAGACAAAAGCTTCTCCTCTCTTCTTTGAATTTTCCCTGTTTTGGGTAATTTTTGAGTGTTAAAAAAGAGTCAAGTTCATATGCGGAAAATGAAAATATGGCTACAGTCACCTTAAATAAATTAAGAAATAGAACAAGGTACTTTTTGAAAAACGAGATTTTAATTTCTAAATAAATGGACTTCTGATATTATACGTATCTTGTCTAATTTTTATTACTTAAAAAAAACATGTATACTAAAATTATATGGATACATAAGTACATCGTTCCAAACTTTCAAATCACGATAACTCAAAAAGTTGCTAAGGTTATTAGACACGTTGTTCCCGTGTATTCTTCAAATGGCGCCTTTGCGCATTGTTTCAGACTTTGCGTGTACCAATGAAATCGAACCACTGTAGGTACTTATCATAAATATTCCTTTAACTAAATTATTGTTACAGAAACAAACAAAACTCATAAACAAACGTTTATTTGTCTACGAACTTGAGTCTTGAGTTATCAAGTTCTTTTAGCTTTGAAATCCAGAAGTTTATTCGCAAGCTATTAATGTAATTAAACAAGTATGTTCACACACCATAACTTTTATGCCTCAGGGTAATCCAATGAATAACGGGGGTTTACCTTACAAATGATTTGTAAGGTCACCCCTAGTACCTACTTCAGTCTATATTCACCGAACTAGGGGAGTAATTTACTAAAATTGTTTTAGTTTATTTTAATTTTAACATTTTTGTACGTACTTAGTTGTTATTTAGTGTAAGTTTGTATTTACTGTTTCTTTTTTTGTCGTTCTGACCTGAGTCCCTCAATATCTAGTCGTCTCTACCGCAAATGGGACAAATATAAAGTTACCGTGTGCCGAGTACTTGTCTCGATTCCTACATTAACAGACGATCGAACGGTAAGGCGATCTGAGGGGACGCTGCTATCTGCTAAAATGAGACAGTAATATACATCTCTCATTCTTACAGAAAGCAGCGTCCTTCTCGGTCGGCCGGACCGTTTCGTCTGTTAATGCTTTACAGGCAGCCACCTCGGCGGAGGCTCCTGTGAACCTGGTGGTGCGACCAAGGTGCTGTATCACTACTGTGGCGCGGAGATAATCCCATTAGCGGGTTATACTCCCACACAAAGTCCGACTCACTGTTAGTGAGGGCTAAACAGCCCTCATACAGTTCAAGTCATGCTTAAAAAAAAAGACCAAAAGGCCATGTCTATTTGTACTATCAAACTATAAAAACTTAGGTAGTATAACTACCGTCAATAATCCCTCGGTAAACGAATTCGTGACTCGCTCTAATGACAGCTAAAGAAGGCAAACCTATTAGGCCTAGTTCGGTAAATATAATAGTAAGTAATCATATTTTTATGACGACGACTAGTTTATTGTTATTTAACCAAGTCTGATTGTGACTTTGCACGCACTGTGGGACAGGAATAATGCAGAATAGAACGTCAGGGCCCTTATTTCACATCTCTCTGATATCCCAGAGAGATCTCCAAAATGGCAATAAATGAAGTACTACAGTGCGTGTGCTAGCAGAATGTGATTTGAGTTTTACACCTGTCTCGCGCGGGGGAGGGGGGGGAGTGAATTTTGCATTTTAAACACTCACTAACCATCTTAGACAACATATCAAAAATTCAAAACTACCGGACCGTTTGCAAGGCCACCCATAGTACTGTAGTCTCTATTCACCGAACTAAATAGAGAACACACATAATTGATGTCTATTTTAAAGGCTTTCATAAGAATTACCTAAAAATCCATCAAGCAGAAAAAATGGACAGAAGATAGAACAAGCCTTTTAATTTTTTACAAAAATATAGGTTTGAACTTTAATAAAAAAATTCATAACGAGCTCTTAGATGTCACTAAAAAGTGACTAGACATGATACTCCCTGTACCCTTCATATAGACTTTTAATGTATTTAAATCAAGATATGCAGGTACGAGTATAGTGCTAGAGTCATTGAATTAACACGATCGTTTGGAGCCAGACAGCGATCGAGAGATGTGGTCACATGTCGCGGCTACCGTTACTCAAAAGTCAGTGACCACTCGCACGTGGTCAGGTATCTCGATAAAAAAGTCCTATACCATTGGAGTAAGTATGGAGTTACACCCTTTTGGATTGAGCCGGTAGTTTATCAAGAGGTGATTGCTATGTTAGTTGGCTTTGTATCATTGCTTGAGGTAAATAGCTGCATGCCCCAATATTATAGGACAGATATCCCACACACACATGGGATGATAAAGAAAGCGGCTAGCTGTTTTTGACAAGTGTTGTAAATAAATAGACTAAATAAAATTCTCCTCCTTGTTCCTAAACAGTGGAACAGATCAATTATTGATGCTATAACTGAAAATTTAATTTTAGTTAATTGTGACTCCCATCTCCCTACCTGTAGTGTCAATAAGAAGGCACTATTTTAACTTCTTCAAAAACGAGCCGTAAAATTTTGATAAAATTTAATAATTTCGCTGGAAAATCGTTTCTCAGAATTATCATTCCTCTGTATATTTTTTGCAAATATCCTCCTATTGATTTAGGTCGGGCTAGGTTTGTTTTATAACTGACTCAAATAGTTTACAGTTGCAATGAAATTTAAATTTAATATTAAAATTTTCGCCGAAAAAGCTTTCGGCGAAATTAAACATTCGACGAATAATAGTTCTAGGAGTCAATATAGATCCCGCAATATCATTTGACTTCGGAATCACTTTGTTCCCTATTAGACATGGAATTATTGTATTAAGCGGTTTCCACTCACGTGAGATTGTCAGGAACGGCCCGACATGTTTCGAACTCGTACGGAGCTCTTCATCAGGGACTGCTACCCGTACACCGGCGCGGTAACTTTGTCACGTCAACTTCACGTGTGTGTAAACCGCTAAATACATTAATTAAATATGTCTCACGAAAGTTTTATTAAGATTATAGACATGGAATTTTTTTATTGGCCCTTGCTCACGCAAGTATCTATCCGGTTAGTTGAAACGATGATACATCTGTCTGTACTGAACATATATTTAGAAAATACAAGAACCGTTGAGTTTCGAAGCTAGAGAAGGGGCTCGTAAATAACTTGGAGCGGCTTTGATATGCCGCCGATGCTGTCCGTCCGTCCGTCACTGCGGGAAGCGGTTTGATATTGACAAAGCATTTTAGAAATCGCTAAAATCTGTTGGTTTTTACTTATCTAATTTAGTAAACAAGAACTCTGACCTCAAAGTATGTAACTTTTGTCTAAAACGAAGGCTTTTTTTGTAGGTAAATTAGTCACCGTTTTGGATATCACGCTGCGAATTTTATAAATGAAAAAGATTTACTTGCCAGGCTGCTGCTAGTTCAGCATTAAATGTTAAATTTCAATAAAAATAGATATTTTGAAATTATAGTAAGCGTTCATTATATAAAATGAGTTATTAAATCCATTGAAAATAGAACAAATGTTGTTATACTCAATGAAATTATATAATTTATTTTTTTACCGATCATTACACACCCAAGATGTTCATTTTCCCATCTGCGTTTCTATACTCGTAGACAGGCTGCCTTATCTATCTATCAGCCTCACCACAGATGTCCACTGCTGAACATAGGCCTCCAGGCTGCTTTGAGGTCGGTGCAATTGGCTCTTACACTCATAGTTATTCTATCTATTTTGTTTACAAATTACTAACTTCAAATTTGACATTTAATGCTGAAAGGCTGCGTCTTTCTGAATTCCAAAGTAAGTGCATTTAATTTTGAGGAGGAGGTATGGTATGTGGTTGGTGCATGTTACAGAAATCCCCTACAGTGGACAGGTAGTCTAATACAGGTTAACGGATTTGCCACAAAACAGATAGGTACAAAAATCAATATACATACAAGCGCGCTCGAGCAAACGCACACATAGACATTGCACACGGACACGATATCTCGGACCAGTTCAGACCAGTGCGAGCGCGAGTGCCATCCGCTTGACGTGTCCGTGAGCAATGTCTTTGTGTGCGTTTGCTCGAGCGCGGTTGTATGTAGATTGATTTCTGTACCTATCTATTTTGTGGTTATGCGGCGCTGATGTATCCAACAAAATCTAATTGCGGCTCCATACTACTCGCGAAGTTGACCAAAGTTTGGCGAATACGTTAGTGTGGAGAGGTACTTTGCTGCGGAAACCTTCGCAAGTTAGTGGAGCCGCAATCAAGGTTTATTTACACGTAACGGAAAGATAAAGTAATTATTAATTAAATAATTGCCTACAGCTACAGCTTATTTGGTGAAATTTAAGCTTATTTTTATAAATAATAAATGTGGTATTACCACATAAAAATATGAATCGATAAAAAAAAAAGATTCTATACAAATATATGAAGCTTACTTGTTAAGGAAATAATGAACTTTATTCTGTAGGAAGGCCACAAGGGCACTTTTTCATGTCTGTCTACCTCGTGTGTTTGTTCTTTAAGTTGTAAAATTATAACGTCATTCATTAGGCATCTGGGGAATGTTAATTTGTCTGTCTGAAGGAACCAAAGTTAAGGCATTAGTTTTTGTGATGCCTTAGTACGATATGCTTAGTAGGTAGTGTGTGGGATTAAGAATGTTGGAATTTTAAGTGGGAGAGACTCGAGGCAATACATTTCAAAATACATATTTTTTTAACCCACGATAATAAAGGCGGGTGATATAAGTTTAACATGTGTATCTGTTTATCCGTGTCTGTGTATCTATTTTATTCAGTAAATGATTATTTAACTGCATGTCATGAATAGATTAGATATGTATGACGTATGACAGTATATGACATAAATTTAATGAATATGTATAATGAAATGATACAGAATGGTCATAAAGATATTGTAAACTAGCTTTAGGTAATTTAGTTTTAAGATATTGCTGTGCCCTTGCAGGGTTCATGACCGCTACTGTAAACCTTCTATAACATCTACTTGTACCATGAATGCAATAGAGTACTTTGACTTTGACTTTGACTCTATGTATTAGTGTAGTATCTGTGTCCGATTTGAATACGTTTTTTTTTTTATTGAAAACCTTGTCTGTCGAGGTGGTTCTTATTAGCTATGTTTGCTTGGGTCAGTTTTATTTCACGTATGTATTAGCGCGAAATGTACTAAACAATGGTCTATAAAACACATCCAAGTAAGATCTCTAACCGTAAACAACATTTTCGTCCGAACAATTTCGTGTTTTCCCCAGTTCTTAGCGAATTGGCAGACCAAAACATCTCATTGACAAGGCGATTAGAGTCTTGTTCGGGAGGGAATAGAGCGTAAAACCGGTTCCATGACGTCAGAAGTGGGGTCCGTCATGACTTGCGTGAGCGCAGTCATCCGCGAGTGGCACCGGCGCGTCGACGCCATCTTGATTTTATAAAACTTTCCGATTGATCCTCAAATAACAGAGTTTTTATATATCGAATTTCCAAAACAACTGACAGCGTTTGAACGTGTCTCTGTGAAAATATAAGTGATTTGTAAAAACAATTGTTTTATTTGTGATTTGATTATAAGTATTAATGAAAAATCCAGTGATTAATATAATCTAGACAGTGGATATCGTTAGTAAACTTTCTATTGTGACAAATGAATATCCATTGGATGTGAATCGGCATCGAACGACAGTTTTCGTCGTGCACTTTCTCCGATACATGATTGAGTAATTGCATTTACTTATTTGGTTTCTAATGATTAGATTTAAAGTCACGTTTCTTATTTCTGTTGCGTTTTTCGATTGAACACTTGATAATTTTGAACAATCACCATTTTATGTTTAACTTAAGTGACAATTGTAATGTAATGAATGTAACAGATAATAACTTAAAAATACATCAATAACAGTCCCCTGGTGAGAACGAAAACTCACTAAAATTTCTGTCACTTTTCTTCAAAACCTCGTAGGTATCTACTAAGTAAATTGATACTGAGATACGAGCTCTATTTTAAGTAGATATTTTGTTACAGTTTAGTGAGTTTTGCTTAATAGCAGAGGACTGTTATGGACGTATTTTTAAGTTATTATTACAAGATTCATAAATAAATTTAGAGAAAGATTTTTGTGGCTGAAAATTATAACTGTCCCAAAACTAAGTAAATGAAAATGTAAACTTATGATAATCACCGATATTTTCTTATTACTATAATTTCAAAACGCACACTACTTTTTACGTCATATGCCCGATAATATGAATTTGGGCATCATCTGTGAAAATTTCACCGTTCTTGAGATACAGCCTGGGGACAGACGGACGGACGGACAGCGAAGTCTCAGTAATAGGGACCTGTCTTTTGGGCACGGAACCCTAAAAATAACGTTGGCTTTTGAGTCATTGAATTGGCTATGCGAGTTTTAGCATGTTAGATATTTTTGCTTTTCGATATAATGTTATTTTGACCACTTTAGCTGGTCACTCTTATAATTTATCATAGCAAGATACCTTACGATATATTTGCGCACAATTTTACAGAGTCCAGTTATAATAATTATACTCTGTCAAATAGTACGCTAAATATAGGTATATCGTAAAAGTCACCTCGCTATAATATTACTAACTATTATAGGCCCGTGTGTAACGGGCAAGACAGGGTGGACAGTGAACATAAATGTCAACATTTTTTCAGTAAAAATATTTGATGTTTTCAAGCAAAAGGGTCCATTTTATCGCTTTCCTTAAGGACGCATTGACAGGTAATCGGTATGAACAAATTTTGACTATTAACAAGCGACAAAGTAGACACTTTTAGTTGAAAACGTTTCATATTACGTACATGATTTTTTATTTTTGGTATGAATTTGTTAATCCGCTAAAACTTTTACTATAAATAAATAATTAAGTGACAATGTTACACAAATCGACTTAGTCTCAAACCAAGTAAAGCTTGTACTATGGGTACTAGACGACGATATACCTACATATACGTAATATAAATAAATACATAAATGGAATCCATGATCCAGGAACAAATCATCACACAAGTACCTATTCGAGCTCATCACATAAATATTTGCTCCGGCCGGGAATTGAACCCAGGACCGCCGGCTCAGTAGGTAGGTGCACTACAGACTACGCCAACCGCGTCGTCAAAATATAAATGGATTATCATCCGATAGAGAAAATAGTAAAATCTTCATCGCTCTCGCACTCATTAATAAGCCTCGAAATGAGACAGATATTTTATCAGTTACACGTGACGCGATAAATGCAATTAGCGTAAGCCCCCAGAGCCCCAAGTGTAGGCTTCTAACGCAACGAAACGTCTTGAGCAGATTCGTCTTCAATGTTTTCATAAACGCGATGGAAACATTTTTTTTATCTAATCGTTAAAAGCAGACTTACACTAAAGCCTTAGACCGGTGTCCCACGCAGCGACTTTTTACAGCGATACAAATGCTGGACATAACAAACACAGTGATTCAATCGCGAGTATCGATGAAAACGCAATACAATACCGATGCGCGATTCATTATCGATGCAAACGCGATGCCATTACCTTCTTTGGAAAATTCTGTCAAGCTGTCGCAACACACGTTTTGATACAAACCTTTTTTTTTATATTTAATAGGTAACTTAAATCTATCATTACAGGCAGCCCCAATGCGATAGATAAGCTACATAGGCATGTTCACAAAATTTCAATCAAAAAACACGAAAAGAAAAAAAAAAGTCATTAGATAAAAAAAAGACAAATAAAAATTATTCATCTTCATGTGCCATCTCCATCCCGCAGGTCGGCGACCATTTGTCTGTATGTCGATCTATCTGTAGTCATGCGAATTAGTTTTTCCGTGCTTTATTACAAAATTTAAATAATAAATATCGAGGTTCATTAGCAAATTATAACATAACAGGTAATAACCATTATTAAAAATATACAAGGTCAATATAATCTAATGAAAACAAAAAAAAAGTAAGTGAATCGATTCATCAGCACGTTTGTATCGACACAGTGATCGCTGCAAAAAGTCACTGTTTGTTACCGACATTAAATCTCAGTCGTTTTGAATGTAATCGACGTTTAGCTTCACACTATGACAGGCACCAAACCAGCTATTAGGCGATAGAAAATGTTAAGGCCGTTCCCTGAGCCAGATTTGCAAAAATACCCCAAAAATTATCCTATTTTTCTACGAAACGTTGATATTAGTAAACGAGGGAAAAATATATATCATTCTTGATTATATTATCTTTAATAACACAGCATTCGATACACGATTCATAACACTTCGCTCGATACAATTAATTCCCAAAGTAACCTCCAATTCGAATTTTTACTCCAACTTTACTTGTTTTTTTTCTACGTGACACTATGAAACAAAAAAAGGAGAATAATCAATCATAACTAAAATAGTAATTTTACAGCTTCCGAATTTCAATAATTGAAGCCAATATTTTTAAAATAAATAATCATCGACAAATTCTTACGAAAAAAGATATCGCCTTACGACCCGCAAGCTCTGTCTCCGTCACTCTTTTGAAATGTGACTGTGATGTGACAGGGACGGGTGGCCTGAGGAGGGGCTCGGGGTTCTGGCTCAGGGAACGGCCTTAAGTATCGTGAATCCCCGGCGCGCAGAGAAAGCCGGCGCGGGCGCAGGCACGCTCCGCCGCGTGTTCAAGTGGACCATGCGGTTAGCTGTAGCTGAGTATCTCTCGAAAGTATAAACAAGTAGTAGAAAAAAATATTTTCAACCAAAATTTATTACATAAATAATAAATAAATGTCGGACAACCTCACACAAATCAATCTAGTCCAACAGTAAGCCCTAGTAGGCTTGTGTTATAGACACTAGACGATGATAAACATACTTCATCATCACTAAATAGTATAAAATAAAGTCGCTTTCTCTGTACCTATGTCCCTTTGTATGCTTAAATCTTTAAAACTACGCAACGGATTTTGATGCGGTTTTTTTTAATAGATAGAGAAATTCAAGAGGAAGGTTTATATGTATAATACATGCATCATTTATCAGCATTACACCCGTGCGAAGCCGGGGCGGGTCGCTAGTATATAGATATAATAGTCCTCGTCGTCGATTTCGACGGCGACCCAATGCAAGAACTATGAACTTCGTCTATAGTGGGCTCTGATATGGCTAGCTAAGCCAAATTTAGTTTTAAACTCTCTTTTGCACGTGTGGCAGTAGAGTTGGCCTGTGGAATTATACGTGTACGCGTAGGAGGGCAGGTCGTTCTTTGAGTAATTGGCATATACTTATATAGATAAATACATACCTAAATAAAAATAACATTCATGACCCAGGCACAAATATTCGAGTTCATCACACAAATATTTGCCCTTGCCGGGATTCGAACCCAGGACCGTCGGCTCAGTAGGCAGTTGCTTAACCACTGCGCCAACCGCGTCGTCAAACAATACCAAAATAATTATATTGACAATAACAAACAATACCAATATATGTTAACAATTGACAATAACAATAGATAAACAGTTATATTCGTTTGGTAATTTAACGCGCTCCAGCGAACATCCTACGTCCACTACATAATTTAGGTAGCTCCATCAGAAGGGCTGGCATATTCTCCCGCGACGCTTGTCTTCACCTGTCTTGCTCCCACGGTATTGCCTGGAAAGTGACAGGTGTTTATCGCGACAAAGATTCGCGTGTCACAGTCATAGACTTGCACATTGAACGTGCAGAGCGTTTGGTTTCGACATGAAACAAATTTTCATTAAAGAAGGTTTTCAAGTCGACAAGTATGTTTTTCTGATATTAAGGCTTCTTATCCGTTCAAAAACGCTGATTGTTTTAGACCTTTTTCTCTATGATAAAACATATGACTAAACCTACATATCGCACCTTTAGAATTGTAATGACAAAATTGTCGACACTTAAATTTAGAATAAAAGAGACCCAATTCTAAAACTACAAGATTTTGAATTGGGTGACTATAGTTCTAAAGGTGCGATATTATAAATGTTACTACCTAGAACAAGGCCATTGCGATTCATTGGTATATAATATTATATTTGAAACCTACAGTTGGAATTTTGCATTGATAATTTTTGTTTCAAAAACTACTCGAAATTGACTGATGGTTTTGTCAACTTAATTTTCGACTGCACATTAAAAGCATGAAATAGCTTTGTTACAGTACGATTAAAATCAGTTAACACTTCGGCTTTTCTCGGGTATCATCGCCTAAATCCGGAGACGGAAATGACACGAAATACATTACCGCGATTTCTTTTAGGTAGCATTCAATTTGAAGTATCATAAACGCAATGTATAGCACCTGCCAAGATGACATTACTAACCGGTAGAATTAAGAAATTTATTATGCAGAAGCGACATGAATTTTAACATTCTTGTAGGTATACAATATATAAAAAACATATATAAGTCAATATTTTACTGTTTGATGTAAGTAGTACCTACGATATTACGTCGGATTAATAATAATCACCAAATAAAAAATTTAAAAAACCGATTTCAACCGATTTTTGTTGATATTTCATAAACTGCTTGACCGATTTTGATAAAATTTACATGGGACCATCTCGGAAGTATACCCTATCAAATACGAAAAGAATTTTGTAAATCGGTCATATCTGTAAATTGATAACTCTATGTGAGAGATGAGGGATTCACGACAATTACCGAGGTTGGCCGAAGTGTTAACTGATTTTAATCGTACTGTACTTTCTAGAACTCAGGGAAAAGTATTATTCACTTTAAAAAGTTGGTTGAAATTATCAATCTATATGTCATAATATAATAAGTTTTTTTTTTAAAGGAATAAGGTTTTTGGGGCAGAAAGGTTCTCGAGTGGAGACCACGTACCGGCAAGCGCAGCGTAGGACGGCCACCCGCAAGGTGGTCGGATGACCTGGTCAGGGTTGCGGGGACACGCTGGATGCGGGTCGCTTCTATCCGGCCCATGTGGAAGTCAATTGAGGAGGCCTGTGTCCAGCAGTGGACGTCCTATGGCTGAAATGATGATGATGATGATGAAGGTTTTTGTCATTTTTGAATCAATTTTGAAAATGGTTTTGATTCCATAGCTTGAAGCTTACATTCTCAAGTTCCGTCCGCGCAACCCTATTTTTTCATTGCATTGTAATCGTATAAAAAGTATTTTATGACCAAATCTGGATGTCCCTGGTCTAACCATTCCTAAACCACAATTTATTGGTCAAAATCCGTGTAGCCGTATTGCGTGATAAAGCCGCAAAGATAATGGGAAAAATATCAAAAATAAGATTTTTCACGCAATCATGACCGCTCTCTGTAGAAAAATGGTTTTCAATACAATTATAGAATATAATAAAGTTTACAGGTGTATTTTATATTCTTTGGGATTGCAATTCACAAGCAAAAATAGTCCAGTTGTGAATATTTATGGGAACAACTAATGGGCGGAATCGGATAAGGGGCAGGGTGTTTCCGATAATTGAATCGTATCGTTAACATGGTGCTTCTGAAAAATGCGTTTGTTGCTGATTGCAAGATTTTTATATTCATCAGAGCTTAAATAAGAGTTATGTTTAAGTAGGTACTAACTATAAGTATAGACTTATGAAACATGTAATGTCTCTATTTTTTAATGTGGGTACACACCACAATTTTTATATTAAACTATTGAAGCTAAGGTGTAAAAACCTTTCAAATAAACAATGCAAAGATCGACACGAAGCAAGGAAAAATTCTAAAGGTTGGTTGGAGTTCGGGTAGCGAAGTGGTTAACGCACTGGACCGGTAATCCAGAGGTACCGGGCTCGATTCCCGGTCTTGTCCCCCAGGTAACTCATTTAAATTTATCTTTGAACTTTGATGTCTTTGTGTCAATAGTTTAATATAAGTATAGACAATAAATCCTATCTCACCTCCGGAACATTGTTTCCCATCTATAACGAGTCAAATTTTCATTTGTAGAAAGTATTTTTTCCTAAAACCCGTATTTCCACCATTTCAAGATTTTATAAACATTATTTTAAAGAACCCATTGGGTTATGTTAGGTTTGTTTTGTAATTATTATGAAAAAATTTACAGTTTTGGAAGAGAATGGCTTTCGGATAAATGAAAATTTGGCGAAACGTTACAGATTGGAAACAAAAATTAGTGTTTCAGATAGGTAACCTATAGGTAAGGTAGATATCACACAGCATGCGTATACCTTTACTTGTTGTTATAGTGGCCATACTAATTCACGAAAATTTCACGTGTTAATCTATCACAATTGGGAAGACAGTCCTGTGACTGACGGATAGACAAACATTCGCTTAGTAATAAAGTCCCGTCAGAACACTTTGTACGGAACCCTAAAAACTAATTCCAGCACATAGATACCCATAAATAATTTTCTGGTCTAGAATTTATAAATTACGTATAAAATATGTATTTCCCTAGAGGCTGGCTTGGTAAAGCTTCCTTCTGTTTGATTTTGTAATTGTTATATGCCTAGTAACGGGAAAAATAAATTGTGTTTGAATAGGTATTCAATTTGACTGTTTGCTTTCCTCAATTTGTTATACTAAAGCAATCACTCTTATTTATATTCTATTTAAATAAATAATAAATAAACAGGGCCCAGGGGCTCTGGTTTGCGCCAAAATGTGTTTCGCCAAATTCCACTTCGCAATCCCAACCAATGTTTGGCAAAAGTTTCATTTGGCAAACCAATCGTTGGCATAACTTTACTTCGCACTTATCTCATTTGGCAACATTTTTATATTGCAAAATTTTACTTCAACATTTTTTTTTATACCATAGGTTGGAATAAAATTAGAGGCGTACCATTTTTAAAGTTTTAAAACGCTTTTATTTGATTTTACACTATCTCTACCCTTTTAGCCGTCCTGACCTTCAATTTCACCACTATAACCAATCAGGTAACACAATCCCGAAAGCCTTTTGAGGCGAAATCGACATCGACAATGGGTAGTGATTTCATTAAAGATTATAACGTTAGGTATTTAATTAACAAATTACGTCATTTACCTTAACTATAATTAACTGAAGACATCGTTGTCGGTGATGATATAATATTATTGCTAACATTGAAATAGCTCACGTAGTAGTCTCATTACGTTAATTGGCTTTATGACATTTAACCCCTCGTATGGCACAGATCCGTGCGATCATTTCAATTTTCGTGAAATGTCATTGAATTTTAAAACACAGTAATCGTTGAATTCAACAGTGAAATTCTATTGCTGATGCCCATCGTACCAAGGCCATACTCATAGTGGTGGCCCGGGCCCTAACGTCATCGAATGTATTATGCCCTAGGGGAGTAAATAGGTTCTTAAAGGGTCGGCAACGCGTGTGTGATACTTCTGGCGTCGCAAGTGTCCATAGGCGGCGGTAACTGCTTAACATCAGGCGGGCCGCATGCTAGTTTGCCACCATCGTAGTATAAAAAATGTAGTAGATGGTTGAAGAAATTGTTAAATTGAAAATTTGATTTTTTATTCTGTATTTTAAATGCTTAAGAGTCCGCAGCAAGGTCCGCTCAACTCCGCGTTGAGATCGCGCGCTTACGCTTTAAAATGTTGTTGTTTCACCTAGAGGAAGACAGGGCGCTAACAGTAAAGCGAGAGCGCGCTAGGAGCAAAGAGTATGTCGTCGACCGTAGGTTCAATTGGGGTAAGGGACAAAATACGATTTTTCAGGAGAGCCTGACAAAGTTTTTTTTTTAACTAAATCGTTCATAACTTTTTTTGTAGTGAACCTTTTTTGGGCCTGATTTCATACATAATCTTGTATTTTAGTGTTCTGTCTATCTATGTAGTGCTCGTTTTAATAATTTAGATATTATAGAAAATGACATGTCCCTTACACCAACTTATTTCGCTGCTGATGTCCCTTACAGACAGAGTATTCTGTAGTCTCGTCCCTTACCTTAAATTTCCTATTCATTGTATCCACTATATTATTGAAGAAATGGCGTAAGGGGCTAGTTGAGATTATGTTTGAAAGAAAAAATAGCGTAAAGGGTTCGTTGTAAAAATAAATAAGTACATACCTTTGACGTAAGGCGTATCTTAACACCGGAAACCTTTAAAACATTAATGTAAGAGGTATATAAATGTATTGAAACCGTGTCAGCATTTTTTGAGTGTCCGTTACATGCAAAATTTGTATCGTTACACGTAACGTTTCTATCGAGTGGAATAACCCACATTTTAATTTATGATTATTTTTTTATTATAATCACATTAATTATTTCTCAGCATCTATGATCAAATACTGAAATAAACAACCAATGTAATTTATACAGCAAAATTATTAAAAGTTTAGGGCTTGTGTTGAACGATAAAACTTCCAAAATTAAATACAATTCAGAAATAATCATTTTACATGTGTACTTTTTTAGGAGTCCTGTTAGATAAAATAGTAGTTGCTCACAATTCAGTGCCTCCAGTTAATAAGGGATAACTAAAAAACGGCACTTTTCAGAAGAGACAACAAACTATTTTTCAATAGTAGATATTTAGAACTTGAACTGTTTAAGATTTTGTATACAAGCTATAGTGTTAGGCTTTCATTTTATAAATCAAGAAGTAATGCATTGACCCTATAAATACCTATGTTTTTTTGTAGTTATAGCTTTTGATCGCGAGTATTTAAAGACATAGGTACTAACTGAATTTATTTGCACCAATTTTATCCGTATGAACGACGTGCATAAACGAAAGAATACGACTTGTACCTGTGTGAACGACATGCATAAACGAAACGAAACGACTTATTCTATTATTTATTATGGTATTTTATAAATTATACTACTTGTCAAACTTGAAACTTGTTACCTAAGGAGTCAAATGAGGCGGTATAATAAAATGACCGTAAGAGTAATGTACTTGAAAAACATCAATGAAATGAAAAGTTCTTGTTTATAGCTATGAAATATAATCAATATCAACATCAATGTCATTTGATAATTACCACTCGCTTTTCGGTGAAGGAAAACATCGTGAGGAAACCACCTAAGCCCAATAAGGCCTAGTTTCCCCTCTGGGTTGGAAGGTCAGATGGCAGTCGCTTGCGTAAAAACTAGTGCCTACGGCCACATCTTGAGATTTTAGGTAGCCGACCCCGATTGAGAATTTATTCTCAAAAATGGGACAAAGGCTAGGAGGATGATGATGATCAACATCAATGTCAGTCAATGAATAGCAAGAGCTCTAGTTAGTTTCTTTGATTTCTCAACACTTACCGGTAGCGGAATTTTAGATAATGACTCTTAAAGTGTGTCATACTTAGGAATGCCTTTTAATTGACAGTGAAAGTTTTCCTTTGCAATTCATCAAGTACCGAGACGATTTTAAGAAGCCCAAACTCAGTAGGATTACCTTATCGTTATCTATAAAGTTTTACCCATGTCAACTATCCGGCCTCATATACCTAATTTCAACTCGGCTAGTCCTCGGAATGTCAATCTAATCTTCCTTGAGATATTTTTAAACATACAATGTGTAAAGTTAATTAAAAACTTTTAATAAAGAACGTGTTAATACCTCCTCCAGTATTCCATTGGTTATTGCTTTTTTCGACAATCCGCTTAACAAAACACTTCACGGGTAGAATAACAATCACGAGCTGTCGACAAAGAGTTCAGTACTTACTGTCGTTCAGAGACGCTGAACTGACGAATTATACCTAATAACATAAATAGACATAATGTTACTGTACGGAAACACAAATACAGGCTAAACATGTCGGACAGCATAATTCTAGACTCTCAAAGTATCCTGGACCGCAGTCAAAAGAGTCTACCTGAGATATCAAGTTGCGAATCTTCAGCTGTTAGTGAATTAAAACATCAAGTGGTTAGTCTACATGCCGACCTTGATATTGCGAATGAGGAAATCTCTAAATTGTCCATAGAAATTTCGGAGTTGAGAAAGTTAAATGAAACGTATAAGGACAAAATTTCCCTGTTTAAAACTGTCACAGCTTCTGAAGTAATTAAGAATAAGCAACACTCTCCAATCATTAAAACTAGGATGTCGTGTACACCAACATATTATAGAAAAATAAACCAACTTTGTCATATGACAACTACAAGCACACAACGTTCAAGCGCTGTTTGTCAGTTATTAGAAAGTTTTCAAGAATGTGCGAGAATTAAGGAAACAAATTCGTCCTTGCAAAATAGTGCTAATGACACTATAATATTTCATAAGCGTCACGACCAGACAATCAGTGCATCGACTCCAAAGAAACCTGTCACAGAACATACAACAAGTATGGAGTCCGAGTCCAGTTCTACAGATCGGTCACCGAAAAACTTACCACCGAAATTGTGTATCGTCAGCAGCAATAATAGGAATTCTATCCTCAGGACTGCTGAGCGGATTTTTAGTGAGCATGAAATACGCCACTACCTAACAACAAATGGAGGAGTTACTCACCTTTTACAAGGAATCGACAGGAAATTACAGCACTTCACTATGAGGGACTGTTGTATCATTCTGATAGGACAAAGGGATTTTCAAAGCACAGCAAACTATATACAAATTGTATCATTCATTCGTGATCATATTCGACACATAAAGCATACTAATATTGTACTTTGCTCGCCTACATACAAATACTCTAGTTATTGTAACCTTTTCAATAGAAGAATTGAAGTATTTAATAATTTATTATGTGCTGATGTAATGGAACATGGATATGCCTACCTTTTAGACTCAAACAAAAATTTAGACTACACTTATAATATGTTCAGAAAAATCAGAGGTGAAATAAATAATAGGGGATTATTGGCCATTTTTAATGATGTAAAAAAACTTGTAACAGAAATACAGAACAAAAATAATATGTCAGA
Source organism: Apotomis betuletana (assembly GCA_932273695.1). NCBI lineage: Eukaryota > Metazoa > Arthropoda > Insecta > Lepidoptera > Tortricidae > Apotomis > Apotomis betuletana. The sequence goes on from OW026306.1 coordinate 25,698,396, forward strand.
CGTAAATATATTATGCTCTCAAAATTCAGACTGTACTTTTTTAGAACAAACATGCCAGATGATGCCACCAGTGCAGTAAATCATACTAAGTTAAGAATTTTCTATCAAAATCTATGTGGTATTTCTAATAAGAAACACGAACTAGAATTGTATTTAACTGAACTCCCTAATGTGCAAGATTATGTCTGTATATGTGAACATTTTCTAAATTCGGCTTCCGCCCCCCTTCTAAGCTTAGCTGAACACAGGCTGGCTACGTTTAATAGTAGGTCAAAAAAGATAAGAGGTGGCTCGCTTATTTTATGTCACAACCGTGTCAATTTTGAAGAACTTGCAATCTGTAAAAAGTTGTATAAAGTAGAATGTTTTGAGGTTTGTGGTCTAAAAGATAGTAAAACAAATATAAATGTAATTTGCTGTTATCGTAATCCAAATGATACTCTGCTAGATTTATTTTTTGCGCGGCTTGAACAATTACTTGAGCACTTTTTCACTAAGAAATGTATAATCTGTGGTGATTTCAATATTAATTTGTTAAAGGAGGAAAAAAAAACCACTGAATTTCTAGGACTTCTGACACGCTACAATTTCAACTGGCTAATTAATTCTCCTACTTACGCACGTAATTCCACTGAATCTTGCTTAGACAATGTTCTAACTAATCTACCGGAGGAATGCTCTCCTCTTTGTATGGTGGACCAAAATGGTCTAGGTGATGGCCATGTAGGTCTTCTTAGTTCCTACACTGTTGATAAAAAAGATAACACAGAAAATGGCAAAGTGTTATGGAAAGAGGTTAGAACATTTCGTGGTGATGGAAATACATCATTTAGACAAAACATATCAGCTGAATGTTGGGAGAACTCAGGAGTGAATACTTTCCTTAATAAATTTACCCGAATTTTCAAAAATAGCTTCAAGAAACAAAGGAAAAAAAATGTAAATAAAGCTGTTAGTGGCATTAAATGGCTCACTAAAGGTATAAGAACGTCAAGTAAAATGAAACGCTTTCTGCTTACTAATAAAATTTCTACTAACTCAGAGTCAATATTGAACTACACAAAAAGGTACGTAAGTATCTTTAGACGCGTCGTAAGAAACGCAAAAAGGATTGCGGTTCAGTCGCAAATTACCAGAGCAAAGGATTCCTCGAAAGAAATTTGGAGGGTAGTACACAAGCATCGCAATAAGGCGGTTAGTACAACTCCAGAAAATGTAATTCTGAAAATTGAAAACGGGGTAGGGTGTTTAAAAATAATTAACGAACCAAAAGATGTGTGCACTATTTTCCTACAACAATTCAATCATGGCAGGGCTTCGGGAATTACGATTGATCAAGCTCTTTCACTGCTTCGTACAAATGTGCCCAGAGTTGAAAATGAAATGAAGTTCGAAAAGGTAAGTCCATCGGAAGTTGTGTCAATAGTAAAAAAAATCAAACCCAAAATGTCATGTGGATATGACGAAATCCCTATCACTGTCGTTAAGGACAATATTGATATATTAGCGGGTCCATTAGCCAGCTTCTTTAACGAGTGTGTTACTAATTGTGTTTTTCCGGACCAACTTAAGGTAGCAAAAATCATACCTGTGTATAAAAAGGGCTCTAAGACCGATCCTAAAAATTATAGGCCTATTTCTCTTTTGCCTACACTCTCTAAATTATTCGAGAGGATTATGAAAGACAGGCTTACTAAGCACCTTTACTCAAACAGTGTCATACATGAGAGACAGTTTGGTTATCAGAAGAGTAAGGGAACCAATGAGGCCATAAATACCTTTGTCGAAGATGTAGTGATCCAACTAAATGAGAAGAAAAAAGTTGCAGGAGTGATGTTGGACTTGAGTTCTGCGTTTGACACCGTTAGTCATGACATTCTACTGGGAAAGTTGGAGCACTATGGGGTGAGGGGAGCAATCTTGGATCTATTTCGGTCATATCTGTCAAACAGGAAGCAGTTTGTCGAAGTGATGTGGACTCAAGAAAATCGTCGAACAGCTCATAAATCCAGTGTGGCCAGTGTCCTGAGAGGAGTGCCTCAGGGTTCCATATTAGGTCCATTGCTATTTATTATACTTACGAATGACCTTATTCAGCACATACATAACAAGGTACCCGATAGTAAATTGGTTGTCTTCGCTGATGACACCAACGCGGTAGTTTCGGCGAATACTATCTCAGAGCTAAATGTCAAGGTAGATAGCGCTCTTCACTTCTGCCTGGAATGGTTTGAAATTAACAACCTAAAGCTGAACAGTAGTAAAACAAATATTATACTGTTCAAAACTACGTCAAGAATGAAGAGTGAGTTGCAAATTACACTTGAAGGCACTGAAATAAAGCAGGTGAAAGATGCAAAATTTCTTGGCGTCTTTATAGATTGCAGTTTAAATTGGAAGACTGAAGTGGCCGCCGTTGTAAACGCTATTAGTTCGGCGTGCTATGCCCTCCGAAGTCTTCGGGATGAATTAAAATTGGCGCAGCTAAAAATGGTGTACTATGCTTTAGTTGAGTCTAAGATACGCTACAGTATAAAACTATGGGGACACAGTTATAAATATAATGTCCAAGCTGCCTTTGTAGCACAGAAAAGGGCGATAAGAATAATGGCCAAAATATCTCAACAGACATCTTGTAGGTCATACTTTAAAGAATACAAAATCCTTACTGTTCCGTGTTTATACATTTTGGTAGTACTGACTGATCTAGTGAAACAATTCAATAATATAGAAACACTAGAGCAGAGGGAAAAGCGTTTAGCAACAAGACGGAAGGATTTACCGCAAACTCTTGACACTAGGCTCAATGTTGTAAAGCACACGGCAGTCTATCAGGGCATTACATTATTCAATAAGTTACCAACTGAGCTGAAGTCGGTAACAAATAGCTTCATGTTTAAAAATAAATTGAAAGCATTCTTGCTGGAAAAGTGCTTCTACTCAGTTGAGGAATATTATGATCAAGCCTGAAGTACATTTACGTTTGTTCCCTAAATTTATGTTTACATTGATTTTTGAAATGTGATTTTGATAATTTGAATTTGTGATATTGACAATTGCTATTAATTAGATAATTTTGTATATGTTTATTAATACTCACTAATTTAATCATGATTATTATTGTTTTGACTGTATTTAATTTATTTGTTTCAAGTTTAGATTACTCAATTTTATGTTCTCATGATTATTATTTAATGGGACTTTTATTTTTAACTTATTTTATTATAATTGTATTGACTGATTTGAACATTTTGAGATTTATTGATTATTTATATCAATTTTTTTTAACTGTGTTAAACCTAATGTTGTATTTATATGCATTTCATACACAACTCTGTTGTTCATGAATAAACGATTGATTGATTGATTGATTGAGACACTTACATTTCTCGGTGGATTAATTACTAAATTTTCTTACCAAATTTATTTGAATACCTTCATTTATCGTGTAAGTTTGCATGTAAATAAGTCAAACTACGCTAGTAGTTTCAATGATTTAGTAAAGCCAAAAATTAACATCCAGTTTACACAGATACCCGTATAAACAAAGGTTATAAAACTGATGAAGGTGTTTTTATCGCAACATAACACTTTCTTTATTGTCAATAGATTAAAATAATATGAAGTTAGATGTGTTTGTACATAAAGGTAACAGGGATAAGTATTCATTGATTCTCACGAGAAAATTAGCGTAACGGACACGGAATCTAAACATAAATCGGATCAAACCTAAATATCGTCTTAACTAAATTGGTGTAAGGTTCACACTGTTAAAAATATAAGATGGCAAATTGGGGTAAGGAGCATTTTTTTCCAAGCTCGTGCAATCATTTTAAGGTATGGGTGTTATTTATTCATGGGCAAAAAAAATCATTAGTGTAAAAGCCAGTTTCATAAGATTGTCTTCAAAAATAAGTCATGTAAAGGTAATTCCTTAATTGGAAAGACCTTTACCTTATTCAAAGTGGATTGGTGGCAGTAGTTACCCTATTTGATGTTGCTTTATTAAAATAAAAAACAGATACATGGTTTTTGTGGGTCAGATTTGATTTTGAACCCATAAAAATCAGTAGTGTAAGGAACACTTTTTTTAAGCTAGATTTTTTTTATATACACCATTCGATAGAGCGGAAAATTCTGAACAAAACTGTATATTCAACTCATTTTGCGTATTTTGTCCCTTACCCCAATTGAACCTACGGCCGACGATGTAATCACTACGTTTTAAGAGACGGGAGTGCCATACCAGTGTCAGTGTCAACTCATGACATAATGCCAACATCAAGAACAAAATAGGGATGTCACATGTTACACAAATTATCGAATTATCGATATCGATATCGGTATTTAAAAAAAATGGTTCAGGCGGGGTTCGCATTCGCACCCGCGTCTCCAACGGCTTTCCGGTAATTTAAATCATTAAATATTTCGCTTCAATGTAAACATTTGGTTTACTTTAGGTTACTGACTTCATAAAAAAAAACAAAAGTGTGTAAATAATTTTATTTCGTTCAAACTTTGCTTGGCTTGCTGATAAACATAGACGAAAAAAGCCGTTTCATCACTCCCGTCTGTGCTCCAGGTTGGAAGTTCTGCAACACAAATAATACAGGGTAAACAGAAAATTACAGAGTAAAATGAATCTGTCCAGATGAAACCGTACCATTCATAGTCCATTGAAGATTTTTCGTAAAATATTTCTGTGACCATAATCTAACTCAAACTGGCATAAAAAGTAGTGGCTTTTGCTTGAAGAAAGATATTCCGTATTTACCCAGGTATTTTTCACTTCAAATGAAAATTATCGATAAAACTTACATACAGCACTATTGTTTACATACGTATAAGGGTATGTATTATTTTACCCGAAATACCAAGTTTTCAATGAAACTTACGATTAACATGGTTATAACACGCAGTAATTAAGTATATTTTTTACTTACCGATCTTCGAACGGTGGAAATCTTGCCATGAATAGTCTTTTTTGACCGTCCATTCGACACGTTTTCATTCTGCATATTTCGCACTTTTTCCTTTTCAATCCACTCATTTTTGCAATTGTGATTGTCTTGTGTACCTTCTAGACGACCACTACACCCAAAGAATGCAAATTATTAGATTATTTGTGAAATTTGAATTATTTGAAAAGATCGCAGAACCTTGACAGAAGTGACAGACTACACAACAAAATAGAAACGTCATCTAACATGGCATGGCGGACAAAAATGGCGGCTGAAGTACAACCCGCCTGAATTCGATTGTCGCCAATTATCTAATGCTTTGTAGGTTTCAACGTTCTTTCAAACTTAGGTAAAAAATTCACCTCCGTTTCATACAGCCGTTGTCGATCGTTTTTTACCTTGAGAGTTGCGCGAGGCTGGCTAGGAGTAGCTATGATAAGGGCGGTGCTTACCGCCGCCCCCCCGGACCGTTCCCCGCGCTAGAGTAATTCGCTGCAGTTTCACAACAATTTTTTGTAATTTATTTTAAGGTTTTCGTAGTTACGCTCTCATTTTAAAACTACGAGATCAATTTTGATAAATCTTTTTTCTTATCAAACTGCATAGTTTAATCGACACCGGAAATAGGTTTTGACTTCAATCTAAACTATATTTTGGTCGTAGTATGCCGCCAAACTGAACAACTTTCTGGGGTATAAAAATGCAAAACTTGTACTCGCTCTATTTTCTTTCTATTAACATTTCAAGAGTCATAAACTAGTTTTAGCCCTAGATATATCTTATCTCATTATATTTAGAGAATTTCATGATAATGTGACATGTTATATTAAAATAAGGACGTAACTACGTTTGTATGAAGAATCGAGCTTGCTGCGGACTCTTAAAACGCTGAAACGCCTAAAAGCATCATACATAAGAGTCTATTACTGGTCTTTATTTACGGGATCGCCTACTTCACGCCACAGATAAGCTATAGATAAAAATGGCGGACGGCGTTTTTGTCGGTTGATGAAATTTCTATTTTCAATTAATAAAATTGAGCTTTCTAGCTCAATAAAATATACAATATTTTTAGTGCTAGTAAGATACTTATTGACCAAATCAAATATTTAAAAAAATGGATCAAGTAGCCTATTGAGATGGATAAAATATTAGTATTTTCCAAAATGCTGCGCTATTGAAATAAAACAAAAAATCCTTATTTAAGAGAGAACATGATTAAATTTGACGCTTAAAAAAGAAAAATTTGGGCTTTATGTTTTTTTGTGCGATAAAAAAACTACATAAATATTTACCATCCATAAACTTAAACAAAAATGTAAAAAAAACCTAAATTCATCCCCCATTCTCAAGTTTAACGCTTGCTGACGCATTTCGCGATACTGTTAATAATATGTACTTAATAACGTTTCACAAAATAGAGTCTCAATAAAAAAACATTTTGGTTACATAATTGCTGAGCTAATCTATGAGTTGTTTGCATCTAACTTAAAGTTTTAAACATGTTTACTTAACAGCATAACACAAATTGTCTGTGGCTCAAATTCCCGGAAACTACGAAGGGCGAGATAAAAGGTTTATCCCTAAACTTCCGATATCGGGTCCGTATCGGTTTAAAATTCAGTTAAAGTATCATCGAGCATTTTGTAAGTTGAAGGTTGTTTTAATATTCTTTTGGGATATAACCTTTTCCGTCGTTTATTTATAATAATATATTAATATATTATACCATTGATACAAAGATCAAAGATCAAAGAAAAATTGAAATGCGTACCCTGGTACGGACATAAGGAAAAGTTCGACAGGTTGCCTGAGCGTTAGGGTGGCGGAAAGGTTAAAGCGCTGAGCCGGCAATCCAGAGGTTCTCGGTCTCTTCCACCAGGTTACGCATTTCAATATTTCATTCAGCTTTGATCTTTGTGCTTTAATATAAATATTGTGGTGTGTAACTGTGTACATACATACAAAAATGGGGCATTACGAGTACAATATGTAACACTTTATACTCTCGCGGTTTGAACACATAATTAAAACATATTGAACCGGGTCTAGATAGACCCGGTTCAATAAGTTTTAATTATTACAATATGTTTCATTTTATAGGTAAACATATTTTAATCAGATTATGATGCTACAAACTGGAGAGTGGTGAAGTCAAATCTTATGATGAAAGAAAACAAATTTAACAGACGATAGACATCACACACATAATCTTATTAAAACTTTCATTACATAATCTCTAATAATTATTCGAGTTCGAAACATGTCGGGCCGTTCCTGACAAGTTTCTTTTGTGAGTTTAAATCGTTTATATAGTAACATCATATATAAGTAGTTTATAATAATAATAATATCATAAACTTGATCATACATATTGTTGCATATTCTATTTCAGAATCCATTTCTACTCAAAAAATCTAATAACAGTCAATCTATAAAAGAAAAATAGCCTGAATTTGTACAGTCTTTTAATTGTAATTTGGTTAAACTTGAACTGATTAATCGCATGAAGTTAGTAGGTAAACTCGAAAACCGTACTTCCTGTGTAAGCTGTTTGCTTTTGCTTTGGGAGATTAGCTCTAAACTGGGACGAAGGACGAAGCAGACTCAAAGCGCTTGATAGACGAAACAGCCTCTAATTTTCTCGCTGTGACAGCAATATCGAGGAAAAACATTCGGGGTTCATTAGGTTTCTTTAGGGTGATCAATCCAAATTGGTCCATTAGGGAGAAATTGAAAACTAGTTATAAGAGATAGGGAAATCTGTTCTTAAGAACCATGGCGTTGATTTTAGATTTAATAGAAACTGCATTATTATTTTTTATAAATCTCACACATAACCAGGAATTGAACCTTGTTAAAATTCGGTAAATAATCGCATATCGTATTGTCGCGTTTTTTACAGCGGTTTTGACCGGGTTATGTATGAAATAATGTAGGTATGAGATTTGTAAAAAATAATAATGCAGTTTTTATTGAATTTAAAATCGACGCCATGGTTCCTAAGAACATATTTCCCTATCTCTTATAATTTGTAACTTCTCCCTACTGACCCATTTGGATTGATCACCCGGTATATCTACCTACGTTACGGAGCCGAGACGTGGTCTCTAACTATGGGCCTTTTAAGGAAGCTCAGAGTCACTCAGCGAGCTATGGAAAGAGCTATGCTCGGGATTTGTCTACGAGATCGAATCAGAAATGAGGAGATTCGTAGACGAACCAAGGTCATCGACATAGCAAACCGGGTAAGCAAGCTGAAGTGGCAATGGGCGGGACACATAGCTCGAAGGACCGATGGCCGTTGGGGCAGAAAAGTTCTCGAGTGGAGACCACGTACCGGCAAGCGCAGTGTAGGACGACCACCCGCAAGGTGGTCGGACGACCTGGTTAGAGTTGCGGGGACTCGCTGGATGCGGGTCGCTGCTATCCGGCCCATGTGGAAATCTATTGAGGAGGCCTGTGTCCAGCAGTGGGCGTCCTATGGCTGAAATGATGATGATGATGATGATATCTACCTAACTATTTATATGTGACACCTGTACAGCTGGAACGCTACATATACTAGTAGGTTTCGAAATGTTGAACTCCGAATTTTATCAACGTGAAATGACAAATGTATTTCATAAATGTTATGACACATTATTTATACAGGAAAATGGGAACAGTTGTGATATGTCATTATCCAATGCGGGGAATCAAAATTGCAACTCTGTGTGGGAACTCTGTGTGGAATTATGTTAATCAAAATGAGGGAATTTTAGAGTTATGAATTCGAATTTACTGTTTGAAAATAAACTGCATGAAACGTGATGAAACCATGTTTTATTATTAATTAGTTTGACTAGAGATTTGACTTGCGATATATGAGAGAATTCCATACGCATATAAGTAGTATGTCTTATCATTTCCCTATAGTGTTGCTTACGTACCATTTTTAGGGTTCCGTGGTCAACTAGGAACCCTTATAATTTCGCCATGTCCGTCTGTCCGTCCGTCCGCTATCCGCGGCTTAGCTCCGTGATAATTTGTACTAGAAAGCTGAAATTTGGTATGAGTATGTGTATGTATAACGCCAACAGAACGGTAAAATAAAATAAAAAAAAAATGTTTTTTTTTCGGGTCCAAATTTCATATTTATCTTTAAAAGGTCGTAAGTTGACTTCCAGAAGGTAATAAGTGATTACAGTTTCTAGGGCGTTTACGACCTTTTTATAGAGCTTAAAATCTTTCTTAACTTGAACCTCGGGCTTAAAACAGCAGTTTATTGTGAAGGATGAGCAACTACGGAACCCTACATTAAGCGTGGCCCGACATGCTCTTGGCCGGTTTTTTCTTTGATGTTTTTTACTAATAAAACAATATAAAATGTTCTCTCTTTTAAAGACCGCAAAAGTCAGCACCGCTACGACTGAAGTCTCGCTCATTTTGTCCGAATAACCCGAGTAAGTCCGAGTGTACCGGTGACCGAAGAGCTGGCAGCTTCCTCGCACAACGCATCAGCATTGCGATTCAGCGGGGAAATGCTGCCAGCGTCTTCGGGACCATGCCACGGGGGCACAGTTTTGTAAATTTATTTTAGCTTAATTTTAGATTTAAGTTCTTTAGTTTTATCTTTTTAGGTTTAATTTTAATTTTATTGTCCCTTTATATTTTTTTTCTTGTCCCAAGGTTTTAATACAAATAAATAGAAATATCGGACAACCTCACACTAATCGAAGTAAATAATCCCAAAAGTAAATAAGCTCTACATGTAGTATGCTTGTGGTATATGTATGTTAGTATGTAACACTTAATTGCACATAAAACAATATTGACAAAAACTCAAAAACAATACGTGTACAAGGGTGAACTTATCCCTATAAGGGATTTCTTCCAGTCAATCTTTGAGCAAATGAGATAGAAAACTAGACTGAAGTGTTAGACAAACGAACAAATAAAACGCACAAACGAACAAATAAAAAATTATGTAATAGTATTAGACAACGATATAAATATATAGTAACATGCATAGAAATCGAGTTCATCACACAGATATTTGCCATGCCGGGATTCGAACCAAGAACTGTCGGCTCAGTAGGCAGCTGCACCAACCGCGTCGATAACACAAATCAATACAAGTCGCGAACATATGACAGTGTTTACGAGTAAGCTCATACCGATGTGACGTGACGACGAGGTGCAGTGCAAACCGAACTTCTGTCATGCGCACGTGTAATCTCTTAGACTGAGGTAGCATTGTCGGAAACCCTACCTGACTCTCTCTGTGAGCTGTAGACGTCGCGAGCTTGTTTGATGATGATGATGATTTGGTGTAGGGACGCCCGGCCGGAAACAGGCGGGCTGTCGATCGCTTGACTGCGTTCATTCAGCCCAATTCCCAATTGGAGCCAACGGTTACTGTCCCGGCGGCGCTCCCATACAGCCTTCTTCCTCGAATCTTCTTGTTCTCCTGCAGAAGGAAAGGACATCTTTAAGGTTAATGTCCCTCAGCTCTTCCTCTTCTAGTTTATCTTTTCTGAAGATGCTATATCGTGCTATCGCATACATGCCACACTCTGCTATAACATGCTTGCTCGTCTCCTCCTGTCCACAGTGCGAGCAGTATGGATCACTTGCTACACCCATAATGTGTAGGTGCCTGTTAAGGCTGTTGTGTCCCGTGATTATACCTGTTAATAATCTGAGAGTTCTCTTACCTAGTTCCAGTAAGTACCTGGTCCTTTTTCTGTTGATACCTCCTAGGATCATCTTCGATTGCCGACAGTCCGTTGTCTCTTGCCATTGCCTATTGGCCTCTTCCTCCATTAACCTAGCTATAACTCCTTTCGTGACTTCTGCCGATATTGGCAGTGCAGGTTCGGGACCTATGAGTTCCCTCTCTGCTCCTAGCCTTGCCATCTCATCTGCCCTTTCATTCCCTGTCACACCCTGATGTCCAGGTACCCATGCCACCGTAATCCTGGTGTGTCCTCCAAGTTTGTTCAGGGCTTCTCTGCATTCCTTTACCAAGGACGAGCTTACCGTCTGTTTGTCTAGCGCTTTTAGTGCAGCCTGGCTGTCTGTGTATATAACGACAGATCCCACTTCCTGTGAACATTCATCTATTATTTGTGCACATCTCATTATGCCGCATACCTCTGCCTGAAATACGCTAGCGTACCTCCCCAGAGGTATGTGTACCTTCTTATCCAGCTTTGGTATCACTATGCCGGCTCCTGCGAGTTTTGTCGATTCCCGCCGAGAACCATCCGTAAAGCATATAGTCACGGGGTGTTCAACCTCTATTTTCCAGTTGTCCCTTTCTCCTATGTGTATCCTATATTTCTTGTCGAACATCTCCTGTCTCTTTATGAGGTCGTTGTTTTGGGTAAGCATCCCCATCCTCGAGCCTGCTTCCCTCTGAATAAGTGCGTGTCCCTTGTCCACCACGCTTCCTCTCCATTCCTTACATGCTTTCATTCTGTACCATTGTTCCATGGCCTTCTTCTCCGCTTCTATTTTCAGTGACTTGAGACCGAGCATGATCTCCATCGCCTGCGTAGGCGTTGTTCTCATTGCCCCCGTGATCATAAGACATGCCAATCTTTGTACTTTTGATAGTTCTTTATGGTATTCCTTGATGTTGGCCTTGTGCCACCATACTATGGCACCGTATAGTACTCTCGGTAGTATCACCGCCTTGTAAATCCAGTGTATCATAGCTGGTTTCAGGCCCCATTTTCTTCCGACCGCCCTCTTACACTGGTATAGCGTTCTTATGGCCTTTGCCGATTGTTCCCTTATGTGTGTCTTGAATCTGAGAGTACTATCTAGCGTTATTCCCAGATATTTGAGCTCCTTGACTACTTCCAGTTCTTTGCCTTGAATACTGATAGGCTTTATTTTCTCTATTTTCCTCTTATTGGTGAATAATATCAGTTTTGTTTTATCGGGGTTTAGATCCAGTCCTCTATCCCTGCACCATGCTAATATTTCCATCACTCCTCTTCTCATTATGTCTCTGACCACATCTAGTGCCACTCCTCGCACCAGTATGACTCCATCGTCCGAGTACGCTTGCACGTATAGACCTCCTTTATTTATCCTCTCAATTAGGGAGTCTAGAAGTAAGCACCACATCAGTGGTGATAAGCATCCTCCTTGTGGAAAACCCCTTTTCGGTCTTATCTGTCTCACTTCTCCTCCGAGTTTCGCCATTACAGCCCTTCCTCTTAGCATTTTACCTATCCAGGTCCCGATGGTAGGATTTATGCCATCTCTCTTTAGACTTTCTTCCACCGCTTCAAAGGTTGCCTTGTCAAAGGCTCCCTCCACGTCGAAGAAGCATCCTAGTGCGTAGTGTTTTGCTTCCAGTGATCTCTCGATCCTTACTGTCAAATTGTGTAGAGCCGTTTCCGTGGATTTTCCCGCCATATATGCGTGTTGGTTTCCATGTAGCGGCTTTCCACTATTTCCTATTTGTGTTCTTATGAAAGCGTCTATCACCTTCTCCAGTGTTTTCAGTACGAAGGATGATAGGCTTATACTTCTGAATGACTTCGCCTCTTGGTACGTCTTTTTCCCTGGTTTTGGTAGAAAGACGGCCCGAACTTTTCTCCATGCTTTCGGGATGTACCCTAGGGCGATACTGCCTTTGAATATTTCGGGAGCTTGTTTACAAAGGCCTGAAATTCGATATTCTTTACATTTTAATCCCCCATTATATCCGCTATTTTTAAAAACATCCAAAAAAAACTGAATCACAAAATTTCATGATAATCGGTTGAGAAATTCGACCTGTAGCGAAAAGACCTTAGCTCAGTTAGTTGCACGGCGGGGGTTGGCAAATTTCACTTTTCTAGTACTAATGATCACGGAGCTAACCCGTGGACGGACAGACAGACAGACAGACGGACATGGCGAAACTATAAGCACATTAATTATAAAAACGCATTAATCCTTTACCGCATATAGAAAAAAATAGTTCTTTGAATTTGAACCTTGACCTGTACCAATGAGGTCAAAGTTCATATCTGCCATATATGGCTTCGTATGCGGTAAAGGTTTAAATACGGAATTAGTTAGACGTCTGTATACGATCTAACATTCTTAGACGTTTTACTGATCTTATAAATTACTGATGCATGTTTAACATGTGGCTAGAATCCATTATGTTACTCAAATATATTTATCCTCGCTCACTGCATTCGCTCGTCCAGATAAGGTTGGCGATGCGGTGGTCTCGGAATCGAATCCCAATAAGGGCGTGGCCACATGTCCTCGACACGGCGTCGTAAACGTAAAACGACACGGTGTCGCGTCGGAGCGCGACACATTATCCACCGTGCAAATATACGTTGCCGCGTCGTGAAAACACACGACACGGCGTCGTAAACGTAAAACGACACTGTGTCGCGTCGAAGCGCGACACATTATCCACCGTGCGAATATACGTTGCCGCGTCGTGAAAACACACGACACGGCGTCGTAAACGTAAAACGACGCTGTGTCGCGTCGGAGCGCGACACATTATCCACCGTGGGAATATACGTTGCCGCGTCGTGCAAACCAGAGATGGGCATTAATCGATTAATTTTTTAGTCAACTAATCAATCAAGGTGATATTTTCCATAATAGTTCTTCAAAACTTGACACAGACATTCTAAAATAATCATAAAACTTGTGATCACTTATTTTTAAAGCCTCGTACTTCCTTTTGAAATGACTGCCATCATGGTTCATAATAGAAAGATATGGATTAATCCAACATTTTCGTTTATTCTGCTTTTTCTTCATGCTTCTTCTTAAAAGCAACAAGAGCAGAATACGTGTGATCCATGTCGAATTGAAAACTGATCGCAAAATATTTTGAACATGTACGAGAAGCTGCGGCGTCGTAATCGAACGTGGCACCGCACCGTGCATCTACTCAACACAGCAAAGTTAATCTGCCTGGCGCGCGGCGCGACCTGCGGTGCCCGGTGCAGCATGTGTTTTCACGACGCGGCGACGTATATTCGCACGGTGGATAATGTGTCGCGCTCCGACGCGACACAGCGTCGTTTTACGTTTACGACGCCGTGTCGTGTGTTTTCACGACGCGGCAACGTATATTCGCACGGTGGATAATGTGTCGCACTCCGACGCGACACCGTGTCGTTTTACGTTTACGACGCCGTGTCGTGGACATGTGGCCACGCCCTAAGGGTGTGATGGGCAGAAATATTTTGTTCTGGGATCATCAACCAAGGTAACTAAAGACAGCGCTTAGGGGCATGGCTTTTCCTGGGATCTGATAACTTTTTTACAGCGAAAGCGTTCTGAGCATGTGAGTCTTGGCCGCCAATTTTACGTGAAATGTTTTTGGTGGGATCTATTTATCTGACTACGTACGAGAATATCGTCGTCCTCGTACATACCATATTGGTAGCAGCCCGTCTAGCACAACTAATTGTGCTAAAGGTGCAGTACTAGATGAGGCACGGTAACCGACGGTCGTCTCTCGGTCAAATAGTTTGGTAGTTTGGGCGGAAAATGCTCGGAGTGTGTGGAACCGTATCTGTTGGAGCTAAGCCAGAGACATGTTTGCATTCGCACCGCCTTTGTATGTGGCTTAGGAAAATAACTCCTGGATACGGATTCGATTCAAAACACAATTTATTTAGGTAAGCTAAAAGTCAGTACAAATGGCGGACTTAATGCCAAATGGCATTTTCTGCCAGTCAACAATTAGTGCCAAACGGAAATACCAGAATTTGTCCAGAGCAGACATTTTGTACTGTAAGTATCTGAACAACAAGTAGATACGTTGCGTCGACGGGACGTGAAATTCGCAGGGAATAAAAACCTACCCGTAATTTTTTCAGTAATTTCATAAAATTATCCTGTAAGTATTTCTGAAAACATAGATAAAATAATTAAAATATAATTATTTTTACATGTATACAAAAAAATATAGTACATTATTTGACAAGTTCTACCCCTTAAACAAGACATTATGACACGAAGTGATTATTTCGACGAGTGAACACAGTGAGCGAGGATAAATTTTATATGTATCGAAGTGTCATTTTCACTTCGACTGCGAGAAAATAAAAAATATTTAAAAATTAAAACGGTGACTCATATGTGCAAAAGCTTACTGCGCGTAATGCACTGTTTTTTTTTAAACTATGACAAGCGAGCATAGGCAATTTATAAGATCTGTAAAACGCCTAAGAACGTTACATCGTATGCAGACGTCTAACTAATTGCGCTATTTTACGCGTTTTTCCATTTTTATCTAAAGAGCTACCTGACGATCAGAAATATGGCCGATCTGATCAGGTTACTAGCCCCGTCTCGCAAAGTTAAAATGACGCCATTTTTTAACAGGAGAAGTGAAAAACATACCTATTTCATTTACTGACCTCCAAAAAATGCATTAATAAAAACTTCAAAGTTTAGACATTTCAATGATTCCACACAGTTTTATAATAAGTACAACACTAACAATAAACCCTTTGTTTGTCCACACCTGGATTCCGCAACAGATTTTCGCCGCGCCTCAGTACCAGGCGCACAGCTTCGCGAGGCATTGTGCATTTGACGGCAGATACGTTTGCTTCCAACGTGCTTCCAACGCTGACGTAACTTCCACAAACTCTTACAACAACCATGCTGTATGTTGCCAAAGAAACCCTATCGCGTTTAACTTAGGATTCATTTAGGAATAAAGTTTAGAAGAGGCAGGAGCTTGTCAGATGGTGGAGCTCGTGTGGGTGACATTCTAACAAAGCTGTCGTGACCCTTTTGCTCGTTTGTTGAACGTGACATCCTTCGCTTTGTGTGACGTAGCGGTCGGTAGCTACATTAGAATTATGATTTTGTTTGAAAAGATATGATATTTGATGATCAAGATAAATAAAAAGTGTTGCCTCAGCGAACAGTTCGAAAGAAACGTAATGCAGGCTCATAGTAATGTGTGGAATGGCGAAAGTTGACAGAGAATCACCGCTGTGTTATTTGCGGCATCATGCCGAGTCACTATTTTATATCACGACAAGACTACAAGTTTATCTAAGTAAAACTTTAGTTAAGTCCTGTTTTCTACATTATTTATTTATTAATTTTATCTTTATTGCACAAAAGGCGGACTTTATGCCATGAGGCATTCTCTACTAGTCAACCTTTGATTATTTTCCATTGATTTCTTATTTATTAAAACCTTTAGCTTATTGAACGGAACAGCTTCGGGGAATATACATATTTCATGTCGCTGTTATTTATGTTAGATGAAAAAAGTTTTTATCTTTCTAGAGTTCAAAGCTAAATATGGCTTTATCTATAACTAGTCAAGTTTAGTCTCTAAAGTAAACAAAGTGACAAAAGAAAGGTTAGTAAACGCAAGTAAAGGTTCTGAATCGCCGTAAACTTGAAAACTTTTTTTTTTTAGGCCCTAGGAACACTACGTTTATGAAATTAGAGAGATGTATAAAATAAAATGTCTGTACAATACTTACATACATTAAAAATCGATAGAAAAATAAATTGCCTTTTGGAGGACTAAGAATAATAATGTATTTTATGGATTTAGGTAATATTTGATCACGCATACGTTTCCTCAAAGGGTTGGATCGTTTTGAAGTTTTAACCTATGTTTGGTATTCGTAGCTGGTTGATGGTTTTGGGTGATTAAAGGATACTTTTAAATAAACAACAGTGAAATCTAAAACTGGGACCTAATTCGAGATTGACATTTGAGTGATCGCCAACCGTCAAATCTCTATTAGATAACAGTTATATCGCCATTGAACTGACATTTAAATGCGATGAGCTTATAAGTGACATATCTCATTTCAATTTTGGAAATACGAAGGCGATAATGATTGTCAAAAATGTTATTCATGTATATAAATTTCTGTTTTGAACGAAACGTAACGGACTAATTTCACGTACTACGCGGTCAATTTAAAGTATGCGCCTGTTCTATATGCCGTCACATACAAAGGAAGCGAAAATTTTGCGCGTCCGAATTGACGAAGTTGCGATGTTCTAGGGATATCGCTACTTGTCAAGTAGGCACACGTCAAAAGTGACGGATGGCGATGAAAAGGAGAGATCTCCATTATATCTCTAAAATTGGTCGGAAACCCCCCCAGGATCATGACTTTTTCTTAAACGCGCGAGAAAAGCCGCGGGCCTCTAGCAAACTTTATTAAAACGAACAATTCAATCGATTGAGGAAGAAAAAACCGACCAAGTGTGGGTTGGACTCGCACATCGATCTAACTGGCCGGGCTAAATTTGCACCTGGTATATACCCTTACCCATCTCATAAAATATTAATTTTCAGACGGATTTATAAATATCATATCATATTTTATAAGACGGGTGAGCGTGTTAGCTTAGTTTGCACAAATGTACTTTGACAAGAAAAATAAAATTGCATTTTACTAAGTTAACCTTTGACAACGGTAAGTGTAAAGTTGCCGAGACGTCGGGGAGCCTCCCTGACGACCAAATAATGAATATACGCGATATAATCCGTTTGCATTGTAAGTTTCTTATTTGAACAACAATGTTTGTATGTAGGATCCTTGAAAATTATTTAAATGGAGTCTCATTTCCTTGTAATTAATGTATTATTTCATTTGTTGCAGGTCACACAAATAGTGTCGGATTAAATGTGCTAAGTGAGTGATGAGGTTCAGTGTAGTGTCAGTGTCACCACGAATGAGGCGGCGACGGTTCCCCGCACCGCCATAGAGTGTCCACACCACCATGATGACTGCGACCTTCTGGATACTCCTCGCAGGATGCTTCACTCTTGGTGAGTTGTGATGAGATCTAGGGTATCCACGAATGAGTTGGCGGCGGTTTCCCCGCACCGCCGTAGTGACCACACCAACATGATAACTGCAATGTACTCCTGGCAGGACGCTTCACTCTTGATTAGTTGTGGTGAGATGTAGGGTGTCCACAAATGAGTTGGCGGCGGTTTCCCCGCACCGCCGTAGAGTGACCACACCTCCATGATGACTGCAACGTGCTGGATACTCCTGAAAGGATTCTTCTCTCTTGGTAAAACACAAGTTGTGGTAAGATGTAGGGTGTCCACAAATAAGGCGGTGGAGACGGTTCCCGTAGCCAACGTAGTGTAGAGTGACCACAAACCAAGCTACCCGTAAACCGCGCTTGTGTCCAAACAGTTAAGTCAACTCACGGGACACTCCACTGACTGAGTCAACTAAACAGAGAAGCAATTAATGCTAGGTTAACCTAGAGCCAAATACTGGCATGTAATTTATAATAATAGTAATGTAAACGTAGTATAGTGTGACCACAAACCAATTGACCCGATACACACTTCACCGCGCCGGTGACCACCCAGCTAAGGCAACTCACAGGACACTCCAACTACTTAATCAACTGTTCTCAGAGAAATTAGCACCGCCTAGGTTAACCTTGGGCTAAAATTAAAGTTTCTATGGATTTGCACATACTGACTTCTGTTCAAATTTCCACCACTTTAATTTCTACTTTGGTGATTTTCTCACTTGTCATTTAACTACCTTTTAGTTCAATTAAAACTTGCCAATCAACAAACCAAGTTTTAGTACCGGAGATCAATACAACCTCATTTTGTTGGTCAAAATATGTTCATATTATGATACACTTCTTATATTAATATTTTCTTCGGTTCTTCTTAACTTCTTATACTATCTAAGGTTAATAATTATTAAATATATTTTTTTCTTTTTCATAGTTAATTTATGAATGATTTCTGAGCTACAAAATAACTGAATTTTCTCATACTTCTGACATAAACTAATAAATAACTATTAAATTGGGTAACCTAACTCAAACACTAAAAACCATTGACCGAATTTCATTTGCCCGAAAACTATTCGAATTATTATCGTTTTTCCGATGACAGGATTCGTACATTTTTCTTTTCACCATTTTACATTTAGTAGAAGTATCGTTTGTCCGAAAAACTTTTCCCGTCACATTCACTTGCCCTATGAGTTGTTACGTATTTTTTTTCGTAGCCCATTTTTCATTTACCCCATGATACTTTTGGCACTGCATACATTTGAACAAATTTTCAGTTCACCTTTTAACTTTTCCCGCCCCATTCACTTGCCATCTGAATTGAGACGTCTTTTGTTTAATACCCATTTTTTTCATTTAGCCAAATATTCAGTTCACCTTTTAACTTTTCCCGCCCCATTCACTTGCCATCTGAATTGAGACGTCTTTTGTTTAATACCCATTTTTTCATTTACCCAATGATATTTTTCGCATTACATAAGAACTGCGACCACAACAACAGCCCGCGAGCCGAACGAGCGAAGCTACCTTGCTGCGGCAGCAGCCGACAAACCGCCAAAACCGACCTGGTTGGGTTAGGTTAGGTTAGAACTGTGACCACAACAGCCCGCGAGCTGAGCGAGCGAAGCTACCGTGCTGCGGCAGCAGCCGACAAACCGCCAAAACTGACCTGGTTGGGTTAGGTTAGGTTAGAACTGTGACCACAACAGCCCGCGAGCCGAGCGAGCGAAGCTACCGTGCTGCGGCAGCAGCCGACAAACCGCCAAAACCGACCTGGTTGGGTTAGGTTAGGTTAGAACTGTGACCACAACAGCCCGCGAGCTGAGCGAGCGAAGCTACCGTGCTGCGGCAGCAGCCGACAAACCGCCAAAACCGACCTGGTTAGGTTAGGTTAGAACTGTGACCACAACAGCGCGCGAGCCGAGCGAGCGAAGCTACCGTGCTGCGGCAGCAGCCGACAAACCGCCAAAACCGACCTGGTTGGGTTAGGTTAGGTTAGAACTGTGACCACAACAGCGCGCGAGCCGAGCGAGCTAAGCTACCGTGCTGCGGCAGCAGCCGACAAACCGCCAAAACCGACCTGGTTGGGTTAGGTTAGGTTAGAACTGTGACCACAACAGCCCGCGAGCCGAGCGAGCGAAGCTACCGTGCTGCGGCAGCAGCCGACAAACCGCCAAAACCGACCTGGTTGGGTTAGGTTAGGTTAGAACTGCGACCACGTTATGTTAATTTGAGAAATTGTTGAAAAAGGATACAATAATATGACTAAAATTAAAAAGTCCACTTGAGAACAGTTGAGTAGTTAATAAACCGAATCGTTACATCGGACAAATGAAATCAAAGTCATACAAAAAAAGTCGAGTAGTTAATAAACCGAATCGTTACATCGGACAAATGAAATCAAAGTCATACAAAAAAAGTCGAGTAGTTAATAAACCGAAACGTTACATCGGAAAACTGATATTACGGACAAATGAGATTTAGGGAAACGTGTCATTAGTCGAGTGAATAAAAATCCTAAACAATTTATGCCCAATCGTAAATTATCGAATTGAATTTTCGGACAAATGAAAAAAAGTTAAAATTATATTTGTCGAATAGTTTTTGTCGAAATGTAATTCGGACTAAGTTTTTAGTGTTTCAGATTAACCATTAAATTGCCGCTTAATTTGTCTCTCATCATAAAACCACACTGTTTTAATTAAAGCCATTTCAGTATAAATACGAAAGCCAAATCTGCGTAATATTTCAAGCTAGGTCTGATCACTAACTAAACTAATTTGAAATATTTGAATACTAATTGGAATAAGCCGCAATCGACGTTTTGCTGTTTGGTTAACTTGGGCAAGAATCAGTTGTTTTGAATATCACAATATCCACAATATAAAGTTCAACCATGCGAGGTTCAACCACGATAGGCATTGCATTGTGTTGTTACATATAATTAGCGATACCGCATTATTTGTTATTATCGTTATATCGCATGCTATTCTCATCACGATGACATGGTTGCCGTATCATAGCGCTTGATAGGCAAACATGTCGAGAATAAAGCAAGAAAATAATTCAAACCGGTCAAGCCAATTTTGGTACCGTAAACGTAATTAGTTTTAAATTACTTTTAGGAAACAATAACTGTTTATGATATCATTATCTATCTATAATGTTATCGGTAAACGTCTAAGCGCGATGCCATGTTGCTCTAAGCACCCATTAAACCGGTTTTTTCTATGCGTATTAGAAGTCTCGAAGCATTAGACGTTCTTAGAAAGTACTAGGACTACATGAGCAGCGAGCGGGTCTAGCCTAGCGTTCCCGTATGTGGGACACGGCGTCCCGAGTCCAGTACAAATGCATGTGTGCGATACACATACACGCAACTGAGCAATAGGCGACGTCTCTACGATCCCTATGACTGTTTCTTTCTAGCCCGCTCGGTATCGACAGTTGGAAGGAGATGGACTCTACGCATCTATGACATCGGTTGAGAAAAAAAAAGCAACGCTCAGCGAGTCCCGATGTGTGCCTCCGGGATAAGGCTTTATTTTGTTTTTGCCCTAACGGCAGGCCTGAACTTATACTAAGGCAACACGACTCGCCAGAAGCTAGTTTGGGATACAGTTGTGATTGCAAATAGAAAACGTACGTACATATTTGTTTAGTGCTTGAACAGCAACGGATGTTAAACAGGACAGGACTGTCTGCAGTTAGAAAAACAACTTAGGTATTTTCTATTATTTTTCCTAACTTCTAGTACATTTACTTAGACTAGAGACATTGCAACAATATAGTTCAATAGTCTACATTTAACTTTTTATAGACACCAATATCATTATTTTGACGGCGAAAATGTTTTCATGAACTTTCCGATAGCTAAAGGGTCTAGTAGTTAGCTGCTAATATAGGTAACTTATTCAAAACTAAGAATAAAGCACATTGGGAACATGCAACAAAAACATACATAGACGACGGACACAGACTTTTGTAACACCTTAGTGTAACCACTCACTTTCTGACAATACATCATTCTATTCTATTCCTTAAAAAACATCATCATCATATCAGACGATAGACGTCCACTGCTGGACAAAGGCCTCCGCCAAAGTTTTCCACCGAGAACGAGTAGAACCGATGTCCTTTGGGGCAGAAATGTTTTGAGTGGCGACCGCAGACCGGAAGACGCACCGTGGGAAAGCCCCCAACAAGGCGGACCGACGACCTGGGTAGGATTGCGGGCAGAAATTCCGCAAGACCATGAAGGCGGCGCAAGACCGAACAAAAAATACAATGTACCAATCAAATGAGATTTTCATAAGAAAAATACATAAATAATGTACCATACTGACCAAAAATGGTAGTTAAAGAGATGTGTCGACTACTCGACTTAACGTTGAACACGCTCCATAGAAAAAGTCGCGCAGGTGTGACGTCACAAATGCGCGCATGAACTAACTTAGTAGCTCTCTTAGTAGCAGGAACAAACGAAGATACCGTTAACTATACACCCATAGACCCTAATACGATGTATTATAGTTTATATTAGTTTACAAATGTACAGTTATCAGTGCCTTCATTTGTACTGAGTGTATGTAAAACATGCATTTTGCAATGTAGTTCTTAAAATACTGCGTTTAAGCAACATGTCTTACATTAATGTTTACGTTTCTGTGTGAATATTTTGAGACTTAAGCTCTTTTGATGCAAACTGGCATGCATTTATAATAACCACTATAGCGATGTGCTCTATTTATCTCTATGTGACAACAAATCCAAATCAGCTAAATGAGTGGAGCTCAAATATAACAGCGGGAATTTACGAAATAGGTATATCACGACCACGACCACACCTATATGTTACAAGTCAATTCTTAAAATTAACTATCTTTAAAATATCCTTTATTTTATAACAAAACAAATAATTAATGTCCTAATGTGAGGTTGCCTAATGACTACCGAAAATTCAATAGCTAATTATCCCATGAGTGGTTGCCACAAAAATCATGATCCAGTATTATTTTAAATAAATTAGTAAAAGTACACGTAATTATTTACTGTTGAAGCTTTAATTATTTTTATTAAAGCAGTAACGTCTGCTAACGTAAACCAAATGTTTACAATGAAGCGAAAATTTTAAAAATGTAATGGTTCAGAGGGTCTATATCGGATGGAATACAATTATTAGTCCTATCGTCGTGTCGCATAACGTATTTTGTCCTAATAACGTATGGCATACACTTTGTTCCGCATATTTTTGATTGTCCGAAATTGTTGCTCCTATTATTGTTTGTCCTAAATATTATTTGTCCTATCGTTTGATGTGGCTAAAACTCAACTATCGAATGATTGATGTGCATAATTGTAATGCTCCTAATATTTAATGTGCTAAAAATATTTTGAGTACATTTCATTAAACCTAAATCTCGAAGATTTTTAAGCAAGAATTTTAACGCTCTGCTATCCATGGTCATAAAACAAACATAACCTACCCTACAGTTTTCGGTCTTTAACCTAACCTACTAACTGCTAAATTTTAATATACCTCCATGCAAGGAAGCACTCTGACGCTCCGCTCGCTTCGCTCGCTCCGCTATCCATGGTCATAAAACAAACCTAACCTAACCTACAGTTTCAAGTCTTTAACCTAACCTACTAACTGGTAAATTTGAATATACCTCCATGCAAGCAAGCATTCTAAGGCTCTGCTATCCATGGTCATAAAACAAACCTAACCTAACCTACAGTTTTCGGTCTTTAACCTAACCTACTAACTGCTAAATTTTAATATACCTCCATGCAAGCAAGCATTCTGACGCTCCGCTCGCTTCGCTCGCTCCGCTATCCATGGTCATAAAACAAACCTAACCTAACCTACAGTTTCAAGTCTTTAACCTAACCTACTAACTGGTAAATTTGAATATACCTCCATGCAAGCAAGCATTCTAAGGCTCTGCTATCCATGGTCATAAAACAAACCTAACCTAACCTACAGTTTTCGGTCTTTAACCTAACCTACTAACTGCTAAATTTTAATATACCTCCATGCAAGCAAGCATTCCGACGCTCCGCTCGCTTCGCTCGCTCCGCTATGCCCGAAATGGGTAAACTGTTGGACCTTTTTATGACATAATATGATCTAATGTACACGGTTTTGACAATAAATGAATCTTTATCTTTATCTTTATCTTTATCTTTATCTTTATCCATGGTCATAAAACAAACCTAACCTAACCTACAGTTTTCGGTCTTTAACCTAACCTACTGACTGCTAAATTTTAATATAATTTCGCTGGCTCGTTAGGGTCACAGTTCTACCTAACACTCCTCCTCGCTTCGCTCGTCGTCGTACCTAACCCAACCAAAATCTGACCTGCCTGATGGTAGAATACGTACCGATTCTGACTTCACGCCTACCATAGTTTAGTTTAGGTGCTGTAATTTTAGCCAATTTAATAATAGGCAAAATAATTCTTAGGGCATTTCATGTTAGGAATATTATGCTTTAGGTAATTAGATTTTAGAGTTATCAATATTAGGATAAACTTGCTTTAGGATTTTAAATGAGTATGCGCAAAGACTATTCGGACAAACGAGTAGTATGCCATTCAACAGTATGCCAAACATTCTCGGCCAAACATTTTTAGGACAAAAAACGTTATGCGATACGACAGGCACCCGGTTCGGACAGGATTCGAACCTGCGTTTCCAACGGCTTTCCGGGCCAACACGGGCGTCCTACCAACTGGACCACCAACCAGATGTCAGAACCTTTTTATAGAGCTTGAAATCTTTCTCGTAATTTAAATCTTTCGCGTAATTTTTGTCTATTGTGAAGGATGGGCAGCTACAGAACCCTACAGTGAGCGTGGCCCGACATGCTCTTGGCCGGTTTTTTTATCTGCGTAACTAGAATAATTATAGTAATGTTCTTATGAAGACAATTGGGAATCGCCAACGGAATAGTTGGCAATTCCCGATTGTCGCAACCCTAGTTTGCAATTTTGGACATTCCATTTTCAATTTTAGTGATGTCATTTGCCTTTTAATTTTTTTTTTCATATTATGACAAATACATATATTATTGATAATTTCAATCAACTTTTTGAAGTAAATAATACTTTTCCCCGAAATCTAGGTAATATAGCTATTTCATACTTTTATTGCGTGCAGTCGAAATTAAGTTGAAAAAACTAATTTTCCGCGTGAATTTTGTCAATTTTGAGTAGTTTTTGAAACAAAAATAAAATTATCAATTAAAAATTCAAACTAGGTTTCAAATATATACCAATACATCCCAATAGCCCTGTTCTAGGTATTAACATTAATAATATGTTAAGAAGCATGTTTGATCATAGAGACAAAATGTCTAAAACAATCAGCATTTTAAAAGGAATAATGCCTCTTAAGTATACGGGTCAAAATCAGAGAGGTGAGCATTATGGTTCTGAGAAAGTTTTTGTAAATAAAATAACATGATATTACTAAAATTTTTATTTCAAAATAAAGTTTTTGTCCATAATTACACGGCACATAGCTTATTTGTCTTTCTTTACTAATATTTTATTTGATTTTAAACAAAAAAAGGTCTAAATAGTCATTCCGGGAATGCGTCCTTATACCATGTTTCATAGTTCAAACAAGTCCAAAATGTTTATAATTAAGACTTAAAACTGTCATATCCTAATATTAGCTTTGAAAATCATCAAATTAAGAATATAAGTATAAAATACATTAATAGCAGTTTAATTTCTTCATATTTTGACTATTCAAATGCTGTCTGACGTTTATTAAATCATTCCGTGAACGCGGTGGATATCAATCTATGTAAATTCAAGAACACACGCTAGGTGGCGTTAGCGAGCAACAGCGTGAAGTTCACTAGTCAAAGCAACAGGCGTGTTTCGTGTTTTCGGAAAAAAATAATTGATTTTGTTGGTAAGTACCTTTTAAATTGATATGTGTGAAGCGTACTTTAATTCCCTGTCACTACGGGAACGCTGTTTGAATATTAGTTTTTCGAAAATTTGCATGTTTTTTTGCAAAATTCTAATAAATATTACAGCTCACTTGTTCATAACCTCAAAAACCAATAGCTAACATGGCGGCGTCAAGCACGACATGAAAATATTCATCAAATAGTCACTTCGGGAACTGTCATTTCGGGAACCTTTACTTATATGCCGGGCGTTCCCGAAATGACACGGGCGTTCCCGAGATGTCAATTTTTGGGCTTAATGGTGCTCTAATGCTTTTAAAAAGCATAACTATTCAAAATTTTGGTTTTAGGTATTCATTTAGTACGAGCAACATGGAAAACTATAAAAATAAAAATAAAAGGAAGTCAAAAAAAGGATTAAAAGAGGACATTATAGCTTATAAAAAATATCGTGAAAAGGCTAATGCAAGAAAGCGCAACTTTTTAAATAAAATGACACCTGAACAAAGAGAGATGAAGAGACTGAAAGATAGGGAATATTACCATACAACACTCCATACAACTGTATCAATAGTCAAAATTATTGCGAGAAATTAAACTGCAGGCATTTTCAGTCGAAGAGAGAGATAAAGAAAGTCCAGTACAATTAGAAATGATAGACTTAGACATAGAAAAGAATGAAGAGTTTCTGAATTCTCTTCACATCAACAGAAAAAGTATTTATGACGCCGTATACGGATCAGACAGTTCAGATGATGAGAATTTCCAAAAGGTTTCAGTTTGATTCATGGAAAAAAATTACGATATTTGTGCTGGTACATCGTACGGAAATGATAATGAGAACTTCCACCCAAACGTGATACGTCGTCCAAAGACATTTTTGCTAGTAAATGTACCAACTGAAAATAAAAAAATACAATACAGATACGTTGCAGTCGCTGACACCTCAGTTAATGAAGATGGAGAAATAAAAGTCAGCTTTCTTCGTTGTCAGCGGAACTTGTCATTTTGGGAACACTCCCATCATTTTCGGGAACATCACAAAAACGGCAAATAAATCACTAATAAGTAATACTATAGTTAAATCTTGCATGTACAATATGAAATGACCTTTACACTTTTGTATTTATATTATTAAAATGTAACGTAGTGCAAAAATTTATACAGTAAATTAAAATTTCGGAGCGAAATTTACACCAATTGAAAATTTATGGAGAGTACTTTGAAAAATAAATGTTTTCGATATAAAAATATACAAAATAACAACATTATACGATTTAGGAACTGGTTAATTACAATTTCTTGAAGGTGATTCTTAAATGCGTTGGTTATATTATTATTCAAAAAAATATTTAAAAGTGTTCTCGAAATGACTTTTGTGTCTGGCATTATTTTTATTAACTGGTAGAATTTCTAAAATATATATTTTTGTGCGTGCCTCTTCACAGGAAAGGTTCATGACAAATGACACAACAGACTCCACTTGTTAGTTTTCTTCAAAATAAAACTTAATTTCTCAGATATTTGAAAACCTGAAATGCTCACCTCTCTGATTTTGACCCATACATGCTATTATGTTAGCCTTTTGTGTATGTAAAAAAATGATTACACTTTTTTACTGTATATATTATTTTTATGGCTTTTTACTCCAATACCGCCGGTCAAACGTATATTTATATCCGTATTACATTATTGCACCGGGCGAGCGCTGTATTAAATCATTTACATGACTGTGACTTGTAGGTTGCAGTTTGCCTATTTTCTTTGAATACCCATTAATAATAAATAAATAAATATTAAGGGATAATCTTACACAAATCAACCTAGTCCCAAACTAAGCAAAGCTTGTACAGTCGAGTTCATTTACATCTACACACTTATGAGAACAAAAATATCTGAACACGATTTTATGCTCCCGACAATAGGGTCGTGTTCAGATATTTTTGGTCTCGTAAGTGTGTAGATGTAAATGAACTCGACTGTACTAGGGTAACTAAGATGACGATATATATAATATTTAAATACATAATATATAGACAACATCCATGACCCAGGAACAAATATTAGAGTTCATCACACCAATATTTGCCCTGGCTGGGATTCGAACCCAGGACCGTCGGCTCAGTAGGCAGGTGCCCTGGTTAAAGTTAACTGGAAGAGATCCCTGATAGGGAAAATTTCGCTTTTGTATAAGAACAGTTTAAATACACAAACATAATTATGTAGTCAAACAGGAGTGCAAACTAGTGTCATTCACACCTTGTACTACCATATTCGGTACTCTAATTGTTTTGTGTTAAAAGGCATATAACCAAAAGTGTCCGCTAAAAGGTGTTAAAATGGTGGCACTACTTTGGCTGAAAGTAGTTTAATTACTTAGCAACGGTTTGTTTATACATTTTAATCAAAATAAATATGAAGGGACAATCTTACACAAATCAACCTAAGTATTTTCAAACTAGTACTTGTACTTGAAAGTGCTGTGAGATATGTTTCGTCACAAGCCTTATTCTAACATTTATTAGGTTCGGAAAAAACGTATATCTTTAAATAAAGCAATGCATGCTTTGAATAAGTAAGACAAAAATGCTTCAGGCAACGATAAAAGTAAAATATATATTCATAATGAAAAGCCCCTATCTTCGAATAAAAACTCATTCATTTTGTTTTATTAACTTAGGCTTCGTAGGTAATTGGCAGTTAGTTTTTTTTTACTTGATGGACAAAGTTTACTCCAGAACCTTGGACTTTCGTTCCTAAAAGTTTAAATATAATGCCTCTTGTTATTTCTGGGAAAAGGGGATTCCTAGTTCACAGACAAATTACAATACTTTTTGGTGTACGTACGTCCACAAGAGTTAAGATTATAAATATGTATGATTATTAACCTATTAGTATTAAAATATCAGCAACATAAACAAACAAATCTGTCTTTTTACAAGAGATAATGCAAACTGATATGTGATGTATAGTGTAAAAGAACATTCAAATATTGATAACAACAAACTAAAATTAAACAACCACAACCTCGCAGTCAATTATTTGAACGCAGCATTAGCCACGCATAACGCTGTCATTTATAGTGATATCATAAGTAACCGGCAAACACACATACCAACAACGATATGAAGACATTCCTGCGTTTACCATAACGCAGAAATTTCAATAAAGAAGCGAATATCTAAACACGTCCCACAAGTGAAAACTGACTCACACAAATAGCCGCCCCATTTCAAACGAAAACATATCTTACTATCTACGCAAAATACTCCAAAACCGCTCGCATGATGCCCGTGCCTTATTCGTCTAACGTTGGTTTCGTTGCCAATTGAATCACAGTTCATTCCAAACGCGTTACAGTTGTTTTTTCGTTGAGCGTGGTTCACGAAGAACTCCTATGCATTTCTGTTAGCCTGGTACCTCGGACGCGCACACACCACACTGGTTCCATTTTCATTCCACACATCAAGGCCGTAACCCACATCAGCTGGCATCTTCTGTCTCGTACGCACTAGGCCACGTTCCCGGAGATCTGACAAGGCCATCTATAGTCTACGTCAGGCTCTCAACAAGTCTAGACGAACTTGCCATGTGAACTTTCTTGTACACCGGACGCTACCTCATTCCGCGGAGAGGTTCAAAAAACTAGTTCGATTCAAGTCCATAGTAAAAGGTTCCGTACTGATGAAAACGCGTATGTGACCATTAATTGTAAGTTTTTACATCGGTGGAATACAGATTATTCACCGCAAGGTGAGGCTATTTGGAACCAACATTATTTGGTACTAATCCACAAAATGTTTTAAAGCCTGATTGTTTTATCATTGGTACAGTAGGGTTTATGTTTTCAGGTTTAAAACATTTCATCCAACTATTGCGATGGGAATATAGAGCTTAAAACCTTTAATTTGTGAATTACCAATTGGGTTAACCCCTTCGGTACCATTTTCGTATTTTAAGTTTGAAATTATAATAATAACCATAAAACAAGTTACGTGTTAGCTTATATAGCCTATTAAACCGTGCTACGATCAATTTTATTTACTAGAATAATAATAATTTATGACTCTACAAGTAGGTATAAAAATGCTTTGAATAGCTTCCTATTCAATCCTAAAAGTAAAATAAATCATTAAATTAGATTTCAAGTATCAATTGTTATATTTAATTATTAATCATATAGGTATTCATTTCATCTCTTAGGCTTGGGTTTTCACAATACATATATATATATAAAAGTAAAATACACTATAGAAAAAAAAACACATTTTAAAAACCTAACCTAGGGTGCCGCCGGCAGTGCCAGGGCCCAAACTACTGGTGGTTATAATTATAGTTTTACTTCATAATTTAATTGTGCACACCTGCAAAGGTAGGGTTCGGATAAACTTTTTTATTTAATGAGATCTGCAAATTGTAAACCTGAATTTCCATACACTCAATAAATCATTCATTCATCATTCATTAGGTAATTCATATAATACATAACAATAAATAATCTTAAACATAATTATACTGGTAAGTATAAGATGAAATAATTATACTAGGTCTATCTAGGTATCTCGCGTGGTTTTTGACCTTCTGAGTTCTTTATTTATTTGAAACCGTGCCGAAACATCGGGCACTGAAGGTAGAAAACATCGCGATAGACCTAGTATAATTAATCTTATACTAACTCTTATATAAGTATAATTATGTTTAAGATTTTTTATTGGGTTACCTATCTGAAACACTAATTTTTGTTTCCCATCTGTTACGTTTCGCCAAATTTTCATTTGTCCGAAAGCCATTTCTTTGCTTAACTGTTAATTTTTCAGAATCATTATAAAACAAACCTAACCTAACCTCATTGGTTCTTTAAAACGATGTTTATAAAATCCTGAAAATATTACGGGTTTGAGGAAAAAATAACTTTCTGACAAATACATTTTTTAACAAAACGTTACAGATGGGAAACAATGTTTGGGAGTTGAGATAAGATACCCTATTTACTATTTTTAGTTCACATATGTGAAAATAAACATTATAATAACGTGAGATCAAAGCTATTTTACAAATAGTCTAAGATCCCGATATAGAACGACCTTCACCGAGATGTTTATTTGATGAAATGTATTTTATATTTAATTTAATATGTCAATTAATATATTGCATATGGGTTGCCTAACGAATTTTAGTCCAGGGTATGTTTAATTAATAATTTAAACAAATTTTTTTTTTAACATTTGATTATTAGATAAATTCTATACCAATCGAAAGTATGAAGCCCATAGAATATGCAAACGTTAGGTTGCCTATTCTTTTCCCGTCACAACTATCGGGTAGCCAGGTTTAAACAGGTAAATCTATACTAGCATTTTGCAACGGTCTGATTATTGAATTAAAATTAAATAACATTAAAGATTATTTTATTATGAACACGGTGGTATAGGGTTGCCTGCGAAAAATCAGTCCAGAATTCCGGTTGTCGAATTTTGAAAAGTAAAATATTGCTGCTAGTGAATGTGTGCGACTGAGAGGTCCCAACCAAAACCATCCCATACGATAGAAGAGGACACAGCATAAAAGCTGTTTGAAGTCCGCCCATTTAAAAAAAGAGAGTGCGCATGCACTGACTGATTTTTCGCAGGCAACCCTATACCACCGTGTTCATAATAAAATAATCTTTAATGTTATTTAATTTCAATTAAATAATCAGACCGTTGCAAAATGCTAGTATAGATTTACCTGTTTAAACCTGGCTACCCGATAGTTGTGACGGGAAAAGAATAGGCAACCTAACGTTTGCATATTCTATGGGCTTCATACTTTCGATTGGTATAGAATTTATCTAATAATCAAATGTTTAAAAAAAAAAATTTTTTAATTATTAATTAAACATACCCTGGACTAAAATTTGTAAGGCAACCCATATGCAATATATTTATTGACATATTAAATTAATAAATTTAAAATACATTTCATCAAATAAACATCTCGGTGAAGGTCGTTCTATATCGGGATCCTCTACTAAAACGAAATCATGAATATTATATGAGATTGCACGAATTAGCAGCGCTGTAAAAAGTTAAGATGCTGATAATAACATTATTACCATAAATATCATATGCCGAAGGGACGAATTGGTTTGAATATAAATTATTTTATCGAGCATTCTGGTTTTTCCCAGACTGTGACATAGGTAACGATAAAGTTGATTTGTGAGTCTCCGAATAAAGTAATATTTCTAAACTTCTTGCAAAAATTGGTAGCCTATGCCCTAGAGGTATTTCGGATAAAAAATATAATTTCTGATTTAGGTTATAAAAGTAGAATATTTGATACATAGGTTTAGCTTAAGACAGCGGTAAACAACATCAATTTGTTTTGTCTGCACAAAGCTAATAGCGTAATAAATAAATAAATCATAAATAAATATCAGACAACCTCACACAAATCGATCTAGTCCCAAATTAAGCTTAACACGTTCGCGGACAGTAAGTCACACCTGTTTGACACTAAAATTTTGTATGGAATATTTGAAACTGTTATAGCAGTTTCGTCATAATTGTAAGATTGAGTACAATTTATATGTGACAGTGAACACTATGGAAGTCGAATGCTATACCAGTTGCGTCAAATATGATACGTTTTTATACTACCTTATGTGACAACAAATGCTATAGCATTGTACTTCCATAGCAGTTCTGCCACATGGCTTAGCTAGCTCGTGGTACATTTATGGCATTGAATGTTATAGCAGTTGCCTGCTACGCTTATATGTGATAGCGAAAACGAATATTAGGCGTTGATTACAGGACTTATAGTTATCAACGGGTTTGTCACTCACGCCTATTCTATTTGAGTCTCTCTTGCTACTTTCAGACGACGCACCAGACGAGTTTGGCATATAGTGTTCGTAGGAACTTCACTGCCCCGCTTTAATGTGAAATGGGTCTTGATCAGATTCATCGGTATCGTCGTTTACACTTCTGACTCTTCTCTTGATCATTGGTTGATGTTTTTGACTCTTCAACGCTAATTTGATCCACCGATGACTCCTCGGTCACCTCTTCGAACATTTTCAGTAATTTCTCACTATCGTGGGTTTAAAAACTCGTATTGGACGAGCTTTTCCTTGATCTAATGATTTTGGTGGTAAAGGCGGTGACGGTGAAGTCTGTATAGGTCAGGTGCAGTCTGTATGACGCCACTGAGTCGGCGGTCGGGCTCGAGTGAGGACCTTCTTTGGAGGCATGTAACTCAAGTTAAAAGCATTTTTTTACAGTGTGATAAGCTACAATACCCTTCACTATGTTAGCTGCTAACATTCATTATACGTCTCTTGGTTCACCATTCAACTGCTGCAGTTGAATGGTGAACCAAGAGACGTATAATTCCAAGATATTTGCTGACAATTATGTCTACTGTGTTTGTGTATAATATAAAATATGCACATTAATCTATGTCTGTATTTTAAATTATAACCACCTTCAAAGCTCGTTGAAGGGCAATAAACAGTTAGTAAATATAGCTAATTATTACAACCCACCAAAATATCCAAGAAAATACTTGAATAGATGTTACTTACGATGATAAAAACAATCCTTCAAAATGTTGTCGACACTCGACACGCAAAATTCTCAAAATACTGATGGTCCACACAGCGGCGCACTCGCCGGGCGACTGAACTAATTTTCATACAACCGAGAATGCTATAGCATCTGTGTGCGGGAGAGGGGGGTACGATTGTCGGCAACACCATGTCAACTTGTCAGTGTGCGAAAAGCAAGTATATAATGTGACAGTAAGCGTACCCGGATTGCAGAGAAATTGACACTAAATGTTAATGTACACGTGTTCACTATGGCAAAGCGCATTCTTTAGCATTTGCGCTCAGGAAAGAAGCTCGATTAAAGACTGCTATAGAATGCGCGTCACAAGAGGTACTCAAAATTCGAATGCCATAGAATGCCCGTCCGCGAACGTGTTAAGAAGGCTTGTGTTATGGGTACTAGGCGACGATATACATACATATATAGATAAATATATACTTAAATACATTAGAACAACCATGACCCAAGCACAATATACGAGTTCATCACACAAATATTTGCCCTGTCCGGGATTCAAACCCGGGACCGCCGGCCTACTGAGCCTTAAGCCGCCAAGTGCTTACAAACTCAGCCAACCGCGTCGCCTACATAAAGCATACAAATACAGTATTTCTTTATGATTTTACTGATAACATATTTAAGTAAATTAAACAGTTTCAAACCAACATTGCATTAAATAAGAAAATATTATATACTTACACAAAAAAATCAACATAATAGTCCATAATTAAATTTTGAAGAATTATTAAAGGAAGAAATCCCTCAGGAGCAAACTTCCTAAGGGAAGTATTATTAATGGTTAAAAAAAATACAAAACAAAATAATGAAGCTTGCGGGCATAGTTCCATATCTGATACCTTGGAAAGATCTCCGAATTGGCGATGTACCTAGTATATCGCCACTTCGCCAACTCAGAAGCGTTAAGTTTGCGCCTCATTATACATATTCTATGCCATAGATAATTATTTCATTTAAAAATATCGATAATCCCAAAGGTTGTCTGGAATAGATCACTATTATTTAGCGATAAGACCGCCTGTTGTCTACTGTTATAATAACATTATTGTGTATTTTTCTGTAAACAGTTTTTTGGTGTGAAAAAAAGCATTATTGTATTGTATTATTCCGAAATTTTAATGAGAATACCTCTTAAAAATATCGTTTTACCAAACCTTATTCGATTTTCGATATTAAAATGACAGCGGTTGAAGCACTTAAAATAACCCCTTCATGAATGTTAAAATATAAACGTTAAATTTTACTAGCGTTTGTTGTTAAAATGGGGTTTGTTTCATCCCGGCTAAATGGATTCCAAACAATTGAGTGGAATTAAAACTGGACATTTTGCATTTGGTGCGACAAAATTGCAACATTCCCAACGGGTTCTGATTTAGTTTATATGTATGAATATCTAAAAATATTGCCAATTTGTTTTCAACATAAATGCCGTCATTATTATTGAAGTGACAGCATCTTTATAATCGTAATACGTAGTGAGAAAATGACATTGTCTCAGTTGTCTCTACATTGGAGATCTTTTGATGAGTACCTAGTAGGCAATTTACAAGTTTTCGAGCTAAAAAATATATTGTTATTTTTATTTGATATTTGTGTACCTATGTACCTAAGTATAGTTTACGCCACTTCAAAACGTTTATACGGATTTGAACTATTTTGGCATATTTTGTAGGTTTACTTGTAAGATAGTTATAGGGTAGGTATCAGTAAGGGCCCGTGCACACGGGGTACTGCGCAGGCGCCGACTAGACGCCGGCATCTGACAGTCACCACCAGTACCACAATGAGTTTACAGTGACAGTACTCGCTAGCGACTACGTAAACGATTTGTATGGAGAATTGTAGTTCTATAAAGTACCGCTAGGGGTGCTGTACTATTCTCCATACGAATCGTTTACGCTGTCGCTAGCGAATGCGGTCACTTTAACTCATGGTAAGGATACTGACGTCGAGGCGGCGCTGCGCACACGTTGCGTCGACGCTGCGCGGGCGTTAACAAGACGCTGACGGTCGAAAGACGCCAACGTTACGTTGCCGCTGCGCGGGCGTTTGCTAGATGACGACGTAGCACGCTAAGTGTGCCCGGGCCCTAAAGGCACCTAAGAAGGGGTATAACGTTTGCCCGAATCCCTTAAAGAATATGGTTATAATTGTTCCTTTAAAGTATCACGTACATTTCGCTTTTAAGTTGAAATTTGCTCAAAACTATGATATGCGTGATTGAATCTAACCGCGAGGCTTAAATTGTTTATTATTTTATTTATTTATAAAACTACAGCTGGCCTACCTGGCAAGCCCACAGCATATACCTAAGTAAGTATAATTCTTACTACGAGCAATTCACAAGCTAACCAGATGATGGCAGAATTGGAAAATATTGGAATATTTACCCTTGAGGACAACTAAAACTAATTACGAAATTAATTGAAGCAAGTTCTGAAAACTATAAAAAGTTTCATAAAATAAAGCAATAAAATTAATTTTACCGGGATCGTTCCGGTCCATTATAGGCCATTAAAGTAAATCATTATTAGACGCCGTAGTTTTAGGTTGTAAAATGTAATTTATTTGATGTCGCTGATTGTTACATAATAATGAAGCTTTATTACAGAACCTAAAATTTTATGACTCATTGGGTTCCAATGAGTCATACCTACCGATTTTTACGACTTACGGTATTTAATTATATGTATCTGTAGTAGCTAAAGGAGTGCCCTGTACAAACAATTTATTTATTTATTTATTTTACTCCATATTGTCGCTGTTCTTCCAAACGGTATACTCTTACTTGCCTGAATTTCATCTCCCACTATCAATTGTGTACATACTTATGCAATAGTTCGCTGTTAAATTTTAATATACCTACCTCCATGCAAGGAAGCATTAGTAGCTCCGCTCCGCACGCTTCGCTCGTTCCGCTATCAATGGTCATGAAACAAACCTAAGGGCCTTATCACACTTGCGATTTGCGAGCGTATTTTCTATACAAATAAGCGACGCGGCGAACACGCTGCGCGATCGCCTTAATACAAAATACGCTCGCAAATCGCAAGTGTGATAAGGCTCTAAGCTAACCTACAGTGTTCGGTTTTTGACCCATGTTCCATTTTAGGGGCATAGGGGTAGCAGTTATAACCTATTTTCATATGCTATTATATGTTCTAATCATTTTTCTAAACGAAAGTATGTATTATGATCGATATACGTTATGTATGTTATATCAACTGAATTTAGAGTATTTGAGTGTTATATAAAAAATCATTCTACAACATGAGTATTATATGCTAATTGACCGTTATTCCTAATAAAAATATTGATTTTGATGTTATAGCAAAAGTTAATTATATCTTGTGAACGTTATTAATAGGTATGTTATTTTATATTATGTAGTTATATATCGTGGGACGCACCCTGTAATTCATATTTATTTATTTATTTATTTATAACAAAAGATAAAACAGTCGCAAGCTTAAAAAGACATTCCTTAAGTATCATCCTTCATGTTATTTTTATTTCTAAATAAAATATTAGAACATGGTTTTCGAAATTATGAATCGTGAGAATTCGGAATAGTAATGCATTCGGATAAATACAACTTCAGTTTTCTAGTGTACCCGAAATCTTACAATAGCAAGTCCTTATATTTGATTTACAATAAGATCTTTTGTATTGCTAACAATCTATGGACTCTGGTCTGAAATAAAAGATTTGAATTTGAATTTGAATTTATTAATTGTATTTTTTGATCCACTTTTAAGTAGGTTAGTCCTATAACTATAACTTTTCTTTTCATATTTTCATCTAAGTACACATACCATCTTTGCCATGACTCTTCACAAGGCAGCCTTCTTCATACAATGCCCATACAGGAAACTACCTTTTAAAAAAGCGCATCTTGGGTCATAAATCATAATCTTTTGATGAAGACGTATCGACTGTTCCACATCTCTCAATTAGAAAGGGACGATGACATTCTCGAGCAGGCAAGGTGCATTTCGTGTATCGGTGAAAGTGAGAGAGGGTCGCCTGACTTTCACTCAACCTTGTGTTACGACCGACGTTACGTTGTATTATAACTCCTATTATGTATTCAATGCGTGTTTCGTAACGGTTCATATTTAATCGTATGCAGACAGTATTTTTGTGTTGTTTTCCTGTATCCTTTTAAGGCTTTGGAAACGAATGACGCGATTTTTTTTCCTTTGAAATGTGTTCACCCTCATTGCTGTTAGCTTATTTTGGTTATAATTTGATATCAATATTCATTAGTTGAGAGATATGTTCACAACATGTTCAATGTTTATAAGTGATTGTGGTAACTGTTCCAGAGTTTTCTTTTCACTAATGTTAATTTTTAAGAGCTTTAGTTAATGAATAAAGCCCAGACCCAGCTTGTTTATTTATCTATTTAATCATTATGAACTTAATGCCAGAAGGCATTATTTACCAGTCAACCATTGGGCTAAACTGAAACATTTTAATGGTGCAGGGCCTGTCAACTATCAACATTATACCAAAAGATAAACTTATTAGGTAGGTATATCTCAATAATAAATAAACATACACAAATATGCAATACAATATACTTACATAAACCTTTATTCTTGTATTTGTTTCTCGTTCATCTTCTTAAAATACAGTATTCATCTAATGATTGACAACAAAGACCCACGATTACGTTTCATTTGTATTGTAGAAAAATCTTATTCTTTTTATTTCTTTGAAGATTAAAACTCAACAAAAACTCCTTTAAAAGTCCGGGAAAAACTTCACCTACCATTTATTCAACCGTGAAATTGATACGTCAAGAGCTCAAAGCTATTTGGAAACAATAAAATTGATCTTTGTTTGTTATTTGAATAAAGTTTTGAAAGCCTCTTTGTAATGCTCTAGTACGGCATACAATAAGGTATACCTAGTTATAAAAACCAATCATCAAGTTTAAGTTGACCGAATAAAAAGTGTTACATTATTTTATGTATTATGTTATCTTTATTGTTAACTAGTTTACTGACAAAGTGTGATTTAAGTATAAAAATAATATATATAAATCTTTATTGTAAATTACTTTATTCTGAAATATCCACATAAGTTGCTCTTTCTATTCTCCATGTTATTTGTACCATTGTCTTCTCAGTTATGGAGTAGGGTCTTCATGTCCGTCTACACTTGAGTTTTGTGCTAGCTTGATTGTCTCTTACTATATACGACCACTGAATGGAACCATACCACGACACGATGTAAAATACGAGTACCACTATCAACTACTTACAAAATTTTCTTCTTCCAGGCTCATCCCAAATCCCGGACCTCACGAACCTGCAGAACCTTCTGCAGGTATCGCGGCTATGGTACGCGCGGGCCACCGCCCCCCTGGGCACGGAGGTGACAAAAGCGTATATGGCAGCCACGGGAGACCAGCCGGTGACCTACAGTCTGAACACCAATGGTCCTCCAGCGCCGTTTGAGATCAACTCGCGGACAGGAATAGTCACTGTTAATGACTCACTAGTTGATAAGGTAAGCTGAATCAACCCATTTCCTTCCATCCTCCTTCTCATGACTATGGTACGCGCAGGCCTCCTGGCCACGGAGGTGACCAAGGGCGTACATGGCAGCCACGGGGGACCTGCCGGTGACTTATAGAAATGAAAACCAATGGAGCTCCTGCGCCATTGAGATCTATAGACTCGGACAAAAGTCGAAATGAAATGAAATGAAATGAATTTATTTGCTCATTATGGGTTAAGTACATAGGTGGTATAAAAAAAATAGGTCAACCATAACCTGCTTAACTAAGCATGCAAATATCACATCGCTTCCGAGAACATGCCAAGAAATGAGATGTGGGAATCATGATGTCACATAATCACAAACGATCGTGACGATTAATGACTCACTACTTGACAAGGGAAGTTGCAACAATATTTTATCATCTTTATCCTCGTATTCTGTTAGTAGTCTGTACCAAGCTCCTGCAAAGCCCTAGTATTAACTACGACCAATGTCATTTCTATTGTATTTCAAAACTACATGAAGCCATAAAAAGAATCTACTAAGAAACTTATAATATTATTCACGTTTTTAAATATTCAAATTCGTGTGATTATTATTGCTCCCTATTTTAAACCCTAAATCTCTTACTGCATTTCTATTTCCTAGAGCTTGGCTAACTAAGGTACAAAATCAAAGCAGAAAACTTTTAATGACAAACGTAATTTTTCATTTCCAGGAAAACCAATCATACTCATTATGGGTATATGCAGACGATGGAAATATACCCAAAAAGACGGAAGTTTTAGCAATAATTACCGACGCCAGTGGGAAACAGATCAAAGTGGGCCATCCGCCTACTTTCCCTCCAAACTTCCCAACTCTTCCGCTCTTCCCAACTCCAAGACCAACGCAAAGAACAACCAAAGTAACTGAGCCAATTGTTGAAGTCACTACTGTACCTGATGTAACTACGACTGTAGCTCCAACGACTATTAAAATAGAAGAACATAGTACAATGAAAGAAATTAACGTGACTACAGAAGTGCCAGACCAGAGCAGCAATGATGTGTCGTTCGCGACCATAATACCATTGATCGCGATTGGAGGACTAGTTGTTATTGTAGTTGCAGTTATTATTTTCGTTTGGAAGAGAAATCACGGACAAAAGGAGCCAAGCAAGAAGGATGACATGGTAAGATTTCCCGCTTATCTGAAGCAAAGCACACATTGCAATTTATCCAGCATCTGCTACATTTGCATGTACAAGTATACCTATGATATAATTCACACCGGTTTTGCCTCCTTAAACCTGTGATACAAATGAATCTATCCCCACATTTGCCTAAGTATGCCATTAAGGCCTTCAAAACTCACGCTCACAATTTGTAGTTTACCTTGTGCACCATCCTTTGATAA
The DNA here is from genome assembly GCA_932273695.1 of Apotomis betuletana. Lineage (NCBI taxonomy): Eukaryota > Metazoa > Arthropoda > Insecta > Lepidoptera > Tortricidae > Apotomis > Apotomis betuletana. The sequence goes on from OW026306.1 coordinate 25,738,613, forward strand.
TCCTCCTCCGCAGAGCAAAGAAGCCACTGGCATCGTCCTCCAAGAGCCCTCCTTGAACTTGTGGGACCGCCCGCGTGCCTACTCCAACCGGTACGAGTCGTGGGACAACGGCCATCTGCAGGTCAGTTTGACCGGTATTTTATCTATCCTTGTTCCTCATCATACATTGGCACCTCTTAAACTACACATTGCCATTTTCTACCGGCTTCACTATCCACAATACATCCTTAAAGTGCTAGCCTACTACACAATTTGACGTTCGGAATCATTAGGCGTATTCCATTAATCTATTTTCGGGATGAGGCTTTAGAGTGAACCGCATCCTCGTAATATCACTTCTTACAAAACTAAATTTCGAGACGCTCCTAATAATTTAATATTGTGTTTATATATTTGCAAACTTTAATAAAATCTCATAAATATTATGAGTAACCTATTAAATGCCATATTTTATGATATAATATTTGAATTATTAAAATTAAATTAATATTCGTATAGGTAGGTATAGAAAATATTTTTTTTTGTATTATTTCTAGTAAAGAAATCGACCTTAGAACCTTAAGCACCTAAGTTGTCATCAACTACTTAATTGAAATTAAATTATTGAGTAAATTGAACACCGATACAATTATCACCAAACAGCCTTTCGCAATGTGTGCTATGTACTATATCATCATAACAATACATGCATTCGGTCAATAGTTAGTCCGTCTCACCTCCATTTTAGTACCATATCAGATCCCATAATAACGCGCAACTGATATTCACCCAGCATCTTGCAGTATAATAGGTATGTAATTCTAGTTCCTATTGGATGACGTTCCTGTATGCGGCCCACGACATTTTTATTAATTACTTTGAATACAATGCACTATGTTAACTGGATATACTGAAAACGTGCCCAACTTTACGATGACTGGACGAACTATGGAGAGCAGTACCTACTATAAATGTCGATTTCAAGTATCAATAACTTGTAAGATTCGAATTGGTGGCACCAGGCAAGAGACCTTCGTTGTGCAAGAGATCGTAGAGGAACAAACAGGTAGCGCTATCAATGACAAGGTACAAGATTCGGATTTGCGGCACCAGTTGGCAGCACCTTCGTTATGCACTTTCTTTAAATCACATGTTGAGCAACTAGGTACATTGTCATCAATTGACCTAAAGTTTGAATCTACGGAACGGTAAACCCCATTATAGCTCAGTCAATTAACATTATAGGTAGTAGGTAGCACAGACACTAATTCCTACACGCAGTGTAGGTAATTGTGGTTTAAGCACCGTCTAGACAGTTACTGGCCCCACGGCATTGAACTCTCCATTTTTAAACGTGGCTATCATTATTTGAAGAATTAATTGCAATTTAATGAGAAACGTCGCCAAAAGACGATATTTTACTGGATAGACTAGGTACGCCTAGGTTTAAATTTTAAATTGTGTTCAAAATAATCATGTACGTTTTTATAGAGAAAAAGTTGACATCTATATTGTATGTAACAATATCAATACACATATTGTAGGCATTTTTGTTGTAAATCGCTGTGCGACATGGAGGTTGATACAGAAGATTCTGATATCAATATCAAGACCAGCCAAGCGAAGCGCAAAGGTACTCTTACCTACTTAACCTTACCTACCTTTTCTCGAGGCGCTTCGTAATTTTTTTTGAACTTTGATTTGGATTTAATATTTTCTTCGGTTTCCGCGACTGTCACACATTTAAATAAAACGGTTTTCTTTGGCGGTTCTTTCTCCTCAGTAAGCCTTTAGTGAACCGCTGGTAGATATTTTAAATAAAATAATAAATGCCCTTCTGGCACATGTGTAACTGTCTTTACACATTAGGCCCATCTGGCAACACCTTTATTTTAAATTAATATTTACAAAATGGGTAGTTTACACAAATTTAATGTAACTTTGACAGAGAAAAATTGTGTTTTTCTCAGTCAACCTTTGACAACGGTATCTGTAAAGGTACTGAAACGTCAGGGTGGCTCAAATAATTAATATACGCGATATAATCCGTTTAAATTGTTTTATTTAAATTTGATTTGGATTATTATACGATATAAACAAAATTCTCGGGATTATTTTTATGTATACTATAGGTGCATTTATCAATTTGTCACTTTTAAACAGAATAGCTACTATTTATCCGGATTCGAGACAGCAAAAACCGTATAAATTTTACACAGTCATTGTAATAAATTCATATAACCTAATCTAACCTTACCAACTATTCGATATAGTAAGAATGTTGCTTTCACCAAATGGCTTCTTGTCTTCTTGACTTCCTACCTCTCTTAACCCCATTCCTATGGTTAAGATCCTGGTTCCTGTTTTATGTAAATATTGTCATAAATGCTAGCTTACTGCGTAAAATTAAATTGATTTTAGTTATGTTAATTATTTATAAGTTGTCTTGTAAGTGAAATTTCTGTTTCTTTAATTTGAGTTTCTTTAACCCGAAGATAACTCTGGATCCACTACCATGGAAGAAGGTGAACTGAAACATGGAATTACAATTGATATTAACCATAATTAACTTTATTTCCAGTTGTCTGAGGAGACCACGATATCAAAGGAAGAGCCTAGCGACGAATGGGAGTTCCCCAGACACAGGCTGAGGATCTTCAACATCGTCGGAGAAGGAGCCTTTGGACAAGTCTGGCGTGCTCAGGCTATTGATATCGATGGTATGAGTTTTATATGTGCTTCGGATTCGCATTTCCAGTGGCCCATGGGCCATACAACCCTCCCCTCCTTTAGTCGATATCCTTAATGCTGAGGGTCGTGGCCTCTGAATAACTTTTTCGTCGACTATTTTTCGCCAGCTCACTCTATCCTGGGTGGATGGCAATCGTACGTTTGACGTAAATTCGCAATTACTCTAATTTTGATGGTGTTTAGTGACCCCCGATATAAGTTGCAACTTGCAACTGTATAATCGTGATAATCAAAGCCGCTCCCTAGATTGAGAATCGTTGGTCTCACCCGAAACTAAGAGTGAACTATGGCCTTCATCCGGTTTTGGCTATTCCTCTTATAACTAACAAAACAATAAAAAACAAAGAGACGATTATATACAGAAATCTATAAACTCTGCAGTGTTGAATTCCTTCAAAAGGTTTTAATATATATATTTTATATTACATATCTGTATTGATACAATGTTGGAAGGTTTTAAATCAAGATCAAATAGTTTATTCCACTTAGAAAACTACTGTGAGATACGAAACATGTCGAAAGATATTCAACTTCTACGACGTGAGTTAACCCGTTTCATTGTTCAATGTTTTTTTATTTGAGCTTAACTTCAATTATATTCTTATTGTGAGCCCATAATGTCCCACTGCCGCTGGGCCTCCCCATTCTTCTTCCATTATTACCAATTTTGAGCTTTTTCTGCTTCAATGAAACTTCTTTTCAACTTCAATGAAAATGGTATTAATATACTAATAGCTATTTCAATTGATTCATAACTTAAAATCAAACATTTACATAAATAATTCAATTGGGGTTCCAATGCAATCCACTTGGTTAAGTATTATCACAAAAGTAAGTAACGGAACATAATGGGCGATTAATTTGGGTGGGTCAACGCAAGATAATGACATAGCTATCAGGCAATAGACACAGGCCTTTCCACAATGATCGGTCGTGCGCCGTCCTCATCCAATTGGTTTTCGCGATTATAGCCAGTTTGTCGGTCCAACTTGTTTGTGGCCCTCCCATGCTGCATCTTCTGGTCCGCGGTCGCCACTCAAGAACCTTTCTGCCCCAACGACCATTAGTTCTACGAGCAATATGCCCCGCTCACTGCCACTGAAGTTTGGCGACTGTCTGAGCTACAACCTGTTGTATCTCGGTTTTATACAGAGATAGCTGGAGTAATTAATTAATACTCGATAGTTAAATTCACATGCTCTTTATTTCGTTACTTGACATAACACCACTGACAGTTCCCCTTGTGTTGCCCACCTTATATTTCTAAGATACAACACTCTCCCACACTTAAAAAAAATTTAACATTATTATCCTAGGTCTAGTAACTGCCCGCATTTAAGTAGCTGGTTGGCATGTCGCTTCCATGTTAACCCTTCCACCTCCACCATGAATGTTACTCCTGGTATCAAGACTTCAGTGATTTTACCGAGGGACCAGCTTTTTCGATTTCGTCTCAAGTCTTTTACCATAACTTTTTCACCGGTAGAAAAAGTTTTGTACACATCCTTACTATTCATTGTTATTTTTATGTGTTCATTATCTATTTTATCGCTGGTTGGATTAGGCCTGAGTAAAGAGAAACGACATCTCAACTCTCTACCCAACATTAATTTTGCAGGGCTCTGACCTGTAGTTTTGTGTACAGTACATCTATAATCGAAAAGAAATAGATTACAAGCATAATCAACATTATAACCACTTTCTACTATTTTTACTATGTGAGATTTAAATGACTCAACAAAACGTTCGGCCAAACCATTTGTGGCCGGATGGTATGGCGGGGTGAAAATTTGCTTTATTCCTACCATTTTACAATAACTTTTAAATTCTCCACTAGTCCATGTAGGACCATTGTCAGTAACCAGATTTAATGGGTACCCATAGCGTATAAAAATGCTCTTCAATACTTCAATTGTTTTTTTCGCAGTTATATTAGTCATGGCCACTGCTTCTGGCCATTTTGAGTATGCATCTACAATTACCAAAAACATTTTTGAATACAGTGGACCCAAAAAATCTGCATGCAACCTATTCCATACAGTAGGTGGTTGCGGCCACATTGATAATTTATTTTTTTCAGGATTTTTATGGTTTTGCAAACATATTAAACAGTTAGTTGTTATATTTTCAATTTCCTGATCTATGCCTGGCCACCAAAAATAAGATCTGGCTATTTCTTTCATTCGCGTTATTCCTAAATGGCTGACATGCAGCTCTTGCATTGTTTCACCCCTAATACTTTCAGGTATTATTACCCTGTACCCCCACAATAGACAATCTTTATCCATAGATATCTCATTCTTCCTTTTAAAATATGGCTCATAGACTTCACCCAGATCATTTTTTAGTGGCCAGCCATCTCTACAATATCTCAGTACATCGCATAAAACTTTATCCTTTTTCGTTTCACTTTGAACAATTTTCCAGTCTAGTGCGTTCAAATCAGACTTATTTATATAAAGTACAGTAGTAGTCTCGTAACTTTTATTGACAACTTCAGAATTTTTAAAATTTTCATTTTGGCATTTTGCAACCCTTGATAAATAGTCAGCGCAATTGTGTTTTGATTGAATGTGCTGAATTTCATAATCAAAGGCACTCAAGAAAATGGACCAGTATTGTAAGCGCCGTGCGGCCATTTTAGGTATACCATATTTAGGTCCCAATATTTTTGATAATGCTTCATTGTCTGTTTGCAATATAAATTTTTGGCCAAATAAATACTCATAAAATTTATTAACTCCAAAAATTATAGCATAAGCTTCCTTTTCCAAGATGGGGTATTTTATTTGGGTGTCATTCAATTTTTTGCTAGCGAACGCTACTGGTCTTGTTATATTATTTTTATCTTTTATAGATAGAACAGCGCTTACACCACTGTCTGCTGAGTCACATGTCAATATAATTGTTGAATTTGGATCAAAATGTGACAGAGAGGAAGTGTTTCCCAAAGCTTTCTTTATTTCTAAAAATGCATGATTACATTCATCCGTCCAGTCAAACTTATCTTTTTTTAAACAATCATACAATGGTTTCAAAGTTATTGCCATATTTTGCAAAAATCGGTTAAAATAATTTACTTTTCCTAAAAATGATTTTAGCATCTTTACATTATTTGGTGGTGGCATAGCTAGCAGAGGTTCTATGTTACTTTTGATAATTTTTACACCTGTTCTATTTACTTCAAAACCAAAAATATTTAGTTTATCTTCAAAGAAATTACATTTATTCATTTTTAATTTTAATCCTGACTCTTTTAGTCTATGAAGAACCTGCTTTAATTTGTTATAGGTTTCTAGTAAAGTTTTTCCATATATGTATATGTTATCGATATATACTATTATGTCTAAGCCATTCAATTTTTGTGTTATCAACCTTTGGAAACATCCAGGACCAGTGCTGACACCGTAAGGTAGATATAAGTATTTGTAGATTCCCTCCTCAGTCACAATGGTAACTAACCTCTGTGATTCTTCGTCTAAAGGTGCTTGTAGATAAGCCTCTTGTAAGTCCAACTCACAGAAGTAGTTGTTACCCTGCATTTTCATTAATATATTATCTAATGTTGGCAATGGGTAATGGTCAATCTGCAAATACTTATTAATGGTAATTCGATAATCACCACACAATCGAACCGTTCCATCTGCCTTAAGGACTGGCACCACTGGAGTACCCCACTCTGAATACTCCACGGGCTCTATGCGTTTGTTTTCAATCAGTCTTTTAATTTCTTCTTTAACTTTATTTTTTAGTGCATATGGAACGGTTCTTACAGGCATAAATATAGGTTTAGCATCTGGTTTCATTGACAAGTGGATTGGCTCACCTTTATATACACCCATCCCTGGCTCAAAAATATCTGAAAACTCCTTTTTTATGTCTGTGATTAATTTGTCTTTAGTAACTTCTTGATCAACTACCTGCATAGCTTGCTCACAGATATTTTGTTTAAACTTTGGAGGCCACAGTTGCAACAAAGAGAGCCAATCTTTTCCAACTATTTTAGGCATGTCATTTCTTACAACAAACAGTCGCTGGTTATCTACTTTTACAGATTCATATTCCACAGATAAATTATCGATAATTCCCAGGGGTATTGAAGTTGACTGGTCAAAATTTGTGAATACAACATTTTGCTTTTTTATCTCTAAATTTGGAAAATACTTCTGTTTTTCAGCTAAAGTGATTGTACTCACATCTGCTCCCGTGTCAACTTCAAACTCCAACACTTTTTCATTCACAGAGATTTTTAATGTAGCTGAAGGAATTTTACCACTATCACTAAAATAAAATAAATCGTACATTTCAGCATTTTCACAGATATTAGTTTTTTCTTCATTTGGTTGAGAATTTTCTAAACTTGTACTGTCTACTAAATTGACTGTTTTAACTTTGACTTCCCTATTTTTACCACACACTTTGAAAATATGACCTTTTAAACCACACTCACTACAATATTTTTCACGCAATGAACACTGAGCCTTTATGTGTCCACTTTTACCGCAGCAAAAACAGGTAGGGTTTTGTTTGTTTCCCGGTGCTGCATTCTGCCGGATACTATTACTTTTATTCCTTGTGAAATTTTTTCCTTGTAATCTAAACATCTGTGTCTGCTCCTGCTCCCTGTTGTTACTGAATGCCAACTTGTACGCTGTCTCCACTGTCTTTGCAATATGAGTCAGCATGTCCAATGATTGGTCCGCTTGTTTAAGCAATTCAAACTTTACAGAATCACAATATGTACCATTCAGTAACCTTTCTTTTATCTCTCCATTTAAATCTGTGAAATTGCAGTTTTTGGACAATTTCTTCAACTCCATAATATACTCATCAATTGATTCATTGGATTTTTGACATCTTTTCCTAAATTCTGCTTGATGCAGTGCATAGTTTTTGACAGGGTGATAGTAATTTTTAAGTTTATCACATATGTTTTTGTAAGTTTCTTGGACTGGGGATTTCGGTGTGCACAAGTTTGTTAATAATTGGTACACATTTGTACTCAATTTAGTTATCAGCAATGGCACTCTTTTAGCGTCGGGAATGTCATTCAGCATCACGAAACATTCAAATTGTTCCTGGTATGCGTTCCAGTTATCGCCATTAAATGGTTCTAAGCCAGTAAGCGAAGCCATGCTTAAGTTAACTCGCCCGGCTGCAATTTTAGCGTCCTCCAAACAATCGCGTAAATATTGTCGAACTTCAGCGATTGTATTTTTTTCGTTTGAAAATAATGCCGTCTGCGCCAATGTATTAGCAATCTCTATTAGTTCTTCTTTCGTTTTCTCCTGTATCCAAGCTTTCTTTCCTTGTTTGATCAGATCTTCAACTGACTGCATCACTCATAATTTTTAGGTTATGTCAAACCACGAATGCTAATGCACACTTTTTTTTTTCTCTTTTACAATTTACACAAACACTGATGTGGATCGTCACTGCCTCGTCGCCAATGTTGTATCTCGGTTTTATACAGAGATAGCTGGAGTAATTAATTAATACTCGATAGTTAAATTCACATGCTCTTTATTTCGTTACTTGACATAACACCACTGACAGTTCCCCTTGTGTTGCCCACCTTATATTTCTAAGATACAACACAACCTTTGTTCTTTTGCGTATTTTCTCATTTTTAATTCGATCACGCAAGGAGACTCCAAGTATAGTTTGCTCTATTGCCCTTTGAGTAGTTTGCTTTAGTACAGGGTAAAATTATTCTGTTATATACATTTATTCTTAATTAAAAATAAGACACCCTAAACTATACTGTTAGTTATATTAAGTGTGTTTGGAATCCGCTCGTAACCATCGCTGAATGAAATTCCTGTGGTTCTACCTTGTAAAATATTTAATATTGAAGTACCTTTGCGATTATATTAAAATTTTAATCCTTCGTAATATCAGCGGCCACTGCCTTTCATGGGCTGCTAAAATACCATTCAGATTTACCCCTGCCTTGCTTGCTTTTTGCAATCAAGATTTGATCCTCTCTGATTTCACCAGAACCTGAGGACTCAAATATAAGTCTAGAATCCTGTGGAAAAAGTTGTGAACCGTCAAATTCTACTTCTATGATTCTGAATCTACGCAAAATGTCCATTCCTTACTCTATAGCCGGACAAACCAACAAACATATTTCCACATTAATAGTAGGTATGAGCTGTGGTATGAGTAAGAGTTTAAACCCTACTCGAAATAAATTTTGCTGGCATAATTAAACAGCACATAATAATTTCAGCGTAATTGTTACTACGCTTCGGATGCATGGAGCATGTAAATTCACCCCAAATAGAGTAATTTGTGATGGAAGTCATTATTATGCAGGATAAATATCGTTGTAGAGCGCTTTCCTATTTTACGTCACTATTTTACACGTTTAGAGCAACAATGTATTCGTATTCAGTTATGGTAATTACGGTCGCAAATTGTGAATAGAGAAAATAATAGTATATCACTAAATTCAGCTGTATTGGCGCCTAATACGATCTCATTGCTTTTGGCGTCGAGACACTTGGTTTGTGGGGCCAGGGTGCTCGTGGGCTCCACATCCCGGTGCTCAGTAAGCGCGTGTGGGAGGCAACAGGGTGCTCACGCGTGGGCAGCGTTCTCGCGCAAACGCTTTCCATAGCTATACAGCGTGGGAATGCTTCCTGCGTTATGTTATGGGAACCCTGCCGAGAGGTCTTAGTTTTAAGAATATTTTTTAATCTTTGTTTAGTTTTTTGTGTTTTATAACCCATATAATTTTGTTCTTTTATGCTTTCATTTTGGCTCATGATAAATATTATCTTCTTTCTATTGTTTCCACCCACCATTTAGACTCTTTTTTTATCTAAGAAATTTTGGAGGTTCCCAATAACACTCCTACTATAACTACTCAATTGCTTTTGGTAGCTATGGCTAACCATAATCAAAATTCGAAACAATTGAGTGGTTACGAAGGTTTAAACAAATTACGTTACCTTTGAATACTTGCTATTGAAGTGGCATCTAATACTAGGTAATTTCATGTCCTAGAACTATAAGCTAGGAATAGATAATATTAGAGTAGTAGTGGTTTAATTATTGTGTAAAAAAAATCTTACTTTATATCTAACTTACAGGCAAGAAAGGCGAGCAGACGGTGGCTGTGAAGACGCTGAAAGAGAACGCGTCAGAGAAGGAGAAGACCGACCTGATTCAAGAGCTCATTGTGATGAAGAACCTGGGGACACATCCCAACGTAGTCCGGCTTATAGGATGCTGCACTGAAAAGGTACTAAAATAACTAGCAGAATATAAATTATCCTAACTATTCTCCTATAAATGTCAAATCAAATAACAAAACCTGATCAAAAAACTTTACATATCTTATTATGTTGCCCAAAAGGTCTTGGTAAGGTGGCTTTGGAAAACAGAACGTAGCTCCTTGATCACTTCACATCTAAGATGTTCTCAAATAGCTTATTGTGCTCATGACTAGGAATTAGCTCTTATTGGAAATAAATGAAAGCCGGAGGTTTGTTACTGCAGTCTTGATAGACAATAAACCTTTAAGTTTTATCGTGGAAAAAAAATTGATTCGTGTCTGTGTTAATGTTACTCGTGTTTAACTACATATACATTATTATATATTACTATGATTGTGTTGTTGTTCTAAAATATGGAGCAACACAAATGCAAAAATTGACTAACTGGATTTGAACCCGGTTAAAAACAGAAAATTAAGCAGTAACAAAATATAAAGTCTTGCTAACTAGCTTATTTGATTCAGACGCGTGTCTGGTATCGCTCGAGATATCTGGTTAAAATCCAGTCACTCCAGTCAGTTCAGTAAATGTTTTATTATATAAATCTTTCCCATTATACTAATATAATTAAAGCTATTATATTTCTCTTCCAGGAACCAACCCTCGTGATAATGGAGTTCGTGAGCCTCGGAAAACTCCAGCAGTTCCTTCGAGACTCCCGCGCTGAGCGTCACTATGGCAACACCCACGCCGGCAGTCAGTTCCTTACGTCCAGAGACCTCACACACTTCGCCTTCCAAGTGGCTCGTGGCATGGACTTTCTCAGCTCTAAGGGGGTACGTTCTAGAAAGTGCTCCATCGGTAGACTTATATAGACGTAGTTCCTGCTGAGAACCGACCCTCGTGGTAAAAGCCTCGAGAAACTCAAGCAGTTTTTGACTCCTGCGCTGATTGTAACCAACACCCAGGCTGGCAGCCAGTTTACTACCTCAAGAGATCTCACTCACTTCTCTTTTTAAGTGACTCGTAGTATGAAGTTCCTCAGCTCTAAATGACTGACTTTTTGAAGCCTCTCTACCGGTACATTTATTCAGCAGTAACCTACCTTCGTGATAATGGAATTTGTGGGCCTCTGCTGGTGCAGTTTCTGCGGGAATCTCGCGCTGAATGTCACTATGGTAACACTCATGCTGGTAGCCAGTTCCTTATCCTTAATTTTAAAGGACCTCACACATTTTACCTTCCAAATGGCTGGTGATATAGACTGAACGCTCTCTCAGTTTTAGTAAATTCTCCATCAACAGTAGGCATACTCAAGTTTGAGGGTAGCTTATCAAATATACATAAGTCACTATGAGATCCTCGTGCGAAACGCTTCTATGGTAACCACTCAAGCTGGTAGGTATTTCTTTGCCTCAAAATTACCATAATCTTTTCCTTCTGTTTGGGCTACTCTCGTTGTAAAGAACTGCGAATATTTCTACAGGTGGAAGTTCTATCGAATTCTATACAAAGTGATACCTACCGAAATAAAACAATACAAGTTATCACTGAAGCGATAAAGAATTTCTTGAAACACTTAGAAAAAAATTCATAGTTTTCAAATACTGTCTCTATTGTTTTTTTTATTTGTAGTTAAGATCCACCAATGATAAAAATACCTTACAAACGCCTCTATTCTAAAAAAAACTAAATCAATATTATTTATTTAAGAGCTACAATGTCTACGACAGATTTACAGATTCACACATTATTAATAACACTTTGTTTTTCATCGGGTATTAAAAACTGGTGGGAGGATCAATCTCGCGTCTGCTGTTTTCATAAAAATGAATCTCTTGAAGCGCTTTCATCAAAATATACTTCATTAAATAAACAATTTCTCAGAAGCTGTGTAGAGTTTTAAAATTCAGCATTTACTTAAATTATTCCGATTAAAAGCTTTATGGCTCCACCACCTGTTCAAAAGTAAGTAAAATCTTTGCCACATATTAAAAAGAAAGTGCTTTAGCTTAGCGGGTGGCTGTTTTTATAGTGTATCAGATTTTATAACATCCTTATTCGGTTGTTCTTCAAAAACGTCGCGACAGATCAACCCAAAACCCTCGATGTTGGACGTAGTGACAGTATATTTATTTATTTAAATTTTATTGCACAATACAAAAAAAAAGTATAAATGGCGGACTTAATGCCTTTAGGCATTCTCTACCAGTCAACCACTGGGTTAAACAGAAATATGTAGCAGGTGTCTTGCACAGATCAAAGGTTACAGAGAACCAAAGTAATTAAGTAATACACAAATCAATGATATAAGATGTATAAAAGAATGTATATTTAATTACCATAAACTCACACGAATACTTTATATGATATACTTACATACATTTATATTATGCACTCAAAGTAAAATATTTCGAAGAAAGTGAGGAAGAGAGATTGTCCGAAAGATGCTTGCGCAACATGCGCTTGGAGAAGAATTTCCCCTGAGCTTGCCTAATTTTGCCAGTATATGTGCTGGAGAACTTTTTATCTCATACAAATCCCGAAGCTTAGGTGGCCACACGGGTAAAACCGCCGGAAAACTTATATCCTTAGTTCACACTCGTACTAATTACAATTAGGTATTTTGCCAATGAAATTTAGTTGTGCACTAACGTCCTAATTGCAACTACTTTTCCAAAAAGCTACTACGATTGTGCTCTAAGGCATTAGTTTTTTTTTATAGGAAATAACTAGCAATATTAGATAACATACACAGATATTAGATAAGATAAAGTGTGGGTTATGTACGATCAGAGTTGAGCGCTTCGGCAATCTTCGTGTTTCTTCGGACAAGGTCAGGTTCAAGGTCAAGGTCAGGGGCTTAGCGGGCGGACGACGGCTGCAATAGTTGGACATCTGAATCAAAATAAAATGGATAAAATTAACAGGGTATTAGCTGAGGCAATCACCTTTGTTAATTTATTGATTACTAGATTTACTAGGCATGTTAACGACTTCATTGTTTACCGTTTTTGTCTTGGTTACAAAAAAAAATGCGTTTTCTTCTTGCAATTTTAAGGAACAAGGAACAAATTATAAAACGAGATTATAGAGTATGTATTTTATTAATAAAAAGGAGTCCCTCTAGTACTAAAATTTGCGGAAGTCTCATACAAACTTCCATCCCCTAGTTTAAGGGGTTGGGGGGTAAAAGTTCCAAGTTTTAGAATTGTTTCGTTGTTTGTGTAGCTTACATTATAATACCAGCTTACATACCAAATTTTAGCTTTCTAGATCATCGGGAAGTACCCCAGAGCGAGTGGCAAAATCGGCGTATTTTAGGTACCAATAAAACCTAAAGTATAAAAACTAGATCAATTAAATTTAGTTCATTTCACATGTTTACTAACTGCATCTTAACCTGTGAATTTGGCCGCTCTGATGTTAACTGGGACGAAGCTATGAGGGTTTGAAAATGAGACGAAACGGTTCGAGAAAAGGTAGGTAGTGCCCCGCTTCTTTTTTGTTTGTCTTTGCGGGTGCACTACCGTGCCCCCAGATCTAAAAACAATGATTTCAAATTGGTCGGGTAATCCCGATCTTGAAGTTAGGGTATTAACAACTTGGAGCAGTATTATTCCAAGAGTTAAAGTCTGGATTTTTACAAATCCAATAAATGCTAAGGACTCACTCAGAGCATTAAACCAATCGGAGACGCATTCACCGTATATTTCCAAATAAAAAATCTTCCAAACCCTGAGGGTTTATCTCGCACCCATTCGTCACACTAATGCAAATTCCTTACAAATGTTGCTAAGTGTAATTTTTGTTTATAATTTCAAGCAAAATATAAAAGCTGGTAGTCCTTATTATTAATATGGACACGTCAAACGCCAAAATAGTGGCCCTCCGTCAGAATTTATAACGCATGTTTTCATATCGATTTTGTAATCGAAGCTTGATTTCTGATTTGATTTAAAATAATAATATTTAAAGCATAAACACACTAACCTGTGAAATTATATTCCACCTTTCTGTCAACTAGACGAGTATAACGTCTTTTACACACAAAAACAATACATAGCCTTTACAAGGAGTTTCAATTCCACTGAAGACGATGATTAAAATGCATAAAATGTGAAGTAGTTTTATATAACCACTATATCGACGGTCTGGTACTTTTGGCAGAGGGGAACGCCTGTCAATGGCTACTCCGGTTGGTTTATGCTCTTAGCTTTAATTAGTTAAAACGAGATAACGGTTTAATGCTCTTAGCTTTAACTGGTTAAAATGAGATAACTAGTTCATGAGTGTTTTAAAGCTTCTTGATCACGAGTTCTTTAAAGGTGTATATTAAAATCGGGCACATCTAGATGGACAAATTGGCACCCATCGCTTCCACCATAAGTAAAAAGTACATTCAACTTTCAATAACTTGGTCATCTTTACACTAAAAAAAATATTTTTATTAAAAACAAAGGAACTTATGAATTAGTACATAATAATATACGGTGAGCGAAAACCTGAGCGATGACCTCAGTAATAAGGTATAAATATAGTGGAAAATCTTGTCTTTTACGTTTTAATGGAGGTTTTAGTTTGGTTGTTGTTAGTGTTGTGTTTTAAATGTTTTAATGAATCTTTTAGGCTATGACAAGGCGTGTTGCGGGTGTAGTTTTGTTTAATTAAAATTAGGTACCTAATTCTGTTCTGACGAAGCGTGTTGTGTATAATATTAAGTAGGTACGTTGAGGATGTTCACGAAGCCTATAGCGAATATTGTTTACATTGTAATAATATGAATAAATTTGTACATAATTATTTAAACTAAGGTTTAAACCTTAAGGTTAAGTTTAAACTCTCCGAACGTATTACAGAGATTTAATTTAAGCCTAATGATGTTTCGTAAGAAGATATACGTTATACACAAATATCACAGCTGCAATATTTAGTCCCTAGTCACTCAGTCCTGTTTGTAATTTTCTGGATATCGACTACCGCGTTGCCAAAGCGATAAATGACAATTGACTCTTATTAAGGGCTTCATTTTCTCGAGCGCTTAGTAACTTATCTACTTGTAAAATATCATTGTTTAAGCCACATAACAGTATTCTTAATTACCTACGAGTGATAGAATTGAAATAATGAAATAATGAACTTTATTCTGCAAGTAGGCCACAAGGGCACTTTTACATGTCTGAGTCTACCGGCATTACAATTGCATGACAGACTAAGTTGTGGTAACTAAACTGCACTTTCAAGTCATTCTAAATAACTCTATCAATTGTATTGTATTCTAGTTTCAATTTAAATATGCAAATTGAATCTCCCAATGGAATCGAGCGGAGAAGGCAATTGCAAAACAATACGATTCCAACACTTTTGTCAGGTTTCTCTCCCCTGAGGCTTTGCCGGGACTTATATTATGGCTGTTGATAAAGGTGGAAGGAAAACATAAAAGTTGGTTTTTGAATAATATAGAATTGTATATCCAAATGATTGTATTAATACTTTCGTGAGACATATTTAATTATTGTATTAAGCGGTTAACCCTCAAATGACATTGTCAGGAACGGCCGTTCCGACATGTTTCGAACTCGAACTCTTCATCAGGGACAGCTGCGGCGCGGTAACTTCGTCACTGATTTTCTGATCGACGCTCCGCCCTGATACGCCCTATTGATTATTTAAAAACCGGCCAAGTGCGAGTCGGACTCGCGCACCGAGGGTTCCGTACAAACACTTTCCATTCCTTCCCCTAAGTTGTTAAGTTAAGTTTGCACCTGGTATGTATAGCGCCCCATATAAATTAGGTGCAAAGTTAGGTATTAAAAAAACTACTTACTAGATCTCGTTCAAAACAATTTTCGTTGGTAGTTTTTATAGTAATGTACATCATATGTTTTTTTTAGATTTTTCATTTTCTTATTTTAGAAGTTAGAGGGGGGGGACCAACTTTTTTCCACTTTGGAAGCGTCTGTCACGCAAACTATTCGGTTTAGAAAAAAAATATTTTAGAAACTTCGATATAATTTTTGAAGACCTATCCATAGATACCCCACACGTATGTGTTTGATGAAAAAAAAAATTTTGAGTTTCAGTTCTAAGTATGGGAGCCCCAAATATTTATTATATTTTTTTTATTTTTGCATCAAAGTCTTAATGCGGTTTACAGAATACATCTACCTACCAAGTTTCAACAGTATAGCTCTTATAGTTTCGGAAAAAAATGGCTGTGACATACGGACGGACAGACGGACAGACAGACAGACAGACAGACAGACAGACAGACAGACTTGACGAATCTATAAGGGTTGCGTTTTTTGCCATTTGGCTACGGAACCCTAAAAATACGGTTTCACTACGTTTATATGCGGACTGACCTGATATTTTGCCAACTCCTCAGGGACACCTATCCTGACAACTTCACTGATAGTGGTGAAGTTAATCCTGACCCCAATTAAGAACTTGGTTTTTTTTCCGCCCTTTTTACTTACATCGGAGGATCGGGGGGATTATTCATTGTGCTTCCTCTATGCAACTAAATAGATATACTTAAAAGCAAAAGTGGCTTTATACGAACCGCAAATTTAGAAAACAACCGATTGATTCACAGTTCACCATGGTGCCACTGTAATTGGCGGCGTCTAATTGGTGAAATTTAACGCGCGATCGAACGACATTTAAATAAAGTCTTGTTTTTTTATAGTTAGGAATAAAATTATCCTAGAAAAAGGTTACCTACGGATTTTTTTTGTAAGCTTAAAACAAAAAAAAAATGTTTGTCCTGCCTTGTACAGGCATCGTACGGAAAAATAACCCAAGTGATATTTTTTTGCGACAAGGCAGGGGTGCTGCCGTGCTCCTAGCTATTTAGTTAGGTAGTACAATTAAGAAAAATTATATTATCTAGGAGCAACGCAAGATTATTGAAAATATCCATTACCCAGTATGCATAAGCACATACAGCCTTTATACAGGATAAATTAGAGTTATATTGGTTGTATAAACTCTTGTACAGCCTGCTTGCTACCTGGGTGTTATCGCCGCGTTCCACTCGCTACCAAGGGCGTCGTATTTTACACAAGCAACTAATAAAAAAACGTTTAGGCAAATTTTTCAAGTAGCAATAATATTGCTAAGGTTACAAATAAAGAACCTTCTGCAATGCATACTCAGTATCAATAGTTAGCAGCCTTCTTGTTAGTAACACCAACGGACGAATTTCCCTAATGCCTCGCGAGACTAATTTGTCCCTTTACTTTCAGATAATTCACCGAGACCTGGCTGCCAGGAACGTGTTGATTACGGAGGAGCGCATGTGCAAGGTGGCCGACTTCGGGTTCGCGCGGGACGTGGCTGGGACCCACGTGTACGAAAGGAAGAGCGACGGCCGGCTGCCTATACGGTAAAACACTACATAATTAATCATTATAAAGAGGAAATATCACGCCTCATTTTTTCATACAAATCTCGGTATCATTCTCATCTGTTTCCTTCTACTAAAATTAACCAATCGTTACGATACCGATACGACCTTCAAACCTTGAAGAAAAGTGCGTACTCTCACCTGAAAGGCCGGTGACGCACTTGTGACTCCTCTGGTGTTGCAGGTTTCTATGGGCGACGGGTAATCAATTTCCATCAGGCGATCCGTTTGCTCGTTTAACCCCTTGACTTTTAGTCCGATTAAGTAAAGATTGGTTAAGTTTTGGAGGAGGAAACAGACAAGAACGAAACGTCGATTTGTATAACTCGGTTACGTTAAGTTTGGATCTCATTTGTATCCGACGCCATAATTACTAGGTGCAAACTTAACTTAAATTGATAGTATTGGAAAAGGATTAGTTATACATATACATCCTCTTGATGATAGTCCAGCTAGGGCCGCCAGGAACGAGCCGATAGTGCAGGCGTCTATGCTGGCCCGCAGAGCCGTTGGACATATGGATTGAATCAAATCGAATCTTGGTCATGGCGTTTTGTTTAGACATTGGGAAATGAGTATGCATTTAATTTGCGATTGTACAGAGCGCACCTCTAACCAACGCAACAAAGTCGGCACTTTGAAATTATAAAAGTTCTATGCAATCCATCTAGTAAATAGCTAAAGCTGGACTTCAAACATGCCTTTGAGCTCTGAATAGTCGACTATCAATCAACTAGATTGAAATTGACTATTTAATTCAATGCTCTTAGTATAGTGCTCGGCTGATACGAAGTTAATAATCCTGATAGCTGTTATCTCAATACAATATATAACTTTAAATCGAATTTGGGTTAGGAAATGTATAGAGAGACTTCTTATTGGCCGGGCACTATGACACCGAATAGGGGGAGACATTTTTTTTTTTTAATAAAATCGATGAATTTTTTTATTGAATCAAATGTCTATATAGGACTTAATACATTCAGAGCACTCTAATAGTCAAAAGTTACAATAAATTCAAAGCCCTTTTTATTTTATTTCTAAATTTTATAACATATTGAGCTTTTCCAACATCAGTCTACAGTATTGGTTATGAAACAAACCATCTCAAACAACGCATGTTTAATATTCCCTTAAAATGTTGGATTCATTTTTGTATTTTATTAAAATACCAGCCTGAAGTTTCACCATATTTGCTCACCGAATAAAATGTAAATGGATTCTGTATAAGCGAAAACAAAATAAATATTTAATAAAAACGTATAACCTGTGACAATGAACGCCTTAGAAAGTAAACATTCCTGTAGGTTAAAACACGAAATTAAAGGTAAATATGTATTGTATAAGAAACAGCGCGATTCAACAAATTTATTCTGAAACCAAGAATACGTATTATGAATTCAAAACATAAATAGGAAAGAATGAATCACGTAAAACGCAGATAATACAGCCCAGTAAATTGAAAAAGGGGGATAAGCATGCTTGTCTCTAATTCATGACATTTTCTGTTCGCGAGGCAGTTTCCGAGGCACATTACAAACGCGAGGCACGTACGAGATGGGACGAACATGCTGCACTCAAACTCAAATGGCATCATCTATCCTATCTGCTCTATGAATATGAAAACTTTTGTAAATGTTTATTTCTACGAATAATGCGGTAAATTAACAATTAATGCTGAACATTAAGACCATTTCTCGCTTGAATCTTGAGCCCAGCGATAGCGATAAATTAACAACGTTCGTACCAATCATGATTTTATAGCGTATTAGCGACCCGCCCCGGCTTCGCTCGGGTATATCAACAGTAGACGACGGCTGGCTGCATCAACCGCGTCGCGTTACGGATACGACGACTGCGCGACAGCGGCAGCGGTGAGCGGTACGTGTGTCTCGCTCACTCGTATGGCCGCGCTCGGACCTTTCGCTCAACCGCTCGCTGAGCTGGTCATGCAAAGTCGTGGCATCTCCTTGCGTGCGGAATAGACCAACCAACTAAGTTGAAATCTGTATCTCAGCTCTGCTTCAGTTTTGTGATTGGTTGATTCTGCACGAAGACGCACCCTTAGGTTCTTGTCCGTTTCAGTTTATTCTAGCGTTTTTTTTTCAATTTACGATAACTCTTCGGATATTCATTTTAATTATATGATGTAAGAGGCTATTTTAGTGTGTATAATGATCGAGAATATACAGTAGACGCGCGGGGACATTTGTTTTAAAAAAGTGTTGTTTCCAAAACAGTCTCAATTCGTTATCACGAGTTTGACACCGCAAATAAACTAAGTAAACAAAACTAATACATTATTTATTTTTAATTTCAGGTGGATGGCTCCCGAGTCGTTGTACGACGACATATTTAGCGTTAAGTCCGATATTTGGAGTTTCGGTGTGCTTCTCTGGGAAATCGTGACCCTCGGCTCCACGCCCTACCCTGGGTTATCAGCTGGTGATGTCATGAGAAAGGTAAGAACGAGGCGTAGACATTTCAACGAAAACTTTTACCCTTGGGCTTACTGGTAGACACTTTTTTCCTTCTAGAATCTAGTGCTCAAGGTTCTGAGTTGGAATAACCTAAATTTACTCCGAATACAAAAAAAAAACAAGAAAATGAACGATTTGTGAAAACGCCCAACCACGTTAGTATTCAAAAAGCTTGAACATCAACTCATATAATAAATTGAAGTAGATAATAATGCGTTCATAAAAACTGAATACGACGCTTACGTATATGTTATCGAACGCGTTTGCGCGTTTCAATATTTGCCAATGCATTACTAGCTGCAAATGGCCAAAAAATCGCATAGTGGTACGAAGTGACATCGGGCCACGATGCGGTTCTTAGTAAAGGCAGTCGTCTTGAATTATTGGTCCATAATTTCCAGTCCATAGTGATGTCGTCAAAAGTCTCACCTGTTATTCCGGAGTGGCATATCTAGTTTTCTTATACCATGATACCATTTAAATCAATATGTAACCTGGTGTTTACAAATCGTCTAAGAAACTCTTCATTCCAGGTCCGCGAAGGCCACCGCCTCGAGAAGCCCGAGCATTGCCGTCGGGAGCTCTACAACATCATGTACTACTGCTGGGAGGCCGAGGCTTCCTCCCGCCCCGACTTCAAGGAGGTGGTCTCCATGCTAGAGCGCCTGCTGTGCACAGAGATGGACTATATTGAACTAGAACGGTTCCCCGACCATTCCTACTATAATGTGCAGCATTTGGATGGAGAGAAACTTTAGCGATTTGAATTTGGAACTGCGAATGTGCAATTATGATAATGCTATGGAAATTGACTCGCGTTTTTGTGTACGTTTAAGAAATCTCGGCGTACTGGCTGGAAGAAATATCTGTGAAATATGAAAGTGTTAGGTGTAACTTTTAAGACGTTATTTTTTTATTTCTCGAAGTGGTACTTTTCGAAAGATTGATATTGGCATAAAATATGATTTATTAATTTATGAAACATGTAATGTCTCATTTTGTTTTAATGTGGGTACACCCCAATTTTTATTTAAACTATGAATACAAAGATCAAAGCTTAAAGAAAAATTTAAAAAGGAGCTACCAGTCTTTGTATTCATAGTTTAAATAAAATATGATTGTTGTGAAAGATAAAAAATAATAACTGTTTCCAAAACAATTCAGAAACCATATTTCATTATTTTGTGTCTCATTAATTTGATGACGGAAAAACTATGATCTGAATTTGTATTCATTAGAAATGGATAATAATGTGCAAATTTTAGGTGGCTGCAGAGTAAAATTTACATAAATCAAATAAATTATTCCATGCAGATTGCAGACCAAAAAAAGTTAATAGAACCGATAATGAGTGTCATTCAAAATTAACGTTAAACCAATGAATGTTTAGGTCACTACTAAAAAAATATATTATTCATTTTGTGAAATTCGCTAATGTTTTATGGAAGTAGATGAGAAACTCTCATTCATACTAGTACTTACGATAACTACTTTTATCTGTTTTGTGAGTATTTTCTTAAATATTGAGATTAAAAATAAATTCCTGTGGCAATAATTAGCAGATTATTAAGAGCTCTCACCCAGTTAGATCTTGAATAGAATCTTGAATGTTGTAATGTATATAGTCATGACATGAAACACATGACAATCCTATGGCTCATAGTCATCTATCCGTGTCCAGAAGATGTAAGGTTCTAGAACGACTAAGCGAGAGCAATTAAAATAGATTTAGGGTTTTTAAAAAATAATTCCATCCACGTAGTTACTAGTCTTTAGAAATAATAAGGTACTATAAGTCTAATACTAAATAGTTGTACAGCAATAAATTAATATTGTAAGCATGGATTTGTAATTTATGCACATTATGGAATAAAATTTTGTTATACAAAATGTAGTTTGACTTAAGGGGATTGAAATAAATCACGATATAAACAGATTTGTTTAATAATTTAATATTCTTGACGAAGTTAGTGTTGAGAACAATTTCTACAATCAAAACCAACGTACCAAACACATAGCCAAAAATAAGGGCCAAATATCCGCCTTGTAAAGTTTGAAGAGTCAAAGCGTCTCTCTTACTGTTATCGCTTTCTAACTCACTCATTAGCAGAGCTCGCTGTCTCAGCGAATACCCTGCAAAGTAGGCTCGGACTCTTTCATTCACGCCATACTGACGAAAATACGTTAAAGTACTCGAGAAATGTTTCATAAACGGAAAACCTCGCATGGCTACCATTTCCATAGGAACGGAAAAGACGTTACTATGAAATGCATAATATTTGTAGTTTCCAAATTTGTCACTTAACTCTGGCACTATTGCAGACACATATGCCAGTTCCAAACGACTACATAGGAGTGAGAAATTTCGGTGGACAGCTACATCTCTTATCGCATCTCCAATATCGACAACGTCTACCCATTCCTCCGTTAGATGAATGTCTAAAGGATCCGTTGAATTTTCAAAGATATCGTGTAATTCTTCAGACCCACCACATTTCACTCCACTTTCCACCAATTCTTCGACAGTCGATATCTGATAATAAAAGGATGGGTTCGTCAATACATCAATCAGTTTTGTCTGATAAGCAGTCAAAAATAAAATGCAATAAATATTTAAGAAAACGAAAAATAAACGTAAGCTGTGCGTGACTGGCCGGGAAAACGCACAGAACCCTAAGTTACTGATCCACGTGTTGATGAAGTAATGGTCGAGGTTTGTTCTGTATGTGGGATCTCTGCTCAGCTTTGCTAAAACTTTCCAACTTAAGGCGATAAAAATAAAACAGGCTATGACTGATAACCATACCGTTTTTTGAAAAATAATAAACAGACTCAACCATAATGGCTGGTGTAACGCTCGCGGCACCACCCAGGTGTAGGAATCAGCTAAGTACGTAGAACTACATTCAAAATCTTGATGAACTTCGTCATCGGGAAAAATGCCTCCTAATAGCAGTTGGCCTTTCTTCGCCGTCAGGTCTTGCAGAGCTCCGTCCCAGTCGCCTTTAAATTGTTTCTCGCCACGAAATGAATTGAGGATCTCGTAATGAAAAGAAATATTATATCGCTTAGCAAGCTGGTTAATCAATAAAATTTCTATATTAGGATCTTTAGGATTTCTGCTCACGAATGGTTGTCGCTCAAGAGCAAGAACTTTAAAGACACATCCTTGCATATCACTTGGAACTTTAGACTCAAATATATTTTTTCTGTACTTAACAACACCTCGTTCACATACGTTTTCTACATACAGTCTATTTTTTATAGTTTCGTTGTAGTACCCACAATATTTTGGTGGATCAAAAGGTTGCCAACTATAAATATTTGCTTTACGAACATTACTAACTTCGGGTATTATTACAACAGCATTAACTACATTAATTTTAAAAAGGCAAAACAGCATATCTTCTGCATATCTGATGTTCTGATTATCGGAATTGGTTATCCCGAAGTATACCAAGATGAAAAAGGCTTGTGGGTTCCAACTTCTAGATCGCGTTAGTCTACTTGCGATGTAGGTGAAATCCTTGAATTCCTCTACGATTGCAATAAAGTAGTCAGCTAGAGGAGTAGCTTCAAAGTTGTCCATGAATAATCCAAAATTTACTCCTGCAACCCCGTCATTTTCGATACATATGCCTTTATCTTTTATTGTAGGTTTAGCAACTTTTACTGTATATTTAAGCTTAGCATGCAGGGACTTTAATATAGCGTTCCTTATACCGACTACCGGTATACTGACGTCATCGGTGTTCACAATGTAGATAAATCCAGGTTGCACGAAATTTAAATCGACTAATCCGTCAACACAGCTTGCAAAGTCACTGACTACGGTAGGGCCGTGAGGATTAATTCTTGCTTTCACTCCAAGAAAAATAATAAGTAATAAAATTGTCCGTATTTTCTTGCGTTCGACTACCAACGTGTGCATTGTCTGTAAAATTTTCATGGACTGAATGTTGGTGCGAGCTTTGTACATTAGCAATAGAAAAAAGTTATTGTTTCATGTAGATATGCATCTCTGACACAAAAAGTTACTTACAGTTTAAATTAAACCTTCGTAATTGTATGACAAGCAAGGCTGGATTAATTTAACTAGGCCAATAGCAATGGTAGGTACAAAAGAGCGTCATCGCAAGCCTGTAATGTACCAACAAAATTAATGTAAATGATATGGCATTACATGCTCCTTTAAAGTAAATTCGTTTATACGAATATGATGACTTTATTTATTTTTAAAGGTCACTGAACTTCTAGCACGACTACGACATGCGATTTTTTGTCGCACGTACTTTAAGTACTTTCGAACTAACTACCTATGATGGTTGCTTTTATCACGCGATAAATAGTGACAGAATATCCATCACGTTTTGACAAAATGCGAGTCTGAGTGAGAGATGCTTTGTCACTTCTTTATCACGAGACAAACGACGCAACCATCATCCTCGTAGGCCAGCAGGTAACAACTACATATAATTTTTTTACCTATAATTTAGTGTTCCCCTCCAACATTATGTCATTGAAAGGTTGAATTTAGTCCCAGCTAGACTTTGTTCCATTATCACGTCGAGGAAATTCTAACCCGTTATCAACTCCAATACACGCAGCGAGCATAAATCTTAATGGAAATTCGTATTATCTTGCCGCTAATGATATCTATGCCGGAAATGAGGGCCTTTACGACCAAATTTGTATTAATTACGAGTTCTTCAAGGGACAGCATTAGGGACAAAAACGTTAGCACTCGCCATTACGGACATTATGATTATGACCGTGACACAAAAATTCTGAAGTAGGCGTGGTGTTTATACTGTTTATAGTCGCCGAAGAGTATGGAGGACAGAGTGACATTGTCTAAAATACGTTCACTAACCTCTAAAAATAAATGATCGAAACAGCTTTTCCTATAGTATATTTCTTAGATGAAAGACGATGGTTTTGTACTAAATAGGTAATACAATAGTATCGATTCTGTTCACTGCGACCATGAAATGAAATAAAATGAAATGTGTGCGTAGAAATACCACACATTTCAAACACATGACGTAAAGAGAATTCCAGTAGTAGAATTATGGAATCAAAGATTTGTTGGGATTGATGTTGGCGTGATGCTCAGTTGGGAGGGCACTACGCTTGAAACGTAGGGCCGCAGGTTCATGTCCTGCTTACATTGCAGTGGATCACATTACAATTTTTAACTCAAATAAACGTACCTTATCTGTATAATTAATAACGTCTAGCATCAGGATAACCTTGAAAACTTAAAAAATGTGTAATTCCATCCTGAAAGGCCGGTTAACCTTTTGTGTAAAAAATAATATATTATGTAGGTACGAGATAATTTAAATTTCTGTTATGTTTAGTGAATACAAATCTTGAAATCAATCAGCGAGGAAACGCCACCAGCAACTTCGGCAATCGGCACAATGCCGCAGGGGCAATTTTTAGCTTTATTGTATTCTAGTTTAGGTTTAGTTTTTTGTAAGTATTTTTACCTCATGTCATGGATTTTCCATAAAGTTTGTTTGTTCAAATCAACATGATATTTGTTCTCGTAAATCCATTGTACCATTTAATTACTCAAACAGTTCCACAAAGTGTCCGAACCGAACGACGCCGCGCCTCTCAATGAGCGGCTGCAACCAATTTGCATGGCAATGAGATGTGAAATATCGGGAAAGTTAAACTGCTTGTTCGGTGTTTTCCTGAGTCATTTTTGAAACCCCGGTATCCCGGTATATCATTAAAACTATTAAAAACTCTCGTAAGAATTGACA
Organism: Apotomis betuletana; assembly: GCA_932273695.1. Taxonomy (NCBI): domain Eukaryota; kingdom Metazoa; phylum Arthropoda; class Insecta; order Lepidoptera; family Tortricidae; genus Apotomis; species Apotomis betuletana. Next base: position 25,764,237 of record OW026306.1, read on the forward strand.
GGAAGGGCCTGACATATTTTTAAACGACTGGAACTCTTTGGCCCTTATTACCAGAGTCGGACTTTGTATAGGAGTATACCCTGCTAATGGGATTATCTCCGTGCCACAGGAATGATTTGGGGAGGGTGACGCGGTCGCACTGTGCCCATGGACTGCGTCGTGAATAGACTGAACCAGCCCAGCCTGACCTAGGGCGGGAAGTATCTTACTTTCTGAACCGCCGGCATTTGTTTTAGTTAAAGTCCAGTACTTACTGGTAGAATATGAAGGCACGGGAAATAAAACTGTAACATCAATCATTGTCAGCACAATATTCTGAGAAATAAATGATTCTTATTCTTAATATCGCTTAATAAGGTATTAAAATAGTTTAACAAAGAGTCCAAACAAAACGTCGCCGAGCCTCTGAATGAGCAAGTGGCAGCGGGCATTTTGCATCGCAATGAGATGTGAAATACCGGGAAAGTTTAACTGCTTGTTCGGTGTTTTCTTGAGGCATTTCTGAACCCTCGGTATAAGAGCAGGATGTTACTTATAAGTTCAAGTATTTGTATCTGTTAGTATCACTTAAATTATGAAATAGTTTAACGAAGAGTCCACACCGAACGCCGCCGCAACGCGCATCTGAATGAGCGGCTGCATGCAATTAGCATTGCAATGAGATTTCAATTACGAGTATCGGAAGAGTTGAACCCGGTGTTTTTCTGCGGTATTTACAGTCCCTGGACTGCGCTACGTGCGTAGCTGGTAACATGGGAAAATGTGTAGGTATATGGCTTCGAGCACAACGCCCCTGGAACGGGCTCCTGCGAGCCACAGTACCATGAGCTGACGTGACCGTCCTCGCTAGTAACAGCGTATCAGAATCAGACTCAGAAGCGAGTACTGTCACTGTAAACTCATGGTAAGAGTACCGGAGGTTGCGCGGCCGCCACGTTCAAAGCATCCGTCACGTTTTGACTGGTACGCGAGTGTGAGGGTGACAGATACTTTATCAGGGTTCCGTACCCAAAGGGTAAAAACGGGACCCTATTACTGAGAATTCGCTGTCCGTCCGTCCGTCCCTCCGTCTGTCACCAGGCTGTATCTCAAGAACGGTGATTTTTTTTTTTTTTTTTTTTTTATGTCATGGTGGCAAATGAGCAAACGTATCGCCTGATGGAAAGCGATTACCGTCGCCCATAAACACCTGCAACACCAGAGGAGTCACAAGTGCTTGCCTACCCGGAGGACGAAGATAGAATGCCTCTAATGCTAGTAATTTCACCGGCTATCTTACCCCCACACCGGAACACAACAACTGATAGCTAGACAGTTGAAATTTTCACACATGATGTATTTCTATTGCCGCTATAACAACAAATACTAAATATAAATATTTAAGGGGGGCTCCCATACAACAAACTTACAGATAATGGTACGGAACCCTTCGTGCGCGAGTCCCACTCGCACTTGGCCGATATTTTCGTTTATTTGTCTCTTCATAAACGCAACAATCATAAGCCTGCTGGCAGTATGTGTAATCCCGCAAACAATAATGGTGCCTATGTTTACCTTTTGTAAGTACATGTATGCCTGCCTGTAGCAGCAGTTTATTTATTATATACATATATTATGGGTAGACAGAAATTAAGTTGTTCAAATATCAAAAACATCGTGACCGTGACAAGCCATCGCACGGTTCCACGTCATGCCGTAAATTTTAACGATACACCGACGTAGTTTTTTTACTCTACGATTACGCATATCATGGATTCGTGTTTTGGTCCTAATGCCGTTACGAAACAGGCACTTCGCTAAATGAACATCTGCAAGCAATTTGCATCGGAATGAGGTGTCTGACTCAGCGGTTGAATGCACCTGATATATATGTAGTTCACACTAGAGATATTGTCTGCTAAGCATGGTTCACTAATCGGTGGACAAATTTTATTTCGGGTAGATCGACCGTGCTTCCACACCAAGTTCTATTCACTGAAAGAGCTAGGTCCTAGCTTAGGTAAAATCATTATAAAAAAAAATTACCCCTTAAGAATGGTACCCTAAAAATCATCCTACAAAGGTGACCTCGGAAGAAAAAATACTTTAGTTAGCAGTAAGTGGCATTTTCTGCCCCCTACGCGAGAAAAAATCTCACTTCATGGTCAAGGGAAGACAAACCATAGGCGGTAATTCATAAAGCCCGAGATCATACATTCATGGCTTCACATTCGGTTCGGGCCACAAACAACTGCGACCTGCGACATATGTAAATGTAGTAATACTATTAGAAAATTCTAAAATTGTCTTTTAAATTATTTATCTTTAGGGAGGAATCATTATTTAAGGAAAAACCTTAACAGCGCTATGCAGGATTTGTACGGGCACCATATGTTGGTAAAAAACTCTTTGTCATTTCACTACGCCGAAACTGTAAACGGATTTTAGTCAATTTTGGTACAGGCAGAGCTGAACATCCAATCTGGTTAAAGGATTTAATTCGATAATAAAGAAAAAAAATACGCGGACAAAGTGTCGTTCACCTTTTATTCCAATCAACTATGGCTACGACCTACGCCCTACGGCCCAATTTCAATAGACCCAACTGTTGTGCCCGATCTCAACTCAGGAGTCTGGTCACGCGGCGCGGCGGGGGCCACGTTATCAATTAATCACGTTAAAAACACAAATCGCCCCGTAATTGCCATTTCCGCTATTTCCTTGTACTTCTCTGGAATTTTTCGGCTGTTGACGTCCTCGGATATTATGGAATTGAGAGGCTTTCAGTGACGTAACTCGTGGGATTTATTTTTAATGGCAGTGCTTTAGGGGAGGCCTGAAATGGTAATTGGAATTTTGCTAAGGCGAGTGGATTAACGAAAATCCAAGCTCACTTTAGAAGCATTGTTATTATAATCAATACAAAAACGTAACTTTAATTTTTGTATCGTTTCATGTTGAAAACCCCCGACGAAAAAAGGGGTGTTATATTTTAACATGTACATTATTATGTGTCCGTCAGTCTGTAGCAACATATTAGCTCCCAAAATGGAAATAGCTCTCAAAACGGATGGACCAGTTCGTTTTTAGGGTTCCGTACCCAAGGGGTAAAAACGGGACCCTATTACTGAGACTTCGCTGTCCGTTCGTCCGTCTGTCACCAGGCTGTATCTCAAGAACGGTGATAGCTAGACAGTTGAAATTTTTACAGATGATGTATTTCTGTTGCCGCTATAGAAACAAATAATTCATGATAAAACAATAATAATTAAGGGGGGCTCCCCATACAAGGGCTCTTTGCATGATGTTTCGTTCAACGGGCATTTTCTCATGAACCGTTATAGATAGACAGTGGAAATTTTTACAAAATAAATATTTTTGTTACCGCTATAACAACAAATAATAAAAATAAAAAATAAGTAAAAATTAAAGGAGGACCCCATACAATGAACGTGTTTTTTTGTTCAATATTGGTACGGGATTCGTGCGCGAGTCCGACTCGCACTTGGCCGGTTTTTTTTTAATCAAAAGGCTTGTCCGTCGAGATGGTTTTTAGCTATGTTTGGTGGAAATAGGATCAGTTAGTTTCCAAGATATTCATCTTTATTTGGAACAAGTGACAAGATCTCAGCCAATATTGAAGCTAAGAATTCCAAATTTTGTAGATACGAGTAGATTAGATTAATTATTTTTATTAAAGAAATAACGTCTGCTATCGAAAATGTTTACAATAAAGCGAAAAATTGAAAAGACGCAGAAACGCAGGTTCAAACCCTTCCCGAACCGTTATCTTTTTTAATTTTTTGCTTTATTGTAAAAATTTAGATTAGATTAATTAAATTAGATTAGATGACCAGCTACTTGTCTCGGGGTGTTTTAAATTTGTATTTACGTTATTTAAAATAATGATGCTTTTAATGATCCTACACCCAGGGCTACTTTTTATTTGGCCCTATGGAATTTGAGCTATTTTATATTGCGCAAGAATGTTTAAATAAGTAGGTTAACTCTAAATAATATTTCAATATTTAAAATATTAAATAACTTTTTCACGAAAACAAACGGCTCCACCTCGGTAAGATCAGCTACGTCCCGTATTCTATTATCAATTCATCTATTGTTGTTTTTTGTTGCTGGTAAATGACTATAGCGTGCCGGCTGTAATCGTAAAGTGTAGTCACTATGTTGTGGTGGTAGACCTGACCCAGCATACACCCGGCATCACGTGTATGCTGTAGAGATGAGCAGAATGTGTCACTAAAGTGAAAAGAGTGATATTTGTCTTTAGGTCACCGAGATATGTATCACTCATTTAGCTCAGTATAGATCTTTACACTCTATCGTTCACGAGTGAGTAGAGAACTAGAGACAATCTAGATTTAAAAGACGAAACGACGAGAAAAACGAGAGCGAGTAATACTGAGATGATAAATGAGATACTGACATGAATCTTCAAAGAGAGCAAAAACGCGAAAGAGCTAGTGAGCTAAACCAAATGATATAGCTCGTTGGAATCACTCACTCGCGAGCTACACATCTCTAGTATGCTGCAGCGCGCAGGCGCGAGGAACAGCGGAAAGCGGGTCTTTTGTCGTGCCTGTGCTGAACTGTTAGCCCGCAGGGTTGGCATATCTTTCCGAGACTTCGCTTATCACGTGACTCAGTATCGCCCGTCTTGCTTGCACGGTATTGCAACGAAAGTGACAAGTAGTATTAGTCACGAGACTAAGAGTCGCATGTATGTATGTATGTAAACTCTTTATTGTACATTAAAATATACAATACATAGCAAGGATATTATGTTAGATGTACTAGGCTCTTATTTGGTGCGGGAACATCTATCGAATCACATCCTTTGATCTATCTAGAAGATGTCTCTAGAGACAAACTCTAGGTTGAAGCGTCATACAAAATATGTCGAACAAAAACAAAGGTAACTTTCGAAGGTGGCACCGTTAACCTTAACCCTTCGTACCCTTAGGCGTGGATCCGTGAAGATCATTCCAATCATAAGTTGTACGTCGTCATTGAGTGTCAATTTAATTAGCAAAATTTATACATCGCATACCTTGTGCAGATGAACGAACAAAAACATGGCACAAACATCGAATCGAATACGAAATCGTTTGAAGTAACTGTTTGATGTTCGATAACGATGCATGCACGTTCGAACAAAAGTCCCACCACCGTAACGAACGATGCGTAATGTTCTGGGCGAAAAAAAAAATCGTAAACAAAATAAAAATTGGTCCTTTTATTGGATGTTGGTCGAACTTCGAGAAATACAAACCTCTTTCAATATGCCGTTTTGACTTTATACAAATCTTTTACTGTCAATGATATTTCAATAATATGCCAACGTCACATTTAAGGTTATTCCAGTAATCCTTGATGTGGATTAGATATTTTTCTAGTAAATACGATCTCTGAGTATCGTATGGTATTTCATATGAAAATCAATGCATTATGCTTTTTATTCTTGTGTATACAATGTATTAAACAATGCGGTAAGTTTTGTTATCACGTTGTTTGTGTTATAACCACTAGATTGCTTTTGGTAACTACGGCTACCTGTCACCGCTCTTATTTTATTATATAAATAGAGTCCAACTCAAAATTCGAAGCAATTGAGTGGCTAAGGCTTTCAGTAGTGTGGCTTAAGTTCGAGCATGCCGAATCCTCAGATTGCAGCCCACACTACGCGTAATTGGCCTAGGTTGGGCGAGGCGAAGTTGGCCGAAGTATGGGTTTCCGCAGTGAAGTGAAGTGCCCCTCCACACTATCATATTCACCCAACCTTGGCTAACTTTGCGAGTAGTGTGGTGCCTGGGAGATACTCTTTGGCCACGCCTCAGCTCAGTCAGACGGCTCGCGATTCGCTCTAGAGCTACCACGCCATGAGTATACTGTACCCATACCATGAGTTATTGTGACCGTACTCGCTAGCGACAGCGTAAACAATTTGTATGGAGAATTGTACAGCGCCCTTGCGGTTTGTAGAACTACAATTCTCCATACAAATCGTTTACGTAGTCACTACTGTCACTAATAGCCACTACGTTCATTGCAAGCTCATGGTTAGAGTACTGAACAATCGCCGTTTCAGTTTCTGTTCGGCGGATTCCACTCAAAAGTATTAGGTAATTATCACTCTCGATAAAGCATATCCATGTCCATCTACGTGTCGTGATGTCCACTGTTTACCTTTGGAATAAATGGTTCTTCGTTACGCATCCTCTTTGGTCAGAACATGCTAAAATGCAACCCCAATGATCTCAAGCCCAATGGGGTTGCAAAGTTTGATTACAGAAATAATTTTTCATCGTCATATGACCATATATCTCGTAAGTTTATTTTTAAGTACACAAACATGTTTTCGCGCATGTTTGAAAATGAAAGTAAACCAACGGTAAGAGCATTTATTGTTTTCAATTCGTTTACTACGATAACAAAGTATGTATTGTAAATATTTTTATGTTGTTTGTTTGCTGGTTATTCGGGATATAATATAAAAGCAGTGAGAAATAACAGAACACTATCCTGCCAAGATTAAAATATATGTTCAATATTCAGGATCGACCACTAAACACAAAGTGGACTTTGCATTATTTTTTGTAGCAATATTTACCTGCGTACACATATTTTAATTGTTGGACTATTGTATCACGTTTCACATACCTTATCTAAACATCAATAGAAACTTAACAGACCTTCAAAAAAAATATAGTAAAAAAGTGAGGTTTTTCCATAGAGCCAAGTGGCAAAAGTGTTTTTCTTGGCCTTTTGATTTGTCAAAGGATAGGAAAAACACTCGGCGAAACCGTCATTAAATTGGGGATGAATCAACAGGCACTTCATCCACAATTAGAAGCTTCACGAAGAGATCTCCGTTTTCATTGTGAACGGATAATATTTGTTCAGCATAAAATTTGCAGATATAATAATAATAATAATAACCGTATATGGTTAGGACGATCCAGACATTGTGTCGCGATATGAAACTGCTAGCATACATTAATTGAAGTTCATTGAAAATTTGAAACCTGATACAGAAAACATTTATGCAGACATTAAATCGAAAATAAAACAGAAACTTCGTTTAGTACACCTCGTTCTAGAAATCTGCAAAAACTTCTGAAATTTAAATTACAGTACTTAAATATATAAAAATGTTTCAGTTGTAAGAGAGATTAAATTACATTATTTAGTTATTTGAAAAGTAAACAAAAAGAAAAAGTTTATTTATTGAAGGGACTTCTGACGCTTAAAACTCTCTTTACTTACTAAAATTTACAATTAATAAAAATGAGAATTAATTTAAATTATTTCTACCCCGCGCGGCGAACGATGATCCCTATGACACCTGTCATCTCAGTACATTTTTCCGATTATAGGTTATAAAATGTACTTACTGAGATGACAGGTGTCATAGGGATCATCGTTCGCCGCGCAGGGTATAATGAAAACTGTAATTCTCTTGAGATATTTATGTCGCTTTACATTTATCGTATCTGCTGTAGTTTCAAATAAACTAAGTCCTTATGATTTAGAATCTATCTATTTATCAGCTATGTGCCACAAACAATTTTATACAGGTAACCTGAACTCCCAAAGAATCAGACCGGTCATAATTTCCATTTTGGTAACGTTTTCAAAATATTGAAGTAAAGTCTAGAATTTTTACTGCAAGACAGGTCACCGTCAAAGACGACGACGAAGAGATAGGGCACGGTTTCAGTTGAACGGGCGAGGGTGACACAAATTGTTGCGACACATTATGCACATATTATGAATTTTAAAACGAGCCGCGTCGGCCGCGCGGTGGAGTCTTCTAACATGTAATCAAGTGACGCGTACAGTGCCCCAGTTATTTAATAGTTTACGCGATTAAGGCTGGGGGTTCAAATATGTAGTTATTTGTTATGCAAGGCTGCAAAGTTGTTATTTGGCGCGAGTGTTGAAATTGAAAGCTGAGCGAGCGAAGGAATCTAAGATTGAACCATGAGCGAAGCGAATGGTTCAAAGATAGATTCCTGAGCGTAGCGAAGCTTTCAAGACACGAGAAGCTAAATAATTTTGCAGCCATGCGGAACACACAACTTTTCACCTCACTACAGCGAGGAAAGTACAAGATTCAAGAAAAACAATTAATACATAAAAATTATCATATTTAATTTTGCCTTCTATTAACCACATCAAATTTAAAACATAACACACTCAAATCCACACCAAATAAATACGAGAGAAGCACACATATTAAAAATTAAAAGTAATATGGCCGTAATTTGTATTATCGTCGTGTATATTTTATCGTTGAGTTTTTCTTAAGCACTGTTATATTATATTTGTATTTGAAACTACTTGACACATTCGTTGTGAATGTGGGAGAATGGCACTCTCGGAAGGATTAGTTGGCCACTCGGAAGTATTTTCCATAACACTTGCTTTGGAAGTTATTGGACAATGGGATCCGAATAAGATTATTTCGGCTTTATCTTCTTTAATAACGCCAATAGTTACGGTAAATTACTTATCGTCCCCAAATATTTATAACAGATCCTTTTTCGTTTTAATGCAGGCTTTTAGCATTGAATAAATACTCCAAATTGGGCTTAACTTTCTTGTTTTCGATACTTATTTCTATAAAGTAACAGAAAAAAATTACGTTGTTTACGTGAATTGTGAAAACTTCCAACTTTTTAATTATTATTTTTTTCTCGGGTGTGTTCAGAAATTACACTCTTATGTTCCAACTTTTATAACAAATAAATATTAAAATTTGTATAGTATTTAATATATTTAGTAGTCAAAATATGTAAATGAATCTGAAATACTTACTATTAATATATATAAACATATTCAACATAAAATAATGTGTAAAAAAACAAAAACTTAAAAATCTGTAACCACAAACCAGGTTTCTGGACGTGATATTGTAGGTGCATTTTTTTTTAAAAGAAGTATTCAAACGTACATATGATTTTAGCCGGCCTGACCAGATCGCCCTTTATTAGCGTGCGTTGATTGGTTATTCGAAGATTTATCGACTGAAAAAATCAGTCACGCGTTGAAGGAGTCTTAAATATAAAAAAAGTTACATGCACCACAGAGAATCAAAATCGTCGTGTTCGAAATTCAAATGACTTTTGCACGCTAGCGGATAAAATAGACTTTTGCACGCAGATTTCGCCCTATAAACGAAGGTTTTCCGAGCGAGTGAGGTGAAAAAGTTTTTTTTTATTTGTACATCTCCCAGTCCCAGCAAGAAATACGTCAGGCGTGAATTTAGCGGAGCCCAGTGCACTTGCTGCAGTTTGTACAGTCGCCATCAGACATATCGTAGCATGTAAGGTATTCATAAATATCTGAACACGACTCTTATTGACTGGGCGTTACAGTACATGTTCACATATTTATGAACGCCTTATATGCTGCGATATATCTGATGGCGACTGTACTATTCACAGTTTGCAGGAAAAGGTAAATAATCTGCAGTCGCGGTGAGGTGCTGACGGATTCGGTTTACTACTATTTTGTTGTGGATTGATACAAATTCGTGACTGACTTTAAATTCGTTTAATGGATTATTTCCCTCTGTGCTTCATAAAATGATTGGAATACTTAATACTCAGTTTTCATCATGAAATTATTTGAAACCTGTTTACAATAGACAACTTGTAATATTTAATACGAATGCTTAAAATAATAGTGTTCCACATTCATCCACATGTGTATTCGTGCGTTCAGGCTCTCTGTGATGCCATCTATGGTCCTAGCGAAAGATCAGCAATGGATCTCGAGCTAGCTTTCTTTCTTTCATAAATCACACAGAAGTTGTATAAAAGGATTTATAAATATTGTGTATCAGGGTTTAATTCAGTCAGGTCAAAGTAAAAAAAAAATATATGTTTAGGAAACACGATAATGAGAAAAATTCTAGAGCTGCAGTTTGTAGAAAGAACAGCAAGACCTATCGAAGTTACATAATATGCTTAGGGCGGTGAATATCCCATATTGCAGGTGTTTGTGGCCCGAACCGAAGCTGAGAGCCATAACTGTGCGATCTAGGGCTTTACGGACGCCCGTGGTTTGTCTAAAGTTTTACGCTAGGCCTTTTCTCACTTCCTGGCCAAGTCCTAGGCCAAATGTCTTGGGCGTAAAAGCATTACACCCGGTTTGTCAACAGATGCCACACATGACCAGACGAGTCCCCGCGCGAACACGCTGAGCGACGACCAGGACGATATTCAAAAACAGCTGGACAACGAGGCAAGAGACAAAATCAGGTTTGGCAGGGTGAGCGTACATTCAAGGTTTTTTATTCATAATCTTATTAAGACTTGATGGGGCTCTTACCAGGAACCCCAAAACGTATTACTGGACCCGAAATAAACGAGGTTATTTGATTTCAGCCAAAAACAATATGGGTGCTGCATTTTCCCCGCCATTCGGCGCAGGCTTCTTGTACCAAGAGCAACCCGAAGTCGCTATCGGTTTCTGTAAGTATTTTCTTAATTAAACTCAGGAAACGGCAAGTGACCTAATTGAGAACGGTTTTATTGGCATCAATCGATGGCACCTTTGAGCAAAGGCCTTCCCAAGAAACCGTAACCGGTACTGTGTGCCCATCATCCAGAGATATCTGGGGATCTTCACGGTATCTTCAGGTATCATCCCACCTTGTTGTCCACGTCGACACAAATTACGTCGTGGCATCACAGCTGCCCATCTACATGATTTCGTCTTTAGGGTTACCTATCTGAAACACTAAATATTGTTTCCCATCTGTAATGGTTCGCCACATTTTAATTTGTCCAGAAAGCCATTTTTTCTGAAACTGTTAATTTTTCAGCATAATTATAAAACAAACCTAACCTCACCTAATGGTTCCTTAAAAGGACGGTTTCAGGGAAAAAATACTTTGTTTCGAAATTGAGATAGGATCCCCGTTTTTATCGCACAAAATGTTAAACCGATTAACCAAACTCGAGCAGTCAAACCTGAGTGAAGAGAATTGATATCAAAACACGAGTCATGTCCGATTCGTGCGATCAAACCGCGATCAGAAACAGAATAAACATACCAGTTTGATTAAATTTCCTGACTTCTATGTCCACTCCAAATTAGACACGTTCGTGGTATTTTTAGATTTTTCCATTAAACCTGCAGCTTTACCAAAGGCCTTTTTGATTTCATTAATACATTTTTGTACGTGGCATATTGATCAGTGGTTGATGAAACAGTGTGTGCCGGCTTATACCGGTTGATTGTGCACCGCTGTCGTTTAGTAATTGAATGGAGGCTTTTTGAATATTGTATAATGTGGAGAAGTTAGGGACGTGGAATAACGTATGATGTAGGTTGCAGTAAATATCGGGACTGTATTTATTATAATCACTATCAATACATAGTGTAAAACAAAATCGCTTCTGTTTGTCTGTCCCTATGTATATGCTTGGATCTTTAAAATTTTAATGCGGTTTTTTTCAATCGATAGAGTGATTTAAGAGGAAGGTTTATATGTATAACACATGCATAATTTATCAGCATTGCACCCGTGCGAAGCCGAGATGGGTCGCTAGTAATGAATATAATTATCTAATTATCTAGTTGATTACTTAGGTCGGGGGGGGGGGTTCTTGTTATTACACGTCAATTTACGTTAATTTTTATTTCAGGCTACCATAAAACAAAACAAAAGGAAACAATACTATTACAGTAAACGGAATCCACAAAGTGAGTATTTCTTGGAAAGCTATTTTGATTTTATTTTGGGACGACTCATTTTTAATTCGAGTCGGTGAATGCGATAAGTTTATTTTACTTCGACCATTTTACTGAAAAATAAGGACAGTATTCATATAAAACCGGCCAAGTGCTAGTCTGACTCGCGCACCGAGGGTTCAAACTGTCACTTATCCCATCTTAATTGGCCTGGTTAAGTTTATATGGCGCCGCAGGCTTAAAACCGCTGTTTTAAACCCGTCTATTGTGAAGGATGAGCAACTACGGAACCCTACACTGAGCGTGGCCCGACATGCACTTGGCCGGTTTTTTTTATAATGTATTTATATTTTGTAATTATAATTTACTAGCTGTGCCCCGCGGTGTTTCCCGCTCATCCCACGGGAACACTAAATTTATTCGGGATGAAAAGTATCCTATGACCTTTCCCGGGTCTCAAACTATCTCCATACCAAATTTCATCTATATTGGTTCAGCGGTTTAAGCGTGAAGAGGTAACAGACAGACAGACAGACAGACACTTTCGCATTTATAATATTAGTATGGATTTATTGTAATTAATTGAATCAGGCGTTACTTTGCGGAAATCCATATTAATGAAAATAATAATATTGCTTTGCTATTCCGCGATAGAATATCGTGCCAGTTAAATTTGTGCTAACCCGTTATACTTATTTGCGTATTTTTTCATGCATATATGCATTTAATGGTCCCACCCTCCCACCACGATAAGAAAAATAAATATAACAAACCACCACCAAAATAACAGAACTTACTCGACACGTGTTTCGCCCCTCGAAACAATTCGGTTGTCGGACTCCAGACCGTCAACATCTCCTAATGATGCCTCGTAGAGGGGCGAAACACGTGTCGAGTAAGTTCTGTTATTTTGGTGGTGGTTTGTTATATTTATTTGCGTATTTATTTTTCTTATCGTGGTGGGAGGGTGGGACCATTAAATGCATATATGCATGAAAAAATACGCAAATAAGTATAACGGGTTAGCACAAATTTAACTGGCACGATATTCTATCGCGGAATAGCAAAGCAATATTATTATTTTCATTGGATTTATTGTATTTTACTTTTAATATAAATCTATTGTAAAAAGAACCTAGCCTAAGTATAGAGATGAATAAAGGAGATAATAATAATACTCTTTATTGTGCACCACAAAATAAAAAGAAGAAAACAAAAGAAATAAAAATGCATTACTATTGGAAACAACAGGCGGTCTTATCGCTAAAAAGCGATCTCTTCCAGACAACCTTAGTGATAGAGAGTAAACAAAAAATAGTCATGAATATGTATGGGACACAAATATTATAAAACAACATATTGTGTAGCGTAGCGGCCGTATAAAGCCTACCCTCTGTTAGCCAGACACGTATTTAATTATTGTATTATGCGGTTTAATAATTTCAAGTGAGTACTTGAAATTATCAGCGACATGTTTACCGCTAAACAATAATTAAATATCAGGAATGTTTTAATAAGATTACTGGCACCCATTTGGCCTCTACCTATCTATACACACTTTTACTCGCTTATACGCATGATTAGGTTCAATATTCCGAGTAAATTTTACCATCTAGTAGCCCCATAAATTGAAAAGTATGATACTTGATTCTAAAATATTGTGCTACTGCTATTACAAAATTACACCCGTTATATTGAAAATAATGCTAAAGAAAGTAATAATGTTGGAAAGAAAACCAATTAATCCCCTTTTCGAGCGGACCACGGAGCAACAGGTCAGTATGGTACTCAATGGAATTTGAATCTTCCTTCTATTCGTTAGAATAGGTTTTTAGGTGCGTTGTTAATACTAAGATATTGATAGGATCAGTAGTTAAGTTTTACTATGTTTCATTCAGTTGGTTTTGGAAACATAAAAGTATGTTATCAAATATAGAATTCAACAACTTTGTTTTCATACAAGCTTTTTATCGATTCTATTTGTTTACAATGTAAGCAGGAATTGAACCAGCGACCCTACGCGTAAAACGCACATCCTAGGGTAGTGGCTAATGCGCTTAAGCATTTTAGATTTCAGATTTCATTTATTCACCATAAAGTAACATGGTCATTACATGGTATGTCAAAGTACATATTCATAAAATAATAATAATTTAATAATTAATAATAATCATTAATTATCGAAATCTACGATGTTAATATTAATGTTCAAAAATTCTGATACAGAGTAAAATACATTTTCACCTCACTCGCTCGGAAAACCTCCGTTTATAGGGCGTAATCTGCGTGCAAAAGTCTATTTTATCCGCTAGCGTGCAAAAGTCATTTGAATTTCGAACACGACGATATTGATTCTCTGTGGTGCATGTAACTTTTTATATTTAAGACTCCTTCAACGCGTGACTGATTTCATCAGTCGATAAATCTTCGTATAACCAATCAACGCACGCTAATAAAGGGCGATCTGGTCTGGCCGGCTAAAATCATAATATGATTTTACCCGGCCAGACCAGATACATTTAAATACTTCTTTAAAAAAAAAATACACCTACAATATCACGTCCAGAAACCTGGTTTGTGGTTACACATTTTTAAGTTTTTATTTTTTCTACTCTTTATTTTATATTGAATATGTTTATATATATTAATAGTAAGTATTTCAGTTTCATTTACATATTTTGACTAGTAAATATATTAAATACATCACAAATTTTAATATTTATTTGTTATAAAAGTTGGAACATAAGAGTGTAATTTCTGAACGCACCCGAGAAATAAATAAATGATTAAAAAGTTGGAAGTTTTCACAATTCACGTAAACAACGTAAATTGGTTCCGTGTTGAATACATACTGTTGTCTTACTTTATAGAAATATGGAAAACAAGAATGTTAAGCCCAATTTGGAGTATTTATTCAATGCTAAAAGCCTGCATTAAAACGAAAAAGGATTTGTTATAAATATTTGGAGACGATAAGTAATTTACCGAAACTATTGGCGTTTTTAAAGAAGATGAAGCCGAAATAATCTTGTGCGGATCCCATCGTCCAATAACTTCCAAAGCAAGTGTTATGGAAAATACTTCCGAGTGGCCAACTAATCCTTCCCAGAATGCCATTCTCATACATTCACAACGAATGTGTCAAGTAGTTTCAAATACAAATATAATATAACAGTGCTTAAGAAAAACTCAACGATAAAAATATACACGACGATAATACAAATTACGGCCATATTTTTAATATGTGTGCTTCTCTCGTATTTATTTGGTTTGGATTTTAGTGTGTTAATGTTTTAAATTTGATGTGTTAAATAAAAGGCAAAATTAAATATGATTATTTTTATGTTTTAATTGTTTTTCTTGAACTTCCATTTTCCTCGCTGTAGTGAGGTGAAAAGTTGTGTGTTCCGCATGGCTGCAAAATTATTTAGCTTCTCGTGTCTTGAAAGCTTCGCTACGCTCAGGAATCTATCTTTGAACCATTCGCTTCGCTCATGGTTCAATCTTAGATTCCTTCGCTCGCTCAGCTTTCAATTTCAACACTCGCGCCAAATAACAACTTTGCAGCCTTGCATAACAAATAACTATTTTCTTGAAATACATTGATATTTTTTTCTTAAAGCTACTAAAGGGCAATTCAGTAATTTCAATAGGCAGCTTGTTAAATTAATTTTCAGGAAAATTCCCTGTTTCTGTGTTTTCCTAAGTCTACATTTTGGTAACAGTAATTTGTTCTTAGAACGGGTGTTATAGTTATTTATATCCGACACTTTAAGCAATGAATCAGTCTGCTTATGTATTTTCAATAAGGAGTTATAAATGTACGATGCAATTACAGTCATTATACCAAGTCTCTAAAAGTGAGGTCTGGCTGAGTCGCGTCGGTTTGCTCCACTCATGATCCTAACTGAACGCTTTTGGAGCACTAGTATTTTATTTATATTTGATGCATTACCCCAGATTGTTATAGCATAGTTTAGTAAGGAGTGAATATATGCATAGTACACAGTTTTGAGTGTTTCTATATTTATAAGTGGTTTCAGTTTTAGTAATGCAAATTTTAAAGAATACAAATACTTGTCCTTGCCGGGATTCCAACCCAGGACCGTTGACTCAGTAGGCAGGTGCACTACAGACTGCGCTAACCACGTCGTCTAGCTATAAGTTACAGCCTGGTGACAGACAGACAGACATACGGACGGACAGTGGAGTCTTAGTAATAGAGTCCCGTTTTTACCCTTTGGGTACGGAACGAAATGAAGACTAATTATGTCATTTTAACTATAAAATATATGTATCTGTTGTGGGTAGATTGTGATAATGATATTGACCTTTATATTATAATAAATTAGTCTTTGTCTCGAACTGGTGTTTGATTCACGTAAGTATCTATTCCAATACCTATCTTCAACATCTTGCATCTGTGTCTAAGACTTTGTCTCAAAATATTCTTGCACGTTTAATCATAACTAAACTTCATAACTTGGTATTATTTCGCTATGCAAATAACGTAATTTAATGAATTTCGTGCCTAAGTGCTGAAATTTTCTTATTTCAGCCGCCAGACTCATTGTTTTTGCAAAACTCGACTTCTGCTCAATTTGTTTTATTATATTGCGAAGAATAATACTTGTTCCTTTTATTACAGATAGAAACGTCTTGTCCACAGATTATGAGGGTGAGTTTTGTAGTAATAAAACAAAAAAAAAACTTTATTCAAAGAGTTCAAAGATTCACGCGAAGTTCCTTAACGAAGAATGTACGTATAGTTTGATTTTCTTTTGTGTAATACGATTTTATACTTTCTTTTGATAATAGTTTGAGATGTAAGATGGATACAGTTTGTAAATATGTCTGGATACAGAAAACTACCTGATTCTATTAGTCAACAAAAACATATCCCTCGCTACGCATCCTCGCACATCTCTGGTGGAAACATAGCCTAAAGAAGTGCCTTTTTTAGATGCCGGTATTTCATATAGGTTTAATTATTTTTCATGACATAAATTTTCATTGCTATTTTTGCTTTGATCTTTGGATCTGAAAGGAACGTTAAGGTTTTTTGCATCATTCTTGCATTTTCCACTGCGTAGCGATAATATGTGCAACAAGAAAGCAAAGTTGTTCCTATACTATCTCTTGTATCTGGAGAGGTAAGCATTTCTCTGAGGCCAAGCAGCGGAGCAGAAAAACAATTAAGAAAACTTTCAATTTGAAATTTCTGCATAGGTACTTGTTGCTGAGGTTCTGGCATAAAATATAAGTTAACCTCGCTTTATAAAACTTAAGTTGTGCTTATTTTTCTTCGTTTTTAGGGTTCCGTACCCAAAGGGTACAAACGGGACCCTATTACTGAGACTTCGCTGTCCATCCGTCCGTCCGTCCGTCTGTCACCAGGCTGTATCTCAAGAACGGTGATAGCTAGACAGTTGAAATTTTCACAGATGATGTATTTCTATTGCCGCTATAACAACAAATACTAAAAATAAAATAAAATAAATATTTAAGGGGGGCTCCCATACAACAAACTTGTTATAGATTATATATAGGTACGGAACCCTTCATGCGCGAGTCGGACTCGCACTTGCCCAATTTTCTTTATTACCGAAGATTGTTTCCGTCCTGACACACTTTGATGGGTTGTTGACGAGCTGTTCCATAGCAGTCTCCGGCTTTTCTCAGGGCAGCGGTGATAGTAAGGCCCGTTATTTTCCTAATTTAGTCTGACCAGCGGATCGGTGATCTCCCACGTAGTGATTTCCAAGTGACTTTCTGTACTACTACCAGTTTGTCAAAGCTATTGGGTTGTCTTCGGGGTGTGCGCAAATTAATTAAGGACACGTTGTATGTCTCTTTTTTTTAACGTGGATATACAATTTTTATATTAAACTATTGATACAAAAATAATAGAAAAACTGAAATGAGTTACCCGGTGGAAGAAACCGGGACTCGAACCCGGTACCTCTGGATTGCCGGTTCATTGCGGTTGGTAGGATGGTGGAAAGATTAACGCGCTGGACAGGCAAGCCAGAGGTACCGGGTTCAATTCCTTGTCTCTTCCACCATGTGACTCATTTCAATTTCTCTTTGAGCTTTGATCAATGGTTTAAGGACACGCTGGTGGCATATTGTGGATAGCCAAGTTTTGATCTTTAGTCGGTCAAGAATAGACTTATTGGTGCGTTGTGCTTTACATAGCATGCTATAAACATAGATATTTGTATATCTATACAAAAGGTTAAAAACCTCGGGTGTCGGGCCTTAGGAATTGGTCACGGGACATCGGCGTTCACCTCGAACGAACTGAACAAGTACAGTCGTAACACGACTTAACTTTATTGAATTGGATTTGAGGGCACAGTAAATAATTTCTGAACAATAATCAAACTTATGGTTTAAACGTTAAACTCCTGTGAGACTCAGAAATTATTTAAAAAACCGGTCAAGTGCGAGTTGGACTCGCGCACCGAGGGTTCCGTACAAACACTTTCTATCCTTAAGTGGTTAAGTTAAGTTTGCACCTGGTATGTATAGCGCCCCATACAAATGAGGTGCAAAGTTAACGCAACCAATCCCGTTTGTTGTATGGGAGCCCCCCTTAAATGATTATTTTATTTTATTTTTAGTATTTGTTGTTATAGCGGCAATAGAATTACATCATCTGTGAAAATTTCAATTGTCTACCTATCACCGTTCTTGAGATACAGCCTGGTGACAGACGGACGGACGGACGGACGGACGGACCGTCAGCGAAGTTTCAGTAATAGGGTCCCGTTTTTACCCTTTGGGTACGGAACCCTAAAAAAAGTCGAATAATTCAAAAGTTCCATTTCGTAACCCACACTTTATCTATAATCTCCCGGTAAGGTCTACTGAACTTATACTGAAGTGTGTTTTTAGGTAATTTTTTCTTCGGTTTTATTTAAATGCGTTTTAAGCGATGACTTTTTAACGCGAAGCAGAATATAAATTAGATCCAGACCTGATGCTGGTCTGTTTGACGTTATCGGAAACAATTTTATCAAACCATTTATGCGTCTAGGACGGTATTATAAATAACCTCTCAGCTTTGTAGGCAAAAATTGAAAAGGTAAGGGGATATGGATATCCTATTCACACACTCTGAGACGTCCCACCTTACCAGTCAAGGTGTGTAAGTAATATTTTTTTTATACTTAGTAGCGTATTTTAATCTGTTAGTTATAATTTCACAGACAAAATCACAACAACCCACTTTATAAACCTGTACCAAAATTCTATACTCTACGCGCTACTTAACTTAAATATTTTCATAAAACAACTCTAAACTCTAATGATTTTCAAAAAGAGAACATAAGAATATCAAATTTTAAAAAACACGGTACTGTTTCCTGATTAGTTGAAATTACTGTCAAAAAAAATAACCAACCACGAAACGCCAGCCATGACCATCATGACATCATGTTTTTTTTTAACATGTCAGTTGGAGATGAATGAAAAAGGTCACAAGAGGGGAATGACGATGAAAGTAAAAAAAAAAATGTTCTCGGTTTTGCTCGTATACAGCAATAGTTACACAATTAGGTCCTTAAATCCTTACTTAGGCCAGCTTAAACGCATTGTGCAACGATTGCATGAAACATTATTACAGCTATTCCATTCTGCGAATTAATTTTCTGAGAACGTCCCAATTTAATTCAATTAACTACGATAACAAGACCCTCTCTTGCCTGGTTTTTGTGCTAGGATAATAATAATTTGAGTCTCGAGTCATCATTATTCCGATGTAATAACCGTTATTACCTTGAGGCCCTCGGTTATACTGTTCGATCCTTGGTTCAATAGAATTCTAGAAACAATTAGGAGCTAAGACAACTTTATAACTATTTGGCATCTCTAACGAAGTTTGGAACGGCACTGACAGTTGAGAAGTGTATTTTCTAAAGGGCTTATTCCTCAATGAATAATAATAATACCTATAGCCTTTATGTCCATGACTTACAATAATAAATAAAAAAAGATTTTTTTAAACAAAAAAGAACCAACTTCAAAAAAAACTCAATTATTACTAGGTACTATGAAAACAGATGCCGTGCAAGTTTACGTGAGGTTTGCCACCGACTTAAAAAGGTGATCTGTACATGATCGGGTTATTTTTAGCTTTTCAGTTTTTTTTGTTAAAAATATTTATTTATTTATTTGCTTTGTTATTAAAAATTTTCAGAAATAAATAACCGACTTCAATGAGCGAAATGGTCACTTATATAATTTTCTCATGAATGTGTTTGTCAGAACTGGACCAAATTTAAATGGGATCACACGGGAAGCACCAGCTTTCAAATAAAAGAAGAATCATCAAAATCGGTTCACCGAGTCGAAAGTTCTGAGGTAGCAAATACAAAAAAAAATACTCCTCCATTTTTTGAAATCGGTAAAGTAAAGTACCTAAATATTTTTTTTTTAAGTATAATTATTTTTTTCTAAATAACATTTTAAGACATGGCCCCTTCTCGGGTACGGCCCCCTACAACTGTGAAACTCATACAAAAATAAGCCCTTTTTTCAGACACCCCTTAGTTGTCACCGTATAGAAAAAAGTAAAATTTTGACAATTTTAAATATAATATTTTTAATTTCATTATAATTTTTGGAAGTAACTTTCGTGTAATCAGAATGGATAGAAAACTTTTCCGCGCCTATTACTCCTGTATTATTTATTTTTCAAAACATTCGTAGGCTCTAATGTAATTAATAATTTAATTAATCAATCAGTTTATTGCAAGTTACAAAAGATGATAGTGATAAATACAATATTGCTTATGTTCTACCAGTAAAAACATGCAATATTATAATTATACAATATTAATTAAATAGTACCTTGTCCACTTTCACTTGAACATGTCAAAATATTGAACTTGGATAATTAAAAATTGGATGTATTGGATATATATAATATTATTTGTATTGTATTGTATCGTATCATTTGGTATAGGATCGTATCGTTTTGTATTGTATTGTTCTACTAACAAACTATTCTCAATATCAATATCTTTCGTGAGCACATAGCTAATTTTCTTGACTAAGTAATGTTGATAATGTTATCCGACGCAATGATTATTTTAAAATGGCTTATTATTTTCGCGGCGACAGAAAAATTAAAGAGCAGCAAACTATTTGCAACTAAAATAATAACTTGTCAGCGATTAAATATTTTGGCAATCATTTATATTAAATGAGCTTTAAACTAAGGATATTTTAAAATTCAAATAATGGCAGCTAATTTAAGGTAGCAGAAATAATAAACAAGATTACTGAAATCATAGGCGAGGTGCTATAAATAATGACTTGGCGACTAATATTAGCAGAAGGATAACAAACTTTATATTAGTGGCAACTGCAGGTCTCCATCTAAAAAAGCATTTTGGGCTTTGATTTGCTGGCAGCTTAAATATTAAAATGGGTACTATATAAAAGTAATGGGGAGTTATTTTTTTAGTTTTCGAAACCATAATTTAATGAAAACGGCGATAAGCGCGTTCGTTTGAAGTGGAGTGCGGGTCGTCGCGCGGCGTTAAGTTTGAAAATAAGCATCGCATTATCATAAGACTTGCCTCAGAACCGAAGCTGTCAACCCCGATTCCACGTGGTCTTGTCTGCCCTACCCCTAGAGTGTATATAAAAAGCCGGAGGCGCGGAGGGAGAGCAGCCCTCGCCCGCCGTGACAAAGCTCGGGAGCCGTGCGGAGCGGAGCGGCTGAGGCTGGTCGCCGAAGGCGACCAACAAGCCGAAGCTACGGAGCGGAGTACGGGCGATGGGCTTATCAGAAGCACCAGAGCAACCAAAAAATAAAGAAAGTAAAGGTGGTAGAAAAATCCACTAAATAAAAGATTAAACAAATCGACCAGAGGGGTCGCTGACCTATATCAGATGAATAGATCAATACAAAAGAGTATAAAAAGAAAAAAACCGGGCGCCAAAGAGAAATATTATATGTAGAATGAAATGTCACAACTAAAATCAAATTTCAAATATTAGTTTATTGTTGAGCTATTTGTTAGCAGTAAGTACTTATTATTTTTAAAGTTCCGTGCCTCAGCGGAGCTCTTTGTCAGTCGGTCTTTCTGTCTACCAAGACAAGGGAACCGATAGGGTACAATCTGTTTACTCATACTCATACTCACACTCATTTATAAAATGTCAACATTTTACAAGTCAATTAACTTAACTAGAAACATATAATTATTCAAAGCATGAAAATCAGAAGCCCGTAAATTTGTGGTTGCGTTGTACTGATTTCTTAAAATAATATTATATAATAAAAATATCTATTGATTCAAATTGTTCGTAATAAATTCCTCATTGATCAATCATTTCGTTAAAGATAATTTCTGCCTTTTCCTAATTTTTAAATTTACTCGTGTTGAACTTTATTCTCAGAAATTGACCGCGGTGACCCAAATAGCCCTCGGCGATAAAACTCCTCTGCGAATTACAGCTTCCCTAGACAACATTTAGAAGTTAATTAAAGCGATAACTTCCATTGAAAGTATGCAAATTCGGTGCAAACCAATTTAGCCAAATTATAATGAATAGCACGCAATTTGGGAAGTAAATTAACACATCAATGTAATGTGAGCTTTCAGGATCACATATAAATAGCTTTTGTGTTTCATATTGAAGTTAACTTCTGAATTTATTTACGAAAAAATTACTTACTGTTGAGTTTCTTTCGGCTTTCTTCTCAGCAGCGGTCTCCTCTTGCGAAATGCCGTTAGATTCACAATCTGACTTGTAAAAGTGCCCCTGTGGCCTACTTACTGAACAAATTATTTCATTTCATTTCATTTCAAAGATGCTGCCATAAGTTTAATGAAACTTTACTTGACTACGCTCAAGATAATAATTATTTTCTACTGTTGTTTTGAAGGCGTATTTTTTGTGATGTACTTACGAAAATTTAATTGCTATGAATTTTCGTACAGTAATAGTTTTCAACTGAGGTCCTGATGCAAAAGGGTGAAAAATTTTCTTGTTGTTATTCTGTCCCGTGACCCAGGGGACAATCCATACTAATATTATAATTGCGAAAGTGTGTCTGTCTGTCTGTCTGTCTGTCTGTCTGTCTGTCTGTCTGTCTGTCTGTCTGTCTGTCTGTCTGTCTGTTACCTCTTCACGCTTAAACCGCTGAACCGATTTAGATGAAATTTGGTGTGGAGATAGTTTGAGACCCGGGAAAGGACAAAGGATACTTTTCATCCCGAATAAATTTAGTGTTCCCATGGGATGAGCAGGTAACACCGCGGGGCACAGCTAGTAATATTATAAATGCGAAAGTGTGTCTGTCTGTCTGTCTGTCTGTTACGTCTTCACGCTTAAACCGCTGAACCGATTTAGATGAAATTTGGTATATAGATAGTTTCAGTCCCGGGAAAGGACATAGGATACTTTTCATCCCGAATAAATTTAGTGTTCCCGTGGGATGAGCGGGTAACACCGCGGGGCACAGCTAGTAGTGAATAAACTTTTTAGAAAAGTGTTCATAATTTATATTACTGGTATTATCAGAAGATAGTCTACAGAGGAATGGGCTTATAACTGCTGCAATTACAAAGTTTTTGGTAAATATAATCACAGAAAATCGTAGTTTTAAAGAGTAAAGCCAGGAGACATGACCATGGCCCAAAATCATAATGTTTTAGACGTTGACGGTTCATAATCACGGTTATCAAACATGCGAAAATTTGACGCGTGAAGACTCTTCAGCATGCATTTGTTGGAATTCTCAAAAACAAATCCGTCCTACTCTAACTTGTGTGCTATATGACTTTCTCTGTTGCTCGCATGCAGACTAGTCTACACTGTCAAGTGTTCGTTGTTTTTATAAGTACCTCTATCCTGAAGAGGTATGCATTGGTTTAGCTTTATTATTGATCACGCTGTTTAGTTAGAAGTACACGTCTCTCCTAACAGTATATTAAAATAAATATTATTTTAATTGAATCTATTGTTTATGTTAATATCCCATAACCAACAGGTTATGGGCCCAGTGCAGTTAAAGTAAATTAATAGTGGAGTGAATTTAAAATAAAATAAAATAACTTTTTAGTGCCTCATTTTAAAGACTTGTGACTAAGTGTGTTTTCTGAGTGATTTTGAATAATAATTCAAAATGGACACTGCAAAGTCAAAAAGGAACATTAAGCCATTTAATGGGGACAAATATAGTGTGTGGAAACTAAGAATAAGAAATTTATTAAATGAACTTGATGTTTTGGATGTGATTGACAGTGAACTTCCGGTGATACAGGACAATGAATGGATTCAAAATGAACGTATTGCAAAGAATACTCTGATAGAATATTTGTCAGACTCTTTATTAGGACTTGTGGGTGAAGACGATAGTGCAAAACAAATATTCGAAAAGTTAAACAATATTTATGAAAGAAAAAGTATTGCAACCCAGCTTGCTTTGCGTAAGCGATTACTAAACTTAAAACTGGAAGGTGATACAACCTTACGAAGACATTTTCAGTCATTTGATGAATTAATCGTCGAATTAATGGCTGCTGGAGCAAAACTTGAAGAGGCAGACAAAGTGACCCATCTTTTTACGACACTACCCAACGATTATGACGGTGTCGTAACAGCAATTGAAACATTGACCGAGGACAATTTAACACTCGCTTTTGTGAAAACTAGGCTGTTGGATCACGAAATAAAAGTGATTAATGGACGGCGAGACACGAGTATGAAAGTACTTCAAGCTGATACTATTCGTCAAGAATACATTAAACCTAGACATACTTACATAAATCGGAATGCTAACGCTAATAGACCGTATAAAAACTCCTACATAAAGAAAGACCATCAATATAAACACATTAAGTGTCATTGTTGTGGTAGAAAGGGCCATTTACAAAAGAACTGTTTTTACAACAAACAGAAGGGCAAAAACCATCAACAAAAAGGGAATAGAAACAATAGAACTGTTCAGACTGTTAATATCACAGATCAGGAAGGTGCTAAGACTTCGGGATTTGCTTTTATGACCGGAGAATACAGTAATAACCAAGAAAGCCAAAACTGCATCTCGTTTATTTTGGATTCTGGAGCCTCTGATCATTTAATTAATAGGCAAGATTTAGCGCAAGGTTTTGAGTCATTGGAAACACCAATAAACATTTCAGTTGCAAAAAACGGAACATATATTCAAGCGACAAAGAAAGGCAATCTGGCCGTAGTCAGCAATTTGGGCATAAAAGGTGATCTACAGGATGTACTCTACTGTCCCGAGATTCCGTATAACTTGCTTTCGGTCAAGAAAATGCAACAAGCCGGAATGACCGTTATTTTTCACAACAATTGTACGGTACAAGTCTTGAATAAGGGTAAGGTGGTAACAAAGGGTGAGTGTTTGAACAATTTAATTGGTATTAATTTTGTGCTTGACAAATGCGCTAACACATCGAATAGAGTCGTTAATAATAATTACGAATTATGGCATCAAAGACTTGGACATATCGGTAAATCCAAGTTTGCACAGATAAAAAGCAAGCGAATGTTTTCTGATATCGAGCAATTGAATAATATTACAGTAAGTGATAAATTATGTGAAGCTTGTATAAATGGGAAACAAGCATGTTTGCCATTTAATAAATCAAAATCTAAAGTCATAAAACGACCTCTATTCAATGTTCATACAGACGTATGTGGTCCCATCACTCCTTCAACCGTAGACGGAAAAAACTATTTTGTTGTTTTTGTAGACGAATTTACGCACTACACTGTGACGTACTTAATAGCTCATAAATCAGACGTTTTTGCTGCGTTTCAAGATTTCGTCGCTAAGTCTGAAGTGCATTTTAATTTGAGAATAGTCAATTTGTATTCTGATAATGGCGGTGAGTATTTATCAAATGAAATGAAACAGTATTGTGTGCAAAAAGGTATTAGCTACCATTTAACAGTGCCGCATACGCCAGCATTAAACGGTGTTGCTGAGCGTATGATCCGTACAATAACAGAACGAAGTCGAGGTATGATCTCAGGTGCTAAGCTTGATAAAAGGTTCTGGGGCGAATCAGTATTAACAGCCACTTATTTAAATAATATAAGCCCAACAAAAGCACTGCAAACCGATAAAACACCTTTTGAAATATGGCATAGTAAAATACCTGTACTGAAATATTTGAAGGTATTCGGTTCAACTGTTTATTTTCTGAATAAAACAAGGAAAACCAAGTTTGATGAAAAGTCGCAAAAAGGTATATTAATTGGTTATGAACCGAATGGCTATAAGGTGTGGGATATGGTAGATCAAAAGTTTGTAAAAGTCAGAGATGTTATAGTTGATGAGATTAATTTCTTATCTAGTAGGCCGTTGTTGCCTGACCAAATTATTTCAGATAATTATGGTAAATCTGACAAGCACTCGTATAAGAGGTTGTGCATAAAATCTGATAAGACAAAATCAGATGAAATTAAACAAACTGGCAATTCTTCTGCACCATTAGGTCAACAACCTAATAAATCTGTAAGTGAAACAGATGCGTACCCAACCTGTAGTTCATTTGATAATCGACCTACTAATAATAATAAATCTGTAAGTGAAACAGATGTATATCCAAGCCGTAGCACATTTGATAATAACTTGTCAAAATCTCAAAATGAATCGGTAAATGAAAATAGTTTAAGAAGGAGTGAAAGGATTAAAAAATCTACCTACTGTGTCGTATAATGAAAATGAAGACAGTACCTTTAATTATTTATTGTGTGCAAAGTCTTTGCTTTGTAAAATACCAACGTGTTATAAAGAAATTGCATCTAGAGATGATAGGTATTCATGGGAAAATGCAATTAAAGAGGAAATAAATTCTCTCACTGAAAATGAGACCTGGACACTTGTAGAAAAACCCGGTGGATATTTACGATTAAAAATGATGAGTTTGGAAAACCTTTGAAATATAAAGCACGTTTAGTGGCTCGCGGTTTTAGTCAAGAATATTTGGTTGACTATAGTGAAACATTTGCACCAGTCGCAAGAATTACAAGTTTCAGATTTATGTTAGCTTTTGCGAATCAATTTAATTTGCTTCTTCATCATATGGATGTTAAAACGGCATTTTTAAATGGGAAGTTACAGGAAGAAATATACATGAAAGTTCCTGAAGGAATCCCATTTGCAGATAATCAGGTCTGCAAATTAAATAAGTCGTTATATGGATTAAAACAATCCGCACGTTGTTGGTTTCAAATGTTCGAACAAGCTTTGATAAATAAGGGTTTTCGGTACTCATCAGCTGATAGATGCATTTACATTTTAGATGCGGGTGATATAATGAAAAACATTTACGTAGTACTATATGTCGATGATCTCGTTATCTTAACTGCAGATTTAAATACCATGAATAGTTTCAAAAGTTATTTATTGAACCAGTTTAAAATGGTAGACTTAAACGAAATTAAGTGTTTCTTAGGAATTCGAATCGAAAGAACCGATAATAAAATCACTTTAGATCAGGAACTGTACATAAAAACTATTTTAGAAAAGTTTAACATGAGTGACTGTAAACCTGTCAGCACACCCCTAGAAAGTAAAATTGATTACAACGAGTTAAATTCGTGTGAAATAACTGAAGCCCCATGTAAAAACCTTATCGGTTGTTTAATGTATCTTATGGTCTGCACTCGACCTGACTTAACTTTTTCTGTCAACTTATTGAGCAGATTTACGAACAAAAACAACCATAAACTATGGTCATACTTAAAAAGGTTATTACGGTACTTGAAAGGATCTATGGACCTGAAGTTAACATATGTCCGAAATAACAGTCAAAACTTTTTGTGTGGGTTTGTTGACTCTGACTGGGGTGGTAATGAATTGGACAGAAAAAGTACAACCGGTTATTTATTTCAATTATTTGAACAATGCACATTATGCTGGCAAACAAAAAGACAAAAAACAGTGGCAGCTTCTTCTACTGAAGCTGAATACATGGCTTTGTTCAAAGCTGTTAGGGAAGCTCTTTGGCTAAAGTCTTTTATGACTAGCATAAACATTAAAACAACTAGTCCCATACCGATCTATGAGGATAATAATGGTTGTATTAGCATTGCAAACAATCCAACGAGTCACAAAAGATCGAAACACATTGATATAAAATATCATTTTTCTAGAGAACAGGTGGAGAACAATGTTATTAAAGTGAATTATATTTCCACAGGTAATCAGCTGGCTGACATCCTTACAAAACCATTGCCCACAGTGCGTTTTTCTCTCATGAGAGAGAAACTTGGAATAATATAGATAGCTTGTATTAAAGTTGGATAATGTAAATATATATAGTTAAATATATAAATATTTATAGGAAATGGTCTGGTTAGGTTTTTCTGGGTTTTTCCTAATCCTATGCAACAAATGTTGGACCATGATAAAATTGTACCCCAGATAAAGGAGAGCGTGTGATCTATTATTGTAAATAGATTATAAGTATTAATTATTTTAGAGAAAGTAGATTTATTTTTGAAGGGGCGTGTTGGAATTCTCAAAAACAAATCCGTCCTACTCTAACTTGTGTGCTATATGACTTTCTCTGTTGCTCGCATGCAGACTAGTCTACACTGTCAAGTGTTCGTTGTTTTTATAAGTACCTCTATCCTGAAGAGGTATGCATTGGTTTAGCTTTATTATTGATCACGCTGTTTAGTTAGAAGTACACGTCTCTCCTAACAGTATATTAAAATAAATATTATTATAATTGAATCTATTGTTTATGTTAATATCCCATAACCAACAATCACATATGTAGGTATATAATAATAAAATTCAGTTTGTTAATACTGAATGATGTCTAATTTTATTTTTCTCAAACATGCAATGAAATATTGATGTTATGTTCCTTATAAAAGGCTGCGAAGTATGACGTTTCCGATGCAGCTTGACGAGAGGTCGTTAATGGAATTTCATACAAAATTGGAGGCCTAGGCCGGCAACATGCTCTTTTTTAATTTCTATTCCACTTAAGTTTGTGACATGGCATCATGTCGATCAGCCATTAAAAAAAAACAAAGCAACATTTTGCTTTTTGGTTAACTATGACATTCTGCCACCATGCTTATTAAAAAAAAAACAATTAGCGATTTGGTATCTTTTGATCAACTTAAGAAATAACACATAATTAACTATGTAGTTCGATTACTTTTTAAAATATAAATTTAAAATATTTCATCTAAATATTAGCGATAAAATTGTCTACTCAAACCATAAAAAACGCGTAGGAATTTTTTTAATCATTTCGGAGGGAAACTTGAAATATTTTCTCTGTAATTGTTTTATGAGTTTTGTTGAAATGAAATGAAATGAATATGAGTTCCGACGAAAATACCGACAAATAAATAGTGTTAATACGTGTTAGTTATAGTTTTTCGTAGCTTACTTATAATGTCTAGAAATAAATAAATGATCTTTCGAAGTTTTTTTTATTTCATTGCGTGTTTGAGAAAAGCACTATACATACCTCGGCGAGAAATGGGGTTGCCAGCCTCATACCTATCCGGCCTTGCTTCGCTCGGCCGTCTATATGTATTCGGCCGGCAACCCCTCACTTCCCGGCCTCTGTAGTAATGTACTATTAATGTAAAGTTTGATATAATGAAACGTTATCAATATTTGTCTGGGATATCGTTTACGTGAGTTTCGAATAAACATGTTATAACATATATTATAATTTATAACATTGTCGAATATTGTAAAACATAACTATAAAGAAAACTTATATTAAACATTACTCACTCCAGTACAAAATCAGTATATCGTATAATATCCGAACAATAACAATGTAATCGTCAATTTACTTCGTAATTTCTGTGACACATTCCTCCAGAGTAATTTCCGTCGTTTGACGATGCAGATATTTTGCTCTCGATTGACACGTCATCCGCGTAGCCTAAAATAAGCATCGCGTGAATTAAATGGAACGAAATTTAATATTCTAAATCGCGACGAATATTTTCGAATTGTCATACGTCTCTGTCTTAATTCGAGCGGCATTTAGGCTTTTGAAAACTTTATTAAAACTGTCGATATTTTTGAATTCACCGGAAACTGTGGAAAGTTTTCGTCGTCCGCAATTTCCCTCCACAAATACCAGTTCCTTTGTTGTTTTGGGACGACATTGTTTCGACTCCGGCGATTCAGTTTGCGTGTTGAACTTTTAATATAAAAATTTCCTCTAACTGTTCTGGAGATTTCATTTCATTATTTTATTTCATTTATTTATTGCAATACCATGGTTATAATTACAAGATGTTAAAAGATGTTAGTGTACATGGTTACCCTGATAGGGTGTAGAATTTTTTTAAGAATACATTTATTTTAAAAGGCATGTATTTAACGCGGCGACAAATTAATCTGATTTAGGAATTTATAAAAAATTAAAGGGGGTAGCAGAAATAATAAGTTGGCGACTAATTGCGGAGACTAGTATAAAGTAAAAGGAGCGCCGGAGCTAAGACAGAGTCTGACATTTTTCGTACACATTGACCAAAATCAGAGCCACTAAATAAAACTATAGACCAAAATTATTATTTATACATGCAATTTTCAACTTTGATTAAAGCTCTTAAAGTGTCGCACAAAGTATTTCTTTTATGACCTTGATTTATTTTATATGCAATCTCCATTGAACAATTAGAGTAGGCCATTTTCAACTTTTTACCCGCTGTCATGTTTCCGCTTAATTAGTTAATTCAGTCGCCAAAACAATAACTCGATGCTAGTTTATATTGAAACAAATCCGAAAATTGATTACTTAGCTGCTACTTTTTACTTTATACTAGTCTCCGCAATTATTCGTCGCGATTTAGAATATTAAATTTCGTTCCATTTAATTCACGCGATGCTTATTTTAGGCTACGCGGATGACGTGTCAATCGAGAGCAAAATATCTGCATCGTCAAACGACGGAAATTACTCTGGAGGAATGTGTCACAGAAATTACGAAGTAAATTGACGATTACATTGTTATTGTTCGGATATTATACGATATACTGATTTTGTACTGGAGTGAGTAATGTTTAATATAAGTTTTCTTTATAGTTATGTTTTACAATATTCGACAATGTTATAAATTATAATATATGTTATAACATGTTTATTCGAAACTCACGTAAACGATATCCCAGACAAATATTGATAACGTTTCATTATATCAAACTTTACATTAATAGTACATTACTACAGAGGCCGGGAAGTGAGGGGTTGCCGGCCGAATACATATAGACGGCCGAGCGAAGCAAGGCCGGATAGGTATGAGGCTGGCAACCCCATTTCTCGCCGAGGTATGTATAGTGCTTTTCTCAAACACGCAATGAAATAAAAAAAACTTCGAAAGATCATTTATTTATTTCTAGACATTATAAGTAAGCTACGAAAAACTATAACTAACACGTATTAACACTATTTATTTGTCGGTATTTTCGTCGGAACTCATATTCATTTCATTTCATTTCAACAAAACTCATAAAACAATTACAGAGAAAATATTTCAAGTTTCCCTCCGAAATGATTAAAAAAATTCCTACGCGTTTTTTATGGTTTGAGTAGACAATTTTATCGCTAATATTTAGATGAAATATTTTAAATTTATATTTTAAAAAGTAATCGAACTAGTTAATTATGTGTTATTTCTTAAATTGATCAAAAGATACCAAATCGCTAATTGTTTTTTTTTTAATAAGCATGGTGGCAGAATGTCATAGTTAACCAAAAAGCAAAATGTTGCTTTGTTTTTTTTTAATGGCTGATCGACATGATGCCATGTCACAAACTTAAGTGGAATAGAAATTAAAAAAGAGCATGTTGCCGGCCTAGGCCTCCAATTTTGTATGAAATTCCATTAACGACCTCTCGTCAAGCTGCATCGGAAACGTCATACTTCGCAGCCTTTTATAAGGAACATAACATCAATATTTCATTGCATGTTTGAGAAAAATAAAATTAGACATCATTCAGTATCAACAAACTGAATTTTATTATAATATACCTATGTCGGGGACGGGTCGGATGGCCGGTGTGGTGTGGCACATTAGATGAGCTATTCGACATAGTTGTGGACGAGGAGGTAGTTGTGAGTAAGATGAAACACTACGGATGCAATTAACTTGATTTATTCCTTATACAATGGAGCAAAAAATAACAGTTCCTGGCACAGAGGTCTGTAAGCTAGGTTATCAAAGTCTCACAATAGTCTTTATTAAATTAACACTGTATCGTTGAGTTATAACGTTTCACTGATTCTAACTTGGTATAGCACAACGAAACGGGACAGTTCCAAGGCAGTAGTGCACTCGACGGCGACCCAGAGTGAAGTGTCGGTGGGCGTTCGCTGAGTGAACCGCCAAGACTCTGTCTAGCGCGCCAAAACAGGTTCAAGGGGGCGCTACTGTCGCCTTCCAATGGCACGCTTTTTCGTTGAGCTCCTATACTAATGACCGTTTCCGACACGGCCATCCTGCGATGACACACGTCCTCGTGTGTTGCTCTGAAACAATCAACAACCAAAACAGTATCCACTCGGTCACTCCTGACAAACACGTCAAAATGGTAAGACAAAACAAAAAGTTCATCTTTCTTTTCGCATCAAATAGTTACTGACACTAAAACTAAAAATATCACAAAAATCATTTTGACAACTAAGTGAAAGTTTTTGTTTTATAACCGAAATATTTCAAAAGATTCAAATGGAATTATGGTATGTAGGATACCAATTACCAATTGTAACATTACTTATTCTTTCAATAGTGCAATACGTTTTTAAATGAGATTGTACTACAAAGTTACTTGTTGTGAAACAAACTAGCTATTTACCACTTCTACCTTAGAAAACACATTAGGAACCATGTACCACCATATCATTTCCTTTTGGTTCGCCTTATTGACAATATCAAAACATTTAAATCAACAAAAATCCGTTCAACAAAACAGGTATCTCATTCGTGGCCTAGGGCTAACTTAGCCACCCAATACGCGCATCCCCACGGGATCGCCGAGTCAACCCTATGACTCTACGGTCTCTGCGAGAGAGACCCGACCTCCGCCAGCACCTACCGCGCACCGCGTATCCACGGACTGCTTAGAGCAGATGCCGACTTCTACCGGACTACGGCTACGATGAAGTGACTGGTATGGTCGACCAGCCGAACTGAGAACCTCCCTACCAGTCTCACTATATTTTTTTTTTTCGTCTACTTCAAATGGTACGTAGCTCCCGGGCATTTCCCTCAACCTATCGTGCAAGTACGCGCATGTTTGGAAGTCAAGTTTATGGTAAATGGTCTTGCAATTTACAATACTACATGTCAAAATTTCTAATAGGCTCGCTTCAGTAACTTTATTTATTGCACAGTACTAACAATTTTAGTTAGACTGATACAAGTCATACATAGTCACTGAATTATACAAGCAATTGCCATGGAACTTATTGGAAATCAACTCTTCCATAAGCGATCACTCGGCAACCGAATCACAATAAAATGAGAACTCCTCACCAGATTGCCTCATATGGTGTGGTGTGGTGACGTCACACGTCAACCCTCTTCCCCGTGGTTGAAGACGCCCTGTCGCTCGCCTTCGCGCAGTTCTTTACGCGATGTCTTCTACCGTGGCAGCCGAAGCAGACGACTCATGGTTTAGCTGTTAGCTGCTAAGTTCGCGGATATTTTCCTGAAACAAAAACTTCAAGCACAGTATCACAAAGCTCGGTCATTCTAACCTTAAATTTAACAAACTCAACTTCAATTCAACAACAACTGAAATTGGATTTGTAATTACTTATAGTCAAATGAATTGTTTCTTTTGTTATCTGAAATAACATGCCATACGAATAATAATAATCCAACAAAAAAAGGAAACTCAAATCAATCTAACAAAGTTAGGTAGGTACACTGAAATTATGATTCGTTAATGTGAACAAATAATCTACGACGTAGATGCAAGAAAAGATTTAAATCAAATCATTATTTGCATTTTAATAACAAACTTTACTTTGTATGATAACCTTTGGATTACCAAGGCTTTACCGATTATGAAACATTAATGATAAAAATCAAACTCCAATTTCAAATTCTTGTTCTAATATTATCCTAATCCTATTAGTGTCTCCAGTTTAAATATTTTAGGCTAAAGCGATCACCACAGTTAAAAGTAACATTAGAATCGTTTAAACAAATCTCAGGCTCACCAGTTCTTACGGAAGTTATGGGCGCTAAACTATACACCAGCTAATGTACACCGAGTAAGAAACTATTCAAGATGTCAACAAATTAAATTGTACAGAACGATTGGAAAATCATGAACAGATGGTAGATTATTAAAGCAGCCGCTCCTACTACTAAGTACTGTGTATGATTAGAATAATAATTCTAAGCGTGTATGATTGATGCACCCTCACAGCGCAAATGTTAAAATGATAAACTTTAATAAGGGTAGGTACACTGCGTGGTGGTCATATTAATCAACACTAAATCTCTGTAGAAACCTTTCGCGTTTAGTCATATTATATCGCTACGTAAACAATCGTTACAAAACGTGCAATAAACTTTGTTTCCAATGATTATTTATTTCTATCACGCAATATTCAACTTTTTACTAGGAGGGTTGCTTTTACCAGTACCCGTTAGTACTTTTTTTTGACAAATACCCACTAAACTGAATAAGTGCGACTCAAGTCTACCCCAGAATCTAGCTACACTTTTATTTGTGAACAAAATATCGGAATCGTAGTGAAAAGTTAACGACTGACCTGATGTGTTTTTCAAAATGTGTCGGTGAGGCCATAGTGCCTATTTACGTCCAAGCGTCGCTTGTAGTTGACCGTCGCTTCTGGGTCACTTCCACTGGTGCAACGACTGACGATATGTCCCGCTGTTCTTGATGCAAACCATGAAGTTCGATGTAGTTTGTATTGTGACTGCTGGCTTTTGTCGCCGAGGTGGTAAGTTGTAGTTTTCTTTTATACGAAGTAAGCAATCGAATTTTTCATGTCCGTTTCACTCGCAATGAAATACAATTTAAACAGTGCAATCTTCATTTGTTTTCATACGGTTTTGTAGGTCTCCGTGACGGTGTTAGCTTGAGTTTCAATAACGGAAACGCTTGTAGCTCCTGTTCCTTGATTTAGTGATGTCAAGTTCGTTGTATTTCAAAGAGTAACCACAATCTTTTTTTCTTCCGTTTTATTCGCTTCGTGTTCCATCATTCTTCGTGTTCGCTCATGGGCCGTAGGTACCATCCCAACTTCTGATGTCGGGGACGGGTGCGGATAGCCGGGTGCGGTGTGGCACATTAGATGAGCTATTCGACATAGTTGTGGACGAGGAGGTAGTTGTGAGTAAGATGAAACACTACGGATGCAATTAACTTGATTTATTCCTTATACAATGGAGCACAAAATAACAGTTCCTGGCACAGAGGTCTGTAAGCTAGGTTATCAAAGTCTCACAATAGTCTTTATTAAATTAACACTGTATCGTTGAGTTATAACGTTTCACTGATTCTAACTTGGTATAGCACAACGAAACGGGACAGTTCCAAGGCAGTAGTGCACTCGACGGCGACCCAGAGTGAAGTGTCGGTGGGCGTTCGCTGAGTGAACCGCCAAGACTCTGTCTAGCGCGCCAAAACAGGTTCAAGGGGGCGCTACTGTCGCCTTCCAATGGCACGCTTTTTCGTTGAGCTCCTATACTAATGACCGTTTCCGACACCTACATATGTGATAATGCATGCTGAAGAGTCTTCACGCGTCAAATTTTCGCATGTTTGATAACCGTGATTATGAATCGTCAACGTCTAAAACATTATGATTTTGGGCCATGGTCATATCTCCTGGCTTTACTCTTTAAAACTACGATTTTCTGTGATTATATTTACCAAAAACTTTGTAATTGCAGCAGTTATAAGCCCATTCCTCTGTAGACTATCTTCTGATAATACCAGTAATATAAATTATGAACACTTTTCTAAAAAGTTTATTCACTACTAGCTGTGCCCCGCGGTGTTACCCGCTCATCCCACGGGAACACTAAATTTATTCGGGATGAAAAGTATCCTATGTCCTTCCCCGGGACTGAAACTATCTATATAGGTACCAAATTTCATCTAAATCGGTTCAGCGGTTTAAGCGTGAAGACGTAACAGACAGACAGACAGACAGACACACTTTCGCATTTATAATATTACTAGCTGTGCCCCGCGGTGTTACCTGCTCATCCCATGGGAATACTAAATTTATTCGGGATGAAAAGTATCCTATGTCCTTTCCCGGGTCTCAAACTATCTCCACACCAAATTTCATCTAAATCGGTTCAGCGGTTTAAGCGTGAAGAGGTAACAGACAGACAGACAGACAGACAGACAGACACACTATCGCAATTATAATATTAGTATGGATTGTCCCTTGGGTCACGGGACAGAATAACAACAAGAAAATGTTGATCCACCCTTTTGCATCAGGACCTCAGTTGAAAACTATTACTGTACGAAAATTCATAGCAATTAAATTTTCGTAAGTACATCACAAAAAATACGCCTTCAAAACAACAGTAGAAAATAATTATTATCTTGAGCGTAGTCAAGTAAAGTTTCATTAAACTTATGGCAGCATCTTTGAAATGAAATGGAATGAATTAATTTATTCAGTAAGTAGGCCACAGGGGCACTTTTACAAGTCAGATTGTGAATCTAACGGCATTTCGCAAGAGGAGACCGCTGTTGAGAAGAAAGCCGAAAGAAACTCAACAGTAAGTAATTTTTTCGTAAATAAATTCAGAAGTTAACTTCAATATGAAACACAAAAGCTATTTATATGTGATCCTGAAAGCTCACTTTACATTGATGTGTTAATTTACTTCCCAAATTGCGTGCTATTCATTATAATTTGGCTAAATTGGTTTGCACCGAATTTGCATACTTTCAATGGAAGTTATCGCTTTAATTAACTTCTAAATGTTGTCTAGGGAAGCTGTAATTCGCAGAGGAGTTTTATCGCCGAGGGCTATTTGGGTCACCGCGGTCAATTTCTGAGAATAAAGTTCAACACGAGTTAATTTAAAAATTAGGAAAAGGCAGAAATTATCTCTAACGAAATGATTGATCAATGAGGAATTTATTACGAACAATTTCAATCAATAGATATTTTTATTATATAATATTATTTTAAGAAATCAGTACAACGCAACCACAAATTTACGGGCTTCTGATTTTCATGCTTTGAATAATTATATGTTTCTAGTTAAGTTAATTGACTTGTAAAATGTTGACATTTTATTAATAAATGAGTGTGAGTATGAGTATGAGTAAACAGATTGTACCCTATCGGTTCCCTTGTCTTGGTAGACAGAAAGACCGACTGACAAAGAGCTCCGCTGAGGCACGGAACTTTAAAAATAATAAGTACTTACTGCTAACAAATAGCTCAACAATAAACTAATATTTTTGAAATTTGATTTTAGTTGTGACATTTCATTCTACATATAATATTTCTCTTTGGCGCCCGGTTTTTTTCTTTTTATACTTTTTTGTATTGATCTATTCATCTGATATAGGTCAGCGACCCCTCTGGTCGATTTGTTTAATCTTTTATTTAGTGGATTTTTCTACCACCTTTACTTTCTTTATTTTTTGGTTGCTCTGGTGCTTCTGATAAGCCCATAGCCACACACTCGAACCTATACCGGGTGATCAATCCAAATGGGTCAGTAGGGAGAAGTCTAAAATATAATAGATAGGGAAATCTGTTCTTAGGGACCATGGCGTCGATTTTAGATTTAATAAAAACTGCATTTAATTTTTTATAAATCTCTTACATAATATCATACATAACCCAGTTAAAACCGCTGTAATGAATGTTAGAATACGCCATGCGATTATTTACAGAATTTTAACCAGGTTCAATTCCCGGTTATGTATAAGATTAGTAAAAAAAATTAATGCAGTTTCTTTTAAATCTAAAATCGACTCCATGGTTCCTAAGAACAGATTTCTCTATCTCTTATTGTTTTCGTTTTCTCCCTACTGACCCATTTGGATTGATCACCCTGTATATTACAATTTGGCCTTGCCAAACGCGTTCTTATAATCCAAAAACGAGCACTTCGGATACTGGCTGGAGTGGAACCCAGGCATTCTTGCAGAGATCTCTTTATAAAGTATCGCATCATGACGCACTACTCACTTTACATGTTTGAGGTTCTAATGTACGTGAGAAATAATTTGCCAATGTTTGCGCGTGTTGAGGTATCGGGCAAACAAATTAGATCCACAGGAAGACTCAGGACAGTTCCGCGTCGCCTGGCGCTTGCCTGTAAAAACCCGCGCGTCATCGGTCCCACGTTCTATGAACGTCTACCCGCGGAATTACGAACTGAGCCACTGACGACAGTTTTAAACGACAATTGAGAAACTTTTTATTGGATAATCCATTATACTCAGTAAATGAGTATATGGAAACGTAATTTATATTTGTATTGTAATTGACATTGTTTTTATTTATACTCCAGTTTTGTTAATTATGACATTAATTAATTACATTATATACTGACAATACCTAAGTTACTTTTGACCTTATTCCTAATTATTGCCTTATTTGACTTTGTTATTTTCAGTGTTATTTTTATCGTTGTAATTTATTTATTTATTTAAACTTTATTGCACAAAACAAGTCAGTACAAATGGCG
Source organism: Apotomis betuletana (assembly GCA_932273695.1). Taxonomy (NCBI): domain Eukaryota; kingdom Metazoa; phylum Arthropoda; class Insecta; order Lepidoptera; family Tortricidae; genus Apotomis; species Apotomis betuletana. The sequence goes on from OW026306.1 coordinate 25,802,649, forward strand.
GACTTAATGCCAAATGGAATTCTCTACCAGCCAACCATAGAGCCAAACAGAGATACTAGAAGTGGGTGCAAATTAGAAATCTGATGGTACAGAGAGGATCTAGAGTACAAGTAAATACAATATATTAATTATATTACTGTTTATACAAAGATACATATACCTACACACTATAATATAATATATATACAGATATATACATAATATAATATATATATATAAATATATACGAAAGTCTACAACATGGGATGATGGATGAACTATTCGAGCTCTTGTTCCAGCAGATGCTTACGCAGCATACACTTGAAAGCTACCTTGCTTGGGGCTTGTCTGATAGAGAGAGGGAGTGAATTCCAGAGACGACATGCCTGAACGGCGAAAGAATTAGACATAAAACCAGTATGGTGCGAAGGAATGGAAAGTTTGAGAGTTCGAGAGGAACGAAGTTCACAGCCTGGACGGGGAGTTTGAAAAATGAATTGTAATTCTTGTATTTTGACAATCCATTTATGAGCTTCTTTGACATTTTTATGTTTTTATAAATAATGACACAAAGGTAAATTAAGAAAGAAAAATTGAATGCGATCTACTACAATCGAAGGTATTACCACATAAAAATATGAATCGATAAAAAGATACTATACAAATATTTTTATGTTTGTTTAAAATTTTGACATGTAATTATTTTATCTGTTTTATTATTAATTCCGCTGTTTTTACTATCAATTTCATCACATTTTATCTGTTAATATTAATATATATGACGATCATAGTATAAGTAGAATTGACTTAGTGTAATTTATATTGACATTTTATATTATGAAATAAATAAATCTAAATCTAAATCTATGTTGTTTTTTATGTTTTTTATTTTATTTTTAGTTTTAAGTACCTATATCAATAAATTGCTCTGCTCTCTGTAACTGACGATTCGAAAGTGTTTGTACTAGGCCTACTTGAATAGCATATTTTGACTTGACTTGATTTAAAGGCCATGCCAGGATAAGCTAAGTAAGTTTTTTGTTGTAATTTTTTAGATGATGTGTCTTTTTATCAGCTCCCAATTTTTTAACAAAAAAACTATAAAGTTTGGGGGCTGAAATATTGTATACTTATTAACTACTTATACTTATTACTAGTAGAAAGCCACATCATGACATCAGACATGGCCTTTATCATAAAAACTAATCACATAAACTTAATCCCGTCAAAGATCGCTCGCCGAAACTTAGAAATAATTGATCCAACTTAATTTAATCCAGAAAAGAAGTCTAGTAGATAGATCCCATTTTATTATCCCGACCCATCTGTGCCAGGCCTTTTCGTCTGTTCAGTAAATATTACAGAGGAGCCAGAAAACGGACCGAATTCGTTAGGCTATTAGCCCTCTATTTGCGTTCGTCGAGAAAATTAATTCCCAACCTTTAGCTTAGGTTTAGGTAATTTCCTTTAGGGAATTGCCGTCCTAAGTAGGAGTTGTAAGTGATTCCGTGAGACAATAAGATCGTATTATTCTTTTTTCGAGTTTTTAAGGTACTAATATTCTTTATCCTGTCAAATCACCTAGGAAGGTAACTACAATGCAGTATTTTGATTTTGTGTGTATGTGTGCGTCAGTTTGTGTGTGTAAGTTATTAGAGACGCGCACATCAATCGATGGCAATTCTCGCGACTGCGAAAATTAGAAACTTTTTGTAGCAGGCATTTGATGTTGTGCGAATTTTGTACAAACTTTAAATCACATTGAAACCTTTTAATCAAATAACCTTTCCTTTAATAAGTAAATTGATGTTTTGTTCTCACATTGGAGGCTGAACAAAGGATTAAGTAAGAAATTTGAGAATTTGTCTCTTGATCTTGGGTCTTGTTTAATAAAATGAAAGCTAAATTATTTACATTTTCATTCTACACTTTAGTTAGGTTAATCAATCACCTAATTTATTATTAATCCTTAAAACTGTAACAGTAGTTACAGTTTAGATTTCATTATGTAACAACCTTACTGCATATTATAACATAACTCCTATTTATTATTCATACATAAATAAATAAAAGATACCCAAACCCTTCTTGCTATACAACATTTCATATGAAACTGTCGTGACTCTGACTGTACAGTCAACCAATTTGATTCCTAGGCCATTTCGTACCTTGTCACAGTGCACGTCAATATGCAAGCCGCTTGAAATCTCATATCATTGTCATTGTGACAAGGTTCTATAGTGGCCTAGAAATCAAATTGGTTGACTGTACGTTATTTTACATAGAAAACTCTCACGAGTCTCAGACACATTAAAATACATACGAAACGCGTTTACTCACATCGTAGAAGTGGAATTTCGCTCGACATGTTTAGAATTGGTTCGAGGGATATTCGATTAGGGTATTTTAACATTATGTTTTTTAAAAGAGATTTTGTTTTTCATAAATAAGCAATAAGTACCTATCCATATAACGTGTTGTCAAATCAGGCACTTAAGTTCCAAATTGGTTACCTCAACTCTTTTCAAAGACAGATCTGCCAGTAATTAAATCGAGGCCTCCTAAATTCTGCTATCAAGATGTCTAGGTTGAACAATACCGAAATAAACCGAACCGCTAAATTTAACGACCTATGATGGAATAAAATGTGAAATTGTGACTCCGAACGTCATTGCCACCACGTTTTCAATTTATCTTGGATCAGATCTTATCAATTGTCCTAAGACTGGAGAATAAAGGAAACTTTACTACGTATAAAATAAAGTTCCGTTTTAAAATCAGAATAGAAAGATGGAACTAAGAAATATTCAGTTTCCTGTGTTTAAATTGCGAAAGATTATTTTAAGCCGTTCATTATTTGCCAGCCCAGTTTAATAGGTTGGAAAACGACTTCGAGTGAATTTAAGGAGCGAAATTATAATGACGGGTGCTTTCTGATTACAATCTTATATGGCAGGTTCACTTTTCTAATAAATAATAGTTGTTATGCAAGGCTGCAAAGTTGTTATTTGGCGCGAGTGTTGAAATTGAAAGCTGAGCGAGCGAAGGAATCTAAGATTGAACCATGAGCGAAGCGAATGGTTCAAAGATAGATTCCTGAGCGTAGCGAGGCTTTCAAGACACGAGAAGCTAAATAATTTTGCAGCCATGCGGAACACACAACTTTTCACCTCACTATAGCGAGGAAAATGCAAGATTCAAGAAAAACAATTAAAACATAAAAATAATCATATATAATTTTGCCTTCTATTTAACACATCAAATTTAAAACACAACACACCCAAACCCAAACCAAGTAAATACGAGAGAAGCACACATATTAAAAATTAAAAGTAATATGGCCGTAATTTGTATTATCGTCGTGTATATTTTATCGTTGAGTTTTTCTTAAGCACTGTTTTATTATATTTGTATTTGAAACTACTTGACATTATTCGTTGTGAATGTGGGAGAATGGCATTCTGGGAAGGATTAGTTGGGCACTCGGAAGTATTTTCCATAACACTCGCTTAGGAAGTTATGGGACGATGGGATCCGAACAAGATTATTTCGGCTTTATCTTCTTTAAAAACGCCAATAGTTTCGGTAAATTACTTATCGTCTCCAAATATTTATAACAAATCCTTTTTCGTTTTAATGCAGGCTTTTAGCATTGAATAAATACTCCAAATTGGGCTTAACTTTCTTGTTTTCGATATTTCTATAAAGTAAGACAACAGTATGTATTCTCCACAGAACAAATGTACGTTGTTTACGTGAATTGTAAAAACTTCCAACTTTTTAATTTTTTTTTTTTTTCTCGGGTGCGTTCAGAAATTGCACTCTTATGTTCCAACTTTTATATAAATATTAAAATTTGTGTTGCATTTAATATTATTTACTAGTCAAAATATGTAAATGAAACTGAAATACTTACTATGAATATAAATAAACATATTCAACATAAAATAAAGTGTAGGTAAAAAAAATAAAAACTTAAAAATCTGTAACGACAAACCAGGTTTCTGGACGTGATATTGTAGGTGTATTTTTTTAAAAAGAAGTATTCAAACGTACATATGATTTTAGCCGGCCTGACCAGATCGCCCTTTATTAGCGTGCGTTGATTGGTTATTCGAAGATTTATCGACTGATGAAATCAGGCATGCGTTGAAGGAGTCTTAAATATAAAAAAGTTACATGCACCACAGAGGATCAAAATCGTCGTGTTCGAAATTTGAATGACTTTTGCACGCTAGCGGATAAAATAGACTTTTGCACGCAGATTTCGCCCTATAAACGGAGGTTTTTCGAGCGAGTGAGGTGAAAAATTATTTTTATAGGGCGAAATCTGCGTGCAAAAGTCTATTTTATCCGCTAGCGTGCAAAAGTCATTTGAATTTCGAACACGACGAGCTAATCTCAACATCAACAATTTATTTAAGTTACTGTTTGTATGAAGAGTGCCCAATATGTATATATTTTTAGAAACTAGATTATATTTTCTATTTTGCTATATTTTTGTTAGTTGTAAATATTCAGGAAATATAACTAATTTATCTCCCTGAATAAAAAAAACTTGTTGTGATTTTTACAATTTCGGAAATACAACCATATTTTTATATGGTACTATGAATGCCGTGGGGTGACCGGCCTTAGAATTGTCCCCCACCATATCGTCCCGTGGTTGCAGTAGAAGCCTGCTAAGGGAATAATAATATACCGGGAGATGGGCAGCAGCGTCTTCCAGAGACCTTAAAGAAAAAAAAACTGCGCGCGCCAACCCGCCTGCCAAGCGTGGCGCGTACGGCAAATCCCCTTTTTATGATGAGTCACACAAATACCAGGCCCCCAGTCTCCGGCAGCTCTGCTATCCCTGGCGTGGGTAGCGGCCAAGGTAATAGCGGAGCAGGGGGTGCTAAGAATCCCCGGACGAAATCCGGCTACCCATCCCCACGACGACTGGCCCTGGTAACACACAACATACGCACAATGAGGACTGATGAAAAGATTTGCGAGTTGGAAGAGGAACTGAGCAGGTTACACTGGGACATTTTAGGATTATGCGAAGTCCGTAGAGAGGGGGAGGACACCGTAACCCTGAAGTCTGGTAACCTGCTCTACTACCGGGAGGGCGCCCAACAGTCCCAAGGTGGTGTCGGGTTTCTCGTTCACAAGTCCCTCGTTAACAACATCACTACCATCGACAGTGTGTCGAGCAGGGTGGTATACCTAATACTCAGAATATCCAAAAGATATTCGTTGAAGGTCATTCAGGTATACGCACCGACCTCGTCACATTCTGGTGAGGAAGTAGAGGCTATGTATGAGGACGTAAGTAGGGCCATACATACTTCCAAAACCTACTTCACTGTTGTTATGGGGGACTTCAATGCAAAGTTGGGCAAGAACAGCGGTGATGAGCTGAGAGTGGGGCAATTTGGATACGGGCAACGGAACCCTAGGGGACAGAGGCTGGCCGACTTTCTGGAGAAAGAGGAACTCTTCATGATGAACTCTTTCTTCCAGAAGCCGCCTCACAGGAAATGGACCTGGATAAGTCCCGATGGTTCCACGAGAAACGAGATTGACTTCATCATGACCGACAAGAAACGGATTTTCAGTGATGTGTCTGTGATCAATAGGGTCAAGACCGGCAGTGATCATCGAATCGTAAGAGGCACACTGAATATCAATGTTAAATTGGAAAGGTCCAGTCTGATGAAGTCTACGCTCCGACCTACTCAGGCCCATATTCAAAACCCCGAGAGCTTTCAACTCGAGATCTCCAACCGCTTCGCTTGTCTGGAGAACTTTGTCTCAGTGGACGAGATCAACGACGGGCTAGTGGAAACTGTCCACACGGTAGGGTCTAAGTTTTTCAGACCCCGCCGTAAAGATAGACCTCAGAAATTGTCTGATCGAACCTTAAACCTCATGGCTGAACGACGCTCGCTACAGTTGCAGTCTCCCGATGACGCGAGGTCATATAGGCAGCTTAATAGACGTATATCGAAGTCCTTGCGACATGATCTGCGGCTCTTTAATACGAACCGTATTAAAGAGACCATTGAGCAGAACAAAGGCTCCAAAGTGTTCGCAAAGGACAAGTCTATTGGACAAAGCCAGCTGACCAAGCTGAAACGGGAAGATGGCAGCATAGCGTCGACCAAAGCAGAGGTTCTAGGCGAGATCGAGAGGTTCTATGGTCAGTTATACACTTCAGTCGCAAAGCCCGTTGACAGCTTGGTAGGCGATCCAAGAGCCAAGCTGTCCCGACATTATACCGAAGATATCCCGGACATCAGTCTGTACGAGATTAGGATGGCCCTGAAGCACCTTAAGAACAACAAGGCGCCGGGCGAAGACGGAATCACCTCAGAGCTTCTGAGAGCGGGTGGAACACCGGTACTTAAGGTCCTCCAGAAGCTCTTTAATTCCGTCTTGTCCGAGGGCAAAACGCCTGAAGCATGGAATAGAGGCGAGGTGGTACTGTTCTTCAAGAAAGGTGATAAAACCCTATTGAAGAACTACAGGCCCATCACGCTTCTAAGCCATGTTTATAAGTTGTTTTCAAGGGTCATCACGAACCGTCTCGAACATAGACTTGATGACTTCCAGCCTCCCGAACAAGCCGGTTTCCGAAGAAGCTATAGTACCATAGACCACATACATACGCTGCGACAAGTTATACAGAAGACTGAAGAGTATAACTTGCCATTATGCTTAGCGTTTGTGGACTATGAGAAAGCCTTCGATTCGGTGGAAACATGGGCGGTGCTCGAGTCACTTCAGCGATGCCATATTGACTATCGGTACATTGAAGTGTTGAAGTGTTTGTATAGTAACGCCACCATGTCGGTCCGAGTTCAGGAGCAGAGCACAAAGGCCATTCCATTGAGAAGAGGCGTAAGACAGGGGGACGTTGTGTCCCCGAAACTGTTTACGGCCGTTATGGAAGACGCCTTCAAGCTCCTGGAATGGCAAGGACTTGGCATCAACATCAATGGCGAATACATCACTCACCTTCGGTTTGCCGACGACATCGTAGTCATGGCAAAGTCGATGGAGGAACTCAGCATGATGCTCGATGACCTCAATCGAGTTTCTCAACGGGTGGGCTTAAAAATGAACATGGACAAGACGAAACTCATGTCAAATGCCAAGGTTGTGCCCATCCCAGTCTCTGTTGAAAACTCGGTACTCGAAGTTGTTGACTCATACATCTACCTAGGACAAGTGGTCCAATTAGGTAGGTCCAACTTCGAGAAAGAGGTCAACCGCCGAATCCAACTCGGCTGGGCAGCGTTCGGGAAACTACGCAATGTCTTTTCGTCCGACATACCTCAGTGCCTCAAGACGAAAGTCTTCAACCAATGTGTGTTACCAGTGATGACTTACGGCACCGAAACGTGGTCTTTCACTATCGGCCTCATCTCAAAGCTCAAAGTCGCTCAACGTGCAATGGAGAGGGCTATGCTCGGGGTGTCTCTACGTGATCGAATCAGAAATGAGGAAATCCGTAGACGAACTAAAGTGACCGATATAGCTCACCGGATTAGCAAGTTGAAGTGGCAATGGGCAGGCCACATAGCACGCAGAGCAGATGGCCGATGGGGCCGAAAAGTGCTCGAGTGGAGACCTCGGACCAGCAAGCGCAGCGTAGGACGTCCACCTACAAGGTGGACAGATGACCTTATAAAGGTCGCCGGAAGGCGCTGGATGCAGGTCGCTTCCAACCGGTATATATGGAAGTCCAAAGGGGAGGCCTATGTTCAGCAGTGGACGTCCTATGGCTGAGATGATGATGATGATGATGACTATGAATAAATAACATGAAAAATTAATTGCTGATATCTGTTTTACACGAAAACGACACCACGCAAATCCTAGTAGCGTTATCTGATCAGTAATATAAAAAGAAAAAGAGGACTCCTTTGTCCCCGCACCCCCTTTCCTGCCGCACAGGAGACGAATCTGACTTCCCTCCACATCTGAAAATAATCACCGCAGAATACTCTATCTGTGTTAGAAATTTCGTGGTTGTATCCCGATGTACACAATTTCGCGACTTAGAAAAATGTACTAGAACACGCAGGCTAAGCTTAACATCAACATTCTTTTTAATGTACTTTTTGTATCAGATGTGCCCAATATGTATACATTGTTAAAAACAAGATTATATTTGCTGTTCAGTAATATTTTTTAAATTGTAAATATTCAGGATAGATAACTAATTTATCGTTCTGAATAAAAAAAAACTTGTTGTGATTTTTACCTTTTCGGCAATAAACCCAATTTTTTATATGAAACTATTCTTAAATAACGTAAAAAATTTATAGCTGATATCTATTTTACACGAAAACGATGTCGCACAAGCTCTAATAGCCTTAACTGATCAGTAATAAAAAAAAGAAAAAGAGCAGTACTTGGTCCTCTTCACCCCGCTCTCCCACCACACAGGGGACGAATCTGACTTCCCTCCACTTCTGAAAATAATCACCGTGGAACGCTCTATGTGTGGTAGAAATTTCATGCTTGTAACCCGTTGCGCACAATTTCGCGGCTTAGCAACTCTACTATAAATGCTAAAAGCCTGCATTAAAACGAAAAAGGATTTGTTATAAATATTTGAAGACGATAAGTAATTTACCGAAACTATTGGCATTTTTAAAGAAGATAATGCCGAAATAATCTTTTGTGCGGATCCCATCGTCCAATAACTTCCAAAGCAAGTGTTATGGAAAATACTTCCGAGTGGCCAACTAATCCTTCCTAGAATGCCATTCTCGCACATTCACAACGAATGTGTCAATTAGTTTCAAATACAAATATAATATAACAGTGCTTAAGAAAAACTCAACGATAAAATATACACGACGATAATACAAATTACGGCCATATTACTTTTAATTTTTAATATGTGTGCTTCTCTCGTATTTATTTGGTTTGGATTTGAGTGTGTTATGTTTTAAATTTGATGTGTTAAATAGAAGGCAAAATTAAATATGATAATTTTTATGTTTTAATTGTTTTTCTTGAATCTTGCATTTTCCTCGCTGTAGTGAGGTGAAAAATTGTGTGTTCCGCATGGCTGCAAAATTATTTAGCTTCTCGTGTCTTGAAAGCCTCGCTACGCTCAGGAATCTATCTTTGAACCATTCGCTTCGCTCATGGTTCAATCTTAGATTCCTTCGCTCGCTCAGCTTTCAATTTCAACACTCGCGCCAAATAACAACTTTGCAGCCTTGCATAACAAATAACTATTGTTGCAGCCAAATTACTAAAGTTTTAATAGGTAGGTACTTAAATGCGCTGGGTGATAAGCGCTCAGTTGGGAAACCCATCGCCATCTATTATCGCCAGTTAGCTTTGAGATCTAGTTAGCTAAATAGTTGGTGCTATAGATTATTCATGGCTGTTTTAATGACGCGAATTCCCTTGTTTCGCCGAATACTTTTCATCGATTATTTCATTTCATCGAATTTCAATTTCGTCTAAGTTTTTTTCACAGATCTTGAAAATGTCATGTGATTAAGTTAGGTTTGGTTTGTGAAACATGTAATAATGCCAAACAGTTGACCATTTCTGAGAAAAAATGCTTGTGGTGAAACGACGAGCGACCAAGTTATCTGTGAAACGGCGAAATTAGGAACTACGACTGTCATGCTGAAATTTCATACAATTGCCAGTGTCTCTGCGTTCTGGTGCTCTGTGGTGAAGATTGTGGCGACACCCTTCAGTTTACAGACAAAACAAGGGTTAAACCTACATAATAAGGTCCATAGGCTAGGGTAAGGTAAACCTTAAATTATTAATATAATCTAAAGCTAATGCGTAATTTTCCAGGAGGCCAAAGCGAGCGGTCACGCCATCTGTGGCCAGCGTCGGCGGTTCGAAGATTCCTGGCGCATCCTCGATCACGACTTTCATCAAATGTTAACGAAAATGTTTAACTTGTTACTTATTTGCTAATTTTGTACAGAATATTTTGAAACTTTCTCATCAACAGGAGTGGTTTAAGTATCATATGTTTTGTGGATTTGCAAGAAAACTATTTTTTAGAGGGTAAATATATATAATATATATTATAATTTATAAACCAATGTTTAAATTACTATTGTGTTTTATTCAAAGTCAACTTTTAGTCAGGCGGACAAATTTGACTGTTTTAGGCTATTGCTATTTTTGTTGATATTATTATAATCAAACACTTAAGTTTTCTGTATGTCGGCAACTTTTTTAACTGTCAAATTATGTGGTTCGCTGAAAGCGTTTATAGTTCGACCAACTTTTTTGTGAACTGATGGGTGCCACCACAATCTTCGCACACAGAGCACTCGAACACAGAGACACTGACAAATGTCGCTCACTGAGAACCAAAACGTCACTAAACAAAAAACACGTTTTTTGGGTACAGAGGTTTGAAATTTTTAAAAACTACAAACGTTTATAACTGCTATATTTTGTAATATAATTAATGTTTTTTTTATTGTTTTTGTTAGCTATGTGACCTGGCTTCTCTTGTTCCAAAAAACCTATCTTTTTAAAATTAATAACTTAGATATTAAAGTTAAAAAAAAACAGTAATGTCACTTTTCCAGTTATTTTCGCTTAATGACGCTATTCCAGTTTGTTTACTTTGATGGCATTAGAGGAAAAATGACACTTTATCAGTTAATTATGAATTATCTCTGAAATAATCAGAAATTTTAATAAGTAAATGCAAATAAAACGACCTTATTAAAGTAAATCAATGTTTATTTAACGTTTGTACTTGTTCAATCACAATTTTTTCCCATTAATTGTAAAATATACAATAAAAGTCCCACCTTAAAAAAAATAACAAATTTCAATATTTTCCATGTATGTAAGTGATCCTATATAGGACAGTTCAATGAAATATTAAGGGAATACCATAATAACTCGAAACTAAAAAATATAGGTAAATGACTTTGAGTCTCAAAACACAAACAAATTACAAATCTCTTTTCTTTCCAAAAATCTGTCACAAAAAATCGGTATATAGTAGCAATTTTTTCTTAACTTAATAATAATGACTTTCAGTATTCATGAAAACATTCAAAAAACAATCAACGAGATAATAAACATTTATTTTAGCCCTAATGTTACTATCATTTTAGTTTAACTTTTCCTTATTTTATAAGTCACAATATCAGGTTTAAAATCACTGAAGTTGCATTTATCAGTCTTAATCTCAAATTAATTAAGTACCTACTTCCAACACGGCTTAATTCACTGAATTCAAAAGTATTTGCGAATATTAATGTTATACTAATCATGAGATCATCGATTAAAATAAATGGCCACAAATAATATTTTGCGAAAAATAGAATAAGTGCTATCAAAATCATCAAAGTCAATAGCTTTTGGTACTAAGCGATTCGGTGAATATCTTAGCTCCTCAATCTATAATGCTGCTGTAAAAAAACATAATAAGATTCCTCATATAGTTCTGTTCAAGAAGCCAAAAAGCTTCTCTATAACTGGCTCAGTACTCTGGATTATTCCGCCACCGAGGCACTCCTTGTCAAGAGGGTCTACAAACATCTTTTTAGTTATTAGTTTGATTTATTAAATTCGTTATTTAGTAAATTAATATTGTATTGGTTGATCTCGTATTGTAGAATAATTAACTTGTTACATGACATTAAATTGTAATTCTGGTTCCCCGCGATATAGGCATGGCCTAGTGCGGAGTCCACTGTCAATTTATGTATTATGTACAGACTTCCGTATTTTAATTGTTGCCTTATAAATGTAATGTTTGTTGTTAATCGTGCAATAAATGATTCTTTATCTTTATCTTTAAGAGTAATCAAAATATGCCTACAGTTTTGTAGACAAATACTTAATTTGTTTTAAATTTAATTACTCTTAAGTTTTATTGCCATCATTTAAAGTATGCTGTCATAAAAAGAGATTAAGACCGAAGTTAAGACCAAATACATCTGGTCAGGAAACATTTAAGTTATAAGTAGGTACCTAAGTAACATCGTACAATAATTGAATAAATCAAATTTTTTTCAATACAAAACTCCATGGCAATCTAAATCATAACACTAATCGTTTAAAATATTGGTATCCAAATGTTTAAAAACCGACAAGAAAAGTGAAGTTACACGAAATGTGTCACTTTGAGAGTGAAATTACAACTTAAATTTTATGTTACTATTGAGGAAAAGCGCCACTAAACAAAAAACGACACAACGACCAACCAATTTTATACAAAATGTATATAAATACCATGGACCAAGTAACCTCTGGACATGACAAGCGAAGAATAATACCAGGAGGGAACGGGACAACTATTTACAGAAACCGTTAAGAGCGACAGAGACATAGACAAGATGTTTTGTCCTTATCAGAGTTCCGCTTTTTTTTGTTTAGCGGATGATTGTCAAATTGACAGAGCTCCGCTAAATACTGCCGGGCAATTCAAATGTGCGATGTAGCCTACTATAAAACAACGAATATTGTGGATAATTTTACATTTCGAAAGTTTATATATGAATAATAGTGAGTGCTATTAGCTATAGATTTGTAAAACAACGGTGCGTTGCTCCATAATTGGCTGTAAAAGCGACACTGGCCTAAAAAGTGAAAATATAAGCTTTCATAGGTAAGTGCGATGTTTCGACTTTGCTTTTGCTTGATTTCTGCAAATATATACGTAATAATTATTTATACGATAAATAGCACAGCAAGATGATATCAAAACATCAGAAATCTGCTTAAAATCTCATTTTGTAATATCTTATTTTTAGGTATTACCCCTACAAATTCAATAGGTAGTCTTTACGTCTTGTCAGTGTCAGTAGTCTTTACTCTTTGTCTTCACCTTTACTTGACGTTCCGCCGCGTTTTTTACTGCTTTTTAATTTGTCTGCTTTATTTGATTTTAAGGGATACCAGTATAAGAATTGGTAAATTACCCTTAACTCATGGAGTTTTACAAATATTTTTTTTTTGTTTTAGATTTCCAAAACATGATCCTGTTTTACTCCAATGTTGGATACATGCAACAGGACGATCGAATTGGGAACCAACCAAAAATGCTTGTATTATGTTCACGACAATTTTGTTTAAAGGACAGTAAACATCTTGCCTCATGCCTCCTATGGGCTATCTAGTCAAATCGCGCCGGAGGGAAAACTACTTTTTAAAAACTAAACTTATAATTAAAATACAAGTTATTCGTACGGTGGTCGATATTAGACTGTCTTTATTTAATTAAAATGTTCTTAGGTTCTAAAGCTTATCTACGCCAGACGCAAACTATGCACTTTTGGACGCCCCTGCATTAATGCTAAGTATGCCGTCTCTATACATACCGGACTCTGTAACTCCTCCCTCCTTTAGTTCGAAATTATCCGAAGAACCGTTATTCGGAGGATTATTTTGATTTTTGCAAGACTTGCATACCAAAAGTGTATATTTATACGAAAAGAATGAAAGAAAACCTATAATTAAGATTACATATAAAACAATGGTTCCTATGCTAACGTTTTCCGTATTCACTACACTTCCACTTTCCACTTCACTATTTTTCAGTGCGTACGATAACACTTTCAGGTCGGTCAGCTCAACTCCTTTCAGTTGTACTGGATCAGCGCTCCGTCTTAATGTCGGTTTTCAGATTTTCAGGAAACTTTACCAAAGGTAGTTTTTGGTATATGATTTTCTCTCCATTTATTGTATGTTCTCTCAGATAATGTTGTCCAATTTTATATTCGCAATTATCGTCAATTGTAAGCAGGTATGTGCCCAAAAGTGTGTAATGAAGGATTTCGTTAGCACACGTTCTCTCAAGATCCGTAGTTGCCTTGGTATATAAAATCCATCTGTTTTTCTGTAAAAACTCTATCTTCACATTTTCCACTTCTATCGGGATTTGCATACACGGAGCATTACTTGAGTATCGCATGAGTTCGAGAATGCAGGTGTCTTGGATGGGTACTGTTAATTGCATTTCATCACATAGAAATGTTTCGTCTTCGATGAGCTTACATGGGGTGGAGAGCGAGCTAGCGTTCAACCCCTTCACAATAAGGTAAGGATATTTAGGTAAAATAATTAGGGTGAGGTTTGTTTCAGGTTCGGTAATAGGTAAGGGAACAATTTTATAGTAAAAGTAAGTTTCTCTCTTAACTAATGGTATTTCCATGATGAACATTATTTCAGAATTCTTAAAGTATGATTTCAATGTAATTGACTGTTCAATTTTTACAATGTTTTCAGGATTTGATGGAAAAATAAGTTTATCTGTTCTTTCTATGAGCTTAAATGTTTTTACAAGTTCATTAGTGTTAACAATAGATTGATGCAATATACCTATTTTACTAAATGCGAGTACAGTTTCAATCTCATTCAATTTAGAATATATCAGTTGGAAATTATGAAAGAACAAGTTATAAGCCTGTATTATCTGATTGACATGAGATATTATTGAAATTTCGGTTATGTCATTATTAACTTTATTTATGGCTGTATTCAATTGTATGAGATTGTCAGTTATATTTACAGTAGTATTTGTAAAAAGTCTCACCATTTCGGATATGAGTGTTGTTTTCTTTTCTACAGAATGCTGTCGGGTTTTGACTTCATTTATCAGATTATTATATTTAATAGCATCGTCGTGATCCAAATTTCCAGTGATAAGTTTAATTAAAGATCCTAGAGGATTGATGAGTCCTCTCTTTTGCCTGCTATTAGGAACTAATTGAGTGTATTTTTCCACAGTGATATCTAACATGTGATTTACTTGTCGCTTTACGTCATCCCAGTATATTAAGTATGAGGCATTAATATTAGAAAATGAACCAACCAACCTATCCAGTTCCTTATATCTATGTATATTTAAATCTAGGTCTTGCTTAATAAGTTTAATATCTAATATCTTAATAACTAGCCACTTATTATAACTAACAAGAGCGGTACCCTCTCTTATTGGAAAAACGCCGGGGTTCTTCTCGATTTTATGAAGTTGAAGGGCCCGGGTCAGTACTGCCTGGGTCAGCAGCAGGACGAACCTGTGGAGGACGTCGCACATCTTTAATCGGGACTCTAGTTTCTCTAGCGTTTGTTTCAACTGGGATTATATTTCTGTGGACCTTGCCCTTAGCCTTGGCCTTTTGATACCTAGGTTTGTCCTTAGCACGTCGTCTATTTACGCCTCTAATGAAAATATCGTCATTGTCATTTAAGTCGAAATTGGTTTCTCCTTGCCTATCTTCTTGAACCTTTTCTTTTCTAGCTAACATTTTATCTGTCAAATATTTATATAGGTATTTTGTTCTTTTACAATGGTCTTTAACTAACTGCTGGGTATATTCTTTATCAAAATCTGCGTTAAACTGATTTTTACTTTCGGTATGTCCAAAAACAACTTCGAACGGTGTGAGTCCTGTTACTGAATGAATAGTTTGATTATAGGCCAATATTGAATACGTCATTACGGAAGCGGCATCTGTATGTTTCCTTTCATACTTTGCAAGTCTATATATTTCTGCGATTGTGGAATGGAAGCGTTCTATCATTCCCATGGAGTTCGGGTTATTAGGGGTTCCAATGTGAATGTCTATTTTATAAAATGAAAGCATTTCGCTCATAAGTCTATTATTGAATTCGGAGCCAGGGTCTGAACTGATTTTAGTGGGAATACCATAAAATGAAAAATACTTTATTAGGGCACGAACAACTTCGGGGGTAGACCTATCGGGAATTTCAAAAGCTTGCGCTAATTTGCTAAAAGCATCTATGATAGTTAAATAGTATTTGCCTTCTATTGTATATAGGTCCATAAATAATTCTTGAAACGGTTTAGTCTGAGTCTGTGTAAGCTGTATTTGTGGTTTGAAAGGACGTCGGTCATATTTCATCCTTTTACAGGTTTCGCATGAGTTAATTATACTAGTAACTGTTTGTTCCATATTATTCCAAAAATAAGTCCGCTTTAAATGGGAAATTGTTTCTTTGATTCCACGGTGACATGTTTTGCCTTCATGGTATCGAAGTACAATTTCTTCCTGTTCTTTTTCGTCAGTTACGTTTACTACTCTTTCAGTACATTCGTAAAGTTGTATGGTATCCTTTCGGAATAATGCAATGACTATATCTGAAAATTGGCGTCTATGTTCGGTATTGTTAAAGTGTATAAAATATTTAATTTTGGGTCTAATATAATCTTTGAGGAATTTCTTTATTAATTCAGTGTTGTCTAAGGGTAGGAAAACCTTAAGGATTTTCTGTTTTGGATGTGATTCTATTTTAACTAAAAGTTCATTTTTAAGCCAGGCGTTTACTAGAATTTGGTTCGGTTTGGTGTCAATAGCTTCATGCAGAATGGGTATGCCATTTGTATCCATATCTACAGCGGAATGGGCAGTATCTGTACTAGATTTTGATTGTGTGTCAGTTGGTGCTGATAAAGTACTTTCGTTTGCACTTAAAGTTCTTTCAGAGGTGTTCGAATTAATATCGGGCTGGTTTTCGCTATTAGTAGGGTTCTGAGGGTCATGTGTTTGTTGCCCTAACCTAACTATGTCGTCAGTTAGTCGTTGTATGTAGTCATCCAGTTTGTCAGTATCTCCTACGTTAACTGCTGTTGATAATTGGTCGTTATCGCTGTCATTTCCTAATGCGTTTAATCGTATTCGTGAGAGAGCGTCGGCATTTGTGTTTTGTTTTCCGTTTTTATGTATGACTTTAAATGTATATTCGCTTAATCTGAGTTTGTAACGAGTTAACTTGCTATTGGGCTCTTTTAGCGAGTCTAACCAAGCCAGGGGTCTGTGATCAGTGAAAATAGTAAATTTATTGCCGTACAAGTAGGGACGAAAGTGTTTTACAGCCCATACGATGGCTAATAGCTCTTTCTCGATAGTGCTGTATCGTTTTTCAGAATCATTTAGGGTTCTACTGGCATAAGCGATGGGTTTGTCGCTACCTATTATACCTTGAGAAAGTACTGCGCCCAGGGCGAAGTCAGATGCATCTGTTGTCAATATGAATGGCTTCGTAAAATCAGGATATTGTAATAGAGGTGCACTAACTAACAGTTCCTTACATTTTTCGAAAGCTTTTAGGTAATTTTCGTCAATAGTAATTTTACTATTCTTTTTCAAACAAGACGTCATCGGGCGAGTAATTTTAGAAAAGTCTTTAATAAATTTTCGGTAGTATCCAATGAGTCCAAGAAAGCTCTTTATTTCGGTAACTGTTTTCGGTAATGGGTATTTCAGTATAGCATCTATTTTGTCTGTGTTAGGTTTTAGTCCTTCGGGTGTAATGGTATGTCCTAAGTAATTAGCTTCTTTACATAGAAATTCAGTTTTATCGAGTTGTACTTTTAGATTCGTTTGTCGGAGTCGTTCGAAGACTGCTTTAAGTTTTGTCATATGTTCTTCCAGGCTAGATGAGAAAATTATAATGTCATCGAGGTAAATTAGGCAGTGAATACCTTGCAGTCCTCTTAAAACGTTATCTACTGCTCTTTGAAACGTCGCTGGAGCCGTCTTGAGCCCAAAGGGCATGCGCAGGAATTCGTAATGGCCGTATTGTGTAGAAAACGCTGTTTTTGGCTGATCTTCTTTTTCGATTTCAATCTGATGATACCCGCTCGCTAAATCGAGTACCGAGAAATAACTACTTTTACCTAGCTTGTCAAAAAGGTCTGTGATATTCGGGAGTGGGTATTTGTCGTCAATGGTAATGTCGTTTAGCCGTCTATAATCAATAACCATGCGATATTTTCTTTCTCCACTAGCATCCATTTTTTTTGGGACTAAATGTACCGGGGCACTCCAAGGTGAGTGAGATTCTTGAATGACATTATCCTTTAATAATGTTTCTACTTGCTTTTTTATTTCAGCTGCTTCTACTGGGGCCTGACGGTATGGTTTTATATAGATAGGGTCTTCGTTAGTGGTTCGGATTTTGTGTTTTACCTGATTTGTGAAGGTTAATGGTAAATGTTCAGTGTAAAAAATATCTTTGTATTCTAAACACAAATTGTAAATTTGATTTCGTTCTTCTGAGTTCATGTGATCTAATCGTAATTTACTTAAATTTTGTGTTAAAATTTCATCCTTTTCACAGCTATCTACTGAATGTAAACCGTTAATTTCAATTTCTTTTGGTTCATATGGTGTGACATTGAGAGGTTTACTGAATTTTATATCAAAGTGATTTTCGGATGTATTTTGGATAACCGTGGTTGCAAAGCCTTCTGTACATTCTACAAGTGCTGTTGGTGTTCGCACACCTTCGCCGAAATCTATATGGTTTATAATTGCATTTCCACTATAAAGATTTACGGGAATTTTCGTGCGTGTTTCAGATCGGGGTTCAATGCGAATTGTGTATGGTGGACGGTAAATTATAGGTATTTGTGTGTCTCGTGTTATCAGTACTTGATTTTTCATGTCAATGTTCGCGTCAAGTTGTTTCAGTAAATCTGAGCCAATTAGTCCTCCGTAACTATTATCGACTTCGTATACATAAAATTTATGAGTGTCATAACTCTTAAAAGTTTTCAGCAATGGGATTTCAATTACTTCAGCGTGAGAGCTTCGAGCATGGGTACTTACTACTTCAAATGGTTCATTATATTTGAATTCGGAAAAGTATTTGTCAGCAATATCAGGGCTTACGAATGATCGTGTGCTTCCAGTGTCTATCATGAATTTGGAGTTTATTTCGGGAATTTCAATGTGTGGCAGTTTTAAGGCATTATGATGATTAAGGTGTACTATTTCTGGAGATCTGTCGTAGAGGCTTTTATGGGAAAATTTTCATTTTCGGGCAATTCTTGTAACATTTCAGTCTCATTTTGATCGTCTAAGAAATATTCTTCGTTTTCAGTTTGCGCGTAATAATGTTGGTAGTTTGAGTCAAGGGCGTTCGGTTCATTGAAATTTTCAGGGGCAGGTTCGATTTCTTGAAGTTCATTTGCGTAAAACAAATTGTTAGTTGTTCGCGGGGGTATGTAATTTGGTTTTGGATGGGGTGCTGTTCGCATAGAGACGTCGTTATTATATTGGTGCGAAGATTGGCCTTGACCTTGTGGTTGTTGATATGGAGGTCGAATACCGAATTTAAATTGCGGTTGGTGTGCTGGCTGGAAATTATTAGATCTAAATTGATTGTTATTAGAAACAAATGGTCTATAACCTGCTTGTTGGGGAATCCCAAATTTAAAGTTTGGTGTGTGTTGATTGGGCATCAAAGATTTGTATCCCTGATTTTGAGGGTTTCCAAATCTAAAACCTTGTGGAGCTGACTGGTTGGGAATGCCAAATCTAAAACCTTGAGTTTGTGGGAATTTATTTTGTGCGGTATTAAAATTGTATCCTGCATTTTGTGGTTGAGAAAATCTCATATTCTGTCCAAAATTATTATTTTGTGGGAAAATGGGCCTTTGCTGTGAAGGCTTACTATTGTTTCTATTTTTTGCGTTATACTGGTTTAAGAAATTGACTTCTTCCATCACTATTGTTAACGCGTCTTCCAGCTGCTTGGGGCTATTGAGTCTCACTATGCGTAACATGTCTTCCGGCAAATTATAAAGAAAGACGTTTAGAGACAAGTGATTATAAATTGTCTTTTTCGTTTCTTTTTCACGAGGATCTTCAATTAAATTTATTTTGGCAAATAATGTACTTCGGACATTTTGGATACGATTACAGAAGCTAGCGTATGATTCACTGTGCCTAATCTTTAAATTATCTAACTCTATCGCGATACACTCCTCCGACCTCGGGTCGCCGAAATGTTGAGTTAACAGCTTTTTTAATTGCATCCAAGTATCGATATCTTGGCGTTCGCTAATCAAGTGGGCGGCTTTGCCAGTTAGCCGGCCAGTAATTGCATGAAATATATACAAATCCTGAGCAAGATTTTCGGGGTTTCTAAAAGCTTGAATTACATACTCGCTTTTACTTAAAAATAAATTTAACAATTTTTCATCACCATCAAATTTTGGAATTAAATCCATCATTTCTCTAGGAATTACTTTGATTTGATCCATATTTTCTCTGGGATTTACTATATTTTCTTCAATATTATCTCTGGGAACTACTCCTATTTCTTCCATTTAGTATTTCAATAATCGCTTTTAAACACTCTTAACTAACTTAATATTAGGACGATATAATTCGCAACTATAGAGTTTGTATAGAGAGCTTATTATAAAGTCTACACTAAATTACACAGCCAATGGAATAAGAACAGGGATAGACGGGACAGTGAAGAGGTCTACTCACAGTACGCTTCTCCCCATTTCCTCCAATTATAGCCGCAGGCGTTTTCGTGTTGTCCTCCAGGCACTGAGACAAATTTATTTGGTTCGAAGATACCAGTTCTCACGTAAACACGTTAACGAAAGTCATGCACTCGGATCAATTCGTGATCCTCACAGGCGCAGGATTTCGTACCGGTATCCTGTCCGCAGCGCCAGTCAAATCGCGCCGGAGGGAAAACTACTTTTTAAAAACTAAACTTATAATTAAAATACAAGTTATTCGTACGGTGGTCGATATTAGACTGTCTTTATTTAATTAAAATGTTCTTAGGTTCTAAAGCTTATCTACGCCAGACGCAAACTATGCACTTTTGGACGCCCCTGCATTAATGCTAAGTATGCCGTCTCTATACATACCGGACTCTGTAACTATCTTGCTGCTCTCTCGAAATTGTAATTAAATTTATGTAAATAAATATATTTTACCATTACATTTTGACAGTTTTTTTTTGTAAAGTTTTATTGTAATTATTTTATAATTTGTCCCATACAATATAATAATATATTTAAAACTAATTCACACCGCTAACAATTAGCACTGGAAAAACGGGAGAATTATTTGGAACCTGGTAACCCTGTGTTAGTCATGTACTTTGCTGCTGTCCCTTTCGGGTATACGCATATGCCAAATCCAATAAATACTAATGTCACTACTGTCACTACACATAAAACGCCATCTTTCACTTCACCTAAGAAGGTGTTATAATGCTAGAAAAATTACACTATGCAAACAATGACGTTTCATTTAAAATAAACCGTTAAAGTTGTTAAAAGAAAAGTGACATTTCAAGTAAAAGGACACTATGACTCAATTTTTAAACTACGATATTACACCAAGTATTAAGCAATACCGTCATTAAGAATAAAGTGTCACTTTACACCTTACAAAATGTTAACAAATGTTTAATCAAAAGTGTCACTAAAGCAAAAAATACACTATGGCTTGAAATTTAATCTTAATATTCCTGCTTCATGAAAAGTCAAAACTGACATGTTTTGGGTAGAAACGTTTTTCCAGTAAAAAAATGTAGTACTTGGCGCATACTTTAATGTCAAACCGTCCTTAAACAAAAAATGACGATGTTCTGCACAGAATAATCCTTGAACTCGGTCGGCATCCTTCGCACTAATGCGAAAGTGACAGTGTTCCAGTGACGCTCGCGTTCATCCCCGCTATTTGCCATAGTGACATTACCGCCATCTCGCGCTTAATAATTGCGCTAGAGCGATAGGAGTTTTTGCATTGTATTCTTTACCATCAGATTGGCTAGATGGCGTTGACAGCTCAAAAACTCAATTTTTCGGATAGTGACGTTTTGGTTCTCAGTGAGCGATGTATGAAATTTTACCATGACGGTCGTAGTTCCTAATTTCGCTGTTTCACAGATAAGTTTGTCGCTCTATACTTTGTTGGTTCCGGTAAGCAAGTTAGTTTGTAAGCACATGCATCTCAAACTGAACTTTGTCTCATACCTCGTAGCAGTCTCAAGGGTATAATGAGGGTTCATTATCCCCTTGGGTTGACGTTTGTCTTAGCCCGACCATAACATGCACTCGCCGATATGTAGGACAAGGTATCCGTGTTGAGGCAGGGCGCAATCGATGCCACTGAAACTTTAATGAGGTGTTGCATACGTGGGAACCATGCTGTCTTTGTGGGCAGTTCCATTGGCGCTACTTTAAACCCCCAACACCAAAATATGTAGGTAAATGGTATGTATGTATTTAAAGCCAAACAGGGCTTTTTTTTTTTTACCGGCAACGACAAGTTTTTGGTAACTAAAATGTCACTGATGTGAACAAAGAGGAACAGGACTAAATATTCCGCAAATTCAATTATTTTTTGCATAATAAAGCCAAAACTATCCACTGTAATGAAAAATCAAGATTTTTTTCAACATGATTCAGTATTCATTTCGGAAGAAAAACAAAGGATTGAGCAGCGTATCGGTAAACAATAAATAAATAAATAAATAAATAAATAAATATTAAGGGACAATCTTACACAAATCGACCTAGTCCCAAACTAAGCAAAGCTTGTACTATGGGTACTAGACGACGATATACATAATATATAAAATACATACATAGATAACATCCATGACCCAAGAACAAATATTTGCACAAATATTTGCTCCGGCCGGGATTCGAACCCGGGACCGCCGACTCAGTAGGCAGGTGTCTACCAACCGAGCCAAACGCGTCGTCGTATGTTTTGAATTTGGACGATGACAAATCCTTGACAAATCTCCACTGTTTTATAATTCAAATATATGACGTATGCACATTATTGCAATATGAAAGCTGTTTTTCAAAGCTACTAGCCCTAGGCCGGACCGACACTTGTTAGGCCATATGTGTATCTTATCTTATTAGTGCCTGTGTGTGGAATAATAATTCCCAAATGGGCTGTTACTTTTTCCGAGCTGCGTAGATGCATTTCATAATTTTAACCTATAGATAGATATACCCTGAAATGTGAACTTTAACAGTTAATGCATTCTACTTTAGCCATTTTCATAAAAATACTCGGAAGTTTCCAGGAAAAAGCAAACTGATTCTTACAAAAATTACCAGACATGCATCTTTACTTGAACAACGTTCTAAGCGCCCTAGGAGCAGCGTCACTTGTGACTTTTGTTCTCGAGTGTAAAATAACGCGAGTTAATTATTTGGAAAGTTCGCGTGACTTTGGTCTCCCCTTCCTAATTGCGAATGCGGCAGAGACCTTTTTTTCGGGAGTAATTTACCCTTGCTTATTACTCAGGAAACGGGTTATTTTGCGCTGGTTTTATTTGTTTTCGCCGAGATTCGCATGCAGCAGTTTGTAACTTGCCACGACTTTGCTGGTCGTATAGAATTTTGTTTCTAGTCAGGAAAAGGCTGCAACTAAATTTTAAATTAAGTCATTGGAGTAGTCAGTAAAAAATGACCACGACGTAACGTCACCTCACTACGCTCGACGGAACTTGTAACTATGTTTCTTTTATTTTTTTTTATTTGCCTGTGTTTGTGTCCCACTGCTGGGCAAAGGCCTCTCCCCTCGATTTCCACAACTCCCTGTTCGGTGCTATTTCTGTCCAATTATTTTGAAACGTGTCCAGGTCGTCCCGCCATCTCCGTCTAGGCCTGCCACGTCGTCGCCGCCCATCATGATTATGATTATGATGATGATGATGATGATGATGTAACTATGTACAAAATTAAAAATATATGAGGAAACACTTATATAACGCCTATGTTTAGGTGAACGGTTAATTCTTACTTAAGAATAATGTTGAGGTTCAAATATACCTACGGTTTTCTGCGTGAATTTTGTCAATTTCGAGTTTTTTTTTTTTAACAAAAATTATCAATCAAAAAATTCAAACTGTTAGTTTCTAATATAATATACTGTTCTAACTAGTAACATTGATAATACCTACCAAATAATACCAATATATTTGAAACCTACAGGTTGAATTTTTTATTGATAATTTTCGTTTCAAAAACTTTAGATGACGAAAACAATAATTTTAAAATGAATAAGGCCTCTTAAGTATATTTATTTGTTACTTTATGAATTATATGCAAGAAATAAATAAATATGTCTTTAATTTGAATAAATGGTAATGATTGACAGATCAATTCAACTCCTTTTTATGAACTGTCAAAACGCTCCAACAGTACGAAATTTAAAGAAAAATAGTGTTATGACGTCACTACATTAGTAGCCACTACACGTCACTAGTGTCACGGTCTGGTGACGTCCATATTTTTACAATTTGGGCATTTAAAAATCACACTTACTAACAATAGCAAGCGGCACATCCATACTAATATTATAAATGCGAAAGTGTGTCTGTCTGTCTGTCTGTCTGTCTGTTACCTCTTCACGCTTAAACCGCTGAACCGACTTAGATGAAATTTGGTATGGAGATAGTTTGAGACCCGGGAAAGGACATAGGATACTTTTCTTCCCGAAAAACTTTAGTGTTCCCGTGGGATGAGCGGGTATCACCGCGGGGCACAGCTAGTATTTTATAGACGTTATAGTGACTAAGTACAGGAAAGTACCCAATTTTGTAATTAATTTATTATCTTTTGCAATAAGTAGGTAGCTTTATAGACAAAAATAAAGAATAGGTTAGGTTAGTTCTTACGAAATTGTATTTCTATTTAAATCAGCTACTTACAGTTGTTTCAGTGAAAACCAACCTTACGCTACACCATTCGATTCCCAGCGGTCATTATAGAAACCAGTATCTTATCAATGGTGCTACCATCAATCCATCAAGCGAATTCGGGAGTTTAATCTAATCTATTTGAAGGACATAATGCGTAGTTCGCGATTTAATCCACCGATATATACTGTACAAATAGTACTTTGTATTCTAGTCTTCCTAGCCGCTTGATTTATTTTATCTATGAAGACGTGGCACGGACATACTAATTGCCGTTTAACCCTATTTTGCATAGGAAGTGGTTATGAAGGTATGATAGGTTATTAAAATTAATTTCGCGGGTTCAAACCCGCTTAGATTGTAGTGGATCGCATCCTCACCACCTTTGTGTCACCATTTATATAATTAAATTCGTTTTATTTTCACTATTTTGAATATCGTAACTTCGAGCATTTGTTTTTGGAACTTGTGGAGACTTACGTTAAAATTCACAATTCTTATGTTCATCAATTCATCATCATCCCCTTGCCCTTATCCCATTTATTTGGGGTACCTACACAAAATAGCTCTCTAAAATTTCTATCAACCTTATACCTCAGGGACGGGACACGCCTACGTGTTTTATACCTTCGTTTTTAAATAAATTTATTTACATTAATAAAGATTGAATAAACTATATCATGATAAAACATTGCAAAAAATATACATCCGACGGATTTTTAGTAAGTAATATAAAATATTACTTTTCACCTCACCAGCTCAAACATGGTGATTTTGCTGCGAAATAACAGTGAACAAAATGCGATTTTGTTTCGAGTGTGAGTAGAAAGTAGCTTTTTATTTTTTATTTTTTTTGCCCACGAATTGTCATTTATTAGCCACCGGTTAATTATAAAATTCGAATTTCGATGTACTCTGTCTCTTTCATATGTATATAAAAAAGAGAGTGATAAAAACTTCAAGGGTCCGAAGAAAAAGTCGAATTATGTTCTCGCTGTTGAGGTTAAATAAGTTGTGTCAACTTGTGTGTGCTACACGAGAGCAAAGTTTTTTTACATCTTGTGCTGTTAAGTTCCTCGCTATACTCAGGATTCTAACTTAGAATCACTCTCTACGGTCGTGATTCGAACATAACATAGAATCCTTCGCTTGCTCGGGACTCAAAATCAGCACTCGCAACAAATATAACTTTGCTATTGTCTATGATGACATCACAATTAAAGTATTTTCTCACATCATATCGCGTCATCGCGTGTTTTTTGCTTGTTGTGCTATGGAAGCCTTCGCGACTCCCACTAGTACTTAGCAGTTGTTGTAGTACTGGCCAAGTGCGACTCGGACTCGCGCACGAACGATTCCGTACCATCAACAAAAATAACTTGCCAGGTTAAGTTAAGTTTGCACCTGGTACTGCGCCAGATACATAATGAGGTGCAAAGTTAACGGAACCGATCACGTTTGTTGTACAGGAGCCCCCAATTAAATATTCATTTTATTTTGCATTCAGTATTTGTCGTTATAGCGGCAACAGAACTATTATCATCTCTGGAAATTTCAACTGTCTAGCGATCACGGTTAATGAATTCATGATAGTAGAGTTGCTAAGCCGCGAAATTGTGTGCATCGGGTTACAAGCATGAAATTTCTACCACTGATAGAACGTTCCACGGTGATTATGATTAATTTCAGATGTGGAGGGAAGTCAGATTCTTCCCCTGCGTGGCGGGAGAGCGGGGTAAATAGGACCAAGTAGTGCTCTTTTTC
The DNA here is from genome assembly GCA_932273695.1 of Apotomis betuletana. Lineage (NCBI taxonomy): Eukaryota > Metazoa > Arthropoda > Insecta > Lepidoptera > Tortricidae > Apotomis > Apotomis betuletana. Next base: position 25,828,857 of record OW026306.1, read on the forward strand.
TTTTTTTTATTCTCTCTGCCTCACAGAGGAAGAACCTGACTTCCCTCCACATCTGAAAATAATCACCGCGGAACACTCTATCTGTGGTAGAAATTTCATGCTTGAAACCTGATGCGCACAGTGATGTTAGAAAGCAGCGGACTAACAACTCTACTATGGGATGTATATTATCATAATATATCCAATAATTATGTCACCAGGATGTAGCCTGGTCAGACAGACGGACGGATAGACAGCCCCGTTTTTATCCTTTGTGTACGGAACCCTAAAAAAGAGTATTCAATCATTCTTAAAACTTGAAACAAATAGCCACGGAAAGTCGTCAAACAAATCTAGTCGCCCAAGATCACGGATGACAAGCAGGTTAATCCTTCCGCGTCGATTTGATAATATTTCGCGTATCTTATCGCGAATTCGATAGCACCACGAGTTCGTGCACCTCCTCAATGTCGAGCGGACGCTGGCCGAGCAACATGAACACCCTGCACAACAGGACCCTGAACCGATGCGTGGTGCCCATGAAGACTGCTGCTTCTGAAGGTTCTTGACTGAATATTACGCACAGATAAAGTATTCCTAAAATTTATGAAACATATAATGTCTCATTTTTATACACCACAATTTTTATGTTAACCATTGATACAAAGATCAAAGAAAAATTTAAATGCGTAACCTGGTGGAAGAGACCGAGAATCGAACCCGGTACCTCTGGATTGCCGGTCCAGCGCGTTAACCACTTCGCTACCCTTACGCCTAACGGGCAATTTTTCTTTGAGCTTTGATCTTTGTATCAATATTAAAGTTTTTTTATGTAACCAACAATAAACCAATTAAGGTATGGTAAGACTATCACCGGGGGAAAACTGTTACTAACTAACTATTCTGCTTCAGTTAACCAAACAGGATCTTAGCCTCCAAAACGAGAGCACGTCACTTGTCACAATCATGCGCAGTTTCTCGCCAGTTTTCGACTGAAGAGGACTGCTATAGTCCAATGAATTACTAACTGTTAGTCTCACGCCATTAGACAATAAACTATGTCAGTCTTGTCCCACCTTACCTTAGTTTACGATTAATGGTACAATTACGCACCCTAACCTCAAACAAACCAAGTATTTAGGAAAGATTGTTGATAAAAAGAACAACACAAGGCTTTTCTTATTGGCATTTCTGTTTTAGATGCTCGTGATAAAATTTAATTTCTGATATACTCATTCGTGTTCATAGAGTAACTTACCTTCGTAGTTCCATCGCTTTAATTGGTCCAATGTCTATGTTTTCTTCATAATTATACTCTTTCAAGTTCAAGTTTACGTCGAATGGATTACTTAACAGGGCAATGGCTGGAAAGGTCAATAGCTCCCAAGTGGGAGTATCCAAACTTTTAGAATAATTTAAACTTAAAAGGATATTACTTATTGCTTTAAGTTAACCTAAAACCCTTGTATATTACTAGTACTAGGCAGCTATTAGTGATAAGTGACTCGTTTGCGATATAATTTTTAAAACGTTAAATTCTTTGAATTCTTGTAAACGTTTTAGTTACGTTACGTACTATTGTAAGTACGATTTTTTTACCCCCAAATTGTAAAGATATGGACGCCACCTGACCGTACTTACATAACAACTAACTACCTAGGGCATAACATATCATGGGGGCTAATTAGTTAGGATAACGAATGAGAGATGCTATGAAATTCCCACCGCACGCAAACCGGCCTAACCGCGGTACTTAGCGGCGAATGGCAGCCGATGCGCGGGACGTGCGTCTCGCTCACTCGTATAGCCGCCGCGCTCGGATTTCTCGCTCAACCGCTCGCCGCACCGCTTGCCTTCGAAAGTCGGGACATGTGCGTTACAGCGGCGCTTGCGTTGGCTAACTCATAGGCATAGGATGAGTACCTATATTAGGTCGCTTCTAGCTGAAACAAATACGTTACGTACCTAAGTACCTATCGTTGACGTCAACTATGAAACGGTCGAGTATAATAAATCGTTCAAACGCACTGGGAAATGTGCTGGAGTCTAAATAATCGAGAACTGTGCGGTTCCAAAGGAATTTCGGTGTGGAATGGAATGAGCTCCCTGCCGAGGTCTTCCCCGGGCTACAGCATGTGGTTCTTCAAGAGGGGAGTAAATAGGTTCTTAAAGGGTCGGCAATGTGCGTGTGATGCTCCTGGCGTCGCAAGTCTCCATAGCTGGCGGCAGCCGCAGGCCGTTGTTTGCCACAATAGTATTTAAAAAAATTTAAGTTTTATAACATATTATTTAAATATTTTTATAGAATCTTTTTATCGATTCTATTTTTTATGTGGAAATACCACATTTTTATTTTTATAAATAATGACACAAAGGTAAATTAAGAAAGAAAAATAAAGCAATGGGGATAGGGGATCGTGCGTGTAAAGCGCACATCCTAGGGTATGGGCTAATGCGCATAAGCATTTCAAACACATATGACGCAGAGGGCGCTCCTGTAGCGTAAGAATTAAGGAATGAAAGATTTGGTGTGATTGACGTAGCGATCTAATAGCTCAGTTGGGAGAGCAATGCGCTGGAAACGCAGAGGTCGCAGGTTCGAGTCCTTAGATTGTAGTGGATCGCATTAAATTTTTCTTTCTTAATTTACCTTTGTGTTATTATTTATATTATTGAAATGTCCGCTACCCGAATGTTGTCTGGAAGAGAACGAGTTTTTTCTGTGTTTGTATTTCTTTCGTGTCGAGGTGTGCAATAAAGAGTATTCTATCTACTAGTTTCTTCCAGCGGAACAGATCTCGCGGCTGCGCGCTTCACAGTCCCCCATCGCCATCTCGCTGCAGAAATGCCCGACGTGGAGCTCGCTGGACGCCCTGAAGTTCCGGGGCTACTGGGACAACGACGGCAGAGGGGTCCTGCTCAATACGGGACAAACTGGTAAAGTTACATTATAAAATACTATTTTCTCAAACATGCAATGAACTGTAGTCATAACATGCGTTGTAACCTTCGATGTTCGTTTCGAGCGGAACAACTAGAGAGAAGCTGTAAAGGAATTTCATACAAAATTGAAGGCCAGTGTCTGTGTAAATGTACAGGCTAAACAGCTGAATTTTATTTTTTCGAGTGGTTTTTTTTTAATTATTTGCATACTGTTTGAGAAAAGCACTATACATACTTTAGGCGTGAAAGGGGTTGCTGTCGGGCGTCTATAATACCAACTCACCCGGCAAGCTCTTGTTCCCCGGTGTATGCAGTAATGTACTACTTTACTCATGTAGGTTAAGAAACTGTATTAAGTATATAAAGTTATAAAAGTTAAATACAAAACCCCGGCAGCGCGACGGAGTTCAAGCTTCGAGTAAATACTTGCAGAGTTTTCAGTCAGTTGTAGACAAAGGACTTTATATACTTACCGCTGAAACACTGAGAAAATACGTTTCTTATAAAATTATGACTTCCATTGCTCTAGTTTTGAACTGAAAAGTAATACACGATTTGTAAAAAATACCAACAATATGTTTCTACTAGCTGTGCCCCGCGGTGTTACCCGCTCATCCCACGGGAACACTAAATTTATTCGGGATGAAAAGTATCCTATGTCCTTTCCCGGGTCACAAACTATCTCCATACCAAATTTCATCTAAGTCGGTTCAGCGGTTTAAGCGTGAAGAGGTAACAGACAGACAGACAGACAGACACACTTTCGCATTTATAATATTAGTATGGATATGAAATGAAGCTTAAAATATCGAAAAAATAACCGTTTTTACATGACATGTTACATGACACTATTTTTTTTATAAAATGGTTACTACTTGTTATTATAGTGAGGTTCATCTGCCTATACGATTTTCGAATAAGTTTTATTTTAAAATGATTGCAAGGATTTGTTCAGATTGATTGGGTTTGCCCTAAAATGCTAGGGAATGATAATAAAACCATAACTGGAATTAATCACATGTCTAAACCAGAAACACGAGCAAATCGTTCAAATATGCGATAACGCGCGTATCACGACATTTTTCAGCATTACGTAAGGAATTTTAGCCAAATCAGCACGTTGTTTAGTTATCTAACTATCGATAGTATTGATAATGATAATGATAAGTAATCGAGCAAAACAAGGCATGGTCAAGGGGATTCAAGTTCATGATTGTTGACTATTGTCGTATATACAGAAGAAAATATTCTTGCACCCTTACCATGAATTAAAATGAAGAATAATACAGCGCCCCTAGCGGTTACTTTGTAGAACCACAATTCTCCATACAAATCGTTTACACAGTCGCTAGTGAGTCCGGTCACTGTAAACTCATGGTAGGGGTACTGGTGCAAACGTTGTCCATCGCGGTTCAGCGCGGTGATGCAGCAAGTGTGATGTGTGATCCCGAGTACCAAACATACTGTATAAGATCCTGTGCCGCCATCCATACTATACTATACTATATACTTACTATACTATATACTATCCATACTAATATTATAAATGCGAAAGTGTGTCTGTCTGTCTGTCTGTCTGTTACTTCTTCACGCTTAAACCGCTGAACCGACTAAGGGCCCTTTCAGACGAACGGCACTTGTACAACGGCAGCCGTCGCCACCTGTTGACGGCTGCCGTCGCCACTTGTCGACGGCAGCCGTCGAGAGGTGGCGACTGCAGTCGACGCGTCGACGGCAGCCGTCGACAAGTGACGGCTGCCGTCGAGAGGTGACGGCTGCCGTCAACGCGTCGACGGCAGCCGGCAACGCGTCGACGGCAGCCGTCGACAAGCGGCGACGGCAGCCGTCAACAGGTGGCGACGGCTGCCGTTGTACAAGTGCCGTTCGTCTGTAAGGAAAGTGCCGTTCGTCTGAAAGGGCCCTTAGATGAAATTTGGTATGGAGATAGTTTGAGACCCGGAAAAGGATATAGGATACTTTTCATTCCAAATAAATTTAGTGTTCCCGTGGGATGAGCGGGTAACACCGCGGGGCACAACTAGTTACAAATATTACAATTCTAATTTAAGCTGTATATGCGGCGGCGTGCGTGCAACTTGGAATGGGTTCTTTGACTTAATACTATGAATATATAATAATATGAATATAGTATGCATTGTCGCCGTATGTATTGCGCTATTTCCGGACCTTCAAATCTTCAAGAAGTGAGCGTACTCCCATCTGAAAGGCCGGCAACGCACTTGTGACTCCTCTGGTGTTGCAGATGTCTATGGGCGTCGCGTCGGTAATCGCTTTCCATCAAGGGATTGCTCGCTCGTTTGCCCCCTATAACATAAAAAAGTACCTAATGGTATTATTAAGGTAGTTTAATACTTGCAGTTATAGTGTAAATGGGGAGGAGTAGCAAGCAGTAAGCAGTAAGCAGTAAATATTAGTAGTTCTAATGCCACCCGCAATAGCGGCCGCCCGCAAAATCCTAGTTTAGACGGAGTGAACTGTATCGAATTGAACATTTTAAGATTTTTGGTGACCAGAGGAGTTCTTACATAGTTCCTTTAAGTATAGAGAAATAAACGACGACGCGTTTGGCTCGGTTTGTAGACACCTGCCTACGGAGTCGGCGGTCCCGGGTTCGAATTCCGGCTGGGGCAAATATTTGTTCTTGGGTCATGGATGTTATCTATATATTATGTATATCGTCGTCTAGTACCCATAGTACAAGCTTTGCTTAGTTTGGGACTAGGTTGATTTGTGTATGATTGTCCCTTAATATTTATTTATTTTTTTATTTATTTTTAACGCATTTATAATGCAATTGAATTAAAATTGTATCAATAAACCGTTGCTAAGTAATGGAACTACTTTCAGCTACAGTAGCTCCAGCCTATGGGTGGACAAAGTAACCTTGTAGGGTCAAAGTACCCCGACCTTACGGTAGTTAAAGAAATATATTTAAAGGTTTTTTTTCACCCCTGTACGAGTCTGATCCGGTACGGCAATATGTGATTTTTACTATTTTACGTTTTCAGCTTATTTCACTCTAGACACGAACTCCCGACCACGGTTGAGCGGCGGCCCGCTCATCGGCGAATACATCTTCGAACAAATGCACTTCCACTGGTCTGTGGATGACTTCACGGGCTGTGAACACGTCTTGGATGGCCAGGGGTGAGTATTTCACTTAGGACATGAACCCCTGCTTATTGGTGAATACATCTTTGAACAAATGCACTTCGACTGTTCGGTGGATGACTTCACGCGCTGTGAACACGTTTTGGATGGCCTTGGGGGTTGTTAGACTTCAGCCTATTCACTAAATCATTACACAACAACAACAAACAAACTTAACCTAGTCAAAAGGATGATATTTACAAGAATTATATATATTTAATGCAATGCCTCGACTCCCGAGATAATCAAAAATATCATAACAATTTCCCGAGTTTCCGCCACTGATCGGCCGAACTAATTCGATCCCACGACTCAACCCTGTCTACCGTCGTCACCCATTAATATCCAAGCCAGCTGTGCTCAAAAGAGACGATAATCATTACATAATATAATGAGGACGAGTAAGGGAAGTTATATTTTAGGAATTGCACGCTGACATTAGCAGTGTTGATGAATTAATACGAGGATTATATTTAGAAATATAGGTAAAGTCGCGTTTAGCACAGTAATTATTAACTTGATTAAACATTTATTTAAGCAAAAAAACTTGGTAAAGATCACCAATTTTGACCCATTCCACACGATACTGGATCGCAACCGTTGATATTATTCTACCTGAGCAGCCACAGACAGCGTCATTCAATTGTTGTTGACGTGCGTGCCGTAACTATGAACCCCTCATGCGTAACCTAAATGCAAAATTAAAAAAAACCCAATCCAACTAGCTAGTCATCATGAGGCCATTATTATATGACTGGTATTAAAATGCTAGGAAACCTGAACATACCAACAACATTTGATATTCTGAGCTTAAATATGGGCGATATCCTGTCACAAAAAAAAACTTGTTCCAATCAAAGCGGAATATCTTGGAAACGGCTGCAGTTATTTTTACCAAATATAGCTAAGAAGCATCACTATACAAGGCTTTCGATTAAAAAACAAACACGATGCCACACACGGTCACAAATACACAGATACACATGTTAAACTTATAACACCCTTCTTTTTATTGTCTGGGGTTCAAAATAGGTGCATCACATCACAAGACGTCGAGTTGTAGAAAACCACCCCGTGCACAAAAACACACCCTCGAATAGTATCCTAGCATGCTTGCCCACCGCTGGGACTCGCCGCTGTTGCAGCGTTATGTGCAGCTGCACGCGCCTGTAATACCGGCGCCCAGGCGCCTTTAATTTGATTTAGTCTAAGTTAGCTTAATTATAGTAATAATACTAACCATACCCCTAAGTTTGTACCACTAACACTATGGATATAAAGTCCGAAATAAATGATTTGTATTTGTATTTGTAGTAACCTTTAACTTCATTTGGTTTTATAGTAAAAACGTACACCCATTCTAATTTGAGAACCATTATCCACGTCCATTCCATACCCCTGTTTAACTTCCAGATACGCGGCTGAATGTCACTTCGTCCACTACAACAGTAAATACGAGTCCATGGAGGCGGCGGTGGGCCACGCCGACGGGCTGGCTGTCGTCGGGTTCCTGCTCGAGGCCGTGGACGCCCCAAACCCGAGGTTCGACAAATTGGTTGAAGGGCTGGAGAGGATTCAGAAGCGGGATGAGACGGTACAGGTCACTGCAGGTACGTTATTCAAAGTATAAGTTCCAAGTATAAAAAATACAACTTTTGCTGTCGTAGTAATTAACGTTTAGCTTTGAAATGTGTTTGAAATACTCAGTTTTTGTCCAAAACTAACATTTTCTCAAGGAAAAATCTAATGTCGATATCTGACAGATTTGGGCAAATCTTCATCGAGTTACATTTGCGAGCTTTTTTTTGCATTTTGAGTCTAAGATTGTCCCTGTGATTTTAAATTTTGGTTAAAAATGTGATGCTTCCGCGCGGCTTACCTACATACGAAAGTATCTATCCATAAGGTAGCCATCGAATACATAATCAATTAATCATAGTCTAAATCAAATTAAGTAAGTAAATCATACCAATTTGGTATTCAACGTAGACTTTAACATCGAAAACAAAGTTTTACAATACTAAACATGGTTAAGAAATCAGTTTCTTGACATTAAACTTAGGTACCTCGTTCCTATTAATAAATTTCATTAACTTAAAATTTAATTTTAATTACACGTTCTAGAACTTAAGTAAAGTTTATAATTTAATATTCAATCAAAACTAAGTCATAAATAATTTTGGGTTTTGCTTTATCAGTTTGGGGACAAAGCGTTAATATTCTGTCACTTCTTACAACAAGCAATTACTGTTCCGAATTGGTTTGAATGTTCTTCCTTCTTAGTTCTCGTAAACAACTAACAGAACGAGTCTGCAATATTCACGTATCTACGAATTTTCCGAACAGGTACAGTAACTTGGCATGATATAACCTCCTTTTCTCCTGTTAGGCGCAACGTGTTTTTTTTTGCTTCAAATACCCGTGTATTGACCTCTAAAATATGCCCCACTGTGAATAATCTAGGGTGACCTTGCCTTCGTACAACTCAACGACATAAGCAATCGACTATTAAATTTCAAATTGAGCTGTCAATAAAATTAAGTGGATATTTCAGAGTTGCTATCGTGGATGGAGCGAGACGACCTGCGCGAGGGCAGCTATGTCACTTACAAAGGGTCGTTGACCACGCCCCCTTTCACCGAGTGTGTCACCTGGATCATATACGAGAAGCCCGTGCAAATCGGCAGTGAACAGGTATGCTATACACGCCAATGACTCTTAATACAAGTATACAGTATGATGCGCAATTTGCAACCAATGAATGCGCAGTCGGTAGGATTATTGTCTTCGTAGCGTCTTCGCAGGGATCACCTCTAGTGGAATAAAAAGTCTTGTCATAATTTTGATTGACATACTATGACTAAAATGGTCATGCACACAAACATTATGGCTTTTGCATTTATGCAACTCAATATGGAACCGTCTTCGCGAGTGACAATAAGTCATTGCAAATTGGTAATAAATAGATATTATGACTGTCACTGACGCTTGAAGCACTCACGAGGTATATGTCTGTATGTCAGAGGTTATTGACTACCTTGCCATACACTGGATATGTCATGTAGTTACTAGAAACCCGTAAAAATTGGCACCGGAAACGAAAACCTGCTATGTTTTTTTAATACATTAAATTCCAAAGAAGAAACGTTATAATACAACCTTGACTCAAGTAACTCAAAGGTCAAAACCAAACACCCCTTTTCAAGTAGTTACTATACGAAACCATATTGTCTTATTATCTTATCTGTTAATTAAGCAAACCCACTTTATTAACTATACAATGTGTTAGCCCCAAAACTGAAATTGAAATTTCAGAACTTAGGAGTTTACAATGAAGCGAAAAATTAAAAAAAAATTGGGCAAGTGCGAGCCCGACTCGCGCATGAAGGGTTCCGTACCTATACATATATATATATAATCTATAACAAGTTTGTTGTATGGGAGCCCCCCTTAAATATTTATTTTATTTTATTTTTAGTATTTGTTGTTATAGCGGCAATAGAAATACATCATCTGTGAAAATTTCAACTGTCTAGCTATCACCATTGTTGAGATACAGCCTGGTGACAGACGGACGGACGGACGGACGGACGGACGGACGGACGGACAGCGAAGTCTCAGTAATAGGGTCCCGTTTTTACCCTTTGGGTACGGAACCCTAAAAATGGTCCAGACCGTGTTCGGACCTACGTTTCCAACGACTTTCCTACCAATTTTTAGCTTCATTTAGACGTTACTGTTTTAATATAAAAATATTAGTTTGGGCTAAGCACATCGTTACTATCGATTCTCAAGATAATTTGAGACGATGGTGCCGATCATGAAGTCTGAATCTTTACGGTAGATGGCTCTACGATGCCAACCTAAAGCATGCAAGAAGAGAAGCAACTGGTTGAAAAATTCAATGGCTCGCATCAGGTTCAGTGGTCCAATAGGTAGGACGCCCGTGTTGGCCCGGAAAGCCGTTGGAAACACAGGTTCGAAACCTGCCTGGACCATTGAAATTTTCATTTTAAATTTTTCGCTTTATTGTAAACATTTGGTTTACGCTAACAGACGTTACTACTTTAATAAAATACAACTTAGGAGTTTATTTGTTGCGACTATTTTATAAAATACTGAATTATCTGTCGCGCTGATGAAATTGAATTTTATCTCATTCTCGTGCACTCTGTATGCCGTGAACCGAAAAATCGGCGATGATATTTCTTATTAGTTTTACTTTACTATTTAATGTACATCGTGCGTGGAAATTGAGTTAGCGTGAGTGAGTGCTTGAATTCCACTGAATAACTTGAACAAAAGGTCCTTTTCATCTTTTTATGCTACAATTTTTAATATACAAATACGCTTTATTGCACTCTAAAATGAGAAACAAATTGAAAAGAGTCGACAGTGGTTTATTTTTCGTTAAAGAACCAGCGAAGCGAGTCCCTATGCAGTACGTATGTAGGTTTAACACAGTTTAGGTACATTAAGTTAAATACCTACAGCTTAAACTTATGGACCATTGCCTGAATTAAATGATTTTGACTTTGACTTGACTTTAAACTATTGAAAGGGACGTTAAACAGAAATTATATATTATTCAATTAATTAAAGTACATAATTAAATGTTTGCATATATTTTGTTATATTAAAAAGATCTGCCTGTCCCTCACTTTAGAATGGAGAATCTTTTATGTTACTGACCCAAAGTCTTAGTTTTTATTCAGCTTTCCAAGATTGCCTAAATCTTTTCATAGTGGGCATATGTATGTACCTACAAATATTCAGAGCTACGAGCAAACATAACCGCTCAGCCAAACACTGTCAGTGCCCTTAAGAATATAACCGATGGAAGATTCCTTTTAACATACATATTTTTGAGGAAATAGTACTGAGTTATTCGTGTCTGATAAACCATAAGAGAGTATGAGATTAATGAATATTGAATTCGTTATACCACCCAGGTTCTATGGTTCTATCCGCCCTTCCACCCATTGGTAGAGAATGCCATGTCTGTCTCGGTACGTGTGTCTCACTGACTCGGTACGTGTGTCACGATCACTCGGTATGTGTGTCTCGCTCACTCATATGGCCGCCGCGCTAGGATGTGTTACGTCAATTAATTGTCGGAACTAAATTGCAGATTATCAGTACATTGCAGATGTAAAAAAAAGCCATAAAAAAAGATACCTCAACTCAAAAATCAAATCAAATTCAAAACGTTTGTTCTGTAAGTAGGCTACAAAGGCACTTTAACATGTCTGAATCTGAATCTACCGGCATTTCACAAGAGGAGACGCTTTCTACTCTACGACGCTCGCAACTAAATTCACTAGATGTAGATGGGACAATCTGTCCCTTTTATAGTCTTTGCATAAGTCCTATAATCCTTGGCAAACATGTTTGACCCTTTAATTTTCTTGAGTAGAAAAGATCTAGGATTTTGGGATACGATCAAATACTTATTTGTAAACGGTTGGCATGTTTGTTTAAGGCGCTGTAAATAGTGAAAACTACAATTTTAGAAAATATTAATACAATACTTGCACATAACTTACAAGTGCAACTTTTTTATATGTAAATTTTCAGTATATGCCCTAGTTTTTTACTTCATCAGAAACACGATTACTGAAAAAATCCTCGATAGTTTTTATTGGTGAAAAGTACCCCTTTTTTACACCTTAAGCCAAATATTTCGATAACTATTATGAATATCAACACAAAATTTGCTTTATTTAATAGTTTTTTAGTATATTTCGATTTGTGCTTCATAGATTTTTAATAGATTGAGTACATCAATCATACCAATTCATTTCGTTATTGGCAAAATAAAATGGTTCAGCGCGCGGCGGCGGCCGACTGTTGCCTAGTCGCCAGTACGCTCGTGACAACGGTCGACGCCGGACCTGTGCACATTTTTCTAACGCGGTAATACGACTTTAGACAGCAAGCAATATGGGTAATCACAGTGTAAATAATGTTAAGCGAAAGAGGAAACGCTTAAGTGAACTAAGAGAACATATTTATGTAGTACCTATACCAGACCAATCGACCGGCCGCATCGTAGCGGATTTCACATTCGTTTTTACGTAGTTGGTTTTCAGTTCGGGTGCAGTTTTACTAATTGTGTGTTGTACAGTTCTATTCTATTCTAGTTCTCTTAAAGTGAGTTACAAACGTTATTTCCTTAATGAGTGTTAATATGTCTTACTATTATTTAAACTGCGGTTTGTAATTAACCTACACGTGAATTAACTATCATTATGTTAAGGTGTTGGATTAACACCATTTAGTACATTGTAATTTTATGTATTTTAACCCTTAACTACCTAACTGCTTATTTAGTCACAGAAACACCTACCTCCCGTCCCCAGGACGGATACATAATGTCGGCCTTATATATTAAATTTAAAATAATATATATTTAATAATATTATTAATATTATTTTTATAATATTATTTAAAATGTCCGATCCGATAAAATTTTAATTTTATCGGATCGGACATTTTAAATAATAATGGCAATATAGACATATTAAAATATTTGTTAAACTAATAATCATTCTGGAAACATTAAAAGATTTTTTTTTACTGTTAACATATGGTAACAGTCCTTATTTCACTTTAGAAACTATAATATCCTTTGGAAGGTGAGATCAACAAAAATTTTGACTTTATATAAAGATCCAAGTCATTATTTCTAATTACTCAATAATTAACAATGCTAAATCAATAAGTTTAGTTAAAATGAAGGTAATATTTTTATAAAATTTGATCAATCAAACCACTAATTTGATCAATTTGTTCGCGGCAGTGAATGTAAGTTTGTTTGCACATTCTAGGCAAATAGATTTTTTACATTAGAAACATACGTACTGGGTCCCGTTTTTTATTCGGGTCAAAAGTAGAACAGGTTTTCCGCACTTCCAATCACTACCAACGTGACTTAGCGGTCGGCTAAGTAAAGAAAAAAATATCCATAGTCACGTAACCACTTACCACCCGTCTCCGAGACCCTTAAGAAAAATACGTATCCACCTACCACCCGTCTCACAGACGGTCGGAGACAGTAATATGCTCACCAAAATTAGATGCGTGCACGACCGACCTTGTCGAGCGACGACGCGGCACTCACTGAGGAGAAGGTACAAGGACACAAACGTTTGTAGGATGCTCGCCCATAGGTATGTTGGGTCATTCTACTTTTTACTGCAGGTTTTTGACACTAGTAGTAACGGGTTTGAAAAATATTGTGTAAAGATAAATAAAGTTATGTCATTGTATGTATGCAGAATTATATCTAAAAAATTGCAATACACTGCCAGCACAGCCAGTCACTCATTACAACAAAGAAAAAATAAATAAAATAAATTATAGGGACATTTAGCGTGGTCAGCTCATATCACAGTACATGTGTACTGGAATATGAGCTGACACAGCTATCGCGAACCCCCGCCGCAGGACCCGCGGACCGGGACGACAGGCAGTCGCTATCGGGGTTCTGTACGACATGGTACTTTCTTATAATTAAATTAGATATACGAAGCAAGGTCATTTCATTTAACATCCACTCGGTGACCCTGGTAGCGCCTCAATATTGGTGACCCCGACAGTCACAAGACACGTTGACCTTGCTTCACAGATTTTTAAATTCAGTGTCCTTCTATAAATTTATTAATTCAAACTTCGGGAACGCAATTGACCTTGTGCGGAACCGTCGAGAGAAATGAGCAACGAACAATCAAGCGGGGCGGCACAAAACGGAGACACTCCTAAGCTAGAGGACTTGCGGTTAGGAGATATTACCGTACCGGGGCAACAGCCGGAGGTTATGGCTATCTCGGTTTCCAGCAGAATACCAGATTTCTGGGTGGACCAGCCTCGAGTTTGGTTCATCCGTACTGAAGCCGTGTTATCCCACCAGCGTATTGGCGATGAGGCCAAATTCGACATGGTAGTGTCGAAACTGCCAAAGGAGGTCATACTGCGATTGACGGACTTCCTCACCAACCCGCCGGAGGCCAACAAATTCCAGACCTTGAAGACGAAACTGTTGACCATGCTGGAGGACTCAAAAAACCGGCAAATAGAGAAGGTCTTGGGCGAGATGGACCTTGGGGACCAGAAACCTTCACAGTTGCTAGTGAAGATGCGCAACATGGCCAAGGACAGTTTCCCAGATGACACCCTCCGCATCATGTGGCAGAACCACCTGCCAACGACGGTGCGGGCCGTGTTAGTTGCGTCGCGGGAAAAAGACCTGGAGGTGCTCGCCAGCATAGCGGATGACGTCGCGGAGGCCACGGCGAGCAGGCACGTTTCGGAGATCGGGGCACGCAGGGACATGGCATCGAGTTCCGGAGCTGGCGGTACGGCGACCATCTTAGCCGAGATTGCCAAGCTGAGCGTCAGGATGATGGACTTCGAGCGTTCTCGACCACGGCAGCGTCAATTCCGGAACGGTCGCAATTTCCGCGGCAGTCGCTCGTCATCGCGGACGAGAAGCGCATCTGCATCGCGTCGCGGCAGTGATAGCGCTACGCCGAAAACGGACTGGTTGTGTTTTTACCACTTTAGATTCGGACAGAAAGCGGCAAAGTGTGTGCAACCATGTGCGTGGGACAGAAAGCAGTCGGAAAACTAGATGGCGTGGTACAGAATACGGCGGAAATCTGTGCCATTACATCTGGCCGTCGTTTAAGAGTGACTGATATGAACAGCGGACTTCGTTTCTTGGTGGACACAGGTGCTAACATCTCAGTGATACCGGCAAGTAGACAGCTACGTACGGGTGAGTGCTCTGACTTTAAACTTTTCGCGGCAAATGGCACGGAAATTAGAACTTACGGCGTAAAAACATTACTGTTAGATTTTAAGTTGCGAAGGCCATTCAGATGGGAATTTGTAATAGCCGACGTTAAACAGCCGATTTTAGGTGCCGATTTTCTAATTTCCCATAAACTACTAGTTGATTTAAGCGCGCAGAAATTAGTTGATCAAATAACGGAACTTAATGTTATAGCGCAAATCGTGAGTAGTGATCAGCCAACCGTTAGCACAGTCGACAATAGCCATCCTTACCATCAATTGTTATCGCAGTTTCCTAGCATTACGAAGCCCGCGACTTTCAAGGACACCCCGCCACATAACGTCGTACATTATATTGAGACGTCGGGACCGCCCGTATTCGCTAGGGCAAGGCCGTTACCGCCGGATCGGTATAAGAAGGTCAAGGAAGAATTTCGTCGGATGCAGGAGATGGGTATTTGCAGACCCTCAAAAAGTGAATGGGCAACTGCATTACATGTCACAAATAAGAAAAACGGCGAAATTCGTCCTTGCGGTGATTATCGCGCACTCAATGCCATTACGAAACCGGATAGATACCCAATACCGAGACTTCACGATTTTACTTTTATTTTGGCCGGTAAAAATATTTTTTCCAAAATAGACATAAACAGAGCGTACCACTGCATCCCGGTGGCTGATAAAGATATCGAGAAAACCGCGATAATTACGCCTTTCGGTTTATTCGAATTTCCCAGAATGAGTTTCGGACTCCGTAGTGCTGCACAGACTTTCCAGCGGTTTATGAATAGTTCAGTACTGGAAGGCCTGGATTTTTTATTTAGTTACCTGGACGATGTACTTATAGCGAGCGTAAATGAAGCGCAGCATAAGGAACACCTAAGGTTAGTATTCGAGCGTTTTGATAAATTCGGAATAACAATTAACTTGGCCAAATGTAGTTTTGGACAGCCAAGGTTGGAATTTCTCGGGCACGAGGTAAGTTCCGCAGGCATTCGACCTCTAGAAGAAAAGGTTCAGGCCATTATAGACTATCCTAAACCCGAAACCGTGGAACAATTGCGTAGGTTTTTGGGAATGCTGAATTTCTATCGTTCGCACATACCGGGAGCGGCAGAAATTCAGTCGAGTTTAGAGCAATATTTAGTTAATGCTAAGAAAAAGGACAAGACGCCCATTAATTGGTCTAGCGAGGCCGAGGACGCATTTAAACAGTGTAAGGAGGGCCTACAGAAAGCCGTTACACTGTCTCATCCTCGTCTCGACGTGCAATTGGCTCTCATGACTGACGCTTCAGGTAGTTCTGTCGGAGGGGTATTACAGCAATTGATTGAAGGTGTCTGGAAGCCTTTAGGATTCTTTTCAAAGAAATTAAATAACGCGCAAAAGAGTTATTCCGCTTATGATAGGGAATTGTTAGCTATTTACTTATCGATTAAGCATTTTCGAAAGTTATTTGAAGGCCGACCTTTGACAGTGTATACTGATCATAAGCCCTTATGCCACGCGTTCGATAGAATAGGCAATAAAAATAACGAAACTCCACGGCGTACTAGGCAGTTACTATTCGTTAGCGAATTCACTACGGATATTAAGCACATAAGTGGGAAGGAAAATATAGTCGCTGATACATTGTCGCGCATAGAGACAATTATTTGTCCCACTGTACTCGATTACGCGGAACTCGCTGACGAACAAGCTAAAGACGATTACCTGAAACAGATGACGCAATCGGACCAACGCGCTAACAATAGCAATATAGTTCTAAAATTAATTTCGTTACCAAACTGCAACAAATCGGTTTATTGTGAAATTTCGACAAAAGAGGCGAGACCCTACATTCCAGAGAAATTTAGACGGTTAGCATTCGAAAGTGTACATAATTTAAGCCATCCAGGGACGCGAACTTCGCGGAAAATGGTTCGTAGAAAATTCTTTTGGCCGTCTATTAACAAGGACGTTGGGCATTGGGCAAAGTCATGTATACTGTGCCAGAGGGCGAAGGTCAATCGCCATACTATATCGAAACTTGAAGCTTTCGAGGATGCTGGTCGGATGGAGCACATCCATGTGGACCTGGTCGGACCGATGCCGACGTCTCCACGTGGAAACCGCTACCTTGTAACTATCATAGATAGGTGTACCAGCTGGCCTGAAGCTTTTCCGATAGAAGATATGTCAGCCGAGGTTGTTGCCAAGACTATATACGATGGATGGATCGCGCGCTATGGTTGTCCGATCAGACTCACGAGCGACCAAGGTCGTCAATTCGAGAGCAGTCTATTTAGGGAATTAATGAAATTGTTAGGTGTTAATAGGTTAAGAACCACGGCGTACCACCCACAAAGCAATTCCAAGGTCGAGAGACTACACAGATCATTGAAGGCAGCTTTGATGGCCAGGATCTGCGACAGCTCATGGGAAGACGAACTTGCAACTGTTTTGCTGGGGTTGCGCGCCGCGGGCCGGAGTGATAACGGCGTGAGCGCCGCCGAGATGATGTTCGGCCGCACGTTACGTTTACCCGGGGACTTTTTCTGTAGTTCTCAGAAAACGGAGACTAGCGACACGTCCAGTTTAGTTAATAATATTCGAGATAAGATAAGTAAACTTAAACCAGTAAGTAAAGCTAATCGTGACTCGCGTACCATCTTCGTACATAAGGATTTACGCACTTGTGAGTACGTTTTTGTTAGAGAGGACGCCGTACGCAAGCCGTTACAGCCACCTTATAACGGCCCATTTAAAGTTTTGGATAGAGGCGAAAAAGTGTTCCTCATTCAATTCCCGAACAGGCAAGCTCGCGTATCAATCGACAGGTTGAAGCCAGCTTACGTGTGGGACGATAGCATCAACACAAATGGTACAAGCGCAAATAGTTTGACGAACGCAACCGCTCCCACAAGCGACAGCGGAACCGCGATACAACCGCGTATAGATAGCAGCATTCGCACAACTAAAAGCGGTCGGGTAATTAAAACACCTGTTAGATTTAAAGACATGTATTAGTAAGAATAGTTAGGTACAGCATAGATTTTAAACCGGATACATTTCAAATAGGTATAACAAGCTGAAACATTATGTTCCTTTCGTTAATAGTTAGGTATAATGTTTTATATGTTAGTATTGAAATGGGGCATAAATCGGTATATCTGAAATGGTTGTTTAGAAGGTTATAATTATAAGTAGTATAGTTAATTTTAATATTGTAGCTCATAAGCGATAGCGATTTCGCTACCCTGTAACTTGGACCATACCAATATGAATTGCAATTCCGCTACTGTCCAAGTCGGTCATGATATATAAACATAACAGCATGAATGCATTATTTTGAACTTTAGACTGTTTTGTAGTTGTTTTTTTTAGATCATGTAATTTATCTCGGAATTGACAATAAATAATTTGATAAATCATCAGTAAATATTAGATATAAGACGAAATTTTAGAAATTTGTATCATTTATCTGCTCAAAGCACTTGACGTGCATCAGTATATTTTCACTGGAGTATTTTTGTTTATTTTAACGAAAATGGGCTGGGGACAAAGTAAAGAAGAGGGATCCCGAAACAATATTGCTATAGCGGAAGTCCACAGTGTCACGGGACAAGTGGATACTAAACTTAACTACATGGGAATCATCCTCATAGTAATCTCCGTCATGTTGGCAATGTTCATAATTTACTTCATCCAAGCAAAATGTAGACAGAATTTACGGAAGTGGCTCCTAAAAGCCGTAACAAAAAACCAGCCAACAGCAGTGGTCGTTCACAGGGAACGCACTGAACCCCAAACTAAGCAACAGCCAGTGATTTACTAATTAAGGTAATATTAAGCATTTCGTTTTATTAAAATTATGTGTACCTACTGTGTCATGTTGAAAAGTCAATATCGAAATTTATATTGAACATTTATTTTACTTTTCAAAAGTTAAACTAACCTATTTGATTTATAAATTTAATTTAGTTATCAATGTTTAACAGGAAATCATTCTTTGTTCACAGTAATCATGTTACCTGTTAAAAGAATATCATGTTGTTGCACGTTCCGCGGTCTCAGCAGAACGCGCACCTGCATGATATCAGTTACGCTGACTCGCAGAACAATGTAACGGTCGACGCACCACTACTAATAGAGCTAAGATATTTTTAGCTAAGCGATCTTTTGTGTTTTATATTTTGTGTCCTATTATTTTTTTATTGTAAGGGGGGGAATCGTATAGGGACATTTAGCGTGGTCAGCTCATATCACAGTACATGTGTACTGGAATATGAGCTGACACAGCTATCGCGAACCCCCGCCGCAGGACCCGCGGACCGGGACGACAGGCAGTCGCTATCGGGGTTCTGTACGACACGGTACTTTCTTATAATTAAATTAGATATACGAAGCAAGGTCATTTCATTTAACATCCACTCGGTGACCCTGGTAGCGCCTCAATAAAATAAATAAATATTAAGGGACAATCATACACAAATCGACCTAGTCCCAAACTAAGCAAAGCTTGTACTATGGGTACTAGACGACGATATACATAATATATAAATACATATATAGATAACATCCATGACCCAAGAACAAATATTTGCACAAATATTTGCCCCGGCCGGGATTCGAACCCGGGACCGCCGACTCAGTAGGCAGGTGTCTACAAACCGAGCCAAACGCGTCGTAAATACAATACTTTTTAAGGACGTAATCTTTTTTTTTTCATAATTTTAATTAGAAATTATAATTTATTTAGTCTTATAAATCACATTCAAAAGACAACTGTGTTACTGTTGTGCACTTTTGGTTCAAACTATTTGTCATAACCGTATACATGGTTATGACAAATAGTTTGAAACAAAAGTGCGTAAAAATATCTTACCAAAGTATTTAACATTGATAAATATTTATGTTAGCTTGCATCTGATATATTTGTAATATAATTTAGAAACCAATCGTACAACTGAAATCTAAAAACTTCAATATAGAAATAGGGACATAATGGTAAGACAGTTGTTCAATAGTAACAAAGTTGTTTCATTAGAACATTCTCTTTTACAAAAAAATGCTTAATTGGTCTCTTAGTTACATTACAACATACGTTGTAAATAATAATTTTATTATTATTACTATAACCTTTTTGCTAAATCACAGCACTTACACGGGCTAGGTTTCTTAATAAATACCTATTTACAATTATTGTTCGAACACTTCCAAAGGATAAGGAAATACGCAGTTATCGCATGTAAAGGAAGATATGACCAAAAAAATATGAAGAAAGTGCTGGTTTTTTCAATATGGCGGCGGGCGCGGAGGCGGGGGAATTGTGCATTTTGCATTTTAAATACTGAATAACTATCCTAGACATATCAAAAATTCAAAACTACAGGACCGTTTGTAAGCTCAAAATCCTTTATTCACTGGATTATTACCGGGGGACACAAAAACCTGCACTAAAAAGTCGAATGACCCTGTTAACAATTTTAGGTTTGAATGAGTCTGTGAGACGGGAGGTAGGTTAAGGGTTAATTTTAGAGCTAAACAGGACTCTCAGCTTGAAAACCCCGGAACGTCACTTACAATCCTGACACTGACAGGTGCATCACTGCCAAACTCAATGGACACTGAAGCCCCTAATCATTCTCGTAATGAGTAAGTTTTACTATACCTTAGATAATTATTAGGGTTCCGTACCCAAAGGGTAAAAAGGGGACCCTATTACTGAGACTCCGCTGTCCGTCCGTCTGTCTGTCACCAGGCTGTATCTCAAGAACGGTGATAGCTAGACAGTTGAAATTTACACATATGATGTATTTATATTGCCGCTATAACAACAAATACTAAAAATAAAATAAAATAAGTATTTAAGGGGGGCTCTAATACAACAAACGGGATTGGTTGCGTTAACTTTGCACCTCATTTGTAGGTATGGGGCGCTATACATACCAGTTGCAAACTTAACTTAACCACTTAAGGAAGGAAAGTGTTTGAATAAATAAATATGTAAATATTAGACAACCTCACACAAATCAACCTAGTTTGTACGGAACCCTCGGTGCGCGAGTCCGACTCGCAACTTGACCAGTTTTTAATTGATAATTTTTTATCATACTTCCACATCTGAATTTTATTTTGCTTACTTGCTACTGCGTGTGCTATCATCATTCATAAATAAATAAAATAAATTGTTATGTCAAAGTGCAGACTTTGTTGACATATTAATGATGTAGACTGACGTAGCTATAGAATTTGAGGACCTTATTTCCAGCTCTGAGAGTTGCTATTCCATTTTGACACTTACATTGAACAAGTAGGAACTAGTAATCACATATTTCGCTTCTGGCGCGGCGGTCTACATAGTGGACTAGTAAGCAAGGAGGTCGGGAGTTCGTTCCCCAGGTGTCTTCTTTCTTTTTCTAAATTTAGTTGCATTTTTATAGCACGGTATGCATGTCATTTATTTAAAATATTGTTTGGGGTCATGACTGGCATATTCGCTACCAGTAAAGGTCCTCCACATAGTGTGTGATTTAGGAAATAATATTATAGAAATTGTGGAACTGAATTTCCGGACATCCATCTAGTGGCAGTGACTAATTTTATATTTTGGTGTGCTGTGAATATTAAAAAAGGGGTAAGTTTACAATGGATCGTATCTGTAGGGCTTGCTAGTTTACATTTTTAACAGGATAGCTAATATTAGTATGTTTGTATTTTAGCCTACCGATACGCCCTTTAAACCCACGGCTTTCATTTGGAAGCAGACTGAGCTACGCTTGGCAAGGATAGGCAGAGTTCCCAGTAATACACAGAACTAAAACTCTCCTGGCGCCATTTAAATTTAAGTTAGATTTAAGAACCTAGTTATTAAAGTTTAAGTTTTCATTTTAAATTGTTGCCGTATTTGGTTTACCTGATCACCCCATAACAAAATAAATAAAATCATCGATAAAAACGCGGTGTATTGTTACCACTATTTACCTACATTAAATGAATATTAAATGAAGCGCTAAGCATTTTTTTTATAAAACAAAATAATAGTACTTTATAATTTTTTACTTCAATCAGAATACGGTTACGAACAGAATAAGGCCATCAACGGGCTGCGCGAGCAACGCGCGTGGCGTGGAGCGGGGCGCCCCGCATGCGCCTCCACCGCGTGTCTGCTTCACCCCCGCAAATACCTAAAGTTCGCCTATAAGCGCGCCTTAAGCATAAATAGTAGAGTTGCTAAGCCGCGAAATTGTGCGCATCGGGTTACAAGCATGAAATTTTTACCACACATAGAGCGTTCCACGGTGATTATTTTCAGATGTGGAGGGAAGTCAGATTCGTCCCCTGTGTGGTGGGAGAGCGGGGTGAAGAGGACCAAGTACTGCTCTTTTTCTTTTTTTTATTACTGATCAGTAAAAGCTATTAGGGCTTGTGCGACATCGTTTTCGTGTAAATAAGATATCAGCTATTAATTTTTCATGTTATTTATGAATAGTTTCTTATTAAAATTTGGGTTTATTGCCGAAAAGGTAAAAATCACAACAAGTTTTTTTTATTCAGAACGATAAATTAGTTATCTATCCTGAATATTTACAATTTAAAAAAATATTACTAAACAGCAAATTTAATCTTGTTTTTAAAAATGTATACATATTGGGCACATCTGATACAAAAAATACCTTGAAAAAAATGTTGATGTTAAGCGTAGCCTGCGTGTTCTAGTACATTTTGCTAAGTCGCGAAATTGTGTACATCGGGATACAACCACGAAATTTCTACCACAGATAGAGTATTCTGCGGTGATTATTTTCAGATGTAGAGGGACGTCAGATTCGTCCCCTGTGCGGCGGGAAAGCGGGGTGAATGGGACAAAGGAGTCCTCTTTTTCTTTTTATATTGCTGATCAGATAACGCTACTAGGACTTGTGTGGTATCGTTTTCGTGTAAAACAGATATCAGAAATTAATTTTTCATGTTATTTATTCATAGTACCATATAAAAATATGGTTGTATTTCCGAAATTGTAAAAATCACTACAAGTTTTTTTTATTCAGGGAGATAAATTAGTTATATTTCCTGAATATTTACAACAAACAAAAATATTGCAAAATAGCAAATTTAATCTAGTTTCTAAAAACATATACATATTGGGCACTTTTCATACAAACAGTAACTTAAATAAATTGTTAATGTTGAGATTAGCCCGTGTGCTCGTGACACATTTGCAAAAAAAAAAAAATTAATTGCATTCATTTGTTTTTCTAGGACGTATATAGTAAATATTATATGTAAAAGCATGTTAATAATCATTATTTAATGTATTTAATGAAGCGAAATAGGATGCGTTCGGAGATTTACGTTGGTTACGCCGACGTAAAGATATATTTTAAGCTACTGTTTGTATGAGAAGTGCCCAACATGCATATATTTTTAGAAACTAGATTAAATGAGCTTTTTAAAATAATAAAAATAATTTGAAAATGTTCACGAAATTGAACTAATTTACCTCACTGAATAAAAAAACTTGTTGTGATTTTTACCTTTTCGGCCATACACCCATATTTTTATATAGAACTATACAAAAATAGCATAAAAAAATAATTTCTGATATTTGTTTTACACGGAAACGATACCAAACACGTCCTGGTAGACTTAACTGACCAGCAATAAAGAAAGAAAAGAGGGACACTTGGCCCTATTCACTCCACTCTCCCGCCTCACAGGGGACGAATCTGACTTCCCTCCACATCTGAAAATAATCACCGTGGAACACTCTATCTATGGTAGAAATTTCATGCTTGTAACCCGATGCGCACAATTATGTTAGAAAACAGCGGACTAACAACTCTACTAAAAGTCTTTTCGGGAGGCGAAAAACTAAACCTTGAGAAATCACGACTTGAAACAGTATTTGACTACTTATAGTGAAAATAAATTCTCCTTTTCTTTTCTCCATTTCTTACGGAATCACAGTTTCTTTCAGATTTTTTGGTAAGTTTATAAAATTTTAAATCTCTTGTTTTCCAGTTGGGTCTCCTAAGACAGCTGGAGGGAGTGGACAGCAAACCAATCGACAGGAACGTTCGGCCGACGCAGCGGCACCCGCCCGGCCACTCCGTCATATACGTTAAGCAAGTCCAGTCGAAACTGTAACCAGCTGCACCAGTGCCTTTACCATGAGTTTATAGTGACCGTATTCCGTAGCGACTGCATATACGTCAAGCAGGTCCAGTCGAAACTGTAACCAGCTACACCAGTGCCTTTACCATGAGTTTATAGTGACCGCATTCCGTAGCGACTGCATATACGTCAAGCAGGTCCAGTCGAAACTGTAACCAGCTACACCAGTGCCTTTACCATGAGTTTATAGTGACCGTATTCCGTAGCGACTGCATATACGTCAAGCAGGTCCAGTCGAAACTGTAACCAGCTGCACCAGTGCCTTTACCATGAGTTTATAGTGACCGTATTCCGTAGCGACTGCATATACGTCAAGCAGGTCCAGTCGAAACTGTAACCAGCTACACCAGTGCCTTTACCATGAGTTTATAGTGACCGTATTCCGTAGCGACTGCATATACGTCAAGGGTCCAGTCGAAACTGTAACCAGCTACACCAGTGCCTTTACCATGAGTTTACAGTGACCGTATTCCGTAGCGACTGCATATACGTCAAGCAGGTCCAGTCGAAACTGTAACCAGCTGCACCCCTTTACCATGAGTTTACAGTGACCGTATTCGCGCACTAATGAAGTGTTTTAGTTCTACAAAATAACCACTAGGAGCGCTGTACTATTCTCCATACGAATCGTTTACGTTGTCACTAGCGAGTACGGGCACGTTAACTCATGGTAAGGGTAAGGGTAACAGCTATTCTCGAACTGTGCACTGTGGCGTTCTAGTACGCCGGAGAAAGCAAAGAATGACGCCCTAAGGCACCTATTCATAATACTAACGAAACCTATACTCTGCGAACTGCCAATGTGGCAACTCCCAAGCTGCGCAAAAAATTACTTCCAACTATTTATGTTCTCCTAGTACTAGCAGTACCAACAAACAAACGAATACTATAATAGAGTTATAAGATTGTTAGACACGATTTACGCCAAGGAAATTATACTAAACAGTGTAAGTAATTGTTAGAGTTTGTAAATTTCCTATGCCATAGCAATATACTGCAAATAATTATTTGTGGAGTTAAAATATTTTAAATTATTGGCAAAGAATAACGATTAAAGCCTAATATTTAGGAAAAGCAATTTTTAGTTAATAAATATAGTGTACCTAAGTAAATAACAAAGAATACAATGTTTGTTTTATTTTTTTCCTGCCTGTGCCAACCCTAACGAAATAGGTGTACCACGTGTGTTCACGCCCCTTAAAACCTTAAGTCCTTGTTCTATAGGTACAATCAGCCGCAGAATTCCATGGCCCATTTATGAATAAATTCATTCATAAATGTGCCATGCATTTGTACAGCCCATAGTAAAACCTGACCAGAAATATATGAGGATGCGCCATATTGCGGAATTTCATTGAAACTAATTTCTTACACTGGCAATGATTTTATGATGGTTTGTCAACAATGACTATGTCATTCGTTGTGCTTTTTTTAAAGACAAATGTTTAAAAATATCCAAAGAAAATTCCAAAAACTATTTAGTCGTGAACGTAATATTATAAATAAGGTGTATACGTGTTTACTACTCGAAAAACAGTCTGGAAAAGAGTGCATTCCATTAAATTATATTACGAGGCAGGTTAACATAGTGGAACTGACAGGATTTAAACTAATGTCATTATAGTGTGGGTTGCGATTGGTTGCAAAATTGTTGCCATATGAATCTTATAAATAGCGCCCTCTTGACAATCCTCATATATTTCTGGTCAGGCTTTACCTACATTTTTTTATGACAGAGTTCTACGTGCGTGCATTTATTTTCTTTATATTTACTCCCGTACCGAAGTGACAAAAAGTTCAGTGTCCATTTACCTGAGTGCACAATAGTGAAATGTCGCTGGTCATAGGTATATATATATTTGTTAGTTCTGTAATAACGGGGCGTTTTTATCCATCACAATGAATAACGTCCATCTTCATACAAGTCAATCGTAAATTTTCTGCACAAACTGTATCATCCCCACTCAGATGTCTAAAGCCCGTCTTTTTAAAAAATTTACTGATACTTTTTTTTATATTTACGGCATAAAATGATGCTTTAACTCGCGTTTTTGTCGTAATCTCACATACGAAGCGAAGTATAGGTACTACAGCACCGCAGTTTTTGCTCAGTGAGATAAACGGCAAGCGAGCCAGTTTCAAAGGCGCATATTTTCCACAGAACTCTTTTATACAGATTAATGAGGCGTTGGCTTTAAAAAATGAAGACCGGAATCTAGATAGTTTTGACGTAGCTGCCTTATTTTACTCTTGAACGTATTTGGGTGACAAGCGCACAGCGAGTTCGCCGCTCGCTGCGCGCTTACGGCGAATTCGCTGCATGATCGCCTCGCTTTCAACTCACCTGTGACGCGCTAGCGTTCTAAGGCTCTATGATGTAAATAAAACGAGAATAATGGCATCTCTGTAATACGAAAAGCTCGTAGAAAGTACTAGCATGATGTCGTCGGTCACCGATTTATCGACACAAACACAATGTTATTTTCGCACATTAAGCGGCCTGTCCACTAGACTCGATAAAGTGCGTAACGAACACATTAGAAAAGCTACAAGGTTGCCCCCATCACCGACAAGATCTAGGAATCCCGCATGACATGGTATGGACGTATTCTGAGATGAGACGAGGGCTATGGAGTGAAGAAAGCCCTCACACAACCGGACATCAAGAGAGGCAGAGGTCGCCCGCTAGGTACGTGGTGGTCCACCATATCAAAGGATTTGAAACAGTCCCAGCTGAACGAAGACACAACCCAGGATTGACCGACCTGGCGCATGAGAAAGAGGAGGGCCCAAATAATGGGAAGAGGCATGGAAAGAAGTGCCTGTCCAATGAAGAGGAGCGGAAAATATAAACCAATCAGGCTGCGTCTTTATGAAGACCAAAAGTGCTTTAAAATCTTAGGAATATGAGTGGTCCATTTTTACACATCCCTGCTCCGCTCTTAGTAGAGCAACTAAACCAAAATCAGTCAGTGAAGAACTGTTGTGTAAGCGCGTCTAAGGACCGAAATATAATTCCACGTTACATACCTGTAACGTGCCTCGTCACTATGACTATTTAACAATTTTATCTCTTGTTGCCATATCTATTCTTTCCAGCTGTATTGACTGATAAATAGTCTGCCATCCGTTGATAATTTCAATCGGTACCGATTTTCAAATCGTTACCAATAAATAGAGGCTTGCCATACAAATTGAACAATACCTACTGGGAAACCAATAAATACCGAAGCAACATAAGCCGAGTTCAAAGAATCGAAATTATTTCAGTGCTTAAAGTGTTTTCCAATAAGTGGATTCGATTCCGATATCGTTGAAAATTCAAATCATTGATGGAAGAACTTATTCAATTTCTAGGTAATTGGTGCTAAATGGGGTTTATTACAAGCCGCTTGATGATTTTTAGGGTTCCGTAGTCAACTAGGAACCCTTATAGTTTCGCCATGTCCGTCTGTCCGTCTGTTCGTCCGTCCGCGGCTTAGCTCCGTGATCATTAGTACTAGAAAGCTGAAATTTGGTATGAGTATGTATATGTATTACGCCGACAAAACGGTAAAATACAAACTAAAAAAATTTTTTTTTTTGGGCACCTAACGTGGGTGTGATATTTTTTTCGTTCCACCACTAGTGTGTGGGGTGTCGTTGAATAGGTCTTTTAAAATAATAGGGGTCTCGAAACATTGTTTTTCGATAAAGTCAGCAGTTTTGTAAATATTCTCTAACTTTTCAACCACGGGTCAAAAAATTATGGAAAAATTCATGGAAATGAGGCCTTATAAGTAATTTCAATGAAAACTATATTAAACAAAATCGGTCGAACCGTTTTTGAGTTATCGCAAAATTTCAGAATTTTCTTCAAAAGGACGTAAGTTGACTTCCAGAAGGTAATCAGTAATTACAGTCACTTTGGCGTTTACGACCTTTTTATAGAGCTTGAAATCTTTCTTGTAACTTAAACCTCGGGCTCACACACAGTGACGAGTTTGCCGCGGCGGTGTACGGGCAGCCGTCCCTGATGAAGAGCTCCATACGAGTTCGAAACATGTCGGGCCGTTCCTGACGATTTCACGTGAGTGTAAACCGCTTAATACCTACATAATATTTCAATCACTAAAAAGCAAAAAAATAAAAATATAATTTTTTACCAAAAAAAGAACCGACTACAACTGACTGAACCAATACAAACTGAAAAGCCAAAAATAACCCAATCATGTACAGATTACATTTGAATTACCTCTTGAAGTCGGTGGCAAACCTCACGGGAACTTGCGCGGCATCTGTTTTTTTTTTTTTTTTCTTAAATGGTAATATAATAATAAACAATATCAATAGTGTACGCCCTACTTGATGTGAACACAACATACATAAAAATAACTACTTAACAAAATAAATTGCTACCAATAACGATTGCATTCGAGGTTAACAATTGAGAATAGAAAAAATAAATACATTAATAATACATTAAAAATTTAAAATTTATGCAAAGACTGCAAACGTGCCTTTGCTGAGACCATAGAACCATGAAACATATCAAACTTAGCTCTCATATCATTGCATCGGGAGCATATTCTGTCCAACGGAGAGTGCCTGCCAGCTACTGTTTTCATAGTAATAATTGAGTGGTTTGACACCGAGTTTAAAAGGTGATTCAAATGTAATCTGTAGTGTAACATGATAGGGTTATTTTCGGCTTTTCAGCTTTTTTAAAGTCAGTTCTTTGTTTTGCTAAAAATTTATTGCTATGCGAAATCCCACGTACGGGCTAGGGTGATGTTAAAAATGTATCGGCGACTAAGAAAGATGCCATGACTTTGCGCGACCAGCAGCGCGGCGAGCGGTTGAGCGAGAGATCGAGCGCAGTGGCCATACGAGTGAGCGAGACACACGTACCGCTCACCGCTGCCGCTGTCGCGCAGTCGTGGCGTCTCCATTAGACCAAAATGGAGGCCGGGTTATACAGCCGACGACGCACCAGAGCGTGCCCTGGCGCGTTTCTGCAATCAGTTTTCTCGTCGCCTCGTCCTATCTGATGATGAACGTAGCATTTTACACAAAAACCCAAAACATAGTGATCACGTGACTTTTGCAAAAAGCAAACGGAAAACCTCTTGTAGCGTATAACTCCTTAAAATGTCATCAAAATTCACATTAAAATACGATGTTACGAGTTTGTAATTTTTCTTATAATATGTATTATTTTTACCGCGATTTACTGTCTATCAGATGCCTTCGACCTATGATAATTTAGTATTGAGCCTTCAAGTTTCTGCAATATTAAGTGATCCTTAACAAAATTAGTTACAAGTCTGTAGCTAATGTTGTTCAGGAATTGATCAAATAATGTAACAGCCGTTAATGCAATACAATGTATAATGTCCATAGATTAAATTTACGCTTTGATGTTGTTGACAATAAAGCGTTGTTATAATTTTATTGAGGCGAATGACATTTGAATTACAGAGGTTGTTTACCCTCTGAATGCCTAATGAATAATCATTAAATTTCATGTTTAATAATTGAACTCCTAGCTCCTTCGGTTGGATAAATACTGTGGTCTGAAAAATTTTGTACATTATTTTTCCTTAAGCTTGCTAATATGTACACGAAATGAAATGTTTATGTATTAGGTATGACTGTTTTGAAGATTAAAAAGGTATTTGTGAGAGGTCCATGTGAAAAAGTTATATTATTCGCCATTTTCGATGTTGGTTATCGCCATGGACCTAGTAAATACTATAGTATACCTGGACTGCTCATTGCTTCGTTCGAACGAGCCAAGTAAGAAAGCCGCCAAGGGGGCAGTTTATCCCACTCTGCTGGGGTAGCCAAATATTTAGCAATAAAGAGGGACTCATCCTTACTCCATTTTATTACAAGTTTGGCTCGGTTTGTAGACACCTGCCTACTGAGCCGGCGGTCCCGGGTGCGACTCCCGGCCGGGGCAAATATTTGTATGATGAACTCGAATATTTGTGCTTGGGTGATGGTTGTTCTATGTATTTAAGTATAATTATATTTATCTATATAAGTACGTATATCGTCGTCTAGTATAACACAAGCCTTCTTGAGCTTAATTTGGGACTAGATTGATTTGTGTGAGGTTGTCCGATATTTATAAAAAAAAATAAAAAAAATTAAAGTCTAAAAATGTATATTGGCTGGCACTGTAGCTAGAATTTATTTTATATATACCTATGGAAACTCATTAATAAATATAGTGAATGTTAGCTACTATGCCAGCAATAACACACTTTTGGCTCCTGTTATTTTAACAGAACGCAGCAATCCCGTAACTGTTAATTTGATTTGATAAATGACAAACTCCGTTAAGTCATACTTAAAAACAAAACAAACAAAAAACATATTCTGATGTACGTGGACATGAACTCATTTATGAGGATATAAAAAAAGTGGTTATTTGTAGGGTACCATAAATTAATTAGGGAGGTAAAACTGTAAGTATACCGTTATTTTATAAACTACCTGTATAACTCTGTTTTACCAATGCAAGACTACGCAATACTTTTTATTACTGTACTAACGGTTACTAAGTATATGGCGAAATAAAAAGCAAAAAAAACCCGACTTCAAAAAAAACTATAAGATAAAAATAACCCATTAAGTACAGATTACGTTTGAATCACGTTTTGAAGACGATGCCAAACCACTCATTTATTATATTTTATATTATTTAAGTATATTTTTTTGTTTTTAGTGATTCATATAAAATACTTATGGCGGGGTGATCTGGGAGGTCTTAAAGGAATACATCTCGTTTGAGTTATCTCCTAACTTCGGTTCTACGATTGCTACTACTACTACGATTACTTAGGCGGGTAGCAACGTTCTAGGTGGGCTCGCCCTGCGGGCCCTTGGGCTCGCGCGCTACGCCGTCTCTGGGACGCTCCGCACCTTTGGTGCTACATGGAGCTCGGCCTGCGGCCTCGTGGGGGGACGTTCGCCCTTAAGCCTGCGGCCCTCGGTCGAACTAAAATATTAAAGTTTGTTGTCCGAGATTTTCTGAATTTGACCGAATTTTTTAAATTCGATTTCAGTTTCCGACTCGGGGGCCCCAAAAACTGCCTGATACCGAATTTCAGCCCCCTCGGACCAATATGAAATTTTCTCCATACAAATCTTGTTTTTCCGATATTCTCCGAATTTGACCGAATTTTCGGACACCGATTCCAGATTCATATTTGTGAGCCCCAAATGCCTCCCGATATCGAGTTTCAGCCCCCTAGCACCAACTTGAAATTTAGAAAAAAAAGTCGCCATTTCGATTTTTTTTTTCACGACTGTACTCGGGTGGAGGCCCCCTATGACATTTGGTCGAGCACCTCCCACCTGAGCCAACCGTTTACGAGATACGGGTCTCTTAAAAAAATTCCCATACATTTTTTTATGATAGAAAAAAAAACTTTTTTGGAATCAGGGGGCCCAAAGCCCCCTACATACCAAATTTCAGCTCGCTACGACCATTTTGAAATTTTGACGCCTATTAACCACCCTTAGATAGCGAAGGATTATCGTAGTATAGTTAAAACGACATTACTGCAATAGTGCTATGCTCAGATTGTTTTTAGTACGAATAATATTTTCGAAGTAAAACATAGATCGGAATTATCCGGTAATTTTGTAAATTCATTGTCACTCTTTTAGTACTTTATCAAAGTTTGACATGCTTTCATATTAATATATGATACCATATATTACCTGAAAAAATATACTATAGCCACCAAAACATTTCCTTTTGCAACCTTTAATTCCAGTTACCATGATGCAATTATAAGTATGTAATTTTTTAAATAATCAGAAAAGATACCATTAAGCACTGTCAAAAATGCTGATAGTTTTCAATTATATTAATAAGATTTCAAATTTAAAGGTTTTATCCTGCCCTAACATAAAATTATTTTTATATACTAACGGATTGTATAACTTTCATAATTTTTTCCGTTAGTTTCTTTGGTGACGCGTAAGAAAGTTTAGCGAATAAAATATTTAATTATTTGAAGTGAATAGTGTTAATTTAAAGAAAAGTATATACTACTAATAACCACCATTTTATTTGAAAACTACTAATCATTACTATTTTTTATGACTGGCAATATTAGAAAGGGACACACTACCCATCTGCGAGCTGTCTCTGTCTTCCCGTGACCCCTTCACCCGTAAAATATACTTTATGTATCTATACTAAGATTTAATTTTGTGTGAACACTTATTCTGAGTTCGCACTCCTGTTGTATTAAATATAAGCTCCTTGGTTATCGCCGACAGATTCTGAACATAGACTCAATACATCTATGAGTCATGTAAATCATAATTTACAATAAGCACTTACGTGTGTAGATTAAAAATTGTGTACAAGTGTACATAATGTCGCATTAAAATACTCATGTAATCAAGTTACAGTTTTATTATAATGAGTACTATGTAACAGTAGCAAAATCTATTATTTACTTATAATTGAAAAAATAGCTAGTGCATAAAGTAGTTTTTGGGACAAAATGTAGCATTGACACTTTACATGAAATCTTTTAAACAGCTATGTGATAATTGACGTAAGTACCTACGAGAAAAAATTACAACCCAGCTAACTCAAACTGCGCTCATTCATAATACAGGTAGGATTTTCTCAGTTCAAGGATAATTTCAAATGAGACAAAATGAATTTTAAATGTAACAGATTTAAACTAACGAGGATAAAATCCAGATACCTACCTAGATTAAGGCTCGCCTTATGAAGTTACGCAAAGGACCCTGATTTTAGGGCTGGAGTTTATAGGCTGATTAGGTAAATCCTTTGGTCGGCCTCGCTTAGACACTAGCCTTAATTATAAAGGACAGTCGCCAGCAATGTACAGTTGACAGCAGAAGTAACGTAGCAACTTTTCAAAATAATTTACACAGCACCACAAAATTAAACAATATAGAAGGTCACTCTCTCGCCCTCCGAAAAACCTGCCTGGTAATTGTATTTTATTGGTTGTTAGATAAAAATTCACGCAATTGTTCCTGGAGCGACCCGGGCGACAGTAGCGCCACTAGGAGGCTCTAAAGTGATCCCACGCTGTAGAAAGTCTAGCTTACAGGTATGCATCCCGCCATACAAACAAAGAAGGAGAAATAAGAAGCCAACATTTTATGCAAACTACTGCAGTCCAAGTGGGACTCGAATCCACGACTGTTTAACCGGCTCAAATTCAATCAATTTAGATCAATTTGTGTGAGGTCCGATATTTATAAATTTTATTTATTTATTTTGAGTTACAGGACCGCTATGCAGACCGTATGAAAATAATGCCTTCCCATTCCGCTTTTTACAGCGCCCTCTATCTTTTTTTAATGTTTAAAATGCTAAGCGCATTCTCCAAGCTCCAACATGCACGCTTTTCAACGTACCGTACGTATTCTGTACCACTGCTTTCCAATAAGTGTTGGAACAGCGAGAGAGATGGCGTTGTTGTCAATAATTAACAGAATCAATGTGGATCGGTTTTTTGTGGTGAAACCACATGGATACCACATTTCTTATTTTGTATATAGATACAAAGTATAGTATGTAAAGGTGTTTACCTACTAGTATCTGCAGCTGACTGTATTATAATAAGGGCAAGATAAATTCAGCGGTTATCGATGAACTGTAGAATCTCTTACTTACTTAGTAAGTATTTGTAATTTTAAATATTAAAAGTCTTCATTGTGGGATTCGTTCAGGCCTAAATGAAGTCCTTCTCCTTGAATACCCTGAACTCTAAAAAAATAAGATCAACATGGTAAAAAAAGTGTAGTGTGTACATTATTTCCAGGTCTTGGAATATGAAAAAGTACACGCAAGCTGAACTCCCATCAACAGAAAACCCACATCTGCTCCTGATTTCAAATAAAAACCTAAGATTACATTATATAGACATTAAATATATGCGATATACCCAACATCATATGGGAAGTTGCGCCATATTTTTCAGTCATCATCACTGCCCCAGTGCCTTAAGTCCAAAGTCTTCGACCAGTGCGTCCTTCCGGTCCTTATTTATGGGGCCGAGACGTGGACACTAACAAAAGGCCTCGTCCACAAATTCCAAGTTGCTCAACGAGCTATGGAGAGGGCTATGCTCGGAGTTTCTCTGAAGGACAAAATCCGGAACCAGGAGATCCGACGGAGAACCAAAGTGACCGACATAGTCCTTAAGATATGCAAGTTGAAGTGGCAGTGGGCGGGGCATATTTGTCGTAGAGCCGATGGTCGATGGGGCAGACGAGTTCTAGAGTGGAGACCACGAACGACACGCCCTGTAGGACGGCCTCCCGCCAGGTGGACCGACGACCTAAAAAGAGTGGCGGGAAGCGGTTGGATGCGGAAAGCTGAGGACCGGGTATGGTGGCGCGAACTGGGGAAGGCCTATGTCCAGCAGTGGACGACTCCGGGCTGATGATGATGATGATGATGACCCAACATCGACATTATAAGTAAGAACATCCACTACCAAATTGCACCTCCAATAACGGGGTCTAATCTGCCGTGTTAAGCCAAACTCACGTAACTTGAGTTACAGTAGTTTAGGTTAACCGGGCTTAATTGATTCGAAATAGTATCTTTTATTATATACTTTAAAGATTTTTAATTTTTACCCTCAATTTTCGTAGATAATTGACTTGGCAAACTCCTGTAACTTCGATTTTCAACTGTGGATTTATGCGCATTGCTGTATTTTTAGTTACCACAAATACGCTTAACAATCGCGATACGTTTGAGTTTTGTCAATTTGCGGTAACTTTCATTACTTACATGAATTTGTCGAAACCACACTAGTATGAACCTGTCGTGAAATAATGACAATCAATCTACAGGCATAAATGCTGCTAAGAAACAGGATCTTTTGAAATTATTTAAAAGTAAGCCTGCTGATCGACGTACTTTTTTTGAAAATTTGCCTTTAAATGATATAATGATTGAAATAGTGAATCCTATTAGTTTTTACAAAAGTACACCAAATATGGTTGAATATATATGTGATAGATGTTTATTTTAAACTAAATTAGATATTGCATAATTAAGGAGGTTCCTGGAGGTTTACTGACCAAAATATTTTAGTTTTATGTCTCAAAGACAAGTGATAACAATTATTAAGTTAGGTACAAGATACTGTAATGATTAAAAGATTTTTTCTACAAATGAGACTTTTCTTTAGTGTTTTTTTTTTTTTTTTCTTTTTTTTTTATGTCAAAGGGGGCAAACGAGCAAACGTATCGCCTGATGGAAAGCGATTACCGTCGCCCATAAACACCTGCAACACCAGAGGAGTCACAAGTGCTTGCCTACCCGGAGGACGAAGATAGAATGCCTCTATGCTAGTAATTTCACCGGCTATCTTACCCCCACACCGGAACACAACAACGTCAGATTTATTCAAAGCATCACTAAGATACTGGAGATCAGCATAACCGTTGGGCTTCCGCCTGAGTGAAGGCTGAGGGCATATTAACGTATCTGTAGATACCATATTTTGCGTAACTTAAAATGTATGCAATTTTAGACCGTCATTATTTTTAATGTTAGATAATTAAATCATATAAATGCTGTAATAGTTGAAATTTGACATGTCATTAGTTATTGTTATTTTTATTCACATAAAAAAATTAGAAAAAAAAACATCCATAATTTAGTGAGTTATGATAAGTTTCTTGTCTGAAACTTTAACAGCGTTTTTCTCGAAATGGCCATTTCTAAGATACATGAGATTGGTTTAATAGGGCAGTAATAGTATTACTTGTTATGGACGGTTTTGGCCTGGAAGCTGCACTTTGTGATGGAAGCAAGCCGTTTTGCACAGTGATAATATAGACCAAAATAAACGATTTCACTCGAGGCGAAATTAGTTTCACCCCTTAGGAACAGAGATGGCGCCACTTATTCCAAAAAAGTTTAAAAAATTCTAAATCCTGAACGGATACTCCGATTTTGACGTAAGAGGTGCCAATCGGCAGATAATTACCCAATTTAACATGAAAAAAATTAAAATCACGTAGAAAATAATTTTGGATACCTAAGAAATAATATTTTCTGAAAAAAATATTTAAAATTTGTGATTTTTGGAATTTTACTC
The DNA here is from genome assembly GCA_932273695.1 of Apotomis betuletana. Lineage (NCBI taxonomy): Eukaryota > Metazoa > Arthropoda > Insecta > Lepidoptera > Tortricidae > Apotomis > Apotomis betuletana. The sequence continues at coordinate 25,865,018 of OW026306.1, forward strand.
GTAAAAATGTATGTACATGGTACTTTTTTTATTTATTTATATTAATACACAACTAATTTTACATTTACGAAAAAAACCGCATATCATTAGCTCGTATAATTCCAAAGTTATTGAAGAATACAGACATGGCGCCGCTGGGTCAAAAAATCTTACAAAAAATCTAAAATTTCAACGGATATTCCGATTTTGATAATTAAGGTGGTAATCGACAGATAATTACTTAAATTAGTTTAAAAAAATAAAAAAAAAATTCAAATAGGCAAAAAGTAATAATATTTCCAAAAAAAAACATACATTTTGAAAAAATATAATTTTTTTGGGGCTTTTATGTAATTTCATATAAAAAAAATTATGAATATGGCTTTATTTTACTTATGTATATTAAAACACTATTAGGTAATTGATCGTTTAATAAAAAACCGCATATCGAGAACTTGTACAGTTCCAACGGTATTGAAGATTTTACTATAGGGTGCCGGTGCGATGTTGCCGCCGCACGTGCAACTTATGTACATGTATATAAAAAAGTATTCTCCCGTTTCAAAGGTACTGATTACCCTGAAAATATAACCACAATTGAAAGTAAAAAGCTAATACGAACTACCTGTGATCCCAGAGCTGGCGCGTTTCTCGGGCAAAGGCTCAGTATTGCTGTGCAGCGGGGAAACGCCGCCAGCATCTTGGGATCATTTCCGCCAATGAGCGACCTTGGCTAGAGTTAGGTTAGTGTAGGTTTTAGGTTTTTAAATTGTTTTACCACTTAATCCGCATGTTTTTTTTAATAAATATAATATTTCTATTGAAAGTACAAATCATAATCTTATACAACCAGTTCGCTAATATCACAAGTATATTCTGCCTATTTTCACTAAACTGTGCATTGTAACGTGCATGTTAGGCCGTTGCATCGGCTGCAACAACGCATTTTTCCATAGCTCGATTTGCACCCATACTAACTGTTCTATTGTGGATCGCACCTGCAACCTGCTTCCAACGCCATTCCATTCCCAAAAAGAAAGGACTTGGGACAGGATATATTCAAATTAAGACGTTTATTTCACATTTGGCTCGCTTGAAACGCTACACGCAGAACATGTTGTTCAATGGCAGCTGAAGTAGTCGGCGAAAGCCTTGTCGCCAGCTCTGTGAAAGCATCGAAGCATTCAAATTGCAGTCGTCAGTGCAACGGTCTACTAGTAGCAGTTTACAAAACAGTTATTACTTTAAGTAATGAAATGATGACTGCACTTCAAGGCTTTCCACAGAGTTTGACAAGACGTCTAATTTTAATACAATAAGAAAAGAGACCTGTTTTAAAACTTGCATGTTATATTCCCTGAAATAACTACTGCTTTTGCAAGTAACATCGCTATCTATAGAAATTCTCTCTCGATACGTAACGGCTCATGTGAAACGATTACTTAGGGCCATTTTTTGTTTCTTTTTTTTAGGGTGTGTTTACATAATTAATGTCATTCATTATTATCACAAAACGGGATTTAACCGAGTTCAAAAATGTTTATTTACCGCAATTAAGTCCCGTTTTATTATTTTAATATAATGTGTGAAAATCGTGTAAGATTCAATCACTATATTAATGTCATTAATTGGTTCTCAATTAATCGTAACGTTGTTGGTCCCAGATTCACATGCAGGCTATACGATGCTCCAACAGAGCATATATTATTACTATTAATGCGATTCGAAAAGATCTGTTTAAACTAAAAAACACTAAACTAAACAAGCTTGTGAGATACCTTCCATCTATTTCAGCTGCCATTGAATACCGTTTCATGCAAACCAAATGTGGGTTCACGTTTTAATTTGGAAATATCGAGTCCCAAGTCCATCTTTTTGGGAATGAAACGGCATCAAAGGTAGGTGGGGTCCACAATAGTTGAAGGTTAGTTCAATTTGGAAACTCCTTGAACATTATGGATACAAATTGGGCTGTGGCATAATGCGTTGTTGTTTTTTTTATGATGCGACGGCCTAACTTGCACGTTACAATGCAAAGCCTGCAAAGACTAAAGAGAAAAAAAACGTAAAGTAAGTAAAATATTGATTCAGAAATGCTATTTAGCATCTAATATACTTGTGATATTAGCAAACAGGTTGTATAGGAGCCTATTCACCCGTTAAAACTCTAATTTAAGCTGTACAAGGGATATAAGTGTGTTGTGTGCTACTTGGGATGATTATTATTTGTACTTTCAATTGTGGTTATATTTTCAGGGTAATCAGTACCTTCGAAACGGGAGAATACTTTTCTATATACATGTACATAAGTTGCACGTGCGGCGGCAACATCGCACCGGCACCCTATAGTAAAATCTTCAATACCGTTGGAACTGTACAAGTTCTCGATATGCGGTTTTTTATTAAACGATCAATTACCTAATAGTGTTATAATATACATAAGTAAAATAAAGCCATATTCATAATTTTTTTTTTTATATGAAATTACATAAAAGCCCTGAAAAAAAAATAATTTTTTTCAAAATGTATGTTTTTTTTTGGAAATATTATTACTTTTTGCCTATTTGAATTTTTATTTTATTTTTTTAAACTAATTTAAGTAATTATCTGTCCATTACCACCTTAATTATCAAAATCGGAATATCCGTTGAGGTTTTAGATTTTTTGTAAGATTTTTTGACCCAGCGGCGCCATGTCTGTATTCTTCAATAACTTTGGAATTATACGAGCTAATGATATGCGGTTTTTTTTCGTAAATGTAAAATTAGTTGTGTATTAATATAAATAAATAAAAAAGTACCATGTACATACATTTTTACGAGTAAAATTCCAGAAAACACAAATTTTAAATATTTTTTTCAGAAAATATTATTTCTTAGGTATCCAAAATTATTTTCTACGTGATTTTAATTTTTTTCATGTTAAATTGGGTAATTATCTGCTGATTGGCACCTCTTACGTCAAAATCGGAGTATCCGTTCAGGATTTAGAATTTTTTAAACTTTTTTTGAATAAGTGGCGCCATCTCTGTTCCTAAGGGGTGAAACTAATTTCGCCTCGAGTGAAATCGTTTATTTTGGTCTATATTATCACTGTGCAAAACGGCTTGCTTCCATCACAGAGTGCAGCTTTTTAGGGTTCCGTACCTCAAAAGGAAAAAACGGAACCCTTATAGGATCACTTTGTTGTCCGTCTGTCCGTCTGTCAAGACCCTTTTTCTCAGGAACGCGTGGAGGTATGAAGCTGAAATTTATATCAATTACTCAGGTCTACTGTCCCTTGAAGCTGTGAAAAAATCAAACTTCTAAGCCAACGCAATCAAAAGATACAGCCGTTTATGCCGCAAATTTTCGACACTTGCAAGGGAATCAAAACCTACAGGGTGCTTCCCGTGAACTCAGAATCTTGAAATTTGGTACGAAGCAACGTCTTATAGCATAGATAAAGGAATAATTACGAAAACCATAATTTTTTTTTTTAATACCTATACAGCCGTTTATGCCGCAAATTTTCGACACTTGCCAGGGAATCAAAACCTACAGGGTGCTTCCCGTGAACTCAGAATCTTGAAATTTGGTACGAAGCAACGTCTTATAGCATAGATAAAGGAATAATTACGAAAACCATAATTTTTTTTTTTAATACCTAACTTTGCACCTAATTTATATGGGGCGCTATACATACCAGGTGCAAACTTAACTTAACCACTTAGGGATGGAAAGTGTTTGTACGGAACCCTCGGTGCGCGAGTCCGACTCGCACTTGGCCGGTTTTTTTTTCATAACAAATAGGACTATAATGATTACTTAGGTATTCCACCATGAAAGTGACTTAAATTGTTAATTTTTTGACTCCTGAAATGTTTCCTACCATATAAAGATATAATTTAATTGTACAAAAGGATGCTCAAGGGCTCTACAATGTTCAGTAAATTTAACGGTAATCAAGTTAGGCACAAGTGAGCAGTTGGACCAAAGATAACATCAAAGTAACAAACGCACCCTTTTTATTAAATTGGATTCAGCTTCCACTTCACCCTGCGATGTTGAGTATCCACTTACCAAATGAGTCGTAGTGTAGAATTCGTTTGTGTCTGTCTCTTATGTATTAGTGAAATACAAGCGACATTTTATTTAATGTTAAGAATAACGAGCATACCAACATAAACAATTAAATGTAACCTATTATAATCATTCAGCAAAACTCATTTTTAGTTCAAGAAACTTACACACGTAGAATAATGAGTAATAAAACACATAATACGATTGCAACTAATGCAATTTCCTCTATTCAATTACAGAATTTTATAACTCAAGTTTTAAAATCGACAGAAATCAAACTCAATCCATCTGTCCAGATCTAAACTACTAAGTATACCGGAACAGGCATCAATAGTATCGTTGAGATACTTATGCATTTGTATGAAGAACAAATTTCGTACTGTATCGATGTACGTATCGGTACTCGTGTTTACAAAGGACGTCCTACTCGGACGACCAGCATATGTAGCATCAGTTGAATTTTCATCCGTCTCATAAAGGGAAGTTATGCGATCGTGCACCAAGTCAAACTGATCTGCTAATTGACCTAACAATGAACGCATTGCGCGATATTTTGACTTCAAAAGATCATCACCTTCATACCATGGCTTTAAGAAATCGCTATGAGAGTTTTGAAGAAATTTGTAGTACTGCATCCTTTCATCGTATTCCTTTGTTAGCATTAGCTCTCTCCAACTTGCGATAGAAAGATCCCATTCATTACCTTTACTCATTTCTGTGTATAACTCTTTCATTTTCGAAACTTCTGTTTGGTGATAGAAACAAACTGGGTTTTTCATGACAAAAATTTCTGCTTCCAAAAAGTATTTCTTGTATGGATAAATCTTCGGTTTTACAGTTACTGCCTTAGATATTGCGTTCTCTATTAATTCAGTGATATCATTCTTAATTGATTTCAGATAAATATTTGCTTTGAGCTCTCTGATGGCTGTGTTTGTCGCTTTAGCATCTTCAATCGAATCTCCCAGTAAATTAACTACAAGTTTTTCTGTAATAGTGTCAAAAAAAATTACGTTGCACACACTTAACTCCCAGTGTTCTTTATAAATACCAGGCTTATCAGACACAAATATGAAAGTTATGTACTTTTCTTGCCCCGGTGGGAGTAGATCTTCATTCTTATTGAAAAAGAATACATGGTTGCTTTCTTCGGGCATAAAAGGGATTGATTTCACGAGTCTCTTCCAGCAGTATCTGATAGTGACAGTTCCGAGATTTTGAAGATACAATTTACCCAAACCAGCTCTGCTAGCTGGCACATTCAAGTAATATGACCACGAAGTACACTCCTCATACCACGGCTCCCTTTGCAGTTTCTTTAAATCAGGTAGTTCCTGATTAAACGGACCTTTTAGAAAAACCGAATTATTTATTCTCAGTGCATACACTCCCTGAAGGTTTTCATCAATAGCAGCACTTTCAAAGGTTTCATCTATATAGGGCACATGAGGCATCTTTACTGGCGGCGGTGGGTTAATACCTTTTACCATCAGGGGGCCAATTTCTGAGCTACGACAAAATTAGAATAAATTATTTATAGATTTAAATGAAGGAGCTATTATTAGTGAAATATCTATTAATTAGAACAAAAGTAAATAATAATGTGTATGAGAGGAAACCTTGGTTGGTTGGTTGATTACCTGAACGGGTCTAATTTTAGAATCTTTTCCCGCAGCTCTTTTTCTTGCTTGTCTCTGTACAGGTGATATTCGTTTTCCAAAAGCTTGCAATCCACACGCTCATGATCACCTGCACAACCCAATTCATTGGCTTGAATTTCGGTAGGAACGCCTATATGCACGATTTTACGCGGCTGCCCCATTTCGGCAGGCGTTCTATGGATTTCATAAACCGGTTCACAGTAACATCTCTGTTTCAGTCTAGGAGCCTGCTCCCACAGACTTCCTCTGACCTTAGCCTTCTTTTCAATTTTAGCTTCTTCGAGAACAACTTTTCTTTCCTTGTCTGACCGAATGTTTTCGCACAAGTTCATTACCAAATCAACCGGCGGCCGACTAGTCTGCTTACTTAATTTCGTTGTTTCTTCCTTTCGGATTGTTATCCATTTTTCCCAAACTAGCAATTCCCGGTCGGGTTTAGTGGGATACGTTATTGGGGTCTTCTTTTCCTTACGTAACATTATGATTCTAGATTTTTTTGTGTATTTTATACGTAAATCATTATTATTAATCCGAAGATGGCATATAGATAAATAGCGGTGCGCTGTATTTATTATTTTGACAACATATATGTCAGAACTATTGACAATAAACATAACTTATTAAAACAGATAAAAGGAGGTTACTATTTACTAACACGTATTTTTATACCATTTAATTATTAAGCTTATTTATTATTTTGAGTTTTATATGAGACATAAACATATAAATTAAATTAGCCCTTTCAATTTAATCTCACATTCTAAAGAACGTCTCAAAAATATTATATATTACCTCTTTTTTTAACTGCCCCTAACGTCAAATTACAAATGTAAACAAATCGTGTACAGTAATAATATTGTACATTTTAGGAGCTTTAAATTTTAGTGTGTTTATCATTTTTTTGTTTATAAATTTACTAGTTTGATCGTACAACTATGCACAAACGCCAACAACAAGAAGAAGGTTTGTTTCAATATTTCGCCGTTGGGAACTTACTTACATTTCAGCAGCATAATCTTAATCAATGCCTTTCCCGCTTGAAAGCATTTAAGTCGTTAATAATTCATGCAAATTTTTTATTCAATCTAAACCATCATATAAAACTGCATCAATAAAATATAATTTACCTACGGCTTTACCTACATTGCTGAAGCTTGAAGGTATGAAGCATCAATCTTAGAACTATGTTTTATCTATGAGTAGGTACCTAACTCACCGAAATCCGTTTAACGGTTTACGCTTTATTATTAATCAACATCCATTTTTTTAAGCGATTTCACTTATTTTCACCCATATTATTTTCCTAGGATTGTTACTTACGAGCAATACTATGAATTGTGGCTAAATAAATATAATTTCAGAGCCGCAAGAAGTGGTGATAGTTCCCGTAGATGATAAGAAAATAAAACCACCCTTCGGTACAGTCGACTGGCTTTATTACTGGGGCGAATTCGAGGGTCACCTGCCCACGCCCATTGACGTGTCCATCACCGGGTCTATGGCCTACACGTGCCCCGAACTCAAGTGGTATAACTTTGATGTATACCCCCACAAGATCAAGCTAACCAACACTGGATACACCTGTAAGTTAACCTTTTACATTGTTACTTGAACTGGGCGTTTATGATTTCAAGTTAGCATTTTGTTACTTTCTAAAGTATAAATTGGAAAATTAAATTATTACTTGAGAAGGAAAGTTGTATTCTAGAGCCAGTGTTTATATTTAGCTACACAAATCTTTTAATGCTGATATTACTTCGAAGAGCGTCTTTAATGGATCTTATTTCGAAAAATCTCATGATGTTTTAAAGAGCACTAAAATATCGGAAGACGTTAAGTATCTCAGCGCTTTTACATATTTTACGCAGATTACACCATTTTCATTTCTACTGATAATTACAAATAAAGTATTTATAGCAAGTAATTGTTAACATGGGGAATCATTGTCCAAATAATGTAAGTATTCAATAGGTTTGCTCAATTTATTTTCACCTGAAATATTGATAAATCAAAAACTTTATGCTCTTGTCAGTAAGTTTTTGTCTCATCAATGCTACAATTTCCAGTGTTACTAGGAGCAAAATGGAAGACAGAGCGGCCATACCTTGAAGGCGGCTGCTTCAGGGACAAGCACGTGATATCCCAGGTGCATTTCCACTGGGGAGCCGACATGACAGAGGGCAGCGACCACACCGTCGACAAGCGGCGGTATCCGGGGGAAATGCAGGTAAATTGAAGACAGAACAGCTATACCTCGAAGGCTGCTGGGAACAAGCACGAAATATCCCTCATTGACATTAATAAAATGTTTTTACCACTATGAATTTGGTTGTAGGTTACCTACTTCAGATCTGAGTACATGACGCAGGAAGAAGCATTGAAACACGAAGATGGCGTTGTGGTTGTATGCTATATAATAAAGGTAGGTCGTACCACAGATTACTTTTATTATCATCATTATTATTTAAGAGTTGTACTGTTGTCGGTGCAGTTATCTCCAGTCCGTTCTACTTAATGCCAGTTCTTTTACTTCTCGATACGACGCGATGTCTACCTTATTCTATAAATAATTTATCCCCGGCCTTCCTCTTCCTCTCCTTCTCGCAATTTTTCACTCTATTATCTTCTGTGTTAGATCGTCGTGTCATATTAAATGTCCTACAGATTATTATCCCTGTATATTTATTTAACTGGTTTTAATCATTATTTATTGAATATACAAAATTAGAAACAGTGAAGAAGTTTAAAAAGACCCAATTCAATTCCAGTCAAGCTCTAAACTATTTTCACTGTTTCTACTTTTTTATTACCTACATACCTTACGCAATGCAGGTTCGACATGCTCTTATCAACTAAGCTTCCGACAGTCAGGGTGTATTCGAATTATGTCACAGCTTGATTTTTGTTAAATTGATTTTTGTAACTCGTGACGCTTCTAGAAGGAAGTTATGAACTAGCTCACTCCAACAGGGTGAGTTTTACAGTTGCTAGGAATCAAAGTTTACGATAAGACGTTTTGCTTGTACCAACAAGTCGATAAACTGCGTCTTTGTATACAAATACAACCACTTGTTACTTACGTTTGACAAGTACTATCCCTGAATGTCTAGAGGTGTTTGTAGTTTCCTTGATTGTAGTCAAGTTAGCCCCAGTACATATTCATCATGATATTTCAGTACGGAGTGAACCCAGATGTTCGAATATCACGCATCATCGAAGGTTTCCCTCGCTGCCGGGCGCCCAGGTCTACCACCCGCATCGGCCCGTACCCCATGTCACAGCTGATGCCTATGTTCTCTGAGGACTACTTCCTGTACTGGGGGCAAATGCCTACTGTCAAGGGGGCTCCGTATGCCGTCAGGTGGTTGGTTCCGAGGACACCGTTGTTTGCTTCTCTGGAACAGGCAAGTTATAACAACAAATTATAACGAAATGGTTGTGAAGCAGTTGAGGTCCATGTTTCATAAGCAGGGATCGTAAAATGCTAATCTATTGAAATGACGTATGACCAGTGACGACCCAAGTACTTCAAAAATTTTGCTCGCATTTTACGAACCCTGCTCATAAGGACTACTTTTTATACTGAGAATGCCTGCCTATGGTGTAGAGAAACAGCAATGCCATCAGGTGGTTGGCGAATAGCTGTTTGCCTTATTGGACAAGGTGAGAAACACAGATTATGTACAAGTATGCTCATGTTTCTTTAGGACTACTTCCTGTACGGTCAGCTGATGACCTTATGTGTGGTTGGATCAGATAAGGAATACAGCTTGTAGTGAAGCGGGATTTTGCCACACGTCACCTACCCTGTGTTCAGAGAGCACTACTTCCTGTGCTAAATCTATTATGGCTACCGTGAGGTGGGCAGCAGTGTGGCCCATGTGCATCAAGGATCGGCAGATTTACATTGCTTTGGAGCAGGGAACTAGAAAGTAATTGACTATACCAAAATAACGCAGTTGCATATACAGTAGCGATCAAAAGTATTTTGACAAATCGTTTTTTTTCAAGATGTTGATGAATTGAATATATATTTAATAATTACGTTACGATAACATCTTATGGCCCTTTTCTTGTTACGTTTCCACTTAGATAACTAAAACTTAACAATGGACTTAGAATAAAAACTGATAATACACGCTTCAGGTAGGTCAAAAGTATTTTGACACTTACATAAAATTATTTTGCTGAACTTGCAACAGGGTTAAATAAGACGTTTCATGAATATTTAGTTGCATATCCTCTGCCCTTCCTAACAGCTGTACAAGGAGCCGTCATATAGTCCACTAACTTCTATATATACGTTCGTAAGGTATGTTCGTCCTTTCTGACTGAAGTGCTTGAAAAAAAGCCCCTTGGAGTAATTTCTGCACCTCACTCGACGATCCAACTCTTCTCGTAGATGCTCAATAGGATTCAGGTCAGCATTTTGACTAGGCCCCTCAAAAACCTTGACTTTTTTACGCTTTAAGAAAGCCTGTAAATTTTTAGAATTGTGTCTGAGGTCATTATGGTGCTGAAAAACCCAACGAGGTGGCATATTTTTCTTTATTTATTTTCATAGGGTATCGTATGTGTATAAAGTATATTTTCGTACACATATCGATCCTATTATCCCGTCAATTCATACGAGAGGCCCGACGCCATGGCGAGGAAAATATCCCCGCACCATTACGTTGCCGCCACCATGCTTGAGTGTGGGTACCAAGTATCAGACATCGTGTCTTTTATTATGAGGACGACGCACATCTTGATACCATCCCACGAGATTAAATTTAACTTGCTCGCGTCACTCCATACAATTTTTGACCAATCGGCACTTGTTCATGATTTGTGACGAATCGCAAATGCTAATCGGGATGCCTTATTATTTGCTGAACATTTTAGTTTTTTTTAATGGGCGTCGACCATGTGATCCATGGTCTATTAGGCGTCGTTTAATAGTAAAAATATAAACATTTGTGTTGTAGTTTTTTGTTAGCTCATCTTTAATTGGTATTGCATTATTCCGTGGGGTTTCTACGTCTAACTTTTTTATTACACAATCAGTTGTACAAGTCGTTTTTCGAGGACGACTGTTTTCAGGCTTATTTGTGACGCTGTTTCGAGCCTTGAACTGCTTATTCCAGACACTAATGAATTGCCGTGATATACCAAAACTTCACGAAATCTCAGCTTGCGACTTACCCTTCTTAAATGCAGCCGCAACGGGTTACTTAAAATCTTCCGAATATTATTTATGTCGAGACATGCTAAGAAAAGCCTCAAGTTGTAGTTCCTACAAAGTATTTAAATTCTGCAGCCCCATTTCTCAGTTAAATTGGAAAAAAGACATTGTCAAAATATTTTTGAACCGGAATATAAATATTTTTTGTGGCTATGTTTATATTTTAATTCAATGAAACTAAACTTTTTACTTGTTTCGAGAAGCTTTTAAGCCATGAAATACTTTATCAAGAATTAAGTTGGAAAAACTAACATATCGCATATAATATCAAAGCTTTTGCCGTTGTCAAAATACTTTTGATCGCTACTGTATTCCGTCAAACTATATTACTATAGGCTAGGCTGAGGAGATAGAACAACGAAAACAAAGACCTAGTTGGTTGTTAAGAGGAAATACCACTGCTAATGTTTCCATACAAATCGACGTTTTGTTCTCGTCTGTTTCCTCCTCCAAAACTTAACCAATGTTTATGAAATTTTAGAACCTGAATGAGTAGAAAATTTCCTGTGTCGGACCGTTTCGATTTTGTAGCAGGCGTCGATTTTTGCCAAATTTTCGCAAAAAACAAAACGTTCCTACACAGAATATTTCGATTTCATTCAGTTCATAAAATTTCGTAAACATTGGTTACTTCAGTTTTGGAGGAGAAAATAGACGAGAATGAAACCTCGATTTGTATAACCCGGCTACGTTAAGTTTGGACATCATTTGTATCCAACGCCATCTACCAGGGTGCAAACTGAACATAAACTGATAATCTGGGAGAAGGAACCGCGATAATATCCTCTTTAGGCTAGAACCTCTCTAAAATTACAACTTTAATTCATCAAATATCTTGTTCAGACACTATCTGTTCGAAAACCCGTCGCAGTTAAAATAATTGTATTCTAGTTTTATATTTAACATCCATGTAAGTTTGTTATGTATTCTATGTATTGGCTGAAATAAAATTAAACTTTCATTCGTAACGAGATTGACTTTAAAAAACATGCTAATTACGGACGTTACTTATTAACTACTAAACCTAATGAATTCATGTTGTTAGGTAAATCAGCGTATACTCATAAAACAACACATTTATGTGGAAATCAAGACCTCTCAACAAGCCATAAAGTTAACCCAAAACGATAAAACTAAACGGTGGTCTAGACGATTAAATAGTTCCAATCACTTTAACTATTTAACTGCTTAACATTCCGTATACAACTATCTTAAACTGCCACCAAAGCAAGCGGCAAAGTTTTTTCTAGATATTTCGAGGATGCTACTTAAAAAGTTAAGAAAGCGTCTTTTTAATTAAAGTTTGCTGCACTTTACAAATTACTAAAGTAACTATTTCACCTTGAGAGTAGTAAAATATGTAACTATGAGGTGTTGAAGATACAAAAGGTACGGTTTCATTGGATAATGATAAGCGCTGTTTAGATTTAGCGTAATTACGGAACCTATTGTTTGACCCAGCCACGACGTTTCGGCGTTTTTTCTCGACAGTAGTGTTATGAAATACCGGTAGACTCAAACATGTAAAAGTGCCCTGGTGGCCTACTTACAGAATCAAGTTTACTTACTTACTGCGCTGACTCAACGAACCATCGTGGATCTTGCCTCCGACTCCTTATACATTATTTAATTATTACCAAAAAAAAAATTCACGACACAACGATCCGTGGTGATCTACGGCTTACACCGTTAATAAGGGCGACACGATATAAGTGTTCGCAGACAATGCTTCTCTTATTGCGTATCTGGACTTTGCGGAAGATCTTAATAATGATCAAAGTCTAGATTCCGCAATAAGACAAGACAGTGAATTACTTTCAACGATGTTGCTTAATAGTACGACATCGCGTCGTGTCTCGGTTTCAGGCAAAAAACACTTTCGGACAAATGAAAATTTGGACAAAAAAAACGTTACGGATGGGAAACAATGTTTCGGAGTTGAGATAGGTCCGGTAGGCGGAAACCTTCGTTGCGGAAACCTTCGGCCAACTTCGGTCAACTTCGGTCAACTTCGGTCAACTTCGGTCAACTTCGGTCAACTTCGGTCAACTTCGGTCAACTTCTGTCAACTTCGGTCAACTTCGGCTAACTTCTGTCAACTTCGGTCAACTCGGTCAACTTCGGCTAACTTCTGTCAACTTCTGTCAACTTCGGTCAACTTCGGTCAACTTCGGCTAACTTCTGTCAACTTCGGTCAACTTCGGTCTACTTCGGTCTACTTCGGTCAACTTCGGTCAACTTCGGTCAACTTCGGTCAACTTCGGTCAACTTCGGTCAACTTCGGTCAACTTCGCGAGTAGTGTAGAGCTGGGGTTACGCTTAAAGTATTTTGGTTCCAAGGTGACAAAGCTAAATTGCGACTACGGGCCTATACATGACTAATATATCATTATTTGATGAGCTTGAAGCTTGAAGTTAGCGATGTAATAAGGGGTTAAGACTATTCTCAAAGTTGTAACAAAAGAGTAAAGTATTGTATACTAACCCAGAGTTGACCAATACACAATTACATATTTTCGCTGTAACTATTTTACGGTAAATCAACACATAAAATGGCTGCCTGCGATCTGTTAAAAAAGTCCCAGAAATTATCGCGTCTGTTCCCTACGGTTGATGTAATTTATAGCCCAATAGTTCACGCTCGCGTTATTCGCAGAAAGGGTCTGGCCGGAATGCTATAGTAAAATCGCCCCTGGCTGATTATGGAATATTGTTATGCACGATTATTCGTTTTATTATAAGATATATTTTTGCTGAATATTATCCCTTAAATACTAACGGTTAGTGAAAAATTAAAAAAAAATTAAAATCTTTTTTAATTTTTTTTTAGCCATACTACTTTACCAATTTATTTGGTTTTTGGATATTTTATACATATATTTAAGATACATCTACACAAAAAAAATAAATGCCCTAGGTGGTTTTGAAGCACATAATTTTGACTGTGTAAGTTTTTATATATTTTTTTTTTATTTTTGGAAGTTAGCGACACCTACCATATTTTGATATAAAATACGCAATTTTATGTTCTATTACATATATTTTTTTGAAGAAAATTGGTTTGGATCTACATAGTGGAAATAAGTTTTTTTTGTATCAAAGGGTGAAAATAAAGAAGAACACCCTGAACTGCAACCACCGTAAATAATGAAAATTGTCAATGCTACGCAAAATAGACACTTTTATTTTTGAAAACAACCAATACTACAGCCGTATTTTTTTTTATTCATTTCCATTGGTTGGGAATCGAACCAGTCAAATATGATGAGAAAATCATGAAGTAATGTATGGTACATCATATGCCTTGGCTGTTGATAGGTACCTACACTGGCATTTTTTTAATATTATACTAGGTGTCCGCTTAAACTGATCGTAAACAAAGTAGAAATAAAATAATCGTTCTTGCAGTTGTGACAACTGACTTTTCTTACGATTATAAATCTAAACCTGCGTCACATAATTCTCTTTGAAACTCTGTGAAAACTGAAAACTACTTTCAGTAGTTCTTGCTAGCTTATAGAGGGCTCATACACCATACCTACATGAATAATAAACATGTTCTTGGAGTTTTAAGCTGTACTACCGTGTAAACAAATAAAAGTTAACAACGAAAAAATGTAAACATGACTTTATTTATTCATTAACAAATACTTAGAATTCTTTTAATACCAAACACAAGCTAATCGTTATCGCTGTCACTTTCGATGGCAATATTGAAACCTTCGTTTTTTAAATAAAGAGCTCAGTTTGAGATTAGGACGCGGGATTTTTGATAAATATCGGTCATATGGCAAAAATTATACATAGCTGCGATGTGACAAGCAACAGCCTACCGTCCTTAATCCATTAGCACATTCACAGCAATAGTTTTCAATTGCATCTTTTGTCGGGATTATACATTACAAAACATTTGTATTACTTTTTTATATGACGCGATTGTATACATATTTGTTTGGTCTTTTACATATGACATATTTATGTTACCTGTTTCATCCAAAATCTCAGCTAAATATGAAATGGCTTAGCCGTACTGATAAGTGCATGAGCCCTCTATAAGCTAGCTGTTCGCCTAAAATGAAAGAACTACTAAAAGTAGTTTTCAGTTTTCACAGAGTTTCAAAGAGAATTTGAACTTGATTAGAATTAGATTTTTTGACGACGCGGTTGGCTCAGTTTGTAAGCACTTGCCTACTGAGCCGGCGGTCCTGGGTTCGAATCCCGGCCAAGTCAAATATTTGTGTGATGAACTATTTGTGCCTGGGTCATGGATGTTATCTATACAGCGTGTATATTTGATATAGCCGCAAATTGAAGCCAGACGGAGATTTTAGTGCTATAATCTGATATTTATAACAATTATTAATTTAGCGTTAACTGCTATAGCGTAATTAATTTTTGAAAATTTTCTGAGCAGCAATGTATGGCGTAGTTATTACTAGTGACAGTTGTCATATCACGATGTTAAGTGTCAACAAACAACAACAAACAAATACATTGCGTGCTGAATTATTTTATATGAAAAAAAAAAGTTAGATTTTTTTAAATAATTTACGGTGCAATATATTAATAAATGCCTATACTAACACCCCGTAAAGTTTGCGGTAATATCAAATATACACGCTGTATATGTATGTATTTATATATTATGTATATCGTCGTCTAGTACCCATAGTACAAGCTTTGCTTAGTTTGGGACTAGGTCGATATGTGTAAGATTGTCCCTTAATATTTATTTAATTATGTGATGCAGGTTTAGTTTATAATCGTAAGAAAAGTCTGTTGTCACAACTTTGCAAGAACGATTATTTTATTTCTACTTTGTTTACGATCAGTTCAAGCGGACACCTAGTATAATATTAAAAAAATGGCAGTGTAGGTACCTATCAACAGCCAAGGCATATGATGTATCATACATTACTTCATGATTAATTTTCTCATCATATTTGACTGGTTCGATTCCCAACCAATGGAAATGAATAAAAAAAATACGGCTGTAGTATTGGTTGTTTTCAAAAATAAAAGTGTCTATTTTGCGTATCATTGACAATTTTCATTATTTACGGTGGTTGCAGTTCAGGGGTGTTCTTCTTTATTTTCACCCTTTGATACAAAAAAAACTTATTTCCACTATGTAGATCCAAACAATTTTTTTTCATAAAAACATATGTAATAGAACATAAAATTGCGTATTTTATATCAAAATATGGTAGGTGTCGCTAACTTCCAAAAATAAAAAAAAAATATATAAAAACTTACACAGTCAAAATTATGTGCTTCAAAACCACCTTGGGCATTTATTTTTTTTGTGTTAATGTATCTTAAATATATGCGTAAAATATCCAAAAACCAAATGAATTGGTAAAGTAGTATGGCTAAAAAAAAATTAAAAAAGATTTTTAATTTTTTTTAATTTTTCACTAACCGTAAGTTTTTAAGGGATAATATTCAGCAAAAATATATCTTATAATAAAACGAATAATCGTGCATAACAATATTCCATAATCAGCCAGGGGCGATTTTACTATAGCATTCCGGCCAGACCCTTTTATTTTATCGCCGTTTTTACAAAGAAAACAATTTTCATAATGTGCCACGGACTTGTCTTCTTATTCCCAAAAAATATATTCAACAATTTTGGAAATAATTTATTTTACTTAAATTTAAAGATTTGTTTTATCATGTAATATTCAAACATCATCTAATTAATGGCTATCTAACCCATGCTCGTCTAAACCATGAATCAACTTTAAATTAACACCGTAATTGGATGGGTACATTAAAAAAAACTTGTAAATTTCAATACAATACGTAGGTACGTAAGTATTGAAATTTACAAGTTTTGTTACGCTGTGTTCGGTTGGCCGCCGCCGCGACTGATCGTCTCTCCTGATGATGAATCGCGTACCGATTCGAAACATGTCGAGCGTTATTCAACTTCTACGACGTGAGTAAACCCGTTTAAGTACCGTAAAACTACCCAACTATAGTTCAATCATCCAACTATGGCCCAAAACAAAGCTCGTGTATTTTTATAGAAATCTATATTCTATCACTGATTTTATACGTTTTTATTTAAGTTTGTTTAATTGTTACTTTAGAGTTAAGTCGTTATAATTGTCATTATATTAACGAGTAATTTTCGGATTAAATTGGACCATAGTTGTGTGGACTGGGCTATATTTGGGTAGTTTTACGGTATTTTAATATGTCTGAGACTCACGATAGTTTTCTATGTAAAATACTTACGTACCTACTTAATTCTTGTTTGCGTTGAAGCTTTGAAATTAAACACAATCACGAAACGTTTGAGCTCGTAACAGAAACGATTTAATGAGCAGAATTTCCAAATGGCGAGTAAACAATACGTGGCGTTATTCCCTAAAGTAATCAGTTACCTACGTATGAGTATAACGCAAAGTAACGCGTTACTCATTCATGTGTGACGTTTTCAATTAATAGGATCCCCTTCAAAATTTTTCGATAAGGACGCATTGATAACTTATTGGGCAAGATTCAAACACATTTCTTACTCTATTAACAAGCGACCAAGCGACAAAAGGCCACAATATTCCCACAACGTATTATAGTTATGTACCTACCGAGAATTATTATATTAATAAAAGTAGTTCGTGTCTTTATCTGCTATGGTACTATGCACACTTGCACAGTACTATACCTACGCACAGAAATGATCATGTACTGAAAGGCACAGAGTAGAAAGGCCACTACATGGAGAACCGACGGTCTTGGTTTCACGCAGTATGTTTAACCACCGCCGGGTATCCGAATTGCATTTTAAATTTACTACTCCCTTCATCTAAATTTGCACCTAGTTCATATTATGATACGTGATGGTGCCAGGTGTAAACCTAGACCACTTAACAAATCACATCAACAAGGTTTACATCACGCTGAAAGGACTGTATGCATACAGGAAACAAAGTGTTAAGTAGTATTTCCTGTTGATGTCAATGGAAAAATTGCATTTAGGGCTGTTTTTTATTATAATCTGAAAGGTTTCTGAAACCATTTTGTTACCAGGCACATTCAGAATCAAAACGATTCAGAATTACGTGATACTTTTATTTAAAATTTCCTTGTAATTCCTTTTCCATGGTCGCTGAAAAATAGGTGCAATTGTATACAGAAAACGTTTTCAGTCGAATTGAAACGAACGGAAAAATGTAATGAGCGCAGTATTGACTTTCCTACAAATTGTGTCGTAAAAGGGAAAAATGATAATGGACTGTGTTTCTGTAAAGACTTGTCTGAAGACGCTGCCGTATCAATAAAACATTAGTATAATTTGAAAGGATGTTTAAAGGCTCAACAAATAAATGACTCAAGCGAAAATCAACTCACCGCTATTTATAAATATATTTTTATACTTAATCGATTGCAGATATTGAAAACCTCGTCGTTGTAAACATCTTAAGTTCAGACATGATAAATCGTATCTAAGTAGGTATAGACAAAAATTGAGCATCGAGATGAGCTTCTTCATCGTAAACTTTCTGATTAATGTTAAAATTATGAAACATAGTAATTCATAAATAAGTAGGTTAACCTGATAAATTTCCTACCGACGGTCGGATCGGTTGCTGAAAATTATATGTTTTTTCTTAAATTTGAATTGGAAAGACGGTTAAATTATCGCTGTAGGTAATTAATGAGCTTAATTTAAAAAGTCACAAAGACTATTTCCGCAATCTCCCTCATTGTTTCAGCCATAAATCTCCTTAATTGTCTCAACAGAACCAATTGTTTTTGTTTTGTTTTAGATGGAGGAGTTTCGGAAACTTTGGAACCCTTGGGACGAGCCGAACCTGGGCAACTTCAGGCCGTTGCAGGCGCGCGGGCAGTTCGGGGAGCCGGACATAGATGATGAGGACAAGCCGCCTGTGATACAAGACAGGTAGTCTACTCGGTTTGTCTAGAGGGGTGAACTACGAACCTGGGCGACTTCAGGCCATTGCAGGCGCGCGGGCAGTTCGGGGAGCCGGACATAGATGAGGACAAGCCGCCTGTGATACAAGACAGGTAGTCTAGTTGGTGTGGTCTAGAGGGGTGAACTACGAACCTGGGCAACTTCAGGCCGCTGCAGGCGCGCGGGCAGTTCGGGGAGCCGGACATAAATGAGGACAAGCCGCCTGTGATACAAGACAGGTAGTCTAGTTGGTGTGGTCTAGAGGGGTGAACTACGAACCTGGGCGACTTCAGGCCGCTGCAGGCGCGCGGGCAGTTCGGGGAGCCTGACATAGCTGATGAGGACAAACCGCCTGTGATACAAGACAGGTAGTCTAGTTGGTGTGGTCTAGAGGGTGAACTACGAACCTGGGCGACTTCAGGCCGCTGCAGGCGCGCGGACAGTTCGGGGAGCCGGACATAGCTGATGAGGACAAGCCACCTGTGATACAGGACAGGTAGTCTAGTTGGTGTCGTCTAGAGGGGTGAACTACGAACCTGGGCGACTTCAGGCCGCTGCAGGCGCGCGGGCAGTTCGGGGAGCCAGACATAGATGAGGACAAGCCGCCTGTGATACAAGACAGGTAGTCTAGTTGGTGTGGTGTAGAGGGTGAACTACGAACCTGGGCGACTTCAGGCCGCTGCAGGCGCGCGGGCAGTTCGGGGAGCCGCCTGTAATGCTAGACCACCTAGTTTACATGGTTTGGTCTAGAAGGGCTCCTTATAATATAATAATAATAAGGACATTTATTCAATCCACCACAAAACATTAAATTTGATAGGTACAAAATTAAGATCATGTGTTATTACATAGAACGTTCGAAGTTGTAAGACAATGACCAGGAAACTCAGCATGTAACTTAGAAAGGAGCAAATAGTCCTTAAAAATATCTATATTACCTTATAAAAAGTATAAATTATTTCACAAGCTAGCTCACTCACAGTTGCATGCTGTATTTTAAACGAACAATCAATACCGATATCAGGAGGCTTTTGTGAAGATTAAAACAGACCATCGTCTGTAGTGTTTTTGTTGTGTGTGTGTGTTGTACTTAAATGATGTTGCATCTTCGCTTGTTTTAAGATAATGTCGTATTACTTACCGTAGTATGTCAGCGCATTGCTAAGCATGTGTCTCTCCCAAAGACATCACGCCTTCTGTATACATCGACTTCCGGCTTAAAATTTAATGATTTATTTATTTAATCTTTATTGCACAAAAGAAAACTTATCGTACCAAAGGCGGACTTAATGCCATGAGGCATTCTCTACCAGTTAGCCTTAGGGCAAAGCGGAAAAATTGTAGGCGGTGCAACTAACTTACCTACACATAAGTAACAAAACATAATTATAATACTTACTTATACATAATTTTGCTATACATGTAAATATATATGTACATACTGTCTTCTTGTGGATGGACCGGGGGGATGAAGAGAGACAACGTGTGCTTCCGATGGTGTATATTTGAAAAGTCAACTAACTAAATCTTAATTCTATATTATATCTAAGACAGGTACAATTAGTTTCAGCGCCCTCTATTGGGTTGGCTGGGAACTACATACTTAGGGCCTATAATAATCGATAGCTTACTTAATGCATATTTACTTCGGTAACTAAGCCATCTACAGAGTTCGATGAAGGCTTTATAGATGCCGCTGTTCTAACACATACATCTCGTTCACAACACTTATTGCGAGGCCAAAGGCCGAGCTCCGCGTAGCACCGAAGGTGCGGAGCGTCCTAAGGAAGCCGCCCACCCACTTAATATAAGTCGAAGTAACTTAATGCGAGGCCGAAGGCCGAGCTCCGCGTAGCACCGAGGGTGCGGAGCGTCTCAAGGAATTCGCCCACCCACTTAATATAAGTTGAAGTAACTTAATGCGAGGCCGAAGGCCGAGCTCCGCGTAGCACCGAAAGGTGCGGAGCGTCCCAAGGAAGCCGCCCACGCACTTTTTATAAGTTGAAGTAACTTAATGCGAGGCCGAAGGCCGAGCTCCGCGTAGCACCGTAGGTGCGGAGCGTCCCAAGGAATCCGCCCACCAACTTAATACAAGTCGAAGTAACTTAATGCGAGGCCGAAGGCCGAGCTCCGCGTAGCACCGAAGGTGTGGAGCGTCTCAAGGAATTCGCCCACCCACTTAATATAAGTTGAAGTAACTTAATGCGAGGCCAAAGGCCGAGCTCCGCGTAGCACCGAAGGTGCGGAGCGTCCCAAGGAAGCCGCCCACCCACTTAATATAAGTTGAAGTAACTTAATGCGAGGCCGAAGGCCGAGCTCCGCGTAGCACCGTAGGTGCGGAGCGTTTCAAGGAATTCGCCCAACCACTTATTATGAGTTGAAGTAACTTAATGCGAGGCCGAAGGCCGAGCTCCGCGTAGCACCGAAGGTGCGGAGCGTCCCAAGGAAGCCGCCCACCCACTTAATATAAGTTGAAGTAACTTAATGCGAGGCCGAAGGCCGAGCTCCGCGTAGCACCGTAGGTGCGGAGCGTCCCAAGGAATCCGCCCACCCACTTAATATAAGTCGAAGTAACTTAATGCGAGGCCGCAGGCCGAGCTCCGCGTTGCACTGAAGGTGCGGAGCGTCGCAAAGAAGCCGCCCACCCACTTAATATAAGTTCAAGTAACTCAATGCGAGGCCGAAGGCCGAGCTCCGCTTAGC
This sequence comes from Apotomis betuletana, assembly GCA_932273695.1. Taxonomy (NCBI): domain Eukaryota; kingdom Metazoa; phylum Arthropoda; class Insecta; order Lepidoptera; family Tortricidae; genus Apotomis; species Apotomis betuletana. The sequence continues at coordinate 25,886,576 of OW026306.1, forward strand.
ACCGTAGGTGCGGAGCGTCCCACCCAAGGAAGGAAGGAAGCCGCCTATTAAGTCACTTAAACATATGTTAAGTGGGTTGGCGGCTTCCCTGGGACGCCCACCCACTTAAAATATGTTCAAATAAATTAATGCGAGGCCGCCCACTCACTTAATATAAGCTTAAATGTGTGAGCGGCATCCCTGGGACGCTCTGCACCTTCGGTGCTATGTGAAGCTCGGCCTATGGCCTCGCATTAAGTTACTACTTATATTAGTGAGTGGGCGCCTTCCCTAGGACGCTCCGCACCTTCGGTGCTACGCTTGTGAACATGATCTTGGTTTTATTAAAATTGAGGCAAGACTTATGTTTAAAATATAGTTTTTAGGGTTCCGTACCCAAATGGTAAAAACGGGGCCCTATTACTGAGACTTCGCTGTCCGTCCGTCCGTCTTTCACCAGGCTGTATCTCAAGAATGGTGATAGCTGGACAGTTGAAATTTTCACAGATGACGTATTTCTATTGCCGCTATAACAACAAATACTAAAAATAAAATAAAATAAGTATTTAAGGGGGCTCCCTATAACAAACTTGTTACAGATTATGGTACGGAACCCTTCATGCGCGAGTCGGACTCGCACTCGCCCAATTTTTAATATTTATTGTCTATTGTAGATTTAAATAACTTATTGCGAGGCCACCCACCCACTTAATGTAAGTTTAAATGTGTGAGCGGCTTCCCTGGGACGCTCTGCACCTTCGGTGCTACGTGAAGCTCAGCGTACGGCCTCGCGTTAAGTTACTACTTATATTAGTGGGTGGGCGCCTTCTTTAGGACGCTCCGCACCTTCGGTGCTACGCTTGTGAACATGATCATGGTTTAATTAAAATTGAGGCAAGACTTATGTTCAAAAAATCGTTTTGAATATTTATTGTCTATTGTAGATTTAAATAACTTAATGTGAGGCCGCCCACCCACTTAATATAAGTTCAAGTGTGTGAGCGGCTTCCCTGGGACGCTCTGCACCTTCGGTGCTACGTGGAGCTCGGCCTACGGCCTCGCATTAAGTTACTATTTATATTAGTGGGTGGGCGACTTCCCTAGAACGCTCCGCACCTTCGGTGCTACGCTTGTGAACATCATCTTGGTTTAATTAAGATTGAGTCAAGACTTAGGTATGTTTAAAAGATTGTTTTTAATATTTATTGTCTATTGTAGATTTAAAAAACTTAATGCGAGGCCGCCCACACACTTAATATAAGCTTAAATGTGTGAGCGGCATCCCTGGGACGCTCTGCACCTTCGGTGCTACGTAGAGCTCGGCCTACGGCCTCGCATCGAGTTACTTCTTAATTTAGTGGGTGGGCGACTTTCTCTAGATCGCTCCGCACCTTCGGTGCTACCATTGTGAACATCATCTTGGTTTAGTTTAAATTGAGGCTAGACATGTTTATATATCGTTTTGAATATTTATTGTTTATTTATTGTAGATAACTATTCAAAGCACCTTGAAAAATAATTAGCTCATAGTCCTACCTGAACATATATTAATGACATCTATTAAGATGACAATAAATTATTTTCGTCTAAGATGGTACTAATACTGATATATTAATATGACCTGTCATAATAATGTCCTAAGTCCTAAGTAACGCCAGAAGATTCAGGTGCCAACTTAACTCAATCGAGCGTACGTCAATAATGGCGACAGCACCACTGAACGGATACGTGATGGCCTCACTGTTTTGTTATCCGTGGTATAATGAATAAGGAAGCAAAAGAAAATGCATGAGATAACACTGTTATTATTTCAGTTGGTTCTGGGTTCAAATCCCGGCTAGGTGAAATCCTTTCTACATTGTAAATTTAATAATTTTGTCTTGTCTCGAATCATGGTTGTTTTTCATACAAAATGCATACATTGTCGAGCAGCAACTCTCAATAACCTGATACACTGCTACTTAAATTTGTATGCGTTCAATATTCAACAACTTCGGTAGTAATTCTCGAAGTCCGGGTTAACCATCACAGCTGCATCCTAGCTTGTGCCAAATCGTGGTCACTCACAGGCACGCAACGACGTGGACCCTTGGCCTTGATGTCGAGGCGACTCATCAATTGCTCCAATACGTAACATGTATGGAGCTGGTGTTATTAACTCAGGAAAAATCTTAACAGCGCGATGCAGCCGTTTTGTCAAAGTAACAACGCCACCTAACGGAAAATTGGGTCATTGAGAACAAAATCTCAACACGCCGTTAAAAATAAAGAATGAGTGATATTTATTATTTATTACTTTGAATAAATTTTATATATAAAAAAACTACATAGATGCAATATTGTGGCTAAATATATCGTATACTTAACGTTTATTATACATTTCGCTACCTTATTAGTAAGTTAGGCCAAACACAAACAATACCAAAATTTGCGCTTAATGTTCTAAATGTTGGTTGGTAAAACATATTTAAAAATGTATTTAATTTACTTAAATTGATTCGAAATACTTTTATTTCAATTACCTACACTCGATAAAATAGCAATTAAAAATCTGTTATATTCATTAACATTTTTTATTGCGTCTCCGGGCTTTTTTATGGTCAATACTTACAAACTACAGAAGAATATAATTGCATATTCAATAAAAGAGCATTAATTAGTTCCTATTGTCGCAAATTGTGTTTTTAAAGAAATGTATGTTTTTTTTTGAGCATGAGCCAATTTACAACGAACATTGCACTCATATTTTCGTCTGTGTTGGTCGATAATTGGCGCCATCTTTTCTGTCTAACTAAGACGGTTTCCGTAACTCAACGCCTCAAACAACCTTATCCTTATTGTTAATACTGGTGGGCCGCAAGGAGGTATTATGTCGAATTCATACTTTTTAGTTTTTGTACACGTAAGAGCCACGCGGGGGTCGCGTCGTTCTAAATTCAAAATCACAAACGCTGTCATTATAAGGTTACACATTGTAAGGAAAATATTTCATGGAATTTATGTTTTCAGAGATAAATATTAATCATAATAAAAAGTATCTTATAACCATCTTTGGATGTTCAGTTATTCCTGTACCAAAATTGGTAACTTTTTATCCAGCCGTTTCGGCGTGATGCGAGGACAACGGTTTTTTTGAAAACAGATGGCGCCAGGTTGGCACGGCGAAGCGTGTCCATACAAAACAACTATCCGGCTGCATCACGCTATCGAGATTTTTCCTGAAATCATGACCTCAGGTCTCAATCATCCCTCCATAGAAAATTTATTTTCAATACACATTTAGGATTTTATAATAGTATAGATATATACAGCGATGAAACATACTAAGCAGATAGACTACGAGACTTCATTACTGCCAGCAAAGGAGCTGCACACGGACTTTCTAAATGATGATGATGATTAAGTATTTTTTTTTAATTACAGACACATTTGGTTTATAAGTCCGCACTGGAACCTTTACAACTCCACGCTGCCCATCCCAAGAGTCCCCGAAAAGTCAATATCAATCCTGTCATCAGAATACAGAAGAAAATGGTGGATGCTGCCGCCACAGAACGAATACATGATCGATGAAATGAAAAAAGAACAGGAGGAAGCAGAAAATTAAATATAACCACTGTATTGAATCTCCTACCGTTTTCACCGCGCGGTTTTACCCGAAGTTATTGCTGCCCGACAACGATAGAACTGCGATCATCATAAAATGTGCCATTCAAAAAAAGATAACTTTAAGGATAATCTACTCTAACAATATTTGCTGAAATAACAAAGTCTAAAAGATAACTGCACGTCTATAACTGTGACACGCGACTCTATGTCGCATGACAAAGACTCCCTGTCACTTTCCTTTCAATACCGTGCGAGCAAGACACGTGGCCCCGAGTCGCGCGAGAAGCGAAGTCGCGGTAAGATAATGCTACACTCGGCGCCACGTAGCTTGTCAATAGCGACCAATGACTCCTCTTACCATGAAACAAAATTTCTAATAACGACACTTTTTTTTTCCGTAATTATCATTTTTACTTTTATAGCCTAGCCCCGCTGGATAAAAACGCTAAAGATTCACTCTCAAATTACAAGGGTTTCTAAAGTGTGCGATGTGATGGCCCGATGCGGTGAAGGCAGGGAGCAAAGAGGGATGCCGACGGGAGGCGGTTCTGCTACGCTTTTCCTGAAACTACTGGCTAAGGTATCCAAAGGTACCTAAAAAGCCACCTGTAAGTGTGCCATGAACTAAAAAAGTTTTGAAACCGCTGAAAAAATAACATTCTATTGACCATCCAAACGCTTACTTACAGTCCGACCAAAAAGAGTAGAAATTAAAAAGTGGCATATTGAAGTGTCCTCCCTTTCTAATCAATATAAGAAAACGGGGACGACACTACAGTATTGCCATTTTTTTATTGCTACTCTTTTTGGTCGGACTGTAAGTTGTACCTACGTTACCCAACTAGGTAAGTACTTGAGAGGAAAAGCCACTGCAATTTTTTTCATACTGTTTGTTTACGTTTTTGCACCTGGTAAACTACCTATTGGCGGTGCATGCAAATGAGGTCCTCAACTAAATGTCTGAACGTAACCGTAACGAAATATTGGAAACTGAATTTGAAGGAAAGGCGTCTGATTGAAGCGTAATTTTGGTCAAAAACAAACACCGATGACCAGTGGTATTTGTTAACAAACAAAAAATATTAGGCGACAATAAATATTAAATTGATACACAGAGTGACATCTATCTTCACTCATCTACATTCATCTGAGTATAAAGTTGCAGTAGTTTTGAATAGATGGCGTTGTAATACATTGCAGGATGTTGCCACAGCAAGAATCTTTTTACGCTGAAAGGTAAATACAAATAAATACGTTACTAACTATATACTGTGCTTTAATTTTTTAGGGTTCCGTACCCAAAGGGTAAAAACGGGGCCCTATTACTGAGACTTCGCTGTCCGTCCGTCTGTCACCAGGCTGTATCTCAAGAACGGTGATAGCTAGACAGTTGAAATTTTCACAGATGATGTATTGTATTTCTATTGCCGCTATAACAACAAATACTAAAAATAAAATTAAATAAATATTTAAGTGGGGCTCCCATACAACAAACTTGTTTTATGGTACGGAACCCTTCATGCGCGAGTCGGACTCGCACTTGTTATATTCATTGTTTTCCATCTTATAAAATTGTACTTCACTCTCCGTGTAGTAAGTATGCACTGAAACATAAGGGAATTTTACATTGTGATTTGACAATGACCACTGTATAGTCAAATTCAAATCAGTTACTTACCTATGTTAGGTATAATCCAGTTAATAAAGGAGTTTGACCTTACAAACGGTCCGGTAGTTTTGAATTTTTGATAATATTGTCTAGGATGGTTAGTCAGTGTTTAAAATGCAAAATGCACAATTCCCCCCACCCCCTCCGCGCCCGCCGCCATATTGAAAAACCGGCACTTTCTTCATATTTTTGCTCATATCTTCCGTTAGGAGCATTTTAGCTAGAAGAAAGCTTTCGCAATGTTATAGAAATTTAAATTTACTATGTTCTCCATTTTATATTTTGTTTCTAGGACAGATAGTTACGGAGATATGCACATTTAAGAAAACGTAAAAATCGCAATTTCCAACTTAAAAACAAACTTTTGGATTATTTCTTCGTTTAGGAGCATTTTAGCTAGAACAGAGCTTGGGCAATGTTGTAGAAAATTAAATTTACTATAATTTACATTTAAAATTGTGTTTCTAGGACAGATAATTACGGAGATATGTAAAAAATTAAGTCACATTTTCCGAAAATGTTTGTAAAAATGGTCATGAATTTTATAAGCAATTATATTTCCTACATGTTTTAATTTGTGCTAGACTAGTCCGTAGCTGAATGGCAGCCTACTAAACCAAGAATTTTGTAAAATTTCCGGAAAATGCGACTTTTCCAGTTTTTTAAATGTGCATATCTCCGTAACTAACCGTCCTTGAAACAAAATTTGAAATGTAAATTATAGTATATTTAATTCTCTACAACATTCTCTATTTTAGCTAAAATGCTCCTAAACGAAGACATAATCCAGAAGTTTGTTATTGAGTTGGAAATTGCGATTTTTTACGTTTTTTTAAATGTGCATATCTCCGTAACTATCTGTCTTAGAAACAAAATATAAAATAGAGAACATAGTAAATTTAACTTTCTATAACATTGTCTAAGCTTTCTTCTAGCTGAAATGCTCCTAAAGGCAGATATGAGCAAAAATATGAAGAAAGTGCCGGTTTTTTCAATATGGCGGTGGGCGTGGAGGGGGGGGGGGGGGGGGGGGGGATTGTGCATTTTGCATTGTAAACACTGACTAACCATCCCAGACAACATATCAAAAATTCAAAACTACCGGACCGTTTGTAAGGTCACCCATAGTACTTTAGTCTCTATTCACCGAACTAGTATGCAGGATAGAAATTAAATTCACACCTACGTTAACCAAAAAAAATGGAAAATTGTGAACTGTTATAGGTTTGTCATAATTTTATTGTGCCATTAAGTATTATTTAAATGTGACAGTAAATTTCAATTCAATTCAATTTTTATATAAAAAAAAATGGCTACTGCCCATTGGGTCAATTTTGCCAGTGTCAAAGTTGACGAACGTTGTACGGTGAGTTGAGCTTTTTGTAAAGTGATAGCGATTTACAAAAAACCACGCGGTCTACCGGGCCTTGACCCAAGAAGGGCTATGTACGCTTCAAGTTGAATTCTTCATTAACCATTCACTCATACGTTAGTTCACTGCACAATAGTCTATCAATACTACACATTGAACATCCAAAATGAATAAATAACGAATTACTAAACTTAAAGGCATGCGGCCATCTTAAGTCACAAACCGGAAGACCAGTAAATTTCAGACAATGTCAAATGCCGTATCAGCCGCGTCAAATACCATAAATATTATGTTTTTACGATACGTCATAATATGACAACGAATGTTATAGTAATGGGCTAATGGCACTGTATGCTAATAATGCTTTCATACAAAATTATAAACATTTATACAGGGATGAGCGAACATACCCATTCTTCAAGTAGCAGAGAAATTGAAAGAATGTCAAATAATTATAAATTATTTGAAAAGCGCGTAGGTAGGTATCTCATAATGTTTTCTCGAATGAAATGTACATGTATTTGATACTACTACTGTTTTTCTTGTGAATATTACCATCTTATGAAATACAAAATAGAGTGTTTTGTTGTTTTAGAAGCTCACGGCAATAAATGTTTGAAGTTGGCCGACATGGTATTCACGTTTCGATGCGATCACAAAATCTGTACGCAATATTCAAATTGTATACCATCCAAATACTATTAGGCAAACTAGATTTCTGATTTCATTAATAAATAATCTGTTTATTGTTTTTTTGAAAAGGGAATAGTTACATTTTGTTGTAGCAACATTTTACAACGTCAAAGTGACAATGACACTGAGCTTAAGGTATTCTGTCAAAACATTCACATTCAATTTGAACATAACCTTGCAAGCCTAGTTACCGCATAAAGTTCGTAAAATGCTAAGAAATATTGTACGTACCAGCCGCTGGCTGGCACGGCAAAACCGTCAGATCAATACTAGTACACCGTTGGTTCTCCGTCATCATGTTAACGTTAAAACTCGTAGTTTTCTCGTGACATCAACAAGGTTTTCTTCAAACACCGAGAATTCCTCAACTGTTGAGGTAGACCCAGTTGTTTATGACGAAATCTGCAGTGAAACTTTAGAATCTCTTAGTGATTATTTTGATGAAATCGTGGAAAACGCAGCACATTTAAAAGGCGCTGATATAACTTACAGCGTAAGTTATTGTTTTAAATATTTACTTTTTAATTTTTAACAACCATAGACCAATTTTATAGGTGATTATTAGTTTGTATTCTCGCAAACCTTCTTGGTCTTCAATGACTGGTTGTTTTGTCTCAAAACTTTGACAGAAGCCATATAAGTTTAGTTTTTATTAGATTTTTTATTATACCTAATGGTTGTGTTTACTTTTTTTCACCACAAATAGCCAGCAATTGCAATAGATTTTAAGATAAAAAGGTTTATTTTAAAATGTTGAATTAATATTTAGTCTGTAAAATGTTTGTAAAAAGGTTTATTATAAGTATTTTAAATAGTATTTTGAATGTATTATTTATGGAAATAATTAATATTTGACTTGTTTGTTCCAGGACGGTGTTTTAACTGTAGCACTGGGAAATTCATATGGAACATATGTGATAAATAGACAATCACCAAACAAACAGATTTGGCTGAGTTCTCCTGTATCCGGGCCAAAACGATATGACCTTGTTCTACAGAATGGTGGCTACTGGGTCTACAAACATGATGGAGTAACATTACATCAACTACTTCAAAGCGAAATATCCAAAATAGTTAAAACTGTAGACTTTAAAAAGTGTGCTCATAGTGTTTAAAATTGTTATTGTCTTTTTAAGTATAGTTATTTGTTGATATTTTGTTTTTGTTTTATTTTGTTCAAAATGGAGGTTATTGAAGACGGAAATATTATGGATCGCATCCCTATTCTGTTGCAAAGGGATATTGAATACTATGAGGTAAGCTGTTCAGATATAGCTCTAATGCATGGTTCAACTCTTAGATTAATTTCTTAAGTGCTGATTCCCATAACCAAATATTTTTAATATGAGTTTTAATATTTTATATCAATAGCCTAGAAAATGTTCCATTCCAATGTTTAGTAATACACCTGTTTATATACCTACACATTTTCAAATGGTACTATATCAAACATAGTTTTGGTACTATAACAAAATTATCTAGTCTTTTATGTCAATAATAGTATACTTAGGGGCCTCCATCCGGGGTTCTGGATCATGAAGTGCATTTTTTAACTCGGCTTAGAGTGGCGCCACACCTGTTTGCCCTTGGTGTTTATATGGCCTGACCGTGGCATAGTTGGTTCGCTTCAGTTAGTCAATCTTAGAAGTGAAATTAAATATCTTTATTTGCTTTAAATCTGATTGTGTGTTGGTAACACAGTAATTGGCTTGAATTCAGATCACATACTTATCACTTCTTTTATGTTTTTATTGTGTGACATTTTTTCCATCATGTTACATTAATTACTTACCTAAAAATATTTAGTATTAATATGTGTGTGATGTATGATGAATCAAGTTTAAAAAAGCACATAAAAATACCTACACAGCACACATCAAATTTATCATTAATGGTGTACCTCCAAAAATTACCTACTTCCTAATGTACCTTGAACTCAAAAAGTTTGCAGAACTTGTTAGTGTAATGAGAATGGAATCTGTTGTTTATTAAATAGTCTTTACTTGTGAGCGCATACTTTTAGACATAAATCAACAAGTATTTGTATTTTTAGAAAAACCACACAGTTTTGTCAGAATCTGTGTGCCGAGGAGTGGTGGGAGGTCGACTAGACTTCCCCAGAAATGCTTCCTTTGCCGCCGTGAAGATAGTTCTATGGCTTGAAGAAGAATTCTCCATTGCTTTCAAGTAAGCTTTCCGTGCTATTTATATAAATGAGTGAACTGCATTCTACATTGCAAAACAACAAAGACACCTTGACTTTTTGAAAAAGTTATAAATAAAATAGAGCCACGTGTATGGGTAAAGCTGTATCAATAGAAGATTAATAGATGATTTTAATTTGTGGTGAGGCGTCAAATATATTCTTGGTAAATCTGGAGTACATTTTGCCTTATGTTTTCTTCATAAGTAGTAGAATAAGGTACAGAAATGTCTTAAAGTAGGCATGCTAGTGGGAATCGGGTTCTATGAACGACACGCCACTGTTGGTCACTCATACAACAGATGTATGGGCTGTGACCAAGGGTGCGGCTCCACTAAAGCGGAGCAGAGCGGAGCCGTGCGGGATCGACCAATCACAAAACTAAAGCGGAGCTGAGATACCTACCTACAGATTTCAACTCAGATGATTGGCATACCTGTGCTAACTCGGGGCACGGGTACAGTCGCCATCAGATATATCGCAGCATGTAAGGCGTTCATAAATATCGGAACACGACTCTTATTGACTGGGTGTTACAGCACATGTTCATATATTTATGAACGCCTTATATGCTTCGATATATCTGATGGCGACTGTACAAAATTGATGTAGCAATTTTTTTTATTGTCTTAAAATATATTGATGTTACTGTCGACATCTAGATTTTATTAAGCATAAATAAATATTATATCATTTCTCTTAATTTTAGAATAAAATCAATAAACTATATCAAAACGAGTATTTATTTGTCTATTTTAAAACAGTTTTCGTCGGTATTAAAGATTGCCGTTGAGATGAAAATATCCACTTTATCAGACATGATATCGAAGCTTTTTAAAGTAATCGAGAATTTGCAATGAACAAATGTAGGATATATTATATCGACAACTTTTTTATCGATATCAAATCTCTAGAATGTGCCCCGAGTTAGCTCAGGTATAGTGATTGGTCTATTCCGCGCGTCTCCGCTCCGCTCCGATTCAGTGGAACCGCACCCTAACGTCAGTAGCAGTAGGGAATGCAAACCCGGTTATCATGCCATAAAAAGAACCGGTTATAACCGATTTTACTATGACAAAATAACCGGGTTTGCATTCCCTAAGTAGCAGTAGCGCGTCGGGAATCTTATGTGGGCAAGCCGGGTCCGATTTAGCTTACGTTTTGACAAAAAACGTATAAATTGGGCGAGCTTCACTGGTCAGTAGTGTCATTTGTTAATATTTTCCTATCCTAAGTCTTGTTTTCTAGACAGTGTCTCAGACACTGTGTCTCTTTCATACTATGTCTACTATTAAATGTATGATGCCATTAATAGGTTACCGCTACATACGAATACTAAAATCTAAAATATCGATTTTGAAATTTATTCATCTACTAATACATGTTTTTGTGGTTCTGGTGTTTGGAGCATTCATGAAGATCTTCTAAAGTTCCAGGTGGTTTGCCAACTATAAAGATTTTGAAACCTATTTTTTGACTAAGCTGTAAATAGCATTTGAAGATTTTGATACCAAGTATTTAGCGTTCAGAATGTTGCTGTCTCGAAAATATACTTTTAAAATAGCAATCCAACTAAAATTTGTTTTAATCCTGGATAATTTTCAGTGTATTGGTATTGCTAGTACCTATAGCCATGTAGGTAAGTAATTAATCTGCTTTTTAGAGTACCTAGTATAATATGTAACCTAATCAAATTATTGGGGTTATAGTACAGTTAGGCAGCTATTTTAATAGACATCCTTTTTCGATTTTTAAGATAAGTATTTTGCGTCTTCTCGTATTTTTTACGTAGGTGACAAACACTATTCATACTGTGTAGTTTGATCTCTTTGAATTCATTATTCTAATATCCCATTACAGGATAATTTATTTGGAGTGATTCTTCAAAGTAAGTAATGTCTCGGAAAAAAACATATAAAACGTGAATGACTAGGGAGTTTCAAGAAACTAAATTAAATATGTGATTATATTTGAGCGCCTTTGAAAAGTCTCTCCATGGCTACCTCTTCATTTCCAACTGATAAATAAGAGGTTCCTAATACACTACCTACTATTTGTTTTATACTTACCTATGCTAAACACGACTTTTTTTTTTGCATTATCTAATGTAAAAATATCTTATAGGGTCAAGGCGGCAACAGTGGGTCACTTTTTTTTGCGGAGATGTAATTTGATTTGGGTGAGTGTTGGAAAGATGTGAAAGGATCCGTGTTATAGTGTAACTAATATTTATTGATTATTCCAATCGATTTAGCTCGACAAGATAATATTTTGGAAAATATATAGTATTTTCTAAAAAAACTCATTTGAGCCATTGTGTACTGTGGGTGGGATACAGTGAATCGGCCCTCAGTTTACAGTGAATCAGGCAAGTCTACAGTGGATCATCTATAATATAACTCAACTAATAATGCATTTTTTTGCTTCGTATCGGTCTTTATTTTTTTGTTTTAATCGAACAATAAGTTACACATCAGAAAAGAAAACTTTTTTTGACTACTTCAGCCTGAAAGTGACTTTTCAGTCTTACACATTCAAAATGTACTAAACGAGCTTATTTTTTTATGACTTAGTTAATAATCAACGCATAACTGCTACATAAACTAAGTAACTACCATTACTTAATTAGTATCTTGCATAAAATATCATAAAAAATGTTTCTTTGGCCTTAAAATAAATAATAAAGTTATTTTTCGAAATTCCTTTGTGCTCAATCCGTAAAACAGTAACGCAGAGTATTTGAAATAATCTTTTAAAAATTCTTGTTGCTCTTCATTGCACATTTTACTAACGCTATAATTTGGCGTAAACGAACCTAGCCGACATTAATATATCGAGTCTTAAAATGATAACGTCTCAGTCAGTGCAGTAAAAGAATTCCTGAAATTTAGACGCATTTCTCACGCTCAAACCATTTTTTTTTTCATGTCATCAGCTGTAGGTTTATCTATTTCAATGGGCCTTACTGGACGAGCCATCCTAAAAGGGAAAATTATCAAAAATTATTACATCTCGCTAAATTTTCTAAATTAATGTCTGTTAACCATTATCCAGTACCAATAGTACACAGTGGATCATGAACCACTGTGTACTTAAGTGATTTGAGCCACTGTGTACAAAACGGCCATTTTGGGTTTAACTCATACCACGTGTGATGGTTTTACGTAAATCGAAGCGCGGTATACGCCAAAATGACCTCAATTAAGTTTATTTCTTAGCAAAAATATAACTCCATTGGTAAGACGAAAGGTGTGTGAAAAAATAAACAGTATATCTACCTTAAAACTCACTTTTTCTTACGTCAAAACAAAAAAACACTCGCAAAACGGGTTTGTTACATGGCTGACGCAGAGAAACTGGATGTGACCTGTATATATCGGGAGGGCTTCCGAAGAGTAAGAGAGACGGAAAGCTACCTATGATACTTTTGAAACAACGGCCATTGCGCCACTGTTGTCGCTATAGCCACTGTTGCCGCCTTAACCCTACATTAAAACTTGGAGTTGGTAAGCAAAGTTGTAGTAATAAAGTAAGTTTGTATACCTATTTACTGAAAATTTGGCGAGTGTTTGACGATTACCATTAGAGGGAGAGGGTAAGTGGCTGAAATGCGAGAGAGACGGGTGATACCATCATACGTAGTCACCGCCACTTATGCTAGCCCGACTAGTACAGTAAATACGTAGAGTATCGTCAACTTCGGCGGTTTTTAACCAGGCCTTTTTCCAATTACTTAATCAAATAAGGGGAAAGGACATTAAATAATACATTGTTACGTTTTCGAAGATATCCCAATTTATGGTTAAAAATCCAATTTGAAAAGTTCCTGATTCTAAAAGAGAGTAGGCGACAAATAATTGGTCACAGCGCAGAAAATCTTACAGTCGGACTACTACCTACTAATAGACGGATTTGGTATGGAAATTGTACCACTGTTCTCTATGTAATTTGCGACCGTAATTTTTCCACAAGGTGACGTTTGAGTGCTGATTCTTACCCCGGAAACGCACAGTCTGAATTCTGATCCGGTTTCCGTAAGGAATGGCGTCAGAAAGTGCCTCTGTCTGTCATATGGCGATGTCTCGCTTGCTGACGTCACTCCGTTCTGAAACCAGACCGGAATTCAGACTGTGTGGCCGGGGTTAGACGACGCTGCTTTCACCTTTTTTTATATTTTCAAAACTAGTCCGTATGACCAAATAAAAATAATAGTTTTAGGTTTTGTGCTAATAAAGTAATGAAATTAGTTTAAACTTAACTCTATTTGAAAATTTGATATGTTGCCAATTGCAGCAACTGTCGCTTCATGAGTGACGAGCCCCGCCCACTGTCACACCGTGTACGTACAAAGAAATGATTTTTTTTCCTTGTTACAATAGTGTTGTTATTACAGACAAGGCTCCGGAATGTTCGTGACCATAGAAGACGACGAGAGCACCGACGGGGGCGTGGCCAAGACTTCCGACCCGGACAAGTTTGTGCAACTCGCCGTCAAATCTGCCGACTTGTTGTTAGGTACCTCAGATACCGGACTGTTTTTACTAAATATCATTGAAAAAAATTACTTACTGTTCAGTTTCTTTCGGCTTTCATCTGAACAGCGGTTTCTCTTGGAAAATGTCGATAGACTCACAATCTGACTTGTAAAAGTGCCGTTGTAGCCTACTTACTGAATAAATTATTTAATTTCATTTCTAGCTCTTTCACCGTCGAAAAATCGAAACAGATCTTCATTTTTGGTTCAGCAGTATTTTTAGGCATTGACACTGCTATATTGTGGACTGGAGTCACAGAATAACGAAGGCACCGTAGTACTTACTTATGTTCTTTGTTTTACTCCATTTACTGAAGTAGAATCTCTTATGCAAAGCTATCAAAAGATGGCGTTACTGTCATTCCATATCTTCGTTGTGTTGAAATAAGATCGACGACATTCACTCTAATTATTGATACAAATCTGCCGTAGGAGATAACGCTCACTTTCCCGTAATCACTTTATGCCACCTCTACAGCTACCAAATACCTCTCGCCCTTTTCTGACTGATGAAATATACGAGGTTTATATTAAATCCATATGAAACGGGTTCACTCACGTCGTTTAAGTCGAATATTGACATGTTTCGAATCGGTACGCGATCCATCATCAGGAGAACTGGATGGTCCCGTGCCCCAGGGTGCTAACGCGGACGAGACCTTCGCAAGTGGCGTCATGAGTAGTGAGTGACATATCCCGGGATTTTCGATGCATTGATTTGACACTAGGTCGACAGTAGCCGTCAAATCATTCGGGCACCGAAAACCTCGGAGTATCGTGATGATGAGTGTAGATTTTCGCCTCCACCATCTAGCAGCCAAGCGGAAAGAGCATTTATCATTTATCATTTATCATTTATTCATTGATTGCATCCATGGTACAAAGATATTATCACATATGAATACAGTTTCTCATGGGCCCTGATAGGGCGTAGCAATTATACATTATACCTATAGTGTAAGATAATACAATTTATAACACATTACATTTTCAGATATTCAATTATTACATAGACAATTTTTAACACATTACATTTTCAACAAAAAAACAATTAATTCAATTATGACATAGTTATTCGTGTAATTCAATTTGATTATCTATCGATTTTATTTATAATTATAACATATAAATTAATTAATTAAATAGAAATAAAAATACAATATTTTATGAGCTTGCGTCATCAAAAAAATCTTGCAGGGTGTAATAACATTTTTTTATAAGAAAGTCCTTCAACCGTCTATTGAACTGCTGTTCTGTTGTTTGTTCTTTTATATCCTCGCTTATTTTATTATAAATTTTTATTGCCATCGCATTTGGGCTGGTTTTGTGTAGTTTAAGTCTGGATCTCGTGGTTGATGCCAAATTGTTTTTATACCTAGTTTCAAAACGCCGTGGTCGATCTTTCAATTTCGAAAAAAATTGTGGATAATTTCTAACAAATTTACAAATTTCTAGAATATAGATCGAAGTCAGTGTCAGAATTTCGTATTCGACGAAATACGGTTTACAGCTATCCATATTTTTTATGTTCGCCAATATCCGTATGCACTTTTTCTGGAGAATAAATAGGTCGTTGATATCTGTGCTATTGCCCCAAAGGATAATACCATATTTTAGCCATGAATAAGCGTAAGCGTAATACGCGTTTAAGGCGCATCGAAAGTTTGTAGACTTTTTTAATTCCCTTAACGCGTATAGGAATTTTGAAAGCTTATTTTTAATTTTTTGGATGTGTGGCTCCCAAATAATATGTGTGTCAATGTCCAATCCGAGAAGGGTAAAAGTGTCTACACATTCTAGTTTCGATCCGTTAAAACAAAAATCTATTTCCAACGACTTTTTTTGGTGTGGCCTAAATTGCATAATTTTCGTTTTTAAAAAATTTATTTCTAAGTTATGATCATGCATCCAGTCTGTTAGTTTAGTCAATATCATACTCAGTTCTATGTTTAAATTTTGATCATTCTCACATGAGGTTAGAACCGAGATATCGTCCGCAAAAAGGACACAAGACTGATTGAGAGTTTTTGGAAGGTCGTTGATGTATATTAAAAAAAGTAAACAGCCGATTACGCTCCCTTGCGGGATTGAGTTTGTAACGAGTTGCGCGTCTGATCTTACGAAACTGATCGTCCCGGTTTGGTGGTCAGCATGCTGGATTTCGACGTATTGGGCCCGATTTTCTAGGTAAGAGGTGAACCATTTCAGTGTTGTTCCTCGGACGCCTATACTATTTAACTTATGAAGTAATATTTTGTATTGGCCCCTACCGTAGGCTTTTGACATATCGAGAAGAATACCTATTGCGTATTTTTTGTCGTTAAGGATATTTAGTACTTCTTGCATAAATTTATAAGTAGCTAGGACAGTAGATCGATTCCTACGAAAACCATTTTGACTTTCATCAAATATTGTATATTTTTCGCAAAAGGAGTATAAACGCTTACACATAGCTGATTCGAAGATTTTAGAAGAAGTCGGCAATAGTGCGATAGGTCGATAATTATTCGGGTTTGTTTTTTCTCCTTTTTTGTAAACAGGTTTTATTATGGATGTTTTCAAACGATCCGGAAATACACCATCAGAGAAGGATTGATTTATCAACATAAAATACGGTAATGTCAATTCATCGGCACAGCTCCCAATGAGCGTCGGTGGTAGTTCGTCAATGCCGTAACTGCGCTTGTTTTTTAGGTGCCGTATGATAGCATTTACTTCGCGCGGCTCGACGGGCCGGAGGTACATCGAGTTGACCGAGCGGGCCGCCGGCCGCCCGCGCGCCTGACATGCCCCGCTCACTCCACCGATAGATGTAAAGAATGCATTGAATGCGTTTGCTACTAGTTTTGGGTCGGACGTAAGATTACTGTGGATCGCCAGTTCAATATTGTGACGCGATTTTTTCGGAATTTTATTCGTACGTTCTTTTATTATTCTCCACATTGATTTAGATATATTTTCTGATTTGCTAATTTCATTTATATATTGCAGTTTTTTTGACTTTATAATGACACGTTTTAGTAGTTTCTCATAGGATTTATAGTGTTTAGTAAGTATTGGATTTCTTGTATATGAGACTAAAATCTTTAGATATCTTTTATTTTTACACGACCTTTTTATTCCTTTTGTGATCCATGTCTTTTTTTTGTTTGGTTTTAACGTTATCTGTTTTAATGGTATGCATTGATTTAAGATATCTTTTAATATATTCTCAAAATTGTTATAGTTAGTATTTAGACTGTTGTTGGAGTTAATTAGAAGATGCCAATTTATTTTTTGTAGTTCTAGTTTAAATTTGGAAATGCTTTCATGGTTAAATAATCTCTTGCGTATTTTCCAGAAAGTGTTTGGTTTTATTGATTTAGTCGTAGACGTGGATATAATGGTTCCTTTATGGTCAGAAAATCCTAAATCCTCCACTTGTATGTTTAAATCTTTATCAATAAAATTTGTGAATACCAAGTCAAGGCAAGTAGATGATGTACTTGTTACACGTGTTGGTTCTTTGACGTGTTGAACATAATTATACCGCAGCATACAGTTCAATAGGGTCGAGGTGTCTTTATCGTTGCATAGAATATTGGTATTGAAATCACCACCTAATATAATATTTTTCTTACTATATTTTTTACTTAAATGTTTCAAAACAAGTTTTAATTGCGTGTAGAATACATCAGTTTCCCTGTTATTCCAATAAATTACAATTACGATTACGTTCAGTTTAGTCAGTTCGACTGCAGCGATTTCTATGACATATTAAAAAATAAATAAATATAAAATAAATATTAAGGGACAATCATACACAAATCGACCTAGTCCCAAACTAAGCAAAGCTTGTACTATGGGTACTAGACGACGATATACATAATATATATATAAATACATATATAGATAACATCCATGACCCAAGAACAAATATTTTGCACAAATATTTGCCCCGGCCGGGATTCGAACCCGGGACCGCCGACTCAGTAGGCAGGTGTCTACAAACCGAGCCAAACGCGTCGTCAAAATTATATTCAATAGAATGATCCACAATGTCCTTTCGCTCCTCGTACTCCACCTCGTCGCGCAGCAGTATGCACGCGCCGCCTCCCGCGTAGTTCGTCCTGCAGTATGATGATGCGAGCACGTAGCCGTTGACATTAATGATATCTATTTTTTCTTTCGTTAGCCATGACTCTGATATACAGAATGCGTGATATTTGTTACGGTTAGGTGATTTTGATACAAGTGTTTCCAATAGTGGTATTTTGTTACATAAGCTTTGCATATTTTGGTACAAGATGTTTAGGGATGTGTCAGATGCGATGGTTACGAAAATTATAAGATTGTGATCGTGATCCTATTGTGTCGGTAGTATCCAGTGTGCGCGCAATACTTGTGTTCGGGACTGTTTCATTATAGCCACCGGAATGATGGCTGGCGTCTAGATTTAGTTTTTGCTCAGGGGCGGGTTGAAGTGGCAGGTTCACCGTTTTCCCGTTTACTATTAATTTGTTTTGGCGAATTACAGCGTGGTGTCCACTTTGTCTAGCGAGCCTTAACTGTGCAGTTAACGCTTTTCTTTCCTTTAACGCTTGGTCATTTAGGTATTCAGATATAGACAAGCCGGTTTGTCTGAAATATTGACTATTTTGCAGTATATACTTAGTCATACGTTTGCTGATTAACTCGATTTTCAGCGGCCTTCTGGACGGATAGCCAGGTCTAGATTTGGGTTCTTTTCCTATCCTGGATAGCTCTTCGATATATCCCGTTAAATCTATATTGAGAATATTCTGAAACATGTAGATGACGCGGCTATGCAGTTCACTTTCATTTTCTCCTTGATATTCGACAAGTCCGTGTATTACTATTATTTTGCTGTTTTCTTCATAATTATTTGACATTGTAGTGGATGATTTATTTTTTATTTCCTGTAGCTCTTGTGTTAATTTCTTATTCTCTTCTTCCAAATGTTTAATTTTCTCATCTATGCAGGATATACTCTGCTTAATGTTAGTTTGTTCGGTGATTAATTTCGTACTATTGAGGGTAATGTCATTTCTCAGATCAGTTATAACTTTGTGTATTTCTGTGAGGATTGCATGATTATTTTGGGCTAATTTTTGATCTAAAAGTTTACTGAAGCTGTCGAAGCTGATGTTCACGTAGCCGGCCTGCTCGTGTTGTGGTGCTTGTGCTGTTATTTGGGGGCTCTTAGGTTGATCAGTGAGTTCTTCGACTGACATAATAGTGTCATTTAGGCTCGTATTTTGATATCGGTTGCAAATCGGTGTACTATCGTTTCTAGGACGACGAGTGACGTTGAAGCACGACGGGCATTGCCAGTTCGTTTTGATTTCGTGCTGTTTTTCTACATATGTGGCGCTAGTCATATTTACGCATGCATAGTGATAGTTACCCAAGCAAGTCGTACATTTTATCAATTCGGTTTTATATTTGATGGTTTTTTTTACATGCAAGGCACTCTAGATGGTTCATTTTTTAGATTTGATTGAATATTCTATATTCAATAGAGTTTGATGCTGTTTGCGATCGGCCAATAGGAGCAAAGCGTAAGAATGAGTCAGCCTATACGTATTGTGGTTGTTAGAAAGAGATAGCAGTTTGCGTTCACCAATAGCAGCAACGATGTTCGGATCCTTTCTTTCGTTTCAAAGATTATCACGTCCGTTGGTCACTTTTTGCACTAATTTTATGCATATAAACACAGTTACTAAGGATCTAAAGCACTAGGTTCAATATTTCAAAGCTGCACTTTCACTTTATGTATCGTTCGTGAGTCACTTTTAGATATTTCTCCTACAACTTAATATTTATATAGAGACCGTCGTGTATACGTGTTGTCTAGCGCGCTCGCGCTTTTCAGTATTAGCGCGCATTGTTCGATTCGCTCCTGATAATGAATCGCGTACCGACTCGAAACATGTCGAATATTCGACTTAAACGACGTGAGTAAACGCTTTTCCTAGGCGGACTTAGAGGGCCAGGGCCCCTAGGTACTTGGCATTTGGGGCCCCCTCTCCTAACAGAACATATGTAGATATGGTGCAAGTCCGCCTACTTCCAGGCCTGGGCCCCTAGGCTGTCTGGGCCGCTAGGCTTTGTGGGCCTAGGGGTAAATACGGCACTGTTCATAGGTACGGATTTAAACATGTCTGTGACTCACGGAAGATTTCTATATGAAATATACGAGGTTCCTATCCTTTATTCACAGAGCACTTGCACATGCTGGCCCAAGAGGCTCTGGACCACGCAGACCTTCCAGTGTTAACGTCGACCTTGGGTGCCGCGGCCCTGCTGAAGAACAGCCTCTACTGCTACCTGCACCACAACGAGGAGATGGGCAGTACGGAGCGACACGCGACACTACAGGCAAGTGAAATACATGATTTTTACCGCACTTGCATTCATGTTACTCATGAAACCGAGAATTAGGTAACCTTTGCTTGAATCTACGACTAACGTGCGCAAGATGTTCGAAAGTGATAAAACTGCTGTCATACGTGAATATACAAGTAGCTCGAGTATTGGTCGTAGCAGAGTTTATTTTTAACATGATTCGATGGTATAAAGAAAGTGGAGTGTCAGCTCTTTCATACAGACGGACCTCTTTCTAACCCCAAATTATATAGGAACTTCGTGCCAAGTTGCCAAGAGCAGTTACAGATGAAATGCAGCTCTTCAATATAGATCTGAACCTAAGGGTATGTTCAAACTTCAAATGACAAGCGCTCAGCGCACGTTTTGATAAAGCACGTTTACAACTACATACATTTTATTCAGACCGCAACACAAGCCAACGCGCGTTTCTGTATGGAGTTATAAACGGGCAATGAGCGCTTGCCATCTGAACATACCCTTAAGCCATTGGCGTATATAGGGGATGTCAGTATGGTCTAGTGCCCACCCCAGGATTTTGGGTTACCGATAGAAATTCATGGTTTCATCTCATAGGCCATGGCCAGGCCCACCTCCAGGCCCCCCCCATGCCCCCCCTGAAAAATAATGTTAGATACGCCAATGCCTTAAGCCAACGTATTTGTCAAGCAGTCTTGCTACAAACGCTACGTGACGATGGCCGAAGCGGTGGGGGAGCGCGTCCTGGACCTGCACGCGCGCGTCGTGTCCCTCTACATCTTGCAAGACGCCGGCGGTCGTGCCATAGACGCGCCGCGGCTTGCGGAGCACGGTGCGCCCAGCGTGCAGGGCTGGTGGCTCTACATGAATGGTGAGTCACCTACATACAGACCGCGAGTAGTGTTAGTCTCAGTGATACAGCGCGTCCTGGACCTGCTCGCTCGCGTCGTGTCCCTCTATATCTTGCAAGACGCCGGCGGTCGTGCCATAGACGCGCCGCGGCTGGCGGAGCACGGCGCGCCCAGCGTGCAGGGCTGGTGGCTCTACATGAATGGTGAGTCACCTACGACCAGGCCGCGAGTAGTGTTAGTCTCAGTGATACAGCGCGTCCTGGACCTGCTCGCTCGCGTCGTGTCCCTCTATATCTTGCAAGACGCCGGCGGTCGTGCCATAGACGCGCCGCGGCTGGCGGAGCACGGCGCGCCCAGCGTGCAGGGCTGGTGGCTCTACATGAATGGTGAGTCACCTACGACCAGACCGCGAGTAGTGTTAGTCTCAGTGATACAGCGCGTCCTGGACCTGCTCGCTCGCGTCGTGTCCCTCTATATCTTGCAAGACGCCGGCGGTCGTGCCATAGACGCGCCGCGGCTGGCGGAGCACGGCGCGCCCAGCGTGCAGGGCTGGTGGCTCTACATGAATGGTGAGTCACCGAAAACCAGACCGCGAGTAAGGTTTGTCTCAGTGATACAGATGCTACTTGACATGGTCTCAGTGGCGCGTACTGGTACTGGATCTTGACGCGCGGGTTGTATCCCTGTACATTCTTCAAGACACGGGTGTAGACTGTAGAATGTACAGGGCAGGGTAGCCTGTCGACGCGCAACGACCGTGTGAACACTGCGCACCCAGCGGGCAGAGCTGGTAGCTCCATATTAACAACTTGTATCTTAGACGCTCTCCGAACAATTAATTTTCTACGGTGCACCCACTTGCCTTATAAGGACAACTACAGCTGTAATGTAATGTGTCTTATATGTTGCTATTACAGGAAGCCGAAAGGACTTGTGGGACACGGTTCCGCCGCGCATGGCGCAACGAATCTTCGCCGGTATGCTGAACGAGACACTGACTATTCTAACTGTCCGATACTGCCAGGTAAACCTTTTGAGTCAGTGTCAGAGTAGCTTGCCCTTATGAAAAAGTAGCAGTCATCTAGGTCTTGTTACCATCCACTATTCCGTATTCCGCTTTCCACAATAGTCGACACGGCGCCTCTTGTTCTTAAACCAGCTCTTGCCAGTTTGATGCTGAGGTCCCTCAGCTCACTTTAGCGACATTTAAGCCACCCAAAATGTCTACGACCAATCATTTTTAATCAAATTTCTTGAACGCGAAGTCTAAAGATAAATAGAAGCATTCAAAGCATTCTAATAATTTTTAGACGAACACATCAGAAGCCACCACCCCAATCCTGATCAATGACATCCTGAACATCTTGTTGTGCGTGGCGCAGCTGTTGCCTTCCATCTGTTCCAATGGTCTCGATTTGGCTGGTTTGGACGTGAAGCAGCAGACGAGGGACGTGCGCGATGTCCATGCCAAGTGCAATGAGCTCTTCAAGTGCATGGTGTACCGGGGAGCTGAACTACACTT
Organism: Apotomis betuletana; assembly: GCA_932273695.1. Taxonomy (NCBI): domain Eukaryota; kingdom Metazoa; phylum Arthropoda; class Insecta; order Lepidoptera; family Tortricidae; genus Apotomis; species Apotomis betuletana. The sequence continues at coordinate 25,909,374 of OW026306.1, forward strand.
CATACATCAAGTAGGTGAACACATTAATGATGGCGACCAGATAAAGAAAACTGTCGAACATACAAGACGAGCTTTCCATCACCTCAGCTTCCAGACTGGTCGATTCTCCGCCATCTGAATAGACCGTTTGTAACCATTGGCGTATTCGTGGTTATTTTTAAGGGGGGACCATTAAGATGGCATGGCCGATGCAATGAATCGAGAACCCAACATCCTGGGGTGGGCACTAGACCATACTCACTTGGGTAGACGCGGTTCATCCCCCACCCACCTAAATACGTCTATGTATGTTACGCTTATCCCTTCACTACACCGCTGCATTAAGTTGGTGAAATTCTACAGGCTGCCTGGCTCCTGTCTGGTCACGGGGTCAGCTACTCTAGTGTTGTACCATTACCTGATCCCAGCAACGTAACGTTTCAGGCATTCAAAGAGCAGGAGGACAGTCCGGCGCCCAAAGACAGTCCGGCCCCGTGGTTCGTGTTCGTGAGCCCGGAGCTGTTCGAGGGGCTGGACGACATTGCCGACGCGCCGGAGCTGCCCCTCAAGACCGCCGTAGCGTTGGAGCTGATCGTTCTGTTGGCGCAGCCGCAGTGCTCCTGGGCTTCTCTGGTCAAGGTTAGACTTTCGGGAACTACGATGACTGTTATTCTACCCTTTACTTTCACGAATATTTTGCCCGACTTTTTGTATTTATTATTCACGGCACCGAATGAACCTGGGATTCATTTTTATTTTTAGTAATGAAACAGGTTAAACTCGCACCAGCTCTACGTCTAAATGCTATTTATATGTAAACAATATTTATAAATGATTTCAGGTTATAATGATGCGGAACTGCCATCTGGCGCGGTTGCTGCTCGTCGAAGCGATCCGGCACATGTCGGCCGACAACTCCAAGTGGCCGGCCAGCGGCCTGTGGTACAACGTGGACGGGAAACAGAAGAGGTGCGACGGCTTTCTTTGCACTGCCGATGGATACTGCAACTTTAAAGGAGATGATAATGGTAAGGAAATGTGAAATCTCACGGTAATTTTTTGAAATGACTGTTTTTTTTTTGCGTTTGCAATTGGTTACATTCCGCCATTTTGATTTTTTTGTTTAGCGGCGGAGCAGTACGCTCGCGCGGCGGGCGCGCTGACGTACGTGCTGGCGACGGCCGGCAGCGAGGCCGAGCTGCGCTCCACGCTGAGCTCCGCGCTAGAGGTGTCCGGCAGGGACTGGGCCGCGTGTCTCGACAAGCGACAGGTACTGTGCAGTACAACATTACTGCAGCACGTACGTGTGGTACGTGCTAAAAACTATCTTTGTTAAAAAAGTTGTTTATTAAAAATTATAAGTAAGACTGTTTTCTTTCTATAAAAACTGCAAATATCGCTTTTTTATTTATTTATAGGCGTAGTGGCAGAATGTCACAACGCTTATTTTTATTTAAACGGCTGTTATCGGCTGATATCTATCTAATATCTATCTATCTATCTATATCTATATCTATCTATCTATCTATCTATCTATCTATCTATATCTATCTATCTATTTATTCTCCACCGCACCCGAAACGTGAGATTTTCAAGCTTGGAACACAATGTCAATATAATGTCAGGTGTGGTGCGACCGGCGGCCGGCGTGGCTGGCGGCGGTGCTGGCGCTGGCGGGCTCGGCGCTGGCGTGCGTGCCGCCGCTGCTCGTGCGCGCGCTGCAGGCCGGCGCCTCCATGTACCAGGTACCTAGTTATTATACTGTCTATTAGCGACTCGCTTGGTGTACTGTTACCATCGCATCGCTGGTCCTCGAATGGGGCGTAAATAAAATGTGTCGTTCGAGAACCCTTCCTGATTTCTGTGGGGAAAGAAGGTTCTCGAGAACATCCATACTGTACTATATACTATAATAAAAAAAATAAAAAAAAAAAAAATAAATAAAAAAAAAAAATACTATACTATAATTAGGCTTGGGACTTTTGGCTGCTCGCCGTGGTTGTCCAATCCATGGAGTCGTCATATGATAAAAAAATATAATCAAAGTCAAAGTCTAAAAATTTAATGTTTTATTAAATGTCATAATTTATGTTGTTACATTTTTAATGGGCACGTTATAATAGTTTGTAATTAATTGTATGATAAATCTATCGGTAATTTCATATTATACCAAGTGGTCAAAATGTTTCCTAATTTTAAGTTGCGAATAGTTGTCAGTACGGGTAGTCTGTCACAACACAAGTACCTATCAAAAAGGATGCATAAAATGTGACCACTAAGATAATATGAAATTACCGATAGATTTATGATAAAATTAATTGCAAACTATTATAACGTGCCCATTAAAAATGTAACAACATAAATTATGACATTTAATAAAACATTTAATTTTTAGACTTTGACTTTGAATATATTTTTTTATTACATTAACGACTCCATGGATTGGACAACCACGGCGAGCAGCCAAAAGTCCCAAGCCTAACTATAATATTATAAATGCGAAAGTGTGTCTGTCTGTCTGTCTGTCTGTCTGTCTGTTACCTCTTCCTTAAACCGCTGAACCGATTTAGATGAAATTTGGTATATAGATAGTTTCAGTCCCGGGGAAGGACATAGGATACTTTTCATCCCGAATAAATTGAATGTTCCCGTGGGATTAGCGGGTAACACCGCGGGGCACAGCTAGTTTACCATAAAAGTCTCGAGAACGGCACATCTCTAGGCCCAAAGCAGTTAGGGCTGGTTCAGACACGGCGGGTATGTCTGAACGATTACTAACTAACTCATATAAATAAGACCCGCGCGGTTCCCGCCGTGTCTGAACCAGCCCTTAACGTCGTACAATATTTCGCAGACAATGTCCCTCTGCCTGACGTGCATCTCGCGCACGCTGCCCTGCCTCCCGCGCAGCCTGCTGACGGCGGCCGCGGTGCTGCAGCGCGCGCTGCCGGCGCACGCGCGCCCGGCGGGCGGGTGCGTGCTGCTGCAGGCGCTGCTGGCGCGGCTGTACGAGCACACGCTGCAGTGCGCGCGCACGGAGGCCGGCAGGGAGAGAGCCGGTGAGGCACGTGCGCCCGGCGGGCGGGTGCGTGCTGCTGCAGGCGCTGCTGGCGCGGCTGTACGAGCACACGCTGCAGTGCGCGCGCAGGGAGGCCGGCAGGGAGAGAGCCGGTGAGGCACGTGCGCCCGGCGGGCGGGTGCGTGCTGCTGCAGGCGCTGCTGGCGCGGCTGTACGAGCACACGCTGCAGTGCGCGCGCACGGAGGCCGGCAGGGAGAGAGCCGGTGAGGCACGTGCGCCCGGCGGGCGGGTGCGTGCTGCTGCAGGCGCTGCTGGCGCGGCTGTACGAGCACACGCTGCAGTGCGCGCGCAGGGAGGCCGGCAGGGAGAGAGCCGGTGAGGCACGTGCGCCCGGCGGGCGGGTGCGTGCTGCTGCAGGCGCTGCTGGCGCGGCTGTACGAGCACACGCTGCAGTGCGCGCGCACGGAGGCCGGCAGGGAGAGAGCCGGTGAGGCACGTGCGCCCGGCGGGCGGGTGCGTGCTGCTGCAGGCGCTGCTGGCGCGGCTGTACGAGCACACGCTGCAGTGCGCGCGCACGGAGGCCGGCAGGGAGAGAGCCGGTGAGGCACGTGCGCCCGGCGGGCGGGTGCGTGCTGCTGCAGGCGCTGCTGGCGCGGCTGTACGAGCACACGCTGCAGTGCGCGCGCAGGGAGGCCGGCAGGGAGAGAGCCGGTGAGGCACGTGCGCCCGGCGGGCGGGTGCGTGCTGCTGCAGGCGCTGCTGGCGCGGCTGTACGAGCACACGCTGCAGTGCGCGCGCAGGGAGGCCGGCAGGGAGAGAGCCGGTGAGGCACGTGCGCCCGGCGGGCGGGTGCGTGCTGCTGCAGGCGCTGCTGGCGCGGCTGTACGAGCACACGCTGCAGTGCGCGCGCAGGGAGGCCGGCAGGGAGAGAGCCGGTGAGGCACGTGCGCCCGGCGGGCGGGTGCGTGCTGCTGCAGGCGCTGCTGGCGCGGCTGTACGAGCACACGCTGCAGTGCGCGCGCAGGGAGGCCGGCAGGGAGAGAGCCGGTGAGGCACGTGCGCCCGGCGGGCGGGTGCGTGCTGCTGCAGGCGCTGCTGGCGCGGCTGTACGAGCACACGCAGCAGTGCGCGCGCAGGGAGGCCGGCAGGGAGAGAGCCGGTGAGGCACGTGCGCCCGGCGGGCGGGTGCGTGCTGCTGCAGGCGCTGCTGGCGCGGCTGTACGAGCACACGCTGCAGTGCGCGCGCAGGGAGGCCGGCAGGGAGAGAGCCGGTGAGGCACGTGCGCCCGGCGGGCGGGTGCGTGCTGCTGCAGGCGCTGCTGGCGCGGCTGTACGAGCACACGCTGCAGTGCGCGCGCAGGGAGGCCGGCAGGGAGAGAGCCGGTGAGGCACGTGCGCCCGGCGGGCGGGTGCGTGCTGCTGCAGGCGCTGCTGGCGCGGCTGTACGAGCACACGCTGCAGTGCGCGCGCAGGGAGGCCGGCAGGGAGAGAGCCGGTGAGGCACGTGCGCCCGGCGGGCGGGTGCGTGCTGCTGCAGGCGCTGCTGGCGCGGTGACGTGACGAACGATCTCCCTGAGCCTTTCGAAGTACTCTCCCACCGGGCACTCTGGGCACGTGCCCCGCCTCGTTTGGGTGACTTATTGTTACTGTCCAATGTTACTGGCCCCTAAACTATAAAGTGCCCGGGCCACGTTGCTGCATGTGCATTAGCTGTACGCCGAAATCATTGCGTGGGTGCACCGAAATGTCTACGAAACGAACGAGGTGGTAGATTGTAGGTATATAGGGGCAATTCACGATGACCACTCTGCGAGAATCAATAATGTAATACAAACCGTAGGAAATTGTTGGGTGATTAGGCGAGGGCAATGCCAGTTTTTTTAACTTCCGTAGAAAAGGCTTTTGTCCAGCAGTGGACGTCATTTAACCGCTATGCTGATTGGCTTTATGTGCAACAACTTAGAAGACTTAACACTTTCGCTACCAGGAACCCGCCTGGTAGGCACTCGTAATCATTACTCAGATGCCGGTCACGTATTTTTGCTTAAAGAGCTACCCACCTAGCGGGCTCTCGGTTTCTGGGGTAGGGTTAAATTTTATATCTGGTTGCGAAAGTGTTAACCGTGCATTTCCCGTGCGCCTGACGCGACTCCCCCATCGTGAGAAGCTCAACTTTAGATTGCTCCACTTACTTGACGCTGTTCAAATGCGCTTGTCAATAACTTTCCAACCTAGCATAACAAGATATCTATCGCTTTGTATTCGGACATGTGTGTGATAAATCTTTATATATGTCTGCACAGCTGCTTCGGAAGCAAACGGAGACCCACAACACTCCAGCACCACCAGAACCCGGACCAAACACGTCAGGATCGCTGGTCTAGGGCAAACTAGTAAGTACGGTATTTCGAACACACAACCGTTAGGGAATGAGTATACTACTTGGACAGGAGCATAGACTAGACTAGTGGTTACCTATCTGAAACACTAAAAACGTTAGTCCGAATTTCATTTCGACAAAAACTATTCGACAAATATCATTTCAACTTTTTTTCATTTGTCCGAAAATTCAATTCGATAATTTACGATTGGGCATTAATTGTTTAGGATTTTTATTCACTCGACTAATGACACGTTTCCCTAAATCTCATTTGTCCGTAATATCAGTTTTCCGATGTAACGTTTCGGTTTATTAACTACTCGACATTTTTTGTATGAGTTTGATTTCATTTGACCGATGTAACGATTCGGTTTATTAACTACTCGACTTTTTTTGTATGACTTTGATTTCATTTGTCCGATGTAACGATTCGGTTTATTAACTACTCGACTGTTATGGTCACAGTTCTAACCTAACCTAACCCAACCAGGTCGGTTTTGGCGGTTTGTCGGCTGCTGCCGCAGCACGGTAGCTTCGCTCGCTCGGCTCGCGCGCTGTTGTGGTCACAGTTCTAACCTAACCTAACCCAACCAGGTCGGTTTTGGCGGTTTGTCGGCTGCTGCCGCAGCACGGTAGCTTCGCTCGCTCGGCTCGTGCGCTGTTGTGGTCACAGTTCTAACCTAACCTAACCCAACCAGGTCGGTTTTGGCGGTTTGTCGGCTGCTGCCGCAGCACGGTAGCTTCGCTCGCTCGGCTCGCGCGCTGTTGTGGTCACAGTTCTAACCTAACCCAACCAGGTCGGTTTTGGCGGTTTGTCGGCTGCTGCCGCAGCACGGTAGCTTCGCTCGCTCAGCTCGCGGGCTGTTGTGGTCACAGTTCTAACCTAACCTAACCCAACCAGGTCGGTTTTGGCGGTTTGTCGGCTGCTGCCGCAGCACGGTAGCTTCGCTCGCTCGGCTCGTGCGCTGTTGTGGTCACAGTTCTAACCTAACCTAACCCAACCAGGTCGGTTTTGGCGGTTTGTCGGCTGCTGCCGCAGCGCGGTAGCTTCGCTCGCTCGGCTCGCGCGCTGTTGTGGTCACAGTTCTAACCTAACCTAACCCAACCAGGTCAGTTTTGGCGGTTTGTCGGCTGCTGCCGCAGCACGGTAGCTTCGCTCGCTCGGCTCGTGCGCTGTTGTGGTCACAGTTCTAACCTAACCTAACCCAACCAGGTCAGTTTTGGCGGTTTGTCGGCTGCTGCCGCAGCACGGTAGCTTCGCTCGCTCGGCTCGTGCGCTGTTGTGGTCACAGTTCTAACCTAACCTAACCCAACCAGGTCGGTTTTGGCGGTTTGTCGGCTGCTGCCGCAGCACGGTAGTTTTGCTCGCTCGGCTCGCGCGCTGTTTTGGTCACAGTTCTAACCTAACCTAACCCAACCAGGTCGGTTTTGGCGGTTTGTCGGCTGCTGCCGCAGCACGGTAGCTTCGCTCGCTCGGCTCGCGCGCTGTTGTGGTCACAGTTCTAACCTAACCTAACCCAACCAGGTCGGTTTTGGCGGTTTGTCGGCTGATGCCGCAGCACGATAGCTTCGCTCGCTCGGCTCGCGGGCTGTTGTGGTCACAGTTCTAACCTAACCTAACCCAACCAGGTCGGTTTTGGCGGTTTGTCGGCTGATGCCGCAGCACGATAGCTTCGCTCGCTCGGCTCGCGGGCTGTTGTGGTCACAGTTCTAACCTAACCTAACCCAACCAGGTCGGTTTTGCCGGTTTGTCGGCTGCTGCCGCAGCACGGTAGCTTCGCTCGTTCGGCTCGCGGGCTGTTGTTGCGTAATGCGAAAAATATCATTGGGTAAATGAAAAAATGGGTATTAAACAAAAGACGTCTCAATTTACTCAGATGGCAAGTGAATGGGGCGGGAAAAGTTAAAAGGTGAACTGAAAATTTGGCTAAATGAAAAAATGGGTACTAAACAAAAGACGTCTCAATTCAGATGGCAAGTGAATGGGGCGGGAAAAGTTAAAAGGTGAACTGAAAATTTGTTCAAATGTATGCAGTGCCAAAAGTATCATGGGGTAAATGAAAAATGGGCTACGAAAAAAAATACGTAACAACTCATAGGGCAAGTGAATGTGACGGGAAAAGTTTTTCGGAGAAACGATACTTCTACTAAATGTAAAATGGTGAAAAGAAAAATGTACGAATCCTGTCATCGGACAAACGATAATAATTCGAATAGTTTTCGGGCAAATGAAATTCGGTCAATGGTTTTTAGTGTTTGAGATAGGTTACCCTAGACTAGTACCTAGTCAGAGTTAAATTGTCTTAAGGCTATACCGAAATTATTAAATAACAAAAAACTTGGTTGGTAGATAGTTTTGGTTCACCATAATTTAAGAGTCAAACTCTTGTCGGGGTAGCTGATGAAGTATGTAGTTTTCTCCGTCTAACTTTGTCCATAGCCACTTCCGTGACTTCCCTATACGACATGACGTCTACTTTCTCATTTATTTGTTCAGTGTTACTTATTCTTCCTCTTCCTCACTTCCCTTTGGCCTTCTATGATGTTATTTACAAAAGCATCAGATAAGGTGACCCAATATTTCTCCTCTATAATTTTCAGCAAATTCCCTTTTTTCTTCCACTCTTTTCAGGACTTCTTCATTTGTAAGTTTTCCGTCCAACTGATCTTCTCCATCCTTCGCCAGCACCGTATTTCAAATGCCTCCAGCGCTTCGCGGTCAGGTTTCACCGTCTTCACTCCGGTGTACTTCCTTTTCGCCGAATTATGATTCGCAAACGTTTCATTTCGCAAAACTTTCATTTCGCCAAAAGCATTTTTCTCTGAAACTGTAAACTATTTCAGATTGTTGTAAATATCATCCTTTAGATTAGGTTAGGTTAGGTTTGTTTTATAACAATTCGAAATAGTTTACAGTTTCAGTGTAAAATGCTTTTGGCGAAATGAAACTTTTGCGAAATGAAACGTTTGACGAAACGTAATTCGGCGAAAAGGCAGAGAACCCTTCACTCCATCCACATTACCCTCAGACCCGTCGCTGAGCTTCGACAGCAGCCACAGCCAACCGTCGTCCATCGCGCTCGCCATCGCCGAAGCACTGTGCTCCATCGACGAGGACCACAAGCACACCCGGGAGATAGAGCAGCTGGTGGCCTTGTCCCAGAAGACCTACTCGATAACCAGCCAGTTCGGACTGGAGGACTTCCCGGAATTCGCAGAGTTCTTTGAAGAGGTTGGTATAATTTTTTAGGAGTTTAAAATTAGGAGTAGTCATTTTTATTGAGAAACAAATACAGGGTCAGTCTTATCCTAATCACAATTTTAAAATAAATAAAAACATTTATCCATCATGTACCTTTACCTTAGGCACTAGTCGAATAACCCGCCCCGTGTCATTCCCGGTGCGAAGGTTCCCATGACGCTCGCCGCATTACCGCGCTGAATCGCGATGGACAACCTTTGCACCAGGAATGACCCGGAACGAGGGTCTAGACCTCTCTCGCGTAGACGCCGCCCGATCTCCGCGACAAAATCTCTCGCTTCGGACCCCCAACAACCTCCACAGCAAACGGGACAAATATATAATTACTGGCAAGTACCGAGTACTTGTCCCGCTTCCTACAGGCAGCTACCTCAGCAGCTGCCCCTGCAGACCTGGTCGTGCGACCAAGGTGCGAGACGGCAAAAGTGCTGACGCATGTAGCGTCCCACAGTAGGCACTTGCCTCTCTGCCAGGGCACCAAGGTCACACCATCAGGTCTCTTCCCATCAGTCCGACTAAGACCGGGAGGCTCCAACAAGCACGGAACATTTGCCGATACCAGCGCTCTCCGGATGATGACGTTGAGAGCGTGATGACGAGGAAATCTCCCAGCACAACGACAACAACTCAGGGCGTGGTGCCCGTTACTCTCCACCCTGGTGCCGCAGATGCATAGATGAGGTTCACAAACATCGCAGCCCAGGCGGAGAGCAACCGCCACCCGCAAATAATTGTCGTCAAGAAGGGTACCCAGGTGTGGGGAGGGAAGCGCTTGTAGCCACGCTCCGGATTCTGGCCTCGATACTGCGTTTAGTCGCGCCCTCTCCACACCCAGAGCACTCTCCAGCCGACTGTCAACTACGCGCTTCACACCCACTTCATCCCATGACCGCTGACGCTCCGGCTTATCCGGTAGTGCTGCGCCCGGGTTGAGAGCCATCCAAGCAGCCTGCGCCTCGGATGCGTACGGAATGGTTGCTTTGTCCTGGTCCAAAGCGGCAATTTGGGAAACAAGATCCAGAACTCCGCTCGCCGATGCCAAGAAGGCTGGTAAGCACACATCCCGAGCACGCCGAATGCCGAGTCCACCGCTACGCATAGGGAGAGAAGCCTGCTGCCACTGACTCGCGTCGAGAGACACATTGAGTATGACCTCGATTGACTCCTTTAAAATGGAATCGAAGGAGTCAATGTCCTCGGGGCAGAGCCAAGCAGGTACGGTGCGCAGAAAGTAAGTAAGCTTCGGGACCGCGAAACAAACCCGCAAAAGGACCAGTGCTACGTGGGCCGGCAGGTCTCCCAGCCTATCCCTAGCAGTCGACAGAAGCTGCCTACGTTCTTCAAAGGCCTCGGGGATGGCTACGGGAAAAATTGGCGCTCCCAAAAGACTAAATGAGTCCGGTGTTAATTGTTTTAGTCCGGGAAGCATAGCGCTAAAAGATTGGAAAGAACCGGATGATTCAGGGCTGCAGGGGAAAAATTCGCATTTTGCCGCGTTAACCTCTAGTCCCAGATGATGTAAGTGTGGAAGAAGAGTCAGCAAATCCCGCTTCACTATTTCAGGCTTTCCCCCAAGGGTACCGTCGTCGAGATACCAGATATTCAAGGGAGATTTTAACTCTGAAATAGCTTTATGGATTGCGAGACTAAAGGCTAAAGGGCCAAGCGGGTCTCCCTGCTGCGCGCCAACCTGAGAGAGAATAAGAGAGTCGTTGTAAAAAAGATTAGTAGGAGATGAGTAGACTTGGTAAAGGAAAGGATAGAGGGAAGGCACCTTATCCTTGACCTCGCTCAGTAAAACATCGCGCTCGACCGAATTAAAAGCATTTTTAATGTCGAGCTTAACGATGACGCTCTCGGAGTTTTTTAAATCTAGCGCAAACGCTCGTGTTGCATGAATTGCCGCTTCGCATCCCAATTGCGTACCGAATCCAAGCTGATGAGGCTGTAGGTAAGCGGCCATCTGCTCCCGCACAGCAAAGCACCCGAGTTTGGCGGTCAAGCGACGAAATGTGCTACCGACCGCGATTGGCCGTAAACCTCCATATTTTTTGGACAGGGCACACAATGACGATCCGTAAATGTACGGGCAAACCTCAATATTTAACTGGCCGCTAAGTAAAAAATTGCACAATTTCATTAAGCTCTCGAGCAAACGAGAACCGCTTTCACCGGCAGAGCTGGATGTAAGCTCCTTCAAATGTGACGGGCGGATACCGTCCAACCCAGCCGCAGAACCGTTGTTGAAGGACCCAAGCGCCCGTGCAACGTCTTCTACCTTGACCTTTTGTGCGGGTATAGATTTGTCCGGTTCGATTGGGAGTACCAGGGCCCTGTTTAATAAACGTTACAAGTCCACAATTTTGTAAAAAAGTGACAAATTTGTCAACTTGTGCTACAAGTGTCGTTTAATAAACGTTACAAATATGTAAGAAATTTACAGGTAAAAATCCTACAATTTATGTAATTGTAGATGTTGTTTAATAAACGCTTACATATGTAAAAAACGCCTGTAGAATTCTGACAAATTTGTAGTTACAAATTTGTATGTAGTTGTAAATTACAATTTACATTAAATTGTAGCTAACCTCTCCTCCAAACAATGTACTAACCACAAGTCTAGCTAGATACATTGTTTATGCAGTTATGTACCGTACCTTTAGTTACACCATGTGCATCTGCCACCACATTCTAGTATTCGATGGTTGTTTTACTCACCCCATTTTTTTCTTTACATGTTACAAATCATTACCATTCCATTTAATGTGAAGTTTACCCTTATACGAAAAAGTCGTGGTAGTCATTCAATCACATGTCCATCATCACTACTTTCACTACTATCGCTACTTGTCATTACTATTTTTGTGTAGAAATATTTTTTCCTTGTGTCAGTATTTGGCAGAGTCGAAACTTGTAATAGTTGGACAGGCGACGCGGCACCTGTCGAAATTGTTCTACCATTTACAATATATGTAAACTTGTAATTACAATTGTGTGTTTAATAAAGCAGTTTTTCCTACAAATATGTAAATTGTCACTTGTAAAGCGAAAATGTTTATTAAACAGAAATATGTAGAATTGTAGCTACAATTCTACAATTTTGTAAATTTTCCACCATAGTAAACTTTTAACTTGTAATTTTTATTAAACAGAAAGTTGTAGACTTGTCACTTGTATTTACAAGTTACAATTTACAATTTGTAATGTTTATTAAACAGGGCCCAGAGGTCGGGAGGGAAGTGGGTGCTTCAACTGCAGAGTTGCAAGCGTTTCAGGGCTCGATGGTGCTACCACGTCATCCGACATAAGCACCCGGACAGCCCCCCTGAGGTCGCCCTCAAAAACTTTAGACTGTATGGTCTTAAGAACTGAGGGCGATCTCGAAGACGCTGTGCTCAGGTGCGCATTGCCCAATAAATCAGCACCGCCAACCGAGTCGATGTTGTGCTTTACTTTAGCTGTAAGATTACCGGAACCCGTCGACTCTGTCGCTTTAAATGCAGAATATGAAAAAGTAAGCAAAGCCCTCCATTCAGCAGTGCCATTGGTATCAATGCAACTCTCAATGACGTCTGAAAATTTACTAGCCGCGAGATTCCGGGCTCCCTTAGGAATATGGCGTAATACCCTAACCGATTGCCGAAGACTAGCTAGATCACCCAAGACTGCGGTACCGCAGTTATTCGTGTGCACCTGCTGTGGGCCGGACACAACAGGTTGAGAGGGGTCAGGAGCTACTGCGCACCGCACATCTTTGTGCATGCGCCCTATGTGCACTTTGAGCCCTCGTGCGGTAAACGTGCGAGATGAACCTCGACAATGGGGACAAGTAGACAACGGAGAGAGGTCACTCATGTTGACAAACATAAAAAACAAGCACAGTTAAAAACAAGCAAGAATCAAAATTAAAAATTAAAAAATTACTAATATAATTTAGCCGGTGGCTAACGAAAAGATACAGTAAGTTGAATAAGTTATATAAGTATATTCATTGAAATTCAATAAAAAAAAAAAAAAAAATTAAATCATTATTAATAAATGATTGAAAATTATAGTGAGTAGGTACACTCTAATTATTATATAGTAAGGCCAATAATTTAAACAAACTATTTACCGGATTCAATAAGTCATAAAAAAAATGAATAAGTAAAACTTAATAATAAAAAATACTATCACCAACTAACGAAATCCTTAACAAAAAAAAAATTATTACATTTGATTCATTACATAGAAATAACATTCAGGTCATTAAATTTTACAAAATATGTCAATTACGAATATAAATATTGGTATAATTTAGTTTGTTTCATAATATTTAAGGAAATAAATTACATACGTTCTGCCCGGATTCACTGAGTATTGATTTGGGTTTTAGGAATAAGCTTCGTGTAACGACGATGACAGGCGAATGTGACATTACTGTTATGCTTTCTTAATTGTTGGCAAAACTATTTAAGTTTAAGTTTAAAAGTTGAGTAAAGAAGGACCATCAATGTAAAAGAAACCCTTAATTTGTATTCGGTCGATTTAATTCATTGCATTTTTTTGTCATGACTCATAAAACTTGAATTGAAGTCATGGGTGTCACATTCTCTACTTAAATTAAAATCGCTACACCAAACATAAAACGGAGTACCATTAAGTTCGAGTTTATTTTACGTCTATGGTTATTCTTCACTTTGTTTTTTACGGAAGTTTAAAAAGTTGTGTTAGTTATTATGAAAACAGGACAGCCGTATGACGGACACCCCACGGCTTCGATGTTAGCGGAGCGCGGGGCGGCGTGCCCTGACGTCGTGGCGTCTTGCCTAGTCGCCAGTCATCTTATTCTCATTAATAAGTACTGTATAGATACAAATAACGTTAAACGTTTTTAAATATGGAGATCATATGGAGATAGAAATGGAGTCATAGCTTTTCAGCCGAATAAAAAAAAATATGAACTTAATATTTATATAAATAATTAAGAGTTTATTTGTTGAGAAATTAGTAATTTTAGAAATTAGGAAATTGTTTTACGCCCCATAACTAATTTCAAAATATAAATGTTCATGATTTTCAGAGTATTTAAAACCTTTTTTTAGAAAAACTTATTAAAAAGTAAACCTGAGGAGTATTATATTACTTAAGAAAATAAACCCGTTTGTGGGTATTAATAAGTTTAAAAAAGAATGCACCTCATAAATGATGCATTCTCATTGGTCAATTTAATTTGACATTCAGCAGACGATTAAGCTACAATCGACCTATTATAATTGTAAAGCTGGATTTAAAAGTAAAAAAAGTCATTAAAATAAAATATTTGAATATCAGTGACAACCCTACTAATTAATATTTTTTAATTTTTTATCAATGTATTATAAAATTTATTTGAGTTTGTATTGTTTTTTAATTTATTAATGAATTTATGTACCTATTTTTTTTAATGTGATTTTTTTTATGAATTGGCAGCCATTTATTAATTTCTAAGAGGAACATGAAGCTATGATCAATGTTTTGCCTGTGTTCTTTTGTTGTATTTTTATGTTTTGTTGTTTTAATTATTATTATTATTTTTGATTTGTATAATGTTAAATTTTAATTACAAGTAAGCGATTTGGTGTATACTGTGAGCTTATTTTTGACTTGAATAAATAAAATAAATAAATAAATAAAAGGTTTTATTTACATTTTAACGTTAGCTATGTATAGTATACATAGTTACTGTGTGGTAGGGCAGCGTGGCGGGCGCGCTGGCGGAGCGCGCGAGCGACGCGGCCGCGCTCACGAGCCAGCTGCTCATGGCGCCGCCCGGCCGCGACAGCCTCCGGGTAATGCTACCTTTGATACAGGCACAGACAACCCCCACTAGACGGAGCATGTAAGGCGACCCGCGCGCACCAACGATATGGTACGGCAGAACATTAAAGTATCAACACGGCGGCCACCGTTTAGTTGCGTCCTTGTTTATGATCCATGCGTACGTCAACGAAAAAATAAATTAAATAAATAACATGGTAAATTGTAGTGTTAAGTGGTGTAGAGAGACCTCATAAACATGAACGCAACTAAACGGTGGCCGCCGTGTTGATACTTTAATGTTCTGCCGTACCATATCGTTGGTGCGCGCGGGTCGCCTACGGGTCGCCTTACATGCTCCGTCTAGTGGGGGTGGTCTGTGGATACAGTACTTTTATCTCACGAGCGCGGGTGAGCCATGTTTGTGTGAGTAGAGTACATGCACGTTGGCTCTGTGTGGGTGAACTCGGGAGCGCTCAGTGCCGGCTCACCCACACAGAACCAATGTGCATGTACATCTACTCACACAAACATGGCTCACCCGCGCTCGTGAGATAAAAGTACTGTAGTAGTTTTTTCATAATCATTTGCAACTATGCAGAATTATTGACATAAGTTCTATATGAAATCTGGCCTCTTAAAACTATTTCCAAACATATTACAGTAATTAAACATGAATTTGAGAGACGAATCGTAATTAGAATAGTAGTTTATGTGACTGTACATAATGAAGGGTATTAAACACGAGTGTGGGTTTATGAAACGCGCCGAAGGCAAGTTTCATAATAACATCACACGAGTGTTTTAATGCCTAATTATGTACGGTTACATACATTACTTTATCTAGCCACATATCATAAGCCTCCATGATGCATTCAGGAGTCGCACATTACGACAAATATTACCCGGTAATGTAATGGCGGCGGCGGCAAATCAGCAATGAAGTTTTCTGGCAGCTGTCATAGTTTTTTTTTAAATTCAGAGACAAACTAGAGTTGGCCCCAACTATCATATCGTTCGATATCTTACTACGTGCGACATTTGTCAAATTTGATGCAAATTTGACAATTCATTTCGAACTAAACGTCATCGCGACTGATATTAGAATAGAGGTCAAATCAAATTTCTTCGTTTTTCATAGATGCTCGAAATTTGAATAAATAATATTATCGAAATCGATGTTATTATTTAGCAATAATAACATTTTCACAGATAAGAAATTTGTTCTAATAAAACAGTCTATTTTTATGGTGGTCATAATGTGCGGTTCTTGAACGCATCATGGAGAGTTTATGATATATTATTTGGATAGATAAAATTAATTACGTAATCAATTTCTTGTTGTTTACAATGAAGCGAAAAATTTAATAGTTCAGGCGGGATTCGAACCCGCGTCTCCAACGGTTTCTGGGCCGACTCGGCTTTCTACCTATTAGACCGCTAAACCGATGCGATTGAATTTATCAACCAGTTACCTCTTGCATGACTTAAAGTGCTTAGGGTAAATTTCATGTTAATGACACTCGAATTGCGTAACCTTTTGCAGTCTCTTTCGCCGGTTAATTAACACTTTCGCTACCAGGAACCCGCCTGGTAGGCACTCGTAATCATTGCTCAGATGCCGGTCACGTATTTTTGCTTAAAGAGCTACCCACCTAGCGGGCTCTCGGTTTCTGGGGTAGGGTTAAATTTTATGTCTGGTTGCGAAAGTGTTAATTTAACGAAATGGCAGGTAATCTACGAGCACGTGCAGTTGCACGCGGAGCAGATATTCGCGCAACTAGGCGTGCAGGCCGCGAGCGACGTGCCGCCGCACCGCGCGCCGCTGCTGTATACCATGTTCCACATCGGGAGACGGCCCTTCGATCAGGTTCGTATTTTGTAATAAAGACCTTTAGAGCGCCGAGCGGCAAAGCAATTCACCGTGCCACTGACGCCAAACCAAAAAAAAAAGTGCTCCAAAATCAACAGGGATTGAAAAACACAGATGGGTCAGGACCAAAAAGTTGGATGAAATTAAGTCGTAGTTAGCGAGGAATTAAAAACAATTGAGAAAGTTCCGTTGTGCGACAAAAAATAACGATACAATAAGGAACCTTAAAATAGAACATTAAGGTACATTATTGAAAGGTTAACTGTCGTCGCACAATGGAGACTTTGACACTAATATTATTGAGTTATTATTGAGTGAGTTAAGGGTGAGTTAACGTTGCAAACTTTTTGGTCTTCACCCAGATAGTGGTTTGAATTAACATGTTTTTGACCATTGAAATTTTTGACGTCAGTAGGCGTCGTTGGCGTCAGTGGCACGAATTCCCGATGACGTGATTTGCCGTCTTTGGCGGTCAAAGGGTTAACCCTTTGCGCATTCGCAGTGCCCAGAGTCTCTGAAAAGTCCTCAAGGTTTATGGAAGCGTGAGACGGAGGATTTGGCGGCCTTCTCATCGTCGTCTGCTTATTGGATAGTTGCTGCTGCGTTGTTGGTTATTGTGTGACAAATACGATCAGCACTAGCCACAGTCGGCATACCAGAAAATGGAGGACTGCGGTGCGATACAGTAGTAAGTTAGTGTGATGTATTTGAAACATGAAATTAATCCATGTCAGATTGCTAATTAACCGAAGAATAATACCGTTACCGTTACCTATAATATTCTAAGGTTTTCGCGACTTTACGTCACAGGACGTGAGTGGTATTTTCTGTCCGCTGCCTGTGGAGAAAATGTCACTTTCTGGCCAAGGCAAGACGTAAAATTTTAAACAAACCACGGGCAGTAATTCGTTAAGTCCCAGATCGCATATTTACGGTCCTCACTTTCGGTTCTGGCTATACATACCAGCGATTTGGGACATTTACGAATTCACCGCCGGTGAACGTTTTAAGCGGATTATATCGCGTATATTCATAATTTGAGCCTCCCTGATGTTTCAGCAACTTTTTAGTTACCACTGTCAAAGGTTGAGCATAGGGAGAACCGGGTTTGAGCCGATTTTACTATTACAATAAAACTGATTTGCATTGCCTCCTTATTCAGTATACGGACGATATTAAAAAAATTGGGCAAGTGCGAGTCCGACTCGCATGAAGGGTTCCGTACCTATATATATACATAATCTATAACAAGTTTGTTGTATGGGAGCCCCCCTTAAATATTTATTTTATTTTATTTTTAGTATTTTGTTGTTATAGCGGCAATAGAAATACATCATCTGTGAAAATTTCAACTGTCTAGCTATCACCGTTCTTGAGATACACCCTGGTGACAGACGGACGGACGGACGGACAGCGAAGTCTCAGTAATAGGGTCCCGTTTGTACCCTTTGGGTACGGAACCCTAAAAATCAGTGGGTCTAGATCCTGTTTTTTTATTACAGTATTTACGCAAAGAGTGGCCCATGCCATGGAGTAAACTCGTGTCGGTGGCGAAGGCGTGGTCGGGCGCGGGCGGCGCGCGCGCGCACGTGTGGCGCCGCCCCGAGCTGCGCGCGCGCGGACCGGCGCCCGGCAACAGGCGGCTCGCCGAGCTCTACGACTTGTTCAAGGCGCCGGCCCCGGGCCTGCTGTGAACGACTTCCACTCCGCATTTCTGAAGATCTTCAGATTTCAGATTTCAGATTTTTACTGGTAAATGTACAATAGGGTGTTTCATCTTTGTATGGAAAAAAATAAACTGTGTATTTTTTATGACTTTGCTTGGGGATCGAGTCTGTATAATAAAGTAAATATTTGTTCCAAATTTCAAGAAAATTTGAGGACGTTTAGAGGTTGCGCAAACTGACCACTTTTACAACAAATGTAAAAATTCGTAATATTTCTGAAGTACTGATTTTATATTTTATAAGATGTTAATCATAAATATCTCTGTTTGGAAGTAAAGAATATTACCCGTAGAGAAGTTTAAATGTAAGTAATTAAACTATTGTTCAATTTCTATAAAGTCAGGGCCTTCAAAAGAAACGTGTAATTTTACCATTTATGGAAAAAAGGGAAAAAATACAGCAAACGCTTTCTAGAGCAGATACATCAGCGCTTTCGATATCACTTAGAATATAGAAGAAGTCTAGTATTTTTAATACGATGAGAGATAAATTACATCATATTTTACAAAAATATAGAATAAAATAACATACAAAAGCAAAATCGTAGAGTTTTGGAGCTCTGAACCTATACACAAAAAATAAAAAAGTTAAGAAGCCTGAAAATATATGTATTTGTATAATTTTCTGTTGTTTATCAATATGTAATGCATTTCAGTATAGCATACTATACAAAAATAACATATTCTTCATGTCCCAAAGTGATAATGGCTCTATATTATGAGCAATCCGCGTATCGTACTTGCACTCTAAAATTAAACTGGAAAATGTACTTTTGTGTTTTTCTTTCTATACAGAAATATTGCACATCCTTTCTTCTTTAAGTTCTTACCAGATCTTGACATATAATTGTATGATATTATTTTCATTATTTTTTTTGTCATAATGAGTGTATACTAAAACTATACTTTTCTTTGAAAGAGCCTATGTTTATAGAAATTCATTAGAAGAAGCTTTACTGAACGTTGAATTTGTTGTACGTTATCGCTTTTTTATGCCAGATAAGTTTTTTTAAATTTCATCATCATCATCATCATCTCAGCCATAGGACGTCCACTGCTGAACATAGGCCTCCCCTTTGGACTTCCATATATACCGGTTGGAAGCGACCTGCATCCAGCGCCTTCCGGCGACCTTTATAAGGTCATCTGTCCACCTTGTAGGTGGACGTCCTACGCTGCGCTTGCTGGTCCGAGGTCTCCACTCGAGCACTTTTCGGCCCCATCGGCCATCTGCTCTGCGTGCTATGTGGCCTGCCCATTGCCACTTCAACTTGCTAATCCGGTGAGCTATATCGGTCACTTTAGTTCGTCTACGGATTTCCTCATTTCTGATTCGATCACGTAGAGACACCCCGAGCATAGCCCTCTCCATTGCACGTTGAGCGACTTTGAGCTTTGAGATGAGGCCGATAGTGAAAGACCACGTTTCGGTGCCGTAAGTCATCACTGGTAACACACATTGGTTGAAGACTTTCGTCTTGAGGCACTGAGGTATGTCGGACGAAAAGACATTGCGTAGTTTCCCGAACGCTGCCCAGCCGAGTTGGATTCGGCGGTTGACCTCTTTCTCGAAGTTGGACCTACCTAATTGGACCACTTGTCCTAGGTAGATGTATGAGTCAACAACTTCGAGTACCGAGTTTTCAACAGAGACTGGGATGGGCACAACCTTGGCATTTGACATGAGTTTCGTCTTGTCCATGTTCATTTTTAAGCCCACCCGTTGAGAAACTCGATTGAGGTCATCGAGCATCATGCTGAGTTCCTCCATCGACTTTGTCATGACTACGATGTCGTCGGCAAACCGAAGGTGAGTGATGTATTCGCCATTGATGTTGATGCCAAGTCCTTGCCATTCCAGGAGCTTGAAGGCGTCTTCCATAACGGCCGTAAACAGTTTCGGGGACACAACGTCCCCCTGTCTTACGCCTCTTCTCAATGGAATTTTTAAATTTAATAACCCAAAAATGCTAAATACCTTATTTGAATAATGCTCAAAAATGTACGTATTTCTTAAATTCCACAAAGTTGCGCAACCTCTAAATAATGTTCAATTAAGCTGAAATTTGGCACAGAGGCCTTTTAGGTAAGTGCGATCAAGGATTTGAGCAAAGTCACATGAAAATCAAACTTTTTGAAATATGAAACTGAAACACCCTAATGTACAATATCAATTACAAGTCATTTTCTATCTATAGTAATTACAGCTATTAAAACTTTACATAGGTTTGATATCAGCGATATATTATTTTTAAGTTTATTTCAGACTAGTGTTTAGGTCAACGGTCCACATTTAAAAAATCGTTTATACTGTAACAAGCCAGATTGCTAAGTAGTGTTTTAAGTTTCCTGGAAAATGTGGTGGTGTGTCTTCACGAACTTGCTCTTTTCGTGTTTATCTACGGAAGTAGACTATTACGCAAAATAGGCGCACTGAGACGTCGAGTTGCGGAGAACCAGCCCGCGGTAACCTGACCTCCGTCATCGTAGTATTGGACCGCAGCATCGGAGACCGGAAAGAAAACTGACTTCTGTTATAGTTTCCTGTAGGCAAATACCTCTTGTAAAAATTGCCACTTAGACTCCCGACACCGTCTGATGTCCGCGTACAGCTCTCTACAAGTAATATTAGCTATTAAAGCTATTTACAATTAATATTATTACAAAAGTAGACTTGCCTTTTACGCAATTGCGGTATTAGTTCGCAGCATTCAACAGTCTAAGGGCCAAAACACAATTACAAGACACCACATCGCATCGTCGTACGACGCGACACGTGTCGTGGAAATGCATAAATCCAAAATTAACTTTATCTTCATGTGACAAGATGCAAAATTAAAATTCATTTTACAAGCTCACGACGATGCGATGTCGTGTAGGTATTGTTATTGTGTTTTGACCTTAAAATATATTATATGCGTATATTAACGTTATATAACGTTAAAGTTTTGCGGGCACTGAACAATTATACCTTTTTAGAATCCCCACAATCTTATCTTAGTAAAGAGCGCACGATTCGAATAATAGAGCATAAAATGTAATTTTATGTCATTGTAATTTTTTATTAAAGGTGTAACGTCCTACTATATTAAAACAAATGCTTATATTGAAACAAAAAGTATGAAAAATATATAATTTGAAACGAAGACAATCTAATTAAGGATTCAATAACTCGAGCATAGGCTTGTACTATTCGAAACGCCCGTATTAACCAATGAAGCCGGTGGAGACGCGTGTTCAAGTCCCGCTGGAATCATTATTATACTCGTATATATTTTTTTACTTCAATATATCTAAAAGTCAAAATAAATAAATATTAAAAAATATTGCATATCCAAAAACGTTACGACTAAGTTCTATAATTAAGATTAAAGTCATAATGGCTTGTAATGCAATGATTTTTGACCAGTATTTGTTACTAATTTAGGCTGTGAAATGTTATATTGCAACTATCGTACAAGTATAGGTACCAATAATTACGTTGAAATAAAAAGGTCTCTCCAAACTTTTTTCTGTTTTATTACTATCCACGATACGTGACCCTTAAGTAGCATGTGGCCAATTAGAAACGGCTTCATGAAACTATACGTAGGTAAGTAGGTATACGTTTACAAGTCTTTCTGGATATCGTCGATCCAGCGATTGTATAAATTCGCTTACATATACTTAACCTTTTGAACGCCACTTGTTTTTTTTTTTTCAACCGTATCAGAATACACAATAGCATACGAATGGCAACAAATATTCCGACTGAGACCATTTTTTTTGAAGCCGGTTAATAATGAAATTCATATCAAACGTATTTTTTTTTCTTATATCCATAATAAATATATTGAACAGACAGATTACCTAGAATTGTGGTACCTACAGTTTCCATGGAATCTATCCTAAGCGAGTCACGCTCAACTTACCCCGCACAATGACATTGTACCACTCCAAAAGAACTAAAGTAAGACTCGCGGCGTGAGCAACTTCCACGACATTTATTTTCCATTGGCCGAAGTTATAAGAATATAGAAATATTTTCTACTCGAGCTACAGGGACTTCAGAAAAATGCGAAGTTTCTTCAACTCTGTTCCGGAGTAGGGTCACCACCTGAGATGTTCTAAATCAAGGATAAAAATTATAGTAATTATTATTCAATTTGTCGTGTTATTTATTATTTTATTCATCCAATTAAGTTAATCTTTATTTCGGATAGATAACGTCCATAAAATGTTAGTAAGTAGACTGAAATTTATATTAGTATGACACATTCAAAATTTAATTTACTTATATCTAAATAAAAATTGTCGAGATATAATATACCTAATAGTATTTAAAAAAGTGTGTCAAATGTTATTAAGATTTGACATAGGTACTTTTAATGATACTATGATGATATGATCATTCATCATCGTCATCATCATCATCATGAGCTTTAGGTTTTCTCCGCACCGTTTCAAATGTTATTGGTATATTCTTAGAAACCGTAAATTTTGTCGAAATAAAAATACTTAAGTTTGTATGTGATCGGTAATCCATCACCATGAAATAATCACGAACTCTATTGTTCGAGAGACTCTTCAAAACTTGCAGTATACCGTTAATTATTGGGCTTGGAGACCTAATTATCTAGCATGCTGTCACTTGCTTGAATACATAATTATAGGCGTTATACTGATATCCGTCCAGTGCTTTTAAGAGGGCGCCGTGCGTTAGCGACTGAACCATAGAGCGCGGGGAATGCGTATTTAGATCGGCGCGCGGCCGCCATAGTAAAAATGTATGGAGAATTAAAAGCACTTTTTGATAAATCTGGAACTTTAATACCAAACAATAATTGAAATATTTGATACGGACAAATTGTAATGTAAACATTCATCTTTTTTTTTAACTGAAAATCAGAATAGATTTCCATTGTTAAAGTATAAAAATACACTTAACGCCTGCTTACGATTTTACAATTTTCGTCCAACTTTACTTAGTTCTCTAGGGTAAAATATTAATAATCTTATAATTTTTCCACGGAGAAGTTGTTAACACATTCTTCGAAGTGCTACATAATATAATATAGTTTAGAAATGGATTAAACAACTAGTGTTGACGTTATCTAATTAACGGCAACTGCCTATTTTTTCACATTTCGCTCGAGTTCGGTTATCGTACTAGTCCCACAAAACATCTCAAGAGCGTCACCCTACACTGGTGTCAACTTATGTAACGGAATTTGCGAAGTTCGACAGTCACATTACTGGAGTTAAACTCTCCGGTTTTCTTGTAATAGATAGATTGTTCCTTCTGAACTGTGACTGGGTTATAAACATTGTAGTTAAACTCTGCCGAGTTTCGAAGTCTGTCATTATACGGTTGGAAGTTAGATTCGGTGTCATCTGTAATTTTGTAGCATTACGAAGACTTTTCTTTGAACCGACTATAACTTTTATCACGACTTTTGACTGTTTAATATAAGAGCTACCCTAAAGTATGCAAGAAGCAACTGGTTGAAAAATTTAATGGCTTTATCATCGGTTCAGTTGTCTAAAAGGCAGGACGCCCCTGTTGACCCGGAGAAACCATTGGAAACGTAGGTTCAAACCTGAGCCCATCATTTTGTTCAGATTGTCACTTCAATGTAAAAAATTTAGTATTAAAAGAAACACAATTTTAATACACAATAATACTCTTTATTGTACTGCAATCACCTACACTTAAACAGGGTGGATAATTATGACATCAGTACTACATTTTGATACTAATTAATTATCTTATTAAATGCAACTCTTAAATGAACACTGTTCTCTTGGTGGATAAGTAACCTACACAATTACGTATTATACGTAATCAAGACACAAAGCAGAAAGCGTAGTAATACCTATAATCAGGAAAAAGCAATACTTAATCTGATATAGTTACTATTCGAGGTTGTTGATGTTGATAGCCTGCTAGCTGGTTACCGAAAGAGGGCTCCGTTGACAAAATCAGGGTGACTTTTTAGTCGTGAACGGTAGTGCCAGTTGTGCCAGATGAGGAGGGTGACGCTGAGCAACTTTCACTATGGGGACAACCGCGAAATCACGACAAAAAAACTATCATTTAACTTTTAATTGATACTTAACTATCAATTAAGTATCAATATATATCCTAATTAGGAGATTTTTTTCGAGATTTCGTGGTTGTCCCCATAGTGAAAGTTGCTCAGCGTCACCCTCCTCATCACCTACTGGCACTACCGTTCACGACTAAAAAGTCACCTGTATATTAACGCGGTGTGACGTCACTGGAACTCGTACTAGCGCCGTCCGTGCTGCCATCGCCCCAAGCGCCAGTGCTGGCACTCGAACAAACTCTGCGACTACAGTATACATATCTTTAAACATGAGTATACAATCATATTTGAGATACAGCCTGGTAACAGACGGACGGACAGCGAAGTCTCAGTAATAGGGTCCCGTTTTTACCCTTTGGGTACGGAACCCTAAAAACGGTTTAATGATTAAAGTCCACGTGCATTCTACCCTCTTCGATTGCCTGTTCACTGAAGCAGAGCGGAGAATAAGAACCAATCAGGCTGCGTCATCAAATTCATCAGACTTAAAAAAAAGGTGTTGTTATAATCGTCTTAGTTGTGTGAGTGACATGAATCGTAATCCTGTGATTGACCACAAAAAATCGTTTACAATAACTGAATTTTTTGTTATTAAATAAATATATATTTTGTAGCCAGGCTCGTTATTTCTGCCTTATACCTGTAA
The DNA here is from genome assembly GCA_932273695.1 of Apotomis betuletana. Lineage (NCBI taxonomy): Eukaryota > Metazoa > Arthropoda > Insecta > Lepidoptera > Tortricidae > Apotomis > Apotomis betuletana. The sequence continues at coordinate 25,934,127 of OW026306.1, forward strand.
TTTACTCGTAAAGTTAGGTCTATATCACGTTTAAACTTTGCAAGTGGTTGTCAAAATTCCGCGCAACGGGCAACCAGTCAACCTACAACTTGGGACCTGAATTATGCCCAAATCAGAGACTAAGGATGTAATATGCCTAGTACTTAATATACTTTAAAAGTTATACTTGCTTATAGTAGTGTTATCACGTTACAGCACATTCATTATTATATGGTAATTATCAAATTTAGAAAAAAAGTTGCCCGTACAATACAAGCTTATTTTAGCGTATTTTTTGCAATAGCATCATAAAAAACATGTGCCATAATGGTACCATACCCATCGTTTTTTTTAAGTCCCCGGCCGCATATGACCCTAAAGGATCCGATAAAATATCTCAAATCTATCATTAAAGAATCCAGTTTGGCGCTTCATGTGGAAATCATACTTTGATAATCGGTCTACTAAATAATACCTACTATTTGTTTCAGATCCAAACCCACACAATAGACCATAAAGTTGTAATAAAGACCTTACTCGAGATACTCACTGAATACTCGCCTTGTATTTAATTAATGTTGACACTTTACACAATTAATAATAATAATTAGGAGTTCTAGAAGTATTGTGATATATTTACGGATATCTCAGTTTAATACGACGATAATTCAGTTTTGATATTTGATAAAAAATAAACTAATTTTCATAAAGTGACTGTATACGTGCAAGTGTATACTTTCTGGCCCAAAAATTTTTAAAAGCTTTTATTGAACTTGAAATGTATGTATATTAACTATATTTGTTCGAGTGGGATCTTGCAACTCAATTATGAAGCAGATATCTTGAATCGATTCAGCTGAAATTTTGCAATAATATGGTACGACAGGGCTGGTCTGGTGATAGAGCCAGAAGGTGACCCCAGAAACGCTGCAATAGATAAAGCAATCCTACCGAGTTTGAGGTCTTTAGAAACCATCTCAGAGAGCAATAAAATTGATGGATGTTCAAAGAAAAGCACAGTCAGCTATAAAATCATGTCACAAAAATGAAATTTTTGACAAAAAACGATTGATCTCTGATGTGATAACCGCTCCACTACTTCACGTTACTTTATAAAAGGAGAATCAACTTTTTGATTTCGATTTTGTCCATTGAGGTGCTTTGGGTATAGAAATACAGGATTACTTTATTCTCGCTGCGCCCATATTGTATTGCCGAGAAGTCATATACATGCCATGACGTGCCATGGGTGTACAACGCGACTGCCAGCTGACAACGATATTCACATTGGCTTGAATCCTTGGCGCTGCGTAGAGAAGTAGCCTCTCTCTCTGCATCTTGTATCGCTTATATTACGGGGAGTGCTCCGAGGAATTGTTAGGATTGGTCTCTACCGCATCTTTCCGCCATCGTTATAAATGAAAATCCTTAAATTCTCACCACTTACATAGTTGGCAGTCCACAACGCCTCGTACGGCTACATTGTGGAATGAATTGTCGCTTGCCGACCTTTAAACCTTCAAGAAAAGAGCGTACTCCCTCCTGACAGGCCGGCAACGCAGTTGTGATTCCTCTGGTGTTGCAGGTGTCTATGGGCAACGGTAATTGCTTTCCATCAGGCGATCCGTTTGCTCGTTTAATTATTTTATTTACAAAGGAACAACATGAAAACGTTTCGAGTAGCAGTCCGCAAGAGAAGTAGTTATTTCGCCATGAAATGCGACGATATTGCACGGTGATTTGGCGCGCAGCCTTGTGGTGATTGCAGGTGGTTGGTCACCACACCCTCTTTGACATAAACAAAGCAATCCCTCCAACAGGCGGGTACAGGGTGAGTTCGTGAAGTAGCCGCGGGTATCGAAGGCCAGGATTACTTATTCACGCCGCGCCCGGACGTGATGCGATTGTTGCGGCGCCCGGGATGATTCAAATCAAATTTTGATTTATGACATGACTCCGTGTTGGGCTACTTTCTGGCTTTTGAGTTTGTTGGTGGCTCACACTGCTTTCTAATATTTTGTGTCTATATTTAGGATCGATCGTCGTAAACAATAGTAGGTACGCTACTAAGGCCGTGTAATCTCTGCAAGCAAACTATTGAGTAAGTTGTAGAGTGGGCATAAATTAGCTTCGAACCGATAGTTAGAACTAATGTCGTGGTGGTATCTGCAGCGAGCGCAGTTGGCTTACTCTGTTCACTAAGTAATTAAGGCCAGCTTACACTCCTTGTTTTTTTTTTTTTTTTCATTTATTTGGGTAAACAAACAGTCATCACAATTGCGTTATACCTAAGCGTTTTAAAACAGTTTTTAAATATATGTGTGACCAACACCGTTCACCACTTATTAATATTACAATTTAATCGTTCTTAGCGATCGACGACCAGTGTGCACTACACAAGAGCACACACAATATAAACATATATATACATATACATACGCACACATATTGATAGGTGCGTGCACATATGCATACTTACACAATACACATGTGTGTCTATATACTTAGTTTAATCACTGTAATGCTGTGTAACTAATTTGAATAAATAAATAAATATACACACACACACACACACACACACACACACACACACACACAATACATATATCGCACTAGGTTCTTACAATAATACAAAGTGACCTAAAGGTAGGTTACAATTACAATTAGCATCACATCACCGATGCATTCAATTATATAATAATGTTCAACCGTACAGGTATCTTGATCTACGACATTTAATTGAATGAATTGGAAATGTACTTACACATTTATTCATTGTGAGAAAGTGCAACCATAATAAGTTTTTTATACTTGCTTATACTGTGACCAAAGATATCTATATGATTAAAGCGAGTGTTGTATGTATCAACTAGTCTGTGCAGAGGCGCGCGCGCACCGGCGTTCGTGCGGCAGCGGCCGGTCACAAACAGCCGGTGTGGGCGCGCTGAGCGTTGTTTACGTTGAGGGACCTTAAAACTTAGCTTGTTGTTAAGAGCAATGCAGTCGAAATGGTTATTACAAAGACCATGCAGAACCATGGCCTCGAGTAGTGAGCGCCTAGAACTTAGGTCTAATAGTCCATATTTGCTTAACAGCTGCGAGTACGACAATCTAGCATGGTAACATCGATAATGCATAGTGTTAAGAAACTTCCTCTGTACAGATTCAAGAGCATCGGAATACTTTTTATAATAAGGATTCCAAACCGACACGGCATGTTCCAATTGAGAGCGTATCAACGATTTAAACATGTGTAAATACGTTTTTGGGTTACGAAATTCAGTGCTTGAGCGCATGACAAATCCGTACATTTTGAATGCTTTACTAATTATGGAACTAACATGAAGGTCGAGATGTAACTTAGAATCCAGTATTATACCAAGATCCCTTATCGACTGAACTATGTCTAGTTTAGCATTACAAAGGTAATAGGAGTTATTCAGTGTATTTCTTTTTTTAGTAAATTTAATTAGTTTACATTTGTCTAAATTTAATTTAAGTTTATTAGCAGAACAGTAATTTGTGAAGCGGTCTAAGTCCTGTTGAAATTGGTTACATTCATTGTCGTTACTTATTGTATGGTATATTTTTAAGTCATCTGCATAAAGTAGGATATTACAAAAGTGAAAACAGTTACTAATATCATTAATAAAGATTGTAAATAGTAGAGGACCCAAAATGGACCCTTGTGGTACTCCGGAACTAACAGTGAAAGGAAAAGATTCGCAGCTCCTAATTGCAACTTTTTGCGTGCGATTTATAATGTAGGACTTAAACCATCGCCAGAGGTTTCCCCGTATACCATTGAAAGCGAGTTTTTGCAATAAGATTTTGTGATCCACTCTGTCGAAGGCCTTCCGGAAATCAGTGTATACACTGTCTACTTGCTTGTTATTATACATGCTTTCAAATAAGTAAGTAGTATAGACAAGAAGATTTGTAGATGTTGATCGATGCTGTACGAATCCGTGTTGATGTGAAGTTATTTCACTATGTAGATGAGGGTATATCAGTGTATGCACTAACTTCTCGAATACCTTGGACAGAGTGGATAGAATTGATATCGGTCGGTAATTCTCGACTTTTTGCTTAGATCCGGCTTTGTGGACAGGAACTATTTTTGCAGTTTTCCATACAGAGGGAAAAACTCCTTCTTTCAGGCATCTATTATATAAAATTGCAAGTGGTACAGCTATAGTCTCGAAGGTATTTTTGAGAAATGTAGGTGGAATATTGTCGGGGCCTTGACCTTTATTTAAATCAAGTTGACGTAATTCTATCGAGATGTCATTTTCCGATACGTGTAAAGTATGTAAGTTAATATTAGAAGTTAAGTCACAGCCGTCGAATTCAAAATCGTCGGATATTGCGGAAGGTTCATAAACTGATTGAAAAAATTCAGAGAACATATTACAAATCTCTATTGGGTTATTGGAAGTTATGTTGTTATATGATATATTATTAGGTATTTCAGATGAATGGCTCCGGTTACTAACATAACTCCAAAAATATTTTATGTTGTCGCGTATACTATTTTCAACTCGGTCTAAGTATTTCCTGTAACATTTGCTAGATTCCGTTTTAAAGCGACTTCTTAATATCGAGAATTCCTCATAGTCTATTAGATTTTGATACTTTTTCCACTTTACCCAAGCTCGATTTTTTTCATTAAATATGTGGACTAGTGCTGGTGAGAACCAACAGGGAAAATTCTTGGAGTGTGTTTTTTTATATGGGACACGCTGTTTTATTATAGTGTATATTCGTTCATAAAATAAAGACACTGCTTGTTCAGCTGGCAGGTCACTGAGGTACTCGGACCATGCAATTTGTTCAATATCTTTATTAATTTCACAATAGTTAGCTTTGTCAAAGCAGTGTTTATATTGTGACTTTGGAAATATGGTTTTATCAAGATTATTTTGAAACGGTACAATTAAATAGAAAGGAGGGTGGTGAGTGTCCGGGGGAACGAGGGGAACGGGAGCTAATGAACAGGTGCAATCGGTAATATTAGTAAGAAATAAATCTAGAATTTTACCTCGTAAATTTAAATAAGTATTATACTGTATGAGACTAAAAAAAGACATGAAATTAACAAGACTATTTTCTTTAGACGATATTAAGTGGGTTGTATTTATCGTCGAGTGATCCCCACACTCTTTCCATTCTAGTGACGAGTAATTGAAGTCACCGACTATGAAGTAACTCCCAATACCATCCTGCGATAGCAACGCACGAAGTTGGTTAAAGTGACTTTCGTAAGTCGCGGCCGGTTGCTGTGGAGGGATGTACGCCGCGCTGATGATATGTTTATACCGCGAACCGATAAGCAATTCGACTATTACGTTATCAACAACAGGCGAGAGCGCGGGGCTGCCGGGCGGCGCGGGCAGCGGCGCGCAGGCGGCGGCGCGGTGCTCGCGCAGCACCGCAACCAGCGCGCCGCCGCCGACTCCGCGCCCGCTGCCCGCGCTGTCTCTGTCACTGCGAAATACTGCATACCGCGTATCTATAAATTCATTGTTCGCTATGTCTGGGCATAGCCAAGTCTCGGTTAATATAATAATATCATAGTTGTGAGAAAGAATGTTCATGAATAAAGTATTTAATTTAGTGCGAAGGCCCCGACAATTCTGATAGTAAACTGACAACTTACTATTCATTGTTATCTAAGAGTAAAATATAGACGTATTGACTGTATGTTGTGATAATTGCCATAATTACCATTTTGGGATGAAAAGTAACGATATAGTCCCCATAGCCATAGTCGATACATAATTGATTGCACGTAAAAACTAACAATGTAAACAAAGCGCTCGTGTTAGACTCACTTATGTCAAATAACAGTGTTTCGTTTTGTGTTAGTAATAAATGGTTGATTATAGAATTATAAAGCATATCCTTACTTTCTAAGTTATAGTAGCACAAATAAAAATGACACCATGCACGTTTAAATAGATCAGGAGGAGTTCGAGGTCATTCTGTTTAGGTCCTGGACAGATCGTATGGCTAGTACTTGAGATGTATCGTCCTTACGCGTTAAGATAGTAGCGTGTCGTACCCAAACATGTTTGTAGTCTAGCCGCGAGGCGGTCTCACGAGTCTTTTTCAGTAGTAACTTATTTTTAAGCGTTAAGTGCTCATTCAAATAGATTTTTTGCTGCGGCCCAGATATCATAATTTGAGATGTGTTGATACCCTTCGCTATGCGGAATGCGGCTAAGATGTTGTCACGTAACATAACCGATGTGAAGCGCACTATGATGTTTTTAGGCAAGGTGGAGTCGGGGTCGGCACGAGGAACGCGATGAATTGAGACGATGTCGTTGGGTGGAATTGTAAATTTTATGGCTGTACCTATAGCATGGATTATAGCCATTAAATTTTCGCCGCGTTTTTCCGGTAGATTGCATATTTCTATGTTATTCATCCTGGCTTGCTGTTCCATTTTGTCTATAACATTTTCTAGTAACTGGATGCGATCGTTTTGGTCTTGGTAAACCGCCATTTTGGATTCTATAGCCAACAATCTATCTTCAAAAGAGTCTTGGCGCGAGCTTGTGAAGTCAAGGGATTGCTCCACGTTCGTAAGATTAGTTTTGACTTCAGATAATGTCTGATTAACGACCGTATTGTCGCGGTTGAGCTTGTTAACCTCAGACTTTATTTCTGTTAATGCTGCGGTAAACTTGGCGAGCTCTGAGGTGAGGCCGGAGGCCAGAGCCTTATTTATGGTTGTTGTGACATTGGACTGGAAGTCCGACAGCTTGCGGTCGATGATATCCTTGACTTCATCCGATATGTTTGTGAAGTTATCAAACTTTCTTTTGCGGCTTTCATTCATGGCTGCAAGTGAAAGATCTGGCTGTGATGAACATTTAAATTGCGATGATTTCAGCATCGTAGTGCAGGTAGATTCAACTAGTGCGGGCGATCCGATATCGGAGTCGATATGATGCGTTTGATCACCCGTCGCACTCATTAGTACAGTGAATGAGCGAGAGCGCGAGTTGATGTCGATGTGAAACAAATCACTTAGTACGAGTTCGAATCTAATTCACAATAACAACCGCAGACAGTTAGATTCCACAACCGAATGTAATCACTACACTGTTCACTTAAGAGTCACTTTGTATTATTAAGGATTTTATGAATTTAATTTTTGTGTATGTTTTGCGAGTGCAGTTATTAAAACGCGTCTTGCTGCTTCGAACGATCGCAGAGGAAAAACTTGTTCTGTGATGTATGTTTAATGTCACAGGATTTTCGGTAATGGACTTTCTTGTACCTGCTTATATGCTCGGTAGTAACGCCTTGAAGTGGAAACTAAAGAAGTCTTGGGGTTTGGACGTTGTGGTTATTTAGCGCAGTGAGTATGAAACACTGATGATTACATTACATGTATTTATTTCATAATAATAAAATGTGAATATAAATTACGCTTAGTCAAATTTCATGCACTTATACGAATATACAATCGTCACGTCACATACATTATCAATAGATAGATAATCTATGAAGATAATAAAAACATTGAAATTGATTATAAAATAAATAAAATAATTACATGTCAAAATACAATATTGAACTAAAATTAAATAAAGATGAATTGAAATTAGTGCAACTACCTACTAATAAAACTCATGTCTTAAAATGTTTATTTATTAAGGCTTATTGTAATGAGAATAATAAATTTGGTTCACAAGTGACTGAGGTATAACTTTACAAAAGTAGGTTCCAGTATATACGTGAACATAAATCCTAACTATATTCTTCTATATCAGAGGGGAATTCTATGCAGAACGGAAGTATTTCTTCAGCATCTTATTCCTTATTGGCTCGTCTTTTAGGTTTCAGTTCCAAGTCGATGTGAGCGGTGAGGAACAATCCATCCAAATACGTAACGTTGCAGAATATTCGCCCTTTAGTAAACGGGAAACCTTTGGGGATCACGTGGCTTGGGACAGTCATGTTCGTCAAATAATACTTGCCCTGAAAAAAAAAACAACAAACGAAAGTTTCATATTTTGTGATGAACTGATGCGGTCGGTATAAATAAATTGGAGGTGATTTATTGTTTCGAGACAACAGATCCACTGCAGAACATAAGCATTTCTCATAGTTCACTATAAGGTGTGATCCTGTTCAGATCCAAAGATACCCTGGGACCCTAATGAGGTCATCCGTCCACCTAGGGGGGCGCCATCCCACATTGTGCTTCTCTGCGGTCCGTGGTCGCTGCCCCAACTGAATATGCTTAATTTCAGTTACTCTAAAGTGTCCTTACAATCCAAAATTCATGTCGTGCGGTCATTAATGCTCTCCTGTTCACCATTATTGGAGTGCATTCATACTCCGAAGTTTGTATCGTGAAGCGGCACAATACGATGCAAACTTCGGAGTATGGTAGTACCGGTGGATGCGGGCAGGTGGGGGGCAAGCTACGTTTGAGCTGGATTCCGAACAACGTGTCTTTGTAGATGAAGTTGCACCACTTGAAGTGCAGCTCCACGAAGCTGGGCCGGTATTCGTTGCTCAGGAATTCGAAGATGGAAAAGTGAACCTTGAAAACAAAGATAAAACCAGGATATTTAACCATTTAAATTGTTGACACTGCATACTCATATCACCAAAATAACTAGGAAAGATATTTTTTGGTGATTATGGTTTTGCAGATATTTTAACTCGTGGTGTCACTGAACTCACATAGAGTTTATTGGTTGCTACCTCGCCTGCTACGATACATATATTGGCCGGGTGCACGACGTCAGCGCCGCCTAGCGTTCGCAACATTGGCGGCTCTGTCAAAAGTGTTAAATAATGGACGCAACAAAATGAAAGTTAATTATTGAAAATATTATTATTTTATTTTATACACCTTGCGTTCGAGACTACTGGCTGCTGGGGGTCGGAGGCTATTGCCTTCATTAGGGAAGTGGGACGTCGTATTAGGGAAAGGGGGTGTGACGCCCGCGCGGGTTCGTACCTGGTGCAAAGGTTGTCCATCGCCATTCAACGTGGTAACGCGGCTAGTGTGATGGGTACTTTTGCGCCGGGGACAACACGAGGGGGACTTTTTGACTAGGCTTAAGCTAGTCTTAAGTGTGATATTTTTTATTGTATTTTTATGTGACATGGTTTTTTTTATTAAATAAATTATTAATTGAAAATATTGATTGTAAAGCACATAACAAGTGCAAAATCTGTTTGTTTTTAATTACATGTCAAAATACAACTTCATTGAAGAAAGTTATTATTATATGTGTGTTTAGTATTATCATGTCAATTTACTTCTTTGTTGTTTCCTTACAAATTAAAGGAAAAATATAATGTTTTACTATGTTTGATTCCAGATAGTTGAAAAATTACTACTATTATCAATACTGGTTTCCAAAGCATCGCTCACCACTAGGGTGTTGCTTATATGGCGAAAAAAGGAAAAAAACTGAAATCTTAAAGTCTCACCCCCCCCATTTTGTTCTACGACCCCTATTAACGAATGCTAGTTTTTTTGCTTTTTTTTTAAACCAATTTTAGGGGTCGCTACCAGCTGTCAAAGTTTTGGAAAAACAATACAAACATGTTCAAATAAACTAATATAATTTACATACATTCTTATTAAAATTAATTAAAATTATGATAATTAAGTAAAAGAAAATGAAAATTTCAATTTTTATGACACTAAAGTAGATTTTTTCGCATTAGGGTGCAGTGCACTCTAAACTCGACCGATCGCTTATCTTAACGCGGCCTGCCGGGGGGCGAGGGGTATGTATCGATCAAGGGGGATTCCCAAGCAATCGACAAACGTTATAGAAGTAAAATAAATATAAAATAGTGACTGCCAATCTTGTCATATTGACACCTAAATTATGTTTTTTCCTAAACTTTATCAAGCGGTAGCGACCTCTAAAATTGTTTTAAGAAAAAAAAAAAAACTAGCATCCGTTAATCAGGGTACTAGAACATAATGGCGGGGTGAGACAATGACTTTTTGAAAGTTAATTTTTAAGCAACACCCTACTCACCACATAAGGTTTCAGCCTCAAACCGAGAGTAGGTAAAGGGAACCTGTTACTTTTGGCACATCAATAAACATTATTTAAAAATTATAAGTAATTCTACATTGTATATTTTTGAAACATTATAATCATTCTATCATAATATTATTATTATTATTGCACTAAATAGATAAAAATATGTTCAGACTAATACACTTACTTTATTCTTCTAACAGTAGCGATTCATTTCATTTCTGATCTTGTTTCCAACTCGGTGTAGGAAAGCGATAAAATTTGCAATTGCTGTTTCGTCCTGTATTATTGCAGTTTACCACACAACACCTATCGTGACCCATTTTATTTCAGTTTATTATTTTATAGCAGAAAACGTAAGCATTATAACTGAAAAGTATGACGTTTGACAGAAACAGAGCGGCCAAAGTTACCGCTTTTGGCCACATCAAGCGCTGCGATCATTTTCGCTTTCCCTACGCGACCTCTGCACCAATAGTATTGCCGGCCAATAGTATGTGTACGCAATTTAATAATTTCATCATGTGTACAAACACGGCTATTTTAACGAGAAGGAACATCAGGTCTCACCGATGATACAGAATTGTCCATGACGACTTTAGTTTCCGCGTTTATATTCACGTAGTAGATCGGGTTCCGGCGGCCATATCTAATCGTCGTGAAGTTGGCATACTCCATGAGACTGCGGTTCCAGAAGGTTAACACGGGCCGTTCCGTTATGAAATTGTAGTCCTGTAATATAATAATTAGGTTATATTAAACAAAAAAAAAGTATTAAAGGCTTAAAAAAAAGGTTTGAGTGGGATTCGATCGCATAACGGCTTCAGACGGGCGAGCTTCCAATTGTTTTATAGAAGCCACTAGCTCGAGCATAGTTTTTTTCAAACAGCACATTTAGCACAACTACGTTACTCGATTCCTGGTCACGCGACAAATAATATTACCCATCCAGCTTTCTAACACTGTTGGTAATATTTCTAAGTACCTCAACCTTTTCTTTACACTGTGATCACTGTGTCGCAAAAGAAGGAATCGGGAAATAGGGAGAGAAATCGCAAAAAAGGAAAGTCGTAATAATTTGGCTGCCATGAAAATCACTTAAAAGCATAATTGTGTGTTCAAATAAAACAATTTGAACGTATTGTATTTACATATTTATAATACGCGGACGATGTTGCGGGCGCCTTCGAGTAAATTTATGAAAATCTTACCATTTGAAAACTAAAACTATACGGATAGTTCAATATTATTAAGGCTATTATTAGCCCTGAAGCTCTGCCGGGCATGGTGTGGTACATACTGCTCAGATCTCAGAGAAGTGCATATCATAATATCCAGCGCAAGTATTTATATTAATTCATAGTACATATACATCTAGTTTATCTAAATTGGTGAAGCATTATTATCTACATAGAGTTGTTATAACGTTGGTGTAATCAAATAAGTTTGATGTTGTCTATTGATCTTATTAAAATGCAAAGTGTATTGTTCGCTGATGTTTAGTGTGTAGAAATACTTGTACATTAAAATAGAAGGTATTTGACGACGATGGATGGCCCAGTCGCAGCAAAATGAAATGAAATTGAATCATGTATTCAGTACGTTGGCCACAAGGGTGCTTTTACAAGTCATATTTTACCTCTAATTGTAATTTCTTGCATTGTATTTCTCCTGTATGTTTTATGAGGTGTGCAATAAAGAGTACCTGTATTGTATTGTATTGTATTGTATTTTGAATTTACCCACATTTCCCGAAAAGAGACCGCTGTTGCGAAACAAAACTCAACAGTAAAATATTTTTTTGTAAATCTTGCTTTATAATCAATGATTTACATTTATGTTTTTAATAATTACATTGGTAATGGTTACGATCGCGAGTACAAATCGGATAAGGGCGGCACAAGACCAATAGTCGTGGAGAACTTGGGAGAGGCCTTTGTCCAGCAGTGGACGTCTATCGTCTGATATGGTGATAATTGACAATGGTATCTCACCCGTTCACGAGCATGCCGCGTGTCTCAGCTCATCCATCACCTTCCATAACCATCATAATATATTACCTACGGAAGGTTTCGACCCGCTCGATAATATGCGATTTCAATATTAATATTGCTGTTTATTATCGAGAAATAACTAATCGGCACTTATTTAACTGTAGAAATATTTTTTGTGTGGGGTATTTATCACACCCACGAAATTAGATAAAACTAGCACTCTGCAGAGGGATGCTGCTCTTCACGGGCCTCAGGTATTGTGATATTCATCGGCTTGAAATGTGGTTTAATAGAAGCCCGTTGCAAAATATTTCAATCCTATGCGTGACCCATTTCACATATGACATAATTAATATACACAATATATTCCGTTTAAATTATTATACCTATTCAAATGTGTGACAGTCGCGGAAACCGAAGAAAATATTAAAAATAAAATTTATACCATTTGACGGTATTTAACGACTCTATAATAATATTTCAGGCAATACGCTGTGATCTGTTTTAAAAATCTGAGTGATTGGTCTAATGTTTGCCGTTCAGTTTAAATTTAGATTATACACCCAATAACTACTGTAATTAAGTTGCACGATTGCGGTGCACGTGTTTGTCCTTTCAATCACGTTCTTTCGCATATGACTTCCCTATCATCTACAGATCTGAGTGATTAGTCTAATTTTTGCCGTTCAGTTTAGATTTAGATTTAGATTATACACCCAATAACTACTGTAATTACGTTGCACGATTGCGGTGCACGTTTTTGTCCTTTCAATCACATTCTTTCGCATATGACTTCCCTATCATTCTTCACAAAAACGACGACGCGTTTGGCTCAGTTTGTAGACACCTGCCTACTGAGCCGGCGGTCCCGGGTTCGAATCCCGGCCAGGGCAAATATTTGTGTGATGAACTCGAATATTTGTGTTTAAGTATTTATTTATCTATATAAGTACGTATATCGTCGTCTAGTACCCATAACACAAGCCTTCTTGAGCTTAATTTGGGACTAGACCGATTTGTGTAGGGTTGTCCGATATTTATTTATTATCATTCGTCATCTCGCTTAATTCTATCTTTCCCATATCATCTTTCACACAACGACACAACCCATCCATCTTTTCCTTGGTCTTCCTCTTCTGCTTTGTATGACCCTCCAAATTCATTCTCAAAGCCTTTTTCGTCACATCGCTATTGTCTCTGCGCATCTCGTGCCCAGATGGGTTACCTATCTAAAACACCATTTTTTTTGTTTCCATCTGTAAGGTTTCGCTACATTTTCATTTGTCGGAAAGCCGTTTTTTTACAGTTCGTCGTGGAAATACACGAGAATGGTGTTGCGGGCGGATATTTTCATCTAGACGGCAATATTTTATACCGACGAATATGGGGAAAAATATTGATTGTGCACTTTTTGAAAACTATTTAAAAATAAACGAATAATAGACGTTTTATTGTTTTTATTTTAAAATGAAAAGAAACATTGTTCCATTTAGATCTTGACAGTAACTTCGATGTATTTTTTGTCGATAAAATATTTTGCTACAACACTTTTGTATAGATGCCCCGAGTTATCCCAGGTATGCACATGAGCAAGCACAGAGCATGTTTACAGCCGCCATCCGAAGCTGCAGTCATGACAATGTACTACGTCTATAACGGTTTCGTCAATTTCATATGTGATCTTGTACAACTTATCCTTGACGCGGTGCTCCGGAGTCATACGGCATTGAACGAAACATTTATTTGCTTCTCTGCGAACCTCCACATATCCGACTGCGTTATCGATGTAAGTGTTGCGTGGCTTTGGCACCTCTTATGGCGGCTAAATTATACTTATCAGAACTTTTTGTGTACTCCATCTCCATCATTTGTGGCAAGTTTGAGCTGTCAGCTTGTAAGATTCCTTCAAAATTCTTCATTTTATAAGTCCGTGGAATAGCCGTGTCGTAAAAGGGATGAGAATCAAAGTCCGTGGAATAGCCGTGTCGTGAAAATGATGAAAATCAATGACAATGTCCGTAGTTGCTCAACCTTCATAAGAGACGGGCTTAAAACAGCGGTTTTAAGCCCGAGGTTTAAGTTACGAGAAAGATTTCAAGTTATGTAAAAAGGTCGTAAACGCCAATGTAACTGTAATTACTTATTACCTTCTGGATGTCAACTTACGTCCTTTTAAAGAAAATTTTGAAATTTTTCGATAACTCAAAAACGGATGGACCGATTTTGTTCAATATAGTTTTCATTGAAAGTACTTATAAGGCCTCATTTTCATGAATTTTTCCATATTTTTTTGACACGTGGTTGAAAAGTTAGAGGGGGGGGGGACACTATTTTTTTTCTTTTCGGGGCGAATATTTACAAAACTACTGACTTTATCAAAAAGTAATGTTTACATACCCCTATTATTTTTAACAGACCTATTTAACGACACCCCACACACTAGGGATGAAACGAAAAAAAAAAAAATTGGGCAAGTGCGAGCCCGACTCGCGCATGAAGGGTTCCGTACCTATACATATATATAATCTATAACAAGTTTGTTGTATGGGAGCCCCCCTTAAATATTTATTTTATTTTATTTTTAGTATTTGTTGTTATAGCGGCAATAGAAATACATCATCTGTGAAAATTTCAACTGTCTAGCTATCACCGTTGTTGAGATACAGCCTGGTGACAGACGGACGGACGGACGGACGGACGGACGGACGGACAGCGAAGTCTCAGTAATAGGGTCCCGTTTTTACCCTTTGGGTACGGAACCATAAAAATCACCCCCACTTTAGGTGTACGAGAGGTACCCGAAAAATATTTTATTTTTGTTTTTATTTTACCGTTTTGTCGGCGTGATACATTCACATACTCATACCAAATTTCAGCTTTCTAGTACTAATAATCACGGAGCTAAAGCCTTGCTCGGACTAGGCTAGTATTTTAGTCTATTAGCAAGTAATTTAGTAGCTAAACGTGTCTGAACACCAAAAAATTAGTCGAGTAGATTAGTAAGTAATTTAGTCGAGTCAATCCATTTTATTCTATTTTTTTTAGTAGTTTAGTAGTGAGTAGCACCCCCCACCACGCGTCCGTGCTTACTCGGCCGCCGGCTAAACAAGTCCGAACCTGTCGATTTAGTTGAGTTCGTTAGTTGGCGTGAAAATGTCGTTTCGCTGGAGCGAGGAAACCACTTTAAAATTGCAGAATACCAACTGACTTGTGAACTTTACTCGACTGTAATGCGAACGATTTTTAGGCAGTAGCAAATAGTTTAGCTACTACATTACTCGCTACTAGACTAAAATACTAGCCTAGTCCGAACAAGCCTTAAGCCGCGGACGGACGGACAGACGGACATGGCGAAACTATAAGGGTTCCTAGTTGACTACGGAACCCTAAAAATGGAATATTGCGCACGAGCGAAAACTGAACAAAGACAAGTCAATGACAATTATTTGAAAAACTTTCAAACGTGACAACTGGAAGGGAGATTTTTTTTTCATTCCATCGTCGGAGGCTTAAGCCAAGTCCAGCAATGACGTCAACTTCCGGTTTAACATATTTTGTAAATTTTTTGGAAAAATATGAGCAGAAAAAATCCTAAATATTTTTTTTGCGCTCTTTACACGTTATTCTCCGAATGGTTTTCGATTTAGGACTTTAGCAAAATGTGAAACGTTGTCAATTATGACATCACTACTACATTTTGATACTAAATTCATTATCTTATTAAATGCAACTCTTAAATTAACACTGTTCTCTTGGTGGATAAGTAACCTACACGTATTATACGTAATCAAGACACAAAGCAGAAAGCGTAGTAATACCTATAATCAGGACAAAGCAATACTTAATCTGATATAGTTACTATCCGAGGTTGTTGATGTTGATAGCCTGCTAGCTGGTTAGCGGAAGAGTGTTCCGTTGACAAAATCAGGGTGACTTTTTAGTCGTGAACGGTAGTGCCAGTAGGTGACGAGGAGGGTGACGCTGAGCAACTTTCACTATGGGGACAACTACGAAATCACGACAAAAAAACTATCAATTAACTTTTAATTGATACTTAACTATCAATTAAGTATCAATATATCTTAATAAGGAGTTTTTTTTTCGAGATTTCGTGGTTGTCGTCCTGTATATTAACGCCGGTGTGACGTCACTGGACCTCGTACTAGCGCCGTCCGTGCCGCCATCGCCCCAAGCGCCAGTGCTGTCACTCGAACAAACTCTGCGACTACAGTATACATATCGTTAAAACATGAGTATACAATCATATATTCTTTGCAAGAAACAGTAAAAACGGTTTAATGATTAAAGTCCACGTGCATTATACCCTCTTAGATTGCCTGTTCACTGAAGCAGAGCGGAGAATAAGAACCAATCAGGCTGCGTCATCAAATTCATCAGACTTAAAAAAACCGGCCAAGAGCATGTCGGGCCACGCTCAGAGTAGGGTTCTGTAGATGCTCATCCTTTACAATAAACTGCTGTTTTAAGCCCGAGGTTTAAGTTAAGAAAGATTTTAAGCTCTATAAAAAGGTCGTAAACGCCCTAGAAACTGTAATCACTTATTACCTTCTGAAAGTCAACTTACGACCTTTTAAAGAAAAAATATGAAATTTGGCGATAACTCACAAACGGCTCGACCGATTTTGTTCAATATAGTTTTCATTGAAAGTACTTATAAGGCCTCATTAACATGAATTTTTCCGATTTTTTTTGACTCGTGGTTGAAAAGTTAGAGGGGGGGACACTATTTTTTTTTTGTTTTTAAAGCGAATATTTACAAAACTGCTGACTTTATCAAAAAATAATGCTAGAAGACCCCTATTATTTTTACAAGACCTATTCAACGACACCCCACACACCAGTGTTGAAAAGAAAAAAAAAATCACCCCCACTTTAGGTGTTCGAGAGGTAGGTACCCGAAAAAAAATTTTTTTTTCTAATTTTAAATTACCGTTCTGTCGGCGTTATACATACACATACTCATACCAAATTTCAGCTTTCTAGTACTAATGATCACGGAGCTAAGCCGCGGACGGACGGACGGACGGACAGACGGACATGGCGAAACTATAAGGGTTCCTAGTTGACTACGGAACCCTAAAAAAGGTGTTGTTATAATCGTCTTAGTTGTGTGAGTGACATGAATCGTAATCCTGTGATTGACCACAAAAATCGTTTACAATAACTGAATTTTTTGTCATTAAATAAATATATATTTTGTAGCCGCGCTCGTTATTTCTGCCTTATACCTGTAATTTACTCGTAAAGTTAGATCTATATCACGTTTAAACTTTGCAAGTGGTTGTCAAAATTCCACGCAACGGGCAACCAGCCAACCTACAACTTGGGACCTGAATTATGCCCAAATCAGAGACTAAGGATGTAATATACCTAGTACTTAGTACACTTTAAAAGTATAAGCACGTAGTGTTATCGCGTTACAGCAAATTCATTGTTATATGGTAATTATCAAATTTAGAAAAAAAGTTGCCCGTACAAAACAAGCTTATTTTAGCGTATTTTATGCAATAGCATCGTAAAAAACATGTGCCATAATGGTAATCTATCAGTTAAGAATCCGGTTTGGCGCTTCATGTGGAAATCATACTTTGATAATCGGTCTACTAAATAATACCTACTATTTGTTTCAGATCCAAACCCACACAATAGCCCATAAAGTTGTAATAAAGACCTTACTCGAGATACTCACTGAATACTCGCCTTGTATTAATATTGACAATTTACACAATTAATAAAATAAATTAGGAGTTCTAGAAGTATTGTGATGTATTTACGGATATCTCAGTTTAATACGACGATAATTCAGTTTTGATATTTGATAAAAAATAAACAAATTTTCATAAAGTGACTGTATACGTGCAAGTGTATACTTTCTGGCCCAGTACTTTTTAAAAGCTTTTATTGAACTTGAAATGTATGTATATTAACTATATTTGTTCGAGTGGGATCTTGCAACTCAATTATGAAGCAGATATCTTGAATCGATTCAGCTGAAATTTTGCAATAATATGGTACGACAGGGCTGGTCTGGTGATAGAGCCAGAAGGTGACCCCAGAAACGCTGTAATAGATAAAGCAATCCTACCGAGTTTGAGGTCTTTAGAAACCATCTCAGAGAGCAATAAAATTGATGGATGTTCAAAAAAAAGCACAGTCAGCTATAAAATCATGTCACAAAAATGAAATTTTTGACAAAAAACGATTGATCTCTGATATGATAACCGCTCCACTACTTCACGTTACTTTATAAAAGGAGAATCAACTTTTTGATTTCGATTTTGTCCATTGAGGTGCTTTGGGTATAGAAATACAGGATTACTTTATTCTCGCTGCGCCCATGTATTGCCGAGAAGTCATATACATGCCATGACGTGCCATGGGTGTACAACGCGACTGCCAGCTGACAAAGATATTCACATTGGCTTGAATCCTTGGCGCTGCGTAGAGAAGTAGCCTCTCTCTCTGCATCTTGTATCGCTTATATTACGGGGAGTGCTCCGAGGAATTGTTAGGATTGGTCTCTACCGCATCTTTCCGCCATCGTTATAAATGAAAATCCTTAAATTCTCACCACTTACATAGTTGGCAGTCCACAACGCCTCGTACGGCTACATTGTGGAATGAATTGTCGCTTGCCGACCTTTAAACCTTCAAGAAAAGAGCGTACTCCGTCCTGACAGGCCGGCAACGCAGTTGTGATTCCTCTGGTGTTGGAGGTGTCTATGGGCAACGGTAATTGCTTTCCATCAGGCGATCCGTTTGCTCGTTTATTTATTTTATTTACAAAGGAACAACATGAAAACGTTTCGAGTAGCAGTCCGCAAGAGAAGTAGTTATTTCGCCATGAAATGCGACGATATTGCACGGTGATTTGGCGCGCAGCCTTGTGGTGATTGCAGGTTGGTCACCACACCCTCTTTGACATAAACAAAGCAATCCCTGCAACAGGCGGGTACAGGGTGAGTTCGTGAAGTAGCCGCGGGTATCGAAGGCCAGGATTACTTATTCACGCCGCGCCCGGACGTGATGCGATTGTTGCGGCGCCCGGGATGATTCAAATCAAATTTTGATTTAATGACATGACTCCGTGTTGGGCTAGTTTCTGGCTTTTGAGTTTGTTGGTGGCTCACACTGCTTTCTAATATTTTGTGTCTATATTTTGAGTAAACTTCCCTTATTTTTAATTATTCCGTATAAGCATTGGCTTTTTTGTTAATAAAACTTTCGGTAACAGTTTGCTGAGCACTGAGAACGGATTTGCTAACAGATTGTCCAGAGCTATTCTCAAAATAAAAGTCCTTGCAAACATTCCAAACGATCTTTTTACTTAAACAAATGCCTTATACAAACTATTGAGGCCTAAAATGTCAAGAATCCGTAACAAAACATTCATTGTAAGGGTAAAAGAGCTAAATTCCATCCTCCATCTTGTAGGATCGTCGTAAACAATAGTAGGTACGCTACTAAGGCCGTGTAATCTCTGCAAGCAAACTATTGAGTAAGTTGTAGAGTGGGCATAAATTAGCTTCGAACCGATAGTTAGAACTAATGTCGTGGTGGTATCTGCAGCGAGCGCAGTTGGCTTACTCTGTTCACTAAGTAATTAAGGCCAGCTTACACTCCTTGTTCTGTGATGTATGTTTAATGTCACAGGATTTTCGGTAATGGACTTTCTTGTACCTGCTTATATGCTCGGTAGTAACGCCTTGAAGTGGAAACTAAAGAAGTCTTGGGGTTTGGACGTTGTGGTTATTTAGCGCAGTGAGTATGAAACACTGATGATTACATTACATGCATTTATTTCATAATAATAAAATGTGAATATAAATTACGCTTAGTCAAATTTCATGCCCTTATACGAATATACAATCGTCACGTCACATACATTAATATCAATAGATAGATAATCTATGAAGATAATAAAAACAGTGAAATTGGTTATAAAATAAATATAATAATTACATGTCCAATATTTGTAAAAATGCTGTTGCACACCTGTCATTGAGGTGCGGGCTAGAAGTGCTCCTAGTGTTTAGTGATAATTTTTACATGTAAAGCCTTGTACTTTGTTGGTGTGTCGAATAAATAATAATAAATAATAATAATAATAATGTCAAAATACAATATTGAACTAAAATTATATAAAGATGAATTGAAATTAGTGCAACTACCTACTAATAAAACTCATGTCTTAAAATGTTTATTTATTAATAATTCAGTGAATAAAGGATTTTAACCTTACAAACGGTCCGGTAGTTTTGAATTTTTGATATGTTGTCTAGGATGGTTAGTCAGTGTTTAAAATGCAAAATGCACAATTCCCCCCCCTCCGCGCCCGCCGCCATATTGAAAAAACCGGCACTCTCTTCATATTTTTGCTCATATCTTCCTTTAGGAGCATTTTAGCTAGAAGAAAGCTTCGACAATGTTATAGAAAGTTAAATTTACTACATTTTACATTTTATATTTTGTTTCTAGGACAGATAGTTACGGAGATCTGAACAAAATCTGGACAAAACTAAGTTTATTTGCTTTCACAAGACCAAGGCATCTGAACCTGAAAAGGTCACTAGTATTAACATTGCTGGTGACAATCGTAGCCCTATTGGTAGAGAAAAGTGTATACGATACCTTGGAGTTGAGATTGACCATCGCCTTAATTTTAAACAACACATTGCTTCCTTGACGAAGCGCGTGAGGAAACTTATTTATGTAATGCGTCTACTCCGTTGCTCTGCGGAGGGAAATGTTCTGAGGCTCGTGTATGTGTCGTTGTGCCGGTCGATTCTGGGATATTGTATCTCGGTGTGGGGCGGTGCTGGTACTTCAACAATGATTGGTCTAGAGAGAGCTCAAAGAGCGGTTCTCAAAGTAATGAGCAGAAAACCTATCCAGTATCCGACAGATAAATTGCTCTCTGAGTCACAACTACTGCGAGGACCTACCGCTACCTAGTGTGAGGACCATTATTGTTCTATGAGCTCATTTTACAATATCGTTAAACCATCTGTATCTTCTTGTGCATTACTTTTGGAAAATAAATAAATTTTGTATTTGTATTTGTATTTGTAGATATGCACATTTAAATAAACTTAAGAAATTGCAATTTCCAACTCAAAAACAAACTTGTGGATTATATCTTCGTTTAGGAGCATTCTAGCTAGAACCGTTCTTGGGCAATTTTGTAGAGAATTAAATTTACTATAATTTACATTTCAAATCTTGTTTCTAGGACAGATAAAATATTACGGAGATATGTAAAAAATAAAGTCACATTTTCCGAAAATGTATGTAAAAATGGACATGAGTTTTATGAGCAAATATATTTCCTACATGTTTTAATTTGTCCTAGACTAGTCCGTCACTGAATGACAGCGTTCTAAACCAAGAATTTTGAGATATTTTCGGAAAATTCGACTTTTCCTGTTTCTTAAATGTGCATATCTCCGTAACTAACCGTCCTTGAAACAAAATTTGAAGTGTAAATTATAGTAAATTTAATTCTCTACAACATTGCCCAAGCATTGTTGTAGCTAAAATGCTCCTAAACGAAGATATAATCCAGAAGTTTGTTTTTCAGTAGGAAATTGCGATTTTTTACGTTTTTTTAAATGTGGATATCACCGTAACTATCTGTCCTAGAAAAAAAATATAAAACGGAGAATGTAGTAAATTTTACTCTCTATAACATTGTCGAAGCTTTCTTCTAGCTAAAATGCTCCTAAAGGAAGATATGAGCAAAAATATGAAGAAAGTGCCGGTTTTTTCAATATGGCGGCGGGCGCGGAGGGGGGGGAATTGTGCATTTTGCATTTTAAACACTGACTAACCATCCTAGACAACATATCAAAAATTCAAAACTACCGGACCGTTTGTAAGGTCACACATAGTACTTTAGTCTCTATTCACCGTATTATAAGGCTTATTGTAATGAGAATAATAAATTTGGTTCACAAGTGACTGAGGTATAACTATACAAAAGTAGGTTCCAGTATATACGTGAACATAAATCCTAACTATATTCTTCTATATCAGAGGGGAATTCTATGCAGAACGGAAGTATTTCTTCAGCATCTTATTCCTTATTGGCTCGTCTTTTAGGTTTCAGTTCCAAGTCGATGTGACCGGTGAGGAACAATCCATCCAAATACGTAACGTTGCAGAATATTCGCCCTTTAGTAAACGGGAAACCTTTGGGGATCACGTGGCTTGGGACAGTCATGTTCGTCAAATAATACTTGCCCTGAAAATAAAACAACAAACGAAAGTTTCATATTTTGTGATGAACTGATGCGGTCGCTATAAATAAATTAGAGGTGATTTATTGTTTCGAGACAGATCCACTGCAGAACATAAGCATTTCCCATAGTTCACTATAAGGTGTGATCCTGTTTAGATACAAAGATACCCTGGGACCCTAATGAGGTCATCCGTCCACCTAGTGGGGCGCCATCCTACATTGTGCTTCTCTGCGGTCCGTGGTCGCTGCCCCAACTAAATATGCTTAATTTCAGTTACTCTAAAGTGTCCTTACAATCCAAAATTCATGTCGTGCAGTCATTATGCTCTCCTGTTCACCATTATTGGAGTGCATTCATACTCCGAAGTTTGTATCGTGAACCGGCACAAAACAATGCAAACTTCGGAGTATGGCAGTACCGGTGGATGCGGGCAGGTGGGGGGCAAGCTGCGTTTGAGCTGAACTCCGAACCACGTGTCCTTGTAGATGAAGTTGCACCACTTGAAGTGCAGTTCCACGAAGCTGGGCCGGTATTCGTTGCTCAGGAATTCGAATATGGAAAAATGCACCTTTAAAACAAAGATGAAACCAGGATATGTGTAGAGCCCATTCAAATTGTTGACACTGCATACTCATATTACCAAAATAACTAGGAAAGATATTTTTGGTGATATGCATGCAGATGTTTTTAATTCGTGGTGTGTGAAGATTTCACTGAACTCAGATAATAGTTATTTGTTATGCAAGGCTGCAAAGTTGTTATTTGGCGCGAGTGTTGAAAAACTCGTTGTTCGCTGAGCGAGCGAAGGTATTTAAGATTGAACCATGAGCGAAGCGAATGGTTCAAAGATAGATTCCTGAGTGTAGCGAGGCTTTCAAGACGGGTGCGTAACGATGGCTATAACAACTTTTGATATAATTTCAGTCGGTATAACGCTCATTTGATATAATTATTGAATGATATAACAACACTTAATATAATTATCAACATTTGATATAATTATTGTTTCATATACTGATCATTTTATCGAATAGCATTTAATATAACATTCTTTAAGTATACTGCATATTTCTTCTAATGAATTTATGGTATAACGTTTATTTTATCTAACGTTCAAATGGCATAACGTATAGGGTATAGAGAAATAGGGGGGCGGGGGGCGGAGCCCCCACAGGGGGGCTCGGGGGGCGAAGCCCCCCGCATTAAAAAAAAACAAACCAAAAGTTCAATTAGAAACGTAGGTTAGATTAGTTTAGGATAGAAAAAAAAAGGAAAAAAAGGAAAAAAAAAGGGAAAAAAAAGGAAAAAAAAGAGGCAAAAAAAAAGGTTTGAACTGCATCCCCCAGAAAAAATGGACTGCTACCAGAAAAATAGGTTAGGTAAATGAAATTATACCATATTATTAATTCGAAATTATACCATATGAAATTATACCAAAAGTTGTTATACCAAATGAGATTATACCATATGAAATTATACCATATGTTGTTAAACCAAATGAACATTATACCATATGATGGTTATAGGAAATAAGTGTTATACCAAATGATAAGTATACGAAATAAAAATAGATATTTTAAAATTATACCAAACGTTTATTATATCAAATGAGTCATTATACCATATGAAATTATATCAAATGTTGTTATATCCAACATACTTATACCATTTATTTTTATATCAATCATTACACACCCCTTTCAAGACACGAGAAGCTAAATAATTTTGCAGCCATGCGGAACACACAACTTTTCACTCCCACTACAGCGAGGAAAATGCAAGATTGAAGAAAAACAATTAAAACATAAAAATAATCATATTTAATTTTGCCTTCTATTTAACACATCAAATTTAAAACATAACACATTCAAATCCAAACCAAATAAATACGAGAGAAGCACACATATGAAAAATTCAAAGTAATATGGCCGTAATTTGTATTATCGCCGTGTATATTTTATCGTTGAGTTTTTCTTAAGCACTGTTATATTATAATTATTTGTATTTGAAACTACTTGACACATTCGTTGTGAATGTGGGAGAATGGCAATCTGGGAAGAATTTAGTTGGCCACTCGGAAGTATTTTCCATACCATAACACTTGCTTTGGTAGTTATTGGACGATGGGATCCGAACAAGATTATTTCGGCTTTATCTTATTTAAAAACGCCAATAGTTTCGGTAAATTACTTATTGTCTCCAAATATTTATAACAAGTCCTTTTTCGTTTTAATGCAGGCTTTTAGCATTGAATAAATACTTCAAATTGGGCTTAACTTTCTTGTTTTCGATACTTCTATAAAGTAAGACAGCAGTATGTATTCTCCACAGAACAAATTTACGTGAATTGTGAAAACTTCCAACTTTTTAATTATTAATTTTTTAGTGCGTTCAGAAATTACACTCTTATGTTCCAACTTTTATAACAAATAAATATTAAAATTTGCGTTTTATTTAATATATTTACTAGTCAAAATATGTAAATGAAACTGAAATACTTACTATTAATATATATAAATATATTCAACATAAAATAAAGTGTAGAGAAAAATAAAAACTTAAAAATCTGTAACCACAAACCAGGTTTCTGGACGTGATATTGAAGGAGTATTTTTTTTTAAAGAAGTATTCAAACGTACATATCATTTTAGCCGGCCTGACCAGATCGCCATTTATTAGCGTGCGTTGATTGCATGTTGATTGGTTATTCGAAGATTTATCGACTGATGAAGTCAGTCACGCGTTGGAGTCTTAAATATAAAAAAGTTACATGCACCACAGAGAAGCAAAATCGTCGTGTTCGAAATTCAAATGACTTTTGCACGCAGATTTCGCCCTATAAACGAAGGTTTTCCGAACGAGTGAGGTGAAAAGTTTATTACTTGCCACCTCCCCCGCTACGATACATATATAATATGTATGTAGGTACGCATTTAATAATTTCATCATGTGTAACGACTATAAAATTTTAGGCCTAGTTTTAAAGAGAAGGAACCAGGTCTTACCGATGATACAGTATTGTCCAAGACGACTTTAGTTTCCGCGTTTATATTCACGTAGTAGATCGGGTTCCGGCGACCATATCTGATCGTCGTGAAGTTGGCATACTCCATGAGACTGCGGTTCCAAAAGGTTAACACGGGCCGTTCCGTTATGAAATTGTAGTCCTGTAACATAATAAATAGGTTAATAAGGAAACGAAAAAAATGCTTGGGTCGAGTGAGATTCGATAGCATTGCTTCAGACTAAAAAAAAAAAAAAAAAAATATCATTTATTTTCAGACTGACGAACTTCCAAGTGTTTTATAGAAGCCACTAGCTCGAGCATAGATTTTTTTCAAACAGCACCATTAGTACAACTGTACTGCGCGATTTTTTGTCACGCGACAAATATTACCCATCCCTTTTTAGGGTTCCGTACAATACAATACAATACAAAATGCTTTATTGCACACCAAAAAAAAGTTTACAAAATCAATACAGAACAATAATTTTAGTAACGGTAGACAACAGGCGGTCTTATCGCTAAAGAGCGATCTCTTTCAGACAACCTTTAGGTAGTGGAGTTGATTAGTATAAATCACACAATGAGTAGGTGATGCAGAAGGGGAAGGGAAAACAAAATAATTATCAACAGATAAGCAAGTAAAAGTATCAATAGATATACACATACATAAATAGATATATATAAACCTACTTAAACATACATAAATATAAATAAAACAAGACAGATAAGGAACACATAAACAGTCAGAGGCAAACGAACGAAAGCAGTTTCACAAATCACACCATCAATTTTATTAATCGAGAGATAAATAGTATTCTTTTATTTTATTTTTAAAGATCGCTGGCGTTTTAGCACTCCGCAATTCTACTGGAAGCGAATTCCATAGCAAAACGGCTTTAAAAGTAAAGGAATTCGAGTAAAATTTTGAGTGTGAGGAGGGGACAGCTAAAAGGAAATTTTTAGCGCACCTTGCAGACGAAAGGTAGCTAAAGCGCTCTTTAAGATACAGGGGAGTTGCTCGGTGGAAAAGTATGCCATAAAGAAGAGTAAGAATGTGTGAGTTACGCCTATGACGAATAGGGAGCCACTTGAGTTGAGATCGGAAACTAGAAACATGATCATATTTTCGTAACCCAAATATGAATCTGATGGAAATGTTTTGAATGCGCTCAAGCTTATTAAGTTGCTCCTCTGAAATATCAAGATACGAAATGTCAGCATAGTCTAGAATCGGGAGAAGCAACGTCTGAGCGAGCGCAATTTTAGTGGCGATGGGAAGGAATTTGCTAAGCCTTCTAAGAGAGCCCACCGCGGCAAACATCTTCCTGCTCACTTCATTCAATTGGGGCACCCAAGAAAGAGTGCTATCAATGATGACGCCCAGGTTTTTAACCTGGGACGAGTAAGGGATTATGACACCATTAAAAAAAATTGAAGGAGTATTAGCCAAGTCGACTCTGGAAATTAGACTAGGACTGCCAATGATGATAGCCTGGGATTTTAACGGATTAACGCGGAGGCCATAGTTACTACTCCACTCTAAAATAAGTGACAAGTCCGAATTTGTTGAAGAGATGATTGACGGTAGATCTTCGAGTGAACCTTGAGAATAAACTTGAAGATCGTCGGCATAAAGGTGATAGTTTGAAGACAGATCATGAGTGATTGAATTAATAAATACAGAGAATAGCAGTGGAGACAACACACCGCCCTGTGGAACACCGGCCATTGTGCTGCACCAAGAAGATCGGGAAGAGTCCACCTTTATACGCTGCCGACGACCAGTCAGATAGCTAAGAAACCAGTCAATAACAGCAGGAGATATGTTAAGAGAGCGCAATATACCCAACATAATATCGAAATCAACAGTGTTGAATGCATTGCTAAAATGTAGCAGCGTCAAAACTGTCAATTTACGGTCGTTCATACCTGCCCGGATGTCGTCAGTAATTTTCACGAGAGCGGTAGTCGTACTATGACCGGAGCGGAAACCGGACTGAAAGGGATTCAGAAGATTATTTCTATTAAGAAAGGAAACAAGTTGCTGGGAAACTAGGCGCTCAAGGACTTTGGATAAGAAAGGAAGAATGGATATAGGGCGATAGTCCGAAAAAGTGTCGGGATTGGATTTTTTCGGTAAAGGTAAAATATCAGCATCTTTCCAGATGGAAGGAAAAACACCAGATGTGCAGGAAAAGTTAAAAATATTGGTAATTATAGGAACGAGAAGGTCAAGGAGAGGCAAGATCATACTACGGCTCACACTATCGACACCAACAGCATTAGAAGTAACAGACATTACGCTCTTCTTAACATCACTGTCAGTTAATTGAGTAAAAGAGAAGGGATTAAAGTCTGGAGTTGGGAGTGAAGAAAGATAATCAAGCGTCCTGTTTTTAGCAGGGCCACTAAAAGTAGTAGAAGAAGAGAAATGCAGATTTAACTGATCGAGGTCAACATCTTTGGGACAGGAGTTTTTTTGAGATTTCCCAACTCCAAGCGACTTTAAAAATTTCCATACCTTAGCAGGATCACCATCTTCGACAGACTTATGGATGTGACGCCTTTGAGCATCACGACAGACAGTGCTGCACCGATTCCTCAAGGAGTGATAACGATTTTTGTTATTGTCTGTAGGATGCGCTTTGTATTTCGACTTGGCTAAGTTCTTTTTCTCAATGAGAGCTCTGATATCCTGAGTAAGCCAAGGTGCAGGAAGATGTTTTACCCTGATAGCTCGAACCGGAGCATGCACATCATAAAGCTGAATGAGAAGGGAGTTAAATAGAGATAATTTCTCATCAACTGTTTCAGCCTCAGATATCTCACTCCAGTCGATCTTTAAAGCATCATCAAGAAGCTTGTCCACATCGATCTTGCTGAAATTACGCTGAAAAAGGATTTTGGCTTTTGGCTTAGGAGGACGAACCTTATAAGACAGGTATAAGAGGTCATGATAAGAGAAGGCGTCAGCAGAATACTGGCCATGCTTGGCGACATGTATGGTGGAAGAAGTAAGAGTGAGATCCAAGAGAGAAGCAGTGCAATTTGGAAAGTGATGCGTAGATCGAGAAGGGAGAATATGCATATTGCAGGCACTGGCAACAGATTTTAACCTCTTCGACCGGTGGTCGTCTTTTAAAAGGCACGTGTTGAAGTCGCCCATGACAATATGGTGATCAGAAGATGGCATAAGATCTTCAAGGAGTTTCTCTAAAGAGCTGAAGTAATTAATATTTAGGGAAGGGGAATAAAAAACACCAAGAAGAAGCTTACTATGGGAAAGAGCAATGTCCAAGAACAAATACTCTGTATCAGAAGGAGGAGAATGTGCTGACATGCTAACAATAGAAAAAGGTATATAAGACCGAAGATAAATGGCAACACCCCCGCCAACTCTTAAAGAGCGATCGTTCCGAATTAAATTAAATCCGGGCAAGGAGTAAGAGGTAGATGGAAGGCAGGGCTTTAGCCAAGATTCGGAAACTAATATTGCGTGCACATTCTCCAAGTCGAAAGTTACAGCAAGATCATTAAAATGTGCAGGAATGCTTTGTGCGTTTATATGTACAACATTAAAATTCTTCTGAACATCACTTAATTCTACGTCTAAAAAATCACGGAGTGATGGCGCAATACTATGAAAACTGTCCTCACTAGAAGAAAACGACGTAAAATGATCGCTAACATCATCTATGCTCTGACTAAGTTGTGTCATAAAAATAAAAATATATAAAGATAATAAAATAATAAATATAAAATTACTTCTATATATCACCTAAAATACAAAATATCATACAAAAACACCACCTGCCAGCAGTCAGAGCTAAACATAGGAAATAGGTCAGAAAGGACAAAATCATAATTTTGACAGGAAAAACGAAACGCACAAAATAAAATTATTATGGCAACACTAAACTATTGACAGTTGCTCCCATGACAGACAAGTGACAGCCATCAAAACAAATTATTTACTGTAAGCTATAGGACAGTAGACAAAAAATAAAAATGGAATTAAGAAAAGTAAAAGTGGGTACATAAAACTCTACAGCACGGCTAAATAGAGAGGAGCAACATTACCGGACAAAATTGAGGAGACCGAATCAACTTATAACAGTTATAACGCAAGAAGTACAGTTACAGATTGGGCTTCCGAATACGTTTTGGTCGTTGAGATGGTTGTGTGGCAGCTTGTGGATCGTCTTCCTGGGTCAGGGGCGGCACAGCAGGCGTCCTAATAGGCACCGAAATGGACGACATCATAGCAAGGCTGGTGACGCGGTGCTTCGTTCCGGCCGCGTCCAGAACAAAGACGTCTCCGTTCCAGGACCAGCAATTGCGGACGCCGAACCGATCTCGAGCAGCCACGAAAATATCGTGACGGGGCTTTGTCAAAAATTCGCCAACTGTGACGCCGGAGCCCTTCAAAGCCACTTTTCCGAACCATATCTCATCACGGAGAGTGATGTCCCGGAATTTGAGGATAGGTTGTTGCTTACCAGTCCGAGGCTTGCCCAGGCGGTGGCAGCGCCTAATGTCAGCTGCAGTCAATTTACTCTTAATGAGCTCCGTAGTCAACTAGGAACGCTTATAGTTTCGCCATGTCCGTCTGTCCGTCCGCGGCTTAGCTCCATGATCATTAGTATTAGAAAGCTGAAATTTGGTATGAGTATGGGTATGTATCACGCCGAAAAACGGTAAAATAAAAACTAAAAAAAAACTAGTTCCTCTCGAACACTTAAAGTGGGGGTGAGTTTTTGAGTTATCGCATAATTTCATAATTTTCTTAAAAGGACGTAAGTTGACTTCCAGAAGGTAATAAGTAATTACAGTTACTTAGGCGTTTACGACCTTTTTATAGAGCTTGAAATCTTTCTCGTAATTTAAGTCTATTGTGAAGGATGAGCAACTACGGAATCCTACACTGAGCGTGGCCCAACATGCTCTTGGCCGGTTTTTAACTCTCATTTCCTTTTCTTTTCACTTTGATCTCTGTATCGCAAAAGAAGAAATCGGTAAGGAGGAATAGCAAAAAAAAATAGGAAATAACTTCATAGGTATATATTTTACTGTCCGGTTAAATTATTGGATTTAAATGTGTGACAATATTGGAAACAAAAAAAAAACGTTATACTTGTGTGTGTGATTGTCTGAATAACAATTTAATGTAGGTACTCAAATAAAAATGCGAAATAAAATCGCCGCACTGTTGCAGATTTAATAGACTTGTTTTTAAGGAAATGCATCTGAAAACCGAGACAAATTGGAAAAGACATGAAGACGGCTTTTGATTAGCTAAGACACAAGAAATCTGATGAAACAGTGGAAAACTTTTTACAAGAACAGGAAAACAAACAAATCTAAGTAAGGAAATAAATTTACAAATCAGAAGATACAGACCACCAAGCCACTCCAGACCTTCGACTGGCGTGAAAACGCACAAGACCGAGACCGGTGGCGGGATTTTGTATTGGAGGCCAAGACTCACTTCAGGTCGCTACGCCAGAGGAGTAAGTAAGTAAGTAAGAAGATACAGACAGAAAAAGCGGGATAGCATAATCAATTACTACATATTAGAGAAATCTGGAGGAATTAAGCAGGCATGGAACTATCTACGAGAAAGTACAAATTGGATAGACATTATGACACACCGTAGAAATAAGAAAACCAAGACCTAGAGAATCGAAATAATAGAAACAGCCACAGAATATTACCGTCCATTTTATAACGCTAATAGGATTCTAGACGAAACACAACAAACTGAAAAACGTTTAAATACAAGCGAAGAAGTCCCAAGCATACTAACACAAGAAGTAGAAAAGGCAATAAAATCGCAAAAAAGGGAAATCAACGAGAGAAGAGAAAATGAACTTCTAAAAGGAATATCTGATGTTGCATTAGACATTATTATAGAATTATTTATCGGTATCTTACACGTTATCACGTTACATCGTTATCTTATCGGTGACACAGAATACATATCTAAACAATGGACCATATTAGCCATGATATTGCTCCGCAAAAAAGGAAAAAGGGACAATATTGCCAATTACAAACCTATCAGTCTGATGTTTAATGTCTATAAAGTGATCTCTCAAGTAATACTAAACCACTTAAACGAAGGGTCTTGATGAAAACCAACCAAGGAGCGATGAGGAGTGAAATGACGGCGAGGATAAGAACAGAAAGAATCGGCGAACACTTCCCTTTCAACAGAGGAGTCAGACAAGGGGACCCGCTGTCGTCGCAACTCTTTTCGGCAGTTTTGGAACACATATTCAGAAATCTTGTGTTGTATATCATAAATATAAGGTGGGCAACACAGAGGGAACTGTCAGTATGTGGCGTTATGTCAAGTAACTAAATAAAAGCATGTGCTTTAAACCTCGATTATTAATTAACTACTCTAGCGATCTCTGTTGAAAAACCGACATATAACAACAATGGGGTGAGGTGTGAGTAACAACTATGGACTAAACATCAACGGAGTTCGTCTAAACCACTTGAGATTTGCAGATGAGTTAATTCTGATTTCCACAGACCCAATAAGCCTAGAAGAAATGCTCAAACATTTAGTACTAGAAAGTGATAAAGTTGGACTCTCAATGAACGAAAAAAAAAAACAAAGTAATGGTGAATAAATAAATTATTATTTATTTATTTATACCAAATCACCCATTATCGTAAACGACCAAACAAAAACCACTGATGTAAAGTACACGAAGGACGTTACCCAATGGTGTCCAATACAAAATAAAAGAAAGAAAGTGGCTGGTGTTACCTGGACAAGAAAGACACAGGAAACTATGCAAAACTTTAGGATAGGACTTTGCGAAATCGTAAGACAATCACTAAACAGGCTCATAAATATACAATATATATTATCAATAACAGTAATACATACATACATATAAATGTTAATTACATAAACCACGTTTTATAAGACTGTTAAATAAAAGCTAATTGATAAATGCGACACAATAGGCTCGTGATGGTAATCTATACTTTTATAAAATCCGAAAATTGTATTGAAAATCTGTTTCCTACGGAGAGGGGCCATTATTTCAGGGAAAAGCTTAACAGCGAAACAGTAGTTGATAAAAATTCCTTCGTAATCTCATCACGCTAAAACGGCTGAACGGAATTTAACCCACTTTGGTACAAGGATAGTTGGTTATAGGATACTTTCGACCCGACTACGCGGACGATGTTGCGAGCACCATCGAGAAATATTATGAGAATACACTTACCATTTCAAAACTAAAACCCGTACATTTAAATATTATTAAGGCTATTATTAGCCTTGAAATTATGCCCGGCATGGTGTGGTGCATAAATACTCAGATCTCAGAGTAGTGTGAGCATTATTATTTCCCACGCAAGCATTTATATTCATTCATACTTACAATCAAATAACTCTATCATCACATGCTAGTTTTATCTAATTTATCTAAATTAGTTAATAAGCATTATAATATACATAGTTGTTATAATCCCAAAACATGAATGCTCCCGTGTAATCAAATAGTTTGATGTTATCCATTGATCTCATTAAAACGCAAAGGGCTTATATAAATTAAATTTTGTTCGTCGATGTTAATTGTATAGAAATAATATTAAATAAAAAATTTTAGACGTCGATGATGGCCCAGCCGCTGCGAAATGAAATGAAATTGAATCATTTATTCAGTAAGTAGGCCACAAAAGGGTACTTTTACAGTCAGATTGAGAGTGCAAACCACCCATTATATAAATAATAATAATAGTTTAGACGTAGGGATGTGACGACCCCAAAAAATGTGATTATGTTTGTATGTTTGTAACTTCTTCTCCCTCAAACGGCTGAAACAATTTTGATAATATTTGGTATGGACCTAAAATTAAGTTTGCTGACACCCTGGATTAACACAGTCATATTCATATAGTTTACTTACTATCCGAATGCGGGTAAAATCGCGTGGCGCAGCTAGCCACTAAAAAAACCCCTATTTTTTCGCTGAAAAAATAAAATGGAGTAAAATTGTGAGGCTGTCAGACAAGCAATAGTTCAGAAACAAACAGCGCAAGGCGAGTGAATCTCTTCCACAAAACCAATACAACCACTACATAGCCCTCATTTGACAAGGCACTGCGATCCCCCAATTTAGCAATATCTCCTATAAATTACGGCCATATAACGAACATATAATTTTTTTCGATATTTCAGCCGAATTACGAGTAAGCGACATTGGTCACTTTATACACTTTTTAGCGACTTAATTCGACATCTTGAATTTTACACCTTTCAAAACAGAATCTAAATTCGTCAGTGTTATTATCTATTCAAGAAAACTTATTATGTTCAGATGTAATGAATAGCGTTTTGTCATCATCATCAGCAATTATAAGTTTATTCATTGCTTTCATTGTATTTTTATTTTATATTTCAATCTAAACTTTTTAACGAAAGGACCTTTAGGTCTAATTGCATTGAAATCGATTTTTACCTATTCGATCGATATCTATATTTCTTTATATAACTATTTAAGCGATGTAGCACAGACACATCGCCGCGATATGGTCGCATTTACTTACCTATATATTTTTGTGTTGCAGCTTCATTAAGTAACATTCACACGTCGCTACAGTAGCCATTTCCCGGGAACTCGCACAGAAACCGTCGAATCCAGCCAGGGGCGCACATTCCAACGCTGGCAATAATATAAGTTGGCAACTTCATCCAACAGCTCTCGAAGTCCATTACGCCTGTGACAAGAAGCAACAAAACAAAGGTTGCACAAGTCATTGCAATCTGCAGCCGCGGCTGTTCATATTGCACCCGACAACAATGGGGCAAGTTTCACAATTTGAGGCGAGACGTAAGGGCGATGGCTCACTGGACAAGTTGTTGAGGTCGTTCGTGCCGAAGCGAGGATAAATTACGAAACTGCAGCTGGGGATAAATTAACCCGGGTATATTTTAAGCGGGGTGGAATGAAGATGAGAATGCTTCATTGTGATTGGTAAAGGATGTCTGCGATTTTTCACTGCATAAATAGTGCTTATTTAGGCGTTCTCCGGGATATAGAATCTTAAAAATCCTTATTTTATCTAGTTCAAATTGAGTATCTAGTTACTTTTAGAAAAATTAAAAAAGTCTACCTAGAACTTTGTAATACGAAGAAACATAATATGGAGGGTCTGGTTTATACTACACACTTGGAAGGAATAATTTATGTACAGTCAGCATCAAACAGTTATTAGCGACAGCCAACAGAAGATCCTTATTTTAATAGCAACAAAGATGTGTCACGAATTCACGATATATTTGGCCACATTGACTGCTACTACTCGAAACTATATTATAATGCTGATTGTATATTGTATGTATAAAACTTATTGAACAGTGTGCGAAGTGCATACAAGTAGGTGTAGGGGGTACAGAACGATCGCAGCGCAGGAGTACAGTGAAAGGCCGGCAACGCACTTGTTACTCCTCTGGTGTTGCACGTATCCGTTTGCCCGGTTGCCACCAATGACAAAAAAAAAGACTGCTACGCGACGCTGCAGTTGTGCTTATAGGCAAAAATAAGTAGAAACATTTGGCTATAGGCACAACTGCAGCGCCGCGTACTCGTAGCATTGATTTCTATCAATGGTGACAATCAACATCCACCCTAACCACATCCATAGTCGGAGTTGCAAACTATCGGGACAAGATTTACGGCGGTCGAAGTCGGACAATGGCTTAGTTATTTGGTGTCGGGCCTGATTTGAGGGCTCTCGAGATATCGAGATTTTAACTTTAAACTATTGTTGACGAAGTTTGCCCAACTTCTGAATATTAGGAAAGAGACGCAAGCTGTTGAACGTCCGTGACGGCAGCTTGAGTTGAAGAAAACCTTCAATTTACTGTTTGTTTGCAAAATTTTGGCACTAAAGGCAATTTTGTTTTTCTTATTGCTACGCGGTAGATGTATTTATGTATTTGCAACATCGATTAAGTCGCTCTCGATGTGTGGATGGGCAATACCGCCCTAAACAAAAGCGATAACAATTTTTTTGAAATATCGTGTGAAATTTGACAAAATGCGTACGCTGTGCCTAAAGAGGGAAATAGAAGAAGAGCAAAGAAAAGATGCATGGATTGTGTAAGAGATGACATGCAGAAGAAGGATTTAAATGACGAAATGACGAATGTTGGGGAAGGATGGAAGAAGCATGAAAGCTTGCTGCGCCGACCCCTAATTAAATGGGTCAAGTACACGAGAATGATAATGTACTACTTAGAGGTAATTGCACACCAAAAATTTATTTTTAAAACTATACTACATTTTTATTTACCGCAATTTTTAAGACCATTTGATACAGAATGTTTTGAGTTCGACGGATATATAAATGACTCATTTAGTGTTTTTTTTTAAACAGCGTGTTTTACTTTGAGTGGGCAACATTAGTGGCACGGATATGGTAGAATAAACCGTGTAATTCCTACGTACTCTCCAAAAACTATCCAATAATAAACGACACAAAAGTAGTTGTTGCTTTCATACTTGAGAGGTTAGATTTTTTCCCGCTTACTTACGTGATCTGTAAGAAAACACTTAAGGTCGCCCTGCAAAACCTGTCTTATGACGATACAGAGAAGTTATTAATTGTATTTAAGTGAGTGATTTAACTATTTTTAATTATAGTAATATAATCATTTTAAATCGTGCGTGACCTAGCTCTGTACATAACGCGGAAGCAAGTATCTATGTCAATGCATAGTGCTTGCTAGTGAGAATGTTTAGAGTATAATAATTTACATACTTTGAACGGATTTTATGGAAAATGGACGGAAGCAGTCCATTTAACCGGAGTGGACTCACGCGCCGCAGCCCACCGCCCTCGCCCTTACCGCCGCGCGACCAGCCGCAGCCCGACCTGCCCGCCCCGCCCGAGCCCCGCCAACAGGATGAGCTCGAGCCCCTGGCCGTCGTCTCCTCCAAGGACCTTCAAAACTGGATGAAGACCATTGAAAACTACCTCAATGAAGTATGCACCATATCTACAGAAGGTAAACTTAACTCGGACCAAAAATCAAGGATTAGCACCCTATGCCGCAAAGTGGGTCATTGCTCATCACAAATGGCTATCGAGTACCAGTCCCTGAAACAAAAAACAACTCAGGCCTATAACTCCCATAAGACACTTAAGGAAAAAGTAGATCTCTCCCGTCGCTTCCAGGAACTCAAGCAATGCATCCAGGAGTCCTCTATAGCTAATCCCGGCCAAGTATCTTTTGCCGACGTACTGAAGAACAATACTACTAGTCGCATCCAACCCTCTAACATCAGCTCGGTAGCAATTTACCCGACTGACAAATCGAAGTCGAGCGAGGAAACAAAATCCCTCGTTCAAAAAATCATTAGGCCCGATGAAATGAAATTGCACGTGAGAGGATTGCGCAGAATCAAAAACGGCGGCGTTGTTATCAGCACCGACTCCAAGGAGGACATCGCGAAACTGAAGCAGTTGCAGCAGCTAACGACGTCAGGCCTCACTGTGGATGAAACACAAAAACGAAAGCCCAGAGTAGTAATTGTCGGAGTGCCCGCGGATATGCAAGAAGCGGAAGTCTTCAAGTGTATCTTTCAACAAAACCTAGCCGACAAACTACAAGACCTGACCCTAGAAAAGTTTTTGTCCTCGTCAAGATTGAGCCATAAATCGGGAAGGAAGGAAGCCGAGACCTGCAATTATATTATTGAAGTTCCAGCTCTAATTCGCAAGGTACTAGTCACAAATGACAGAGTTTTCGTGAACTGGTCGTCGTGCCCTGTAAGAGATTTTACTCTGGTCACAAGGTGCTATAAATGCCAGCAGTACGGGCATGCGGCGAAGACATGTAAGATGGAAGTTAACATCTGTGGGCATTGCGGAGAGGTAGGGCACGCAATAAAGGACTGCACCAAGAAGACCGAACCACCAAAGTGCGCGACATGCATGCACTATAAGAAACCGTGTAATCACGAAACTGGCACTGCCGAATGCCCAGCAAGAAAACTAGCCGAAAAAAGGTTCCAAAACTCTATAGACTACGAAGGCGCCTAAGAGCGCCTTTTTAGATTATAAGAAGTCCATTTTCAGTTTTAGTATTACTCAAAACATTCTCGACTCATTATTTCCTATATTTCATAACCGCGTAACTTCTTATTATTAAATATTGTTCTGATTTGTAATATACCTAAACAAATTAAACAAGCTGACGATTCATGCAATTCCGACTGTCCTAGTTTCAATTTGTGCTAACGGTGACAATGCAATGTCCTACATAGTTGAACATATCTTAATTAAAAATTATTATATAGTTTTATAGTATTATTATATTATGAATTCAATAAGTAGTATTGTATTAATTGTAAATGATTATTATTTTTGTACTTAGAGTATATTTTGAACTCTCAAAGCCTGAGATACAGGATTCTCCTAGTTCAGGCACCAGTATTAAGAATGCTCTGTATAGATCTAAGACCTTTTATGCCATTTGTTATTATGTACTATGATTTCATGAATAAAGATTTTATTATTTATTTATTTATATACTTTTTACTTTAGGGACGCATAAATGTTGTTCCCGTAGGAACCCATAGTATATATTTTCTTAATTTATTTACATAAGCATTCAATAGTGTTTAAATTTTTGCATATGAATAAGTTGTCATTGTTTGTCCTTTTCTCAGCCTGAAACACAGGATTATCCTAGTTCAGGCGCGTAGTATTATCGTCTAGTTATAAGTCTGTTTAGTCCGTAGTCATCACAGCTGTAATATGTTTTTTGAATAAATTTATTATTATTATTATTATTATTATACTGAATTCGTCAAAAATTCTAGTGAGGCTTTACGGCAGACTCATAAGAGATGCAATTTTTACAAAAGATAAACCGATTTGCTCGTGTTTTGCACAATGTAAGATGCGCGCTCTCGAAGAGCAACTATTGTGTCAAGAGCGTCGGGACGGGAATTATCAGGACACTCACACTCGGCTGCCCCGGGCCAATGTATTGATGTTTTAAACTTGCCGTCTTACTCGTAGATAGGAATACACGTCGTCTTGCGAGGATAGTAAATGCGAGTCTTATAAATAACTAGTGCAGGTGTCTCTATTTTTAAACTTGTTTGTTATTGTTTCGTGTGACTTTTATATCCTACATTACCTATGTATGGAGAAAATAAATACAATTAGTTAAATTAATAATATCGGACAACTTCACACAATTTATCTAGTCCCATCCCACAATACAGCTAGAGCTAGGCTTGTATTATGGGCACTAGAGGACCATATACCACACCATATATTATATTATATAGATAAATACATCAATAATTACAAAGAACCAACCATGACCGAGTAAAGAATATTAGTTCATCACAAAAATATTTGCCCTTGCCGTCAATTGCCAACCACGTCGTTAGATAGATCAATAATAATATATATATGTATATATACATATATTTATTTATTTATGTCGTAACAGGTATTTTTACAAGTGCTAGTCTACCAACGCGTCCCCAAGAAGACGCCACTGATGAGAAATAACTGCAGTTCCATAAACGAATAATAACTGGCTATTACGATTCATCGGTTAGAGCTCTGTAAGAAGCAGATAGACAAACAGAAAGGCAGAGAGACAGACAGCAGATGCTTAGTAATATATACCTATAGTTCCAATGATAACTTTGGGTCTGAAACCATGGAAAATCATTTCTTTCTTCGTGGTCTTTATATGTAGTACATTTTTTCTTCTATATTTGGCAGTATTTCTTAATTACGCTATTCAACTTCAAATCCCTATTTTCCAAGCTGTGCAACAAAGTTTATAGGTATGTATTATATTTAATATGAAGGTATATATTATATTATGTAATAGTATAAGTATCATTACTTAGTCATCGTTTTATTAAGTATATAATTATAGGTATCTCGTTTGTACGCAGTGTAGTTTGCCTATTTTCTTCGAATAGATTCCTTCAATTGCTCAAAGACTAACTGCAAGAGATCCCTAATAGGGATAAGATCGCCTTTGTACATGTTTTATTTGTTATGAATGTATTTATTACCGGTTCTTGTGTACAATAAGGTGTTTATGTACATACATACATACACACAAAGAGTTGTTGCATATACCGTACACGCGAGCACTCAAGACGCACGCCTAAACGCACTCCACAAAACGGCTCAGTCCGGTCGCTGGTGGTAAAAGCCGCGCCGCGCCATTTCAGGCAAGTGGCTGCACTCGTTTTCACTGCCATTGTGCACAACGACATTGTTCACACTAACAACACTCGGTAGTGAAACGTTTTTTGCAAAGCGCGTAGTTGAATTTTCACATTGTCGTTGACATATTCACGATACAATGTGTACCGTTTTATAGTATAATTCATACTCTTTGAGTGCTGAAGCTCCCTATATCAGCTGCATACCTGGTGAGTCTGCTTCAAATTGGCTCCAAAAAATATCATATTGAAATATGGCTTAAGTTTACGACTTTAATCACCATATAAAATTTTGAAAAATTTAAATATCAGAATCGACAAAAAAATACTATATATAATTATAGACCCTGCTCACATAATTACGAAGAGGGGAAGAAACGGAAATCCCTACATCTAGACCCCTTCGACCGCTTACCCTAGTTCCGACAAAAACTCGTGCGCAACATTAATTGTTCTTCTTCTTCGTTTCGCTCTTGTCAGAGCGGTCGTGGTCATCATGAGGGAGGCTTGGGGGCTGCTGTCCCCCGCCTAACGATGTCTCGCCATCTCGTCCGGTTCGCAGCACTTCTGGTACATTCATGCAATGGTTTGCCCAGAGCAGATTTTATCTGGTCACTCCATCGCATTGGTGATCTACCACGTGGTCTCGTGCCCTCCACTCTCCCCTGAACAACTAGGCGCTCAATGGAATCACTATTCCATCACCATTAATTGTTACTAGTATGTAACTGATAAAATAAAACCCCTACTTCTTTAGAAACTATTTATGGCTAAATAGAAATGACATACACGTAGGATCCATGAGAAATCAACGGAACTTCTCGATTTTTGTAAGTACAAGTAATATGTATGTACCTACCCATAGGCATTTAGACGTGTTGCATTTACTCTGAGAATTTGAAAGAATTGGATTTCTTTACGTTGATGTCAGTTTTTATTGTTTTATTCAAATTGGTTAATTAACAGTTAAAATGAAACAATAAGCCTGATTACCGCTGCAAAATTGCGTCTCACGCCATTAACTTTATTCGCGTTCCAAATAACGCAACCACAAATGGACAAATTGTCAAATGCATGACGTCCCACTTTTGTCGGATTTAAAAATTAACGAGTCCATTTTGTCCTCCGTGCAATGGCTCCAGTGAACATTGTGATTCGAAAAAGGTAGCAGTTATATGTTAACCCTTTTGACATAGAATTAGGAATACAGTTAAAGTGCCCTTTCCTAATAAATTATCTATTAAGAATTTATATTCAGTAAGTTTTTCACAACTTATGGTTTATTCTACAACTGGCTGTGCCCGCGGCTCTGCACGCGTGGAAATCGGTCTGTGTCAGTTATAATTTATCACAGTTTCTTGACACCCCGCAGACAGGACTTTCCGTGCTGTCCAAATCTATTGGGATCTTGACAGTTGTGCGAGCCATCTTGACACCGGGCAGCAACGTAGCAGCGATTATTCAATTCAATTTGTTGATATCCGTCCTCCCTCTTCTAAACTTAGAATGAATTTGCCAAAATCCTTCCTCAGTGGTTTACTCATGTCCCAACATATCTCCTTCATCTGTTACTTTATCAGGGTACTCAATAGTCGTAGTCGCAACACATGTTTGAAAAAAGTATTCACCTCATTCCTAAGTAGCGCCATTAGATGTAGGTGCAATCTTTACTCAATCGAGTGTAGTGCCTCCCGCCCCTTTTATTGGTAATTTTTTTATAGCCTATAATATGGCCGGGGATTTTTCGACATAGCAATGAAGTTTTTATCAAAATCCGTTTCGCCGTTTTCACGTGATTGGCGGTCAAATAAACAGACAGACAGATAAACAGACAAAAATTCTAAAAACAGTTGGAACGTGTTCTGTTATCGATTCTAAGTATCCCCCGCCAACTTTCTTTCGATTATCTTTGATGTACAGACTTTCGACCCTCTTCAGCTTTATTATATGTATAGATATTTACTTCAAGAAGAGAATAAAAAATGCAGTCTAGTAATGATGTCCTAAATTGTACGCTTGTATTTTGTAAGTGGCTTTTTCGTTACAAATCTTAAGAAGCTATTTTCACAATGCTTCTAGCAGTAGGAGCGGTAGGATTTAAGTAGGATTTAAATTGAGCATAATATACGTGGCCTTGAAGAGATCGCTATTTAGCGATAAGACCGCCTGTTATTAAGCTCTGTTTATTTTTTACTGTATTTGTCTCATGTTTTGTATCCCTGTGTATTTAAGGTTTGCAATAAAGAGGATTTGTATTGTAACTATTATATACGTTATCGCTTTGAACACCGGGAACCCGCTACGTGGGCACTGTGCCCGTAGCGAGTTTTCGCTACACACGCATTTCCCCATGTTATCGGCTACACACGTAGCGCTACGAAATCTTTGGTCTTCAAAGTGTTATAGTCTAAAAAAATTGCAACAAGTAAGATGCAATGAGCGTAAATAAGTCGTGGATTCGAAGTTGGTAGGTATTTCCTTGAGGTGTTCTGAGACGCGCGCCCTGGGCGAAAGTCTTACATAGTTTGTAAGTTTCATCATCATCAGCCTGTACTAGTCTACTGCCGGACATAAGTAGGTCTCTCCGATGGCACACCGATGCGCTCGATCGTCAGGTCATCTAGTTCAGTCACTTCCCACTGCCCTATGAGCGTTGTTAGGCCACCTTGTAACAGAGCACTCTACACTAAGTTTAACGATTTGCGGTTTGTAGGTTTCCCACGATCAAATTTGTAATCTTAATATTTTGCCATTTCCTGGCTTTTGTTTGTCTACAACGACGCGGTAACGAATGGGCGCGGAACTATTCTCCGCGTCACGGGCTATTCGCGGCCGTTTATGGCCGCCTTTATTGGACATTCGCGTTTTATACGATTTGTTTATTTGTATATTCTCACTCGGCATAGTTTTCAAATTAACTGCTGTGACGATCCAGTTGGATGTTCCGGTTAGATTGCGTAGTTGTATTTATTTTATCCATTGCAAAAAAATACATATCCAATGAAGTCATTCTTTCACTATCGTTATTAGGAACCAAGAGCACACAAGTAATCTGATGGTGAGTGGAGTTCACTATCAATATTTATCAGCAGATTTTAAACCCGATAAACGCTAAGAATTAAGATGAAACATCGTTTGAAATTGAACTGATGGTTATTTTAGCCCGGCACCGAAGCACTCAGCATCCAAAGCACAATGGTGTGCAGTTCTTTGTTGAACGACAAGTATAATAATCTGTCTCTTCCCTTTTAATACCTACTGTGCAAGCAAGACTAATGATACAGGGGTCGTTCTCAAAATATTTGCACCGCTGCGTTAATTTTGCATTTTTTTTTAAAGTTGCGATTTCTTCTTTTATTTTTCATAGGATCGCTAGAAATATATTCAGACAATTGATATCACGTCGAGGGAAGTAGTTAAATTGAATATCATAGAAGATATAGAGGTTTGAAATTTTAGGTCGACAGGTGAAAGACATCGATGTCAGGTAAACGACATTTTGTACCAAGTTATCGACAATGGGTGCAGGTTTGCGACAAATATGTTCCAACTTCACTGAATTTGTTTGCAGGTTAACGACGACGGTTGCAGGTAAGTGACATTTAAAAAAAAACCTACGTTGAGCTGTTAACTCGTGCTTTTTTTATTGTTTTTTTTTCTTTTTTCCTTATGTCAGTAATTTGCATAAAGAAAACAAGCATTTAATTCTCATCTCATAGGACATTTCTCAGGAGGTTTTTTGAAGCCTGTACAATCCAGAAAGGTCATAACTGGCAAAAAGATGCAAAACTCAAGCATACCCATGTGATCTTATAAATTTGTTATGAGGGTTCAACAGCGAATCATTTAAATAACGTTTCTGCATCCTAATGCTGCCTCTTTTGACATATTATTTCTTACCCGCTGAGTAACCTACTGCTGTTTTCGCCATCTTCGAGGAATTCCTTCACATCTGATAACCAGAAAGCCTTCGGCTGCGTTAGGTGGGATAAGCTATGGGAGGTATTGTCTGAAGCTGCCAGCACATCTGGTAACACTTAATAAAGCCTTTACGAGTCTGGATACAGAATGGTATCGGTAGGACATGTCACATAGTTACAAGAATTTTAAGTTCCGGAAAGGCGTACGACAGGGATGCATAATATCCCCGATACTATATAACAGATATGGAGCCCTTGAAGGTACGTGGTAGACATCGCCTATTTTGCATCACCCGAAGCAGAAGTGGCCTAACTTTTGGAATGACTCAAAACAACCAGCCTCAGAATGGGTCTCGATATTAATAACAATAAAACCGAGCTGATGATAGTCGACCATTACTAGTTGACAAAGTACTAACCTGCTTCAAGAGTTCGAAACTGTTGATCAATTCCAGTACCTTGGCTCCATTGTCACAAATAGAGGCACATGCAAACCAGAGATTCGCAGGCGAATCGGAATGGCCAAAACAGCGATGACCCAACGCGGCAAAATATGGAAAGATAGAAACATCCCTAACTGGACTAACATGCACATCGTCTGTGCACTTGTCTTCTCCATATCTCTTTATGGGGCACAGACCTAGAAGCTCAAAGCCGCTGACAGGCAGAGGATTGATGCCTTCAAAATCTGGTGTGGGCGCCGCCTGCTAAGGATTCCTAAGACAGCTTAAAAGTAAAATGGAATGTTTTTATAACAACAAAACATGAGTTGAGACACGGCGAGTGACCGATAAAACCTGGTTTTTAAATTATTTTGTATAAGTGTTTAAATAATTGTCGTTCACCTGCCGTATGTGTCGTTCACCTGTTTTTATATAGACAAGTGATCGACATACAGGTAATGGACAAAATGACAGTTATGTCATCAAAACAAATAAAGTATTTCGTTGATGAACTGCATATTTATACACATACAAGTAGACCATACTTTACGCGTTATAAATTAAAATGAATGCAATAGTACCCACGTCAACCAAAATATGGAAGGCAGAATATAGACTACATACCCATTACAAACTCCCG
This sequence comes from Apotomis betuletana, assembly GCA_932273695.1. Lineage (NCBI taxonomy): Eukaryota > Metazoa > Arthropoda > Insecta > Lepidoptera > Tortricidae > Apotomis > Apotomis betuletana. Next base: position 25,978,649 of record OW026306.1, read on the forward strand.
CTCGCGTAAGTGTATGTATCATATTTTTTTAGTGCAGCACACTGACGACGTGTCACTCGGAACAGTGTTAGGTGGCAACTGAAGGTCTCGATTTATGCGGGGTGAGGCAGGGGAAACGAAATAGTAGTCACACAATCGTAATGTTTGTCTCATGACAAGTGAACGACAAAAAATGGCGTGGACAAACTTAAATTGCAAATAATTCGCAACATAAGCATAGTATTATTATTCGATATGGTAGTATTCAATCTTCATCATATGTGAAAATAAAATGGAGTACTGAACTTAAGCTAAGTCGGTAATGTATATGTTTTTATTACAACGAAACAAGAGTACCTCGCGTTTGGACACGGCAAGTGAGCGACAAAACATAGTTTTAAATCGTTTTTTTGTCTATTAATATACTTTAATTTTAATTAAAAGCATTTGGCCTCTATTTAAAAAGTGTCTTTAGATATGTGTTGATAATTGAATATTTAAAATAATGCGGTGTAAAAAACTTCTTCTAAGACAAACCTGTTGACAGGTGGCGGTGCAAATTTTTTGAGAACGACCCACAGAGTCGCGCTACAAACGAAGTCATGGTAAGTTGCACTAAACTGGCAGATTAATCGTGCTGGTTAGGTAATAAAACTAAACTGTGTTCATTTTGTATACCACTTTACAACGTCTACTATAGTTTTAAATCACTGATGACTTTCTAAACAACCCCGCCACCTGGCAAAGAATCTGCCAGAGTTTAATATAAGAAGAAATACAGGCAGTATTAGACTCAATACACGCAATCAGTACTGGCGGGGGGCCAAGCCAAATCGAGGAGAGCTATGAACTGGATGAAATTCGATGTATCTAACGAAATATGCTTTACATGTCGCCACTATATATTAATTAGACCGTGATTTGACGATGGGCCGATTCAAATCAAAGTAACAATATTTGTTTTGCTGTCTTTATGTCGTGATGGTGTAGGCAAAGGTCTGCCCGTGGATTACTATTACTACTTACTCGTCTCTGTCCCTAGGTGTTTCTAACTATTGGTACACGTAGGTATAGGTCCTACCGCCACCGTCTAGTCACAAGGGCACTTTCACATGTCTGAATCTGAATCTACCTGAATTTCACAAGAGGAGACCGCTCTTGAGAAGAAAACCGAAAGAAACTCAACAGTAAGTCATTTGTTTGTAAATTATAACTTAAAGCTCAGATTTCATCAAGGTCCTCTAACCCGCGTAATTTACGCCAGTTTTTAGAGCGCAGTGTATTTCGAACTAGGTCGACTCGTTTAACTCCTTACATTTTGCGCTTCACTGCTCGCTGGCAAATCTATACCTTGGAGTTATGAATTCAGGATAGGCACACCATACATCTTCCTTAAAGAAAAATGGAACCATCCGTCAGATGGAAATCCGTAGCTCTTCCAGGCGTGGTCTGTGTGTCATTCTAAGTATTTCTCAGCCCTGTTTATTGCTAAATAAAAGAGGCTAGCGGAGCTGACTCAAGTTGATACGGCATAGTTTATTTCCTGTCTGTCTCACTTCTGAGACGACTTGCGAACTCATAATTTGTGTTTCTAACCTATTCAGTTTTAGTAACTAGCGGCGATGAGTTCTTCAAGCATAAGTCGGGGGGAAGAGTTATATTCTCTTCGCCCTGACGGATGTATGACATATATTATATAAATATATATTTTAATACGTTTCCTTTATTTTGATGGCCATACAATGCTTTACAGCGAGTTATTTAGCTAAAGTGAAACTTACAGGCGGACACATTTTATGTTTTAACATTGTGTTAACGTATATTTCTTTTAAATGATACCTAACCTAACCATAACCAAGATATTGCTCATATGGACATATCACAGTCCCTCGTCGAATTCAGGCCTTGGATTCATTGGCTGTGATACAAATCTGCTGCCTTTGACTGAAATTACTATGACCGGGGTTGATTATTAGGTACCCAAACAATATGAGCTTACCAAGTTAGTATTCAGGACCGGATTGGGTGATAGACGAAAGATGCAATAAGATTCCTTTTATGTTAGTTCTTAATGTAATTTATCCAAGGCTTTTCTGGTTTTTTGTATTAACCTAATTTAATACGCGAGTGTTTTGTACTACATAGTTATAGTTAGCAATATCAATTCTTGCTAATGTATTAAACATTTAAATGAAATTAATATAACATATTTATCCATATGTTTGTGGCAAATTATCGATCATAAATATTATAGAGGCAAACATAAATTATGTAGCATTATATGCAAAAAAAACATTGATTGTAGCTATTATGCCACGACAGCGGTGTACAAGTCAGAATACTCCCCTTCCGCAGAACTCCATACTACATTAATGACAGAGGTCACCAAACTACGGTCTGCTGGTCGGATCCGGCCTGTCAGGCCCTCTAATACGGCTCGCAAAATAAAATCTCATCTACTAGTCAGATCAATTGACTATCAGATAGTCTTTTGCGTAATAGCTTGGACTTTTTGGAGTATTTATAAAAAAATCACGTGTAGCCTTGATCTTGGGTCATGTGGTCTTTCAGTCAAATAGCTTGGGAGACCCTACAACCGAAGGCGTACACCCCTAGCAGGACCTCATATGTAATATACTTTAGTAAATGACTCGTGTAGGTAGCTAATACATCATTGCGTGTAATTTATCCGCCTCGTCTCACTGAGAGAAATGACCGCCCGAAATTCGGGCGGTATTACCTTCCCTTTTGACTCAGACGGTAATTTACCTTCAAGAAAGGAAGGAAATGATTGAGAATACTTACCTTCCAAATTATGATAATTTTTGGAAGGTAAATACAGACCTAAATTTACCCACTGAGTCAAAAAGGAAGGTAATTTATTGGAAGGTAATTATAGTGGAAGGTATTTGTTGGAAGGTAAATATAGACCTAAATTTACCCACTGAGTCAAAAAGGAAGGTAATTTAGTGGAAGGTAATTATAATGGAAGGTAATTTTTAGAAGGTAAATACAGACCTAAATTTACCCACTGAGTCAAAAAGGAAGGTAATTTATTGGAAGGTAATTAAAATGGAAGGTAATTTTTGGACGGTATATACAGACCTAAATTTACCCACTGAGTCAAAAAGGAAGGTAATTTATTGGAAGGTAATTACAATGGAAGATAATTTTTAGAAGGTAATAACTGGACGGAAAATCTGCAATTATATTTGGATGGTAATTTGAAATAAATCCTTCCAAAAGGATTGCAATTACCTTCCTACTTACCCTCTATTTTGGAAGGAATATACGGAAGGTTTTCGTTTAAATCGGTAGGTAAACTTTGATTTTCCCTCCAGTCCTTACAATTACCCATCGAATGTGGAAGGTAATCAGCGAAGGTTAATAAAAAAATCGGAAGGATATACATGATTTCCCTTCAAATTCCCCAATTATCCTCCTAAATACCCCCTATAGCGGAAGGAAAATACAGAAGGTTTTCAGTTGAAACGGTAGGTAAACTTTGATTTTCCTTCCAGTCCTTACAATTACCCATCGAATGTGGAAGGTACTACGCGAAGGTAAGTAACAAATTCGGAAGGAAATACATGATTTCCCTCCAATTAATCCAATTACCTTCCCACTTACCCTCTATTGCGGGAGGAAAGTACAGAAGGTTTTCGGTTGAATCCGTAGGTAAACTTTGATTTTCCTTCCAGACCTTACAATTACCCATCGAATGTGGAAGGTAATAAGCGAAGGTTATTAAAAAAATCGGAAGGAAATACATGATTTCCCTCCAAATTCCCCAATTATCTTCCTAAATACCCCCTATAGCGGAAGGAAAGTACGGAAGGTTTTCGGTTGAATCGGTAGGTAAACTTTGATTTTCCTTCCAGTCCTTCCAATTACCCATTGAATGTGGAAGGTACTAAGCGAAGGTAAATAACAAATTCGGAAGGAAATACATGATTTCCCTCCAATTAATCCAATTACCTTCCCACTTACCCCCTATTGCGGGAGGAAAATACAGAAGGTTTTCGGTTGAATCGGTAGGTAAACTTTGATTTTCCTTCCAGACCTTACAATTACCCATCGAATGTGGAAGGTAATAGGCGAAGGTTATTAAAAAGATCGGAAGGAAATACATGATTTCCCTTCAAATTCCCCAATTATCCTCCTAAATACCCCCTATAGCGAAAGGAAAGTACGGAAGGTTTTCGGTTGAATCGGTAGGTAAACTTTGATTTTCCTTCCAGTCCTTACAATTACCCATTGAATGTGGAAGGTACTAAGCGAAGGTAAATAACAAATTCGGAAGGAAATACATGATTTCCCTCCAATTAATCCAATTACCTTCCCACTTACCCCCTATTGCGGGAGGAAAATACAGAAGGTTTTCGGTTGAATTGGTAGGTAAACTTCGATTTTCCTTCCAGACCTTACAATTACCCATTGAATGTGGAAGGTACTAAGCGAAGGTAAATAACAAATTCGGAAGGAAATACATGATTTCCCTCCAATTAATCCAATTACCTTCCCACTTACCCCCTATTGCGGGAGGAAAATACAGAAGGTTTTCGGTTGAATCGGTAGGTAAATTTTGATTTTCCTTCCAGACCTTACAATTACCCATCGAATGTGGAAGGTAATAGGCGAAGGTAAATAACAAATTCGGAAGGAAATACATGATTTCCCTCCAATTAATCCAATTATCTTCCCACTTACCCCCTATTGCGGGAGGAAAATACAGAAGGTTTTCGATTGAATCGGTAGGTAAACTTTGATTTTCCTTCCAGACCTTACAATTACCCATTGAATGTGGAAGGTACTAAGCGAAGGTAAATAACAAATTCGGAAGGAAATACATGATTTCCCTCCAATTAATCCAATTACCTTCCCACTTACCCCCTATTGCGGGAGGAAAATACAGAAGGTTTTCGGTTGAATCGGTAGGTAAACTTTGATTTTCCTTCCAGACCTTACAATTACCCATCGAATGTGGAAGGTAATAAGCGAAGGTAAATAACAAATTCGGAAGGAAATACATGATTTCCCTCCAAATTCTCCAATTACCTTCCTAAATACCCCCTATAGCGGAAGGAAAGTACGGAAGGTTTTCGGTTGAATCGGTAGGTAAACTTTGATTTTCCTTCCAGTCCTTCCAATTACCCATTGAATGTGGAAGGTACTAAGCGTAGAAAAATAACAAATTAAGAAGGAAATATACTATTTCCCTCTCTAATTTGTTATTTACCTTTCACACTCGATGCGTTACTCGGAGATCTGGAAAGAAAGTCAAAGCTTACCTACCGATACGCAATCCTTTTATATTTTCCTTCCTCAATATACAGTCATTAGGAAGGTAATTAGAGAATCTAGGGAAAAGTCATGTATTTCCTCCCTAATTTGATATATTCCTTTACTTATTACCAGACTCGATGCGTAACTTGAAGGTCTGGAAGGAAAATCAAAACTTACTTACCGATTTAACCACAAACCTTTATTTTCCGTCCGCTATAGGTGGTAATTGAGAAAGTAATTGTGGTATTTGGAGGGAAAACATGAATTTCCTTCCCAATTATTTATTTGATGGGTACATCGAAGGTCTGGAAGGAAAATCAAAACTTAGCTACCGATTTAACCACAAACCTTTATTTTCCGTCCGCTATAGGTGGTAATTGAGAAGGTAATTGTGGTATTTGGAGGGAAAACATGAATTTCCTTCCCAATTCTTTATTTGATGGGTACATCGAAGGTCTGGAAGAAAAATCAAAACTCACCTACGGATCAAAAAAACGTTCCTTATCTTCCTTTCGCAATAAGGAGAAAAATTAGGGAGTCTGGAGGGAAATCATTCATTTTCCACAGAATTCGTTGTTTATCTTCGCTGCCTATCTTCTACATTTTTATGGTAATTAAGTCTGGAAGAAATAAAAACATTAAATATTTTAACCTCCACGATTAAAGGGATTTTGCGTATTATCCAACCGCGATTAGAATGGAATTAGTTAAAATGTCATAAAAAATTATAAAATCTCACATAAAATAAAAATCACAAGAGTTCTTATCTCTTAACTGTACATTCAAATCCCATTCTCATTTCGGTCCAATAAAATTACGTAACTATTTATTAACAACAACAATATTTAGTAAAAATCAGTTTTATTGACACACAGGAGTATACAAACAGGTCGATAACTTTTAAAACGACAATTATTACAATCAGGTTTTCTTCCCGATAAAGAGGCATGCACAACAATTATTGAAAAATACATTTTAATTAATAATATTAATCGATGATTTCAAAATTTTGTACCCGATTAGTACCTTCGTAATTTTGGAGATATGAGTCTCTTATAATCTTTTGGTTGGCGTTGTGTATGATCTCATTAAAGAAAACAGTAGTGTTTTGTGGATTTGTACCTCATTATCGTCCGTCATAAAAGAGAAGCGTGCTAATAGATAAGGTGTTATTTTGGTGGATTACACAGGTCTACAAAAACAAAATTTTTTTTTGGGTTTCTGTTCTAATGCTTGAATTCTGATTCCAAACATCGAAAAACACTCGGATATCCATTTTTAACTCTTAAAGTTTGCTTTTGTTTAAATAAAATTACAGAGAAAATATAAAAATTAGTATTTTTTTAAACTCCGTAAAATTGCTCTAGTTTCTACAAAAGCAAACTTTGATCGGAACAGATATTTTTTTATTTATTTGTGACATAGGAGAAACCAAAATTTCACATTCAGGAGCCAGACCCAGAAATCGTGTTGACCGGTGTTATCCACTCTAAGGCCTTTTGCCAGGGGTTGAAATTGCTTTATTAGAAATAGTTTTGACCTGGCATTAGTTAAAGCAATTTCAACCCTTGGCAATGGCCTTAGAGTTGATAATCCACCAAAATAACACCTAATCTATGAGCATGCTCCACTTTTATGACGGACGATAATGAGGTACAAACCTACAAAATACTAAACACTGTTTTCTTTCATGAGATCGTACACAACGCCAACCAAAAGACTATACCAATACAGTCCGTGAGCTCTTTAAAATGACCTTGTCATAAATATTTTAAATATTTTGCCCTACACGATTACAGACAGAGACAATAACGTAGGTACTACTTGTTTGCTTTAGTTACTAATTGTATAGGTACTAAAACTGTTAGCTTACTAATCTAGTACTATTTGGGTAAGTACCTGCTTCATGTTTGGAACCATCAAATCCTAGATATGACTTCGCTGGGTACCTACGCCAGATTGTCAATCATAATATTTTGGCACATTTCGTTTTAAAATTATGTATATAATAACCATAGCGAATTCCTAAACTATTTTCGCACATTGTAATAATTTCGAATCTTAACTAATTATTAAAATAAAACATTATATTTAAATTTTATATGGACGTCAGATTGTCAATCATAATATTTTGTGTGCGTGTGGATTGAGTGAGCACCCTTCAAAAATGAAAAAAAATGTGCTGATCATTTAGTAAAAGTTCTAAAACAATTGTAAAACTAATTGATGTATTTGTAAAACGATAAATAAAAAGAATACATTCACTAACGTATGGTCACTCAGTTCTCACAAACAACCAACGAAATCTGTGAATGTGTTTATTTAACATATAATATTTATATCCTAATTTTTAGTAAAAATTATGCTTAAGGTATTAGGTAATAATTTGTAGATCACCTGGTTACGTATTAAAAGTTTTACAAATTATTTCGTATGCTCACTCAATCCGCATACTTTCGAAAACCCAATTTCTGATGAAAATACTGCAGATTGAAACTTCTATATATGTATATAGTTTAGTAAAACTCATATGGGAATTTGTAAAATACAAAACAAACCGCTAACGTGGCAGATTTTTGGATAATACATGTTTGTAAGTGCTCACTCAGTCCACACATTATTCGTAAGTTAAAAATGTAAATATCTTAAGATTTTTAGTATCTAGGAAACTAGAAAGTAGTTCAACTTTTAGTAAAAAAAATTACTAAATATCCACCATCTAATATTATTAACTAAAGGCTCTGCAGAAGCTAAAAGAATTTCACAACTTCCAGAAAATTGCAACCTCACTGCAAGTGAAATAAAAGAGATTGCAAAAGTAACTGCAAGTTATTTGTTTTCTGTAGCAAATCCTCCGAAGAGACAAGTTCTACCAGAAAAATGCATATTTTGGACTAATAATTATTTTGAAAAGCTTTTTCCAAATACAAGTTCTTGTAGGTTTTTTAGATTGTATTTTAAGAAGTGGTGTGTGATCTAAAAAGTGGACTGTATCTTAGATTGTATTTTTAAATGAAATTTGAATATCTTTAAAAGCAGACAACGAATATGACATTTTAGATGGTGGATATTTAGTCAATTTTTTACTAAAAGTTGAACTACTTTGTAGTTTCCTAGATACTAAAAATCTTAAGATATTTACATTTTTAACTTACGAATAATGTGTGGACTGAGTGAGCACTTACAAACATGTATTATCCAAAAATCTGCCACGTTAGCGGTTTGTTTTGTATTTTACAAATTCCCATATGAGTTTTACTAAACTATATACATATATAGAAGTTTCAATCTGCAGTATTTTCATCAGAAATCGGATTTTCGAAAGTGTGCGGATTGAGTGAGCATACGAAATAATTTGTAAAACTTTAAATACGTAACCAGGTGATCTACAAATTATTACCTACCTTAAGCATAATTTTTCCTAAAAATTAGGATATAAATATTATATGTTAAATAAACACATTCACAGATTTCGTTGGTTGTTTGTGAGAACTGAGTGAGCATACGTTAATGAATGTATTCTTTTAATTATCGTTTTACAAATTCATCAATTAGTTTAACAATTGTTTTAGAACTTTTACTAAATGATCAGCACATTTTTTTTTTCATTTTTGAAGGGTGCTCACTCAATCGGCGTTTCTTCTCAACAGTGGTCTTCTTTCGGCGTTTCTTCTCAACAGTGGTCTCCTCTTGTGAAATGCCGGTAGACTCAGACATGTAAAAGTGCCCTTGTGGCCTACTTGCAGAATAAAGTTCATTATTTCATTATTTCATTATTTCATTAATCCACACGCACACTAATATTTTGGCACATTTCGTTTTAAAATTATGTATATAGTAATCATAGCGAATTCCTAAACTATTTTCGCACATTGTAATAATTTCGAATCTTAACTAATTATTAAAATAAAACATTATATTTAAATTTTATATGGACGTCAAGTTTCATAACAATATTTATTCCTTACACCCTACACAACAAACTCTATCGCTGGTAACCACTTATATAAGGCATTTGATGATCAGAAGGTTTCCTTTCACAGGATGAACCTTCTGAACCCTAAGAACAATTTAAGAAGGAGAGCCATATTTAATTTAAGTGCAGAAAGGAGTTACGGCGTCTTAGATTTTTTATATGGGATTTTGACATTTTGTGGTCCTGTCGTGTGGTGTATCTCATAAAAGGGCTTCATGAGCTGGTTCTAAATATAAACTGCATTGTTACATTACTGATACTTATTTGAAATTTACCAAGTTTGGGCTCTTGCAGGTAGGAGACGGCTGAATTATTTTTTATGAAACCTACACAAATAACCCGCAATATACTCATATGTAACACCAAGGGAGGAGTTTTGGAAATATGTATATTATTTCAAAACCCTATTCTCACGAGTTGTGTTTTCTTTAAATAATGAGTTTATAAAAGGAAGTTATAATGAAAAAACGTCACTAATCGCGCTGTCAGCTCATGAAACCATTAATTAGATAACCCACATGACAGGAGATTCAGAACACAAAATGTCAAGACCCCATACAAGAAATTGATGACGTTATAACTCCTTCCTGCGCTAATTCACGATGGCTCTAATTCTTAAAATGTTCATAGGGTTCAGAAGGTTCGTCCTGCCAAAGGGAACGGTAAATGCTATTTACGGCATGTTGGGACGTAATTATTTAATATCAAACGCCGAACACCCTACGGCGAAGCTAAATTATACAAGCTTTGTTATTCTAGTACAATTAATTACTCATATGTCTGTTTATGGATTATAATCACTAACGCTAAACTTAACTATGCGCGGCACTTCATTTTGCAAAAGGCCGACTTGACAGTGTTCTTTAAGAGAGACACGATTACAATAATTTTATTGCGCGATAGGTAGTTATACCATGAAATAGAACTAACTGCCATAAAATAAATTTCACGAGCATTATAATATCTCCCTCTAGCCTTTCCATGATTAACGCCAGCGCAATATCTTTCAACTTTACACCCGAAATAAAATATTCTCATGGTACTAGTTTGCTATTGCAAAACAAATACCCAGCTAGATGGATCGTAATCACTGGTAATCACTACCGCTAAACTTAACTATATGTGCGGCACTTTATTTTGCAAAAGGCCGACTTGACAGTGTTCTTTAAGAGAGACACAATTACGATAATTTAATTGCACGATAGGTAGTTATACCATGAAAAAGAACTAACTGCCATAAAATGAATTCCACGAGCTTATAATATCTCCCCCTAGTCTTTCCATGATTAACGCCAGCACAATATCTTTAATTCACAGCCATAGTATGAAACACCGAACACCCTACGGCAAAGCTAAATTATCCTGACGCTCACTGATGATGACCGTAAACACAACCCGATCTGGTTATTATTAACTAAAGGCTAAGCAGAAGCTAAACGAATTAAACAACATTTCAGAAAATTGCAAGTTTAATGCAAGTGAAATAAAAGAGATTGCAAAGTACCAACACCGATGATTATTTGAGCTTACCGTTGTGCTGTCAAAGGTTGACTGAGAAAAACACAATTTTTCTCTGTCAAAGTTACATTTGTGTAAACGACCCATTTTATAAATATGAATGAATTAAAAATAAAGGTGTTCATACCAAGGCTTGCTAAGGAGAAAGAATCGCTAAAATAAAACTCCCACACCGTCCAATTACTAGGATATACTTTTAAAACAGAGATAAATAAACTAAAAAAAAAATAACAATAAATATTACTTTCCTTGCTACTTTACTTTTCTTTGCTTTTATTTTTATTTTTCCGTTGTACATCTTATCAAAGATCAAGCAACACAAGACTGGAAACCCTATACCTCGAACGGTGTAAAACAAAAATAGTGTTAAAAATAGTATATGTAAAATATTTGTTTTAAAAGTATATCCTAGTAATAAGGCAGTCTGGGAGTTTTCTTTCGGCGGTTATTTCTCCTCAGTAAGCCTTAAAGTGAACTGCTGGTAAATATTTTTAAATAAAATAATTAATGCCTACACATTAGGTCGATCTGGCATGTGTACACCTTTATTTATAATTCATATAAAATGGGTAGTTGGCACAAACGTAACTTTGACAAAGAAATATTGTGTTTCTCTCAGTCAATCTTTCACAACGGTAACTGGAAAGCTACTGAAACGTCAGGGACGCTCAAATAATTAATATACGGGATACAATCCGTTTAAATGGTTTTATTTAAATTTGTGAGAGTCCGACAACCGAATATTACCGGCCACACTGCTTACTCTGAGCAGCTATTACAAGAGCCGCAACGAATTTCAAGCGCTTGTCCATCGTTTGATCTGCTCGGCGAGTTCTAACCTGCCATACACACCTGGTATAAATTATTACTATATATTTGACTTTTAATTTTTTACTTCAGATTTAATTTCAGAAACGGACGAGTAACTAAAAACTAAACCTGGACAATTTGAGGAGTGAAATTCCCAACTTCGTGTCGTCTGAATTATTAGAGGCTTGGGAAATAACACACGAATACAACAAACAACCAAAAGACTATACCATTCCTATCACTGGTAATTACTACCGCTAAACTATAACTATGTGCGGCACTTTATTTTGCAAAAGGCCGACTTGACAGTGTTCTATAAGAGAGACATGATTACGATAATTTAATTGCGCGATAGGTAGTTATACCATGAAAAAAGAACTAACTGCCATAAAATGAATTCCATACGAGCATATAATATCTCCCCCTAGTCTTTCCATGATTAACGCCAGCACAATATCTTAAATTCACAGCCATAGTATTAAACACCGAACACCCTACGGCAAAGCTAAATTAAATTATACAAACTTTGTTATTCTAGTACAGAGAATTTCTCATAATTACATACCACAAGCCATGTGGGGGCAATTTAGTGAAATTATTAGGCTTACAAAAAATTAAAGAATCGAAAGGTACCCATTTCTTATTTAAATTGTCTCCTTTTGATACACAGAAAGCGTTTACGTGAGGATCAAAGAAAACATTTGTAAAGATACAGCCAGCAAAGTATACTTTATGGGTATTGCTATTGTAAAATATGTTAGAAATTTGAAAAAAGTTTGGATCACCAGTAACTTCGTCAACACTCAGTGCAAGAACCTGGTTTATTTCAAATTTTATGCCGTTTAAAGTTATAAAGCTCACAGTCAAGTAGTTCGTGCGGTATGTGGAATTCCTTTGACAATCTGTTAAAGGTCTCAGTGTCTATTTGTTTGCAGTTTTGCTGACCGTATACTTTGCTGACCATAATTCCTTGTCCTAATACTTGTAGCTTGTGGCCTATCTAATTTAAGACACAATTGTTCGCCTAATTCCGCAGTAGCCCGGTGGTTCCAGTCAAATTCTGTATAAATACCATACACACCTTGCTGTATGAACTCCCATGTATTATGGGATTCCAAAGGGTATTCCGCATGCAAAGAGTGAAATAATTGGAAGCAAACTTCTACTGCTTCAATTATAGTATTAAACGTGTAAAGTACCTTGTCTACAACAACACATGCCTGTACTATATCACTCCAAGATGTCCCTACCGCAAGAACAAATGGCTGTAACAGGATTGATTTCCAGTTTAATTTTGCTTGTTTTTGCTTTATGTGATTACGCTGTCTTTCAATACCTTCAGAAACAGCTGCTTGAGTGTCTACTCGAAATATGAAGGCGTCCAGTATTTGACATTTTGAAGGTTTCCAGTTTTTGTTGATCTGGTACACTCCTGGAAACAGGAACGGCAGCAGAAGTAGCAGTCCCGAATATTGTTGATTTAAATCATTTCCTGGAAATTAAAACTATGGATAAATATTTGGAACGTAAAACTAAACGATATAAACAGACCTAGGAATATAAAGGGCAAATTTTAATGACAGCTACGCTAGTAGCTGTCATTATTGTAGCTGCTAAGCTAGGGATTGCCTATATCGATGAACCCAATTATCGATGCTTATCCCATAATATACCGCGCCGTCTTTTGTAAAAATAAAAATCCATTGAATTGAAAACTTATTGAAAGTATACAAATGAAACAATATACAATTATATATATAAATAAAAATTTGACATGAGTGTCGTTTTCTAGGTTTCTGGGGGTGTAAATTTCAAAGATGGCACTCATTTTGGAAGTAAAGATGGTGGACGTAATTTTTTTTTTAAATCGTCATGGATGTCGTTTTCTGGGTTTTTTGGGGGGTGTACATTTCAAAATAAAAAATTAGATTTAAAACTGGCGGAGATATATTTTTGAGAAATGGCACCAATATCGGTTTTTAAGAAAAAATTATGTCCGCCATCTTGGATTTCAAAATGGATGTCATTTTCGTAATCGGAACCCCGAGGAACCTCGGACATGACACCCATATCGATTTTTAAGAAAAAATAATGTCCGCCATCTTGGATTTCAAAATGAATGTCATTTTCGTAATCGGAACCCCGAGGAACCTCGGACATGACACCCATATCGATTTTTAAGAAAGAATAATGTCCGCCATCTTGGATTTCAAAATGAATGTCATTTTCGTAATCGGAACCCCGAGGAACCTCGGAGATGACACCCATATCGATTTTTAAGAAAAAATAATGTCCGCCATCTTGGATTTCAAAATGGATGTCATTTTCGTAATCGGAACCCCGAGGAACCTTGGAGATGACACCCATATCGATTTTTAAGAAAAAATAATGTCCGCCATCTTGGATTTCAAAATGGATGTCATTTTCGTAATCGGAACCCCGAGGAACCTCGGACATGACACCCATATCGATTTTTAAGAAAAAATTATGTCCGCCATCTTGGATTTCAAAATGGATGTCATTTTCGTAATCGGAACCCCGAGGAACCTCGGACATGACACCCATATCGATTTTTAAGAAAAAATAATGTCCGCCATCTTGGATTTCAAAATGAATGTCATTTTCGTAATCGGAACCCCGAGGAACCTTGGAGATGACACCCATATCGATTTTTAAGAAAAAATAATGTCCGCCATCTTGGATTTCAAAATGGATGTCATTTTCGTAATCGGAACCCCGAGGAACCTTGGAGATGACACCCATATCGATTTTTAAGAAAAAATAATGTCCGCCATCTTGGATTTCAAAATGGATGTCATTTTCGTAATCGGAACCCCGAGGAACCTCGGACATGACACCCATATCGATTTTTAAGAAAAAATAATGTCCGCCATCTTGGATTTCAAAATGAATGTCATTTTCGTAATCGGAACCCCGAGGAACCTTGGAGATGACACCCATATCGATTTTTAAGAAAAAATAATGTCCGCCATCTTGGATTTCAAAATGAATGTCATTTTCGTAATCGGAACCCCGAGGAACCTCGGACATGACACCCATATCGATTTTTAAGAAAAAATAATGTCCGCCATCTTGGATTTCAAAATGGATGTCATTTTCGTAATCGGAACCCCGAGGAACCTCGGACATGACACCCATATCGATTTTTAAGAAAAAATAATGTCCGCCATCTTGGATTTCAAAATGAATGTCATTTTCGTAATCGGAACCCCGAGGAACCTCGGACATGACACCCATATCGATTTTTAAGAAAGAATAATGTCCGCCATCTTGGATTTCAAAATGAATGTCATTTTCGTAATCGGAACCCCGAGGAACCTCGGAGATGACACCCATATCGATTTTTAAGAAAAAATAATGTCCGCCATCTTGGATTTCAAAATGGATGTCATTTTCGTAATCGGAACCCCGAGGAACCTTGGAGATGACACCCATATCGATTTTTAAGAAAAAATAATGTCCGCCATCTTGGATTTCAAAATGGATGTCATTTTCGTAATCGGAACCCCGAGGAACCTCGGACATGACACCCATATCGATTTTTAAGAAAAAATAATGTCCGCCATCTTGGATTTCAAAATGGATGTCATTTTCGTAATCGGAACCCCGAGGAACCTCGGACATGACACCCATATCGATTTTTAAGAAAAAATAATGTCCGCCATCTTGGATTTCAAAATGAATGTCATTTTCGTAATCGGAACCCCGAGGAACCTTGGAGATGACACCCATATCGATTTTTAAGAAAAAATAATGTCCGCCATCTTGGATTTCAAAATGGATGTCATTTTCGTAATCGGAACCCCGAGGAACCTTGGAGATGACACCCATATCGATTTTTAAGAAAAAATAATGTCCGCCATCTTGGATTTCAAAATGGATGTCATTTTCGTAATCGGAACCCCGAGGAACCTCGGACATGACACCCATACCGATTTTTAAGAAAAAATAATGTCCGCCATCTTGGATTTCAAAATGAATGTCATTTTCGTAATCGGAACCCCGAGGAACCTTGGAGATGACACCCATATCGATTTTTAAGAAAAAATAATGTCCGCCATCTTGGATTTCAAAATGAATGTCATTTTCGTAATCGGAACCCCGAGGAACCTCGGACATGACACCCATATCGATTTTTAAGAAAAAATAATGTCCGCCATCTTGGATTTCAAAATGGATGTCATTTTCGTAATCGGAACCCCGAGGAACCTCGGACATGACACCCATATCGATTTTTAAGAAAAAATAATGTCCGCCATCTTGGATTTCAAAATGGATGTCATTTTCGTAATCGGAACCCCGAGGAACCTCGGACATGACACCCATATCGATTTTTAAGAAAAAATAATGTCCGCCATCTTGGATTTCAAAATGAATGTCATTTTCGTAATCGGAACCCCGAGGAACCTTGGAGATGACACCCATATCGATTTTTAAGAAAAAATAATGTCCGCCATCTTGGATTTCAAAATGAATGTCATTTTCGTAATCGGAACCCCGAGGAACCTTGGAATATATATATATATAGCCTATATGTACAGTCGCCATCAGACATATCGCAGCATATAAGGCGTTCATAAATATGTGAACATGTACTGTAACGCCCAGTCAATAAGAGTCGTGTTCCGATATTTGTGGACGCTTTATATGCTTCGATATATCTGATGGCGACTGTACATAAGAGGCTACACCACGGCAGTGCGGAGACCGTCGTCAACGAAGCTACGTCAACGTGTCCACATACCGAAAATCCGACCCGCCGTGAAAGAAGTTATAGCGCGATGTGCTAAGTGCCGCCTAAGAAAAGCGAAGCCAGCGGCGCCCTCTACCGGGGACCTGCCCGCAGCGCGCCTGGCCCACCACGTCCAGCCCTGACCCCCAACATGATCCTACTCGGGCCCGACTGCTACAACCCGGCCCCCGGCACGTTCACCGACGGCGAGGTTCGGGTCGTCGACGTGACCACCAGCAGAGGACACGTACTACGGCGGCCAACCAAGAAGATCGTCGTGTTACAAGAAGCTCTAGCATAAAGCTTACCTTGTTTCGCCAGTTCCAGAAATTCTTTCAGTTTGTCTCTCTGAATTTGTACAGTTAGTTGTATCTTTTCCGCTAATTTTATAATTGCAGCTTTGTTGGAATGGAGAAATTCTTGAAGCTTACTTGTTTCTGTAGCATCGCCTTTAGCATATAAAAGCTCGAAATCTTTCTTTATCTAAAAACAAAACAATAAATAGCATGCATGTACATTGTATAACTTTTACTTTTCAAGATAATAATTATAACGTATTATAGTAGAGTTGCTAAGCCGCGAAATTGTGCGCATCGGGTTACAAGCATGAAATTTATCAACATTAGGGTTCCGTACCCAAAGGGTAAAAACGGGACCCTTTTAATGAGACTTCGCTGTCCGTCCGTCCGTCCGTCTGTCACCAGGCTGTATCTCAAGAACGGTGATATAGGTATACAGTTGAAATTTTAACAGATAATGTATTTCTATTGCCACTATAACAACAAATACTAAAAATGAAATAAAATAAATATTTAAGGGGGGCTCCCATACAACAAACTTGTTTTATGGTACGGAACCCTTCATGCGCGAGTCGGACTCGCACTTGCCCAATTTTTTTTACTTGTTTTTTGTTACATAAATAAATTGTATAGTACTTACAAGTGTAGGTCCAACATTTGGCACAGTGAGACTTTTGTATAATGTCAAGTAATCCCATAAGTTTCCAGGAGTGTCACAGCGTTCTCTTTTTCGATATTCGTGTGTTATTTCCCAAGCCTCCAATAATTCAGACGACACGAAGCTGGGGATGTCACTCCTCAAATAGTCCAGTTTAGTTTTTAGTTCCTCATTGTCCGTTTCTGAAATTAAATCAATGTATAAAAAATAAACTAAAAGAAATAACAAATTAAAAGTCAAATATATAGTATTAATTAATACCAGGAGGAGTGTATGGCAGGTTAGAATTCTTCGAGCAGATCAAACGGTGAGAAACCCTTGCAATTCTTTGCGGTTCTTGTGATGGCTGTTCAGAGTAAGCAGTGTGGTCGGTGTCGGTGCTCGCAGATGTTGATGAGCCTTTAGTTAATAATAACCATAACGGGTTGTGTTTACGGTCATCATCAGGAGTTGTTACTGACTGAATTTTATGCAAATCATAGTTCTTATCAACAAAATTCTCAATATTAGCAATATCTTCTGCTATGACAACATGTCTGTCTATGTTTTCTATAGAAGATTCAAGAAATGACACATCTACATGATCTCCATCATCAATACTATCAGTGTCTGCGCTATCAGTAGCATGAGACGATGACGATGAGGAAGGGACTTTTTTGAGCTGAGTATGATGAACACCAGCAGTCTGCAAAAAAAATATCAGTTAATAACATACCGGTTTTATTAGCCATACATGGACAGTATTTGAATTATATATTAATTGAAAATACCAATTTTAATGTATTTGTATTTGCTGGGATTGTTACCGGTATAGATGTCTTTTAATGTTGCAGTTTTTTTAACATGATTGAATGGTATTTAGGTAATGATGTAAAATTAAATTAATTGAAATATCCCACTAATATATAAAAATGTGTAATACTTTTGGTGAAAAACCAAAATTGAATATGAGTATTTTTGTATGAACCGAATACAGGTATTTAATCCCTGTTTTTTAGTTACTTCCTACATTTGTATACTATAACTAATACTTCAAATACTATTATTAACTACATAAATCGTATCGATAAAGCATTATAGTTCGTTTTCTATTCAGGTCCGGTTAAGTTAAGTTTGCACCTAGTATGTATGGCGCTGCATACAAATGAGGTGCAGTTAACGCAACCGGGTTGTTCTCATATAATTTTTGATAACACATTTTTTTCTAATTTAATTAGAAATGTATTGTTTTCAGATTATTCCCTATATTTGTAGTATGAGACTATATTACCTGCCAAATTTCATAGTTAGCCGAGGTAAAGGACAGACAGACGGACCGATGGACAAGAAAGTGATCATATAAAGACTTTGCCAACTGAGGTACGAAACCCTAAAAATAAAATATGGATATCTTCTATAATATCTACAAGTTAAAGTATTTACAATTATGTCATAATTGTAATATATATTCTATTATTTTTTTTCAAGTAAAACAAATATTTAACTGCACCTCATTTGCATGCAGCGCCATACATACTAGGTGCAAACTTAACTTAACCGGACCTTTCGCAGAGTACAAACTGTCTACGGAGTGTTTTCGGCTCAGGTGGACATGTATACTAATACCCGTACCAAATGGCATTGCTGTACTCAAAATTGTATACCTCTCCATACAAGCATGCCCAATAGAAAACGGACTATTACAAAATACTTACAGTGTGTTTGATATTATAACAAACATTTGACAGTTCTCTGTTGATGTTTGTAGCGATGTAGCAAAAATATATTGTTTGCCAAACCTAACGATTATGAATGGTTGATCAAATCGATTTTATCGACGAACTTTTTTTCAAAAGTGAATATATTTTTGTTTATTTTGTGTACGAGCCGCCGAACTTACTAGAGCTTTTTATGTAAAGTAATAGTTGGTTTTATTTTTCTTTCTTTGGGTTATAAACTTATCGAGTTAATCGGTTTCTACCAATTTACAGAAATAGCACATGAGTCGAAACGCAAGATTTAGTCACAACACAACTTTAAAAAAGAATAAGACGTAGTACGTAACTGTTTGAGTAATTATTTTTTATCGTTAAATACTTCAACATCGTGATAAGAAAAAAATTAACATGAAGTCAATAGTATCAAATAGAAAGTGAAAAACGTTTATAGATACTTGAAAAAACACTATGTCATTCCCAGGTTTTTTTATGAAATTCAATGTGTCGCGCAGTGTTATATGGGTCCTGTGATGTGACAAATGTTTGTTATAATATCAAACAGACTGTATTTACATACTCCTCAAGTGTGAGACGCTATAATTATAAACAATTTTCTTTGTCACATCTTACACTATTTGAAATATTATTCTATTCTACCATGCAAGCAGTAGGTAATAAATAATTACTGATGATCTCTTTTAACTACAATATAAAAAAAATGACCAAAAGAAGATTTTCTTCTATTTCCTGATCAAACTGTAGTAGCCAGGTGATTAGACCATGTGCAATTTTTTTTCTTGTCAGCATTTGAGGTATTACGGTTTTTAATTCATGATCTGTAATATGTTTCAAATCTTCTAGACTTGAATACCCATGGCCTGTAATTAATGTTAAATAACAAAACATTATAAGTTATAGTATTTGATTCAACTTGCTTGTGTGACAAAAGTGCCGATGAGAAAAACAGCATGCACAAAATATGAGTTTTGTCAAATTTAATTCAAAATGGCGGCGGCGGCCTAACATCGAAAATCTGGGTTTCAGCTTGGCCCGCATCCCCCATATTACCTATTACGTCGAAATTGCTTTGACTTTTCTATTTGTAAGGCAACAATACCTAACAGTTGAATTAAAAATGCCAAAAACGTGCATAATGCTGTTTCCCGCTGACGCGTGTCGTATTTTACACGTGTTGAAACTTCCTATCTAAGATGATCTTAAAGGTGTACGGACCATACCTTTAAGATCACTATCACTGTGTCAGTAGTTTAATAGAAAAGAAGCATTAATCTTATAATATTATACTGCGGTACTTATGCGAGTAAAGTTAATATTAGTAAGTAACAACTTCACACCATATTTCCAATTTAAACATATAAATAAAGAATCGCTTTAAGAAAACTCACCCAAAAAACTTTCTATTACTGCCTCAGTAGCACCAAATTCACGTAATTTTTCTTGTACTTCTGCCATTGCACATTTTTTTGTAGTTAAAATCTACAAATACACACACGACGTAGCGTGACTGATTGATGAGTGTGCGTACTGCGACTAGGCACTGCGTAGGCGCCAGCCGCCAGCGAGAGACGAGCGTCGGGGTTACCAGAGCTTGAAGCTCATGTTCCCTATTTTGAATGTTAACATCTGTAAGATTATGATCTGTTGCTCTGGACATCTCTATGAAATATTTTATTCTGTACGTTATTTATACGTAAAAAAAAAATTAAGCATTCTTACTAACATTTTAAATGCCAAAGTGTGTTTGTAGTTTTTTCTTATGTTTTGTTTCTGTTTATTTCTTCACGGCTGTAATACTTCACTGCGGCGCCCCGCGGTGTTCCCCACGGTTAAAAAGTAGCCTATATGTTGATCCAGGGTGTCAGTCACCTCCATACCGAATTTTACCAAAATTGGTACATCCGTTTAAGCGCGTGTAAAATACAAACAACGACACGGGAACGTATTTGAATATCGAAAGCTAATATATCTAACGTTAAAAAGTCGACGGTCAAAATATCGAACGAGTAGATATTTAGATCGTTCGATATCATTATATCGACGTTTGGAGTACCTAAAAGTCAAATACCGAATTGCTAAAATATCGAAAGTTCAAAATATCTACACTCAAATTATCGATATACATATGTTAATATCGAAACCCAAAATATCAACCATCAAAAAGCCAACGTTTAAAATATCGAAAATTGAAATAGCAAACGATCTTAATATCTACTGTCATTATATCGACGGCTGACATTCCGAAAGCGCAAATGCCGAACGGTAATTAAATTGCACGTGGACAAAATAGGAGGGTAGATGCGAAAAAATAATGAGCTGTGTGTGAAAGTCCGAATCTAGGGCTCTCGCTGGTTAGGTTAGGACGCGAGCCGACACAGAGCACCCTAGTGTTTTTGTAAAGCCGGAGGCGCGGAGGGAGTGCAGCCCTCGCCCGCCGTGACGTTTGACGTGACGTGGCGCTTTGCCACGCAAGGACGGAAGGGCTGCTCTCCCCGCAGCGCCGGAGCTAAGGCAGAGTCTTTGAATTTCGACGTTATGATCCTTCGATATTCTAATTTTCGATATTTTAACCGTCGATATTTTGTATGCCGATATTTCAATTTTCGATATTCATATAAGTACCCCAACGATACACACACACACACAAACATTTACCTTTATAATATCAGTGTGATAATGTATCTCATGTCCACGTCCACCACGTCTGCCGCATGCACCCGGAAAGGTGGGCTACGTAGCTTGACACAAGAGGAGAGGCCTTTGCCCAGCAGTGGGACACTCAAACAGAGTAATTAAAAAAAATGTATCTCATAGTTAAGAATCAGAAGATGGGCATAAGGGTTCACTATTATGTTGCATAAAATTGATACTCATATTTTCATTTTGCATAACAACCTTTGACAGAATCATCATTTCTCCCTCATTTATTTTGCATAATTTTTTTCTCATAATGTTATATCACATATTTTTTTTTATCCGAATAGTTATTTCGAAGAAATTCATATCTCATAATATTTATTTAGATTGCATAAAAATTGTTCGAAGCAGAAATAGTACATTACATCAGAGGCCGGGAAAATGAGGATTTCCGGCCAAGTAGGTATATACGGCCGAGCGAGCGTGCGAGGGTGGACCAATTTGAAATTTTCTCCATACAAATCGTTTTTTTTTTATATTTTCCGAATTTGACTGAATTTTCGGACAAGATTTCAGATTCATATTTTAGAGCCCCGAGAGCCCCCCGATACTGAGTTTTAGCCGCCTAGCACCAATTTGAAATTCAAATCCAAAAAAGGGATGGGTGATTCTACAGGCGTTTCAACCGCCGTCAGTCCGCTGTCATAAATAACAAAGCAACGGGCCGTTATATGCTTTCAATTAGATTAAGAATGGTAAGAAGTACGGATACAGTATATCACTGTTTGAAAGTTCGCAGCTTGGTGTAGCTCATACTTTCAATATTTATGACAGCGGACTTATGGCGGTTGAAACGCCTGTAGAATCACCCGGATGCTTTCTACATTTACTGCCAAATTTCGTTTGCTCTCCAGCAAATAATATAATATAAAATGGAAAGTAAAATATATACGTTTCAAAATGTCCCTAACGCAGAGCAGATATATAAGAAATGGCAACACTGCTTATCTTTAACCGCCCGATTTAGACGGAAATTTGTTTATTACCAACCAAATTGATTGGTAAATAAATTCCGATTTCATCGTTTAGTATTACTACTTCTAGTCGCGACCTCTGTTGGTAATAGTTGAAACTCGGTGCTTAACTTTACTACGATAATCAAGCAGATCGCGCTATGTAGGTACCGTGATTTCCAATAGATGGCCTCTTACTGTTAGTTTAATTTGGTAGATAATTGCTAGGGACCATTATATGTCGATTTTTAACGGGGCACCTTTTCTATTGATTATTTAACATAAGAATCGGTAACAGTATTTTTTTCCTAATTTTTGGACAAAAATTAGGGGTCGCTACCACAGCTTAAACTTTGTGAAAAAAAAATTAAACAAACATAATATTATTATCAACTACACAATAAGGTATCCATTACAATACATAATAAAATTACCAAATTATGATAAAAGGGTGGATTTTTGGGTGTTGGGGTACTTTTTAGGGTTCCGTAGTCAACTAGGAACCCTTATAATTTCGTCATGTCCGTCTGTCCTTCCGTCCGTCCGCGGCTTAGCTCCGTGACCTTTAGTACTAGAAAGCTAAAATTTGGTATGTGTATGTATGTATAACGCTGACAGAACGGTAAAATAAAAAACCGGCCAAGTGCGAGTCGGACTCGCGCACCGAGGGTTCCGTACAAACACTTTCCATCCCTAAGTGGTTAAGTTAAGTTTGCACCTGGTATGTATAGCGCCCCATATAAATTAGGTGCAAAGTTAGGTATTAAAAAAACTACTTACTAGATCTCGTTCAAAACAATTTTCGTTGGTAGTTTTTATAGTAATGTACAGGGAGCGAAACTTTGGTGCCGATGACAGACGTATGACGTCAAGCTACATACAGAGTGTTTTTATTTAGATTATAGATACCTAATGAAATGACAACTTATTGGCATATTTATAACTGGCGAGAGGTTCGAGAATTATATTGCCCTGAATGTACGTGTGAAATGTATACATGTAAATTATATGCATAGTTTAGTTTCAATACTGTAACTCTTCATGTCAAATTTTGGTACGCACTGAATTGGAAAAACTCGATAAAAAAAAAAACAATCGCATATCGGACTAAAGTATATACTCGCAGGGTTCAAACTCTTCCAAATTGTCTCCTGTATCACCTCCAAAAGTTCGTACATCGTTATTCCTACATGTAAATAAGAAAGAAGATGCGATTATTATGTTTGAACAATAAGCGTTCTGCATACTTCGTCATCCAACGAAACTTGTTGTGTTGTTTAATTTACTCGAGGAAAAGTTTTTTCGTTAGAATTTCATTATCTAGTAAAAAATGTTATTCGTTTCTATTTTTAGTACCTATTTACATTATTTTTTGTAAAAATACCAAACATTAATAAATAAACAATAATATTTATATTACCATTATTACATTATAAAGAATCACTGAGGTGTTGCAATTTTGTTTTAAAAAAACATCCTGTATGCGACTTTACGTCATAATGACGTCACCGGCACCAAAGTTTCGCTCCCTGGTAATGTACATCATATGTTTTTTTAGATTTTTCATTTTCTTATTTTAGAAGTTAGAGGGGGGGGGGGGGACCAACTTTTTTCCACTTTGGAAGCGTCTGTCACGCAAACTATTCGGTTTAGAAAAAAAATATTTTAGAAACCTCGATATCATTTTTGAAGACCTATCCACACATACCCCACACGTATGTTTTTGATGAAAAAAAAATTTTTGAGTTTCAGTTCTAAGTATGGGGAGCCCCCAATATTTATTATTTTTTTTTTATTTTTGCATCAAAATCTTAATGCGGTTCACAGAATACATCTACCTACCAAGTTTCAACAGTATAGCTCTTATAGTTTCGGAAAAAAATGGCTGTGACATACGGACGGACAGACAGACGGACAGACGGACAGACGGACAGACAGACAATATGACGAATCTATAAGGATTCCGTTTTTTGCCATTTGGCTACGGAACCCTAAAAATCAAGAAAAAAAATTTTGTTCGGGTACCTCTAGAACACCTAAAGTGGGGGTGATTTTTTTCTTTTCAACACTGGTGTGTCGTTGAATAGGTCTTGTAAAAATAATAGGGGTCTTTTAACATTTTTTTTATAAAGTCAGCAGTTTTGTAAATATTCGCTCCAAAAACAAAAAAAATAGTGTCCTCTAACTTTTCAACCATGGGTCAAAAAAAATCGGGAAAATTAATGTATATAAGGCCTTATAAGTACTTTCAATGAAAACTATATTGAACAAAATCGGTCGCGCTGTTTTTGAGTTATCGCCAAATTTCATATTTTTCTTTAAAAGGACGTAAGTTGACTTCCAGAAGGTAATAAGTGATTACAGTTTCTAGGGCGTTTACGACCTTTTTATAGAGCTTATCTTTCTTAACTTAAACCTCGGGCTTAAAACCGCAGTTTATTGTGAAGGATGAGCAACTACGGAACCCTACACTGAGCGTGGCCCGACATGCTCTTGGCCGGTTTTTATGAATTGTTTTACTATTAAAAGCAAATACTGTTTCTGTTTAAAAGTGAGACTGGAAGTGTTGAAGGCCCTGCTTCCTGGTTCATGTCAGGTGTTAAATGGTATTTTCACTGCTAGATGTACCTAGATGAAAACTTAGATAGGATATTAGGATAGGAAACATCGAAAAATAAGGACCACCCTAGTAATTACCTTCCGATTTGATCGGGGGGAAAGTTGATTTTACGCAAGTTCGTTTTGTCAATTACCTTACGTTTATTGTTTATTGTTTATTAAATTACACACACAAGCTCACAGTTACACACCAAAACACTTACATGCTACACAAATACATATTATTATTAATTAGACTAAGGAAGTACATAATTTTACTTTATCACTATTTAGAGCTATTTATTCTAGAGCAGATGGCCGATGGGGCCGTAAAGTGCTCGAGTGGAGACCTCGGACCAGCAAGCGCAGCGTAGGACGTCCACCTACGAGATGGACAGATGACCTTGTAAAGGTCGCCGGAAGGCGCTGGATGCAGGTCGCTTCCAACCGGTATATATGGAAGTCCAAAGGGGAGGCCTATGTTCAGCAGTGGACGTCCTATGGCTGAGATGATGATGATGATGATGACTATTTAGAAAGGCCCTGTCATAGTAGTAGATAAAAGGTATCCAAAAATTGTCTAGATTTCTACTTTTTCTTCCGACATTACCTACTGTTTCGAAAACCCACTAAAGTAGACGTATTGGTATGGACGGTAACAAAAAGTTCCTTCTGAAACAGTACCTTCTAAAATGTAACCCAATTACATTGGAAGGAAAATTTCGTGTGTCTGCCGAATTTTGGTAGGTAATCAATACCTTCCGATTTAATCGGTAGAAATTGAAGGGAAAGCTGCGTTTTTTTGGTAGGTTCGGCACTTAGAAGGAAATATTCGGAAGATCACGCACTCAATAACCTTTCGTTAGAAAAAACCTACCGAATTTGTAGGTAAATCTAGAAGGTATGCGAAAATTCCGTCAATTTTTTTTTACATTTCCTTCCGACATTACCTACTCTTTCAAAAACCCACTAAATTCAAAGGATTGGTATGGATGGTAACAAAAAGTTCCTTCTGAAGCTTTACTTCCCAAAATATTGCCTTCTGAAATTCGCTTCTAAATTGGAAGGAAAATTTCGTGTTCCTACCGAATTTTGGTAGGTTACCAATACCTCCTTATTTGATCGGTATTAATTGAAGGGAAAATTAAGTTTTTTTGGTAGGTTAGGCTCTTAGAAGGAAATATTCGGAAAGTCACGCACTTAATTACCTTCCGTTAGAAAAACCCTGCCAAATTTGTAGGTAAATCTAGAAGGTATGCGAAAGTTCCGTCTAATTTTTTACATTTTCTTCCGATATTACCTACTGTTTTGAAAACCCACTAAAGTAGATGGATTGGTATGGAGGGTAACAACAAGTTCCTTCTGAAGCTGTACCTCCTAAGATGTTACCTTCTATAATTTTCTTTTAAATTGGAAGGAAAATTTCGTGTTCCTTCCGAATTTTCGTAGGTAATCTATACCTCTCGATTTGATCGGTAGTAATCGGAGGGAAAGCTGAGTTTTTTTGGTAGGTTAGGCTCTTAGAAGGAAATATTCGGATGATCACGCACTCAATAACCTTCCGTTAGAAAAAACCTACCAAATTTGTAGGTAAATCTAGAAGGTATGCGAAAATTCCGTCTACTTTTTCACATTTCCTTCCAACATTACCTACTGTTTTGAAAATCTACTAAAGTAGTAGGATTGCTGTGGAGGGTAACCACAAGTTCCTTCTGAAGCAGTTCCTCCTAAGATGTTACCTTCTAAAATTCTCTTTTAATTTGGAAGGAAAAAATCGTGTTCCTTCCGAATTTTGGTAGGTAATCTATACCTCTCGATTTGATCGGTAGTAATCGGAGGGAAAGTTCCGTTTTTTGGCAGGTTCGGCACTTTGAAGGAAATATTCGGAAGGTCACGTGCTGAATTACCTTCCGTTAGAAAAACCCTACCAAATTAGTAGGTAAATCTAGAAGGTATTCGAAAATTCCGCCTAAATTTTTACATTTCCTTCTGAAATTACCTACTGTTTCAAAAACCTACTAAAATAGAAGGATTGGTATGGACGGTAACAAAAAGTTCCCTCTAAAGTTTTCCTCCTAAGATATTACCTTCTAAAATATCCTTCAAACTTGGAAGGAAATTTTCGTTTTCCTACCGAATTTTGGGAGGTAATCAACTACCATCCGGTTTGGTCGGTTGCATTCGGAGGGAAAGGTGTTTTTTTTGGTAGGTAAGGCATTTAGAAGGAAATATTCGGAAGGTAACACCACTTTTTTCTGTCAGTGCTCTTTCGGAGTTTCTTTGATTGATTGCGGGATGTTTTCGAATAAATTGATGGATACGTCTTATTTTATCAGCTAATGCATGCTCATTCGTTTTATTAAAGAGCATCGTTTAGCCGTTCCGCTTCCGTAGACAATATCGATAAATTATGTACGTTTGTCATTTCCCTTTTTATTTATTTTTATATAAACACTAGCTTTTGCCCGCGACTACGTACGCGTGGAACTTAATAAAAGCGCCTAAGCAAATGTAAGAGCAATTGTACTTTTGGTCTAATAATTACATTTCCTACAGGGTCACCGCACCCCAACAGAAATGTTCACTCACTTTTCACTTTTTAGATATAATTTCCAGGATGAAAACTATCTTATGTCCTTCCTCGTATCTTAAACTACCTCTATGCCAAATTCCATCAAAATCGATTCAGCGGTTTAAGCGTGAAGCGGTAACAGACAGACAGATACACTTTCGCATTTATAATATTAAGTATAGAAGTATGGGTTTGTATCGGTTATTTATCGGCTGGCTAATTGATTTAGTAATTTAGGGATTATCGTGTTTTTTACGTTCGTAGCCAGAACTGTTATTTATTTTTAAAATAGATAGATACAAGGAATCATACAGTAAGGTGTGTAAATGTCCCAATACACCCGGCACAACATTTTTCTTTAGTTTTCCCAACTATATGAGTTTTTTGGTCATAATCATGACTGGTAGAGAATACCATTTTACATTTACAGTAAGCTCTATGTTTAACTTGATTTTGTTCTGTGCAATAAGATTTAAATACATAAATGCAAGCAGTACTGGCGTTACCTACAGTATTACATTACATTAACCTCTGATACTATCGTCAGAAGTTCTTATTACGTTAATGTGCATCCACAGCTCACCTATGGAATATTTTTTTGGGGGAACTCAGTGGATGTTCAGAGCACATTTGTTCTTCAGAAGAGATGTATATGAACAATATATCGCATGACTCAGGAATAATCCCTTCTGTTCTGTAGTCACAAGAACAAAAATTGTATGCCCGAAACGGGCGGCTGTAATGTTGATACTCTGCATTTTGCTGCCTGCCTGCCTGCCTGCCTGCCTGCCTGCCTGCCTGCCTGCCTGCCTGCCTGCCTGCCTGCCCTGCCTGCCCTGCCTGCCTGCCTGCCTGCCTGCCCTGCCTGCCCTGCCTGCCTGCCTGCCTGCCTGCCTGCCTGCCTGCCTGCCTGCCTGCCTGCCTGCCTGCCCTGCCTGCCTGCCTGCCCTGCCTGCCTGCCTGCCTGCCTGCCTGCCTGCCTGCCTGCCTGCCTGCCTGCCTGCCTGCCTGCCTGCCTGCCTGCCTGCCTGCCTGCCTGCCTGCCCTGCCTGCCTGCCTGCCTGCCCTGCCTGCCCTGCCTGCCTGCCTGCCCTGCCTGCCTGCCTGCCTGCCTGCCTGCCTGCCTGCCTGCCTGCCTGCCTGCCTGCCTGCCTGCCTGCCTGCCCTGCCTGCCCTGCCTGCCCTGCCTGCCCTGCCTGCCTGCCTGCCTGCCTGCCTGCCTGCCTGCCTGCTTGCTTGCTTGCTTGCTTGCTTGCTTGCTTGCTTGCTTGCTTACTTACTTACTGTCAGGGCATGCAGCGTGACATCAAAATGCAAAGAAATTAAGTACCTAGAGGGGCCTATGATGGTTGCTTTTATCACCCGATAAATAAGTGACAAAGCATCCGTCACGTTTCGACAAAATACAAGTGACAGATGCTTTATCACTTATTTATCGCGTGATAAACGCAACCATCATAGTTCCTCTAGTGTACATTCGTAATAAATGATGATGAGTTGTCGTAAAAATAAGTTTTTTATATATAAAATTTAACTTGCTGCATGAACGCCTCTTAGTTGTTAATACGACATTAGACATCAGTTGTCTTGTCCCTGATAGTTACAAATTAGAAGAGTGCGCCCCTCGGCCCTCCGGTCTTGACCTCTAATTTGATTAGTTCATCAAGGGTCTGCTCTCGGACGACCCGAAGCTAAAGGAGCCGGCCATTTGTCTACATTACTAGGAGGCCTTGTGGTTGCTTGTCAATTCTTAGAATACATTTTAGCCTTCAGCCCAAATAGGATTATTGAGGTAGCCAAAATATGCATCGTTAAATGACTTAGCAAGCTGAACTTAAATGGAGCTTTCATCAATTATGGAAGTTAACTATTTGAGTAAAATATATATTAAGGTACAAGATGAAATAAAATATCGGTGAAGTAATATTTTACTCTCCCCATGTGTAAGGAAAGGATCCAAACGAGAAATTACTAGATTTGACCCAAACAAATAAACAGGGCGAGCAATATAAAACCGTTTAAAAAAATACTGTTTTATGCGAAAGTATTAAAAAAAGTGATCGCTCGATCGATTTTGCAATACCTTTAAGCATTATTCTTGAATTGGCTATTTGATTATTATCATTTAAAAAAAGATCGTCACTATTAAATAAAATTTGGAAATATTAGTCATCCTAGTGCACTGTGTCTAATTTCACCAAACTTAACATGGGCGTCATTGGGTGGAAGACCTGGTGCCCTATGATGGTTGCTTTTATCCCGCGATAAATAAGTGATAAAGCATCCGTCACGTTTTGACTAGATGCGAGTGTGAGTGACAGATGCTTTGTCACTTATTTATCGCGTGATAAACGCAACCATCATAGGCCCCCTGGTCTTGACGGACTCGCTAGATGCGGGTCAGTTCTCCGACCTATGTGGAACTCTAATGAGGAGGCCTGATGTCCAGCAGTCGAGTTTGAAACTAAGAAGGTATATTTCCATTCTCAAACAAAAAATCTTATATTGTTTCATTCGGGAATACCTACTATTAAACTAACAGCTTCAAGGACTTACAATATATATTATAATGTAGTTACATACTAAGAAAATGACACAGAATAACTTAAATCTCAATTTTAATAAATGAAACGGCACAAGTACAAATTCACGAACCGTCATTTTTGTATTCTGGATAAAAAAATAGGCCATAGCAGGATTAATGTCCTGTATAAACATTTATACCCTCCCTTATTTAGTCAAGATTAAATTAAAGCTCTGTAAACATCAAACAATCTCTCAATTTATATTATCATCATACAACTGATATTTATTCGAGATAGGAGCGAGATTTTATTGTCTTCCGAATCTCGCCTCCGCCCAGCGAAAACATTCCTTAATTAAATAAGCCCAGACAGGTGGAGACCGTTACAGAAGAAAATCTAATAAGCCGGATAGGAATTCCTTTCTTTATACAAAACACTTAGTAGAGGATCAAATTGCTTTGTCTTGGTTTCTATTTAATGCCATTTTAGGACTTTGAAAATTGTTTCAACCATGTTTGAGGTTTATAATAAAATACGTCCCATAAAGTCTTCACAAGGCGAGTAGGTATCTGCAATTAAAACAATAAGTACGTATAAATTTATGAAACATGTAATGTCTCGTTTCTTAATGTGGATTCACACCACAATTTTTGTATCAATGGTTTAATAACACAGATACTTAAAATAGTTTGTAACGATCTGTGTTTTGATCACCTTTACCATTTACTCGTGATGCTTGTCGACGTAATACAGAACGTTGCGTCGTCGTATCGTAAGTATCCACGTCGTGCAATTTGAAAATGTACGACAACGTGCTACATACCTTGTATTGACTTTTGTATACCTTTGGTTTTTAACCTCCGCCGATACATCGTGGCTTCGGTGCATTTTTGCACCATTCCATGTCATGTAGTTATGCTTTATTTTTACGTTGTACAACATGCTGTTTCAAGTTCACGACACTTGCAACGTTGCAAAGTAAAGATTTAGTTTACAATATTATTTTAAAGGTACACTTTTAATATTTTATCTTCGAGGTCTACGTATTGTACTGTAAATAGTTAAGTATACCTATATGCTTTCTGAAAAAATGACTGTCTGTTGAGTTTCTTTCGGCGTTTCTGTTGAGAAATAGTGGTTTCCTCTTGTGAAATGCCTGTAGACTCAGACATGTTAAAGTGGCATTGTGGCCTGCTTGCAGAATAAAGTTCATACATACATAAAACCACGCCTCTTTCCCAACGGGGTAGGCAGAGACCACATCTTTTCACCTGCTACGGTTCTGACATACATCTTTCGCTTCATCAACATTCATTAATCTCCCCACGCATGCTCGTCGGTTTAGAATACTCTTGACTTGCCCTTTTTTAGAACGTGTTCATTTTGATCAAGAAACGTTCGTCTAGGGCTTCCTTTTCCAACATTTCCATTCGCATTCGCCTTGTATATTTGTTTCGTGAAAATTTCATGCATCCTCTCTACATGCCTAAACCAACTAAGCATCCCTTTCTCAATTCTAGTGACTACATCGTCGTTAACACCACAGCGTTCCCTTATCACACCTCTCTTCTTATCCTGTCGAACAGCTTTACACCAATCATGCTTCTCAATGCTTTCATTTCTACTGCATTTATTACTTTCGTGCTTCTTTTGCCACACCCAGCTCTCACTTCCATACCATGAGTGCTGGAGCCAATACACCTCTATACACAGCCAGTCGCACGCTCTTAGAGATTTTCTGGCTGCCCATAAAGGCGTGCAATGCACCATTTATTATGTTCCCAACAGCAACTCTTCTTTCAATATCACTTTCAATAATAAAGTCCATTATTTCATTAATAACGTTGCTTAGCTAGAGTATAACATAAATATTGGGCCATAAGTGAATCCGCGCGCCGAGTTTGCGTCACACGCCTTATTAAAACTTCCCCAGCAGTCCTTCAGTCCATCAAGCACCAATTGTAGCGTTGTCGGGAGTAATTTATTTTTTATTTTGTCCTGATTGTTCGCGGAGTGGCAGCTTTCTAATTCATCCTCTATTTTCAAACAAATTGAGGGAACACCGTCAAACGTAATTCGATTTTCGTATGCCCGAGATTTTTTGCGATCTTACAGCGCTTTTACACTACCCGAAATAATATCGGACGACGATGTACAATGGGATATCATGTAAGATATTAACTACAGGTAGGAATATATCGTTGTCAGGTTAGCGCCGCTCACTACGGTTTCGCTTGTTGCGCTACTCAACATCACCCATCTTACTTTCACGATATTTAAAAGAAAGGGATCTTTAAAGGAAGAAGAAATCTTTACCTAAGAAAATATTATAATTATTTTCAATTTTCTTTATAGTCTACGTCCATACATACCTACATATTGGTTTTTTTACAGCAGTATCAATAGTTTGCTAGTAAAACACTCGATTCACTTAAGTCGGTTCGTACTAATAAATGATCTATATCCTTCATTATCAGACAATGTGAAAGCTCCCTAATAGTAGACAGCAATTTGTAGATACTTGAATCATAAATTCAGCGACAACTTGAATGAAATAAATAGAGATTTTCTTTTCAATTGACATGTTATTTTTTCAATGTATTCCATTAGAACAGACTGAATTTGTAAACGCTTTGTTTATATAAGATTAATGTTTAGGCTACTTGCCAATTTATCCGGGTGATTTCGAGTATCCAATTACTACACCAATTTTGCCATAATATTTGCTGCAAGAATTCGGTGTGAGTCACCCTTTCATGAATTGAACTAAGCAATTAATTAATTCACCATAGTTATTACGATGTAAAGTTAAGACATTAGTACCTAACTATTTTATTAGTAAATGAGTAAGAGTATTTAATGGGGTCCTAGATATACAAATTATCAAGTTGAGCAGTAGGTTATTTATTTATGTATTTGTTTAAACTTTATTACACAGATCAAACTAGTACAAATGGCGGACTTAATGCCACAAGGTATTCTTACCAATCAACCATATCAGGTTAGACTAATCATCTAGCCTGCATTAGTTTAACTGTTATTGTATAAGAAAGAGGCTAGAAACTTTACATGACACAAATGAGTAAGTACCTACAAATAAACCGCCGTACATATTTCATGATACGCCATCATACATAAAGTATTGCCATAACGTTGCCATCTTCTTTATATCAAAATCGGTCCCGCGACACACAATATGTTTGAAACTAATTTAAAACAGCATTTCCCCGCACTGTACAGTAGGTCCCTCTACGACTGAATAACACAATTTTCTCCGGCATGAAAAATAACGTTACGACACAGAAAAGTGGAAAATTCCACAAAGAAGTTAGTGAACACACTAAGTAGTTTAAAACCTGGACCTCTAAACAAGAAGTAGCCGAGAGATGTGGTCGGGGAGAATGGTGGAGTAAAAGATTGAGTGTTTGCGGCCGCATTTGGTCCACCAAAGTTGTGTAGTGATGAGTTTATAAAAATAAATTCTCAAAGGTGAGAGTCGAGTAAGTACCTACTGCTTTGAGACACAGGTACGTATAATAAATAAATAAAAAATAAAATATAATTTATTTGCCAGTAATGGATTACATGCATTTTAACAGTTTTACCTGTGACCTTCACACTAGGCTTAGGCCTGTCTCGTGGGGTCAAGAATCACGTTACCACATCGAAATAATAAAACCCTACGCTGTTTAAATTTCTATAGTAATTAAATTTATTTATTTATTTATTTATTTATTTATTTATTTATTTATTTATTTATTTATTTATTTATTTATTTATTTATTTATTTATTTATTTATTTATTTATTTATTTATTTATTTATTTATTTATTTACCATAATGTTTACACGGCATTACAGCTATAGACCAATGCACCGAGAAACTCAATTAACATAACAAATTAAAAAATATATATAAATTTAAAAGCCTATATCATCCATCATCTCGCAGAAACGCAGACATTCCCGGCATACAGCTGCCCATCTCCATGCAAACAAATCACACTCAGGAGCTGATGCCAGGAGAGCATTGAGCATTACCAGCGCACGGAGCAGCGGGGAGTTCCTGCGCGACAGCGTCCTCGCCGCCGGCACACACAGCAGAGGGCGCACCCGCGGTCTGAGGTTTATCCTCGGAACGTCAGCAACAAAAAGCCTCACTACTCGCTGCACGAGTTCTGGACAATCAGAATCACCTCGTAATATACGACATGCAGTGACCAGCAAAATGTTATTTCGCCTTCATCATCATCATCATCATCTCAGCCATAGGACGTCCACTGCTGAACATAGGCCTCCCCTTTGGACTTCCATATATACCGGTTGGAAGCGACCTGCATCCAGCGCCTTCCGGCGACCTTTATAAGGTCATCTGTCCACCTTGTAGGTGGACGTCCTACGCTGCGCTTGCTGGTCCGAGGTCTCCACTCGAGCACTTTTCGGCCCCATCGGCCATCTGCTCTGCGTGCTATGTGGCCTGCCCATTGCCACTTCAACTTGCTAATCCGGTGAGCTATATCGGTCACTTTAGTTCGTCTACGGATTTCCTCATTTCTGATTCGATCACGTAGAGACACCCCGAGCATAGCCCTCTCCATTGCACGTTGAGCGACTTTGAGCTTTGAGATGAGGCCGATAGTGAAAGACCACGTTTCGGTGCCGTAAGTCATCACTGGTAACACACATTGGTTGAAGACTTTCGTCTTGAGGCACTGAGGTATGTCGGACGAAAAGACATTGCGTAGTTTCCCGAACGCTGCCCAGCCGAGTTGGATTCGGCGGTTGACCTCTTTCTCGAAGTTGGACCTACCTAATTGGACCACTTGTCCTAGGTAGATGTATGAGTCAACAACTTCGAGTACCGAGTTTTCAACAGAGACTGGGATGGGCACAACCTTGGCATTTGACATGAGTTTCGTCTTGTCCATGTTCATTTTTAAGCCCACCCGTTGAGAAACTCGATTGAGGTCATCGAGCATCATGCTGAGTTCCTCCATCGACTTTGCCATGACTACGATGTCGTCGGCAAACCGAAGGTGAGTGATGTATTCGCCATTGATGTTGATGCCAAGTCCTTGCCATTCCAGGAGCTTGAAGGCGTCTTCCATAACGGCCGTAAACAGTTTCGGGGACACAACGTCCCCCTGTCTTACGCCTCTTCTCAATGGAATGGCCTTTGTGCTCTGCTCCTGAACTCGGACCGACATGGTGGCGTTACTATACAAACACTTCAACACTTCAATGTACCGATAGTCAATATGGCATCGCTGAAGTGACTCGAGCACCGCCCATGTTTCCACCGAATCGAAGGCTTTCTCATAGTCCACAAACGCTAAGCATAATGGCAAGTTATACTCTTCAGTCTTCTGTATAACTTGTCGCAGCGTATGTATGTGGTCTATGGTACTATAGCTTCTTCGGAAACCGGCTTGTTCGGGAGGCTGGAAGTCATCAAGTCTATGTTCGAGACGGTTCGTGATGACCCTTGAAAACAACTTATAAACATGGCTTAGAAGCGTGATGGGCCTGTAGTTCTTCAATAGGGTTTTATCACCTTTCTTGAAGAACAGTACCACCTCGCCTCTATTCCATGCTTCAGGCGTTTTGCCCTCGGACAAGACGGAATTAAAGAGCTTCTGGAGGACCTTAAGTACCGGTGTTCCACCCGCTCTCAGAAGCTCTGAGGTGATTCCGTCTTCGCCCGGCGCCTTGTTGTTCTTAAGGTGCTTCAGGGCCATCCTAATCTCGTACAGACTGATGTCCGGGATATCTTCGGTATAATGTCGGGACAGCTTGGCTCTTGGATCGCCTACCAAGCTGTCAACGGGCTTTGCGACTGAAGTGTATAACTGACCATAGAACCTCTCGATCTCGCCTAGAACCTCTGCTTTGGTCGACGCTATGCTGCCATCTTCCCGTTTCAGCTTGGTCAGCTGGCTTTGTCCAATAGACTTGTCCTTTGCGAACACTTTGGAGCCTTTGTTCTGCTCAATGGTCTCTTTAACAAGGTTCGTATTAAAGAGCCGCAGATCATGTCGCAAGGACTTCGATATACGTCTATTAAGCTGCCTATATGACCTCGCGTCATCGGGAGACTGCAACTGTAGCGAGCGTCGTTCAGCCATGAGGTTTAAGGTTCGATCAGACAATTTCTGAGGTCTATCTTTACGGCGGGGTCTGAAAAACTTAGACCCTACCGTGTGGACAGTTTCCACTAGCCCGTCGTTGATCTCGTCCACTGAGACAAAGTTCTCCAGACAAGCGAAGCGGTTGGAGATCTCGAGTTGAAAGCTCTCGGGGTTTTGAATATGGGCCTGAGTAGGTCGGAGCGTAGACTTCATCAGACTGGACCTTTCCAATTTAACATTGATATTCAGTGTGCCTCTTACGATTCGATGATCACTGCCGGTCTTGACCCTATTGATCACAGACACATCACTGAAAATCCGTTTCTTGTCGGTCATGATGAAGTCAATCTCGTTTCTCGTGGAACCATCGGGACTTATCCAGGTCCATTTCCTGTGAGGCGGCTTCTGGAAGAAAGAGTTCATCATGAAGAGTTCCTCTTTCTCTAGAAAGTCGGCCAGCCTCTGTCCCCTAGGGTTCCGTTGCCCGTATCCAAATTGCCCCACTCTCAACTCATCACCGCTGTTCTTGCCCAACTTTGCATTGAAGTCCCCCATAACAACAGTGAAGTAGGTTTTGGAAGTATGTATGGCCCTACTTACGTCCTCATACATAGCCTCTACTTCCTCATCAGAATGTGACGAGGTCGGTGCGTATACCTGAATGACCTTCAACGAATATCTTTTGGATATTCTGAGTATTAGGTATACCACCCTGCTCGACACACTGTCGATGGTAGTGATGTTGTTAACGAGGGACTTGTGAACGAGAAACGCGACACCACCTTGGGACTGTTGGGCGCCCTCCCGGTAGTAGAGCAGGTTACCAGACTTCAGGGTTACGGTGTCCTCCCCCTCTCTACGGACTTCGCATAATCCTAAAATGTCCCAGTGTAACCTGCTCAGTTCCTCTTCCAACTCGCAAATCTTTTCATCAGTCCTCATTGTGCGTATGTTGTGTGTTACCAGGGCCAGTCGTCGTGGGGATGGGTAGCCGGATTTCGTCCGGGGATTCTTAGCACCCCCTGCTCCGCTATTACCTTGGCCGCTACCCACGCCAGGGATAGCAGAGCTGCCGGAGACTGGGGGCCTGGTATTTGTGTGACTCATCATAAAGGGGGGATTTGCCGTACGCGCCACGCTTGGCAGGCGGGTTGGCGCGCGCAGTTTTTTTTTCTTTAAGGTCTCTGGAAGACGCTGCTGCCCATCTCCCGGTATATTATTATTATTATTATTCCCTTAGCAGGCTTCTACTGCAACCACGGGACGATATGGTGGGGGACAATTCTAAGGCCGGTCACCCCACGGCACCTTACCTCTAGAGAATTAATTCGCCTTACCTCTAGAGAATTAAACCCTAAACTGCCAAGTAGGAACTTAGTTGGATATAGAAAGGGATAAAAACCATATCTTTTTTTATACAAAAACCTAAGAAAGGCTTTTTGAACCTTTTCAAGAAGCAATGCATATGTGGACTCGTAAGGGTTCCATATGAGAGAAGAAGCCTCTAATTTGCTTCTCACAAACGCACAGAAAACTAACTTTATCGCCCCAAGATCATGGAAGTGTCTGATGTTTCGGATGATAAAACCGAGTCTACGAAAACAATTGTTTGCGAGGCTTCGCATATGGTCAGGAAATATAAAGAAGAAATGATATTAAAACAGACTTAAGTAATCGGGCCCCTTTGGCTTGGTCCCGATGAAGCCGGCAGCATTACCCCGCTGTATGGCAACGCTAATACATTGAGCGAGGAAGCTGCCAGCTCTTCAGTCCCCTGTGGCATCGATTAGTATTTAAGAGACTTGTTTAAAAATAACTGCTGTGCAATTATATATTTACAGCCATCCACGAAATGATGGCTCGAAGACCAGGCGTGTTGTTGCGCGCCTGCGACCCCGATACCGCACCCAAGGGCCCCAGGCTCACATGGTGCCTCCCACTCTCCGGCGAAGCCAAGACGGCTAGCCGGGACGACATCACGAGTCAGTCAATAGACATGTTGACTGATGTTGAATTCTACAGCGTACTGTAGTTATATGAATAAAATTAGCTAAATATATCACGAAAGAAAGAAAAAAAAACAAAAAATCAATATTTTTTGGAAATATGTGACTTCAAAGGTACGCAAATTTTATGATATATTTTTTAATCCAAAAGAAATTTTGAAAATGTTTTCAGAATCCTCATAATTTAAAAAAACAATAATTGTATGACCACCATGAAATTAAACGCACTTTTTCACGGTGAAAATGGCAAATTTCTTAATTTCTCCATACAATTATTGGTACCTATAGCGTTTTTAGCGCTACGTATGAATGTTGAACTTTGACGGTCATTTCTGACTTTTAGAGCAGTTTAAATGTAGTCAGTCCCATATAGACATTTGATCAAAATAAAAAATAGAATCGATTGACATCCTCAAAAAAAATTAGTCAACATGTCTATTGTATAAGTAAGTATATCGTCACCTAGTGCCCATAAACACAAGCCTACTAGAGCTTACTGTGGTAGATTGATTTATGTGACGTGGTCGGTTATTATCATTATTATTTATCTATTGAAGAAAAATATTGAAAAATACAATAACTAGAGCAGGATATAAACCCGCGCCTCCAAAGGTTTTCCGGGCCAACTCGGATGCTCTGTGCAGTGTGCACTAAGCTACCGAGTCCTATGCACCCCGTCCCTAGTTTACGCTACAAGATATTACTGCTTTAATAAAAATTAAATAGCTAAATGTATTAAGGCTTGAAGCAAGTTATTGCATCTTGACTTAAGGCAAACACGAGGCTCCTCCATTACATACGGACAAAATTCAAGCACAGAGTGTAGTGCAACAAAATACCTACTTAACAGCAAAGTAATTTAAGCGAATACTTTATTTATATGGACAAATTTATTAATAGTGCGTTTTTTTTACAATATAAACATCAAAGTGAAATAAAATAACACAATATGTGTTTGAAGAGTACAATGTATGCTTTAATTTATTGCTCCTATATTACAGGCAACACCCTGTATAGTGTTTTTTGTCTTTTTAACACACCCTTTTGTGTTTTTATAATACATTATAAAAACTTAACATTATTGGGGTATGTGTTATGGGGGAATAAGCTTCAGAGAGAGCAACCTCTGGAGCTGACCTTACTGAATAAATTATTTCATTTCATTTAATTTCCATATCAGTTTTTTTATGAAGAAGGTAATTATTTCAAGAAAAACCTTAACAGTGTCATATAGGATTTAAGTGATTTGAGTATTTATTTATATATTAAGTATGTTGATCCTCGTCTAGTGTCTATAACACAAGCCACTAGAGCTTACTGTGGGACTAAATAGATCGATTTGTGTGACATTGACCGATATTTATTTATTAATAAAAAGAATGTAAGTACTGTAATGCTTTACGCGGACGAAGGTGCCTACCTTTGTATTTTTAATAAAAATATTTTTGTGTAGGTAAACATTTGCCTTCATAAACGAAGTTCTCATGTGTGTACTTGTTGCACTCGACTTGCCCTCGGATAACAAACCGTTACTTACAAGTTTTCCAAAACCTTGTTCCCCGCACTCCTCTTTTCACGCCTCCTTGCATATCCCAAAAACCCCATCGGACCACAGCACGTCCGGAATCCTCGTAAGTTTTGCCGCGCGGCAGTGGCTAGTTGGAGCGATAAATTAGCCAATTTGCGGCGCCCGCGTGTTTCGGACCGATCCACACTCCAAATCTAAAAAGCCATAACTTCCATTCCGTCTAAGGATACTTACGACCTTTACAAGCATTTCGCCAATCTGTAACCTGCGCTTCAAAACGTCTTAAGTCCCATTCAATGTGAGTACACATAAGACATTTCTAGTAACCTGATTTCGGTGTCCCGACTTTAATTAATTACCCACATGCGGCTCGCGCCGCGTATTACTTAATCAACCGTCAACACGTTGATCGTGATTGGATAGTTCTGTGTTTGTTCATTTCGTTTGGAACGTTCTAGTTTGTTCAAAAAACAAAGCTGCGGCTGACGGGCTGACGGACTCAAACCGCCTGATTTTTGCGTTGAATCGCTAGCAGATTTTCTACATGGATAAGTTTCGGGATG
The DNA here is from genome assembly GCA_932273695.1 of Apotomis betuletana. Lineage (NCBI taxonomy): Eukaryota > Metazoa > Arthropoda > Insecta > Lepidoptera > Tortricidae > Apotomis > Apotomis betuletana. Next base: position 26,019,212 of record OW026306.1, read on the forward strand.
CATCGGAAAGAGGAATACGATGGAAGCCTTTTGATTTTTGTCTAAGCGCGTGTAATGTTGTGTCCGTATCAAGTTCTTGATTAGGGTTATGTTGTGTTTAAAGTTAATCTGTATTTTTTTTTATCAAGGCAAATTAATTCTTGAGAAATATTCTAACAATGTAAATAGTGCCCTTTAATTAGAGTAGGATTAGGAGTTCATTGAGAGCTAAGAAATGTCTCAAATTTATCCTGGAACAGCAGATTTTTTACTTCACCATTTCGTAGTTGGCTCCCGGCACACCATTCCCATTTATGCCATGCCAGCTAGCCATGAAATGGTAAAAATATCAGTTAAAAAATCAAAGTTCATTAATAACTAAATTTATGGAAATTATGACGCTCAATAGGTATGCCCGCCCCACCCACTGGCACTTCTATTCACGACAAAAAATCACCCAATATTTTGTTTGTTAGGAAAGATATACAAGTGCACCCTTTTTATAGATAAACTTTTCTCTACATTATATTACATTTTATTTATTCTGTTTGTTTCACCCGATCTGAGGTAAAATTGGAACTCACAGTCGCTCCACTATAAGAAGGCTTTTCTTGACGTGTACATGAAAAACAAAGTGTTCAGTAAATGCTATTTGCTTTCAAGTCTTTCAAAGAAAAAGTATCAATTGCAGTTTGTGCTTCATCACGAAATAATTTCTTATGTTCATATTTTAACTAAAGTAAATACGTACAATACGAGATTCATTCTCTTATAAAATCTACTACCTTAATAGTAACATTGTAAAGATTAGTAAACCTAGCTTGTATACGTTTGTATAAAAAAATATCTACTACCTTGTTACGAAACAACGAAAACATTACCAAGGTATATACGGACTTTTATATTAAAACGCTAATAGTTACAGCCCTAGAGATCAAGGGATGATCATGATGAGAGGAACGGAACGTAGTCTATGGAAGGCGAGGCGGCGAAGTAATAAACGCCCGAACATCTGCCCGGTAATGAGCAGGGCGGGTTTGCCGGCGCTTTAAGCCAGTTTTCTTAATAATCTGTTATTTTAACAAGAGGTAATAACCTACAGTAGGAAACCTTCATACTCGTAACATAAAGAAACTTCTTTGTATCGTGTAACCGATGAAACAATGTGGGAAGCCCATAAAATGGTGAAACGACTACCATAAGAGGGCGTTAGATTTAAAACAACGCTCAAGAAATTGCTGTCAACGAAAAGTTTCTACAATTTAAATGAATATTTGAGAAGTCTAGATACTAAGTTAACTAGATAAGATCGGTGTATAATATAATTAGTTACTTTTGTACGCCCGAACTGGCCATGCTGTTGGAACTGATTCTGACAATATACAAATGAATTTTATCTTTATAGGTGGGAGTACGCTCTTTTCTTGACGGTCGTATCGGTCCGGAATTGCGAAGCAGGAAATTTCTAGAAAAACGCACAGTTGTGCTCCACGGGGCACACCACACCACTTTGTAAAACTCTTTAGTCTATGTATTTAGTAAGTAAATACACCGGCCTACTCCACTTGTGTCTCGTGCGCTCCGCGACGGCACGCGTTATTTCGCGAGCGGTGCCTTTTCATTTTAAGATATAAGCCGACGCCCTGCAGAGATGCTTTAATGAAGACATCAAATTTTCTCATGTGTTCCACAACGCGTCAAACCGTTTACATTACGAATATTGAATTCACATACGACATTTAACGGTCTGATTTATGTCTCGAGTAAAGTAATTGCTTGGTTTGCAATACTCATTCACTTAATTATTCATTACATTCGTCGGATGTGCGTCCATTAAGTCATCGTTTGTTATGTTACCTATGTCTTACAATAAGTAAAGTAATTGCTTCCTTAAATCCCAGTATCCCACTATATATTATAAAAGCGAAAATTTGTGTATGTAAATTTGTTAGTTATTCAAGCCGCAACACTTATATTGAATTCCGTGTTTGGATTCAAGATAACCTAAGTGAAATTTTCAGGAACGGTACGACAAGTTTCGAACTCGTACAGAGCTCTTGTTTCTTCCTTGCTTTTTTTTCTTGCTTGAGCAAAGTTGCCGCGCCGCCGCCGGTGTACGGGGAGCCAGTCCCTGATGAAGAGCTCCGTATGAGTCCGAAACGTATCGGACCGTTCTCGACAATTTCACGTGAGTGTAAACCACTTAAAACAATAATTAAATATGTCTCACGAAATTTTTAATTAGTAGGTAAAGTTACATAGGTAACCCCGAAAGCGAAGCCGCTAGCAATAGGTAGTTGGACTATTTTATAAAAAAGCGTTATACTTACAAAGAAATAATTTTCAATAGAAACGATTTCCAATCGCCGAATAGCAAAAACAGACTTCAATTGAAATTATTTCATAGTCGTTCAAACTGCTCTAAAAGCGCAGTAAGTAGCTGTCTTATCTTCGCTCGGATGTCTTTTGAGATCTCAGTGTCTTGTGTTCTCTCAAATAAAAACAAATGAAAGCTCGGGGTTCAAATGAAATGCACTTTCTTTAAAGAAACTGCTCGAGTCTGAGTTAAAATCAGCGCCGGCCATTTTCAATTTCGAGATGCAATCGGGCGTTGTTGTGGCACTATATTAGTAACACAATAAAACTTGATTGTCTGTCTGTGCACGTACTGTCTGTATTAACAGAGCTTGGAAGTTCGCTCATTTGCCTTTTTAAAAATGAGTGTGGATTAAGACTTACGTAGTACTTGATTGTCACTTCACCATTGAGGATTGTGTTTATTGATATGTACAGTGAGCTGTAGAATTGCATGGCCCATTCAAGAATGAATTCATTCATAAATGGGTCATGCATTTGTGCAGCCCATTGTACGTATAGTGCTTTAAAAATATGTATCTTTTACATCTGACTTAGTTGTTGGTATATCTATCTTTTTTATTTTTCTTTATAATATACAATACAATACAATACAAAAATACTTTATTGCGCACCAACAAGAAAAATATTACATGAAAAATGTTAAATTTAACAATGGTAAACAATAGACGGTGTTATCGCTTAATATACTAAGTTTGATAAAATAAAAACTTTCTTTGATGGAAAATTTAAACTTTAACGAAATTAAATAATTTTATAAAATACTGTGGGAACGGACTATCCACATAAATAACTATTAATAATAAGTAAAAACAATAATAATTGATATGGTGGCATTGAACATTCCCTTAAAAGTTAATCATTGTCCAAAAAACCAGTCAAGTGCGAGTCGGACATGCGCACGAAGGGATCCGTACCATCAAATAAAATAACTGGTCGGGTTAAGTTTGCGCCTGGTATATATGGAGCCGGATACAAATGAGGTGCAAGGTATGGGGGCCCCACTTAAATATTAATTTTATTCTGTTTTTAGTTTTTGATGTTATAGCGGCAACAGAAATATATCATCTGTAAAAAAACAACTCTCTAGCTATCACTGTTCATGAGGGACAACCTGGTGGTAGACAGACAGACAGTGGATGTAGAGGACAACCGCGTCCGTCGGCAATCGTCTACATGGACACTCCGAAACTCAGCGATGAGTAAGGAGCGAATGGACTGTAATGAGAAATAGGATAACGAACGGACGAAACGAAAACGCAAACTTAAAATCAACGGTATATATTTACACAAAATTAACAAAAAACAACAAGGATCGGAAGACACTTAAATTTACTCTTAACTAATATAGTCTCTGTCTAAAATGAATTTAACACTGATCGCGGACCGATGGTACTACGCTAACACTGATAAACTAAATTCGCGGACCGATGGTACTACGCTACTGTATACAAAAATGGTTAATACTCGGAAGTAAAGTGGAGAAGTGAGTCTATATTTTTTTTTTTTTTTATCCATGGAAGCTTGCGTGTCCGAAGGACCCTTTGCACTGCTGGTGCCAGACGTGCTACTCCGCTTGGAGAAGCACCGGAATTTTGACTAACCTAACTAAGACTAAACTAAACTACTAGATCCCTGGAGAGATCTCTGGCTAATGAGTGGTTAATACTAACGAGAAAAACCATGGATAATTAACAATTAACTAGAACTTTGTTTAATTGTGTGTAGTTCTAGTTTGCTCCCAATGGGGGCGCCTACTGAAATATACTGCCCTGGTTGCTAATACCGAGGGGTGCTTATTTTTACTGACAACAGGGTTGATGCTACGTTTTACATTGCTCCGCCATCTACTATGCTTAGGATGGCGCTTGGAGCTAGAGGAGACGGCGACTTCAGGAGAATTCCCTACAGTTGCCCTATCTGAAATAACTACATCGTCAGAGGTGACGTCATCAGTTAATGTATTGGCTGTGCTCGCCTTGATGTTCTTAAGGAACTCATGGAAGTGGTGATGGGGGCTGACCCTCCCGTCAGGGTCAGCTGGGTCGATGTCACTGTCATCGTCGTCTGTCCAGTATTTGGTCTTAGTCCATTTCCTAGGGGGGTAATCTATGAGCGCTTGAGAGAGCTTATTGGGTTTATCTATTAGTACATTTTTGGGGCGCCTACGACCCGAGGAGGCCTTGGGATTTGGGATGTGACTACAAGCCTGCTTAATGAGAGGGTTGGGGCTATCAGATGATTTCTCGAAAAAGCGCTCAGAGCACTTTTTGAACCATTGTTGTACGGATTCCATATGGAGATCCCTATGGATGTTTGCGTTCCTGAGATACCCAGGAGCTCCTGTGGCTCTTCTCAGGAACTTACTTTGGAGTGTCTGAAGTGGGAGTCTACCTAGGTAGAAGGCCGAGCGGGCCCGGACCTTCTTTACGTGTGATCTAAAATCGAGGCGCCTATCTAAAGTGACACCTAGGTATTTTACTTCTTTAGCCCATGGGATTGGTTTATTATAAAGACTCGGCTGCTTAAATGAGCGTGTGTAATCGTCGTAGTTCCCCCGTCTAGAGAATAAGATAGCAGAGCTCTTTTCGGGGTTGACTTCGACTCTCCACTTACGGCACCAGTCACCTAGGTGATTGAGTGCTGTTTGGAGGAGGTTGGTGAGTAAGATCTTTCTACGGTGTGAGACATAGAGGGCAGTGTCATCGGCGAAGAGTGCGTAGTTGACATTCGGAACTTTGGATATATCATTGATATATAATAGAAAGAGAGTCGGAGCTAATACCGATCCCTGGGGGACCCCGGCTCGAACGGGGTGGCGGGAGGAGAGAGTGCCTTCCACTTTGTATCTGAAGCTTCGATTTGTTAAATAGTCTCTGATTAAGGTAATGAGACGGTCTGGCATTTTGTAAGCATAGAGCTTGTATAACAAGCCATCATGCCAGACCTTATCGAAGGCTTTAGCCACATCGAGAAAGACAGCGCCTGTGGGTTTTGGACGAAGACTACCTATCAGTCCCTCAAGGACGTGTTCGGTAATTCGGTGAACTTGGTGGGTGCTCGAGTGCCCGGATCTAAAGCCGAACTGCTCGTTTACTAGTAGGCCTTCGGAGGAGATGAACTCCTTGAGGCGGGCTTGGATGATGCGTTCAAATAGTTTCTCCTGTGTCTTTAAGAGACTGATGGGGCGATAGCTAGTGGGGTCGGGGCGGGGTTTGCCGGGTTTGTGAATGCCGATGACAATAGCCTCCTTCCATGCGGAGGGAAATTGGCTGTTGGCAAGGGCTGAATTGAATATGTCCATAAGGAGGGCAAGAATGTGAGAGGGCAGAAGCCGCAGCATTCTGTTCGGGATGCCGTCCTCTCCCGGGGCTTTCCTAACTGATTGGTGCCTAACTAATGTTTGAATTTCCTCTACCGTTGTAGGGCGTATGGGGGGGCCTGAGAGGGGGACAGCTGAATGTCTGGCTAATGCGTCTTGGATGAGATCAAGATGGGTCTGATCTAGTGGCTGAGTGCTAGGCGAGCATTGAAGCTCGAGTGTGTTAGCCAGGCATTCAGCTTTCTCTTCATCAGTGAAGGCGGGTTTGTCGGAATCAGCGACGGCAAGTGGGGGCATGGCCACGAAGGAGTCGTTTTTAAAGTGCCTCACCAATTTATAAAAGGCTTGGTGGTGTGGAGTGATCTCACTCATCTTGTCCTCCCACTTGCAGTCCCTGAAATCCTTCATTTCCCGTTTGAGTTTTGTACGTAGTCCGTTTAGTATAGTCTTGTTGGATGGGGACGGGTCCCTATCGTAAACGTGAGTGGCGTGATTTTTGGCCTTAACGAGCTCCTTAAGGCTGCGTGGGAGGTTCCAGCGTTGGTTGTCCTCGGCTGGCCCCTCGCACGAGCAATTAGACAGAATGTCTTTCAGAGCGTTCGTTAAGTCCCCTACTGCTTGTTCGGTGTTAGCGTGGTTTTTGTAGCCAGGCGCGATTGCCTTGGTGATGCTATTTTCAGGTTTGTTTAGTTCCTGACCTACTTTGACCCAGTCTAGCCTACGTACTGTCTGGGGGGGGAGATTGCTGGGTGGTCCTAGCTTGTATAGAACTGGCCTATGATCAGAGCTGAGGGCGTGGATTACTCGGATATCACAAACTCGAAGGGAGATACGTTTAAGTATGACCATATCGAGTATGTCAGCTTTGTGATTAACGCAAGCCGGGAAGTGAGTGGGCTCGGTGGGAGGAATCAAATCAACCTGTAATGACTCGAGTATTTTCATAAGGCGGCGGCCATTGTTGGTGGTGGTGTTGCAGTTCCAAGATTCGTGCTTACTGTTAAAGTCCCCGGCTATAATAACCGAGTCATCTAACTTCAGCACGAGATCTAGGTCTTTTTTAAGGATCTTTTTATCTGGTGGTAGATAAAGGGAGACCAAGGTGATTGGAACATGGCCAGTCATTGCAATTCGACAGGCTGATACCTCTAGGTTAGTGAGGCCAGTTGGTGCCGGCACCGGGGAGCAGTGGAGGGAGCGCTTGTAATAGATGAGCGTGCCTCCTCCACGGGAGTGTAACCTATCATCCCTAACGATTTGATAGTTGGCTAGTCTGGGATCCCTATGGGCTGGTTTGAGAAGGGATTCTTGTATTAGGAGAATATCAACGTGATGTTCCCTAAGGAAAAGGGCGATTTCGTCCTTTTGATCTTTGAGTCCATTAGCGTTGAAAGTGCATAATGTGAGATTGGAGGGCTTGCATCTATTAGGGGTACTATCTATAATTGGGGCCTATTGATTTTAAGTTCCTCATTAGTTTGGAGTGTTGTTGCATGATAAGCAACAATTCCAGCTGATTGCCAGGGGCTACTTTTTGCAATTTGCTAGCAACTAGCTCAACCTCATCCATGTCGATGAAATTGGCCAGGTCTACTAGAACTTGCAGGCTAGTGGTGTTGGGGTCAGTAAGTCCGCTAAGGGGAGATCTGACGGGTGGGGAGGGGCGTGGCAGTTGAGGTGCTACGTGATGGGACTGTGCCGCTGCGAGCCGTTCGCTAGCATTTGGTGGTTGATGAGAGGTATGGGCGGGAAGGTTAGAAACTATCTTGCCCGAATGTAGCAGGGGGTTTACAGCGGGGGCGGGAGCCCTCGGGGCGTTAATCAGTGGGGCAATGCTGCCTAGAGTGGCAGGCCTATCGTCTTTGTCGGTCTGGTTGGTATGATTCCTCCTGGGAGGCGGGGGGACAGATTGGGGCATGGAGTGTCTTGCCTGGACTGGGTTTGAGGCCGCTTCAACATAAGAATATTGTGATGGCGGGGGGGATTGGCTTACGCGTTGGACGCGGCTAGCTGAGTTATAGGCTGCGTCAGTCTGTTGCGTCTCAGACGGTTGGGAGGAACCGTTAGCTCCAACCAAGGTGTTCGGGAACTCCATATTAGAGTTCGGGTTGGGAGCTGAATGTTCGTCCTGTCGCCTCCTATTGTTACGACGGGGTTTGTTTGAGCGGGTCCGAGGAATCGCTGGGCAATCAAAGTGGTTTGAGCGGTGGGGGCCACCGCAGTTGATACACTTGATGGGGTAGTCGTTAAGATTCTCAACGGTTTGGGGGCAAGTGCGAGTGTCGTGCATGGCGGCACAGTTCCTGCAACGGGGGGCCATTTTGCAGTATTTTTGGGTATGACCCCATCTCTGGCAATTGTGGCATTGCGGGGGCTTATCAGACGAATGATAAGTGACCACACGCAGTCCACTTAAGAGGCACAATTTTTCTAAGTTGTAAATAGTCCTACCTAGCGGGGAACGGTCGACGGCTACACGTACCGCATTATATTCTGTCCTATCAGGGCCTCGTCTCATACGCTGGACGGAATGGATGGGTAATCCCTGCCTAATTAGATCGTCGAGGACGTCATCACATGTGATACACATGGGGACGCCTCGGATAAGTACGCGTAGAATGCGCTCATTGTCTGTGGGGTGTGTGAAAAACCCACCGCCTAGAAAGTCCTGCCATTGCCGGAACTGTTCTATCGTTTGGGTTTGCACCTCAATGCCTTCCTTGCCGGGCCTGGCTTGGGTGAAGTTTAAATTCCTATTATAAGCCTCCTTAGAGAGCTTTGTCCACTGTCTGTCGTCACCTATTATAATCGGGGGAGGGCGCGACTTTCGGGAATTTTTGGGCCTGCTATCGGCGTTAGGCGCCGAGCCTGTGGGTTTTACCGCGGGGGTGCTACCTGAGGTGGGTATTCCCGACGGGGGGATCTGGGATACGTCCATAGGGGACGCTTGCTGTGCCTGAGGGGACAGCGTGGTATTTTTGAAAGTGCGTGTTTTATTAATTTTTGTATTTTTAACGGCACTGGTCGGGGAGCTAGGGGGAGTCTATACAAAAATGGCCGTCCTTTTATACAGAATCGACTAGAGGTCAGGGGGACGCCCGCCCTGTATGTTTACATCAAATTACAAGAATTACATATTACTTAGCCTAAATATGACTTATATTATAGATTGACGTCTATGCAATGCACAAAATGTGAGCGTGTTTACGCTGTGGGAGCTCCCGTCCGACTGTGAGGCGTGAAAATACCTAACGATTCTTTGTCCCCGGCAAGAGGCCGTCTCGCTCGCACCGTCCGAGATATACACTCGCGCGGTCACTCTTAACGCGCTGCGTGCCGCGAGACTCGTTTAGTCTTTGATTTATCGTGTTCTCGGACGGTTGCGGCCGGGACAATGTTCTACAAAATTACTTTATTTACTGAAATCTACAGTCTTACAAAGTTTCATATTAATCTATGATTTTTCCTCAAATTTTACGTCGAACGTAAACAAAGATGACTCATCTGTTTTCGACTGAGGAATGAAATTTTCCTATGAATCATCTTTGTTTTGATTCTGTCTTTACTAAGACTTGACGGGAGCTCTAACATGAAAATAATTTACACAAGGAAATTAATTAATTTCAGCCGCTTATACGGGCAACGATCTTATATCTAAGTTATTAAAATATTTATTTATTATTTCTCTTAAAATTAAGCGCTCTGCAAAGCTGTCCGTAACAGTGGAGTAATAGCTATTACCTAGGGTCTCATTTTTACCCTTTGGGTACGGAACCCTAAACAGTATCAATCGACAATACCAACGCGCTAACATTAAACTGCCTTTTTTAAAAGTCCGATTTAAAATTTACGAGAAAAACGCCACTAAAATGCTTCTTGCATATTTTTTGTTTATTTCTGTTCCGAGTTCCGATTGCGGTGCTGCCATGCAGACCAGTCGCGGTTTGATGAACACCAATGCACTTTTTTTTAATACAAGTGAAAGACCGAACAGGGCACTACTATTGTGAACCTGCGGTCATTTTTACAACCGTTAGGGCCGTCCGTCTTTACGGACAGCATTTTAACTGCAACCTCTAAATGGTGGTTTGGGTGCAGTTTTGCTGCAGTTGGTGTAAACTGCGGCGGTGTCGTCCTCTGCACTTCTCATAACCGTGACATGCGACTCTTTGTCGTGCGACATAATATTACCTGTTACTTTTCTTTCAATACCGAGCGAGTACGACAGATGTTGCTGAATCGCGCGACAAGCGAAGTAAGATATGTTAGCCCTGCTGGTCTTCGGGTGTGCCGCAGTCGGTGTAAGTACCTTACTAAAAATAAAAATCTTCCGAAAACTGTAACGCTGGCCTTGTTAATTGTTTGTTTACAAATAAGTACTCTGTCGCATTTTATGTGGACTACGAAGATAATAGAAGTTAAAAATATATTTCATTGTATGAAAGGATCACTATATAGTCACATCGATAAGATCATAACAGTATTATTGTGACTCAAACAATAGAATTACTGAATTTTGGACAGCAGCAGCCAATAAACAAGCTTTATGGGTCCGCCCATAATAATTATGACCCACAGATAAATGGAGATCGTTTTAGATTATCTAAATAGTCGTCCGAAGTGGTCGGACGAGTAATGCAAGACCGTCATCTTAACATTGCTCTAATCTCAACAACTTGATTATTGCGGTTTGAAGATAATTATATTATTTTTATCAACATTAAAATTTCAAAACACTATGTAGTTTGATTATCGAAAACATAAAGTTTACGAACCTTAGACCAAAATGTAAATAAAGTCCCAAAAAGAAGTTTTATGCGCATTGTGCAGCGAGCACAATATTCTCGAAGCTGCATATTTGGATAAACACTGTCCTAACTGATCCTTTGTATTATGTATGTAAACACTCGTACATAAAAACTAGAAAAACACATTACAGAAGAATAGGCATGTACAAAGGCGAACTTATCCCTTTAAGGGATCTCTTCCAGTTAACCTTTGAGCAAATGAGTGCTAAACACAAATGTAAATGGTCCTCTCTCTCTGGAGTCGGTCCCTCATGTCTGAGGATCATGGTCAGCTTCAGGGCTGCATATATCTGACGCGATTGATCTGCTTCCACCGGTTTCTGTCCAGCGCGTCTCTTACAACCGAGTAGAATTTAGGTCGATGAGTCTTTTATTTACTTGATCAGTCCATCTTGTTCGTGAACGACCGAGAGATCTTTTGCCTCCGGTGATCCTTACAACATATTAAAAATGTAAAACCACATCGTGCTTTGCAATGTTAGCCTTCTTGACTGGGTTATTTAGCGAATATCTTATATTACTTCGTGCATACCTTCATTTTGAATTGCTGACTGTAGAAAAATCAACATCGGCTATACAACTTCTTGGTACTAACAATAATCAGATATCGTGAATTTAGTAATTTGTATCCTGCCTATGTATAGTAGGAATTGTTTTTGGAGTCCGAGTCTACTTAGCTTTGTTACTTGCGAACATTGCCAAACTAGCCGGTAAATTATTGATAGATTTTCTGCTCAAAAAATCATATTTTGGATTTACACCGTTTAATTTACTGCCAAAACAGAAATTTTATACGAAAACACGTTTTACAAGAACCCTATTTAATCTGGCCAGATGGTCCGGGGCAATCATTTCCTAAGCTTTTGATAAGTCTCCAGCAATTTCAAGATTACCTAAGACGTATTAAAGATTTTTCCAGATTGCTCCTTTATAAGCTTTTGGAGTTCCTAATATTCGAAATTAACTTTTAATCGATAATAGATAATAATATCTTACAACTACATTATTTGAATGTGATCGGGAAAGAGCTAAATTTTACATACAAAACTGCCGTGAGTCTCAGACATATTAAAATTCAAACGAAACGGGTTTAGTTATGTAGTAGAAGACAGTGGTAGTATCGTAGGAGTTTTCTATTGGTCGCCGTCCCTGATTTGATCGTAGCTCCTGATGATGAATCGCTTACCGATTCGGAATATGTCAAGCGATATTCGGCTTCTACGACGTGACTAAACCCGTTTCGTAATTAAAGAGCTAAAGTTCTAAATTTACTCACTGCAATAAACAGTCCACAGTAGACTGACATGGAAGTGTGCTCTGAAGGGAAGCTGTGGTACGAGTCATATTGCTTCCACCACGAGTAAGATGACGTACACTCGAAGGTTGTGATATTACTCGCCCCTGTAAATAGAAACGTATAACCACCGTCAAAGGGTGTAGAAATATTAAGAAAAAAGGATATGAGAAATTCAATACTAATAATAATATGGTATGCATAATTATTATTAGTATTGAATTTCTCATATCCTTTTCCTGAATGCTAATTTAATTTTAAGTTAATTATCATTTGGCGGTTCGTAGCTGTAACTTAGATGACAACCGTCTACGAGTACCTTAGTGGCCCAGCCGCCGCTTACAAGAAAGTTCTACTTATTGTACTAACCCATACTAAATCATTAGTTAGTGGTTTGTTAATAACCTCTCGATCTTATTGTTTATCAGACTAGTTTGTTGCCGAACGCTCGGGAACGCTCGATAGTTACATTAATTAATACCTCTCGGTAGATGCGAAATTCACACATCACTTCACCGCAGGGTCTGTCCCGTTGACGGGAGGAGCGTAATTGGCATTGTATGTTAATCCTGGCTCCTATGATGATGTAATAATATGCTAATATGAAAGTTTCAGATTCGGCTGTTGTAACTTTACGTGCACGAGATATCAATTATATTTATTAAAGCAGTAACGTCTGCTAACGTAAACCAAATGTACCCCCAAACAAGTGTAACCAAATGTAATGAACCTTGCCTGAACCATTCAATTTTGAAATTTTACGCTTTATTTCAGAAGAGTTGTGTGTAGGTAATCAATGACACCAATGACCTCGGGTATCCTGAAGAAGAAGCGGGATGATTGTGATGTCAAGAGAGTGTATGAGCTGAGGGGCCATTGAGTAGAAAATATCAAAACAGAGAAGAATTATGTTCTCCTGTATCTGAGGTTAAGATCTTCTTTAGGTCACTGGAATGTTTTCTGTACTGTTGAACTACAGAAGATTGACATGTTCAGCAGGTGAATGGACAACCAACTATACCTACCTAAGTATTATTAATACTAGGAAAATATCGGCGTAAAGAAATATGTTTGGTAAGAAATTAGTCAGTTTATCCTCTAATCAGCGCTCTACACAATCTTCCAAGGTGTGCCTTTCCGAAACGATATCACTTCGAAAACAACTAAACGCTCTAAGTTCGAGCGATTATAGTTAGACCGGCAGCGTGGCACTACTAAATCAAATAATGATATTACTACCTGCAAACATTGTTCCATGCACTTCAAATGCGTGTGTTTAGATAGCAAAAGCCGGGTCAAATTCGGGACGTGAATATGCAAATTAAGATTTTACAATAAAACCATACCCTTATAACAAGTTCCGCAGTTGTATCCTAATCCAAAATTCGGCCCGTGTATAATTGCTTGTACTATACTGCCTGCGCTAGGAAATTGATTTGAGATGTCTTTGCCCCAGGCTCACGCTTGGACAGTGCTGCCACGTGTAACGCCTCGTGATGGCTGCTGTGTTTAATTAGAGTGTAGTCAGCCGAAACATGGTTCAACATGCTGCTTCCTGGAGACGTAGGGTACGTTATTGTACAGTTACATTATCCGTACCCATATATAAGGTGAAACGCTTTGTTATTATATTGCTACATGCAATTATTAAGATGTGTACCTATATAAATATGTACTAATTTTGGTCTGATATAAATTGAGAAATCTAGATTACAATTTAGTAGGTACGTTTACATTGATGTGGTTAATATTGTAACAAACTCAGCAAATATTTGCATAAATTGTGGATAACTATATTAGATGTTTTAGAATCATCGTTCGCCAAAAGACGCCTACTAGTCGACATAGACTCCTCAACAAAAATAGCTGCTTCCGACAGAATTCACATTTTTAAGGATAATTTGATACTTACTGAAAATAGCAATTTCTGCGTACCGGGTGTGTCCTGCCTCAGAACAAGGAGGTCAACAACTTTTAAAAATAACACGTACTTACCTACTTATTTCATACAATCTTGTTGTTTTTTATTCTTTCGAATTAACTAGTTTATAAAAAAAATGTGGTCTCCTGCTCCTGTCACTGCCCGCACCCGATGTAACATTTTTTTGATACTTAAGTTTAAAAAGGGCTGACTGAGCAGACTTTGACTTCTCTTAATTAATTATTTAGAGTATCAGAAGACAAAATATTACGATGTTATAAAAATATTACCTCAAATAACATCAACATACATTTATCTAATACTCGGTAAATCGGAGTCCTACCCACGCACATTTTAAAAGATAACTTATACGATAACGAAATAACTTATTTTTCTTTGAAATGAAATGAAATGAAATAATTTATTCAGTAAGTAGGCCACAGGGGCACTTTTACAAGTCAGATTGTGAATCTACCGGCATTTCGCAAGAGGAGACCGCTGTTGAGAAGAAAGCCGAAAGAAACTCAACAGTAAGTCATTTTTTCGTAAATAAAAGAAGGATTCGTGTGTCACGTACTGGTACAAATAGCGTATCAAACCAATTATAAAACACAATTATGAGACAACAAGGTCCAACAAACTAGTCAAATCCAATTGTTAAAAAAATGCTTGGGCCAAAGTTGGGTAGGATATATGACTGTCACTGGACATCATTAGCTCAAACAGTAAGTATGGTCAAACAAACAAGTTACCTTAACCTTGAGGATCGCACTTAGCATTGACAGCCATAAACATTGCCAGCACGAATTCAATTACCTCCATCCGAAACACATTCGATTGAAACAGCCATACGTTGGAGATCACAAATCAACGTTTTATCGTGGGAGTCCGCTGCAGGAAACTATGTATCATAAGTGGGGCATCGATCGAGTGCCGGCTGGGATTTATGACCGTAAGCCTTGGAGGACAGGATATAGGTCTCTGGATGTGACGGGATTTGGATTTTAACTATCCTCCATCAAAGCACCTGTTCTTTGGTAGGCGGGATGTGAAGAACAAACGGAACGGACTTTGATCCGAGCAATCAGTTCAGTATCAGCGACTATTTAAAGGACTATGCTCCCTGCAACGCATACCGTAGCGTAGAGTGCATCTTTGGCATGGTGCCATGGGGGCTCTTGTAAAATGTAGTTTCATTTTAGGTTATCATTTAGGCGTAATAGAGCTATTTGACTGTCTCTGATATTAAAATTATATGCAACAGGCATCGTTGTGAATAAGTCCAGTCCAAGAACACCACTACAAAATTTCATAGACGATCGTCCTTCCAAGAGGAAATGAAGGAACAAAAGAGGTACTTCTAGTATTTTCTGGTATTTGTTCCATCGCTTTAGTATTGACATGGCTCTCTTATAATATCAAAATAAGACGCGTACAACAAAAAAACCCATCAAATACAAATCATATTCGTAAATCGGTTGTTGTGGATACAGCACATAAACTTTACGAGGTCAATTTATTCGGGCATCAACCATGTCGACTATATTACGTCAATGTCAATTGTACTGAAGCCCTTAACTATAATGGCGCATCTAATGGCTCATTATAATTATATCGGTTATTCTGTTATATACTAGGTACAGAGATATTAATGTTCAACAAGTATGGACAAAAGTGTTAATTTTATTGATGTTTGTTTATGTCGGAGTTAAAATGTATTTCTTTTTTCGTATTTCTATGGAAAATACCTTGGTAAGGTTTCAAAGAAAAAAAACAGTAACCTTACGTATTATTTAAAAATTCAAAACGTTAATTCTGTAAGTGGGCCAAATGAGCACTTTAACTTGTCACAATTGAATCTACCGGCATTTCAGAAGAGGAGACCACTGTTGAGGAAAATAGCCGAAAGAAACTCAACATTAAGTTAAGTTTTTTTTCCTAAGACATACTTAAATTTATTTTTATGTTACAACTATCTGATACACGTAAAGGAGATGTAGAAATTCAAATCAATGTTAAGTACAGCAATATGAAATTTAAACTAACAATATTCTTAGAAGATGTAATCATTATTTGATTCACTGTTTATGTTATTCAGCGTTCCAGACAAAACCGCAGGCAATTTTCAATAAAAGCAATAAATGTATATCCAGTCGGTAATAAATAATCAATTCACCTCATATCCGTCCTAAAACAAACAGGCTTCATTTTTTGAGTCGCCGAAGCGACAATAAAAATGTAAATGGCCTAGAAAAAGGTCAGATTTTTATTCAGTGAGGGTGCGAGCGGCAAGGTGGGAAAAAAATAATACCCAAAGCAAACCTATGTGAATTTTATGACTGTGTACTTAAGGCCTTACCTGCCATGAATGGCAACGAGCGTGAATTGTAGAGGCTTAGTCGAATCGTAAATGTTAGTAGCGTCAGCGGATCGCGCCGGAGCGATGGGCACAGGTGGAAAATTGCACTACATGGCCTGGATATCAATTATATTTACCGACAGTTATTTATAAAAAGTAATGTTAGTTTTGATGATAGGGCAGATCTCCACTTTATGAAGCTAGTTGGAGTTAATTCAAACATGAGAAATTTTGACCCTGATAATGAATCTTGGTCGACTGACATGTATTAATATTAATTTATACGTCCGATACTACATAGATTTTTGTTACTGATTGCCTGTTAAATTATATTTAATTGAACAACAAACAATTTACGATAAACCTACAGAAATTTAAATACTAACTATAAACTAAGAACTAATTGTTTTAATTGAGTTTTAATTACTAAGAACTTAACTAAGTAAAATAAAAGGTTCATCATCATCATCATCATCTCAGCCATAGGACGTCCACTGCTGAACATAGGCCTCCCCTTTGGACTTCCATATATACCGGTTGGAAGCGACCTGCATCCAGCGCCTTCCGGCGACCTTTATAAGGTCATCTGTCCATCTTGTAGGTGAACGTCCTACGCTGCGCTTGCTGGTCCGAGGTCTCCACTCGAGCACTTTACGGCCCCATCGGCCATCTGCTCTGCGTGCTATGTGGCCTGCCCATTGCCACTTCAACTTGCTAATCCGGTGAGCTATATCGGTCACTTTAGTTCGTCTACGGATTTCCTCATTTCTGATTCGATCACGTAGAGACACCCCGAGCATAGCCCTCTCCATTGCTCGTTGAGCGACTTTGAGCTTTGAGATGAGGCCGATAGTGAAAGACCACGTTTCGGTGCCGTAAGTCATCACTGGTAACACACATTGGTTGAAGACTTTCGTCTTGAGGCACTGAGGTATGTCGGATGAAAAGACATTGCGTAGTTTCCCGAACGCTGCCCAGCCGAGTTGGATTCGGCGGTTGACGTCTTTCTCGAAGTTGGACCTACCTAATTGGACCACTTGTCCTAGGTAGATGTATGAGTCAACAACTTCGAGTACCGAGTTTTCAACAGAGACTGGGATGGGCACAACCTTGGCATTTGACATGAGTTTCGTCTTGTCCATGTTCATTTTTAAGCCCACCCGTTGAGAAACTCGATTGAGGTCATCGAGCATCATGCTGAGTTCCTCCATCGACTTTGCCATGACTACGATGTCGTCGGCAAACCGAAGGTGAGTGATGTATTCGCCATTGATGTTGATGCCAAGTCCTTGCCATTCCAGGAGCTTGAAGGCGTCTTCCATAACGGCCGTAAACAGTTTCGGGGACACAACGTCCCCCTGTCTTACGCCTCTTCTCAATGGAATGGCCTTTGTGCTCTGCTCCTGAACTCGGACCGACATGGTGGCGTTACTATACAAACACTTCAACACTTCAATGTACCGATAGTCAATATGGCATCGCTGAAGTGACTCGAGCACCGCCCATGTTTCCACCGAATCGAAGGCTTTCTCATAGTCCACAAACGCTAAGCATAATGGCAAGTTATACTCTTCAGTCTTCTGTATAACTTGTCGCAGCGTATGTATGTGGTCTATGGTACTATAGCTTCTTCGGAAACCGGCTTGTTCGGGAGGCTGGAAGTCATCAAGTCTATGTTCGAGACGGTTCGTGATGACCCTTGAAAACAACTTATAAACATGGCTTAGAAGCGTGATGGGCCTGTAGTTCTTCAATAGGGTTTTATCACCTTTCTTAAAGAACAGAACTACCTCGCCTCTATTCCATGCTTCAGGCGTTTTGCCCTCGGACAAGACGGAATTAAAGAGCTTCTGGAGGACCTTAAGTACCGGTGTTCCACCCGCTCTCAGAAGCTCTGAGGTGATTCCGTCTTCGCCCGGCGCCTTGTTGTTCTTAAGGTGCTTCAGGGCCATCCTAATCTCGTACAGACTGATGTCCGGGATATCTTCGGTATAATGTCGGGACAGCTTGGCTCTTGGATCGCCTACCAAGCTGTCACGGTCAAGCTGCCAAGCTGTAAAAGGTTAAAACAGATTAAATTTAATATTAATTGCTACTTGAGTTGTATACGCAATAAATGGCATTGGGCTTTGATGATACTTTGGACCTCTTGTAGCGAAAGCAAAAAAATATCGAAAGTACAATCAACTGTTAGTAAGCGTTATAACGAAGGTCTCAAAATGTCAAAAATAATCTCGCTTAATTAACTTTAATTAGTTAATTACAAACCTTAACACAATAAGAAATATCAAAAAGTTAAATCTGTCGTTAAACACAAAATAATTGGTCATAATATATAAGATGTGATATGAGTATCACAACAACTTCAAACTAAACAGCTGTCAGGAGTGTCTTGTCATCATCATCATATCAGCCATGACGGCCTCCCCCAAAGTTCACCACAACGATCGGTCTTGCGCCGCCCTCATCCAATTTCTGCCCGCGATCCTAATCGTATCCTCTGTTCACCTTGTTCGGGGCATTCCGGTGACCACTCAAGAAACTTTCTGCCCCAACGGCCATCGGTTCTACGAACAATGTGCCCCGCCCACTGCCACTAAAGTTTGGCGACTGTCTGAGCTGTATCTAGACCTAAGTTCTATTGCGTATCTCATAATTTCGGATTCAATCCCACAAGGAAACGCCGACCATAGCTCGCTCCATTGCCCTTGGAGTAATTTTCAATTTCGAGCCTTCTTATGAGGCCCATTGTGAGCCACCACGTTTCAGTGCCGTATAGCATCTACTGGCAACACCTTAAAACAAGTTAACACGTTCACTGCGGGACAAATATTGAGAAACTTTCAACTGGTGCGGTTGAGATCGAATCAGCCCAAACCGAAGCTCTTTTTCAGTGCGAGTGAGGCCTAATCGACCTCAAATTTCAGTAGGTGCTTAAATCCTCCATAACTTTGCCTATACTCGGACTAGGCATTTTTTTTTATGTGCTCTACATTTGTCAGGAAATGCTTAAAATACCCTTAGCATCGCCCTTGGTTCTGACTTTTGGTGTGAGAAAAAAAACCTTAAGAATCTTTGAGGCCTTTCAGATCTCAAAACGCACTGAATTTTATCTAAACCTAGTGAAGTGAATAGCAATTATCGCTAAATTATCGATAAGTTTATTATTAGTTTTCTAGTCACTAGTGTACCTACATGCTTTACTTAGTTAAAAGGTTTCTTGTAATACTCTAAAAGGAAGAAATAAATCTTTCGATTACTTAAAACAAACCCGTTGATTTATAATATTCTGTAAACAATATAGTCGACATAGCCCGAAGGATAGCAAAACTTAAGTGGCAATGGGCAGTGCACATCGCTCGTAAAACCGACGGCCGCTGGGGCCATCGAGTTCTTGAGTGGCGACCACGCACCGGACGACGCAGCGTGGAAAAGCCCCCACAAGGTGGACTGATGACCTGGTGAAGGTCGCTGGAGTCCGCTGGATGCAGGAGGCGCAGGACCGGTCATGGTGGCGTTCTCTGGGGGAGGCCTATGTCCAGCAGTGGACTGATGATGATGATGATGATGATTATCAAGCTAACAGTAACAGGACGTACACTAACTTGCGTACTTACCTTTACGAAAATAGGTTAATGATTAGACAAATATAAAATATAATATAAACTATATTTGTCTAATCCTTAAGCTATTTTCGTAAAAATAAATATGCAAAAACTAGCCAGGTCAAGTCTTGATATTGATTACACCCCATGTCAAAATAAAAGCATTGAGCACCGTCGCATAGGTCCCTTGTATCTAAAAAAAATTAGGGCAATGAACTTGGCGCCCATATAGAATTCGAATTCCACTAGTGAATTTATTAGCAACATTATCACTTTCTGTTAAAGATTCAGATTCACTAGAAAACCCTCCGGTGTCCATCTTTAACCTTTTCTTACAATGTTTTTTCCTCGGTTATCCATCGTAAATTGTAAAATCTATGCCTTACACTTACACTACCTATTAAAATTTATTAAAACACAATTTAATTCACACTTGCAAAGACTAACTGGAAACACTAGCTATCACGAGTGTCAAAAAAGTCACGAATTCACGATCGTTGTCGTAGTTATACCTATTATTAACGTGAAACACGCGTGGTTCTGCATCGATAACTGTGGCCGCACTAACGTGAAGCGATCGACTCCCGCGCCGCCCGCGTCCCGCTCAGTGCGGCCTTGAGGTCGCTTTTTTGAGGCATTAATAAACCTCAATCCGCACTGAGTGAAAACAAAGTATACCCAGTGCGTTTGAGGCTTATTAAGGCCTCAAACGTTTTTCTTGTACCAACGAGTCCGGCTTTGGAAAACATAAATAAATGTATATTTGACTCTGTCATACGCCTTGTAAGTAAACGGCAGCAGCCCCCGCACCAGAGAGATAACACGAACTTTTAGTCCCGCACCAGGGTAAGGTCGCGATTGAGGCCGATTTGACTCAACCCGCAGTGAACGTGTTAAAATCCTTCGTCTCAAGACTTTCTTGTACGTCTTAATATTTAAATGAGTTCTAGCGATCCTCAGTCCGTAACTCCGCAGTGTAGAGTATGTATTAGCTCGGCGTGTGTTTGTTTAGCTTCCAATCCGTATTGTATGCGGTAAACCAATTAGCCTAATATCACCATCGAGCAGCCGCAGCTTATTGACGTCAATAATCAATGAGTGGCGTGTGTTTACAGCTCTGTTGGTCGTGTTTATTGTTTTTGATTATTCTGTGTATTTGGCTTTAAAGCCATTGTATAATTAGTTGCAGATATGCCCACCTAGTCTGCCTATCTATCTATCATCCACAGACGTCCACTGCTGAACATAGACCTCTCACGAGCTGAAAGTGCAAACCGCGTTATCCTCATGAGGTCATCCTTCCATCCAGTCGGGACCCGTCCCACGCTGCGCTTTCCTACACGTGCGTCCTGTGCTTAATAGGTCCTAATGAAAAAACAAAGTAGTAAAAACCTGGTTTTTGTTAGGTACCCCAAAATCCGCCGCATAAAATACGTAGCAAAATGTGAATAGGTAGATCTAGAATTATAGACCGACTAGCACGTATAGCATAACTGTGTCATGCGTCTCTTTGTCGTGCGACAAACGCTGCCCGTCACTTTCCTACGTGATATGACGTGCTGTGCGCGTGATGTGCGATAAAGACAGGTGATGCTAAGTAGCGCGACAAGCGTAGTCGCGGCAAGATACTTATGCTAGCCCTGTAGATCAGCCACGTTGTTTCTGTTGGGCTGTGTTCTGCCAGCCGTGGCAAGCCTGAAGATGATATGGTACGTCTAATTATTGTGGCGTCCAGCCAAACCATGGAGCTCTCCGAAGATTATGAGGTATGAATCGTATAGTGCCTTGTACAGAGTCGTACATACAAAGAATTACGTGTCTCAGTTGTACTCGAACCATCGTCAGAGTAAACTAAACCAAAATTAGATAGCCATATCACCCACCAGCTACCGCCACCACCTATGCCAGCCACCTATGGTCCCACAGGAAGATCAACGCTGGCTCTTGAGCTAGCATCATGCTGAGGCGGGACCTTTTCGTGGTACAGCTATAATAATATTATAGTATTATTTATCTTTCATCATTTCCGTCACACCGTAATTATGTTTTATGGTCACATCACGAATAAATGTATTTCTTTCTTTCTTTTCTTTCTTTCATTTCTAGATACCTAACAGAGTCAAGAGGGATCTCGATAAATTGCGGCTATTTTGTTAAATCTAGAAATTTCGCTCAGCTTCACCTGAAGAGGCGACGTGGCGGGAATACAACCCTTTTATTTTCAACTCGTCCTGTAGGAGGCTGATATAGCGATTGCGAGATTCACATAACTTCAAGATGGGATTTACCACGTCAAACTTATTTATTGGAAAACGGCCCATATTTCAGGTGGATAGCAGAGAAAGAAATATTTTGTTAAATTGAAGGTAATTGTGTTTTATTGATATTTGTTACAGGAAGTTGTGCTTTTCTTTAGCATTTGAAATGCGCCATGTCTTTCCTTGTGGCAAACTTTCCACAATTAATAGTAATAATAATCATTTATTTCGGAAATTCATCCATATCGTGTTAGTAATATAAATAATAAACCTTATAACCTTAACGAACTTAACCTAGGTCATTGAGGAAAACGCAACAAATTACGAAATTAAGGCAAATAAATCACATTTCAGACTCCGACACACGTCACTAAAAATGTCCAAGTTAGGTCAGGACCGAGAGATAATATTTATGTTTGTAAGCCATAATAACTAATGCGACCACTTTATTCTCCGTTATACCTATATGAAAATCTCATTTGGTTTTTGTTACATTGCAGGTGAATGCTCGCGGTGAGGACGCACCCTAATAGTTTAGACCAACTATCGTATAATGTTCTGTTCTTAGGCTATGGCAGCCTTGAGGAACTAAAAAACCTCAAAAATGTCCAGCTCTCCAAGACGTTCTGCCAACGTGGAGAGGCTATGGCAAGAAACCTGCATGGAAAGTAAAATTAACCCAAGGCCCCGAGTTCCCAGGGTTCTCACCAGCCCAGGCTACGACAGCGGCCTAGGTGATGGTGAGGACAGGGGTGCTAAGAATCTCTGGAAGAGATCCGGCTGTCACACAAAACTATACTTGGCTACGTATAACAGCAACAAGGACTTTGAGACTGCAAATGAAACTGGAAGCACTGGAGAAAGACCTCGCACACATAAAGTGGGATATCATTGGACTGAGCGAAATAAGGCGAGAAGGAGAAGACACTGTAAAATTAAATTCGGGCAATATTCTCTTCTTTACGGGAAGTAAAAATTCAGCAACTGGTAGCGTAGGCTTTTTAATTAACAAAAAACTCGCCAATAACATTACGGTATTGCGTACTATATCACCAAGAGTAGCTTACGTAGTCATTGATATTAGTAAGCGATACGCTATTAAAGTCATCCAAGCTTATGCACCAGCCACCACAACATATCACGATGATGAAGAGGTCGAAACCTTCTATGAGGACGTCGACAAGGCTTTACACGAAGGGAAGAGAGCACACTTCAATATCATTATGGGGGATTTCAATGCGAAGATGGGGGTTAGGCATGAAGACGAAACCTGCATTGGTCCTTTTGGAGTTGGGAATAGGAACACCAGAGGACAAACACTAGTCAACTACCTGGAGTCAAGGAAATTCTTTGCAATGAATTCTTTCTTTCGTAAAAAACCTCAAAGAAAATGGACCTGGGCTAGCCCAGATGGAAAGGTGAAGAATGAAATTGACTACATATGCACTGACAAAAAGTATATTATCACAGATGTCACGGTCCTTAAAAAACTTAAAATGAGCGATCACCGGCTCGTGCGGAGTACAGTAAAGATAAACACTAAATTCGAAAGGAGAAAACTGTTATCGAAACCTCTGGCTAACTTAAACATCCCATTAGGAGTCCACGAAGAGTTTGAAAAGGAACTCAGTGTGAAACTCGCAAGACCTGATGCTGACTATTTCGAAAAGAGCCTAGACGATAAATACACTGAATTCGTGGCAAATGTGACAAATAGTGCAAAGGAAATGTTTAGCCGAATATCTCGAGAAAAGGATACGCTGACTTCTGAGACGCAATTGCTGCTAGAAAAGCGACAACAACTATCGTCTGCGCAATATAATTCTCAAGAACACCGGGATCTCAACAAGCAGATATCCAAAGCAGTGAGACGGGATGTCAGAAAAAGGAACACCCAGAGAATACAACGCCTGATAGAAAAATACCGTGGCCCCAAGGTCTTCAATAGGGCTACTAGTAACGGCAGCAGCCAGCTCAATAAACTGGAAAACGAAGAAGGGGAGATCGTTACAGATTCAGCGGGTTTATCGAAGGTGATAGCTAAATTTTACGGCGCACTATATGAGTCACAAACCAGTGGACATGCTACCGTAGGTACTGCGGACAAACGTGCACCTCTGACAAAACACTACACCGAGGATATCCCAGAAATCAGTACCTACGAAGTGAAGCAGGCTATAAGACAACTCAAGCAGTATAAAGCCCCCGGAGACGATGGCATAACCACGGAACTGCTTAAGGCAGGTGGAAGGCCAATACTGAAAGAACTCCGATGGATCTTTAACGAAGCTTTGTTCACGGGAGAAGTACCAACTCAATGGCAAGATAGTGTCGTTATCCTTTTCCATAAGAAAGGCGCCAAGACAAGTCTCAAAAACTACCGCCCTATTGCACTCTTAAGCCAAATATACAAAGTTTTCTCACGCGTCATCACAACGAGAATAACGCGACGAATGGACGAATATCAGCCCAAAGAGCAAGCGGGCTTTAGAGGTAGCTATAGTACAGTAGACCATATTTTCACATTAAGGCAAGTGATACAGAAATCACACGAATACAACAAACCGCTATACCTTGCCTTTGTGGATTATGAAAAGGCGTTCGATTCGGTGGAACATTGGGCAGTTTTCGATTCCCTAAAGAGGTGCCGAATAGACTACAGATACATCCAGCTGCTAAAAAATCTCTACCGATCAGCGACGATGACAGTGCAAATTCAAGGCTCCACCGCAAATATACCACTTAAAAGAGGAGTACGCCAAGGGGATGTCATTTCCCCGAAGCTATTTACAAACGCACTCGAAGACGTCTTTGGGTGAATATCAAAACAGCATTTTTTACGTGTCCAAGCTGAGAATCCCAGTGTAAAATGCATATTTTTTTCTAAAAATTTTATGGTTAATTATTGGAAAAACAAAATAGTTGGCTACAAGTTTAGATTGCAGTAAACATATATATTTATTAAAATAAAAAATAAAAAGTAAATTATTTAAGAACAAGGTGGCTTGTCCTCAACGTACTTCTTATGAAACAAGCGCTCAGCATGGCTATGTTTTAAGTTTGTATATAAATAAGGCATCAAATTAACACTTTATGAAGTCATAGCCTGTTAATGTTGGTATAGTTTCATCATTTTACCTATTTAAATACACATGACTCTGGATCAAAGTTTGTCCAGACAAAATTGTAAGTTACGGTGGCAAAATTTCAAGATGTCGTTGCTGGTTATTAAATGGCGCAGGAGTTGTCGCGTTGGTTTACCCCACTTAGGTCAGTCGTGCGCTAGCGCTTGCGCGGAGTGGAAGTGCGACTGAGACGGTGTGTTTCCCGCCATAACGTACGTAACCTCTTTGGTGGCATTTTGTTCAACGATTTGTTAGTTTTGGTGGCTCGAATTATGCGCTTGTTCTTTGTTGTTCGTGTCGTAAGTATACAGTGTTTTGGTATGTAGTTCAATTTATTCTATAATTACAATCTTAAAATAAATATTTGTATAGAATCTTTTTATCGATTCTATATTTTTTATGTGGTAATACCACATTTTTTATTTTTATAAATAATGACACAAAGGTAAATTAAGAAAGAAAAATTGAATGCGATCTACTACAATCGAAGCGGGGTTTGAACCCGCGACCTCTGCGTTACCGGCGCATTGCTCTCCCAACTATCTTAAAATAAATCATTAAATTGTAACATTTTTTTTTCGTAAATTTTCAGTTTAGGTGGCTATATATCATTTTTCATACAAATAGTAAGGAGTTTTCAGTTCTTGGTCGGCAAATTTCAGTTTTGGTGGCAACCCATACATTTGGGTGCTCATATTTCATTAAGTATTGTTAAAATTCTTGGACAAATATGAAAATGTGTAATATTGTGAATAGATATTTAGTATTATAACTTAATTTCTTCTTAAAAACTAAAAAAAAAATGTGCCACCAAAACTTAAAAAAATTTGCAATGTTGATATTCACCCCTTTAAGACACTCAACTGGAACGGCACAGGTATAAATATTGATGGAGAATATCTCAGTCATCTACGCTTCGCAGACGACATCGTTCTACTTGCAGAAACACCTGAAGATATTGGAAGAATGCTCAACGATCTAAGTCAGGCATCGATGCGGGTTGGCCTGAAAATGAATATGGAGAAGACGAAATGGATGAGCACCTCCGTCAGCGCAAACATATCATTGAACGGCAAAACGATTGAGGAAGTGAACGACTACATATACCTGGGTCAGAAAATAACATTAAAGAGAGATTCATTAGACTCTGAAATTAGCAGACGCATCCAGCTTGGATGGGGTGCATTCGGTAAGCTCAAAGACGTCTTCAGCTCAAAAATCCCACAAACACTGAAAACGAGGGTCTACAACCAGTGTGTACTCCCAGTAATGACATACGCATGCGAAACGTGGACGCTAACCGCTGGAAGAATCCACCGTCTAAAGGTGGCACAGCGAGCTATGGAGCGCTCAATGCTCGGAATCTCTCTGCGAGATAGAATACGAAACGAGGACATTCGCCAACGCACGAAAGTGACCGACATCGGAAAAAGAGTTGCGCAATTGAAGTGGCAATAGGCTGGTCATATATGTCGCAGAGACGATGACAGATGGAGTCAGCGAGCGCTAAACTGGAGGCCGCGAACGGTTGGCAGAAGCGTTGGAAGACCGCAAGCCAGATGGTCGGACGACATTAAAAAGACGGCAGGGCCGACCTGGAGTAGGATCGCCGCATCAAGATCGGTTTGGAAATCCATGCAAGAGGCATATGTCCAGCAGTGGACGCATATATGCTGAGAAGAAGAAGAAGAAGATCGTATAATGTGGGTATCAGTTTGGTTTTAGCGTAAAAAAGTAGACATAGCTCGAACTAATCATCACAGAACCAGAATAAAGAAAGAACCGGCCAAGTGCGTATAAATACCTATCCCATCCAGGCCGGGTTAAGTTAAGTTTGCACCTGGTATGTGTGGCGCCGGACACAAATGAGGTGCAACCTTAACGTAACCGATCACGTTTGTTGTATGGGAGCCCCCTTAAATATTTATTTTATTCTGTTTTTTAGTATTTATTGTTACAGCTGCAAGAGAATTACATCATGTGAAACTTTCAACTGTCTAGCTATCACGGTTCATGAGATACATCCTGTTGATAGACGGACAGCGGATGCTTAGTAATAGGGTCCCGTTTTTACCCTTTGGGTACGGAACCCTAAAAAGATAATGGAAATACTATAACATTCTTGGGAAAACTAATGGATTTTTTTTCTTGTTTTGCGATAATTAAGTAGGTAGTCCGAGCTATGATGGTAATGAAGAATGAAGTAAAAATTGGGCAAGTGCGAGTCCGACGACTCGCGCATGAAGGGTTCCGTACCATAATCTATAACTTTTATTGTTATAGCGGCAATAGAAATACATCATCTGTGAAAATTTCAACTGTCTAGCTATCACTGTTCTTGAGATACAGCCTGGTGACAGACGGACCGACGGACGGACGGACGGGCAGCGAAGTCTCAGTAATGGTCCCGTTTTTACCCTTTGGGTTAGGAACCTTAAAAAGGTAAGTAAAGTAAGGTAGTCATTTTCAATTTTCACTTGCCGATTAAGTTAGATTGCTCCGCCGCTTCACACGGCAGCTTATTAAGTTTCTTAAGCTTATTGTTAAGTTATCTCTCTTCTACCGCAACTAACTAGCTTCTTCGGGTTAGGGTTCAGTCTAAGAGGCTTTTTGAGAATGTAACAAGCTAAGTACTTACCTATTTTATCTCGCTATTATGTGGTTACACGCATAAATATTAATTTAGACTTTTCTATAATTTATTTATTTGAACCACCTCAATGTTTCAACAACCCGTCGGTACATAGAAAACTCGTCAATTATCTTTTTTAGATTACTCTATTGATCTCGTCGAAAACTGCAGCCAGGAAATTACGAGGACTTGGCAGACCATGCTCTGTTATTTAACTATAATGCTTTTTAATCAACCAGCTTAACTCCTGCGCTGATGTATATTTAAGTTATCACACTAATAATATAAAGGCGAAAGTTTGTGAGTGTGTTTATGTGTATGTTTGTTACTTCTTGACGCTCAAACGCTTACACCCTAGATTAACACATAGTCTACTTTTATCCCGAACGAAAATAGTGTTCCCGTGGGATGAGCGAGGAACACCGCGTGACGTGACGCAGCTAGTATAAAAAAAAACCAATAAAACAGCGTTCAATTCACACTGAAGTTATTCAGCAATGGAGCCATCTCTAAAGTCCCCAAGTTCCAACCCGCCGATACAAAGAAAACTCGACAATTATCTTTCTTAGATTCCTCTTTTGATCTCGTCGAAGGCTGCATCAGGAAGTTAATTACGAGGACTCGCCAGACCAAACAAAAGACTCAGTTTGTATTGTAGCTGAAACAACGTTTCTTGTGAAACCCGGGAAAAGGCAACGTTTATGTACTTCACTGGTTAAGATTTGAGATTCCGTAAAACGGGGTTACTTTAGGAAAATTTGCCTACTTTGAGAGATTTAAAATGGTTATAAAAACGCAACTATTCGTAGTGCGACTGAGCAAATGAAGTACAAGGTTAGGTCATTGTTGAAGGTAGGTATTGCATTGCCACAGATAGTAAAAAAAATAAGGATATGGCGTAAAAACAGTTTTCCAAAGTAGCCCCTGCATTTTAAAGTAGGGTTTACGCCCCCTATTTTACAGTAGTGGGTTTTATCTTTTAGTGGGTTTTCTCATTCATGTGTTCGATGAAACAACATGCCAACTCTTATGGAAACTACACATTGTGGGGCAACCCGTGTCAGGATCAGGAGTTTTGGCCCTTGAGATAGAAGTAACTTTGACAAATTCGATTTGTTATGAACCCCTAATTTGAAACAGAGTAGTGATACGGGTTGGGACAGCTCTGCTCTCCGATAAATAATTAGGTTGATGATTTATGATTTATTCGCTAAGGGAGCAAAGATGATACTTACGAGTTAATCAACTTATGTATACTTATATTATCATGGTTAAGTTACGAGTAGAGATAAGTGAATTTAAAAGAACACGTCTTCTAATCATACTGACGTTTACAGAATATTAAACAAAATTGTATGTTGCGGTGATTAATGTATAAAATTACATTATTTATAGAAAATAGTAATATCTTTGATTAAAAACGACTAATACATTGAAGGCGTGTACTTTCTCGTTGCAGATTAAATAATATAATAATAATAATTTTTCCCCAGTTTCTCTACCTATTCCAAGACACATGTATAGGTAGGTTTTTTAAGGTAAGTATCTCACTGCGAACAATTACAATGTCAATATTACCCTATTTATAAAACAAATTAATTATTATTATTTGAGCCATCCTGACATTTCGGCAACCTTCCAGTTACCGTTATCAAAGGTTGACACCGGCCGCTTAAATTGTTTTTTTTTTATATATATGTGACATCCGCGGAAACCGTAGAAAATATAGTAATACCACGTAATTTGTAAAACATAGGGTAATACTATTACCCTATATTTTACAAAGGGGATATTCCGGTGCCACACAAGTAGCGTAGCTAATAAAATCATCAACCGAATAAAGGGTCCATTTAAGACCATTAGTACCTTTAAATATTGCTTAAATTGTATCTCGACCAAATATTTGTCTTCAAAGGGGCACTTACAAATAATTTACGTGAATGGAGCTTTTCGGCTTAATACGCAATTACGTAATTAAAATAGGCCATGTGTCATTCGCAGTGTCAAATTATATAAACAGTGCCCTGGGTTTACTGAGGGTCGGTATAAATAAATATAACGACCCATTTGCTAACAAAATTAGTCGTAATAAAATTTAAACATAATGCAGGATAATATCGTAATTTGACCCCACCAGAAACGATTAGACATCGTTAACGACAAGTCTTTAACTGTTTTTGGTTAAAATTAATATAATACCCTTAATGATTAGTTTGTTTATAAATAACGGACATTACAATTTACACGTAGTTTCAAATGTAGGCACGTTACGGCTTTCTAAATACTTAACCATTCATTATTTCGTGATTTCGTGTGATACCCAGGGATCGTAGAATGCGAGCAAAATCTATTGAAAATATTGAAATGACGTATGACGACCAGTGACGGCCCTGGCACTTCAATGACGTATGACAACCAGTGACGGCCCTGGGTATCACTTCAATGAATTTTGCTCGCATTTTACGATCTCTGGTGATACCTATCCCACGCAATTTTAATGAATGCACCGTGCGTCAATGGAATTATAGCTTAATTTTATAAAATAAGAATTGTATTATAATTTCAAATTAATAAATGATCCATATGTGTCGACATCCTGTCCGAAATAAGAGCACAAATGATTACTTTAGTGATGCACTACTTATTTATCGAGGTATCGAAATATGACGCGAATTGTACATCTCATCTCTATGTATCAGTTACCTAGTTATAATATAATTGCTATAGCTTTAAGTATAATTTATGAAAAAATTACTTACTTTTGAGTGAAAACGACTTATAACGATCTCCTCATGTGAAATGCCGGTAGATTCAGATTCAGACATGTAAAGGTGCCCTTGTGGCCTGCTGACTGAATAAACGTTTTGATTTTGATTTTGTATTTTTTGTGACTTAATGTATTTATCAGATACACAGTGTTAATCAAATACGTGTCTCTTATAAGAGTACTGAAAAATAGAAGATGCATTTAATCTGAAAATCCCGCATCAACATTCTTTGACACTCGAATGACGCGACGGTTCTACAAAGGTCGCCGTATCGGGATGAAGTTGCGATAGGATAAATAAACAAAGAAAACTGCCAGAAGCAGTGCGCTTTCAAAGTGGCGAGCGTCAAACGTAGCAGGGCGTAAGTTACGAGCGGGAATCCTGTGATGTAGCTACTGCAAAATACCATCATCGCCATAGGACTTGCAGTTTATTTGACGACGCGGTTGGCACAGTAGCAAAAGCAGCTGCATACTGAGCCGACGGTTCTGGGTTCGAATCCCGGTAAGGGAAGATATTTGTGTGATGAACACGAATATTTGTGCCTGGGTCATGGATGTTATAGAATAGAATAGAAAAGCTTTATTCAAGATAACACAACTTTACACATGTTCTATGTGTTTAAGTTGTTATTTATCTATACAAGTATTTATATCTTCGCCTAGTACTCATAACACAAGCCTTCTTGGGCATGATTTGGGACTAGAGGCCCTGACACAGTTCAAAGTCATGTCATAAAAATATCTCTATTTATTTTAAGATAATATATAGGCCTATGGAATGGTTCTCAAATTTAAAGGACTGGTTGGTACAGAATGACTATGATGCTCCCTGCGGAATCTGCGGATATCAGTACTCCATCATAAATAGCTCGTAGAAATACAAAGACTTAACGTAAAAATATAAGAAATAGTTGAGCTATTTGGTAAAAAATGACATACGATTAAATAGATATGAATGTCCGTTTTCCTAGTATTTGTACGCCAGAAATGGTATAACTTTTAAAATTTGCTCAATTCTTTGAACTATACCAAAACCTAATTAAATTATATCGGCGTGTGTACAATGGTCATTGTCAGATTTCGGTGCGCATCTTTCCGGTAGACATTTGCGAAATTAAGGATTCATGGGCCTAATTTTCTGATTAAATGCCTGTGAGAATAAAGGACGTTCCCTCATATATAATCCGATGTAATAGCAATTTAACCTAGATTCATACAAGCTCTTACCTTTGGCCACCGAATGGACAAATTTTGTTTTTTGAACTGACAATGATCCACAAATGATGTCGTCGTGTTCACGTGTAATACCAACTGTTAGTTAGTAACCATGTCTAACTACACCTGCGTCATCGCTCGCCGTAAGGTTGCCTGTGTAATGAAGCGGAGCGGCGGGAATTAACCAATCAGGCGGCGTCCTTCTGAAGACCAAAAAAATTCAGTCTGAGGAATGTGATTGGCCCATTTATACAGTTCCGCATACACAGGCAGCCTAAGAGAGAGATGTGGCGACAAGGGTGTATATCCTCTGCTAACAGACGGTTAGTGTTTAAGCTATTTTTAGACAACACCAAGGTTGAGCAGTAAGATAATTATCATAACCAGGGTTCGTAAAATGCGAGCAAAATTCACATGGTTGTCACCGGTATTCATACGTCATTTTTTTCAATCAATTTTGCTCGCATATTAAGATCCCTGATAATAACTAATCGAGCATTTTTAAATCCATACTCAGTTCTATACTACCCAACAGGAGGTTATACAACCCACGCCATATTGCGGATTTCTAAAGGTAGCTTACCTACTGATTTATTTTACTGGCAACGACAAATTTGTGGTAATTGACGTTGAACGTCGGTAAATGTGTGATGATGTAGGTAGGTAAAAAAGAGGAAACATGACTAATAATATTCCGTAAATTTCAAGTATATTTCGCATAACAAAGCTAAAACTATAGGTATATATGAAAGCGCCACTATCCCTGAGCCGGACCAACAGTTGTTAGGCTATACAAATAGGTATTTCAATAAGAGATCGCCAGCGCCGCTGCCCTGCACAGCGACCTTAGTTCGGTTCGGAACCCCGTCCGCCCCAATAACTCTGTCTAGTACAAATGTACTGCTGAACTCGCTGCGTTAAAACCTGCTTTACGGTTGCAATAACCGGCTCGCCCTGTGCAAGCGAAGCCAGTTTTTTTTTTCTTTACAAAGTATGAAATTATGTGTTAAGTTGCTCGGCTGAACATGAAATCGTCATACATACCGATTGCTTATCTTTATGTATGTAGTTACAGTTTTTTACACAGAAAACTACCGTGAGTATTAGACATTTTAAAATACAAAACGGGTTTACTCACGTTACAGTTACAGGTTTATATAAAAAATTGTTTTTATTTGGTAATTATGGGTGGATTACGGGTGATAATTGAAAACAAGGTTTTATAACTCTAATAAAACAAATCAAACCTAATATACGCCTTACTGGAAAAAAAATTACACGACTTTTCGTATACTGTACGTTTCGATTAACCTTCATACTTTATATTTACTTATGTTATGTACGTAGTACTGTATAGGTATAAAAAACTTTGTACGACAGGATTTGCTTTGTCAACTACACTAACTTAAAGTTTTATCAGCGAAATGAAACCCCAACGAACTAGTAGCGCCATGTCATAATCCCATTTTTGCAGCTAATCCCTTTTTTCAGCCCCTGAGGACTAGAAAAAACATTATCAGATCGGAATGAAGCTCATGAAAGATAACCATTTCGCAGTTGAGCGAAATTAATTTGATGTTTCGGATCGCGGGAGTTTCCGCGACGACGCCCTGATCCCCTTTGAATTGAACCAAATTAATGTGGATCTTATCGCAGCTTAGGCTGTGTGCGCACTGGAGCCCTAGGGCTCTTGGAGCTTGTTACA
The DNA here is from genome assembly GCA_932273695.1 of Apotomis betuletana. Classification (NCBI taxonomy): domain Eukaryota; kingdom Metazoa; phylum Arthropoda; class Insecta; order Lepidoptera; family Tortricidae; genus Apotomis; species Apotomis betuletana. The sequence continues at coordinate 26,052,581 of OW026306.1, forward strand.
ACACATTTGTTCTAATGAAAAGGGCTCGTAAAATGTGAGCAAAATTCATTACTGGTCATTTAGATCGTTTTTGCTCGCAATTTACGATCCTTGATAACGCCAAAATTATAAGCCTTCATACCTGCCCGTATAATGATAAAGGTGGATAGCATTGCGCGCTTTGTAACAAAACCTGCAAAACCAAATTCGGCTCCAGGTTGCGGAGCCAGGTTCGCCATTTTGCCCACAATCGATATGTTTTGTTCATAGTCATTACAGCTTTGTAATTTTCTTTGTCCTATCATTACGCCAAACGGCTGGAATTTACAATTTTTTCCCGACTAACCCGGGATAGTTGGACATCCCGGAAAGATGGTAATAGTTTTCCCCCTTTTACGGTAAAAAAACACGCAGATAAAGGAAATATTTGGATTCCTACACAATTGATATCTATGTAGAAATGGGAATATAAAAATAGAAATAAGACTTACACAATTGATATCTAAGCAGAAATAATGTTAGTTTTATTTTTCAAAACGGTCCGGGCTCGATTCCCGTGCTGAGTATAGTTTTTTTTTTTATATATATTATATGAATGCAGCTTTTCTTTACCATACAGACCGATCTAAATGGGCCATCCTGTATACCAAGAATATAATATATTATTATATTATGCTAATAATATTATTAACTTTAAAATAATCGATGATGTATAAGTAACTAAAACCAACACACACACACATACACACACACACACACAGTTTCAGTCTTTCCATCGTATTATAATGTCATAGGTGACACGTAAAATGACATATTTCTTTGATATGAAACCAGTTATTATACTTTATCTGCTAATGGACCGGTCATTTGAGAACCAAACGATATATCCTTTACAGCGAAAAGAAGCATATAGTTGATTTTATGAATATTATAATATTATATTTACCATCAAATAGCTCCTACATTTCTAGTAAAGGAGATAAATCCTTTCACCGAGTACCACAATCTACATTGTATTTATTCAACCGTAAAGTGTATTCACAATATTCCAGATAAAATAATTCTCTTTCATGCCTGATGGATCCAGCCTTAGATATTCTGATTGTGATACATTTTGATATTTTACCGTCTTTTATCCCTTCAGCTAAGCTGGATTGGATTTGATGGTCCGCGGATTCGTTTAAGATAATTCAGTGCGATTGCTAACTTTTTAATTGAGTGCTAAGTTCAGGCCGGCTGGGGATCGAGGGATATCGTTATTTGCGCTAAGAAGTAGTTACGTGAATTGTTTATTTATTTACCTAGCTTAGTTTCCATTTGCTGGAATATTTATACGTTTCGATCATTTGTATCTGGACAAACATACAAATATTGAATTTATGTTCAGGACAACATCGAAAGGATATAACAAATTTTGGTACAGGGATCTGGACATCTATTGATGCTTATAGGATACTTTCACCCGACTACGATAAAGAAAAAAAACACGGATGAAGTAGGTACACTAGAATGAAATATTTTAAGATTATTTTAAAAATATAAAACTTTTACTGAGTTTATACCAATGGCATTGTTTGAATACAATATGTTCGCTTCGTGTGAAAAATAAACTAATATTCGGGCTATTGGGGAATAATTTCATAAAAATCGATTTGGTCACATATTAAGCATTGCTTGTACCACGGGTACGTCGATACATTAATAAAACAACATCCATCACAATAAATCTTTGTCCATGCCAGGATGAGAACTAACTGCCGGGACGTGAATTCGTTACGTTTTTACTAGACAGCTACAGCTTATAGATTCACTTATTTAAAGAGTTTTGTTATTAAATCTTTAAACAAACGACTACTGAATACCAATACTCATGTTCTTCCATAATGTTGCAGACTACAAAATGCAACAAGGAGCATTGAACACACGTTGCATTTTTATCATCCGTTTATTCTATCTCTAGTACCTCTATATGGCTCCAATATTTAAATTGACGCACGTGTTTGCTTATTGCATTTGTTCAATGTAGCTAACATAGATATACATAGATATCAACGGTAAAACTCGTGTTTTCTAGTACTTAGAAAGTCTTTTTAATATTTGGATAACTGTATGACTTGTTATGTTGAGGGTTTTTGACAGTGACTTTGGGTTTAATTTTATTATTCGGATTGGAGACATTGCTATTTCGATTAGATTTTCTTTGAGTGACCTGTACCTAGATCTAGCTTCGGCCAGGGTGGCTCGACCGCACCTCCGCCGCCGCAGACATGAACCTCGCCATTCGCAGGCTTGGTTGCCGCTTGTAGACAGTCAGGTATCGCTCGCGACCACGATCAGATGTTGGCGCTAAAATTAGTAGCTATTCCCCAATAGCCTCCCGAATCTACCTTATGTAGCCCCTTTTGTGGCAGGAGTAGTTAAATACACGATGACATCTTGTCATACACGTTTGTGAACCGGATCCTAAATTTCCCTTTAGCTAGCCGAATGTACCTATAGAGCCAACTGAGATGTGCATAATGGAAATTGGAAACGCTGCCTTGAAATTGTTTATCGATCTTCTTCTATTCACTAAGCTTATGGCTATATGTCGGTAAGTAACAATCGTGCAACTTGCTGCCCGGCCCAATCAAAGAGCATCGTGAGTGAATTTCCTAAAAATATGCCTATGGTTAATGGCAGGTTTTTTTTTAGCTCTATAGTCTTTTACTTTCTTGTTCATTAGAGGGCAAAAAGGTTCTGGGATGGGAATAGGTCTGAAGTCTGAGCCAGAAAAGTTGTTCCCCAATAAAGTGCACCGACGTTCTGGTTAAGGTCATAGGAAACCGGTCGATTGCCTTTATGTCGCAGACGCGCGGGGACGTATTTATTTTGGCTGATATAGCGACATAAAATCACCGTTCATCGTGGAAATCTTCGGCAGAGGTCTATGTCCAGCAGTAGAATTATTTTAGATGATATTATGATGACTTCTACAACGACAAAATCCAGCACTAAAAAGCCACCCGCTTTTGACGTTTGCAGTAAACCCGACGGCCCTAGAGAGTCGTAAATCCGCCGCACCTTGTTTTATTTAATTACTACAACTGCAGATAAGCGGCGCAATTTATTTACGTCCTGCTTCAAGAACGTTCGGTGGAATTTTAAACGAAAACGGCGATTCCCGGAGTTGGGTGAGAATTTTAAAATTTCGGAGTTTTGTGATGAGGTACTAGACAGGAATAAACGAAATTAAAAAACAAATCGGCGAAACATCTTTCAAAATGGCGTAATTTTGTAGTTTCAATTAGAATGCAAACGATCACTTCAGATATTATTTAACGTAAATGGAGTTTTGAGTTTCAAATTGGAGTTGTAAGCGTATAATTATAACCGCTTACCATCAGGCGGGCAGAAGGCTTGTTTTCCGCCTCTGTAGTATAAAAAAGATATTATGAGAATATTATGTTATGATGTATAAAACTTTATTTCTGTTTGTTCTCCAAATGAAAGTTACGTTTCGACAAAACTTGACAACAAACAAAACTTGAAACAAATTCAGAAACATTTCTATTTTTATCAAGGATTACTCTAAATTACACTTCGCTGTGTGATTGATTAAGTTATATGAGCATTTGAAAAACGTCGTAGTTTTTCTCAATTAAACAATCACACAGCGAAGTGCCATAAGAATAATTGGGAAATAATAAAAAAGGCAGGGGTTGAGACGGCAAGTTAAATGGGAGCGAGTTTATCTGGACCCGTTAATGCGTCGGCCGCGGGAGCAGCGCCGCGGAGGTGACCCGCCGCTTTCTCTCATATTAAGATAATATTCAATCATATTGGACAGAATCTATGTTGATCCTATTTTATGTGGTGATACCACATTGAGGCGCTTTAAAAAGCGGAATGAATATTCATAATAAGGAATTTATTTCACGCTATCTGTGTAGAGGTTTTTTTTTATTTTTTATTTTTTTATGTCATAGGGGGCAAACGAGCAAACGTATCGCCTGATGGAAAGTGATTACCGTCGCTCATAAACACCTGCAACACCAGAGGAGTCACAAGTGCTTGGCTACCCGGAGGACGAAGATAGAATGTCTCTATGCTAGTAATTTCACCGGCTATCTTGCCCCCACACCGGAACACAACAATGCGAACATTGCTGTTCCCACCAGCTCAGTGGTGAGAGCAATGCTCGGTCTAGCAGAGGTCGTGGCTTCGATCCCCACTAGCACCTCAGTGGATTGCGTAAAATGTTGTTTTCTTATTTATCCTTTAGCCCACTTTAACCCACACGACCCCAATAATAACTTAGCTTGTAGACATACCTAGGCTGTGCTGCATCTTGGACGGTGTGGATGCTAAAATCCACTTTGATCCACTTTGGGTTACTTAGTAATATTTGCGTTTGAGTTTCCGAATATTGTGGAGTACCACTAATACCACTATACCTACTAGAAATACTTGACTAGTTCAAATATAATAGGAGAAACTAAAGTCATTCAATCAGAATTACGCGTACGGCTGTAGAGTAGACAGTGTAGACGCTTCCTTGATAAAATGTTTAACAAACTTCACAAAAAAATAAACAACAAACCGACTGCAAAAGTGAAGGAGCTAAAAACGCACAATTACTTAAGCAGAGGAAAAGTAAGACTTCAATCAAAGTTCAATTTAATTTTCCTATTTCGTTACCAACTATTTTAGTAATTTTATATCAATGTTACGGCTATGTTTGATAATTAAGGTTCTGTTATGCTTATACATGTTTAATTTAATTATATATAATCTGAAATTAATGAATTGGACATACCAAACAAAATTGGTAACAAAATAGGAAACATAATTGTGTATAATTTGAGAAATGCTCGGAAATTGACATAAAAAACGCAAACAAGATCATAAAATACAGTCAGGTCGGAGCGCATTCGTAGTTCCAAATCAAACAACAATACGGTATTTGAAGACACTCACTCAGTCATACTCTTTATGAATGAAATGTTAAAAACGTTAAGTATGAAGTTCCTATGAAGACACTGATTTTGGACATCATAAAAATCAGTAGTCAAAACACGTTCTCTTATAAAGTTTTGTTCAGTTTCAAATAGTATAATGTCTAAATTTAGTGCTTTATTTTGATCCCTGTATTTTTTGGATGTTTTCAATTGTCCGATTTATTTTCATTTATGCCGCATTGAATTTAATTTTTAGGGTTCCGTACCCAAAGGGTAAAACGGGACCCTATTACTGAGACTTCGCTGTCCGTCCGTCCGTCTGTCACCAGGCTGTATCTCAAGAACGGTGATAGCTAGACAGTTGAAATTTTCACAGATATGATATTGTATTTGTATGTATTTCTACTGCTGCTATAACAACAAATACTAAAAATAAAATAAAACAAATATTTAAGGTGGGCTCCCATACAACAAACTTGTTATACATTATGGTACGGAACCCTTCATGCGCGAGTCGGACTAGCACTTGCCCAATTTTTAATTAGTTTATTTATTGCAGTCGAGTTTCACTACATACCTATCTTATATCTTTATACTTCCTTGAGCCAAATGTGGCGCCGTTCCCTCCTCCGCTGCTCCGCGCCGAGAGATGCCCAGGATCGAGCGGCTTAAACTTTAATTAAAGATGCACAGACAAAAGGAACGTTTGGCTTAAGCCGCCAATAGTTTTTAGCAGTTGCATTCGCTGATAATACGTTTTCCAATTACAGTACTGAAGTGCTGAGCCGTTCGTTGGGAACTTCTGGTTGGGAATATTTTATCATGGATTATAACTTTTAACTTACAAAGTTGTAACAACGTAACGATGAATAAAATTAATATTAGTGGTCAATTAAAGATGTAACTTTTATGAACGTAATTATATAAACTGCCTGTAATCGTAAGTGACGTATAAATTCATAATATTGAAAAGGTTGTTTCGTAACTCTATCTAGCTGAAACTTGAAACTTATCCTTTTACTAGAGACCCACCCGGGTTTGCACGGGTGCAATGCTGATACCTACTAAATATACTATGCATGTACTAATATAACTACATATAAACCTTTATCTTGAATCACTCTATCTATTTAAAAATTGCATCAAAATCCGTTGCGTAGTTTTAAAGATCTAAGCATACAAAGGGACAGATAGACAGCAGGAAGCGACTTTGTTTTATACTATGTAGTGATTTTCATAGACATTAACTACATTTCAGCAAGTTACGGTCCTTTTAGGTCCTTTGGGGTGAGGCCTATGCTATAATCACCATACCTTCTTTTCATCTCCAACCTCCGACAGATTGGTGGAAGACAACGTTGTATAAAAGTCACAGTTTTAAGTCTTTATTATGCGCCAAACAAAACCACACCATACATACATCCCCAAAGTAACAATTTACTAACAAGTAACAACCCTTTGTTCAAGTACCAACAACATTACCAATACCATAGCGACCGGCCAATATTTTATGAGTCTATATCTCAATCCCAAACTTTACACCACGTAAGTTTGGAGCAGTGCAAACCCGGGCCGCTACAGCCATTGAGGTCGTAACTGCAATAAAACGGGTCCAAAGCGAGCAGGAGTGAACGACGGGACACGCGACCGTGTTCCGGTAATGTTCCAGTGTATCGGTAAACAGTTCAAAGAGTATACGAGTATTTAGAGTTTGGTGCTTATTCTGAGAGGGGGACGAAATAGTTGAGGTCGGAACTGCAATAAAATGGATCTACAGCAAGCCGTAGCACGACAAAACAAGCGTCCGTATTCTGGTAATGTTTAGTGTAGCAGGTAAACAGTTCGCGAGATTTTTTGAAGAAAAACTTTTGGTTAAATCATTATCTACTGATTGGTTAGATAGATAAATCATTATCCACAGCTTTACTTTAAAAGTCCCAGTATTTAATAAGTTACTTAGAAGATAAAAACTGATTTTAACAAGGAGAAATCACATTTTCGAGGACGAGTGAACGAGTTACTATTAAAAAAAACACCGAAATTGCCATATATGTGTCTCAAATATTTGAGGATTTCCTTCGACTCCTCATGGGTTTCGTCATTAGATCTTCAGACCAACTTGGAGATGCCTCCTCTCGAACAAACAACATGAATTTTCCTTATCTGCTTGTCACTGACGGAGTTCTGAGGTATAAACATAATAATTTATTATTATTAATAAAACAAACGATTTGAGAACATCCTTATTTTGGAAGCCGGTTGAAAATTAAGTATTTGAATTATTTAATAGGTAAAGAGTTTAAGAGTAAAGTTCCCCTTATTCAATTACTAGCTTTTGCCCGCGACTACGTCCGCGTGGAACTTGGAAGTATGGAAGCAACCTCGTACAACAGGATAGATATCCACCTAATCACCTTAATTAATAAAAGGGATTATTAAAAGCGGCTAAGCAAATGTAAGAGCAATTGTGCTTTTGGTCTAATCATTACATTTCCTACAGGGTCATCAATGTCATCATGAATTACTTACTCACTTTTCAATATTTATAGGGATAATTTCCAGGATGAAAACTATCCTATGTCCTTCCTCGGATCTTAAACTATCTCCATGCCAAATTTCATCAAAATCGATTCAGCGGTTTAAGCGTGAAGAGGTAACAGACAGACAGACAGACAGACACACTTTCGCATTGGTGATTCCCTGATACTTTCTCGAGTCGGTGCGCAGCAGGGGGATCCGCTTGGTCCTCTAGTCTTCAGTCTCGCTATACAAAAGGCGATATCAGAGCTTCAATCCCCGTTGAATATTTGGTACCTAGATGACGGTACCCTCGGCGGTAGGCCTGAGGAGGTTGAGCAAGATCTACTCTCACTTCTCCCGCGTTTTCGCGAATTGGGGCTAGAGGTTAACTGTGGTAAATGTGAGTTCTTCCCCTGCGGCACCAATTCCGTTAACTCTTTTCCGGTTTTCAGTGCTCTGCTTCCTGGGCTCAAGGTACTGTCTCCTGAGACCTTTAATCTCTTGGGCTCACCAATTTTCCCGGAGGCCATTCCCGAAGCTTTCGAGGCGCGAAGACAGCTTCTCCTGGTGGCTGTGCAGCGGTTAAAGGAACTGTCGGCGCACGTAGCTCTGGTTTTACTGCGTGTTTGCTTTGCTGTTCCCAAGCTGACCTACTTCTTGCGCACTGTTCCGGCCTGGCTGCACCCCAATCTCATTGATACCTTTGATTGCGTGGTGAGGGAGTCATTGGAGCGTGTGTTGAATGTCTCCCTCAATGAGGTTCAGTGGGCCCAGGCTTCTCTGCCCGTACGGACGGGTGGGTTGGGGGTACGCCGCGTGCGGGATGTGAGCCTCCCGGCTTTCTTGGCATCGGCGGGTGGGGTCGTGGACCTTGTCACTCAGATTTTATCTCCAGGTGGTGACAAGGCAACCATACCTTACGCTTCTGATGCTTTGGCAGCCTGGACGGCTCTCAACCCGAGCGCGGTTATGCCCGATAGGCCGGACCGTCAGCGGTTATGGGACGAGGCAGGGGTGCAGCGTATTTTCAACAATTTGCTGGAAAATTCAGTGGGTGCGGACACGGCGAGGCTGATCGCGGTGTCAAAGCCGGAGGCTGGGGCATGGCTTCACGCACTCCCGTCTCCGCATTTAGGTACCCTCCTCGACAACGACTCGATGCGGGTGGCTGTTGCTCTTCGCCTGGGCTGCGATGTTTGCGAACCTCATGTATGCATCTGCGGTACTATGGTGGAGAGTAGTGGTCATCACGCGTTGAGTTGTTGTCGATGTGCAGGGAGGTTTCCTCGCCATCACGCCCTCAATGATCTCGTCAGGAGAGCTCTTGTATTGGCTAATGTACCGTGTATTTTAGAGCCTCCTGGTCTTAGCCGTACAGACGGGAAGAGGCCTGACGGATTGACCTTGGTGCCATGGAAGAGTGGAAAGTGCCTTCTGTGGGACGCCACGTGTGTCAGCACTTTCGCGGCTTCGCACATAGGTCGTACCGTGCGGGTGGCAGGGGCGGCGGCTGAGCGGGCAGCTTTACGGAAGCGTGAGAAATATTCGGCGCTGAGCAATTATCTTTTTGTTCCTCTTGCGGTGGAGACGACCGGGTGTTGGTGTTCGGAGGCTAAAGAGTTCTTAGCCGAACTGGGGCGGCGATTGCGGGAGGCGGGGCTTGACCCTCGCTCCGGGTCCTTCCTGATGCAAAGGTTGTCTATCGCGGTTCAACGTGGCAACGCGGCGAGCGTGATGGGTACCTTTGCGTCGGGGAGGACGGGGAGTGAGGATTTTGTATAGCTTAGATTAGTTTTAGTATTTTTAAGGTTTTTCTAAGATGTTGTAAATTGTGTTTGTATTTCGTATTTAAATATCTGTGCTCTAGGAATTAGGAATTTGCTTTTGTATCTTACGTAAATACTTAGACATAATTATTGTTTAATTTAATAAAGTACTTACTACTTTCGCATTTATAATATTAGTATGGAAGTATGGATTAGACAATATATGAACGAACGACAAATACTATTTAAGTTAGTGCCAGTTGTGTAAGTACCTAAACCGAAAACATAGAGAGGCAGGTACTTTTACAATTTTTGATTTCTACGAGTTGTATTTTAAAGTTTTCTTGCAAATTTCGAAAGTAATTCAGGGCTCGTTATCCAAAAGATTTGCTAAATTCCGCAAAGTATGATGGTAAGTTTATTGTTTATTTTATTGTTTATTGCATACAATTAACACTGACAGTTCAACCTTACGTGCTAATTGGTGTAAACATTTCTTAATAGCTAACATGCATTATTAAATTATTATGTGACAGGTAAAGTGAAATTATTATTATAAGTACATTTGAAAATTAGAAGACATTACATTGGGACTAGGAGCTATTACATAACAGAGATTGGAAAATAAGTAAGTAGACCGAGGAATTGTAAAATTAATTAAATGTCAAGAATATCAATATATGGCTAGTCATGTCAGTACAATTTCAGATGAAGTCGAAATACTCATTTAAAATTAAAATATAACGAATTATTAAAATTAGGTCAGTGGAACATAAATAATGTCAAATAAATAAGGCAAATCATTGATTACTAGGGCACGTATTATGTAATGGAGCTAGTGGTAACGATGGACTCAATGTAACGATTTGATGCAGCTAGGAATGTAGTTTCAGTAGTAAAAAAAATGTCTAGTTGGCTGTCGCTGTCCAGGGTGTTGTTAAGCAGTGTTAACGCCTGGTGAAGAGGGGACGTAGCAAGCAGGCGTGTCCGACCTGGAGGGACAGCAAAGAGTCCCATGTAGGTCCACCTTCTGTCCCTAAACATCAGATGCCCTGTGTGCTTGTTTGCCCAATGCATACCCAACCAAGTATGATCTTGGAATGTTGCTTTGAAAATCAGCCATCCAAAAACTCATGATAACTCATGATAAATTAAAATGACTAGTCAGTCCGGATAACCAGAATAGGTCCTGAAGAGCCATGAACTGAGATAACAAAACATCCCGGCTCCACGTGCCGTCCCGTTCCAATGCAGTGCCAATGCAAAGCCGATTTCAGTAGTCAAAGGTTTATCTCAAGATACATACTACGGTACAGACTAGGGCGCGCTAAGTACGATAACAGCTGTTTTGCAAACAGCGAAGTCACTCCAGAGTCTAACAACATTTTCCTTTACTATTAAAAAACTCTAAAATTGTATTGAGAACCGATTATCTATTTAGAGAGGATAAGAACGCCGCCTATCCATCTCTCACTCAGGTTGGAATATCGTTACAACTTGCATCACCATGCCGAAACGGCTGGATGTATTTTGACCAATTCGGGTAGTTGGACATTCATAGATGATTATGAGATACTTAGTACACAGTACAAAGTAAGGCGACGGACGAAGTTGCAGGTATCAGAGCTTTATCATACAGTTTACCTGTTTATATGTACTAGTTATTTCCGTAAGTAAAAATAATATGTCTATGTTATTTCCTTGCAATTAATATGCATCTCCTTCACAGACGAATTTATTCAAACTAGCTCCATTAGCATAAAACTCGAAGAGGACATTGAATAATTTACTAGTAATGCGAAATTTCGCAAAGAAAACACTTAATTTTATTTAAATAAATTAACTTTTTGCTTCACTTTGTTAGTGAATTTTTTTACCGTTGGATATTTTTACTCTAGTTTGGAATCTTATAAAAAAAATCCTGTTTAATTTGGTTTACCAGCTATGCTTTTTGGTTTCAACTCCTTTCTCTACTATTGGTCCATGCCCGCAACTAGGTAACGTATTCAACCCTTGAAACCACTGGTCATGACAAATGCAGATTTGACACAACTAAAGGACGATAGGAAAATATGTATGGGGTGGGTCCCCACCACCCATCAACAGACTTCTATGGTCAAATAGTGTCAATATTACCTGTAACTCGTTCCCATTCATAGATGAACATTTAAGAGACAGAAAAAAAAAACATTTAGTAGCGAGTTTGCCTTTAATATACGTACTGGAACAGTTAAAGCCCCTTTAGGAACAAATGAATGTGGTATCCGTCGGTATTGTCTGAGATAACATTGAAAAAAAAAAAAAACTGTTTAAAAAAGTTACTCTTTTTTTTCTCTAGTCAGCTCTGCCATTTTAGGGTTCCGTACCCAAAGGGTAAAAAACGGGACACTATTATTAAGATTCTAGTCCGCCTGTCCGTCTGTCTGTCACCAGGCTCCATCTCATGAACCGTGATAGCTAGACGGTTGTAATTTTCACAGATGTATTTCCGTTGCCGCTATAACAAATACTAAAAAACAGAATAAAATAAATATTTAATGGGGCTACCATACAACAAACGTGTGATCGGTTGCATTAACTTTGCACCTCACTCGTATCCGGCGCCATACATACCAGGTGCAAACTTAACTTAACCTCGCTAGTTAGAGCCTTATCACACTTGCGATTTGCGAGCGTATTTTGTATGAAGGCGATCGCGCAGCGTGTTCGCCGCGTCGCTTATTTGTATAGAAAATACGCTCGCAAATCGCAAGTGTGATAAGGCCCTTAAGATGGGAGTAGTGTTTGTACGGAACCCTCGGTGCGTGAGTCCGACTCGCACTTGACCGTTTTTTTACTTGAATTCCTAAAGTAACATTAAGTGAACAATCTTTCCCAAGCTATTCTAGGCCATTACATTGATAGGTGGTTTACAATGAGGGATTTGGCCTGTCGCTTCTATCAGTCCACTCCCGAGAGTGACGTATTGAACCTCGAAGCCACTGGTTATATGACTAATGCAGAGTTGATACAACTAATTCTGCCTCTATTCGACATGCATGGTCAAATAGCATCGAAGTTGTCTGCATCTCGCTCTCACTCTAAAATGAATATGTTAGGCAGAAAGAGATGTATGTTAAGCAAGAGACTCGGTATTGGCCGTGTATTGACCACGGGCCTTTGATAGTGTAACAAATAAGCCTCTAGATACTCCTAAGCACTCACTCTTAGGGTTACTAGAACAAACGTGAGTAAATGAATTGTAGTTACGATAAATGCAAAAGGATCAAATACAAATATACTCTTTATTGCACACCTCCAACATCATATACAACACAACATGAGATACATTCAAATAACAGGTAGAGAGGGAGGTAAAAAACAGGCGGTCTTATCGCTAAATAGCGGTATCTTCCAGACACCCTTTAGGTAGCGGAGGATCAAAAATGAAAAAATATTAATTATTTAAAACACGGTTATGTATTAGGAACGCCTTGAAATGTTTCGAACTCTTATAGAGTTCCTCTACAGGGACCTACATAGACTATTCATTTGCTCTCTGGACAATACTAGGCATAGTGTAAAGAAAAACAGTAGTATAAATAGAATATGTTCATGTACGGCGCGAATAAGATGATAACTTAACTCAACAGAAAGTAACTAATCTACTCTGACGCCGTTACCTTTATCATCATCATCATCATCAATATAATAAAAAAAAAATGTGTTATCTCATCTCACATAAGTTAGAATAAGGTAAACATTTTATTCGATTTAAATAAATATTGAATCATTGAACCATGAAGAGATCGGGAATGGAACCCGGTAATGAATAAATAACGAAACAGGTAAACCTCGTTAGGGTGGTCAAGAGGTTAACACGCTGGACCGGTAATTCAGAGGTACCGGGTTCGATTCTCCATCTCTTCCGCATTTTAATTTTTCTTTTTGCTTTGACCTATGCATCAATGGTTCAATAAAAAAAAAAAGGTGTACATTACATTAAAAATAATGAGATATGTTTCATACACTTTTCGCATTTAACACAGCGTACGCATAATATTACAACTGTATACAAAATATTGAAAAACTAAATAGTATTGATAAAGCGATTTGCGTTTAAACAACTGTGTTTTTGTTATCAAAACGAGCAAATAAGTTACATCTCATTTCGCGATAAGCATCTTGATAAAAATAACGCGCGGCGAGCACGCGACGGCGCCGCGCGGCAAGCCTCGCGAATTCCAATCCATGGAATAATAAATATTATAGAGTTTCACAAAATTAAGATCCTAATTCCGATTTTGACGAGTAAAATCTATGTTTGAATGTTTTGCTCCTGTTACAGGATCCACCTGGTATTAAGTAAATTATACCTACATGCATCATGCATGAGCTCATCGTTAACCGAAGATTCCGCTACCGCTGATGAGCACGATATAGTAAAGTTACTGTTACCTACTTGATAAACTTGATTTTACTCAAGTAGTGGAAAAACCAGCCAAGTGCGAGTCGGAATCGCGCACCGAGGGTTCCGTACAACTTTTTGATTTCTGTTTTTTTTTGTTACAGCGGCAAAATAAATACATCATCTGTGAAAATTTCAAGTGTCCAGCTATCACGGTTCATGAGATACAGCCCGGTGACAGTATCGAGCAAAAAACAGTGAAAAAATTACTTTTGTTGTATGGGAGTTCACTTAAATATCTACTATATGAAGTAGCCTCAAAAATGCTTCATCTGTGGAAATTTCAATTGTTTAGATATCACGGTTCATGAGATACAGCTTGGTGACAGACGAACAGATGGACGGACAGCGGAGTCCCGTTTTTACTCTTTGGGTACGGAACCCTGAAAATTGTAACACATATGCAATTTATACTAGTAGAATCCCTTTCTAATCAATATAAGAAAAAGGGGACGGCACTACAGTATTGCCACTTTTTAATTTCTACTCTTTTTGGTCAGACTATAGCACTGTGCGCTGTAGACTTTGCGAGCTTGTACCGAAATTGCGGAAATTTGTAATATTTACATTTTCAATCCCGATATTACAGCCATTTTGAAAAATTTCAAATGCTCGTAGCATAATCGAAAAAAAATTATATACTTATCGAACCTACTCTCAAAATTTCAAGAGAATTGCTTGAGAAAGGTGACCTTTAGGCGAAAACAGCTGGAAAGCTAGTCTCTAGTCATTCAAACATCCGAACATACGAAAGCTAAACGAGCTGATAAAAGAAAACACGAAATGAAAGTTCTAGAAGTATTTATCCAAACATTTGTACAGCTACACAACTAGTAATCGTTTCAACTTCAAACATCAAGCCGATGATCAATTCGCCCTCGCGAAGTAGTAAACAACCGATTTTATTGTTGAAAAATGTAATAGAATGGGTAATGCGCGATAAAGCGAGCGCCGAGCACAAATCGGGACAAGCTATTATTAGCGTTCACTTGCTTACTTAGTTAAACATCTCAAACGTTGCTTACGCCGCGACCGTGTTTTAGATTTCATTTTAAAATATTTTTTGATGTGATACCTAACGTCTTATAGCGTCAACCGTCGCTAAATTTTCCAAGGACTCTTAATCGATAAACGCGGCTGCACGCACGAAAAAGCATGACTCATTGTCACATTCCGCCTGAGCCGAGCGTGCAAGCGAGATAGAGAGGCACTATTGGCCCAAGCGTTCGGCTTGTGAAGCATCTTTTCTATCTCTCTTCCATTCCATCGGCCGGTATTCAAATCATAAAAGAATGCAATTTTTCATCAATTTACTTATGATGTTATCACGTAAAATTATCGTCCGTAAACCGACTTTACAGACAAATATTTTTTTTACACTACGACGGTGGCAAACAAGCACACAAACAGTTACCGTTTGCTGAAGATCTATGTGTGTTGAGCTGAAGACAAACCGGGCTGACTATGCACCATGACCATGACCCACACCGGTAGCCTATACGGTATACCTTCGCTTGCCCGAATTTCATATGCCCGAATTTCGTCTGCCATAATATTCAATTGTCCGAATCTTGTTTCTTATAATTATGTTTCCCATAATCATTGTTTGCCATATTAATCCTATGCCCGAATCTTTGTTTCCCATAATATTAATTCCAATAATCACATTTTCCATAAAGATTGTAATCCATAATTGTCACATGCTATAATTTCATATGCTATCCAAATTGAACATAGGTCGAAAACCGACATCTGTAGGTTAGGTTAGGTTTTTTTTATGACCCCGTATAGCGGAGCGTCAAAATACAAACCCAATCTAATCTAGTTTTAGAAGAACTGCTACCAAATAGTACATGGATCTAAAACCGAAAACTATAGGTTAGGTTAGGTTTGTGTTGTGACCCGTATAGCGGAGCGAGCGAAGCGAGCGGAGCGTCAGAATGTTTGCTTCAAAATACAAATCCTAATCTAATTTACAGTTTCCTAATTTACAATCTAACCTAGTTTTAGAAGAACTGCTACCAAATAGTACATGGATCTAAAACCGAAAACTATAGGTTAGGTTAGGTTTGTTTTGTGACCCGTACAGCGGAGCGAGCGAAGCGAGCGGAGCGTCAGAATGTTTGCTTCAAAATACAAATCCTAATCTAATTTACAGTTTCCTAATTTACAATCTAACCTAGTTTTAGAAGAACTGCTACCAAATAGTACATGGATCTAAAACCGAAAACTATAGGTTAGGCTAGGTTTGTGTTGTGACCCGTATAGCGAAGCGAGCGGAGCGTCAGAATGTTTGCTTCAAAATACAAATCCTAGCCTAATTTACAGTTTTAGAAGAACTACGATAAAAGGACGTACGACATTCGACCAGAACCGAAAACTTTAGGTTAGGTTTGTATTGTGACCATGTAGTACATAGTGTCTATGTACATACGTGGCCACAATATATAGTCAAAATGCTTGCTTGCATGTGTACATCGTAAATAGACGATTATTACATCAAAATGCTAGAAATGACTAGAAAAAAAACTCAATTTTAGACAATGTCAATGCATAGCCAGGTTGGATTCGCACAGAAACAATATTTAGTATGGCGTTTAAATATTCTATCAAACAATATTATGGCACTTAATACTATGGAAAACAATACTTATGGCATACGTATCATTATGGCATATAATATTCCGGAATACAAGAGTATGTCAAATGACTTTTCTAGGAAACGAAACATTCGGGCAAATGAAATTCGGGTAAGTGAAATTCGAGCAAATCAATATTATTGCATATAAATTTCGGTCAAACAATAGACAACCAGCCTATACATGGGTATTCGTGCAGGAAGCCCGGCTCTGCCTTCTGTTTTTCTCTTTCAGAACAGGCACAAAAGCCAGTCGTAATGACAATGGGTTACGTCAGGGTGTTTTTTTTTCTATACCGACTCTTTTTATTTTTATTTGGAAGAGTGTCATTTGTTGGTCTTTAGTCATATAACACAACTTCGTTTCGTTGATGTCGGTCATTTTTGTTAAAAAGTTATTATTCTTATGTAAATTTATTATAGGTAGTATATTCTTCTTACTTTCGGCGGCTTTGTGAAGTGCCCGCTAAAACTTGCGAAGAGTGAGTCCACTCAACTTGTGAGGCCTAGACGCGAGCTGGCTCGTGCTGCCAATAGTTAATTTATACTTGCTACTGGAATTTACTAAGTGTAAGTAGTAACAAAGTCTTGTTATACATATACATTTGGTACACAAAATATAAAATGTCAATTGATTACAGAATATAATAATTACATGTCAGAATTTAAACAAAGTAAGATTAAAATATTTAAGTATCTCTTTAAAGGATTGTCAAAATACAAAAACTTAGGTAAAATAAAACTATGAAAATAATATCATTAGAGGTCAAATTAATTATGAAGACAAATACCCCAGAAGCATTCGATATAGATTAGGCAAAACAGCAATCATAGCAATATTATTTTTTAGAAATAGTTGAATGAGACAAAACAATATTCAATCGAAAATCAAGACTTATTGATACTTGCCACTGAGTGCGAAGAACCTACTAAGGTGAACACTACATATATAATAAGGGGATATTATTAAATGCACATCTGTATAATTTTTCAGCACACTAGGTAACTCCACTAATTAACTGAATGCATACCAGAAAAATTAATGCTGTGCAAAAAAAACAATTGATTAACTGAACAAGTCCTACAAAAAAAACTTAAACATCATACCAAACGAGATGATCTTTTTAACCGAATTCACACCAAAAATATGGTTCGTACATCGGATATATTTGAAAGTTTCACCAAAAATACTGACTTGCACACTAATTATCCTCGCACTGCACACTAAGATCCGACTCGGCCGGGTTAGGTTAGGTTAGTTTTTTTATTTTTATATCCAGTAAAACAGTTTTGCAAATACCTTTAAATTGTATATTTAACTCGCATCATTTAGTGATAATTAGTGTGCAAGTCAGTATTTTTGGTGAAACTTTCAACTATTTTGATCGAAAAAAGGGAATATACAGATATCGATTTAAATACATGCCTATAATAAGTACTTATTTTGCCCGTTAGTTTATAGGTATAATTTGGCCCGTTTTAGTGTAAAGTTGGTACGATAGTAGACAAACATGTTGAAGACTCTTCTCTCCCGTCATAACACTACACCATGACAACACGTCTGAGTCATTATGACGCGCACGAGGGCCGACGCACCATAACTCCCCTGCCAGATGACCGTCACTCCGCATCAGAACCAAGAAACGTCACGTTCCATAAAAAAGAAAACTAATCGCCCGCCGGCATGGACACTGAAAAAGTTGCGACTGAAAATTTTGGACGCAACGATTTGTTGTGAACGGACTGGATTCGCGGCGAGCGGATTTATTACCTGCCCGGCTTAAAACAAGGTGCCTCCTTTATCTCCCCTGTAATATATTATTTACAACGGAAAAAAATTATGGCCATCCATCCTCCGCGGCGCTGAGATGTCATGAACTTTTGTTTGCACCGACTTTCTTACATTTTGTAGCGTAGATGGAAACAAAATGGGGTAGATACGCAACGGCCGAGAAAAGATCTAGTTAGCTTGCAGATGTTGGCACTGTCTTTGATGCGGTACAACTAAGCTGTTTTAGCACATCGATCACCCGAATTATTTCGCGGAAGACGTAGCAGAAGGTGGACCGACGATCAGATCAGGACTGCGGGAAGCCCGACTGAGAACATTGTAGGACGACTTTCTATAGCGTTTAAAATTATAAATTCAGATAGAATAATTTAAAATAGGCGTAGAATATATAATAGTGCTCCATTTTTGAACAACTAACTAGTCACATATCTTGTCCTGTTTTCATCTAAGAACTGTCGTAATTTCAGGACGCCTCAACAGAGCGATGTAACTTAGTTCACTGGTGCTTTATTTTATATATTTCTTTAGTTGATGATACTTGCGGTTACGTTTTCATGAGTTTTCCAAGTTTTTTGTGGGTTCTGCGAGTCTCTTACGACCGACAATAAGGCTATGTTAGTTATCTTTCACATACAATGGTAAGTTGTAAATGCTTCGTTCATAGAATTCAGGTAGGTATATTCCGGTTATTGCTGAACTGATACCCCTTTGACAATAATATATAGACAATCCTTTTATCATAATCATCTTACAATACCTAGGGAAACATAAATGTTCAAACAAAGTATTTAGGTCATGTTATACACAATAGAAGCAAAATTATAGAATAAACGGGCCTCGTAATATTTTAATTATTTTAATCCCTATCAAACCCCAATTTAATTTACACAAAGGCACTGTAATTACATGCTCTTCGTTTTACGGTCAAAGTGAATGTTTGTGCTGTTTATTATAGACTTTACTTGTATAACCTCGTAATTCATATACTTTTATATTTATAAAACCAACTCTTTGTTAGGGGTTTAAAATGGGAATTCCAAAGGCAGGTAGAGAAAGAAGGAGGTGTAGGAAGTAACAGGGGTTATAACTGAATCAATATAATTGAGAGCCGCACGCGAGCGCGTGTCCTGGTAACTAAGACCCCGCTGTATGCGTTATTGGTAGTTTAAAATTAGTTTCCGTAACAGTGGCGTGCCGGGAGATCTCCTAGCAAATACAGTTGACCTTTCTGTAGCTGGCTGGGCAATGCAGAAATAATGTCCTGAAATGCCTTAGAATGGACAATTGGCAAATCTATGGGTATCTTGTCACTATTCCGTAGCCAAAGGAACATTTTGGTGGAGACTTAGGACAGAAAGACGATACCACATTATGTAGTTGTGTCAATCTGCCAAGTTGCGTTGACGTGAGGTTGGAAAATGTATTTGATTTTGTAATCTTGTTTCAGGAAGTTAGTTTATATTACAATTAATTTACACGTTATATTGTCGACACGTGTAAAAATCACTTGAATCCAAAGAATTCAGAGTTCAGACACAAAAAAGAAAATGCGAGACAGATAGCACCCATGCCAAAGTCTCGTCTAATTTGAACTCTCGTTTACAATTGAGGGGCTACTATGACACTCAATCTTCATATTATTCCATCTCTCTCAATCTCCTCTTAATCTTCATTTGAATGAGCACGACGACACAAAACGAACGAATCGGGAACTTCGTAGTTACCTCTCGGGCGCTGGTAATCCCAGTATAGCCCGCACGCCATTACACGTCGGCGCTAAGCCGCCGATAGCGGCTGTTATCGCCGGATAGCCGGCTTAATAATGAGTGGAAAAACTGATCAGTACCTTGGATGAATGATCCTTAATATGTATTAGCTCCCTTACTCTTGAACCTCAGAACAATTTGTGCTAACTGAAAGGCTTGGTTTTACCTTCACTTTAAGTATTTTGGCCAGGCTTTGTCCTATAAAACTAACTAAACTTCCAGTATCTATTAACGCTCCTGATTTAGATCCGTTAAAAGTCATATGTATGGTAGCCTTCTTTAAGCTAGGAGAGGCAGCGAATATTGCAGACAGTGCGCCATCAGGTCGGGTGTTGTCATTTATTACAGCGTTGGTTCTTAGTGGTTGTCTGTTTAGATCGGTAGACGTTAGCGATATGCCCTTTATCGCAATGATACTAGTAGAAACGTTTAATGACCTAACATGCTAACGATTTTGAGACTGAAGATGAACTCTATGGATACGTGAGCTTTAGCACGTCCGTAATTTTTAGTGAGTTCACCGTTGGGGTGTCCAAATTGTCCATAGCATACGAAAACGTCCATCGTGCGTCCTTCAGTGCATAATAATATGGCGGAACAGTAAAACCTTACTCTTAATCTAATACTGAGCATCCAGGTCGTAAATTACAGAAGTCAAGTCGCTATTACTGACATCGACCAAGAGGACATCACCAGCTTCATGCATAATGCTACAATTTATTCCAGTATATGATAACAAACAAGAGAAAATAAATCGTATGTTTTGATGAAAGAAATCGCATTCACGGCACAGACTACAACGTTGAAAAAAAAGCTAATTGAGTTTACTCAGAACCTTAAACCAACCTGACCTGAATCCACCCATTGTCGCGGGTACTCGGGGTAGTATTTACAGAGTTATCGTGACTACATTAGCAAGCAACCCGGTTATTATAAGGTACGTATTGGATGGGCTTCGGCTGCGCGAGGAAATGTGAATAGTAGGCAAGGTCGACACGCGACTTCGGTGCGGTGGCCATGGGTTATTTAATCGGCGGATATTCTCGTTTTAACAGAGAATCGACTTCATCTGCCTTTGCCGGAATTAAAATCCTAGATTTGTAGCCAAGGCGCCGCCGCACTGTTTCGGACTTGACGCGTTGTCAAAATCAGAAGCCAACACTATATTATTACAATGTTTATTTTTAGATGATTGGTTGACTGATAGACATGCCTTATGGCATTTTGTGCTTTTGTTAATCTATGAAAAAAATGATAAATAAAATATAACTACCACCAAACAAAAGCTTTTGATCTACCAAAAACAGAATATAAGATAAGCCTTTTGTGTAAATAAAATGCAAAAAATGCAAATGCAAATCCAAAAAAACATGTTAAAGGATTTTCATTACACAAATCCAATAAACGGTCTTATCACGCCGTAACCGACAGCGCGCAATGGAATCACTTGTTTCATTAGTTTCTTTATTAAAACTGAAACCTGACCTGTGATGTAATGAACTGCCTTTTATTGCTGCGACCCGTGTTTGTACAACGTTGCTACTTATTTTTTAAATGCACTGAAAAACATTTGTTAACAGTAGCTTAGATTTGTTAATGTTAGCTGCTAGTTACTTACATACGAGTAAATCGGAGGACTGATAAACTGAGAGCTACTAGTAACCAAAATAAGTTTTGGAAAATTAGCATGATTTTGGTTACTACTAAGCACAATTTTGCTATTTCTCAACTCAACTAGTTGAGCTATTTATTTTTTTCAGTGTAGGAAAAAGTTCTCTGATATTTATTTATTTTTATAAATACTAATTGAGGAATTTAAACTATAAACTACTACATTTAGGTAATATTATTTACTTTAGAGATGTCTGTCTTCGACCAGTGCGGCCTTCCGGTCCTTATTTATGGGTCCGAGACGTGGACACTAACAAAAGGCCTCGTCCACAAATTCCAAGTTGCTCGGCGAGCTATGGAGAGGGCTATGCTCGGAGTTTCTCTGAAGGACAAAATCCGAAACCAGGAGATCCGACGGAGAACCAAAGTGACCGACATCATCATCTCAGCCATAGGACGTCCACTGCTGAACATAGGCCTCCCCTTTGGACTTCCATATATACCGGTTGGAAGCGACCTGCATCCAGCGCCTTCCGGCGACCTTTATAAGGTCATCTGTCCATCTTGTGGACGTCCTACGCTGCGCTTGCTGGTCCGAGGTCTCCACTCGAGCACTTTACGGCCCCATCGGCCATCTGCTCTGCGTGCTATGTGGCCTGCTCATTGCCACTTCAACTTGCTAATCCGGTGAGCTACCTATATAGCTATATCCGACCGACATAGTCCTAAATATATACGTTGAAGTGGCAGTGGGCGGGGCATATTTGTCGTAGAGCCGATGGTCGATAGGGCAGACGAGTTCTAGAGTGGAGACCACGTACGACACGCCCTGTAGGACGGCCTCCCGCCAGGTGGACCGACGACCTGAAGAGAGTCGCGGGAAGCGGTTGGATGCGGAAAGCTGAGGACCGGGTATGGTGGCGCAAACTGAGTAAGGCCTATGTCCAGCAGTGGACGACTCCGGGCTGATAATGATGACTTTAGAGATGCGCTACATACCACTGACTGATCATAATTATGTACCTAAACAACATTGGTATAACTAACATAATTATTTATTAGAACCGATTTTTAAGACACATCAAACAAAGTAGTTTTTGCTGAAAACGAGTTTTAATTAAAACCAAATTGGCTTTTACGAACAATTTTGGTGCGAGAAAACTAGCGAGAGAAAAAGACAATTGCCTGCTGCACAATATCGAACATTCAAACTATCAAGTGCTGTTTTCTCATTAAGCCGAAAGTGTCTTCGATGAAAGATCTTCACGACGAAATAGGAAAAATTTCAAGCTTATTTTCGTTTTCATATTCTCCGCTTGCAAACAACAAAACTGCCCGGCGTGTACTATATTTCCTTTTTAAATCCAAATCGGTCCAATACTGCGTAGAGTTTTTACGTTACTATTTTTCTTTCAACTGCGTATTTTTTTATTCAGAAGCTTATTCCGAATCCGAACCAGCAATCAACATCAATTTTGCCTGAATTTTTACCTCACATATTGAATACTAACATTGAAAATGGGTCAGTTCAATTACAACCTATTGACTATTGCTTTGAAGAGCGCTAAATTATGAAATCAATACGTAATTCAAAAACGTTTGAAGACTGAACTACTATTTGTTCCAAAGACGACACGTTGCAAACATTTTTACGTTACGGTAACTGCAGGCCATATGATTGTTTGTCACATTTTAGTAAAAAAAAAGTCCTGTCCCACTTTACTCGCCGCGTGGTGACCCACCCCAACCCACAACGCGCCTTGATTGATCGAGATGATTCAGCGGGAAGCGGGTGAAATAACAATTATGTGCGTACCTCAATTTAAATCGAGCCCCATAAGACCACGAAGGCTAACTCGATTAGATGTTACATGCAATTATCGGGACAAGTATTGTAAAGTTTAATCAATACGCCTCACAATTACAACCAACACAATGGAAAATCGATCGAAATAAACTTGAACTCATGCTAGGGTAAACTCGTCAGGTATCATTACGTGACCGATGTAGGCTTGATTACAGTAAAATTATATTACTATAGGTACCTATAGCTGTTGAAAAAATACCAATGAGTCGCTGCGATTACCTATCTGTTTATGCCTAATTTATTTTCAATTTGTAATTTAATGTTTATGAGTTTATCTACACCCATTTTGTTAAATATAAATAGCATAACAAGACATAATACTCGTAATATAGCTAGTTCAGACAGAATAGGTAAAAACCCCTAACTACATTAATTGGCAGTAACGGCGGTGGGGCATGGAGGAATTAAATCAATGATGTTATTTCATAACATTACGATAAAATGATGGTGTTATTGTAATCCCGCCCGCGTTAACGGTGTCGCCTCATTCATTCCTCCGCTCCGCGGGAGTCACTGCAAGTACTGAGTACTTCATACGGAAATAAAAGAAAATCTATGATTTATAATCATGAATATTGTGTGCACAGGAAGTAGCGTATGCAACAGTACATAATTAGGCCTTAAAACACGTGTGTGATGTTGTTTTAAGGACCTCTCAAAACCACACTCTTATTTAAAAACCACATTCTGTAACACTTGCATAAACTAAGTATTATCTACGTTAAATGCAATAAAAAAAAAAAAATATGCAATACTTTTACAATAACATGCTATGTTTAGGAAAAAGAAGAGTCTATTTATAGTAGTTTATGTGACTGTACATAATGAAGGGTATTAAACACGAGTGTGGGTTTATGAAACGCGCCGAAGGCAAGTTTCATAATAACATCACACGAGTGTTTTAATGCCTAATTATGTACGGTTACATACACTACTTTATCTAGCCACATATCATAGGCCTCCATGATGCATTCAGGAGTCGCACATTACGACAAATATTACCCGGTAATGGCGGCAATGAAGTTTTCTGGCAGCTGTCATAGTTTTTTTTTTTATTCAGAGACAAACTAGAGTTGGGCCAACTATCATATCGTTCGATATCTTACTACGTGCGACATTTGTCAAATTTGATGCAAATTGACAATTCATTTTGAACTAAACGTCATCTCGACTGATATTAGAATAGAGGTCAAATCAAATTTCTTTGTTTTTCATAGATGCTCGAAATTTGAATAAATAATATTTATCGAAATCGATGTTATTATTTAGCAATAATAACATTTTCACAGATAAGAAATTTGTTCTAATAAAACAGTCTATTTTTATGGTGGTCATAATGTGCGGTTCTTGAACGCATCATGGAGAGTTTATGATATTTGGATAGATAAAAACATTTTTTTCACCAATCTTCGTCATCATTTTTATCTAACTTTATGTTTCAGTATGAATTCGTCCAGAGGGTGGAACCACTAGATATCTATCCGATAACTGGCTGGAACCGCTACGGGTACGCGACCCCGGACTGCTCTAGCTACTAGTGTCACACCTCCTCCCCTCCCTGTACTCCGTGGCACTAGTATCCCTAACCCTCAGATCCTACATCCATCTTCCCGATAATCCTTTCCACCTATCCTTCTTCTCAGCCAAGAATTCCCAAGGAGGGTTGATGTCAGGCAGGCGGCCGGTCGTAAAATAAACCATGCCAAATCCTTTTACAACATGAGTTTGAGAGTTGACAGTGTATACGATAATGTTAGGGCGTACCCCGCAGGCGACGCGCAGACGCAGCACCCGGCGTCTGTGGGAAATGGACAAGGGTTGCTGCACCAGGGACGGGGGCAGCGTAAGAAGCTAGTCCGGGAAGTAAGACTGAGAATTGCGAGCTGGAATATAGGTACGATGACTGGAAGAGGACGAGAGTTAGCGGATGTTTTAGAAAGAAGACGGATAAATGTAGCGTGTTTGCAGGAGACGAAGTGGAAGGGACAGAAAGCAAGAGAAATTGGGGCGGGTTATAAGTTTTATTATTGCGGCAGCGATGGGAGGAGGAATGGCGTGGGTATAGTGTTAGATAAAGAGCTCAAGAACAAGGTGACGGATGTAAAGAGAGTGAATGATAGAGTCATTGTAGTAAAACTGTTGATAGAAGACACGGTTCTGAATGTAGTTAGTGTGTATGCGCCGCAAACTGGCTGTGATGACAGTATAAAAGAAAAGTTTTGGGAGGATTTGGATACGGTAATAATGGGAATACCGGAATGTGAGGATATATATATTGGGGGGGACTTTAATGGACATGTGGGAAGGATGAATGATGGGTATGAAAGAGTGCATGGGGGCCGAGGTTACGGAGTCAGGAACCAAGACGGTGAAGCTCTACTGGAAGCAGACTTAGCTTTTGACCTTGCCATAGCAAACACTTTCTATCAAAAACGGGAACAACATCTTGTCACATACCGTAGTGGTCAACACTCTACTCAAATTGACTACATTCTTTTAAGAAGAAACAGGCTAAAATCGGCTAAGGACTGCAAGGTGATACCCAGTGAGAGCCTTGCTCCCCAGCATAGGCTACTGCTTCTGGATTTAGCTATTAAAGTTCAGCGTATGAAGAAGAGCCCGAATCCCCCAGCTAAAACGAAATGGTACAGACTGGATGATAGGGAATTAGCTGCAGAATTCAGGGAAAGAGTGGTTAGTAAGATGATAGAAATGGGAGATATGGCGGAGATGGGGGCAAATGAGTGCTGGAATGAGATGGCAACGTGGATACGAAGTGTAGCGAAGGATGTCTTTGGGGAAACGAAAGGGAAAAGGAAGATAGATAAAGATACATGGTGGTGGAATGAGGAAGTACAGGCGATTTTAAAAGAAAAGAAGAATGCTTTCAAAGAATGGAAAAGGGTGGAAGACGGAAATGA
Organism: Apotomis betuletana; assembly: GCA_932273695.1. Classification (NCBI taxonomy): domain Eukaryota; kingdom Metazoa; phylum Arthropoda; class Insecta; order Lepidoptera; family Tortricidae; genus Apotomis; species Apotomis betuletana. The sequence continues at coordinate 26,078,828 of OW026306.1, forward strand.
CAGAGAAAAGGAAATAAAAAGATCAGAATATCAAAACAGTAAAAAGAAAGCTAAGAAAGCAGTCGCAATGGCAAGGGCCAAGGTGCAAGATAAGTTGTACGAATTTCTGGAGAGCCCACGAGGCCAAAAAGATCTTTTTAGAATAACAAAAGAGAGAAAGATGAATGCAAGAGATGTAAATCATATGAAATGTGTAAAAGACGAAGCGGGAAAGATTTTGACGGATGATGAGGGAATAAAAGGACGCTGGAAGAGTTACTTTAATAAATTAATGAACGAAGAGAATAAATGGAGCGGAGTGGTAGAAAACGTACAAAGTAATATAGGCCTGGTGAAAGAGGTAAGTATAGAGGAAGTGAAGATGGCAGTGCAGAGTATGAAAAATGGAAAAGCAGTTGGGCCAGATGGTATACCAGCGGAAGTATGGAAGTTTTTAAGAGCGGATGGATGGAAGTGGCTGACTTTGTTCTTTAATAAGTTGTTGCAAGAAGAGGTAATCCCTGACGAATGGTGCAACAGTTCACTGGTGCCCATCTTCAAGAAAAAAGGTGACGTACAGGATTGCAACAACTATCGGGGAATAAAGCTCATGTCACATAGTATGAAGATATGGGAGAAAGTGATAGCGAAACGAATGAGAGAAGAAAGTGAGGTAACACAGAACCAATTTGGGTTTATGCCGGGCCGGGGAACTATGGACGCCATATTTGCACTCCGCCAACTTTGCGAAAAATACCGACTTGCACAAAAGGACTTGCATATGGTGTTCATAGATCTGGAAAAAGCATACGATAGGGTCCCCCGTAAGGTTCTGTGGTGGGCTATGAAAGGGAAAGGGGTGCCAGAGAAGTATGTTCGAATTGTTCAGGCGATGTATGATAGAGCTAGTACTCACGTCCGGTCCGAAGCTGGAGTAACTGGCAATTTCAACGTGGCTGTAGGTTTGCACCAGGGGTCGGCTTTAAGCCCGTATTTGTTCCTCCTAGTTATGGATGCTCTAACATCAGACATTCAGGAGGAAGCACCCTGGTGCATGCTGTTTGCCGACGACGTTGTTCTTGTCGGGGATAATGCTCTTGAGGTCCAGAGCAGACTGGGAAAATGGCAAGAAAGACTGGAGAACGTAGGATTAAAAATCAGTAGAACCAAAACTGAGCACTTGTTCTGCGATTTCAGCGGCTTATCCAGTTTTTCCCATATTGCCTTGGATGGTGTATCCCTACCAGTCTGCTCCGACTTCCGGTACCTCGGGTCATTAATCCAAAATGACGGTAATATAGACCGTGACGTGAAAAATAGAATAAATGCGGGATGGATGAAATGGCGACAGGTTTCTGGAACAGCTTGTGATCCACGAATGCCCCTTAAACTTAAGGGGAAAATCTATAAAATGATCATAAGACCTGTCGTAATGTATGGATCAGAGTGTTGGGCAACGAAAGTGACGGATGAAAGAAGAATGCACGCAGCCGAGATGAGAATGTTGAGATGGATGTGTGGAGTGACGAGGAAAGATCGGATTAGAAATGAGTACATAAGAGGAAGTTTGAAAGTAGCACCTGTGACGGACAAAATGAGGAGCAGTAGGTTAGCGTGGTACGGGCATGTAATGAGGAGGGATGAACGTCATATTGGTAAAAGTATGTTAGGAATGAATGTCGAAGGACGAAGAGCGATAGGTAGGCCAAGAAAGCGATGGATGGATTGTGTGAGAGAGGACATGAGAAAGAAAGGAGTAAGCGCTGAAATAACGAATAATAGAGATGAATGGAAGAAGAAAACATCTTGTGCCGACCCTACATAAGTGGGATAAGGGCAGGGAGATGATGATGATGTTTCAGTATGAATAAGTACTGCTTTCCAAGAACAACAAATTTACGAATAACTCCTTTTTAAGAGTCGTGCCTGAATTATTATGTATAAAGGGTTCCTGGCGTGGGTGTGCGTGGGCTGAAGGCTAGGATTTCAGAGTCACCACTGCGCTGAGTATACGGATGGAATACCCTATTATACAGAGAATAAAAATAAACTCGCACATTAGAGCACATGTAAAGAATATTAAAGTACCCACAAAACGGGTTTACTCACGACGTACATAGCTCTCTCGCTCGACATGATTCGAATCTATTCACGATTTATCATCAGGAGAGCCGATCAGACGCGGCGGCGACCAACCGAGCACTGCTCAGTCTGAGCTCTCCTGATGATGAATCACGAACCGATTCGAAACATGTCAAGCGATATTCGACTTGTACAACGTGAGTAAACCCGTTTCGTCGGTATTTTAATATGTCTGAGACTCACGATACTTTTCTATGTAAATAATAGTGAAGAGGACTAGGTGGACGGATGACGTCGTGAGGGTGGCGGGGAGTAGATGGATGCGGTCTGCACTCCAAAAAAGAAATGAAATTTTCATCAGTTTTTATTACATTACAGGGGAATGCATACAGTTTAGTAGCCTCAGACCTTTAAATATGTTCCTTAATGACACTTTTTGTTTGTCTCTATTAGTAAAAATTTAAGTCGAAGGAGCAAAATATGGAAGCTTTATTTATATAAAGCTTCATATAAGTATCTGATACAATGGCATGAAAAGGATGAATTTTAGTCTAGACAAAATCTTAAAGACATTAAACTAAATAAAAAGCTTCTTATTGTCATCAAACGACGTACATCAACGAAGCTTTCAAAGCTGAATAAAAGCTTTCAAGGATTTTAACTAAAACCCTTATCCAACTCCTAGACAGGTGAGATCCTAGAACTTGGATATCTAACTCAGTCATTTGTTTAAGTTGTCATGCTTATAAAGTACGTAACACGACACTGACATAAAGTAACATGGCGACCGTCGGAGTTCATTTGAATCGGTAATCCTATCAGTCATAATGAATCGTTAGAACGCTATTTTCATAGCAGGCAATATTTTGGGGAAATAACTCTGTCCACACCATGTTTATTACCAACAGACCAGCTTATGTTGACCCCGATTCGAGCTGTATGACTAGGGTGTTGAGGGTGGTGCTGTTCGGGGTTGTAATGCTTCTTTATCAGTCAGTTTTCAGGTCGCGCCTGATGTGTCACGGGCGTAAAGCCTGTTTTTATTGGATAGTCAGTGAAGGAATGGCAGTGGAAATAAATTGTGTTCAGCCATCGATTTCCGTTAAACATGGCGCAACAAAATAGCTTTTGAGGATTCGTTGCAATCTCGTGCAGTTTAGAAATCATTATTAAGTAAACTTTAATTCTTTAAATGTGCTCTTAGGTTATAAAAAAACTAACTTAAGTTATAATTAGTCGATAAATCTGTACCTAATATAAAGCCATACTTTGAGGCGAATATTGTAGCATAAAGCTTAAAAAGCATAAAAACAACTATATTCACCGAATTTAATGAGTATTTTTACTTTGATCTTTGTGATTTCAATTAGTTTTTATGTGGTTTAATATATTTTAAAATAAGTCCGCATTATCAAACTTTATGTTACACTCAGTGTTTTTTTGTCACATAATTAAAAAGCCCAAATAGAAAATAAATTACAGTGTCAATTCCAAAAATATAATCAGTTTGCCTTTCATAACGTACAGCTTTAGAAACTTAATTAAAATTTTAGTTTCATCTCGCACATAAATTTAATTATGCCTAGCTCATACGATACATCTACAGTTAGGCTTAACTTTTTAGCAGGTCGTTTTTAACACACAAAGACAACTTCCAGAGACGAGGTATTGCAGTGGAAACGACATAAAATAAATGTTAAAGTTATATAAGTACGATCGTCCTGCTTTGTCTATAAGACGCATTACCTACGCTTGGAGTACAATACTAACTTAGAAATTATTCGTATCATCAAACAAAAACAAAATATAGATATGTATGTATTGTATGGAGTGTAGTTTGCCTATTTTTTTCAAATACCCAATCTTTCAATGGTTAACTGGAAGAGATCCCTAACAGGGATAAGTATGCCTTTGTACATGTTTCATTTGTTATGAATTTTTTTATAACTAGTTGTTGTGTACAAAAAGTGTTTACATAAAAACTTAAAAGTTAAGAGTCAGAGGGTCCCAGATCAGTATCAACATGAAGTCGACAGGCGGCCGTCCAAAATCAATCGAATAAGTTACCATACATACCTACAGTCCGACCAAAAAGAGTGGAAATTTAAAAGTGTAGTGTCGTCCCCGTTTTCTTATATTGATTAGAAAGGGCTACAGTATTGCCACTTTTTAATTTCTACTTTTTTTGGTCGGACTGTACGCCACTCCACAACCATAGTTCAGTACACCCTTACCGTGAGTTTACAGTGACTGTACTCGCTAGTAGTTCGATAAAGAAACCGCTAGGGGCACTGTACAACTCTGCAAATTTACGCTGTCGCTAGCCAGTACGTTCACGTTAACTCGTGGTAAGGGTACGGGTAGTATTACGGGATACTTTAAAACTGGCTTTCTCTTCGTACTATCAGTTTGCAGGCGACAGTTTGATGTCGACAGGTTGATGATGTCGACAATTTTTAACTGTGTCCGTACTGTGTGTACTGGGTATACAAATGCAGCACGGAGAGCTAGGCGGATCCCATTATTTAAAAGTTCTAACAGCCCCGCTTCCCACTGTTTACACTGTAATCCTCTGCAGCGTCATTACAGGCTAGTTACACCGAGCCCAAGATTATGCAGCTTGGAAAAGAGCAAGTGATGAGTTCCCACAGTGGTTGCGCTCGTCGTGAAAATGACGAAGAATGAGAAAGAAGGAAAAGGTTTTTGTTACATTACGCTATTCCTCTCCGCTTCAGCCAGCTCTGCGTCAATGCAAACGAACCCTAATTGTTTGTGATTAGAGACAAAAATTGACAAGTCCCTATAGCAACAAATGCTGGTAGTCGATGGGACCAGCGAGACAGCCAAGTGCGTTGTAATTACTGATATTGGAAACATGTGACGATCGCTATCAGGGACAATTTGCGACCGGTGTGACTCATGTGGTATTTTCCACTGCAGTCCCCGAGGAGTGAGTTGCGATGGGTCCACCCTTTTAACTACATTGACTAACGAGTTTTATAAGGTTTTAAATAGATTGAAAGTGATTTTAATATAAAAAACATGTTTTTTTTTGTCATCACGTTTCTTTGCAAATGCAACGTTAGAGAATTGTAAAAAAAACAGGTCAAAATACTTCTTCTTCTTTAAGTGCCATATCCTCCACGGATGTCGGCGACCACAGTCCGGAACTCTTCTCTATTCGTGGTTTTTCTACCCAATGAGGCAGCGTCAACTCCCGTCCAACTCCTCATGTTGTCCATCCATGTTAGCCTTTTTCGCCCTCTACCCCTTTTACCTTCGATTTTACCTTCTATTATGTTTTTGACTACCTATATTATATTTATCATGTCTATATACATGTCCAAAATAAGCGGTTTTCTTTTTCATTATTGTAAGTACCAACTCTTCTTTCTTTTTCATTCTTTGAAGTACTTCTACATTAGTTATTTTATCTCTCCACGATATCTTAAGCATACGTCTATATAGCCACATTTCGAAAGCATTCAGTTTGTTGATAATCGTTTTTGATAGAGTCCAACTCTCCGATCCATAAAGTAGTACTGATAGTATGTAACATTTAACCATTCGCCATCTTAATTTTAAGTTTATATCTTTGTTTAAGAAGAATGATTTCATTTTCATAAAAGTTGTTCTAGCAATTTCAATTCTAATTTTAATTTCTTTATCTGGGTCCCATGATTGGTTTACCCAGCACCCCAGGTATTTATATTTTTCTACTCGCTCTATATAATTACCATTAATTGTAACTGGGTCACAAACGGTTTCTTTTTTACTAACTAACATGAATTTTGTTTTTGTGATGTTCATTTTCAAACCATATTCTTCTACTTTGGTGTTTAAGTGATTAAGTAATATTTCGAGATCTTCTTTCGACTCAGCTAAGATAGCTGTATCGTCAGCATATCTTATATTATTTATTACGGTTCCGTTTGATTTTATACCGACATCAATCTCATCTAAGGCTTCTTGAAAGATACATTCGGAGTATAGATTGAATAAAACTGGTGATAAAATGCAGCCTTGTCTGACTCCTTTTGATATACTTAGGTCTTCTGTGCAATGTTGTCCTACTTTGATATGTGCAGTTTGATTCCAGTACAGGCTTTTCAGAAAATAAAGGTCTTTACTATCCACTTCTGTTTTATTCAATATCTTCATTAGTATATCGTGTTTGACATTATCAAAGGCTTTTTAAAAATCTATGAAGCATATATAAACATCCTTTTGAAATTCTAAGCATTTTTGAATCAGTACCTGTATGGGTACTAGAGCTTCTCTTGTTCCTAATCCGCTTCTAAAGCCGAATTGCGCTTCACTTATATTCTTGTCAATTTTAGTATATATTCTCCTATGGATTACTTTTAAAAATATTTTAAGTACATGACTCATCAAGCTAATGAGCCTGTGATCTCCGCATGTCTTAGCATTCAGTTTCTTGGGTAGGGGCAGAAAGGTAGATCTCAGCCAATCATTAGGGAGTTTTCCGGTGTCATAAATTTTATTAAATAGTTTAATTAATATTTGCATGCTATTTCTATCCAAAAGTTTAAGTATTTCAACTTGTATTCCATCGGGGCCCACTGCTTTTCCATTCTTCACAGACTGTATTGCTTTTTCCACTTCATCTATTAAAATTGGTGGTCCGTCTAGATCTTCTATTTTTTCTCCATTTTCATTCCATTGGGATCTATCGTCGTCAAAAAGTTTGCGAATGTATGCTGCCCAGATTTCGCACTGTTCTTCTTTATCTATTATGAGTTTCTTATTATCATCTATCAATTTTGCAGTTGTTGCCTTTTTATATGTATTAGTAAATTGTTTAATCTTCTTATGCAGGCTAAAACTGTCGTGGTATTTATCAAATTGTTCTATTTCGGCACATTGTTCTTCCAAATATTTATCTCTCTCTATACGAATTTTGTTTTTAATTAGTCTGTCTGTCTTTTTGTACATTTGTTTTTCGTCAGCAAGCTTATGTTTCCTACGTTCTTCCATTAAATCCAAAATTTCATCCGTTATCCAATTTAATTTAGTGCCTTGCTTTTTACTTCCGATACATTCTTTTGTTGACTGTAGAGTTACAGTTTTGATATCGTCCCATAGTTCTTCAATGGTTTCATCATTCTTTACTGTCTCTAAGTGTTTCTTTATCTGACAATTGAGATGGTTTTCCATTTTCGCTTTAATATATGGATTTTTAAGTTTTCCTATATCAGGTGTGTAATTTTTGTTATCAATAGTTTGTATGTTCTTTAACCTCATATTAAATTTGGCCACAAGGGGATTATGGTCCGACCCAATGTCGGCACCTGGATATGTTTTTACATTAAGAATAGCATTTCTGTATCTAGATTGTATCATAATATAATCAATTTGATTTCTAACTACATTACTGGGATTGTCTTGTGGTGATATCCATGTGTATAACCGTCTTGGTGGGTGTTGAAAAAATGTGTTAGTTACTATCATGTCATGTTCAATACAAAACTGTAGCATGCGGTCTCCTCTCTCATTACGTTCTCCTAGGCCGAAACCTCCTACTACTTTTTCGACCGCACCTTGCCCAATTTTAGCGTTCATATCTCCTATGATAAGTGTTACATCCTGCGATTTGATACTTCCAAGTATGTTTTCGAGGTCTCTGTAGAATTTATCTATCTCCTCGTCATTACTTTGCGCTGTCGGAGCATATACCTGGATTATATTTAGTTTCAATGGACTTGAATTAAGTTGAAGAAGCATACAACGATCAGAATACGGGATGAAGTTAGCTACATACTTTACAAGTTCGTTTTTGACTAGAATTCCCACTCCATGATAGTGATCCTTCTCTTGTGACGATTTCCCCGAGTAGAATAAAGTTGCGTCGTTATAGTTATGGCGGCCATTATCAGGCCATCTCATCTCGCTAAGTCCTAAAATATCTAGTTTAAGTCTTTTCATTTCCTTAATGGTATTTTCTACCTTACCCTTTCTCAATAGACTTCTTACATTCCATGTAGCAATCTTCATATGTTGGTTTCTCTTCCATTTAGATTTGATAGCATGATCTTCTCCAGTTACATATTTCTCACCATTTGGCCTGGAAACCGAATGGCGCCGGGATCTAGCCGGGTTGCATAGCTGCTTTGACTTTTTATCTGGTTTGAGTTCCATTTGTGGTTGTACTAGGAGCAATTTTAGATGCAGTGGGGCCCCACTTCCTTCTGCACCATAGGACTTTTTAGAGGGTATTTAGCCCACTAGGCCGCCTATTATGCCTCATCTGATTGGTTTCCCGCTCAGGAGTATGGGTATACCGCCATTGCTCGGTCGCCAGAGCCCCGTCTGTTTTCTAGCAGGGAGCACCACGACGTCCCTAGGTCCGTCGCCGTCAGTTGTTCATTCAGATACACAACCGACGCGGGCAGGTGGGGTTGACAATTGGGTCGGATAAAGATGGTAGTTCCGTTCACCCCTTACTCCCCAAAGGTCAAAATACTACGTGAATAATATATTAATAAGTAACTGGAGGATTGTTAAAATACATCATTCGAAATTTACTAATCTTTTTAAAATTATTTTTTGTTGAAACAGATTTTGATTGAAAGAAAACCGAAATGTTTTCGTTGCGTAGAAAGGTTTTAACTTTTAGTCAATTTACTGTTTACATCGATTGATGAACATAGGGTAACTCGTACTTTGCCAAAGCCACTAAGGGGTGCGAAAAGAAAAAAAGCACCTAACCATAGTGTAGCGGGCTGCGCTGAGCGAGGCTCGGAAATTGAAGTAATCCCATTGGTTTATCCCAGTTTTCAGCTGCGCGTCTCATCAAGATTTTTTGAACCAAGGTAAATTCGGCCGTGAACCACAGAAAAAACAGATATTTATTGCGACTCTTGTAGTAATGACCGTTCAACTTAATTAGATGATACTGAAGTACAGACGATATTACTTGGTTAACTCTTTAATGTAATTAAATATGATTCAATAAAGTTTCGTAAAAATCCTTTATATGACAGTTTTGGCTCATGCTCTCGTTATTTTCAATTGAGAACATGTTTGAAGAATAAACGTGTTATGATACCTACCTATTTTGCAACCGTTTTTGGGTGGTAGTAATACGGCAACAACACGGCAAGGTATAGAGAAGACGACCACTGCAAATGCGAATTTAACTTTTATCAAAATTCTTTCTTTTATTCATAGTTTTTATTGTTGACGTTATTTTGTTACACAAGCGTCAATTGCTCGTCGAGAACAATTCTGATGGGTCTCTATCCTGGGGTTTCTGCTAACCAAGTTTTGTATCCTCACAAGACCTACACGATGCTCGATATGGTAGCATTCAATTCGTCATATTGAAATTTAATCATGTATATAAACCCCAAGGCCACGTATAAAGTACCAACGAGTGGCGTGGCGTCAAAAATACTCCTGGTAAAACCTTATGCTTTTTTGGAACCTACTTTATAGAAAAGCTGTTAATAAAAAAAACTCTTTGCTTCACCAAATCATCAAGATACTCACTCTACCAGTGAGTACGAAATTTCCCAATACTAAGCTCGAAATGTTGTGCAGCATTTAAGCGCGTCGTTTGACAGTTACAGCGGCTGTATCATTTTTGATTAGGCTCCGTCTGAGATTACGGTGGCTGATATAGGTTAGGGCTGGATTCGACGTTTGATGTTGACATATCTCCAAGATCCGTCCACTATGTCTGCCTAAGCTGTATATAAAAACATTTTGCTTTTAATTGGCATGAATATACAATATCAAGCTCTTGATAGGTGTTAAATTCAAAATGGTGCATAAAGATGCGTTTTCTCTAACGTAGAGATGGATGGAGTGGATAATACTACCATTAGACCTTACTTACTTTAGATATAGGACCCTACTAATATGCTATAGATTTCATTATGTCCGAAAGAAAGTTTAATTCATCCATAATGTTAGACCAATATACAGCGCAAGAAATGTTCATCCCTCCAAGCACAATGGCCTGCCTGGCTTCAATGTATGCGGGCTAAGTGCGAAAATGAAGCCCATAACCATAACCATGTTCAACCCTCGTCAATGAAAGATTATAGTTAAATAAGATGTGTCAAGAGCAAGTACTATATTTAACTTTAACATATTTCTTTTAAAATTTTAACTTTTCCAAGAAACTCGGCTGAGCTGTATAACTCAAAAATTAAAAATAAATAGGTAGTAAAACAGCCGAGATATTGCTACAGAGTAGAGTATTAGAAGGTCTCGTCGAATTTGGTTGCTGGCTTTATAGCGGCCGTTAAACCCACAATGTGCTTTGTTTCCCTGCCGATCCTGATTACCGCACAAGTTGCGAAAGTACCTACTTGTTTTGAAGGAAATAAGAAGTTGACCACAATTTTGTCCAGAGTCACTGTTTTAGTTAAATAGCGATAATTTTGATGTTTTATCAATTATCAGATGTAATATAGTAGGTACCAATTATTTTAACTCCTATACTTGCAGTACGACACTTAAAAAAAACGCTAAAAGTTTTTGTTAATAAAAAAACCGACCAAAGTGCGACTTTGACTCGCGCACCGAGGGTTCCGTACAAACTTTCACTTATATCTGAGTTCTCCAAATATGATGTTTGAAAAGGACTATACATACATAATTATGAATAGAATAGAATAGAATAAGTAATATTTATTTGCTTAGAATAAGTAGTTAAGTAGGTACAAATGTGTCATAGTATGGTATGTGACAATAGGTAGCTTATTCTGCTATCTGTACTTAAATACTGGGTAAGTAATATAAGATATAAGAACTTATACTATAATATTCATATTATATACGCTCACATTGTATAAGCTTAGTTTTGCATACCGTTCAAGGTGTATAACGAACGTTAGATATAACATCAAAATATCTATTTTTGTTAAGTATAACGTTATTGAAGTATAATATCCTTGTATATAACGATCATAATGTATAACGTTCATAATATCTCAGATTTATAATGTATATTACTCAATACATCTAACACCAAAATGCATAATGCTCGTATAGAATAACCGCCTGCACATCAATTGTGTACATACTTATGCAGTAGTTCGCTGTTAAATTTTAATATACCTCCATGCAAGCAAGCATTTTGACGCTCCGCTATCCATGGTCATAAAACAAACCTAACCTAACCTACAGTTTTCGGTTTTTGACCCATATTCCATTTTGTCGCAGTTCTTCCAAACGGTATTACTCTTACTTGCCAGTATTTCATCTGCCATTATCAATTGTGAACATACTTATGCAATAGTTCGCTGTTTAATTTGAATATACCTCCATGCAAGCAAGCATTTTGACGCTCCGCTCGCTTTGCTCGCTCCGCTATCCATGGTCATAAAACAAATCTAACCTAACCTACAGTTCTCGGTTTTTGACCCATATTCCATTTTAGGGGCATAGGGGTAGCAGTTATAACCTATTTAGTATATCATACGCTATTATATTTTCTAATCATTATACTAAAAGAAAGTATATACTATGGTCGATAATATACGTTATGTATCTTATATCAACTGAATTTAGAGTATTTGAGTGTTATATAAAAAATCATTCTACAACATGAGTATAATGCTAATTGACCGTTATTCCTAATAAGAATATTGTTATAGCAAAAGTTCATTATATCTTGTGAACGTTATTAATATGAAATTATATATTATGTAGTTATATCTCGTCACCCGTACGGAACCCTGAAATTGGAGTTAGTATATTCTCGGACGCCGCTTACGCAGTCTGTTATACCAAATAGAAAGCAATGAAGCTAATTACATTCGTTAAATCTGTTTACGAATTACTCGTTTATATTTTCAGTGCCTAATAATAGGTTGATAAAAATAATTAGGTACTTACTTACACGTAAATAGTACCATAGTAGTAGTAGTTTTTATCAATTTGGCCCTACTAATTGGCAATTTTTGATAACTAACAAACTGATTGTAGTAGGTAATAGTTTTAATTAATTACTACGGTATCTTAGTATAGAATATTTTAATGATTATTCTATTTAACACGAGGGACTATATATAACGGTTCAACTTTTTTTGAGGCGTACATTACTCGTATTTTCACCAAAGCAGTATCATGGCACATCAATCAGTGATATTCCTTCTTTCTGTAAGTGCGTTACTTCAAATGACATGGGGTTTTGGTGAGTTAAAGATGATTTTACTTAAGAATTGGAATTGTTTTAGATAATCTCTTTTTTACAAAAAAAATACCAAGTTTAAGGAGAAATATAGGTGAAAAACGTAACTAAAGATTAGGTTTGAAGTCGGTTGAAAAGTATTTTATTGCGTAAAAAATACGCTCTAAACAGTTCAATTTTAATTGAATTGTAAAAATAATGTACCTACTATTATTCATTTTGTGATACCTATTCTTTTAAAACGTAGGTAAATCTCCTTACGTTCTGGATCGATAGGAAACCTGTTATTAATTATTTAATAACAAAACAAAGTCGTACACGGATGGCCGTCTGTCGACAAACATGCCATGAAATACAGTCTGATAAAAAAGAGTACAAATTAAGAGACCTTATTCCTTTTAAAATGCTGATTGTTTTAGACCCTTTTCTCTATGATCAAACGTGTTTTAACATATTATTCATATTATAAATATAGCCTTAATTACAAATGAAGTCGTGCATTGAAGAGCCATAGCAAGACTCTAAGTAGGAATGACAAGTTATTATAACTCCAAAAAATAATATTATCAACATTTCGCAGGATATCCTTTCAAACAATATTATGATGAACTAGCTGTGCCCCGCGGTGTTACCCGCTCATCCCACGGGAACACTAAATTTATTCGGGATGAAAAGTATCATATGTCCTTTCCCGTGTCTCAAACTATCTCCATACCAAATTTCATATAAGTCACTTCAGCGGTTTGAGCGTGAAGAGGTAACAGACAGACAGACACACTTTCGCATTTATAATATTAAGTATGGATTTAAATTTTATTGAAGTCACTGGCTTTATAAAGCCTAGATTCTGATAAAATATTGTCTTCAGGTTCAAGCATACCCGACAAAGTGCGCGTCATCGGCGGTGACGTGGTCTCCATCGAAGCTGCTCCTTACATGGCGGCGCTCTTCCTCAACGACCAGCAGTGGTGCGGGGCTGCCGTCATCGACGACCAGTTTGTGCTAACCGCTGCACACTGCCTTTCTAGGTAAAAACCTGAATCTTTATCAATTGGAGAGATACTTACTTCATCCTTGACGCTTAACAGAAAACACACTGATTGCTAATGTGACCTCTGCACACTGCGGATTAAGGTCAAAACCTCTAAATCTTTATTAATTGAGGAAAGATACTTCATCTTTGACGTTTAACAGAAAACACACTGATTAGGTACTACTGAGGATAGTAAAAATTAAAATGATATTTTGAAGAAATTCAAACGGAAATGAACATTCTATTCATAAAATTTTACAGGGGAACAGAATCAAGCGGCAACTGGAGTGTTTTACTTGGCTCAGACCGTTTAAACTCAGATGGCCTTTTTATGAAAGTGGACAAGGTTCTGTGTCACGAACAATTCGACATCGACGAAGGAAAACACGACATCTGCCTGCTGAAGCTGACGGAAACTGTGCCATTTGGATGTCTTTGGACTGTGGATAAGCTTTCGTTGCCGTTTGATGGGCGTAATATCTTTGGAGGCACTCTAGCGAATGTTACTGGATGGGGATATACCGAAGTAAGTAGGGATCAACCTATATTGACACGATTATTAGAGTGTTACTTTTGTACCTAGCCTAGCCTAGATCTAAATCAGCATAAGATTAGTTAACTTCGTAGGTACGGTATGTGCTAAAATAGGTGCCTTCATCTGATTTCTCATGCATGATGTGCGTGCATGGGTGATGTGCGTTCTGTGTCCATAACGTGTACTCTTAGCGTTTACAGCTACTTTTATTGACATAATTTAGTACACGTACGAGCCGGTAAAGCGGCAAGTAAAAATCAAACACAATTACATACATATTTACCTGAAAAAAAGTCAGCACAAATTGTTATTTAGTAGTATTTCCGGCCTGAGACAAATTATGGTGATTTTATTCCACAGAATAACCGCATCTCAAATGAACTCCGTCAAGCATCAGTTCCGGTGGTAGGGAACGGCTGCTGTCGCCGCATCCACCCGAATGTGACGGATGACATGATCTGCGCTGGTTCGAAAGGCCATAACTTTTGCTTGGTAAGTACTTCTTTATCCAGACTTTTCAATCAGGCCCTCTAAAAACATGAATGCACAACAGTAATTTTTCGCAACCATTTCCTTTTTGACGTGAATATATGTAGAAAAGGTCTGTTTTCTTGGCACAGCGGTTGCTTGCCACTAGAAGGAATCGGGGCCATTGCAGCCCTAACTTTTATGAGTATAAATGATGTTTAACCCGCAGCAAGACGCTGGGTCCCCCCTGTCGTTCAACGGCATGGTGATTGGCGTGGCGTCCTGGGACGCAGAAGACTGCAGCACGTACCCCGGAGTCTACACCCGGGTCTCCAGCTACTTGTCCTGGATCATTGACACCATCGCGAACAATCGATAATGGGAGTAGCTTTGTGTCGTTGTTCAAGCATAACAATATGTAAATGATTATTTAAGACTAATTTTGTAATTCCTCAGATCATTGTAAACTTAACATGGATTTGGTAAATGTTGAAACTGAGTACAAGAGACAGGCTTAGCCTAGTGTGGTGGTCACAGAAATATCATAATAATAATAATAATAATAATAATAATATAATAATATGTTTATTTGCAGAAAATGGGTACAATTAGATGGTAAACATATTCATACATCTCCAAATTCGGCTTAATTAAGCATGCAAACAATAAGTTTCAGCCAAATTTTGTTCATATTTAAAAATGTAACAAAATATAGCGTTATCTTTCTTAACCTAATAATTTTTACACATAAAAAGAGAGCTATGTACAATTATGCGTTTCCATGTTTAAAAACTCTTTTATGGAGTAAACACACAGTTCGCTGAGCCAAACATATAGTTTTTTTCTAAAAATTTGTATAGGAAGTTCTTTTATGTCTTTCGGAAGTTTATTAAAAATCTTAATGCACATGAAATAAGGGCTGCGAGTTGTGTGTTTAAGACGGGTTTTAGGTACATGTAATAGGTTTTCCTGTCTGGACACGCGATTATTATACATTATTACGTCACGATTTTTTACAAAATACTTTGGATTATTTAATACAAACACAGCTATTTCAAAAATATATAGGGAAGGTAATGACAGTAGTTTGTGACTTTTAAAAATAGGTTTACATGAATCGCGCGGACCCAAGGAAAATATGGCTCTGATACATTTTTTTTGCATAACAAAGGCTCTTGTCATATCTATGGAGTTTCCCCATATAACGAGGCCATAGCGGAGATTTGACATTACATACCCATGATATGCTACAAGAGCTGCTTCCAGCGATACGGTTTCACGAAGCTTTCGTAGAGGGTAGATAAATCTATTTATTTTTGTGCATACACACTCTACTTGTAATTTAAAATCACAGAATTCATCTAAATATATGCCTAGAAATTTAGAATTGCTGACTTTATCTACGGGACCACCATTGTAATGTATATCTAGACTTCTGTGTTTGCCTTTTCGAGTACGGAATTGTATATGTTGAGTTTTACTAATATTTATTGATAAGTTATTACTTTCTAGCCATTGTATTGTGTCACCTAATGTACGATTTATTTCATGCTCATAAGATTCGTTGCAAGTACATGGGATTACAATTGATATATCGTCCGCGAACAGAACGGAGGGATAATCAGTTAATTTAGGAAGATCGTTAATATAAAATGAAAATAGCAAAGGCGACAGCACGCTTCCCTGCGGTACCCCAAAGCTGTTTGTTTTGTAGTTGGATCTGTAGCTTACAATTGTATTTATTTCTTCTCTTACGATTTCCGTACACTGTGACCTTTGAATTAAAAAAGTTTTTAACCAACTGAGTATATTTCCCCTCACTCCATATAGTTCTAATTTGTCCAAAAGCCTTTTGTGACAGACCAAATCAAAGGCCTTGGACATATCTAAAAAGAGACCACTTACTGCCTGCCCTTTATCTACGCAGGAGAATATATTTTTAAGTAATGAGAATGCAGCAGATGTTGTGGATTTATTCTTAATAAAGCCATGCTGATTTTCATTTAGGAGTGAATATTTATTGGCAAAATTACTAAGTCTTACAAATACTACTTTTTCCAAAATTTTTGAAAGGACAGGGATTAGTGCTATTGGTCGGTAGTTGGCCACATCATTTCGTTTACCTTTTTTATATAACGGTTTTATTACAGACTTTTTAAGATAATAGACATAATAAATAATATGCACAAATTTAAATTGTTTTTTTTTAAGAAATAATTAATTTATTTATTTTATACATGGAGAAGCAACAACTTAACTTACGCTAATAGTGACAACATAATAATAATATTTACAAGAAAACTTATAAACTTATACTAAACGGTGCTATATTAGAAAGTATTATAAAAACATGGGCCTTTTGGCAGCATGCCCATCACAGAGGCAGCCGCAGCGTTCCCGCATTATTAAGTTTTTTTTTTTTTTTTTTTTTTACTTAAGTATTAAAATGTAACAGAATATAAGGTAAGGTGGGGGAAGATGAAAAAAGGGGAAAGATAAAAAGTATCACATAACTCCCTACATTTTTTATTTTTTTTAATGCTGGTATCATCAATTAAACCGCCATTTTATTAGGATCCGCCAGTCAGTCGCCCGTGACCGCTCGGAGTGCGTAGACGCGTGTTATGTGTTATTTTGTGAAGGTCAGCATTTCGTGGTCAATTCGTCGATTTTCAATATTACCCCGTGTTTCATAACTTGACTAATAGGGTGTGAATAAAAGTTCTGACTGAATATTTATGTATTATTTTAGATTATATATTTATTTACTAGTGCAAGGTGTATCTATTACTCTTATATTGTGATTTACGAGAAACTTCAATCTTTCCCCAGTCAATTTCAATGGGGTAACATTGAAATAGTAATGTTTCAATCTTTCCCCGTTTTGAAAGTCATAGAAAAACAGACAGCTTCTCAAACTTTGGACTTAAAAAAAATATTAACGTACACATTTTTTTTTACTGGCCTCGTGATAAGGTAAATATGTAGTAATTAGGAAGTACAAATGAAACATATTGTGAGTCTTAAACTTATACTTATAAAAACAATATTTTCTCAGTTTGTGACTAAGTCGATTTGAGTGAAATCGTCAGATCAAAGAGACGTACCCACTCATTGTTCAATAAATATGTAATTTATAATTTGTTGTTTTTGTAATATTTTAAAGATTGAGATAACTCTATGAAGCTTTCGTTTGGGAACACTACTTTCCATTTGCGTAATTCTTATATATGTTATTTCATTTAGTTACTAGTAGATTTGCCTTTATGATACCTACTTGTTTTGCGCGTTGAGTTTAATTCAATTCAACAATTAAAGCTGCCTCATACAAATACTTTTGTTGAGTCGTGACCTCTGGATAATCAATAACATTTTTTTTGTTCCCAAAGATGTTTGTTATTTTAAATGTAAGCACCTAAGAATTTAACTTAATTTGCTACGCGGATTTTAAATGTATGTCTAATGGAACACAGATTCATATTTCATTTCTTAATATTTTTACATGTATCCGACTTAATTTGTAACAAAATTAATCATGCTGCAAGAAAACACCCAATTTTTTGTATTACTTCATTTCTTTTCTAAAATAAACAATTTATCATCATGAAACCGTTATTTTGATTCCAAATTTATCTTCTTAATATAAAAAAGTGTTTAGTTTTTAAGTGTCCAATTAAAAGTTTGAGAATCACTGTCCTTTTTCCTATATAGTGGGGTAAGAGTGAAATACTTTTTTTTTCTACTGTCGTTTTCTCGTTACCTATCAGGAATATACACGCAACAATCAGCTGTATGTGTTCAGCGTAAGAAACTCTATAGAATAACGAGCAACAGCCACCGTTTGCATTCATTTAAAAGCATTTAGAAACTATGTCAATCTTACCCCTCCACCATTCCATCTTGACCCGTCTATTTTTTAGACAAAAGTGTATTTTATTTTATTATTTTTATATATTAGAATAGGCATAGCCGAGTTTTATCAACAGAATACAAAAATATAATCCTTGCCCATGCCTTCCAATTAATACAATTGAAGGGATATAAATAGTTTTTTATTTTATAAGGGTTTTAACACAACACTGTCTATCTCGACAAAAAACCATTCCATCTTCCCCCACCTTACCTTACTTTCCTTATTTTGATAATACCTTTTATGGACATACATACGGGTCATACTGAGAAGCTATTTTTTAAGTCGGTTATAATGCCTTCTCCTAAGTGTAACAAATAATTTTCTGAAAACCGCAAACCGCGTAACAAATAATTTTCTGAAAATCGGTTCAGTCAAACGCGAGATAATCGCGGACATACATACATACAGGCCAAACTGAGAAACCCCTTTTTGAAGTCGGTTAAAAAGGGACGGAAATTTCTTTGGATTAATACGGACATCATAAAGGCAAGATTACGATCTAGTTTTTTGACATACCTAGTTTCCTATTTTGAACATTTCTGACGTCAACTACCTATATGATATAATCATC
Organism: Apotomis betuletana; assembly: GCA_932273695.1. NCBI lineage: Eukaryota > Metazoa > Arthropoda > Insecta > Lepidoptera > Tortricidae > Apotomis > Apotomis betuletana. Next base: position 26,097,574 of record OW026306.1, read on the forward strand.
ATCTCAGCCATAGGACGTCCACTGCTGAACATAGGCGTCCCCTTTGGACTTCCATATATACCGGTTGGAAGCGACCTGCATCCAGCGCCTTCTGGCGACCTTTATAAGGTCATCTGTCCATCTTGTAGGTGGACGTCCTACGCTGCGCTTGCTGGTCCGAGGTCTCAACTCGAGCACTTTACGGCCCCATCAGCCATCTGCTCTGCGTGCTATGTGGCCTACCCATTGCCACTTCAACTTGCTAATCCGGTGAGCTATATCGGTCACTTTAGTTCGTCTACGGATTTCCTCATTTCTGATTCGATCACGTAGAGACACCCCGAGCATAGCCCTCTCCATTGCTCGTTGAGCGACTTTGAGCTTTGAGATGAGGCCGATAGTGAAAGACCACGTTTCGGTGCCGTAAGTCATCACTGGTAACACACATTGGTTGAAGACTTTCGTCTTGAGGCACTGAGGTATGTCGGATGAAAAGACATTGCGTAGTTTCCCGAACGCTGCCCAGCCGAGTTGGATTCGGCGGTTGACCTCTTTCTCGAAGTTGGACCTACCTAATTGGACCACTTGTCCTAGGTAGATGTATGAGTCAACAACTTCGAGTACCGAGTTTTCAACAGAGACTGGGATGGGCACAACCTTGGCATTTGACATGAGTTTCGTCTTGTCCATGTTCATTTTTAAGCCCACCCGTTGAGAAACTCGATTGAGGTCATCGAGCATCATGCTGAGTTCCTCCATCGACTTTTCCATGACTACGATGTCGTCGGCAAACCGAAGGTGAGTGATGTATTCGCCATTGATGTTGATGCCAAGTCCTTGCCATTCCAGGAGCTTGAAGGAGTCTTCCATAACGGCCGTAAACAGTTTCGGGGACACAACGTCCCCCTGTCTTACGCCTCTTCTCAATGGAATGGCCTTTGTGCTCTGCTCCTGAACTCGGACCGACATGGTGGCGTTACTATACAAACACTTCAACACTTCAATGTACCGATAGTCAATATGGCATCGCTGAAGTGACTCGAGCACCGCCCATGTTTCCACCGAATCGAAGGCTTTCTCATAGTCCACAAACGCTAAGCATAATGGCAAGTTATACTCTTCAGTCTTCTGTATAACTTGCCGCAGCGTATGTATGTGGTCTATGGTACTATAGCTTCTTCGGAAACCGGCTTGTTCGGGAGGCTGGAAGTCATCAAGTCTATGTTCGAGACGGTTCGTGATGACCCTTGAAAACAACTTATAAACATGGCTTAGAAGCGTGATGGGCCTGTAGTTATATGATATAATAAACCTCCGTTATCCACTGACCACTATCTTCAATAGTACTGCGTATAGCTGCCGGCAAACTACTTAAGCAAAAATGGCGGATCTGCGCATATGCAGTTGTACGTAAATCGGCTACTAACTGCGCATTCATGTATATGGTTTCAGTTTCAGTTCATTAATAGCTTTCATAGGTATATTACAAGTGTCAAGCATGGTATAAAAAAATAAGGTATGGCACTCCGGAATTACAGGCGAGACTTTTGACGTCATCACGCTACGATTGATTGATTGGTTCCGTCAATCCGTATCTGTGTTGCCAGTGGTGTATCATAATACTCCCCGATTCTCTTGTTACCTGTATGAATCTCATAAAATCATGAGTGATTTAAATCAATTATGACGACAAAATAAAACTTAGTCAAAGAACATGACAATCGTAACACATATAAATAATAAATAAATACAAATATCGGACAACCTCACACAAATCGATCTAGTCCCAAATTAAGCTCAAGAAGGCTTGTGTTATAGGTACTAGACGACGATATACGTACTTATATAGATAAATATATACTTAAACACATAGAACAACCATGAGCCAAGCACAAATATTCGAGTTCATCACACAAATATTTGCCCTGGCCGGGATTCGAACCCGGGACCGCCGGCTCAGTAGGCAAGTGTCTAAAAACCGAGCCAAACGTGTCGTCAAAAAAATGTATAATTATTATTTTTTGTACGACTCGCCAGCAGACAATTTTCAGACAATTATTTTGTTACCATAAAGCAGCAACTTATCAGTGACGTAGAAAGGCTCACTAGCCGTGTGGCCATATATTATTTTATTATACCATGTGTTCAAGGAGTTACCCGACAACTTTACCTGCATATTCACCTCTATCTCCATTACCCGCGGTTAAGGCCGCACCTTTTCTCAATACCACATAAATTGCTCCTGCACCAAACCGTAATTTAAATGCATAGCTATGTTCGTCCCGAGCTAACTCCTTATCAAGGCTTCCGTCACAAACGAAACTTCGCCGAATACGTTACGTCGCGATAAGACAAATCGTTGGGCGTGGTCTAAACACGGCTTGTTAAGCCAATCGTAAACGTTTGACAACCACTTGAATGCCATTTTGTTTCTGAAATTCTCTTCTGTTGTCTAAACTGGGAAGCATCGTTCGCTAGACTAAATAACCAGACAGGTGCGAGTCGGACTCGCGCACCGAGGGTTCCGTACAAACACTTCCCATCTTAACTGGCCGGGTTAAGCTAAGTTTGCACCTGGTATGTAAGGCATCGGATAAAAATGATGTGCTTAATTAACGCAACCGATCGATCACGTTAAGCCCCAACTAAATATATATTTTATTCTTTCTTTAATATTTGCTGTTATAGCGGCAACGGAAATACATCACCTGTGAAAATTGTCTATAGTTATCACGGTTTATGAGATACAGCCTGGCGACAGATGGACCGATGCATGGACGGAGAGCGGAGGCTTAGTAATAGGGTCGCGTTTTTACCCTTTGGGTACAGAATCCTACAAATGACATACTAATTTGGCTAACCTCGAATTCGGGCTTGTAACTATTCTTGTGACCGGTTATTGCGGTAAAAACAAGTTAGTACCTATCTAAAAATATACCTTGATTGGAGATAGCAAAATCGTTCGTCGAATGCGTCCCCGGGCATTATTTTGTCCCTTAAAATAAATTACCATAAAAGCATTAACTAACGTAACAGACTAATCAAGTAATCAGGATGAAGCGCCGTGTTGAAGGCAATTTCAAAATTAATGACCATCATAAATTTAGAAACCGTAATTAATATGTAAATTTACTATGTATTTGACATTAATTATTAGTGTCTTCAATGCGTTTTTAGTTTAGTCGCTGACAAATATGTATATCGAACGGTTTGAATTCCGACTAAGGAAAATATTTTTAGAAGGTTAGTTAATCCCTTTAGTTTTGATTTAAATGTGTAAGAAGATTCCCTGATAAATATAAATTAATATTGTTTTATAATAGTACCGTCTTCCTACTAGAAGGTGCAACTTCATTCGCGTAAAACTTACTTATTTACAATACTTATGTAAAAAACATCTTCTTTAGATCGCCATCCATCCCTGTATCAAAATTGGTTTAAATTCGTCCAAAAAACAGATCGCGTTGTACGACTTGCGCCGCGCGCCTATATAGATCCTGCGTCACACTGTTTTACCTGAAACAATGACTCCTCTCCATAAAAAACTGATCTTCAATACAATTTTATAATTTATAACAGTACTATAGTTTACTTGTACACGAGAACATGGCAAGTCTCTAAATAAAAATCCGTATAAATCGGGCTTTCGATACTTTACCTAGCAAAATGTTAGCGTTCGTTTGCTGACACAGTTCCTAACAAAAATTGCTTCGTCAAATATTTAAAAAATTTCGCAACAAAAAACTCAGTGACTCAATCAACTATTAAAACAGAAACAAGCAATTTCTCTGGATAAATTCCAGCGTCGGGCGGTCTCAGAGGCAATAACAAACAATATCTTTTCCGGCGCCTTCGATAGCTTTTCGTGAGTTGAAGGGAAACGGCGCGCTGTGGCCTCGCGGTTTGAAATGGAAAATGAATATCATGTTGCTAGTATTTTTTTTTTTATAAATATGTTATGATAAAAATAAAAATAAAACTTGAAAAATTTAAAACTTATTAATAAAATGGGTAAAACTGTGCTCCCGCGGCATGGTCCTGAAGACGCTAGCAGCATTTCCTCGCTAAATCGCAATGCTGATGTGTTGTGCAAAACGTTGGAGCACAATGACGCCATATTTGGATGTTTCCTGTATCCGATTTGAGTTGCTTTTAAACCCCCGCCAGGTTGCGGAGATTTAATAATATGCAATTAAATAGTAGTAGATTAAGAAATATGCAATAAAAAAGACTGATAGATTTGCATAACGTTTGTAGACTTAAAATAATACATATTATTGGTCGAAAAAATAATAATATATAAATTCATTTTTAGACCTTTTTTGTGTGTAATAAAAAGACCTAAAGCCGAAGTGGCCAAGCTACCCCGAACAGACTACACACTTCGCACGTAACATATTTCCGATTCCATACCCAGCACCGACACACATATTTTGTGCTTCGCAACAAAGGGCCCAATCCGCTGATATGAGTCAGGTATCTTATCAGGGATAATGTTACCGGCATGATGCGTGCTTCTGTTTCACTGGAATGAGAACAATTCAACGGATAACGTAAATAAATAATTTGCGCCGAAATTCAACTGGGTTTGGTCTCGTTGAAAGTATTACGAGCTTCACCGAGTATCAGATCAATCAGAGTCTCAGTTTGTAGAATATCGTTTTTTTTTTATGAGGATGGAAATCTATTCTATCTAATCTATTCAATCTATTTACCAGTACAGTTATATCCTAATAAATTGTGTTAGAACCATTTGATTATAATACAATTTATTAGGATTCTGAAAACAATTTCAAATGTATGTAGATTTCAGCATTATTCAACATCTCTATTGTTGACTATTTTTCGATTAACACTTGTTATTGAAACAACTGACTTTTCTATCGCGACCTAGTATATATCCAACAGTTATCTCCGTTCTCGATCTGATCGTAGATCTACATTATCAGAGGTCTTCTCACACTGAGTCTTTTATAATCTTCGCCACTCAAAATTCTTGTGTCACCACTCCCACTGTAATTAATTTAAGCTGTTTTATATGATATAAGCAGCAACCGAGTAAACGGAGCCTGATAGTTAGCGATTACCATCGCCCATGCCCATGCCCATGCAACACCAGGGAAGTAAAAAGTGAATCGCCGGCCTTAGATAGAAGTACGTTCTTTTATTAAAGGTTTGATTGAAGGTTATATTGCTTATAAAATACCTTTTTTTTTTCATGGTAGCTTGCGTGTCCGACGGACCCTTTGCACTGCTGGTGCCAGACGTGCTACTCCGCTTGGAGAAGCACCGGAGTTTATAAAATACCATGAGAAACAGTCAATTTCATAGTTTGGAGAAACCTACAGTTGAGCCAACCATAACGTTTCCGCCTTATTTTATTTATTCAGTAAATTATGAATGTATTATGAAGCATGGCCCTATAAATTATATTCCTGCAGGTGTAACGTTATTTGTTAATTAGCGAATAAGTCACAGTGGAGTGTCACCCCTATAACTAACTCCAGGGAAAATGGCGGGCCGTTAATCAGATGACTCGGAGTGACGCGGCCTGACGCCCTTTGTGCGTATATTACACCATTATATTAAGTGTGTATCTCGAGATATCCCGAGTGGAATAGAGAGCTTCCTTCCTAACGCTACCTATGTACGTAAATACAGGAGATAAGTTTGTATTAATATGTAATGCAGCTTCTGTCGTGTTCAGCCTTTAATAACGGAAATCCATACTAATCCATACTTAATATTATAAATGCGAAAGTGTCTGTTACCTCTTCACGCTTAAACCGCTGAATCGATTTTGATGAAATTTGGCATGGAGATAGTTTAAGATCCGAGGAAGGACATAGGAGACAGTTTCATCCTGGAAATTATCCCTAAAAAGATTGAAAAGTGAGTAAGTAATTCATGATGACATTGATGACCCTGTAGGAAATGTAATTATTAGACCAAAAGCACAATTGCTCTTACATTTGCTTAGGCGCTTTTAATTATCCCTTTTTAGGGTTCCGTAGTCAACTAGGAACCCTTATAGTTTCGCCATGTCCCTCTGTCCGTCTGTCCGTCTGTCCGTCTGTCCGTCTGTCCGTCTGTCCGTCTGTCCGTCCGTCCGCGGCTTAGCTCCGTGATCATTAGTACTAAAAAGCTGAAATTTGGTATGAGTATGTGCATGTATCAGGCCGACAAAACGGTAAAATAAAAACTAAAAAATCATTTTTTTTCGCGTTCCTCTCGAACTCCTAAAGTGGGGGTGATTTTTTTTTTCATTTTAACCCTAGTGTTGGGGTATCGTTGAATAGCTCTGTTAAAAAATAATAGGGGTCTCTAAACATTACTTTTTGATAAAGACAGTAGTTTTGTAAATATTCGCTCCGAAAATAAAAAAAAATGGTATCCCCCTTTAACTTTTTAACCACTGGTCAAAAAATATGGAAAAATTCATATGAAAATGAGACCTTATTAGTTCTTTCAATAAAAACTATATTGATTAAAATCGGTCTAACCGTTTTTGAGTTATCGCAAAAATTCATAATTTTCTTTAAAAGGACGTAAGTTGACCTCCAGAAGGTAATAAGTAATTACAGTTACTTTGGCGATTACGACCTTTTTATAGAACTTGAAATCTTTCTCGTAACTTAAACCTCAGGCCTAAAACCGCTGTTTTAAGCCCGTCTCTTGTGAAGAATGAGCAACTACGGAACCCTACACTGAGCGTGGCCCGACATGCTCTTGGCCAGTTTTATTAATTAAGGTAATTAGGTGGATATGGATATCTATCGTGTTGTACGAGGTTGCTTCCATACTTCCAAGTTCCACGCGGACGTAGTCGCGAGCAAAAGCTAGTATTTTATAAATGCGAAAGTGTGTCTGTCTCTCTGTTACCTCTTCACGCTTAAACCGCTGAATCGATGTTGATGAAATTTGGCATGGAGATAGTTTAAGATCCGAGGAAAGACATAGGATAGTTTTCATCCTGAAAATCATCCCTAAAAATATTGATAAGTGAGTGAACATTTCTGTTGGGGTGCGGTAATTCATAATGACATTGAAGACCCTGTAGGAAGTGTAATTATTAGACCAAAAGCACAATTGCTCTTACATTTGATAAGGCGCTTTTAATAATCCCTTTTATTAATTAAGGTGATTAGGTGGATATCTATCGTGTTGTACGAGGTTGTTGATTGATAATAATAAATACGGAAGTAATAATTCATCCATACATCCAAGATCCACGCGGACGTAGTCGCGGGCAAAAGCTAGTACTACATAAAAGCCGATTTAGGAGGTTGTCTATTAGAAAACATTTAATTCGTTATACTGAAGTGTATTTTTTTTAAACATGGTATTATTTATCCTTTCGTGACAATCTGGTTTGTTTTTCTCTATCATAAATTCACACCTAAAAACAAGCAACACATTTTATTTCCAATAATACTTTGAAAATAAGTCAAACGTTGGCGTAGATGGACAAAGTGACTTAACGTATAATACGTTAGCTAGCTATGTATGGGCAACTAATCACTACATAGTATAAAACAAAGTCGCTTCCTGTCTGTCTGTTTCTATGTATGCTTAGATCTTTCAAACTGCGCAACGGGTTTTGATGCGGTTCTTTTAATAGAGTGATTCAAGAGGAAGGTTTATATATATAATATAATTCATGCATAATTGTCCGTGCGAAGCCAGGGTGGATTGCTAGTTTAATATAAAATTCATCTACCCCAACATCCCTATAACTCCTGCCTAAATAGTAATTTGATTATGCTTTGAAGCATAATCAACAGGGGTCGGACTTTCTTTCGCACGGTAGGACTAATGGAGAGCTATGGAGCCGATATTAACATTAAAATACTATTCATACTCATACTCCTAAGTGTATTTCATTCGCAATTTTAATTTTATAGTCAAGGACAAAGTCAGAAGAGTATACAAAGACCTGATTTGTGTAGCCATTGTTTTTTTCGCCACAATAAAATACGTAAATATTTGCAACTTTATCCATGTTTTCTGGAGTAAATTGGATTCTATATTGATCAAATATCCATTTATAACCAGAAAGTTCATGATATTGACAATAAATTGAGTTCAATTAGTAGGTAATTTTGATATATGGTAAAAAAAAATAATTATAATTTTAGTCATTTAATGCTTAGGAATGTTAACCATAATAACCACAAAGGCAGTTTGGAATGAAATAGATGAATGAGTAGTGTGAAGACTGCTGGGGGATAGCTTCAGATGATGAATAAAAGAGCACTAGAGGTACTTCGTTAAAACTGTTTATTGCCCGAAGGCTAGTCTAAGACTAACTATACATTTTATTTTTAAGACTAATGTCATACGTCTTATTCTAAATCTAAAAACTACTTTATTCTTAAGTTGACGGCCAACCATCTTCCGTGAAGCACAACCTTCACATTTCCCGCCGTCTCGGGGTGAACGAGGGAAATTCATCTTAATACAGAGACACTAGACAGACTACTCCTGCCTAACACATAATAAGTCCCTACCTATGCAGGGATTCCCATACATTCATACCCAGATGGTCTCTTGCTAAGAGATAACCAGGGTCAGGACATGAGCAGACACTAGCCTATGGCATGTTACGTAATCTGACATGTTGTCTGACACTGGCTTCGCCTTGACAAAAACCCTGCTAAAAAGGCAAGGCACCAAACTGACTACCCCAAGTGTCATTCGACTTATTCTAAAGCATAGACCATTCGATACGATATTGAAAAGATAGGCTTCCACAATTTAATCGCCTGGTGTAAAACCGGCTTAAATAAATTACCCGATTAAATCGCCTCGAATGTTCCCACCTTAACTGCCTGGAGTATGACACACGTCGCATGCTCCAAACAAATGTACCACGATATGTCACTGCCCTTATATTAGATGCCTGACACATTGTCTATGACACTTGTCTCAGTCATCCATACAAACAGTGACAATCGTCTACCACTAGCTTTATATTAGAATCCTGGTGCATATATATTAAATATGCCCCAGAAATCTGTACCTTAATTACCTCTTATCCTAAATAAATACCTGGACTAAAGTATTATCTTTAGTCCAGCTATCTGTACCACTCCTAAACAAAAAGAAATTACGACCTCATAATTGATTTTACGACCATCGACCATAGCAGTACACGTCATAATGACATGCCAAAATGCTATGTCACTGTCGAAAAGTCAATTATTAAAACGCGAAACGAAAGTTATTTTTATTAAAGAAATCCTACCTAACATTTGATTAAAATTAATAAAATTTATTATATTACAGACATGAAAATAAAATAAAATCTTCAGTCTGCATTGGCCTGATGCAGGGTGCAGAGTCCTTGGCCCGACAGGCCAAGACCCCACGATCCTGCTGCCGCCTGGATGAAGAATGCGAGCCGCATTCACACCAGTAGCTGAAATCCCAGGGAGCTGGGACAGCTATGGCCTCCGCAGTGTGATACATGAAAATAAAAGATTATTATAACATGTGTAAACATTCAAGTTCTGAAAAGAAAACCAGTGTTATAATTAATTATTGGAATTCTGTGAAAGTTATAAGTTATTATTATTACAAGGAAAGGTATTGTAAGTGCAATAAACTTAAAGTGCAATAAATTTATAGTGCAAGAAATTAAAAATTGAACTTCCTATAGTAATATCTTAGAAATGCAGCTAATATATAGTGGAAAGAAATTAAATTATAGTTACAACAGTGACACTTGCAAATGCAACAAACATAACTGCATCCTTGTACAGTCAGCCTGAATTAAAAATTGCTGAAAAATAATAGTTTTATTATTTACACCCTAGAAATATAGAACTGTTTAAATTTATTTTTAATTAACGATTGAAGAATTTCTTCAATCTGTTAACATGAATTATTACATTCTTGGCACGACCATTAGGAGTGAGTCTTTGCACCACATAATTCCATGGAGATAATCGGTGGATTATTTTATAGGGTAATAATTTATGCACAACGATTATTATTTGTAGGACCCTACTAACATCTAGAACTATCATACACCTAGCATAATTATTATGGGACAATTATTTACATCCTAATAAATACATATTCTACAAATTATATATAATGGTTCATTATTGCCTGATAGAAGCGCAGCGTTTCGATCGGCGTCCACGGTGTCCAGCGGCGCTCTTCAGTGCTTGAGCGGCCCTCCTCGCTCAGGCACGCTGTTCCTGATGTTGCACTTTCTTGACAAGCACTCGGTCCGGCACAGCACATATTAATCAAATAAAGTTTTACTAGCAATATATTGTATAATTAGTGATAATGGCTGAACTTGAAGGCTTCCACTCTTTAAGAACATTTGCTACATCATTTGACAACATTGAAACTGAATGTTTTTCACTGGCAAAATTCCATATTTTCACTGACAGTTGCTTGTCTGATGTCAACAACGTGTGCTTCAAGCGTATAGAAACGAATTAATGGTGATTCTTGCGATTTTCGCCGACGATGATAAAATCCTTGTACATAATTTCTTGGCTCGACGGGAATTCGTTGTTTAACTTTGACATAACATCCTCAAACGACGTCTGAAACTATTCTGTAATGCGGGTCCCGAAAAATTAAACCGCAATCGCCATTTGTGATTATTTTATTCGTGTTTTCTCACTTGGGCCATTAATTAAAAATCTCCAACGTCGGAAAAGCCATTAATTGTGTTCGTTTTCATTTTCGTATGAAATCCAAACAAATTAAATGCACAAATAGATTAAAATCGCATAGGATGAAAAATGATAATGGGTGATTCAATAATTCGACAACTTCACCCGTCTGTCGAACTCGCTCCGTTACGGCAGTGCCGTCACGACATACAATACCACACTGATGATGGCAATTCGCAATTGCCAAATGTGCACTTATTCTTCGTTGCGCTTCGTGCGCATATAGACAGTGCGTTCCGCTCCTGTACGGCTCCTGTGCAAACCGTATGCTTCCAGTACGTAATTGTAACAGATGCCCAAGAATCTGTGGACAAAATTAATTGGGAGCGGGGAAACTTTCAATACTCGCGTGACTCTAGTTAAAAATTTCGCAGCCTCCACCAAGTGTGAAGACTGCTGGGGGATAGCTTCAGATGATGAATAAAAGAGCACTAGAGGTACTTCGTTAAAACTGTTTATTGCCCGAAGGCTAGTCTAAGACTAACTATACATTTTATTTTTAAGACTAATGTCATACGTCTTATTCTAAATCTAAAAACTACTTTATTCTTAAGTTGACGGCCAACCATCTTCCGTGAAGCACAACCTTCACAGTAGTATGAATTGTATGTTTATGTTAATAACGGCTCCATGGTTTTCCATTAGTCCTACCGTGCGAAAGAAAGTCCGACCCCCGATAATCAAATTTGTTAAAAATAACTTATACAGTGTGATATTTTAGAGGTCATGATAATCACTAAGGATTAATAATCCGATACGATGAATGATTGATTGAATGATTACAGTTCAAGTCACAATAATAAGACTATAAATGTATGTAAAATTTCAGAATGAGACATGAAGTACTTGTATCTCAACTCGCGTGGCAACAAAACGCTGCGAGCGGGCACTCGCGGTAATCCGCCCGCAGTCATTAATCACGCGGTGATAATACGGCGACGGCGCTGAGCTACAGAGATTCCACACACATTCAAGCAATACTGCACGCCTCAGTGAAGTAAACTTACATACAGGGTGATCAATCCAAATGTGGCAGTAGGGAGAAGTCAGAAACTATAAGAAATAGGGAAATCTGTTCTAAGGAACCAGGGCGTCGATATGAGACTTAAAGGATTATGGCATTATTTCTTTTTACTGTAATAATATAAAACCGGCCAAGAGCATGTTGAGCCACGCTCAGTGTAGGGTTCCTTTGCCCATCCTTCACAATAGACGGGCTTAAATTACGAGAAAGATTTCAAGCTCTATAAAAAGGTCGTAAACGCCAAAGTTACTGTAATTACTTATTACCTTCTGGAAGTTATCGATCATACGCGCCAGATTGTGTTGTAATTTATGTGTAACGTTCGAAGTATAAGGACACCGCGCGGCACATACGTCATTTTAAAGAAAATTATGATTTTTTACGATAACTGAAAAACGGCTCAACCGATTTTATTCAATATAGTTTTCATTGAAAGTGCTTATAAGGCCTCATCAACTTTCTAGCACTAATGATCACGAAGCTAAGCCACGGACGGACAGACAGACAGACAGACGGACATGGCGAAACTATAAGGGTTCCTTGTTGACTAACGAACTTTAAAAACGAGAATTCGCATGTCCTTGTTGTTATGTCCTATGTGTCTAGTACCCATAATACAAGCTTTGCTTAGTTTGGGACTAGGTCGCGTAAGTGTAAGATTGGCCCTTAATATTTATTTATTTAAATTTTTCTAGTTAATGCTGTGAATACCGGGTTATATTTTATGTGGTTGTTAAAAAAAAAAACAGTTTTTATTAAATCTAAAACCGACGCCATGGTTCCTAAAAACGGATTACCCTATCTTTTATACATTCTGACTTCTCCTTGCTGACCCATTTGAATTGATCACTCTGTATATAGATATAATCGCTGGAACGATTAAAATCCCGACATACCTACAAAGAGAAACGGCTGAATCAATTTTAGTGATTCACAGCTGAATTATCAATAAAAAAATAACACGACCAACAACACACACGTTAAAATTTCAGTATTCAAAATACAAAGACGATAATATTAAAGCTTTTTTGCCGTTGTAAGTCTTCCATAATCAGGCCTCTGAACCCCTAATTCTTAATCTGAGACCTGGTCTGGTTTGGCCTCAAATAATTGCCATTCTTTATCCATTTATTCATTATCCTTGATCATCATCGTCAGCTAAAAGACTACTACACAGGTCTCCTCCAAAAAATTCCACCAGACCTACGCCGCACGCATCCAACGACCTTTACCCGGTCAGTAGTCTGCACTGCGTCTTGCGATGCGTGATGAAATGAAATTATTTGTTCAGTAAGTAGGCCACAACGGCACTTTTTCAAGTCCGATTGTAAATCTACCGGCATTTCCCAAGAGCAGACCGCTGTTGGGATGAAACTCAATAGTAAGTAATTTTTTTCGTAAATCATATTTAAAATAATAACATTTATGTTATAATCAATTACATTAGTAGGTATACATAAAGGAGATATATAGCCACTCAATATGGTCTCGAAGGGACTGTCTTTCTAACTGTTAGGCCAACTTGGCTCAAAAACCAGGCATGCGGTAAACGTTACCAGAACAGGTACCTTCGCTCTACTTCGACGCCTCTCGAGCTACATCAACTACGTGTAGCGTGGTATTTCGTTGTCAACCATTTAATGTCGCACCTTGGAAATTACCTTCGTACCAATTTAAATTGCAAAATAGCTGTAGTGATAAACAGAACTGTGTGCACTACTGTTGACTAGGGGTAACATTGATGATAATTTTTAGGATTCGTTACCCATAGGGTAAATAAAAAACGGGATCCCACTGACTCCACTGTCCGTCTGTCCGTTGGTCCCTCTGTGTGTCTGTCTGTCACCAGGCTGAATCTCATGAACCGAGCTAGACAGTTGAAATTTTCACAGATGATGTATTTCTGTTGCCGGTATAGCAACAGATACTAAAAACAGAATAAAATGAATATTTAAGTGGGGCTCCCATACGTGATCGGTTGCGTTAACTTTGCGCTTCATCCGGCGCCATTTATACCAGGTACAAACGTAACTAAACCCAGCCAGTTAAGATTGGATAAGTGTGTTGTTGTACGGAACCCTCGGTGCGCGAGCGTAGCTACTTCAGTTGCAATTCTATTGTAGTTGCAAAAAATTACATGTCATATGTAAATTCGGTTTTATCTGCACTGTCAAATTAGGGGTTGGCACCAAATGAATTAAACCAGTAACGGGGCGGTTAGTGCCAGCAAAAGTAGTTAATTTCCCCCGGGGCGGTGACCAGCGCACGTATTCTTACTTAGTATTCCAACCTATTTTCTCCGCCTCTCTTCAGGTGAGACTTGTACGGAAAGTTAAATTAATACAATGGCTGTGCCCAATATTTATCTGGCTTTGAAACCGAATTGTAGTTACTTTGCCATGCGGCAAGACGTAGCTGTACTATTTACTGCCATTGTCACCTTATCTACCTATGTTTGACGAAATAAACGTATTCTATTCTATTCTATTCTATTTTGTGCATAAGATTTATATTCGTGTTCAATATGTTTATTGCTCAAATAAAATAACAAAAAATTTCTATTACTTAATATACAAGGGTAATTTCAAATTATTGTGCTATATTTTGTTCGGCGGAAATAATCTTAAGAGGCCTTATTCCTTTTAAAATTTGTTTTTTTCATATTATGACAAATATATTGATAATTTCAACCAACTTTTTGAAGTGAATAATACTTTTCCCCGAGTTCTAGGAAGTAACATGGCTTTTTCATACCTTTTTTGCGTGCAGTCGAAAATAAGTTGAAAAAACTAATTTTCAGCGTGAATTTTGTCAATTTCGAGTAGTTTTCGAAACAAAAATTATCAATGAAAAATTCAAACTGTAGTTTTGAAATATATACCAATAAATCCCAATAGCCCTGTTCTAGGTAGTAACACCAATAAAATGTAAAGAAACATGTTTGATCATATAATAGAATAATGTCTAAAACGATCACCATTTTAAAAGGAATAAGGCCTCTTAACCCTAAATAATATTAAACTTACTAAGTTGCTTAAAGTTAAAGTAATTATTATTTGCGAATTTAAAATTATATTTAGTTCTTGATTTTTCAAAATAATTATACGATAGTACCGAGGAAACGAACTGTTGGCTACAATAAGCACACTAAAGTGTACAATGTTGTTTTCACCTCACTCGCTCGGAAAACCTCCGTTTATAGGGCGAAATCTGCGTGCAAAAGTCTATTTTATCCGCTAGCGTGCAAAAGTCATTTGAATTTCGAACACGACGATTTTGATTCTCTGTGGTGCATGTAACTTTTTTATATTTAAGACTCCTTCAACGCGTGACTGATTTCATCAGTCGATAAATCTTCGAATAACCAATCAACGCACGCTAATAAAGGGCGATCTGGTCTGGCCGGCTAAAATCATATGTAAGTACGTTTGAATACTTCTTTAAAAAAAAATACACCTACAATATCACGTCCAGAAACCTGGTTTGTGGTTACAGGTTTATAAGTTTTTATTTTTTCTACACTTCATTTTATGTTGAATATGTTTATATATTATATTAAAAGTAAGTATTTCAGTTTCATTTACATATTATGACTGGTAAATATATTAAATACATCACAAATTTTAATATTTATTTGTTATAAAAGTTGGAACATAAGAGTGTAATTTCTGAACGCACCCGAGAAAAAAAATAATAATTTAAAAGTTGGTAGTTTTCACAATTCACGTAAACAACATGAGAATACATACTGTTGTCTTACTTTATAGAAATATGGAAAACAAGAAAGTTAAGCCCAATTTGGAGTATTTATTCAATGCTAAAAGCCTGCATTAAAACGAAAAAGGATTTGTTATAAATATTTGGAGTCGATAAGTAATTTACCGAAACTATTGGCGTTTTTAAAGAAGATAAAGCCGAAATAATCTTGTGCGGATCCCATCGTCCAATAACTTACAAAGCAAGTGTTATGGTATGGAAAATACTTCCGAGTGGCCAACTAATCCTTCCCAGAATGCCATTCTCCCACATTCACAACGAATGTGTCAAGTAGTTGCAAATACAAAATATAATATAACAGTGCTTAAGAAAAACTCAACGATAAAAATAAATATACATGACGATAATACAAATTACGGCCATATTTGAGATGTTAAATATTTAGAAGGCAAAATTAAATATGATTATTTTTATGTTTTAATTGCTTTTCCTGAACTTCCATTTTCCTCGCTGTAGTAAGGTGAAAAGTTGTGTGTTCCGCATGGCTGAAAATTATTTAGCTTCTCGTGTCTTGAAAGCTTCGCTACGCTCAGCTTTCAATTTCAACACTCACGCCAATTAAGGGCCTTATCACACTTGCGATTTGCGAGCGTATTTTCTATACAAATAAGCGACGCGGCGAACACGCTGCGCGATCGCCTTCATACAAAATACGCTCGCAAATCGCAAGTGTGATAAGGCTCTAACAACTTTGCAGCCTTGCATAACAAATAACTATTAACACTTTCTCGGACAATACGTCAAGAGACGTAAATTAAGGCCTTCGTGCTACGGCAACTGCTACTTTTATTTTCGCAATACTGCCACTGCGTCTACAAAATCCGTCCAAAAAATTGTCCTAGACTGTGAACGTCTTAACTAACACATACTTGCAGCACAATCGTACATATTATTATACCTTCGGCAGTCATGCAAAAACCCCTGGAATGAGCTCGCACGTAGCAGACCCTTCGTTTCAGGCGACGCCACACAAATGGCACAGATTTTCCAATTTCCGCTATTCCGTCAGTTAATTCACAAATTTAGAGCAACAGTTTTTGCGGGCGCGTGTTTCGGTGCCGTTTGCCTTGAAGAGCAGCAGCCCACTACCCAAAGCCTCAAATGTTTCACTCTGACATCCTACACTATAGTTCTACCATACCTAGCGACGTACTCTAGTCAACCTATTCTGTAATTATGATATCTTTCACATTAAAATGAATAATATATAATGTAGAGGACAACCGCGTCCGTCGGCAATCGTCTACATGGACACTCCGAAACTCAGCGATGAGTAAGGAGCGAATGGACTGTAAAATAGAAAATAGGTAACGAACGGACGAATACGAAAACGCAAACTAAAAATCAACGGTATATATTTACACAAAATTAACAAAACACAACAAGGATCGGAAAACACTTAAATTTACTCTTAACTAATATAGTCTCTGTCTAAAATGAATTTAACACTGATCGCGGACCGATGGTACTACGCTAACACTGATAAACTAAATTCGCGGACCGATGGTACTACGCTACTGTATACAAAGATGGTTAATACTCGGAAGTAAAGTGGAGAAGTGATGTGAACAAGTGAGCAAGTGGCGGATCGATGATCAACGCGCGGCCTACGGAGTGGTACTCTACGTAGACTAAAGTTGCACTGTGTTTACATAGAAAAATGGCCGTCCTTTTATACAATCCTGCTCTGGGATCAGGGGGACGCCCGCCCTGTCTTTATACATTCATTTACTTAAGTTATACATAACCTAGCTTAAAACTAACTTATTCTACGGATTGACGCTGTTTGACTTTACAGCATATCTGCGTGTCTACGCTTTGGGAGCTCCCGTCCGACTGTGAGGCGTGAAAATACCTAACTATTCTTTGTCCCCGGCAAGAGGCCGTCTCGCTCGCACCGTCCGAGATATACACTCGCGCGGTCACTCTTAACGCGCTGCGCGCCGTGAGACTCGCTCAGTCTCTGATTTCTCGTGCTCTCGGACGGTTACGGCCGGGACAATGTTCTACAAATTACTCTATTTACTGGAATCTACATTCTTACGAAGTTTCAAATTAATCTATAATTTTTCCTCAATTTTTACATTGAACGTAAACAAAGATGACTCATCTGTTTTCGACCAAGAAGGGAAAGTTTCCGATGAGTCACCTTTGTTTTGACGTGGTCTTTTTACTAAGACATGACGGGAGCTCTACATGAATAAATGATAATACAGGGAAATTTAATTAATTTCAGCCGCTTATACGGGCAAACGATCTTATATCTAAGCATTGAATAATCTTTATTTATTTTCTCTCTTAAAACTAAATGCGTTGCAAAGCTGTCCGTAACAATCTCCCCCCGTCGAGCTGCTGCGTAGACTCGGGTTGCATGGGGAGGACAGCTTCCGCATGGGCGTCGAAATACGCCGCCCTTGGTGTGCACGTTCGCGCTCTGCACGTCGCTGTCGGGACCCGGATGTGTTGCCTCGTTCCTCGGGTCCATGGAGACGTATGTGAGTGGCCGGGCGTTGACATCGCCTCGGCCTCGGCGAGCAGCGTCGTCGGCTCCTCTTCTTGGCGCCATGGTTGGGCGCGCCGTCATGGCGCGTGATGTTGTCAGGGCGCGCGCTGTGGTAGCGCGTCGCGACGGTGGCATCAGGTGGCGCGCTATGATTGCGCGTGGCGTCGTCTCGTGTGATGCGACGCTCTTCTCCCCCCGTTGTGCGACAGCACTGAAGCGGGGGCAACGCCTGGCGGCGTTGAGTGTGTGCGCTGCATGGTGGCTGCGCTTCGTGTTGGCTGTAGCTCGACACAGCTGCGGCGGGCGCCGCGGCGTGAGTGGCGGCAGGCGACGCGGGTGGCGTCGCGGCCGAAGTAGCGGCAGGCGTCGCATCGGGTGAGGTGGCAGGCGACGCGGGTGGCGTCGCAGCCGGAGCAGCGGCGGGTGCCGCGGCGGCAGTGGCGGCTGGCGACGCGGGTGGCGTCGCGGCCGGAGCAGCGGCGGGCGCCGCGGCGGGAGTGGCGGCAGGCGACGCGGGTGGCGTCGCGGCCGGAGTAGCGGCGGGCGCCGCGGCGGCAGTGGCGCCTGGCGACGCGTCAGGCGTCGCGGCGTGCGTCATCACCCTCTGTCGTTGTGTTTTCAGCCGGTTGTATTGGGAGATCCGGCTGATGTCGGGCAGCGGTGTCGTCCACACGCTCGTAGCCGCGACTTGATGCGGCTGGGCTTCCGTCGCTTCTTCTGAGGGCGGCGTCGGCGTCTCCTGTGGCCACTCCGCTTCAGGCTGCCACAGGAATTTGGGGCCGTTGTACCACCGGGCGCCTATGTCCAGGCGACGCGCGCTGTCCGCCCTCTTCTTTGCGCGTTGACGTGGTGTCTGCGCGCGTGGCGTCGTCGTGCGCGTTACGACGCCTTCCTCCCCCCGTCGACTTGTGGCGTCGGAACGGGGGCAACGCCGTCGGCGTTGTTTGCGCGGCGTCGCGGCGGGCGACGCCACTGATGTAGCATGTAGTTGGGGTGACGCCGCTGGCGTCTCTTGCAGGCTTCTTGGTGGGTTCGCTGTGTGCGAGGTTACACCGCGTCGGTGTGAGCACGCTGTCTGCAGTGCTTCTTTTGCCATTCCGTGTCGGTGTATGGCGTGGCCGTCGTCTCGGCGTAGGCGGCGGGCGTCGTCTTCTCCCCACGTTGGCACGTACTGTGTTGTTCGGGGTGACGCCGCCGGAGTGGATTGGTTGCAGGGACAGTCTTCCTCTGCTGTAGGCTGCCATCGCTTGTCTTCGGTCGGCGCGTTCCGTAGGGACTTGAGTGACGCCGTCACGGGCTGGGGCTCACGTAGTGGCGTCGGGTCGTCTACGGCGTGGCAGTGCAGCACTGCATTCTGTCTGCTCGAGTGCTGCTGCGGCGCCGTCCCGAAGATCACCCAACCCAAGGGAGATAGTTGGGCGGCGGGTTCGTTGCGTCTGCCCACGCGGAGAGCGTAAGGCAGCATCAGGTGCCAATGGTCGGCACCGATGAGGATGCGTGGGCGGGCTTGGCTGTAGCAGGCTGCGCCCATGTCGGTGAGATGCGGGAACTGTGTGACGTCGCTTCTCTCTGCCCGTTGTGCGCGTAGGCCCAGGTCATCGACGGTGCGTAGCTCGATTGGATGCGCAGGGCCACCTGTCCGGCTGCGCACGTGGGCGTGTACTCGCCGACTCTTCTCGCTGGCAGCCATGGATCCCACGCCTTGTATGTGTAGGCGCGTGGTGGCGCCGTCGGCGCCGATCTCGTCTGCCAGGCTCTCTTCCATGAGCGAGATTGTTGAGCCCTGGTCCATCAGAGCGTAGGCTTGTGTTTCGCCGCGTGGTCCGCCAATGATGATCGGGATGATCTTCAGGAGCACTGAAGTGGTGTGTCCGAATTCCGCCGTGTTGGAGGTAAATTCGGAGATGCACGCCGTCGTCTCGGGTGCATCGTCTGTTGTGCGCGTAGCGGGGCGCCGTCGCGGCGCTGCAGTGTGTTGCGCAGTGATTGGTTGTGGCAGAGCGGCTGGCGGAGCACTCGGCGTCGCGACGACTTGCTCAGTCGCGATGGGGGCCGGCGCGTACGGATAGGGCACGTACGGGGCGGCTTGTTGCATCGGCGTATACGGCGCTGGGGCGTTCAACGTATACGGTGCGTTTGGTGTCGCGGCGAATTGCTCAGCCGCGTGGGGTGCCGGCACGTACTGGCGGTAGGCGAAC
This sequence comes from Apotomis betuletana, assembly GCA_932273695.1. Taxonomy (NCBI): domain Eukaryota; kingdom Metazoa; phylum Arthropoda; class Insecta; order Lepidoptera; family Tortricidae; genus Apotomis; species Apotomis betuletana. Next base: position 26,117,755 of record OW026306.1, read on the forward strand.
GGCTCGGTGGTACACGGCGCTGTGGCGATCAACGTGTACGGCGCGTTCGGCGTCCAAGTGCGTGGCGGTGCTGGTTGCGCCCTGTCTGGCGCGTTGCTCGGCGTTGGGCTTGCATCGGCGTGTAGCAAACGGTGATGCGGGTAAGTGCACCCGGGGACATCACAGCCGCGGGCGCGGCACTGGTCGCGGCGATGCCGGCGGTCCAGGCACGTGACGCAGAGCTTGTTGTTTCGGACCCAATCCCATCGGGCTCCGATTGTGATCTCGCGTAGCTTGCGGCAGTTTGTAGTGGAGTGAGTGCCGCCGCAGTATAAGCAGCCGTCGGCGTGCTTTGTGGCGTATATGTGCGCACGATCTTCATGAGGGCGTCGTACGTCTCCTCTTCCGGCGCCGCTGCTTGTTGCTCGGTTGTCTGGGACGCGCTGCGATCCCCGTAGCTCGGCGGCGGGCGTCGGTCTTCTGTGCGGCGCCTTAGCGTGCGAGAATTCCATCTCGGCATCGCTTTCTTCAAGGAGGAACTCCGCCATCAACATGAGTTCGTTTTCGGCGGAGCTCAGGTGTTCCTTAGCGTAGGAACACCAGCGACTGCGCAAGTGTGGGCTCAGTCGCTCGGTGACTTCTCGGATGAGAAGCGGGTTGGCGCCGTAGCTTCGGCGGTCCAGGTCCACAAGCGTCGACACGATGTTCATGATGCGTATGGCGAATTGGTTGAGATCATTGGCGCTCGGTCCGAGCGGCGGCATTCTTCGCAGCTCGTCGATGGCGCGATCGATGAGTAGATCGGTGCGCCCGAAATTCTTCTTGAGGACCCGTATGATTAGGTCGGGTCGAGCGGACGAGGCGATCATGTGCTGCACACATTGACGGGCTTCTCCTCGCAGGCAGTGTCGCAGGCGTGCGACATTTTCGTATGCGGAGTACTTGTAGCGTGCGGTGCTCTCGGTGTAAGAGTTGTAGAAAGTGAGCCATTCGCTTGGCTCCCCGGAGAATGGCGGCAGCTCGTAGACTTGTTTCGGAGGTGGCCGCATCATGGTTTCAATGGTGTCGGTGAGGCGGTCGATCACACGGTCTCGACTCGTTGAGCGTTCTCGACGGCTGTATGGTGTCCGGGGCTCCTCTTCGTGTCGCTTGCGTGTCTCGCGTTGCGGTGTAGGATCCCGTGTCTGCCTCGCTTGGTCCGCGTCGGCAGGTTGGACGTTGGACAGCCAATCGTTGACGCGTCGCTGTGAGTCGGCTTGTGAACCGCCGGCCCGAGATTGCTCGTCGATGCGCTCCATTTCGACGGCGAGCCTCTTTTCTACGAGCTCGCGTTCCATCCGGATTTCTTCGCAGCGAAGTTGCTTGAGCCGCTCCATGGCGGCGAGCTCCGCCTCGCGGCGGAGCACGTCCGTCGCGTTCGACGCTCGAGAGTGAAGTGATGACGGTCGGCGCGGCGCGTGGGCTTTATCACCGAACGTGACGTTGAGGTCGCGCCGCTGCGCGCGGGCCTCTGATTGGTCGGCCGGCGCGGAGTGCTGTGATTGGCCGGCCGACGCGGCCGGCGCGGTGCGCTGTGATTGGTCGAAGCGCTCGGCGTTCTTCGACATCCGTTTTTCTAGTTCGATGCGCCAAGTCGCAGCATCGGTTGGCGGCGAAACTGGAGCTTCTTCGGCGGGAGACTCGGGCGAGTCTGTCTGATACTGCAGTCCCGAAGGGCCCGGACGGGCATGAGCAGCGGGCGGTGAATGTGCGACTGCAACATTTGCAACCGCGAATCGCTGCAAGTCGACTGCAGCCTGTGTGCGCTCGCGCTGCACGCGTGCACTCTCCTCACTTTTATTCCCGCGTGTATTAACCATTTTGTTGACGATTGGGAAAACCGCACTTTTCCCGCTACACAAAACGAACCTAAACTAAACTAACTAATTCCGATCCGGCTATTCGAAGGACCAAACAATGTAGAGGACAACCGCGTCCGTCGGCAATCGTCTACATGGACACTCCGAAACTCAGCGATGAGTAAGGAGCGAATGGACTGTAAAATAGAAAATAGGTAACGAACGGACGAATACGAAAACGCAAACTAAAAATCAACGGTATATATTTACACAAAATTAACAAAACACAACAAGGATCGGAAAACACTTAAATTTACTCTTAACTAATATAGTCTCTGTCTAAAATGAATTTAACACTGATCGCGGACCGATGGTACTACGCTAACACTGATAAACTAAATTCGCGGACCGATGGTACTACGCTACTGTATACAAAGATGGTTAATACTCGGAAGTAAAGTGGAGAAGTGATGTGAACAAGTGAGCAAGTGGCGGATCGATGATCAACGCGCGGCCTACGGAGTGGTACTCTACGTAGACTAAAGTTGCACTGTGTTTACATAGAAAAATGGCCGTCCTTTTATACAATCCTGCTCTGGGATCAGGGGGACGCCCGCCCTGTCTTTATACATTCATTTACTTAAGTTATACATAACCTAGCTTAAAACTAACTTATTCTACGGATTGACGCTGTTTGACTTTACAGCATATCTGCGTGTCTACGCTTTGGGAGCTCCCGTCCGACTGTGAGGCGTGAAAATACCTAACTATTCTTTGTCCCCGGCAAGAGGCCGTCTCGCTCGCACCGTCCGAGATATACACTCGCGCGGTCACTCTTAACGCGCTGCGCGCCGTGAGACTCGCTCAGTCTCTGATTTCTCGTGCTCTCGGACGGTTACGGCCGGGACAATGTTCTACAAATTACTCTATTTACTGGAATCTACATTCTTACGAAGTTTCAAATTAATCTATAATTTTTCCTCAATTTTTACATTGAACGTAAACAAAGATGACTCATCTGTTTTCGACCAAGAAGGGAAAGTTTCCGATGAGTCACCTTTGTTTTGACGTGGTCTTTTTACTAAGACATGACGGGAGCTCTACATGAATAAATGATAATACAGGGAAATTTAATTAATTTCAGCCGCTTATACGGGCAAACGATCTTATATCTAAGCATTGAATAATCTTTATTTATTTTCTCTCTTAAAACTAAATGCGTTGCAAAGCTGTCCGTAACATATAAATTTTATTAAATTAAGTTCAACATTTGAGGTACATTCGGAATTACACTAAATTACAAAATAATTAAGTAACTAAAATAAACTAAAAAAGGTGTAAAAAACTGTGCCCCCGCGGCATGGTCCCGAAGACGCTGGCAGCATTTCCTCGCTGAATAGCAATGCTAATGCGTTGTGCGAGGAAACTGCCAGATCTTCGTTCCCCAGTAGTTTCAAACAATCTTTTAGCGAGGTCTTTATAGAGTTTGTGGGCGCTGGGACCCCACGGACCTAAAGTCTCGACCCCGAAAGGAATGAAATTATATTCGGGGCCGAGACCTCTATACTTAATATGTTTCAATTTTTCGGCCGCCTCTGCTGCCGCCCCTGCTCTGTTTGATGTTCCGTGAAGGTGAGACGGGGCCAGTGTGTCTACGCAAGTGGCGTCCCACACCAGCACCCGGCCTAACCTCCACGGAATCAGTGACATTCCGTCCGGTCTCTTGCCATCATCCCTGGCGATGCCCGGTGGCTCTAGAACTGCCGGCACGTTGGCGGTGGCAAGAGAGCGGCGGATAATGTCGTTAAGAGCGGCATGTCTAGAGAAGCGGCCTGCACTTTTTTGACATAAGAGGCCGTGATGTCCCAGCGCGTTGACCTCGCTGCCGCAGGGGCATGTGTGTGGCGTGCATAAATTAATTCCTAGGCGCAGGCAGGTGGCAATGCGGAGGGTGTCGGGCTCTAAAAAGGTACCAGTGTTGGCTGATGGGAAAGCGTGCAGCCAGTGGCCAGCTTCTTTGGTAGCCGCTGCCAATATTCTGGCACGTTCAGAGCCCGTACTGCGACTCAAGAGGGAATTATAAATAAAATTTGATTGAATGTCATCCCAGGCCCTTTGGGAATTTAAATTTTCAGGGAAGTCCTCTCCCGGGCTAGCAGCGGACCAAGCTCTTTTGGCCTCTGTCAAGCCCGCAGTCTCATAGTTTAAGGGAAAGAAAGCCCTTAGAATTTTACCTATGAGACCTGCCGAGCTATGGGCAGAGGACAAAAAAGCTGGCGTGGAGATGGAGGTAATTTTGCGAATCCCAAGCCCACCAAAGCGAATGGGAAGGGATGCTTGGGTCCAGGATTCTTCGCTGAACTGAATATTTAAAATGCATTCCAGATTTGCTTTGATTATGTCATCAATTTGACCAAGTAAATTTGGAAATTTAAAGAATGGACAGCAGCGAAGGACATAAGTGAATTTCGGGACAAAAAGGCAGAATTTAAGAATGGTAGTAGCGAAATGGGGGCTAATTTCAAGTAGACGGCTTTCATAGCTTTTGAATTTGGAAACACATTCTGAAATGAAGTTCGGAAAAGATTCTTCGAAAATTGGAGACCCTAGGAGGCTGAGGGAATATCGGTCTACCATTTTTATGTTCGGTGTTAGAGCATCGAATTTTTGTTTTAAATCGAGAACATTTAAGGTGGGGTTTTGTATGAAGAGCTCGCATTTGCTAAAGTTGAGCTCTAAGCCAATTGATTTGAATTCAGAATTGATGGTTGAAAGGTCAGACAGTAAGGTATCCAAGTCGCCTCCTAGGGTTCCGTCATCCAGGTACCAAACGTTAAATTTTGATTTTAAATTTCGAATAATAGGGTTAATAGCCAAACTGAAAATTGCTGGCCCGAGTGGGTCGCCCTGCTGACAGCCTACTTCTGATGATAAAGCATTTTCTCGGTAAATAAGATGTGATGGATCGGCATAACAATGGAGAAGGTAGTTGTATATTTCCGGAACATTGTTTTTGACTTCTGTCAGCAGGGTGTCCCTATTTACAGAATTAAAAGCATTTTTTACATCAATTTTGACTAGTACATCGCAGGATTCTTTAGAGAGGTAAGTTCGCAAGGCATGGACGGCTGCCTCGCACCCTCCTTTTACAGCGAAACCGAGTTGTGTAGGTTCGAAAACGGACTGTAATTTGGAAGAGATAAACCTAACAGCAATTTTGGATGCGAGACGTCTGAGAGTAGATCCAACGGCAATTGGTCTCACCCCTCCGTCCTTTTTGGTTAGGGCAATGAGGTTTGCGCCATAGAGAATCGGAACTATCTGTGGGTTGACATTGCCCAAGTACATAGCATTGACCAATTTTGTTAAGGACTCTACTAGGCGTTCACCAGCATCGCCCACAGAGTGAGATGTCAAATCCTTTAAATGTTGGGGTGAGAGTCCATCCAGGCCTGCAGCGGAACCGGTTTTGAAAGATTCAATTGCTTGGGTGACATCTCTATTTTTAATTTTTAGGCAGGCCTGGTTTGCCGCTGGTGGATCGAAAAAATACGGCGTTGAGGGTCCTGGGGGATGTTTCGTTTGTAGGGCCGAAAGAGTGTCAGGGGTATTTGGTGACAGCACGTCGTTAGAAAATAAAAGACGGGCGGCACCTTTCAAATCTCCGTCACTGATTTTGGCTTCGACGGCTTTGCGGCGGTTGAACGATGAGGTGGAATTTGCATGGGCTAAGGGAGGTGAGGAATGGTTCATGCAGTTGTTTTTAATTTTTTGGGTGAGCGATGTTGATGTACCGTCATTGTGGGCGTGAAGGATGTGAAAAGAGAAAAGTAAAAGGTTATGCCAAGCTTCGATGTCATTAACCACGACACATTTGTCTATTAAGTGTGATAAATGTGTCGCGGCGGTGATTCTCGCACCACGCGGAACTCGTTTTACAACCGGGGTGTTGTTTTTAAGATGACTGAGGTGAAGATGAAATGGTGTGGTTGGTTGTATGGCGGAAGGAAGGGCGGCCGGAGAAGAAGTGAATAGATTGTTGCTTGAAGGTACGGCGTTTTGGCTGAGACAACGACGGTGGGTTTTACTTATATGAATATTCAGGCCTTTGGTGGATTGAAATGATTTGTTACATATTTGACAGGTGTGTAGGCCAGTCGACGTGCTGTCTGAGGGCTGAGTCGCAGATTGCATTCACGCAAGATACAAAAACACAAAATACAACACTTACTTACGAATACAAAAACAGAGTGTAAAAGCTACAAAAATGGCACTGACACAGAATTTGTTGAAGTATAGATCTGGTTTTCTGGAGCAAAAGCGACACTGAATAAAACTGAGACCTGACACTGCACTGGTGGAATCACAAAACTATAACACTTGAACAGGCTCAAAGCGATCTTCGGAAAAACATCATTATATTATTGTGTTTGTAAATATATATCCTTGAAATCTCCGGTGTCTTTTTTGACATCTGTCATTTCGCACGGGGCGTAGCACACAGGCCCGCGGTGCAGTTTTCGTGTGCAAAGAAGGATTTGTCGGGTTGTCTATATCCCCTGATTATTTTAGGGATGCTCGCAAGAGTAAAAATTTACAGTAAATTAATTAAATTTACGGAATCTTGGCGAGCTTGATAAATTTTGTTGTTGAGCCGTTGCTAGGCAAAACGTCATATCCATATATATATATAGGTACTCGATTTTGGGCTAGAATTAAAAATCAAGTGAAATTGATAAAATACAAACCAGGAAATATTTCCTTAGTGGCATTTTTAGTTAGCCTTTACGAGTGTCCCACTGCTGGGGTAAGGTCTTCCCTTTGATTTCCACATCTGCCTGTCTGACTCTTCCTTCGGCCAGTTGTTGAGGAATGCGTTTACGTCATCCCGCCGTCTCCGCGTGTGCCATATCCTTTAAAAAGACTACCTATGAATGTCACTCAGTGCTGCTTGAATAGCACAAATGGATATATTTATGATAATTATAATGTTGAGATATAGCTACATTTGGAATATCGCATGGCGTCGTAAAGTTGAGGCCTCTAATGAGCAAAGAACGAAAATCTAAGCCTCTAGCTTTAGTTAGGGTCTCACCATGTTTATGGTGAGACCTTAGGGTCTCACCATAAACACGTAACAACATATGGTGTTAGCACCATTACCATTAGGGCCCGCGGAACCGGGAAATGTTTGTATAGCAGAACCGGGAATTTCGGGTACCCTCATACTAATAATTCCTGGTACTGCAGGCCTTAAACACCATGGTGAGAAGTAAAATACGTCAGCGTTTTTGCTCCATTTACACGAAGAAGGTCGGAGCTTTGTTCGCGCTAAACAAAGCAAGCGCAATAAAATCGCGAAAATCACCAGTCATTCTTCACATATTACGCCGCCATAGCTCAAGCACGGAATTATGGCGACGTATAATTTTCTCTCAGGGCGTAAGTGTTGTAAAATATTAAAATGTAATTTGTGCGGCTCAGTGCACCCGCACTCGGCTTAACGCGAGTTTAGTGGCGGAGTTATGCATGTGCTTGTTTCTCGTCCAAATTAGACGCGGCTAAAGGTGTGCTTTTATTAAGTTTACAAAGATGAGATGTAGATTGCTGCAATTAGGGGCAGTGGGTTAACCCTCTGTGTTATTTTAGTAGCGCGGGTATTTATTTGAATGAAAAACTGCGTTGTAGCAAGAAGGGCTGACTATCTACCTATCCACAACAGACGTTCACTGCTGAACACAGGTCTCTCCTATAACTCGCCAGAGACTGCGATTCTGCGCAGGCCTCATTTACTGACTCCACGCAAACGTTGATAAGACACCAGCCAGTGCACACTTGGGTTCTCTTCGGCTATTGTTTAGGCGTTAGTAGCCAGTCATAGCAGCACACACGCGTCGATTGGTCATGTCGCCGCACCTTATGACTGACCGATTACGCTTCATTTTACAGATCAGTACAAAAATAACGTACAGTTTTTAGGCGTCTTTTGAGTGAGAGAGTCAGAACTCTTTTGTATTTAATTCTGCGCCCGCTGCCGAAAATACGGTTGATTTAGATTTAGATAGATTTAGATTTATTTATTTCATAAAAACAAATTAAGTACATTATAAATTATCCTAAGTTAATCTACATGAATTTTGATATTATGATCGTCAATAGAAACATAAAATTTAATAATAATCATTCAAATAAGTCAAATACACCATCATAACATAGCTACAACAATAAAAATAGAATCGTAAAATGCAATGTCAGATAAAACAAAAAATAATGTCACTATGCGTAAAAAACTAGCTACTTACACCACTTATAATAGTTGCATGTAACTATCAATGTTTATATCACAAGCTTGAACAATATTTCTTAGAAACTTTGTTATAGGCAAGCTGGTTGGAATGGGGTTCTTAGGACGCTGCGTCATTAGTACGTATGTAGGGGACTGCTGGTAAATCATTTGACGGATTAGGTGTTGTTCTCTCGCTCCGTAGTCGCTATGCTCGTAGCAAGTCTTCGCTACATAAAACGCATCTTCCCTTGCTATCGGCTACGCGCGTAGCACTACGAAATATCTAGCAGTGAAAGTATTAACACGTTCACGGACAAGGGACAATTATTTTGAAGATAGCTGCGGCACAAATACGAGTAAATCTCATTTCTAGCCAAAAACAGGGGGGGTATTCGACCAATTTTAGAGATATAATGGAGATCTCTCCTTTTCATCGCCATCCGTCACTTTTGACGTGTGCCTACTTGACAAGTGGCGATATCCCTAGAACATCGCAACTTCGTCAATTCGGACGCGCAAAATTTTCGCTTCCTTTGTATGTGACGGCATAAATAACAGGCGCATACTTTAAATTGACCGCGTAGTACGAGAAAATTAGTCCGTTACGTTTCGTTCAAAACAGAAATTTTTATATACATGAATAACATTTTTGACAATCATTATCGCCTTCGTATTTCCAAAATTGAGATGAGATATGTCACTTTTAAGCTCATCGCATTTAAATGACAGTTCAATGGCGATATAACTGTTATCTGATAGAGATTTGACGTTTGGCGATCACTCAAATGTCAATCTCGAATTAGGTCCCAGAAAGCAAACTTTCTGTCTGTAGACGGAAGACTGTAGTGCTGTATCACGCCAAGGTCCTATTCACGTTTCTCGACGTGCTGTCCGCGAACGTCTTAAAGGTCTTCGCACATTATAACAACTCAACGGCGACTCGATTCTATGCCAAATATTGAAATTTAAGCCCTATGTCATATTTACTAGGTTTAATTTCAAAAAATGATATTAGTAGTGGACGACGAGTGGACGACGCGTCGGTGCATCGTCGAAATTAAACCTAGTTAATATGACATAGGGCTTAAATTTCAATATTTGGCATAGAATCGAGTCGCCGTTGAGTTGTTATAATGTGCGAAGACCTTAAGAATAACTGTATCCTTACGAGGCAAGTTATTGTTGCATAGCGGGATTAAACAATTCCTCTGCATGAATGTACACTTAAGTAAACTCATCTTACACCTGTTGATCTCGCTTTACGGAATATGGAGCGTATAATGGAGCATTCGTGTCTGTACGTAATGAATGATGTACAGCAGCTAAAGTGCATACACGTTTGCATATATTAAATTAATGGTTAAGATTGATAACTATGTCTTAAGCTTTGCTTGCATGGCCGTGAGACATCACTCTGTGGCAAATGGGTTATATACAATTTATTGAAGAGACAATCTATTCTAGAGAGAACCAATTACTTAATTAAGAGAGGACTGCTTAAATTACTCGTGTACTCATTTATTAGTGTAATATTAGGAATATTTCCCCGTCCGTCAGTACTTTACAATAATAAGAACAGCATTTGTGGTATGAACAGATTTAAATATTAAAATTAGTCGAATGTTCATGATTTACTATTATTAACTATACTTAATATTTGTCAGTGTTATAAAAAGCTAAGCCGATTATAGCCATTTCTTAAGTTTAGGTAATATAAAATAAATTCGTGCATTTACGTTTTAATTTTATCTGGTAATCTCATCTGGTAGCCATTGTATGTATTTGTATTGTATCTTGCAAACCCAGCGTGGATTGAAAATATTTATCATCATAATGACCTTCTGTCGTTATATTAAAATGTACAATTCAGTCGCTAAATTACAAGCTAACGGATGTGAACAAATATGCGTAACAAATTTTGTTATGCCACTCAATAGGTACAGATATTCAAGCAAAATTCGACATTAGTATGTCCGGCAAAAATATCGAGATTTTGATTAATTTGGGGCCCTGTTCTAGTCTATAACAGGTCAGTACAACATCTCCCACGCATTAAAGTAAATATGCTAAACACAAACGCGATATGCACACAGGGGAGTGTTTGTTCTAAGAGTTTTTGACTCCGTAATGTACAAGTACAAACAAACAAGTCGACACCTTAATCATACCATACAACACAAACAGCGAACAGCCTGGCTGGGAACAGTTCGTCATGGCTGCCTGCGCGGATTAATTCGCTGATTTTCGTGACATATGTTAATTGCGGGGTTTCGCTGTGAAATTAATGTTACCATGCATACATATTTAGATATATAAGTATATTTTTAATTACTTGTAAAAGTTGTGTTGGTACTGAATCTGTTTGATTTCATTCAGTTTCTCACTAGCAAATGATTGAGTAGCCTACGTCCTTTATCAGGACTAAAATGGGAAACAATAATAATTAATTCACTAAAAAAATGGTTAACCGTAGCCCAAATGTTAGCTGCTAGTTAATAAATCGGAGGATTGACAAACTGAGGGCTCCTAGTAATCAAAATAAGTTGTGGAAAATTTGCATAATTTTAGTTAGGCACTAACGAGCACAATTTGGCTATTTATCAATCACTAAAGCTTGACTGGTAAAGAATGCCTTGTGGTATTAGGTAAGTCCGCTATTTGTACTAGTTTGATAATATTGACTGTGTAATACTTAGTATAAATAAATTCATAAGTTTATAGGAAAAAGGTCTATGGATTTGTTTATACAAATATTCCTATAGATAATAGTTGGGTTTCATCCGCTATCCCCATCACTTCCCTGTCCCATAGATTGAAGAAATGAGCCACCAATTGAACACATAAATAAGAAATCAGTTACGGTTAGTAGCACATTATAATTATAGTTTTATCAAAATTTAAGACAGGAAACGGTTGACAAGCTCTGAGAGCTACCCAGTTAAAGAGTTTTAAAGACTCTTTATGGATTTTATCATGCGGTATACACTTAGGCAAGAATGTACCTAAACCCTACATTTAATTTGTAAAAACAGTGACACTTCTCTTTTTTAAAAGTCGGTTGACAAACAAACGTTAAAATGACAAATAATCACAAAGTCCACACAAAGCCCCGTGATTAACTCCCAGTATCGTAAAGCTCGCACTCTGTCGTAATTATTCTCAAATTGCCTTTTATTTCTGTTTAAAAAAAACATAACCACCCGCCATGGCCGGCCGTTGTGGAAATTTACTATTATTGCCACTTGTTTAATGTCGTCGGTAAACGTAAATTAGTCCATCACAACAAATGGGATGTGCCGCTTTTTATTCTTCCAGCTGGCAACATTTTACTCGCTTTTTATTGGGAATAAAGTTGTACTTGTCAAAAAACTTCTCGTGCTTGTTTTTATTTCACACATTCGCTTTCCATACCGTTTTTATGGACAATTTGAAGTTTGAAACCTGAATGATTTATTTTACAATTTGAGAAAATTACGCTTAAAAGGTATACGTAGGTACTTATTATATTTTTCCCGATAGTACCTAAACACGTTATTTCCATTCAAAATCTGAAACCGAATAATGAATTTTATTGGAAAAAATATAATGTTAACACTTTCGTAAAACTGAATGTGCCCGAGAGCGCACTCCCGCCTGAAAGGCCGGCAACGTACCGTACTTGTGACTACACAAGTCACAAGTACAAGTGCGTTGCCTTGCTTGCTTGACACTCCTCTGGTGTTGCAGGTGTCTATGGGCTAGAGTAATCGCTTTCCTTCGGGCGACCCGTTTGCTCGTTTGCCCCCTATGGCATAATACATTTGAAAATTGACAGTCATCTTGCCAATGTCACTGTAGCTTATACCACAGAATAGATAATAGTACAACTTATACGTCAATCCCCGATCTCAGACCCGGTCAATCAAACTCAATTGGGTTTTGTAAATTTGATTTATATACGAATCAATGCGAAATTTTACCAGCTACCAATATCCAAAAGTTAAACGTCACGAAAACAGCCCGAAAATACAATTAAAACCAAAAACACAAAAGTTAATGCACAGATTGAAATATGAGTGTTCACAAGAATTGCTCCATTTATGCGCCGTCCGTCCGTCACGGGGTGTGACAAACGAGTTCGCTCGTGAATATTATTTATCTCTTGTTATAACAATTTATTTTCATTGACGAAAATTAAACGGGCCGATGTTGATGTGAAGCTTCTGATAGGTACAATTATTTTATCACTGCCGAAGTTTACTTAATTTCAATGTTCATTTTAACGGATTAACGAGACTTAATTGAATCGTGAGATTTAATCACTTGTACATAGATAGCTTGGCTGGGTTTTTGGATATTATTACATTATTAGTAACGTAATTCACGGAAAACGAAAACGTAAAAAACGTAACGTAAAGAGTAACCATACCACTGCCCAAGATAACCGACGCACCGTAAACGATACATTACTATAAACAATAAAATATAGCAAAACAATAGTATTGTTTTAATTAATTCGCCAAGTGATGCCAGATTCAAGTAAAGCCTGACCAGAAATATATGAGGATGCGCCATATTGCGGAATTTAACTGGAACTAATTTCTTACACTGGCAATGATTTTATGATGGTTTGTCAACAATGTCAATGTCATTCGTGGTGGTTTTCTTTAAAAGACTAAATTTGAATTTATCCAAAGAAAATGCCGAAAACCATTCATAGTCGTGAACGTAAAATTATAAATAAAGTGTACATGTGTTTACTACACGAAAAACAGTCAGGAAAAGAGTGCATTCCATTAAATGATACATATTACGAGGTTAACATAGTGGAACTGACATGTTTTTAAAACTAATGTCATTATAGTGGGTTGCGATTGGTTGCAAAATTGTTGCCATATAAATCTGATAAATAGTGCCCTCTTGACAAGCCTCATATATTTTTGGTCAGGCTTTACCTAACTGCAGAGACGTCGTATCTTATACGTACGAACCACACCATAGCCTGATGCTGCGTGTCTTCTGGTAGCAGGACGAAAAGTGCTTCGGAAGATCCTGGGACCTACTAATAGCCGATGGTACACGGAGGAGAAGAGAGGACATGGAATGCCGAGATTGAAGAGTTGGTAGCCGAGTCTAACATTATCGGAGAGACAGTTCCATATACTTCGCTGGCTCGGTCACCCACAAAAAATGGACGAGAATCGCGTATTTTGAGCTTTGGTGTCGATAGGTGTACGATAAAACATCACGTCACTGCGTTTATGTACAGTGCGTCAGCGTATTTGGAATAGCGGTGCGGCAGGTTCCTAATGCTATTTTAAAAAAAGTAAGCGAACGGTTCAAAAGAATAGCAATTTTTTAGGGTTCCTTAGTCAACTAGGAACCCGTACAGTTTCGCCATGTCCGTCTGTCCGTCCACGGCTTAGCTCCGTGACCATTAGTAGTAGAAAGCTGAAATTTGGTATGAGTATGTGTATGTATCACGCCGACAAAACGGCAAAGTGTTTTTTCGGGTACCTCTCGTACACGTAAAGTGAAAATAAAAAAAATTGTGTCCCCCCCCTCTAACTTTTGAACCCTTTTGAATTATGGAAAAAATCATGAAAATGAGGCCATATAAGTACTTTCAATGACTGAAACTATATTGAATAAAATCGGTTGAGCCGTTTTTAAGTTATCGCAAAATTTCATAATTTTCTTTAAAATGAATTAAGTGCCACGCGGTGTCCTTATACTTCGAACGTTACACATATTAGGTAAGTGCCATACTGTACTAAAATATTCGGCTTAATCTGGCGCGTATAATCCATACCTTCCACAAGGTAATAATAAGTATTTACAGTTACTTTGGCGTTTACGACCTTTTTATAGAGCTTGAAATTTTTTTCGTGAATCTATTGTGAAGGATGGGCTACTACGGAACCCTACACTGAGCGTGGCCCAGCATGCTCTTGTAAAATAGAATAGAATAGAATAGCCATTTATTTATATTTTATACATTACTTTACAATTAATTCCACATTTACATTTTATACACAACAATTTAAATGTAAAAAATGTATATTTGGATTTTTAAATAACATATTATTTTACTAATTAAGCTTAATTTAATGAAATTTTATGAAATGTCCTTGCAAACATCCTCTTGGCCGGTTTTTATTCTGAAAATTCGATTACAACCATTATTCTCTCTTTTTGTCACAAAGTAAAGAAAACTAGTGCTTCCACGAAATTCCTAAAAACTCTCACAGGAAGTCAAGACAAATAGACTATAACAAGCTTCTAATGGATTTGAGTTTTTTGAGTTCGTAATTGAGGCACGTTAGGTAGATCCGTTGCTCCGCAGCACGAATAAAACCAAAGGTAAGGGGCTATTGGATTTTTCATTTCGGCGAGTAACGTAAAAACATTATGTGACCTGATATTGCATCTCCATCAGAACAAACAGAGGCGTACCAGACATCGTTATTTCTTATTACCTTAGAGATGTTGAAAACTTAGATGCGTGTGGTTAGTTGTTTTGTAACGTTATCCGCAAAGTGTAAGAATTGACATAACCTAATAAGGAATTTCTATACCATCTTCACGGTATTGTGTGGTAGTGATTTAACTTTAACCCAAATATGTTAATATTTTTTTATTTTTAATAGTCAAAGTAAAACCATTCGTCAATATTTTGGTCGCACGGCATATGTGCGATTGTGCGCCTGTTATACTTGAGGACAAAAAACAATCTTTTTTAAACGTTTGGAACGTCGGAAATTTCATAAGCGATAAAGTGCCATTTTGGTGTGGTAATATTTAAAAACCGTGAACGTTAATAATGAAACAAACAAAACTTTGCAATTTAGTACGTGTAATCTGGGTAAGGATTGACGAATCTATTTCCTCGTCATTCACAAACCCTAATATTTCTATGGGCCAGAATAATACGCTACCCGCGCAGTGCTGTTCACAACAAAAATACGACGTCAATATCGTAGATCTGTCTTAACAAAAATAAGGCAATGGAAACAAAATAATACAAATACGCACCGTTTTATTTTGACCGCTGAATTATTGTTGGAAGTCCGGTTGACATAAATATTCCGAATAACGGTATGCAGTTCTCACATGAAATGTTTCTAGATACATCCCTCAGAATAATGCTGTAATTTTACAAGTTCATTGTAGCTATTAATGTTAATCATACAAACGAATCGAAATAAGATGAACTTTATGCTCTTATTTGTTCAAAATATTAAAGAGAATCGCCAATTCTTAAATAATCATACATTTGGCAGTTGTTTGCCACTAATACAATATTGACACTAGGTAATACAATTTGAATAAGGTAAGTAGTTATCATTAGAACGAAATTGACCAAACACATTTGCATGAGGTATTAGATATCATTAGAACGTTTGTTTAAAAGTCTCATTTACATAGTTATATTACCATAACTACGTTTCACATTATCTTATTACTTACGTGAGACATATTTAATTATTGTATTTAGCGGTTTACACTCACGTGAAATTGTCAGGAACGGCCCGACATTTGACAAAGTTGCGGCTCTGGGGTAGCAGTCCCTGATGAAGAGCTCCGTACGAGTTCGAAACATGTCGCGTTTGTTCCTACAAATTTCAAGTAGGTACGTTCCTCATGTTTTTAAATTTGTGATGTCCATTTCTGTTTGAAGCAAAACATAAAAAGTTCATACCTAAAAACTATGATTGCTGCAGAAATAAAAACATAGGAAAATTGCTTCGATATTTTTCAAATCGATTAAACGCTAGGAAATATCGTTATTATAGGATATATCCCATGAGAAATTATAGTGCTCGGTCCCTCTTTCAATCCCATTTCAATTGGCGGAGAGGCCTCGACCCTCCAGCGTTTAACGGGAAAAGAACCTGTTACTCACCAAACCTCCTATACTATTTCTAATATTATTCGAAATCCCGACTCCATTTTCCACGAAATAAGAATTGCTTTCATAAAATACGATGGAGTACACAGTGATATTGAAAAACGAATTACTACAGAATGTCCTTAGGGCTTAGATGGATGCATTTGTGTACTCAGAAAAGGCAGCATATTGATGGCAGTTGAACGTGAAATTTTGTGTACTCAAAGTACATTTTCCACTCACCTTTTTGTTTGTAGAATGCAAAATGCAGAAATTCTGCAGCAGAAATAAATAGAGGTTAAATTTGGGTTTAGCTTTTTTATTTTATTGAAATTTTAGAAAATAATTTTACATAATGCCATCAACCATTTTATTAACCAACTTTGATTATTTTTATATTTTCCTTAAACTAACTAAATAGTTTAGATGAGATGTGATGAGTTGATGACGCAGCTTTTTCATTTGTTGCTGGAATTCTTTGATGAGGATTATAACGAAGGAATTGGGAAAAAAATTAGGACTGAAACATATTACGTATATCTTTCCCAGCATTTTATCTTGTTCTGAATTATGTGCTATGAAACTAAAGTAATATAAAAACGTAAAAAAGAAAACAAAAGATTTGGGTAAGTTGCTAACTCCGCCTGTATAAAACGCCGTGTTAAAAAAACTTTAGAAAATCTTCATTCGCTCCGGCGCAGCAAGTTGTAGAATTGCTCAAGTTGGTCGCGTAGGTAAATTTACAGCACTTTCAGCTAAAAACTTGAAAGGCTGGAGGTAGAACTAACTTGGAGGAACTGTCGCTGGCAAGTTAAACGCTGAATTAGTAGTCAAGTGCATCTTTTTAATTTGAACTTTATGAAACAAAGGGGATAATTAACTTACTAAAAGACTCTCCAGGGACACGAGTATAAGCGGACGTTTTAAATCCAGCGGACGGTAGTTGCTCATCTGCGTAGTTCTAACGGAGATGCAACGACTTTGCGTGACAGCGGCAGCGGTGCTCGGTACGTGTGTTTCGTTCGCTCGTATGGCCGCCGTGCTCGGATCTCTCGCTGAACCGCTCGCCACGCCGCTGGTAGCACGACTTTACGGCTTTTATGTTAAAACTTTCCGGGATTAGAATTAGATTTTTAGGTATTTTTTAGCTGAGTAACATGGCGGTACCATTTGTTTATTTGCAAATTATTTGCTATCATGTAAACAGCCATTGTTACAATCTACATTTGGTAAAAAAAAAACATTCTATAATCTACCAGTTAGATTGTACAAGTTTCCGTAAAAATATCATGATATGGAAAGTCTTTTGCTAACAACCTATCAACGTACTAAAAATTATTTTTACAAATTATTGTTAAGTAAAATTGTTATAGAATAGAATAAAAATTTATTCGTTAACATACACAAAGTGGACAACAAATATTAGGGAAAATAATAAGTTATGACTTATTCCTGTCCCGCGTTAGTTGTTGCTGTTGAAGTTGCAGGCGCCATTCTAGTATAACTTCTTATGAAGATCATTAAAATAAAACCCCACGTTCTTTTTATCTAATTAAAATAACGAGTAGCTACAGTTTAAAAGCACCGCACGACTGAGACAAAAGCGACTTCCTCCAGTCAACTCACGTACGCGGAGATTTACAGGATGCTTCGCTGAAATTAATGAAGACATTAAAGACTAGAACTAGAAGAATTCCAATTGCATTTGCAGATGGTTTCAATTGCTGTTACCTTGATTTCTATATGTGACAGAAAAATTATTTAAGTATCATTGTGGTATCATCGAACCTATTTCTACTCCTGTTCCGATTAAATTATGTGTCGAAACATATATAATTAGCTAAGAATAACAACTTAGGACTTCTTGAAACGAAATTCCAAAATAAGCCTCTTCATAAATAATCCTTCTCACACTGCAGAAAACAATTATATTATGTCGTATATACGATATTTTTTTCAAAAGTGCTCTTACTATTTTATCATTTAACTTATGACTCCCAAAAGGGATACCTTGTTGAAGAATTTAGACCCGTATATACGGCGTTATAATAAAACACGTCAGTTACGTTGTAAGACGTTTAATCGAGACAAAGGATTGTTTGCATACCTACATTAGCAATACATCAAAATATATACTACCGTACATTAAAAAGCCTAAATGACTTGATGCAATTCAGCACATATACTTGTAATATTTACCTCTTTCCGTCGATGGATCTGGCGTGGAACAAGCCTGCGAGGCGAACTCAAGATTTTTCCGCTCGGCAGTGTCGAAACCGTCCTGCTTGCAACCTTTATTTTGCAAGACTTGTTTTGGAAATTCATTCTCCTGGACGAAATAGGTGGAAAGATTCATATATTATTGTGCCGTAAGAACAAGAAAGGCGTCTCGTGTCGAGTTGGGTAGATTAGCTTTTGTTTGAAGTAAAGAGTGGGTTTGTTTTGATCAAAGAGTAGAAACGTTTTATAATATAAAAACTCGTTGTCTGGTCAGAAAACATTCTATACTTATAAAATTGTCCAAATCAAAGTGACATTGAAGAAACTATTTTGATAAAAACGGGTTAACATGCTCATACTCGTAGAAAGTAAATGGTGACTGTGACGTCCAGGGTTTCAGGGCGGGTGTAGGTTCAATTAAACAACGTAAAGGAGTATACTGTGGACCACGACCTGCCCGCCCCGTTGACGTCTGTCTTAGTAATGGCGGCAGCGGGCAGTTGGCGGGGACACTTTATTATATAAAAACGTCTATATACTACATTGTCAAAGCAAATAATTCATAACACAATCCGCGGTGTTGGGACTTCCGGCGTGAGGCCCAAAATGGCCGGACGCCTTTAGATTGTTTTGTTTGTTATTTGTGTCATTTTGGTTGTTCAACGTATAGTGTTGATGGCGTATTGTGCAGTGAACTAACGATTGAGTGGGCAGCTAATGAAGAATGCAACTTAAAACGCGTATAGCCACTTTTGATTCAACACCCGGCAGTCCCCACGTGGCTATTTGTAAAGTTCAGCCATCACTTTACAAAAAGCAAGACCTCACCAAACAACGGCATGCTCTACGAGCAAACTCGAAATTGGCGAAATCATCATTAACTTTGATGGAAGCCATATTTTAAAATCAGAATTAGAATCCGCGGTGTCGGTCGTACCGGAAAGGTAAGCGTACCTACCATCTAAAAGGTCAGATGTTATTACTATTAACACCATCTTAAAACTACTAACTATGGTTGTGCTGGTACTTAGTAGAAATTCTGTACTTTTAGGTATTTCGATATGGTAGGTGCTTACAGGTATAGTGCGTAACGTGATCATCGTAGGCCCGCGTGACTCGAAGTCAGCAGAGTTCGCTTTTCAGTGATCAGGGACCTAATTCGAGAATGCCGTTTGAGAGATCGCCAAACGTCAAATCTCTATTTTATAACAGTGATGTTGCCTTTGAACTGTCATTAAAATGCGATTAGCTTCAAGTGGCATATCTCATCTCAATTTTGGAAATACGAAGGCGATAATTACTGTCAAAAATGCTATTCGTGCATATAAATGTCTGTTCTGAACGAAACGTAACGGACTAATTTCACGCACTACCCGGTCAAATTAAGTATAATTATGCGCCTGTTATCTATATACCGTCACATACAAAGGAGACGCAAATTAAGTGCGACCGGATTGGCGAAGTTGCGATTTTTTAGTGATATCGCCTTTTGTCAAGTAGGGACACGTCAAAAGTGACGAATGGCTATTATAATAGAGAGATCTCCATCATCTCTCTAAAATTGGTCGAATTACCTTCCAGCATGATTAAAATCTCGTGTGATACGAACGTTAACGTATTTCTTTTTTCTTGAGGTGAGCAATAAAAAGTATTCCTTTATCCAACTGTGGGTGTCTCTAATGTGAGGCAACACTAACCCCCAGGAAGTGTCCATCATTTGCAGTTTACAACTGAGTGGAAACGTGTAGTGGCCACTCGTATCTGGTAATGACGTAAATAGTGCCTTTGCTCTGCTTTACTACACACGTAGCACATCGTTACGCATTTAACAAAGGCACGATATTAGGTTATTACATACAACTCAATAAATGGTGAACCGGTTCAAAGGGCAAGTAAGGAATTGGTTAGATTTAGAAAATAGTGCTTTTGATTTTATGATAATATTTTTCTTTTCTGTATGTTTTCTCATCGAGAATTCGAGCGCTTTGTTATGACTAATAACTTTTTATTATTAGTACCTTTTGTGCCTATCCATTATAAAATTAAGTGTACGATAAAAACAGTTAATGCTAAAATGACTCAACAAAACAATAATTACAGCAACAAAGGCACGATTTCTTTCACTTTTTGTTAAATTGTACCCAACAAATTGTCATAAGAGCGTGAAACAACTCCGCGAGTAATTAGAGCATGTTTAAAACACAAGTCAGCTTTGCTCCACAAAAGATTGTTAATTACGTTTTCGCGTTTTCAGAAATATAACGGTTTGGAGTATATGCGGCTCAACCAACGAAACTATACGTTTACTCCTGCTTATAACGAAAAAAACTGACCAACTGCGATTTGGACTCGCGCAGCGAGGGCTCCGTACCAACACTCCTCATCTTAACTGACTGGGTTACGTTAAAATTGCATTTGGTATGTAAGGCAACACACAAATGAGATGCAAAGTTAACGCAATCGATCACGTTTGTTTGTTTGGGAGCCTCACTTAAATATTTATTTTATTCTGTTTTATTTGTTGTTATAGAAGCAACAGAAAAACATCGTCTGTGAAACTTGCAACTGCCTAGCTATCGCGGTTCATGGGATACGGTTACAGTTCACGGTTGAGGACAGCGCAGTCTTAGTAATAGGGTCTCGTTTTTTACACTTTGGTTAAAAATCTCTAAAAAAATTGCCGTTTATTGAATTTCCTCGTATGTACCAGCAATTATATTATATTACTGTTTTGAAATCACGCTTCTTTGTTGTGAATTAAAGTCAAGACTACTACTACTTCCTGTGTACGGTAACTCAACTACAGACTCTCGTTGCTTCCGATTCGCTACCGGAACAATCTTTAGCCGGCTTTTTCCAAGAGAAGTGGATTCTTGCATCAGCATGATGGAGAAAAAACCGGCCAAGTGCGAGTCTGATTCGCGCACCGAGGGTTCCGTACAAACTTTCACTTATCCCATCTTAATTGGCCTGGTTTAGTTAAGTTTGCACCTGAAATGTATGGCGCCGCATACAAACAAGGTGCAAACTTAACGCAATCGAGTTCTCCAATATGATGTTTGATAAGGACTAAGTATATCCCACCAAAAACATTTCATGTAAAATTGACGGCCAAGACTCACATTCTCATAACGCTTTCGCTGTAAAAAAGTTATCAGATCCCAGGAAAAGCCAAGCCCCAAACCCCGACTTTACTAATCCCACCACCTTGGTTTAAAAAGTATGGCATCGATTGGCTTCAAGCCCCCAAACCCGGAGTTTACTAACCCTACACCTTACCCATATGGTATCAAGAAATGAAGTTTATGTCTTTGATAATATATACTTGTCGCAGACGGTCATGAGTATGGATGCTCAACGAAACCAGCGCGTCATTGGAAGGCGACAGTGGCGCCCCCTTGAACCTGTTTTGGCGCGCTAGACAGAGTCTTGGTGGTTAACTCAGCGAACGCCCAACACACTTCACTCTGGGTCGCTGTCGAGTGCACTACTGCCTAGGAACTGTCCCGTTTCGTTGTGCTATACCAAGTTGAATAGAGTCAGTGTTATAACTCAACAATACAGTGTTAATTTAATAAAGACTATTCTGTTCGAGACTTCGATAACTTAGCTTACAGACCTCTGTGCCAGGAACAGTTATTTTGTGCTTCATTGTATAAGGAATAAATCAAGTTAATTGTATCTGAAGTGTTTCATCTCGCTCGAACTACCTCCTCGTCCACAACTATATCGAATAGCTCAACTAAGGTGCCACACCACACACCGGCCATCGCAACCCTATCCCGACATCAGAAGTTGGGATGGTACCTACGGGCCCATGAGCGAACACGAAGAATGAAACACGAAGCGAATAAAATGGAAGAAAAAAAAAATGTGGTTACTCTTTGAAATACAACAAACTAGACATTCACTAAATCAAGGAACAGGAGCTACAAGCGTTTCCGTTATTGAAACTCAAGCTAACACCGTCACGGAGACCTACAAAACCGTATGAAAACAAATGAAGATTGCACTGTTTAAATAGTTTTCATTGCGAGAGAAACGGACATGAAAAATCTGATTGTTTACCTCGTATAAAAGAGAAATCATCGGTGCTACAACTTACCTCATTGGCGACAAAAGCCAGCAGTTAACAGCAAACCACATCAAAGTTCATTGTTTGCATCAAGAACAACGGGACACATCGTCAGTTGTTGCACCAGTGGAAGTGACCCAGAAGCGACAGTCAACTACGATCGACGTGTGAACATAGGCACTATAGCCTCACCGGCAGATTTTAAAATCACATCAGGTTAGTCGTTAACTTGTCACTACGATTCCGATATAGTAATCACTAAAAGAAAGTGTAGCTAGATGCTGGGGTAGACTTGAGTTACACTTATTCAGTTTAGTGGGTATTTGACAAAACAGTATTATCGGTACCCTCCAAGTAAAAGTTGAATATTACGTGATAGAAATTAATAATCATTTGAAACAAAGTTTATTGCACGTTTTTCTAACGATTGTTTGAGTAGTGATAATAATATGACCGAACGCGAAATGTTTCTACAGAGATTTAGCGTTGATTAATATGACCTATACGCAGTTTTTCTTATTAAAGTTTATCATTTAAAAATTGCACTATGAGGATGCATCAATACACAGTACTTAGTAGAAGGCCCCTACTAATAATCGGCTGCAGTAATAATAATCTACCCTCTTTTCATGATTTTCCAATCGTTCTGTAGAATTTAATTTGTTTACATCTTGAATAGTTTCTTACACAGTGTACTCTGGTGTATAGTTTAGCGTCTATAACTTTCACAAGAACTGGTGAGCTTGAGATTCGTACGATCCTAATGTTACTTTTAACTGTGGTAATCGTCATAGCCTAAAATATTTAAACTGGAGACACTAATAGGATTAGAAAAATATTGGAACACAAGAATTTGAAATTGAGGTTTGATTTTTATCATTAATGTTTCATAATCGGTAAAGCCTTGGTAATCCAAAAATTATTATACAAAGTAAAGCTTGTTATTAAAGTGCAAATATGATTTAATTTAAATCTTTTCTTGTATATACGTCGTGGATTAGATGTTGTCATTAACGTATCCTAATTAAAGTGTAACTTTGCTAGATTGATTTGAATTTACTTTTTTTGTTGGATTTAAAGTTAGAATGACCGGATTAAAAAGATGCCCGAGGGGCAAGTACCCATTAACTTCAGTGATTTTGAGAATTCTCAATTGGCGGAATTACATTGATAACTTTACCATGTTGGTAAGTGTCCTCTAGAGTCGCAGCTATGAAATCACAGGGCTGATTTCATGTCTCACATAAAACCACAGGGCTGGTTATATGTCGAGTGACCACAGGGATGGTTGTATAGGCTACAGAGATAGCCGGACAAAGGAGGCACTGTATCCAATATATTTAATTATTATAAAAAGCGGTAATTTGTATTAATGGGTGCTTGTTCTTGAACTACTGATTTGTATCAGATGTCTATCTTCTTTACATATGATGTAACATTTTACTGGTTGCTTGGGATACTGTGCTTGGTGTTTTTATTTCAAGAAAAGATACGCGACCTCAGCAGCTAACAGCGAAGCCATGAGTCGTATGCTTCGGCTGCCACAGTACAAGTCGTGACGGAAAGAACTGCCCGACGGCCAGCGACAGGGCGACTTCACTGAGAAGAGAGTTGACGTATATGGCGTCAGCACACCATATGAGGCAATCTGGTGAGGAGTTCTCATTTTATTGTGATTCGGTAGCCAAGTGATCGCTTATGGAAGAGTTGATTTCAAAAAGTTCCGTGGCAATTGGTTGTATAATTCAGTGACTATGTATGACTTGTATCAGTCTAGCTAAAATTGTTAGTACTGTACAGTAAATCGAGTTACTGAAGCGAGCCTTTTAGAAATGTTGACATGTAGTATTATAAATTGCAAGACCCTTTGCGATAAACTGAAATTCCGAACGTGCGCGTACTTGCACGATAGGTTGAGAGAAATGCCCGGGAGCTATGTACCATTTGAATTAGTTAGTCAAACAAGATAGTGAGACTGATAGGGAGGTTCTCAGTTCGGTTGGTCGACCGTACCAGTCACTTTCTGAGCAGTCCGTGGATACGCGGTGCGCGGTAAGTGCTGGTGGAAGTCGGGTCTCTCGCAGAGACGGTAGAGTCACAGGGTTGACTCGGCGATCGAGATACCTGTTGTCGAATATATTTTTGATGATTTAAATATTTTGATATTGTCAATAAGGCGAACCGTAAGGAAGTTAAATGATGGTACATGGTTCTTAATGTGTTTTCTAAGGTAGAAGTGGTAAATAGCTAGTTTATTTCACAACAAGTAACGTTGTAGTACGATCGCATTTAAAACGTATTACACTATTGAAAGAATAAGTAATGTTACAATTGGTAATTGGTATCCTACATACCATAATTCGATTTGTATCTTTTGAAATATTGCGGTTATAAAACAAAAACTTTCACTTAGTTGTCAAAATGATCTTTGTGATATTTTTTTAAGTTTTGGTGTCAGTAACGATTTGATGCGAAAGGAAAGATGAAGTTTTTGTTTTGTCTTTCCATTTTGACGTGTTTGTCAGGAGTGACCGAGCGGATACTGTTTTGGTTGTTGATTGTTTCAGAGCAACACACGAGGACGTGTGTCATCGCAGGATGGCCGTGTCGCAGACGGTCATGAGTATGGATGCTCAACGAAACCAGCGCGTCATTGGAAGGCGACAGTGGCGCCCCCTTGAACCTGTTTTGGCGCGCTAGACAGAGTCTTGGTGGTTAACTCAGCGAACGCCCAACACACTTCACTCTGGGTCGCTGTCGAGTGCACTACTGCCTAGGAACTGTCCCGTTTCGTTGTGCTATACCAAGTTGAATAGAGTCAGTGTTATAACTCAACAATACAGTGTTAATTTAATAAAGACTATTCTGTTCGAGACTTCGATAACTTAGCTTACAGACCTCTGTGCCAGGAACAGTTATTTTGTGCTTCATTGTATAAGGAATAAATCAAGTTAATTGTATCTGAAGTGTTTCATCTCGCTCGAACTACCTCCTCGTCCACAACTATATCGAATAGCTCAACTAAGGTGCCACACCACACACCGGCCATCGCAACCCTATCCCGACATACTTATAAACTTAATTCCTTACCATATGGGCCGGACAGTCCGCTAGAGTTATTTACGGTATTCTATGAAACGGCCAAGCCATACTTTTGAAACAAAGGCATACCAAATTTCAGCTTTCTAGGTCATCGGTAAGTACCCCAGAGGTTTTGATACGTCAGTGAGTGAGTGGCAAAATCGGCGTATTTTAGGTACCTATAAAACCTAAAGTATAAAAGCTAGATCAATTGAATTTAGTACATTTTATATGTTTGCTAATTGCATCTTAACCTGAGAATTTGGGTGCTCTAGTGTTAACTGGGACGAAACTATGAGGGTTTGAATATAAGACGAAACGGTTCGAGAAAAGGTAGGTATAGTTGAAGTAATACAAGCTGAGCTAATCCACTTAAGAACTGAATACCATTGAACAAACCACAAGTGGTAAACCGCAAATTAAGATAACGAGCTCGTAGTAAAAGCAGATTGTAACCACCTTGGAAGGTTAATATAGATTATCGACTCTATTTCCTTGGACATTAGTCTACAAAATGCACTAACAGAATAATGGTGATCATAACTTTTTGGAATTTTACAACCGTCCGACCCTTCTCAAGAACGTATTCTCTTGAAAAAGGACTATGATCTCTCGTCTACAAACATTTTAAACCTATTCAACAAGGAATAAGGCTGAAAATTCAATATCCACGCAATGTAGTTCTAACCTTTTTTTGTAAGTAACTGGTTGGCGCCAGGTTCGCGTTTATGAGAACAAAAGCAGATAGGATTGTATTAGACACAATGCTATTGTGAATGCAGGTAAGGGGATTAGCTCAGCTTGTATTACTTCAACTATAGTGCCCCCTTCTTTTTTGTTCGTCTTGGCGGGGGCACTACCGTGCCCCCAGATTTTTTTATGATTTTAATACAAATGTTTATTTTTTAAATTTTTATAAGAATTTGTAGTAGTATGTGCCGATATAACTTGCCAAATTTCATAATTCTAGGTCATCGGGAAGTACCCTATCATTTTTGATTCCCTTGAGAGTGTCGAAATGTACGTTTTTTGCGACATAAACGGCCGTATCTTTTTTTCGCGTTAACGTAGAAGTTTGATTTTTTCACAGCTTCTAGCGATTATAGATTTGAGTATATGGTGTTAATTTCAATTCAATAACTTCCCGCGTGCTTGAGATAAAGGGTCTTGACAGGCAGACGGACGGACAACAAAGTGATCCTATAAGGGTTTCGTTTTTTCCGGTTGAGGTACGGAACCCTAAAAATGATATGAGGGGTTTCACGGCTGGACAAAGGCCTCTCATTTCATTATAATAAATTGTCTCTAATCTAGTCAAATTTTATACAATACAATAACACAAGTTTACCTAATATTATCACACGTCATCTCAGTAAATCAGCGTCACAGCAGCATACCGCAATGGGAACATTAACCGGATTTGCGGCCAAATGGGCTACTCTAGAGTTCGAGATTTGAAGTTCGTATCGTGGCATTCCTCTCTCTCTCGTGTTGAACTATCTATGAATGAACAGGACGGTACGTCATGAACCTTGAATGTTGAACTTCAGAGTAACCCCTCAGACAGTTTCTTGGAATGTTGATAAAGGCGTCACACGTCAGCCAACACGGTGATGTGTGTTCCTACCAATATACTCCACACACACAATTTAGGTATTCGGGGATGCAATCTCAAGACAAGATAGGATATGTCATGATCTCACATTACGGACTTAAATAAAATGACCTAAGGCTATTTAAATAGACAGCTTGTAGCCGAGTTTCCCACTTTTGGTAAAGCCATCATTATATGTATCATGTTGGTTATTTTTAATTTGATCACATACTTATTTCAGTTTCATATATCTGTCTTTCTTTCTCAGAAAGTTGCCAGACTTCAGTGGCGGTGTGGAGCGCATATTGCTCTTAGAACTGATGGTCTTTGGCGAAGAAATGTTCCTGAGTCCCAGAAGACGTTGCGTGGGAAGGCTCTCTACAGGGTGGGCCGACGATTTGATCCTAGATTTTGGTTGTGGCTTTTCCTCTTTATGGGTTCTATAGCTGAATAGTCCAACAGTGGACATCTGTCGGTTTTATGGCGAAGGTAAAATTTTACTCTATTCAAACACTGAATTCAGATTCAAAAGCAGAATCATAACATAAGTCGGTATTTACTTACTGCATACTAAACTGCAAGCAATCGAATCAACATAGGTAAACTACCTAAAACTATACTTTAATTACACGGATATATTCCCGGTTCCTTTTCGGGGATTTGCTCAGGAATAAAACCGCCGCCGTCCCCGCGACCGGGGAATGTTTACTTTGGCCGCGATGCTTGCTCACTTTGGGATATTCAAGCAAAACGAGACCTCTACAAACTTTGCCAAAACCGACCCGGGACACGTCACTTCAGCCGCCGCCGTGGAGTTCGCCTGTTATTGTAGTAAAATATTTGCGAATATTCTATTAAGCTAAATTAAAAACCCAATGTTTTCGACTTTGTGCAAATGACACTAGAAATAACGAGACAACCTCTGAAAGCAATATAGCACAAATCATTCCCCAGTTACAATAAATCTATGACAAAAATAATATCATTTACAGCGATTCAAATGTAACTAAATACATTTGTAATTTATTACTAAAGCATCCTTCAATCAAAAATCCTATATATCATGTGGGTCCTGTAACCGGAGCAAAAAATTAAAAAATAGATTTTACTCGTCAAACTGAACAACATCTGTTCAGAAACTTTGAAAAAAAAAACTGTTTTCATATGTTCATTATTTCAAACAAAGTAAATAGCATTTTAAATGTACGCCGTCCAACATTGACATCGCCTTAGCATTCACATACTCGTAGCTGTCACTTTACTGTAGTAAACATCAAATGTATCGCAATACATTGCTCCTTTGAATCAACTTTATTTTACAGGTTTACATTATAAATGAGTTATTTTTAAAAGTTGTTTAATAAATGTTGTTCAGTTTGAGGGTTAGAATCTATGTTTTAATTTATTGCTCCTGTTACAGGGCCCAACTGGTAATGACCTGCCCGCTGATCTTTGACCATCTGCCGTCATTCCATCACCATTTTAGCTTAGCATAAAGTACATCTCGCAAAACACTAAAGTATTTACGCAGCATCTTTCGGCTAAGCAACTAAAGCAACCTCCGGGGTATTAGATTGGGCCTAACGAGATTTCTTATTCTCTAAGCAGGCCACGTGCGGAGCCGCCCGCCGCATACATTAGTGGCCCACCACGCTAATCCGTTTATTTAGATTTAGTCTACTGCGGCGAGGCGGAATATAAAATACTACTGGGGAAATAGAAAAAGTCATAGCCTTCTCGAAGGTATTACAAAGTCGGGTAAAACGGTAATTTCCTATAGCCATATATACCAAAAAAAAAACTCGTTGTTGCGTAATATTTTTTTCGTCACCCTATTCTGTAAGTCCAACAAGATGGACCCGTCAAGCAAATGACTCATCGAACTCGAAATTCTACTCGGTTGTAAGAGACGCGCTGGACAGAAACCGGTGGAGGCAGATCACGCGCGCCAGATACCCTGAAGCTGACCACGATCCTCAGACATGAGGGACCGACTCCAGAGAGAGAGAGGCTGGGATTTTCCGCCCACAAACAGAAAGGGGAGAAAATCTCACATCCTGGCCAAGGCAATTGGCTGAAAATAGAATTAACAGCGCTTTTGACTTTACGGACTTATTAAATTAGTGCCTTTAGTGAGTAAGGACATAACTACAGTTACGTCTTAATTTTTCTTTACACCATTAAAATCGGCGTACCAAGACACACAACATTATTATCAAAAGGCTGCCTCTAGCAAAATCCTAAGCCGGTTTTCTCAAAGCGAGTAATAAGGGCATGATGATTTGGTGTAGGGACGCCTGGCCGGAGACAGACGGGCTGTCGATCGCCTGGCTGCGTTCATTCAGCCCGATTCCCAGTCGGAGCCAACGGTTACTGTCCCGGCGGCGCTCCCATACAGCCTTCTTCCTCAAATCTCCTTATTCTCCTGCAGAAAGAAAGAACATCTTTAAGGTTAATGTCCTTCAGCTCTTCCTCTCCTAGTTCATCTTTCCCGAAGATGCTATATCGTACTGCCGCATACATGCGACACTCTGCTATAACATGCTTACTTGTCTCTTCCTGGCCGCATTGCGAGCAGTATACATTCATTAACGATCTTAGTTTAGTTACAGGCGAGATTGTTTTCATCTCATTGGCAAAAATGTTGTTGTGACATTTTTTTATCTATGAGATTTTCCCGAAACGGCATAACATGCGTAGTGACGTTAAACATTTTATTCCAATTTATGATGATTGGTGATTTATGTCAATTTATGCTTTTAATACAGTACTAATGAGATTTATGCCTGCCTATGTTACATACCCATATCATGTTTATGACATACCTGTTGGGGGGAGATCCATAGTGATTTTAAATAAAACAATCAAGTGATCGACAAACTGTATTTAACGACCTTCTTCTTCGAGTGTCTGACCAAGAATGCGGGCTTAACGATGTTGCAGCCTTTTATAAGGTACTGTCAACAAGATGCACCTGCACTCTTGAGTCAAATGACCAATTGAACATTTAATTTTACTTAATAGCTAAATTCATTGATTCTCAAGCAATGAATCGTAGTTTAATTTCATGTATTAACAAATGTAATATAATTTATTTTAACGTACATTAATTCTATTTATAATGATAATTGTTATGCAAATCATTATTGGTCTACCTACAAAGTAATACTAAATATTTTACCAATATTGGAGAGGCGCTAACACGGCCATTCTGATATAAAGCTCGTGCTCTGAGCGTGTTTAATTTTTGTAATCAAAAGTAATAATTCTGGTGGTGGTGTAGGCAAATCGGACACGTAATTTGGCACCCAAATTGCGCTCTTTTATTTCTGGCACTTAATATGTGCTCTTTTGTTTGTGGCACTTAATATGTGCTCTTTTATTTGTGGCACCTGTCTGTGCTCTTTTGCTTGTGGTTTTGCTTTTGCTACCTGTTAATCTGACTTGTAAAACATTAACTTTTACCAATAAATGTCTTGTATGCTCTTTTGTTTGTGGCACCTGTGTGTGCTCTTTTGTTTGTGGCACCTGTGTGTGCTCTTTTGTTTGTGGCACCTGTGTGTGCTCTTTTGTTTGTGGCACTTGTGTGTGCTCTTTTGTTTGTGGCACTTGTGTGTGCTCTTTTGTTTGTGGCACTTGTGTGTGCTCTTTTGTTTTTGGCACTTGTGTGTGCTCTTTTGTTTGTGGCACTTGTGTGTGCTCTTTTGTTTGTGGCACATGTTGTGTGCTCTTTTGTGGCACTGGTTGAACAAAAATAAGATTACGAGTTTGTAACTGGTACGGCCGCGCCTCAGGCCGTTGACTTTAAATTTCGCTAACACGGTCTGTTCACGAGAATTCTCAATTATAGTTTAGGTTTTGGAATTGGCCTTAGATGCTTATGAGGAACAACAATGTTTTTATAACCTGTCCGAAGATTTTTGATTTCATACCTGTCGGGATAGGGTCGGGAATGGCCGGCGTGCGGTTTGTGTCACATTAGTTGAGCTATTCGATATAGTTGTGGACGAGGAGGTAGTTCGAGCGAGATGAAACACTTCAGATACAATTAACTTGATTTATTCCTTATACAATGAAGCACAAAATAACAGTTCCTGGCACAGAGGTCTGTAAGCTAGGTTATCGAAGTCTCGAACAGAATAGTCTTTATTAAATTAACACTGTATTGTTGAGTTATAACGTTTCACTGATTCTAACTTGGTATAGCACAACGAAACGGGACAGCTCCTAGGCAGTAGTGCACTCGACAGCGACCCAGAGTGAAGTGTGGTGGGCGTTCGCTGAGTTAACCACCAAGACTCTGTCTAGCGCGCCAAAACAGGTTCTAGGGGGCGCTACAGTCGCCTTCCAATGACGCGCTGGTTTCGTTGAGCTTCCATACTCATGACCGTCTCCGACACGGCCATCCTGCGATGACACACGTCCTCGTGTGTTGCTCTGAAACAATCAACAACCAAAACAGTATCCTCTCGGTCACTCCTGACAAACACGTCAAAATGGTAAGACAAAACAAAAACTCCATCTTTCCTTTCGCATCAAATAGTTACTGACACCAAAACTAAAAAAACTACAACTAAGTGAAAGTTTTTGTTTTATAACCGCCATATATTTCAAGAGATACAAATTGAATTATGGTATGTAGTTGTAGGATACCAATTACCAATTGTAACATTACTTATTCTTTCAATATTGCAATACGTTTTAAATGCGATTGTACTACAATGTTACTTGTTGTGACACAAACTAGCTATTTACCGCTTCTGCCTTAGAAAACACATTAGAAACCATGTACCACCATTTAACTTCCTTTTGGCTCGCCTTATTGACAATATCAAAAAATTGAAATCAACAAAAATCCGTTCGACAAAACAGGTATCTCGATCGCCGAGTCAACCCTGTGACTCTACCGTCTCTGCGAGAGACCCGACCTCCGCCAGCACTTACCGTGCACCGCGTATCCACGGACTGCTCAGAAAGTGACTGGTATGGTCGACCAACCGAACTGAGAACCTCCCTATCAGTCTCACTATCTTGTTAGTCTACTTCAAATGGTACATAGCTCCCGGGCATTTCTCTCAACCTATTGTGCAAGTACGCGCATGTTTGGAATTTAAGTTTATCGCAAAACTACATTTCAACATTTCTAAAAGGCTCGCTTCAGTAACTATTTACTGCACAGTACTAGCAATTTTAGCTAGACTGATACATGTCACACATAGTCACTGAATTATACAACCGTTTGCCATGGAACTTATTGGAAATAAACTCTTCCATAAGCGATCACTCGGCAACTGAATCACAATAAAATGAGAACTCCTCACCAGATTGCCTCATATAGTGTGGTGATGTCAGGCACGTCAACCTTCTTCTCAGTGAAGTCGCCCTGACGCTGGCCGTCGGGCAGTTCTTTCCGTCACGACTCGTACCGTGGCAGTTGAAGCAGACAACTCATGGCTTCGCTGTTAGCTGCTGAGGTCGCGTATTTTTTTCCTGAAACAAAAACACCAAGCACAGTATCCCAAGCAACAAATAAAATGTTACATCATATGTAAAGAAGATAGACATCTGATACAAATCAGTAGTTCAAGAACAAGCACCCATTAATACAACTCACTTCTTTTTTTACATTAATTAAGAATATTGGATACAGTGCCTCCTTTGTCCGGCTAGCCCTGTAGCCTATACAACCATCCCTGTGGTCACTCACATATAACCATCCCTGTGGTTTTATGCGAGACATGAAATCAGCCCTGGGATTTCATAGCTGCGACTCTAGAGGACACTTACCAACATGGTAAAGTTATCAATCCGCCAATTCAGAATTCTCAGAATCTAGAAACTTAATAGGTACTTGCCCCTCGGGCATCTTTTTAAGCCGGTCATTCTAACTTTAAATCCAATAAAAAAAAGGAAATTCAAATCAATCTAGCAAAGTTACACTTTAATTAGGATACGTTAATGTCAACATCTAATCTATGACGTAGATATAAGAAAAGATTTAAATTTAATCATTATTTGCACTTTAATAACAAACTTTACTTTGTATGATAACTCTTGGATTACCAAGGGATTATGAAACATTAATGATAAAAATCAAACTTCCATTTCAAATTCTTGTGTTCCAATATTTTTCTAATCCTATTAGTGTCTCCAGTTTAAATATTTTAGGCTATGACGATTACCACAGTTAAAAGTAACATTAGGATCGTACGAATCTCAAGCTCACCAGTTCTTGTGAAAGTTATAGACGCTAAACTATACACCAGAGTACACTGTGTAAGAAACTATTCAAGATGTAAACAAATTAAATTCTACAGAACGATTGGAAAATCATGAAAAGAGGGTAGATTATTATTACTGCAGCCGATTATTAGTAGGGGCCTTCTACTAAGTACTGTGTATTGATGCATCCTCATAGTGCAATTTTTAAATGATAAACTTTAATAAGAAAAACTGCGTATAGGTCATATTAATCAACGCTAAATCTCTGTAGAATCATTTCGCGTTCGGTCATATTATTATCACTACTCAAACAATCGTTAGAAAAACGTGCAATAAACTTTGTTTCAAATGATTATTAATTTCTATCACGTAATATTCAACTTTTACTTGGAGGGTACCGATAATACTGTTTTGTCAAATACCCACTAAACTGAATAAGTGTAACTCAAGTCTACCCTAGCATCTAGCTACACTTTTATTAGTGAACACTATATCGGAATCGTAGTGACAAGTTAACGACTGACCTGATGTGTTTTTAAAATCTGTCTGTGGGGCCATTGTGCCTACGTGCTCGCGTCGGTCGTAGTTGACCGTCGCTTCTGGGTCACTTCCACTGGTGCAACAACTAACGATGTGTCCCGCTGTTATTGAAGCAAACAATGAACTTTGATGTGGTTTGCTGTTAACTGCTGGCTTTTGTCGCCGAGGTGGTAAGTTGTAGCCCCGATGATTTCTCTTTTATGCGAAGTAAACAATCAGATTTTTCATGTCCGTTTCTCCCGCAATGAAAACAATTTAAACAGTACAATCTTCATTTGTTTTCATACGGTTTTGTAGGTCTCCGTGACGGTGTTAGCTTGAGTTTCAATAACGGAAACGCTAGTAGCTCCTGTTCCTCGATTTAGTGATGTCAAGTTCGTTGTATCTCAAAGAGTAACTACAAACATTTTTCTTCAATTTTATCGCTTCGTGTTTCACCATCCTTCGTGTTCGCTCATGGGCCCGTAGGTAGTATCCCTACTTCTGATGTCGGGATAGGGTCGGGAATGGCCGGCGTGCGGTTTGTGTCACATTAGTTGAGCTATTCGATATAGTTGTGGACGAGGAGGTAGTTCGAGCGAGATGAAACACTTCAGATACAATTAACTTGATTTATTCCTTATACAATGAAGCACAAAATAACAGTTCCTGGCACAGAGGTCTGTAAGCTAGGTTATTGAAGTCTCGAACAGAATAGTCTTTATTAAATTAACACTGTATTGTTGAGTTATAACGTTTCACTGATTCTAACTTGGTATAGCACAACGAAACGGGACAGCTCCTAGGCAGTAGTGCACTCGACAGCGACCCAGAGTGAAGTGTGGTGGGCGTTCGCTGAGTTAACCACCAAGACTCTGTCTAGCGCGCCAAAACAGGTTCTAGGGGGCGCTACAGTCGCCTTCCAATGACGCGCTGGTTTCGTTGAGCTTCCATACTCATGACCGTCTCCGACATACCTATCATTGATGTTTAAATAAATCAATTGAAACGGATTATATCGCGCATATTAATTATGGGTGCGTCCCATATTATATACAAACTTTTCGTATAATTTCAATTTATAAACATACAAAAGATATAATGCACGATATATATAATAAGAAATACCATATTTTCATGTAATATAAGGCTTGATAGGTATAACATTCAATTCGTATAATATCATATGTTATAATGGTTATTTTGTCTAATAATTTTAGATATAATTGTATTTTGTATAACAATTATGACATATAATATAATATAATATCATTTGAAATATCTATCATATAAAATAATATTATATGACATACCTAGTACCATTTTATAGGGAACACCCAAATACTCCGAAATATTTTATTCCGATTTTGCTTAAGTAATTCATTATTCCTAAGAAATAAAATTCCGACGGTTTAAACCATCAAATTTAATATTCCGAATTTCAAGTCCGAGTTTTTTTATTTCCGAGAATTATAACATCGAAAAGCCCGACGTGGCTATAGCCCGAAAAACAGAATTCCGATTTAGAATTTTCCGAAATTTCATAGCTTTTTCGGAATTTTAACATTCGGTAAAATAAACTTTCGTATTTTCAATCATCGCAATTTTCACTTTTAAAACTGATAAATTTCGGGTTTTTGAAAATCGGAATAAGCAAAATCGGAATAAAAAAATTCCGAGTAGGTACTTACCTATATCTGTAAGAGCGAAACGAGCGCAGGCAAGGCAGGTAAAGCAGGTCCGACTTGGCTTAAGTTAGGTACGACGACGAGCGAAGCGAGGAGGAGTGTTAGGTTGAACTGAGACCCTAACGAGCGAGCGAAGCGAGCGAGCCGCGCAGGTCCGACTTGGCTTACGATTCCTAACATTACTTATTTTACCTTAAGGCAGATCTGACTTTGCTTAGGTTAGGTACGACGACGAGCGAAGCGAGGAGTAGTGTTAGGTTGAACTATGACCCTAACGAGCGAGCGAAGCGAGCGAGCCGCGCAGGTCCAACGTGCCTTACAATTTCTAACATTACTTCGATTGCTTCGATGTTTCTAGTAAATGTATATTATATGTAATACTAATTAAGTGTTTTAAATGTTATACCACTAGATGATTATACACAATGTCATTATACCTACAGTTCATTATATACTATGAAAATATGCATTTTATTGTTATATGTTTCGTTCAGTATACAAATTGAATATTATGCCAATTAAATTTATTCCAATTAAGCCTATGTCTAATGAGTGTTATATCTATTGTTTATATATGTTCTATTACTTACCCATTAATTATACGACGTTTTGGTACCTTTACAGATACCGTTGTGAAAGGTTGACTGAGAAAAACACAATTTCTGTCATAGTTACATTTGTGCAAACTACCCATTTTATAAATATTAATTTAAAATAAATGTTTTCATACCTGCCAGATGGGCCTACTGTGTAAAGACAGTTACACATGTGCCAGAAGGGTATTTATTATTTCATTTAAAATATCTACCAGCGGTTCACTATAAGGCTTACTGAGGAGAAAGAACCGCCGAAAGAAAACTCCCAGATTACCTTATTTATTACTATGATATACTTTCAAACAAATACTCTACATATTATACTACTTTTAACACTAATTTGTGTTACACCGTTCGAGGCCCAAGGTCCAGTCTTGTGTCTTGCTTGGTCCTTGATAAGATGTACAACAAGATCCCAAGCCGGTGGTATTGAAATTGGGATATTTTTTTTTATTTCAATAGCCTCGCGCAGTATTCGATCATTATCGAGGATTATTCTCCTGTTTATTATATTTTAATATTGCCCAGTTGGTCGAATAAATCGAGACTCTGTCGAGCACGCCAACACTGGTTCAAGGAGGCACTCCTGTAGTCTTCCGATGGAGCACTTGTTCCGTTGATCAACTGAAACAAAAACTCCAAGCACAGTATCACAAAGCTCGGTCACTCCTGACCTAGCAAGTAAAACTAATAAAATCATGCCTTCATTATAATTCTCAAAAATGAAATAGGGTCACTGATTAAGCCATATTTAAATTATGCTGATTGTATTTTATCTAATATACAACTTTATAGAATATAAGAGCTCTACTTAAGTATATTCTAAACAGAAGGAAGAAAAAAAAAAAAAAAAACACAGTAAGTTTCGAATAATGTTTTTGTGACAAACGTAGGTAACTACATTTATTTGTACGCTCATCATTCACTAAGACGATTCTACTGAAGAACCCCAACATCAAACTTCATTATTAATAATATATTACTTCGCGATTTAAATGTCGCAAGTTTTGAAACCTTATTCCTTAGGTAACCTTCTAAACGAAAGTTAAAATTAAATAAAAAAAAGAAATATAGTCAAAATTATAAGCTAATCTTAAATAATTTACCTAAACATCTAACTCTTAAATTGAAGACAGACTGATATTTAAATTATATTAAATTAATACTGAACACATCTCATAAAAGCAAATTCACAACAAAACAACAATAGAAAAGACTGATGTTGAATTCTACAATTTACTGTAGTTATAAGAATGAGCCCAAAATTTTATGAAAAGAACAAGAACCGAAAAATTAAGGGGAATTATGAAATAAGCTATTTCAAATGTAGGTAGGTAGGAACAAAAAAAAAAAATAAGCATTTTTTTTTTGTTAACTGTAACTATCTAGAACTCAGGGAAAAGTATTATTCACTTTAAAAAATTGGTTGAAATCGATGCATTTGTCATAATGAGAAAATCAATTTTTAAATTTATAAGGCCTCTTTATGACGCTTTAATAGAATTTTTATTATATTTTATGTTTAAATTATCAATATTAATTATCATCATCTATTGAAGTTAATTATAAGTATTATACGAATAAAAAGTATAGGTATTATTGTAATTAATAAGGCATTAATTGATTTAATATTCACTGAATAAATGAAATGAAATCAATTAAGATCTAATGCTCTGACATTTTATTAATACTACTTATTGTAGATTCTAGTTTAAAATAAAATTAAGCTATAGCCGTCACAATCATGGCATCTCAAGCCCATCAATAATTAAGAGAGTCTTCGGCGTATAGTTTATGAATTACATTAAGTAGGTAACTATCCAAAACGTCCACAAATTTAGATTTTCGGTCCTGAGGAATGTGAGTAACAACGATTGCAAACTTATAAAATGGAGGGTAGATTTAACCGTAACACGGGTTCATCAATGTTTCCATTGTTGACTTAGAATAATAGGAAACTACGTAACGGTCATGTTAATCGTGAGCCTTTGTTGTAAAATTTCTTATCGAAATATTATCTCATCGCAGAAATAAACGTCAGGCTAAGTGTACACCAAAATTTAAATTGTATTATTAATTTCTTCTAACGCAATAGTAAATTTTTACTTGCACTGACTGGTAACACTTTATTGACAAATACCCTCTAAACTGAGTATGTTTTTATCACATCTACCCCAGAATCTAGCTACAGTTTTATTTTTAATCACTGTACTAAACTCCTAGTGAAAAGTGAACGACTGACCTTTGTGTTTTAAAATCTCTGTCGTCGGGGCCAAGGCGCACACGCCATGCGTCGTTCCTTGGTGTTCAACGATCTTGCGTTGCCTTTACTGGTACAATAGCTGGCGACGTGTCCCACTGTTCCTCACTTGAAGCAAACAATTTCACTTGTCGACGTGGAAGGGTTAATTTATTTTCTTCATTCATTATTACGGTGGTTGCCGAGAACAGAAGAATTATGAGATGGAGGACAAACGTGTGTTGTTCTTGTCGTCCCGATATTGTGGAGCGTAGGGTTGTGTACCGGCTTCTGATGTTGAGGGGAGATCCATAGTGATTTTAAATAAAACAATCAAGTGATCGACAAACTGTATTTAACGACCTTCTTCTTCGAGTGTCTGACCAAGAATGCGGGCTTAACGATGTTGCAGCCTTTTATAAGGTACTGTCAACAAGATGCACCTGCACTCTTGAGTCAAATGACCAATTGAACATTTAATTTTACTTAATAGCTAAATTCATTGATTCTCAAGCAATGAATCGTAGTTTAATTTCATGTATTAACAAATGTAATATAATTTATTTTAACGTACATTAATTCTATTTATAATGATAATTGTTATGCAAATCATTATTGGTCTACCTACAAAGTAATACTAAATATTTTACCAATATTGGAGAGGCGCTAACATACCTATATCTTTGCATACGTTCAAGTAGCGAATTTAAGATCGTAAGAAGTGAACTTAAGGATAATGCCCATTGAGTGTTCGTTCTAAAGGCATAGGCAAACGTAATTTCTTATGTCATTATTTTATATGGCATATATACCATGATGTACCCTTACAACTAGTTCACGTAGCGCATGCAAGATGACTTACTCTCATAAATTGTTCGTTTAATAAACAAAATGTAGGTGTAGTTTTCTTATATCAAAATGGTCTCCTTAAAATGCCTAATAACATAACTAAAATCCAAACCACTGCAAACCCTTCACTGGATTTCCGTGATAGTTTAGTTTTTACTTTTCATGAAAAGCAAACACTTGACGTATGGTCTTTCTCACTAGAGGCACGGAAATATTACATCAAGTTATTTATGAAAAACTCTCATCCCCTTATATTTTATTTACTGTTTTTTTTTCTCAAAGAGATGTACGGAAACGTTAAGTCTTTAAGTACCTTTAGTGAGTTAAGCTGTGTATTAATCAATACGTGAATACGGAAACTTCTACATAATATTATGTAGAAATGGATAAAGCAAAACACGTTTATCTCTAGGCTCAAAGGCCGGTATCGGTATTACCGTTATTGACCACCGCCATTACTGTACACTGCCAATACCGGTAATGCGGCGACTGATCACGTTCGGCCGCTAAATCGGTAAACACGTGGCCGTAACGCTTTGATTTGTTTACTATTTTATTTGGTTCCCAATCACAGTTTGTTTTCAATCAGCGAAGAGGGATTACTGCAAAGCTGATCGCAGTAAATTAATTGCGAACAGTGGTCATTGACATATTGATGGTTACATTCTTGTGGTCTTACTTTTAGTAAGATGTTACTTATCTTCTAACTATTGGAGATGCCACGACTTCGGCGGCAAGTGGCAGCGTTGAGCAGTGGCCATAGGTGGGGACGAAATGTCCAAGCACGGCGGCTCGACGAGTGCGCGAGACACACACAACATTTTTATGGTGTAACATTGACAACCTGCGAGGCGACTAACCTACATAGTTGGCAAACCGGATTTTGAATTCTAGCAGACAAATATTTGTGTTTGTCATGCTTTCAATGTTATTTTCCCTGATCATGAATGATGTCTTGAAGTTTAAATTTATCTTCTATTACTTCAACTATGTAACTTAACGGCGCGACGTTAAGTTGCGTCACAACAAAGTTCTCGTCATATCGACGTATTGTTGTCGGTTTTCGCGACTACATATTGATATCAATATGTACCTATCATAGTCAATGTGATTTAGCATACTGCACCTAAAATGTTACTGTGCGAGAGGTATATTGATTACGTGCTTTCATCACAGTTCAGGGCTTGTGCACTCGAATAACAAATGAATTTTACATGCAAAGTGCTGTAAGCGCGTCGCGAGTTCCTCTGGATCGCGGAAATATTGTGACGGCAAACTTTGTGACTGGTTCACGGCGTGACTGCTTTATTTTAGTTCTGAAGGCAAGATGTTTTAACTTTTTGTTTTTTTAAAATCTTTATTTAAATTAAATTTTTGAGACATTTCTTGTTAAATGTATGTACGTAATCCGGAAAGATGGACCAGCTTCACCAAGTAGGTGCCATCCCTGATGGAGTTGACGGGATGACGTGGGACGTATTCCTCAGCAACTGATCGGAGATAACGTCAAACAGGGACCCATGGAAATCCAATGGAGAGGCCTTTGCCCAGCAGTGGGACAGTCCTATAGGCTAGCTAAAAAATACAGCGCGCACGCCGCACGCCGAACTAACGTGTCCATTCTCAAGAAACTTGGAATAACCAAAACGCTGTCCACTATCTGCTTCCAGCAGGAACCCGGATAATCTGAAACAGCTGATGGTCGTTGGCCAGGTAGACGGGAAAACACTGCGCGGTCGATCGTCTATCACCAATCACCAATACCTAGTGCTATCAAGACCGCCGAGAATAGAAATACGTGAAAAAGTATGGCAAGCAAGCATCAGGTGATGAACATTAATATGTCAACCTAGACACGACATTCAGCATCAGCAATGAAGATGCCGACCAAGAAGAAGAAATATGTTACCGATATGTTATTAATATTTAAACCCCCGACGAAAAAAGAGGGGTATCATAGGTGTATCTGTGTGTCTCTGTATCTGTTTATCTGTCTGTGGCATCGTAGCTTCCAAACGGATATGGACCAATTGGAGTGCGGTTTTGTTTATCGAAAGACATGTCCGTCAAAGTGGTTCTTAGCTATGTTTGGTGGAAATAGGACAGTAGTTTCCAAGATATTCAGGTTGTAACATTACCCTTTCCCCCCCAATGAATATTACCTACACTTGCCTATACTCACATCTAATATCTGAACTACTGAAGAAATCCTGTAAATGAAACCTACCTATATTTTATACCCACCTAATTTGTAACTTGTTCTAACTTGGCCAGTGAATCATCTAGTGGTTTCGGATCCCTTCGTTGTGTTGTGTAGTACCAGATTCTTTTCGAATGAGAGGAGATTCAGAGCTACTTGAATTAAAACCAACATATAAAGAGAGCAAAATGTTTATTGAATTAAATAACTACATTTTGCAAGTAAGCCTGAAGGGCATTTACTGACTCTACCGGCATTTCGCAAGAGGAGACCACTGCTGAGAAGAAACGCCGAAAGAAACTCAACAGTAAGTCATTTTTTCAAAATTCAAACTTATAACTATTACAATAATAAACTTAATCTAAAACATAATTAAAAGAAGCAAACATATTAAGGGAGTTCGTTTTCGGCTACTTTAAAGTACCTAAAGTAAAGTACAACAGAATTACGTGAAATATATGAGATGCATCTGAGCCTGAAGTACACAATAATTAAAGTCTAAGACCCCATAAAGTCACAATCGAATCGATAGAATGCAAAATCACTTTTGATATGACTGAAGACATTTGTATTTTAGCATGTAGGTACAGGATTTTCCTGAAGGCTATAAGCATGGTTTCACCTTTCGCCTTGGCGTATGGCTTAACCCTCGACTCGTAAGACGAGTTGCAGCCTTAATGCATTAATACAAAATAAGATTCAACATTGTCCTGAATCAATTAGCTCCTTAAAGCATGTGAAAATATTCAACATTCCATGATCGGATACGGTACTCCATAGAGCAATAAGTTATTGGAATCTTCCAATATTGGAATTATTTAATACAAATGTGGCTCAATAGATAAATGAGATATTCTCAAACACATCCCATAGGTTGGAACAATGATATTAGACTAGTCAAACAATTGGTATGATGAATTATGAGTTGCATTCGAGTCTGATAATAAATAATCATTCATAAATGTGAAGAACCCATAAAGCCATAATCCAATTGTAGTTTGTGAAAGTGAACTCGTAGTCAAATCGCAACCCTTGATGCATAATAAGATTCAACATTATCCTGAATCAATTAGCTCCTTATATATAGGTAGCATATGAAGAATATTCAACATTTCATTTCATTTCACTATAGGACTCTGAACTCCATAGGCTCTAGTTCTCATATTGAAAGTACTATTTAGTACGAATGCTATTCATATTTCCAGTCATATAGACACTAGAACTGAGGATTTCTCAAATACATCCCTTTGGAAGAATCAATGTCGAAACAGATTATATTCTGTATTCACAAGGTTTAAACGTGTAAAATAAATTGATGTATTAATTATTATAGGTAGATATAGGAATATTTCCGTGCATGGCGTGAAGAACTTGATAAGTCCAAAATGGCAATTGTTCAGGGCGTCGATTTTAAAGTTTGACATTTTCTCCAAAATCCATTTTCATCTTTAACTCGTGTTTAAAGCTTGATTTATGGATAATTTTCCGCGATCTTTTCATTTACCTTACGTATTCTAGTAAAATCCTCTTATTTTCTGTGATATAAGACTTATCAACATAGGTACCAACGACTTATCAAGTTATTCCCCATACATTAGTGCCCAAATTGGTGAAAATGTTTTTTAATT
This sequence comes from Apotomis betuletana, assembly GCA_932273695.1. Lineage (NCBI taxonomy): Eukaryota > Metazoa > Arthropoda > Insecta > Lepidoptera > Tortricidae > Apotomis > Apotomis betuletana. Next base: position 26,160,639 of record OW026306.1, read on the forward strand.
TAATTCCTAAAAATCAGTTTTTCATAGTAACTGAAACGTCTCAATTGATTTATAGGTAATTTTATGCAAACTTTTCAATTATTTTACTTATTTTGGTAGAAACATTGTATTTTGTGAGATATTAGACTTATCAACATATTCACCATCGACTTATCAAGTTCACCATCGACTTATCAAGTTATTCCCCATACATTAGTGCCCAAATTGGTGAAAATGTTTTTTAATTTAATCCCTAAAAATCAGTTTTTCTGTATAATTGAAATGTCTAAATTGATTTAAGGGTAATTTTATGCAAACTTTTCAATTATCTTATTTATTTTGGTAGAATCATTGTATTTTGTGAGATATTAGACTTATCAACATATTCACCATAGAATATAGGGTATCAATTAAACAATTCTATCGTTTCTATACAACTGTTTTGTTTATATAAGGCGATTTAAATGGATTATATCGCGTGTGTTCGTTGTTTGAGTCTCCTGACGTTTCGGCAACTATTTTTGATGAGAAAAACACAAATTTTCGGTGCCAAATACGTCAGAAAGGCACAAACAATTAATAAATATGATACAATCCGTTTGAATTGTTTTATTTTAGTCACGAAACCCGAAGAAAATAAAATTAAAAGTTGTAAAAACATTGAATAAATTGTAGTAAATGAATCGTCTTTAATTCAGTAATGCAAAAGCACTTATTCTACAGAAAAACTAAATGAATTCATCTTATTTTTAACTGGCAACATCTTTGTTTTTCTGATCCAATAAATAAAACTGGTCGATGGTTGACAAGGTACCGGTAATGTGAATGATACATACGAAGACACTGTTAACTATACCCCATGGACCTTAACACATTGTACTAAGGTTTATATTATGTTCACAAATGTCCAGTTATCAGTGTTTTCCTTTGTACCAGAGTGCACCTCAGATGTGAGAATAACTTGACAAATCGAAATATACATTTCGATAAATTATGAATAATTAATTATGTCAACTTATTATTTGCTGTGTCCATCAACCTGAAAATGATAAATCGACATATGAATTTACGGTAGTTGTGTATAATGAGATAAAACGATATATTCATTTGTTATCGTTAAAGTGTGCTTGTCTTCATCCTAATATCTTGATTTGTCAAGTTACGAACGCTTTTTTTTTTTTGAGAATTCGTTGATAAGTTGATATGCAATATTTTTTGTGCCTCATCGCGCTGATATCTCGTTTTGTTAAATAAAATCCGCTAAATATCGAGATATCAATATGATGTCACAGGCCATATCTTCAAAAGTATCATAGATATCGAGTTGTCAATTTTTTTCCTACAAAACCTTGGCCGTAGAAAGCCATTACGCCAATAAAAAAAAAAACGTATAAGTCGAGTTATCAAGTTCTTCACGCCAGGCACGGATTTATCCATACAATAATAAACTATTGACATTGATTGCATATAAACATAATGCCTGTGTTGACTAATTGAATTATCTTCTTAAACATCTGTCAAATAAGAAAAGAATCATTATTTATTTGACTATAATCAGCAAACACTACTGGCATTGCACAGAATCCAATAAGAACACACTCAAGAAATAAATAATTTGATAAAAGAAAAGTTCAATAAAGCGCACAAATAATCAATTGATTAGGCTCAGAATTCAAAGCATTCTCAAGAAATATAGACATAAAAATAAAGTTAGTAGCAACTAAAATCAATTCACATTCGCACTTTAGCTATTTCGTCATATTTAAAAATATATATAATTATATTCATATTACTCATTATTAATTGATAACTCACCAATCCATGAAGCTAAGGAAGAATACTTGTTAATTCATTCTCATAGAAATTAGACATAAAACAGCATATATTCACAAAATCCAACACCGCAAATAGCTAGCAAAGCACAGAGTTAAAATTTCACCAGAAAAAAAAACAAATTTTAAAAATAAAAGGTAAAACTATAAATAAAGATATCTCACCAATCCGAGTGGCTGTATTAAATGAAAACATTAATTAAAAATAAACTATTAGAAATGTGCAATTCTCACCAATCACATTACCATACTCTGTGGCTGAAAGCTCGGCCCGTAGCGCTCCGTAGGCCTCCCCGCTTGCACACGCCTGGCGTTCTCGGGCGCCGCCGCGACGTCTTCAGCCTCTTGCAGGCCCGCTGCGCTCGCAGGACTTCCTCGGCGGCTGGCTGCTGGTCCTGGAGTCTTCCTGACTTCTTCTACTTCTTGAGGTGTTCTTCCTGGGAGCTCTTCCGATGACTGACTGCCCTCATACTAATCTCTGTGCCTTATATACCCCTTTTTCCCAGTCCAAATACGAAATAATGTTCTTAATTCAAATTTGCCATGCGTATCGCGAAATTCCTTCATAGGGTCCCACAGCTGGCCGCTTTCAACTTCGTTTAAAAATAATAATTTAAATGTTCGATGCTAATTTCGCAAAAGTCCGCTTCTAAGCTTATACTGACGCTAATTTACTCAATGTTATTTTCTAGTTTTTGAAAATTTATTGAAATAATGAAAAGTGTGGATTACGTGTTGATAATAGAACAATTCTTAAATACGTATTATTATACATAATGTAAAATATCAGTTCCACATCCCGATGCAGTCTCATGATTTTATCTCATAGTTTTCCAGTAATAAAATATAAAATATTAATCTGTCGATCAAGTACAGTCGTGATCGTTACAGTTCTGCCCTCCGGAAACTTGTAATTTGAAATTAGCAATTTTAAAAGGAAAGTTTCCGAAATCTACGATATTTCAGTTTGTTGATGTCTCTTCTTCCATCAGTGTTGTGTGGTGTGTATTTAAACCAAATACCGATGAGCATCCTGAAAACTAGTGTGAAATGCAAGCCCTTACTCTCTAATCCATGAGTCTTTAAAATCTCAGTCTGATTCACAAAGAGATACCCATTTGTGAGATGGATAGACCCTAGCGATCCAACTTTAGCACTTCAGTCCTATCCTATAGATCACATTGCCCGATCAGTCGGATAAGTCTACATTGCCCAGACTATAACTGAATTGCAAAAATTTCCTCATATGAAACAGATAAGCACTTATGCCGTAGCAGCTTCTGAAATAATTAACACCCACGAACCAAAGAAAACTTACAAATCATCCACTAATTACTATCAACTCATTTTCTTTGGTGTATGTCCCCTGTACGCAATAGCTAAATTAATTCTTGATTTCTTTTCATATGCACCATTTTTTTTTGTTATGTGACAAAATTGCCAGCAGAGCACGTGAAAAATAATTCCATAATTTTATGGAATAGATAAATTGACTCTTTATTCTGGAGAATGTAATTACTGTAAACAACAAACATTTTTTTAATATTTGAAATCGAGTAAAGTATGTTTGCTAACAAATCTTCACTCTCACTTGTCATTATTTACCTATTGATAAAGAGGGTGTGTGCCTACATTTTTTTTAATAAATTTAGCGCTCGGTTAGCGACTGTAGAGTATATGTTATCTAACTTCTGTCTTATAAACGACAACTTCTGTACAACCTAACACCAATGAAGTTAGACAGCACACTTGTCCCCATGAGTCTATGGCGACTCCCCTTCCCCTTTTAGAAGATTCAACATCAATAAACCGTAGATCATATCTTAAGCCCTGTCCAGTTGAAAGAATCCACACATACTAAACTTTTATGATAGATACATCCATCACTCATTTCTATACATACATGCATTATCTCTCATCCACTCTCCTTATTTGATGCATAAGCACAATCTTTTTTCTTAAATACCCATCTATCTACTTTTCCATCTGATTCTATTCAATTAAACAAGACCACTTCGCATATGATCGTCTTCAAAGACATTTAAAATATTTAAATGACTAATGTATACAAATGTTTACAAATCCCTACAACAATCCAAAGCAATATTAATTGCAAATGAAACAACCATTTAAACCAATACCGAACCATGAAATCAATACTTGACAGAAAGGCATTGTATATTTTTATTCCACACTTAACATTTAACTCTTATTTTAATTTATACATTTTTCAACTATAATGAAATTTAAAACTTATATCTAAAAAATACTCAGTTAATAATGTGCATTCCTATAATCACATTGATAATTAGGCATCGGACCCCTACCAACAAGGCAAGACCCCAGACAGCTCCGAAATCAATATCAAAATCAAAACACAATCCATACCCATACTCACTCATCTATTTCATTCCAAACTAATATAAAAGCAGTTGTTGTAATTGTGTTTAGTATTAAATGACAATTTTTTTTCTTATATTATTCCTAACTTCTAATTTAAGTAAATATGGTCAATATCATGTAATGAAATAAATTGCAAATTCCTATAAATATTATGGTGGTGGGATAAACATTTCCCACACAAATCATGTCTTTGTATAATCTTCTGACTTGTCTTTGACTATAAATTAAAGTTACAAATGAAATACAATTATGAAAATGAGTAAAAACCAACCGTATTCCAATTCTAACACCAGGCCCACAGCCCAAAGTCTCACCATCAACAAAAGTCTGATGCCCAATGATAATACAACAATCAAAATGAAATTTCATTTTATAGCTTATAAATCTTCTGTTCACATTATTAAATGTATATTTAATAATTAATTAAATGCCCTAACTTGTTGGCTTAAAACAGGGTTTCTACAATATTTACTCTTACACACCTATTAATATGTTTATAGTCACTGTTCATTAATATACCAAATTTCAAATTGAAATTCCTAAGCCTTGCTATAAATCACTTGAAAGATGAAAGTATACTAGTCTAGATGATGCCTATACACCATTACTATCTGTTGTCATAATTCAACAAAACTTGTTAAAAGAATGAACTATACTGCCCTAGAGGATGCCTATTCACTTATGACCAAGCGTTAAATTAACAACTACACACTGAAAATATGACCTTATAAAGATTATAATAATAACAACAAGTTTTTAACTCTACACCTATTTAAAGTATGAAATGCCTTTACCTAAGAATACCTATCTTCCTATTCATGAATCACAAAATGTTGAAATAAACTAAAGTTTAACCACACAACCGAAAATTATTACACAGTTTCAGCCAAGTCAACCCTGGATAGACAGACGAACGGACTAACAGATTTATGCAGTTACCAGCAACCCTCCCCGGTTTCACACAAGTGCAATGTTAATAAATTATGCATGTATATATACATATAAACCTTCCTCTTGAAACACTCTATCTATTAAAAATAACCACTTCTAAATCCGTTACACAGTTTTTAAACTAAGCATACTTAGGGACAGACAGACAGATAGACAGACGGACAGACAACAGTAACCCACTTTATTTTATACTATGTAGTGAAGTCCTAAATTATGCGCTTCGATTTCTCGAATTTTAGGTTCGAAATTAAACCAAACGTTTCTTCTACTCCCTACATATTTGATAGTCCCCTCGCCTACGTTACTAAATAACACTGTACACAATATGAAATGAACATCATATCAAAACACTAGTACCTAAGTAAAATATGTTAAGTTTTTCCTGCAATACAAAACTAAAATTGATATAAGTAACTATCTTTTTACCTTAAGCTCCGTTTTTCAACAACCACTGTGTATCATTCTGAAGCTCTCCTATTCACACTTGGCCACATCTCTCAATAATTACACTATAATATCTACTTCTCTTCACAAAACAAACTATTTCTCAACAAAATACTCTCTTTTAAATTTTGTGCACTCAAGACCCCACTGACATTTGACAGACTAGGTTACGTTCGAAAACCTTTATTTAATAATGTTCGCGAATCACAATTCTGCACCTATATTTTGCAACTACAACCTAAATCTCATGTTATAGCCAAATACACTGTCAGTATGTTTAGCCGTTTACTAATAAAACTACAAGATCTACAAGTAATAATTTGAAAATCTCGTACGCAAATATTACGTATCTGTTTCAAGTAATTTGTACGTTCTGAAATGAAACGCTGTCAATTCAATAAATATTCTCTGGAAACCGACAAACCTCGAAACAAACTAAAAATAAAAATCGATGACTATTATTTGCTATAAAATGATGGTGAATATAATATGATGATGATGACTTATATACTGACTCAGCTATTTTTATAAAACCTTTTTCGAAAGAGAAGCAAACACATTTGCTTTTGATAACACCGAAACGAAACGCCTCAACAAAATGCTGCCATAGACTGCAATTATTTGACATGTCATCATTATGTCAAATGTCAATCTTAAAACTACATAACGTTCCCGCTCAAATGAGTAAATAATGTATTATTCAATCAATCTGGATTTCTAATATTGTATTGTCTTCGCATTACGCAAATTGGTGAGTACAGATGTAAAAATATTATAATCTCTAAACCACGAAACTTTGTTATTAATGTATGACCAGACTGTATTACTAAAATAACATGAAATTTCTTTTACAGATAACATTGAAGATTACTAACAAAACTACCTAAGCATTGTATTTGGTGAAATCTAGCTTATGGTCAGATGTGTTCTAGAAGAAATTGGACTATACATTCCTATTGTAAGTACTTATTACGTACTTATGTAAATATCTTACGAGCACTGGTCAATCGTGTCAGATGATGAAGTAATGAACAATTGTCAGTTAATATGATGATGACGACGACACGAATGATGTTTTTACTACGTCAGCTTTGTTCTGTTATTCTTATTTATTACTAAATAACTGTTGATAACCATACATACACACCTACTTACCGATAGCTAACATCCTAGAAAGAAAACACATCATAACCTATGTTTCTTTCACTACATTTAATACATAATAATACAAAACTGTACTAAATTTGAAACCAATGCTGCTATAAGATCACGGAACCTTAACCTATGAAACCGATGTTTGGTAAATTTAAATATTCCTATAACAATATTTTATTTAAAATATTGTAGTGTCACTATGTTATACTAAGCTACTTGTCAAATGAGGTACTTTAAACTAATAAAATATAAGTATCCTACAAGTACCTAATTTTTGTACAGCGACGCTCCTATCCTAAGACTTATTTTATGTCAACCTAGCCTAATTATGTAAACATACCTAATAAATAGAATATAATGCAGGAATAATACTTTTGTGAAGTACTAATTCTCAGTTAAATTGTAAAAGAAATAAAATTTTAATATTGTAGAACTCGGTAAATTTAACTAAATCTAATCCTATTTTGTTTCAGACCTGCCCTCTATAAATTTATCTACTGTATCCTTAGATAAATCTCCAGTTGAGTACAAGCTCAATCTATAAAGATAAATGCACTCCTAGTACCAACATGTGACAAACAAGCATTAGCCTACCTAGTGAGAGCTACACCAACATGATCCTTATGCAAGAAGTCACGTCCAAAGCACAAACTATAAGACTAATAAAGTATCCTATTGGTATCATACCCTATCCTATTTCTAATTTTTATAAATAATACCTGCCCTCAAAGTTTTATTGTAAAATACAACTTAAATTGTTTCTATGAATGTTCTACCTATATCAAAATATAATGCCTACTTGATGCTAATGATAAATAAAATATAATCTATCTTGTGATTAATGCATTCTTACATGTTACCTCACTAATAAAAATAATTATATGTTTAGTTTTATTTCTAAACCTACTTTTCCTATGCAGTTAACTAAGTAAGTATCTCATGTTTAAAATTCAACCTACCTACAATAATTCAATGTACCTACTACTACCTGAAGAATTAATTAAATACTATTGTCAGATGGTAAAGACCTATGAACTAAGTTGAAAATAAACGACACCTGTATGAACACAGCTCATTATTCCAGTACTAGGAACTATTTTAGTCCTATACATATTTAAAATATAAGTGTACCTATAGCTTATGCAAATTTTGACCTGCCCTCCAATGATACGACTATTAATAATTATTATTAATATTATCATTAAAAGCTTCTACTGCCCTCCGCTAATAAGACTGTAAATAATTTTATGCTAATAAACCTAATTAAATATTTGTATCGGTCGTGACAAAACAGAATGTAAGCAATAACATAAAACAGGTATGCAAGTCAAATAATGTAGTTTAGAACAGTTCACCCAAAACATTAATTACATCCAGCTGCTACAATACCCTAAATAGATGCTCTAATTCAATGCTCTGAATCTCGTCACTCTATCCTGGTCACGGCACCAAAATGTAACATTACCCTTTCCCCCCCAATGAATATTACCTACACTTGCCTATACTCACATCTAATATCTGAACTACTGAAGAAATCCTGTAAATGAAACCTACCTATATTTTATACCCACCTAATTTGTAACTTGTTCTAACTTGGCCAGTGAATCATCTAGTGGTTTCGGATCCCTTCGTTGTGTTGTGTAGTACCAGATTCTTTTCGAATGAGAGGAGATTCAGAGCTACTTGAATTAAAACCAACATATAAAGAGAGCAAAATGTTTATTGAATTAAATAACTACATTTTGCAAGTAAGCCTGAAGGGCATTTACTGACTCTACCGGCATTTCGCAAGAGGAGACCACTGCTGAGAAGAAACGCCGAAAGAAACTCAACAGTAAGTCATTTTTTCAAAATTCAAACTTATAACTATTACAATAATAAACTTAATCTAAAACATAATTAAAAGAAGCAAACATATTAAGGGAGTTCGTTTTCGGCTACTTTAAAGTACCTAAAGTAAAGTACAACAGAATTACGTGAAATATATGAGATGCATCTGAGCCTGAAGTACACAATAATTAAAGTCTAAGAGCCCATAAAGTCACAATCGAATCGATAGAATGCAAAATCACTTTTGATATGACTGAAGACATTTGTATTTTAGCATGTAGGTACAGGATTTTCCTGAAGGCTATAAGCATGGTTTCACCTTTCGCCTTGGCGTATGGCTTAACCCTCGACTCGTAAGACGAGTTGCAGCCTTAATGCATTAATACAAAATAAGATTCAACATTGTCCTGAATCAATTAGCTCCTTAAAGCATGTGAAAATATTCAACATTCCATGATCGGATACGGTACTCCATAGAGCAATAAGTTATTGGAATCTTCCAATATTGGAATTATTTAATACAAATGTGGCTCAATAGATAAATGAGATATTCTCAAACACATCCCATAGGTTGGAACAATGATATTAGACTAGTCAAACAATTGGTATGATGAATTATGAGTTGCATTCGAGTCTGATAATAAATAATCATTCATAAATGTGAAGAACCCATAAAGCCATAATCCAATTGTAGTTTGTGAAAGTGAACTCGTAGTCAAATCGCAACCCTTGATGCATAATAAGATTCAACATTATCCTGAATCAATTAGCTCCTTATATATAGGTAGCATATGAAGAATATTCAACATTTCATTTCATTTCACTATAGGACTCTGAACTCCATAGGCTCTAGTTCTCATATTGAAAGTACTATTTAGTACGAATGCTATTCATATTTCCAGTCATATAGACACTAGAACTGAGGATTTCTCAAATACATCCCTTTGGAAGAATCAATGTCGAAACAGATTATATTCTGTATTCACAAGGTTTAAACGTGTAAAATAAATTGATGTATTAATTATTATAGGTAGATATAGGAATATTTATCCATACAATAATAAACTATTGACATTGATTGCATATAAACATAATGCCTGTGTTGACTAATTGAATTATCTTCTTAAACATCTGTCAAATAAGAAAAGAATCATTATTTATTTGACTATAATCAGCAAACACTACTGGCATTGCACAGAATCCAATAAGAACACACTCAAGAAATAAATAATTTGATAAAAGAAAAGTTCAATAAAGCGCACAAATAATCAATTGATTAGGCTCAGAATTCAAAGCATTCTCAAGAAATATAGACATAAAAATAAAGTTAGTAGCAACTAAAATCAATTCACATTCGCACTTTAGCTATTTCGTCATATTTAAAAATATATATAATTATATTCATATTACTCATTATTAATTGATAACTCACCAATCCATGAAGCTAAGGAAGAATACTTGTTAATTCATTCTCATAGAAATTAGACATAAAACAGCATATATTCACAAAATCCAACACCGCAAATAGCTAGCAAAGCACAGAGTTAAAATTTCACCAGAAAAAAAACAAATTTTAAAAATAAAAGGTAAAACTATAAATAAAGATATCTCACCAATCCGAGTGGCTGTATTAAATGAAAACATTAATTAAAAATAAACTATTAGAAATGTGCAATTCTCACCAATCACATTACCATACTCTGTGGCTGAAAGCTCGGCCCGTAGCGCTCCGTAGGCCTCCCCGCTTGCACACGCCTGGCGTTCTCGGGCGCCGCCGCGACGTCTTCAGCCTCTTGCAGGCCCGCTGCGCTCGCAGGACTTCCTCGGCGGCTGGCTGCTGGTCCTGGAGTCTTCCTGACTTCTTCTACTTCTTGAGGTGTTCTTCCTGGGAGCTCTTCCGATGACTGACTGCCCTCATACTAATCTCTGTGCCTTATATACCCCTTTTTCCCAGTCCAAATACGAAATAATGTTCTTAATTCAAATTTGCCATGCGTATCGCGAAATTCCTTCATAGGGTCCCACAGCTGGCCGCTTTCAACTTCGTTTAAAAATAATAATTTAAATGTTCGATGCTAATTTCACAAAAGTCCGCTTCTAAGCTTATACTGACGCTAATTTACTCAATGTTATTTTCTAGTTTTTGAAAATTTATTGAAATAATGAAAAGTGTGGATTACGTGTTGATAATAGAACAATTCTTAAATACGTATTATTATACATAATGTAAAATATCAGTTCCACATCCCGATGCAGTCTCATGATTTTATCTCATAGTTTTCCAGTAATAAAATATAAAATATTAATCTGTCGATCAAGTACAGTCGTGATCGTTACAAGGTTTAATTGGAACAAGTGATAAGATCCCAGCCAATATTAAAGCTAAGAATCTCAAAGTTATTTAAATACAAATATTTGTATAGAATCTTTTTATCGATTCTATATTTTTTATGTGGTAATACCACATTTTTTATTTTTATAAATAATGACACAAAGGTAAATTAAGAAAGAAAAATTGAATGCGATCTACTACAATCGAAGCGGGGTTTGAACCCGCGACCTCTGCGTTACCGGCGCATTGCTCTCCCAACTGAGCTATTCGACCGCTACGTCAGTCACACCAAATCTTTCATCCCTTAATCCTTTACGCTACTGGAGCGCCCTCTGCATCATATGTTTTTTGAAATGCTTATTGCGCATTAGCCATACCCTAGGATGTGCGTTTTTACACTCACGATCCCCAATCCCCATTGCTTTACAGCAAGTGTGAAGACTGCGAGAGAGATGGCGCTGTTCTAAATATTTGTATAGAATCTTTTTATCGATTCTATATTTTTTATGTGGTAATACCACATTTTTTATTTTTATAAATAATGACACAAAGGTAAATTAAGAAAGAAAAATTGAATGCGATCTACTACAATCGAAGCGGGGTTTGAACCGCGACCTCTGCGTTACCGGCGCATTGCCTTGCATTTATTTAAATACAATTTAAGGTTTATTCACGATCATGATAACTTAACTAACTTAACCTTAATTTCAACTCGATACATTCACGCGTTCCCGAATTAAAGGGTCTTGAAAGACAGACGAAAGGACGGACAACAATGTGTGTGTGTGTGTGTGTGTGTGTGTGTGTGTGTGTGTGTGTGATCCAATAAGGGTTCAGTTTTTCCATTTGAGGTACGGTACTCTGAAAAAAAAGTTTCAGATCCATTCCTATCGTGTTCTTTAAATCTTAATAAACAAATGTGAGAACAACTGTTCACTTTTGAAATTTCTTCTACATTGTTTCCAGCAAAAACTTGTTTTATTATTAATTTTGCCAAGTCATTTCCATTTCCGACGCACAATACAAATGTAATCTGATTTGGCTGACATACAAATTTGGACAGGATTACCGCTGTACGTGTTTTAATGCCGAGCAATCGAACAAAGCGCTGGGTCCGTCGGTATACTGTGCAGAGTGAATAATCAAAACATGTTATTTATGGAACAATGGTGATTGGTGATACATAAGCGTACAGCTTATGATTAGATTACGATCCCATTACAAAGGTCCATGGGCAATTTTGTATGCCTACTAGACCGGGAACCAACATACATGAGAGTTAGGTCATAATAGGTCGGACTAATCATAGCAAAACAAGGGTTAGGAAAAAAAGTAACGGAAATACTCACAAACTGTTGGCCAATTTTGGGTTTCATTTATAAATATAAATATGAATTGTGTGAGTATTTCCGTTAGTTTTGTTTTGCTCGTTTTGTTATGATTAGTCCGACCTATACACATATTCACATGTGCTTCATTTCTAAACTATCTCCGTTGTAACAGTAAAAACTGTTCTTAGTATATTTTGGCGCATGGTACTTTCGGCGCCTTAGAGTTAAAATAAAACGTACAAGTATGCCCTTATAGGTTTTATTTTTAGAATTATGTTGTCATTTTCAGAATAAGACAAATAATATCACATTTTTTTTATTCTTCATCAATTTTACTGTAAAATAAGAACTTCAGCCCCTAATTGGTACGGTCGTTAAATTTAATGAGTGCGTACTTATATAGTTGAAAGAAAATATATTAAGCTACAGCTTTACTGCGTGGAGTTTTAACTATAAGTAAACTGAAGAATAATTTTCAACATCTGTTCCCGAAAAGCGCTGATACTAAGCATAGAAAAAAAAAATATTAACAAAAAAAAGAACCGACTTCAGTAAAACTAAAAAGCCAACAATAACCCGTTCAAGTACAGATTACATTTGACTTCACCCTTCGAAGTTGATCCCAAACCAGTTCTTATATTTATATATTATAGTTTACGCGAGGTTTGGCACCGACTTTGAAGGGTGAGTCAAATGTAATCTGTACTTGAACGGGTTATTGTTGGCTTTTTTAGTTTTACTGAAGTCGGTTCTTTTTTTTGTTAGAATTTTTTTTTTTTTTTTGCTTTTTAGTGTTTCGTATGTGTTCATCATCAGTTTCCTTACACCAAATCCTATTTACTGAATGTAAATTCTTGACTTTATCAATAAATTACCGAAAGCGCCGTACATGTCCCTATAACATTTAAAGAGTTCCCTCGATTTCTCCAAGATTCCATCATCAGATCCCGACTTAGTGCCAACGGGACCAACTCGGAGTTATACACTTTCGATTAAAAAAAAAAAAAATTGAAAATCGGTTCACGGTTCTCGGAGATATCGAGTAACAAACATACAAAAAAAAAAAAAATTGTTCGAATAGAGAACCTCCTCCTTTTTTTTAAGTCGGTTAAAAATAAAAAATATTTCGGCCCGTCGGCCATACATTTGACTGCAATGTTATATTTCTTGACTGCAATAGTGGTATGTACATACATTCCACTTTTTTTAATCGGCTGAGAAACCTGTCGCCATTTTCTAATTAATTTTGCCCAAAAAATAGCTAAATACAATGTCCAATTCGTCTATCCCGTTAGGGAGGGAAAAATGAAATGGTTCGTCAAACAAAACGAGGTAATTAAGTGGGCGCCCTCGGGAAATCGCCGCCAGCCTCCCACAGGCCAGAACTGTTCTTTCTGAATCAAATTACAGTTTTTGCTAAGTTTAAAGTCGTCTTGAGCTGGATAAGTGACCTTTTTTCTTACCGTAATCCAGTAAAAAGTGTCCTATGACCGTCTTTGGATTTACAACTATTTTTGTATTCTCTGGTTTCCTATGTACCTACCGATATTCGTTATCTGTCCATATAATCCGTCCAGATATCATAGCGTGATAAGGTCATAAACATATCATTGTAATGAATACTTATATACGAAAGAAAAAACACACATAGCGCTGAAATCATTTAAGTACTATAAAGATTATGTAAAAAAGGTTTTGAGGGTTCCGTACCTCAATCTGCAGAAACGGATTCTCATAGGATTGCTTTGGTGTCCGTCTGTATACATGTTCGTCTGTCAAGATTATTTTCTCAAGAACGTGTGGGAGGTATCAAGCCGAAATTGAAACCAAAAAATTGAGTTCGCTATCCCTTAGAACCGTGATAAATTCAATCTTCTAAAATAATAGGAGCCCTTATGCTGCATACTCTGGCAAGCAAATCAAACCCTATCTTAGGGTAGGTACTTCCCGTTGACCTGGAATAATGAAATTAGGCAAGAAGCAACATAATGTAGCACTAGTAAATAAAAATAACAGAAGTCATTGAAATGAAAATAGTGGTCGCACTAGTCCTGGGCTGGTTTGGACTCTAAATAAGTTGGACCGCGTGGAATAAAGCCTGGAAACTTCTTAAAACAACTTCAATGAGGAAATGGGTAACAGCCAAATTGGTTAACTTCTTAGCAGACGAAGAATTGTGGACCGATTTTCGAAATTATTTATTTGATGATTGATTATTAAAGAGATCTCAAGTTATCGGTTATGTTCAGGATTTCACTAGCCATATAGAAACCTGACAGTATTGCTTTATGACCCTTGATCCAGTCGTTTAACCGACATGTTGGAACTCCGCATGACTCCACTGTAACTATACTGTTACCGAAACGACGATAGCCGATACTAAATGCAGAATCAGGTCCTGTGGGGCTCGCGGGAGACCACTACAGGGTAGCCATGAGACTCACCATCGTCTTCGTCTTGAAAGGCTTTTATACAGCAATTGCAATCCTATTTTGGCCGGGATAATAATAATTATTTTCTCAAAAATGGTCGGGAATGTTGGCTTTATTGATTAAAAATCAGGATGCCAAGTACATGGTCAGTCAAAAATTTAAAAAAAAAGCTGCCCGCTCGGTTTGCTCAACAATAATGTCGTATGAAATTCCTTCATTTGTACTTACCTAAAAACTTTAAAAAAAGTTAAAACGTCCATATATTAAACAGCGTAGGTTCTAAAAAACCAAAACGGAAGATCAGTACCTAGTTATGACTTCTCGCGACTTTTTAGTTGCCTCAAATAGCCTATGACGTTTTCAGAAGAAAAATACACTTCTTCTACTTTTAAATAAAAAATTAAATAATAAAGGCGGCACTGCAAGAATTCACTTTTGACATTGTAGTGGCTAATAAAAATAAATAAATAAATAAAATAAATTTATTCAAAAAACATATTACAGCTGTGATAACTACGGACTAAACAGACTTATAACTAGACGATAATACTACGCGCCTGAACTAGGATAATCCTGTGTTTCAGGCTGGGAAAAGGACAAACAATGACAACTTATTCATATGCAAAAATTTAAACACTATTGAATGCTTATGTTAATAAATTAAAAAAATATATATATACGATGGGTTCCTACGGAAACAACATTTATGCGTCCTTAAAGTAAAAAGTATATAAACTATAATTAAATAATAGTTAAATCACTCACTTTAATACAGTTAATAACTTCTCTGTATCGTCATAAGACAGGTTTTGCAGGGCGACCTTAAGTGTTTTCTTACAGATCACGTAAGTAAGCGGGAAAAAATCTAACTTCGCATTAAGTCGGTTATATAGCAGTGGGCCTAGGAATTGAAAAAATCTTGAAGAGAATGCATGTCTGCAATGGATAGTTGGGCAAACAAAGTCTTTACGTCGCTTGTTAGTATAGTCAGGGTTGTAAGGGAGTCTGGAATGTTGTTTTAGGACTGTGTTCAAGATATATAGTTGACGAACTGTCAGAATTTCACATGATTTGTATAAGAGGTTAGTAGGAAAACGAAAAGGACGGAAAGTGGAGACCTTGAGAATTGCTCTTTGTGCTCTTTCTAAATTCAGCAGAGTTGTTTTGGCAGCGCCACCCCAGGTAGTAATGCAGTAACTTAACACCGATTGACATAGCGCAAAGTACACTTTTTTGATTAATTGTGAGTACGCGATAGAACGTAGTTTTTTAAAAATAAATATTAATTTACGGACTCTGCTGCATAAAGCTTCGATATGATATCTAAAGGAAAGAGACTCGTCTATTAGAATAAAGAAAGTCTAATAAAACTGATATGTATTTATTTTGTTTTCTTGCACCATTTTTGAGAAAAGCAGTATGTTTGTCTCAGTAGTAAGGCAATTGCTGGCTTCCCTCGCTTCAACAATATTCCCAAATTAACCACATTAGGGTCGTTCTCAAAATATTTGCACCGCTGCGTTAATTTTGCATTTTTTTTTAAAGTTGCGATTTCTTCTTTTATTTTTCATAGAATCGCTAGAAATATATTCAGACAATTGATATCACGTCGAGGGAAATAGTTAAATTGAATATCTTAGAAGATATAGGGGTTTGAAATTTTAGGTCGACAGGTGAAAGACATCGATATGTCAGGTAAACGACATTTTGTACCAAGTTATCGACAATGGGTGCAGGTTTGCGACAAATATGTTCCAACTTCACTGAATTTGTTTGCAGGTTAACGACGACGGTTGCAGGTAAGTGACATTTAAAAAAAAACCTACGTTGAGCTGTTAACTCGTGCTTTTTTGATTGTTTTTTTTTTCTTTTTTCCTTATGTCAGTAATTTGCATAAAGAAAACAATCATTTAATTCTCATCTCATAGGACATTTCTCAGGAGGTTTTTTGAAGCCTGTACAATCCAGAAAGGTCATAACCTGCAAAAAGATGCAAAACTCAAGCATACCCATGTGATCTTATAAATTTGTTATGAGGGTTCAACAGCGAATCATATATATAACGTTTCTGCATCCTAATGCTGCCTCTTTTGACATATTATTTCTTACCCGCTGAGTAACCTACTGCTGTTTTCGCCATCTTCGAGGAATTCCTTCACATCTGATAACCAGAAAGCCTTCGGCTGCGTTAGGTGGGATAAGCTATGGGAGGTATTGTCTGAAGCTGCCAGCACATCTGGTAACACTTTATAAAGCCTTTACGAGTCTGGATACAGAATGGTGTCGGTAGGACATGTCACATAGTTACAAGAATTTTAAGTTCCGGAAAGGCGTACGACAGGGATGCATAATATCCCCAATACTATATAACAGATATGGAGCCCTTGAAGGTACGTGGTAGACATCGCCTATTTTGCATCACCCGAAGCAGAAGTGGCCCAACTTTTGGAATGACTCAAAACAACCAGCCTCAGAATGGGTCTCGATATTAATAACAATAAAACCGAGCTGATAGTCGACCATTACTAGTTGACAAAGTACTAACCTGCTTCAAGAGTTCGAAACTGTTGATCAGTTCCAGTACCTTGGCTCCATTGTCACAAATAGAGGCACATGCAAACCAGAGATTCGCAGGCGAATCGGAATGGCCAAAACAGCGATGACCCAACGCGGCAAAATATGGAAAGATAGAAACATCCCTAACTGGACTAACATGCACATCGTCTGTGCACTTGTCTTCTCCATATCTCTTTATGGGGCAGAGACCTGGAAGCTCAAAGCCGCTGACAGGCAGAGGATTGATGCTTTCAAAATCTGGTGTGGGCGCCGCCTGCTAAGGATTCCTAAGACAGCTTGAAAGTAAAATGGAATGTTTTTATAACAACAAAACATGAGTTGAGACACGGCGAGTGACCGATACAACCTGGTTTTTAAATTATTTTGTATAAGTGTTTAAATAATTGTCGTTCACCTGCCGTATGTGTCGTTCACCTGTTTTTATATAGACAAGTGAACGACATACAGGTAATGGACAAAATGACAGTTATGTCATCAAAACAAATAAAGTATTTCGTTGATGAACTGCATATTTATACACATACAAGTAGACCATACTTTACGCGTTATAAATTAAAATGAATGCAATAGTACCCACGTCAACCAAAATATGGAAGGCAGAATATAGACTACATACCCATTACAAACTCCCGCTCGCGTAAGTGTATGTATCATATTTTTTTAGTGCAGCACGCTGACGACGTGTCACTCGGAACAGTGTTAGGTGGCAACTGAAGGTCTCGATTTATGCGGGGTGAGGCAGGGGAAACGAAATAGTAGTCACACAATCGTAATGTTTGTCTCATGACAAGTGAACGACAAAAAATGGCGTGGACAAACTTAAATTGCAAATAATTCGCAACATAAGCATAGTATTATTATTCGATATGGTAGTATTCAATCTTCATCATATGTGAAAATAAAATGGAGTACTGAACTTAAGCTAAGTCGGTAATGTATATGTTTTTATTACAACGAAACAAGAGTACCTCGCGTTGGGACACGGCAAGTGAGCGACAAAACATAGTTTTAAATCGTTTTTTTGTCTATTAATATACTTTAATTTTAATTAAAAAAATTTGGCCTCTATTTAAAAAGTGTCTATAGATATGTGTTGATAATTGAATATTTAAAATAATGCGGTGTAAAAAACTTCTTCTAAGACAAACCTGTTGACAGGTGGCGGTGCAAATTTTTTGAGAACGACCCATTAATACTTTGTATTATTCATGTCCTTAATTATTAAGCCGTTGAAAACGCGAGTTCAAACCCTACCTGAACCATTGATTTTTTTTTTCCTTTAATTTTTTTTTTTTTTAAATATATGTATAGATAATTACATTGAATGGTTAAGTATCTTTTAGATAATATCAATGAGTTCCATTTTCGCATCGGGCGAAACAATATAACTTACGGGATAAGCACTACTATTATAACCATGAGCGTTGTTCAATGTTTTCTGCATGCTCAATTTTCCTGTACAAAAGCTGACTGTAATATGCTACAGTGCGCCAGCCAAAACCCATATAGAACTCGCAGCTTCCGCCATTTTAAAAATAATGCCAAGAGCCCTTAGCGCAAAGAGCGCATATGCCAAGTCGCTTAAATAAGGAAGGCACTTTTACTGAGACGTATGCCCTTCTTTTTATGCAAATAACCTGTCTTTGGGAGAAAAAGTCCTTTTATCATTCCAAACCAAGTTATCTCTGCCTACTTATCCGAATGATAAAACTTTTATGTAAATTAGAGAGAAGCCACGCGGCATTTTGCTTGCCATTTGTTCTTTAACAAAAATTTAATATTATATAATATACCTACGTATACTTAACTTATTAATATAATGGATACAAAATCCTAGTGTTTAAATAAACAAATTTAATTAGATACCGCGTATAGTTACAATTTTAATCTCCTTCATGTTTCGGCAGCTTTACAGTTACCGTTGTCAAAGGTTGACTGAGAAAAAAAGCACAATTTTATTGTTCTCTGTCAAAGTTACATTTGTGCCTATACAATATTTTATTCAAATGTGTTCAAAATAAGGATATAAAAAAGATTTAATACATACCTATTGTCGAACATCTGGAGGTATAAATAACAGACGTCGACCATTTCAAGTCCATCTGTTATCTAAATAGGTATAGTAAAGAGTAAAGTATAATATTTCGGCCAATTCACAAGCGTAGATTGCAAAGTGTACGAAAATATTGGACACCGTTCAAAAGATCTTAAAATAACAGATCGGGGGCGTATTCCAAATGGCGACTAATACACAAAAACTGCAATAACATCGTGATTACATGACTATACTAAAGAGAAGGAGAGAATCCTTTCTGAACATATAGAAGTAGATAGGTATAGTAATGCAAATGTATGTTGGTTAGTTTGTTCTACAATTTCGAAAGAAACTCGTGAGGCCCGCATCTAAGAACCGCTAGTCTTATTGGGGCTTACTTTATTAAACATTGATAGGTTATTTATGTACATGGTTACGATAGATAACATAGCTCAAAAAGACATAATATTATGTTGACATCTTATCTCGATCAATGGCTCTGTGAGCCGTGGAGACCTCGTGAATATTTTATTAATGGGTGGCATTATCTTTTTTACGTATTCAACCCCCATACCGCCGCCATTTTGAAAATTATCAGAAAACTGGATCGACATAATTACAATTCTATACAATTATCGAACCTGCTTACAGCATTCAAGAGTCGGTTGAGATAATAAATATGTAAACTACAGGCGAGATCAGCCGGACATCCGGACATCCGGAATTCGGACATACGAAAGAGTTAGTGGCCAAACTGAAACGGAGATGCTTCGCTCACTCAGTCTATTAGTAGGAACATCAAAAGCCTTATCTGATTGTTGCCCATTATTAAATGTCCAGTTGTGATCGCCTGTTCATGTGGAGGTCATTGGAGTGTATCGGAAGCGGCGCCGGACCGGTCAATATGGCATTCTTTATATGGCCTGTATCAAGCATGGACGCATTCTGTCTTGTTGTAGTTATGCAAACAACCATGCCGCAGGGGAATAATTTTTTGAATTTGAGAGTTTTAAATTTACCATTTTTGTACATAGTTGTTAGTAGTGTTTAAGGTTTTTATTTACTGCTTCTTTGTTTTCCTTTTTTCTTTATACAAACAACGAACCTTTGTCTCTGTGGTGCTCCAGTTTAACGCGTGGTATGAATGATTAAGCACATGTCACTTTCTGATGACGTGGGATAACGTGATTATTATGATTATGATTACAATTTTTGTTCATGACTGTGACCACTGGCTATTCCCAGAATAGGCCGCCGCTGCCCGTTTGCGTTTCAGCTTCCCCGCATAGGAATGAAGCTATGAAGTTATTGCCTCCATGTTTCCTTAGGATATGCTAAAACTGTGTTTGAATACGAAATACTCCGTACAATATTGGCCTGCGGTCACGAATATGACGGTTATTTGTCCCTTTTCATACCGAAATAATATAGTCTTCTTTTATACGAAATTGAATATGTTTGGGCTGTATTTCTTAGATCGGCTGGGATTGAATTTCGAGGGTTTACTCGAGTGTTCTGATTTCGTTACGAAGTATATAATTATTAGAGACAAAGTAATGAAGGATTTATTTGCTTTAGTGCACAACTAATTACCAAATCTGCTCGTTAAGACGTAGCGTGAATATAAACTAATTTATCATTAGCCAGGCCGTGCCAAACATACTCGTACCTAGTTTTAAAGAAATCTGCTTAAGCACAGGTCTACCACATGATTAAATTTGTATCTGTTACGTTGAATACCGCGAACATTGTCTTCATGACACAGGCAGGTCGATGACTGTGTCTGTAGTTAGATATAGTATATAGGTAGGTCTTTATACTTTATCTAAATACACGCCATTTTTAAACTTACAATTTTACGCATGAAAGGAAATATTTCCTTCATATCGGCCCTCATTATTTGTCTTATTTTTGTAAGGTATATTTTCTAAGGTTCATAAGTATGATGTTCAATGAAATGAAATGAAATGAAATAATTTATTCAGTAAGTAGGCCAGGCCACAGGGGCACTTTTACAAGTCAGATTGTGAATCTACCGGCATTTCGCAAGAGGAGACCGCTGTTGAGAAGAAAGCCGAAAGAAACTCAACAGTAAGTCATTTTTTCGTAAATAATACTTAAAATAATTACAATGATTACATTTGTGTTATAACTAATTATACTGGTACATGTATAGATACTCCAAATCAATGTTAAGTAGGAACATTAAAATAAAATTTTAACGATTTTATAATATTAAATATACCCAGAGATGTATAAAGTCTCTGGGTGTCACAACATGCAATAAAATATAATTACTTAATTAATTTAATTCCACAGAGATGTATAAGGTCTCTAGGCGTCAACGTGAATAATTTACAATAGAAAATAATTATAAAACCTAAATTTCTTAGAGATGTATATGGTCTCTAGGCGTCATAACATGCAATAAAATATTTTAAAATTATTAAATTTCCTCAGAGATGTATAAAGTCTCTGAGTGTCATACTAATCATCATCAGCCCTTGTCAGTCCACTGCTGGACATAGGCCTCTCCAATGGCACGCCACTTAGCTCGATTTTGAGATCTCCTCCTTCAGTTACCACCCGCTGTCCTACGTATGTCGTCGCTCCACCTTGTTACAGGGCCGTTTACCGAAAGATATTACCAGCTCACTGGCACTTCAGCTTGCTTATTCGCTGTTCTATGTCGGTAACTTTGGTTCTCTGTCGAATTAATACGTTTCGGATTTGATCCCTAAGAGACACACCGATCATAGCTCTTTCCATGGCTCGCTGAGCGACTTTATGTTAGTGGACTATTCATATGATGAGTGGCCACGTCTCGGCTCCATAGGTCAAGACAGGTAGGACGCACTTTGTTTTTAGGCTTTGAGTTATGAGCGACGTGAAGACTCGACTCTCAAAGTATAATGTTTGGAGCCAATCAATGACGGTGTAAGTCGCTCGAAATCAAAATAGGAGATTTTCTCAACATTTTGGCACGTGAAACATGTTTGTTTTCAGTCATCTACTGTGATATAGGTCTGTGGTCCTTGCAGACCTTCTGGCAGCTTAGATTACTCTGCGGCAACACAATTAAGTAATGCAACATAAATTACACAAATTCGTGAAAGCCTTCACAGTAAATTAACCGCATTTTGGATTCCCTTTCTGAAATGGAACCTGTGGAAATGCTTTATTTCCGCGCGGAATATTTTGTGTTTCATCGCGCCAACAATTAATTATTTTTAAACGCGACAACCGCAAGCGCGACCTGGGCCCATCCACTGTCCGACGGCTGCCGGACAGGGCGCGCCATTAGTATATCGTAACATCATTCATACTTTATGATTAATACAACTAAGAAATAAAAAAAACAAGTGCTCTTGTGTTAGTGTTCTCTTTTAAATTACGTATTTATTCCCATGAAATTAAATTAGTGTAGTAACTAAAAGAAAACAATTTTTTTATCACACAAACACGTTTTCAGTCAAATCTCTTAAACACTCGTTTAGGATCTAGAAGTTCCTATTCGAAATCTCTATTTTGCGTTTCAACTGGCCAATAATTAGTTTTTTTTAACGCGAGATTTACTCAAGCTATTTTTAATATCTACCTTGATACATTTTTTGTTGGTTTCAAAATTAAGAGACAGTGTTAAAGTATGCGAAATACAAATATGTGTTAATTGCAGGTGCAATTAATTCTTTTTACACCTGACAGCTGCAAGAGGAACCTGGGAGCCATTCACTGCCGGACACCAGAATATCGTGATTAATAAAACTGAGATTACAGCCAAGCGGCGACAAGCACGTTGGAACTTATTTCTATACCTGTACTGTAAGATATTTACTGTAACAAACATACTTAGGTATATTGTTCGCAAAACTAAATTTTCCATTAATTGTATTCAGTATTTTGTTTATCATTAATTTAGTTTTTAGTAAACACAAGGAATTTATATATTAGGTATATAACAACATTTTGTAAATTTTTATTTCATCCCGGCACAGAATAAAGTGTTTAGCAATTTTGCAATAGTCTTGGAAATACCATGAACGTTTATCAGAAACATTCATTGTCTAAATAAACGCAGCTGTATTTGTCAGTTTCAGTTTTTTAACCAGAGACAAATTACTTGTGTTTAAACTTTATCTGTTATCTATGTTAATAGAATCGCAGACTAGACCGACAGCCTGTCGTGCCACATAATGAATGGCGCGCCTAAAAATTACAAGATTATCCTGGGAACGCTTTCCGGGGATAATTGAAACATTGTTGAATATTTTTTTAATTAATTAGTTTGAGATGTTTTGTTTCCATTTACGATCAGAAAACCTAAGTGACGCCACCTTGAAATGCTAAGTTAAAATATGTTTTGTATGAAGTAGTGTATATAATATATATATAATTTAGGTAGGCATAGTAGTATGTATAAGTATTTATACAATTCGTATCACATACGTAAATTTATTGAGAGTATTCCCTATGTAGTCCAGTGTTTGTCTCTGTTTAGCCTAATAGCTAGAACCACTAACATCTAAACTATACCCTCCTTCCTCCTACTTATACAACATTCATAAGTCAGTAAGGTTGATTGAAGTTTATGTATTAAGTATGTGATTATGTGTACTGTTATGTGACTGTATAGGAAATTGGAACTCTGGTTGAAAAATTGAATCAATTTGAAATGAATGAGTGTTTGTTTGTCTACTATATTATTGAATAGCTTTTTTTGCTAATAGGCTACGCGTTATATCCCAATCAGTATGGGAGCCCCACTCAAATATTAAATTTATTTTGTTTTTAGTATTTGTTGCTATACCGGCAACAGAAATAAAAACAGAAACTTTCAACTGTCAAGTTATCATGCTTCATGAGGCCTGGTGACAGATAAAAAAACGAACGGAGAGTGGAGTCGTAGTAATAGGGTCCCGTTTTTATCCTTTACGGGTACGGAAGCTTAAAAAACATCAAAGCCATTTAAAACAATCTAGAACATCGACATCGATCATAGCTTAGCGAAGTTCAAAATGGCAATACCGTGTCCGCGCGCTCTCGGCTCAGAAGTTACCCAAGCCCCTCCCTCTGGCTGCTCTAGGCTACTCTGGCCAACTCTGGCGGATTATCGTCCGAGTTGCGATCTGATTGCACGTTAAGTGGACTCGCTAAAGGGGATCCCTGGTTGCGGCGGGCTTCGTTTGTGTTTAGGCACCGGTTTATCGTATAACGTACGCTTACTTAATTTAAAGATGTTATATTTTGTTACTAAAGTTAATTTTAAGGATTATTCTATGTGTATGTCTTGAACTAGTTATACTCTCAATTCAAATAAATAAACATTACAGGCGCATTACAGTTGAAAATTGAGCTTTTGAGTTCTTCTGTTCATCATAAAATCTTTGTTAGAAATGTGTAAAATAGATGATCATAATGATATTAAAATAAAATGATTTATTGCATGTTTCATGTAAAGAATAAACGGAATACGGAATACGGTTTCAAAAAACATATATGACGCAGAGGGCGCTCCAGTAGCGTAAAGGATTAAGGGATGAAAGATTTGGTGTGACTGACGTAGCGGTCGGATAGCTCAGTTGGGAGAGCAATGCGCCGGAAACGCAGAGGTCGCGGGTTCAAACCCCGCTTCGATTGTAGTAGATCGCATTCAATTTTTCTTTCTTAATTTACCTTTGTGTCATTATTTATAAAAAAAAATATGTGGTAAAAAATATGAATCGGTAAAAAGATTCTATACAAATAAACGGAATATTGAGCCATATTTGATGGCAAAAAATATGGCTCAATATTCCGTTTTCGCATTCGCATTCGAAGTTACGAGAACAATACCGCATTATTTTGGGTTTAATGCCTATATTGTATCCTAATTGAAGGTCGCGGTTGCTCAGCGGACTAGTTAGCTGAATACAATATTACGCCCTTACGATACACACTCGTAGCTACACTCGAGTTCCGTCGGCGTGAACCGAGTTAACATTTATTCCACTTGGCGCACGTTAACGCAAATAAAGCCAAGTGGCGGAAACTTGTCAGTTTGGAATGGCTTTAGAATTTAGTGCAAGAATAGATTTTGATTAAATTATTCTCATGCCGAGCCTGCGAGTGTAGCCCATTTACTTAAAAAAAAAAGCCCGTTTAAAAACCTATATATATCTTTCATACTTACTAATTAGGTAACATTTGCCCAGAGACACAAAGATTACCATAGCTAGCCTTTAATATAAGAGAACGCCGCATTTATGTGTTTTGACAATGGTGTATTTCTCTCTCTTTTGGTCTTTCTGCATTTGTGATCAAGTCGTTCCAGGAACACCTGCAGCGCCACTCTTGTATTCGAAATTAAGACTTTGTACCGTATCGTCCCGCTCATTCAAACATAGTTTGACACAAGATCGAGAGGGACAACCTCTCTTCGCAGTAGCGCTACAGGAGCGGCCGACTAGACATTTTTTTTATCCTCTCCAGATCTAATAAAATTCTAATGAAATCAAATTCATTTCTTTCACAAAACAACGGCTTCATATGTGTAGTATTTTTTTTTATTTAAACTTTATTGCACAAAACAAGAGTCAGTATAAATGGCGGACTGAATGCCAAATGCCATTCTCTACTAGTCAACCATAGAGCCAAACAGAGATACTAGAAGTGGGTGCAAATTAGAAATCTGATGATACAGAGAGGATCTAGAGTACAAGTAAATACCTACAAAATATTATATTACTGTTTATACAAAAATACATATACCTAACATTTACACACTAGTATATTAAGTAAGTAGTATATTAAGCAACAGAACTGCTACGGAACCAAATGCTCGATAATATTATTTTTGTTACTGACTCAACAGGCTGTACTTTCTGAGCGTGATGTCTATCCGCTAACAGAGGAACGCTCATTTGCATTATAAGCGTTGGTAGTTAAGAAATAACCAAGGGAATTTTATCTCTTTGAGTACCTAGATTATTATCTCCTGTATTTAGAAGCAGGTTCGTACATACTTGTTGTCATAACTGTAAACTTCATAATTGTAGACAGTACGTCAAGATGTGAATTAGGACCCTGTGATACATCACCACGTTTGTAAACGGCGACTTTTATCTTTGTAAAATACTCCGTCTACAGCCGAACACTTCTCTTAGTTTAATAACCCAAAATACCTTGTACCCTTTTTAGTTAGAACTTTTTAGTATGTGTTCTAAGAATAGAACTCACAGTGAACAAAATTGACATGTCTGCTGATTACGAGATAATAATTTCCCTAGAGAAAACTAGGAAACTCGTCAAAACTCAAAGTATTCATAAATTTTATCCTAACTAAATAATTAACGTTTTTCTGACGTCCAATTGGCTATTTATATAAACGAATTTGTCAATTTCTCGATGACTAACCCTCGCTGCATTCAGAAGCATCTTTATTTGTGCATCTAAATTAGTCGTTTATACTGAATTCGAGTTCATGGAAGAGTAGAGGAGCACAATTAAATTCGGCACACCGATAACTCGTGGACACAAGACGTGCACTAAACGCTGCTGCGGCCCAAATGGACGGCGCACATGTGGTTCACAGCGAGCGAGATTACTGTACAAGATTATCTAATGTTTATTTTATTTATTTGTTTATTTAATCGGCTTTGACGACTGAGATTTCTTAGCCTGCTTCGGCGGCCTGGTTAGATATCTCTAAAATGTCGAAAGCCAGAAAGATCTGAGGGACCGTCGAAAACTTGTGAGAGCAGCTTCAGGCTTTACTTTAGGTTCTTGCGATATGACAGTATAGTTGGTACGCGTTTGACAGTCAACAAATGTTTCTAACTCATTGAGTTACGAACTGTATATTTATAAACCTGTGATCTAAGTTGAAGTCAAAATATATTTCATGCCAATATGACTGCTAAATGTGAGCTAAATGTGAGCTGTGTGGTTTAAGCTAATACGCAATGAAAACGGCAAGTCAACCATTGACTAGTTTTTCATTCTGTCTAGTGCGAGAACCACTGTGTCCCGCAACTAATGCCCGCTGCGATTAAATAATGGCTGCGAGCTTTGAGAATGCTGGTCGGGTTAAAGCTAAGTATTGACTAGTGTGGGGAAATAAAGCCTTTTTATTAAACGCTTAGTAAACCTTTTTGTCCACTTTGTGAACCACTGTGCCCCGCAGCTAATGCCTTTGAAAGCTAAGTATTGAAGCTAGTGTAGGGAAATAAAAGCTTATTATCAACCATATAAGCACCTTTTATCTTTAGTTTGTGGCTATCAGAGGAGCTGCACATTTCGCACATTTCTAATAATATTCCGTGATCAGTCTACTTTACCGACGGGCTCTCATTCACGTTTCAAAGTCAATGCATCGAGGCTAAGTTAACACAACTCGAAAAGCGAAAATCTATAAAAATCCGCCAGATTTTAAGTGAGTTTCGATTTTTCGATATGCGTGCTCTGCTCACAATCACATTGATTGCGATATATACTGAAACCTAATCCCTAATTCGATTAAAATGGAGATACGAGTATTTAATTTTGATTGACGTATCAGTCATATCAACACCAACAGCCATCGTGTATCACCATACTACGAAAAATATGACTAGGTTATAACACATGTTGTTAAAACCATGGAAGTTACTACTCACATAAACTAAAGCATCTGTCTGAGTAACAAAAATCTAAAACCACTGAAATAAATGTAAATTCCAGATTAAACTCACCGAAATCAAAATCCACTGCAACTTCTCCAAAGGGAGAGTTACGACAATGTTGATTGCATGTACGGTCAGCATCAAAGGTAGCTACAATTACTACTGGCTTAGTTATATCAAATTGCATACTAAAAATTGTCGGCTGACTGTACGACGTGGTTTCGCCCGCCCTGCAGCCCAGTCGGAGCAAACCATCAATATGTACTGAACATTTACTAATTTACCTATAAACCAGGGATTCGATTCGACGGAGCTTTGCAATATCTAAATGTTAGCAATATTTCGCATTGATCACGGCATCAAATAATGTTCTTATCTTATTGTAAGCCCTTACTAATACACTTCAACCCAGTGGGATCTTTTGTGTAGTGTAGTATGTACGTTAATAGTAACGCCATCTGCCGTGAGAACGCGACACACTCCGGCGCCGACTGCTGCATCAATATGTACGTTCAGGCACGAGCGAGAGGCGCACGAGAGCGAGCGAGAATGAGAGAGACGCGATCGGGAGATGCGCAAAAAACACGGTGGCGATTTTGGTCGAGTCAGTCCGCGACGGCGCTGCAAAGAGTAACGCACGCGCACGTCCAGGCTTGGACGACAAGTCACTGGAGCCCTACATCGTAGCCTGGTAAGGCGGCGAACACTAACGTACCACGTGAGGCGTTCCGGCCGTCAGACTAGCGGAGCCCGAATATCCCGGTCGACAGTCCACGGAGCCCGAAGGTCACAGAGCCCGAAGTGCATCGGTGCCCGCCTTAGCGGCGTTCTCCCCCGTCTACTCGAGTGCCGCATCTTCAGCTGCAGCCCAGACCTGTCCAGTAAGCCCGAACCGAAACGCGGTCTCCTCGTCATTCGCGTCTCACACAACTTCGCCTCGTTACATCGCCATTTTAAAGTGCCGTGCTACCCGTTGTACAAGTTCTGATTATAGTGTATAGTTCGTAATCATTTGTTTTATTCCTAACTACTGCGTCATACCCCTCAGGGCACCTAGGATCCCCCCCTCAGAATCTAGATAGACTAGAGTAAGTATCTCAGTAGCAAAGAAACGTTACATTGGCGCCAAACGTGTTAGAAGACCAGTATGATGCAATAGTTCGCATTGTGTGTAAATAAATGGTGTTTAGTGTTAAGAAAGTGTAAATATTGTATAGTGTTGTTTATTAAGTGTAATGTTGTTGTGTATATAGTGTACGGTATATTGTGCAGTTATCTAGTTACGTAGTTTTAGCCGCGCAAGTGGCGTTGTGGCGATATAGTGGTGTTTGTGACGACCTTTGGATAGCGTCGGTTTTTGAAAAAATGGCGGTTGTCGTGCGTTGGTGTTATTACAGTGCTATAATAGTGATATCGAACGACATATAGTTGACAGCGGTTTTGAATATCATCGAGAACATTCGAGGGTCGTGTGAAATTTTTGGTAGTGTTTGTAAATAGTGTAGACTATGTGTATTGGGCTGTTTTTAAATACGAGTGTTTGTTTTTGTCGTATATTACGCGTACTAATAATAAGATAGTAGGTTAATAGAATTTATTTCAGCGTCTTTTGGTAAGTAGAGTGTGCCGCTTTCCACACAAGTATGATGGATGGCCTAGATGACTTCCTCGGAGGAGCTCCGCGTCATTCGACAGCAATGGGAGACTCAGGTAATGACCTGTTTACATTAGACTCTTGGCATGCCCCCGAACCTAATCCGCATAGACCGCATTTTCTCAGTAAATGCGGGCTATTATCGTGGAACCTAAAATACAATGGCACATCCGATGTGCGTGATTTTTTGTTCTCCGTAGAAGAGCTGCTCACCGCGCGTGGTATTCCGGAGCCCCTCTTATTGGCAAACTTCCACGATCTCCTGGGTGAGCCTGCGCTAGCATGGTTTAGAGTAAATAGACACAGGCTTGGGTCATGGTTCCAATTAAAACACGCGTTGATAAATTACTTCGAACCGGTGGATTATACATACACAATCATAACTCAGCTCCGAAATACCAAGCAGCTGGCAAATCAAACCTTATTAGAGTTCACATCACAGATGCGTTTCTTGGCTAACAAAATATCAGGCAACATCACAGAAGCAGAATTGTTCGATATTATAAAACATAACATGCTTCCCAAATATTTCCCAGCAATTATCTACGGTTCAGTGAATTCCATCGAAAGTCTGCTGGCAATAGGAAAGAATATTGATTCTTACGACAATTCTGTTCTTGCACAAATGCAAGCGAACCCACAAATTGTATATAATAATGTAAATAGTTATCCCGCCCCTGTAGATAGTCGTCTCATAGTTAGCAATAGCGAATTGAGAGGTATAGATTACAAACCTCAACACATGGTATGCCCCAGTGCCTGCGTAAATGTGGTGGATGCAAAGTCACACTCACTCTGTTTCAAATGTCGAGGCAGTGGTCACTTCTACAAACAATGTCCAAACGGCAATAGATTGGTTTGCTTCAAATGTGGCACAGCAGACGTGACAGTAAAAACTTGTCCCCGTTGTAACATTGGGTATAAACATAAAAATAAAAATTATACCAAAACTGTTTCAGCTGTGGCGGCTGCTAACTGTACCAACACATCAAGAAGCAGCGCAGAGGCAATCTACAATCCTCCGCCGAGCAACATCCAAGGCAAAGCGAGACAAGCAGCGCAGCCACAGTGCAGTCAGCAACCTACCACCAGTTCAAAAAACTTGCAGTCGCACCGGACACGCCGGACATAGAATGGAAAACTTGGTTAGTGTATATAAATAATTTTTTTACCAATTGTAGTGTAAATCCGGTGCGAATCCCTAACAGTACTAGCAGCAAGCGTCCAGTAGTCGAGTTTTACGTAGGAAACAAGCAATATGTTGCGCTCTTAGACTCCGGAGCGGATATAAATATTCTAGGCGGTCATAGCCACAGGCGATTTTTAGAGCAGGGATTTCAAATGGTTCAGTCACCTCATAGTACTGCTACTTCAGCAAACGGCATGGGCAGTACAGTAATCGGTCGGATCCGGTTACCAATCAAAATCGATGGTTTCAGTTTCGAATTAGACTTCGACGTTGTACCTGACTTATCAGAAGAGTTCATTCTCGGCATAGAGTTTTGGGAGAAGTCTGGATTGCTGAATAAAATTCAAGGCCCCATTTCTTTTAAGAGTGAATCACCAAAAGCCGGTAGAATAGGTCTACTACATGCTACCAGTCACCCTGTAAATACAATTGTACATACATCTGTAAATATTAGCAACAGTGTAAATAGTGTCTCGTGTCAGACTGGTATGCAGGAAGAGCTACCAAGCATAGCACCATTGGAGGTAGAGGTCACATCACATTCTAAACAGAAAGTGTTGTCACCTGCGCAGCAATTGAAGCTGGAAAAAGTTATAGAGAAGTTCGAGTCAATTTCATTTGAAAAGAACGGCTTAGGACGAACAAACTTGGCTGAGTATAAGATTGAAACATCGGGCGACCCGATTAAACAAAGGTTTTACAGAGCTAGCCCAGCACGACAACAGATTATCAACGAAGAACTGGACAAGATGATAAAGCTTGGAGTCTTAGAGGAGTCATCCAGTCCATGGGCATCTCCGGTGGTCCTGGTCCAGAAGGCGAACGGTGGGTTCCGACTATGCATCGATAGTCGTAAATTGAATTCAGTTACTAAAAAAAATAGTTATCCCCTGCCGAGAGTAGACGACATCCTCGACAACCTTAGAGAAGCTAAGTTCATATCATCCATAGATTTAAGTCAAGCATTTTTACAGCTGCCCTTGGAAGAGTCCAGCAAGGAAAAAACTGCTATTATAACCCAAGGTCGGGGCCTCCTACAGTTCACCGTGCTCCCTTTTGGTCTGTCAAATGCGGCCCAATCCCTGCAGAAATTGGTAGACACATTATTTGGCGCAGATTCAGAACTGTACGCCAAAGTTTTTGCATACCTAGACGACTTGATCATTGTAAACAAAGACTTTGAAAGCCACAACAGCACCAAGACGGACCAACCTAGGCTCCGCACACTTTTGTAAATAATTATTTTCCTGTAAATATGTATCATATTGTAAATAACTATTCATAATATACATGTATATATCATATTAGTTGTAAGCATTGTAACATCGTTGGTTACTTACATTTTCAGTAATTAACAATTCGTGATATTATCAACAGTAATGTCACCAAATATTGTACAGTTAAAATTGTGTTGTAATATGCATAATACTATTGTTCAGCTAAAAATTTGAGCGCTAATTACCACTTCCATTACATAGGAAAGTTTAGATTAGTTATGCTGCGTGTAGAGTTTGTGACTGTAAGAAAATGAGTCATGTTGTTATAAGCTAGATATCAGAGCTTGTTGGTGTGTATTTTTTTTTTTTTTTTTTTTTTTTTCTGTTTTTCTGTATATTTCTTGTTCTTTCCCTGTAAATATCTTTTACAGTTGTTTGATAACTAGTTATGTTTAGGAATTGGTGATATTACTGTTATTCTGCTGATGTTTGCAGACTTTCAATGGTAGTAATGTAAATTGTAGTGTTCTTGCTATGTGTATCAGTATTTATAGTTGTGTTCGGTCACATCATACTTAACTGTTTGTACCTGTTATGTCATGTCAATCGATAAAGTTAACTTCCTTAGTTGTTGTTAAAGTTTACCTCACCGTTAGAGATTGTGTAGTATCTTGGTTGATTACAAGAAATTATAAGTTTTGTTTGAATAGTCTT
This sequence comes from Apotomis betuletana, assembly GCA_932273695.1. NCBI lineage: Eukaryota > Metazoa > Arthropoda > Insecta > Lepidoptera > Tortricidae > Apotomis > Apotomis betuletana. The sequence continues at coordinate 26,193,353 of OW026306.1, forward strand.
ATAATTAATTATAGGCATAGTTAGTTGTAGTTTTATAGACATTTCTATGTTAAAAATCCTTTAAAAGTTAAAGAGCGAAACTGTTCTCAAGGTAATTTCAATTCCTTTTTTTTTCCTTGTTTTTTTTTTAATCATTTAATTGGAGAGATAATGTAGTATGTACGTTAATAGTAACGCCATCTGCCGTGAGAACGCGACACACTCCGGCGCCGACTGCTGCATCAATATGTACGTTCAGGCACGAGCGAGAGGCGCACGAGAGCGAGCGAGAATGAGAGAGACGCGATCGGGAGATGCGCAAAAAACACGGTGGCGATTTTGGTCGAGTCAGTCCGCGACGGCGCTGCAAAGAGTAACGCACGCGCACGTCCAGGCTTGGACGACAAGTCACTGGAGCCCTACATCGTAGCCTGGTAAGGCGGCGAACACTAACGTACCACGTGAGGCGTTCCGGCCGTCAGACTAGCGGAGCCCGAATATCCCGGTCGACAGTCCACGGAGCCCGAAGGTCACAGAGCCCGAAGTGCATCGGTGCCCGCCTTAGCGGCGTTCTCCCCCGTCTACTCGAGTGCCGCATCTTCAGCTGCAGCCCAGACCTGTCCAGTAAGCCCGAACCGAAACGCGGTCTCCTCGTCATTCGCGTCTCACACAACTTCGCCTCGTTACATCGCCATTTTAAAGTGCCGTGCTACCCGTTGTACAAGTTCTGATTATAGTGTATAGTTCGTAATCATTTGTTTTATTCCTAACTACTGCGTCATACCCCTCAGGGCACCTAGGATCCCCCCCTCAGAATCTAGATAGACTAGAGTAAGTATCTCAGTAGCAAAGAAACGTTACAGTAGCTATCCTTGGTTGCATCTACTCAAAGTATTGTGCCACCACCTCCATTATTAATTTATTTTGCAATTAAGTATAAAAAAAATACATTTTATTATAATGGCATCGTTAAACCAATTTCTCCATATTTTGGATGATGGAACCCAATGGCAGTGCCTGGAATTCCTTCGGTCCTTGGTAGCCAATACCGAATTCCGTCACTTTAAATAATGCGAGGGCAAGACATCCACATTGTCTCTGCCTTCTTGCCACACAGTCTAAGATATTGTTAGAATTTCCACGACTGGCGTTAAAACTATTTAACTGAATTTAAAAATTATTAGGTACAATCTGAGTAGCGTAGGTATAAAGCGGTTTTCAATCCCCCCTCTTGCGTCCCATGTTTTGAACACGTATGGAGTTTTTCATCAAGGACTGGTCGCGACGCAGTGTCCCGGGAACTTAGTCACTCACAATATGTCGGGCTGTTCCTGACAATATCACGTGATTGTAAATCAGTTAATACATTTTATTCAATTTGTCTTACGAAAATATAATAAGTATAAGATTATTAAACGAAAGAAATAGTTTTTACTATTAGGTGCATCAGATAAAGCAGATAAGATAACTTAAGTAGACGACCGACGAGATTCCGGAGATGTCACTGAAACGCCGAATTGGGCCCCAATTCGGCAGCATGAAATTTAATTCTTCATTAGTGCATTGATTTGCTATTCGTATGTCAAATCCATTCGGTTTGAGGTGAATTTTGATTTTTGGAAAATCGTTTATGCGTGTGGTTTATGCTCACAATTAGGTTGCTTGTGAATGTAAACTGAGTACAACATTGGCACAAATGATCTGATTATCGAAACATTTTTGCATGTTAAAGTACCTAGTACAACTCTCATGCAAGATACGACCTACATTTAGCCCTTGAATTGATGAATCGGACATGTCCCGGACATAATGATTACTCGTATGTCCGTGCCGTATATCGTCAATGGAATTAGGACTCGTTGTTTTTGTATTCTGCTCTTTTTATGCAATACAACTTTAAAGCGAGTTAAAAATGGAGTCAGTCATTTGGCGTTAGATACCTACTCCTTTCAATAGTTGATTTGATAAAGGAAACTCAATAAATCCCTCAAAACACAAAGAGACAATTTTCGCTGCAAAACTCCAATTAAAAATCAAACATCCTTATATTTGTCAACATGGGCGAAGGAAGCGACTTTATTTCGTTTTATTTTTCTTGGCGATGCGGGCGCTATTTGCCGCGCGGAACCATTGAACCCTATCGACGAGGTGTAACAAAAAGTGGGACAGATATTTTTTTAGAGCGAGGAAAAGGACTTGGCGTGTTTTTGTAATGGAGCGAACGTTTGTTATGAAAATAACGCCTGATTTTAGAGTAGTTTCAGTGGTTCTGTTCTAAAAATAACTCTAACACGGGTGTGAAGAAAATCAATGGAATTGTTTTGAAAGTAAAGGACAACTCTAAAGACAACGTATTTAGGGTTACTAAGCGGCAGCTACTATTATTCATTACCGATGAAGAGCTAAACAAGGCTCGCCTTTACGCTTATCATATGACAGTTATAGTTTTGGTAGTATACATAAGTGTTATGGTTTTCCATATCAGGGTAATAATGGTCGCATCCAATGTCTTTTAAATCTTCTCCCAATATTCTTTTAGCAAGCTGCTACCTTAGTATGGCCAAGAAATAATGTACTACTATTAAGTTTCTTTCGGTTTTCTTCTCAGCAGCCGTCTCCTCTTGAGAAATGTCGATAGATTCACAATCTGACTTGTACAAGTGCCTTCGTGGCCTACTGACTGAATAAAGGGTTTCATTTTCCATATCTTTTTAAACAATCAATCCAACCGAAACAGCTATTCCCCGTGAAACAGACACGTTATCCCTGAAAACTATGAAATCCGGGCAACTTCAGTTTGCAGACATCCCAAGGTCAACCACCGAATGATAAATAAGGCACGTAGGGCGAACGCGCCTATAGCTGGCCCGCTCCCAAGCGCGGCTTAAAATGCAAAACCGATGACTTTGAGTGAGACCGAGCTGCCAACTGGACTTAAGGTATCCGCAGTGAAGCCTAACCGGCGGCATTAAAACTTAGCGGTGAACCATTAAATAATACCATTCTGTTGTGCCCTAGCGTGGTGAAAATATTTTGTTTTTACAAGCTTTTGTTTACTTTTACCTGTCCAATTGTCTGATGAACATCATAATCAAACCTTGCAAATTAAATTCGCTCTTCCCGGGTACCCATTAAACTGAAATTTAGTATACTTGCGTAATTCGATGACAATACATTAATATGGTACAGCTGAGCTGGTATGCCCGGAGCTTGGGCTCTTTAGAATCGTCTTGGTGAATAGTTTGTAAATTATATTTTATATATAAAGAAAGGCAGTCACCAATAAAAGCATTGACATATTTTTAGGGTTCCGTACCTCAAAAGGAAAAAACGGAACCCTTATAGGATCACTTTGTTGTCCGTCTGTCCGTCTGTCAAGACCCTTTTTCTCAGGAACGCGTGGAGGTATGAAGCTGAAATTTATATCAATTACTCAGGTCTACTGTCCCTTGAAGCTGTGAAAAAATCAAACTTCTAAGCCAACGCAATCAAAAGATACAGCCGTTTATGCCGCAAATTTTCGACACTTGCAAGGGAATCAAAACCTACAGGGTGCTTCCCGTGAACTCAGAATCTTGAAATTTGGTACGAAGCAACGTCTTATAGCATAGATAAAGGAATAATTACGAAAACCATAAATTTTTTTTTTAATACCTATACAGCCGTTTATGCCGCAAATTTTCGACACTTGCAAGGGAATCAAAACCTACAGGGTGCTTCCCGTGAACTCAGAATCTTGAAATTTGGTACGAAGCAACGTCTTATAGCATAGATAAAGGAATAATTACGAAAACCATAATTTTTTTTTTTAATACCTAACTTTGCACCTAATTTATATGGGGCGCTATACATACCAGGTGCAAACTTAACTTAACCACTTAGGGATGGAAAGTGTTTGTACGGAACCCTCGGTGCGCGAGTCCGACTCGCACTTGGCCGGTTTTTTTTGTCAGAAGCTTGTTCTTAATTAAGTTTGGAAGATGCGCTTGTACTGGGTCTGTATGTCTAGTATATATTATACACACGAATACACTGGTAAACCAGTGTATAGCGTAAAGTCAAAATAAAGTAAAAAATATTTTTATTGACACACACAAATTATTTGCATTCACATGGATCAAACAAGAAGTAATTGTATGCACATAGCTGAAAAAACTGGCATAAGTTAATCAGGGGTAATATTATACCTTAATTTACGACAACAGTCCATGCGCTCTAAGAATTAGCCTTTGGTTTTCAAGTTAAATCGCAGAGGTTCAGATCTCGACTGCATAGTGAGCGAGACAGGAGAGAAGATCATTTTAACAGCTCTCGGACTGCAGTTTTAGGTGTGAGACTGTCAGATTTGTATTGAATTTTCTCTAGGGTCCGGCACTGGACCGCTTGCCCCACGTATTGCCGAAAAGTTTCGTGGCTTTAAGGGATTCCACATTTATCCGTTTTCACAGCTGCCGTCTCGAGAGATAACGATTCTTTCTAGTGGGCTTTAATATTTATCGCCTTACTTATATTTTATATAACACTAGACTGCCCGCAACTTCGTCAGTGCGAAGAAGAAAAATCTGTTTTTTAAGGTAGGATAGTCGGGTAACAAGCATATATTATCATCTATGATTTAATCTTATACAAAAAAATCGACTAGCCTTTATTAGGATATTTGTTTTTTACGTACATAAATGCGTCCGTATTAATCTTAATTTTTATTAAGGTATTTAGTTATACATTGGTCGTAATTTAATAAGGATATAACCTAAATCTGATAAAAACATGCATTGAATGAAGGTGTATTGTATGTGGCTGTAAGACTTAATTGAAATCAATGAAAATTATAACATTTATTTTCAGGCACTGTGGGTAGCCCATAGAACATATTAACCTTAAAAGTTTAAAACTAACATACATTTAAAATATACAAACAATAGAAATTACATTAACACGATAGGGCCTAACCACACTTGCGATTTGCGAGCGAGCTTTCTATACAAATAAGCCTCGCGGCGAACTCGCTGCGTGATCGCCTTCATACAAAATTCGCTCGCATTCGCAAGTGTGACATGGCCTTTAGATCGGCGACAAGTGACGTAACTTCTGGGTGTCGGGCAATCGGCCGCAAAAACGACGAAACACATCACCTTTAGGCCAGAATGTCGCCTGCGTGAATGAAGGTCGAAAGCTTGACGGTTAGGATCATCACTCCAAATGAACCAATTGCCTTAGTCATACAAGAAGAAATTACTTACGTACTAGCTAGACCATAAAAAGCCATTTCATGCTGCCTTCTTTCAACATAAAGAACAACTTCAAGAGCATGGGTGATAAAAGTACTTATTTTAGAAAGTATAAACCCTAAATTAACGATTTAAAACGAAAAACGATTATTAAATTTGTGTTTGTTGAAATATGTAAAAATAGATCTAAAAACCGTTACCATGAGCTCTGAAAGGTTAATGTATAGGTACACGTGCTACAAGATCCGCTCCCTTTTAGTTTAAAACGTTAAGCGAGATGAAAGATGCAAATTTATTATCCTAATAACGGGAAAATTACATCAAAAGGCTGAAAACTTGCTATTAATTGCTTTTTCCGAGATCAGATGTACGTCGAGCCGGTGCTGCTTAAATCGTTTATTTTCTACATTACGTATGTTCCAACGTTGTGATAATACCTTTCCTTACCGCAGTACTGTTTTCTGTAATTTTTATGGTTACTAACTCTAATAAGGCTTGTTACTAAAAACTTGTAAAATTCTATTGCCATTCCTTGGTGCCACAGATTACAATACTTCAAATAAGTAATGTATCTTTTAGTATGTTCTAAACAAATGTCAAATGAAATAATCGGGATCGCCTCTAGTGGAATAAAAATTATTGTCATAAATTTGATTGTTATACTTAACTCATTTCGCATAATGCTTTTCCTCATACATGTCATTTGTCATAAATGATTCTTCGCATTACATTTTATATGCCATAATTGTTGTTTGGCAGGCTTTTCATACGCATAATTTAGTATGGCACAAAATTTCAAGTCATATTATTGAAGAAGGGCAACGCCCGCAAGAATTCTGATTCTACAAATACGAACATTGGCCAGAGAAGTAGGTTAGGTTAGGTTTGAAAGAACTGCGACTCCCTCAGACACGAACTGCTGCCAGAAAAGCAGGATGACGTTGAATTAAAAAATATGGAGCTTGATATTTATTTTGTTCAGTATTATGCGCCAATGCACGAAATGCATAAAAACATTATAGCGATTAATGATTATGATTCATCAGGTTATATGCCCCAAAACTATATGACATTCCTTACTTATGCGTAAAAACATTATGGTCATAAAATTTATGCGGATCAATTAATGACTACACAGTACACACCTTATGCGCAAGAACTATTATGACAAAAGTGGTTATGCACACCGAAATTATGGCTTTAAAATTTATGCAACCCAATATGGAACCGAAATAATCTATATTACCAACTTGACAGACCACTGCATCCTAGCAGACTAGCTTATGGAACTCACGTCAACATCACGAGAGAAGCGGTGGCGAAAGAATCAACTTTAAATGTTATCATGACCACGACTACTCTGCCAAGAGTGCTAGACGCAGAACTAATGAACTAAGTGCGATGCTGGCAGTATTTCGCTGCTTAAATATATATATATATATTCTATCTTTACTGCAGTCGTATGCGTTTAGGTATAAATTCATGTTTTACTGGCTGATGGACGTCACCATAGCCAATTTTTTTATAAATTTTCATGGTTCCAAGCACGGGACATGAAAATATTTTCTTTGCAACCCAAGCAATGTTGTATAAGTAAGCCAAAAAATGCTCGTGGCAGCATCTTCCCCAACGTCTGCCCACCCACTTACGCCACTCGCATTTCTTTAACCCTGTTATACCATTTATTTTATTGCAATGTTAAATTACATCCTCCACCAACCAAAAGACGTCCACTGCTGGACTAAGTTTGTCATTTGCCTACTTAATATGCTCTGCCTACTGTCAATCAAGTTCGGAAACTTTCATCGTAATGCAGAAGACATTGACGACCTCTTAACTATTCAACTACGAAATTTCCTAAACATATAATACGACACTCCTAAAATGTTGTGCCTTTCTAGACACATTACAGTTTCAATAAAAAAGCACAAGTTGAAAATCGCAACAGCAAACTTAGCATTTGCCAAACTACTAGAACTTTAAAACTAGATTTATAGACAACCCATAAACCTGTGTCTTCTACGTCCTATCCCGATTTCTATTCATGCCAGTGCTCAGAGTTTTAAATCGTCGTGGCATTACCATATCTCCAATTAGCAATATCTTAGCCTTATCAATACACCACATACCTACCATAACACACAAATAAATATCGTTGTTGCCTTTAATTGACAATATCCCTTTTAAGTCATAATATGGATCAATCCGAGTAAAAAATATTGCTTTTAGTATATTTTGCAAACTTGGCCATTACCGAACGAGGAATATTGATTTTTTGTATGATAAAATTAAATAATAATTTTATAAATATTATTTTGTCCGTCTTTTTCGTTCACATCCGCGTGCGTCATTTGCGATTTCGTAATATGGCTTGGGGATATGATTTATCTTAAAAAGAAAATATCATAAACGCAACACTTACTTTAAAAAAAGTGTCAAGTGGATATCAAAGGACTGAAATATCAGACATATGTCACAAGAAACATCGACTATTGCCTCTCTTTAAGTCCCGTGTTCTAGAATTCTATCTAGTGCTAACTCGCCTATCAAGTTTATCCGCATTGCCTATGGATACGAGCGCGGGTCAGGTTTATTTGCTGTTTGGTTACATTGATGTACGTACCAGAAACAATATTTAGGTGGAGTATTCAATTCCAAATATGCGTTTGCGTGTGGTTGGTTAGATTATAATTTATGTGTTTTTAGGTCATGATTTGCCACCAACGAATACCTACTTACGTTTTCCGACCCATTAGAACTCAGAGAAGATAAAAGACCATGCCATGCTCAGTCCTTAGAAAACGACAAGAAATACAGAGATCCTAAAAAATAATACAAGTACTTAGTACTTTAAACTCGAAGTTTAAATATGTGCATCTCAATAACACCTTGAAGTACTTAAGATTTTCATCTCAATTCATTACTATGGCGATCTCTTCAAGTATCTTGTAATGTTAAGTGTCATCTGTATTTGTAGTTATTTCTTTCTTCTTGAGGTGTGCGATAAAGAGTATTCTATTCTATTCTATTCTATCTTCAGATTCTCTCATTTTTAGTGGCCTTGAGGTTTTCTTGGCCAAATTTTCAAAAATCCCATACAAAAATGTATGACGTTGTAGCCTCCTCGACCTTACACTGAAAATCGAGATGGCTTTCCATCTTAAAAATGTTCTTAGGGTTCAGAAGGTTCACTATGACAAAGGAGACCTTTCGATCATCAAACCCCTTAAATATATTGGACTATCATGTCGTGAACAATTTCCATCATTTGTACTCAATCCCGATTTGCGACTTCTAATGTTTAGTCATTTTAATAATTTCTAGTGTCACTAAACTATGTTCACAAGCAACAGAAAAGGAATATACACGGATATTTCCACTTAGTGAATCAAAAACGCTGCACTGTATCCTTATGCCAAGTCTTATAAACGCCAACATTTTGACAGCACAAGAAAATTGCAAAGAACAACAGTATAAACTTTCAAAACACTATTTCAATCCAAAGTTTTCGCGGCTAAGTCGACGAGACTATTGAGAAATTACAAAGAGTGATAGAATTTTTCCAACTCATAACAGAGTGTGTTGTGACAGTTTGTTTAACTGTCGTCGTGCTGGAGAACTTTGTAGCGCTTTGCTCCGTTACAATTTTAAATATTTTTTCTACCGTGTGTGGAAATGGTTGGTTTCCGTTCTTGATAGTAAATGGTAACAATAGGGCCGAATCACGGTTGCACGATATCTACGTCATCGTGACTACGTGACGTGAAAATCTTAGTAGGTATCGTTAAAATTCACTAGTATTTAAAATTGATTGACTGTAGTTAATAACAAGACACTGCCGTAAGACAAACATACATTTTAAAACATCGTTCAAGTCAGCAGTTTAAATTAAAATATGTTGACTAGTGTAACATTTCAGTAAGTAATTCTTTTATTTAAGACATTTTAGTAATAGCAGAAGGCGTTTGTGGCTGACACTATAATGAAATAAAATAAGATTACCTATTGCTGTTCTAAGTGTTATTATGTTATTAACGACTATAAAAAGAAGAAAATTCTCAAATCGACTGCTTGTTGATTTAGGGGCGTCGTTACTAAACCATGAGGTTTTTTTACAAAATAAAAGTAATCATGTTCCCTCAATTTTATAACCAAGCAGTTACTTCAAGGTCGATGTCCGGTTAACAATTATTATTGTTGTGGGACAACTAGACGGTCATTCCAAATGAAATTTTACACCTTCTCAGGATCTACGGGGGTTGCGTTTCTTTGACCGGCTCAATATAGTAGACAGATTTTAGATTTCCATTACTTATTTAGTTGAAATTTAATGGTAATAATTACTACAACAGTTCATAGAATATACCTTAAGAATTGCATAGAATAAGTGGGTACAGTGAATTGTCAACAGGTGAACATAGACATTAGGCGGCTTATTCTGCTATATGTACTATTAATACCTTAGTATTTGTAAGTTTTTTATATTTATTTATTTAGGTAAACAAACAGTCACTTCAAAGTTTGCAAAGGGTATTGTGCTCTTAAATTGATGAACAGGCTTTTTTCGTGACTTTTGATTTAAACTATCTTTTTAGCTCTAGAGCGACTTGCATATTTCAGAGAATGCTAAAACTACTCAATATCTTTTACAGCCTACAACAATTCAACATCTGACCCACAAAACATGTTGTCGCCGTAGTAACACCCCATCACATCGCGATATTATTCGCATTCCCATCCGAAAGTGGCAATTCCGGGGGCGAAGGACATTCGCGAATTTAATCCACTTTTTCCTCTTATTAGTTTACTCGTATCTCATTCCCGGGGCACTACACTCGCTCTGAATTATTCCCTTTGTCATAGTACGAATGGGTTCCCTCTGTAATCAGTCAGGACCCTAAACGTAAACAAAGTTAGGGAAAAACAAGTTGGCTTTCTTGGGAATACGCGCACAAAAGTCGCGCTGTAAAAGTAGGTAATAGGTAACTCTTTTTAGTGTGGTCGTAGCTTCTGCATTCAAGTTCTGTAAATTCTTAAAATTACGATTGTACGGGAAAATGTCGTAACGAACACGTAACATCGTTTGCCAAATCAAAAACATTTTTTTAGGGGCCGTAGGAGGTAGCAATTTCTATCCCCTATTTTAATTTGGCAAACGATGTACCAAACACCCTCTATATCTATGTGAAATATTGTGAAGACATAATGTTTATATACCTAAATCCAATGCTAAATACCAGTAAGTGAGAAATATGCCCAAATCTGCTAGATCACATCTATGCATACAGATTATGGCGTGTATAAAAAAAGTTTTAGTATTGAACTATATGAAAAAATACTCTCGACGCGGCGGGCGAAATCGCGGGAAAATGTAATTTATTTAATGGATGATAAAGTCCTTGGTTTTTCCGCAAACACCCAGTAATTAGCTCAGTCGCGCCTCCATTCACCAATTACCGTAAACCAGGGTAATGCAGACACAACTTTGACACAATTGTACGCCATCTTTGTTTATTTTCTCATGGCCCACCTAAGTATAGCAGACTGCCTTTGTTAGTGGCAGTGGCTGCCTGTTTACTTGATTTGACCGAGCTGACTAGAAATATTGGTGCTTTTATATCCATTTTAAATCAATCAAAGCAGCCTCAATAATTCCTAAACACCAGATTCAAACAAAGAAATCCTAAATGAATGAATGACATCAATGCCCGGATCATTGCTTTAGGTACAAAATCGATTTTTTCAACAATTATCCCCGTAATTAATGACTGACTGAATAGCGTAGCTCGGAGCTGGAATTGGAGCGAAACTACGAATACGACAAAACCTAATAAATATACAATATCGTACTGTACAAAAGATACTCTTCAAGTATCATTCATTCCTTATTCCTTTCAAGTCCTATTCATGTCTGTGTTCAGATATTAAACCTAGAATACCATTAATTTACAGAATCCAACACAAAGGGAAAATTTATGCCTCCTGAAAGGAGCCAGTAATAACAGATTATAAGAACTATTAACTCAAAGACACCGGTATTCTAATGGGAGGAGGAACAAGCGGCGCAAAAATAAGAATGTAGTTTTCTCAGTCATTAGTTACACGGCAGGGACACACTGCCGTCTGAGCTTACTTTCGTACAAGATTTTCGCACATTATCATTTGATAATGTTCGAAACCGGATTATTGCGTAAATAGTATTTACTTCATAATTGTAAGAAAATCCGATACTGAATTCAATGTTTCTAATAGCATTATGTCCCAGATATGAACAATTGCAAACTCGTCAATGCCACTTGGATGTGCAGACACATCAAACGAAGGCAAATTGCATATCTAGGTATAAGTTATTCTTAATTCTAAAATAAAGAGTATCTAGTTTCTTAGAGTACTGTATGTTTGAAACTATATTTAATGCAGTTTTAGTTTAAGCCTTTGTAGTTTTATGTCTAGATAATAATCTTGCAATTCAGCATAATGTCGAAAACTTGCAGCAAAGTTGCAACTCTAAACTTTCTCCGGAAACAAGCACGACATGAAAAAAGATTTAGAGCTTTTTAATTCTTTCCACTCGGCAGATCTTGAAGAAAGGTGTTTTAAACTTAGTTATACTTTAGCTTTATATATTTCATAGTTGGACCACATACACATACCACAACGGTTACTCATGTTGATAAAATCGAATACTGGGGTTTAATTCGAGGTTTCTAATAAAAAATGTGCTCTATTTCAAGTCATTTTTTGTTCCAAATGTACCTCTAGTTAATACTATAATGACTCCATTATAATAGTTAGTGGCACAGTAGGTACCGTTACGTGTCCATCACAATTATGCCTTATAACCAGTGATCGACACGGCCCGTGCAACATCGCAGTTTTCGGAGTGAAAAAATACGAACATGATTGTAATAAATATAAATTTATCATAATTAGGTATATTATACGCAATAGAATATATTTTTCTTAAGATCGCGGAATATTATTTGTGTTCATATTAAATTTCTGTACGAAACCCACGGTATTGCACGGGGCGCTCCGATCACAGCTTATGACTTTAAAAAAACGTAGCGTATATAATAGTTTACAATTGTTTTATTCACTCTAAAATAACTGAGCGATAAAAAGGCTCACAAGAAATATGTTATTGCTTTTGAACTTGAAAAGGTCAGAATAAATCTAAATATACTCCCTTGAGCAATATTAATGAGCAGTAAAGGGTCCGACTCCGCCCGCGGCCGCGCGGTCCGCACAATATCATTAGGATTATGTCTAAGTGGCTGCTTCAGTGCCCTTTACGTCATGTGGTTCTTTGGTTTATAAACAAATGACGGAGTTTAAAGGGTATTAAAATACTATCCAATGGATTAGCTTCAAAACATGTGTTTTATTCGGACGGCTATTCAATTCAATTGATGGAATTAATTTATTGCAGCTATGTTATATTTTGGTCTATTTCAAGCGAACATAGAATAGATTCATAAGAATATATGCTTTTTTTTTTACTATTGCATCAAACAAAGAATTCAAACAAATTAGACAGTAGTTATTAAATTGGTATGTACTAAGTAATAGTACCAATCGTCGTCATACAACAAAGACATAAAAAACAAACAAAAACCAACAATTGAAAAGTCCCATTCCCCTCTCGCACTTTGTCTTTTCGTCACGCCCGCGAATAAAAAATCCATTACAACCCTCGACGTGTGCCGTGTGTCGCGCGGCTAAATGATGGCGCGCGGAGAGCGCACTCAGCGAAGACGGACGCTGCGTCTCAGCGTCCTCGCTGAACTTGTGCAAGTTGACATACTCGCCTGTAATTTTATGCGACACTTGACTCTGTCATGCTCGTGTTGAGGACGGGGAATTTGGAATTTTGCAGCGAAACGAAACTAGCGAAGTGGGAGTACACTTCACATGATTGGTGGTTTATTAATCTAGTTTTAAGAAGACACGGTAGGTATGTAGTACCTAATGAAATTAAATTAAGTTTAATCTATTAATTTCGGGCATCTAATGACGCTGCTTACGAATTAGGTAGACTGCTTGCTTAGTTAGGTAGTAATTAATACGGAAGATCTTTATTAATTTCCGTAGAATCGATAGACATAATGTAAAGTTTGTTATAATTTTCGTTAGCCGTAATATGATTTTTCTAAGTCAATGAACTTTTCAGAATTGATATAAGATACGCCTAACCGGGTTTTATGAAAAAAATGCATGGTTTCTGAATAAGTATGACTAGCGATTTTATGAAAGTGTTACCTCTTAAGTAAGTAAGTATTAAGGGACAATCTTACACAATTAAATCAACCTATGTAGTCCCAAACCAAGCAATGCTTGTACTATGGGTACTAAATAACGGTATACATAGTATATAAATACATATATAGATAACATCCATGACCCAGGAACAAATATTCGAATTCATCACACAAAAGTTTATCCTTGCCGGGATTCGAACCCATGTGTTTCAATAATTTAAATTATTTTATTTCCTCAATAAATTCGAGTATTACCCACCGCCAAATCAGTACAATATTAATAATTATAAAAATGGTTTAAACTCACGTAAAAATTGTCAGGAACGGCCCGACATGTTGGTCGCGTAGCAGCACGGATAGCTACCCCTGATGAAGAGAATGAGTTCGAAACATGTCGGGCCGTCCCTGACAATTTTTACGTGGGTTTAAACCGTTTTTATAATGTCTCACGATAGTTTTAATAATATTATTACAATATTAATGTTATATTTTAACCCTCGCAACATTGTGGCACGAATGGCATTTCTTTGAACGTGTCAAGCGGCGCGAGCTGTGTACTCGCACGTTAACGAACACGCTTTGGGCGTCATAAAAGTATGGGTTCCAGATGCAAGAACATGCGAGAGAGGCACATGTTTCAATCAATGCGTACAACTCAGTCCTTACCATGAGTCTAGAGTGACTGAACTCGCTAGCAAATGCGTCAACGACTTGTATGGAGAATTGTAGTTCTACAAAGCAACCGCTAGGGGCTGTACTATTCTCCATCTCCATGCAAATTTTTTACGCTGTCACTAGCGAGTACGGTCACGTGAACCATGGTAAGGGTACTGAGATCAATTTACAGATAGTATTGTAGACGACAAAATTCATATCACAGAGCAACATATTTGTTCGTGTCTTACAATACAATACAAGTACGCTTTATTGCACACCAAAAAACATTTACACAATCTTCGTAAATTGTCTTCGTAGGTCTCCCTTTAGAGATTTTTCGGAAAAGGGTATTTAAATTAAGCACTTGGTTATACGAACCACATGTTATCACCATCGTTTATTGCCATATAGGAAGATTAACGCTCAATAGTTACCTAGGCCTGTGCTCTGTATCCAGTTGATGTAAGTTTTTCCGTGCCCATGCCCGTCACAGCTTTAGTTTCGTCCGTGTCCGTCCGTCACAAGCAAAACGTCTGTATGATTAGTTCGTAGACATTCATGTATAACACCAAACCCGCCTTCATCATTCGCAAATCTGTTATATGAAGACTCGTTCTAGTCCTCAGTGAAACCGAACTTATCCACAAAAAAATCTCAAAAGAGCTCTACTTAATTTCATAACGAAATATTCTCTTCCATTATTTATCTCTCCTGTGTGAAAAATTCATAAATGTTAATGCCACATCTACAGTATAACCCTTCCTACTCTTGCGACGTATCACGTACAGTCCGGAACGTTTAGCGAACACTCCACGTCTCCTTTACGACGTCTTGCGATTGCGACGCCGCCCCTGTACCTCTTTATTTGCTGATAAACTCCAGTACATGCCGCGACGTGCGAGCAGATACCGAAACGTGCAAACGGATCGGATTGTAAAATATGTGGTCATTTTCATTTTATTACCTTGTCGCATTAATGTACAGATCTAGGTTTTGCCAGTTTTTTCAGTATTAGTTCGGGAAAGCTCGTTTTTACATTTCTATTTCAACCATAATTTTACTAATATTATAGAGGGAATCCGACATACCTCAGTGCCTCAAGACGAAAGTCTTCAACCAATGTGTGTTACCAGTGATGACTTACGGCACCGAAACGTGGTCTTTCACTATCGGCCTCATCTCAAAGCTCAAAGTCGCTCAACGAGCAATGGAGAGGGCTACGGGGTGTCTCTACGTGATCGAATCAGAAATGAGGAAATCCGTAGACGAACTAAAGTGACCGATATAGCTCACTGGATTAGCAAGTTGAAGTGGCAATGGGCAGGCCACATAGCACGCAGGGCAGATGGCCGATGGGGCCGAAAAGTGCTCGAGTGGAGACCTCGGACCAGCAAGCGCAGCGTAGGACGTCTACCTACAAGATGGACAGATGACCTTATAAAGGTCGCCGGAAGGCGCTGGATGCAGGTCGCTTCCAACCGGTATATATGAAAGTCCAAAGGGGAGGCCTATGTTCAGCAGTGGACGTCCTATGGCTGAGATGATGATGATGATGATGATGATGATAGAGGGAAAGTTTTTGAGTGTGTTTTTGTGTTTGTTTTTACTTTTTTACGCTCAAACGGCCGGACCAATTTTGATAAATTTTAGCATGAAGGTAGCTGACACTCCAAATTAACACACTTGGGGTACTTTTGAAAATAGTTTTAGTTTTCCCGTAGGAGGAGCGGGTAACACCTCGCGGCGTATCTAGTATTATCGCAAAGCCGTTAGCTACCGAGTTTGCCACGTGCCACTATAACATTCATATGAAAAACAATCGGTATCGTCATAGTATTAAGGTTGCTAGCAGCTTTGCGATAATAGAGACAATGGCCATTGTTTGAAAGATTAGGGCTCGAAGCGAAAAAATCATCTGGGAAGAGCCGTACTATAGTAATATAAAACAAAATGTTTCGACAGAATACGACGACAAAACATTATTTATTGCATCTGTATGATCTGTAACTAGTAGTGTAGATGAAATGTTTTTTTTTCATCATGACTTGAAACTACAAACTGTATTAGGACTGGTTAGTCCTTACTACCAGTGAGTCGGACTTTGTGTAGGAGTACAAACCTACTAACGGGAATGTCTCTACTCCAAGTAGTGGTTCCAGTTGAAATAGTCAAATTAGTAAAGGGTTCCAGTTGAAAATTCCATATTTGCGGAGAAAATAATACATAATATGTTATTTATTTCTCCTTTGAAAAGAAACAATAAGTTTTCTAAAATATAAAATTTTCTATAAATAAGTGCACTACCTAGCCGGGTGGTTTGGCACGACTCCTTCACATTAAATATCTTGAGCTGTCTCGAACAGTTGCCACGCTTGTCACGTACACATGTAAAGTGACTCTCGAACAAATATTTGCAAACATGCTAATTTCAGGGGCTGCAATTCGGTTGGGCTGAGCACCTCTGCCTGTATCACGCAAGACGGCTCACTCGCGACGTTTGTGCTTCCAAAACATAACATAATAACAGCCAGCCAAAAGAGGCCTCATCTCCGGGTTATATCCGTAGCAATAATTGGACACGCCTTACTAAATAAACACATACTTACTCTAGGTGTAGGTGACAGCCCTTTTTGCAGAGCCTGCACGGAGGCAGCCGCCCACGTCATTCTTGAATGTCCTGGTGTGGCCAATTACCGCGCTCAACACTTCGGGTCGCCGAGGTCACTTCCAGAAACCGTTGGCAACATAAAGGGGATGGCTGGGTGTTCTGGTAGAGTTGGGTTGGCAAGAATAGTGCCATCAACCCCTCACCACAGATTATATACAAGTTCCTCACGCACTATAGGTGCATATTAAGACGCCGAGTTGCGGAAACTAAATATCAGCCAGCCAAATGATGTGCAGCACCTCTAAAACGATTGTGATTTGCGATTACCTGTCACTTTCCTTTCAATACCGCGCGAGCATGACAGATGATGTTTAGTCGCGTGACAAACGAAGTCGCGGTAAGGTATGCTAGCCCTGTACTCCTGGATAAAAACCTTCACAGCTACAAGTCAGTGCGCTGCTCTTTGACGGTTTCCTCCAATAGTCTCCCAAGAAAAAATACACACCAACTAGAGGTTGGTAGCTCGTAAAACTGTTAACGATGTTGCCCGCAATAACTCGTGGTTAAACTCCAGTTAACTGCCGGCAGCAGCAGCCGTATTGACGGGGCTAATGTCACCGTTATCGCGCATCTTGTTGTTAGTTTAGCCGTAACGTCGTGAATGGCATGTTAAGAGAGTTAACGGTTTTACTGGGCCACGCGTGAAGGGGGATTACTCGTAGCTATAATTCAGCTGAAAGTCAATAGCAAATAATTATTTTGATGAAAAAGTGGCACGACAGTGTAATAAAATACTTTTAGGTGTGTCAATTAGAATATAAAAAAAGTCCAATTTATCAAAATCGTAAATATATTTATATTTTATCCGTTTTTCGATTAGTTGCATTTATTAGTAGGTATTAATAACGCACCGGACGACGCAGCGTGGGTAGGCCCCCTACAAGGTGGACTGATGACCTGGTGAAGGTCTCTGGAGTCCGCTGGATGCGGGAGGCGCAGGACCGGTCATGGTGGCTTTCTCTGGGAGAGGCCTATGTCCAGCCAGTGGACGTCTTTTGGCTGATAATGATGATGATGATGATGATTAGTATAATCCCAGGTAAGTATTTTGAGGTGGCATCCTATCACTACTAGACATGAGGTGTTGTGCAAAACGACATATTTTTCGACTTTAATGTTGTCCTTACCAACATGAAAGTCGAAAAATATAAATAAATATGAATAACTTTTCATAGGGGGGTGTCATGTTAACACAATCTAATTATTTCCACGCGGTATTCTCATGAATTATTTTTGAATTTACATTCGTCTTAAATAATTGTTATGTATTTAATTTCCCCATTGGCATTTATGTGTCTCAAATGTTGATTTTACATTCAGCGTAATTTTAGGAATTTTAGAATGTCATGAATAAGACACAGCTTTCGACACAATAACAATGATCGGACTGTTTCATTAAAGTCGACGGAACCCGAAGAGCTTCAATGATTCAATGATTTGCCAAATGAGCATTTGTCAAAAAAATTGCCTACAATTAAAGTCAGAAATTAAGGTCCAATATAATTTTCCTATTTTGTTACCAATTTTCTTTGTGATTTCCAATACATTGATATCAGATTCTGTATAATTAAAAAATTAAAAGCATAACAGAACCTTAATTATCGAACATAGCCATAACATTGGTATAAAATTATTATATATTAAATTATATAAAATTACTAAAATAATTGGTAACAAAATAGGAAAATTATAAATAGAACCTTCATTTCTGTCTTAATTGTAGGCAACATTTTTGAGAAATGCTCAAATACTCCAAACTTTCAAAGTAATTAGGCAATTTTAATTCCTATTTTCAAGCCCCAAGAGCAACGATAATATAACCGATTTAGAAATATTTTAATTTATCTATATCAATAAACATTTTAGCCAATTCTCCATATCCGGTGTATGTTACCGACTAACTACCCAGATATTGGAGCACAATCAAAATACAATTTTTTCGGGTTGCGATCAAATCGGGGCGAGGGCGGCCATTTTAGGCTGCAGCATGATCCGCAATTTTAAACCGTTCTAGTAATAAGAGGCTCAGTATATCGCAGATAAATTCAATTAGGTCTTAAAGCATGTCCAAGTTAGCGGAACGGATTTATGAGCTTACTATTAAAAATACTATTGAAATTTAATATATTCATGGGCAGGCAACGATCAATATAGGTTTGTGACCGGATTAATGAGAGTATGCAATGACAACACGCAAACGATGGCGTAAACGAGAAGAGATCAAGTTATTTGTGAGAGTATAAAGCAAAATAAACCATCCGTTTCAAAATCGCATTTCATTAAGTATAAGATATTTATTTATTATACACATTTTTAAATAATACTGTTCACTTTAGCTTAATTCCATAGGTAACTAGCAGAACATTTTCTACCTTATTTATAAATAACATCGTTAACTTTAATTGTAACTTCTTCTAATCATCACTAGAGGTTGCTTGATCAGCCCAGTAAATTTGATGACGTGTTAGGCGCAGTGGTAGTGCAGCTGCCTACTGAACCGACGGTCCTGGTTTCGAATCCCGGCAAAGGCAAATATTTGTATGATGCACTCGAGTATTTGTACCTGGGCCATGGATCTATTTAACTTTAATATATTTATTTATACAGTAAGTATGTATATCGTCGTCTAATACCGATAACACTACCAGATCTTACTTTGGTTTTAAGTTGTAAAAACATAAAAATAAAATTAAAAATTTAAAAAACCCCCGACATGACAACCTGTAAAAAGAAAGAAATAAAATCTACGAAATGTGCCTTTACAATGAATAGTAGAAAAAGAATCCAAGCGTCGTTGCGTTCGGGGGACCGCTAAGTACCTAACCTAAGTGAAATGAACTATATTTTTCAAAGCAAAATTGTAAGTATGCATTTTATTTGGGGCTTCCCACTTTACGATTTTAAGTACATTGCATTTCATTTACTTAGCGGTCCCCCGACGCAACGAAGCTGGGATTCTTTTTCTACTGTTCATTGTAAAGGCACATTTCGTAGATTTTATTTCTTTCTTTTTACAGGTTGTCATGTCGGGGGTTTTTTAAATTTTTAATTTTATTTTTATTTCATATTTTTTAAACAAACAGAAGTTTTTTCCCGGAATTTTCTACATTTAACACTTTTTTGGTTTTACACCGTTTATGGTCCATAGTTTCCAGTCTTTCCTCGAGCTTGATCCTTGACTATGTGTACGACAACAGGATCCCAAGCCAGTGGTAACAAAAGCCGTCTTCTCTAAAATTGAAATTAGTCTTTAGCAACATTCTGGGAAAAAATCGTTAACAAAGTTATTAGCCAAGACAATCAAAATACATACTTTAAATGCACTGGATGAGTTAAAGGAACCTGCTACTTATGGCCTAAAACAGAACCAGGTTTCCATTCTACAGGATCCAAATAGTACGGGTGGCTTACTTAGATCCATAAAAAATGCAGTTGGTGCTAGGTAACTTGACTTAGTTTTGAAAGACCTAATCATCGATAATCCACACCATGGGATAAACCGTTAAAAAATATTACATCCCCACTTTTTTACGTGTAGGTAAGATACACAAAAATATAGTTTTTAAAAATTTATTCTACCACTATGGTCTCTGCTTAGCCGTAGATAGACGGACGGACATGGTGAAACTATAAGGGTTCCTTGTTGACTACAGAATCCTAAAAAGCTGTTATTCACTTAGGCGAGTACTTTTGCTAAAGCTTACGTGTCCTTTAGTCGCGTTAAAATCTTGCAAGGTGTTGCTATTTGTGACCTCGATCAAAGGAACCTGTTCAATAGTCCTAATGACAATTCAGCTTTAGCAGAATTGCAAAACTAAGAACAGTGACCCAATATTGTGACGGAAATTAAAAAAGTTTTACTGGGACTCGGTTTAATATCGACTGTACTTCCTTACACAAACGTTAATTGCTCATCAAGAACAATCAGACGAGCCCAAACACCATGGGTTTATTCTGTGCTGTTAAGGAGTTCCTACGGCCATCTTCAGCTGCATGGTACCAAATTATTGTACTGTCAAAATTTTATTAAATTGTTGATTACGCTAATAAACTTAACATTTAACCAACATTTGAAATTCTTGGCTTAGATCCTTTCACAACTAGATGGCAGGGCCGTATTTACCCCTAGGCCCACAAGGCCCGGGCCTAGGGGCCCAGCTAGTCTTAGGGACCCAGTCCCAGACGCAGGACTTGTACCATAATAATGTTCTCCTTATAGGGGAGGGGGCCCTAAATGCCAAGTGCCTAGGGGCCCTGGCCCGCTTAGTCCAGCCCTGCTAGATGATTATCATGAGATCTTCACTTAGTGAGTGATAAGGAAAATGCTAATAAAACAACATTTATCCAGCGTTTGGAATTATTCGCCTCAATATTGGCTGAGATTCATTAACAACTACCTGGTCATCATGAGACCTTAATTTAGTAAGTGATATAGAAAATGCTAATAATACTTAACATTTAAACAAAATTTGAAATCCTTGGCTTCAATATTGGCCGAGATCCATTAACAACTAGCTGATCATCATGAGACCTTAATTTAGTAAGTGGTATAGAAAATGCTAATAATACTTAACATTTAACCAACATTTGGAATCCTTGGCTTCAATATTGGCTGAGATCCATTAACAACTACCTGGTCATCATGAGATCCTCATTTGGTGAGTGATATAGAAAATGCTAATAATACTTAACATTTAACCAAAATTTGAAATCCTTGGCTTCAATATTGGCTGAGATCCATTAACAACTACCTGGTCATCATGAGATCCTCATTTAGTGAGTGATATAAAAAATGCTAATAATACTTAACATTTAACCAAAATTTGGAATCCTTGGCTTCAATATTGGCTGAGATCCATTAACAACTACCTGGTCATCATGAGATCCTCATTTAGTGAGTGATATAGAAAATGCTAATAATACTTAACATTTAACCAAAATTTGGAATCCTTGGCTTCAATATTGGCTGAGATCTTGTCACTTGTTCCAATTAAAGCTGAATATCTTGGAAACTACTGGTCCTACTTCCACCAAACATAGCTAAGAACCATCTCGACGGAAAAGTCGAAGTTAAATTGGTCCATCCGCTTGGGCGCTACGATGCCACACACAGATACACAGATACACAGATACACAGATACACCCCTCTTTTTTTCGTCGGGGGTTAAAAATTATGTATAATATGTAACATTGCATTGACATTTACTTTATATACACTTCATTTGAATGCCTGCATATCGAGACGATTCCCCACTCCCGCATAATCCCATCCCCGACACCACACCCGCAGGACTTTCCCTCATACTCCCTCCACATAAATCGAGTGTCGTTAAATCGCTCCTGGCCAATTCTCACGGGGATTTGCCTCCCCTTTAAAATTTACCCACGGAAATTAGGGAATGCACTCCTTATTCGACTTAGTGAAATAGCAGTTAGGGGAAATCCCCGGAAGGTATTTCATGGTACAGTAGATTTGAATGCTGTCGTTGCGATATTAAGTTGATAATAGCTGTGTATGTAGTAAAAAGTTTCTCGTCACTCTTGCTCGTACAGTTGCCAAATAAATTGGTTTACTAACTAACTTTTCGAGATTATTGTACCAGGCAAAAACGTTTCCACGTTGCATCATTCGGTTCCTGGTCCTCATTGAAGAACTTATCAGCCCCATCAGTCAACAATATTGTGTAATATATACTACTATGTACTATTGTACTATTGAACGTGAATCTGAACTAAAGTAAACAGAACTTCATAAAACTAGCCCAGTTTTTTTAAAACCTCTGCATCATTTTATAAAAACCGATATACAAAAGAGTAGCGGAATTAACTCTGTCTTAATTAAAAACAAAGTAACATAACAATAGCACTCAGCCGAACGAAATGCGCCTTGTTTTTGACAAAACCACTAGTGTTCAAAATGAATTGCGAAATAGATACAACAAAGGCTTGGCTGGATGCCCTAAAAACTGGACGAATATATCATTGGCAAGCTATCTCTTTGACTGTACTGTTCTTGCTAAATAAGCTTTGACTAGGGCAATAAAAAGCCAGCCAAGTACGAGCCGTGCTCGCTTGCCGAGAGTTCCTTTCTATATATTGATTTATTCCTTATTGACCGAACGAGCCAAGCGTAGCTGTAAGGCAAATATTTCGTATGCCCAGATGTCCAGCTCTTCTCGCCTACAAGTCGCATTCCTCAGTCGATTCTCGTGAAATATTGTGAGCAGATCTGATAATTATAAAGCAGAGTGGTATGTAGTCAATTCAAGACGCACCCATCCCTCTAGTAACATAAGCAAGCATCAACGGCTATCTCCGATTTGCCTGTGACAAAGTATCTATCTATCGTAGCGCGTTATAGCCGGTCGTGTCGCCACACTCTGCAACGAATGCGTCGCATTTTCCATAAATAACCAATAAAAAATATCTTTGGCGGCTTTTGAGAAGGTGAAACAGACAACTTTCTTATTTTACTGAATTGCAGTGAATAATTATTGAATCAGCACGCTCTGTCACAGTGTAAAATTCCTTGATGGTCTTGTTATTGATTCCAAGTATACCAATTCCTAGAATACTTGGAGGTCTGCATTTTTTACGATTCAAAAGATACAATCCCTGTGATAGACGGATGATCAAACAAACTGACAAACAAATAATCCGATAACCTTTAAGGAACCCCAAAAAATGTTCTTGAAAATTAATATTCTCGCACAATCGAATGGGTGGCAAATCAAATAAAGATTTACATCGATCTGAATATTAACGCCGAGTCGATTTATTTCTTTTTCATTCCGAATGACATTTCACCCAAAATGCCGCCGCAGTCGAGCTCTCACCCTATCGGATCCTCATTTGTAGCGTTTTATACCGACTGGAAAACATCCAATAAGTATTTAAACTTTTAAGTAAATTTAAAATGAGTATAATTTCTTTTTTTTTAGTTAATTATATTTAGTTGCTTCACTTATCATTGTCAACAATAATTATAATCAAGAAAAGAGCGTTCTCCCTCCTGAAAGACCGTCAACGCACTTATGACTCCTCTGGAGTTGCAGATGTCTATGGGCGTCGGTAATCACTTTCCATCAGGCGATCCGTTTGCTCGTTTGCCCCCTATGACATAAAAAATAATCTAAAATTGGCAGGAAATTAAAATTTTGATAGTTTAATAAAGGTTATCGTGGGCTCGCTTTCCGCAACTCGACCTCTTCTAATGCGCCTATTTGATGATATTAAAGTATTGGATTGTGTGTCCCTGTGAAATAATATTTGAAAATGTATCGCAAGGTTGCATCAAATTTATTTTTATGGCTTAATTACTACTACCACACGTGCTTATTTCTTTTATTTCAGCTATTTCAATTAAAAACGGAAAACATTTTTCCAAAATATGTTAATCCCGATTTACATTTCCAAATTGAGGTTTACATTCCTTTTGGCCGAGCACATCGTTTATTTTTAATAAAAAAACAACGGAACAAAAGCACAACGCCGAATAAAACAATGAACATGTAGATTTCGCACTAACGTGAAATGATGTTACTGTAATAGACGCAAACAGAGATTTATGAGGCAACTCGCGCCCTCTATAAAAGCCTCTGACAATATAATAAATAGCGGCGCGTTCCAGCGGAGATACATCGAACGCTGTGCTCCTTTTTATTGAGTTTTTCTTTTTTGTCATATTATAAGTTGCTTTTGTGAACCGAATGAGGTGCCAGTCAGTTTTGGATGCGATTCAAAATTGGAATCGGACTTGATACAGTTTTTACCGCCGGGTTTTTGTTTTTAAGAAAAACACGAAAGGTTATCTGACGTTAGGGTGGTGAAGAGGTTAACACGTTGGACCGGTAATCCTGAGGTAACGAGTTTGATTCCCGGTCTCTTTCGCCAGGTTACACATTTCAATTTTCCATTGGGCTTCGATCTTTTTTATCGATGATTCACTGTTTTCTTAAAAGTTGAGCAAAAGCCAACAATAGCAATTAGTGATTTAATAATACCTAACCTGTTTACCTAAATTGTTTCATATTATAGTAGTTCAATACTTGTTTGCGCCAAAAGACGGGCTTTACTCGTACTACGTGGGCCCGAGGGGCCTTTCCACAGCTGCAAGCTGAGGGGATAAGGTAACAATAATTTTGATGTGAACAACTACCTTAAAAACCTACAAAATCCACTTAAATTGTTCTGTTTTTGATACATACACCGTGTCCGACCTTCACGACACAAAAGTAAAACAATATCCAATGACGTGTCGAACCAGAACAAATGCGTTGTGCGCCGCTGGGCCGGCGATGTATATGCCCCTTGAGATAAGCCCGAGTTGACGTCACACAAGAAATATGGCCCGACTGCGTCGAGTTTTGACAGGTTAGCTGTTAAGGGCTTCATATCGTTTATGACATAGACGGCGGGTTATTGGTAGTCAGGTATCTACTTATAACTACTAGGTAGGTAGGTAGGCTATAGCCTAACAAGTGTCAGTCCGGCCCAGGGATAGTGGCGCTACAAACAGCTTTCATACGGCGATAACCCTCCGGGGTATGTTGGGCCAAATGTCAGAATGTCCAAGATGTCATAATGTCCAGATGTTATAAAGGCCGTTAGTCAATATGTACAAGTCTCTCAATGTCCAAGATGTCATAATGTCCAGATGTTATAAAGGCCGTTAGTCAATATGTACAAGTCTCTCAATGTCCAAGATGTCATAATGTCCAGATGTTATAAAGGCCGTTAGTCAATATGTACAAGTACAACAAAAGGAGCGTTTCTTTTATGGATATAAAAAAAAAACTAACCTAACCTAACCCGGCCGAGTCGGATCTGCTCTGAAAGGTGATTGATTCACCTCAACCTATTATCAAAGTTTAAATGATTCACCTTTCAGAGCAGATCCGACTCGGCCGGGTTAGGTTAGGTTAGTTTTTTTTTTATATCCCTAAAAAACGCTCCTTTTGTATTATTTTTTATATAATATGTGATCACAATACAAACCTAACCTAACCCAATTTTATAAAATTATTCAAATACCGATTATTATTACATATCCATATACGTACAATAAAACCAGTACTACACAGTAAGTACACAGACGAAGTTAAGCAATTTCACATTGTGGCTTCTGTACGTTTCGGTAATTGGGTGTTTTTTATATTGGACTTTTTACCAAATAGTTGTTTTGGTAACTGGACATTTTGGCAATTAAACATTTTATCAATTGGATGTTTTGATAACTGGACTTTATGCCAATTAGACTATTCAACAAATAGTTATTTTGGCACCTGGTTATTATGACAACTGGGCATTTTAACAATTGGGCATTATTTCGTTGTCATTTTGACATCTTGGACATTCTGACATTTGGCCCAACATACCCCGGAGGGATTAACCAAATTAAAAACATTGTTTACCGGAATGCTGCTCAATCCTTCGTTCTTCTTGTGAAATAAATACTGAATCTTATTAAAAAAAACTTGACGTTCATCATGAAAAAGTTACTTGAAATTTGCGGCATACCTATATTTGGTCCTGTTTCCTCTTTCATTTCACATTCACTTCACCGACTTTCAACGTCAGTTACCAAACAATTTGTCGTTGTAAAAATGGGTTGAAAGACTCATTTTTGTTGGGTTATAATATAACTCTTGGGTAAGTATTTTAGCAAACATTGGGGACAGTCGTGCTATATACGTATACTAATAACTATACTAAATCCTTTTTATAAATACGTCTTTCAATAATTCCGATGGATCACTGCATCCCGCCGCCTCCGGATATGAGCTCCGAGTAAGCTTAACATGTTCGAGCTAAACATGTCTAATGCTCTGAGGACGCCGCTCTGTGACGTCACGGAGAGAATTTCAATTCGATTTATGCATCCGACGTTTGGATTTCAGAATCGATTTGCAATAACATCGAAGCTTTAGTACTATTATACAGTCGTAAAGGTGAAATAAGTACGGTCAAGCTAATAGTATTATAAAACTGTATATATTAAATCACTACCCATTCGTCATTATCATCATTACCTTCATGCAGGAGGAATTGTGGCCAAAAGGTGTTGTTTCGTTGTGGCTATCGCGGACGTCTTCAAATTTCGATGCAAACCTATTTCAACTCACATAGACACATAGTTAGCGACACGTCGTTGCATCTAAAACCTTTTCCTCTAGTACATCTCCCGGTTTAATCTCCTGGGAGCAGATAATACCGGAACTACGTGGGGCTTTATTCAATTACGGTCTGAAAATGGTACTTACCGGAATACATAACACTAGAAACAGACATTATAGTATTTCAAGTATAAGTCACTGTAGGTAGACACGCCTAATTAACATAGAGGCTAAATTCAGCATTTCGTTCATACAGAATATGTCCGAGATATCACTACTGTATGTCTGGTTTAGATATAAATAAATATATCGGCCATATATCGCTCCTCCTGATTTTGACCAAAAGATGGCGTAGTGGCTTTTCACTCGAACGAAATCACGAGAAAATTTTAATTTCAATATAAACCTGACAATATAATGTAAATCCGTAATTAGCCAATGTTAAACACATCTTATCTTATCTTTTAAAAAAATAGTGTAATTTGTGCTATGGATTTTGTGTTAATAAAATAAATAAACCCACCTGTAGACACGAGTCAGGATAGGGAGCATAACATTTTCTTCTGGTATATCCTCCCGGTCTGATCTCCCGGGAGTAGATAATACCGGAACCACGCGGGGGTTTTATTCCATTACGTTCTGAAAACGGTACCGAAATAATTTTTTAGGGACCCGAAATTCAATTTATTGACGATCGTATGTACGAGTAGATTTATAGGTTGATACCGTATCTGAGAAGCAAAACATTGTAAGTGATAATTATGTTACATACATGTACTTACAGTGTTATGCTTCTCAAGTGCGGAATGTTTAACTGGTTTGTTTACTGATGTACCGTGACTGCAAATAAAGAGGCATTGTAGAAATTTCGGGGAAATGAAAATTATAATGGAATTATGTCGAAGCCCTCATCTAACGAGGTAAGTATTACGTTGTTCCAGGAGATTAAATGAAATTAATTGTGACCGACCAATGTGTAATGTATATTATATTTATAAACTCCTAATTCAACAAGGTATTTCATTGCGATATTCTAAATTTAGCAAAATCTCACGGCTTTATCACGGTTATGCAGCAAACATAAATAATATACGCTTATGATATTACGAGTTATATTAAAATTTCAAATATTCAAGTTGCAGTCTTATACTTGTACACATTGTTAAATTAAACATACAATGATGATATTTGGACAGATATCTTTAGAAATACAGTGAAACATAGAACTTTCTCTTTTTGGAAACGTGAAAGCCCTTATTCATTAATTTTCTGTGGTAATTTTGGCTTGATATTGAATTTATCAATGTGAGTGAAACAAAAAGCAAACACATCGAAATAATTATATTACGACATTTATTCCTGTATCATTTGTTATACTGGACTATTACCTCATGTACAAATATGCAGAATTACACAGCAAACATACAAATGGCACAGGAATATAAACACATTCGGTAGGTATAACTACACTCGTGGTCACGGTCGTATAATACCCGACAGTTGACCCTCACCGCGTCCAGCCGATGTTTCATTAAAATTTCCAAAACTGCTCAAACTTTAGCAAATTTCAATTTACTATAATTTTATAGGTCGGAACACAGCAGGTGTGACGAAACGGCTCGCCGTTGTAATTGGCACTCAGCCATCCCATGTCACACCCTTGTCAAACTGATGCTATTTGCTTTGAAATATTCTATGGAAACTTAGCTTTCCGAGTTGTGACGTTTTATAAAAAGCTACCGAAGGATCGGGCGACATAAATTACCGGTAATGCGTGTTGAGTGGGTGTATTGGCACTTTTTACTCTTTTTATAGGCCCCGGGGGTTTAAACTCGCCGACTGAAGTGAACGCGGGTTACATACACTAGCGTTTTAAAAAGTATCAAAATAACTTTACTGTAACGATCAGATTAAGAAACTAGTGATATTTTAAGTAACTTCTTATTAGACCGCGCGGTTGACGTTAACAAGAACATGGAGTGTACTAATTATTAATTTTATGGGTAGAATGTGCAGCACGTATGGGTTGACGCACGTATTGTAAAGTAAGAATCCTCATTAGATATGACACACTGCTTGCGTGACGTATAACCGCACCGTTGAAAGGGGTTCTATAAACGCCTACGCATGCGTGCTGCGAACTCACTGCACATGCAAACCTCCTTGTGAGTATTATATTCCTTGCATGCAAACAGTGTGGCTTGGCCTTTAGTAAAGTTACAATATCGATTGGTTTAGTCAAGCAGGAATGCATTGCCCTTTTGATTCAAAAGTGTTTTTATTTGGAAACTGGAAGTCATTAAGTACATAAATCGATTAAACATTTTAGAGAACGATCCGTTATATATAAGATCCTATCAAATATACGTTAGTTTTATCCTTATATAAACATTTCGGCAAAATGGCTCCAGCATGTTTCAAATATTTCGCTAAAATGAAGGAGTAGTGAATGATAAAGCCCTTGAAATGGGCACGTTTGTCAATATTGAGGAAATTGAATAAGGAAAAGGTTTGGCCCTTCAAGATGTCATTACTTTTTTATAAAAAAAATACTAGTACACGACAGAATAAGCAGAGGAATATTTTATGATAACAATGTAACTATAGATTTAATCGATTACACAAAATTACAGTTACAGCTAAATTAAAGGTTTGTTTAATGAAATATTGATGGGCCTGCACTTTTATAATATTAGTACCCGCGGTGTTACCCGCGTTCGGAAAAATAAGCCGGCCTGCCGAAAACAGTGCGGTACCGCACCGACTGGGCCCACGCACCTGCTGACCCAGCTGTGCCGACGACGCAGTTGTTCTCGTTTACATTACTCTACGAAGGCTGAAGAGATCGTAGAGTATGTACGTGTGAAGACCGGAATTATCCTTAGGGTCGTGAAGTCGGAGTCTTCTTGGAAAGGAAAATCCTTTAATTTCTATATAAGTAGATGTATGCATGTAATATCCTTTATCTACTTAGGCGTAGGTACTTTGGTGCGTTGCATACGTAGGTAGGCCCTTATTTTTATAAACGTAAAACTTTCACTGCGTTCCATAATCCAAATTAATGATGTTGGAGAAACAACCGCCAGACTAAAATGGAAAGATGGGCCAGCGTAGCCACTACGTAGGTGCCACAAGAGAGGTAACGCTGGCGAGGCAGGCTCAGGCGAAAATGGGGTGACGATCTGGACACGTTCCTCGGAGGCTGGCTGGAGGAGGCATCGGATCGGAAGTTATTGAAATCAAGGAAGAAGCCCTTTCGCTCAGCAGAGGGATACACTCATAGTAAGTAAAATTAGGTAATTCTCTAAAAAATCTTATGTTATTTTTTTTAATCAAAATATAAACCTTTAGAAACAAATGACATACTGCCAAGTAAACAGTCTGGATTTCGCAAGCGACGCAGCTCAGCGACTGCTCTGCTCGACGTTGTTGACGATATCCTCTCCGCTCAAGATAGGGGAGAAGCATCATTACTGGTTTTATTAGATTTTTCCCGTGCGTTTGACAC
The DNA here is from genome assembly GCA_932273695.1 of Apotomis betuletana. Lineage (NCBI taxonomy): Eukaryota > Metazoa > Arthropoda > Insecta > Lepidoptera > Tortricidae > Apotomis > Apotomis betuletana. Next base: position 26,223,769 of record OW026306.1, read on the forward strand.
AATCAATGTTTCATTGCTTCTCTCTAAACTAGCTTATTATGGTTTTGACAATAAGACTATTAATTGGTTCTCAACTTATTTGTGTGGCCGATCTCAATGTGTTGGATTACGTAATCAATCTGGGTTGACCGACTATTCTCAAAACATTTCTGTGAACTGCTGTGTTCCGCAAGGATCTATACTTGGTCCAGTATTGTTCATTTTGTATATATCGGATATTATTAAAAAATTAAAAACTGCAATTTCCATTTATACGCAGATGATCTACAAATTTACACATCTTTTCATCCCCGTGAAACATTAACTGCTGTAAAATTGATAAATGAAGATTTGGATCGAATTGCCGATTGGTCTGTGCGTAATGGTTTAGTCCTTAACCCTACTAAGTCTAAGCTTCTAATTCTTGGCACCAAAGGTCAGATAGACAAAGCTATGAATTGGGGTCCACAGGTAAAGCTAGGAGAGGAACGACTTGAGCGTGTTAACGTGGCCCGTAATCTTGGTCTTCTTATGGATGACACTTTGCACTTCGAGCAGCATGTGCTTGACTCCGTTAAGAACTGCTTTTACCGGTTAAGAGTGCTGTATCAGATTCGAAGGTATCTTAGCATTGATCTTAGGATAAAGCTTTGTGATGCCTTGATTTTGTCTAAGCTCAACTATGTCGATACTGTCATTAACGGTTGTTTGTTGGCTCGCTCAAGGGCTCTCATTCAACGCGTACAAAACGCATGTGCTCGTTTTTGCTTCCCAATCCCACCTAGAAATCATGTCACCCCCTTTCTAAATGATAATAGATTGCTGAAGATGGAGGCACGACGGTCGTTACATTTCGCTACTTTGCTTTTTGGTGTGCTCCATACTCAGCAACCTAAATACCTATTTGAGAAGTTAAGATTCTCAATGCGCCCCACTAGAGAAGCTGTCCGCCTCATCTGCTCGCGTCCCGGAAAAACAGCGGCATTTCGTGGTAGCTTTCGCTACTCTGCCACGAAATATTGGAACAATATTCCACCTCCTATTAGAAATTCTAAAACTTTGTACACTTTTAAAATAAAACTTCGAAAATATCTTTTAAATATTCAACTCTCCAACTCATAAGTTCTGAGCCTAATTTAAGTACTATATCAACAGTATATTTAATACCCCACTTATACTTATCGTATTGTTTCTTATCCAACATCGTTTTATGCCAAACTCCATCTTTTCTTAAATACCGTGTCACGCTATTTTACACAAAGTCATACACACACAACAGATACAGACACAACAGATATACACACTAGGTACCTAATGGCTATCTTATTTAATAGTATTGTGCACCCGTAACTTATCAGTTTATTTTTTGCTACAAACATTCAAAAGATGCGTGTAGACATTACCGTCCCGACTTGTTGTCGCTGTTCTCGCCTACCTACCTCAGGTCCCACGGAAGACCAGCGCTGCGACATTTCCCTAATGTAGCAGCATTATGCTGAGTGGTGTCCTTTTGCGGTGGACATGGCAGCACCATCATATTACCCTCTACCTATATTTATATAATTTTCTTTTTAAATTAAATGTATGATAATGTATGTTATTCTTAAGTTATAAATTTAGTTTTTAAGACCTTTGTAATGGTGGTGCGTCTTCTTCGCTGCAATAAATGTGTTTTCTTTCTTTCTTTCTTTCTAGTTTTACTGTTGTAATATTAGGCCATTAAATATAAATAAACCGTCAAAACATGAAAAAAACGTGGTTATAAATTCTCGCCTCTGATTTCCATCAAAGTGGATTTATGATGACGTTTGGGCTTGCCCAGTTCGGGCACGTAACCCCCGAATACAATGACACGTTAGTCACCCGACCCATACCTTTATAATAAACATATCTCCCTCTCACTATTATAAAGTTGATAAAAATATCTCATCATAAATATTTATACATACGTTGTGTTTTAAAAAATAAAAATCCAGCTACAAAAATGCCATGTCTCGTACGGATTCTTTTTGCAGAAAATTGTTGTGGTATTATCGTTTAACAGTTCTGCTCATAATGTTCCTACCACAGGTTTCATACTGTGTCATGACTTAACTTTAGGTGGAATGTGGACATTGATGATTTATTTCTGTGTACACAATCTGAATAATTATATAAGCCGTGTTATATACGTATTGTATCATTATTATTGTAAATCTGTGACTTGCTAAATGTTTATCTGGCGAGGGTGCTGAGGTTGCTTGTCCACAGAACCGGAGCTGAGTAGCAATATGTAAAATGGACCAATCACGTCACTCAGATTCAAATGCTCTTCTTTCGGGCTTCACAAAGAAGTACCCTGATTGGTTCATTTTCTTCTGAGCACACTGAACGAGTAACTACAAACGAATGGAAAAGTAACAAGACTGGCTCTGTGTTTTGGCAGAGGAAGCATCGCCCGCTGTTACAGATAGCCTTTCATCATCATCATATCAGCCAATAGACGTCCACTGTTGGACGAAGGCCTCCCCCAAAGTTCTCCACAACGATCGATCTTGCGTCGCCCTCATCCAATTTCTACCCGCGATCTTAACTAGGTCGTCGGTCCACCTTGTTGGAGGCCTTCCAACGCTGCGTCTTCCGGTCCGCGGTCGCCACTTAAGAACCTTTCTGCCCCAACCAACAAGATAGCCTTTACTAATCCAAAATAACGAAGCGACGACGACGAAACGAAGTAACGAGCGCAATAGGTCAACCATAGTGACACGGGCGGGGTGAATAAACCTTGACGCCCACGTAACACCTGTTATTCCATTTCAAACAGCTATGGAACAAGATTAGCCAAGCTAACAAATAAAAACCCGCCAATTGCGAGTTCGAGGTCTCAACGTATTACGGTTGGAAATATACAGACGGACAGACAGACAACGGAGGTCAAGTAATTAGGTCGCGTCTGTTAGTATCCGTAGGGTACAAACCCTAATAATATAATAAATAACCTAAGTTTCTAGGGTATTGTAAGGCTAACAGGTCATTGTAACTGATAGCAAAGTAATGTATGTCTCCGGTTCACCCAGAGCCAGTTCGAACCGGAACTGAGCTGCCCTCTGCCCGTTATCAATAGCACGTGTTAACTTTGTTGTATAATTATTAAGCTAAAGTATTGGAAACTTGGAGAAGTGGAATTTACCAGAGCCGGTAAGTGACCTCTTTATTTCACAAAAACTAGCAATACTCATCGAATCGTCACTGATAGGAAGGCATACCATAGCGTGTTGGTACGATGCTACCAAATCGTCGTGAAGTATATAGCGCAACTTCGTATCAAGTAAAGGTCAAGTAGAAGGCGAGTGACCGCGTGAATGATCTCTGTGAGACAGATTAAATAATATCTTGGATGTCCTGCAACGGAATGTTCCCGAAACACCACCAACAGAGACAAAAGGAGAAGCATCGCGAAGACAGCAATCAGAACTAGACCTAACATTTCATAGCCACGACCACTCTGCAAAAGAGTGTCTGACTGAGAAGAATGATAATCGTGTTTTGATCTTTATCAGGAAATGGACGTCACCGGGGGCAGTCTTCACACGGGTAAGGAGCTACAGCTTTACAATAAACATAATATAACGAGTCAGTGGAACACTTCGCTCGACCACGCAGATTTTTGTATAAAAACCGCGTAAAGGCGGCTTCACGTGATGTAGTGTTGCTATCCTTATCTCGTGCGCATACGTCAGACCAACGGAGTGGGGTTACTTGCTACCCGACCCTTGCCGAGACTGGTGGTGTGTTGTCGAGCTAAGTTCTAGCATAGTGACCTATATAAACAGCTGTACTGTGCCTGGCATACGGTTAGGTATACTACAAGTGGCGACGAGGACAAAAGTGAGTAGAAATCTAATTACGCCTTCAAAAAAAAAAAACAGAATAGGCGGGAACACTACACGTGACATTTCAGAAGGGTGCAGAAGGGCACTGCTCTGGCCAGCGCACAACTATAAAACACAATTTATGTACACTATGAACCTAATCTATGCCATCTATTCAAAACAAGATAATGATTAATCAGAACACAATATTTTGATATACAAAAAGTACCCTCCGGTTTATACTTTAACAATTTTTACGACAATTTTGTATTGTTTTATAATTTATGTTTTCCGATAATTAAAATTAAACATGTCGTTAGACCAAAAGCTAATAGCTGGTTCACAAGAGGTATCAAAAAGTCTGTAGTAACTAAAAGAAAACTTCGTTTTTCTTATTATAAAAATTCAAGACATAAAAGTTTCAATAAGTCTAAATATCAGTCCTATTCCAAAGTGCTTAAAAAATGTATAAACCAGGCTCAAAGATTAGCAAACTGCAAATACCTAGCTCAGGCCAAAAACAAATGTAAAACTACATGGGATGTAATCAAAGACACGTCGGAAAAGAATCCCAACGATACAAATATTAAGGAAATCATCTTCGATGATAGAATTCTGGAAGATCCTACAGACATCGCTAACGCCTTTAATGATTACTATATAGATATGAACAATACCGTTGGTGATAAAAATCAACTACCCGAAATATCGCTCATTAAATCGAATTTTGCTAGTTTGTTTCTGGTTCCAACAAGTAGAGACGAGATAATTAAAATTATCAATTCACTAAATCAAACAAAATCTACTGGACATGATGGTATACAAACGCATATATTGAAAACATGTAACCTACAGATCTCAGGCGTTCTAAGCTATTTGATAAATCTTTCATTCACAAGCGGTACTTTTCCTGAACCCTTGAAAATAGCATTGGTTAAGCCTATTCATAAAAAAGGTAATAAAAATCTTGTCGAGAATTATAGACCTATCTCTCTGATACCAATTATTGCTAAAATATTTGAAAAGGCAATGCATGAACGCATTTCACATTTTCTTAGTAAATTCAGTATAATTAAACCTGGACAGCATGGATTCCAGAAAGGAAAATCTACATCCCTGGCTGCTTTCTCCTTAATGAATAATATCTCTAAACATTTAGACAAGAGCACGCCTGTTACTGCGATCTTTTTTGATATGACGCGGGCTTTTGATTTTGTGTCCCATGACATACTTCTGAGAAAGTGCGAACTTTACGGCATCAGAGGTTTGGTAAATGACTGGCTTAGAAGTTATTTACGCACGAGGTTGCAATTTGTAGAAATTACCAAATTTGATGGAAAAAATACCGTAACTTCACATAGGTCTTCGACGAAAATAAATAGTGTAGGGGTACCACAAGGTAGCATCTTGGGCCCACTACTATTTTTAATATATATTAATGATCTTCCGGATGCAACAGAATTTGATTGTACTCTGTTTGCTGATGACTTATCTATTGTTGTACCGTGTAAAAATGTTAATCTATATAATGCAGATATAAATAATACAATTTCTAAAATAGTAACTTGGATGACCTTAAACAATTTAAATATTAACGTAAATAAAACGACATTTGTACAATTTTTAAATAGAAATGCTAGTAAACATAACCTAATAGTCACGTCAGCTGATGAAACAATAAAAGAATCATCACAAACGAAATTTCTTGGCATCACGTTGGATGACAAATGCTCTTGGAAGGATCACATAGACACATTATGTAATAAATTAAATTCGTTTGCCTACGCATTGTGGCGATTGACAAAAACTTGTACGAAAGATGCTGCGATGCAGGCGTATCACGGTTATGTATCTTCTTTAATTAGATATGGTATTCTGCTCTGGGGAAACTCACAACATGCAAATCGAGTTCTTACAGCACAAAAGCAATGCATCAGAGCAATATGCAATGCAGACGTTATGACCTCATGTCGTCCCTTGTACAAGAACTTACTTTTACTAACTGTGCCATCGACGTACATCTACGAAATCTGCCTGTTTGTAAAAACCCACCCGGACTTCTTTAAAACAAATAAGGATGTTTGTAACTTTAACACAAGGTATCCAGACCGCCTTGTAATGCCGGCTAAAAAAACCAAACTGTACAGCAGAGGCACTTACTGTATGTCCATAAACATATACAATAAGCTACCGGATGTACTTAAGAATATGCCCCTAAATAAGTTCAAACGAGAACTCAAAACTTGGCTTACACAGCAATGTTTTTACTCTGTAGATGAATATTTATGTCATGATCTATAAATTAATATTTAATAAAAAAAGAACATGAAAGTCTTTGATATATTTAGCGCTGTAATATATAAATGATAGTTGTTATTGACCATTACGTTGCTTTTGAATGTGATATCTATTAATTAAGATTATTATTACTATTATTACCATGTACCTAACTTCATTAAAGCATAAGATTTATATTTTACGTGTTGTGTTAACAGCAAAACATGTGAAACTGATATTTATATTTTATAAGACCTATTATTGTACACCATGTTTTTAAGTAAAATAAATATTGATTGATTGATTGATTGATTGATTGTTATTATTGTACTGTATTTGTCGTCTTGGCAAATTCATCTATGGACGTTACTTGACTGAGATAATTATTATATAAAATAAATGCGAAGTGAGTCAATAGGCGAATAAATTAAGATGTACGCCCTCTCGCTGCGCTAACGCAGGCCTGGCGCCGGTGACTCCTGTATCTAGCAGGCGCGCGGTCCGATTGGCTGCCGGCTGCCCGGCTGCAACTCTAGCATAACTGTCACATGCGACTTCCTCGCGCGAGAAAAATTACCTGTCTCTTTCTTCGCAGTACTGTGGGAGAGTGACCGGGAGATGCTATGTCGTGCGACAAGAGTCGCAAAGCCTAGTTGTGCTAGACGGGCTGATGATGATTGCGTACCGATTCGAAACATGTCCAATATTTCGACTTAATCGACGTGAGTAAACCCCTTTCATGTGGATTTTTACTGTAACTTACTCTTTGTTCCCGCTAACTTGGTGTACAGCAACAATAGTGTGTTTTTCTCAATCTACAACTTCACGTGCAAGGAGCAGATGATTGGCGGAGCCACGCTGTAACTGAAAACATAAACGTAGTAAAAATACATACGTTTCATGTATACATAAGTCTTTTTTCGATTCAGCTGTGCGCGCTGCATATAGTCACGCCATCCGTCCATTCCACTGTAGCTGGGTTTCATGAAAAAACAAAAGAATTAAAACGTTGCCAACCTTTTGAAGGGTAACTTTATTAAACTCGTTTCTCAGTATGCCGTGTGGCGGTAAAAGGTCGTATATTTATACGGATGTAATAGTAAGATACGTCCTTTTACCATAGCATGGCAGCAGTGTAGTGTAATATTGTTCCAGAGCGAATTACGAATACAACATTTTAGGAGTGATTCCCATTTGTTCCATGGAACTGTGACGTCATAGAAGTAAGTGATATTTTAATTTTTAATTGCTCCATAGAACTTAAAAGATTGCCAAATATTATTTGTTCTATAGAACTAGAATACTGTGGAACAAACTCATATGGCAGTATTGTAAAGTTGTTCTATAGAACACATGGCAAACTTGATTTTTAAAATTGTTCCATGGAACTGACAGGTTAGAATGAAATAGCAAATAATATTCTTTACGATTATATATTCTAATAAATGCTTTACCTTATCACCATTAACTGGCCACTCAAAACACTGTCAGTTAGATTAGTCTTTGTGATTTTGATTAGTCTTGAACATATCATGACATTGTTGTAAAATGGACTCTCAACCAGAAGAACTAATTCTCAATTATGAGGCAATTATTATTTCTTATTTGTTGTGTCTTCAATGCAAAGGTGGGCAAGAACAGCGGTGATGAGTTGAGAGTGGGGCAATTTGGATACGGGCAACGGAACCCTAGGGGACAGAGGCTGGCCGACTTTCTAGAGAAAGAGGAACTCTTCATGATGAACTCTTTCTTCCAGAAGCCGCCTCACAGGAAATGGACCTGGATAAGTCCCGATGGTTCCACGAGAAACGAGATTGACTTCATCATGACCGACAAGAAACGGATTTTCAGTGATGTGTCTGTGATCAATAGGGTAAAGACCGGCAGTGATCATCGAATCGTAAGAGGCACACTGAATATCAATGTTAAACTGGAAAGGTCCAGTCTGATGAAGTCTACGCTCCGACCTACTCGGGCCCATATTCAAAACCCCAAGAGCTTTCAACTCGAGCTCTCCAACCGCTTCGCTTGTCTGGAGAACTTTGTCTCAGTGGACGAGATCAACGACGGGCTAGTGGAAACTGTCCACGCGGTAGGGTCTAAGTTTTTCAGACCCCGCCGTAAAGATAGACCTCAGAAATTGTCTGATCGAACCTTAAACCTCATGGCTGAACGACGCTCGCTACAGTTGCAGTCTCCCAATGACGCGAGGTCATATAGGCAGCTTAATAGACGTATATCGAAGTCCTTGCGACATGATCTGCGGCTCTTTAATAAGAACCGTGTTAAAGAGACCATTGAGCAGAACAAAGGCTCCAAAGTGTTCGCAAAGGACAAGTCTATTGGACAAAGCCAGCTGACCAAGCTGAAACGGGAAGATGGCAGCATAGCGTCGACCAAAGCAGAGGTTCTAGGCGAGATCGAGAGGTTCTATGGTCAGTTATACACTTCAGTCGCAAAGCCCGTTGACAGCTTGGTAGGTGATCCAAGAGCCAAGCTGTCCCGACATTATACCGAAGACATCCCGGACATCAGTCTGTACGAGATTAGGATGGCCCTGAAGCAACTTAAGAACAACAAGGCGCCGGGCGAAGACGGAATCACCTCAGAGCTTCTGAGAGCGGGTGGAACACCGGTACTTAAGGTCCTCCAGAAGCTCTTTAATTCCGTCTTGTCCGAGGGCAAAACGCCTGAAGCATGGAATAGAGGCGAGGTGGTACTGTTCTTCAAGAAAGGTGATAACAGCCTATTGAAGAACTACAGGCCCATCACGCTTCTAAGCCATGTTTATAAGTTGTTTTCAAGGGTCATCACGAACCGTCTCGAACATAGACTTGATGACTTCCAGCCACCCGAACAAGCCGGTTTCCGAAGAAGCTATAGTACCATAGACCACATACATACGCTGCGGCAAGTTATACAGAAGACTGAAGAGTATAACTTGCCATTATGCTTAGCGTTTGTGGACTATGAGAAAGCCTTCGATTCGGTGGAAACATGGGCGGTGCTCGAGTCACTTCAGCGATGCCATATTGACTATCGGTACATTGAAGTGTTGAAGTGTTTGTATAGTAACGCCACCATGTCGGTCCGAGTTCAGGAGCAGAGCACAAAGGCCATTCCATTGAGAAGAGGCGTAATACAGGGGGACGTTATATCCCCAAAACTGTTTACGGCCGTTATGGAAGACGCCTTCAAGCTCCTGGAATGGCAAGGACTTGGCATCAACATCAATGGCGAATACATCACTCACCTTCGGTTTGCCGACGACATCGTAGTCATGGCAAAGTCGATGGAGGAACTCAGCATGATGCTCGATGACCTCAATCGAGTTTCTCAACGGGTGGGCTTAAAAATGAACATGGACAAGACGAAACTCATGTCAAATGCCAAGGTTGTGCCCATCCCAGTCTCTGTTGAAAACTCGGTACTCGAAGTTGTTGACTCATACATCTACCTAGGACAAGTGGTCCAATTAGGTAGGTCCAACTTCGAGAAAGAGGTCAACCGCCGAATCCAACTCGGCTGGGCAGCGTTCGGGAAACTACGCAATGTCTTTTCGTCCGACATACCTCAGTGCCTCAAGACGAAAGTCTTCAACCAATGTGTGTTACCAGTGATGACTTACGGCACCGAAACGTGGTCTTTCACTATCGGCCTCATCTCAAAGCTCAAAGTCGCTCAACGAGCAATGGAGAGGGCTATGCGCGGGGTGTCTCTACGTGATCGAATCAGAAATGAGGAAATCCGTAGACGAACTAAAGTGACCGATATAGCTCACCGGATTAGTAAGTTGAAGTGGCAATGGGCAGGCCACATAGCACGCAGAGCAGATGGCCGATGGGGCCGAAAAGTGCTCGAGTGGAGACCTCGGACCAGCAAGCGCAGCGTAGGACGTCCACCTACAAGATGGACAGATGACCTTATAAAGGTCGCCGGAAGGCGCTGGATGCAGGTCGCTTCCAACCGGTATATATGGAAGTCCAAAGGGGAGGCCTATGTTCAGCAGTGGACGTCCTATGGCTGAGATGATGATAATGATGATGATGATTTGTTGTGTGGGTTAGAGAAAAGCTGTAGTAATTATGAAAACGTATTTTTTTGCAGGACAGAACCTTGGGAAGCTTGTTCTTATTTAACAGAGCCACTACATTTACATAAATTGTTGATGAGCATCCCCCCGCAAACATTTTGGTGTGAAGTCATAAATACCATTCTGAGTCATGACAAGTCTGTGTAGACTCCAGACTGTAGTAGATACTCAAAGCAAGGACCCAACATTTATTTTCATATAATCAATGAAATGATGTCTTAGTTTCCTTTTTATTTTAAATATGATAGTAAAACACATAATAAAGTAGACTAATCTTTCATTAAAAATCTATTAAAAAATGTTGTCAAAAAATCATTACCATTAAAATAAATTAGTTCTAAATAGGAACTTGGCAGGCTTTACAAAAATATTTCTTCGAACAAAACTTTTATTTTTTGAAGTTACAAAATTTATTGTAAAACAGATTAGATAAGTAAAATTATTACTTCGCCTGAGGTGTGATAAGGTCGCCTGCATAGTAGTGCAGTCGGGTAATATACTAGTATGAAGTTCTATAGAACAACTTGGGAAAACTAATTACTATTTTGTTTCATAATGGAACAGCATGGGAAAAGAGTAGTATTATTTTGTTCCAGTGCGTCACTGGCAAGTAAACCGGGGTGAAAAGCTAGTATGTAGTTCTATGGAACAATTTGGCAAAATAAATCCTATTTTATACCATGACGTCACAGTTCCATGGAACAAATGGGAATCACTCCATTTTAGTTAGAATAGAGTTTAATACCTATGTTTTGTCAGCTATATTTAAAAGTCTAATTGTAGAAAAAAAAACAAAATGAAACAAAATTATTTATAAAACAAAAGTCATGACAAAAAACTTTGTTAAAGAAAAATAAAATATGAAATGACTGAATGATGTAACGTTCCTTAATGTATTAAAGAAATGGCTAACAACCAATGCTTTTTACAACATGGACGAATTTTACCAATGTAATAATGAAATAATATAATAATACTAATAATGTAACTACCTCTTCCAATTTGTATCTAATAATTAATATTTTTATTATAATTTGTATTTTAAAATGTAGATGCTTTTATAATGTACTAGCTGTGCTCCGCGGTATTACCCGCTCATCCCACGGGAACACTAAATTTATTCGGGATGAAAAGTATCCTATGTCCTTTCTCGGGTCTCAAACTATCTCCATACCAAATTTCATCTAAGTCGGTTCAGCGGTTTAAGCGTGAACAGGTAACAGACAGACCGACAGACAGACACACTTTCGCATTTATAATACATATTAGTATGGATTATGAATATTATCAATTAGTATGGAAGTATGGATTGAATTGTAAAATGTTAACATTTTATTAATAAATGAGTATGAGTATGACTTTAAAATATAATAAGCGTAGTATTTTTCACGTTTTTGTTGGAATATTTCGCTCATTTCCACGTTCCCCCTTGCCTTCGCATGTTGTCCTGGAAATCTTATTAGGAGGGCTTTTAGCCGTTATTAGTCTAATTTGTTATATTTCATAATTATATTGTATATTAGATTGTAATTATATCCGTGGGCCTTTGATGCTTGAAATAAGTAAATTGAATTAAATGTTAGCAAAATAGAACATTTGTAGGCACAATGTGATTAGACTAACTAGTAAATTGCCATTTAAGCAATTCCTTGAAGTTAAATATACTTTTTATAAAATTTATTGTCGATTGCTTTTGCTATAACTATCTATGGCAAATCTCTGGCCATTAATCAATTCACATTTAATTTAAAAATGAATATAGTGCAAATTGCTAAATTACACTTAAACTTAAGGAAAATGTCTCGGACGCCTGTCATTAGGAACATCGAATTATGCGCCTGAAATTCATCAAACGTATCTAAAAATGTTTTCGGTAAATCATTTTCAATATCAACAGTTCCGCGTCAACTTCGGACTTAACAGGTTTTCGATGTTTCCTCGCAAATCGCAATATGCTTTCTCGGAGTATGACTCTCTTCCGCTGCCATTTTTAACCTACGTCAAAAAAATAGAGTAAGTATGTATTTTTAAGGGGAGTATGTTTTTTAGTGGGAGTATGCTCGAATAAGTCCCACTGTCATGGCATGGGGTTAGTAATTGATGATGGGATCCTAGAGAAGTTGATGTAACTCGTAAAAAAATATAGGCATAATGTGATGATTATTTTAAGGTAAGTTTTCGAAAAGCATAATTTTACTCACTTATTTTTTCTTAAAACTTGATGAAAAACCTTGATTTATTATAATTGAATTTACCCTAAATGTATCACTTGCCATTGTTTTCTTTTGCCATAAACTTTTCCTTCCATAAACCGTAAAAAATTTTTTTATTAAGACGGGAAGGCGGGATTTTTTTGTAATATTTATGTAGAAATCATTAGTTTTATAACAATCCCGACAAAAATCAGCTTACAGAGGCAAACAGGTTTATGGCAAATCAATATTATGGCAAGTGATCAAGTGAAAAAAATCAAAAAAGAGAAGGCTGGACGCCTTTGTCTCCGTATACAAGGCACAGATCCATATGAAGCTTCAAAATTGCAGCCCCTTTTTGTCGAGCATTAAATTGACTAAATTTAGAACTAGCTTTATCTGAGAAGCTATTTATCTTTGAGCAGTTTCATAAGGTCGATGTACTTGTAATATTTTTGCAGAGGAGTACAAAGCAACGGCCTCAGGGAGCCCATCAGTCGCACGTCACGACTGAAGAGCGCGAAATTACATTCTCACACATTCTTCTGAAATACGGGCTTTATTACCCCAAATAAAATATTCCTCACCTAACGAGAAAATATGAATTTTGCGCTAAGTTTTTCTTTACAAAGTTCGCGTTTAAAGTCTGTAGCTGAAATAAGATGTTATTTCGAGTGTAAACTGTGAACGTTTTGTCTGAACTCGACTGAAAACGTCTGTGAGAGACGTTTTACACGTGTGGTTTCGGTAATGAAAGATTAATGCAATGGCAAACACGTTTTTTCTGCATAAATACAAAATTGCTATGTTATTATATTTCTATATGTACTATATAATATTTTTTATATGAAAGGATTAGGCGTTGTAAGAAGTAATCACATTGCTTTTGCGTTACCCTTTTTTCTAGGTATTGACTGAGTCGTAAATTATTTTACGTCACCCTATGAAGGAAGTGGGATCTGCTGCCCGCTACGCGGAGAGAAAATCTCACTTCCTGGCCAAAGCAAGACGTGAAACTTTAGACAAACCACGGGCGGTAATTCATAAAACCGCAGATCGCATATTTATGGCCCTTGCTAAGTTCGGGCAAAAAACGCATGCGATCCGGGACATTCACGAATTTACCGCCCTAGTTATGTAATATAAACAATATTTACCAATCCCGCAGTACAAACGATAAATAAATCAACTTTTATGACACTTTATACTCTCGCGGTTTGTAAACATAATTAACACAAATTATAACGGGTCTAACGCGATATTTCTTATTTACCTTCATAATCTAACGTTTCGGCGGGGTTGCACACTCACAACATCCGCGCACAGATTCGAAGATATCCCGCGGTTTAAACTTTTTAATCACTGGTCCCCAAGTGTGCGATAAATTAAAACCATCTTCCCGGTTGAAATTCTTTGGATGTTTCTTGATTTCAATTGCTTCCCTTACCATCCGTAGATAATAGTGCTTTTCTGTGGAAAGAATTTTTGGTTCGTGCAACTCTATCCAGTGATTCGTTCCAAATGTTAACAAATGTTCAGCTATAGCAGATTTTTGAATGTGGCGATTTTTGACTTCTTTGAGAACACATAGCAGCAGTCAAAATAGTGTGTTGTGTGTCGGACCGGTGGGAACCCGTTTTGTACAGCCATGTATTGTCCAGCCACGTTTTGTACAGCCACGTTTTCCGCGTCCATATGGACTCGGAAAACACGGCTGTACAAAACACGGCTGGGCAAAACGTGGCCGAGCAATGTTTGTTCGGGGAAGTTTTTCGAAGCCAGTTTTGTTCAGGGTCGTATTGTCCGGCCCTGTTTTGTACGGCCATGTTTTGTATGGCCATGTTTTCCGAGTCCATGTGGACTCGGAAAACACGGCCGTACAAAACACGGCTGGCCGCGAACCAAACTGCTAGGTTAGGTTAGGTTAGAATTGCGACCACAACAGCGCGCGAGCCGAGCGAGCGAAGCGAGCGTACCGCGGCAGCGGTCGGCGAAGCGCTAGAACCGAACTAGTACCTGTAAAGAAGGTTAGAATGCATACCTACTTGTATTTTTGGGACTCGGAATACGTGTCCGTACAAAACGTGGCCGAACAAAGACGGGCCGAGCGTCATGGACTCGGAAAACGTGGCTGTACAAAACATGGCCGAGCAAAACTTGGCCGTGAAAAACAGGCCCGGACAACCGCGGTACAGGCACGTTTTCCGAAGCCATTTTTGCTCGGCCACGTTTTGTACAGCCACGTTTTCCGAATCCAAAAAGTGGACGCGAAAAACGTGGCTGTACAAAACGTGGCCGTACAAAACCCCTACTCGGACCGGTGACAATAATTAGTAAATAAATGGGTGGTAGTCGAACATTTATCTCCCTACCAATCCATTTTATTAGACAATTTCGTCGGGTAGTACCTACTACATTTGGATGACAGCTCCAGTAACAACTGGCTGTTTCACCTGTACATCTGAGACCATGGCGTGTGCAACCCCGCCGAAACGTTAGATTATGAAAGTAAATAAGAAATATCGCGTTAGAACCGTTATAATATGTGTTAATTAAATCAATTTTTACCAAAAAATTAAATAATTTGAGACAAATTACTCCGGACTCGTGTACTCAAACTGAGGTGAGACGATCAAAAAACATATCAGTGTAAAAATAAAACATTTAATGTAATAATACTTGAACAATAAACTATAACATTTGGAACAACTAGCCTCTATACAATTGTCTCTAATTATAATACAAGGAACTTTGTACCACGTGAAGTCTCAATATTTACACACAACATAGTGAATAACGAACAATCACATAATATTAGCCAAAAATACAAAGCAAAGCACACACTATAAAAACCAAATCACAAATCATTATTAGTTAAATTGAAAAAACTAGGCAAAGTTTAAGTCAGAACTACGAGTAGTAACGCTTATTATACATTCATAAATAGAGATTCAAACAACATTCAACAACAAAATATAACAACCATAAAACACAATTTATGTACATTAGTTTTGAAATAGCAATTTTGATAAGACACGCATCCTTTGCATTCCAGGTCACAACCAGCTTTTCTTCACTAGACGTCTGCCGAGGGGTCCACGAAGCCGAACGCTCGGACCCTGCTGATGCCGCCGTCCGGCGCCATCGTGACCCTGACGTGCGTCACCACGTCGGACTCACAGTTGTACCAGTGCTCCCGGTGTGCTGATAGCTGGAAACCAAAACATACTTTATAAGTACTCTGACAAAATTAAATACCAATCAATTACCCTATAACTTCGTATACAAAAAACTACGTACACATAGATATTGCGTAAAACATAAAAAAAACACCGGATTTCAATATTATCTTCCGTTTTGTGCTCAAGAGACTCAATTGATTGAAATGCAACTAGAAAAAGCGAATTTTATAAATGGTCCGATAATTGGATCTCATGTATTATTTATCTATTTAAACACATCGTTGACTTGGCTACTACAATCTAAAATCATCTCTCACCTTGCTTGGCATAAGTATGGTAGACCACTGCGGCTTCGACTCCGGCGTCCAGGCACGGCTCAAGAAAGCGCCTTCGATCTTCACAGAGTCCGGGAAGTTCCCTTTGAAGTGCGCCGTGTCCACGCATAGCTCTTTGATCCGGCCCGCGAAACCCAACTTGAAGACGGCCCATTCTTGTCCTGAAATAAAGTGGCCAATTAAAAATGCGCTTACCCAAACGATTGTTGATAATTTTAAGGGGTCCTCTTGATTTGGCTGAGTAATGTGGTTCGATATTTATCAGGATAAGGCTGCGTTAAAAAGTTCAAGGTTTATAAGATTTGGTTTAAAAAAGATTGACAAGGTTTGGATCAAAATGCTGCCCTCTAACGAGGTCCTTGCGTTACTTTCTATTAAATAATATTACAGTATTTTTTTAAATTGGTCTTAGAGAAAAAAAACAGCGTGATTTTTTTATTTTTGAGGTCTTTGAGCGAGCGATAGCCTTGATCTTATATTGTAGAACGATCTACGTGCCACGTGGTAAATATTAAGTTTTAAATGTATGTTCTTTGTCAGATTCTTGGACTTTTTAAGATGATTCTACGCTACATGTTATGATATCAAATCAAAAAGGTGATAATGTAAGGTATATAAGATCAAAGTAAAGTAAAGGAACTTACCAGGTACTTTAAGTGTGCCATCATCGTTGGCTTCGATGATTTCTGGCCTGTCGAGCCTCCTCGCCGTCTCCCAGCCATCCGACATGCACTCGCTCTTGCCAGGCTTGACCATATTCCGCGGATGACCGTAGTGGGCATTTGAATATCCTGGAATAGAAGATACATGGTTAGCTGATTGTAAGGTTGTGATGGTGTTGCTAACAAAAGAATACGAAGGGAATGTCATGAGGGTTGATGTTGGTGGACAATTATCGTTCAGCCGAAAGCTTTTGCTAACTGTAAAGTTATAAAATGTGTTAAAGTTGATGCAACAGTACGTCAATTTACCTTGACAAGTGGTACCGCTGAGTAGGGACAGCAGGTCGACCATATGGTGCGGTAGTGGAGTCTCGGGCTTGGCTTCTCCGTACACTCGGAGTCGTGCGATGCCGCCGTCGGGGTACATGTTCACTCGTACGTGCGTGTACGCTTCGTCACTGAGTACCTGGGATTATTATAAAAAAATAATTACATAAGTCTTAAAACAGATTCCTTAAATAGTTCAAGACAAGATTTGGCAGCACGGCGTAAACTGTTGATGGACGTATAAATCCACTTTGGATCAACTGTAACGGTTCTTTAAATTGTTATTAAATCCACTGACTTCATTAAGTCCTATATTTAGCAGAAATCATCTTCAGGTTTGAAAGATGATTTGTATTTAGGTACATTCGTTTAAAAATTATACGAAATAATCCATTAATTTCTTGATGTGTAGTTATAAAAATTACTTTTAAGTATCATGTACATAGTAGGTACAGAAACAATCACTATTTATAAAGTTAAGAGAGGATATGATAATATAAAAAAAACAATAACATAAAATATGTACCTTTTGGTAATTTAGTCTGGTATCTTCATAGCCGGGTCTCAGAGCAGTCACTGGTACAATTTCATCCCACTTGTTCGATTCTAGCCTCTCTACCGCTTCCAAGTCGCTCTCACTGCACGCCATCCCCATGCAGGCATCTCTTTCTGGTATCATTGATTCTTCTGTAATAAAAATAATTATTGTATAAGGGGAAATGTTACCAGGAAAAAATATTCAATTATAATACGAAAATACGACATTAATAAAACACGTCAAATTGTAGTGTAACTATTTGGTAACCTTACCTTCTGGTGTCAAACAAGCAGCTTGTATCGAGTATTTGGGCGAATAGTTTCCAGTGAAGAACGCGGTGTCGATAAGAAGACCTGGAGAAATAGAAAACAATCGTTTTAAAAATCTATTGGGGCTTCTTCTCACTAAGTGTCGTTTCCGAAACACTGACAGAAACCTTTGAGGTTTATTTTCAAAAATAAGAAGTAATATAACGTTTTCACTCACCTCGTATGACGCACTTGGTCCCGAGCTTGAGAATGCACCAGTCGTGGCCAGCCACGCGCTTCCTCCTGGTCTCCCAGCCGTCCATCCACTTGCCGTACTCAGTGTACTTGTCAGCCAGCCACACTGGCTCGCTGTCAGCCAACATGTTCTCACATGTCGCGAAGAAGTCGTCGGTGGCGAAGGCTACCTTACCTCCCGCCTGGAATGACAATATATATTTTTAATTATATAAATAATAAAGCTACTTCGGTCGCAAAGGAGGCATACGGCATAGTCTTTTCTTAGTTCAAGTCGAGTAAAATCTGTCTAGATGTTTTAACGTGAAGTGATCACTTCACAGACACAATCGAATACGTACAAAAATCGAATAATAATTAAAACAACAGACCGTTTTCGAGGTTATTCGAGACACATATCAATTATCCCTTTTATTTGCTTAAATCTTTTATATTTGATAATTAATCTGTATGAAAGAGCAGTGTATTTGACTTCTGATATGTAATAGTCACTCCTGCTTCACGTGTCTTATAATATCGGGGAGTAACTAGACGCGGATTGATGCGGATTTCCAGGTCATGTTGTAAGGCGAGGGGTCGCGCCGCCTAGCTAGCCGCAGTGTGCTGTAATTACTGACGTCACAGCACGAACGCATTCGTATGGCTGCAACTCGCACGCCAAGTAAGTATATCCCTATTTTATGGATAAAACTACTTGATTGAATAAGTAAAAGTTCTCGGCTAATGTTAAACTTGACAAGGGATTCCTCAGTTTTACCAACAAACGTTTCTAAACCTGAGTGCAGTAGTTACCGCGAGGCCGTACCGGTAGCATTCTCTAATGAAGAGCTCTATACGAGTTCGATCCGTTCTTGACAATTTCACGTGAGTATAAACCGCTTAATACATTTAACAAACGTTTCGTACAAAATGCTTAATTTCATAGATATACCGTTTAGTTAGTCGATAACTTTTCCCCGTCTCTTCCAGGTTTTATTAATAATGCTCAAAATATAGAAATCAGGTTTCAACATTAAGACTTTATAACATTTTCAAAAAAGTAAAGGTTGCAAAGAAAATGTTTTCGCTGAAATGAAAAAAATTTTGATTGTCTGTAGATGAAACAAGGACTATTCATCGTTAGTATATGAAACCTATCACTACTAATAGAAATATAAATAGGAGAATGTAAACAAAGAAGAACTTATGCTTACAATAGTGGTCTGGATACAATGAATACTTTTGAATTCTTTCAGATCCGAGAGGAAATAAATATTTCTTCTCTACTTATCTGTAACAATAGACACAACAGGCATTCGAGATATTTTTCTTAACCTTTTGTAACGTAAAAGTCTAAGCATTGTTTTCAATCGCTATAAACTTATGAAATAGAAAATTATTTTCAGTCCAAACACAAACGGCAAGAACTGAAAATAACAGAAGACAATATCTCATTAATTGTCAAGTGGCAAAACGAATAGCAAAGTTATAAATCGCCAGTAGGCCCCGCAGCCTGCCGTGGGCTCGGCTTAGCCGTTTGCAGCCGTTTTTAGCCATTTCTGCGGAATGATTGACGTAATCTCCCCATCTGCCTCCTACACTATTCCCGGCCACAGATAGAAACAAAATACCTTCATTTCGAAAAGCCTTGCGTTGATTGGTATCGCATTCCCCTTTAGAATACTTCGGGGTTATCTAACGAATGGATTCGAGACTGAAATTGCATTTAATTTCTGCGATTAAAACGTCTTCTGTAACATGTGGTTAGTTAGTTTAACTTTGAAGTTCCTGACATAGTTTACGGAAGCACAATTTTTTGTAAATATGCGCTTTAAGGCAAATGTATAATTATATTTTTAATGTAAATTACGTGACACTGATGCATAATATAATTCAGGCTGTTTAAATTTTGTTCAGTAATTATTTTTAACGTTCAAAGCAAAAGGTATTCAAATTGAATATAACTTCTTAGTCGTAGAAACTAATTTACAACATGAATACACTTTTAACTGCTAATTTTACTTAGTGTCTCTAAAAAAAAACTTAAGCAAATATAAAATGAACCCGTAGTTTCCAAATTGCATTAAAACATAACTTCCTTATTTTTAACAAAGAATATTAAACGTAACTTTTATAACGACTAAAGTAGATAGTATCAAGCCCTCTAATTACGGGCACGCCGTTAGGGCACTTAAGGAGGAGGTCGTAAAGGTGAATTTCGCCCAATGTCGCCGTTATTAGGGGGCAAGTTCTGGACTGTGGTCTGCATTACTTTAACTGCTTTCGAGCAAGTTGGGGGAATCTAAGCCGCGTAATTATCTTTATAGGATACCTTCTCGTCCCTAATGAGATGAAGTAATATTCATTTGAACTCTTAATTAATTGGCGAAAAAGCTCTTGTGTAATATTTTTCTTTTCTCTTTCAAACCATAAACCAATTACAGTATTCGATTAAATTTCCTAGAATTACGTAAATGTATGCCCAATATGAAAGGGTATCGTAATATTTTTAGTATGAAATACCTTTTAAATTTTCGAAAAATTGCAAACTAAAAGCTTTGTTTTTTATAAATTAGGTACGTATTTTGTAAATTTGATTCAAATAGTGTATTTATATAGTAAATACTAATAAAACTACCAATAATATCCTAATGAACTACACTAATGAACCACATTGTCTAAATCCGTCGATTTTTCCGTGTTGAGGTCCAAAAACATAAAAAAGACACCAAAAATAAATAAGAACGTACCCCAATGCTGGCGAACTCGCTCAGCTCCGTAAACGCGGGTGCTATCTTCTCGATCATTCTTCTCTCAGTAATGGGAACTAGATCAACTGTAGATGCGGACCGTAGGTGTCAAGTGACTGTCCGGGCCGTGCGAGGCCCGCTTATATAGCTCCTCTACACGCCGATAACAACAATAACAAAAACAAATCACCTTATCATCTCGCCTAAAGATGTGGCCTTAACGGCCAGACAACCGGCTGAAATATTCCACTATCAAATTTAATGGTATATAGGGATAGGGGTAATAATTCCACTAATAAATACTATGACAAAATTATCAAAAAGAAATGTATGTCCACTGTATGAGGCATTATATCCGATTACGGTAAAAATATAAAGTTATGCCTTTTTCTTCCCTGTGCAAATAAAGTTGAGGGCAATTTCTAAATTGATACAGGGTGTATAATTGAGAGAATAATTATTTAAATAAGTATGATAAAATGCAAACGTTTGTGAAGACGATGAAATGTTATTACTCGATAAAGCCTTAGCCACAAAATTTTGATAAAACGTAACAAAATGGATCAGACCTGATCACAATAGGAGTAACTGTGAATTATGAGACACGTGTAAGAAAATAAATAAAGAAAAAACCAAGATAGCTTTTCGTTTATGAACGGTAGCAAATTTCTAGAATATATCGTATCACTCACTAATGACATGGTATCCATGGAGCTCGATTTGACTGCCCACCTTTTCGCCTATCACAACGTTTTTGAATGCCTATCTTTGTATTCGTTTTTCTAGAAGCAACACTAAATCTCTTCCGGGTTGTTTAGAATCAATCACATTAATTATACAATAATAATTACATACTCGTACTTGTCATAGTAAAGGCTTCTTCACTTTTTACTGAACGATTGGTGGTTGTGAACTGAAATGATGATGATGGTTTGACATAGTGATGACTGACGAAAAATTTCATGTAATGATCTTGTTTGTAATTAGAGCAGTAGTCGGGTCGGAATGACCACAACCTTATAGGTGCAAAGGAAAATTTAGTAAACTCATTATTTCATTCATTTAAGATTGCTGACATAAAGCAATCTGTAAATTGTAATAATGAGAACACGAACACTGTACAATTAATTATCATATTAATTGCGTTAACAGGCAAAACTTTGTCACAGCTAATTGCGTGGAAAATAACAAAACGAAAACAGCAGTTACGTTTTTTTGGGATATTAAATAATAATCCCAACTAAAGGCAGGCTTTGTTATTATTTTAAACATTACTGGAATACATTTAATAATACGAATCACTTTGCTGATTTAGTTTCGGTCAGAAAATAAAGCTCAATCTATTTTTCTAAAATTTCCATTTATAAATTATTTTCGTTCGCCATTTACTTGAGTCAATTTATTTCCATCTTGTTAGCGTAGAGTTTCTTTTGTCTAGCGTTATGTTGTATTATTAACTGCTTTTATGTAAATTAAATATAATTATTCATGTGTACAGTACAAACAAATATTTTATACATGAACACCCATTTGAATAGGTATAAGACATCAGAACTTAAAGTTTCATATTTCATAACACTCGACCTCGACGTATAAATAGTTACGGAATATAGATTATAATATTTAACGTATTTCATGACAAAGTTTATATTAAATAGGTATATGCCGTTTTATTAAACATCACGAATATTTAGTGAATCGATATGAAGGATACATTGGCGATGATATGAATGGTATACGCCACGGTCTGGCTGGCAAGGCAAACCTTGATTTGAGCAAAAAACCAACTAATGATTCGATTGGAATAAAAAATGTCAGAATGTTTTAAATTCTAAATATAACCCTTAATAGGTAAATCAGTGACCATTAAATAATAGAAACGTCTGGAAATAGCTGCTACGGCATTGGATAAAGATACAGGCCAGCAATCAGACTACATAGCTGACGAGCCCTAATTCCAAATATACCTCTCTGATATTTAGAAGAGATCTCCGAAGTGACGATACACCTATGTGTCACCGTAAAATTGACTGGAATTAAGACAACATGTCAAACATTGACAGTTTACCATGTGCGTATTAAGATAATTCTACTTATTTCTCCTAAAATGAAAAGTTTTCATGTTCATTTAGCGACTAATTTCAAATCAAATATTGTGTGAATGTGTTTTTTATTCTAAAACGTGCGGGTCACTCAGGCGGCCTTACGGTTCTTGAATTAGAAAGAAAGGTTTATTCACAAAACATATGATACATAAGATGTTACACATATCTTTTTTTTACCCATGATATGTAATGCATGTGAACATTTCAGTCAGCATGCCATTGCTACACTTATACCTATACAATTAAAGGCATTATTATCATTATGTATGTAAATTACATTTTATTTAATCTATTTATATAAACGCGTGATGCGTGCCTCACGTGTATTCAAATAAAGCTTGCTAAAATGATTGCGGAACCCGGAGGTTATCAGTGCTACTTAAAACTACCATAACATTGTTTTGATATTATGAAATAGTTACTTGTGGACAATTTGGGTCAGTACTTAGGAAAGAGAAATATTATAGATAAAAATATCGTATTTTGCCAGGTTTTAATTTTACGGAATAATAGATTCAGTTTCCTTAAACCTGAATAAAATTGCTTTGCTAATCCGCGATATAATATCGTGCCAGTTAATTTGTGCTAACCCGTCATACTTATTTGCGTATTTTTTTAGCAAAGCAATATTATTATTTTTAATTAATATGGTTTTCCGCAAAGTAACGCCTAAGCTCCTGCTAGCATGGCTAAATATGTTTTTCTCATTAATATTGGAAGTATGATAATAAATGTGTTATACCTATAGATTTTTTGAAACCCAAGAACCAAAATATAGTCATGACATGACATGATTCTGTCGATTTGTGGACGAAGCAGTCCTAGATTTAAGTATCTTGTGCATATAGCATACTTTGTTTCCTGCGTCATTTTCTCGTAATGTGTAGCTTTAATGAGAAAACGCCATATTTCAACACATGTTCAGAAATCAAACTTCGCATAA
Organism: Apotomis betuletana; assembly: GCA_932273695.1. Classification (NCBI taxonomy): domain Eukaryota; kingdom Metazoa; phylum Arthropoda; class Insecta; order Lepidoptera; family Tortricidae; genus Apotomis; species Apotomis betuletana. The sequence goes on from OW026306.1 coordinate 26,247,485, forward strand.
AGCACTGCAATGAACCGCGACATCATACAGACGAGGAATGAAACACACGTAAGATGAAAGGTCGGGCAGGGGGCAGAAAACTGGATATTTCTGACCCGGGAGATAAGAACTGCCTGATACAGTCCGCGTTTACTGCGCCGTGTCTGGTCGGGGTAACGTCGGCTGCGGCGGTAGCATGCAATTTCGTCAGTGCTGTTAATTACGAAACAGCAAATTATCTGCTGTTGACAGGCGAAAATATGATTTCGTTTCGTTTATCAAATTCAATGCAATGCAGAATTGGATGTGCTTATTACACGACGGATTTCAAAATAACATGTCATTTTGCAATATGGCTTTATACAATACTTTTGCATATGCAAAAGGGTATCGAATACTCATTAATATAAGCATTACAAAAATAAATAAAAATTGTGCATTCGAAAATGAGTATCGAGTAAAGCAGCCGATTGTATTAACATTCTTCTTAATGTGGATTTGTTTATGTTTGTCTTTAGTGGAATATTTAGATAGCTGCCCTCTGCGACCGACACACTCTAGTTACTTCCAGTATTATTTCAGAGATCACGGGCGATGGGCCTGATTGGGCTTGACTGGTAAGATAAAGAGGTTTTTTTTTAATCTATCCAGAAGGAAAAAGGCCACAAAAAGACTATACACAAATTGAAAACTTATACTACATTGGATATAAACCGCCAAATATAAAATACGGAGTAGCCAACTAGAGGAGACCGAGGGATTTTGAAAAATAAGTAAGTTGAAACAATCCTCGTATTTACATCCATTAGCAAAGGCAGAACGCACACTGAGGGATCTACGGGGCGCGTCGTTGCATGCTTGATTACGGATTAATATCCCGAGAAATTGACGTCGTTGCGATGACGGCTCTGGCAAGTCTGGCAGCATCTGGCTATTATCATTTCTAAAGACACGTGCGAAATAACCTAGCAAGGCTCGATATCACTTAAAATGGTAAATAAATAACAACACATCTTTATCGTGGACTGACCCCTTTCCAAACATTGAGCAACTCATAAAAGATACGAAAATGCAAACTCATGTTTTCAGAAGATACTGCACCTGGAATCAGTGCCTCGGTATTCACAGCTACTATCACTATCACAGTAGCGGCAAAAGTCTGTCATATATCATATTCAAACATTTTATTTGTAAATACTTTAGGGTTTTAGCATACACTTAGTTTTAGTTATTAGTTTATTGATTATTGTTTTTATTAATATCTTAATATGTTTTTATGAAATATTAATTCCCATTTTTAAATAAATTTATGACCTCAGTAGCGGCCCGGCCATGATCGTGCTATAGTCAAAGTAATGTCAGTCATTCCTTTATTTTAAGATTAATCCGTGGATGGGATTCAAATGAAAATTGCTAATAGTGTAAAAGTTAGATAATATAAAAATATCTACTCATATAATTGGGCCGAATCTAAAAAAAATACGAGTACCTAGATATTTTTATATTAGTAAACTCTTACACAAAATTGCTAATAAGCAATTTTAATTTGAATCCCATCCTTGGATCCTATTATTCAAGTTTTACCGTTCCTTTAGCAAACCTTGGGTGCGGAACCCTAAAAATCAAAGAAAATATTAGTGCAATAACTTTGCTAAGATTTTTGACGAGAAAAACTGCGAACGACGTTGTAATTACTGTACCTAAATTGGGACAACCTACAATGATATACTCGACAAAAAATATTGATTAAAACTGACTTGCTTGTTGGTTTCATTAATTACATGCAGTCAAGCATCCTAAAATAAAATAGACTTTGCTATCTCATTACCTAATAGGCACTTGCCGACTGATTACCTGACATTGAAATGACCGCAGAAGAGTTTGTAGTATGAAATTTGTCTAAATATTATTTTAGGTCAAATTTTATTCTGCCCTGTTCGTTATTCACGTCTAATTATGCCTAATAAAATGGTATAATAATGTGGCTGTAGATTATGTTTAATAACATTGGCACTTCAGAATCAACCGTTAATAGTTAACAGAACACGAAAATTCAGCTTTAGAACCAAAAGGGTCAAGTGAAATTCGATTCAGGGTAACAAACTCGTTTTCTGTTGAAAATTTATTTCACGATCCTGAGTCAGTATCATGATCGGCCTATTAAGACAATTCAAATGATTCTGCCACCTTATGTCTAACCTGCCAGGAATAGTCCAAGGTCGAGTGACGTCATTCGCAGGAAAGTCAATTCAATAGTCATGTCGATTTTCACGTTGTTTGATTTTCCTATTTAGTGAAGTTACGTGTCGACTGACGTCACATAGAGTTGAACAGAGTAGGTGTATGTACAGTTGTTGCTATTCCTTTAACTTAATTGATTTCTGCTGTTTTTTTTATTACTAATCATTTAGTAAGAGTTTGCTCTCGAGACCGAATACTACTCATGCAATAAAATTACTATTTTATTATATAAACTTGGCTTACATTTAATGTAATGGAGTTTTATACATTCTCTCGTTTGTCGTTGAGTACTGCCTTATAATACGATCGCCTCTCTTATCCCACAATCACCTGCTTTCACTTTTCACTTTCAGGGTCACAATTAGCTGCTTACATTCGTACTAAGTGTGGGACTTTTGTATAATTTTGAGAGAAGAAGTATTCCTATTTAGGAATTTTGGAAAGTTGGGACTATACTTAACTTTAAATATCGGTTAAATTTGTTAAAGATTTTCTCGTGAGTCCACAGTGCGTGTGTGTTTTTTATCCATAAACGGATTAGCGATTGACCCCACTGTTACCTGATGGTAAATGTCCTCGGGATCGAAGATGTAGCTCGCTTGTTTAGCAACAGCCTATTCACACTTGCCTTATAGAGACTATAACAATCGTAATTATCATCATTATTTTATTGGTTCTTGATTATTCTTACATTGAAACCTCGTGCTATAGGCCGAACCTCAATCTCAACTTGCTTACTCTGAAAAGGATAGTTAGTTAGTTGGTTGCGCTGGGAATTTTCCGCAAGTCGACATCGAACGTGCCTATTTTGCGTGAAAAGGGGTTAGCGCTACTCCAACCACCCCAACCCATCCTCGAGCCTCAGCAAAGCCTTTGAAAAGGATAACTATCATAGTTATTTTACGCAGTTATATTTCCGACTCGATCACGCATAAACTCTGATCTCTCAAATCTGATGCATCATCTCGATACTGCCAAACATAACTCCAGGCCAAATGACCCAATTCATAACTTAACCTCACCTCGAAACCGATAGCCGCCTATATAAACATAGCAGTCCACTAATAAGTGATATAAATAATAAAGCATCCACTTGTGGTTATCACCGGAGCGGCCGGCTCAAACCGGATCGTAGCTCGTGTCGAGAAGGACAAAGTCTGAGTGTAAATAAACATAGCATTAAGTAATAACTTTGTGGGAGATAATGAGACAAGTGCGCGTTACTGGAGAGTCACCCGGGTTGATCACATACAAGACCATCCGTAATAAAATCCTGTCTGAAATATAATCATCTGGGTGCTAATTCGGGTGTATTTTGATATATCGCCAAATAAGCGGTGTCTCAGGTATAGCTCTGGTATCACTAACGCTTCAGCTGTCATTAAAACGTGATGTTTGCGATTGGAGTTGCATGTGACATGTCACGTTACTATCAAGTTTGCGCCTGATATCTATGGCGTCACAAATGTTAGTGCGAGCGTGGCAAGGCGCAAATTTAACGCAACCGGGTTAGGAATGGTGACATACTATGTGACATGACTATGTATATTGCTCTTCGGAGATCTTTCCGAGATATCAGAGAGATTTGTAATGGAATTAGGGCCCCAAAATGTGTTTTTACATTTAGTTTTGAATGAAAACATGTTAAATGTTAATGTCACACCATCTCGAATAGCAAATCTGTATCCTTGACTCGACGCGGATAAGTTGATAACTCAAGATAAAAACTCGAAATCATTGGAACTAAGAGCAGACATAAAAGGCTATAGAAGTAATTTTTTAGTTACTGCGGGCAAATTCTTCATAGTAATCACTTCAATATAATTTTGTCTCAGTGGCGAAAATGCTGCAAAACTTTGAATCATCTTAATGACATTAGATTTCCCTCCAATATCAAATTGCATCAAATCGGTTCAGCAATTTAAAATTATTCACTACAAGCGTAGTTAATAAAGGTCTTAAAGTACATCTTAAACAGAACTCTAGCGGTAAAAAGGAGCCAAAAGACTATACCTTAAAAAATAAAGTTATAACTATTTACTAGCTTCAAACGTACTTAAGTCGTTTTTCCACGAGAAAAAGAACTGCGGGCATAAAAAGGCTGCCCTAATCGACCCAAACGACGTTACAAAGGTTCCAACAGATCCAAGCTCGTTTTGTAAAAATTTGATTTGTAAATAAACCCTCTTCCCTGAAGAGAGATTATTTTTAGATACTCGTGATATTTTTACTTGGTATTTTTGAGGGATCGACGGACAGCCCGTGAAGGCCAACCTGAGAGTCAAGTGCTTGGAATTCCTTCACAATTTGAAATTAATTTCTGGTGAGAGCTAAAATAAAACTCGTCAGATCTCCCATTTTATCTTTTCAGATGAAATCTACTGGGTGCCATTTTCATAGACATTACTTATCGAATCAGTCATTCTAAAAGGGAAATACATTCCTCTCATCAGCGGTAATTCCCAGCTACATAAGTGAGATAATCAATAGTCTTTCACGCACAACAAGCCTGAGAGAAAACGTCTAACTCAGAGATCCCCAAACTTTTTCAACTTGCGGCGCACTTACAGTTCCAGTATCAATATTTTGTTTCGGCGCCGTAGCTAGTTGAAATGGGGTATTTGCCTAGTTTTTACCTCTTTCTTACTCTCTCGAGTAGGTACGATCTTACGCATGGCACCACGCCACGGTGCACATTTTGAGAATTTGACAGTAATATAGGAGATGAAAAAAGCGGGTTCCCCTTATCTGGCAGAAAATTGTTTAACCGTAACGTGAACGTAATGTTTCATATAGTGCTCATTTGGCAGAAATTGTAGTTAGCTAAAACGGGAAATATATTTAAAATTTTTTGGTGAATCCTAGAAGATTAAAATAGGTTAGGTTAGGTTTATTTAATAACTTTTCAGAGCAGTCAATAGTGTCCGTAGAATAACAATTATGCGAAATGAGCATTATGCGAAACATAGCGTTCGGTAAAATAATTTTCTGCGAAACATCAATAAACTGAAAAAAGTAGGGTCATGCGGGCAAACAGTATTTTTCACAGCTATCACAAATAGTCTCACCCCTATTCAGAATACGAGTGCCTACTTCTAATTTCGTGAAATCAGTTGATTCAATTTGTATGTTACATCGTCCGTTGGAGAGGTCTCCACTAAATGAGATATACAAATCCTGTGAATCCCGTGACGGCGTCATTAAATAAAGGAAAGAATTGTGCTCAAAAGAATTCGCCCGAAAATATAACAAAGTTGAAGTATTTCGTTATTAAAGAGGATTCGTTCGAGTGTTTCTTTATTCATTAAATAGAATAACTTGTTTGTTGTTGCTGTTTATTATTTATAAGTTTTATTGATTTGGGCGATTTCACGTTTCATGATTGCTTTAACGGTTGTTTGTATACCCATAGGCCAGAGTTCCGTGAAACAAATGATTTCCATTTCAATTTCAAATAATGTCGAAATTTAAGATAACTGTAATTAGAAACGTAAAATTTAACCCACGTCGTGTGTGTCGTGACTTTCTGTTATTGAATACTGCTTTATGATGTACTGTACTACGTAGAGGTATATATTGCACGTTAAGTAAACTACTCTCAAATACTAATGGTGCACATCATCTTCTATGTGTCGGTCTCGCCTAATTAAGCCTTTACGTGTAGCGGAGACTCTCGGCTGCACGGGTTAGCTAAGTTAACACCGAGCGTCTCTGACGGTGCATACAGATGCAGGGCAAACCCGGGAGTAGGTCATCCAATTAATAAAGTGCTTTTTATATTTGTAGTTTAGTAAAGCTATAAAAATTCATGTCTGTAACTACCAATCTTACGATTCCACTTATTTATCGAGGTAATAAATGTGTGTATCACTGAAAATAAATTTGCTACACCGACAAGAGGAAGAAGAGAATAAACTAACAAATAACACAACGTAATTCAATGTTTACTACAATGACAAACTAAAACTAACATTCAAAGTTGGCTACCACTGCACTCATAGCAAATTGCAGGGGTTATCAACTCATAACGCTAGTTTGAAACATAACTACCATAATTTATAAATTTAGTTTACTGCGAGTCGTAGAATCCAGTATTCGTAGGTACAAGCAGCATTGCCCGTCGTAACCCACACTTGCGTGTCTCACAGATGACCACAATAAAGTCCTTCTAGAATTAACGACTTTAGTAATGGCGGCCCCTGGCTAGGTCACCATATTCTAGTAATTAGAATAAAGGTAGTGCACATTGAATGAAGTGATTAAATTGTTCACCTTGCATCTTGATGGCGCATTTTATTTTTCAAAATTATTTGTCGAAGAGAAACAAAAACATCAAACTCTAAATTTTACAAGATTCAGTAAATTTTGTAAAATAAAGAGTTTGATGTGTTAGCATATTATTTCAAATCACTTTGAGCAGCAACCAAAATGTACAAGCCTATAACTAAATACACTTCCATGCCAAACTGCATGAAGAAGAAACAAAGTATAGCTTAAAGGAAACATTTAAATAAAACAATTGAAACGTATTATTATATTGAGTATATTCATTATTGGAATTTCCTTGACGTTTCGGCAACTTTCCACACACAAATGTAACTTTGACAGAGCAAACTTTTGTTTTTTGTTTCAACCTTTGGACAACGGTAACTGCAAAGTCTCAAATAATGAATATACGCGATATAATCCATTTAAATGGTTTAATTTAAATGTGTGACTGAAGAAACTCGCAGAAACAAGAAAAATTTAGAGGAAACATATTGTTTTTGAGCAACTCCACATACGAGAAGTAAAAACATGACTTTAAAAACATATCGACGTTCAGTTCAGAGCAAAGTTTTGTTTTTGCAAGATGCGGACGAACGTTGAGCTAGACCGGCATGCATTGTTATTACATGAATAATTCAGAAGAGCCAGCTCCTTGGTTTAGAACCTCTGCCAACCTAAATACTCACTGGACCAAGTGTCGATGTAATTCTATATTTTTTTAAATAGAAGTTTGTACCTATATGACTAATATAATATAATAATATAATATAACTAATATGTTGGTAATCCTATTGGTAGGCACATCTTGTAGGTCAATTCTCCACTTCGACTTTCTCGTCAGATTTACTTGAAATATCGGTATATACTTATCCGCTTACACCTTAACAATTCAAAAAAATATGGCTCCCTCGACTCAGTTTTTTTTAAATTCAAATTGTCAAATTTCCTCACACAATTTGCGAAAACTTTCGAACTAAAGATTCTAGTAAAGTAACGGTAACAGAAAATTGTACACAACCGTTGGTGCCCTAATTTTTTCCAACCACAAAGCTTCACATTTCCTTAAACTTAATATTTCAACGAAGAAACCCTAACGAAGAATATTCAGTGAGTACGCCGCTTAGCCAGCAAAGAATTCCGCGTCATAAAAGCTTAAGGCGCATAACATGACTAGATATTGTAAGCAAGGGACGAGACATAGTTTACCGCGTACGACTGCCGGGAGCTCTGGGACTGCGGTGCCGCGGCCGTTCCAGCAAATGGTTTAACTGCTCTGTGGCCGTAAAATTTACCGATCACAAAGACACATCTACATTTTTAGCTACTTGAAAATTCGCACCATACTTCGAAAGCTACAGAGTCCTGTTTAGTTTAAGGATTGATGGGAGATACCAGGTCGGGTAGAAGCGGTAGAAATGCAGCTAGTGTCACAGTATGCGTGTCGAGGTTATTGAATTAGTCACTTTTATTTGCGCTCGGAGTACTCTTTTGAGGGCTGCTGTTCGATTTTTAGAGTACCATTTTCATTTAGTTTACGTAACACCACATATATGTATACAAAAGTACGTTTGTGTCGTAGCAAAGTTACTTTGTGTGGAGTATATCTAGAGTAAGTTGAACAATATATTGGTATTTCAATGTTTAAACCTTATTGAACCATTTGAGAATCTTTCAATCCGTCTGACGGTGACCGTTCTACGAGCAAAGTGCCCCGCCCAAGCCTGTTTTGTTTGACAATTCTTCGGGTTATGTCAGCTTATTTGATTATTATATGTATCTAATACCATAGTAGGTAATGTAAATGTCACTATAAAATTTCACGCTCCTCATATCTTTGCATCTAGAAATCATAATTGAAAACTCCTTTGGCCGGAATGTAGGCCGACATGGTTCCTGATGACACAAAGGCGAATCTGTTATGCTGTGGTTATGCTAAATGTGTAACTTGACGGCTGACTGGCTTTGTGAATTTCTGTGTCTTAAGCTCTAACTGCCGTCCAGTTGTGTAACAAGATATGACAGAAATAGGGCTCAATTCGACGTTTCTAGAACTCGTTACTAATTATATCTGTCTATTCTAAGTACCCATTATGATACTTTCTTTCTCACTGAGATAATTATGATTTGATTGAATAGGCTTAATATTGAAGATGGCGATCATATTGCTAAGCGGAAAATGATAAGCGCTAGCAATAAAGATTAGATTTGGCATGATTTTGAAATATCCCAGATTAGGGATCTGAACAATCTTATATAACTAAATGCATTAAACCGCCGCTAGTCTACGTCTCAATCGACAAGCATAAATCCAAGGCACTCGGCGAAAACTTGACGGAACCATCTCAAAAGTGGCAACAGTATACACCATAAATGATCAATTATCATCAGATCGTGACCTGAGTTGTGCAGTAAGCATGCGCTTTGATTGGCGTCACAATATTACCTGTTTAAAACTGTTTAACCCCTCTACTGTGTGAGCCATACCGGCGCCCGTGATTTAATACGTACCTGAAGCCGGCATAGGCGTACCTATAACTACATTAAAAAATATATATATATTTAACGTTTGGTTTCGCTAGGTTTATAGCTCAAGATAACAATTAAGAATTTAGTTACATTAGTCGGATGAAGTCACGAAAAATAATGTTTTAATTAGGTAAGCAGCATCTGCAAAGAAAATGGTGCAGTGTACAAGATCTAGAAAAATAATTCCACTGTTGCAGCCGACTTAAAAATAGAAACGGCGAGGTGCGGGCTTGACTTGGAATTATGGTTATATAAATACCTAAGAGTAAACTAGATAAAATTCTTGCGCTCTTTTAAAGCAAAGCCGACCTGCCTAGCTTCTAAAGGCTGAAATGCTAACATCTTGAGAGTTTTAGTTATAAAGATTGTTTTTTTTCGTTGTTCTTTTACAAAAGTAAACGTTTGTTATCGTTATCGGCACCTAATTTATGGTGGCGTATAATACTGTCGGAATAAGTGTGTCTACTTGTCTTCTATCTTGGACCATCTTTTGACCAGATGGTCCAAAACAATTATAGAATGGATTCCGCGGGACAGTAGAAGATCGAGAGCACGTCCTTATAAAATATGGTCACACATCTTCACGGAAAGACTGGGACCACCCTGGATGAGAAAAGCTTGCGATAGAGAGCTATGGAAAGTAAGGGGGGGGGGGGGGGGGGGGGGCTACGTCCAGGAGGCGAATAGAACTTAACGGCGAAACAACGCATTTATGTGTAAAATTAGTAGAATAAATGGCTTATTATTTTTTAATTTACAGTTCCATAACAATTACGGTAGGAGAGTGTGGTGGACGCATGCACTGCCGCAAGCTTTGAATAGATTTCCATATGACTCCATGAATAACAAAACTGTAAAGCAAGTGGTGAGCATATATAAAAAATTGGTAATTAACAGCCTTCCCGACCCGACTAGTTTGTTCTTCTCATTCGAATTGTCACAATTTATATTTAATTACCTCTTTCATGTAACGACTTAAATAGTACTTACAAAGATTTATTTGGCATAATAATGGATCAATTCAATACACATTTCAAAAAGAAAACTATTTCTGGGTCGACTACAAAAACAAAGTTTAGTGAATGGGCTACTGTAGGTATTCATAGAAGCAGAACCAGGCTTTATGAACTGTATGCAGAGAAGGAAGTGAACAAGGACGCAGATTTTTTAAACTATGTTAAGAACTATTCAAAATTGTTTAAGCAAGTGTGCATAGCCGCAAAAGCAAATTATATTAGTTCTAAAGTCAAAATGTCGGACAACAAAGTGAAAACTATTTGGAATGTTATTAACAGAGAAACTGGTAAATCCAAAACTCGCAATTGCCAAGTCAACATTGTCAGAGGAAACGGGCAGACTATGTCAAATCATGATGTTGCCTCGGCATTCGAGGATTATTTTTCCAACATTGCAGTTAATACCACAAAATGTTTAAAATCATCTGCGTCCGAAGCCCATACCTTACTTTGTGCTAATTGTAAGAAATGTGATGTTGAGTTTCAATTTAGACAAGTAAATACAGTAGATGTTATTAAAACATTTAAATCACTCAATTTAAAGAAAACAGAGGATTTATGGGGAGCATCAGTAAAAATAATTAATCATATCATAGATTCAATTGCACCTTACCTAGCTTTGATTTACAATAGTTGCATAGCAGAGGGAGTTTTCCCAAATCTTATGAAAATTAGTAAAGTCATACCTCTTTTTAAATCGGGTGATTTGAGTGATCTGACTAATTTTCGTCCGATATCTATACTACCTGTTTTAAGTAAAGTTTTCGAAAAATTAATGTTGAAAGATCTACTAGGACACTTCAATAGAAATAAATTACTCTCTAGTAAACAGTTCGGTTTCACAAGGGGACGTTCCACGACTGATGCAGCATCTGTACTTATTAAACACATTTATGACAGCTGGGAGGAATCTTGTGATGCAATTGGGATCTTCTGCGACCTTTCTAAGGCATTCGACTGCGTTCATCCTGGAACACTCATTTTGAAATTAGAACATTATGGTCTGTCTTCAAATGCTTTAAGCCTTATGTCTTCATATCTCAGTGATAGAATGCAAACAGTGGATGTAAATGGAACCCAGTCCAAAGGAGCTATAGTTAAGCTAGGAGTGCCACAGGGCTCTATTTTAGGTCCATTTCTATTTTTGGTTTATATAAATGACTTACCATCTATAGTAGATAATCTTTGTAATATAGTACTATTTGCTGACGATACATCATTAATTTTTAAGGTTCACCGGAAATCAACCGACTATGCGGAAATTAATGGCACACTAGAGAAAGTACTTAACTGGTTTACTACGAATAATCTTCTATTAAATGCCAAGAAGACTAAATGTGTTAGATTTGCTTTACCGAATGTTACGGCGGTAGATTCTACTATATTACTAAATGGTGAATGTTTAGAAATAGTGAATAAGGCATTATTCTTAGGTATAACATTGGACAGTAATTTGCAATGGAGTCCACATATAGCAGTGCTTGCAGGTAAATTAAGTTCAGCGGCGTACGCTGTTAGGAAAATTAGACAATTGAGTAATGTTGATACAGCTCGCCTAGTTTATCATAGTTATTTTCATAGTGTCATGTCATATGGTATTCTGGTTTGGGGCAAAGCAGCTGACATTCAGACTATATTTGTGCTACAAAAAAGAGCCATTCGTTCTATATATAACCTAAATTCTCGTGACTCCTTAAGAGACATTTTCAAAGATATAAACATCTTAACTGTAGCGTCCCAATATATTTATGAGAGTATTATGTATGTTATTAGAAACCTAGATTCATTTACAAAAAATTCCGATGTCCACAGTTTTAGCACTAGAAATAAAAATAAAATTGCTATTAGAAAGTTTCGTGTTCGTAAAGTAAGTAAATCATTTTTAGGCCAATGTATTCATTTTTATAATAAGTTACCTGATCATGTTTTAAAATTAGCCTTTCCATCTCTCAAAAATTATTTAAAAAAATCTCTAATTTCAAAAGCATATTATACAGTAGAGGACTATCTGACAGACAAAAATGCATGGCCTGAACCAGAAACCGCGTAGCTGACTCCTTCTTAGATTGTACCTAACTAGTTTAAGGGACACAGTTCTAATAAGAAAGCATATTATCAAACGTACATAAATTGTGATAAACCGTCAGGCTTTCTTGTAGTTTTTATTTTATTCTTGCACTTTTCCTCACTTATATCTTAAAATACACTTAAAATATGTTTTCTTGTAGAACTACGTATAGTTAAGTTCATATCATTGTAATAGTTAAGTAACTACTTATGCTTTCTGAAAAAATGACTTACTGTTGAGTTTCTTTCGGCGTTTCTTCTCAACAGTGGTCTCCTCTTGTGAAATGCCGGTAGACTCAGACATGTAAAAGTGCCCTTGTGGCCTACTTGCAGAATAAAGTTCAATATAATTAGATTCGATACAATCTTTAAATATAAGATTAGAGTCTAAGTAGAAGTGTGTAGTAGACTACATTGAAATAAACAGATAAAATTTTAATTTTTTTTTTTTTTGTTTTCCACGCTGCATCTTCTTAGGTCATGGTCACCAATCAAGGACCATTTCCTCTCTAATACGAGATACATAGATTACGAAAAATATCCTTCATTAACTACCACAAGCCTGTCCTGACCAAGGTCGACAACCTTTGGGTTTCCTGGGAATTCGTTAATCCTGTCTCGCCAGAACACTAGTCAAAGTACCTAGGTATTTATTTATTTCATGGAATTCATTCAGATGAAGTCATAGCCCAAGTAGCACAAGAACCTGTTTAAGAGCTGTTTATCAGAATATGTTTACGGCTACAGCTGAATTACTCAGCTGAATAAGAGCTGAAAAAGCGCTTTTTCAGCCTTTATTCATCTAAATTGGGCACAAATTATTCAGCCCTAAGTTCACATTGCTGCTTAAAAGCTGCTTAAGAGCAATTTAACGGTGGTATAAAGGGTTACAGGAGTTATAAGGGCTGAATACCAACTGACTAAGGGAGCACTAGTTACCCTTTATTCAGAATTTTATTCACATGTGCACTTTTATAAATCTTTTAAGCATACATAGGCTGCCGCTGAGCTGTATTATGAGAAACTATTTTTATTAAACATTGCCAAACAGTAACATAATTGGTTCGAGTCAATGCACAGGTGATGGTGACTTTATTGTGTCAAGTGTTACAAGTTACAAAGTATTTTTTAATGGAGGACACATTTTTTTACCATCGGGAATGTAGCCGTTTTTCACAATAACGTGAAGAAAATGATTGGGAATGGGAGTTTACTGTCATTATACCTATATAATATATAAGATATTTTTGACGCGCCACGAAAATATTCATTTTTTTCTCTGATATTTGATATAAATAAGCCTTGGTGTAAATATTACAAATATTTTTTTATTGCTTTAAACGTAAATATTAGGTTAAAAGTTATTACAATGATTTTAGGAAGTAAACATTAGTTCTTTCGGTTTAGTATTCACGCCTAAACCTCTTAAAACGAAAAAAAATATACGATAATTTCTAAATTCACAATATAAAATGGTGGCTTGATGCTAAGCAGCGATGTGAACCATTATACATTCAAATTCTTGCTAAGGGCTATTTTGTAGGTCACTTGTGTTCTGCTAATTAGCAAAAAACTGTGTAAAATTCAACACGTGAACTGTAATCAGCTATAACCTGTTTTGTTTATGTTTAATAGTTCACATGCTCGGTATTTAGCCTTGCCGTGAACATTTAAACAGGTCTTATATAGCAATTTAGGAATCCACATTTAAGCCTCTTGGATACTTTTAGTGCAATACAAATTATTCTTTGTTATTTTACTTTAGTGGAGCAAAATCCGTTTCTCAGCCATCAACAGATAAATAAACTGATTTAAGTACCACATTTACTTCATTTACTGCACAAAGGTCCACACCTACTCATTTATTCAGACAAAGTCTGATGAAAGTTACTTTTGTGAACTACTATTAAGTAACAACCGGTATACCGGTACATTAGTGTACCTTTAAAGAGCATTTAGGCATCTAGTGAATGTTTAAACAGCCCCTATGCAGACTATATCAACGGCAGCATAAAGGTTGGTTAGCAGTAAATACGGTCAGCATTACGCAGTATAATAAACCACATTTCATCCATTATACGCCTATTGACTGTATAATAGTTCACTCGTGGTACCTTAAAAGTCAGCGGAATAGTAGTTCACACATACCTCGTTATACCGCTGTCAGCAAAATTTTATCCAATAAACAGCCCTTATTCAGGTAAAAGGTCTGGCTGCGCCGTAACTAATGTTATATTCATATATTTTATATATTTTTTAAATAACACTCATACACGCATAAACTTTTTTAATACATACCTCAAACGCACTCATATTATTCACACATGGCAACACACTTCCCTTCCCCCCGCCGTCCTAAGAGCCAGGGACGAGTTTGAATTCCCTCCTGACGCGCGCGCGAGTGACTTTCGTTGTGAAAAATCCATTTCCAAGTTAAAAACACTATTTGTGACCGTAATTCCGCTTAATCAGCGTCGTGAAGACAGTGGCAGTGTTTTTCGACGAACTGAAACGTAAAACTCAAAAAATTGGAGGAAGTGACCGGCATACCATCAAACCAAGGTTAGTTCCTGGCTCCTCCAAGTGTGGTCCCTTCGAACCTCATCCCGCTCAAACTCACAAAATACTCTATATTTCAACGCTTATTCTATTATACGCATTATATATAAACAATACAGCATAATTATAAAACACGCAAACGCCGCACACAAGCCAACTTTAATTTGCTCGCATCGCTTAAAGTACTTATTATTTCCAAGTAAAATACTCTTAAAACGCAATAACTACGCATATACTCCCTATTTCATTCGATATTTTTAGTAAAATAATTATATTTCAATTTTCTGGTTAGAATCTCAGTCAATTTCGGCCGCCATTGTCCCTTGCAAATTCTACCCATTATTGGCCGCCATATTTGTTCATTGCAACTTTCATTCAAATTTAATTCGTATTTTCATTTATAATTGAAAATCAATTCGTGTTTGAAACTCTAAAATAAAAACGCATCCATTTACCTACTAAAATGGATAGTAAGATTAAAAAGGGTGAAAGTTCCAATGAGAGCCAAGTCATAATTAGTTTCCTCGAACAAAAACGACAATGTTTGTTTCAAATTATCCAGGAGGTTTACAACCTCAGTTTAAAAGTATCTGATTATGTCAACCGCACAAAGTTCCTCGCTAGGGTCCAATCCTTGGACAAAACTC
Organism: Apotomis betuletana; assembly: GCA_932273695.1. Taxonomy (NCBI): domain Eukaryota; kingdom Metazoa; phylum Arthropoda; class Insecta; order Lepidoptera; family Tortricidae; genus Apotomis; species Apotomis betuletana. Next base: position 26,262,789 of record OW026306.1, read on the forward strand.
GATCAGAATATATAGATACAATTGACAAATTGTTTATTGAAAAACTTAAGGCTGAGCCCGAGGTACAGCCAAGTTATAGTATTCTCAATACATTTGATGAACTCTATTGCTACATAAAGCAAGCTGAGACTAATCTGCGACAGGAGATAGAGGATACAAAAAGAAATTCAAATGTTAATATTAAATTGCCATCACTCACACTCACAAGTTTTGACGGATCTCCAAATAAATGGCCCGTGTTCTATGAGAACTTTCAAAGTGTTATACACACAAATACTCAGCTATCAAACAGTGAAAAGGTTCAGTACTTGATAGGTTGCCTGTCTGGAAAGGCTCTTAATGTTTGTGCTGGTATTTCTGCTACCGCAGACAATTATGAAATAATATGGAAGGCTCTTCTAGCTAAATACTGTGAAGGTTGTGCTTCACGGATGGTGGTTGGCCGTCAACTTAAGAATAAAGTAGTTTTTAGATTTAGAATAAGACGTATGACATTAGTCTTAAAAATAAAATGTATAGTTAGTTATCGTCTGGCCTCTGGGCAATAAACAGTTTTAACGAAGTACCTCTAGTGCTCTATTATTTATCATCTGAAGCTATCCCCCAGCAGTCACCACACTTGGTGGAGTCTGCGAAATTTTTAACTAGAGTCACGCGAGTATTGAAAGTTTCCCCGCTCCCAATTAATTTTGTCCACAGATTCTTGGGCATCTGTTACAATTACGTACTGGAAGCATACGGTTTGCATAGAAGCCGTACAGGAGCGGAACGCACTGTCTATATGCGCACGAAGCACAACGAAGAATAAGTGCACATTTGGCAATTGCGAATTGTCATCATCAGTGTGGTATTGTATGTCGTGACGGCACTGCCGTAACGGAGCGAGTTCGACAGACGGGTGAAGTTGTCGAATTATTGAATCACCCATTATCATTTTTCATCCTATGCGATTTTAATCTGATTTGTTTGGATTCCATACGAAAATGGAGACGAGCACAATTAATGGCTTTTCCGACGTTTAAATATTGGCCCGTGTGAAAATACGAATTAAAATAATCACAAATGGCAATTACGGTATAAATTTTCGGGGACCGTATTACAGACTAATTTCAGACATCGGTTGAGGATGTTCTTTCAGTGTTAAACAACGAATTCCCGTCGAGCCGAAAATAATGTACAAGAATTTTATCATCGTCGGCGAAAATCGCAAGAATCCCCAATAATTCGTTTCTATACGCTTGAAGCACACGTTGTTGACATCAGACAAGCAACTGTCAATGAAAATATGGAATTTTGCCAATGAAAAACATTCAATTTCAGTGTTGTCAAACGATGTAGCAAATGTTCTTAAAGAGTGGAAGCCTTCAAGTTCAGCCATTATCACTAATTATACAATATATTGCTAGTAAAACTTTATTTGATTAATATGTGCTGTGCCGGACCGAGTGCTTGTCAAGAAAGTGCAACATCAGGAACAGCGTGCCTGAGCGAGGAGGACCGCTCAAGCACTGAAGAGCGCCGCTGGACACCGTGGACGCCGATCGAAACGCTGCGCTTCTATCAGGCAATAATGAACCATAATATATAATTTGTAGAATATGTGTTTATTAGGATGTAAATAATTGTCCCATAATAATTATGCTAGGTGTATGATAGTTCTAGATGTTAGTAGGGTCCTACAAATAATAATCGTTGTGCATAAATTATTACCCTATAAAATAATCCACCGATTATCTCCATGGAATTATGTGGTGCAAAGACTCACTCCTAATGGTCGTGCCAAAAATGTAATAATTCATGTTAACAGATTGAAGAAATTCTTCAATCGTTAATTAAAAATAAATTTAAACAGTTCTATATTTCTAGGGTGTAAATAATAAAACTATTATTTTTCAGCAATTTTTAATTCAGGCTGACTGTACAAGGATGCAGTTATGTTTGTTGCATTTGCAAGTGTCACTGTTGTAACTATAATTTAATTTCTTTCCACTATATATTAGCTGCATTTCTAAGATATTACTATAGGAAGTTCAATTTTTAATTTCTTGCACTATAAATTTATTGCACTTTAAGTTATTGCACTTACAATACCTTTCCTTGTAATAATAATAACTTATAACTTTCACAGAATTCCAATAATTAATTATAACACTGATTTTCTTTTCAGAACTTTAATGTTTACACATGTTATAATAATCTTTTATTTTCATGTATCACACTGCGGAGGCCATACATAGCTGTCCCAGCTCCCTGGGATTTCAGCTACTGGTGTGACTGAATGCGGCTCGCATTCTTCAACCAGGCGGCGGCAGGATCGTGGGGTCTTGGCATGACGAGCCAAGGACTCTGCACCCTGCATCAGGCCAATGCAGACTGAAGATTTTATTTTATTTTTCATGTCTGTAATATAATAAATTTTATTAATTTTAATTAAATGTTAGGTAGGATTTCTTTAATAAAAATAACTTTCGTTTCGCGTTTTAATAATAATTGACTTTTCGACAGTGACATAGCATTTTGACATGTCATTATGACGTGTACCGCTATCGTCGATGGTCGTAAAATCAATTATGAGGTCGTAATTTCTTTTTGTTTAGGAGTGGTACAGATAGCTGGACTAAAGATAATACTTTAGTCCAGGTATTTATTTAGGATAAGAGGTAATTAAGGTACGGAATCTTGAAACATAGTTCATATGCTTCAGGATTCTAATGTAAAGGTAATTAAGGTACAGATTTCTGGGGCATATTTAATATATATGCGCCAGGATTCTAATATAAAGCTAGTGGTAGACGATTGTCACTGTTTGTTTGGATGACTGAGACAAGTGTCATAGACAATGTGTCAGCCATCTAATATAAGGGCAGTGACATATCGTGGTACAATTGTTTGGAGCATGCGACGTGTGTCATACTCCAGGCAGTTAAGGTGGGAACATTCGAGGCGATTTAATCGGGTAATTTATTTAAGCCGGTTTTACACCAAGCGATTAAATTGTGGAAGCCTATCTTTTTAATATCGTATCGAATGGTCTATGCTTTAGAATAAGTCGAATGACACTTGGGGTAGTCAGTTTGGTGCCTTGCCTTTTTAGCAGGGTTTTTGTCAAGGCGAAGCCAGTGTCAGACAACATGTCAGATTACGTAACATGCCATAGGCTAGTGTCTGCTCATGTCCTGACCCTGGTTATCTCTTAGCAAGAGACCATCTGGGTATGAATGTATGGGTATCCCTGCATAGGTAGGGACTTATTATGTGTTAGGCAGGAGTAGTCTGTCTAGTGTCTCTGTATTAAGATGAATTTCCCTCGTCCACCCCGAGACGGCGGGAAATGTGAAGGTTGTGCTTCACGGATGGTGGTTGGCCGTCAACTTAAGAATAAAGTAGTTTTTAGATTTAGAATAAGACGTATGACATTAGTCTTAAAAATAAAATGTATAGTTAGTTATCGTCTGGCCTCTGGGCAATAAACAGTTTTAACGAAGTACCTCTAGTGCTCTATTATTTATCATCTGAAGCTATCCCCCAGCAGTCACCACAATACCAAGACATTAGGGTACAAGCTTCTATGTATTTAGAACAAATGCTACTTCAAAAGCCTGGACAGTCTGTTGATAACATTCTGGACAATTTTTGCTCCGCAGAAGCTGCATTGCAACGCTTAAAAATTGATAACTTGTCAGATTTCATGATAACTCATATTGCATTAAGCAAGCTTGATAAAACAATGCTTGACTTATTCGAACAGGCATATAGAAAGAAAGATATACCCACATTTAGTGATATAAAAGAATTTTTGCTTGAACAAAGTAAACTGTCCATGCTGCATGCTCCATCCCGCTCACAGCCAAGTACTACTAATCGCTCTCAATATAGTAAACCCGCACCAGTTGCACCACAAATAAGCAAAACAAAAGCATTTTGCACTCAAACTCAAAGTTCTGATCCTCAGTCTCAATATAAAAGTAATATCGCTCCGTCTCAATCTCCATGTAAGGTGTGTCAATCTCCACTCTCTCATCCTTTGTTCAAATGTGAACAATTCTTAAAACAAGACACTCAAGTTCGCAATGATATTGTACGCCAACACTCATTCTGTATAAATTGCTTAGGCTTTCATCACATAAGTACATGTAAATCAAATAACAGATGTTCGGCTTGCAACCGCAAACATCATTCTTTGTTGCACTATGATAACAACTCAAATCATAGTTCCCGCGCATATGATCATAATCATAATAATGGTATTCGTAACCATGACAACGTTCCAAGCCGTGAGCGCACAGCGCTGCCCTCGCCGAGCGCCGCCGGGAATCGTCCGTCTCACTCATTCTCGCATCAGTCTCCCGCGCCGTCTCACTCGCACTCGCACCAGTCTACCGCGACTCGTCAGCAGTTCGCGCATCCCGCTGTTACGCAGGAGAATACGCAACCGCAACCGCACCCGCCGATTTCGCGCTCGAATTTAAATATTGATAACAACAACTGCGCGCTCTCAGTAACCGTCCCAGCGCTTAAGACAAGTAATGATACTACAGTATTATTACCTACCGCGACTGTTAACGTTTTTAATAACGCAAAAGAAAACACTATGCGCTTATTTTTAGATACAGGCTCTATGAGTAATTTTGTTACAAAATCCTGCTGTGATCGCTTAAATTTGAAAATTACACACGCACCTTCCGTTGTCAAAGGTATCGGTCAACTCGAAAATGTCTCGCTCGGAATAACGCAATTCAAGATGTACTCTCGCTTCGACCCGCGCTGTTCTTACACAGTTTGCGCGCGAGTTATTGACACGATAACGGATCGTTTACCTAACGCTGAGATTGATACGCGAGAATTAGCTCACTTGCAAAATTTACCAATGGCTGATGAACAATACGCGCCTGGTGAAATAGATTGTTTGATAGGTTACGAATTATTCCCGCTTTTACTCGGATCGCAAAAATCGACCTCGCCGAACTCGTCGGTCGTAGGTATTGAAACTACGCTAGGATTCGTAGCTATGGGCAAAGCTGAATGCCTTTCGTACTCGTCGCTTAACGCAAACAAGCATGACGCAGAGAAATCTTTTTTCTGTCAAACAGAAGATATGTCGCTTAATCAATTAACGCAAAGGTTCTGGGAAATAGAAAGCGTTCCTGATAAAAAACATTTTAGTCCCGATGATGAAGCATGTGAAAAAATATTTCAATCTACCTACTCCCGCGATGACACCGGTAGATACATGGTGGAATTGCCTTTTAAACACCCGCCCTCTGAGTTAGGTCACTCTTACTCTATAGCTAAACGCCGCTTATTAAATCTAGAAAAGAAACTCGACTCTGATAATTTGCACCCAGATTACAACGCAACTATTCAGTCATACATTGACCAAGGACATCTCACTAAAGTTCAAAATGATTTTAAAGACGATCAATCGTACTATATGCCGCATAGAGCTGTTTATCGCCCCGAGAAAGAAACTTCAAAAACGCGCGTAGTCCTGGACGCTGGTTGTAAAACCACATCATCGAAATCACTTAATGATTTATTATACACAAGTCCGATTTTGCATAACAACATATTTGATCTACTTCTCAACCTCCGCATGTATCCAATCGCGTTAAGCGCTGATATTGAAAAAATGTATTTTCAAGTGAAACTTTCTCCAAAGCACCAGTCATTTCAGCGAATCTTATTTAGATTCGAATCAAACGCTCCAATTGATATATACAAGTTTAACTGTGTGTGTTTCGGAGTTTCCAGCTCCCCGTTTCTCGCTTTGCGTGTCGTGCGTCAGCTCGCCGCTGATAGCCGCAATTCTCATCCGCTCGCCGCTTATGAAGCTGAAAATCATTATGTATGTTGACGACTATATCAGTTCAGTCGACAATACAGATGACGCTGAAAATACTTACAAAGAAATGATCGCCATGTTTAAGTCAGGAGGTTTTAACTTAGTTAAATGGATCTCAAATGATACTCAATTCATGTCACGCATTCCATCCGCTCATAAAAGTCCTCTCTTTGTCAAATTCGATGACGATCCTAACGCTGATACCAAGATTGTAGGCATGCAATGGAAACCTACCGATGACAATTTCCATTTCAAAACAAATATAGATTTTCCAGAGATTTGTACCAAACGCTCGATTCTCTCGGTAACTGCTCGTCTGTTCGACCCAATCGGTGTATTATCACCTGTCGTCGCTTACATGAAGCTGCTAGTCCAGGAGTGCTGGAAACTTCATCTCGACTGGGATGATGAGGTTCCTGACTCCATTCTTACTAAATGGACCAAATTTCACAACGAGCTCTCATACCTAGCTGAAATTAAAATACCGCGCCATATTGGAATCACTTCCAACGCAAAAATAATACTCTTAGGTTTCGCGGACGCTAGTCAGCAATGTTATGGTGCTGCCGTCTACGTACGTGTGGACACCGATGAAAACGCTAACGCCCATTCAGTCAGATTACTCACCTCAAAATCAAAGATTTCGACGCCGAACAAAACCCTCGCACGCCTAGAGCTCTGCGCCGCAGTTTTACTCGCTAAATTAATTGATTTGGTACGCACCGTCCTCGGCAAACGCTGTAACATAGACGAGATATACGCATTCTCAGACTCCACTGTTACTCTGACATGGATTCATTCGCCCGCTTATAAGTATCACACATTCGTAGCTAATCGCATATCTCAAATCAATGAACACTTACCCGCGTCTCACTGGTTTCACGTACGTGGTACTGAAAATCCGTCTGACATTGTTTCTCGCCCTGTAACGCCGAAAGGATTAGTAAATAACACATTTTGGTTCCATGGTCCGCAGTGGTTGCTCAATCCTGTGAGCACCTGGCCTGTAAAAGAATATAAAGTTAATCACAATGAAAATACGGAAATAAGTGAGACTAAAAATATATCTTGTCATGTACAAACCACGGACACGACGGATCTCGCGCATCCCATTCACGTACTCGCAGAACGTTGCTCGACTTGGACCAAATTCATACGCGCACTCGTATATACACTTCGCTTCGCAAAATTACTCGATACTCGAGGCGCTATAACAATTGATGATTTAGAAAAGGCAGAATATTACGCAATACGCTACGCACAATCTGAGTATCTCTCTCACACAATTGACGCTCTCAAAAATAACAAAGCTTGCTCTAGCAAAGCTATCTTAAAGCTCAACCCTTTTATTGACAACCAAGGTCTGCTGAGAGTAGGTGGCAGGCTTACGCATTCTTACTTGGATTTTAACCAAAAACATCCAATATTACTGTCGGCCAAAGGTCGCATAGTTTCTCTTCTAGTTGACTATTATCATGTTACAAATTTGCACACAAGTCCCGCGTTGGTATTATCCTTAACTCGTCAAAAATATTGGATTCTCTCTGCCAGAAGTTTAATTCGGCACAGAGTTTACAAATGCAATTCTTGTTTTAAAATAAAACCGCGCAACACAATCCCACAAATGGGTGACCTCCCGGTTATTAGAGTCTCTCAAGTCAAGTCATTCGTCCATACCGCAGTTGATTACGCAGGACCTTTTTATGTCACACATATACGTCGCCGTGGTGTGAAAAGCCATAAAGCGTATATTTGTTTGTTCGTTTGTCTCACGACTAAGGCTATACATTTAGAACTAGTTTCTGATCTCAGTACAGACTTATTTCTCGCCGCTTTCAAACGATTTATTGCACGCCGCGGTCCTGTCTCTATTCTATATAGCGACGGAGGCACGAATTTTATGGGCTCTAAACGCAAATTAGATGAAATATACTCTTTAATACAGTCCACTGATTATAATAATTATATGAGTCATTATCTCACTCAACATAAAATTCAGTTTCAACATAGTCCGCCATATGGCCCAAATTTTAACGGATTAAGCGAAACAAATGTAAAGTCAGTTAAAACTCACTTGTTTAAAGCTATCGGAAGTCAAATACTCACATATGAGGAATTGAACACAACCCTAGTACAGATTGAAGGCTTACTGAACAGCCGACCACTCTGTGTTCTTTCGTCAGATCCTTGTGATCCATCCGCATTAACACCCAGTCATTTTCTGAATGTAACTCCTTTAAAATATTTGCCCGCAGAAAATATTGATCTCTCCCTCTCAGATAATAGACTCACTCGTTATCAATTGTTGAATAAAATTGTTCAAAGTTATTGGAATCGATGGAGCATGGAGTATCTTACTTCGCTCCAACAACGCGAAAAATGGAATACACCTTCAAATCCTGTGAGTGTGGGAACAGTTGTCATAATTAAAGAGGATAACGCGCATCCTATGTTTTGGCCTCTCGCTCTTGTCACAGAAGTCTTTCCTGGTAAAGATAACATCATTCGCGTCGCTAGAGTCAAAACTCCTTCGGGAAGCTATATACGCCCTGTAACTCGGCTCTGCCCGTTACCAACTCAGTAGTTTTTAAACTCAATTGTATTAGTCTTAAGTTCTTAAGAAGTTAATTTGCTTTTCAAAGTTTTTTCTTTATTTTAACGCAATGTAGAGGAAACCTCTAGGCCCCCCGAAGTTGGCTGCGCCGTAACTAATGTTATATTCATATATTTTATATATTTTTTAAATAACACTCATACACGCATAAACTTTTTTAATACATACCTCAAACGCACTCATATTATTCACACATGGCAACACACTTCCCTTCCCCCCGCCGTCCTAAGAGCCAGGGACGAGTTTGAATTCCCTCCTGACGCGCGCGCGAGTGACTTTCGTTGTGAAAAATCCATTTCCAAGTTAAAAACACTATTTGTGACCGTAATTCCGCTTAATCAGCGTCGTGAAGACAGTGGCAGTGTTTTTCGACGAACTGAAACGTAAAACTCAAAAAATTGGAGGAAGTGACCGGCATACCATCAAACCAAGGTTAGTTCCTGGCTCCTCCAAGGTCTAAATCCCGGTTAAAGCTGAATAGAAGCGATATAATGATGCTTTTGTGGATATAATGCAGCTGTTAATCAGACTTAAGCTGAATAAAAAATACTGAATGCTACAATGCAGCTGAAAGTGGTAAAAGCTGAATAGAAGCGATATAATGACACATTTTTTGGACGTAATGCAGCTGTTAATCAGACTTGATCTGAATAAAAAGTACTGAATGCTATTATTCAGCTGAAAGTCTACCAGCGAACTCTTATTAGAGTCTTTTTACACCAAGAGCTCTAAAATAGTCCAAATGTGAATAGTTATACAGCAACTTGTGTTACTTGGGAGGAGCTCAGTAGCTACTTTCATATAATTCACATAACAGTGAAACCGGTACGGATGCCGACCGGAGCCGAACAGTACCGGAAACGAATGTGTGATGCGCGAATCCGATTTACTGGGACTACCAGATGTTGCTTTTAAGCTATATTAAGAAAATAAAGTATCGGAAATAGCTCTGCCGGGCTAATACAACTTGCCGCGACGTTGCCAATCTTACTAGGTACTTAGCAATTGTCTTGTTCGCATGATATTGAAAAGGAAAAGGGATAAACAATATTTTATCGCTATAGCTATAGCGCTGTTTATCAAAAAGAAAATAGGCTACTTACATCAGAACATCACACAAAATTAAAAACGTTTAGGTCATATACGAGTGAAGTCAACTGAACTTAAACGTTCTTTTTCACGGTGAAAATATCCATACAAATATTGGTATCCAACCTACAAACTAAAGGCCGTCACATGTAGGTGGCCATTTGTATGGAGCGTTCTTAGCGCTCCGTAGGAATGTTGAAATTTGCCGGTCATTTCTGACTTGGAGAGCAGTCTAGGGGATATTTGATTCCAATAAAAAATAAAATATATGGACTGGCATCCCAAAAAAAATGTATACATGCCTGTCTTCGGCTTTGAGCTGTTTGAGCGTAGAGAACAGTCTTAAAAAATTCCATGTGACAGAGGTCATGGTGGAAAAGTTAAAAACGCCAAGCTTTAAATAAATTGAAACACGGTATATATAAGGAAAGGTAAAATGTCAAAACAAATCTTTCCGTCAAGCAATTTTATTTAGGTGTATATCCCCGTTGGTACAGTGGTCTGGCGGTCATCTTTATCGCTACCTGGGGATCTATAATTTAGTTATGGCTTTCTGGGGAGCAATGAACGACGCTTCTTATTACAGGAACACAATGTTAACGGATTACGTTCAGTAAATATTAGTCAACACTTTAGGAATTAAATTGAAATCAGTGATTAAAATGGGTGTAAAATCAAAAATGGGCCTCTAAACATTTATGGTAGATGTATATAACAATAATAAATCATTTATTTCGAGTAAACTTTACAGAGAAATGGTTCGTTATGTTCTTAAAGCTATGTGTTAATATTTGCGTATTTAAATATTATGTATTACGTTAGGGTTATGATTCTAGGTTATCACACTAATATTATAAAGGCGAAAGTTTGTGCCTGTATATTTGTTACTTTTTCAGGCTGGACCAATTTTGATAAAATGTGGTATGGTGGTAGCACCTTGGATTAACAACGAGGCTCCCTTTTATCCCGAGCAAATATAGTGTTCCCATCGGATGAGCGGGTAAAAAATGAGATTAACGCGGTGGACCATATTATTTTAGAATCTTTGTACGGGTACGCAGTATGCTGTTCCTGGATATTTTAAGAGGATGAGTGCATGGAGAGTTTTCAGTACCTCCCTTCTAAATTTCCCGGAACTGAATATAGAAAATGCACAATTTTAATATAAAATTGATATTATTATTTTTACTTTTCCATAGAAGGATTAGATTTTGAACTTGTTCCAACATGCAATCTATTTGCATTTCCTATAAATGCTTAGCATGGTACATAAACTCATTAAATAAGCTGTGGGTGAATTTAATGAATCTCATCGCCCGCGAATGATATTTCATCTTTCTTTAGAGACAATATTAATTACTAGCAATATTAATTTACGATACAGAACTTAATTTCAATCGGCTCCATGAAACCATAATTGATGGACACTTGCGCCCTTTGTTTAATGTAGTTGCAGGTTGCGGGAGACTTCCCCAAAACATCGTTCTCAGTAACTTTACCAGCTACATACACTAAAAAACACAATACAAAATGCTTTATTGCACACCAAATAATGTTTTTAAGAAAACCCAGTGAAGCACAAAATTCTCTAAACCAGTTAAGTACTCAAAAGTTTTTTTTTTATCTGCAGCCATAGATAAACAGATCATGTTTTAAAATTACCATGTACATCCCTATTTGCGCTCAACTACATAGAACAGTGCCATGCACCCTCTAATTGCAAATCTAGTGCACAGAATAAAAACGAACCAGTAGAATAAATAAACGTTAGAATAGAACAAAGACCGCTGGGGACAATGGGGTGCATTTGACCAACTTTTAATATCAGCGGAGGGGATAAAAGCACCTCCGCCTCATTTAGGTAAATTACGCGGCGCACTAAAGCATAGAGGCCTTCGGTAACCTTACCTGGACTAGATTCGACTATTGTAATGATATAAGGTCTGAAATATATCTATACTAAGTATAGTATTTTGCAACGATTAGTCCAATATATGTAGATAGCATCGTCGTTGGCGAGTCTGGGTCAATATCGATTGATTAAAGTTCCTAGGACAACAGGACACGTCCAACGATTGTTGAAAAACTAGATCCAATATAAGCAAAAGTGAAGATAAACAAATGCCTAACAATCCGAATTCTCCACAGCACAGATTTGCACAAAAACAAAATGCCAAGCAATCCATTTTTGCCACAGCATAGATTTGCATAGAAAACAAAACACTGCGGAATGAGTGAAATGTGGATCCGGCCAAAACAAAGGTCCGTCGTCCCTCGACGGGCGATCCTTATGGATAAGGGACCAGCACTCGAGTGTGTCCCGCCGGCCCCTGCCGGGAATACTTGGACTCACGTTATCGTAAATTCTCGCGTCAGAAGCTAAATTCGACGTTCCTAAATGACGCCTGTCTGTGTGAGATGTAACCGTTAGGTATTACACCTAAGTTATTCGATGTGACCGCTGAGATTACGATATATTCTTTCTTACTGAGATGAATAGACACCCACTATGGTAGACGTTTGTTTGGTGCTAAAGTGCGGATTTAAAATGAAAACTTGATAATGATGGTAAAATGTTTCGCAGAACTTTTTTTTTTTTTTTGCGATAGTCCTTGCTGTAAGGAAGCTGCAAGTCATTAAATTTTTTTACCATGGTTTTTCCGAAATGTTTTTTAAATTGATAATTTGACAGTTCTCAATAAAAGTGCCTTAAGGGATCTTTGCCTTCGAGACTTCGACTATCGAAAAAAATATAATTCAAAGGTCTTCGAAAAATTGTACTGCGACCTATAGGTGAGAATAGCCGGACATCTAAAGATACCAACATCCGGCATTCGGACATAATAAATAATTTTTAGCCAAGCTGAAATGAAAACGCTTCGCTCGCTCGTTTAATTAGTTTTAACTATGTATACAAACCGCGAGAGTATAAAGTGTTATATCGCAATTCGTCATCGAATTATGGCCGTGACATTTGGATGCAGTTTGAGACGCGTCGATGGTGTCTCTGGGGCAAAAGTGCAAAGTATCATGCACTTTAGTGCCAGCAGTCGGGTTACGATGGAATGTAGGTTTATGTTCGGAATGATGTCTCTTATTATTTATTCAGGTGGTATCGCAGTTGCAAGTTGGAAATGAAAGTCTATTTAGTATCATACGTAATTGGCATTGATACTACTTATTCAAAAGTTCATCATGTTCAGGTTCTATTAAAAACTGATTTAACAAATATTGAAAAACACATAAAAAACTATTGTTCATTCAATTCAATTCAATTCAAAATATTTTATTTCGGATAAAGATCCATCTCAGGTTAGTAACATAAAAACTTATAAATTATATGTTAGTAAAACTTAATACTAATTTAGCTGCATACATACTATAATTATAATGCACAACTGGTGTGACACAGATGACGGCTATTTAATATACCTTACTAATGTCCGGATCTGTGCCACCCAGTGACACAGAATGGGACAATGCTATCACCTTCAGAATGCTGTTTTGACTCTTTCTGACACGGTCCATCAACGACGCAATTTTCGTCCTCATGACCGCGTGGAACCTCATGACCGTCCGTGTGGGCGTCCGCGAACATTCCTGAGGCGCCTGTGTTATCGTGCGATAAACCCAAACCGCTCTCTACACTAAGGGCAAATTCAGTGCGCTTATTGCTCATGCTTATGCGCGTGAGCGTGCGGCGTAAGGGCCTTATCACACTTGCGATTTGCGAGCGTATTTTCTATACAAATAAGCGACGCGGCGAATACGCTGCGCGATCGCCTTCATACAAAATACGCTCGCAAATCGCAAGTGTGATAAGGCTCTAAGCCCACAGCTGGATGATATTACTATTAAGCGATATCTCTACCTACATGTCACCAATGTGAGCTTCGCAAAGTGAGCATATCGAATTTGTTATTAGTTGTTATTTATTACCTGGAGTGTAAACCTCGTCGTACCTTATGTTACATATGTGAATTAAAAAAAATATAGGCCTTGTTTTAGCCTATTTATAAAGTTGAAAGTGGGTAAATAACTCAGTAAACTAAGTAATTGTGCATGATTTTACTATTTAGGATTAAAATGAACACTAAATATGTAAATAACCTATTGTAACTGTTTTTCAATAAAGACATTTTAAAAACAAACAAAACTATTAAGCGATAAGATGGCCTGAGGTTAATCTTATCAGCTTGTCGTGATAATTATAGTAACTATCGCAATCTGTATTACTGTAAATCTGAAGAGCGCAAAGCAGAGTGTCTATTTATAAGGTAATTTCGGTAGTTTGCCGAGTGCCGTGTATTATCTCGGGTCACACAGCTTGAATAGCAAAAATCTATATAAATCTGATAATCTGTAATACGTCGTCAATATATACGTTTGTAATTATATGTATATTTATTTATCTTAAGGTTATATTTACATTTAGTATATTTGCACGTTTTAGTTTGTTCGTTTGTCTATCACTTCAATGTCTAGTTTTCTGTCTCATTTGCTCAAAGGTTAACTGGAAGAAATCCCTTACAGGGATAAGTTCGCCCTTGTACACATGTATTGTTTTTGAGTTTTTGTCAATATTGTTTTATGTGCAATAAAGTGTTTACATACATACATACATACGTCGAACACCGCTTAAACGGCAATACGTCCCCTGACGACAAAGATTTTATGACGTTTGCTATTTTATAATAATGTTGTCCTGTCAATTCGACTTTTGCTATCTCTATTCTGGAGATATGTCCATGACATCGTAATCTGTCACTTTTAACGCATAGGTAAGTAGCGATATAGGTATATGCTTCAAAACTGTAAAAATGAAAAACAACAGAGTAACACGAAACAAAAAACAGTCCCTATATACCCAAGTAGCACAAAACTTACCAAATACAAGCAATCCGTATCATTTTCATCTAATGTCTTATATTAAGCAAATCATTTATTTCCACTAAAGCGCTGAACAAACCCGGTAAGCCGGCTGCCATAGATCAGCACCTAGTACCTTAATCTTGCAGATACACGCCGTTTGCGGGATCAAGCGACTGAGATCGCGTTAACGCTTAAATGTACGAGACGCCTTGTGGCGGCCCGGCCGGGCTTTGCGCGAAAACCCGCGCCAACCACAGTGGCTGGAAGATCAGTAGAGCCCGCCAAGACGAAACAAAAAGTTGGACATTATGGGTGCGTCACAAAACAGATAGGTACAGAAATCAATCTACATACAAGCGCGCTCGAGCAAACGCACACATAGACATTGCACACGGACACGATATCTCGGACCAGTTCAGACCAGTGCGAGCGCGAGTGCCATCCGCTTGACTTGAGATACAGATTTCAACACAGGTGATCCGCACGTCTCCGCTCCGCCTCGCTTCAATTGAAACGCACCCAACCCAAGTTTTTTAAACTTTGATCTACTCTTTAAACAACAAACTCATCATCATCTCAACATTGTGAATCTTTTTGGGTATCTTGTAAAGAACAGTAAAACATCTCGCCGGAGACTTGTATATTGGCTCTGTAACCCTAGACCTAAATCAGGGGGCCTATGATGGTTGCGTTTATCGCGTGATAAATAAGTGACAAAGCATATGTCACTCACACTCGCATTATGTCAAAGCGTGACGGATGCTTTATCACTTATTTATCGCGTGATAAACGCAACCATCATAGGGCCCCAGGACCCTGAAAAAGTTAAAAGGGTTCAAACGTTCCACGCGGATCCTCACTTAAGTATACGAGGGGTTAATCTCGCCGAGTACTCTAACTGTAGAATTCTCCATTAGGAGTTTTTTTTATTAAATGAGATTATAAAATAAATAACCTTACCTCCTACCTGCTGACGGATTTACAACATCACTAGTCAGTTTATAAACTAACGGTGGCCACAATTATACATAAAGTGTCCAAAGATTTATTTATAATAAATAAATAAATAAATCTAAATAAATAATAAATACCTATGTATTTATTATTTATTTAGATTTATTTATTTATTTATTTGTAGTTCACAGTGCCTTAGTTTAATCACTGTAATGCTGTGTAACTAATTTGAATAAATAAATTTTATTTATTCAAATTAGTTACACAGCATTAATAATAAATTTATTAATAAATTTTATTTATTCAAATTTGTTACACAGCATTACAGTGATTAAACTAAGGCACTGTGAACTACAAAATTAAACATTAAATAAAATAAAAACTTAAATCTAGTTTGATTTAGGCGAAGTAACAGCGTAGATATCGAGTCCTGGTATGGATCACGTATGAGCGCAATTTCAAATTCAAATTCAAATTCAAATATTTATTTGTCCAACATAGGTATGTAAATTACACGATGTTACATTTTCGTTTGTATCACTATGTGGTGCCTTGGGTTGAGGCATACAAATTTGATTGCAAGCTTGCTTGCTAACATGCAACATAACTAATTTTACTGATTAAAATTAACATGCATGAAATCCAACATACCAACAATATTTTAAAATAAATAAATTAAAGTCAAATTCAAAATAGTTTTACAATAATTCAGTTTCATTCAGTAACAATGTCAAAGAAAGTTAAAAGATGTCTGTATTTAATTTCTAATTAATCTAATTTTTCCGTCAAAAACTCATTAAATGAGTAGTATGCCTTTTTAATAAGGTAAGCTTTGGTAGTTTTCTTAAATTTACAAATGTCAGAAATTGTTCTAAGGGACTCGGGTAATTTGTTATAAATTCTAGGAGCCATGCCAAGAATGCTCTTCGATAAGAGAGCAGTCTTAGATGGGTGTGCACGAATTTTGTTTTTTAAACGCTCACTGGTAAATTCCTGAAATAGATGTGGATGACTTTTAACAAATACTACCAATTCGTAGACATACAGACATGGAAATGTTAGTATATTCAAACTTACAAAGTACGGCCTACAAGATTCTGTGGGCAGTAGTCGACATATTGCCCTTATACATTTCTTTTGTGCTTTGAAGACAAAAATCCAATTTGTTGCGTGACCCCAAAATATTATACCATAGCGCAGTGTAGAGGATACATAAGCATGGTATGCGGTTAGCATCACTGATTTACTAACAACTTTATTTAACATATACAGAGCATACGAATAACGGCTAAGTTTCGTGCATACATTATCAATTTGACACTTCCAAGTCATTTTACTGTCTAGTGATAACCCTAAAAATGTTGTATTGGTAACCTCTTTAATTTGTTGATTTTTATATTTCACGTTTAAATGTTCTAAATTATTTTTCCTTTGTCTGAAATTCATAATCATTGTTTTATCAATATTAATTTTTAAATTGTTATGGTTAAGCCATGTAATTATAGACTCTAAAGCATTATTCATTTCAATATCGTGACTAATTAAATTGTTCCCAGTGAATATGGCAGTGCTGTCATCTGCGAACAAAACCATAGGGTCTTTGGTTACATTTGGTAAATCGTTGATGTATATGAAGAAAAGCAAAGGTCCTAAAATGCTTCCCTGTGGAACGCCATAAAATACATCTTTCATTTCCGACATATATTCAATCTCTGTTTTGGATTTACCACATAACTTGACAATCACTGTATATTGCTTCCTGTTGCTAAGATAGGATTTAATTAGATCTAGTACATTGCCTCTAACTCCGTAATTGTTCAATTTACTTAGTAGTAATTTGGGATTCACACAGTCGAATGCCTTCGTCATATCCATATATATAGCTGACACAGGCGTTCGTTTATCCATGCTCACAACCACCTTTGAAACCAAATCATATATCGCCGAGTTAATAGATTTGTTCCTACGGAATCCTTTTTGTTCAGAAGCGAATAGGTCTTTGGCCTCAAAGTAATCGTAAACGTTTTTGAATATGACCTTTTCGAACACTTTAGACACAACCGATAACAGTGCTATAGGTCTGTAGTTAGCCATGTTCTTTTTATCTCCTTTTTTAAGAAGTGGCTTGATTTTTGTAATTTTTAATTTGTCTGGAAAGACTCCATTTAGAATGCTCAAATTAATAATGTGACAAAGAAGTGGAGCAACTATATTTCCGACACTTTTTAAAACTTTTGTACAAATATCGTCGTATCCAGTACTTTTTGTATTTTTTAAAGAATTTATAATTTTAAGAATGTCATTTGATATTACCGGTTGCATGAATAATGAATTAGATAAATTAATTGTTTTATTATTGTGACAGAATGAGTTATTATTAATATTAGAATCAGATTGAGGAATAGGAATATTATTAGCAATATCATTAATTGTGTCAATAAATTTAAAAAAAATTTAAATATTCTTTGCGTGATGATCTTTGTATTTATATAGTAGTCTACTCGTATTTGTACAAAAACGAACACACTGTAAGCCAAGCTGCCATACATCAGCTAGTCCCTTAATCTGGCAGATACGGGCTGTCGGCGATAGAGACTCCACGTCGTCCCCTGCACCTCTGGCATAACTGTCATACGCGACAATTCGCGCGCGGGACAATTACCCGACTCTTTCTAAGCAGTAATGTGAGAGAGTAACGGGTAGCGCTATGTCGGTCGACAAGAGTCGCGAAGCATATTTGTGCTAGACGGGCTGCGCGCGATGTTTTGCTAGACTAACGCACTACTTTGTGTTGGGAGTTGGCAGACAATAAAACAATGAGCCCGCTTTAAGTTCTTCTCGTCATTAAACTGTAAGAATTAAAAAAAATCTAGAACTTTTATTAAGGAAAAGAGCGTGAGCGAGACTATTTCCTCACAGAATCAGCGGCCGGTGCGGCAGAACTGGTACGTTCCTATGCGGACCGACAATCTTGCAAAGGTCGCGAAATGTCATTAAGTCGGTGGTCCTAGAAATTTAACTTTTTAAATCGACGTGAGTTACGTCTGTCACCTCATCGAATTGTATGAATGTTTACCCAACGTTACACGATAAATTGCGTCTTAGAAAGTTAAACTTCATGCTTCATATTGCCATTTTGCTTGGATACAGAGTGTAGGTGCAGTTCACGGAAACAAGTCGCAAGTCTTTGTGCTTCAATAAAAGTAAGTCCAACGTGGCACCAGCCATAAAGGTTCACCAGGGTTCGGAAATTCGGAATTTAGTTTAACTTTGGTGGCAGCTTCATTGTTCAGTTGTAGGTATATTTAGGCGGCTTTGTTTGAGGTATAAGTGTTGTAGGGCTAGGACTTGCAAGGTTCATTTACATCATCCATAAAAATAATTTAATGCTTTAGATGAAATTAAGTGGACTATTAATTTCGATTCATAATAAAGATACGATGACATTGTACTAAGTACAATAAAATCTAATAATAACTTCACAAAGCCTTAAAAATAAATATAAGCGCAATATTCAATATGAGTGTTACTGTTAAGGATGTCTCACAAAATTTCATAAATAAATCCCACAAGTATATATAACTTTAAAAGTAAATATTATCCGTGCAAAATTAAGCTCTGGGTGGCTGGAGATCTACCTCACAAGTGGGCCAGACATAAAGATGGCTTCGCAAAGGATGATAGCGGATGCAGCTACGGATATAGCGCCGAGGATCGACTTACGCGATAAAGGCAGGAGCTTCACGTATTATACGATGTTTAGTAAACAGGAACATGCTGCAAACATGCGGAAATACAAAATAGGTCACCATGGAAAACTTATTAGACTTCTAGTATTTATGAGACTTTGTGTTGTATATTCGGGGGGGAATGCCAATTTACCGAAATTTACCCAATTTGTCTGGAAGAGATCGCTATTTAGCGATAAGACCGCCTGTTGTTAACCTCTGTTAATTTTTTACTGTATATCTCTCATGTTTTGTGTCCCTGTGTATTTGAGGGGTGCAATACAGTGGATTTGTTGTTGTTGTTGTGCATTCTGCTTTCTGTTGGTTTATGATTTACCGACGCCGTACTGGCTGCAACATTGACGTTTAAAGCTAACCTTTCGTATTATTCCATGCAGTAAGAACTGCTACTATGCATGTGCATCACCCGTCTCAGATCGCTAAATGACTTATCGATTACCCAAATAGCATTTTGGTCTAGCGTCTCAGGATCCCCTAATTCCATTGCAAGGATCAGTGAATCAGCCAGGTGAATAATAGTACATTACTGCAGAGGCCGCGAAATAGGGAATTGCTGGCCGAGTAGTAATAGATGGCCGAGTGATAACGAGGCCATCTAGAGATACGAGGCCGACAATCCCTGTTCGCGCCGAGGCTTGTATAGTGCTTTTCTCAAATAAATCCAAGGAAATAATACAAATGTTCATTGACTTATATATTCATATAAAAACAAATTTGTTTCAAATTTATAAAAAAAAAACAAATTTATTTTTTTAAGCTGTTCGGGTTAATGTTTTTGCCACCAAATGTTAAGATGATTCTATTTATTAAAAAATGACAAGACCTTATTAATTAGATATAGTTATATTTTTTAACAATAAACGTGATTCCTTGTTTATTTTATTGAATATCTGTTTTAATCTAATTGAATAATCTAGTTAAATATAAGAAATAAAACGTAAATAAACATGCACAAACTACGTTTTTTTTTTATTGGCAGTATGCCATGGATTATCAATAAAAGAAATAAACCCCACTGAAACAAAAGACAATCTCTTTGTTGGCCACGGCCAATAATGTTGTATGAAATTCCTTTATTGATCTCTAATTTGAAATTAGAACGAATCTTCAACAATTGCTATACAAAGACGTATTTCGCGTTCTATTACCACGATCATAAGAACGACATTTCCTTGGATGTTTGAGAAAATTAATGTTATCAACTGAAACGGGACAATTCCGGTTGTTTGCTGGCAGCTGGCAGGTCCAACGGCGCTCTGCTGGTCCAAAGTAAACCAGGCAAGTGCAAGTCGGGCGCGCATGGAGGATTATCTTACCCCCTAGCTAATCGCGTGAACAATACATCTCTCGTATTGAACCCAACACACGCATTGACTTGTTGTTTTATTTAAATTTACTGTTACTAACTTGTGTATAGTAGAAACCGGCCAAGTGCGAGTCTGACTCGCGCACCGAGGGTTCCGTACAAATTCTTTTTCCCATCTTAACTGGCCGGGTTAAGTTAAGTTTGCACCTGGTAAGTGCAAAGTTTTTTTTTTCGTTCCAATACTAGTGTGTGGAGTGTTGTTGAATAGGTCTTTTAAAAATAATAGGGGTATGGAAACATTATTTTTTGATAAAGTCAGCAGTTTTGTAAATATTTGCACCGAAAATAAAAAAAAATTGTGTCCCCCCCTCTAACTTTTCAACCACGAGTCAAAAAAATATGGAAAAAATCATGAAAATTAGGCATTATAAGTACTTTCAATAAAAACAATATTGAAAAAAATCGGTCGAGCCGTTTTTGAGTTATCGCAAAAATACATATTTGTTTTTAAAATGACGTAAGTGCCGCGCGGTGTCCCTACACTTCGAACGTTACACATTTGGTTAAGTGCCATACTATATTAAAACATTTCGCTCAATCTGGCGCGTATTATCGATAACTTCCAGAAGGTAATAAGTAACTACTTTTACTTTGGCGTTTACGACCTTTTTATAGAGCTTGAAATCTTTCTCGTAATTTAAATCTTTTGCGTAATTTTCGTCTATTTTGAAGGATGGGCAACTACGGAACCCTACACTGAACATGGCCCGACATGCTCTTGGCCAGTATTTTTACCCTTTGGGTACGGAACCCTAAAAATTACTTCATATTCTTTAACTCAAACTCAAACTCAAACTCATTTTATTGGTGAAGCAGATCACAGGTCATTTTAGTTATACACAATTACAAGATTAAAATTACGATAAAATTTACAAAAAAATACGGTCTCAATAGAATTACTTATTATTATCACTATTTCGGGAATAATGTCAAACAATACAATAAAATTTATATTCAATTTAAAATAATATTGATTTACACAAATTTATATACTTACCAAAATTCATTATTTAATTATTATCAATAAGTAATTAATGATTAATGGTACGATTCAAATATTTTTCATTGTCGTCACACTCTTGTCACAGCGGTCGTGGTCGTCACATCAGGGGTGGTGGCAAGCTTTACAATCCGCCACAACATGGAGTGGTCCATTGAGTGCAGTCTTGACTTGGTCGGGCCATCGCATCGGTGACCTATGAGCTCTAATGCCTTCGACTTTACCCTGCATTACAAGTTGTTTTACAGAAATGCTTTCTCGACGTGTGATATGTCTAAAGAAAGTGAAAATACGTCATTGAACGTTAGAAGAAATGCACTGTTTAATGCAGAGTTCAAAACGTACTTTACTTTAAAAAAAAACGTTGATTAACACATTAAAGTAAGTACTTTGATTACGGAGACCATAATCATGGAGTCCCCCTGTTATTGAACCAACGCAACAAGTTAAAGGAAAGTGTCAATATATTAGTCATACCTACACCAGCTTGGGTTAGTGCAAGTCAGTTGGAGTGCGGAACCCTAAAAAACGAAGTAGCGATGAGGCTCATACTGAGAGCTTGTGTTTTTGATTTGGACGTTGCTTACGATGTTTTTGTTTTTGCTTTACGAGTCAATGTCTACTCGTATTGCCAAGGATCGAAATTTCGCGACATTTGAATTTTTGGCTAGATCTGAGTGAATTTATGGGGAAATGGGACGATAATTTAAGTTTTTTTTTTCCTAAATAAGCTTTATGGCACGCTACTTCAACAAAAAAAATATTGAGTACCTACTGCACAATAATTAATGGTCATCCTCAAAGTTTCATGTAAAACACATACCTATTAAGCTGGCTAAATCATTCAGTTTGATTTTGAATTTCCTCATATAACTTATAATATTCTCAAATATTTCTTATCAAATCTGAAGTAAAAAATAATGATACGTAGCATTTTTATAAAATATTTTTGTCGGTTGTATTTACTTTTATTACAGTTTTCAACGATATAATATAGCACTTACCGCCACGACATCCGCTTATCCCACCTTAAAAGCAATTACTCGTATTAATGTCTTAAGAAATAATCCACAGCTCATTACTGTAATAATTATCCAAATTACTGGCTAAACTTAGTCTTTGACTTTCAATTACTATTTGGTACGTACTACAAAAATGGTTTTCTTATTTTATTACAGTGATGTTACGAAATACTACAATAATATAAATCCGCAATATTTTTATCTTAAAATCCATTACTTATCTTGTTCTGTTTCCCATAATATAAATATCGGTGTTCACACTTTGACTATGACTATGGTAGTTGCGTTTACCACGTGATAAATAAGTGACAACGCATCTGTCACTCACACTCGCATTTTGTCAAAACCTGAAGGATGCTTTGTCACTTATTTATCGCGTGATAAAAACAAACCATCGTAGGACCGCAGTTCAGTTTTCATACTTTTGTTCAGTACGTATGATCAGACATCCGTCCCACGGCTAATTGATGTTGGAGATATCAAAATGAAACCTAAATAATATTTGTATAGGTAGTAGTATCATAAATAACTACAGACCACTATTATTCCAGAGTATCTAACCAACAAGTAGCTATAAATTAGACATTCGCATTAATTTCTAAGCTTGAATTGAATCTAGCGCCAGACAGGCAATACGTTAACACGTGGAATAATTCACGGCACCTCGCTCATACTGACCTGCTTGCACAAAACAGCACAACTACACGACAAAACCATGCGAAATACGTCCTTCTATACGATAAAGGGCGTTTATACCGCTTAAAATCATGAAGCAGTAACGATGTATATGCTTGTTGGATTCTTAATGCCTTTCTCTTTTAGATGGTTGCATAGTCGAATAGGTGATGCGTCATCCACACAGAATTGTAATACATTAATTATTTTCGGCTCTAGAGCAGTGTTTGCCGGTTTCTGGAATGAGTGATTCAATGTTCAGAATATAAATGAAACATTATTTAACTGAATAAGCCACTAAGGTTGCTTCTGAAATTAAATGGGTAGGTGGATGTATTTAATATAGGCGGGTAGATCGAAATACTATTGCTACAAGATGTTACTGATGTCCAGTTCTGGAGCGCTTTCGAGACCATGAGATATAACCAGGGTTAATTATTACTATAATTATCGTGAGACATCTTTGATAATTATAAAAACGGTTTAAACTCACGTGAGTATAAACCGTTTTTATAATTATTATAACCAGGGTTCGTAAAATTCAATTATAGTGGGTCGTCACTGAACCTATCAAGGGCCGTTTCGCGAAGCTATGAGTTCAATACTACAGTATTTTTCGAAAGTTATAAATTGTACTGAGACGATACCTACATGTCACAAGCACAAAGCTATATGAAGTGACTATAGAGCGGTAAGTACACGCGACAACAGGCGTGGCAGAAACAAAAACGGTCTGCGCGCGGTGAAATGTGTTGAGCTCATGCCCTTTGCCATGCTTCGTTGCAATCTGGTCATTGTCAGATTTAGGTGCGAGTCTTTCCGGTGGACATTTGCGAAATTAAGGATTCCCGGGCCTGATTTTCTGATTAAATACCTGTGAGAATTAAGAACGTTCCCTCTTCTATAATCCGATGTTATAGCAATATAAACATAACCTAGATCCATACAAGCTCTTAACTTTTGACCACCGGAGGGACGAATTTTGTTTTTTGAACTGACTATGACCCATTTTGAACCTTGCCTCGTCAAACGTCTCAACG
The DNA here is from genome assembly GCA_932273695.1 of Apotomis betuletana. Classification (NCBI taxonomy): domain Eukaryota; kingdom Metazoa; phylum Arthropoda; class Insecta; order Lepidoptera; family Tortricidae; genus Apotomis; species Apotomis betuletana. The sequence goes on from OW026306.1 coordinate 26,287,012, forward strand.
CCGATCCGAAGGACAATAATTCATCTGAACGTAATAAAGAGGTCAGAAAAAGCATATAAAAAAAGTCTTGTTTTATTTTATATATACTGATCCAAATGTTATTTACAAGATTTTATTTAACTTCCGATGTTCGTATCTATCTATGTTGTATAAAATGAAATGTTTGGTTCAGGTAAAATGAAATTTGGATACCTATCATTATTTGTATCGGTGACAATACAACATCACCACCGAGCTGACCTTGTGATAGATTAAGAGGACGACAAGTGAAGTAATTATATTGATTGGTCTATAAGAGCAGTAGCAAATAAGTTAATAAGCCTCGGGAGATACTAGGACGTGGTCATCGTGAGACTCTGATTTATAGAGATGGCGTATAGAAAATGCTACTAACACTGAACATACTTAACATGAAAATTTCAAGACTTCCAACTTAGAAATATTGTTATTTTTAACACAAATTATAACGGGTCTATCGCGATATTCCTTATTTACCTTCTACTATCAACGATAGACTTGCCGCGGATAGAGATACATGGCAAATGATGGAGGAGGCCTATGTCCACAAATTGACATCCCAATAAATATCTGTGATAAGTGAAGTAAAATAAAATAAATGTTTAAAATAATGAATCATATTATTAATCAAAATTTGATATATGCATGGAATAATATTTTAAAATAAAGATATTTATATTAGTTATTATAAATTGAACAAATTATATAAAATGTATAAATATAAATAATAAATCAACTATAGAATAATGCATGTACTGTGAATTAATGTAATATTTATTGGATTAAATGGCTCTATTATTATTATTATTATTATCAACGATAGACCCGTTATAATTTGTGTTAATTATGTGTACTAACCTCAAGAGTCTAAAGTGCCATATTTAGAAATATTGGCCAAGATCCTGTCACTTGTTGCAATGAAATATTAATCTTGGAGACCACTGCTCCTATTTCCACTAAAGATAACTAGGAACCATCTCGACATACAAGTCGTTCGATTAAAACAACCCGCCCTTAAATCGGATCATCTGTGGGCGCTATGATACCACAGACAGACACACAGACACATATGTATTTATACACATGTTAAACTTATAACATCTCTTGTTTTTCGTCGTATGTAAAGAAAACTATAGCCGAAACCAGCTGTTTTCAAAAATATAGTTTGTTCTAAGAGGAAAACAGTTTCACACTGATGGGGTAACCGAATCACTAGTATTCGGTAATATTACGGGAGAGGCGAGAGGCTTACACGGAATATGTCGTCATGCCGTTATGGGAGGGCCTGACTTTGATATCGCATTTGTTATGTTTATTAGGGTCTTGCTCATTGGGGCACGTACGTTTGTCAAGCGAAGCTCTTAAGCCCATCGGTTGGTTCGAGTCAATTTTGCTAAACGGCAGTTTGGAACCTAAATGATATATGGAAATCGATTTAAATGGAAAACTACAAGACACATACATACTTATAAGATAATATTATTACAAGGACAGAAAGCTAGTGAGGCCTTCGTCGTTCTCATCCACTACTCGCAGCGGGCACGCGGCGTCTTTTTTCTATTTTTGTAAATGTTTTTTAGACTGTCATAAAGTTACACGAAGATAATTATGATCGAACAAATCGTAACTCCTGAAAAAAACTTGATATTTATCTCTGTGGATAGTTTTCACTGTATTATGTTACTTCAAATTTGCGAAATATTTAGTCCAGTTTCCTCTTTGTTTACATCAGTGACACTGACTTTCAAAGGCAGTTACCAAAAATTTGTCATTGCCAGTAAAAATAATTAAACAATGTAGCGTGGGCTAAAGACCAAACTTGTTTGGTTGTAATATAAGGCTGAGCGTGACCCTGGCCAAGCATCACCATCATCATATCCCAAAAGCCCTTCTCTGCTGGACGAAGACCTTTTCAAGTACTCCACGATGCCCGTTTTGTACTACTTACTGGCCTTGGCCTGACCCCCACAAGACCGTACAGCGGCCTCTGCGCGAATCTACTCCCTGGTCCGTTAGATCTACGAATATAAATCCAGGGTTTACTGTATTATGATATCTTATCTCCAAACTACTAGCAACCAGAACTTAAGACAAATATACTTATTATTTCTTATTTGGTGCAAGAAGGAAGCTTGCTCAAATAGCAGCGTTTAATTTCCCAACCCAATGTATCAAAGTAACAAGAAAAAATCTTTTACCACCCGCAACCCTGTAACAAATGGGAAGAAATTGACCAAATAAAGTAAGTTCCGCGGACCCGAATAGCTATTAGCCTCTGACCAGAGACGCAGCTGTGCGGGATACAGCAGGCGCGTTGTGTGTAAAAGCCTTATCACACTTGCGATTTGCGAGCGTATTTTGTATGAAGGCGATCGCGCAGCGTGTTCGCCGCGTCGCTTATTTGTATAGAAAATACGCTCGCAAATCGCAAGTGTGATAAGGCCCTTACAATATTAAGATTATTAGTATCTTTGGCCGACAGAGGTTTTTCAAATAAAGTAAGGTTCACAGTCCCCGAATAGCTATTAACCTCTGACCAGAGACGCAGCTACAAGAAATGCAGTAGGCGCATTGAACACTACAATTTCAAGATGATCTACGAGTATGAATTTTACTATTATAGACTTCTACATAAGGCTACAATTTTAATTACATATCTTAAACGTACAGTTGACAACCGCGACGCTAAATCAAGTGTACGTTAAGATATCGTCAAATGAGCGATATGATATAAATAAATCGCCTTTCACTGTCATTAAAAGGCGATGTTTGCGACTTGAAAGACATTTCATATGACTTCCCGGTAAGTTAAGTTTGCACCTGTTATCTATGGTGTCACATAATATAAATGAGGCGAAAATTTATCACGACTGGGTTGGCGAAGTGACGATATACTTTATCACCACTTTGGAGTCCAGACGGAGAGAATCATGGTGATCACTGATTTACACTGTAATAAAGATTTTGGTATGGAGAATAGCAAATGTAGTGCGAATGGCCCATAGCTTGTGGAGCGATAAAGAAGACAAGTTGACGATAGGATTCAAACTTCATGTCTGATAAGAGTGAACAGAAACGGGCGCATGGTAATGACAATGACACTTAGTACTTAATAGAAACATTTTGATTGTGTCTATTCATTTGAGTTGCCGTCAATAAACCATTCGAAATGTTACTAGATTATGATCGAGTGATCCCTGCCCGTCAAGAAAATACAAATGAACCTGCTGTGTCGGTCTCCAACTCTCGGCCTCTGCGACTGCGGTGTGCGAACATTAATTATTTAAACGGACGCAATTTATCCGCTGTCTGAAAGACACGTCGTAAAGTTTTTATTGTATTGCATGTTTTCATAAAGGCATTTATTTGCTCTTTTTCACAGGTGAATGTTACGTTTTGTTCATAGGATATTTCTTTTCGTACATTTATTGACTATTATACTAGGAATATAATATTCACACATTATACTGTATCAGATTAAATTGTAGTTTAAATTATAATTTGTATATGTCGCATTATTGTGCACAATTAACTACGAAAATAGTATACAATAATGTGATAATAAATAACTTCTTTTTTTTTTTTCATTGCAGTCATTATCCTAATTCAAACTATTCGATTAGGTTACTTCCGTACTACCGCCTACTTATATCATCCATTTTGCATTGCTACGTTAACAACTCGAAAATACATGGGTTAATGGCTCAGGTTCCCAATGCAACGATTAATATAAATTCAGCTGAAAGCTTATATATGTTTTCTTCATATCAAATTCATAATTGCAACAACCTCAAGATAAAATTTGCTTTTCAAACAAAGAGTCACAGAATAATCATGAAATTCTATTGGAAAATTGTAATATGATACGTAGATAAAATATGGCGTTTATTAACCCACATCGCAAACACTTTCTAAGTAATATATTTATTTATGTCCTTTACTAAAATTAAAATTGCATAGTATACGCAACTAAGTACTGTTACATAATATAAGACCTAAAGTCTTAGAACAAGGGTGTGATTCATAACAGACATTCATTCAGACAGAGATCACACGAGTTATTTAAGGCCTAATTATGTACAGTTGCATACACTAACACTTTAACTACGCACATATTCAGCATCATATCATTGATTGCCTTTTATGTACATATGAAGTACCCAATACTACCGGTAGTATCCCGTTCATTCGGAGTTACTGGTAACTCCCGTGGAGTGTTGAATGAGGTGGCGGGCGGGATCGACATTTATTTATTTACAACAAATTTATTTACACAGTATTACAGTAGGCTAATTAATACACTTTGAAATTAGGGTAAGGTACAGAGAAAAAAAAAAGTACTATAAATCAAACATCATTTCGCAAAATTTCAAACAGTCCTGCACCTCTCGCACATCTAACTGTGACACGCGACTCTTTCTCGTGCGACAAATAATATTACCTATCTCTTTCTTCGCTGTACTGTGAGAGAGTGACGGGCGATGTTATGTCGTGCGACCAGAGTCGCGAAGCGTAGTTGTGCTAGACGGGCTGACAAACAGTCGTCCATCTCCACGCGAGTAGGTCACCGCCATAATATCGTCACGTGTATCGTTATTTATTTATTTATTTATTTATTCAAATTAGTTACACAGCATTACAGTAATTAAACTAAAGCACTGTGAACTACAAAATTATACATAAAATAAAAATAAAAACTTAAATCTAGTTTAATTTAGGAAACGTAACAGCGTGCTCCGTTGTGTCGTCTGATCTAGCGTAGGATTCGGCAGGTTGCCCCGGAACTGCCGAAACACAGCACCCTTCGGCCAGAAGTCTGCACTTGCGATGGTGTCCTGCAGCGGCCGCGGCACGCGCACCACAAACGAGCTGAAGTGCACGTAGTGGCGGGACTGCAGCTGGTGCACCCTCAGCGAGAAGCCAGTCTTCCGGCGAACGTACTCCACCACATCGTCAGCCACAGCGGAGTGATGCAAGCGCGACACATAGAGCGCCTTACTCGGAATTAATGTTATGGAATAAAATCACTGATACTGTTTTGCCATGCCCCACCGCCGTTACTGCAAAGTACTCTACATCTTTACCATTAGTATCTAAACTTTTTATAGTTATTTAACATTATGGGTGAAGTTAAAAATATTACAATATTGATAAAGTTCTTTCTTCATTTAAAAATGTTCAATTCAAACTCGGTTTATCTGAGTGGAATCAGTGATGGATAAAATGTTGCACTCGTTTCTTTAAAATAAAATATGTATTGAAAAGACGACAATGCAATCCCCACGGATGGGATGCTTATCGGCTAATGAGAGCGGATCAACTGCACCTCACTATCTTTTGTTGTCCCATGCTATGAATTACATTTCAGCTCAGCTGCTCTAGTGAGGGGCACATGTTAAAGTTTTATCGATACCTGCATAAGACTGCTTTGCTTTATAATTAATAGGGACTAGAATGAAGAGCTATATATTATATGAGCGATAATGATGAACTGTTCGATTGAAACAAGGGTTTCCGAAGAAAAAAAACAAACGATATTTCGATTTAAATACTTTTACATTTAGTTTTTTTTTTAAAGTAATAGAGTTTCAATCAAAATTTTAAGACTCGCTAGATGGCTAGACTATGGACATTCTGTATATCATACAGAAGTCAAGTAGCCTTTTATAAGTCGCACAACGTCTGAAAGTTCCTTTCCTGCAAACCTAAACTCTGGTAGCTTGAGCCCTGCGCCGTTGTTTGTTTTCGTATCTATTGTATGTTGATACAGACTATTGGAGAATACCCTGAACCATAAGTCTGCCCTTTATACTTATTTTTTGCTATAAATTATATATTAAAAAGCGTAAAAATTTAAATGTAGGAATTATAAAGACCAAGCAAAAGAGATCTAAAACGTTTGCGAGTAACATTTATTTATTTAAAATGATTACACAGCATTACAGTTAGTATTAATTAATTCACTGTGAATTACAAAAAATAATTTTAACGTTAGAAATATCACAACATTCGCAACATATTACATATTAGGTAGATCCAATTAATGAAAAATTACATCCATCCATCGCCTCATAGTACCTTAAACATTCTACGTCCAAACACGTCCAAATCCGATGCTGGCGCGAGAAGCACATTCAGTTCTCGTAAGGCTCAAACTAGAGGAGAGTTGTACCGCGCTATGGCTATATCGATATCGATATTTTATGACCTCACCAGTGGCCTGAGCGTTGAAGAGCTGTGACCCGCCGATTCTCGACAAGAAGCATTTCAGACAATGATAAGAAAAATAAACGATAGCTTGCCTTCCACTCCCGCCAGCGCCGTATCGAAGCACTCCACAGAGCTCAACCCGGCTACAGATTCAATGGAACTCAAACTATTTCAAAAGATAGACAATTTATGTACCAACAATATAGTGACGCTGACGTTCATTACGACATCTTACTTTTCTATTTTTTTTTACAATAGGTATCTAGAAGTAGAGTTTGTTTTATTTGGAGTAATCTTAAATTGACACAAAGCCGGTATTTAAAGTTCCTCTCAAGACAGACCCCGTGCTGTTGTGACGTGACGTGACACATGTTACATTTTACTCACACACAATACTTACATTAAATTTCGTTATTTCTTAGATATTTCAATTCTTAACACATATTTTTATGCTCGATTTAAAATAATCATATACCTACGATTTCTAATTAAAAAAATATATAATTAGTTCACTAACGTTCCAAAAGATATTACCTACTGCTTTATTAAAGAAAAAAAATGAGTTTTTTTTCGCACCGTTAAGTAAGTACTTAATTGATATATTGTATATAAATATTAGTGTAAATAAGTACACGTAATAGAAACTGTTATGTAACGTTCTAACTTTGTATCTCGTTTCATGCGTGATTGGACACAATCACTTTGTTGGCACAAATAGATAATAGAACTTATCCGGAAAACCGCATACTTTTTCTATTTTCAAAACCACCAATTACCAAATCCCCTTTATCAATTTATAAAACTGACAACGTTGTGTCGAAATGCAAAAGTGGACATTGTACTCGGCGACCATCAATCCGATACAGCGGAATTTTCGGCAAAAACCCATCGCAAATTGAGTTAGTTACGGGACCGGGTGAAAAAATATAAAAGGAATATTCGAACCGGAGCATATCAAAGCAAAGGTATAAAGGGTATGCATTCGCTATGACTTTCAAAATGGATTGTACGTTCTGTTTCGAGTTTAGATGTGACTGGCTAGTTGTGATCGGCTGGACCGATTCATACGAATTCTCGACCGAGTGATTGTACCACTCCACAGTATTTGAGCCGTGTGATGTTTTTGAGAGATAAAAATGCAATTGTGTCACTGGAAAAAAAATATTGGACATGGTGCAGAAGGTTTGAATGTGACAAAGCAGGTGGTTTGAATGATTACTCGAACATTACTTATGAGTGATAAATCACTGCTATAAGTATGAATTTTATTATTTTATATAAGTTTTTGGGATTGCATTTCAAATAAGTTAGCATTAGTGCGATAGTTTGAATGTGACAAAGCAGATGGTTTGAATGATTACTCGAACATCAATTATGAGTGTAAAATCACTGCGATAAGTATGAATTTTATTGTTTTATATCATTAAGTTTTTGGGAATGCATTTCAAATAAGTTAGCCTTGTCTGGCGACAACGTTCTATGGTTAAAACATAATCAATCTCACTTGATCAAAAGGTAGAATTCTTGGTAATATTTTCCTTCCAAAATAGCATTTTACCTTACCTTAGGGAAGAGTCAAAAATGTATCTAAATCTAAGGAAAACATGCAAATTTACTTTATAGAAAACGACACACAAGATGATGGGAGTATAGGTAGCGATTTTACTTTATCTTATGAATTAAGTTAGATCTTAAGCTCTAGTGTAAGTTTACCTAACGCAAACAACAACTTGAACACCTTTGTGACAGTGTTATTTATACGGTAAACGTAACCGCGATGAAGAACTTTTCATAATTATACAAAGCCAAGACGTGGATAATCACAACACGACCTGGTTCCTCCCGCCAGGTTGCTCAATGAGCTATACATACATGTATATATAGCCATTAAAAATAGGTACAGTCTATCTGCGGTAGACCTACGAAACGGACTACTATAAAACAGATCTGTCTTAAATAAAAAAAATAGAAGTAGGTATCCTGAAGTATGTTTCTGCTTACTTGTATAACTAGATTATCGAGGGGCTTGAACTGAGTTAGTTAATTAATACATATTGAATGAAACCGTGCCCTCGTTTCTGTAATGATCCAATTCAAAAGTTAACAGAGCTTGGACCTACTAAGAGCATTTGGAAAATATTATTGCTATTAGATATTGATATTAGAAATGCGAAAGTTTCACAAACTTGATGATGATGATTGTTATTCAATGACATGTTACCCGTCGATCGGATTTAGATCAATGATAACCACTTTATCACAAAAAACCCGATTTCAACAAGAAAAAATTATATTGCCCAAGAATAATCCCATTAAAGAGTTGTACCTTCCATCATCAGCTGCATAGTAGCATCAACAGCAGCATAATGAGATGATGTCTACCAGACGCAAATACCTGAATAACTTTATAAAATACATGAAAAACCTTATTAGTGCTTACAGTATTTGAGGGTTGCCCTCGATTTCCCTGAGATACCATCATCAGATCCCGACATGGTGATAAAAGAACCACATCAGGAGTATACTCTTACAAATAAAGACATAATTTTGTGAATCGGTCGAAATAATCACATAACATAGGTACAGAAAAAACATACAGGCACTCCTTTTTTGAAGTCGGTAGAAAAGAAATTGGGAAAAATCAATAAAATTAAAACAAAAAATCGTCGTAACAGAGTTAAAAGCGCGGGAAAATGCCTTCAATTTCCTTGAATAACGAAAATGGATACGGTTTGGTTCCATTTCGTTTTGAACATGTCAATTATTGTAGGAGCACAGATGCCGGTTGACAAATCGATAACTATGCCTTCGAATTCCGGTCCTCAAATTTGACACACATAAGTCGATTTATAAGTACGGTGACAACACACATTATGATACTATCGAGCTGGTTTACTGTTCTAGGTAATAATAGTTGAAAAAAGTAGTCAAAAACTTAATTGATTAAATCTGTGTTACTTCGCGGAAAGCCATATTAATTAAAACAATAATAACGAGACGCTAAACCACCAACATCTTCAGCACCTCCTGGTGAGGCGAAACACGTGTCGAGTTTTGTACTTTTGATGATGGTGTGTTATATTTATTTGCGTATTTATATTTGTTTTCGCGATGGGAAGCAATATTATTGTTTTAATAACAAAAATATATTTTAACCTAGCCCGCCATACTCTACCAATTTGGACAGAGGGCATACTCCGGCACGTCGGGTACGAGGTATAAATCTTAGCCGCAGCTGCTCTACCTTCCGTTCCGCTAGCCTCGCAACAACAATAATTAATTCAATACTTTGCCCTTTAATTAAAATGTTTTAATGTGAGACACTCGGCGCAGGCGTGCGAGTACATTAATCTCGTGTGCATGGAATTCAGAGAGGAGTTGAGTTGATAAGTGTGTTGCGTTTCGCATAACAATGGCAAGTGAAGAAAGATCCTCTCGAGACTCTTCGAAACGTCAAGGTAATTAAATAATCACGTTTTGAAGGCGATTAAGTCCCGTTTTATTATAATAATGAGTGAAGAGAGATGTTTTTTTGGCTTTGTACTAGAGCGGTTGCTCTGATGGGAAGGCCATTCGAAGTAACTAGGATGATCGTCTCCCTCGCATTCATGTTAATCTGTAACACAGAATTATGTAACCATTCATCCTAGTTATTCCTATAGGTTTTTTTTTTATCACGGGGGGCAAACGAGCAAATGTATCGCCTGATGGAAAGCTATTACCGTCAACCATAGACACCAGGTTTTTGTGTATGTGGGATGGAAGGCTAACTTTGAATTCCAAATTCTAGAATGGCTTTGGACCATTCAGATTTTACTATCAACGACTACGTGTAATAAAAGTCTCTTACCTCCCTAAATATAGCTATACCTATCTCTATCTAGAGCCTATCCTATCTATGTATATAATATGTAACCTACCTAGCACTATCTCATATACGACCTAAATTAGCTGATATAAAGGACCCCATACGTTGTGTGTATTTCCTCGAAATAATACTTAGTGGCCAGAATAACGTTTGTGTGATCGTCTAATTTCAATATCTCTTATTATCACTCACCGATTCATCTTGTATCATGGTCACTTAACTCGTAAGCGACGGTCTCGGCGTCAACACGTACGAAGTACAGCGCTCCCGCGTCTGCGATGCGGCTCGGCGTGGCGCTTCAGCGAGCGCGACCGCAGCGTCAGGATCACGACGTTGCTCAGTCTCTCGGACTTTCTCTCCCAATAGTCCGGGTCGTAGCGCACTAAGCTCACTTCCTAACGCTTATTTTTACTATGGTAGTTTATGGTTGTGGCGTAGCACAATTACTTGACGCTCACTTGCTAAACTAGTACAAGAGACTCGACTAAATGAGGAGCTTAAAATCAAAAGATCAAGATTAAATTCAAAGCGTTTATTCTGCTTTTGTTTGAAAATGAGTCTACCGGCGTTTCCCAAGAGGAGACCGCTGTTGAGAAGAAAGCCGAAAGAAACTCAACAGTAAGTAATTTTTTCATCAATTGTACTTAAATCTATTACAATTATGTTATAACTAATAATATAAAATTTAACCTAACAATGATGCGACAGTTACGTCTATGTAGATGAGGATTATCTAACGATTTGCTTAGAAGACGCAGAACTCTCAAAACTCGCCTTACTCTGGACCCCGCGTACCTGTGAGGAAAAAGCCTTCTACCTAGACAAGGCGTACGACAAATCCTGCATATAAAGAACAAAGCTAATTGAGCTAAGTTTGAAACGGTCACTCAACACACATCCAATTTTCGTTCATTCATTCCTCTGGGATATAATGAATTTACGCATATGCTCAAATACTACGCTTGCTCTTCTACGCTATGCCCTAACAATATTGCAATCTAAGTTGAGTCCACCTGAGTCTGCGCACAATAACAAGAAGAAAGATAGGTCGTGAGATGGCCTGTGGCCTCCGTCTCCCGGTTCCTCGCTCCGCTGAATGGAAACACCGAGCGGCCGGCCGAAGGTGATCTATTCAATTCCGGAGTTCCCCTTGGTACGTCGCTATCTGGTGTGATGACTTACTTAGCTTGCAATATACCTACCCAAGCAAGACTAGTGTTTGATTCTGATTTGTTACTAATAAATAAAATAATAGCGTGATAAGAAGAAGGCTGTCTGCAATAGCAGCTCCCGTTTATCCTGACGTAGCGTCAAAACGTGGCTTGATTGTGCTATCGTCGAAGATTCTGCAAGGAGGCAACTATGTGACAAAATTAATAGTCGACTTACAAACACTGGCTGCTGTTATCCAAGACGGCGTCAGACGTAGGTCCGATTGTGCGTGGTGCCCGGGATTTATACAGGAGTCAATTATGTAAGTGAGACGCGATAGAAGCTGCAGCATCAAACACTAGGTAGTTCAGGATATAGTGACAATAGAAGAATGATTATTGTTGAGTTTATAAGTAACGCCAAAGTATATCTTCACTCATTCAGATCCACGGTCAGTGCTAAACATTCTCCTAATAATTCACTGTAGTGTCTCGTATGATCTCAGCCTCTATTGCAGAACTCACAAGGAAAACGTAGATAGAATGATGACTGCCACCAAAACCTCCTTTCTGCATCTCTCGTACAGCCCCAGCTAAAATTGCAGGAATAACAACAACATAGATGAACTACTTTACGCCCTCACTCCATTACATTAAGAAAACTAAAATTAGTACTTAACTTAATCACACGTAACGTAAGTAAAAACTACACAGTCTATAAAGTGTCCTTCTGTTAGATTGTAACCGCTGCACTGAAGTTAAAGTTCTTCTTGTATATTAACCACTCAATTCACAAATTGCCCATGTGTATAAGCTTAACGCTTCACTGAATTTAATTCCAATTTACACTTCTCCAATACTGAAAACAATCACACTGTACGTACGCGGGCCGATATTATCTTGAGGTCAGTTCAGAGTTACCGTCCCCTTCGGAAATCAAACCTTGACTGTCCGTCATCCCCTTATCCCTACTCTCACGCAGTTCCTCAAAATCTCAGATTGCATTGCCTCTAAAAAATCCCACGCCTAAGTCCTTTTGTTTTATTGCTCGTTTACTTAAAATTGCTTTATGGTACCGAAATTCTGCCGACACAGGGCTGCACGTGTAAGACTATTAGCTATTCAGTTGAAAAATTATCTTGTTTGCCTATTGTCTCAATATCCACGCCGCGCTGTGTGCAACATGTGCAAGATATTTTTACGTAAAGCACAATACATTCGAGACTCATAATTCGAACCTAAACATTAAAGTAAACGTTTGCAATCGATTCTTATTTCTTTTGTCCGTCGAACTTTCCAAAAATATTAGGGCCTATTGTTTAATTTATCGCTTCCTGTCTAAATCCAAAATCTGTTTGTAGTGGAACCCAGCGAGTGTTAACTGTAGTACTTATATACATGAGTACATAGGGTACCCAATGGTAACATTTGTTACATACGATTAGCGATAACTGCGATTGAACCTTATAAAAAAAACTATCATCCATCCTCCTAGCCTTTTGTCCCATTTTTTTTGAGAATGTATTCTCAATCGGGGTCGGCTACCTAAATCCCAAGATGTGGCGTAGGCACTAGTTTTTACGCAAGCGACTGCCATCTGACCTTCCAACCCAGAGGGGAAACTAGGCCTTATTGGGCTTAGGTGGTTTCCTCACGATGTTTTCCTTCACCGAAAAGCGAGTGGTAAATTATCAAATGACATTCCGTACATAAGTTCCGAAAAACTCATTGGTACGGGCCGGGTTCGAACCCGCGACCTCCGGATTGAAAGTCGCATGCCCTAACCACTAGGCTAGCACCGCTTCAGTCGCATGCCCTAACCACTAGGCTACCACCGCTTCCATGCCCTAACCACTAGGCTACCACCGCTTCGCTTATAAAAAAAACTATATACTAATATACTTAAACGGGTTTACTCACGTCGTAGAAGTCGAATAACGCTCGACATGTTTCGAATCGGTACGCGATTCATCATCAGGAGAGACGACCAGTCGCGGCGGCGGCCAATCGAACACTGCGGGCATGCGCCCTGTCCGCGCGGCTGCTCGACGCGGGTGTCACCGGCGGAGGCGCAAAACTACCCTCATCATCACGCACAATGCCAATTGTCGGGTTGCACACAACACTCACTACGTCATTTGCTAAGGTCTCGTCCACACTAACCACCGATGTAGTATCCAAAACCGTCCTCCAACTAGGGGGCACTGACCATCCACAATCTCGGTTAAAATTCGGATGACGACTAATTTCGATAGCCTCCCGTACTTTCCGCGGAATGGAAAACTTTTCTCTCGCCAGCACAGTTACCTTATCGAACCGAATATAGTGAGACGTATCCGAATTCAGTGAATGTTCCGTCACTGCAGAACCACGGGTATCCTGATTTTTCATACTACGTATGTGTTCAGTCACTCTTGTGGAAATGTTCCGGCCAGTCTCTCCTATATAGTTCTTCCCACAGGAGCACGGAATCATATATACGCCAGGATTACCTAAGGGTTCCTTATCTTTGGGGGAACGCACCAACTGTCTGAGCTGTATATGAGGGCGGAAAATCGTCTTGATGCAATATCTACGGCGTAACAAGTATCCGATTTTCCGCCCTCATATACAGCTCAGACAGTTGGTGCGTTCCCCCAAAGATAAGGAACCCTTAGGTAATCCTGGCGTATATATGATTCCGTGCTCCTGTGGGAAGAACTATATAGGAGAGACTGGCCGGAACATTTCCACAAGAGTGACTGAACACATACGTAGTATGAAAAATCAGGATACCCGTGGTTCTGCAGTGACGGAACATTCACTGAATTCGGATACGTCTCACTATATTCGGTTCGATAAGGTAACTGTGCTGGCGAGAGAAAAGTTTTCCATTCCGCGGAAAGTACGGGAGGCTATCGAAATTAGTCGTCATCCGAATTTTAACCGAGATTGTGGATGGTCAGTGCCCCCTAGTTGGAGGACGGTTTTGGATACTACATCGGTGGTTAGTGTGGACGAGACCTTAGCAAATGACGTAGTGAGTGTTGTGTGCAACCCGACAATTGGCATTGTGCGTGATGATGAGGGTAGTTTTGCGCCTCCGCCGGTGACACCCGCGTCGAGCAGCCGCGCGGACAGGGCGCATGCCCGCAGTGTTCGATTGGCCGCCGCCGCGACTGGTCGTCTCTCCTGATGATGAATCGCGTACCGATTCGAAACATGTCGAGCGTTATTCGACTTCTACGACGTGAGTAAACCCGTTTAAGTATATGAATATGTCTGAGACTCACGATAGTTTTCTATGTAAAACTATATACTAATTATATACCTCGCGAACGGTATCCATTTTTGCTGCGTAGTAACATTGAAAAGCTGACAATTTAAAGGAGATAATTATGGCTAATTATAACAAAATTAAACATACCACTCGCTTCCATCTTTTCTCATTTGAGTTGGACTGTTAAATTGAGCATAAAGGGCATAAATATGCGGTAAAATAAAAGCACAAAAATATCTACAAAAAGATGGGTTATTTTATAGATTAACTAACTATTCTTTTAGTACTTGTTAAAAGTTAAATGTCAGACAGAAAATATTTAGGCATGACAGACAATTACTATGATCGATAAATTTCGATTATAAAATAATCAATAAGAACTCAATATAATAATGTTGCTTGATATTCTAAGAATAAAATATCCAAGTTGAGATAAGAAACACAAGTATTATCTTTTATTTACAAAGAAAGTCACTAGTAGAAGTGAAAAAGAAAAGACTGGAGCAAAAGTATCTCATTATGTAAATCGGAACATCTTTTATCCATACTCGGTGGACGCCGGTACAGAGAATTATTTGTCTTCCACGGACAGGATACTTTCAATTTGTTTGAAGGATTTCTGCTGCGTTGTAGGGTTCCAACACCTTTGATATTTTTTCACTTGGAGCGGAGTGAAACCCTCTTGCTATATTGACGATATCTACCGACGGTATAAATATAGCCATTTAAGTAATATATCGGCTACGTATATCGATAAAATAGCGTCTCCTGTCATTAAGTTTTGTTGTTTGATGACATGAATCGTTTGTGCATATTTTTTAATTCACCTTTAATTAACTGACCAGTGATTGACCATAGGTAGCACCTGATGATAAGTGACTATGATGTCAAAGATGTAGCTCGCTGGTCAACATCAGCCCATCCTATTTTGCCTTGAAGAGGCCCAAGTTATAATTTTTAGGAAATACACACGATGGGAGCGAGTTCTATTACTTAGCAGTTCGCATTAGAAATGATGAAGCAAATCGCTTCGTGCGAATAATAATAATTTTGTGTACATCAAAATAAACCTATGCTAATGTTAATAATTAAATACGATCTAATCAGTCGAATATCAATAACTACAAAATTAAATCAATCCATTTTTCGGATAGATTTCAGTGATTAACGTGGAATAGTCCCAGTTTACATTAACTTAACTGTTATTATAGAACAAGCGAGGATATATAAATGCGTACATATCATTTCATAACTTGAACTCCATCCTCTACAAAGAAACCCTCCGTTAATAAACCAGAGCGTTTGTCGGGGTTCTCACCATATTAATGGCTGGATATATTTTTACATTATTATTTTGTTGTTAGTTGTTACGAGTAAAGTCTCGACAAATGATGCTATTTCTCCCTACATCTTATTTTAGATTTAAGCGTCATATATCCGCGTACTACTCGCACATAAATAATGTACACAATATTTATCTTTATGTAAATGTGTTCGTTATATCTCTCGCCTAAAGAAATCGCAGTACCACTTTACGAATGCATTTAAAATTTCACAAACTACACTACCCACAGTAGGTCAACTCTGCTCATATACAGAGTGATCAATCCAAGTAGAGAGAAAACGAAAACTATAAGAGATAGGTAAATCTGTACTTAGGAACCATGGCTTCGATTTTGGATTTATTAAAAACCGCATTCAATTTTTTTTCGTATATCTCATGCATAACCGGGAATCGAACCCGGTTAAAATGGAGAGGAGAAAAAACAAAATGAAGATGTCAATCGATCCTATTTTTAATTGGCAACAAATATCTGTATAAGAGTAGATTTAGAGTGCTCTAAGAGTCACAAAATGGCTATTAAAGCTGAAAACGCTCCATACAAAATATGCGTGCTGGGTATGGAAAAATAACTTTTTCCATTTTGACCATGATAATTTCCGCTTAGGTTCATAGTTGTCATACAATTATTGTTTTGTTGAATTATGAGGATATTGGAAACAATTTCATATTTGCTTTTGGGTAAAAAAAAACGTAAAATGTTCGTACCTTAAAGGAATGTCACTCTTGAAGAGGCCTTATTCCTTTCGAAAATTATTTTTTTCATATTATGACAAATTTATTGATAATTTCAACCAACTTTTTGAAGTGAATGATACTTTTCCCTGAGTTCTAGGTAGTAACATAGTTATTTCATGCTTTCATTGCGTGCAGTCAAAAATAAGTTATAAAAACTAATTTTCCGCATGAATTTTGTCAATTTCGAGTAGTTTTTGAAACAAAAATTATCAGCGAAAAGTTCGAACTGTAGTTTTAAAATATATACCAAGACATGCCAATAGCCCTGTTTTAGGTAGTAACACCAATAATATGTTAAGAAACATGTTACATCATAGAGAAAAATTTCTAAAACAATCAGCATTTTAAAAGGAATAAGGCCTCTTAACAGCAATTGTTGATTCTTAAAACATTCTAAATGTTTGTACCATGATACAGACATTTGTTCTCAATTAAAAATAGGATCGATTGACATCTTAAATTATAATTTTTTCTCTTATCAATTTCGACCGGGTTCGATTCCGGGTTATGCATGAGATATACGAAAAAAAATTTAATGCAGTTTTTAATAAATCTAAAATCAAAGCCATGGTTCCTAATAACGGATTTCCCTATCTCTTATAGTTTTCATTTTCTCCCTACTGACCCATTTGGATTGATCACCCGGTATAAAAATCAACTTCTTTTAATAAGTTGTCAAAGCAATCAGCCAGCATAATAATGATTATAAATTAAATCTTGACGAGGCGTTGGCGGCCAGGGCAAATATTTGTGTGATTAACTCGAATATTTGTGCTTGGGTCATGGTTGTTCTATGTATAACTGTGTAAACTGACATATAAAATAACCACTAACTTAACTACATTGTAAATTTGTACCCTTTTGTAAAATTGACATAATGTATTTGTGCATTATGAATAAATGAGTATGAGTATGAATATTTAAGTATAAATTTATAAGTATGTATATCGTCGTCTAGTACCCATAACAACACAAGCCTTCTTGAGCTTAATTTGGGACTATATCGATTTGTGTGAGGTTGTCTGATATAAAAATTGGCAAAGTACGTATTAGGTGACACCTTGCTTCTTGCCAAATTTTGCCCATGGGGAAACCTATGCGATCTGCGTGCGACTGTCGTCGCAGGGCTTTGCATACATATGAGATGACTAAGAAAGAAAGATAATAATTTTTTCGCAAAAGAAACAACGAAAACAACATTTTTGTGACAGAATATCTAATGCTGTCCGTGGGATTAGCTAAGCCAAAATAGTCATAAAATCTATGACCTTGGATGCACCTCACTAGTTCGGAATAACGAAATAAGTAATTATTTCTTATCAATATTAATTACAATCAATATCATTCAGTTCATCAGCTTGTCAGATAACGGCACGAATTTTACCCAATAATAGATTATTTTTTTATCATTTCGTATCAAATTCATATGATAAGGAGTTGAAAGTATCTCAGTTGGCTACATGCGGTTGAGGTTGTGGTGTTGCACTGGTATGATTGTAGAGGCCCGTCGCAGTGCTGTAGTGCTTATGTGTTCTCTAAAGTGTTGCTACATCGCTTACGACGATTCTAAGAACTGTTTCATGCAATGGCTGGTGGAGATTACGCTATGAATGAGGCAAGTTTCTTGATGTTTTTATTTTTTTAATTAAGTTTCATGTCGCTGGCGTCTCTGCTACACAGAATTCAACATTTAGCACCAATGACCTGGGAGGGACCTGGTAAAAGATCTCCTCGAAAAATACTAAATCACAAAGCAGGCCAAAATATTTCCGTTTCAAAGCTGGATCGAGGGAGTTTGCTGATTTAAGACTTATAACTCCTTTTATAATCTTGTTAATCTTTTGTGTTATTGAATCCCACGACACCGGCATCGCCTTGTGTGGGAGTTGCTGTTCCTATTTTGTATCATAATTATTTTGATTTTATTTCTTCTATAAGAAAGAAATTATAGATTAGTGGTACCTTGACTATACTTAATGTATTAAGCTTAATTTTTCGATTGAGTTCCCGTTGCGTATGCAATTTTTAATTTTTACTTTAAAGTTTATTTTAAGGACCAATTTTACCGTTTTATGTTGTTATAATAATGCATGGTTTAAGTAATTAATGTATGTTGTATTACTCAATATCGGTCCTCACTTTACCGGATAAATCGGGGAATTATAAATAAGTAAATGCATTCAAGCAGGAGGTCAAAGCTAACGTAAATACTTATGCATAACCATATCTAGCTCACTATCAATTAACTAAGCAAACGGTTCCGTAATAAGTTGTCTGTTCAGCAAGTTGTATTCAGAAAGTCGGAGTCAAAGGTTGGGAGTTAGTGCACAGGTGCAGGCACACGTTCACAGAAATCAGGCAAAGTTTTATTCAACGGAACTTCGCGCGGCGTAAGAAGATTCCGACTACAGCGATGCGACGTGCGTGGAGAGGTGCGGTTTTAATGTGCTCAAGAGATAGTTATGGCTATTGAAAATGTTTTAGACGTTTTGGGTACATTAAAATCATGTAAAACTGTTACATGAACAAAAACAAAAAAAAAACCTTTTCGATTACGGCCACACCATCTCACCAATATCACCACCACACACTAGAAATTTAATTAAAATAAGCAAAAATTAATTAGTAATTTTACTTCTTATTTATAGTGTATCTATGGCTAGTAAAGGCTGGTTGATCTTTGATGAGGTTGAAAAGCTCTGCTGTACGATTGACTATTAAATATTAAAATTCAATTCTTAAAAAAATTATATATACATTTATGAAACATGTAATGTCTCATATTTTTTAACGTGGATACATTATAATGTGGGTAATACACATATTGTGGATAATATTTGATTTAACTATTGATACAAAGATCAAAGCGCAAAGAAACCTTAGGGTGGTGAAGAGGTTAACACGTTGGATCGGTAAACCAGAGGTACCGGGTTCGATTCCTGGGGGCCTATGATGGTTGCGTTTATCACGTGATAAATAAGTGACAAAGCATCTGTCACTCACACTCGCAATATGTCAAAACGTGACGGATTCTTTATCACTTATTTATCGCGTGATAAAAGCAACCATCATAGGGCCCCTGGTCTCTTCTAGTGGTTACGCATTTTTTTCTTTTTGCGTAAATCTTTGTATCAATGTATCAATCTTCTTAAATATAAATGTAACGATCATCAAACACAACTCTTACATTAGTGAGTAAAAGGTTAAATGAAGAGTATTTTGAAGTATGTTAACAGACTGGATGCAATATCTATTAAACCAAGAAAACACTTATTATTTGCCACTATAAGAAACTAAATTTATATAACTATAAGTCACGCTACGTATTAATAACAATAAAAGAAAGTTATGCGCACTGACTCACATACCTAAATATGTCCTAATATTAAGTATTAATTTGTTCCGGAAGCCTCTTTAAATACTTAAGATAGTATTCACTTCGGATTATGCTAATTAATCTGATTGTAAATATATAATTTTTGAAAAAGAAACCATATATTATGCTTAGGTAGATAAAATATCTAAGATAATAAGATACTGGATTACAAAAAAATAGATAACAGGTATATAATGCTTAGTAACCATTGGGTTCACTGGGCTATTATAATTATACCTACCCATGACTAATAGGTATTTAGATTACCTAAGTTATACATGGTGATCAATTCAAATAATGTAATCAATTCAAAATTCAATTATATTAAATAATCTAATAGCAAAAGGAAGGCATCGTGGAACGTGATAAACACACATAATAAACAACCAATCTAACACATATAACAGCTAGTACCAAAATGGCACACTTACAACGTCTCCTCAAAAAATTGCCTTCGCAAACATGGTGATGTAGGTATTATATTACAAGATCTGTGCCTATGTACAATTTTACCCGTGTCAAACAAATAAACTATTTGTATTTGTATGGGTCAGTAATAGGGAGCAATCAGAAACAATAAGAGATAGGGAAATCTGTTCTTAGGAACAATGGCATCGATTTCAGCTTTTATAAAAACTGTATAGAATTTGTTTTACAATCTCAAACATACCTCACAGGATATATATATATATATATATGTATATATTATGTTTATAATTGTGTTTTTATATATTATGTATATTATCGTCATCAAGTACCCATATTGCTTAGTTTGGGACTAGGACGATTTGTGTAAGATTGTCCCTTAATATTTATTTATGTATAAAAAAAACTAAAATCTACGCCATGGTTCGTATAAACAGATTTCGGCATCCCTGATAATTTCAGATTTTTCCATAGTGACCCATTTGAATTGATCGCCCTGTATAAATAAACCAACCATTTTAGTCTGTGATTGAACAGACCTGAAAAAAATTTATTTAATCACCTATCTACTTCTGAAAATTTTCATATACAATATGATAAACTTTAATAAATAACAACTTAATCAACATAATTTTTAATTTCCTCAATGTTTTTACCCACTTTTTCATGATTAATAATAAAATATATTATTAACAAAAAATAACCGACTTAAAAAAATTAATGGCCAAAATAACCCGATCATGTACAGAATTTTTTTTTTGCTTTTTAGTGATTCAGAAAAAAATACAGTCGAATTGAGTACCTCCTCCTTTTTTGAAGTCGATTAAAAATAAAAGTAGTTTTGCACCAACAATACTTATATCTTATTATTTAATTAAGCTTAGTAAGACTCGATAATTGAGTGGAAGTTAATTTTCCCACAAAGCAAAATGGCTACGTTTACGACCGGGTGGATGTTATTATTACCTATTATTATCCAGAAGTCGGTAATACATGTGACAGTATACCACGCTATTTGCTATGACTGGGGCCCTATGATGGTTGCTTTTATCACGCGATAAATAAGTGATAAAGAATCCGTCACGTTTTGACATATCGCGAGTGTGAGTGACAGATGCTTTGTCACTTATTTATCACGTGATAAACGCAACCATCATAGGCCCCCTGGTAATGTTTTAAGGAAATTGGAAAGCTTTTTTTTCGATGTGTAATTAAGGTTGAAAGATTTTGTTATAAATTTTTGAGACTGGCGGCTTACGTTTTATTTAAGTTGTTATCTGCTTCTAATACCAATATTATTTCATGGTTTTTCGCAAATACACCAATCACTAACAGTTAATTTTTGTCTTTGAGTTTGAAGGTAAAATTTCGCATTTTTTACTAAATAGATTAGACAACGCTCTACCAATCACCCTGTATTTATATGATGTACATTGCCCGACAGTGTGACAGACGGACTGATGGTGACCAGATAATCAACGCATAAATCATAAATTAGACGCACAACTATTAACAAAATTAGTAGACGGGGTCTGTTTGGTCTGCTCGGTGCAAAGTCTCTCAGCAACATCACACTCGGCCTAAAACCAGATCTGCCATGGAGTTATTATGTTTTATTTATTTAAAACATGAGTATGTTTACAGCACATAGCCAAAACACATACACATTAAATTACACAGAAACTTATACAATAATAGGTACTAAAATAAAATTACAATTTAAAATAAAATACACATTAACATTACAAATCAAAATTAATTAGGATTATAGCATAAAAGTTAATGTCAAAATTAAATAAAAGTTGAAAATTGGAAAATAATAATACAATCTAACATATAATTCCGAATTCCGAATCACAAAACTTAATTAGGATTATAGCATTAAAATAATGTCAGGTACCTACAATAATGTCATATAGTGCAATTGTTAAGAAACTGCATCACCCGTCTCAGGAAAGTTCCTGTGTTGTCAGCGAACACATCCAACTCGGCAACATGCTGGGTACAATTTTATTTAAAAGCGCGGTCGCCCGGCGCGTGCGCGCGTTGTCCCAGCGCGTCGTGCGCGCCGCGCTCCGCGCGAGCAGGGGCGGCCGGCGCCGTGCCCCGGCGGCGTCCGCGCCCGCCCCGACATACAAACCCATTCTCTCTAAGACCGGCGAATTGTTGAGCCTATTGTTCTGTAGATGATAATAGTGCATTATGAGCAACATCTTCCTTCTTAGCGCCAAGGTGTCGATCCCTACCATTCCGGACACGAAGAGGGACGGGTTAAGCCGTAACAGCGCTTATACAAGTATTGCACTTATTGATATTAACTTTTACTTATCATTTTAAACATCAGACAAAATGTGATTATTTTTTACAATCACACGTCTATTTTTATTCGAAGTTAACGCGTTATTGAATAATTAACATTTAATTTTTTTACATGTTATTATATTCAGTATATTATACTTTTGGATAACATATTAATAAAATAATTCTTGACTTGTATTATTTATTTATTTAAAGTTTATTGCACAAAATACATAAGTAAAAGTACAAATGGCGGACTTAATGCCATGAGGCTTAATGCATATCATGATTATAATTTTTTTTAATGCTTTTATTTCATTGTATTACTAGAATTGGTAGTAATTTGAATTGCTTTACACGTATATCTTTGTTTCTACAATTACAAATTATATTCATGTAAATTGTTTAACTGTAATTTCCCTTGTAACCTAAATTTCTGTAATAAATAAAAATAAATCTTAATCTGAATATTTACCTTTGATGAAATAAAAGTAGGTATACCTTAACATACAAAGAAAATAAATAATATTAATGTAAGGTAACCTAAAAAAAGAATATCAATCTTTCATACGGGAATCAAAAACTAAATTACAAAATAATCATAGATTAAATATATTTTGAATGTAAATACATAAGCCAACTAAAACTTGTACGTACACCGACTCCGCGCCTCCCTTCACCTTGAATAATAAACATAAAGTATGTGGTAGCTGGCTCCTAGTTCCCTCTTACTCAGCAGACCAACTTGCGCATAATATTATTTGAATAGCGAGAATGCGAATCGAACCAAAACTTACCGGCTCCATCCAACTCTGGTCTGAATGCGAATTTACATTTAAATGAGAACGATTATACCCTTGTTTGAAGCCATCCGCTTCAAAAGTACTACAATATCGTGGAAGATGACAGGCCGGTCAAGCGAGAACTACATGGAGCTTTGGCGTTCGTCAACATAATAATATAATGTTATTCTTACGATGCTGACAAATAGTTGGGTAAATCAATTTAAAAAATCAAATCAATTTAAGTGAATACAGAATAATAGAAGCTTTAATATGCTAAAAGTTTCGTAAATAACACATTATTACTTAACTTTTATTGGTGTGCAATAAAGTATTGTTGTAAAAAACATAAAAACAACCTCATGTGTGAACACAATCTTATCTCTAATTGAAAACATTAAATATCTAAAAGACTGCATTTATTTCTACTAAATCTTAGCATCAATTAAAAAACCGCAATCAAATCGAATCATTCGTTTGGACGTTACGATGCCAATACAGATACACAGTACACACTTTGATTTTATAACGCCTCTTTTTCGTCAGAGGTTTAAAATGTGATTGGTAACATTGTACAAAAATATTTGTGCAATGTCAATGTGCATTTTCAATGCACATTTTTGCAAAATTTAAATCTGTCCGTTTTGCAGCCCACGGTGAACGGCAAGCCCTTGCCGAGTGACACTGCTTCTGAAAAGTCGACCCCCTCCCGGGCATCATGGGGCCGCCCGCTCGAGTTCATCCTGGCCTGCCTCGGCTACGCGGTCGGGCTCGGCAACGTCTGGCGGTTCCCGTACCTGTGCTATAGGAACGGCGGAGGTAAGTCACATCTTATAAATCGTAACACGTCACCGTGGGAACAAAATCGACTGTAGTAAAAAGTAAGATCGACCCGATTAAAATCAATTTGCAACTGTTACAGCTTCAGAATTTCATTAATATAAATTGATACTTTAATTATGATAATTTTTCTTTCAGGTGCCTTTCTGATCCCCTTCTTTCTTATGATGATGTGCATTGGCCTTCCACTTTTTTTCTTGGAGCTGTATATTGGACAGTACACCGGCATTGGACCTCTTCAGGCCTTCAGTGCCATATCGCCATTCTTCAGTGGTCTCGGCTACTGCACTCTAGTAGTCATCATCATCATATCGATATACTACATGATCATCGTTGCGTGGGCATTATTCTATGTCATCGTGTCGCTCACTGGAAACCTCGCTTGGGGATCATGCGACAACGAATACAATACTTTAGGTAAGTTGACTTTGAACATTAATAAGTTCTTATTTAGTTACAATTTTTAGTAGTATGTTTCACTTTTTAAAAAAGAATTTCCGTTGTACTTTCTAAGCATTTATCTTATCACTAATTAAGTAGTACGAGTAGTTAGCTTTCTTCTTGCAACGGTCCACTGATAAATTGTATCGAACCACTTCCTTGGAGACAATCATGGTAATCCTTTTGAGGGAGGAGAGTTCATAAGTAACTTAATCCTTAAGTGCCTTAATCGGAATAATCTAACGAATTCGTAAATAATTAAATTGATTGCGACAAGCGAACAGAGTTCTGTTACTTTTAAACTGTACCTTAAGTAGTAACTTATATATGGCCCAGCCAAAAGCGCTAAGCCAAAAATGCTATAACCTCTATACCACTTAATTGCTGAAATCAGGGATCATAAATCATTATCTTCGTTTTCCTAATTGCATTTTGTTTCAGCGTGCTACAGTGGAGCTTATGACATGGAATGTAGAATTCAAGGCAACAACTCTGGTCTAGCGACAGATCTCACCTACTTCGAAAAAAACTGTGTTTCCATTGGAGACATTTGTGTTCAAAGCGGCTTCCTGCCATACGACGGCCAATATTGTCTGGATGGCAATGAGCAAGTACCCTGGTACTCCAACATCACAAGGATATTGGCATCTGAGGAGTTTTACAAGTAAGTGGTGCTACCCCAGTTTACACATATTTTTTTACGTTGGAAAAACTGATTGCCCCTTTGGCAGAAATGTTGAAGAGACTGTGATCTAAAGACGCAGATTGATAAAAGCCCTCTAAAGAGCGGGAAACCGATCACGGGCCAACGCAGGAAATGCTTAAATTTCCACAAAAATGCATACACCAGCTATCGAAGAGATCATTGGCTTAAACTAGTAAACCTCTTCCAACAGAAATGATGATGAATACATACTCAAATTTAAGACATAACGAACAATCTTAAGGTGTTCACTTTACAACATAATACCGACGACGTCCATTTTTTGAAAAGGAAATAAAATGACGGCTTAGATCATAGACTGTATTATAGAAAAGATAAAGATGATGCCACATGATAGATAATGTACACTCGAGAGCAAAAGTTTCGGGTCACTAGCATTTACTTCAATATCTTGAAAACGAATAAAGCTATCGTATTGAAATAAATTGAACCTTATTGACAATTTAATGTTACTAAAATAAAATGCATTACATTTACTACTGACCATTTATTTTATTATGTTTAAAACGACAAATTAAAAATGGCGTCATTTTGCTTGCAAAACCAAAACTGAAAATATTGAACTTTTTATATTTACAAGTAGTTTTTACACAGTTTAGTACTTGGTATTACCCCCACGTGCTGTTTGGACTGCTGCAATGCGATTCGGCATGCTGTACACCAAGTTTCTGAAACACTGTTGGGGAATGTTCTCCCATTCCTCTACCAATGCATGTTTCAAGTCACGAAGCGTAATTAAAGGAGGATCTCGTTGTCTTACACGTCGTCCGAGCTCGTCCCAGGCGTGCTCGATCGGGTTGAGGTCCGGGCTACGTGCTGGCCACACCATAGGACGAATATTCACCTCATCAAAGTAGTATTGCACTACATGAGCAGTGTGGGGACGGGCGTTATCGTGCATAAAGATGGCATCTCACCAAGTCTTGCCATAAATGGACCGACGTGCTCGTTGAGGATTTCATCCACGTATCTTACGCCATTAAGAGTACAGTTTTCGATCAGTACAAGCTCTGTTCGACTTTCCGCAGAAATTCCAGCCCACACGAGTACTGAACCACCACCGTATGCCACCTTTTCTTCAAAACAGGCTTGCATAAATCTTTCTCCTGGTCTTCTGTACACCTTTGCCCTTCCGTCGTGTGTATACAGCATAAATTTTGATTCGTCCGAGAACACGACATTTGACCAATTTTCAATCGTCCAATGCGAGTGTTCGCGTGCATAAATTCGTCTTGCTATACGATGGTGCCTCTCGAGTTTCGGACCATTCGCGGGTCTAAATGGTTTCAAATTACCTTCAGCAAGTCGCCGTCTTACAGTCCAAGCAGAAGGGTTGCTTCCATCAAGCCCTAAAAAATGATGAGTCAGTGCTGTTCCCGTAAGAAACCGATTTCGCAGCATAGAGTTGACTAGATATCGATCTTCCCGTGCCGTCGTACACCTGGGTCTGCCTGTTGTTGGTCTGCGTAGGTTCGAACCAGTTTCTAGAAACCGCTGGCGAACACGCTGAACTGTATACAACGATACACCGACTATTCTTGCTGTTTCTCGCTGACTGCTCCCATTTTCCAGGATCGTGAGAATTCTCGTACATTCCTCAGGTGTGAGTGACATAATTACTACTTTAATAATGATTATTGGATACCTGGAAGACTTCTTATAAATACATTTTATGACAGAACAAAAACAAAAGCAAAAACAGTTGCGAAAATTAGAAGTTCTGATTTGAAAAAGAGATCATTATGTTTATAGCTTTTTTAATGCCATTACTTCCCGCCAACCAATAAATTTTTATACGTGTAATGAAGGATTATTAAATTGTCAATAAGGTTCAATTTATTTCAATACGATAGCTTTATTCGTTTTCAAGATATTGAAGTAAATGCTAGTGACCCGAAACTTTTGCTCTCGAGTGTATATTAAACTAATCCTATCAATTTCGCTATTAGATCAGGTTAATTGCATTACTTACCATTGAATCATTTCCTAATGTGTCATTCACGTTATTTATGACATTCTTTCTCTTAGGAAAGCGTTTGTCCTTTAATTTCAGTGAACTTTCCCAACCGGCCAATGCCCACATTCACAAACGATCGGTCTTTGGCGATATGACCCTTGTTGTCTACCTTTATTAAATAGTAGATTGTTCAATAAGGCACTAAAACAAGCCATAATGACCCGAGATGTTTTAGCCACCCGAGCTAAGTGAGGGTTGCTAATAGTTCGAGTGTCATTATGGTTGTTTAGTCTCGCGTTAAATACTCTACTTTTCGCTTTGAATGCGAGGAAAATAATCGATTCAATATAAAATTACAATATTTATTATAGCAATGTTTCTTATACTTACGTAGTACATTTGTTAATTAACCGCAGAAAAATTAACAGGGCAATTTGTACAATTCTTTACATTTAAATGAAAAACCCTTCCCTCTAAATTAAGCTGGGTCGGCGTGGGTTGTGTTTGAGAAGTATGTTCAATATTTTCACTCGAAATCGAAGTAAAAGTTGGAGAGAATGGAGAGTATAGTAGAGATGTAGACCTTTCCTCAAAAAGGTAGCCGATGGTTATTTCATTAGGCTCATTCTCATCCCGCGATGTTGATGGGTGTGGGTCAAATTTTGGTTGTGATTTCTGCTTTGAGGATATTTTGATTCCTTCAATATAGCCTTCGATAGATATTGTATTTATTTTGGATTGACTCCTCTATATAGCCTTCAGCCAGTGCCCCTCATCTGTAACGTGGGAACCCAGAACGATACCTACACATCGTGTGTCGTGGTCGACACGCCCAGCCATTCCGTTGCCACACGCGCTCACGGCCGGATGCCGCCGGTCGCGCTATAAAATCACTAAAAAACTGGCTTCGTCGCGAATAAGACCAACGCGTCGCGAATAAAAGCAACAGACATTTATCCTTTTTTTCTTTGCCGACAGACGATGAAATGTTAGTAAAAATTCTTAGAATAAGCACCTACCTAAAATTATTGCAACGCTATCGCATTGCATACACTGTTACAAAATGTTATGTTGAATAAATAAACTTACCTTCTTAATATATACTTAAATTCATAGAAAACATCCACTACCTATACCTATATCAACAAGTGACAATAATTTACTCATTAAGATTTACGAAATAAGTTTAGTGCGTGTGGCGGGAGAGTGCATTGAACGGCCTAAGGAAGGGCGTAAACGTCGGCGTTGTTCTTGGCACTTAAAACCTTTGCAAGGAATGCATTCGCGAAGATGGTTTCATCAGCGTGATCAGAATATTAAAAACAACTTGTACCTAGTGACTGTTTCGAAGCTTATAATGCTAGTATTATACATATGTAACACATTATATATAGGGACCTACCAAACTTTATTTAGTAGCTACTGTCATCGAGATATATTTAAGCTACTTTTAGGTAGGTACCTACACAGACAGTTTCATGTTTCTGATTGCTCAGAAATAATAGGTAGGTAAGATTGCTTGATAGAATTATTAACGTAAGTATTAAATAATGGTTCCGATATACCTACTTGGAAGTTTAATTTTGATGGTGTGCCGCAACGCATTTGAACACCTATTTCTAGTAGGTACCTAATGATAATTAAATTTGGGTAATAAATTGAAATAAATCGATAGTTTTTTTCATTTATCTTGACTATTTATAAAATCATTTCTAAGCGGTGTCAACTCCAGCCCAGCGTCGTTTTGCCGGCACGTGCGGCCAACGAACCGCGCGTTCAAGGTCGCTAAATTGTTAAATTGAGTAGGCATGAAAAGCGGTAGGTATTTGCCATTTTATTTAGAAATGAGTATCTGTTCGAAGAACTATTATATTAATCTGTGCTTCAGCATTAATTCTTCTTCACTGGAAGATGATGATTACATATTCTGTCCGTAATTTATAAAGGGACAAAATAAATTGGTCTAATTGGTGATCACAATTCAAGCTTAATACGAGTAATGGACATCTACTCATTTAAAATTCTAATTGCAAAAAAATATGTGCCGTGTTATTTTTTTTTGCAAAGTGGCGCTTTAAATGCTTGCATATTTAGCCAACAGATTCAAACTTGAAAACTATTTTATTCACCTAAGACTAACATGGACTTATGAATCATACATGATACAATTAATTTATCTTTGGTATTATTTGAAATCTTTTATTTTTATATTTTTGCTCAGTTGTAATTTTGAGGTTATTTTAACGGACCAAAAAGTTTGTATACCTGTGGGGACGGAGCACGAAAACACCCTAAATCTTCTTAACGTCGTTTATTTACAATATAATATATATATCGGTTTTGTGCTGGATTCAAACTTAAACTGGAAGTGCCATGTAGACCGGCTCTGTGACAGGTTGGGTAGTGCAGTCTTCGCATTAAAAAAATTAAAACCATTGATGTCCAAAAATGCGCTAAAATCCGTCTTTTTTTCTCATTTCCATTCATTGATGTCATAAAGAATAATCATTTGGGGTAATTCTACTGATGCCCAACGAGTCCTCATTCTCCAGAAGCGCACACTGAGAATACTGGCTGGAGTAAAACCTAGATATTCTTGTAGGGATTTATTCGAAACGTACCAGATCATGACGCACTACTCACTTTACATATTTGAAATTTTAATGTTCGTAAGAAAGAGTTTGCCAACTTTTGCACGTGTCGAAGTGTCGGGCAAACAGATTCGATCGTCCAGCAGACTCAGATTAGAACAGTCGCGCGTCGCATGGCACTTGCAGGTAAAAACCCGCGCGTCATCGGCCCGACTTACTACGAGCGTCTACCCGCCAAAATACGCACTGAACCATCTGACGAAACATTACGACGAAAATTAAGAAACTTTTTATAGAAAAATCCATTTTTCACCTCACTCGCTCGGAAAACCTCCGTTTATAGGGCTAAATCTGCGTGCAAAAGTCTATTTTATCCGCTAGCGTGCAAAAGTCATTTGAATTTCGAACACGACGATTTTGATTCTCTGTGGTGCATGTAACTTTTTTATATTTAAGACTCCTTCAACGCGTGACTGATTTCATCAGTCGATAAATCTTCGAATAACCAATCAACGCACGCTAATAAAGGGCGATCTGGTCTGGCCAGCTAAAATCATATGTACGTTAAAATACTTCTTTTAAAAAAAATACACCTACAATATCACGTCCAGAAACCTGGTTTGTGGTTACAGATTTTTAAGTTTTTATTTTTTCTACTCTTTATTTTATGTTGAATATGTTTATATATATTAATAGTAAGTATTTCAGTTTCATTTACATATTTTGACTAGTAAATATATTAAATACATCACAAATTTTAACATTTATTTGTTATAAAAGTTGGAACATAAGAGTGTAATTTCTGAACGCACCCGAGAAAAAAATAAATAATTAAAAAGTTGGAAGTTTTCACAATTCACGTAAACGTAAACGTAAACAACGTAAATTGGTTCTGTGTTGAATACATACTGTTGTCTTACTTTATAGAAATATGGAAAACCAGAAAGTTAAGCCCAATTTGGAGTATTTATTCAATGCTAAAAGCCTGCATTAAAACGAAAAAGGATTTGTTATAAATATTTGGAGACGATAAGTAATTTACCGAAACTATTGGCGTTTTTAAAGAAGATAAAGCCGAAATAATCTTGTGCGGATCCCATCGTCCAATAACTTCCAAAGCAAGTGTTATGTAAAATACTTCCGAGTGGCCAACTAATCCTTCCCAGAATGCCATTCTCTTACATTCACAACGAATGTGTCAAGTAGTAGTCATACAAATATAATAAGTATAACAGTGCTTAAGAAAAACTCAACGATAAAAATATACACGACGATAATACAAATTACGGCCATATTTTTAATATGTGTGCTTCTCTCGTATTTATTTGGTTTGGATTTGAGTGTGTTAATGTTTTAAATTTGATGTGTTAAATAGAAGGCAAAATTAAATATGATTATTTTTATGTTTTAATTGTTTTTCTTGAACTTCCATTTTCCTCGCTGTAGTGAGGTGAAAAGTTGTGTGTTCCGCATGGCTGCAAAATTATTTAGCTTCTCGTGTCTTGAAAGCTTCGCTACGCTCAGGAATCTATCTTTGAACCATTCGCTTCGCTCATGGTTCAATCTTAGATTCCTTCGTTCGCTCAGCTTTCAATTTCAACACTCGCGCCAAATAACAACTTTGCAGCCTTGCATAACAAATAACTATTATTCTGTTAGTGAGTACATGGACATGAAATTATAAAATGTTATTTGTTTATTTAGTTATTTAATGTTTTTCTGACGATCCCATGGGAGATATGTATATCTATTATAAGTTGTGTAAACTAGTTTTTTACTCATAGTGACATATTATATTTCTGTGCTATCTGACATTGCATTTTATGTTTCTATTATTATTGTTGTAGCTATATTATGAGTGTATATTTGATTTAATTGAATGATTATTATCTTATTATTATGTTTCTATTGACGATCATAATATCAAGATTAATGTAAATTAACTTAGGATAATTTATAATGTAACTTGTTATTATGAAATAAATAAATCTAATCTAATCTAATCTATACAACTTAATATAAATCATCATCCGTCCTCAACTAAATCATTCTATCGTCGGACACTCTCCGTCATACGTCAAATCTAACACTTTCCTGATTTCATTCTGTTCGAACTAGCATTAATCGTCTATCAGCCAGCTCATTATACTCTACACAGTACTAATCCCACACTCGGCCCTCCTGCACTCATGTCTGTCTTCAGACATGCATCGGCTAGCATCCGTCTTAGCGTCATCATCATCTATGTCATTTCACTTACGTCTTCATATCACCATCTTAATTTATTTATACATAAAACACTTTATTGTACACTTCTCTTCTTTCCACCGTTGTTGTCATCGTCATTTTATGTGTATCTATCCATCCCATCTGCTTTCTTCTCCTTCTTCAGGCTCCGTCGTCTTTTTACACTCATTCCTACCTCGTCATTTATCTCCGCTCCATACCATCGTCTTCGTCGTCTACCAATCCACACGTCGTTCCAAAAGAGCTTTAGTCCCGATATGCAGAGACTAAAGTAACATTTTAAGAGCATGAGAAGTGAAAATTGTTAATATATCTGTGTTTAGTTTGAAAACTTTTTTTTGCTGTGCAATAAATCATTTTTGTATTGTATTGAATTGTACTTGTTGCTTACTAAGACTGAGTTGAGGCTGCGCCGAACGTTAGCGACTGAACCATAGAGTGTGGGAATGCGTATTTAGATCGGCGCGCGGCCGCCGGCCGCCATAGTAAAATGTAGGTATATGGAGAATCAAAAGCACTTTTTGATAAATACCATACCAAACAATAATTGAAATCTTTAATGCGGACAAATTATAATGTAAACATTCATCTTTTTTAAAACTGAAAATTAGAATAGATTTCCATTGTTAAGGTCATACAAAAACACTTAACGCCTGATTACGATTTTACAGTTTTCGTCCCACTTCACTTAGTTTTCTAGGGTGAAATATGAATAATCCTATAATTTTTCTACGGGTCTCCCTCGCGATCCCTAACATCGTTTGTCCTAAAATCACTTGCCCGAACTGTTTTGTCCTAATGGGCTAATGCCCTAACGATCAATATCCATAACAATCATTTTCCATAATGTAATGATTGCCCTACAACTCATTTGTCCGTATCATTTTTACCATAATGATTAATATCGCTAATGTTATTTTGCCTATTTCTCGAAATCCCTAATGACGTTTCACCTCATGTCATTTATCCTAAGTGTTTTTGTCCTAATGGGCATTAGCCCTAACGATCAATAGCCATACCAATATTTATCCATAATGTAATAATTGCCCTAAAACTCATTTGTCCGAAATATGTGTACTATAAATATCAGTATCCCTAATCCACCCAACCACTTCCAGGAAAGTATTAAGTTCGGAGCTAAGGCGGAGTACTGGCGAAAAAAAACATACGAGCGAGCGAGCGAAGCGAGCGAGCAAAACCTTCCAGAGCAGATCCGACGTGGCCGGGTTAGGTTAGAAGGTCAGGCGGGAGCGAAGCGTAGCGAGCTCCCGCCTGGCCTTCGAGGTTATTTTTTTTTTTGCGTACCGAAAAAAGTTTTGCTTGTATTCATACCTACTGTTTACATACAAGAACAAATCCACCCAACCACTTCCAGGAAAGTATTAAGTCCGGAGCTAAGGCGGAGTACTGGCAAAAAAAAAACATACGAGCGAGCGAGCGAAGCGAGCGAGCAAAACCTTCCAGAGCAGATCCGACGTGGCCGGGTTAGGTTAGAAGGTCAGGCGGGAGCGAAGCGTAGCGAGCTCCCGCCTGGCCTTCGAGGTTATTTTTTTTTTGCGTACCGAAAAAAGTTTTGCTTGTATTCATACCTACTGTTTACATACAAGAACAAATCCACCCAACCACTTCCAGGAAAGTATTAAGTTCGGAGCTAAGGCGGAGTACTGGCAAAAAGTTGCGAATATTATAATTATTATTTACGTACCTTTCTATTAAGTGTGTATTATGTTATTTGTTTATTCTATTAAATGTTTATTGTATGAAATGTTCATTATATTATAAAGCGGGTTAGGTTAGGCAGAAAAGTAGGTTAATCACAATTAGGGAAAACAATCATGAGGACAAATAATGTTAGGTAGTACAAATGTAGGACAAACTATAATAGGCCATACAAAGTTAGGATAAATAATCATTAGGATTAACGGTCATTAGGCTTACTGACAATTATAACATACGACTATTATGGCACATAACGTTAGGATGAATAGTCAATATGGCAAGTGACATTAGGAAATAAAACATTATGGGGAAAAAAAATCATCCATACGATGTTAGGAAAACTAAAGATAGGGCATATGAGTGTTAGGACAAGTGATCATTATGACATTAAACGTTAGGGAATGCAAAAATAGGTTAAAAAACGTTAGGGATTCAGATATAGATCCTTTTTCTACGGAGAAGTTGTTAACACATTCTTCGAAGTGCTAAATATATATAGTTTAGAAATGGATTAAACAACTAGTGTTGACGTTGTCTACTTAACGGCAACTGCCTATTTTTCACATTTCGCTCGGCGCAGTCTAAACATTTTTGAGAATTTTCAGTATTTTTAGGAACCTCTAAAATAGTATCATTGAATGAGACATTTCGAATATAATATTTTCGTACTTATCCAATCAAGCATGCCGAACGACTTTGGTTTCACATTCTATAGAATCAAAATCGTTTGTCGACGAAGAATGTTTAAAAATGTTCTTCCAGGTAGTAGTACAAAAATTAAAAGCATATAGTCCACTTTTATTGTGGTCACAAAGTTGTATGCCAAATAAACATTAGGTCTTCTAATATTAGGATAAAATGGATTAGGGCATAAGAGTATTAGATTATTATGGGTTTTGACTTTCAGGACAAATGAACGTTAAGTCAAAAGTGTTTAGGACAAGGATGTTAAGGCAAATTATTTTAGGACAAACGTTGCTAGGGATTTTGAGGGAGACCCCACAAAACAATAATACTAGCTCCTATTAGAGTTCAATACTTTACCCTCCTTGTACATATGTCGTCAGTATAAAATTATTTCAGGTTTTATAATGATAAATCTGTTGCAGCCAGCGCGTGCTGGGCATAGGAGACGCCACGTGGGATGACTGGGGCTCCATACAGTGGCATCTGGTCGGCTGCCTCGCACTGTCTTGGTTTATCGCGTTTCTGGTGGTCATAAAAGTAAGTACATGTTATATCGCTATATAGCTTTTAAAATGATCACTACACCGTTATAATCCACCAAAAAGGGGGTCCAGATTGTACTTCACATTGAAGCTAGTTGCTGTAGGCGTAAATAGTTTTTTCATCTCTCCTGTTCGGAAAGTGTCATTTTCATGAGTCGATAGCCGGGTGGAAAATAGCTTTTCCATCCCTAGGGTGGAAAGTAATTTTTTTTTAATTGCCACGGAGTCCAAGATAATTGCCATCTAGGTGCACGTCGTGACCAACTCAATTAGGTACAAATGCGCCCATGTAATTCCTCTCCCTAAAACCCCTAATCCGTCGTCCTTTTCACAATATCGTCCTATATCCATTCTTCCCGTCTTATCCAAAATCATTGAATCCTTTGTTAATCGACGTCTCTCATCACATCTAAATAGACATAATTTGTTCAACCCGTTTCAATCCGGTTTCCGTCCTGGGCATAGCACAGCTACAGCTTTGGTTAAGATCACCGACGATATTCGTCTTAATATAGAAAATAGGAAAGTGACTATTTTGGTACTCCTTGATTTTAGTAGTGCTTTTAACACTGTTGATTTTGATATCCTTCTCAGTTTACTTAGAACTTTAAATATATCTCCAACTTCACTATCCTGGTTTCGTGATTACCTCTTTGGGAGGCAACAGCGGGTTCGAGTTGATGACCGATTTTCTGGCTGGTGCGAACTGTCTGCTGGTGTCCCTCAAGGGGGCATACTCTCTCCATTACTCTTTTCTATCTTTATTAACGGAATTACCAAGTCACTCTCTTCCTCGTTCCATCTCTATGCAGACGATTTGCAGCTTTACGCGGCAGCCAGCATCGATGATTTTGGGTCCTTGGTTTCTAAAATCAATTCGGACCTGGAATCAATCCGTGCTTGGGCTTCATCCTTTGGTTTGATGGTGAATGCCAAGAAGTCGCAGGCTATTGTCGTTGGAAGCCCACATTTTATTTCTAAGCTCTCAGATCTAGCTAAGCCAGTTATTGTCTTTGATGGTACGCCTATACCTTTCTCTTCTACTGTAAAAAATTTAGGCGTTACCATGGATCAAACTTTGTCATGGGCACCTCATATTTCTGAGATCAGTAGGAAAATTTTCGCGTCCCTTCATTCTTTGAGGCGTCTGCAGAATTTCCTTCCTCTCCATACGAAGATCATGCTTGCCCGCTCTCTTTTGCTCCCACTTCTCGACTACGGTGACGTTGCTTTCCTGGATCTCCGGGGGGAGCTGCTTGACAAGCTAGAACGCCTACAAAACGTCTGTCTTAGGTATATATTTGGTCTCCGCAAGTTTGATCATGGGTCTCAATACCGCGCTCAACTTAAATGGCTTCCGATCCGTCAGCGTAGAGACTTGCACGTTCTTTGTCTTTTGTATAATGTCCTTTTCATTCCTTCTTCTCCTCCTTACCTTGCAGAGAAGTTCTCTTACATGGCGGATGGTAGTGGCCATCGCCTGCGGTCAAGTGCGAATCTGACTTTATCTATCCCACC
The DNA here is from genome assembly GCA_932273695.1 of Apotomis betuletana. Lineage (NCBI taxonomy): Eukaryota > Metazoa > Arthropoda > Insecta > Lepidoptera > Tortricidae > Apotomis > Apotomis betuletana. The sequence goes on from OW026306.1 coordinate 26,323,746, forward strand.
GCATAAATCTCACGTTTACGATATGTCTTTTGCTGTGCGCGCCGTGAAATTATGGAATAAATTGTCTCCCGCCCTAAGGCAGACGCAGTCCGTAGCATCGCTCAAGGGGAAGTTAAAGGAATTGTGGCTGTCGAACGAATGATTAGGTTGCTGTTTTTGTTATAATTATAATTTTATTTATGTTGAATATTATGTATATGTATTTATATAGATATTATGTAATATGTATTATATTGACTGTTACCTATCTCTCTCTCTGTTGGTTTTTGCTTTTTCATGTGTATTATTGTATAGTTATAGTTACTCCTTTGTATTGTACATGTTGCTTGGTTTGTCTACCATTTACATTTATTTAGCACTCATTTGCTCAAAGGTTAACTGGAAGAGATCCCTTAAAGGGATAAGTTCGCCTTTGTACATGCTTATTCCTTTGTAATGTGTTTTTCTTGTTTTTATGTACAATAAAGTGTTTACATACATACATACATACAATCTAGTCGGCCGTGGTAAGTGGCCATTGAAAAAATGTCTCCAAAAGTTAGATATATGCAAGCTTAATTTATTTACATTATTAAATATAAATATGTATTATATTCATAATACATACATATAATTCTGTCCCTGATTTATTGATAGAATCGTACATTTAGATAGAAAACAAAATACCCATTGGATTTCATTTTTTTCTTAATGTTGGCGGTACGTATATATTATTTTTTCTATTAAAAATAATAATAATGAAAGTTTGCAATAGAAAAAGCGGGAACACGAAATTAAATATAAATCTGTGTCTTTTATTAATTATTGGTTAATAATGACATGGACATTAATTTAACACACTCATTACATATGCGTGTAGTATTTTATTTTCCTCGCAGTCGAAATGAAAAGTAGAGTGTTTAACTCGGGTGAAATCACCCATTTCACCCTCGAACTATTGGCGCTCTCACTTCGTTCGAGCGCCAGAAATATCTCGGGTGCAATGGGTCACTTTCTACCCTTGGTTAACAATCTACTATTGAACGGACGGAAGGCAATGTACAGTTTCGTTTTGAACCTTTCAATATGTACGAGTATTTGAAAATATGCGAACTATGTTACATTACATTATACAAGTAACAGAGTTATGTACAGTGACAGAACCCACTGGTTCATCTACTGTGCATATGACTAAGTCTACATCCCTAGTGATCGACAACAGTTCGACAGATGACAATCGAATAATAACCTCACAAAAACTTTGATTGAAATCTCAATTCTGCTCGTCGACATCACCATTCCGCATAACGAGAACCTCGTGAAGCGAATATACGAAACAATAATAATAATAATTAAGAAATCCAGAAGGTGGTACTCCTGGACACGGCGCGCATCGTCAGGAGGTTCCTCTCTCTGCAGCCCTAACCACCGGTAGCCTGGGCCCTGCCCCGCTGCCGGCGGCACCCTAGGTTAGGTTTTTTATAATGTGTTTATATATTTTGTAATTTCTTTATTGTATTTTACTTTTAATATGCATATATTGTTAAAACCTAGCCTAAGAATTAAAATAAATAAAGGAGATAATAATTTCAAGTAATAAATAAATCATTTTAAATATCATAAACCCTCCATGATGCGTTCAAGAACCGCACATTATGACCACCATAAAAAGAGAAATAATAAATCGGTCAGCAGTTTTTTTTTTTGCCACTTGGTCGACCTTCTCATTTAATAACTAAGCATCGGGAAAATGAGATAGCCTCTAATAAACTAATTCATCTGCTTTACAACGCCAACTAAAAATGTTAAAGAAAGCGTCAAGTCAAAATCAACAATTATTATTACTTGTCCTTCTGATTTATACATTGCCAACTAATTTACTAACTCGGCCACGGAATTGGCAACTCATCATCATTTTTCGTTTTACAGCTTCAATACAAGCTCCTCAAAAATTCTAATATATATTCAAGCTTCAATAGACAACATCATCCATACTAATATTATAAATGCGAAAGTGTGTCTGTCTGTCTGTCTGTCTGTCTGTCTGTTACCTCTTCACGCTTAAACCGCTGAACCGACTTAGATGATATTTGGTATGGAGATAGTTTGAGACCCGGGAAAGGACATAGGATACTTTTCATCCCGAATAAATTTAGTGTTCCTATGGGATGAGCGGGTAACACCGCGGGGCACAGCTAGTATATTATAACTTAACATGTAAAATAATACTTCATATTCTTTTATTAGGGTTCCGTACCCAAAGGGTAAAAACGGGACCCTATTACTGAGACTTCGCTGTCCATCCGTCCGTCCGTCCGTCCGTCCGTCTGTCACCAGGCTGTATCTCAAGAACGGTGATAGCGATAGCTAGACAGTTGAAATTTTCACAGATGATGTATTTCTATTGCCGCTATAACAACAAATACTAAAAATTAAATAAAATAAATATTTAAGGGGGGCTCCCATACAACAAACTTGTTATAGATTATCTATATATATATTACGCGAGGCCGATTTTTGTACATCCCATCAGATCTACAGTTATGGTCCGATTTTGATAAATGATATGTCATTAGATTCGTCTCATGCTGGAGAGGTGCATAAAACTCTTGGATTTTTAATTTTTTCCTGAAGAAGTACTAAAAAATGGATATGAAAAAACTACTGTGCGCTAACCACGTGACATTGACCACGTGACCTGTGTTCCCTATTTTGACATAAGATGACCAAATAATAAAAAGCATGATTTGCTCACAAACCTGTAGTAAGTTGTTCAGCATGATGAAATATAATTTTTGAGTCGGCAACATAATATCCGCAACACTTAAAACATGTACGAATATGCAAAAATAATTTTACAGTTTGTTGACAATGAATGACAGTAACCATATTCTGTCAACTTTGAATGTATTTTTTATTGGGGGCTATTATGTCAATGATTTAAATTGCCAGGTTGTTTTTCTTTTTAAAATGTTGAATTGTTGATATGGAAACTTTTTTCGCATACCTGTTAAAAATGTGGAGGAAAAAGCCGGTTAAGTGCGAGTTGGACTGGTGCTTGCAAGACTAGAAAAACTGACCGTCATTCAAGAATAGATTATTTTTATAAGCGAGTTTTACAATAAATCGAAGCAGAAAAAATGTAGTAAAACGAGTAAAACTAATTTAAACTTCATTCAAATAATTACATTTATGATAGATTATTATAAATATGATTATATAAGTCCATCAAAAAAATTATTCCAAGGAAAATGGCATGAGTTATGGTAAATTAAACGGTATTTTACAAGAAAAAACTTAGTCCTTCCGCTCGCATGTCGACGGGATGGGAAATGTGGTCGAGTTGAGAATATGGACGACTTGACAATGTAGCTAAGTTGGGAATGTATCTACATTGGTAATATGGATGAGTTGGTAAAATTGACGAGTTGGAAATGTGGTCGAGTTGAGAATATGGACGAGTTGGCAATGAAGACGACTTGGTAATACGGACGAGTTGGTGATATGGAAGATTTGACAATAAAGACGAGCTGATAATAAGGACAAGTTGGTATTGTAGACGAGTTGGGTGCATCGTAGAGTTGGAAATATTGACGAGTTGGAAATGTGGATGAGTTGGCAATGTGGATGAGTTGGTAAAATTTACAAGTTGGGAACATGGACAAGTGGGCAATGTGGACGAGTTCGCATTATGGACGAGTTGGCAATGAAGACGAGTTGGTAATACGGACAAGTTGGCAATGAAGACGACTTGGTAATACGGACGAGTTGGTGATATGGAAGATTTGGCCATAAAGACGAGCTGATAATAAGGACAAGTTGGTATTGTAGACGAGTTGGGTGTATCGTCGAGTTGGGAATATGGACGAGTTGGAAATGTGGATGAATGGCAAAGAGTTGGTAAAATTGACAAGTTGGGAACATGGACAAGGGGGCAATGTGGACGAGTTCGCATTATGGACGAGTTGGCAATGAAGACGAGTTGGTAATACGGACAAGTTGGTAATATGGACGAGTTGTCAATGTGGATGAGTTGGGAATATGGTCGAGTTGGGAATGTGGATGGGTTGGCAAAATAAACAAGTTGAATACGGACGAGTGGGCAATGAAGACGACTTGGTAATACGGACGAGTTGTCAACGTGGACGAGTTGAGAATATGGACGAGTTGGGAATGTGGATGAGTTGGCAAAATGAACAAGTTGGGAATATGGACGAGTTGGAAATAAAGACGGACTGATAATAAGGACGAGTTTGTATAGACGAGTTGGGTGTATCGTCGAGTTAGGAATATGGACGAGTTGGAAATGTGGACGACTTGGAATTGTGGACGAGTTGGAAATGTGGACGAGTTGTATTTGTGGACGAGTTAGCAATATGGACGAGTTGGCATTGTTGATGAGTTGGAAATGAAGACGAGTTGGCAATGTAGATGAGTTGGGTGTATGGACGAGTTGGTAATGTGGACGACTTTGCATTGTGGACGAGGTGGGAATATGGACGAGTTGGAAATCTGGACGAGTTGGCATTGTGGACGAGCAAGTAATATGGACGCGTTGGCATTGTGGATGAGTTGGGAATATAAACGAGTTGGCAATGAAGACGAGTTGGTAATACGGACGAGTTGATAATATGGACGAGATAGGCAATAAAGACGAGTTGGTATTGTAGACGAGTTGGGTGTATGGACGAGTAGGAAATGTAGACGAGTTAGCAATATGGATGAGTTGACATTGTGGACGAGTTGGGAATATGGATGAGTTGGCAATAAAGACGAGTTGGTAATATGGACGAGTTGGCATTGTAGATGAGTTTGGTTTATGGACGAGTGGGCAATGTGGACGATTTGGCATTGTGTATGAGTTGGGAATGTGGACGAGTTGGAAATATGGACGAGTTGCCAATGGAGACGAATTGGTAATATAGACGAGTTGGCGATGCAGATGAGTTGGGCGTATGAACGAGTTGGCAATGTGGACGTGTTGGGTGTGTGGACAAGTTGGCATTGTGACCCAGATGGGAATATAGACGAGCTGACATTGTGGACGAGTTGGCAATGTGGAATAATTAACATGTTACCCTAACATGCGAAACTTGATTGTAGAAATAACCTACATATGAGGCAATTTCAATTATAATAATTATTTGCATTGATAATAGTGGTTTTTCGTGTATCTATAAACGTTTTATACTCTCTATTTCATACAATTGAGTTTATGTAACATTTTTTTTATCACTATTTTTAAGTATTTACGATTATAAATGAATACATAAACAGTTACGCACTCCATGATTTCCTTTTTAAAACCTGCGTAGCGAGTGCCCAAATCTGTCGTTTCGATTAATGTGCTATTTCTGGAAATTAAATAGGAATCGATCAAATCGATAAATTTATGTCCTGAAGAAAGAACAACAAATTAAATTTCTACCAATCTTATGTTCGGTCCCATGAAAATATGACAATAATTTTTTTAAGATATGGGATTATTTTTGTGAATTAAATTTTTCCATAAATCGAATAATATGCATTTTATTTGTGAAACAGATCAGCAGATGACATGTCATTAATGCACAAGTTATTTTTACAAAAGAGTTGAAAAAGTTGTCACGATGAAGCTGGCAGTTGGCTATCAGGCCTGGCTCTAGCCTGGCATGTTTTAACGTTTTTAAAACATCATTTTAACGTGTTTTTTACAGTATTTATTCTTCGTTCGCCAAAAACTTATTATCGATAAAGTAGTTATTTTCTGTAACACTACCGGATTTCCATATTCTAGCGGCGGTTCGACGCCGCAACGGGCCTCTAGTAATATATATTATGTATAGGTACGGAAACCTTCATGCGCGAGTCGGACTCGCACTTGCCCAATTTTTGTGAAAATAGCCACTGTAGGTACGATTTGGCGCGAGTGCGCGACATGACAGCCACCGGCCATTTGCACCAATCAGAGAGCGCCATTCGATTCTTGTACCGACCGACCCGCCCGTGTTTGTTTATTGTCATTCGTTCGTTCATATTGCAATAGGTTCTCTCTAATCTAGTTCTAAGGCAGGTCCGACTTGGCTTAGGTTAGGTACGACGACGAGCGAAGCGAGGAGGAGTGTTAGGTTGAACTGCGACCCTAACCTAAAATGAGATTTAAGTATTTTGTTTTGTTCTCTCCTCAATAGTTCATATGTAATAATAATGGCTTTAATATAATATTTGATGCCAATTTTAGGTAAATTTTACGATCGATTAATGTAGGATGACTTACATTTTAAACATACTAATTTTTTATTGTCATTCGTGCGTTCATATTGCAATAGGTTAGGTAAGGTTAGACATTAATGATAATATCGAGTTTAAACATTAGATATTTGATAACGGTACGTAACCCATTAATCTAGTTCTAAGGCAGGTCCGACTTGGCTTAAGTTAGGTACGACGACGAGCGAAGCGAGGAGGAGTGTTAGGTTGAACTGCGACCTTAACCTAAAATGAGATTTAAGTATTTTGTTTTGTTCTCTCCTCAATAGTTCATATGTAATAATAATGGCTTTAATATAATATTTGATGAAAATTTTAGGTAAATTTTACGATCGATTAATGTAGGATGACTTACATTTTAAACATACTAAGTTATAGAATTAGAAGCTAATAGAGTTACTATTTTGGTGTCATATATAAATATTTTAGAAGTTTGCTATTTGAATGCATGCCTCAAATTTCGATGCTAAAAAATAACCACCATGCTAAGTTACAATTACAGTGGCTAACAAAGAAGATAACTAGTGGCTGAGATATTATTATTCAGACGCGCGTTGGTTGTGCCCGACTTAGTAATTTAGAAGGTAACTTATATTTTCTGAGGCGAATAATGCTATTAAAAAGAAGCTTGTTTAAATAGTACCACCATAAAAATAGACTGTTTTGTTAAAACAAATTTCTTATCTGTAAAAATGTTATTATTGCTAGATTTCGATGATATTATTATTTAAAATTTCGAACATCTCTGAAAAACAAAGAAATTTCATTTGACCTCTATTCTAATATCAGTCGAGATGACGATTAGTTCGAATTGATTTGTCAATTTTGACAAATGTCGCACGTAAGTAAGTTATCGAACGATAATGATAGTTGGGGCCGACTCCAGTTTATCTCTGAATTAAAAAAAAACTATGACAGCTGCCAGAAAACTTTATTGCCGCCATTACCGGTTAAAATTTGTTTTGTTGCATAAAATTGTTCGATTTGTTGAATTTAAACCATATAATGAGCGATCAAGATGATATTATAGGGGATCACCTCTAGTGGAATAAAAATTCTTGTCATAAATTTGATTGTCATAACTCATTTCGCATAATGGCTTTCCTCATACATGTTATTTGTCATGAATTATTATTTGCATAACATTTTATATGTCATAATTGTTGTTTGTTGAACAAAATTTCAAGTAATATTATTGAATGTCATAATAATTGATAGTACGAAGAAGAGCAACGTATAAATTATGGCTTTCATAATTAATGGCAATAGACATCATATAGTATAAGTTTTATCACATACAGTCACATAAACTACTATATTTATTCAGAATAGGCAACTGTGGCCTGTGGTAAGTAATAACCTTAAAACTAACAAACATATTTTTATTTTATTTTATTAATAACTACGTACACAACTTCTGTGTGGCACAACTTCTTGTGTTAAGCCTAGGCAATTATCTGATAACAGGTAATATCTGATTTTCACCAATAGATTTAAATTTAATTGATTTCTTATGCAAGTAACTAGTGAACGATAGTTGGGTTTATAATATCTGACGTAAAGGTGTAAAAATGTGTGACCAGTTTTATTGTTTCTCAGAAATGTTACTACTTTCTTCTACCCCTTCTACTACATCATCAATTTGCATGGCTATCTAATTTTCTTTTTAGGTTTTTTTTGGAATCTTACATAATTATATTAGTGATGTCAGTTGTGAGTCCTCTCTAAGAAACTCTTTGTCATTATGAAATCCAGAAGTGTAATAGATTTTTATTTATGTAACTACTTGCTCGGGCTGATATGAGAACGAAATAAAACACTCCAGAAGATTAGTGTTCAATGGAAAGAATCTATAAACACAATATTTGTATCCACCAGGGCGTACAGTCAGCTGGTAAAGTGGTGTACTTCACTTCTCTGTTCCCGTACGTCATGCTGACAGCACTTTTGATCCGAGGCGTGACACTGGAAGGGGCTTCCGATGGCATCTCGTTCTTTCTGTCACCGACCTGGTCGACTCTCTTAGACATCAGAGTTTGGGGAGATGCAGCATCGCAGGTCAGTTAGTTATTCTTTCAATAATTTTATTGAGATCAGTTTCTACTGCTACTGATACAAACTTTTTAACCGACTTCAAAAAAAGGAGGAGGTTCTCTATTCGAACTAATTTTTTTTTTTTTTTTTGTATGTTTGTTACTCGATATCTCCGAGAACCGTGAACCGATTTTCAATTTTTTTTTTTTATCCAAAGGGTATAACTCCGAGTTGGTCCCGTTGGCACTAAGTCGGGATCTGATGATGGAATCTTGGAGAAATCGAGGGAACTCTTCAAATGTTATAGGGACATGTACGGCGCTTTCGGTAATTTATTGATAAAGTCAAGAATTTACATTCAGTAAATAGGATTTGGTGTAAGGAAACTGATGATGAACACCACAGATCTAGTTTTTTAGTTTTACTGAAGTCGGTTCTTTTTTTTGTTAAAAATTATAGTTATTTCTATTATTCTTCTAATCTTGAGGAAAACTATCAAAAGTTGCTTAACTTCGACATAGGTAAAAAAGTTTATTTATTATACGTGATGATATTATAATTATCTGTAATCAGTAGCAGTGGCAGTTAAAATAGAGAGCAAAAATCTAGGCACCTTAACAAGTTTAAGAACAACACAATATTATTCACAGATTTTCTACTCTTTTGGTGTTTGTTGCGGCTCGCTCGTTACTCTGGCCTCCTACAACAACTTCTATAACAACTGCCACTTCGATGCTATCTTCGTTAGCTTCGCCAACTTCTTTACTTCCATCTATGCTGGTTTCGTGATCTTCTCTGTGCTCGGGTTCCAAGCACAACAAATGGGCGTGAGCGTTGATGGTACGTATTCAATTATTAACTAATTTCTTACTTATTTGGTGTCTATCGCCATTTGTTTCCCACTCTGGTGTCCTACAACAACTCCATTCTAAAGACGTGTTTCTCAGTTTTACAAACTCTCTCACCTCTATCTACGACAAGTTCACGGTTTCTCGTTAAGAGCTCACCCATGCAAAATTCGTCAGGTGAATGATCCTAGATCTCAACATCCATAGTGATTAAAAATCTGTCCCTTGGAAATAAGAAACTCAAACAGTTTTTCTTTAATCTTGTTAACGTGAAATACAATTGGTAATAATTTTCTCGATACTTTTATCTCTCAAACATAACCCTTTTTAGGGTTCCGTACCCAAAGGGTAAAAACGGGACCCTATTACTGAGACTTCGCTGTCCGTCCGTCCGTCCGTCCGTCCGTCCGTCCGTCCGTCCGTCTGTCACCAGGCTGTATCTCAACAACGGTGATAGCTAGACAGTTGAAATTTTCACAGATGATGTATTTCTATTGCCGCTATAACAACAAATACTAAAAATAAAATAAAATAAATATTTAAGGGGGGCTCCCATACAACAAACTTGTTAAAGATTATATATATATGTATAGGTACGGAACCCTTCATGCGCGAGTCGGGCTCGCACTTGCCCAATTTTTTTTAGATATTTTCGGTTGGATCTTCAAAACCCTTCCGTTTTTAACAATGTTTTTTAGCTTAATAGATGCACAATTATAAGCTCTCAAAAACTAAAACTATTTTCAATATAAAATGTAGGTACTCGTTTATGACACAACTAAAAAAACATGATATCCGCGCTTCTGAGCACGCACTTCCATCTCGCTCACGCTTACGCTCAGTGAGAGAGAGAGCCTAGCCAACGCGTTGGCGCCCTCTTAAGCTAGGTATATCGGGAGGTTCCAGCCACAGTTTATAGTTCTGAGCATTGATGGTACTTGCGTATACTTCCGCACTAAGTTGATCATCGATTGACCTTAGACCCTGTGGTCTATAATAATTATTAAAGCGATAAGCTATTTCCGATGTATTTCTTATTTGAGAGGACATTTTGACAAATACATTTTTTTATGCAAAATAAATTATTCATTAATCAGCGATATAACTCAAAGCTGGTTTATGTCGCTGATGAAAGTGATGATTTATTTTTACACCATGTGCGATCAAATTTTTAATCTAATGCGTTCAATTTAAAATCAATTTCGGTTACAACTTTATTAATTGTTACAGTACGATTAAAATCAGTTAACACTTCGGCCAACCTTGGTAATTGTCGTGAATCCCTCATCTCTCACATACAGTTATCAATTTACAGATATGACCGATTTACAAAATTCTTTTCGTATTTGATAGGGTATACTTCCGAGATGGTCCCATGTAAATTTTATCAAAATCGGTCAAGCAGTTTATGAAATATCAACAAAAATCGGTTGAAATCGGTTTTTTAAATTTTTTATGTGGTGATTATTATTAATTATTAATCCGACGTAATATCGTAGGTACAGTCGAGTTCATTTACATCTACACACTTACGAGAACTAAAATATCTGAACACGACTTTATGCTCCTTACAATAGGGTCGTGTTCAGATATTTTTGTTCTCGTAAGCGTGTAGATGTAAATGAACTCGACTGTACTACTTACATCAAACAGTAAAATAGAATAGAATAGAATAGAATACTCTTTATTGCACACCTCAAGAAGAAAGAAATACAAATACAAATGACACTTAACATTACAATAGAGGCAAACAATAGGCGATCTTATCGCTAAAAAGCGATCTCTTCCAGACAACCTTTGGGTAGCGGATTAATATAAATGAAATGAGATGAGTAGGCGATGCAAAAAGTAATCAAGAAAACTACTGAAAAATTATTAAAATCTACTAAAACCTATAATAATATATATTAATAACATAAACATACATAAAATATTGACTTATATATGTTTTTTTATATATTTTATACCTACAAGAATAAATATGAATAAATGTCTTAGGTCTACCGGTTAGTAATGTCATCTTGGCAGGTGCTATACATTGCGTTTATGATACTTCAAATTGAATGCTACCTAAAAGAAATCGCGGTAATGTATTTCGTGTCATTTCCGTCTCCGGATTTAGGCGATGATACCCGAGAAAAGCCGAAGTGTTAACTGATTTTAATCGTACTGTACACTTTACTTTTTTTAAAGTAAAAAGGTATTGAGTCCACAAAGTTGACATCAGTTAAATTTTTGTAAAGTAATAAAATAAACCTGTTTTTTCAATAAATAAATAAATAAATAAATTAATTAATAAATACATAAATAAATAAATAAATATAGTAATAAATAAATATAGTAATAAATAAATAAATAAATAAATAAATAAATAAATAAATAAATAAATAAATAAATAAATAAATAAATAAATAAATAAATAAATAAATAAATAAATAAATAAATAAATAAATAAATAAATAAATAAATAAATAAATAAATAAATAAGTAAATAAATAAATAAATAAATAAATACGTACTTAAATAAATAAATAAATAAATAACTAAATAAATAAATAAATAAATAAATAAATAAATAAATCAATAAATAAATCAATAAATAAATAAATCAATAATGTGCGGCTCCTGAATGCATCATGGAGGCTTAGGATATGTGGCTAGATAAGAGTAGTTTATGTGACTGTACATAATGAAGGGTATTAAACACGAGTGTGGGTTTATGAAACGAGCAGAATTCAAGTTTCATAATAACATCACACGAGTGTAATTATGTGACCCTAATTATGTACAGTTACATACACTACTTTATCTCGCCACATATCATAAGCCTCCATGATGCATTCAGGAGCCACACATTATGACCAATTTTACCCGGCAACAGTGTAAAAAGTAATATGTATAATATATATATATAATAAGTAATATATAATAAGTAGAATTGTTTCTTAGACTGTGACCCGGTAGTTAGTTTTCTGGCAGCTGTAATAGTTTTTTTTTTTTATTTCGGCTGATTAGAGTCGGCCCCAACTATCATATCGTTCGATATCTTATTTACGTGCGACATTTGTCAAATTTGATTGCAAATTGACAATTCATTTCGAACTAAACGTCATCTCGACTGATATTAGAATATAATAATAACATTCTTACAGATAAGAAATTTGTTCTAACACAAACACAACTGTCTATTTTGATGGCGGTCATAATGTGCGGTCCTTGAACGCATCATGGAGGGTTTATGATATTTGGATAGATAAACAATATAATATATTATTACGAGTTTTTCATAGTTTATATTATTATATACTTTCTTTTTGTTACATTAGAAATTAGTCACACCAATTATATTATTTTTTGCTTCGTGAAATTGCACCTATTGTGTTTTTTCTCAATTACATCAGTATCGTCTTGGAATATATATAGTTAAATTCAAACTTATGTGCTTACCAGTGTCCGTACGGCTTACTCGTGGGGTTGATTAACTGCATTAAAACACTAAGATATATTTAGCACATCACCATGTTCATACACACACTTCACGTGTCAAAAACAACAAACTATATTTCATATCTGTCTTGTAATTGGTTCATCAGGTGATAAGAGTTTATTGCATTTACTATAACAATTCCATAACACGAGTTATCGCCTAATAACGTGTGATATTGACATCGCTCTCCACCATTATTAACACTTCATATCATCGGGAGATCATGATACATGTTGCGTGATTCACTTGTTTTCTGTTTACGTTGAATAGCGTCATTGTTTTGAGCATCGTTGTCTCTATTATCTTTAAATCCGGTTATCTTAACTTTACGTTTTATATTAATAAATTATAATTTCCGTGATCTCGTTATTTTTGAAACTTGAATTCTGATTACAGAGACATGGTACATTTCATAATGATTTCCGGGAGTCCTGTCAGTTCATCAACCATTCTCAAACCAGGAACACACTTTAACACACAGGAACATTTTTGAAACTTGAATTCTGATTACAGAGACATAGTACATTTCATTATGATTTCCGGGAGTCCTGTCAGTTCATCAACTATTCTCAAACCAGGAACACACGGAAATTTTCAGCATTTTGCTTTATAATTAACCTGTACTTCTTGTAAAATTATCTTCGAAGATCTTATATAAATTTTACTATCAACATAATATTATACCTTAAATAAATAAATATTTCTTCAATAGATGTCGTAACCCAAGGCCCCGGTCTTGCCTTTGTCGCCTACCCCGAGGCTTTGCTCCAGATGCCCATCTCCCAGCTCTGGTCTATCCTGTTCTTCATTATGTTGTTCATCCTGGGTCTGGCAAGCCAGTTCGCGGGAATTGAGGCCATCAACACGGCGATAGTCGACCAGTGGCCGAAATTAAGGAAGAATTATTGGATGGTAAGTTGGAAACGAAATGAAGCCATACAATAATTACATATGTTGCATGTTTTTTTTTTAGTGACCGACCGAAACATGTTTTTTTGAAACCGAAACCGAACCTTTTATAAACGCGATTAATACGTCGGATAAAATGTCAGTAGGGCGTTTTTTCTAGATATATGCATAATTAATAAAGCCTTCAGATGCGAAGAGAAAAAAGAGACGTTACATTTTTATTTAAATTGCTGAATAACATTGTTGACTCTCAATATCTTCTAAGTAAAGTATCGTTTCGATGTCAAAGCTTTCGAACGCGGTCCACGGATCTATTTTCAACTCCGTTTAGTCGTAAAAAATATGTTAATAATAAGTATTTAGTTAGAACATGCAAAATTTACAACAAGAAATATTCACATATAGACATGTTTCAGTTAAATCAACGCAAATTTGTTTCTGCACTGAAAGCCTAAACCGTAAAAGTCTACTTTCTATAATTTGTAATACTTAGATCTATTTTTAATTATTTCATAAAAATCAAGATTTTACTATTGTATTCAACTTTAACTTGTTTCTTTTGTTCATATCATAGACTCAAAATTTTAAAAAAATAATAATTAGACAGGCACATGGTTATGTGCCTGTCTAATTATTTACTGAACTTAAATATGTTTATTGTATGTTTTCATAGTTACTTAACTTAAATATGTTTAATGTATGTTTTCTTTACTCTCAGAGCAATAATGTTTGAACCATTAGTGGAAACTGTTTTGGCTTCTGTGTTATCTATTTTTGTTAACTCTAAGTGTGATTGTATGCTGTTTGTTTCCCATTACAATAAATAAAAAAATAAAAATAAAATTAAACATCTCTCTGGCTTAATTTGACAGTTCTAAGCTTCGCTTTTGTTATAATAGCCACTAGTGTTTCGTATTTCCAAAATTTTGATTGTCATTTGACCGCACGCACCTTGAACGCACTTACCCAAAAAAAGGCCACTGTGCCAAATTTCAGCTTAATTGAAAATTGTATTGAGGTTGCGCAACATGGTCGAATTTAAAAGAAATGCGTTGTTTCTTGAGCATTATTCGAATACGAATTTCACCTGTCGTGGGGTGTTAAATATTAAAACAAAAACTTGTTAGACGTAAAAAATAATAACTTACGAGAAATGTAGCTTTAAGTAAAGCTTCTACGAATGAATTTCTAGAAACAAAAAATATTTTTTTGCGTTTATATGTCAAAATCTGCTAAGAGATTGAAGTAAGGAAGAAATGCAACAATACAATAGATTAGTTTACTTGTTACTAAACTTCTCTACAGCTAACACTTTTTTTGTCCAGGAAGAGATTTTTATGATTAACAGCTTAAAAAAGATAAAATCAGTACTTGAGAACTATTACGAGTTTTATGATTTTTTTGTAAAAGTGGTTAAGTTGCGCAACTTCTAAACGTCCTCAAATTTTCTTTAAATTTGGAACAAAAACTTATTTTATTATAGTGACTTGACCGCAAGCGCATTGGGAAATTCACAATTTGTTTGTTAATATATATATCTCGGTTTAAATACATTTACTTCTCTTAAGAAATACAGTTTCGCTTACATGAGAACTTTAAAAGCTTAAGTTGAAAGATAAAGTTAACGTAGGTAGCGTTTTTAATGTGGGTAAAATGACGCCACACTTTATTAAATTGCTATATGGGTGATAACAAAAAAATGAGAATAACTTTCTCTGGACCTCAAAACAAGACTATTCACTTACACAAAAAACTTTGTTTATGAAGTTGTTACTACTTCTTTTGAGTTTCTTAAACTTCATTTGATTTCGTTTTTCAAGCATTAATATTTGACAAAATGGTGTCAAAACAAGAAACGCTGCAAAAACGGTTAAACATTTTAATAATTCAAACTATAACTGGTGGAAAAAGTCTACTGTAGATCATTTTAGTACAGAATATGTACTTAGTCTCCACTATTTATAGAATTCTTGCATCCTTGACGATAGATCACAAAAGTGGTAGCGGGCGACCAGCGAAGATAATGACCAAGAGATAGAAGGATGAACCTACTTCATAGCACTTTTAACGATAATAATCCTATGAGCCAACTAGATGCCGCGAGAAAAAATAGTGTTCCCAACCGCAAGTGCACGGTTGGTCTTGGTTCGTTCTTGAAAAAGATAGGTCTGAAATGCCGCAAGAAAGTGAGAGCACCGGAATACATTGAACAGCAAAAACTGACTATTATATCACAGTGTCACTGGATGATCCGAAATTACAAAGGAATCATTCATTTTGGACGATGTACATAGGTCTTTCGAAACTGTCGTTCAAACCAAGTGGTTTAGCGGTCAACCAAAAAGTGTATGAGAGCGAATGCTTGAAAAAAATACTGATAGCATTTATTCGCAAACATCACTCAGATGGAGAATATATGTTCTGGTTGGATAAAGCATCGTCGCATTACGCCAAAAAAACGACGCGTTTCCTAGACGCTAATAATATACCATTTGTACCGAAAATCCGAAACCCTATAAATCATGCACAATGTCGGCCAATTGAAGTTTTTTTCGGTTATTTGAGCAGTTTAGTATACAAAAATAATTGGAGAGCTGAAAATTGTACCCAACTGATATAAAGAATTAAAACATTTGTGTCAAAATCAAAAAATCAAAATCAAAATCATTTATTGTTAACTGTTATAAGTTTTACAACAAATTGTCGAATCCTCCTTTTAAGTTTAATACTTGTATTAGGAGGTATTCGCTCTTTCACTCCAGGTTTTATTTAGTTAACATTAAAGTTTTATTAAACGTAACAAATATAATTATGTCTGATTTTAACATTTTATCAATCAATCAATCCCCTGGCTTGTTCCCTATTTGGGGTCCCTCCTGATACCGTTACGCCATTCTTGGCGATTTTGTGTCGTTTCTGGCGTTAGGCCTAATGTCAGTAGATTGTTTTGGATAGTTCGCCTCCAGATAGTCGGTGGCCGACCTCTTCCCCTTTTGCCCTCTTCTATGGCTAAAACGCGGCGGGTCATGTGGTCTTCATTTCTGCGCATAACGTGCCCATACCAGCGCAGGCGGTTTTCCTGCATCTTATGTTGTATTTAAGCTACTTTGAAGCTCCCCCGGATAAGCTTATTGGGGACTTTATCAAGTCTTGTAACACCACCTGCCCATCGCAGCATCCTCATCTCCGTGACATGCATTTTATGCTCTTCGCATTTTCTGATTCCCCAGCATTCGGATCCATACAACATCGCGGGTCTAACGGCTCGTTTATATACGGTGCCTTTAGTTTTGATAGGCATTTTTGTGTCACAGAGGACGCCAGTGAGTGACCTCCACTTGAGCCAGCCCGTCCTGATTCTATTGTCCAGGTCTTTGTCCATGGTTGCATTTGAGTTGATTACAGATCCGAGGTATTTGAATTCCTTCACCTGGCTTAGTGGCGTTCCTTCTATATTTGGTACCGCCGTGTTGTTATTTTTGCCAGAAAAATTGCAGTGCATGTATTCGGTTTTTTTGCGATTAACCCGTAGGCCACAGCCTTCTAAAGCCTTACACCATATATCCAAGTTTTTTTAAATTTCCGGCAGAGACTTCTCTATTAGTACTACATCATCAGCATACATCAATGTCCAAGGGGTCGGTTTTTGAAGATGTTTTGTGATGGAGTCCATGACAACGTTGAAAGGCAGGCGGACCCTTGATGGACCCCGACCCCTACCTCGAGACTAACACTTATACCTGCTGGAGAGATAACTCGTCGTACGTTGTTATACATGTCTTGTATGATATTGATGTATTGCTCTGGTATCATTTGGGCTCTGAGTGCTTGCCATATGAGCTTGCGTGGTACTCGATCGAAAGCCTTTTCTAAGTCTATGAAGACAAGGTGGAGATCCTTTTTTAAGCCTTTGTATTTCTCCATTAGTATCCTTACGCAATGTATGGCGTCCGTAGTACCTACTCCAGCAGTAAACCCACACTGATTTGTGGTTATGGTGCAGAGTCTGTTTAGTCTGTCGATAATGATCTTTTCCCATATCTTTAAGGTGTGCGAGGTTAACTTAATGGCCCTGTAGTTTTCACAATCCGCAACATTTCCTTTATTCTTATAGAATGGGATCATATTACTGAGTCTCCACATATCTGGCATCTTTCCTGATGTAAGGATGAGGTTGAAAAGGTCTGTCAGCCACATGACTCCAGCTGTATCCGTTTTCTTCCAAAATTCTACTGGTATTTCATTGGGACCGGTGGCTTTACCATTTTTCATACGAGATATGGCACTTCTTACTTCAGGTGGAGAGACAACTTCTATGGGACCAGATACGCAGGGATGTGGTATGGTTTGCTTTTGTGGGAACTCTACATTTAAAAGGTGTCTGAAATACTCTTGCCCATAGGCGTATCTAGGGGGTGGCCGGGTGGGCCGTGCCCACCCCAGTATGGTCTAGTGCCCACCCCAGGATTTTGGGTTACCGATAGAAATTCATGGCTTCATCTCTTAGGATATGGCCAGGCCCCTCCCTAGGCCCACCCCAGGCCCCCCCTGAAAAATAATCTTAGATACGCCAATGCTCTTGCCATCTGTTGTTAATATCTTTGTCCGTTGTTAGTAGTTTTCCGGAAGCATCATTTATGTATTTATTCTGTTTGAAGTCTTGCG
This sequence comes from Apotomis betuletana, assembly GCA_932273695.1. Classification (NCBI taxonomy): domain Eukaryota; kingdom Metazoa; phylum Arthropoda; class Insecta; order Lepidoptera; family Tortricidae; genus Apotomis; species Apotomis betuletana. The sequence continues at coordinate 26,341,917 of OW026306.1, forward strand.
TTTGTCTATGGCGCTGTTTGGCAATTTTGAATATTTCCTTATCCGTCCCTGTGTTTTCTATTCGGGTGATCAGGTTTCTGCTGGCCACGTCTTTGGCAATAGCAACGGCTTGTTTGGCCATCTTCTTTGCAGTAATATATGCATATTTGTCCGCTTCTTCGCTTGACTCTTGCCATGCCTTAAAGTAGGTTTTCTTCTCTTTAAGCTTTTCTTTGACGTCATCTGACCACCAGCGGGCATCTTTTCCGGTATTCAGTTTGCCTTTAGATACACCGAGTACTTGTGTTGCGATGCTGGTTATTCGAGAGTGGGCTCCATTCCAAACTGTGTTAGTGTCTTGCGTCAAATCAGGGTCAGCAAGAGCGTTTATTACTCCGCTAACGACCTGATCACCTTTTTTATCCAAGTTGTACCATTTGATTCGAGGCCGAGTTTTAGACCTGCGTAGTGTGTTCCAGCAGGGCATTCGTAGACAGGTTACGAGGATTCGGTGCTGACTAGTCAAAGGCTCTCCCGGGATCACTTTACAGTCCTTAAACATCGTACGCATTGAGAAGTCACATAGTAGAAAGTCTATTTGCGATTGGGCTTTCCCGCTTTTATAGGTGATTAAGTGTTCGTTCTTTTTCTGAAAAAATGTATTGACTATTGGCATATCATGCTTTATAGCGAATTCCAAAATAACCCTCCCCTGATCGTTTGGGGTGCCAAATCCAAAGTTACCATGGATATGTGTATCCTTAGGAGCCTCCTGTCCCACGTGTCCGTTTAGATCACCCGTAATTATCCTTCTTTCGGTGTTTGGTATGCCTTGTATTACATCGTGTAGGTCCTCCCAGAAAGATTCTTTCTCCTCTTTATCGCAGCCTGTCTGGGGCGCATAAACAGAGACAATATTCAGAACCGGTTGGGTATCTAAAGCCAATTTCAAATACATTATTCTGTCACTTATTCTCTCCACTTTGATAACTCGTTGCTTAAGGTGTTTGTCAAGAATTATACCTACACCATTTCTTGATGTTGATGTGCCATAGTATAGAAGTTGATAGTCATAACCGATTTCCCTGGATTTAGAACCTTTCCATCTAATTTCCAGTATGCAGCATATGTTTATACTGCGTCTGTATAAGATCTCAGCCAATTCTTGACTGCGTCCGGTCAGTGAACCGATGTTCCATGTCACTATACGCATTTTAGTAGCGTTATTGCGTCTAGAATCGTCGCTTAAGGGGGACGCCCTAGTATGTAGCATATTAGGCTTCATTTGGGAACTCTGACCGTCGCTTCCGGGGGACGCCCTAGTATTTAACGCTTTTCTGTTTTGGTGTGCTTTCATTTTGTATCAGGAGAAGTTTGGTTGGCGGGTGTTTTACGGCCAGTTGCCACCTGACGCCAAGGCTGTAGCCTTTCTCAAAGCCTGAATCGTCGCCGTTGATCTTCTAGAGATTCTTCCGCCGCCGATTCTTCTGTCCATTCCAGCCTGAATGCACAGCACGTCCACAGCCTTGGCTCCGGATATGTCGAAGAAGCCTGTGGACGGGGTTTGATGCGGAGTGTCCATCTCCGTGGACTAGGTGGTCAGTCGTAGTCGTAGTAGTCCTTAGTCGCCTTTTACGACATCCGCGGACAAGTCGGGAGTGGTGCTATTCTGACCCGGCAGCCACACGGTATTATCATTTACGGTACGATTTTAACATTTTATAATTAATCTAATTAAATCTAGATGTAAAAATTGGTGAAACAACACTAACGCACATGTGGGATATGGTTGAAGTTTAAATATATTTGTTTGCTGTATTATACTTAATTGATTTAGTGGGTATGTATGTATATTTTAATTACTATATATATTATGTACAATATATTTTTGTAATTATTATTAGGTAGTCGATTAACATATACGAACGAAGACACAGTCCACTATACACCCATAGATCTTATCTTAATGCAGTAAGGTTTATATTTGCTTACAAATATACAGTTATCAGTGTCTCCATTAGTACCTACTTATTAGACAAGTTAACATATGTGCTCTATGTGTCTAATGTGCATTGATAATTTTTTATAAAGTTTCTATGTACATATTTTCCAATAATATCAAATTGTGCTAAAAAGATACATGAGTATTTTTTTACACCTCTGAACGAATTCTCATTTTTTTGTTATCACCCGTTAGATTCAAATATCGTCGATCGTCTTAAGACGCTGGATCGGCAATCCAAATATGATATGGACCACGTATGAGCGCAATATTTTTTTTGCGTGTTGATCGTTGTGTAAGATAATAAGTGCAATTTTCCCAAATAGTGACATTATTAAGCCTAATAGTGACACTGGTTCTAATCTAAACTATCCTAAATAGTAAACATGTTACGTTAACTGTAATACTGAGGCAACGAGGTGTAAATTGTAGATGGACGCCATATGGCCAACCACGCCAAGCGCATCCGCCGTCAGACGACGCGACTCAAAAGTACAATGTAATAATTTTCGGCGCGGCCGAAAGGTTCGGCTGTTTTTTGGCCGAAACCGAACCTCTGGCCGAAACATGGTTTTAAGGCCGAAACTGGCCGAAACCGAAACCGAAACTTCGGTCGGACACTAATTTTTTTTAATAAAATTACGATATGAAGTCTTAAGATTCTACATACATTATTAAGAGCTGCAGTTTATTTTTTATAAGGCCAATAATAAACCAGCTCTACTGATGAGTCTCCTCTGTAAAGTATTTTGATTCCAACTAAGCAATTGTTTTGCTAGCCAGGACTATAGGACCAGGTTAAAATGGCTATATGTAGGCACTGCGTGTCGCTTTTCTCTTTTAAGCAATTTTTCATTGTCATTATGTAGGTAGGTTAAATTGAATATCTACTTCAAATAATGTTTTTTTATTTCAGGTCACAGCATTCACTTGCTTCTCGTGTTTCATCCTCGGCATACCCATGTGTTTCAGCGGCGGAGTGTATTTGTTCACCCTGTTGGATTGGAACACAGCATCTTGGGCTATTTTACTAATGGGAATAGCTGAGGTTAGTAATTATTGCGTCTCCAAAAGCAATCGGTTTAAAATGGTTACAATTTTTTTATTTTATGTATATTGGTAGCCAGTTTTCCGTTTGAGAGCCTATTAATATTATTATTTGCACTTTAGCTAATTTCGAGCGCTCAATATCATGTAATAATAACTTCACAACAAAATAAAGTTAAGAGAACAATACATAAGATTTGAGATTAAACACAATTTCATACTACTTCCTGTCCCAAAGGAGTTAGTTTTGTTTTGTAATTTATTTATTAAAGTCATGAATATCGTCATTAATATTTTGACACGTTGAGCTCAACAGACTGTACCTATACAACAGCCTATGAAGCTGGCGATTTTATGTACGGTCGTCCAATATAACACGTCTTGTTATTTTCCAGTGTATGTCAGTAGCGTGGAGTTACGGGATCAACCGCACGATGGACAACCTGGCCACGATGAACATGAAGCTGAGCAAGTTCACGCGGTTCTACTGGAAGGCGGTGTGGACTGTCATCTGCCCGATCGGCAGCTTTGTAAGTAAACCATATTGCTTCAGTGATATTCCAACTTTGCAAAGGAACAACTTAATATTACAAAATCTTATTTACTCAAGTCATAAAACACGCTTTAGATATTATTATAATGTTGAGGTATTTACGCGACAAAGAAATCACAAAAATAACATTAAATTCATAAATAAAAAGTAATAAATGTAACAATAAAGAACAAGCACAAAACACGATTAAAGTAGAAGAGATTCATAATTTATCATTATCACGAAAAAAATAATTCAGATACGTTGTTGATAACAGAGGAATTTTCAAATGGTCCCTCTAATACACACGAGGTTTTTCGATGCGATGATTCCTATAATATGAAAAGTAGATGAGAAAGTGGTCGCTCACGATGAGCCTTATAAGAAGGCTCAAAGTCACTCAGAGAGCAATGGAGAGGGCTATGCTCGGAGTTTCTTTGCGAGATCGAATCAGAAACGAAGAGATCCGCAGAAGAACCAGAGTAACCGACATAGCCCGAAGGATAGCAAAACTTAAGTGGCAATGGGCAGGGCACATCGCTCGTAAAACCGACGGCCGCTGGGGCCATCGAGTTCTTGAGTGGCGACCACGCACCGGACGACGCAGCGTGGGTAGGCCCCCCACAAGGTGGACTGACGACCTGGTGAAGGTCGCTGGAGTCCGCTGGATGCGGGAGGCGCAGGACCGGTCATGGTGGCGTTCTCTGGGGGAGGCATATGTCCAGCAGTGGACGTCTTTTGGCTGATGATGATGATGATGATGAAAAGTAGATTAGTGCGCTTAAAAAGTTAAAATATAGATAGGTATTTTCTCTACATATATTAAAGGAAAATTTTGAATATTGTAGGACTATATTTTCTACTTACAACCTTTCCTACATTTAGTTTAGTAGTATCAAGTACACACTTCATTAGATTGGTTTGATGTTATCTCGATGCAAAAACAATAATCTAGGAGAGTAAATAATAAAAGTGTGTATAAAAACTTCTGAAAAAACGCCGGAATTAAGTCTGTTATTAACCGTATTACTTTTCCATTGAGTAAATTTCGAAAAAATCAGATGTACCTAATCATTAAACATTAGTTAGGTACGTAGTATCGTTGTTTTTATCTGGTATCGAGAGGGGAATTTAATTAGATTCAAATATAGTAATGACGCAAAGATTACAAATAAGAGAATGAATACTTTGATCAGCTCCTCTACCTGTTGGTTGCATTTGTTGTAACACAGTCATCACACTCTATAGACGTCCACTGTAGAAGATACGACTACCCTAAGGCGGTTTTCAAACCGTTCACGCTCCATATCGCGGAGTTCGCGGCCGCTTCGAAAAAATCTGCACCTTCACCGCCATCTGATAGAATTTTCTTATTAGTCTAAAGCCTCAATTTAGTTCAAACGCCCTTATTTTAAGCCGAGACATCTCATGATGACGTCAAGTTGACTTTACTGATATATCAGTATAATAGATTATAAATCAGCCGGGATTTACTTTAATCAGTGAAATATCATTATCAATGCAAAACAAAAATATGTATTGCATGGTTATGTGTGCACAAAGTTCTTACAATAATAGTTTAGCTTATTCCATATCCTGCGCCACAGAGGCGTGCAATACTGAACTTAATATCTAGGTATATCTTAACATGTCAATTTCTCAATTCAACATTACATAAAATAGATCTATCACATATATTAATTATATCATTATTAAATTGAAATGATTATTATAAACATTATTAACATTAAACTATTATATATATTGTTTGTTGTTGTTTGTTGACTCTTGACTTGACATCGTGATGTGACAACTGTCACTAGTAATAACTACGCCATACATTGCTGCTCAGCAAATTTTCAAAAATTAATTACGCTATGGCAGTTAACGCTAAATTAATAATTGTTATAATATGAGATTATAGCACTAAAATCTCCGTCTGGCTTCAATTTGCCGTTATATCAAATATACACGCTGTATATTATATTAGTTTAATTATGTGTAAACACTGCGAGACTAAGATAATGTTTTACTAAAAAACAGCGCCAAGAAATGGCTCATTGTACAATTGTAGATAGAAACGAGGCTCATTGGGGCAGACAAGTTCTTGAGTGACGCTCAGCTTATGATGATGATTTTTAATTAACCATGAATTATTCCTTCCTTCCAGGGTATCCTAATATTCGTTCTGGCGGACTGGACCGCGCCCGCCTACGGGGAATACATATTCCCAGTGTATGCCGATGCGTTGGGCTGGGTGGTGGGCTGTTCTACGATCGTTCTCTTCCCTGTTGGAGTAGGATGGGCGTTCTACTACGGCTACGTAAGTATTATCCTAATATTCGTGTTAACAGACTGGACCGCGCCCACCTACGAGGACTATGACCGTGTTCTCTTTCCTGTTGGAGTAGGCTGGGTGCTGCACTACGGATATTACGGATATGCAAGTGTGCTCCTAATATTTGTGCTGGCGGACTGGACCCCCCTTTCCTACAAGGACTAAATTGTCTTGTCTCAGTTTTCGCCGATGCGTTGGGCTGGGTGGTCGGCTTGTTTATTTATTTATTTCAACTTTATTTCACAAAACAAAAGTCAGTACAAATACGAATACAAACACATAACACAAATACATAACTCAATGCCTAATGGCATTCTCTACCAGTCAACCATAGGGCCAAAAAGAGATGCTTCAAGTGGGTGCAGAGTAGAAAATTAATCGTTCGGAGAGCATCTAAGATACAAGTGAATACGTGTATATTATACTACTTAACTAACATAAATACAATGATACATAATATATTTACATACTATAAGATGTATATTATATATAATACAATAATAAATACGATGAGATGTCTACTGCACTCTTCCCAGTTGGACTGGGATGCGCGCTGTACTACGGCTATGTACTGGTTTATTCACTAGAAGAATAGTAGCGTGTCACTGATTCTTTAAAATAACCAACTTCAATGGGCAAAATGGAACAGACAATAACACTTATATGATTTTCTCATAGATGTCTTTGTCAAAACTGGACCAAATTTAAATGGGACTACACGGGAAGCACCAGCTTTCAAATAAAAAAAGAATCATAAAAATCGGTTCACCTAGTCGAGATTTCTGAGGTTACAAACATAAAAACAATACAGTCAAATTGAGTCTTCTTTTTTTGAAGTTGGTGAAAAAAAGGAAAACATCCGAGTGAAACGATGCGCACAATTTCAATGCATAATTTCATTCTATTAGAAAGGAATAATAACTAAATCTATTCAGTGACCGTCCCTAAAGAGAAAATTTTTAACAAAAAAAGAACCGACTTCAGTTCAGTAAAACTAAAAAGCCAACAATAACCCGTTCAAGTACAGATTACATTTGACTCACCCTTCGAAGTCGATCCCAAACCACTCAGTTCTTATATTTATATATTATAGTTTACGCGAGGTTTGGCACCGACTTCGAAGGGTGAGTCAAATGTAATCTGTACTTGAACGGGTTATTGTTGGCTTTTTAGTTTTACTGAACAGAAGTCGGTTCTTTTTTTGTTAAATTTTTTTTTTTTTTTGCTTTTTAGTGATTCGTATACTTTCCTTACACCAAATCCTATGTACTGAATGTAAATTCTTGACTTTATCAATAAATTACCGATAGCGCCGTACATGTCCCTATAACATTTGAAGAGTTCCCTCGATTTCTCCAAGATTCCATCATCAGATCCCGACTTAGTGCCAACGGGACCAACTCGGAGTTATAACCTTTCGATTAAAAAAAAAAAATTGAAAATTGGTTCACGATTCTCTGAGATATCGAGTAACATACATAGAAAAAAAAAAAAAAAATAGTTCGAATTGAGAACCTCCTCCTTTTTTGAAGTCGGTTAAAAAGTAACCGTTATGCCGGTGTTTCATGTATTTTTTGTTAGCATGTATGTCAACACAGCTTGTATGATATTTCCTTTTTCAAGCTACCTACATACGAAACACTCAAAAGACATCCCAAAATTAATAAAAGTTGTCTAGAACTTGTGTTAAAAAAAATTAAGTATATAAAATAAATAAATACCTTTAATTATTTGATTTGACAGCGCGGGAAGGAACTCTTCACCCCAACCTCTCTCTGGAAACCAGCCATCAAGACAGAGGCTCCCATCTCTGACTCGACCGACACTCTCGACCACGACGACGGGACCGACAACACCGCGTTCAGCTCGTAGGTTGACATCGTTCTAGTTAATTTAAGCACATCGAGCTATCGGAAGCCTGTACTTGTGCGAGACTAAAGTTTGGTTTTTACCATTGGCGTATATAGGGGGGTGGCCGGGTGGTCCCTGCCCACCCCAGTATGGTCTAGTGCCCACCCCAGGATTTTGGGTTACCGATAGAAATTCATGGCATCATCTCATAGGCCATGGCCAGGCCCCCCTCCAGGCCCCCCCTAGACCCCCCCTGAAAAATAATGTTAGATACGCCAATGGTTTTTACGATAGAATCGTGTATGCGCTGATAAAATGTTCGATGATTTTTAAATGCTGTTCAAATTGAACAGGGTGTTTTAAATCTGCTGTCCTTTGATGAAAACCGAACAAACTTTTTTGAAGTTTTATTATAGACTATATATTAAAGCAAATATGGTATTGTTGATCAAAAATGGGTTTACATTTAGTTTAATATATACTGTTTGTTTTTTGATTTAGTCACAAGATAGCAGAACTATTGTAAGTGATTGTAACAATCCTAAGTAAAGTAAAATTTTATTTTAATATCTTTGTCTTCGTCTAGTGCCCATAACACAAGCCTACTAGAGCTTACTGTGGGACTAGATTGATTTGTGTGAGATTGTCCGATATTTATTTAATTAATAACACAATTATTAACATTTTTAATTCAGTGTTGTGGCTCACACTAGGAGAGGCCTGCCCTGTGACACCTCACGGTTGTATACAGCAATTAATAAATGGCATTCGTTCTTAAATAGTTCACAGTTAATTAATAAATATAAATAAAAAAATAATAAAATAAAATTTTAAATTACTGTTTAAGTATATATTATACAAGTTATAGTGTAAGCTTCAAATTAAATGCAGCTGTTACTTTATTATTTAAGTTATATACCTATAAAATGATCAATCATTAAAATACTTATGTAAGTAAATAATTTTTGTTTAATGTTTTTCCCGTGAGAGTCAAACAGAGTATATTTATTTTGAACCTATAAAATAAAAAACATTCTCAATAGAATAATTATTGTTTTTGTTGGTAGCAACTTGGAATACAAAAAATGTACGTCGTAATTTTTGGTTCTGCTCGGCATTCAATTCGACAAATTAAAAAAAATACGGTGAGTGCACTTGAAAGACGAACGCTTGATGTCCTCTCCAAAGTGAATACTACTGCTATTATTTGTTACCTTCATTTTAATAATGTTGGATTATTAGTTATTTTACATGCTTTTTTTATATCTATGAGCTAGAAATTTACACAAGGAGTTAAATTTAACATATGAAATTATATTTATTTTTCACCGTTGCCTTATTGTGTTTTAATTTTGTTTTATTTTTAGGTTTAGTTTTATTAATATTTTTATTGTTGTCCAGTTTAAATAAATAAGTTATTATTTTATCTGTTCCGTAATATATATATTTTTTGAATTCTGAGAGTAATTGTTAAAACCGTTTCTAAATATATTACATTGCCATCATCCCGATAGTTACTTAATTTAAATAACAAAGTCAGCTAGCTATATTTAAAGTTTTCTTTACTAGATGATAATAATGAAAAATTCAAATTTATTACGATATTAAATAAGTTTTTTTCAGTCTCAATCATAATTTTAAACAAGAAGTAATTGGATAAGCAAAAATAAAGATGTTATTACACATAATGAGAGTACTTAAGCACTCAATTTTTTTTTTCTGAATTAAGTATTCAAAGTTTTTAGAAATTGAAATTTTGCCAAATTCTTAGTTTAATGAGACGTATTGTTTAAAAAATATTGATATTTAAAATATGAGAATCTAAAGACCAATCCCCCTATAGTATAGAAAAGTAATCGCCGAAACGATACAAATACCTCAGATACCTAAAACTAAGCAGATGGTTCAAATTGAAGTAGGTACTGTGACGCCTGCTGGGGGATAGCTTCAGATGATGAATAATAAGAGCAGAGGTACTTCGTTAAAACTGTTTATTGCCCAGAGGCCAGACGATAACTAACTATACATTTTATTTTTATGACTCATGTCATACGTCTTATTCTAAATCTAAAACTACTTTATTCTTAAGTTGACGGCCAAGCACCATCCGTGAAGCACAACCTTCACATTTCCCGCCGTCTCGGGGTGGACGAGGGAAATTCATCTTAATACAGACACACTAGACAGACTACTCCTGCCTAACACATAATAAGTCCCTACCTATGCAGGGATACCCATACATTCATACCCAGATGGTCTCTTGCTAAGAGATAACCAGGGTCAGGACATGAGCAGACACTAGCCTATGGCATGTTACGTAATCTGACATGTTGTCTGACACTGGCTTCGCCTTGACAAAAACCCTGCTAAAAAGGCAAGGCACCAATCTGACTACCCCAAGTGTCATTCGACTTATTCTAAAGCATAGACCATTCGATATTAAAAAGATAGGCTTCCACAATTTAATCGCCTGGTGTAAAACCGGCTTAAATAAATTACCCGATTAAATCGCCTCGAATGTTCCCACCTTAACTGCCTGGAGTATGACACACGTCGCATGCTCCAAACAATTGTACCACGATATGTCACTGCCCTTATATTAGATGGCTGACACATTGTCTATGACACTTGTCTCAGTCATCCAAACAAACAGTGACAATCGTCTACCACTAGCTTTATATTAGAATCCTGGCGCATATATATTAAATATGCCCCAGAAATCTGTACCTTAATTACCACTTATTCTAAATAAATACCTGGACTAAAGTATTATCTTTAGTCCAGCTATCTGTACCACTCCTAAACAAAAAAGAAATTACGACCTCATAATTGATTTTACGACCATCGACGATAGCGGTACACGTCATAATGACATGTCAAAATGCTATGTCACTGTCGAAAAGTCAATTATTATTAAAACGCGAAACTAAAGTTATTTTTATTAAAGAAATCCTACCTAACATTTAATTAAAATTAATAAAATTTATTATATTACAGACATGAAAATAAAATAAAATCTTCAGTCTGCATTGGCCTGATGCAGGGTGCAGAGTCCTTGGCCCGACAGGCCAAGACCCCACGATCCTGCCGCCGCCTGGATGAAGAATGCGAGCCGCATTCAGTCACACCAGAAGCTGAAATCCCAAGGAGCTGGGACAGCTATGTATGGCCTCCGCAGTGTGATACATGAAAATAAAAGATTATTATAACATGTGTAAACATTAAAGTTCTGAAAAGAAAATCAGTGTTATAATTAATTATTGGAATTCTGTGAAAGTTATAAGTTATTATTATTACAAGGAAAGGTATTGTAAATGCAATAACTTAAAGTGCAATAAATTTATAGTGCAAGAAATTAAAAATTGAACTTCCTATAGTAATATCTTAGAAATGCAGCTAATATATAGTGGAAAGAAATTAAATTATAGTTACAACAGTGACACTTGCAAATGCAACAAACATAACTGCATCCTTGTACAGTCAGCCTGAATTAAAAATTGCTGAAAAATAATAGTTTTATTATTTACACCCTAGAAATATAGAACTGTTTAAATTTATTTTTAATTAACGATTGAAGAATTTCTTCAATCTGTTAACATGAATTATTACATTTTTGGCACGACCATTAGGAGTGAGTCTTTGCACCACATAATTCCATGGAGATAATCGGTGGATTATTTTATAGGGTCCTATAAATAATCTACAAAGTTTTAAACTTCTTCCAGTCAACCGTCTTGGTTTTATAATCATGACCAAATCATCAGGCTCATATTGAACTGATTTTGTCTTCTTGTCATATTGTAGTTTTTGAGAGCGCTGTGCCTTCTCTATATTCTTCATTGCTTTCTCTGATAATTCTTGTATGTAATCCACTTTCTCCTTTAACGTAGTGTGTTCTTCCTCATGTAGTCTTAGCTTCAAATCTTGATTAAAATGCGGTTCCCGTCCAAAAACTATATGATATGGTGCAACGCCTGTAGATGCTTGAATTGAGGTATTGTATGAGAAGACAATTCTTGGCAATGCTGACGACCAATCCTTCTGATCTTCTTGTATACATTTTGACATAGCTGTTGTGAATGTCTTGAAGAATCTTTCTATTAAGCCATTCGCCTGTGGATGGTATGCCGTCGTATGAAGAAGTCGACCTCCAAATTCTTCTACTGTATTTTGCACCAGTTTTGAGGTGAAGACTGTACCTCGATCTGTGATGATTGATTCGATGCTCCCGAAGGTGCAGAATATGTTCTCAACAAGAAACTGTGCAATAACCTCTGCTGTAACTCTAGGTACCGCTTTACAAATGGCAAATTTGCTCATGTATTCTATAGCCCCAATGACATATCTATGTCCGTCCTTTGATTTGCAAAATGGGCCAAGCACATCCATTGCTATACGATGACCAAAGTTTTGAATCTTCACATTTTGCAGTGGCGCCCTCTGGTGTACAATATTCTTTTCCTGGCACTTTGTACAAGACTTTATATAATTTTCTACTTTCTTTTCTGCATTCGGAATATAATAGCGATTCTTGAATTTTCTTAGGGTTTTAAATAAACCAAAATGTCCTCCACTCCATGTGTTATCATGTAATTCTGCCATACATTCTGTAAATAAACATTGTGGTAAAACTGTGACACTTTTCAGCTGGTTATCAACCCATACTTTCTTGCATAAAATATTCCGTTTCGTGTGATAACCTTTATATTGGTTCATATTTGATAATTTTTCAAATATATTTTTATATTCCTCGTCAGCCTGTTGTTTCTGTAATAAATCTATTTTTTCAAAGCTATACAAACATAAATCGTCCTGATTCGGTGCGATATTTTCTTCTGGTTTTTCATCATTGTAGAGGGGATTTCTGCTTAGGAAATCTGCATGAATATTGTCCTTTCCCTTACAATGGATTATTTTAAAATTCCACGGTTGTATGGCTAAGGCCCATCTCGCCAAACGTCCATTCATATCTCTACGTGATCGTAACCATACGAGGCTCTTATGATCCGTAAATACTTCAAATTCCATGCCCCATAAATATTGTTTAAAATATGATAGTGCCCATATTAGGCCTAAACATTCTTTTTCCGTAATTGTATAACGTTTTTCCGCGTCGCTTAATTTCCTCGAAGCAAATGCTACTGGCCGTAGATCTGATTTGCCTTGCATAATACATGCTCCCAAAGATTGATCTGATGCATCTACATACAGTCTTGTTGTCACATCTTCATCTGTCGTGAAATATCTGAGTATTGGAGCTTCACAAATCTTGTTTTTCATTATATTGAAGGCCTTTTGCGCTTCTGTTGACCATTCAAATTTACGTCCTTTCTTCGTCAATTCTGTCAGAGGCAATGTTATCTGAGCGAAACAGTCAATAAATTTTCTGTAATACGAAAATAGACCTAGTACTGATCTTAGTTCCTTTAAGTTAGATGGCGGCTTTGCATTTCGCATTGCTTTTACCTTCTCCATGTCGGGTCCAATGCCATCCTTTGATACAGTATGTCCTAATACTGTTAAACTTGTAAACCCGATCTTACACTTCGTTGGTTTCAAGGTTAAATTTGCCTTCTGAAATTTTCGTAATACATTTTCCAGTGCCGTTAAAAATTCTTTATAAGTCTTAGCATATACTATGATGTTATCAACATATACCAAAACATTTTTGTATTTCATTTCCGCTAAAACTGTATCCATTGCTCTCTGAAAATGGGCCATACTTGTTATCAATCCCATAGGTAATTTCTTGAATGCATATAAACCTGATTGACAAATAAAAGCTGTTTTTTCTTTGCCTTTTCCGAGGCATAATTGCCAATATCCTGAATTTAGATCCAGTTCGGCAAAGAAACGTGCTCCTTCTAGACATGTTAATAATTCTTCAATGCGCGGTATAGGATATGCGTCTGGTTTAATTTTCTTGTTTAAGCTTCTAAAATCTATACAAAATCTCGGTTTCCCATCTGCTTTCTCTACAATCACGACTGGTGATGCGTATGGGCTTTGAGATCGTTCTATAACGTCATTCTTGAGCATTTCCTGAACTTGTTCTTCAATAATTTGCTTCTGTTTCTCCGACATTCGATATGGCGGTTTATGTACTGGTACCTCATCAGTCGTTTCGATGTCTATTTTATATGCATTGTATGCTCCTAGATTTGATGGACTGTATGCAAATCTATCTTCATACTTATTCAATAGTGTCATTAGCTGCTGCTTCTGAGAATTGTTTAATTCCTCGCCAATTTGTATACTATCCTTATTCTCTTCTGCAAAATATATCGTTTCACATCGGATGCCTTTTTTATTTGATTCTTCCAGTGGCATTGGTTTTCTTGGTTCCTTCCTTATATTATTTACCAATGTCGTGGTAAATCTTCCACGTAAACATATTACATTCTCCTGAAAATCAATATTGGCACCATTCTGTACCAAAAAGTCATAACCGATGATGATTTGGTCAGAATTGATGTCAATTATATTAAATTTGTGACTATATACTACATTATCTACAATTATATTTAATTGTACTGAACCCTCAGTACAAACAAATTTGCCACCGATTATCTTCAACGACATCCTATCATCGTCATTAAATTTAATATTCAAACTTTTGACAATAGATAAACTAATGCAAGATACGCTTGCTCCACTATCTATCAGAGCTAGATAATTGTCATTAGATATTTCTACATTTATATATGACCTATTATGTATTGGTGTATTATTGCCTGTAATAGTATCGGAGCGTAGTGTGTTTAACGCCGCGCCGCTCCGGTCCCGCGTCGTCCATCTGCGTTTGGGTGATTCTCTTCATTCCGGTACGTTGATCTTGAATGTGCATTTCCTTGGTAGCTGCCACGATAGTTTTGCTGTGTTCTTTGTCTGAAATTATAGGCTGGATAATTTCGGTTCACTGGTGTGTTCACTGCCTGGTCGTTGGTCATCGTTGCACATACTGGTACCGGAGTATGTACTGGTATCGGTGTTGAAAATGCAGATTGGGGTGCCGAAGACATGTTTGGGGAAGAAATATACATAGGTGATGGTGGATTTCCACCTTGTTGGCTTTGAATCATTGTATACTGATTTTCTTTTATAGGGATCACAATTGAGGGTTTTTGCTCTTGCGAATGATACTCATTGTACCGCTGGATAGCCGCTTTGAGCTCTGCCTTCGTGTTGATCGCTGAAGTTGTAAAGAATAATTTGACGTTGTCATGTAAATTTTTAATGAAATGAGTTATAAAGTCTGTTTCTACAATGTTCCCGGCCTTAGATGCCAATGCTTCCAGATCATAATAGAATATTATTGGTGATTCATGAGTCTCCTGCCGACGATAATAAAAACTTTGTACATAATTTTGGCTCGACGGGAATTCGTTTTTTAATTTCGTCAAAACATCTTCGAATGATGTGAAAGTTGCGTGATTCGCCTTATAAAATTGTAACGCTGGTCCTGATAAATACGCTGCGATCGCTGCTTGCGACTGTTCAGGTTCATATTTTTTGATTTGCGCCAATATTTTGAATTGGAAAATAAAATCATCCACGTCTGATAAGCCATTAAAAGTACTCGTCTCCATTTTAATGTGGAGTCCGAAACGATGCACAAACAAATTATAATCGCATAGTATGAAAAATGATAATGGGTGATTCAATAATTCGACAACTTCACCCGTCTGTCGAACTCGCTCCGTTGCGGCAGTGCCGTCACGACATACAATACCACACTGTCAAATGTGCACTTAATCTTCGTTGCGCTTCGTACGCATATAGACAGTGCGTTCCGCTCCTGTACGGCTTCTATGCAAACCGTATGCTTCCAGTACGTAATTGTAACATATGCCCAAGAATCTGTGGACAAAATTAATTGGGAGCGGGGAAACTTTCAATACTCGCGTGACTCTAGTTAAAAATTTCGCAGACTCCACCAAGTGTGACGCCTGCTGGGGGATAGCTTCAGATGATGAATAATAAGAGCAGAGGTACTTCGTTAAAACTGTTTATTGCCCAGAGGCCAGACGATAACTAACTATACATTTTATTTTTATGACTCATGTCATACGTCTTATTCTAAATCTAAAACTACTTTATTCTTAAGTTGACGGCCAAGCACCATCCGTGAAGCACAACCTTCACAGTACCTACTGAGCAGATTTCCTCGATAAACAAATTTTAAGCGAAAACAAAGTAATCACGATCTATTTACGAGCTGCGATCTCATGAATACACTTACAGATAAACATAAATGTAGTGTAGAAGTAAAAGGAGCATAATTCATAATTTAGTTAACAATCACTTTTATTAAAAAAATATAAATTGTCAGTTACTAAGTAACGTTACTAATATACATACCTATAATTTTTTATACTATTATTTACCACAGTAATTGCCATCAATTTAACACTTTCCAACGGATTCTTTTTGATATATAGAGATATCGCAGTGGTAGAACAGCTGCCTACCTGAGCCAGCCGTCCTGGATTCGAATCCCGGCAAGGACAAACATTTGTGTGATGAACTCGAATATTTGTGCCTGGGTCATGGATGTTCTATGTGTTTAAGTACCTAT
This sequence comes from Apotomis betuletana, assembly GCA_932273695.1. Taxonomy (NCBI): domain Eukaryota; kingdom Metazoa; phylum Arthropoda; class Insecta; order Lepidoptera; family Tortricidae; genus Apotomis; species Apotomis betuletana. The sequence continues at coordinate 26,358,244 of OW026306.1, forward strand.
GAGTATGTATATCGTCGTCTAGTACCCATAACACAAGCCTTCTTGAGCTTAATTTGGGACTAGGTCGATTTGTGTGAGGTTGTCTGATATTTATTATTTATTATTATAGTATTGCCCTTTTCTATTTTTAACAGTAAAATCACTAGATATTGGATAAACAATATATTTTAGTATCGAACAATCATCGATCGTATATGGGATCAGTGACGCTACGCAGCCATTACGCGGTAATCTATCTGTCAGTGCGCTGGGTTGGCAACACCGACAAGTACGTTCCGAAATACGGCTAACAGTTCGGCCATCCTGACAAAACCTTCGTCCACGAAGGCCATCTTCATCAAGTCCTTCTTCAACTTGACTAACAGCATCAACACGCTCTTCTCAGCCAACTTCACTCGAATCAGTCGTAGCGGAGTCCCTCTCTGCTCGTTACTTTGGCTCTACGAGTAGACCAAAGGCATAATTAGGGGAGCCGTTACAACCGTCTCGAGGCGTACTTGGGCTGTGATATATTTTAACTCGAGATAGAATTGTGTTAACATGTATCTAACGTATATTATTCTACCCAAATTATATCATAATTTGACATCACCAAAGTTGCCTGATACGATAACGAATCAGTTATGACGTCATTGTATTTTATTATATTAATTTTACACCTACAACTCTGCGATTGTACAGAATAAGTATTAAGATTAATTGAAATCAATCAGATCCACAAAAGTGAAATTAATTTGCACAACCGACACTGTTATAATTATAAAGACAAACCGTATACACATACACATTCACTCAGGTCGATTCCCTATAAGGCATGGAACGAACTCACAGTTTAATCCAGCATAAGGCGACTTGCACTCGCATAATCAGCCTTGGGTGCCACACTTTCAATCCACCAAGACGTGCAGAAACAGCCCGTGCAGTCTGTCACCGCAGACGTTCATAGCAGGTCTCGCATACAGCTCATGGAAACAAAGGCATTTACTGTACCTATATTCATTGCTGTAACAGACAATTTGGCTGAGATTAAAGGTTCTTCATATTCAGTCTGCACTACACCAAATATTGGTTCTGGATTAGGAGCTGTCGACAGTTTGACATATTGGTTGAGTTAATAAATGGGATCAATACATCAATGACAGACTAATTCATGTATTCGTACCCATACTAATGCAGTAACAACTGGTATATATTCGTTTCCCCAGGATTTGACATTACATCGTACATCAGCTTGATATTATGGTGTCTGTCTGACTTAACACTCGCTTAGCAAAACGTTAGAAACAAACGTTGCAACGTGTAGACACGTCGATACTTTGAATAAGTACAAATCGATTCATATTCTGGTAATAATCATACCAATTTAACATTACCTCTCCTTCTATTTACCCTTTTACAACGTCCTCTTCGGCATGGAGAAATTATGACAGACAAGGTCACCGATGCCATCGTAGTTCCAAAGGCGCTGTAGTTCGCGCTGATCAGGTGATGATGTCACCGCCAGCACGGAGTGCCGACGAGCGTGGCTTATTAACATCACACCAGCTCATGAGGACTAGAACAGCGTTAACTCAACATCACACCAGCGCGTGAGCGCTAGAACAGTGATAACTTAACATCACACCAGCACATGAGGCTAGAACAGTGGTAACTTAACATCACACCAGCACATGAGGCTAGAACAGTGATAACCTAACATCACACCAGCACATGAGGCTAGAACAGTGATAACCTAACATCACACCAGCACATGAGGCTAGAACAGTGATAACTTAACATCACACCAGCACATGAAGGCTAGAATAGTGATAACTTAACATCACACCAGCACATGAGGCTAGAACAGTGATAACCTAACATCACACCAGCACATGAGGCTAGAACAGTGATAACTTATCATCACACCAGCACATGAAGGCTAGAACAGTGATAACTTAACATTAACATCACACCAGCACATGAGGCTAGAACAGTGATAATTTATCATCACACCAGCACATGAGGGCTAGAACAGTGATAATTAACATCACACCAGCACATGAAGGCTAGAACAGTGATAACTTAACATTAACATCACACCAGCACATGAGGCTAGAACAGTGATAATTTTACATCACACCAGCACATGAGGCTAGAACAGTGATAACATAACATCACACCAGCAAATGAAGGCTAGAACAGTGATAACTTAACATCACACCAGCACATGAGGCTAGAACAGTGATAACCTAACATCACACCAGCACATGAGGCTAGAACAGTGATAACTTAACATCACACCAGCACATGAGGCTAGAACAGTGATAACTTAACATCACACCAGCACATGAGGGCTAGAACAGTGATAACTTAACATCACACCAGCACATGAGGCTAGAACAGTGATAACTTAACATCACACCAGCACATGAGGCTAGAACAGTGATAATTTAACATCACACCAGCACATGAGGCTAGAACAGTGATAACTTAACATCACACCAAGATAATGTTACAAAATGCATACAAATTATGAAAACTTGCTGTGAAGCCCACATTAAATAGGTAATTAACAAACCCTGTCATAATAAAATCAATATGTCATATCATAGAACACTTAATATGCAATTAGTACACCGCCAGATTGTATGGCTTTTATTTTAATGTCACACATAAAAACACCACAAAGTGATATATTAGTAAGCCACATGAATGCAACACACATGTAGTTTATTCATCATAGAATCGGATTCCTTTCATCAAGAATAGTAGCGATGCACCCATAATATCCAAAGTACTGTAAAATGCCTTACCAATTTGTTACAGGTAGTACAATAGTGTAGTACAATACACTGGTCAATTTCTTACTCGGATTGCTCGCGATTTTGAAGAACTTACCGCGTTATTGCCATCACTTACTTACACACAAAGTCTTAATGGAAGACTATCAAATATATACTTAATGTTAACACGATAATACTCGTTATTTAATAAACTATCCAATAAGTAGTGCCTTTACCAAAATATGCAATAAAACAAGAACGCAAAGCGTCACTCTTTTGTTTTTACGAGTCAATTAAGATTTCATACGTGAATTGATTAAATAGACCGAAATATTTTGTAGGCATGAATAAAAGCAGATCTCACTTCTGAACTTTTAACAGTAAAAGCACTAGATATTGGATAAACAATATATTTTAGTATCGAACAATCATCGATCGTATATGGGATCAGTGACGCTACGCAGCCATTACGCGGTAATCTATCTGTCAGTGCGCTGGGTTGGCAACACCGACAAGTACGTTCCGAAATACGGCTAACACTATGTACACTTTATAGATACACAAGTTAAACGTTAATTATAACTCGCCTATTTTTTCGTCGGGATTCATTACGGAGAGCAGTTAACTATTTATCTAGCCTGTTTTTACTCGAATAACCGACACTTTGAATTGAACAGACATATCCTGGTATGTCAAAGTGGGACAAATACCTATGACCCAATAATGAAAGGTAGCTATATTTCAGCGCTAGGCCTCGTTAATGCCAAAAACTTTTCGAAACGGTTCGCGAAAAACTTTTTTCGCCGCGTGGCGACATCGACATTCTTAACTTTACCGCAGTTAAAGGGCTCTTTTGACACCCTTTTGTCACGTACTCGTAACTTTTATGCCCGATACATGGTCCAATAAAACAGATTTGTCTTCAAGAAGTAAGCTTTCAGTTTAACCAGTTTTTGTGGTTGAATGTCCATTTTTATATCGTGCGATGGTACTCATTCTTAGTTTTATGACTTGAGAGATGTTACGTATTGTGTAGTCGACGATCCCATCTCAAGTCTCATTTAAATTATTAACATATCTGAACTCATACAAAGCTCACGTCTCTAGAACGCCATTTCACGCACATTCTCGCCCGAGATTAGGCGGCGCGAGTACGAGTCCAACGGCGATTGTCATCGGAAGCGACGCACGTGACCGCCACCCGACTCGTGCGCGCAACAGTCAAACACGCAGCAGTGCATCAACAGTGTCCAATCTGTACTACGTGAGTTTCCGTCTCTTGAGTGCGAAGATACTTGGTTCTGTGCATTGGCTGACAAAACGCAGAAATTACAACAAAGTGACTCTGCATCAACCACGGCAAACGTTTCTTTGTCATCCAACTCACAAATTTCCAAGTTTTACGAACCCAAATCGTATTCTACAGAGAAGACATTAATTTTCTTTAATCTGTATGACCTTTTGTTAACTAACTGTTCTCTCGCGACTGTGCCGTAGGGCCGCGACCGTGGATTGCCTTTGTTTTACAACTAGGAAACTCGAATCACGGCAAATTTCCGCTCGCGCTCAAAGGAATGGCTGGACTTTAAAAACTTGATAGAGAACGCACTCGTGACAGGACTCTGGAGTAATTATGCTGAGCAAGTTTAACTTGCTTTGAATTGAGTGTATCGAATAGTAAGTTACCAATGTTTAAAGTAGTTTTTAATGTAATTAACAATGAAAAGATTCTAATGAAAATAAAACATCGTAACCACAGAAATAACTTCAAAAGGGTACAAATGAATCACGTAAAATAAAGTTGAAAACTTACACGACATGTTAATAGTTAACATTGTTAACTGTATTGCATAAGTATTTCTCGATGGTTTTCTCATAGGTAAAAGGTACCTTTTATCTACTCACAGCTACTCGTTTTGATTGAGTGCTGACATATTTCCATTCAATTCGAGGAGCATCATGTGTGCGTGTAATAATCGTTTGATGGTGGTTTGATGTATATGTATAACAAAAGCGATGCAACATTAAAATTTGGCAAATACAGCAAAGTATGGTGCCACGATGACAGCTTAACTACGAGTACCAACAGCGTCAAAGATACGTAGTTTGGCAACGTGGTAAGTAATTCATGCATGATTTTACTATACCTACTTCTATGCAAAAATGCAAACACATTAAATTAACCCACCAAACTAAATGAACTGAACAAGGCAAACTGCTAAATAGTCTTGCAATAAAAATGAAACCATTAACGTCCCGCCTTACATAAAGGAACGTTAACTCCAAAATTACTGTAGATAAGATTCGCTTGAATCTCTACGAGGGCATTATTCGGCAGAGGTTGCATCGGGTTGGAACTTTAGTTTTTAATCTTCAGTTAGCGGCGCAACTTTGGGCGTGATTCCAAGGATTTCTGTTCTGCAAGTTAAGCAAACGCGATCTTCTTATTTGGATTCAATTCAGCACGGGGATTTGAGTTTAAATCTTCGATCCCTGTCACGCTTACCTAAGCGACACCAGCTAGCTTGAGATAGAACTATTTCGAAGTCGACACAGTTGATGTTCGACAGAGAATATGCGGAGATTCAGCCTCAATTGAACATTTTGTTGATGTGTTCCAAATTTGAAGAATAGAGTGAATTTTGATAAAGACAGGTCAGTAGGTCAGTAGTTCAGAAGGGGCTTTGCAATGAACTGTGTTAGCAAAAATGCTGCAACTTTAAAAGTTTGGCTTTGTTGCTGGCTTTATGAAAAGTATTATTATTTTACTTTGAAAAGTAGGATATTTATAATTATTGAACTTGCTCGCAAATCTTCTCGTGAATCGGTTGAGAAATGCTGCTTGTAGGTGAGAACAGCCAGAAACCGGACATCCGAACATCCACACATTCGGGAATACAAAATATTTTTTGGCCCAGTTGAAACGGAGACGCTTCGCTCACTCGAACAATAATATAATTATCAATATAAAACAAGGTAGCATTATTTAAAGGGGGCTTATTGACTCACATGACTGCCAGCTCAGTGTATGTACTTGTACGTACAATCGCGGAAGCCAAAATGTTACAAACCTCGACTCTCTTCTTTGTTCTCAACTTACAAAATAAATATGCGATAGTAGCATGACATCATAAAAGTATCTAAGGAAACTCCACTTCCGAGACGAACTCAACGATATTGATGTACATTGTAAATATCCTCATCACTTCTTTATAAGTATAAAAAAGAAAAAAGTCCCCTTAAATATTTTAAAAGACACAATCGCAATCACGGAGCATTCGGGGCAGAAAGAAGCAATTGACATCGTCGGCATTACGACGCTTATTCATTTTAACAATCTCTTAATTCCATTGCATTCTCTGCCGCCATTGCTGTCGCAACAGGATGGCGGGTCTCAGATAAATATTACTTTATTTTATTTGCATACACGTTTGAATGGTATACAGATCCGTTGAAATAACATGACAAATTAAAAAAATTACTGTAATTTTTTGATCTCGTCAGATGAGAGGAAGCTAGTTAGTTATTATTATGTTGATTTATTTCATCTGTTCACCAACGAAAGATGACTCGTAAGCGTAGATCATTCAAGCCAACTAAATATCAGCAGCATAGTACTTTTGAGAGTGGTTTAGTTCAGCAGTGGATTTCTTTAAACTGATAACTATGATAGCAGCACGTTGTCACAACGGTACACGTCGCGTCTTCTGCAGCTTTGAATGAAGAATATCACTGGGACCGTTAAATCACTTGAAACATTATGCGATCGTTTAGCCTATATGCTTAGAAATAGAATTCTTGTTTCATTTAAATCCATCGAACTTATATTGAATTAGGAACTTGTATGTACGTATGTAAACAATTTATTGTGCTCAAACACAGGTATTTAATACAAGGAATAAGAAATATTACATGTACAAGGGTGACTTTATCCCCATATTTATTATTGGAACATCAAGTTACTGATATTTTTTTGCAATTTTTCTTGTCATTGCTAACTTAAATCATGTGATTCAAACTTTGTCCAGAAACAAAATAAAATAAAATAAAGCAAAATAAGCATCCGTAGCAACAAAGCCCACATATATACTTATTCGTCAGTAACAAGTTTCGTCTAAGTGATACAATACCATATAATAATACGCAACACGCTTTGTCAGTTACACACCTAACCTATTAATCAATGAATCGAATAGCTTTGAAGTTACTATATTCTAAATTCTGTACGTAGCGGGACTAGCGGGACATGCCACTGGCCGTATTTAATTCGAATAAATCAATGAATATACAATGTATACAAACAATATAAAATACCCATATTCCTTACGTCTGTTAAAGTATAATACTAAGCATACGAATACGACATCATTTTATACATTCCCTTAATATTATATTTGCATTTGTTTGCTTTGAACTTGAAGTAAAGATTGTGTATGAAATTAAGTCCTGGTTACCCGCAGTTTCAAGAACGCTCATACAACGAAATTGTCTAACTTAAGATAAATACAGGCCGCGTAATAACCACCAGTATAAAACGTTGGTTTTGCGAAACTCGTTTAATTAGAATATATCAATGTATTCAAAAAAATTACATGGCACCCATATTCTTTGCATCTATTAAAGTAGATAACAAGCATTTAAAATTATTTCATACTCTCCGTTCACATTATTTAATATTTATACTCGTAGGCATTTGTTTGTATTAAACGTTTTAACGTCGTTTTGCTCAAAACGCTGTTTTTGAGATAGCAGAGATACGGCAGCGAACTATCCGGTTAGTCACATATACAGCGCAGCGTAAATAAATGAACGTCATGTAGATATTCATTCCAGAGGCGAGTGATAAGCAGAATAAATGAGAAATCTCCGCCCGCCGTCGATGGCTGACGATGAACCTCCACTACGACTGGGGGCGATTCCACATTCGCCTGTTGTTTCAGAATAAAAAGCAATGGGGTGAAAAATAATTGGAAGGTTCGCTATAAATGTTACATTTTAAAGTAAGTATTGTATGCCTGAAGCTTTTAAGGTACGGGGCCTTGAGGGCGATAAATGGAAACTATTAGGTAGGCGTCCCAATGTTGCGCGAGGTAACTTATTTAAAGTGAAAGTGAGAAAAAATATCAAGGAATTGGAGGAACTTCATAATTTTGGTGATGACCTGTGTTAGAAAAAATGGTGCAACTTTAAATGTTTGGCTTTGTTGAGGTTTTTTTTTCATTTTTAACAAGCAGAAAACATTTGTGTTAGAATGAAAAGGAAAAAGGTCTGAGCAAGAAAGATGTGAGGGAACATTGTTGCTAAGAATGTATGGCCACATACATATCTGAAAGGAATCCGCTACGAACTCGCACAGCTCATCTGCGGCAAACATTTCCATAGCTACGTTACGCAACTTCGCTCCATCATCATCATCATCATCATCATCAGCCTGTTTCAGTCCACTGCTGGACATAGGCCTCTCCCATGGCACGCCACTGAGCTCGATTTTCAGCTCTCGTCCTCCAGTTACTACCCACTGTCCTACGAATGTCGTCGCTCCACCTTGTTACAGGGCGCCCTACACTACGTTTACCGATTCGTGGCCTCCACTCCAGAACTCGTTTGCCCCAGTGGTCATCGGCTCTACGGCAGATATGACCAGCCTACTGCCACTTCAACTTGCTTATCCGCTGTGCTATGTCGGTAACTTTGGTTCTCTGTCGAATTACTTCGTTTCGGATCTGATCCCTAAGAGACACACCAAGCATAGCTCTTTCCATGGCCCGCTGAGCGACTTTGAATTGGTGGACTAGTCGTATGGTGAGTGGCCAGTGGCCACGTCTCGGCTCCGTAGGTCATAACAGGTAAGACGCACTGATTAAAAACTTTAGTTTTTAGACTTTGAGGTATGGGCGACGTGAAGACTCGACGCAGTTTTCCGAACGCTGCCCAGCCCAGTTGTATTCGCCTCTTAGCCTCCTAACTTCGCTCCGCGCAGCTTTATCTTGCATCTTTGGCGAAAACGTTCACATTTTGGCATGTTTGCTGCACGGCATTTTGCGACTCCACTAATTTACAGTTCTGATGGATGTACATTGTACAACGCTACGAAGGCTTCGCTGTTTGTCCGATCGTTGGCCGAGAAAGTGATTTATATTTACGATGGGTGCTATACAACAATGATAACTCTCAACAGTAAACCATGAATTGAGTCAATAAGTGGTTGTTTCGACATTGCAAATCAACCATTACTTACTACATGGCTCTGTGAGCTATCGACCTCGCGATAATTTTTATTAATGACTGAAATATGTAATTTTTACATTTGTATCTCCGCCATTTTGAATATGTTGAAAAAATTACCTATGTAATTATTCTTGCGCATAAACTTACAAGAGAATCAATTGAGAAATGCGGACTGTAGGCGAGAACATCCGGAAACCTGTACAGACATCCGAACATCCTAACGGAGACGGAAGCTTCGAAATTCGACGCTCGGTCACTTAAAATAGTATTATGTCTTGTACTTTTAAAGTTGTCAGCCCAAAGCTATATCCAACAATGGTCCATTTTATTAGGCACAACGATTCTTTAATCAAAAGTATTTCTATCTTTGCTCTCTTTAGTCCGTATTATAAGAGGCTGGGTCGTCGCCGCCCGCGATGAGCGACAACCCTTACCATGAGTTGACGTGACCGGACTCACTAGCGACAGCGTAAACGATTTGTACGGAGAATAACGCAGCGCCCTAGCGGGGTCATTGTCAGATTTAGGTGCGCGTCTTTCCGGTGGACATTTTCGAAATTAAGGATTCCAGGGCCTAATTTTCTGATTCAATGCCTGTGAGAACAAAGAACATTCCCTCTTCTATAATCCGATGTAATAGCAACATAACCTAGATTCATACAAGCTCTTAACTTTTGACCACCGAAGGGACGAATTTTGTTTTTTCAACTGACAATGACCCAGCGGTTACTTTGTAGAACTACTTACAATTACTTACAATTCGCTAGCGAGTAGCGAGTAGCGAGTCGCTAGCGAGTACTGTCACCGAAAACTCAAGGTAAAGGTACAGTACCGTTGTAACTTTTGCTTGGGTCATGGTTGTTCTATGTATTTGAGTATATATTTATCTATATAAGTATGTATATTGTCGTCTAGTACCCATAACACAAGCCTTCTTGAGCTTAATTTGGGACTAGATCAATTTGTGTGAGGTTGTCTGATATTTATTTATTATTATTAACTATTCTCCATGCAAATAATTTACGCTGTTGCTAGCGAGTACGGTCACGTTAACTCATAGTAAGGCTACAGAATCTTCCTTCGTTGTTTATTGTTGACATTCCATCCATTACTGCGTTCACTTCAATGTTTTGTACTTGTACGAGTCGACGGACTGAGACTTGCTCTTTTATAGAGTACTTAACAATAACAATTTATGTTTTGTCGTTAGCTTTCGGCATTGTTGTATAATGGGAATAAAATTTGTTACTATAGAATTGAATGTCAGCTGTCTGAGGCAGAACGTTGTTTAATAATCGTCTAAAGAGCGTATTTTTTGTTCATACAGTGGTTTGTTTTAACGTTTCTTTTTTCGTTATTAGAAAAAGGAAACCTTATTATTAGCGCGTTTTATAATAGCTTTAATGACTGAATGTAATACATACGAGTAGGTATAGGTATATGAAACTTAAGCATAACGTTGGACTACATAATTAAATCAGATACAAAAAAGTTATAAAAATCGGTAGGAACCAAAAACTACAAGTTCGCCTTTTGTACTGATTTGTAATGTTAAAATAAATATCTCTGCCATTTATTGATAATTTTCGAAAAGCTGCGTCTACAAAAATCCATATATACTTATCGAACCTACACACAAAATTTAGAATCCTCAGTTTAGGTTGAGAAATGCGACCTGGGGCCCTATGATGGTTGCTTTTATCACGCGATAAATAAGTGATAAAGAAGCCGTCACGTTTTGACATATTGCGAGTGTGAGTGACAGATGCTTTGTCACTTATTTATCACGTGATAAATGCAACCATCATAGGCCCCCTGCAGGCGAGAACATCCGGAAATCTGGACAACTGGACATCCGAATTTTCGAACATCCGTACATCTGGTCATACGGAAAAATTGCTTGGCCAAGCTGAAATGGAGACGCTTCGCTCGCTCATAACCGAGCATTTGTATTGTGCGTTTGATTGTAGACGTTTCGTATAATTCGGTAAGGAAAAGCAGTTTCTTAAATACGAAAAGACTAGTCGTCACGACATCTAATCCATTAGTAACCGTCTTATTATCGTTTTGATATGAATATTACAATGTATTCATCTTTTTTACTTTGCCACAGTTAAAACCCTCTAGTACCCTTATACCCTTTAAGAAGCCGCCGCAGAAAAATGTCCGGCAACCCTCCCGCAAACTGTAAAACGATAAGGGCACCGCAGTGGTAGAACAAGTACGAAGTTTACCAACTTAATTTCCCTTCGGCTAACTTCGGGGAATCTCGTCGATAAATCTCATCAATTTGTTCCATGAGTCGTGGGTTATCGGCCGGCCCGGGCTTTCTTATTGAATTACGGACCCAAAACCCTTCGGGTTTTTTTAGCGCGTGACGTTTTCGTGTAGATAATATTTATTTCGTGTTTAAACTCTGATAATGTCAAAGGAGAAATGGGTCGGCTGCTCTGCCATATTGCGAGCGAGATGTGACATAAGTTTTGAGATAGTTTCTGCGCGGTGCCGGTGTTGCCTCGCAATAGCTGGCGGTAAGCTGGTCTCTATCATTATATAAATTCGAAAATATTGCCTGTTTTTTGGTTTATTCTCCTGTAACTCAACAATTAGGCAAATTATCAGTATTTGCACAGGCTTCACTAGATTTTCCCGAAGAATGAGACGGGTAGACTTCAATTTTGTATAAAAACTGCATGAACCTATTGCCGTTACAACACGTTCTTTTTATTGAATACATATAACACAAGTAAATTTCCGGCTTTCTTATAAAATCAAAAACATGACTTACAACCAGTTTACTTTTCATTACAACCACAGAACCTATGTACCTACTTAAAAAAGAACACTAAAAAAATACACTTGTATTGGCAAGGAACTCGTCACTTTTCCGGCAAGTATTTGAGTATATGAGTGTTACGATGTAAATCCCGCTGAATTGAATTGATAAAACATTGTCCATTTTCTTCGGGCACAAACCTTTTCCAATTTCTTCCATTTCATTCTAAAACAATACTGACATGAAATAAAAGTAAAAACACCGGCTGCCCGATTCCATTAAAAAGATAAAATAAATCTATAAATCTCGAAGAAAAATGAGCAAGCATGGCAAGTAAGTTGATAACTCAATTTGTCCCCGCGCCGGGCGGTAAACTTCAGTGGATTTATCTGAGTCCAAGTTTAGACTAAGACAGTTCCCAGGTGCAATCTCTGTAACTATTGTAAGGTACAGAAATTTATAGTCCGTTTCTTGTAACATGGGCCGCCTGTTACACCGTCGCGTACTAAAACTCCTGAGACGATAAAGAAACGAATGCAGTTGTATGATTATGCAAAGTGCGTTGTGTAGTCAGTCATTACATTGTCTACCATTATCTACCATTTTCAAACTAAGGATTCAATAGTAAAAAATCTTGTTGGTGTGCAATAAAGAATTATTGTATTGTTTTGTATTGTATTGTATTATCAGATCACAGGTGTTTGTGTATAAGTATGTGTGTAAATATGCGGTATGAGACTCTACGAATTACCGCCATAGATATCAAACGGGTTTACTGACGTCATTCAAGTTGCATATCGCTCGACATGTTTCGAACCGATTCGCTATTCATAATCATGAGCTACGATCAATCGTGACAGCTGTCAAACGCAAACGCATTGAAACTTGAAAGACGTCAGTAAACCAGTATGATATCTACTTTAACTTATGGTTATGGTTATGGGCTCCGCTTTCCGCACTTAGCCCGTGTATGTTCGGGCCATTCTAATCTACTTTAACTTATAACCACTTAGTTATTAACTCAATTGTATAAAGAGTTCTCTATGATGCCCGTGTAATCTGCGTACAAGTACTTCATTCAGGGGGTAGACTGAGCGTTTTAATAAAAAAAATCCCACTCGTGTTCATTTTACATTTTGTTCGCGATTCATTCATTCTACACATTAGAGTCTGGCTAGCCAAATAATGTTGACAGATATTTTCTTGTGGTATTACCAATTGTCTATGATTTAAACAATTTAGTAGGTGGATCCTCTATAAATAATTTCGATACTTTATGTACTAGTTCTAACATTCCGATCGAGTTGAAATTTGGCTTAGTGACGGATTAATATGGTATTATCGAGCTAGGTCTTATTGATACTACATTGAATTTTTCGCCTTGTATATATGGTTAGAAAGTGTAAACATATGAGTTTGTCGTTGACTGTACTGTTGTACATAGTGGTAGCAATTATGTGTGCACATCAACATATATTTAACTTATTTCTTTAGGTACCTTACGTGTGCATTGAAAATCAAAAATGTGTTCTAGTATCAAAACAATGATCCCTACTACACAAAATGTGACCAGCCGTAGATTTTTTAAATTTCTCGCCAAAACTTTGAGTAATATTTCATTAGCCAGACTATATTTGTTTTACATGCTTTTCTTCGTTACGTTAGTAATGAAATGACTTACAGAATACCCGACATTTGCCTCAATCCAACTCATGAAATGAAACTGCCCCTAAAATAACTCTATTATAAATTACGGCACGGTGTAATAGTCATCCCGAGAGTCCGAAGCACGTCAATTGCAGAATTTGGAATGCAAATTCGTGACTTGACGTCCGGACCGTCTCTGTAGCGAACTTATTTTGCTGCAAATCGATCCTTGTTACTGTCCCGGCACAAGTGGCTCGCTGCAAGGCTTTATGGCCCTTGCTATCCAACGTTTTCAGAGTTTATCTTCTTTAACTTAGGCTCCCAATTTACTATTCACTGGGATTGTTATTCGAGTGTTTATTCCGCATCACTTTCGCGCACACCGTTTTGTTGAAATGTCTGTAGATTTTAATGGATTGAAATCGAAGTCTCATAGAAAACTCAATCACATCAGTTCGATATAAATTAGTTCTAAGATTTTTACATTTAAAACTCCCGTTAGTCTCAGCAATATTAAAATACATATGAAACGTCGTTTAAGCCGAATGTCGCACGATATGTATCGAATCGGTTCGCGATTCTCCATCAAGAGCTCCGATCAGTCGCGGCCGCGGCCAATCGAACCGATTCGAAAAAGGTTATTTAATAATACTTTATTTTATTGTTGTCAGATTAAATTAATGTTTACCTCGATCCAATAATTCGAAAAATTACAAAATTAACAGATACCTGAAGTGTGTGGTGAGGCAGTCATTAACTGGTTGAATTCTTTTTTTTTTTAATAGCTTGTGATAAAATATTGACGCCTACTGTCGGCCATTGTGCCACCATTCGTGCATCGAAAACCCCGGGGTATGCTGATGAGATAAAAATGTTCATTTTGTAAACAAATTAAATACCTAATTTAATTGAAGACTCGTTTTAAGGCTCTTAATAGTATTTTGTATAGCGCTATACGAAGCTCGACGCTAGCAACTGATGACTGAATGTTTATTCTCAATATCGGGTATGAATAAAATTGTTGGATGGATGGGGTTTATAAGCGAACGAGTAAAACATGATACAGGATTTTAGAATAATAGTACATTACATCAGAGGCCGGGAAAATGAGGATTTCTGGCCAAGTAGGTATATACGGCCGAGCGAGCGCGCGAGCGAGGCCGGATAGTGATACGAGGCCGGGAATCCGTTTTCACGACGAGGCATGTATAGTGCTTTTCTCAAACATACAATGAAATAAAAAAATATACTTCAAAGAATAACACTTAATATTGTTTGTCCGATATTTTCCGAATTTGACCGAATTTTAAAAATCAGATTTCAGATTCTGACTCAGGAGCCCCAAAAACCCCCGGTACCGAATTTCACCCTCCTAGGACCAATTTGAAATTTTCTCCATACAGATCGTTTTTTTTTCGATATTTTCCGAATTTGACCGAATTTTCGAACAAGATTTCAGATTCATATTTTTGAGCCCCGAGGGCCCCTTTATACCGAGTTTTAGCCACCTAGCACCAATTTGAAATTTTGAATCGTTTTTTTTTCGATATTTTCCGAATTTGACCGAATTTTCGGACAAGATTTCAGATTCATATTTTTGAGCCCCGAGAGCCCCCCGATACCGAGTTTTAGCCGCCTAGCACCAATTTGAAATTTTGAAAAAAAAAATTCGCCATCTTGAATTTTTTTTTCCACAAGTGTCTAACAACCAACCTTTAAAAACAAAACCTGCTTTTTGTCAAACCAGCCAGCTGTGTGAATGACCTTGTTGTTGAAACCAAAAAAAAGTTACTTTGCGGGCCTAGGCCTGAAAAGCAGTATGAAATCCCTTTACAGTTCTCTCGAGTTGTTGCGCCCAAAAAGCGATACTTCCGAGCCTATTTTAAGGAACGTAAAGACAATATTTCATTGGATGTTTGAGAAAAAGTGATTTGCTTTTCAACTACGAGCATGTACCTATTTTCAACTAGTTACCACAAATACTAAAACAAACCAGCTGCAATTCAACAGAAGACATTGCAATTCATTGAATCTGGCGTTACGCAAAGTAAGTAGTTTCCAGAAATCCATATTAATTAAAACAGTAATATTGCTTTAAAAAGACATTGTGGTAAATCTTTGCCCAGTTTTGTTTTAAAATGAAACAAAATTCCAAGTCACTATGATTACGTCGTTACAACACTGTGTAACAGGGATTGTGTCAGAATAAAATATGAAATCCAGAGGAGATATAAAAATAAAACAGCTAGACGGTGACACTTTTTATTTCAAAGCAGCATAAAAACTGACATTTATCTTATAAAGACGTCAGTGCGACACAACATGCAGTCGGTTAGTTTACTGGAAAATAAAGATGCTCGTGTAATCGTGTCTTTGCTACGATAAAAATGGTGTCCATATTTTTTACTTAGAACTAGACGGTGCTGGTAACTTCATTAGAGCGTAGAAAGAAAACGTACTTTTTGCTTTGCGGTGGGTAATCGGCTAAACTCTATCCTATAACCATGTTAGGATAGCTACTCGTTTACCGTGTGTCAAAATCCGTCCGCCATGTTCAACTATTCCATTCGTTTTGACGTGATGAGCCTACAAAAGTGCTTACATATTAAGGAAGTTTAGTATGTTTGTTAATGAAAATCCTAAAATATTTATTAATTTGGTTTCATTTGTTTAAAAATAATTAATGCCGATGTGTTCGATTTACGCACTAGAAAATCTGTACCCTCTCGTTTTTAAAAAGAAACGCTTTCCACTCTGCGATTATTATTTATTTATTTTTGGTTCCTTTTAACGTAAACTTTATTATTATATTCGATTATTTGGTGAACCTAGTCATATCAACTAGTATCAAGTATGTAAGCATTTACATGTCGCAGCTTAATATGTGCGACTTTTTTTATCTATATTTTTCAGTTTTTTGATATTTTAAGCACTATTGGCTAACATACATTTTATGATGAATGTATACCTATTATAAGTTGTGTAGCTAGTTTTTTACTCATAGTGACATATATTTTTGTTTTATCTGACATATTGCATTTTATGATTATAATTATTATTATTGTTGTAGTTATGTTATGATGGCGTAATTGACTTAATTGAATGATTATTGTTTAATTTTATATTCCTATTGACGATCATAATAATAAACCAAGATTCATGTAAATTAACTTAGCATAATTTATAATGTAATTTGTTATTATGAAATAAATAAATCTAAATCTAATCTATTAATAATCGATATGGCTAAGAGATCTTGTAACTAGACCAAGAGTAAGTATTGTGTATTACTTAACGCAGTCCTTGTAAATTAATTTCAGATTTGGCAGTTAGGTAAGGTAGTGGGTAACGGTCTGCCTCAGCGGAATAATCCACTTACCACGTGGAGTACTCGTGTGTGTGCTGGGATGGCCACGGGAGTATATATTAACTAGTTGTGGCTGTTTGCTCGTTATATAGAGGCTGAGACTATACACTTGTCTAATTTATTAAACGATGTTCTTACCTCAAGTACCTACGAGTTTGTAGTTTAACATTTTCATTTACCCAGGAAATGCAGAGTTTTCAAAGAATACATATCAATGTAAGTACAATAGGCGTGCGGACAATATTTTTTGAGGATGTCAATTGATTTTATTTTCTATTAGGATCAAATGTCTATATGGGACTACCTACACTTAGACTGCTCTAAAGGTCAGAAATGACCGTCAAAGTTCAACATTCCTACAGAGGACTAAAATGCTCCATACATTTGGCCTACACCAGTTTTAGTATGGAGAAAATAAGTAATTTGCCATTTTCACCGTGAACATGACTTCAACTTTCAAGTTGTGATACAAGTATTGTTTTGTTAAATTATGAGGATTCCAAAAACGATTTCAAATTTTTTTCATCGAAATCATAAAAATTTTCGTAACTTTGAAGTCACATATAAAAAGAAATATTACTGGTTCATGACATATTGAGCTAATTTTGTTCGTATAACTCGTGTTGTATAATTCAACATCAGTTGCATCCCCTATTGTACATAAAACAGTTACAAAATTAGGCAAAATGACACACATGCTCGCACGTGACTGAAGACAAAGACTGGCATTTACTTCAGTAAGTATTTTTACGACCAAAAGCGATTAACAATACATATACTTTATACATATATTTGTAACACAAAAGATGCAAACATCCTTGTTGTAGGTATACTGGTTGCGTCCCGACCATTCTCTCCCATGGATTTGACGGTGGGGAACATGGTCCCTTTGAGGCTTGTCCAAAACGTTTCCTTAAGATTCACCAAGCTAATTTATCAAGAATAACAGTCAACATTTAGTGCACATCACTATAACTTCGCTGTCTCCGCAGCTAAAGTCGATATTACTGTTTTTTTTTGGATTGCCGCTTTCATTACTAAAATAAAAACTAGCGATCGACAAACAAAACCGTTCTATTCGATATCATTGCGCTAGAACACTATTCCACAATTTGGAGGCTCGCCAACAATTGGCGATATTTTTGCTATCTCTTATTGTTATTAGCACTTTTATAGCTACGCATTGATAGCGCACCTCAATAACGGCGGCCATCTTAATGGTCCCGTCTGAAAGGTACGAGATCGCTATTTGTTCCGTTTTATTGGAGTAATTATTTGTACGTTTCAAAATTGGCCGTGAAGGGTGTAATGTTCTTAGAAATGTCGCTTTTATCTGGTCCTCTGTTTGTAGTTTTCTTGTGATGATCAGTAAGAAACCTAAATATTGTTCTGTTGATTCAAATAAAAGCATATATATTTAATGTTTCGTAAATGAATTGGAGTATAGTCAGCGATCTTGGATTTTAAATTGAAAGTTATATGATTTTCCTTGTAGTTTTCGATTGAAATAATTCACAAATAATCAAAACGTGAATTAAATAATGTCACACCGTATTTATTTATTAAATAAATTCGTAAAACGAGGCAAGATCTTTGGCGATGGTATTTCCCGTTTTCCTAACATAAGTGGGGATGGAAAAAGAGTCTCCACACTGCGAGTGCGGTGAGAGCAGACCACTGCCCATATCATCCAACGATGCCCACTTCACTCCTACGCTGGATCTGCTAAAGACCTGGATTATAGGTCTCCTAACGCAGCCGCTTGGCTTAACAATCTTAAAGTCAGTATTTGATTGTTTGCATTTAAATTCCATCATACCTATTTATAATTTCAATAAAATAAAACCGATGACATCAAACACTTTGTCGTCTCTGTAATAGCAAGTTTCCCTTTGACATCGCTTCGCATTGTGATACACAGCTGCAGCTCCTTTGCGATGCAGTTGCGATGGGAAATTAATTCTCGATATGAAAAAAGTTACTCAGGTGGAAACTTAGTGTCGAACGAGTTCTTTGATCGTATCCTTTACTGAGATGGTGATAATATGTTACACGTCTTCAGTGACTTCTTTTGACTATGTAATACGGTAAAACGTTTCTATATTTCGATGTTGCGATATCGCTATACCTGAAATATACGTATGATAATTACCTACCGGCTTTAAATATGGTGCTTCAACTTTAGATTTTGTATTTGTGTGCTTGTAGGCTGCCTTGTATTGTTTTAATGTGCATACCTACTAGCTGCGCTGCGCGGTG
This sequence comes from Apotomis betuletana, assembly GCA_932273695.1. Lineage (NCBI taxonomy): Eukaryota > Metazoa > Arthropoda > Insecta > Lepidoptera > Tortricidae > Apotomis > Apotomis betuletana. The sequence goes on from OW026306.1 coordinate 26,377,283, forward strand.
TTACCCGCTCATCCCACATGAACACTACATTATTTCGTCATAAAAAGTAGCCTATGTGTTAATCCAGAGTGTCAGCTACCTTCATATCAAAATTTATCAAAATTGGTCCAGACGGTTGAGCGTGAAGAAGCAACAAACATAGACATAAACACACTCACAAACTTTCGCCTTTATAATATTACAGTGATACTAAATACTCTAAACAAGAGATGAGAGCCACTGCACATAAATTACACTAACTTTTCACTTGACAGCGGTCGGGCCAACGAATGCGCTAATTTAAATAAATCCCATCAAACTCTCAAAACTATGTCGCGTCCCGAAAAAGCCAAGTCGTTTGCAATGAGTTCCGACGGCAACTCCAACTCTGGAGTCATTAGCATCGGCTCCGTACAACAGACCCGCTGTGAATGCCTTCTTCTGCGGTACAAAGGAAAAGTTCCCGCGAACACTATTTTGCACGAAGATCTACCAACAACACACTAACGAACTGCTGTATAGGATAGTAGTCTTGGGATAAAAATTTCAATGTGATATTCTGCAACTTTTTACTTAACGTATCGTCATTGGAAACTAAACTACCTATGTTCAAGTAACAAGGAGGTCTTTACACATTTACCTGTATGAACACTTTTAATTTCATAATGCAAAACGAAAAACCCAAGCCGGTCATGTGCGAGTTGAACTTCCGCACGAAGGGTTCCGTACCATAAAATCAAATAACTGGCCGGGTTAAGTTTAGTTTGCACCTGGTTTGGATGGCGCCGGATACAAATGAGGTGAAAAAGTTAACGCCCCGGTCACGTTTGTTGTATGGGAGCCGCGCTTAAGTATATATTTTATTCAGTTTTTAGTATTTTTTGTTATATCGGCAATAGAAATACATCATTGGCAGCAGCCAGCAGCACGACTGAGCCCACAGATCTGTGAAAATTTCAAGTGTCAAGCTATCAATCCGCAATCAGTGTCGCAATCCGTGGCATCATTTAAGGAAAAGTTAAAAAGGTTATGGCTTCTAGGCCCCTAATTTCGTCGAGTGCTGTATATTTTATTGTTAAAATTGAATACTTATTATTATTATTATATATTTATTAGTTTGTTTTATATTATAATATTTATATTCATAATGTGTAAGTTTATGTAGGTATATTTAAGATTTTGTCTTTTTTTGCGTAAGCCTTTAGTGTCTCTGTGCATTTTTAATAGTTTTGCCTATCTTCTTGGATCTTCTCTGTTCTCTCTCATTTGCTCAAAGGTTAACTGGAAGAAATCCCTTACAGGGATAAGTTCGCCTTTGTACATATCATTAGTTTAATGTCATTATAATTATATTTTAATGTACAATAAAGAGTTTACATACATACATACATACATACATATCACGGTGCATGCGAAACATTCTGGTGACCGACAGACAGACGGACGGATGGACGCATAGTGGAGTCTTAGTAATAGGGTCCTGTTTTTACCCTTTGCGTACGGAACCGTAAAAAATAAAGACTTAAAGTTTTTTTTAAGTTAGTAATGTTGTTTTGCTGGTCTCCTTTCCGTAATAGACTTATCCGAAAGAAGTAAAAAATGCAAAGTAATCCATTATCTGAGTCAGAATTAGTTCATTGCATTCTTGCAACTGTGAGCTGCTCCGCTCGACAACAGAACTTAACGGCTTTCTAGAGTTAATTTGAAAGGTTTGGCACCGGCGCCGGCTGCAGCCGGATCCTGCCAACTGCTTATTAACAGTAAACCCTTCTTTGCGGTTTCTGTTTATCACATTAAATCCACACTCCGGCTTGGACTACTTCCAGTTTGTAGTCGCGCGGGGTTATTAGGTTAAGTTAAGGGAAAGGTCTTAAGACACTTCATAATGTCCCTATTCTTCTTCTTCGCTTATCAAATGACCAACGGCAATGTGGTATCAGCCGTTAATAAGCTTGTGAATTTTATCCCTACCCTCGCAAGACCTTTTCTAAAAGTTGAAGATGTTTTAAGGGACCCGTACTCAAAGGGTAAAAAACAGGACCCTATTACTAAGACACCACTGTCCGTCCGTCTGTCTGTCTGTCTATCTGTCTGTCTGTCCGTCTGTCACCAGGCTGTATCTCATGAACCGTGATAGCTAGACATTTGAAACTTTGACATATGATGTATTTCTGTTGCCGCTATAACAGCAACTACTAAAAACTAAATAAAATAAATATTTAAGTGGGGCTCCCATACAACAAACGCGATCGTTTGCGTTAACTTTGCACCTCATTTCTATGCGGCACCATACATACGAGGTGCAAACTTAACTTAACCCGGCCAGTTTAGATGGAATAAGTATTTGTACGAAACCTCGGTGCGTGGGTCCGACTCGGACTTGGCCGGTTTTTTTAAGTATATACTTACTGTAATTCATAGAAATCCATAGACTAGATCCACTTGCGAATAATTTTATGTACTTTAAATTCTTGTCGTGTTTTGTTTATAGTCTATGCATCGCAAAAACTCAACCAATTTCATTGCTCTCCAGTGTAATGATTGTGTTCCGTCGCATAACAACAGACATATTTGAGATTTCGCTCATGCATATTTTTGTATTTTGTCTAACCAAACGTTAATCTCTAATAACTTTGCCATAAACATCCGGAGAGAATTTTAAGCAATAAAGTAAGATGTAAAAGAATATTGCGGTTTATGGAAATAAATTCATATTTCCCGGAAGTCATCAAGACTTGTCTTGCAAATGAGTGAATCTGAATAATGCTCTCGCTAGAAGATGGCGGACAAAGAAAATTATAAAAAGAATATTTGCATTGTTTAAATGAGACATAAATATGTAAACGATCATTAGTATTGAAGAATAAGTAGGCATTAAGCGTCAGATGCGAATCTGTGAATGGGGCTCATTATTTTTGGGGACGTACGTTAAATTTGAATGCAAAAAGAAACGAAATGTTATGGAATGTTTTTTTTAGAAAACTAAGTGTTTTCAATTAACTAAATTGTTCTGTAGGTATAGAAATGATTTCTCCTAGAAAACTCAGCATTCATTTTGGAAACTGCACTATAAGGTGCAATGTACCTACTAACCAGGGTTCGGAAATTCGGAAAGATATTTACCTATCTAAAGTTGTCAAAATCCTATTGCTATCTCACTCATACATCAAACCATGCCACCGAAACCAACAACTGAACAACAAAGCCGCCGCCAAGGCTAGGTAAATATCCATCCGAATTTCCGAACCTTGGCACTAACACAACCAGACCTCACTATCATAACTAAAACTAGCAACGTTCTACACCATAACGACTTATAACGTTTGAATGCAGTCGTCGATATACCCCTCAGTAATACCTCCTCATATTTCCCAATCTCCACCGGCAGATGATCCTTCTTATTGAACCTTTAGTCATAAAACGCACTCCAAATTGACACCTGACTTTATGCGGCCATTAAGGCCACGTGCGGCGTAAGCGATCCCTCTTTTCCGCCTTCATCTTGTTGAAACTACGTAAAAATTCCACCCCTATTGAGCTTTAAAGCAGGGTAATAACATACAGTTAAAACGTAGTTTTCACCTAGCAAAATCACATGAATACCGAATAATATCATCCCGAAATTAGATCACGTGATTCGGATTCGTTCCTAAGACATCCTTGTTCCTCGTCGTTTAAGTTGGAGTTCCAGGTAGGAGTAGGTATAAGATACGAGGTTGTGTGGGGTAGGTGGTGATATTCGTACAAATGCGGCGGTGGCGGTGTAAAAAGTGGCTCGTTGCAGCGACGATAAAATGCCCCGTGAAATTATTGCCCGGCGATAACCGCCGTGAAACAGTGTTATGTTTAGCCGAATACTGGATTCTTGTTGCCACTAGCCAGGTTTACTTAGCAAGGCACTACATTTAGCACTTTTCATCAGATATAAGGTCCTTACTTTAACATAGTTTATTGTACATATTTACTAACAGTTCATTAGTTATTGGACTGTGGCAGTCTTATCCCACCTTACCTTAGGTGGAAGTGCTTTTACATGATTTTAATAGCTTCACTTGTTTTCAGATATTATTAACCAGATTTTGACTTTTTAACTTTCTTGACATTATTGAACGAGCGAACGAAGGGAGTGAAGCGTATTTTGAATAGCTTTGGCAAAAATTATTCAGATTTATGGATTTTCTCGCCTATGGGTCGCATTTCTCAATCACAGGTTAATGAGTTAATCTTATCATTTAGCTAGTTTCGTCATTTAGCTATTTGCCAAGCCATTGCAATGTTCGCCATTCAAAACTAAAAATAATGAATCATAGCCGGTAATATACTATATTACCTACCTTTACGTTTTAGGACTGGTCAACTCTCGGCCCGCACCCAGCTCCGCCTATAATTCAGTATCATTTCCTTGAGTGCACTCTAAATTCAGTAAAATTGCCATTTTGCACACGTAAGGCATTCCGCGCGGCGTTGCCGAAACTATAAAGACTAATTACTCATAATGTTATTCTCTTTACACAAGCATTTCAAAGCTCTGGCGAAGCTGGGCTAACATGATTGCAATTTAAACTTTGGATTTTCCAAAACTAGTTACTGTTTTACTAGCAAAACGCTGTTATGGGAATGTTAACTCAACACTTTAACATTTAGGTGCGTTAGCTGAGCAAAGCAGATTAATACAAATGTTTCATACTTTAATTGGACCAGAAGTGTATGGCTATTTACAATTTCAAATGTTTTTTAATTTGTGTATTCATTTTAAATATGTGTTCCCACGTAGAACTAAATTTTGTTTAAACTAATAACAAGCCAATATCGATCAAAATAAAAGTCATCACTGGTGTTTATGACCAAAATAAATATGTTAACTAAACTTTTACTTCTTGACAGAATGCGTTAAACTCATTCATACTCCACCTCAATGGTCTAAATAACTAATTTCATTTCAACCGTTGCTAAGTAAAAGAGCGATAACGGATTTTATTTTTGTTGCCAATAAGCTTTTCATTTGCAAAGTGTTCCCGATCCCTAAAACGAACTACAAACGACAGTCCTCCAAATACATTACGCCTTCTATCCGGTTAATTTTCCGACTGACCCTCATATACATCTGATGTTACTGTGCTCTTAGTTTAAATGCCTGATACACATTTTATTTAACTATAAACTTGGGAATTGCGTTTCTAGAAATATTCTTCAAGGTATCTTGTTTATGTTAAAGACTTATTTTTTATAGTCACTATTCAACAAATTTCATTGCCATAGGAATGCCATGCTCAATTAATATGTTTGTCCTAACCGACGACAAGGGCAATACAAAACACTAATATTTTATTGCACAATGCACACCAATAAAAGTTTATAAAAGGAAACAAAACAATTTTTAAATTTAATAGCGGTAGACAACAGGCGGTCATATCGAATGGGCGGAAGTACATAGTGTATTATCTACGAGAAATATGGTCAAACTATACAAATTTGAATGAGTTGTTGGGTATCAAAGCCTAACACTAATGTTAACTCGTTTCGAACAGAGACAAACGAGTACGCGATACGAAATGTCAATCGTATACGATACAATGTGGTATCGCTGCGTTACTTGCATTGTGCGGCGAAAGCTGTCAGCCTGACGTGCTGCAGTTGTGGCCGATGGATTCTGTATTTAGAACACTTACTTACCATCCATAATACAGAAATTTGAGCAACTATGTTTACAAGGGGAAAATTCATAACATTCTGGATATAATTCTACATCATCATCATCATCATCATATCAGCCGATAGACGTCCACTGCTGGACAAAGGGCTTCCCCAAAGTTTTCTACAACGATCGATCTTGCCTTGACATCATCCAATTTTTGCCCGCGATCCCAACCAGATCGTCATTTTACTTTGTTGGGGGCCTTCCGCTGCGTCTTCCGGTCCGCGGTCACTACTCAAGAACCTTTTATTATGTTTCCACAGTTTTGTTTGAAGTATTTGATAATTATGTATTCATGGATATTCAACTACCCTTGTACTTAAAATAATTTATTTAAGCCCGTGCAGCCATTTTGACATGATGATAGCGCAAAGAAGATACTTGAAATAAAAAAACTAACAATAATAAATTTCATATATTTCTTATTGAATACCTACAACGTACAATTATTTGAATTTTATAAAAAAATAAACTATAAAAATAAGAAAAGCGTGATCGATATGCAATAAAGTATCAAATTCGTTTGGCAGCGTGTAACGCATCTGCGGGTATCGCTGTAAAGCTGTAACCTGCCCCGTCCGGTGATTACCGTTGGCCGGAGTGTTGTCGTTGCGGTCCTCAGATTCAACCCTATCCAACTAGAGAGGTGCCTGATGAGTTGCCCGATGGGCATGCACAAAGTGTCAAGTTCGTTTGGCAGTAGAGCGTATATTGCCATTGTGGTCAACAGATTCAACCCTTATCCAACTGAGACTGATGCCTATCGGGCATTCGTCTAACGTCAAATCAACATTCAGCTATCCTTGCATCGAACTTTGAGGTCTCGACATTAAAAACTATTTATAATTCACATACCTATGTTTCGTAAAATATATACAGCTTATAGTAGGTATCTTTCACCAACTAAGACTGATACCTGATGGGTTTAATTATAATATAGTTGGGCAATAATCAGCGCATCTGCGGCTTTCGCTGTAACTTGCCTGTCCGGTGACTGCTGTAAGCCGAAGCGTGTTGCCCTGATACGAGTAGTTATCTAATTGAACCCTATAATCTATATTGCTGAATACTCATCAAAAACATTAATAACAATCGGTCAACACCTTTTCCATCTCATACGTATTCGTTATTTAGGTCTTATAAGTCGATTTACATTATGGTCCTTTAGTTTGGATTTTCCACTCGGAAAGTCTGCCTTTGTCCCTCCAAACGTTATATCAATGTCAATTTTATTTTTTACGTATGTATATGCCTAAAGCTGGTAGTTTTCCAAATCATTCTTACTCTGAAAGCAATTATATTCTAAAAATACTGTATCTAACGTAGCAACCTAAGCCAGAGTACGGCTCTAGGGACTGTCCAATTTAGTAGATGGGCCGAACAATAGTCGCTAACTGTTCCATCATAGCGTCTGCGCCTGCGCGTTACTGCCGCCGACACCTGCTACTGACCCTTGTCCACTGGACCATTGTCCAGTGGTGACTAAGGTGGCCTACCTACTGTCGGCAGATGATCAAATGATGAAAAAAAAAGCACAGAATGTTTGATTAAAAATGACGAGCGCGTTTGGAATGTAATTGTCCAAATGCAGTTGTCCATAGTTCAAAATTATTTGGAATTTTATTCAACAAATAATTTTACCTTTGGTAGCGTTATAACAATAAATCGAAAACACTTTTCGCGAAAAGCGTATTTCAATTAAACTTTGATGTGATGCCAACCGTGAGATTACTCTTATTTCGACTAAATACGCGTTTTTTGTAAAAGTGTTAACTTCAACAGCTCTTTGTTCGGTGCCGACATTTATTGGTTTAGCTGTCACACAAAAACAGAGTATTATTTTTGTAACCAGATCACATGAACCACGTGGTGACGAATTTAAATTTTCATTGTGTAGGTACTCTGTCTAATGGATATCCTTTTTACGAGCTTATATTTTTAGCATATTAGACATTCTAATTTCAATTCCATGTTTACCTACGGTCGAAATAAGTGTTATATATTACATAAAAATTGGGCAAGTGCGAGTCCGACTCGCGCATGATGGGTTCCGTACCATAATCTATAACAAGTTTGTTGTATGGGAGCCCCCCTTAAATATTTATTTTATTTTTAGTATTTGTTGTTATAGTGGCAATAGAAATACACCATATGTGAAAATTTCAACTGTCTAGCTATCACCGTTCTTGAGATACAGCCTGGTGACAGACGGATGGACAGCGAAGTCTCAGCCTTTGGGTACGGAATCCTAAAAATCATTCCATATTACATAATCATAATCATAATCATTTATTGCTTAAAATAATAGTCACATAGATTTTAAATATAAATTACAGTACTTACATTATTTCACCTTACAGGCATGCAATACACATGGTTGAAAAGTCAGCACCGTCACTAATAATAATAATCCAATGACAATAATACTAGGCACATGCATTATTTTCCATTATAAATTAAGTTCATACAAACATTAACACAGTTTCCTCGTGGCAACTCACGAGGCACGAATTCCAGAAGGCACGGTGAACTTTATCCACCTAAGAGCCGACTTGCCAAATACAGAAGGTGTATGCAGTTATGCACACGGTAGGACCTAGGGTTTATAATAAAACCCCACTAGAGCTAAAACAAGCCGCTAGTGACGGAATTTTCATCAAAAACTTAAAACTAAACTAGCGTCTGATGCTTACTACTCAGTTGATGCCTTCTACGAGAGCTAACACCACTGTAGGTAGGTTGTTATATTCTAATCGAATACGTAACTGATTGGCTGGCTCAGCCTTGACTCTCAAATCTGTAAAACTAACCTACATAAGACGTAAAATTAAGTAAGTAAATATATCCCAGTATTATTTTATTGGCATGTCAAATTTTATTTTATCAATAAATGATTCAATTGAATTGAATTCACTTGATACACATTGTTTTTTGTGGAAATTGCCATTATTTTGCCTCAGTAATTTTATTCATGGTAGGTACGGTTTAGAAGTACAAAAAAAATCGTGGTGTGTCATTACTCATTAGGCATAATCAAATCAAATTTCCTTGCCATCTTCCCCAAATCAAATTAGAATAACTTACTTACGTTATCTCCGTAACAGCGAAGCAAACACGGTAATGCTTCAAAGACCGCATAATGCAGGATAACATCGTTAGTGCAAGACGTTTGCTAGCTCGGCTCGGTTTATTAACCGGGTCCCGGGTCCCGGTGGCGGTGGGCCTTGAGGGAGCTCAACGTTGCACTTTGACTCTGTCACTGACACTGTATTTTATCATTTTGAGTTTGCTCGATGCTATTTTCGCAAAATTTTCATCGATTTAGCAACTCGTCACAATAACTTGTAAAAGTTGTGCCTGAGCACTCCAAAGTGATCTACTGCCTATATGATAGGCACACGATTATATTCTTAAAAAATCTTCAATTGTTTAGTGTCACAGCGCTAAATTAACTCTTTATATTGTTTTGTTTTACCAGGCTAATTCCTATCGCTTTTACGTAAATCTTTGTTATTTTATTCGATTTTAATATACAATTTTCTTTTAAACAAAATTTTTTACACACCTTAATAGCAAGACAGTCACGGTTGAGGTGCAAAGACCGCTTAATAATAATATCTCAGTCCTTAATGCACATAATATTTAGAAGGCGATCCTAGACTGAATAACTAAATACGCTGAACTTAAAAATGAAGTAGCCCGCATATGGGAGACAAGAAAAAGTATACATAGTCCAATAATTCCATCCACAACAGGCGTCATCCCAAAACACCTACGCCATGGTTTGAAATTATATTTGTACAATTCTGCAAAAAGCCACTATACACACACATGCTGAATTTTAAGGAAGTATATGCAACTAGACCCAGATAACACACAGATATAATGATATACGAGTACTTCTATTAAATATTCCACAACTCGCTCCACATTTACTTGGTGGAAAACCCGTAAATGTAGACAATACCAGAGTGCTGCCGTGCTCTTAAATAATAATATGAATTGCTATCACTAAGCTAATTTAACTGTTCATATAATTTTCCTCAATCACACTACATAAATAGATATCTAGGAGCAGCAAAACAAGCAAATAACGGCACTTAGACTGCATAATGCTGCGTAACATCATTTGTGCAAGACGCTTGCTAACTCAGTTCATTAGTAGGATCCCGGAACCCGGCGCGGCGGTCTCGAGGGCACAGATCAATGGATTAATATTGATATATAGTCTCCATAATATTATTTCTTATGAGGCGCTTGACTTGATCGCTATTGTGACAAAAACTACCGAACGTATAACCCTTCTTTTTGGCTATGCCGGTAGTCGGGTAAAATCCTCTATTTTTTTATCTTAGTATCAAAATGTTACGCTTATTATATTGTATTAAGACGGCAAAACGGGAATGTTACCTTTGGAGTATCATTTTATTTACCAGGGAGAACTAAACGGTACGAAATTATCATTTAAATAACATCGCGTCGTCAAAATCACAAAGTGCGTAGGTATATCGTCGGGGATAGTGCAATACCGCGTAAGTAACAAGTGTAAATATTACAAATCAATATTCAAACAAATGCTCAGTATTTTATTGAAATGAGAACTTTATCGACAGCAGTTATTTACGCGGCATTGCACTATTCCCGACGAAATCGATTTTTGATATTGAGTTACATTAAGTAACATTGACAACCTGTCATCAGCACATCGACGAATTTTATTTATAGGGATGATATCCTGGACGTATTTTGTCAGAAACGTCGAATTCAGCCCCGGGAGATCTTCAAAGTGGCGCGATATACTAGGTATACACTAACCAGGCTGCGCCTCATTTACCGCAACGTCTACTTGACCGGGTAGTAGCGTGAAAGAGGTGTGACTGACAATTGACACGGACAATGACAGTCTATTTCTTTTCAAATTTTTTTGACGAGGCAAAGAAATTGCAACGATTCTAAACTTAAATACTGTTTACGCATTGTTAATCAATAAAAACGTACTAACCCAGACTAGTGGTAGATCTACCTATTTTTCATTACAAATTCTACCAATTTCTACGAATTTCTGCATCCTGTTCTAATATTTTGCAAACATTTTATGCGACAACACTAATGCCAATAGTATATTCTCCAAACGCCTCACTGGTAGTCGTGACTCCCAGTCACAAAACATGGTTTTAGTATAATTGAACTGAAAAGCATAATAGCAGGTTATCAAGTGGTAGCGTGCCTGACACCTCTCCCTTAATACTGTAAAAGCATCCCGCTGTATATCTGCGAATTAGCACTCTACTTAATTACTTACACTTGAGTTTAGTGTGATCCGAGTAATTTATTCCAACGGCTTCAATTTATAAACTGGAGTACGTAGTCTTGAAATATTTAAAGAGTCCCTTAATCGTTTCATTACGGGAATTACTTAGAAACATGGGATTAGAAAGTGTTTTACGGAATTATACCGACATTCTAGACCGCTTTAGGGCGTTTTAGACGCTAATAAAAGCATTTAGCGTGAACTGAATAAAATAAAATGAAGGCAAGTTTAGTGGGGAAGACTAATATAGTTTATTGCCTTGCGGTAAGACCAACAGTAGGTTATTGGACTGTGGCAGTCTTCTCCCGGTGATAGTCTTACACCACCTTACCTTACATGGTTATTTAGGGGTAGATACTACCTGGTAGGTAATACCTGAGTCTGAATTAATGCTATGAAATGCTAATGACATATTATGCACAAGATAGCGGCACTATATATATGTATATGCGGGGGTACTGTGATTTCCGGGTGCTTTCTCGTTTTGTATTTAAAAAAAAAAAATAATAATAAATGAACAGTTTTTTTTTACAAAGTTTTAAATTATATTTTGCCACTTCTGAAAATTCGAGAAGGTTTATGTAGTAGTGGTGAGGTCGCATGGTTCGGTCCGCATCATAATTTATCTTAAATGTAAATAACTATAATGTAGTTACGGCCGAGTATATTGAAGACACCGTTTACTGTCGATTTGTAAGCAGATATAAACCTTATTTCAATGTGATAAAGTACATGGATGTTTCAATGTGATAAAGTATATAGATATTTCAATGTGATAAAGTATATAGTTAACCGTGTATAACGGATTTCATGCAACAATTAAATAAAACAGTACCTATCACTAGAACTGCAATGGCTCCTGACTATCGCCCAGACTTGTACACTTTAATACTCTACTTCAACCTTCAACTACTCACTTAATATTTCCTATAATTTTCCGGCAGCCTTCCAAAAGAAAGCTATTATGCCTCACAGAATTATTGTTTTCTCCTTGTATCGAAATTCGTCATAATAACGCTACGATTGAGATTTATTTATGAACTTCGGATGGAATTCTAGTTTTATTGTTTTGTTTGTTCTTTATTTGTAGGTATGGTCTTTGATTTGATTATTTGGAGCTCGAAGCTATTTCATAATGTCAATATAACGTTTAGGTACTTACTTCTGATAGAAAATAGATTTTCCTTTTAGTGTTACTCACGACAAGTGTGCCAGCACGGGACCCTCTGACAATCCTTTGCTTTTCCTCATGTATTTCATGGTATATTTTGCTGCACAATGTCGACCTTCTGCTTTAGGACCACATAGGGAATAGAGTAAATCCTCCATGTGTAAGAAGAACTCCTCCAGAAGTATTTTACATGTGCATACAAAACCTTTTATAAATATATTTAATCCTTCATTACAATACTAGTGTATACTGTATAGTAAACAGAGGGCACTTTGAGCTGTCATAAAAATATCTAATTTATCGACTTTCGATATACATATTGATATCGAAAGTCGAAATTTAGCGACTTTCGATATGATGTATGCCGTATATACTTGTATATATCGATACTGTATTCTAGAACACAACATATTAAATAAGATTAAAAATAGAGATAAACAACAGGCGGTCTGATGCCTAACGAGTGATTTCTTTCAGATTACTTTTGAGTAGTTGAAAATGTGAAATAGAGATATGTAGATTGTAGGTAATCGAAAATGTTAAGCCTCGTAATAAAAAAATATTTGAAGTCGACGATGAAAGAGATGTCCATAGCCACGAAAATTCTAACGAACGACCGAACTATTACAACTACGAAATATTACAATCACAATATATGAATGTCAGTACCACGTCAGTACTTAGTCAATATGTACAATCAAGCTTTGCAAGCTAGGTACAACTATTTATTAAAAATAAAAAGTAAATATAATTTTATTTTTTATTTATTTAATAGGTAATTAAGATGCACTTCCTACACATTCTCTAAAAAAACGTTGTTTCGCAATAATAATGTAAAATACTTAATTACCGCAACTTGCGGTAGTTGCGGTCGAAACTATCCGATGTATACCAAAATGGTTTTTCTTCCCAATGTAAGTTTAAGCCTTCACTTTCAGGAACCAAACGCTTAAGGTAATTATCGCAACAGCTCTATCATTTTAGTACCTAATTTACCCACTCCTCGGTTAAAACGGGATTAGCGTTAAAGCGTTGGCGTTTAAAACGCCAAGGCGTGAAATAGGAGCGGGACATGCAATGAGCAACGCTAAATACGAGCTTAATGCTGCAGTTTGCGAATAAATCCGAAAAATCGCGAGTAATTTGCACGATACAAAAGTAATTTATGAATATCTGACTAAGCACTGTTGCTAACCGTTATTTATGGACTTGGCCGGGAAAGTTGGCTGCAAAAAAGGCGCGGACGTATATTATTCATATTTATACAGTTCTTAATTAAATGATAATTTATTCGAGCTATTTTAAGTATATTTGGAAACCTGTGTGTTAACCCTATTTGATTGTTTGTTATTTCTTCTAAAAGCAAAAGCAACATTCGCTTGATATGCTCCTCTTTCGAAAGCTTTTCTTTGCTGAAGGAAAATTCTAACAGATGGTATTCTATCAGAAGCACCTAATATTTGAATATAAAGTACCCAAAAAAACACTTCAATATAAAAGAAAAACAACTCCGCTGTTTTCGAAAGAAAGAAAGACTGAAATTTTCTTAAAGATTTTTTGAAGTTTTGCTGTAGGAAACCCATTGATTGTGATAAATGATTGTGATAATTGTGTTAAATAGTCATAATTAACGTCAAAATTAAAAAAAAAATGGTATAAAGCTCTTACTACCAAAAACAAAGACGTCCACCTCGTGCGATGTGCATACTAGTATTAATATATAAGTAGATAAATGTTATTATTCATTGCACACGGTTTTGATGCATGTCGAATGAAGGCTTTGCCGATTCCAAGAGTTTCATTTCGCAACAGACAGAAACATGAAATCTCTTGATTAGCTGATTCAGTAGCGAATGAATTCGGAACAATTTATTTGAATAAGTAAACAGTTTGTTTACTGAAGTTTAATGGCCAGTTCTCTATGAATAAACGACTTACTTCCGTAATTGAGACTAATTTCATATTGTTTCCTTAAGAACTCAGTTAAATTATACCGAAGTTGTTCTGACAGTGTGATTCGGATTGAATCAACGACGAGGATTTTTGAATTCTCTTCACCTTTCGCAAGTATCATTTTCATACCTGTCACTGAGGCAAAGGCATAGCCAACAAAAGACTAAAACATGTTTCATTAAAATGCTACTTATATAGTGACAAAAACGTAATTTTGTCGAACTTGAGTGCTTTATTTTACGTGCTCAAAATTTATTTATTAATAAAAGCGCTTTCATAGTTTCACTCGTGGCTGCCATTTTGTACAGATAACCGCCTCATAAGCATTGCAACGTCACCTCAGACAATCTCGAAGCCGAACAAAACGTTGTAAAACTACGTTTATTTCACTAGTGCGGCAATCCAAACAGCGCAATAAGGTAAACTAGCATGCAACCAGAGATAAATGTGTAATGGACGTATCGTGTTCCAGGGCACATTAAGGCCAGAACATTTAAAATTTGCACGGCGTGGGTAAAAGCATTTTGTGTCATAGATAAAAGTGTTTTTAACTTTCAGTCACGCCGAATTAAACGTGTTGGTTAACGGGGCTTGTTTTATGCTGGTTTCTATTGTATTTATTGAATTGTATTTTTGTAGTTTAAAAAAACTAGCAAACGTGAAGCGTTGAGTTATCGAAGGGTGTATTATGTGATGGGCTATGAAGTATGGAGTCTCATAAAGAAATGTCACACCACTTGCATGAACTACAAACAACCATTTTTAGTGTTTTGTGGCTGTTGGGACTCAAATGATCCTGAGTGGCGACCACGTAAGGTACCACACACATTGGGAAGTCTCCCAACAAGGCGGACCTACCACAACTAAAGTTGCAGATGTTACTTCTGGCTGTGGTCACTGATTTCCATCATCAGTATGTGTGTATAAAGTACGTTAATACTAGCGAAAAATTTTACACTGCGTGCTTACTTATAATCTAAATTTACAATTTGTGCCAAAGTCAACAATACTAATAATAAAACCTGATGCATTGTACCAAAATTTTACTCCTTGGTGGTGCTTTATAGAAATAAGAAATACGTTACATTTGTACCTTAGAAGTAAGTAATATATCGAAAAGTCGTAAAGTAATTATCCCCACGTTGCCCTTGACCCATCAACATGTTCTATCTCAGTAATCTCCGGCCGAGATCTTTTGCCAAGTCTGTCGAGGGATCTAAGAGGCCTTATTCCTTTTAAAAAAATTTTTTTTCATATTATGACAAATAGAATTTCAACAAACTTTTCGGAGCTTATAATACTTTTCCCTGAATTCTAGATAGTAACATAGCTATTTCATGCATTCATTACGTGCATTCAAAAATAAGTAAAAAAAAAAACAGTTTTCTGCGTGAATTTTGTCAATTTCGAGTAGTTTATGAAACAAAAATTATCAATGAAAAATTCATAATGTAGGCCTCAAATATTTACCAATAAACTGCAATTACCCTGTTCTAAATAGTAACATCCATACTAATATCCATACTAATATTATAAATGCGAAAGTGTGTCTGTCTGTCTGTCTGTCTGTCTGTCTGTCTGTTACCTCTTCACGCTTAAACCGCTGAACCGATTTAGATGAAATTTGGTATATAGATAGTTTCAGTCCCGGGGAAGGACATAGGATACTTTTCATCCCGAATAAATGTAGTGTTCCCGTGAAAAACGGGATTAAACTTTGTATGGAGAGCAAATCATTGTAGTTGCAACAACTCCCTACATGTCATCGTTTTGACGTAAACTAATCTACCTACGATAGACCTTCACCAAACGCATACCAAACTATTATTTGTAAAAAAACAATAAATTCTGATATGGGAACATGTATCCGCAAAATTCGATTAATCTACATATCGTGATATGCTACATAATCGACGTGCTTAAGTCAAGGGCCTGACACGCTTTGATGGAGAAGGATAGCTTTATTATGATACTTATAAGAGGAAATAGAAAAAGTGCAATTTTTTGGCTCTATCACCGACCGAGCATTTTTTCATGGTCGGTTTATAGGCACACTTATATTCATGACGAAAACTGGCTATGTGAAAGAACCATATTGGCATCAAAAATGATATTGTTTTCAAAATCAACAAAAAAAGTACCAGTTTTGTTAATGCGCAACTTAGACGCACCCAAATTTGGCAACGGCGCTAGATTGAGAATCACCTAATTAGGGAAATACATTGTGAAGGGCACGATTTTAACGGGAGAAGCCAAGGGACAAAGTGTACTTATACCACGTGTTCCAATTATACCGAATAATTTACCATTTTATTTTAAACGTCTACAGTTTCCATTAAAAGTTTTTAACATTTTCTATGACTATTAATAAATCACAGGGGCGAACATGAAAAGTAGCAGGAATACACTTGGGCACGAAATGTTTTTCTCATGAACAGTATGTAGCTTGCTCATGTCTCCAAATCAAAAAAATTACATGTAGTAAAAACTGACCTAAATAAATCATTTAGGATAATTTATAGAACTATACTTCAATAAACTAAGTCGTAAAAACCAAGTTAGAAAAATAATAGTAGCTACCTAATAATTATTTTGTCCCAATTTCATAATGTGACAAAATTCTTTGGTGAATAGAACCATACCTTCTTCGTCAGTTGATTATGGACCGTCACCATCTCGAGCCATTTCTGAGCATAGCTTATGGAATCGAATAGGACTTAGCCTCGGATAACTTATTGAATCGAATGGGACTTAGCCTTGCAACTCCAAAAATATTAAAAAAAGGATGTTTTGCATTTTGTCCATGGCTTTCACCCAATAGCCCAGAACTAAACTACTAACTAGATTCCATTCGAGTATTGAATACCTGAAAGGGTTGAAAGTCTAATTGTTTTTTTTTTATTGTCAATATCATTTAACGAGTTCTACGCGTACGAAGTCGCGGGCAAAAGCTAGTTGATAATAAGTAAAGAAACATGTTTGATCATAGCGAAAAATTGGAATTGGAGCCTTAAAAAATAATAAATATTCGCCCAAGAACTTGTCGAGTAGGTAATGCTCAGTAGAGAGTTCGATAACACCAAATTAAAACAAAGTATATCCCTTGGAGTAAAATATCGAAAGGTAATTATATCCATGTTGCCCTTGAGTCATCAACACACTCTGTCTCACAAACCTCCGGCCGAGATATATTTTACCGATGCCCAGCAGACTGACAAAGGACTAAAAATATTAAATAAAACCGGGCTGGCGGGTAGGGTTCGATAACACCTAGTAAAAATATAGATTTGTAAATTCATGCCCTGGGAGTAAAATATCTAAAGGTCATCAATTAATTTATTTAATAAATATTATCTTCATGTCGTCCTTAACCCATCGATACACTTTGTCTCATTAAGTTAATACTCACATTTATATGTTTGTTTGTTGTGCTAACTTTTGAGCTAAACCTCGGTTAGACAAGCGAATAGAGATGTGGCACTAGGGAATGCAAACCGGTAATTATTGCTATGATTTTTACCGGTAATCCGGTAATTTCTAACCAAAAATTTACCGGTACGCATTCTCCATGTTAAACCTTCCTTGTTGGCTTAAGAAACCTAAAAAAACGTACCTACATACCTTTTTGTGCACGGTGTTAGTTTGTCTATCTTCTTCTCGTACTCACTCAATTGCTCAAAGGTTAACTGGAAGAGATCCCTTATAGGGATAAGTTCGCCTTTGTACCTATATGTTTTTTTGTAGTAGATGTATTTTTAACTGTTTTTGTGTACAATAAAGTGTTTACTTACTTTTACTTAGGTACTTAAAACGTCCTCGAGTTTTCTTTTTTATTCATTTGAAAAAAAAACACGCCGTTAAATTCTTTGATTTTCGTCTTTGAGAAAAATAGTCCTTTATTCTCGGCCTTATTAACTCCGGCATGTTTTCGGTGTCTAATCAAGCATGAACCGGCTTGCTTTATGAGCTGTTCACGATCTACGGCCCGGATAGTGGTGAAACATGTGTCGCCATGCTTTAATAAATAAGGCTCAATGTTCTGTGATAAAATAATAAACTAAAGTTGTTGCGGCAAGAATTCAGTATAAAGTAATTTTATTGTGAAATCTAGGAAGTAACAAAATAATAATTTTTATTTTATGTTCACCATTAACTCAACTTATTTATTTCCTCCAAAATACTTATTGGTTACTTATGAGTATCATACAAGGTACTTTGATTCAATGGCGATACATTACACACATTGTATATCAGCAGAAATATAGAAATTGCCTCATTCGTGTAGGTACGTATTTTTCGCAGTTTGTTTTATATAGCTTCTAAATTGTTCACTATTTGAATGTACAACCTTAATATTCGATTTTTTTAAGTAAATGTATTTAATGTGAAATTTATTAAAAGAAAAGTACAATGTGTACATTCCAAAAAATAACAAAACCACACAAACTATATCCTACCGAAATCGTAAACACTTAATAATTCACAAGCCAAGGACTTGTAAAACATTTAAGTGAGAGACTCTGAAACAATAAATTCCCCAGATAGCAAAGCTTATCGATCGTGCCGATTATTATATGCTTATTTATGTTTTCAGCAAGTAATTTAAATATTTTACATAGAAAACTATCGTGAGTCTCAGACATATTAAAATACTTAAACGGGTTTACTCTCGTCGTAGAAGCGTTATTCGACTTCTACCTACGACGTGAGTAAACCCGTTTAAGTATTTTAATTTAAATATATTATATTTTTTCAAAATAGGCCTTAACACTGTTTGTATGTTCGGCCTTGTCTAAAAACGTTTTATGCACAAAAATAAACATTCATGAACTACATGAACATACATAATTATGATCTGCTGGTATAAAACATTTATGAAACATATTATTTTTCGTGTATAGGGTTTGAACATACAAACAATTTTGGGTAAAATAAAGTGAAAAATCAATTATATTAGGAATCGATTATAATTATATATTACGTGTTTAATTAACGCTTTTTGTAGAATGTCATGATATCTTTCTTTTGTAGAGGTTAAGCTTTTCTTTATTGAATTATGATGATAATCAACATACAACACGAATTTATATTATAAATAAATAAATTTACATATTAGTGAAATACTCCTGCTATTTATTTTTCTTTATTATAGTTTTATTTGTGACGAAACTTTAAACCGAAAACTTACAGACTTCATTAAGCGTTCACATAAAATTTATTCGTTACCCGAACCGCGTAAAACCTCTTGACCGCTCCCTCTAACTTGTTCAATTTATTATGAGAAAAACTTGATCCTCGCCACGAGGAAACACGTCACCCTTCGTTAACCATATTTGAAAAGTTTTGATACTAGCGGTCGACTCTGACTGGCTAAA
Organism: Apotomis betuletana; assembly: GCA_932273695.1. Classification (NCBI taxonomy): domain Eukaryota; kingdom Metazoa; phylum Arthropoda; class Insecta; order Lepidoptera; family Tortricidae; genus Apotomis; species Apotomis betuletana. The sequence continues at coordinate 26,396,767 of OW026306.1, forward strand.
AACTGTATTGATTTTAATTTACGGTTTAAGTCTTAAAGACTTCTCCAGACTTTTATTCAAAAGCTTATCTTAATATATTTTTGTCTTGATTTCACTTTCTTAATTTAATAATGTGTACGTTTATCCGCCTACTTACAAGCTGTCATAATTAAATTTGTCAGTTTCATTCATGTCTTGTCAAAATAGATAGAATGTTTTTTTTAGTTTTATGTACTGAATGTGAGTAAGTGATATTCAGGAGGTTACTTTTAACCCGACTATTTGTTGTTACGACTATGTTATGTTATGTGATAAATTTCTCAATTTCGTTTCGTTTTTTTTTTATATCCAACTTGGCCATAACCAGGACACTGCTTCTTTGTGTGTTACATAAAAGTATTATAAGGTTGTACAGCCTTCTTTGTGTATACCCACCTATATTACATCATCTACCGCCGTAGGTAATTATTTTTCCTCCATCTAATCTAATCCACGTTGTAGTTCCCATCCAAGCATCAGGCGTCTCACAAAAAAACGGGTAATTATTCAGAACAGGAGGACATTAATTCCAAGACCTCCGCGGACGTCGCTAAGCGGCCCATAAATAAGAGGGATGGGATAGCGCGGGATAAACTGCGGGAATTATGTTCCGGGATACTTTACCTACGAGTACTTGTTATACTTGCGTTGCCTTGCGAATTGCTTATTTTTTAACATTCTTTACAACACGGCGCGTGAATCTTCTTACGAAAATATCCATTTATTTATATTTGTGGACAATATTTTTTTGAAGTAGGCCTTAAGTAGGCATACTTCTGGGTACTGACGCATCACCGTAGGCGTGTGACTACACACACACCAGACACTGCTGAAGCTGCAGCATTCGGTGGTGCGAGCTCACCTATCACCTATTTCTGGGAATCTACTTCATATCTATTATTAGCAATACGAGTATGGTCTGCTCAAAGTAACCTATCAAAGATCTCTCTTATTAGTTATTTAGTTATTTTTGTAGCACAATTGACAGGAACGTTACAAATAATATATCAACTCATTTATTAGCACTGGTATCTATTCTTCTTTACTCTAAACTTCAACTTATCGTCAATGTATCGTCGAATGCATAAATCTCGGATAAATAATATGGATAAATGTTCGAATAACTTGATATTGCTCTAAAATTCCGGATATTGTAACGTATCGTTGAATTAGAGTCCTATATTAAAATAATTGTGAAACACCTCCCTAAGCACCAACCCTAACCTTGACTCAACTTCAGTCCCACATTGATCGTCATAATTCTAATACGTATTTCTAAATTCGTAATAAAAGAAATTCAATTTTCTTGCCACCTCCTCATCTCGCGGAATGGATCCATTATGGGCGCTGGCCCATGCCGACATTTTTGGAGAAGGAAAATTACGCCCGAGCTATAAAATAAAATTTCTAAAGATTGAAAATGGGAATGGTCAAGAAATATTGAATTCTTATATTTTTTTGCTAGTGTAGTTGTGGCAGTGCCTGACCCAAAAAGTAGGTACCGAAACATTTCCATGAAATTTTATGTAGTTGCAATAGGGACAGCTAGATTATGACCACGCATTCAGGTTACTATTATTTTACTAAGTCCTAAAGGTATTTGATGCGATTAATTCGAAATGTACTACAATGGGACATTTAAGTACAATTTTAATTACAATACTTAAAGGTAAAGATCTTCCGATGTCTTCGGCTTGATCTCTCAGATAGTTAGGTATGTCAAAATCCATAATAGTGCGACATTACTATTCGAGAGTAAGCGCTATTCTTGGAATAAAATGAATTGACAAAATTGAAAAAAAAAACTAAGTGATTCTGTGAATTTTTTCAATATACTCAACAATTTAAACATTTAGATTATTTCGATTGTTACGAAGAAAAAGTTTAAACTAGTCCACGATAAGAAAGAAATTCTATACAAGAACGAAGCAAAACTTTTTTGTTCACCTGAACTAGAGCGTCGCCAGTAATCGGGGCGTCCTAACGTTTTCCACTTAGATAACGATGAACATAATCGACTTATTGTGGAAGGTCGCACATTTGTGTACAGAGCCCGGAAATTGCAGGGACCTTTTAACTTCCGACGGGTTTAAATCAAACTCAACCATGCCGGTGAAGCTACGTAATGACAATATGGTGAATTAGTCAGTCGGGGCAAGCGCCAAACGGGGTAAGCGCATTGTACTACTGCAAGTCTGCATAAATTTAAGTGATCATAATGCGTAATTAAATTTGGATCGTCAAAACAAACGGAAACAATGGGACTAATTTTAAAAAGCATTTTACAAACGAGTTGTCGGCTGGTATTAAAATTCGAGTTTGAAATATTACAAAATCCTTTATTATTCCTGACTCCGCCTGCTCATAATAAATTGCCTGTCTTTTGTTTCTTTACTCCAATCAAAGTAAGAGATGCGGCCACGAAACAGGCCACACGTAGCGGCTGTTATTACTTGGTTTTTCTCCAAAATTACTGTTGTCATTGAACAACTCGTACATGAAATAATATCCCTATTTAAGACTGCGCCGAGCAAAATGTGAAAAATAGGCAGTTTTTTTATCTTTATTAATTAGAAAGGGGTTTTGATACCGCTATTTTAATTTATAAATAGTTTAGTTTTTCGAGTTATAAAAATCGCAGCGCAATTACGAAAGCAAAACAAAATTAACTAACCAATTGAATAATCAATACATCGGAAGCAAAGGAATAGTTTCCGAAGCTGTAAAAGTTACTCGACAGGTAGCTGTCGAGGCGTAATTAGTTTGCATTTACCTGTTAATTAACTTCTGAGGAAATTACACAAATAAATTTTCACGCCAGTGCTAGTTTTTTGTATTGAAACTTTCTAGTTATGTACTTATAACTTAGACTTTAGTTTTGTTGTGCAGCAGGACGAATAAATATTAAATACATTTTTTTTTATAAACAGTTCTCTGTTTATAGAATAAATTTAAGCTGATCAACCACCAGATGGCACTACCTATTCCGATCACTGCTTATATAGTTGTGTCGAAAACGCCACTCGAGAAAAAAAGCAGATAGGCTATGAAAGATGACAAGCGGTCGTATTATATTATTAAGAAGTCAAATTTATAGTAATAATACTATTCCACTAATACCTGGTAAGTCATCAAATAAATTCGTATAATTTTGCCACAGAGCAAATTTAAATAGAATTCTTTATCGCAAAAAATTAGCTAACTTACCCGTACTTATCTTCTTTTCTTTCTTTCTTTTGTCTTGTCGCTTCTATCTATCCGCACTATTAACTACGCACAGAAGAAGCTGGTGTCAACTTTACCCTACAGTCGCTTGTTCTGTGGCCAAATATTGAGGGATGAAGCAACATCCTGACTTTAATTATTGCTTTACTCAACTTGAAGTTGTTCTTAGAGTTGTCTATTTTGCATGAGAGAATAGGTTGATGTGATATAAAAATAGTTTATGCATACATAATAAGAGGTCTTAAAACACAAGTGTTTTAAGGCCTTATTATGTACAGTTGCATACATATACTACTTAATCCACACGTACAGCGTGTATTGTTAATATATCCACAAACTAGCCAGACGTAGATTTTGTACTATAAACCGATATTTAAACAAATTGTTAATTTAGTGTTAACCACCAGAACGTAATTAATTTTTGTTTTTTTTTTGAGAAGCAATTTATTGCGTACACTTAATTTGACACATTGACTTTTATTGACAGTAGATGACTAAGCAAGAATAAAAAATTGTGCGTGGAGTCCCTCCGCGCGGAAGAAGTGAAACTTCGTAATGTGGGAATGAAAATAGGAAGGGGTAGAAATTGATTTTTAGTGAACTCATATTGTTTCTTTAAGACAAACTTCTTCACTCTCGCTCTGTCTCTTTCTATCGCAACAGTGCTTTCCTACCCCCTCCACGGTTGCGTTAAACTTTTAACGCAACCGTTAAACGTTTAACGTAACCTTGTTGGAAGTCGCATTAGAAGTTTCACTTCAAAAACGTGTTACATTGCGTGCTGAATTTTATTATAAGGGGAAAAAAATATCGTACATTTTAATTAATTTATAGAAAAACATATTCATTAGGGCCTATGCTAAGAACTTGTAAAGTTTGAGGTTGTATGAAAATTAACGCTGTATATTTATCATCAATAGGTTTTCTTTTATGTAGATATGAAGTAAAATACTCAGTACTTCCAGTAATTTAGTTATATGAGTGTAGACTAACATATTTACTTATTGAATTAATATACTATCACCAAAACTGCGTATTATGTGTTCCAATTTGTTATATCACAAATAAAAAGGAATTTGCAATTAGATTCATTGTCTATCGCAATAAAATCGAATATTTAATAACCGGTCCGCTTTCGATTACATAGTGCGTGCTTCATTTTTAACCTCAGACGAAAGCATAGGAACGTTATAAGTTTAACACGTGTATCTGTGTGTCTGTCTGGTGCCAACCGTAGCACCGAAGCCGATGGACCAATTTGAGTGCGGATTTGTTTAATCGTAAGACATTTCCGTCCAAATGGCTGCTAGCTATATTAGGTGGAAATAGGACCAGTAGTTTCCAAGATATTTAGCATTTATGTAGTAAATCACTGATGAAATACCATGAAATTTAAATGTATCATTTATTTCTGTTGTATGGTTATGTGAAGTAAGGGTCAAAAGATTGATAAAATAAAGAACGCACAAGTTTTATTTATAGTCTTTTTCTATTTTCCGATAGACATGTTTCGACAAATTGATATCCATCAAAAGACGTCGTCTCCATGGTGAAGTATGTGCTCAAGGATGCCGATCGTATACACGTTGTAATGTAACAATGTGCCCGAATTGTATTTGAGGTTTTTAGAATAGACATTTTGTCAAGTGAATACAGAGAAACATGATTTTATAAATGAATGAATAAGTTTCTGTCAAAAATGACATTTTAGTGGCAAGCTTTTATAGACGACTGTACTTTTCTTTGGATATCCATCAAATGCTCACTGAGACGATTCTAAAGAGCCCAAGCTCGGTAGGATTGCTTTTTCTATTATAGAGTTCCTATGGCCACCTTCCGGCTCCATCATCAGATCAGCCCCATGGTACCATATTATTGTATTGTTATCAAAGTTAAGTAAGTATGCAAAATTTCAGCTCAATCGGTTGACGATATCTGCTTCAAAATTGAGTTGCAAGATTTCACCCGAACAAACATAGGTACTTTAAACATACCATGCAAGTTAAATAAAAGCTTTAAAAAGAGACGTCGATATCATTCAAGAAATTAGTTCTTACTAACATATAAAAAGTCAAAGTAAATTATTGTAGGCATTGAATATTTCCATATTCTATGTATCTTTGTATTTATTTTTCTACATAAATATCATCGTATAATTTAAACCCATGGTATAATTTAAATAGTTCATATTACTTTAATTGTTATTAGAGTATGCTTTCTGATAAAATTACCGACTATTGAGTTTCTTCCGGCGTTTCTTTCTCGACAGTGGTCTCCTCTCGTGAAATGCCGGCAGACGCAGATATATGTAAAAGTGCCCTTGTGGCCTACTTACAGAACTAAGTTCATTATTTCATTAACAATTGGTTCGATATGCGTCACATTGATTGTTGTTTGTTAAAAAAGAAAATTCACAAGTCAGATATCTAAGGCATATATCCTCTAAGTCAATTGTTTAGTAGTCGAAATTAATTAAAGGCTATTCGAAAAGTAAACGCTTTAGTTAAAAACAAATCAAAGTGGACAAACAAACTATCTGTGTAAATAGGTAGGCATTTCAATGAATATTTGAATCTCTTTTAGCAAAACGATTGAGGTTATTTGTAACATATTCAATTCCTGTAGGTTCCATTCCATAGGCAGTCTGCTGCCGTATGATTTCGTTGTATGACATACCAAACGCAACAATGTAAGCTGAAATAATTCTAGACCCTGACCCGTGTCTTGTCCATGCCGCGACATCGCATATCTTGCCGCGACTTCGTTTGTCGTGCGAGTCAGCATCACCTATCTTGCTCGCACGGTATTGAAAGGAAAGTGGCAGGTAGTATTTGTCGCGCGACAAAGAGTCGCGTGTCAAAGAGTTTTGTGTGTCACGCGTGTGTGTGAGTTTTATGTTCTTACACGCCATAAAGGTATTACCATTTAAAAGTATCTAAACACCGATGGCTTAATACATTCTACCTCCTAGAATTAGCTAAACCTGCGAGGCCATTTTACAGTTTTAGGATTGATGCTGCAATCAATCGCGTCGTGGCGCCGGCTGCGGCGACAAATGGCTCGAATATAAAGCGCCGAGACGGACCACTTCAAGATGACTTAGTCCACTGGCTATAGTCATGTTGCTGACCTAGCTCGCGCAGGGTTGATGCATCGTGCTGTTAATGGAGGCTCCTTTTGCTTACGCAACTCTTGTTACAAAATTTGTCACCTTTCTTTTATCCGCAGCCCCATCTTTCCACCATCGTTCTACGCGACAATCCTTTCATTCTCACTTAGATAGTTGGCAGTCCACTACTTTGCGTTTTTCTAGAAATTTCCTGCCTCCCACGTCAGCATTGTGGAATGAATTGTCGCTTGCGGTATTTCCGGACAGATACGACCTTCAAACCTTCAAGAAAAGAGCGTACTCCCATCTGAAAGGCCGGCAACACACTTGAGACTCCTCTGGTGTTATTTGCAGGTGTCTATGGGCGACGGTAATTGCTTTCCATCAGGCGATCCGTTTGCTCGTTTGCCCCGTATGACATTAAAAAAAGAAAAAAACTTTTGAATTACAAACGTATACGTCTAAATATTCTTCAATAAATTAACCAATGGTTGCACTTAACGGTTAAAACCCACTGAAATCTAGCTCTTAGTAACCCAAGTCATATAGCCAGGATTCATTCAACGCTGTGTTTCTGCAATTCATTACGCCACTAGATATACCAAACTAAGTGCCTGTACGGAATCCTTAAAGTCTAAACTGTCTCACGAACTGCACGTGATTTAAGCAGCACTGTCATTCGCTCCGAGTAGTACAACACCCAAGTATTTACTGACCTAATAACAATGTCGCCAAAGTAGCAGTTACCGTAAACGCCGGCTTCTCCTTGATACGCTTACAATACGCTGTTAACTAGTCACTAACCCACTAAACATGCAAGTTACCTGGCCAGAAACTAAAACCACTACACCAGTATAACGAGAACTCTGAAAAGTTGCACCGCATCTAATATAAACCGTATGTGTTTGTAGCTACGTCTGTTTTTCGGAAGTTGCGAGCGCGGTACAGTTTTAATAATAGGTTTCGTGTCACGTATACTGATATAATGGGAATCGACTTTTGTGTGATGCCCGTAGCACGTCATTGTTGCTTGCTTTGCTTACGTTAGCTTTGGATCAATTATTTTCTAACAGTGGAGGTGATTGTTCAGTGTTCAGCTTTATCCTTGGAAACTGTACGCTTTGGGTCACAAACAAAGAGATAGAACTTCTCTCATGATTTTACGACGTTCATTTACAGTGCACATCTACCTCCAGTCAAACTCAGCCAATATTGCTATTTACTTTTTTTTACATATTGGTTATTTTGTTATAAACTTTGACGATAATCAACTGATATAATCGTCATGTCGTAGCAAATATGTTGGTATGGTACCATTATAGCACAGATGAAACGAAAAAGAAAGGTACAGATACAAATATTTTTACTGACATCTTTCAGCAATGGAAATTGTTTAAAAATAGAGATACATAAAGATCATGCGCCGAGTAAAATGTTTTAATTCGTGCCACAATTGCTATAATTATACCTGTTGAATTTAATAATTGTTCACCAAAGTCGGCTTCCCGAGTTGCCAAGAGGCGTTTCATTTAAATACCCAAACTCAGCATTCATTAAACGCTACCTGAACCTAAAACCAACTAAAACGAATCAAAAATTAATATAACGCTAACGAATATCGGTTACAAAGGGCGGGTATTTAATTAGTATTTTTCAAAAGGGTTAAAAGTTCGTGAAATAAATTAGTGAAACAATTTCATTGCCGGGACTTGGAACGGTTCGGAGGCTATTTACTTTAATTAAAGTTGTAAAACAAACCCGCTCTGGGTGGACACGAGCTAGTTCCAATTTAAAGAAATCTCTCCGGGAACCGTTCTTTTTACCAGCCCACTGAGCGAAAAGGAGGGTTATGCTTTTAGCTTCGTAAGTCGGACTAGTGCACCTTGCCACGATTTCGCTTGTCACGCGACGTTAAATTGAAAAGTAGAGAGTTACAGGACATCATCACATAAAATTTTAACTCAAGCTGGACAGCATTTAAACTGCAACCGAGTTGCAAAATTGCAATTCTGATGCATTTGGCTCAACTGCATCTAAACTGCAAATAAACATCGGTCCTACTTCCCTGACTCCCTCTGTAACTGCATTATAACTGCAATTTTGCAGCTGGGTTGCAGCTCAAATGCTGTCTGTCTGTTTCAGCCGTAAATACAACGTGTGTTGGAAGCTTCTCCACTGTTATTTTAGGTAATATATTGTTTTAAGCAACTTATTATTATCATAATATGTGCACGTTTAGCAGTGGTCTTAAATGAGACATCTTTTGAGCAAAGTGCTTTTCTACTGAAGCCGAAGTGGACGGCGATTTGATATAAAATGCGATGCGTGCAAAAAGTTTCCATTGACGAGGAGTGGAGATTTGGCCACTGTGACTGGTCAAATCCGGTCAATGAAAACGCAGAGCTATAAAATGGTGCACACTAGTGCCAGCTTGTTTAATGTTACCCTCGAACATCGATGTAATTATAACGGCTGTTCATTTAAGGCTAACTTTAAAGCGATCGGAAGGCACGGCTGGTTAAAATAACCGTTTTTACTGCTCACGGTCACGCGACGTTCTTTGAACAGGCTGACTCGAGTCGTGTTATTATGACGGTTTCATTAGTTGCTCTATTTGAACTACTGGACTGAATTATTGTTTACAATATTTTTTCATTACAGTTTTATAGTTTACCGTCGTTGGCAGATAGTAGATGTAACTTTATGTTCAATATAGCCAGACTGCCGCCGGCTATCACCGAACTGCCAGGCGTGGGAGTCAATAAATGTATCGAAGTGAATTAATTTGGCTCGGAGACAAGGCGAGAGGATAAATTAAAAACGCCAATGAAGTAAATTGCGATGTCAATCAGGCGGAGCCGAGTCACTGCGGCCATCCATCTTCATGAGCAGCTAGATGCCGCCGCCGATAGATGGGGCACGGCGATGAATAAGCGATGCTCCGGGTCGTCGGTGTGTATCCCAGATTCCACAGAAGTGACGTTACGTCGATCCGTGCTTGTTGGGGCTGATGCTCGTGACCTGAATAAAGGATTATGCTGTAACCTGGATTAGAGTGTACCGGTCCGACGAATGATATTGGAGATTGATCGAGATTTATCTGAATTTAGAAGTCATATCACATCGATTGGCGACTAATTTGCTGTTTAATCTCGAAATTTTCATTATTTCTCCGTTTATCTATAGAATTAGGTATAAAAATAGTTTGTAAATATATGCATGTATTTTTGTATAAACAGTAATTATACTATTTTGAATGTATTTGCTCTTTGTAAAATTAAATTTCTGATTTGCACAAACTTCTAGTATCTCTGTTTGGCCCTATGTACCGTGTAGCGGTAGAGAATGCCATTTGGTAGGTATTAACTTCGCCATTAGTACTGACTACGACTAGTGTTTTGTGCGATAAAGTTTAAATAAATAAACAAACCCATCATAACGCTAAAGTCTGTATTTCCATAAAATTAACCTTCAATGTACCTATTTTTTTTGTTCCAATCTATTTATTTAAGTTTATCTAAATAGCAAAGACTCTGAGCAGTCTTTTAAGAAAAATAAATTGCTTCAACGTCACATGCTTAAGGAGATAAAGTAACTAAAGGATATGACGATATGGCGGCTTTTGTTCCTATTTAGGAAGAAAATATTTTCTTGTACTTGTCTCCTAACAACCAAATTCAATAAACAATATACATATCACAAGTATACAACCATTAACCGTTTCTATGTCTCTGGGCTAGTCTAATCAAAAATGTCATAGATTCTCTGACCTTATTTTGCCGGAATCATAATTAATGACAAATTGGCAATCACATGGATGTAGGTACTTATCTTGATATAATCTTTACTAGGTAGGTAGATGCCGATTTATGGTCTCAAAGAATTCAAACGTAATATAATCTGAGATTTTGTAGCTAGTTTATATGGTTGTTTTATTATTTGGAGCCCGAACCGACGGGCAGCTTTAACTCCGCATCGCATCAAATAAGTAGTTTGTTTTTTATTCGTCACAAAACTCAGCATTTTTTATAGTTATAGCTCCGAAATATTTCTAGGGAATGTAACTTACACAGTGAAAACAGGAAAGTAAACTTGCAGGAGTTTTTCTTCAGGTGTCTTAGTCCGGAGTGCATTACGATGCGCGCTTGGGAAAGGACGTGTTTTGGTGCGCATAGTTAGTGAATAACCTTAGAATAAATACGCTTAGAACGAGAGTCTTCATACAACAGATTTGCGAAAGATGAAGCCGGTTTTGGTTTTATGTGTGCGTGTGTAGGAACCAATCATAGACACGTTTTGTTTGTGAGATTGACGTTGTGACAGATGCGCACACGGACAACTCTTTAACCCGTGGCTAACCAAAACTGGCTTCACTTTCAAGCACTGACTAGGTTTCTAGGCGTGTTTATTCTAAGTGAATACCACTTATTCGCGATTAACGTGACTAAAGTTGCTGCCCTGTTCTGTTATACAGGGATCACAGCAACTCATAGCTAATGAGTAACTTGCGTTCGATCAGTGTACTGAACGCAAATGGGTGGATCAACTTTTTCTTGCTGTTATTCTGTCCGTGACCCAGGGGATAATAGTGATTACATTTCTAAGAAAAGTGTTGATAATTGACATAACTGGTATTGTCAAGAGATAGTCTACATAAGAATGAGCTTATAACTGCTTAAATTACAAAGCTTTTGCTAAATACTATAACCACGGAAAATCGTAGTTTTAAAAAGTGATCCAGAAAATAGTTGATTGACCCAAATACTACGCGTGAAGGTTACTTCAAATACAGTTTCAATGTAAACGAAATGTGGCCAGGCGCTGCTATTTCTGACGCTTAAAATCACCTGCAATCTCGTAAAAGGGACAGTTGTTTGAAGAGTTAGGATATCATCATTTTTTATGCAGATTGACCCGGACGACGTGCTGCCTTTATTGCCAGAGGTGCTAGCACATCTTGCCGTGACTTCGCTTGTCGCGCGACTTAGCATCACTTGTCTTGCTTGCAAGGTATTGAAAGGAAAGAGACAGGGAGTATTTGTCGCGCGGCAAATAGTCGCATGTCACAGTTATGCCAGACTTACAGGTGACTGAACGTCATTATATTATTATATGTTTTAATAACATTTTACTTACACGTGCTTAATTAAGTTCACTGCAATATAATTACTTGGATGACTCGCATAATGGATTTATCAAGATTAAATACTATTTCAGAAGCGATTCTCTAGAAGTAATGCGATATCCAAAACAATGAGAATTACCAACGCAAGCCACACCATGTATACGCCATAAAGTCCGATTTGTTGTGATAATGCAATTGAAGTGCGCGGCAAGGGAGCTTGAAATCATACGAGCAAGGCTGATTTATTCATTTGATGATGATGTTATTCATTGAATACAGGACATATATAGTGGTTTTCTAACGTCATTGAAGCTTCAACTTTACAATATTAAAATGACCTTATCGATTGTTACTATAAACAACTGCAGAATGCAGGTATTTTCAAAAATAGCGAGTGATACTCGTACGTTTTTATTTAGACTATAATAACAGCTTTTCGAAGCAACAAAAGCGCGCCGCTCGACCAAGTGGCGAAACGCTTAGATTTTTACGATTATTGTTGTACGTGTAGCTACAGTCAGGAGGTTGCACGTATGGGTTTAATCCTTTTAGCTCCCTTTATGTGAATGCTAAAGGGTCAATGAACTTGCTGCCAATCCCACAGATTGGTTTAATTTCTCAAGAGCATTTGATTAACTGCACAGAGATAAAATGAAAAATGTGAATAGTTTCCAGTCCTGAAAGGATTTTTAAATCATCACGATTGCACTCTCTTAATTAAATGTGTTTGTAAGTAAAAATTTAAATTTTATGTACCTACTTTACTAACTTAAAGTAAGTAAGTATTTATTTATTGTAAACTTATCTATTAAAAGACACACGAAAGGAAAATTTACAAGTTCTGATCCGCAACGCAGGCTTCGTCATGTAAGTTCATAAGCTTGAGATTACACTACATTGGCTCAATCTAACCGTAAACGAAGCTTCCAGAAAACGCTATATCATAACAGTCGTAACATGGAAACACACATAGGCCAAGGTTCTTGGAGAAATCTCCAGGGCCGCGAGACATTGGAGCGAAAAAGTCGGGGCCCAAATGGAATCCATTAATCCTAGCGGCGTGTCGGGACTTATCTCGCAGCGCGCCCTGACAGGTGGGCCAGCCCTTGTTTCATGCGCAACTTGCTGCCTCGATACACATTTTTATAACTATACTAGGAGCACCTTCGTGTGCGGAACAAGAACGAGGCAAAGGCTCTTTTCGCTTTAGCGTAGACCGGTAAAATACACCGCAACGCAACAATATTCCGGCGATAAGATAACAACCGCTGCCTATAATCCACGAACATTGAGTTAAATCGTACATCGCATGACAATTAGTTTCTAGGACAGTTTCAGTCAGATTGGTTAGATTGGCCTCTAGTTCCTTACTTTCTGAGGGGCGATATCTGAAGAAGGTATTACTTTATAAATGTTCTATAGAATTTTTCCATCATTTTTTTTTATGTGGCCACATTTATATTTTTATTTGAATATTGAAACATGTAGGGTTGGAGGTTCCTGCTTACATTGTAATACACATTACATCTTTCTTTAATAATTTACCTTTGTGTCAATATTTAATATTTTGATATCTCCCCAGGAGATCTGTACAAGTGTACACGCTAACACCTGACACAATCTCGTGGCTCGGGCCCTGAATGTAGACTTATAGTTACTTACAAGTTTATTTGAAATGTTTATGTAAATACGCCATACGATTAAATAAATTAATTTTATAATTATGCTCATATTACAAGAACTTTGTAAATTTTGCTTCTGTATAGACCCTTTTAATGGACATGCGAGGTCACAAAAAAAGGTACAGAAAGCCTATTAATTTGTTTGGTTTCATTGTTTTTCTTACCGTGTTAACGAGTTGGGCAATAAAGAGTATTTTGTATTTTGTGATGTGAAATCTTGTACCGATTTTAGTGCATTAAGGTAAGTTGTGATTTCACAAAATAATAAAGATTGTAATTCAAATCTTGAAGCGCAACGCCAATTTTTAATAATCCCTACCAGTTCAACCCGCAAAATATAATGTAAATCCGTAGCCACGAAACAGATTGGCATAATAATTTAACCTTATGTTTCGGTGAATCTCATTGTAGAATAAAAATCTTATATCCCTCGTTCTGGGAGCAATAAATTGTTGAGTCCAGACAAGTGGAGATAAACGGTGAGAAAACGTTGACCTGCGAGCGGTGAGCGTGACGGACAGACATCCCCGGTTTCATTATGAACAGTTGAACACGACGAAAATTACGTAATTTTTTTGCGTTATTGTGCAATAACATAATCTATGCCATTTTCTAGAAAATTTTAAGTAAAAATTATTTTGTTTCTTTCAATATCCTATTACAAAAGACACTGATGAAAAGACCTACTACGAGTTTAGGTATAAATCGTTAAGAGGCCTTATTCCTTTTAAAATGCTGATTGTTTAGTCATTTTTCTCTATGATCAAACATGTTTATTAATATACTATTGATGTTACTTTCTAGAACAGGGCTATTGGGATTTATTGGTATATATTTGAAACCTACAGTTTGAATTTTTCTTTGATAATTTTTGTTTCAAAAACTACTCGAAATTGACAAAATTCACGCGGAAAATTAGTTTTTTTTACTTATTTTCGACTGTACGCAATGAAAGCGTGAAATAACTATGTTACTACCTAGAACTCGGGGAAAAGTATTTATTCACTTCAAAAAGTTGGTTGAAATTATCAATATATTTGTCATAATATGAAAAAAAGAAATTTTAAAAGGAATAAGGCCTCTTAATTTGGTTTTGATTAAAGTGTATCTTTACTAAGACTAAGTTCGATATGAACTACTTTCAGATGATACTAATCTAATGAAAATGAAACAAACACAATTTTAAAGTTCGTTAAAGCTATAGATATGCGCGACAAGAGATTAAAGTTGTTTTTGCTATGAGTAGGTACTGGTACTGGGGCCCAATTCGAGAATGCCGTTTGAGATATCGCCAAACGTCAAATCTCCATTAGATAACAGTTATATCGCCATTGAACTGTCATTTAAATGCGAGGAGCTTAAAAGTGACATATCTCATCTCAATTTTGGAAATACGAAGGCGATAATGATTGACAAAAATGTTATTCATGTATATGAATTTCTGTTTTGAACGAAACGTAACGGACTAATTTCACGCACTACGCGGTCAATTTAAAGTATGCGCCTGTTATTTATGCCGTCACATACAAAGAAAGCGAAAATTTTGCGCGTCCGAATTGACGAAGTTGCGATGTTCTAGGGATATCGCCACTTGTCAAGTAGGCACACGTCAAAAGTGACGGATGGCGATGAAAAGGAGAGATCTCCATTATATCTCTAAAATTGGTCGAATACCCCCCCTGATTTTGAGTCGCCAGTAAGAGAATATTTTTAAGTTTATTCTGAGTGTAGTGACGGATTGAACAGTACAATGTGACACCTAGCGCAGCAGCATCAGTAGGTACAGGACAAACACCTCGCTGTGACAGCACCGTCTACACCAAGTCTTGGAACGCGAAATTACAATTATATTTACAACCACAGACGTCCAATAAACATAGGCCTCCTCTATAGCTCGCCACAATGTGCGATCCAGTGCTCACCACAAAGTACGACCCTGTGCGGACGGCATCCATCCACTCCCTGCTACCCTCACGACATCATCCGTCCATCTAATCCATCTTTTCCTATACGTGGTGACAAACACCTTAACAAATTCTTGCTAGATGGCTGAAACAAGGGTCAGGGAAGGCGGTACTCCTGGACTCGGCGCGCATCGTCAGGAATCTGCGGCTCTCTCTGCAGCCCGGCACCACCGGTAGCTTGGGCTGGGTTAAAAAAAAAAAAAAAACATTTATTTTCAGACAGAGAAGTCCATAGTTTGTTTGTTGCCGGCGGTACTTTAGTTTAGGTTATTATAACGAGGATAAGGTTAAATTCTACGGCATACTGTAAAAGAAAAAAAAACAAGAAACAGGAAGTTTTTTTTTTAATATGTATGTGACTTCAAAGATACGCAATTTTTTTTCAATCCATGAAAATATTGAAATTGTTTTCAGAATCGTCATAAATTAACAAAACAATAATTGTATGACAGCCATTGTCTCCAACTCTCCATACAAATATTGGTCCTACCCATAAGATAAATATAATGGTGGCCATTTTGTATGGAGTTTTTTTTAGCGCTCCGTAGGAATGTTGAACTTTGACGGTCATTTCTGACTTTTAGAGCAGTCTAAGTGTAGTTACTCCCATATAGACATTTGATCCCAAAATAAAATAGAATCGATTGAAATACAAAAAAGTTGTCTATTGTAAACAACCAACTTAAATAATAAAATACTAAACGAGAATATTGTTAAATACCTTAACTTCTTTAAAATTGTCATTCAGGAAATCTTTCCTTCTAACCTTCTTGGATTTAATGTATCTTCTTTGCCAGATCTCTAGACGGTTAGCCACGCGAGCCAGCCAGGCGTCGCGCGTCTAGCTCCCGCGTCGCATTACCATAACACATTTCGTGCTACAAATATTGTTATATGAATGCAGTTACTCGTATCAAGCGAGCTGTGTTTATAAACATGTGTTGTGTTACAGATGTATTTTGGAAACAAATGGAACGTTTAATTCTTTTTGACGGAGATACTGACAGTGAATTATAGATATCCAGATATATATAGAGGTAATATGTGTGCTTGCTGAGCCTTAATGATTGACACTGACATCAATCTACGATGTCACCGCTATATTTGCAATATACGCTTTTCAACCGTTACTGTTAGCTTGGCTATTCAGCGAGGGAATGTAGCCGACATCATGGGTACCCTGCCGCAGGGCCGTGATCAGAGGGACATCGGTTTTAGTTAGATACTCTCATTTAGAATAGGTTAAGTTCATTGTTATTTTTTACTTGTTTTTCGTTTAGTAAATATTGTATAGTTCCATAAAAGGGGTAATTTATAAACATTTAAGTTACCATAATGACAAGTTCCTTCTCATTTAGTTGAATTATACCTCATCTTTTCTAATGACTCAGCAAGTGCTCAGATTTTATGTTGTTGAAACGATGGTATCCTATCTCAACTCCTACATTGTTTCCCATCTGTAACGTCTCGCCAAATTTTCATTTATCCGAAAGTAATTTTTTCCTTAAACTCGAAATATTTTCAAGATTTTATAAGCATCGTTTTAAAGAACTGATTGAGTTATAGGTTAGGTTGGTTTTATAATTATTCTGAAAAAGTAACAGTGCTTGTCTCGGACAAATGAAGATTTTGTGTTTCAGTTAGTTAACCTGCCACGATGTATTGGACAATGTTGGCTACACCGAGAGGGAAATACAACAATAGAGTATAGCATAATGTCAATGATATCAAATTCCTTCATACAACAGAGCCCGTTGTGGCGTGTACCCCGTGAACCCTTGTCCAGCAACGTGCTGACACGCTTACGTCAATTTGTATCGGCAAATGTGTTGCAATATCTCGTACGATATGGACCCGGTGGGTCCATGTCGGTCCCTTGGAGACCCTGTACTCAAAAGAGGGTGTGGGAAAAATGATAACTGACACGCAGCGGTAACGGTTGGGAAAACATTCAGTTTGGTGATGCACAGGTACTGGTAAAAATATTGCAAAAATCGACGATTTTGTTACAGTATTAGTATTTCTTGAATCAAACCGGACATTAATATTTTATTATGTAGCAAAATAGAAGGCTTGTTGGCTTATATTATTGACATGAAAATACGCAGTGAACCTATCTAATTTAGTGGCTCAAGATCCCATATAGCTTATCTACAAACCGCCTTTCTAATCATGTCATAGTTTCTTTTGATGCTCAAAGTAACTTCTTCCATCCAAGAGGTACTTTACTCAAGTGTACTACATAGGATTTGTTATCAACTTAGTAGACGATATTAAATAAAAATAAATAAAATAAAACTCTTTGCACCTTTAAATTATAAGTAAAAAAACATGTTTTGTTGATAGTAGCAGATTTCTGGTATATAAGACTTTCTAGAAATTGCAAAAATCATTTATCAAAAAGAAATGCAATAAACTGAAGTCTAAATAAAATGAAAGTCAAAATCTTGCACATTCTTAGGTCCTTTTATCGCAGTCGGCGAACAGTGACGTGGGTGTGGCCGCCGTCGTTTGCATTAAAAGGAATGTCGGCCGTTATATTAATGGATCGCGTGAAATATACTGCGGATATGGGATTGTGCTCGACTATGAATTCATAATTTATTCATCCTCGCTAAGAGTATTTATACTGAGTTAAAACACGTACTACATGAGAAAACTACGAAGATATTTAAAAATACTTTAAATAGATGACAGAGATTTAAACACACTAGAGAATACTAATTTATGGCAAGGGATAGATAGCAATCTGCTCTATTTTGGTGCCTTTAAATTACAACTTGGCAATGTTACTTAATTCAGCTCAAGTAGTAACTATCGAAGTATGGCCTATACACAGCAGTTAAGAAGCCTTATTCCTTTTAAACATTTTTTTTTTCATATTATGACAAATATATTGAAATTATTTTCAACCAACTTTTTAAAGTGAATAATACTTTTTCCTGAGTTCTAAAAAGTAACATAGCTATGGTTTCATTGCGTGGAGTCGAAAATAAGTAAAAAAAAAAAAACAGTTTTCTGCGTAAATTTTGTCACTTTCGAGTAGTTTTTGAAACAAAAATTATAACATATATATAATAAAATTCAAACTGTAGGTTTCAAATATGTACAAAATTTGTACATATTTGAAACCTATGCCCTGTTCTAGGTAGTACCATTGATAAAATGTTAAGAAACATATTATTATTTGATCATAGAGAAAAATGTCTAAAACAATCAGCATTGTTGAACGAATATGGAGCCTTAAGAAGCTATATCTATGTATAAATGTCAATCAAATGAAAATGTCTACTTTTGCACATTACACTTTTGACTTGGATTTCGTTTCCCGTAAATTTTATAACTGCGAAAATGAACGCCGTTTAATAATCATACTAAAAATCTGCAGGCAGAACTTTATCGCTAAAAGCGAGAAAAGTTTGAGGTGCATCAGATACCTTCACTGCAAATTGACTATTCCAAGAATCTCGGTTTATATGAGCATTAGAATCACATCACCCACAATGGCTCAGATAAAATATTGGACTCAATCATACCGTAATATTAAAAGATTTGGTTTTATTGTAGTTGTAACGTATTTATTAACGTTCGTTTTCTTAACTATTTAACCCGCGTCAAAAAGGGGTGTTATAAGTTTAACATGAGTATTTGTGTGTCTGTGGAACCAACGGATTGTCCAATTTCAATACAGTTTTTTTTTTAAATCGAAAGCCTTGTCGAGTTGGTTCTTTGTTATGTTTGATGAAAATAACTGCATCCGTTTCTAAGATATTCAGCTTTTAGGGTCGATTGCAAAAAAATTGTACATAGTTAAGGGCTTTAATTAAAACAATGTTAACTAAGCTTTTAACTATGTACAATTTTTTTGCAATCGACCGTTTAATTGAAACAAGTGACAGGATCTCAGGCAATATTGAAGGTAAGAATACCTTACTTCGTCATAGTATAATTTTTATGCCACTCAATTATTGAGGATCGGATCTTTTTTAGGGTTCCGTACCCAAAAGGTAAAAACGGGACCCTATTACTGAGACTTCGCTGTCCGTCCGTCCGTCCGTCCGTCCGTCTGTCACCAGGCTGTATCTCAACAACGGTGATAGCTAGACAGTTGAAATTTTCACAGATGATGTATTTCTATTGCCGCTATAACAACAAATACTAAAAATAAAATAAAATAAATATTTAAGGGGGGCTCCCATACAACAAACTTGTTATAGATTATATATATGTATAGGTATAGGTACGGAACCCTTCATGCGCGAGTAGGGCTCGCACTTGCCCAATTTTTTAATTTTGAATTAGACTATTTTCTATGGAATGACCTATACCATCAAGGTCTTACAGGCCAATATCGGTTCGCTGTCAACTTAAGTTCGGTTCGATGTTTGTATATTTGACTGGCGCACTTCTTTCACTGTATATTTTAACACATGAGTATTATACAAATGTGAAAATCAAAACTTCCTGACATACTTATCCTTGAGCCGATAATCAGGCGATAAGGTACGTGTGACGCTTCCCCATCAATACTACTTATACTGATCATTTGGGTGCTACGTTTCTGGTATTTATGTTCTGTAATGATGTGTATTTTTACTATTAGTAAAATTCACTGGTTACATCCCCTGCCACACCTAACTCCTGCATTTTTCTAAAGTATTCAAAGAAGACGAGATATATATCTTAAGTTGAATGAATTTGCCATAAATGTCGGTGTAAGCGACGGCCCATAGGACGACTGGCAGCGCGCCCAATGGGCCAGCGGTTAGGACATCGGGGACCGGCGCTGCGGCCCGGTGGCGGTAGCACGCTATACACTTGATTGGCTGCTCGTTTAACGCTTAGTTATTGTTATTCTGGTGTAACCTCACAAGTTCTCTCAAGTTACTCCTAAAATAGTGTCATCATAGAAAGAGAAGTGCCCTAATTATTTATTAATGTCCAAGACTTTGGACCTAGAAAGATGAACTTTTACATAGAGTGTGCCTCGTTATTCTTCACCAATCATCTATCAAAGATTATTATATGTTTGTTCTTTTTTTAATATTCCTACAGAAAGCAATACAATAGTCAGCTAGTGCCTAGGATCTTGACGGTTGTTTTGTTAAGATTGCGTTTTTCGAGCTTCAATGAATAATTGAAGTTAGCAGTTTAGTTGAATAACAACTCTAATAGCTGGTTGACTGTTTATGCTTCCTTAATAAGCTGTGTGCCTTTAGCGTTTACCAGCTATATATATATAGGCCCTTACTGCGTCTATTGCACACGATTTATGGTGTAATGTTCGGGAGAAACCGTTTTTGGTGGCTAAATAAACCGATACGACATGGACACGTTCTACCGCAGGCCTGACAAGAGAAGCTTACAATAGCTATACTAATATGATAATCGTAGATTTATAACTCAAGCCTGGGATCCGTACTGCCACGTAATGCTCTATTAATTGTCAAAAATAGCACCGAGAAGGCATAGATTATATTAGTTAGAAGTACTAAGATGATGCATGTATATCAGAAACATTATCTACAGTGTTGTTAACCGTATGCAGGCAGTAATAAGGGCCAGGTGTAACATTTCTTACTGATTATGTTTTATTAAAGTTCAATAATTTAACTTTTTCTTAAGTTATAAACTTTTTAATCGAAACAACAAACAAAACACGTTAACGCGTGGACTCCACAGGGAGCTCAGCAAGCGCCTGAGGGAGGCAACAGGGGACCCACGCGCGGGCAGTTTTCTCGCGCAAAGGCTTTCCATAGCCATACAGCGTGGGAATGCTGCCTGCGTCACGGGCACCCTACCGAAAGGTCTTAGTTTTATAAATATATTTTAATCTTAGTTTAATTTTTAGTTTTAATTCCATAAATTTGTTATTTGTTAATTTTAATTTTGACCCATAATAAATGTATATAGTATAAACACGTTCTAAACATCTCTTTTTGATCACTTGGTATTCAATAATAGTACGTAAATATAAGAATGCTGACATAAAAAACAAAAAAAAATGGGTCAAATTCCGTGCCGTTGAGTGTATTATGAAGACAGTTGTGGTGACAAGTTGAGTGTCAGCTGCAAAAAGCGCTTATCGATTTATGACGTTGTAGCACCCACGCTATACGCCAATATGGGGGAGTACAAAGCTTTGTTAAGAAAACAGAAGACGGGATTAATCGAACCGGCAAATGTCAAGGTTTATAATTCCAAGTGTTATCAATATTCCCCTGGGCCAAAATATACTTGGAAAATCACTTAAACAACATAATTATTATGTTTTAATAAAAAAACTCAACTCACAATTTAACCTTATATTAAAAAGCTGAAACAAACAGACCACGAGGACCGAATTTTGAGCACATTTTCTAAAATGTGAAGCTCATTACCAGATGCTCATTTCCGTCACACTAAGCCCGCGTTTAGGACGTACGGACAAAAAAATAAAGGCGAAAATTTCCCTTAAATAAAAAGCCATATAAATAAGGTGCCTAATTTTTCCAAAGTGTCTCATCTTGGGATAGGAAGCAAACGAGAGCCCGGGAATTATACCCCTCACTAATTGCTTCTTCCCTCTTCCGTTCTCTTCATACATTTTTCGTACGTCGCGGCCCGAGCAATTTAATCCTGCTTTTACGGTGCCAGTCGAATTACTGAATAAATGCGAACTCGTTGACTCTGTACATACAGGGGAATGGTTTTTGTGAATGGAGCTTTAAAATCCAGGGCGTTGTCGATGCCAGGCATCCGTCTGAGGTAGATACTTCTCACATCCGTGGTACTAAATTAGTTAGCAAGAGTTATTGTCATAGATAATGTCTCCGTTGCTGAAAACGGGGCCGAGATCAATGATCTTTAGCGATCTTATTGCGGGATCTAACAACGTTTGTCCTAAAAGCATTTGCCCTAACATGTTTGACCTAAACACTTTTAACCTAATGTTTATTTGCCATAACGGCCTGGTGTCTTAACGCTCTTTTATCCTAAAAGTCAAAATCCATGATATAAAATTATCTGATACTCATACGCCCTAATCTATTTTATTCTAATATTGGAAGACCTAATGATTGTTTGACATACAACTTATAAGTCCTAAATATGAAATACTTGATTTAGGTCTTTGTTAGGGACGACGAGCGAAGCGAGGAGGAGTTAGGAAGAACTGCGACTGTACGCACGCGATCCGAGCGAGCGAAGCAAGGACAAACAATAATTAAGATAAAAGATATTAGGGTAAAACAAAAATAAGACAAATTGTTTTAGGAAAATTTATTCCGATATAAGTAGATCCCAATTATATATTTATTAAAGAAATTATTTTACCAAAAGTTATTAAAAACTTATTTGGTATGCCCACGACAAAATGTGCAGGATTTTGTGAGGAGTTTACAAAGAAATACACTTTACATTAATAATACGAGTAGTAAGGACTGATAAGCATTGTTTATGCAAAGTGATAGACCGTCAATTCGTCCCGTCTGTTCATGTTCCGAAGGCGACATTCCCTTTTCGCCGTCAAAATATAATTAGTGAACCATTTTGATTGTCAGATCCCCATTTTCATCATGATTTTTTAATACGAGAATGTTTTAGCTAGCAAAGACTTTGACAAAGGTATTTGTCTGACCCGTTTCTTTTGTGAGTCAAAAAAATAGAGGTTATTACTTGACATTAAGCCACTGAACTGATTCAGGGCTGTCTCCGCGATCAAGATTGATGGCTAGATGCCCGGGAGTGCTTTCTTGTGTTTACGGAAACTTTTCAATGGATATACCGATATAGAATTTGACGTATGTTTGTCGGAGTTTATAAAAGGGCCGGAGATACAAGTCAATAATGCTTTGTTGTTTGTGGATTTTCTTGAGTAACATTAAAGTAAAGGTTTTGTATAAACTCAGTAGTTTAGCATTACATAAAAAAACCGGCCAAGAGCATGTCGGGCCACGGTCAGTGTAGGGTTCCGTAGTTGCCCATCCTTCAGAATAGATGGGCTTAAATTAGGTACGAGAAAGATTTCAAGCTCTATAAAAAAGGTCGTAAACGCCAAAGTAACTGTAATTACTTATTACCTTCTGGAAGCTATCGATTATACGCGCCAGATAGAGCGGAATCTTTTAATGCAGTATGGCAGTTAAGGACACCGCGCGGCACTTACGTAATTTTAAAGAAAATTATGAAATTTTCGATAACTCAAAAACGGCTCGACCGATTTTATTCTGTCACTCGATTTTTATGCTCACTTATAGGGCCTCATTGTCATGAATTTTTCCATAACTTTGTGACCCGTGGTTTAAAAGTTAGAGGACGCTATTTTTTTTATTTTCGTTGCGAATATTTACAAAACTGCTGACTTTATCAAAAAAATATGTAAAAAGTCCCCTATTATTTTTAAAAGACCTATTCAACGATACCCCACGTACTAGTGTTGAAAAAAAAAGAAAATTCAACCCCACTTTAGGTGTTCGAGAGGTACCTAAATAACCCGAAAAAAAGTTTTTTTTTTTTAGTTTTTATTTTAGGTACCGTTGTGTCGGCGTCATACATACACATACTCATACCAAATTTCAGCTTTCTAGTACTAATGGAGTTAGGCCGCGGACGGACGGAAAGACGGACAGACGGACGGACGGACAGACGGACAGAGGGACAGACGGACAGACGGACAGACGGACAGACGGACAGACGGACAGACGGACAGACGGACAGACGGACAGACGGACAGACGGACAGACGGACAGACGGACAGACGGACAGACGGACAGACGGACAGACGGACAGACGGACAGACGGACAGACGGACAGACGGACAGACGGACAGACGGACAGACGGACAGACGGACAGACGGACAGACGGACAGACGGACAGACGGACAGACGGACAGACGGACAGACGGACAGACGGACAGACGGACAGACGGACAGACGGACAGACGGACAGACGGACAGACGGACAGACGGACAGACGGACAGACGGACAGACGGACAGACGGACATACGGACGGACGGACAGACGGACATGGCGAAACTATAAGGGTTCATAGTTGACTACGGAACCCTAAAAATTGGGCAAGTGCGAGCCCGACTCGCGCATGAAGGGTTCCGTACCTATACATATATATAATCTATAACAAGTTTGTTGTATGGGAGCCCCCCTTAAATATTTATTTTATTTTATTTTTAGTATTTGTTGTTATAGCGGCAATAAAAATACATCATCTGTGAAAATTTCAACTGTCTAGCTATCACCGTTGTTGAGATACAGCCTGGTGACAGACGGACGGACGGACGGACGGACGGACGGACAGACGGACGGACGGACGGACAGCGAAGTCTCAGTAATAGGGTCCCGTTTTTACCCTTTGGGTACGGAACCCTAAAAATGATCAAAGTTTTTTGGTTAGTTTAACATAATCACTATATAAGAAAATTATTTAACCCGATGTCAGGGGCAAAACATTTAGAACTATATCCCATCTGTAGGTATAACACAAACAAACGAACAACGGATTTGTGTACCGCGTTAAATGGGCAAATATTGGTGTTTGGAGTGCTAGCCGAAACGTGACTGGTAAAGAGTAAAAACACAGTGGTAAGACTTTAAACAGTGCGGTAAGAACCCATGTATACAACTTGAAAGAATGACCCTCTTACATGAAGCGGTGTACCTACGTATTTGTGTTTGTGAGCAGTTGGTGCACGTGAACATGAATACGAGTATCAAATATCGTACAACCCACACAAGCCAGAAAATAATTTCTTAACTTTGTTGCCATTTTACTATATCTTTGTAATTTTTTAAGTATCATTACTTTTTTGCTTTAAGTCTTTGTCGGTTTTTAAGCATGAAACGTTAACAATAAAGCAATATTACAGTACAATATAATAATATTTTATTTAAATTAATGTGATGTGATAAGTTGTATTGACACTGACCTTGTATTTAATGTAGGTACATAAATTGAAGAAAGTAGTGAAAGTTTTAGTGATGCATTTATAATGAATTACTGTCTGCGCTAGGTAGACTACGCCGTAAACGAAGGGAGCGGTTTGAACAAGAATTCTTCGGCTAACCCATCAAACACGTCCTTTTGAAGTATGGATCAAGACGAGACTAAGTATTAAGCGGTTCGAGTTCGCAAACAAATTTATTAATGCTGATGGCTTCAACAGCATCGTTTAAGCATTATAATAAATTCAGTTACCTATTTCACTTTGCGGAGATTCGCGGTTGACTCGTTCAATGATTAGGGTACTGGAAATTTATAATTTTAATAGATTTTGCTATAATATTAGCTTGATGTCGCAAATTGATCAATTCTAGGCGTTGATGCTTCGATTGAAAACAGTATTTTGCAATCTCTTACCCACTGTAAAGGATAAGTTACATATCTTTCCTATTGGTCCTTCTTCAATGAACAATCGTATAAATTAAACGGTCCAAGGGACATAGGGCATTGTCGTCACGCTCGGTACGATACAATCTTTAAATGAATAGATTAAGAACGAATGTAGGAAAAGCCTGGCAATTCACGAGGTGACGATGTTTACATAATCCTGGACTGATACAGAATTACTGAATATACAAAATATACCTAGTTCACTGACCTTGATTGTTAGATAGAGGTACTGTTTATGTAGGCAGCTGGAGTCCTCCGCACAGATACCCGAGGCCCGCTGAGGGAAAATCTTTGCCCTATAGGTATAGGTACTGAGTTGATGCATGATGATTCTGAGCTGAGCCAAAACGCTTCTTACTGATGATCTGAGATGTCTGAGCTGAGCCATAACTGCGAAATAACGCTTCTGTGTGGACGGTCTGTGCGATATTATCTTGGAAAGGCTTTACCGAATCTAACCTATCATCATCATCGTTTCAGCCAAAATGTAATTTGTGGATAACATGGTTGTTCTCACACATCAGAACTCACATCACATCACTTGTATCTTGAATACTCTCCGAACAATTAATTTTCTACTCTGCACCCACTTGAAGCATCTCTGTTTGGCCCTATGGTTGACTGGTAGAGAATGCCATTAGGCATGTAGTTCGCCATTTGTACTAACTTTTGTTTTGTGCAATAAAGTTTAAATAAATAAATAAATAAATCAGAATTATTTTATGTATTGTGTTTATTAAGCAATTTGTGTTACTGTTTGTTGTCCCAAATAAATGGAAACTAGAAAAATGCCACCCATCCCAAACAAAGACCTGTGGTAAGTATCACCGCGTTGACACACCGTGTTCTTCCGCATCCAACAGCTTCCCGCAACCTTCACAAGACCATCGGTCCAACTTTTGCCTGCCGCGTTGGCTTTCCATTAGTTAAAGGTATTTCTATTCTGAAAAAATCCAAATAGTTTCCGAAGGACGGCTAAAATATATGACGGATCAAAAAAAATACATTAAATTAGAGAAGTTAAGTCACCAAAACATAGTAAGTAACATATACTTTTTCCACGGGAAACTTTCCTCGGTTTCAGGGGAAGTGGGAAAATAATGAAACGTCTCGACGAGTCAGCGCGAAATTTCTTTTGAGACGGCTGTCCTTGGGAATTAAGATTGATGAATTACCGTGTTGTTTTACTCTCGCTCTCCGAATTCTATTTGTACGAGTATCTGTACCCGGAGAGCTGCGGGCGGATTGGATCCGATGACTCCAATATAGTTACAAAAAATATGTTTTCAAAGTTGTCAGCAATTACTGAGACAGTGAGAAGATATTTATATCACTTTAATACTCCCGCGATTTGTACACTTACTTAATTAAACCTAATTATAATGGATCTGTCGCGATATTTCGTAATAAGGTTCTTTATTGTCCAACGTTTCGGACGCAGTTGCATGCGATGTGAAGATGAAATGGACACGTAGGTAGGTAAATAAGAAATATTGCGATCGACTGTAATGCTTATCTTCCTAAGTACTTTAACTCTAGTTTTATCCTGAGTCACGGGACCACCAATTGTAATGATTCGACGACGAGCTACCTAAACTACCTCCTGGCCCTCCGCCTGCTTCACCCTCGCCACTAAACTCTACTCCAACAACGAAACCCTAGGAAACCCTTCAACGACTACCTAGCCTTCCAGAACCTACAACTAACCAAACCTAGATATGAAAGGATCTTTATACAGTTGAGCTGAACATTTCTTATAACTAATGGCCAAAAAGTGATCGGTATAACCGTTGTGAACGTCTAGATGGTAGGAATCTACGTTGAAGTAGTAACTCAGGCTTTTTTAAGAGAAATTTAACCGTGATGTGTCGCTAAGTGCCTCCGTACCCATACCTATACTGTGCTATGCTACCATGTATTACCAAATAAAAGTGTAATCTCTTACTTATTTAATGCAAGCTTCTCCTATCCTACTACTACCTTGGCTCTTAGTACTAATTTAAATTCCTAACTTAATGTTATCTATCCTCAAAATATAAATTATTTCTTCATATGTGGTCTAGCCTTCAAAAATATCTTCAGTTCCTATAGCATGACTAAATATGGAATATTTAGCTCTTATTAAAATTTATTTAATTCTATATGAAATGTGAGATTCACCCAGTCCATAGTTAGGTATAGTTTTACTAGATTACTCTATGTAACAATAAAAATCAGTAGGTGAATCAATCCAAATATTATTAGAATTCTGGAATGAAAGATAATTTAGTTCTTAAAATTGCATGTTCTTACTCCAGGATGTTTAGTAATCAAATGCTTATGTACACAATGAAACTACACTTCATTACTAATCTATAAATAGGTTGAAGTTACAGAACCTATAAGATTTTAATACAAATTTAATTAATCTTAAGTTTCCATATTTGACAAAATTAAATATTTTTGTTATTATAATTTAACCTGGCAAGATGGTATACATCCTTTAAATAAGTTATGGCAGGACAATACAAAATGAATTCTAGATCTATACAATAAGTAATAAGTCGTTATAGTCACCACAATTAGGAGCTAGTAAAGACTAGATTATAGTATAATGGAGAAGGCATCTTATGATGTATAAAAAAAAATATAAATTTTTTTGTTAGAAAATCGCCAACCTCCCTAAGTGTGTTAAGGAGTTACACCATATGCCTTAGCTAGCTATCCCTAGTTTGCAAATCTAAATAAGACATACAGTGCGAGGATGGACGGACCTTCACCCTAATCTACTGACTGATCAAACCACTGTGGGATCTCTCTACATCTATGCATGATTTCCTAGCCTGAGGCAAAGTGTCAGAGAATCCATCTTTTGGGGAAGCCTTTTGGCGCAGGCTTCTTTAAGTTAACTACACAGTGCACAGTGGCCTACGCTAAAACTTTTACCTACCTATTTAACTAGTTAAATATATGTAATGATTGTAAAACTATGATAATTCAGAAAAATGAAGTTATAATTGTATTTGTAAGAAGTCTAATACACTACTCTTTCCTAGTAGGTATGAACCCTTCTAATGAGTTCTAGAACTTGGTTTTCGTTTGACCATATTCATAAATGTAGTATACCCTTGAAATCATGAAGACTATGGTGCCCGTTCGGAGTATCTTTCAACTCTCGACTGACTCATTCTGATAAGGAAATTCTTTTACGCCCTGTGATATAAATTAATTCAATTCTGAGATCTGTGATGTAAATACGGGAACGAATAACTTTTATTATTGTCATCCATAAATCCCCGGCTTCTTTTAGCAATTTACACTTCAGATACTCCACATCCAGCCTTAGGAATGCTTTGTATTTCCATACTATACAACGATCCACAATTTCCTTATCCAAACTATAACAAAGATTAAATTATTTCTGTTCATTGAAAAGGTGAATATCTACTGCCAACTGACTCGACTTTACTTCAGTGATGCCATTCTATCACTTACGCTATACCAAAGATTCATTACCTTAAATCATAATCGGTAAATTTTAACTAATTATTCCTATAATTAATGTTGGTAAGTTAAAGGTGTTAAATATCTGGTTGGCCTAAATAACAGGTTCCCTATTCCCAATCTTTACAAACCGCTACAAGACTCTGTTTTTCCCCTACTAACTTCCCGGGTTATAAACACTTAAGTAAATAATAGTACAACCTCTTATCCTCTATACCTGACAAAATTAAAATAATTTGAATAGATGTTATGATAGTTAATGATGAATAGCCGATTGCTCGGAAAATAAAGAACCCCGATCTAATATTCCTACTGAAGTGTACCTATCACCATACCCCTGTTCCCTAGCTAATACAAAGAACACTAGAGACCTAGGTCTCATATTTATATTTAAACGTGTATGGGGCCTAGCTAAGCTAAACTGTAAGTTCGGGGGATTAGCCCTAGGAAGTGGCTAACATCGGTGTATTTGAGCCCCCCCCATGTGGCTGATGAGACGCCGGAAACATGGAGTAGCTCGCCCTAATATGTGTATATAAAGCAGTTATATAAATAAATATATAAGTATATGAGACCGAGCCTGGAGGTCCATTTGGCTTCAGCAAGCGCGGATTACCCCGCATGTCCATCACGTGTGGTCCTTGCATTCACCAAACAAAACTCTCCACACTCGTAGGCTATTCACTGCACTTATATATGGCTAGTGCCCGAGTCGCCTAGCTCGGATAAAACTAGAAGAGTCTGAAAGATATTCGTTTAACAGCCGCAAGGTTAAATATCTTTCACCTGGCAACCATGTACCAAAACACTATTTCTGGCATGTGACTAAGCTTAATAGCCTTTAAAGCAACAAAACCCCACTCAATCTCAATAGGCAAATATAGTCTTAGGGACAACCAAAACCCCAACAGAAGTTCCTCTTAGAATTAATTTTAATACCTTAACTGCCAGAAACCAATGTTACTCAGACGAAGTTCCAAACAAAAATAATCCCCTTCTACTAAGCCCTTGCCTATTTATAACCAATAGCTCGAGACATTCGACAGCTTCGCCAGCTTCAACAGCTTCGACAGCTTTGACAGCTTCGACAGCTTCAACAGCTTTGACAGCTTTGACAGCTTCGACAGCTTCAACAGCTTCGACAGCTTCGACAGCTTCGACAGCTTCGGGACACTCGGGACACTCCTCCCACTAAACGCTGTATATGGAATTCTGATTCTTATTCAGTCTAAATAAAGCTCAATTTTTCTGTTGTCAATTTTGTGAATAGCAGCTATTTTTAAAAATGGTAGAATGTTTAGTTATAGGAATGGTTTTACTTGCTTTCGTAAACATTCACACTGTTACTCTTATTTTGCATTTGTATTGCCTATATCTACTAAATGATAATTTTAGTATTAGCTTGATGACGTATGATGCTAATATGTCTGAAATTCGATGATGATAATGATGATGTGAGTATCACGATGATGATATATGATTATATGATGGCGGGCTCATGACGAGATCATGTGAATCGCCACACGACCCGTTATTTTTAGTTAGGTACAGCTGCCGGCAAACTTCTTGAGCATGATCTTGATTGCGCAGTAGCAGATTTACGTACAAATGTACATGCGCAGATCCGCCATTTTTGTTCTAAAAGTTTGCCGGCAACTATACTCTTAATTACATCATGTAGATTGTAAGGTTTAGTTGTACTTGGATATAAATTTGAAATGAAAAGTGTCTGCACTGACCGACGGCGTTTATAGTGCGGGGGGTGAGTCGCGACTACCGGTATAGTCATCACTATCACTACATAATTAGTATAAAACAAAGTCGCTTTCTGCTGTCTATCTGTCAGCTGTCTGTCTGTCCCTATGTATGCTTAGATCTTTAACACTACGCAACGGATTTTGATGCGGTTTTTTTTAATAGATAGATTTATTCAAGGAAAAGGTTTAAATGTATAATGCATGCATAATATAGGAGAGGAACACTGATAATTTAGAGGTTTCTAATGTGATGTCATAAATAAACACCTTTTTTGCACTTACATTACAAATGCGGGCTGAACCTTTCGAGATAGATCAAAATAATGTACTGTACATCTTAAAAAGGGCTACATAAAAGTCCCTGATGGCATATGTCTATCTCTTAGGGATACCACAATAACCATTTTTTATCCTTTAGTTTTTACGAGAAATAATGGCTTATTTACGAAGCGATTTTAAGCTATACAGCATTACGAGTAATCCTTATCCAATAAGGTAAGTACCTTAAATACATTGTGCATTTAATGCAGATCAATATGGCTCTTCACATCATGTAATTTAAATGAATATTTTCGAAGATATTACAGATTGAAAATGCCGGGGGGCCGCCGGCGCGTGCCTATAAATAGCGTTGCACTCGTGCGAAGCCGGGGCGGGTTATACTGTGTCGCTATCGCTACTGTCTTATAAAATAAAGAGTTAGCGCGCAGGCGCAGGAGCTTTCTCGGTCGGACGGTGAAACCGGACAAGTACCTATGTCTCGCCGTGGTTTATCGAGTGATGGCTCATATAAATAAGTTAGTAATTATGAAATATACGTTATTAAAATTGAAGTGTTTGTTATTTCCAAGGGTGATCAGTTGTAATTTCTTGCGTTTTATTTCTCCGGTATGTTTTATGAGGTGCGCAATAAAGAGTACTTGTATTGTATTGTGATCAGCTTATAGCTAACTAACATATTAACATAACATTATTAGATATGTTTGCTATATGCTGATATATTATATTCTTATGTAACGAAAAACAAGTAAAAAAATAACAAAAATTAACTTAATCCTAAATAGAAATTAAAATTGGGCAAGTGCGAGCCCGACTCGCGCATGAAGGGTTCCGTACCTATACATATATATAATCTTTAACAAGTTTGTTGTATGGGAGCCCCCCTTAAATATTTATTTTATTTTATTTTTAGTATTTGTTGTTATAGCGGCAATAGAAATACATCATCTGTGAAAATTTCAACTGTCTAGCTATCACCGTTGTTGAGATACAGCCTAGTGACAGACGGACGGACGGACGGACGGACGGACGGACGGACAGCGAAGTCTCAGTAATCTATAATAATAATAATAATAAATTGTTTATTTGACAAAAACAGCTTACAGGTACAACAGGTGGGATATCTATCAGACTCCAAACTAGGCTGAGCCTGTATCTTGGCAGTCTGCGAGTGCGATTTACAGATACAAAAATACTAACTACTTAAGTGGATATAAAAAAAGAAACAACGTTAAGTACTAATAGCTAACTAACAAAAGAACAAAAAATAAAAAGATAAAAGAAATAACCCAAATCCTAACTAACATAATGTGTATGTCACCTACATAACGCGTGTGTGTGTGTGTGTGTGTGTGTGTTTTGTGTAGTGTAATGTTGTGAGTAAACCACGAGACCGAGACAAGCGATCTAGCGCGCGACTAGTTTTTTTTTTGTTTTTTTTTTTTTTTATGAATCTGTCTCCCGTTTTTACCCTTTGGGTACGGAACCCTAAAAACTAGCTAAAACCGATGTTATATTCTGTGTTCACAAAAATTACATTATATATGTTTATTCTTAATACCGCCCGTAACTGAGATTTTGATGAAAATTGTATTATTACGAAGTTTTTTACAAATCCGAAAAAGCAGACAAGGTAAAACCTGATTACCATAGTGTAAAAAAAAACACGTTGCGAAATAGCCAATGGCCGAGCAATTAGTGACCCGCGCGCCACGCAAGTAAACGGTGTTTAATGTGGACCTAATATGGGAATTGACCTGTTTCTGTATAAAATAAATAAAAAGGGAAGTATATGCAACTACCGTAAGAGGTTGGAAAAATATTTTATCTGCTGAAATTATGATAGCCACAACGCTGATTTCTACAATAATCTCGCATTCATCATCACCAGCCTGTTTCAGTCCACTGCTGGACATAGGACTCTCCCATGGCACGCCACTGAGCTCGATTTTCAGCTCTCGTTCTCCAGTTACTACCCGCTGTCCTACGAAAGTCGTCGCTTCACCTTGTTACAGGGCGGCCTACACTACGTTTACCGATTCGTGGCCTCCACTCCAGGACTCGTTTGCCCCAGTGGTCATCGGCTCTACGGCAGATATGACCAGCCCACTGCCACTTCAGCTTGCTTATCCGCTGTGCTATGCCGGTAACGTTGGACTTTGAACTTAATCTCGCATTGTTAAGCGCCAATATCACTGGGCCGGACAGACATTTGTTACGCTATACTTAAGTGCGAGGCGAACTGAAAAAGTTTGGGATGCTCTATATATAATTTTACAATGCATGTGCTCAAAAAGAGCGTATTCTAGGCATTCAAACTGTGCGGAAAGTACTACTTTTCCGCACTAGTGCTTTTTACTTTTTAATTTTTTTTTAATTTATAGACGTATCTGACAGCCTGACACAAAGAGGTTTTATTATTTACAAAAAGTTTGATAAATAAGTCAAATACCGATTATTATCACGTATAAAAGTACAATAAAACCAATATTTCATTAATTAATTCATTTAAAACGTCATTACATTAGATATAAAATTTGATTAATAAACGAACTTTAAATCGTTATTCATTAAATACATTTGGCTGAATGTACACGCGCTTGTGTCATTTTGACATAAGACGAATATTAAAAAAATACTTTTGCACATGCGCAGTAGTAGATATGTCGAGCACGGTTTTCAAATAACTCCGCCATTTTTTATTGATGTCTAGTTTATTTTGAAGTTGTTTTGTGCAAATCTGCGGAAATAATGGCGAGATAAAGGGACGAATCATGAATTTAAACCTGTAAAATGTTATTGAAGAAGTAAAAAATGTGAACGACGGCTTCTTGTTGGATAAATCAAATGAAAACACTTTTTTTCCAATGTAAACAGTCTTTGTGAGTATTAAAGTATTTTCTTTTTTCTCGTACATGCATAGTAAAGTTTTGTACGGAACTCGTGTGTAAGATGATTTCCGACTCGTGTTTGTTTAATCACTCGCTCGTACCTCGCTCGTGACTAAAAATCACACTCGTCTGAAATCACCTACCTTCCACACTTGTATCGTAAATAACTATTGTAAATGGTCGGGAAACCCTAATTCCAGAGCCATGCGGATTATTTATGTACATAGTGAGCCATTCCGCTTACTATTTGCTGAGTAGAAAGCCATGTCGTGTGGACGGTTTCAATCAATATTTTCTGTTCTCTCGGGTAGCTAACAAGCCGGAAAAATAATCATTTTATTCGCTTAGTCGGCGCAACTTAATACGAAACTTGTATGTTTAATTCTTGTTTTAACGATAAAATGAATTGTAATAGTTTTGAGTATAATAAAAAAAAAAACTTACTTTCGGCTTTCTTCTCAACAGCGGCTTTCTCTCGTGAAATGTCGGTAGATTCAGATTCCAACTTATTATTTCACATCACACTAATATTATAAAAGCGAGTGTTTGTGAGTTTGTTTGTGTGTTTGTTTGTCACTTCTTCACGCTCAAACGAATGGACCAATTTTGCTAAATAATGGTATGAAGGTAGTTGACACCCTGGATTAATACATACGCTACTTACCCGAAAATTAGTGTTCCCGTAGTATCCGCGAGTAACACCGCGCGGAGCAGCTAATTCAGTAATAAATAAAACGAACTTTTAACAAATATAATATGAAACCATAAACTTACCCAGGCCTCCGGCTAAACGAAGCAGGACAGTTTGTCAGTGTCGAGCGGCCGATAAGAACATTTTAATACTTTATTTTAAAACTTTTCAACTACCCGCATTCGTATTTGCCGTCCGACAGGTGGACGCAGACGACTCTAAAGCCCTTTCAATTGGAACTCCCCTGGAGGCTCTTCCTGGACTCCTCAATTGGACTCCGATGTTCGAAATTCGAGCTCCGTATCATGCCGTCTCGCTCATTCTAATTTTGTTTGATACGAGATCGAAAGGGATGTCGCGAAACTTCAATTTCGATTTTCGTAGTAGCCCTTCTGCTAACCATTATTCTCGTTGAAATAATTCTCGGTTATACCCACCGACAGTGCTCTTGGTTATCATTAGTTGATGTCTCTCCGATTTTTTGAATGTTAAATTCAAACTATTAGTTGTATATAGATATTATAATGATCTGCTTCAACAGTTTATCATATCCATACGTGAAGACGAAAAAAAAGCCCATTTTTCTCAATTTCTACGAGACTTTTTAACATAATTATTTACTTGACATTTAGGTTAAGGTGTAATTTACGAAACCATATTAGTCGTTACGTAACATTTTAAAGAAAATTTCCCTTATTGTATATATGACTAAACTAGTACATTATTGCCGGGGCCCGGAATGTAGGGGATTGCTTGACGAGGTGGTTTGCGAGCCGAGTAGAGCCACAGAATAGATAACATGGTAGAGCGAAGCTTGTAAAAGATGCAAGTCAGGCATTCCCCGTTTCCGCCGAGGTATATAATTATAGTGCTTTTCTCAAACGATGTCAGGAAATAATACAAATACACATACAAAACAAAAAGTAATTAAATAAGATTAACAACAAAAATGACGAGTTACACAAAATTAAGTATGTATCTAGTTTAATTGATACTAAATGTAACGTTCGACATAATGATTCGGACAGTTAGTAGGTAAGAATACGCAAAAAGCAATATCGTTCCTGTTCACGTTACCCACCTATGTTTAACAAAATAAATGTATCTTTATTTTTAAGCCTGCACTTTGCAATAATATAAAAAATCGCTCAGTATAGAAAAAAAGTATTATGACGTATTTTTGCCCGCTTCCATGTAACATTATGGAAGCGGGAAAATCAGGTTTTTTTCGTATTCTTTTTTCAAATAGAAAACCAAACATTTTCGAGCATGTTTAAGAAAAATCTATTTTCAGTAACAAGCGACGTTAAAATGTAAGTAGGTTTCTCTTCTATAGATATTCTAATATTCAAGTTTTTTTAAATTTTATTTTGTAATGAATCAAATCAGTCTTCTGGCCCGTTTTATTTTTCAGAGAAGGTTCTTTCAATAATTAAAATTAATACTACTTTTATTTTTAACATTTTCCATTATAAGGACTTCTGAACAAGTTTGAGTCGGCTACGGAGTGAGTGAAACTTTAGTGAAACGTAAAATATTGATAAACACGATTTTGAGAACTTTCGTTTCAAAATCAAAGTATGTTTTAGGCTGATAAACTTGTTAAATATTAATTCAAATTGTTTTGTACAATGATAATCCTCGAAACTAAAGATAATATATGATTAATGTATTTTGATATAATATTGTAAAAACCGAGGATTATTAACAAGAATTTACTATTAATATTCAAGGCATGGATGGCAAGGAAAAAATACGACCAATATCTGTGCCAATAGGCTGTATGTGATTGTTATAGGCTATAGTAGTCGGTTTTTTTTTTAATTGAAAGGGCTTTGTCCTGAGCAACGACATTGCCCCGAGTAGTAGGTATAAAAACTAACCGAAAGTTCTCTTTTTTATCACCGCAAAAGCCAGAAAACTGATCGCGATTGATCGTGGGACGTAGTGACACAACCGGTCGATGTAGGCGCGCCTCTGCGATAACACGATCCGAGCACCAGTGTGCAGCGGTGCGTAGGTACTGGCGTGCTCGGCTTGATAGCCCATCTCGCATTATACATATTATTATGTGTTAAGTTGTCACTATGGTACAGTACTTTTATCTCACGAGCGCGGGTGAGCCATGTTTGTGTGAGTAGATGTACATGCACATTGGCTCTGTGTGGGTGAGCTCGGAGCGCTCAGTGCCGGCTCACCCAACCAGAGCCAATGTGCAAAGTACTGTATAATCAGAAAACAAGGTATGACACTACAGTATGACTGGTGAACTTTCGACGTCATCACGTTATGATTTGTTGGTTGGTTCTGTCAATCCGTTTCTGTGTTGCCAGTGATATATCATAATACTCTCCGATTCCCTTGTTACCTGTATGAATCTCATAAAATCGTGAGTATTTTAAATCAATGATTACGACAAAATAAAAATTGTCAATGAACATGAACTGTAATACATAAATGCATATTTAGTTGTTTTGTAATTACTGGCGACAAACTTTTTTCCTTATAATTATTTTGTTACCATTTATAAAGCGGCCACTAATCACTGACGTAGAAAGTCTCATAGCCGGAGTGTCAAACCTTGTTTTCTAATACTATGGTTGTCACGTAGTCACTGATTAAATTATGACTAAGTGACTTAACACGCGTAAGTGATTAATTTAATAACATGATACACGATAAAGTTTGCCGCTAACAAACAAGGATGTTGTCCATTTTTTGGTTGGAGAGCGTGGTTTAATCAACGTTAGTCGTTATAGCAACAATTTTATGACCTTAAAATATTTATAATATTAGCTTTTTCTTGATTTTGTAACATTATGTAACTATTTCATCAAATATGGCGTACAATATGACTGCGCGGTCGATGAGTTAACAAAGCTTTTCTATAAAAAATAAAAATCTATACCAATGTCAACGTCGCCGTCGCCAAACCATAGCCAAATCAACAACAACTAATAATAACCGGCCAAAAGCATGTCGGGCCACGCTCAGTATTCTATAGTTGCCCATACTTCACAATAGACGGGCTTAAAACAGCGGTTTTAAGCTACATACTTATACCAAATTTCAACTTCCTAGAATGATCACGGAGCTAAGCCGCGGACGGACAGACAGACGTACAGACGTACAGACGGACAGACGGACAGACGGACAGACGGACAGACGGACAGACGGACAGACGGACAGACGGACAGACGGACAGACGGACAGACGGACAGACGGACAGACGGACAGACGGACAGACGGACAGACGAACATGGCGAAACTATAAGGGTTCCTAGTTGACAACGGAACCCTAAAAAGGGGCTCCGGTATTTATCAATCAATTTCCTTTTCTATATTCACGGCGCGTCGCTGCGGATTGAAAGAAACTTATACTTTGACAAGCGGGTAAACACCATCTGTAACATTAGAAATTGAACTTAGCTTTATACAGCGTAGAAACTATATTCAAAAAGTTGATAAATTCGAAATGAGAGTTTGGGAAGGCAATGGGAATGTCAATAAAAACACGTTCCTTCTTTATTTTGTTAACACTCGGCGTCCGTATTGTGGGGCGAATGGAGTCGCAACCGAGTGCCTTTTGTTCATTTCCGCGCTTTTAAATACTGTCAATGCTAATTGGGTGCAAACCTACGAGTAAAGGTACATACATATTTATCAACTATTGTTGATATACTCATGTATACACACACGAACACATTTTTAGTAAATACAATTTGTACCATGTCAGTTAGGTTATAAGGAGTGAAGTTAGCCTCACCATTTGATGGAGCTTGGCTTATATTTGCCATCTGTAAAACGTTCGCGAGCGAAACCTCTACCAGCTGGGAAACGATCGATAAAGACCTAAAAGAGACTCATATTCTGAATGAAAACCCAGCACCAAACCATACTAAATGGAAGTTGAGGTTAAGGAAGGCTGATCCCAAGTAAATGAGAACAGGTCTTAATGGAAGAAGAGTGGAGTTACCCTGAAGCCCCTGCTGCGGTCGTCTAATCCAACCCCTTTGACATCCAAACGATTATACTTAACGATATCTTATTGGCAGTAACATAATATAATATATATATTATATTACTTAATATCATATCGGTTTTTAAGTTGTTTTACCACTTATTTCGAATGTTTTTTTTTAAATTGGCAGCTAACTTCACAGATGCAGACACATCGACGACCGAAGGTTGAATTAAAGTAGGGGCCGAGATACCAAAAATTAGGTGAGTATATATACAGTTTTGTTCAGAATTCTGCGCTCCATGAATGAAATAAATCTAGTTAGAATAATATACTTTACCCTACTATTTTTTATGAGTTGTAAGCTAAAGTTAGGTAGCACTACTCGTAGGTAGGTACATGAATTGCTCTGCAAAGTACGTGTTAACCCAATCGAGGCCCACGACACGTCTACGCCATGACGCAGTGAAAACGTTGCTTTAAGCTAAGATGTAGCACGTGTAGTTGAGTGCACGTGAGTTGGACTCTGTGGGACACAAACTAGGAAAGACGTATATGCGAGGAAAATACTACTAGGTGCTGCGAGTTTACGCTTAAGGGCTTAGAATTATTTATAGGATCTCTTCTACTTACTCTGCGCTGCAAAGTTTTAGGGCTTTCCCATCTTTTTTTATTGCCTAGATTAGATGCAGGATTTTCACTGTTTGTGCTTAAATTGGCTGCTCGCTACGTGTTGCTCAATTTAACACATATTTTCTTGTTGAGAAATGTTGTCCCTCACGTCTTCTGTATTGACATTGAATTATTATGACCAACATAATGTTAAAGCGCAAGAGTAAACATCTATTTTTTATCCCAGATAAATGCACAATCACCTAAAAATATCAGAGGAAAATGTTTTGCCGAGAAAATATGAGTTTTCTTTTCTTTTCATCAACCGTTTTTTACATCGCATTCTTCCTAATCCCATTAGCAATTTGTCTCTTTAACAAGCGACTTTTGTAGCACAATAGCCAGTTCAAATGTCGATTCCACTTTACGACGCCCACAAAGCAGCCACAATATCTCAACAAAATCTGAAGATTGTCCTACAGCCGCAGAGGTTGATCGTGAAGCGACACGGGAGCGATGATAAAGCGATCATAAAAGCGATGCTTCATTAGAATACGCCCTCGCCGCGGGCGATGCGGAAATTGTCAACAGGCTTGCGAGCGTTATTCGCTTAAAAATTTATGAATATCGTATACCGGATTTGATGGTTACAAAAAACGGGAGTTAATAGCGAATAAATGTAAAGAAACTCGCTGCACTGGTAGGTGACAGTGTTGTCCCTTTTCTAAAATATAATTTGACGTATTATTGCCATCAGAGCCTAGCATCTAGGCCATCTGCAATTTGTTATGTTCGTCGTAATATTATGAGAGACTTTAAACTTTCCCTATAGAATTCACAAGACCGTCTTACGTGTGTCTTAAGTCTTAGAAGAAGCTTATGTGGTTTATTTTCGTCTTTAGTCTTTACCTAAATTATTTTATTTATAAATAGAGTGAATTGTTAAATGGTGTACCTAATACGTCTGGATAATCAAACTTTTATCGCCAATACAGAGAAAAGTGATTGCGACTTTGTTTCATTATTACTAGTTATTGGAGTACAAAAAGTATAATTATTGATCATCACGCCTCGCCTAAGGTCGCAAATGATTTAGCTCAAGAGGTCGGGCGTAATGCTATAACGTAACATCGAGATAAATTTAATCGAGTTGGTTTGTTCTAACTCATGCTAGAAAGTTACTTTAAAGAACTCCTCCTAATATGCTCCTGTGATCGCGAACCGACCCGAAACATGCGGACAGATATTCGTCTTACACGACGTGATTAAACCCGTCTCATACGTGTTTTATTATGTCTGAGACTCAAGGGAGTTTTCAATGTATTGTTAATAAAATTTATTGATCTGGGTATAAGTTCATTTCATGTACTAAGTCCCGATTCGAGAACGTCTTTAAGCAATTGGCACGAGTAATAACAATACGGGCCAATTTGAAAAGCTAAGATCATCAAGCAATTTGTCAACAAAACATAAACATTATGGCTCTCATTGTGTAGTGTCTATACCTTTTTCTATGCAATAAAATGTTTACTTACATAGGTACAAAATTGGGGGAAAACACAAGTACTAGAACAGACAATTGCGCGTAGGTAAATGAGCTAATGCTCGTAACACGCGAGGCCGCGACTTCGACAATCGACTCAGATATTAGGCCAATTCTCAAACTGATATTGCCTCACATTCGCTCGATCTAATATATGCAATTTGTAAGCGTCGCTGGTTTTATCGGGAGATTCCTTTCCCCTTTCGATACGCGTGACATTAAGCCGGTGTTATTTCCAACAAAATGCTTGATAAATTTTATGATACAGCACGGTAATGTACCCGGGGGTGGTATCGTGTTTTCTGCATAAGCAAGTGCTATACGAACATCTTGTCATGCAAATTTATGCAAAGCACAAAAGTCGATACGAAGTCTCTTGATAGAACCCTAGCATCTTGTAATGCCCATATGTGTCAAGCACGAGTTAGTACATTGTCTACACTGTATGTGGAACTTCAGCGATTGAATTCGACGTTTCTAGTAACATATTTTGGAGATATCGCCGCTAAATTTCAACTTTAGCCATGTAGTCTACTTTAAGTAACCGTTTTGAATTTCTTTTTCGTTGAGATTAATATTCTTTGTTGAGTATCGTGATATACACGTAAAATTAAATAAAGCGAGTTATATATCATTTTTATAGCTAATAGAAATCAGATGTAAGTCAAATATCAATCAATCTTATCTTATCTTATATATACTAGTAATATATATTTATTTTATATTTATGTTTATATGTATTTAAAGGTAGTTGGTTGTATTAAATTATAATGATTATATATAATACTAGCTGTGCCCCGCGGTGTTACCCGCTCATCCCACGGGAACACTATATTTATTCGGGATGAAAAGTATCCTATGTCCTTCCCCGGGACTGAAACTATCTATATACCAAATTTCATCTAAATCGGTTCAGCGGTTTAAGCGTGAAGAGGTAACAGACAGACAGACAGACAGACAGACAGACACACTTTCGCATTTATTATATTAGTATGGATTTATAAATGTAATTAATGTATTTTGGTATCGGTAGTTGCAATGTGTGCATGTTCATTGTTTACTGTATACTAATCCCGCACCAATCTGTTTGGCTTTATGGTTGACTGGTAGAGAATACCTCATGGCATTAAGTCCTCTAACCGTGATGAAGCCAAGATATTGCTATTATTAGAGATATCGAAATGCCTCGTGCCGTCTCGCCTTGTTCGTCGTATGGGAAAGTTAAGTATCATCAAAATTAGATTTGCGGCGGTAAGTAAAACAAACAAGTAACAAACAGTAGGCGGTGAGTGTGAACGTAACCGCATCGCTAAGTTGGTCGTGGCTTTGCATTTGTGTCTTGTTGAATCCGTCGTTACGGATGCCACAAGTATAACTGAGTTATCGTATTTTAAGCGTCTGAATATTCATTTGGTGTTTAATATTTAAGGCAAACCTTGGACGAGGAAATATTTTCTGCTAGCGACACAGTTTCTGTGGGAATATTTTATGAGTGGTATGATTTTAAATGTAGGTTAGTTTTTATATGAAGATATTATTAAAACTCGATTAAGAGCTGACCTCCTGAACTTTGTAGCAGGATCAAATGGCAATTATCGTTTGTATACCGATAAAGTTACTTATCGATTCTTCCCTCCAGTCTCGAAGCGTGATCACTGATCATATCCCGTTTCAAGAAAATTAACGTTTAAGTATGTTTTTTTTGTTTATTTCAGTAAGCCTAACTGTTGATGCAGTTAGGCTTACTAATACGTCAGTAAGCTTAATTAGTTATTATAGTTAGGCTTACTACTGAAATGTCAGTAGGATTCAATTGGCTATTTTTTTCACTGTAAGCATACTTCATCATTTAGTCACATAAGTAATGTTAACTTGCTTCGGAATTTACTTAAATATTTGGCGGTGCTTATTTATGATAATTGCTTCCGATATCGTTCCGTAGAAATTTAATATTGAATGAGAGTAAAAGAACATCACAATTTTATAATAAAATAAAATAAAAAACATGCTTTATTGCACACTAAAATGAGTTTCTGAAGCTCAAAAGACCAGGCTCAAGGTTTTCCAAAGAGCGATGGAACGCAGCATATTAGGTGTTCGTAGACAAGACCGTATAAGAAACACCGAACTGCGTTCCAAAACACGCGTTGTAGACGTAGGTACCAAGACCACAAAGCTCAAGTGGGACTGGGCTGGACATGTGAGCCGCATGGATCCGGAACGTTGGGCCAGAATAATCACCGACTGGACACCACAAGGTTTCCGGAGCAGAGGCAGACCGAAAAGAAGATGGCGGGATGACCTGGATGCATTTAGTTACGAGTGGAGGGAGCATGCAGCCAATAGAGACGAGTGGCGCAAGAGAGAAGAGGCCTTTACCCAGCAGTGGGACATAAAAAAATTGGGTTGGAAAACAAAAAAATATGAGTTTACAGACGAACACAAATACTAAGACTTTGAAAAACGCAGACAATTTTCACTACAACACAGTCTCTTCCAGACAACAAAAAAAAAAGAAGTTGAAAGGCAGTGATTTGATGCAAAAAGAATCATCAAATTATTTATTTATTTTATGGAAATTAAAACAATATGTACAATCAATTAAAACTAAAATACATAAAAAGAAGTTAAAAACTAAGGAGCTACTTAAAAAAGAATTAGGGTTCCAGTACAGGAGCCGCCCGGGGCATTGTCCCTAGAACACTGGCCGCGTTCCCTCTTTGTATGCACAAACCCACTCGCTGTGCAAGGTATGACCCCGCTCTCGGCTCGCCAGAGGCAAAATACCACAATAAACAAAAAGTTAACGAGAACATTAGTATCCCAATGTAATGATGTACTTAATAATCCTTTACCATTCTTAAATTATTCTCGCTCAAATCATACGGTCATTATTCACAAAAAACCGCACGCAAGCCGTGACAAACACAACGACAAACTCACCCTCCGAACTCGCAATAAACATATCAATCAAATACTCAATTTTTCACCACTCAAGCATTACTCGAAGCGCGGCCGTTTTCACCCGATGATTACCATTTTCTTCGCAGGAACCGACCGTAATTTCGTACAAAATGAACCGATGTTGCCAGCGATAAACGCCTAAATTCTGTCGTTTTCACCTCACTAAAATGAATACAATATTTATATTAATCTTGGATAAGATCAAAGGTCGAGCGTCGCGTGCGCTCACCGAACGCTGGTTCTGAAATAAATTATGCCTCGTAGTTGCCCCGCGGTCGATCAGTCGAGTGTGGAATATGTTAAGTGACATGGTGATAGCAGACTCAGCAAACTTTATAGTTATTTGTGGCAAACTTGTACCTGAGAAATGACAATTCACTTCACTCGAGGCGGCAAAGATAAAATTAAAAAAATACTTTGCATCACAGTTATCTCGCAGCAAAAGTAATATGTTTGTGCTGCTGAAGTGAAAGAATATTTTACCTGATTCATCAAACAATGAGGTTCTAAATTCACAATTATAATTACATATAATATAATAATATTTATAAATATCGGACAACCTCACACAAATCGATCTAGTCCCAAATTAAGCTCAAGAAGGCATAGTATGGGTACATAGTTACTATGTAATTATAATATTAATTTAGTACCCAATATTTGTAACGTTTTTAGGACCAGGACTATGTTGGGAATACTTTGTCGGCCAGTGGACGTTGTTCGACCGACATTCTCCATGAAAAAATATTTTAAAATTAGTCCAATTTGTTCATATAACTTAAATGAAATCTAAATTTTTGCAGTTTGGCGTGGAGCACACATTTTCAGAAGGAGCCTTAAATACGTTATCATTGAAATATTGCGCCCTGTTGATTTTTATCCAATAAAATTATGCAGATTACTCTAATGCAGTCATTTTTAGGGTTCCGTACCTCAAAAGGAAAAAACGGAACCCTTATAGGATCACTTTGTTGTCCGTCTGTCCGTCCGTCCGTCCGTCTGTCAAGACCCTTTTTCTCAGGAACGCGTGGAGGTATGAAGCTGAAATTTATATCAATTACTCAGGTCTACTGTCCCTTGAAGCTGTGAAAAAATCAAACTTCTAAGCCAACGCAATCAAAAGATACAGCCGTTTATGCCGCAAATTTTCGACACTTGCAAGGGAATCAAAACCTACAGGGTGCTTCCCGTGAACTCAGAATCTTGAAATTT
Organism: Apotomis betuletana; assembly: GCA_932273695.1. Taxonomy (NCBI): domain Eukaryota; kingdom Metazoa; phylum Arthropoda; class Insecta; order Lepidoptera; family Tortricidae; genus Apotomis; species Apotomis betuletana. The sequence goes on from OW026306.1 coordinate 26,441,671, forward strand.
GGTACGAAGCAACGTCTTATAGCATAGATAAAGGAAAAATTACGAAAACCATAAATTTTTAGTTACATCACATAATATATATTTTTTTAATAATTTTAAACTTACTACCCATTTCCTCATAAACGCGTAGAGGTATTAAATTGATTTGGTTTGTACGGAACCCTCGGTGCGCGAGTCCGACTTGGCCGGTTTATTTGTGAATGATCGGCATCAAGAGTAGCTGAATTTGACTACTAGTAAAATATGCATTTTATTTTATCAGTTTTTTATGCAACAGCTGTTAAGTTGTATATATCTTTCTCAAAAAAAAATGTTGCGACAAGCTTTCAAATAGCAGACTGTAGTTTTTTCATCAACTGCTCACCGCGGGCCGCGACGATCCTGAACAGGGTACAAACTCGGTACGATTGCGTTATTTTATAACAGATTCCTAATATGGCTACCATCACCATCTTGCTCCATCACCTCCACCATGATCAGCTCCATGATGCCATATTCTTGTATTATCATCGAAGTTACGTCGATATGTCAAAGTTCAGCTCAATTGGACACGAGGAAGTAGTTAAAATATGATTTGCAAGATATGTGTGTTCAGGACACAAACATCACAAGTACTTGTGAGCCGAAGGCGCACATTGTAAAAAAAGACCACAAGTATTTAAGAAACATTACGTTATCTACAACATCTTTTATTTAACTGAGTTTTGTAATCCGTTTTTGTTTAGCAGTGTTTTTTTGCCAATTGACTTTTACATGGCGTTAGTGATGTACACATCTGTACGAGTATATTCCACTTGTAACTGTATAAATGGCAAAAAAAGTACTCAAGTTTACAAAAACGTTTACATACATTCGGTAAAGTCTTCGCTATGCTTCGGAAGAATAAATTGAATTTAAGTAACTGTTTAGTACCTTTTCACTTCAACGGCAGTCACAATGTACTGAATTATACTTACTTTCGATGTGGACTGTCCGTTATTCGTTAATTATCTTAACCATTTAAATAAAATCCACAATTTGATTATTGCCATGCTCACGGATGTTGATTGGAGGTAAACAATTGAAAACAATACACGTGGTTACAGTCGTTTATTCAAAAATTAATTATCGAGACACCCAGCTGAATAAATACGGGAACATCCATAGTGTTTATTAATTACGATAAAGCAAAACCAAATCCGCTACGACCTCCGCTACAGTCGAGTGCAAAAAGTTTTGCTCATTCCAGGGAAACGTGTAAATCACGTCGCCGTTATTCTCGTTCCGTTTACGGAGCATAAATCTGGCGGTTTAATAACAATTCGGGAACTTTTAACTTTCATCTGAGTTTTAAAAGTCACGAGTATTTTGCGCTCGACTGTACATATACACAAAATGCTAGTTAGGCCGGGTTTGCAGGCCTCTTCGTAAAAATAGCAAAGAATTCGCACTGTATCAAATAGTGCTTCATTGTAGTATCTTAATCTTTTGTTATATAAATGGAAATATTTTACTGGAAAATTAAAGATATTTTTTTAATTGTCTCGTTGTTGAATTTAGTCCCGAATATCGATAAATCGGTTTGATTTTGAAGATTTCTACTGCCAGTAGGTAATCTGGCGTACGAATTCTGTTTCATGTAAAATTTGTTATTCTGCAGATAAATCTTAAATATTTTTAACAGGAGGTCTTACACCTGTTCATGAATGTCAAAAGCATTACCCGAAAAGCTTCAAATTCTCTTAGAACTAATTGTTCCTCATTTACAGTTATACCTACGGTTCTAATTTAGATAATTATGTACACGACTAAGATTTGTTTACACTTTTGACAGTTCCATATTTACGTACAAATACTTAAGATAAAATCACATTTGCCTGAAAGCATCGCATGCCAAATGAACCTACAAGGTCGAAATCCGAACGTCGCTAGCCTCACCCGACTACTACCGACAAGAGCAACAAACAGTAACTATCTTATTTAAACCATAGATACAAAGATCAAAGCTCAAAAATGCGTTACCTGGTGGAAAAGACCGGGAATCGAACCAGGTTAACCTTTCCGCCATCATAACGCCCAAGCAACCTTTCAATTATTTTCTTATGCTTTGTGTGTCGATATTTGTATTGTTTACTTGAAAGGCTTACGCGCTTAGCGCTATTTGCCGGCTCCATATATTTATTCTAGTTCCCTTCCAGAAAGCCTCGGTTTTATGCTGGTATTCGAACAGGCAGCCAGCGACCATCGCACGTCAACCTATTTACTTTTTATAACATCGTATCTAGTACATTTAATAAATATTCACGCTAATAATAATATGCCACGAAACAGTAGATATATTATTCACTATATTAGGAACAGAAACAAAGCTCAAGTTACTAATTAAATTAGGAAAACAAAACATATCAATAACGTTAAATGTATTGAATAATAGCTGGTTTACTAGGAATCATAAGGCTTACATACATTTTATTTAAAAATTAGATTTACAATACTTATTTTAATACTGACGTATAAAAATCTCTGACGTTACGAGTAGGGTTATTTAAAAATTATGACTATAATAGATATATTTACATTTTAAACGAACTTTACCATCAAATATAAGTAGCATGGACATACAATGTTGGATACGAATGACTCACTGGATTAATTAACAGACCCAGTGACATGACATTGCGTTATGATATAATATATTATAGTGGTTATAATTATCATAAATTATGAAAAAAAAAAACATGAAATCAATTCTCTTTAAGGTCCCATGTTCCTAAAGATTCGAATTTTACGCAACATTGTCAAAGTTATGCCAATAGAATTATTATAAATAGGGTGATAAAAAAGTAAATGATCTCGCACGTGATAAACAGCTTACGTCATATCAGAATTAATTACAAACATGAAAATCGGACCTTAGCAACAAACTCTAACAGAAATAACTAATAACGCGTTAATATTTCAACTATTTCAAATATCTAGTTTACAAACCGCTCTCCAAATGATAATTTCGATTAGGTACTATTAATTACATTTTAGAATTTTAATTTCATTCGCTCACTTTAATATAGGTTAATCAATATCCAATTTAATGTATACTGGTTTCGATCCAACAATTACTTAAATCCTATCAACTTTATAAATATCAAAGTACTGAGTACATTTTTACATTCAGTAACTAAATTTATTTACTTAAACATATTAAATTATACAATCGACGTTACATCCTCGAGATTTAATTTTCACTAGGTAGTACACTGTTTAATGTACTAGGCATCCAGCACAATATTTAGATCACAATATATAAAAAAAGGTCGATTGATCCTCTCGTTCCTGGCACAGCGCCCCCTGTCGGCGCGCGCGCGCAGTCCTCATTCGCTTTTTTTGTGCGGGCATCGCAGTACACTCTCGTTCAAATTTCTTTAATTTAAATACTAATCCCGTGAAGTAGGTGAAAACATTATCGTGCACGTGTAAAAGGATACCGAAATAATATGGGAAAACGTAGAAGACGTTGTCCGGAAGATATTAAGCGCAAAATAAAACGGCTAAAACGCAGCCTAGATCGGCACCATTATTATAGTGACGAAGAAGGTGAGTTCCAAGTTCACTTTTTCGCAATGCATTTTGCGAACCCCGTCCGCTCAGCTACCTACATCTGGATAATGTAAACACGCCGATACCTCACAATTCGATTTGAGCATTGTCGCCTGTTAAATAAAGTGCATTTTATACAACCTAATAGGCAACATTTTATAAACTTATTACGATAACAAAATAAGATGCTCGTCTTGATTTAATTGTTGTTAAATCCTACGTTGTTTCGTGTTGCTGTGTGTAGACGCGAGATTTGTGTAACGAATAGGTACACAAACTATAAGTTATTTAGAACCACGATGTGATTGTGGTCAATAACCTAGTCTCGAATTGCGACGCGATTGCAATCAATGACTTTAAACTGTTAAGTTGCCAACGAACCTATTAACATTAAACCTTCATATCTCGACACGTAAACAAATGTTATTTAGAACCGCGATGCGATTGCGGTCAATAACTTCAGTCTCGAATTGCGATGCGATTGCAATCAATGACTTTAAACTGGTATTCATTCATCAAACTTCTATTACATCGAATTATTTACAAATGTTATTTCGAACCGTGATGCGATTACGGTCTATAACTGTTATTTTATCCATACCTACTTTTCCTTGAGTCGTGATGCGATTACGACCTTATTTGGAAGTAAATTTATCTTGAACTTATCTTGATTAAAAATACAAAGTATGTCGAACTACGCATTTCATATGCACGCACACAGCAACGTCCAACTGATTTATACATATACATATCGCAGTTGTTGTTTATTACATGTAAATTAAATTATTACAGTGTCCGAATACGATTCCTCGGCGGAATCGTACTATTCCGAATACGAAGAAATGTCAGAAGCATCGGCATCGGACTTCTCTAACGCAGAGGTGCTTAAATCGGTAATAATACCGGTAGAAACGGCTGATCCGAATCCCGCCACGGCTATACCAACCGTAACACCCCCCACTCCTAGCCCGGTTGCGGGCCCGAGCACCTCAACTCCGGAGGCGCCATCGGTGGCGCTGCCAGATAACATCTTGGAAGCTTTGGGTGGCTCAAAAGAAAAAGATGAGAAATTTGGACCTAACGTCCCAGAAGAGATCGCTAAACGTTGGGGTCGGATAGCAGTTGAGGGTTTAGGTAAAGAAGAAAAGGAGGAACTTACAGAAAAGTTTCTAGTTCCGGAAAACTTTAAGTTACTCAAGGCTCCTAAACTAAATGCTGAAATCGCAGCTGTGATGTCTGAGTCATCTAGGCAAAGGGACAAAAGGATGGAAAAAGCCCAAAACCAGTTAGGACTTGCTATTGCAGGTTTATCCAAACTAACAGGTTCCCTGATCTCAGAAAACTTAGAGAAACTTGCTATCATAAAGCAGATTGCTGATGTTAGCCAATTGTTAGCCGATCTTCATTCTGAGAATACTAATAGCAGAAGGAAAATTATCTTACCAAGTTTGGATAAAAAATTTACAAGTATGATGCAGGACGTAAAAAGAGATTCGTATTTGTTTGGGGAGAATCTCGGGGAAAAAATCAAAGCTTCGAAGTCAGCAGAAAAGTCAGGACTTCAAATTAAAAGATCGTATACTTCCAATACCCCTTCCACGTCAAAGAAATATACCCCGCGCCAGGGAAACTGGAAGGCCCCACCCAGGCAACAGGTCCCGAGAGCGAACAAGCCGGGTGGGTACCGGACCCGTGCTCCTCCTCAGCATCCTCGGCGGACGACCTCGGACAAGTACCAGTCTTCATCGTCCAAGAAAGACAACCGGCAGCCACGCAAACATCATTAGAGGTAAACCGACACGCAGGCAGACTCCGGTTTTACATTGATCAATGGCGTGATATAACAACCGATCCGGTTATTCTGCAATATGTTGCTGGATACAAAATTCCATTTAATTCGACAGTTGTTCAAGAAATAGAACCAATTAACTCTGCATTCTCTCCATCTGAAAATGATGACATGAGACTAGCTATTAAAAAGTTGCTTGAGTGTGGCGCCGTCATAAGATGTCAAGACTCGCCAGGACAGTTTATATCAAAGATTTTTCTTATACCTAAAAGTGACGGGTCACTTAGATTCATACTCAACCTTAAAAAACTAAATATGTTTATTGATCATCATCATTTTAAAATGGAGGATATTCGGACTGCCACAAAACTGGTGCCTAAATTCGGATACCTAGCAACAATTGACCTTAAAGAGGCATATTTTTTAATCCCGATTCATAAGTCAAGCAAAAAGTTCTTAAGGTTCAAATTCGATAATAATACCTATGAGTTTACATGTTTACCGTTTGGGCTCTGTTCCGCGCCGTACGCCTTTACTAAAGTTATGAAACCCGTTATTACATATCTGAGAAGTAAAGGCTTGCTGCTCGTTATATACCTAGACGACATATTATGTATAGGTCGTACTTATGGAGAATGTCATAATTGCGTTACAGAAACCGTATATCTTTTAAAGAAATTAGGGTTTGTTATTAATGACAAGAAAAGTAAATTGCAGCCTAGTCAGACATGTACCTTTCTAGGATTTATCATAAATTCTCGCGATATGAGCCTAGAGTTGCCCTACAAGAAACGGAAACATTTATACGACCAGTCAAAAAATATTTCCAAACAAAAAGTTTTAACCATCAGAGAATTTGCTACCTTTCTTGGTTCTCTCACCTCTGCTTGCTTGGCTGTACCCTATGGATGGGTATATACCAAGCGCTTAGAGAGAGAGAAATTCCTTGCACTAAGGAACTCAAGGAAGGATTACGATAGCAATATGACATTATCAGAAAATATTCAACCAGATTTAATGTGGTGGCAGGAAAATATAATGACCACTAAAAACCCGATCCGATCAAGTAAATTCGCATTGGAAATATTTTCAGACTCGTCACTCACTGGTTGGGGTATATATTGTAATGGTAAACGTTCTCACGGTTTCTGGGACGCTACCGACAGAAAACACCATATCAATTTTTTGGAGCTCCAGGCAGCTTTTATAGGGCTTAAATGCTTTGCAAAAGAATTTTATGATAAAGAAATTTTGCTTAGAATTGATAATATGACCGCAATTTCTTATATTAATAGAATGGGTGGGGTTCAATACGAACACCTTAATGACAGTACTCGCAAAATCTGGCAGTGGTGTGAAAAGCGCAAACTTTTTATTTTCGCATCATATATAAAATCTAGAGACAACACGGAAGCCGATCATGAGTCTAGGCGCACCAATATTGACACAGAGTGGGAATTATCAGAGGACGCGTATAATCAAATTATTGATAAATTTGGCGTTCCTGATATAGATATGTTCGCCACTCGAATCAATTCTAAATGTCAAAAATATATTTCTTGGTTCCCAGACCCAAATGCCTTCAATATTGACGCGTTTACAGTTGATTGGCATCCGTACTTTTTTTACGCATTTCCGCCCTTTTCGTTGATTTTAAGGTGCTTAAATAAAATCATTGCGGATAAAGCAACTGGCATAATCGTTGTCCCCTACTGGCCCAGTCAGCCATGGTTTTCGTTACTGACAGCCTTATCCAGGTCAGAACTTATTTTCTTAGAACCTAGTATTGACTTGCTACTATCCCCTTTCAGGACTTACCACCCACTCTGGAGGAATCTTACCCTGGTGGCGACGCGATTATCAGGAAAGCATTTTCTAAGCAGGCATTAACGCCGCAGACTATTGACATAATGGTTTCCTCCCTATCTACAAACTCCTTAAAACAGTATAATTGTGCCCTACATAAGTGGTGGCTGTATTGTAAAAATAACAATTTAGATTGTTTCTCAGTTAATACATCTGTAGTATTAAATTTCTTAACTGAGCAATATCAACAGGGTTCTAGTTATTCTAGTTTAAATACTTCTCGATCAGCTTTATCGTTAATTTTAGGAGAATCGATTGGTAAAGATAAACTTGTGTGTAGATTTCTAAAAGGAGTCTACAAAATCAAGCCATGTTTTCCAAGATATCAAACAACCTGGGATCCAAATATAGTGTTAAATCATTTAAGCACTCTATATCCAAATGAAATTATAAGTCTTGATTTGTTAACACGAAAAACCGTAACTCTGCTCGCATTGTCGACTGCACAACGAGTACAGACGTTATCCTTGATTAAGCCTTGTAATGTTCAAATCAATGAAGATAACATTAAAATAATTATAGACGATCTAATAAAAACGTCAGCTCCCGGGAGGCCAATGCCACGCCTAATTATACCGTTTTTTCCCAATAAAATAGAAATATGTCCAGCCAGGACATTATTGGCATACATAGATAGAACCCAAACTCATAGAAACACTGTCAATACAGAACGACTTTTGTTAACAATAAAAAGACCTATTCATAATGCTAATTCTAGTACAATTAGTCGCTGGATAAAACAGACGATGTCTGACAGTGGCGTTAATACAGACTTGTTCTGTGCGCACAGCACTAGGCACGCCGCTACTTCAGCGGCTAAACGCAAAGGCTTATCAATTGATATAATAAAGAAAACAGCAGGCTGGTCCGGAAATTCTTTAACATTTTCAAAATTTTACAATAGGCCCCTAACAGCCGATACTAGTGTTGACAATACCTTTGCTGAAGCAGTTTATACCGTCTGATTGTACTTATAGTTCGCTCGTATTGATGAGCTTAATATTATATAATCAACTAATGAAAACTAAAGTAATAAACACAACTTTTGATTAAAAAGGCGTTTATTTCTGGTAGACTTAAGCCAACTCTGCGAAAGAGCGCTGAACATCTACCTAGTGAAAATTAAATCTCGAGGATGTAACGTCGATTGTATAATTGATGGTTAAACAAACTTACCTGAAGTGAAGTTTGGCCATAATTATACGAGACGTTACATCCGAAGAGATTTAAAGTCCCATCCCACCCTATTTGAACAGTAATTCATTATCTTACCATTCACCCCAGGATTTCGCAGAGTAGATGCCATAACACTCTAAAATAATGAGGACTGCGCGCGCGCGCCGACAGGGGGCGCTGTGCCAGGAACGAGAGGATCAATCGACCTTTTTTTATATATTGTGATCTAAATATTGTGCTGGATGCCTAGTACATTAAACAGTGTACTACCTAGTGAAAATTAAATCTCTTCGGATGTAACGTCTCGTATAATTATGGCCAAACTTCACTTCAGGTAAGTTTGTTTAACCATCAATAAATACGCGTAGAATTATGTCAACTTATGTCAATATTTAGCAATATCACAAATTGCCGTCTGAGCGTGTTTGCCGGGCTCTCTAATGTGAAAAACTTTACTCATAGCCCCGCGGCCATACTCGTACTACTTACACCGACTAACCACTTGGAAATAAAGTTAACTGAACTCAATTAATTACTCTAGAATTCATATTTATTCGAAATAAGGACTAAAACGCGGAACATGTATTGATTCACACGATTTTCACACTTTATTATAACAAAATGTGACATACTCACATTCAAAAAGTTAGTTAGTTATTTAATTACCTTGACGTTTCGGGGGTAATCAAATAAAAAACTTTTTGAATGCAATGAAGTCCCATTTTGTTATATCAAATGGCATGTTGAGAACGATAACGTACCTAACGCGGCCCCGTATATTGGTCAATAATTCTGTTGCTACATTTTTCCAGTTTATGAGTGCAGGTAAAGCTTTAAGAGTAAAGTCTGATTATACGTAGCTCTAAAAGTATAGTCAAATTACACTTGAAATTTGGAAAGATATAAATTAGTTACTTTTGTACAGTCCTAACTAATGCACACTGATTTTATTCTTCAATGTTTTGATTTTAAAATAATATTATATCTGTACTACCTGTACTTTATACAGCAAGCTGCACTGCTAAATTACAGTGAACGGTTCGAGAATCCGCGTTTGATTTTTCAAGTGCATGTATTTATAAAAAATGTGATGTCTCACGATGGTGTTTCATTTGAGCTGTCCGTGTCTATCCGCTACACACACTTTTTGCTTACAAAACCAACCTAAGCATAAACAATATGTATGAGCGGCACAATGTTGCTGTGAGTGTCGCCAGGGCGGTGGCTCACTATTAAGCAGCACCTCCAAACACTTCGTACTTTCAGAACTCGTTAACTAGACCAAAGTGAGTACAGCGAACATAACCAGCAAAGCTGCTACGGGTGACGTCAGAGATGTGGCTTTCTTGGCAGCAGCGAGGGCACTTGCGGCTGCCTCCACGCACTGGCGGTAGGCGGCCAGCTCCAGGCAGGTGATCGCGCAGAAGTGCTGGTGTGCGCACGCGCCGTCGCAGTCCGAGCCTTCGTGCTTCGCGTTGTACGCGCGAATGTATCTAGGAAGGAAGGAAACAATCAATGGTACTATATCTCTCACATTAATTAGCACAAGCCGTAACTCCAAATACGTTGAGTACTTTTTGTCCTCTTTATAACGTCTTTTGTATTAAACTTTCTACCATCGCCCTGCTCGCCATCGGCAGGATGTTCATCCTCACACACTGGAGCCTAAATGGTCGAGAACTGAGGAGTTTCAGAGGAATTTCCTACCGCGAACGCTTTGCATGAGGAATGAGCTCCCTGCCGAGGTTTTCCTCGGGGGCTACAGTATGCGGTTCTTCAAGAGGGGAGTAAATAGGTTCTTAAAGGGTCGGCAGCGCGCGTGTGATACTCCTGGCATCGCCAGCGTCCATAGGCGGCGGTAACTGCTTAACATCAGGCGGGCCGCATGCTTGTTTGCCACCGTCGTAGTAAAAAAATTAAAATAAAATAAAAACACAATAAAACCAGCTACGTGAGAGTGTTTAGGGCGTCAAATATCTCTCGAAGACCATATTTTTGCTTCACTACAAACTTACTTGGTAAATGCCAGGGTCTCGTGAGGCGTGCCTATCCTCAGCTTGTCGGCCAGGTTGTGGAGGGCGTCTGCCGACACTTCGTGGAGCCCGTAGTACTGTGTGAGGTTGTACTCGGTGACCCACTCGGCCACCCCGGCGCGGTTGGCGGCGGCCAGGTCTAGGTAATACTGAGTGTAGTCTAACACCTACGAAAAATAAACAAAATTTATAATGAAATTCTTCTTTCTGGTATCATGATTCGCGCCACAAAGTTAATGTCGTGTTTGAAGTTAGCAGCTACTTATTATCGTCTCAGTAATTATTTTTAGATGTGTAATGGGCGGTTGTGCGACAGGAACTTCTTAAGGCTAACTTTACAGTAGCAAATTTACATGGCGCGAATAGGTTCCGTTCAGAGCGACTTCATTCACATTCCTCCGTCGTTAGCTTTAATTTAAGACTTTAACTAGTGAAATGATCATAACAAGCGACTCGAAACCATCCAAAACTTTTACAAGTTTGGCTAGAGATTTATAGAATACTATACAACAAGTAAAGACACAACTGAACATTAGTACCACGCCTGTAAAAAATATATCGTATTAAGTATATCACTATCCTATTAAAAGTTGTGATGACATAGACGTGTTATAGTGAAGATCGAAGTACCTTGCCCGTGTTGGTATCAAACTTATAAAGCCTAAGTCCGGGGTTGGCGGCGCCCGCGGGGTCCCGGTGCGGGCTCACCGCCGGCGCCAGCAGCGCCCACGACACCGGCCGATCTGTCAACAGAAATACATCATAAACATCATTAAGCCAGGCTACTTTTGCGGCAGAAAATTTCAACAGGACATTTTCTCATTGCCGTTCAACTAATAACAGGGCAGGCCCACCAGTGGCGAGGCCTACGATAACATGTGTGAATCTAGAAGGCGCTTTAAATCTAAGCTTAAGTGGTGTCAGGACAATGAAAACCAAATAAAGATGGACATATTAGCAACTAGCCACAAGGCAAAGGATTTTAAGCGCTTCTGGAAACATACTAAAAACCTAGAAGGCCCGCCGCTAGTACCTTCTAGTGTCGATGGGTTGTGTAACGTAGAAAAAATAGCTGATATGTTTAGTGAGCAGTTTAAAGTTGAGTCTTCTTTGCGATCGACATCTTGGCAGGTGCTTGATGAGGGGCTGAATGAAGCAGGTAGTTTTACGCGTTTTTCGGCGAAAGATGTTCATACGCTGATTAAAAACATGAAACGTGGTAAATCGCCAGGTCATGATGACCTGAGCATTGAGCACCTCCATTATGCCGGTTTGCATTTACCAAGAGTGCTTGCTTTACTGTTCAATTTATGTATAGGGCATGGGTACCTTCCCCAGGAGCTTATTAAGACCGTAGTAGTGCCGATTATTAAAAACAAGACGGCGAATGCCTCCGACAGGAACAATTACAGGCCAATCTCTCTAGCTACCGTTATCTCTAAGGTGCTGGACGGGTTGCTTGATAGCTGTATAAGTGAGCACATACAGTTAAATGAAGCCCAGTTCGGTTTCAGGCCTGGACTGTCCACAGAAACGGCAATACTGCGACTCAAGCATACCGTTCAGTATTACGTTCAGAGAAAAACCCCTGTGTATGCATGTTTTTTGGACCTGTCGAAGGCATTCGACCTGGTATCATATGATGTCCTATGGTCAAAAATGAGCAGCGAGACCAGCACACCTAAAGAAGTAATAAACTTGTTTCAATATTGGTACAATAATCAGACTAACAAAGTTAGGTGGGCTGGTTCGTATTCTAAGGAGTATGGATTGGAGTGCGGGGTGAGGCAGGGGGGGGGCTGTCCTCGCCTCGGCTCTTTAATTTATACATGAACGGTCTTCTCGAGGAGCTCAGCGGCGCCTGTGTCGGATGTTCCATAGATGGAAAATTTGTTAATAATATCAGTTACGCTGATGACATGGTGCTGCTGTGCCCTTCGATAAGAGCCCTAGAAACTCTGCTGGGTATATGTGAGAGGTACGCGGTGGCTCATGGATTGAGGTACAATACGACAAAAAGTGAACTTCTCGTCTTCAAAGCGGGAAACAAGAAACCTAAAAGTGTTCCGCCGATCAAACTGTTAGAAGTTCCACTGAAAAGAGTCACGAAGTTTAAGTACCTCCTGGGTCACCGAGGACCTCACCGATGACCTAGACATTGACCGCGAGCGGCGGGCCATGGCAGTGAGAGCTAACATGTTGGTCCGCAGGTTTGCTAGATGCTCACGTGACGTTAAAATCACACTTTTTAAGGCGTATTGTCAAACTTTTTATACCTGCAGCCTGTGGACCAAATATACTCAAAAGTCTATAAATAAGATACGCATTCAATATAACAACGCCTTCAGGATGCTGTTGGGGCTGCCGCGCTGGTGTAGTGCGTCAGGGATGTTTCTTGAGGCTAACACGGATGGCTTTAGAACAATACTGCGGAAACGTGTGGCCTCTCTGATGAGCAGAGTGCAAGGCAGTACCAACAGCCTCCTGAGTACTATATTGAGCAGGTGGGAGGGTGATTCTTGAAAGGCTCAATTTACAGCGTCCAGAAGGATAAAGTACCCGCACAATTGAAATAATTGACCATAGTATTTTTTATATATTACATTAGCACCTAATCTAACTGGAGCACGATTTATTTTTTGTTTAAGTTAAGTATAATTAACTGTAAAAAAATATTAAACACATAAAACTTTATTCCCTTGGTGCGTCCATTCGCCATTTTTTTAACAAACTACCCCAAAAAGTACATGTTGTGAATTGAAATAAAGTATAGAATTGAGTTAAATTATTAGAATATAAGTTATTTATTTAGAAGAAAAAATATGGTTGCTGTGTGTATCGTAATAAAAAAAAAAAAACTATGTTAAAGGTTTGTCCAGAGCTAAGCTATGATTCCTCTGGTGCCTCATTCAACACGGCGCACATCCCTACTTAAACGTCATCTGACCAGTTGCAATGGCCGGGCTTGGCAAACGTCAGTAACGCTTCCAGATATGCGGGGAATGGTCGCGACTAGTTGCTGGAATTCTTAGCTATGAAGGCTAATATATGATTCACTTGGCTTTGGTTCACTATGATTTTGATTCCCTTGAATTTTTATATAAAGATTTATATCTACAATAGGTACATAGTGTTTAGTAAAAAGAAAACTACATGAATGCCTGCATGTGTTGACTTAATAGTTGTTCTTATAATAATTTTAGTTTCGGCAAAATCGACAAGAAACATACTTTTTTCTTATTCCTCTGGTTCTAATTTCGAACAAGGGAATCACAGTTTTCTTGCGTTTTCATGAAAAGAAAATAAATTTGCCTTTAATTCGCGTTGCACATGACTGAATCATTGATTTAGAATTTTATTCCATTTAGTACGGCAGGTCTCAAATAATTCTGAGCTGAATTCAAGAGAAGATGCTTATTCCCAGCAATTTTTATACTACGACGGTGGATCGATTATTAAGAAATTTGTCAATTAATGCGAATAAAACACTGTGATTTTTTGTATCCTTACACTTTGTAAAACTTTTTATTTATTGAAGAAAAACTGATCTGAATATTATTCCCCTGTACTTTTTTTAATGATTCCTTTGGCGTTTTTCTTATTCCCATGTCATCTTTTCTTATTCCCCTGGCGGCGAAAACATAAAGTGGTATATTTCTGTATCAAATTGACCAAAAGTGATGCCTATTTGATAAATCTGCGTAAAATTAAATACAATTTCATATTTTCCAGCAAATAGGTAAAAAAATATAAAAATAAAAATCGCCAAAAGGGAATCACATGAAGAATTCGATTCTCAAGAATGACCCGGGATTGCCCTGTGGTAAGGCACTGGAACCACATACATATGGGAGACAGGCCAATAATTTATAATATTAAGTAGTTAAATATGTATATCAATTTTGGAATGAAACTGACATTAATAAATTTCATTATTTTACTAACATAATCTTAAGTACAAAATGTTACTAACTGTATATGGATGGATATCTGAAATAAATGGATTATTATTATTATTATATTACTAAGGCTTATTATTTTCGCGGCGACAGAAAAATTAAAGAGCAGCAAACTATTTGCAACTAAAATAATAACTTGTCAGCGATTAAATATTTTGGCAATCATTTATATTAAATGAGCTTTAAACTAAGGATATTTTAAAATTCAAATAATGGCAGCTACTTTAAGGTAGCAGAAATAATAAACAAGATTACTGAAATCATAGGTGAGGTACTATAAATAATGACTTGGCGACTAATATTAGCAGAAGGATAACAAACTTTATATTAGTGGCAACTACAGGTCTCCATCTAAAAAAGCATTTTGGGCTTTGATTTGCTGGCAGCTTAAATATTAAAATGGGTACTATATAAAAGTAATGGGGAGTTATTTTTTTAGTTTTCGAAACCATAATTTAATGAAAACGGCGATAAGCGTTTTTTAGGTAAAAATGTTTTGCCCATACAAAACACGCTTATTTTAGTCCGAATCTAGCTAAAACACGCTACGCTAAAATAAGCATTGCATTATCATAAGACTTGCCTCAGAACCGAAGCTGTCAACCCCGATTCCACGTGGTCTTGTCTGCCCTACCCCTAGAGTGTATATAAAAAGCCGGAGGCGCGGAGGGAGAGCAGCCCTCGCCCGCCGTGACAAAGCTCGGGAGCCGTGCGGAGCGGAGCGGCTGAGGCTGGTCGCCGAAGGCGACCAACAAGCCGAAGCTGCGGAACGGAGTACGGGCGACCGTGCTTTGCCACGCAAGGGCGGAAGGGCTGCACTTCCCGCAGCGCCGGAGCTAAGGCAGAGTCTGACACAATATCCAAAAAAATATTGTCGGTTTTAGGAGTCCATATCTCGGTAATTATTAAGTTTAGAAAAAAGTTGTCCATACAAAACACGTTTATTTTAACGTATTCTATACGATAGAATCATAAAAAATAGGTGTCAATATGACATCACACCTGACGAAAAATTGACCAAAATCAGAGCCACTAAATAAAACTATAGACCAAAATTATTATTTATACATGCAATTTTCAACTTTGATTGAAGCTCTTAAATTGTCGTACAAAGTATTTTTTTTATGACCTTGATTTATTTTATATGTAATCTCCATTGAACAATTAGAGTAGGCCATTTTCAACTTTTTATCCGCTGTCATGTTTCCGCTTAATTAGTTAATTCAGTCGCCAAAACAATAACTCGATGCTAGTTTATATTGAAACAAAGCCGAAAATTGATTACTTAGCTGCTACTTTTTACTTTAATAGTCTCCGCAATTAGTCGCCAACTTATTATTTTTGCTATCCCCTTTAATTTTTTATAAATCCCTAAATCTGATTAATTTGTCGCCGCGTTAAATACATGCCTATTACTAATACGGTCAATGCCGCGCTGCCGTCGTCAGTCAAGCTTGTAGGGGACGGTTCGTCTTCTTACACTGCGTTATAAACTAGTCAACTAGTTAACCATACCATTACTATACAATACATACCTATCTAAGTTTAGCAAGTTAACGCAAACTGTTCAACTTAATAACGTGGCTGTATATTATCTTATATACTAATAATGAAAGTCTTAAGAATGCTATATCAATTTAAGGAATAAAATAGTTAAATTCGCTTTGTGTCTCACTTACAAATTAAAATTACAGACTCACTGTTAACTCATCATCCTCCTAGCCTTTGTCCCATATCTTTGTAGAGAATAAATTCTCAATCGGGGTCGGCTACCTAAATCCCAAGATGTGGCGTAGACACTAGTTTTTACGCAAGCGACTGCCATCTGACCTTCCAACCCAGAGGGGAAACTAGGCCTTATTGGGCTTAAGGTGGTTTCCTCACGATGTTTTCCTTCACCGAAAAGCGAGTGGTAAATATCAAATGACATTCCGTACATAGGTAAGTTCCGAAAAAACTCATTGGTACGGGCCGGGTTCGAACCCGTGACCTCCGGATTGAAAGTCGCATGCCCTAACCACTAGGCTACCACCGCTTACACTAAACTGATAAATAAAAATAGCGGAGGCCGACCTGAATGCCTTGGCGAAGCTCATGCCAATGAATCGGAGCAGCCGTCATGTATCAGTTCAAAGAGTACCAGTTCGCATTATTTAAACATGAGCAATTACTTTTGTACATCGCCATTTTGTGGCAATCGGGCTCACCAACTATGAAACTCATGAAAAAGCGAGAGTAAATATATTTCGCTCCAACGGTCTTTATGTTTGTAGTATGAAATTGGATTTTCCCGATAAGTTTATTGCCTGCTTTGATCTAAAACAATGATGCGAAGGAATTCGTAGAGCGCTCCAATTAATTGACTCTGATTAAAAGCATTTATAAGGATACTCGGTATAACAGAAGTGTTTCGTTTCCACAACAACTACAGAACGGTATCATATTTCAACCCAGAAACATTGTTTCCCGTATGTTACGTTTCGCCAAATTTTCATTTGTCCGAAAGTCATTTTCTCCTGAATCCCGCAATATTTTCAGGAGTTTATAATCATCGTTTTAAAGAACCCATTGGGTTAGGTTGAAATATGAACAGTTTTGGAATAAATTGCTTTCGGGCAAATGAAAATATGGCGAAACGTTACAAGTGGGAAACAAAAATTTGGACTTACGATAGGTAACCCTGCAGAATGCCTAAAACGAGGGAAGCTAGAATGCATTTCATTTACATTTCCAACAGGTTTTACATGAAATTGACTCCTAAAAATACACTACTATTACCTACTAAATGTAGGTACCTACCTAAAAATATTATTATCATTATTTATTAAACAATATCGTTAACTATGAGTAGTTAACGATATTGTTTAATAAATAATAATAATAACTTGCTTTAGATGCGATCTAAAGCAACTCTCATTCATTTCTTAGAATTCACCAAATTATCATGAATATCTTATGAGAATAAGCTCGTATCATACAAAGTAGCAATTCTGTGCCCCTGCCCCCTAGTGAAAAGGGGTATAAGTCACATTTAACCAAGGAGCAAATTAACTTTAGAGTCCCAACCTTTTGCTCCTGGTTAAAATGAAACTTACCCTTTTCACTAGAGCCACAGAATTATACATGTCAGTAACTTACGAAATTTTCTTTAAATCTTAGTGGTTGCTTATAATTTATTTATTTATTATTATTAACCAACTTACACTTACAGCAAATTGCCACACATGAAAGTTATAGGTCACATTACAAAATAATAAAGTAATAAAAAATAGTAATTAGTAAAATTAGTAATGGCATTGTATAACAAAATCATTAACGGGTTATTTGAGCGTTTAAAACGGACCTCTGTCAGACGGTGTAAATTACCTCAACATCGTGTGACATTGTGGAAGAGGCCCAGGAACTGTCAACGTATTGTGATATTGTTGTCGACTAGATTATTGCCGCATCAACAACCAAATTAGCGCAGATGAAGATGACGGCGATCGAGTACCCACAGAACTGTCCGGCAATGATGCGGGAGTGAGTTAACTGTTGTTTCAGTAACCAGAAGGGCATAATATAAGCTAGATATATTCCAAATTATATTCAATTTGAACTAGTAGTTTATCCCGGGTTCCACACTACTCGCTAGGTTGACCGTGGTTGGGCGAGGCGAAGTTGCCCGAAGTATGGGATTCCGAAGCGAAGTGGCCCTCCACACTATCATATACGCAACTTATCATATCATATACGGAACCGAAGAATGATTGCCAGTTAACGTTCCTTAATTTTGTCACTCACTGAGTCACTGACTCACCTACACACTGATCATACGAATTCTAAGTTACTTCCAGCAGACACACAAGCTTGAAATTTTGAACTCTATTACTTAGGCTGGTTTTAGTGTCGCACTGACCGTCGGTGCGGATTGCCACCGCACCGACCAATTTCAGGGAGCGCTTTAGAATGAAGCTGACGGGTCCGTGCGGACGACCGCCCGCGTTCCCTGAAGTTAATACGTATTGGTCGGCGCGGAGCAATCCGCACCGACGGTCAGCGCGACACTATAACCAGCCTTACAGTTTAGTGTATAAAATGTCACTCACCATTATCGTAAATGACGCGGAAGGTGTCTGCATGCAAGTGGCCGAAGAACTGTCCGGCGATGATCCCCGCGTGTCGCCGGACGGTGCGCAGGTACTGCGCGTTGGCGTCCGTGGCGTGCGCGTCGTACGCGTGTCGCGAGTCCGCGCCCGGCGCCGCGTGACCCACTATATACACCTGTAGGAGAAGATACTATTAGTTAGAAAGAAGAGAAAATCAAAGCCTCCCCGAGGCAATACGTAAAATGTACCTACTTTATTTGTAGCCTCATCATATTATACATTTATGAAAATAATTATTAATTTAATGGCAATTTTGTAATAGGTAGTATGAAAATCAATGGTATAAATAATTAATAAATAATCATACATTACTAAATTATAATAATTGGACTAGTCGCTAGGTGTGATTAGGTGCCCATTTATAGGCAAATGCCTGCTCCATTTTTTTCAAGCCTTGTGATCTTTTGCCGTCTTCGTTCATATCAAGACAATATAAGAAAAAAAACAACTGATATAGGCAATTTGGAGACAATTGTTTGGGAATATAAATTATTGAATATATTTTTATCAAATCAGTAACGTCTGATAACGTAAACCAAATGTTTATAATGAAGCAAAAAGAAATAAAAATTTATGTTTCAATGTATACCTATTGTTACTGTCGATTCTCAACGTACTTGAGACGAAGATGCCGATCATAACGCTAAAACCTTTACGGTAGATGGAGCTACGATGCCGAAACGACGAATTGAAGCAACTGATTTAAAAATTCAATGGCTTGGGCATCGGTTTGATAGCCTAAAAGGTAAGGTGTCGGCCCAGAGAGCCGCCGGTGACGCGGATTTGAACCCTACCCGAAGCATAACACCTTTAAAAAAAAATGGCTTTCAATCTGTTGGAAGTTTACTAACGAATGGGCTAATTGTGTTTCCTGAACTGTTTTATTTCACTAACTAGGTCTTTCTCCAAGTTCGTAAACCGTTCAGAGCTTTTCGAATATCTACCATATGTATAGAAGAAGATATTTACATATTTTTTTATAGATACTATATCGATTGTAATAAAATATAGGTTGTTCATAATTTTTCCACAAATGAAGGGCGGTTTACTATGACGTAAGAGGTTTCAGGAGGCTTTGAGCTGCACTTGAGACGGGCACTTTGCTAGCGAGGGACCGAATAAAATGTGGAGAGTTTTCACAGAAAACTCCGATACCCTTAAATATAAGCACATTGTTATGGTATCACAAATTTGATATTCAAAGCCATTGAACAGTTATATATCTTAGTGGAGAAGCCTGTTTGTGTTCTTGTAAGTTTTTTAGATTGAGCCGAAAGTGATTGTAAAATTGGTGAATTTATTAGTTACATTGTTATATTTTTTTCACTTTTAGATCTGCACTTGCTAATACGTCACCGTTTCTTACATAGTATAGAATTGACTAGTGATTTATATAACCTCGTAACTTCTCTCAACGTCTCGTCATACTCAGCTTGCATATTTGGCTGGTTGACACCATGATTCGAAGCGTAACTTGTGTGCATTGGCCTGTACTTGTTTGCATTTGCCCAATACCACTAGTGTTCCGCAATGTCTTGAAATAAGAATTAAAGGACACCGTCAATGATTATTCCACTTACCTGTTGTTTATTTATTTATTTATTTATTTATATCAATATAAACTTACAGTGTTTGCACCAAATCGTTTACATGAGACCATTATATTACCTATATCTAAGACACCAAAAAAAAGAAAAAAACAATAAGAATACATTAAAAAAGAAAATAATAATAATGTCATAAGAAGTTAAGGTGGCCTGTCCTGTCTGAGAGGAGATGTGTGAAGTAGACCAATCACGTTTGTCAGATTTAAATTCTCTTCTTTCGGGCTTCACAAAGACGCAGCCTGATTGCTTTAGTGAACAGACAGCCTAGAGGCCTTATTCCTTTTAAAATGCTGATTATATTAGTCATTTTTCTCTATGATCAAACATTTTTCTTAACATATTATTGATGTTACTACCTAGAACAGGGCCTTTGGAATATATTGGTATATATTTGAAACGTTCAGTTAGAATTTTTCATTGATAATTTTTGTTTCAAAAACTACTCGAAATTGACAAAATTCACGCGGAAAATTAGTTTTTTCAACTTATTTTCGACTGCACGCAATGAAAGCATGAAATAGCTACATATGTTACTACCTAGAACTCAGGGAAAAGTATTATTCACTTGAAAAAGTTGGTTGAAATTATAAATATATTTGTTATTCCTTTTCAAATTTTCGGACAGAAACATAGCTAAGTTTTCGCCTGCGCCTACCATGATATTTGTATCATGGTAGGCGCAGGCGAAACCTTAGCTAGTCTTAGCAGATATAAAGGGACAGATCCCTTTATATCTGGTTATATTTTCAAACAGATGTTGCTTCATTATTAAATGCGATTCACTATACTTATAAAAATCTCCATTTTGTTCTACAATAAGTAGTTTACTAATTGAGGGACCGATGTCGACAAACTAGTCTTAGTCGCAGTTAGTGAATATTAGTGTTTGTCAATAATTTGTATTGCAGGAAAAAATTCTGTGAGCTTTAATGATGGTCTGAAAATATTTTTCTCCATACTTACTATGTCATGTCATTGATGAATTATACGCAAATTTCTTTGATTATAAGTAGGTAAATACAAGTCCGTCCAGTTTAATCGGGACAGTGCTAATAAAGCTGACCTACTTATTGTATGGCCGCTCCCATACATCACTCGACCGTATCAAATTACGCCACATCCGAGGCTGTATCGCACTTATTTGCATCAACTATTTTATTACCGTCCGCCTTAGGAAATCGTATGGAATGTACGAGGAATAAATTTAGTTGTGTAGTGTGTAGGTACCTTACATGTACCATGCTAATTCATTTAATTTTATTAGTTATTGGCATACATATAATATTGGGGCTATTAGGTCCATTGTTTTCATATATTTTAAAATGGAATTTGCTCCATTATATGTTATCTTGGAATTTGCTCCATTGTATGTTGCCAAATCGCAAAATGTACCCTTGCCAGACTTGAACCGCATCTCTCACCATGCCGGAACGAGCGCACCACCATCATCATTCGCTTGCCCTTATCCCATTTATTTGAGGTCGGCGCAGCATGTTTTCTTCCCCCAATTCTTCCCTATTACTCGTCATCTCGTCGTTTACCTCCTTCATATTCATATCATCTTTCACACAATCCATCCATCTTTTCTTTGGCCTTCCTCTTCTTCTATATCCATCCACATTTATGCTTGACGCTTTTTTGGTTACATGGGTTTCCTCTTTTCGCATCACATGCCCATACCACCAATTGTACCAAATGCGTTTCAAGAGGAATTTTTAACAGCGACATATTGTTATAATTTGCAAACTCATGCAAACAGTACAATTGTTTGAACACCAAATAAAACCTCAACATGGGCTAGTTTGCATGTAACATGTAGGCACTAAACACATCAAATTACCCCGCGGTAAGTTACGGCGGCCTATTGGCATGATTCACGGCCCGAGCGCGATAATTCATGCTGTTGTTGCGAAGAATTATGCCTACAGTGGCTTTCCAACTTATCTTAATCTAAGGGGATTAGGCTAGTTGACTCATGTTAAATTGTAATATAATACTAATGTTTATTTCGAATAGTATTTGACATAGGAAACCACAAAAAAAATATAAAAGTGGAAGACAATTTATTAAAACTATTGTGACACATGTTTAATATCAGGAAGGGCCTGACAATCCTGATATGTTTCGAACTCGTATGGAGCTCTTCATCAGGGACAGCTATCCAGGCGGGGCGGCGAGGAGCGCAAAAACAAGTGCAGTGGGCCTTAAGTCGCGTAGCAGCACGGATACCTGTCCCTGATGAAGAAGTCCATACGAGTTCGAAACATTATGTCGTGTCGTTCCTGTCAATTTTTATGTGAGTACCGTTTTTATAGTTATTAAAGTAGAAGATGGCCGAACAAATTCAAATTAAAAATAAGATTTATTGTTTACGCCAGACACAAATTGAATTTATCCCGGGCCCATGTAAGAACAAATTATCAAAGCAATCTTGCCTAGCGCGAAACAATGGAACGCGATACGCGCCCTATGTACTTAACCTAACTTGATCTACTTTGCTAACCTGGAGTTCAGCCGAATATCTTCCTGGCTGCAAGGTTGTGTTTCTGTTTTGTGTAAAGTGTATGTATGTTTACTTGCACCAATAAACGACGTCCCGGTCTGCGCCGCCGCCGCCCCGATCTCGTCAGCAAACACGCCAAACACAATTCACACTGTAGTAGTCCTTATATCACTCTAAATAACAATCCTTGGGGCGCCCGAAGCAGCCCACCGTACAAGGAATTGTGCCGTATTTCAAACACTTTCCGTTAAAGCGTAAAACTTCCAAAATATCTCCCAAACCACGGAGGTTATAATGTTCAAGAGCCGTTACGATAGAAACCAATATTACCAATGGCGCCGGCTCGCGTCCGCTGGCGACAGCGCGCGCGCTCGCAGCGCCGTGAAAGAAAAATGAACTAACTGATTGTGTGGCCAGTGGGTAAAAACCTATCAATTCTCAACAACCACCCGCCCCGGACCGACCCGTCGTCGGTCCGCTCAAACTCCCGGTAGTCGGGATAGCGTTGAAACCGCCCGTCTAAGGATCGAGTCCCTCACTTGTACATCAGCGATCCGTGGAGACCCATCCTTGCCCGCTATCAAGTTAACGATACGCCCCCGTCGCCAACACAACGGTGATAGGTTAGCATCCTTAACCAGTACGAGGTCTCCAACGCACGGTGGGGTCGTCCTGTCCGTCCACTTAACGCGTTGCTGAAGAATGTGCAAATACTCAAGCGACCATCGCTTCCAAAAATTTTGAGTCATTTGCTGCAACATCTGATACCGTGACAACCTATACAACTTAACATCAGTATACGGATACTCCGGCAAGGCGTTAAGTGGTTGGCCAATCAAAAAATGACCTGAGGTAATGGCCTCCAGGTCATTCGGGTCAGCGCTCAACGGACACAAGGGGCGCGAATTTAAAACTGCCTCAATTTTGCAGAACACCGTTGACAATTCCTCAAAGGAGAGGATCGTTGAGCCGATGACCCGATACAAATGAGTCTTGGCAGACTTAACCACTGCCTCAAATATTCCACCCCAGTGGGGGCATCCAGGTGGACTGAAATACCACGAAATGCCCCGACTGGCGATGGCCGTGCCGATCTCTCGCTCATTTTGACTTAAAAATAATACAATTTCCTTTAGACAACGATCGGCGCCCTTGAAGTTGGTACCACAATCCGACCGGATCAAGGCCGGTATCCCTCGTCGAGAAACGAATCGGTCCAGCGCTGCCAAAAAGGCCTCCGTAGAGAGATCAGCTACCATTTCCAAATGAACGGCCTTGGTCGCCAGACACACGAAGACGCACAAATATGCCTTAACCGACTTCGCGTTGCGAAGGCGTGATGTCTTGACCATGAAAGGCCCCGCGAAGTCTGTCCCCACACCAGCAAACGGCCGAGCTTCCGTAACTCGGTCGGGCGGGAGATCTCCCATTTGTGGCTGCATTGTGGCTGCCTTGAGCCGGTAACAAGGCAAGCAACGAAACACAACGCTCCGTATCACTCTCCGTGCCGACAAAATCCAGAACTCCCGCTGCAAAATGCCCAGCAGTGTGTTGCAGCCTGCATGTGAATTCCTGATGTGACGGTCCCAAACCAACAGCTCCACCAGAGCTCCCTTCTTGGGAAGAATTAAAGGATGCCGCGCTGAATACGGCAATTCGGCATTCCGTAGTCGGCCTCCCACCCGGAGCATTCCGTGCTCATCAATAAACGGGTTGAGGCGGACAAGGCTCTTCTTCATTCTGCCCACGCCAGTCCGCAAGATCCTAAGTTCATCCTGGAACTCATTCCCCTGAATGACCCCCACCCAACGTGAGAGAGCCCTTTGCTGCTCCTCAGGTCCCATTACAGGTGACAGGTTGCGCTGTGCCGCAGGGCTTCGACAATTATGGAAAAACCGCATTATCCATCCCGTGACTCGAAGTAGCTTCCCTAGTGAGCTATACCGTTCCAAAAGAGTGTGGTCCACTGCCACAGACTCCACTGTAGTCACATTGACTCTCAGACCCTGGTCAGGGGGTAGTGGCTGGCGTCCGCAGTCATTGAAAGGCCACTCCGTATGTGGCCGCTCCAGCCATTGAGGCCCCCACCAGAGAGAATGCTCAACCAGAGCAGGCGCCGGGCAGCCGCGACTCGAGCAGTCTGCCGGGTTAACTTCACCTGGAACATGTCTCCAGACCAGAGGAGTCTCCGAGTTATTTATCTGTGACACTCGGTTGGCCACAAATACCTCAAGCGTATGGACCGAAGTCTGCAGCCAGCACAACACGATCTGGCTGTCCGTCCATGCGTAAACCGTGTCATTCAGATCCACCGTGCCACGCAGGTTCTGCGCCACATGGTTTAGGAGGCGGGTCAGGAGCGCGGCACCCGCCAATTCCATCTTCGGAATCGTCCACCGGGTCCGAACAGGCGCAACCTTGCTCTTGGCCATGACCAAGCGTACAACGCCCTCGCCAGCAGTCTCACCTGTTCTCAGGTAGACCGCGGCCGCGTACCCTTTCTCAGAAGCATCGCAGAACCCATGCAGGGTCACCCTGGCTCCCGCCTGAGGGAGCAGTTTGCGCGGGATCTCAATTTCTTTAATATGCGGCAATGTGGTCACGAATGCCGTCCACTCGTGCAGCAGCTCGTCCGTGAGCTGCTCATCCCAGCCTAGTTGGGCCAACCAAAGCTTCTGCATGAAGAACTTTGCCATGAACGTGACCGGAGAGATCCAACCATTTGGGTCGAACGTTCGTGCGATAGTCGAAAGGACTGATCGCTTGGTCCAGGTCTTCGACAGCAATTCGGCCTCACAATTATAAGTAAAGACATCCTGAGTCGGTCGGTACTGGACCCCCAAAATTGCCAACGCATGAGGATTATCCGAGTCCTCAAACAAATGCGGGTCTTGTTGGTGCTCAGCTGGTAGTCCTGCCAGCACCTCTGGGCAGTTTGACAGCCACTTCCTGAGTTCGTAGCCACCGGAGGCCATGAGCGCCACCAATTCATCCCTTAGGATGAGCGCTTGCTCAATGCTGTCCGTGCCCGTACAAATGTCATCCACGTAGACATCCCGGTCGATGACTGCAGCTGCGCGAGGGAAGCGCAGCCGTTCCTGGTCAGCCAGCTCTCGTAGCGTCCGCATCGCTACATACGGGCTGGGCTTTAATCCGTACGTGTTCGTGTTCAGCTCATACGTGATCATCGGTTCTTCTGGGCTCTCTCGCCACAATATCAGCTGGAACCGACGGTCATCCGCATGGATCTCCGTTTGGCGAAACATCATCCTCACATCCGTAACGAAGACAACTTGGTGTCTCCTGAAGTCCGTTAGAATGTCTGCAATGTCTCTGGTCAACTTAGGACCAGCGTGCAGGCATTGATTCAGGGACACCCCGTTAGATGTCGCCGCGCTCCCGTCGAACACGACCCTGATCTTGGAGTCAGGTGTCTTCAGGACTGCATGATGAGGCAATACGTAGTGCTCCTCACGACGCCAGTCTACCCTGGATACCGACATGTGACCCAAAGCCAAATATTCACGCATGAACTCAACATACTTTCGCCGAAAGTTGGAGTCCCGTTTCATGCGCCTTTCCATGGCCATCATCCGTTTCTCAGCCAGGTCCCTGGAGCTCCCCAGTGGAGGTCGCGTCGATAGAAACGGCAGCCGTGTCATAAATCTGCCCGAAGGGAGGCGCACCGTGTTGCACTGATAAAATGTCTCGCACTCCTCGTCCAGTGGGCTTGTCCTGGGAGCTGTGGGTGGCTCTTCTGTTGCCCAGAACCTTTGCAGGACCTCCGATAACACGCTGCCGTAGTATATGTTGCTATAATCCGTTGCGTCCTGTGGTCCCCGTACTGGGCCCAATAATGCGTACCCACCTGCGGTACTCACGGCCACCAACCCGTTTGGTTGCAGCTCCCGCTTACCGCTCCGCAGCAGCTTCCCGAGGACGTCAGTTCCAAGTAAGACGTCCACCCGTCCGGGAATTGCGAAGTGAGGGTCGGCCAACTCCAATCCCTTGGTCAGCTTCGTTACCGCCGGCGGTAACCGTACCGAAGGAAGAACCCCGACCACTTCATCTAAAACAATAGCCGTGGCCTTCACCCGCGTGATCGATGCCGAGTCACCCATCTCAAACAGGAGGTCCGTCTGACCCCTGATTTGAGGCACCGGATTGCCACCTATACCTATTGCGCCATCCCGTGATGGCTCCAACCTGAGGCCCAGCCTGGCCACTAGGCGGCTGGACACGATACAACCTTGTGCCCCCGAATCCAGGAGAGACCTCACTGGCACTGGCCGTCCATCCGTACCCCTGACGATAATCTTAGCCGTCGGTAATAATACCGTCACTGGTGGGGTGGGCACGACGGATGAACAGACCGCTAATTGCTAGCAGGGGGCACCTCCCTCCCCTTCTGCTGGAGGGGGAGAGGGCCCCTGGCCCAGGTATGGGTCCCACCCCGGGTAGTACACCCCTCGACCCATCGGTGCCATGCGCGCCGGCTGGTAATAGCCCATCGGCATCCGTCCCATCTGCGGCGGACGCGCCATCAAGCGTGGGCGCTCTGCGAGGGGTGGGGAGAAGCGACTACTCGGGGGCGGCAACCTGCCCCCCAGCGCGGCCGAGTAAGTCGCGTAACCCGACTCCCCATGGGTCATCTCCGGGCACCCGCCCGAATCTCGGCGCCGATCCCCCCCCCCGCGGAGGAGACTGCGGCATCCGGCGGTACTCCGGAGTCCTCGATGACCCCCCTCCCCGAGGAGGGGGCGACCGCTGATCTCTGGGTGACCCCCCTCCCCGGTGGGGGGGCGACCGTCCACCCAAGGCTGGCGTAGGAGAGGGAGGATGGCCTCCCGATGAGGCCCCGTACCGCTCCCCACTCTCAGCCAGGCAGAGAAGTTCATGATGGGCTCCTCCACATACTCGGCAGTTGGTGGTCTTACTGCATTCACGCACATAGTGTGCGCCTAGGCAGCGGAAGCACAAGTTTCGCTGCTTGACCACCCCCCTGCGCCTCTGCACCCGCTGTGCTCCAAAATCCGCGCACGCGATGATCGCGTGTCCCCCCTTCCGGCAGAAGGGGCACACTTCCGATTGGAGGGCGTTGTACCGCTGTCCTCCCCGACGGGGCTCCACCGGTTTGGGCCCAACCGTACGCCGGGGTGACGTGGGGGGTTGCGGCGTGGTTGCCCCTTGGCAATCCGCCCGCCTGCACTCACCCTCCAGGAACGCCCTCAATTCGTCAAATGATGGGAGGTGACTCGATGAATCACCCCCATGTGACTGCTCAAACCGCGCCACCACCTCGCTAGGTAACTTGCGCAAAACCCGGTTCACAACAATGTACTTGTTGTCCCCTAGTGACAACTTGAGTCGCTCCAGCGTATTCACCGCCACCATGACGGGATTAAGGATTTTCGACCTTATTTCGTGTACATTAGTGACCTTCGATATACTAAATATTTTTTCGATGAGCCCATCAATAATTAATCGCCGATTATCATATCGGTCAATTAATAGGCCCCATGCCGTCTCGTAACTGGAATCCGTAATCTCCAAATGAGTCAAAATATCGTGAGGCTCACCGCGTAATCTCCCCATCAACTGCGCCATTTTATACGCGGGGGTCAAATCCGTGCGCGAGTGCACCACGCTGTTAAAAATGTCACGAAACCTCGGCCAGTCGGCATATTCACCACCAAATTCCGGGACATTCACTGGTGGCAACGGCGCCATTAGTGCCACACCACTGGGTGCACGCCTTACCCCAACATCCCCTTTTCGGGCGCGCTCGATATCCGCTGCCGCTTGGATGATACTCATCACCATATCACCGCACTGGTCTACATTGCGTTGCACCACTTCAACAGCTTGGGTCCGACTTTCCCCGGTCTCCTCTTCGTCAATACGGGCCAAATATTCGGCATGCAATTTCAATACCGCGTCATACCTTTCATCTACCTGTCGCGCGCGTGACAATAATGCGTCCTCGCGATCCGTACGACCAATTAACGTAACGACTAATGAAAACCATCTTAATTCCGATTCGACCCTTGACGCGACCGTTTTAACTACTGAGGGAGCCATGGTACCAACCTCGATAACGCGGATCAATAAAATAAATTTTTAAAAATAAATTAATAAATTTGGGTGAATAATTTTGTCCGTGGAACCCCGATTTTAGACAATAACAATCCGTTTTTATTTTTCGTACCAAACGCGACACTTCAAAGTTATTCACCCAACACCAATATATTACGCAACGGCAAACAACACTAAATTTATTTTAAATTAAATGTATTTTGAGTGAATAATAGTTCAGCGGAACCCCAATTATTAATTACTTATTAATACGTTTCTCCGTATCGAAACGCAACTATATTTACTTTATTCACTCAACTAACATTTCAATTGAAAGTAATAACTAATATTCTTATAATTTAGCTTGTCTTAATTACGCAAATGCAACTTAACGTTAATAGATTGGAATGCGAACCAAGCGCAATCCACCCTCAAATTTCAATTATGACTTTGATGCTAACTAAATTACTTATCCGAACGTAAATGAAACAAATATCTTTTCTGTGGATATGAACCACGCTTTTGCTACCAAAATTTGTTTGCGCCAGACACAAATTGAATTTATCCCGGGCCCATGTAAGAACAAATTATCAAAGCAATCTTGCCTAGCGCGAAACAATGGAACGCGATACGCGCCCTATGTACTTAACCTAACTTGATCTACTTTGCTAACCTGGAGTTCAGCCGAATATCTTCCTGGCTGCAAGGTTGTGTTTCTGTTTTGTGTAAAGTGTATGTATGTTTACTTGCACCAATAAACGACGTCCCGGTCTGCGCCGCCGCCGCCCCGATCTCGTCAGCAAACACGCCAAACACAATTCATACTGTAGTAGTCCTTATATCACTCTAAATAACAATCCTTGGGGCGCCCGAAGCAGCCCACCGTACAAGGAATTGTGCCGTATTTCAAACACTTTCCGTTAAAGCGTAAAACTTCCAAAATATCTCCCAAACCACGGAGGTTATAATGTTCAAGAGCCGTTACGATAGAAACCAATATTACCAATGGCGCCGGCTCGCGTCCGCTGGCGACAGCGCGCGCGCTCGCAGCGCCGTGAAAGAAAAATGAACTAACTGATTGTGTGGCCAGTGGGTAAAAACCTATCAATTCTCAACATTTATATTCTGTATTTTGAAATGCTTCAAAAGCTGCCCAGTATTTTCACCCTTGATAGTAAAATCATTAATCCAGTAAAAAAATACTTAAATTAAAAACGTCAGTCGCATCATCCATAAGAGTGTGTTCCTGTTCTTTGTTTACGGGATCAATCGCCTATGTCACGCCACAGATAAGCTAAAGACAAAAATGGCGGACGGCGTTATTGTCTGTTCATGACATTTCTATTTTTAATTAATACAATTATTTAGCTTTCTAGTTCATATAAAGATACAATACACTATTATTAGTGCTAGTAAGATAATTAATTATTAACCATTTCAGATAGGTCAAGTAGCCTATTAGTGGACTTTTTGAGCTAATTGGCGCCAAACACATTTTTCCGTGGAATTGACACGACGCAACGTCTCTCAAAAAGGTTTGCTATTCAATATTTATTTATTTCCGATAAAGTTACCTCGTATTTCAGCGCAGAATAAAACTCACCAATCAGTTTGTCTATAACCCCGCCCACCCCAATAACTGTCCGCGCTATAAAAAACAAGGATTACTAATGTTTGGCAAATAATCTTTCCCAAAGTATCACATCGCAAATTTTGTTTCCCAAATTTTTATTTGACAAAAAGTGCAATTAGCAAAACTACGTATCGCAAATTTACAGTTTGCAAACATTTTGTTTAGCAAGTGGTTGCTTAGCAAATAATTACTTGTCAAGTTTTACTTTCCCAATTTTTTTTTTGCAAATATATCGTTTGGCATAACATTCTTATCCCAAAATATTGCATGGCATACGATTTATATCCCAGTATAAGGTGAAATAAGTAATACTATGATGTTTGGCCCACTCACTATAGGGCCGCGTGGCTCGCTCGCTACGCTCGCTCGTTAGGGTCGCAACTCAACCTAACACTCCTCCTCGCTACGCTCGTCGTCGTACCTAACCTAAGCCAAGTCGGACCTGCCTTACGTACTACTATTAGGTAATATTTAGGAATACTTAGGGCTTACAATTTACCAGACTTTTGCTATAGGTAAGTTCAGCTTGCAAAGTGACTAATTTGGGAAAATTTTGTTTGGAAAATAATTTATGACAAAATCAAACATTTGCTTTATAAGCATTTGCTAAATAAAATCTTGACAAAGTGAAATTTTGGGAAAAGATGATTTGACCAAATGAATACAATGGGAAATGTAACTTTGCTAGAGATGCATTTGGGAAATAAAACTGTTGCGATAAGTTATTTGGGAAGTCATATTTGGGAAACATTATTTGCCAAACGGCAGTACACCAAAAAACAAACCGCAAAATTAACAAGGTTATAAATTTAAGAACAAAATCAAGTCCCCGTAATCCGAGAACTCTTTGTAAAATTACGTTTTCCCTTGCATATTTGAAAGGCGATTAGATTAACGAGTTTCTAATCTGTAATTTATTAGAGAGGCCGACGCCGGATTTCCCTCCCTTCCTGGCCGTAGTTATGACTCCGCGCTAGAAATATGCCTTTTGCGCCCGGCGCCGTAACTAACTAGTACCCGCACGGCACTGTTCCATGTTAATAGAATACTTATTACTTACCTGTTTAAGCACATATTTATGGCGGGAGTTTTTAACGTAACATTGTAGGTAATGAATATGTTCCGCATATCTTTGTTTACCAACCAAGCGTATACTTTTATCTTTAAATAATTGTGCATCTTCCTGAGCTATGAATAAGTTGCTAAAGCACTGAAAGCATATATACAGTTATACATCGTACATTATTTTTATACAATGTGAAACATGGAAAATGTACTTACAATGGTAACCTGATCAATAGGTAAAGATAGCTACTAGAATAATTAATTGTATCAGGAAATCCATATTAACAAACAATTAACAAATATTGCTTTGCTAATCACGATACAATAACGTGCCAGTTAATCAGTGCTAACCCGTTATACTTACCTATTTCCGTATTTTTTCATTAAATTCATGAACCCTTTAAGTAATCTCAGGAGACTAATACTGACTTTTCATATCGATATTCTGTGCGAATTGTGAATAATAGTTTGGACATGTAATGTCGACTGTAAGGCCAAGTAACTTTAATTTATTCTCTAAGTTCTACGTGTGCTAAATATATCACGTCATCACGTCAATAGCAAAAGATTGAATTTTGTAACCCGATTGCAACAATTCCTTGTTCGTATAAATTGTAAAAGAAGACAGCGGAACACATGTCGTCGCAGACTCAAAGCGTGTCGCTGTCGGCGAGGACGCGCCGATAACTCGTCGCAATGTTTTCATTCAGATCCGATAAATGGTACCATTTGGTGCAACAATTCAGGGTGAAATAAAAGTAGTGTGTACATAAATAAGGGGAGATTTTCGAATTCAGTTTTATGTAGTTAACTCAAGATCACGTTTTACTTGAATTTTTTTTTTTTTCACCTGAATGGTCCCATTTATTGCCATAATCAATGTGCCATTATTACTTCCAAGAAAATTGAAAATAATAATATTGCTTTGCTATTCCGCGATATAATATCGTGCCACTTAAATTTGTGCTAACCCGTTATACTTATTTGCGTATTTTTTCATGCATATATGCATTTAATGGTCCCACCCTCCCACCACGATAAGAAAAATAAATACGCAAATAAATATAACAAACCACCACCAAAATAACAGAACTTACTCGACACGTGTTTCGCCCCTCTACGAGGCATCATCAGGAGATGTGGACGGTCTGTGGAGTCCGAATATGGATTTCCGCAAAGTAACGCCTGATTCAATTAATTACTTCCAAGAAGATGTTCTGATATACCTTTTCTGTAGGCTTCTATCTTTTCGCCGCAGAGGTGACCGCATCGAAGGCCCTAACGAAAAACTCCATGCGATTTGGAATTGTTGGGCCCATTCTGATACACAGCCGCGAGTAAAGCCGTAATGATTAAATATTATTAAAGATTTCTTATTAAAGCTTTACCAAATAACTCCTAGTTTAATCATTATAAAAACAACAGCAACTGAAGATCACACAAGAAAAACCAAACCGCTTGGTGTAAATCGGCAGATTTATTTTCCTCACAGCATGTTATTTTTATTTGTAAGATTTGCACAATGTTTGGTGGCGTGCCTGCCAAGCTGGTCGGTTATGGCTTGGATTTCGGCCAAACATACGCTGCGCTAGCTTATTGAGAGCTTACGTCAAATGTAATTTTGTAAGAATTTAAGATTATGTGATTGGAAGTTTATTCATATTTTGTAACAAGGGTCTTATTCGACTTATTTTGGAGATCTCTCCATGATATAGCGATTTGTCACTTTTGACGTACAAGTGGCGATATCGCAACTTTGCCAACCCGGTCGCGGTAAGTTTGCGTCTCCCTTGTATGTGACGGCATAGAAATCGGGCGCATACTTAACTTGACCGGGTAGAACGTCAAATTAGACGGCAAAACGTTTGGAAGAATACGAGGTGAAAGAGGAACTATTATATACTCGGAGAAATCGGGGGAAAAATAAACGGCAATGAAAAGTATTCACACGACAAATTGCCATCTAACCGACATATCGGTACTGATAAGTTGTAATTTACAGGCAAAAAGAAGTTTATCGCTATAGTCAACATTTTTAACAAATGTCCCGAACCAAACATATCTATGTATTTTAATATTATATCCCAAACGGTGTCTTAGCTGCAACTTTAATAATCAAAAGTAACTAATATTATGATCAGTACTGATTCATTTTCTTCATCAAACTAAAGTCGTCAAATAAAATTGTAATAGGTACTCATGTCATGTTGTGATACTCGTATAACATGAGTCATTTTCCTCGGCTGATATTCCAACATGTTATCTAAATACTGAAACAATTTTCAATTCATTTAAAATACATGAAACATTTTCCGAATCCATGTTATTTGTTTTTATCTATGCGTTTTGATCTGTATTTAAAATGGTTTTTTATCCATGTTAAATGTTATAGCAGCAAATGTTTGCAAGTTGTGAAGGAATGCCCAGAATTTTCCAATTCCGTTTAACACTATTCTGCAGAAAAATTCAAAAATTTATAAATCAACTAGATTTTGCCTGAGGCTACGTTTCCATTAAAATTTCGAGGAGTCCGACCTAAATATCTAGAACCGTCATAACTATAATCTTCTTCGTTCACCTAGAAATTATTAGTTTTGATGATTTTTAAATGCCTAATTAAAACAATAATATTGCTTTGCTAATCCGCGGTATAATAACGTGCTAGCCAATTAGTGCAAACCCGTTATAAATACTTATTGGCGTATCTTTTCGTGCCTTCATGCATTTAAAGAAAAAAAATACGCAAATAAAGAGAAGATGATGACGGTCTGGAGTGGAGGGTGGCGGTGGGAGGATGAGAACATTAAATGCATGAAAAAATACGCAAATAAGTATAATGGGTTAGTAATAATTGACTGGCACATATTAATATAAAAGAAAAGCAATATTGATGTTTTAATTAGGCATTTAAAAATCATCAAAACTTAACTGCTTGATTTCCGCAAAGTAATGCCTGATTCAATTTACAGTTGCTCCATGTTTATTACGTAGTATGTTTTTACTTATAGACAAACGTGAATACTTAATGTAAATATGTTCCATTACTATAATGCCATTAGATGGCAAATTATTATTTTGATAGAACTGGTGAATTAAATACTTTACTATAGTGTTAGTTAATCATTTTAATGAGTTTAGAAATTTCAGCGTGATACGCTATGAGCATTCAACTACATCAGTTTCTAATTATCAGCAGTATTTTCATTAAAATAGTGTTTACCTTATCATTATTAGTTTGAAAATCTGGAAGTTATTATTTAGTTGTCATAGCACAACATTATCCATGAAGCCGTTTTATTTTAGAGTTGGTGATTTATGAATGTTGGTGATATGTCAACAACGGTAAATGAAAACGGCTCTTGTGATAATGAAATGGGATATTTTTTCTGAATTATAACGTTCCATACTCTTAGAATACTAACAAAATTATGTCATACTGGCGCTTCCTGCCTTTTATAAAGTTGTTTCTTACGAGAGAAATATGAAGGCAGTTGAATTTACAAAAAAAAAGCTTCATATTAACGATAAATCAACGAAATATTTAATATACATACTTTAGTTACCATTAGCATACTTGTAGCATCGAAGTGGAAATCGTGATGACAATTTTAGTATCCATCAGAAGCTTATGTGGATACAATTTTAGCGTGTTTCCCTCCCCCATCCTCATATCTGTCTTTTTAACTACCTACCAGATTCTCCCCTGTTCTTTGCAGGTGACGATCTATAGGACATTCCTCCATTCAATTCCCGGCCCTGGACAGGCTGCGTTGGGTATTATTGTTCAGTAAACACTCACCATCTCACTATGCGACGCGGCCTTCTCGAGCACAGCGTTGAGCCACTCCCACTGGCGCTGCGCGGGGCCGCCGTTCGACTCCCGGACGCTGAACAAGTTTGTGTTCAGCGCTACTATCCTAAGCTTGCTATGTGACTGCTCTATTGTGTAGTAGCCACCTGTAGACAAAAACAAAGCTTAGTATTTAGCATTTTAACACACTAAAGTTAGAAACAAAAATTATTGACAAATTATTGAGTATGTTTTGTATCAAGTACTTAATCTTCGAATTAATCTTATACTAGTTTAGTTAAACTAAATGAAAGTTTTCTAACTAATGGAATGCCTACTTATACAAACTTTCGCAAACTGCTTAGTTCCCAACTGTGTCATTTTATCAAAATGTTTTTTCTATGGACCCGAAAACATTTCAGAACTTTTGAACACAACGATTTAATGAATGCCCGAAAAAGGTTTTACTTTTGGACAAAAGTGAGCTTTGGATAATGAAATAATTATGTGAATATGGGCTGCAGAGAGAGGCTGCTCCTGACGATGCGCGCCATGTCTAGGAGTACCGCCTTCTGAATCTGACCCTTTATCCAGCCAACTAGAAAGAGTCTCTTAAGATGTTTGTCGAGACTCTTCGCTATAACTAAAACCGTTCGCCGAAATGACTATCGGGACAATAATCACGAATCAACATCACCGTCACCCGTCACCACATAAGCCAAGTCAAGGTACTTGCTGAGTTTATCCTACTCGGTCTTTACGGGTTTCTCGTCCTGGGGTATGTTGACATTGGTGATGTACGCGCACTGCCTGATACTTGGATCGATCTAACAACACGACTGTCCTTAATGACAAATCAATCCCAATATATTGATAAGTTATGCATTTGGCCAGCCGTCTTTTACGAATTTCTATGCCTACTCTCTGCAAAATGCTCTGGATTTGGTTATTTTCCATTGGCCCTTGCCTCCATTTATTTGTTTTGATAACGCTACACTCAAAGACTAACATTTTAATAGTACCTACAGTCAACATTAGAGATAACATGACGGCGTTTCTCTCTTTTTTCTCCTACAAATAAACTGCTCCGTGTAGTTTATTCAATTGTAGTAATGTACCTAATCTAAGGTTGCAACTTTTGCCATTCTTCAAATTATTGCGAACATCATGTACGTATCTTCACAATTTTTATGGTATCGTATCAAAAAACACTTCTGTCACACTTATTTCTTAACTTTAAATAATCGATTTTGGTATAATGTAGAACGACTCATCTAATACAACACGGAGGTGCGTGGACAGTATTTATAGACAACCCCAACACCAACCCCGCAATCTAGCAAAAAACTCAAATTATAGCAAAAGTTCCTAAATCACTTAAAAGTTGAAAAGTCATGCCAAATAGCTGGATGAATGGAGGTTAATTGGATAAAATTCAGGAAAGGTTCAGATTTAACTCAGAATCGATTCGAGCCGACTTTAATGGAATCAACTTTTTGCGAAGCTCGTCTTCTCGCGCAGGCGCGGAGGCGCGGGCAGCTACATCATTGTGTAGAAACCCTTTCGCTCCTTGTGTGATAAATCGAGTTCATTTATATGTAATTTGACTTCTGTCGTAACTTCTTAGCTGTCGCATTTTACTAGTGGGGTAGGGGGTAGTAAGCTTTTTTAATAACAGTGACAACAGTTCTGCAATACATATTAAACGTACTGTTTTACATCTACATATAGCACAGTCATATTTTCGAATAAAAATATCATAAAATGTGATGTTGCGTGGGTTTTTGTTACCGGGTTAAAGGAAAGTTTTCGATAGTTGGTTGCTGCTTTTTTTATTGCCTAGGTTTAGAATTGTGGCCATGAATTTTTAGGTACTATCGACCCTCCATCAGCAATTTCGAAATTTAGGTAAGGTTCGGTAGGTTCAAAGGTTAGGTAGGTCATGCACGACGGTTTCAAGTGACATAAAATTATTATACATATTAGTGATCATGTGCAAAAATTCTATTTACAAATACAATTTCAGTAGGTAAGTGAAAAAAATATTTTCGCATTACTGAGTTCGGTTTAGGAAAGAGTTTGTGAAGAGACAGAAATTCTGCCTCTTAGAAATGCACGTTCACTCCAAGTTTTGAGCATGATACATCAGTTTGGGATCTCAAAAGTTTGCGATGAATATTCGTTTCTCAAAAATAGCCATGCCGGACCACTCTCTATATTGTTTATGGCTTATTCAAATTGAGTAGCAAGTTGCAACTACATAACTGTACCGTTTCTCAGTCGTTCTTTTTTTAAAGATCTTTGCATAAAATTACGATTATGACCAAAATCTGACATTGAAGAGATAGAAAAAAGGTATTTGACAAAATGTCTGATATAAAGTCAAATACTGGTTATGGTTATCAAGTGTACGACTTGACGAAATATTTGATCAAGTTTGCAACAAACTGTTTGGTAAGGATAACTGGATGTTGAAGAAAGCCTTGGGCTTTGTCTAGTGGGCCTCTTTCTTCTTTTGTGATGGTGATGATATATCTACTACCTACTGGTGTTGACATTCTTACCAATTTTAAAAGTCTGTAGCGCCTCCAGTGGCAGCCAGTGCCCCCAGAGGTTGGTGAGGTTCTCGGAGGGCGCCGGGTCCAGGTGGCCCAGCACCGGGAACACAAAGTGTGAGCTGAACGTCCTGCCCAGCAGGTCCGTCATGTTGCGGATGGCTTGGTAGCGCTCCTCGTCGCCGCCGTACCGGGCCGCTATGATGTCACTGCGGAAACAAAACAATATAGAAGGTGCCCGTTGGACGAAAGAAGACTGAAGAAGTTCAATGTATATATTCTTTCAAATAATTTTCACAATTTTAAAATAATTCTTCATCGTCGTTACACTCTTGCCAAAATGGTCGTGGCTGTCAATCCTTCTCTCACAGACGCGCGTCTGGTGCTCTCGTGCAGAGGGCAGTTTGTAGCTGATTTGATTAGGTCAGTCCACCTCTCGCTCTACTTTTCCTTGAACCACCAGGCGCTCATTGGACAAAGCTCCACGTCTTGACACGTGGCCAAAAAGGTGAGGATCCGAGACTTCACTATGGAGGACAGGCGCTGTTCTATGTTCAGCTCTTGAAGAATCGACAGTTCGGCTGCAGAAGTAAGTATGTTGTACCCGTCGATGTTACTTACTTGTAAGCAGTAGTTTACACTACGCGTAAACATTTTATCTTTTGACCAAACCCGACATAATAACTTATACCTATTTACGTAAGCGCTTACGAACCTCAGACGTGAGTTGCCTGGATTAGATAATCATGATTGACGGACCTAAGCAGATTGCGAGTAAGTCATGAAATTTGATTAACCTCCTTTCCCTGTACTTAAAGTAGTGGTTGTGTATACAATGTTGTAAAAAGTATTACTATTGGAGTGCAACGTTCTACAGACGGGTGAAATAATTATGTATAGTTCAAATTTTCCTTTAGAAGGTTCGGAATAAATAACCAGTCAGAAAAACTGTAAATATCGGCCGTAAAAATTAAACGATTGTGCGTCATGAATACAAAACTTATTCAACCAATAAAACCAGTAACAAAAAAAAACGCATACACCGTCCGTTGTTTGGAACGTTTTCCAAGAAGGTTTTTGCTCTTTTAACAATAAAATCAAAGCGGCCGATCTGAACACAATATTTTTCGTTTCAAAACATCCACACAATATTTACGTAGTAAGTAGAGCTATAAACTAGAAAAAATCTACGGAGTAGTGAGGAGCAAGTTCTATCTCTATGGTGCTTTAGTACAACGTACGCCGTGCGACTCTTTTGTCTCCCGACAAATATTTACCTACCTTTTCCAAGCAGTGTGAAAAACGAATGATAGTTATGTCACGTGACAACCTAGTTACTGGTATTATACGCGAGTACAATGCCTGAAACCTATTCAGGACTGTCGAATAGTATTCCTGCTGGTATTTGGCTGATACGCATACACTTGATTTCTCGCCTAGTCCTTACCGAAAATCACTTTCTTAAGAGTCCGCAGCAAGCTCGATTCTTCATACAAACGTAGTTACGTCCTTATTTTAATATAACATGTCACATTATCATGAAATTCTCTAAATATAATGAGATAAGATATATCTAGGGCTAAAACTAGTTTATGACTCTTGAAATGTTAATAGAAAGAAAATAGAGCGAGTACAAGTTTTGCATTTTTAGACCCCAGAAAGTTGTTCAGTTTGGCGGCATACTACGACCAAAATATAGTTTAGATTGAAGTCAAAACCTATTCTCGGAGTCGATTAAACCATGCAGTTTGATAAGAAAAAAGATTTATCAAAATTGATCTCGTAGTTTTAAAATGAGAGCGTAACTACGAAAACCTTAAAATAAATTACAAAAAAATGTTGCGAAACTGCAGCGAATTACTCTAGCGCGGGGAACGGTCCGGGGGGGCGGCGGTAAGCACCGCCCCCCGCTAGCGCGCTCTCGCTTTACTGCTAGCGCCCTGTCTTCCTCTAGGTGAAACAACAACATTTTAAAGCGTAAGCGCGCGATCTCAACGCGGAGTTGAGCGGACCTTGCTGCGGACTTTTAATTCCTTGAGATTACCTATGCGGGCTGGCACACTAAGTATAGGAGTAGTCGTCAATGTAATGCGCTTCTACTGCCGGCCGGCTAATAATACCCGGTCCACAGCTCTGGCAGGAGTAGTCTCCGAAGCAGGCGGCCCTGCTGCCCGCTGGCTAACAATACCCGCTCCGCAGCTGTGGCAGGAGTAGTCTCCGAAGCAGGCGGCCCTGCTGCCCGCTGGCTAACAATACCCGCTCCGCAGCTGTGGCAGGAGTAGTCTCCGAAGCAGGTGGCCCTACTGCCGGCTGGCTAACAATACTCGGTCCACAGCTGTGGCAGGAGTAGTCTCCGAAGCAGGTGGCCCTACTGCCGGCTGGCTAACATACCCGGTCCACAGCACGAACTCCACGTTCTCCGAGTGTCTGGTGCGCATGTGCCGCGCTGCTGACTCGATCAGCTCGAGCGAGCTGTCGCAGGAGTAATCTCCGAAGCGGCCCAGCGCCCGGTGGTGGCCGGAACTCCCTCGCTCATCTGCTCGGCGACAGTCTGGGGAATAATATATTTTGTCAAACATTACACATTTGAAACGGACTATTTAATAAAATCTGAATCACATCCTGCATCATATAAGATCGTGCGTTTTAATTTATTTATTCACATACTTATTATAAGTTATAACATAAAATACGTGTTCTTATGTCTAAGGAACAATATTTAATTTTGAAAGCTATTATAAAAGACTAACCCAGACGAAGGAACTACATAAATATATAGGTACGTGTGTCAAGAACGACATCACAAAATGTTATTAAAAAGAATGTACTTTTATAGAAAGTCCTTTAGCGAATTTAGTGACTATTATTGCTAGCTGTGTTTTTTATTTCTTTAAAGATGACTAGTCGTAGGTAGTATGCATTGTAGAGTTAAACTCCCAACATTATTCCACGCTAAGAGAGATAACTTAACACAAGAATTTAGATATTTTAATACATTTCGCTTAGGTGTTTATCTAGCACCCATCTTCGCCAATTATTAAGATGAATCTTCTTATTTCTTAAATGTTATGGTAGAATTAGTAGTCAGAACTCCGATTTAAAGTTCAAAGTAAACAATTTTTAAACTCTACTAAAAGAAAAAAAATTACGAATAGTCTAAACTAATTCGGCCAGTCAACCAATTTGCACTGTAATGTTTTGTAAATTAATACTTAATTTGACACAAAACTTTAATATCTTAGATACAACAAAAATGCAACAGTTCTTAAACTGATTGGTTAGTAAATTGCGTGCATTCAGTTAATTTACATTCACTGCTCTAATGTCCGTTAGCTGAAAACGTGCTTAAATCAAGTTTTACATTTGTTAACGATAAACAAATAAGAAAAAAAACCCGTTTTTCCGAGCATAAAAAGAGCACGAAGAATATTTTTCAACAAATAGAATAAATTAAACACATAAATGATCAAACATCAGTAACGCTTGTCTGAGTTTGCTTGTCAAACACTAAGGATCAACTAGGACTAAGGATGATAAAAAATACGACTGAATTGAGTTTTGATGTCGGTTGATCATTATTAGTCACGGTCCACGTAACGGCGACGAGTATAATTGTGTTAAATGAGCCTTATTTGGATCGCACACTAGTCGTTTTACGAATAAAAGAAGCATTCCAGAAAACCTTATCATTCTAAAATCTTTACAGTAAATTAAGGTCAAGGACTAAGGTCAGATCCTAGATAGATAGGACAAAAGTTCGCTAACGACTGTCGGCGACGTCGTGTTAGCTTAGTGATATATCGCTATAACAGGCCGCAGACGAAATCGCAAATTGCTTTTCTACAAAAACCTTTTCCAGAAAATAATGTTCCATAAGTCGGTCCTTAAACACGTAGATATATTTCGAAGGATACTCGCAGTAAAGTTTTTTGTATCAGCTTTTAAATCTTGTTCCTCAAACATTAAGTTAACATGTTTTACAAATAGTTCTTTATTACTAGGAGGTGAACTTCGTTAGCGTATTTTTTTCTTTACTGGAGACGGATAAAAAGTATCCTACAACCATCTTTGGATGTTCAGCTATCCCTGTACCAAAATTAGTTAACATTTGTCCGGCTGTTTCGGCGTAATGCAAGGACAAAATAAAGAAAACAGATGGCGTCAGTTTGGCACTCCGCCACGTGCCCTTACAAAGGAAATAAAAAATAAAAACCTGAAATCATGGCCGCCTTCCATAGAAAAATGATTCAATACAAATGTAGATTTTATAATAGTAATGACAGATTTTATACCCCTCAATGTCAGTTTAAAACAAAATACAGAGTGGTATGTAATTAGTGGGAAATATTTTAGTTATTCGTTAGCGAACAATGAGGTCTAGTGGCTCCCGCGACCTCAAACGCGGGCCGATGCAGAAATCCAATGTATCATGTGGTTTAATGTCATTAAGTGTATTTAGTAAAACCACGTTGGAAATTTGAAATTCGGACGCATTTTGTTTGTAAATGTATAAAATCCGAGCTAATTAGAGGTTAACAGTCGCAGTATCAAAAGTAGCACACAATATTTGTATGCAATTTCACATAAGCCAGTAATAAAATTGTCAGCTACTTTCGGTGCCGACCGTACGTGATTGTGCGCGTAGATTTTTCGTTTCACCTCATAGTGTACTTGCTGCGTAATTTTGATAATGATAATTATTTTATGGATAATGGACCTATTAAGTATCCTACTTGTCCACTGGATAAGTAAATTGTTATCCAGTCACATGGCCAGTCTGTTACAGTTCTGTAACTGTACAGGATCATTATTTATTTATTATAGTTTTTAATTCATAATCATAAGACATTCATTTATATCTTATCAAGAAGGTGAAAGCACATATCTAAATTTTTATGCACATTTATGACACTCGTATATGTGGGTGGGTGAAACTCCTCACAATGTTTTCTGCCATTTTTATTTTTACGACACACCTATGGATATTTCGTTGTACGTTGTTATCGCATTGAGCAAACCTACGGATTGCTCAGGCGACAGAGTCAAACGCACACTAATACGAAGCACTCAAGACTGGAATCGCATTCAATGCAATTTGATAATCCACAACCGGTCTACACATGAAACGGAGAGTCTCGTTATTGACAGCAAACATTCCTACGTAGTCTCCTTACCAAGATTAACGTTTCCCTTTACCGATCGGTGTCCTAAGCAATCCTGCGTAGGTATTTGTAGTGATATTTATATTCTTCCTATCTTATTTCTCATTACATCATATACCTATTGATTGTATTATACTGTAACTGTACGTGCGATCTACGTTGTAGCGGTTCGTTATCTAAAAAAGTAGATACAACATATTCTTCGTATCTTCATTCCTATTAGGTAATTGACCGAGCGAGCGAAGCGCCTCTGTTTGAGCTTGGCACAAATGTCAGAAGCTTCCGGGTGTGACCAGATTTCCGGCTGTTCTCGCCTGTAGGTCGCATTTGTCAAACGATCCTCGTGAAATTCTGTTAGCAGGTTCAATAATTATATAGAACTTTTTGTCTTAATGTTTTTAAAATGTCGAACATAGGTTGAAAAGAAAACATTTGAGACTCAGCCATTTCAAAAACTGTTCGCGAGGTAAACAGCTCACAGAGCTACTAGTAAATAGAGGGTAGTGTACACTTTGTA
The DNA here is from genome assembly GCA_932273695.1 of Apotomis betuletana. NCBI lineage: Eukaryota > Metazoa > Arthropoda > Insecta > Lepidoptera > Tortricidae > Apotomis > Apotomis betuletana. The sequence goes on from OW026306.1 coordinate 26,485,122, forward strand.
CCTACGTCTTCTAGTGTCGCCCTGCGACGTGTACAGCGGGTCGTAGTGGAAGTCCGTGATGTGCCAGAAGTAGCCTGCAACAAACAAACACACCGTTCAGCTACTCATTAGAAATGCGCAAATTCTGTCACTTAAATAAAGGAGAAAGATTCATTTCTTAGTTCGTTTCTTTCATCGTGATGCGTCGTAAGAATTATTAAGAAAATATACAAAAATAATAGGAAAAATGTGACTTGTCTCAAAATTATCGACAAATATTATTATATATTATGTGACGTCGTTAATTTACTTAAAGTATAACTTTGTAATTTCAAAAAGCATCATACAATTATATTTTTGAGCTTTGATCATTGTTTTAATGGTCTACGAAAGGTTTGAACGAAAGATGTACTGAAATAGTGAATTGGTTTATCCTTCAGTGAGTGTGTTAATAAAAAAATACTGACATGAATAAAAATATATCCTTCATTTGAATCACTCACTCGCGAAAGATAAATTGTAATGCAGCAAACTTTTGCAACCCACACTAGGCGGGTCGCATTCTGTGAAACCACACGGTCTTTTACAGAAATATGTGTTACATTTGACATAATTAACATAATGATGCTTTAAAGTTGTTCATATTGTTGCATTTTGTTTTAGTCCCCGATTAATTAGTTCCTATTATAGCGCTCCAAAACTCCAGATATTCGGACCTTTCGCTGTGATGTAACAAACGGCTTTCACTGGCTACTTGAAAAGCGTCTCGTCATTAACAATTTAGTTCTCCACAACTCGATGCTCTGAGCCAGCTTCTTAAAGTAAATACGATACAGTCTGTAGCGTTAACTTTAGCCTCAGTTGAAGGGTATCGGGTTTAATATGCAGTTAATCTTAAAGAGTTTACTCTTTAAAGAATTTACTCTTTAAAGTATGAACGATTATTGAAAAACGATCATTTAACTTACGTGTTTCGAGTAAGTATCTACTAGATGATTTTGAGGAAGACGGCGCTCTCTTGTGTGACGATTCGTAATGTTATGGTTAAAAAAAGAAAGAAACATTTGTTGCCACAAATGAAATTATTAAGCAAATAATAATTAATAAACAATTTGTCCACCCAAATTATTCACTGTGACAAAAGGAGCTGATTTCGGACTACAAGACGTACCGTTCTCGTTTCCCGATTTGTATGGAGAGAGAACGTTGTCGAGAACATTTTCATATTTTGTTTGGTACTGATGGACATTATGCTTGTCGTCATGAGGTTTTCACATCACTGCGGCCCAAGCCACGCACCGCTAACTTGAGTCGTGTTTTGTACATCTCTTTCCTGCATCATCAGGCTAAAACGACACGATGAAATAACATTATTTTTGGTACAAATGTAGCTGTTTTTATTTTTCATCCGATTACGGTACAAAGCAAAAGAGGGATTATGACTTTTTCACCCTGCGAAGCCTCTTAGTAATTAATATTTTATCGAAACTCACATAATTTTTTATCTATTAACAAGGGCGTTCGAGAGTACTTCAAACATTATTAAACGTTTATTACCTACGCAGACCTTATAAATATGAATAACGCTGATAATTTTATTGTACTAAAACCTACCATTGAACTTACTGACTTCACCTAAAAGTATATATACATACTTAGGTACTCTACAACAACGTAAAATGAAAACGAAAGTCAACTCACGCTCCGCGGACTTAAATTATTTTGCTAAGATATTCCAAGACAATGTGTTTATTTTGATGTTGCATTTTACACTTTACATTATATTTAAAATATTAATCTCAGCTAAAATTTATTCTACTTTATATTCGCTGTGCACAAAACTGCAGGCGCGGAGTTTTATTCATTATTGTGGAACACCAACAATAATCTTTTACACGAACAAAATACCTTAATATTACGTCTAAATAAATAAATTAAGTATTAAAAGACAATCTTACACAAATCAAACTGTTCCCAAACTTAAGCAATGCTTGTAGGTACTCCGGGTATTTGATGACGATAAACAACATAATTATAAACATAGATAACACCCATGACCCAGGAACAAAATATCCGCCGGGATTCGAACCCAGGACCGCCGGCTCCGTATGTATATTACCACTGCGCAAACAGCGTCATCTAGAAGTAAGTTATATGGTACATTTACTGTAGATGAAATAAGAATGAATAATAAGCACATCAAGTAACATTGTCTGTGAGTACAGATACATGTAATCTGTATAATGTTTTTTAGGTTTTAGATATCAAGTTTAATTTAATTCTTGAAAGTCTGTTGGCCATCTTTAAATGATTTGAGCAGCGTACAATAAAACTTAAATACATAACTATGGGTTTTCTGATCTAGACACGCGGTAGCGTGTCCAGCCAAGTTCACCCCAGGAACTGGCGAGCAGCAGCCGTGTGTTATATTACACGAACCGTTTGGAGCCACTTTTAACCCCTCATAAGTAGTTTACAAACAGTGTGTCCGAGTGCAGTGGAGGCGAGCTGCAGTTTTTGTGCGCCATGGGGAATTTGGGATATTCTTCCAATGATGTTTTATAAGAAGTTACGTTATACACTACAAAAACTGCAATAATTACTTTCCCGTCACTCCGTCCTATCAGTCACGTTTTTTGTCTATCTAGCCGATGTTTTCATAGCCATAAACTACAATGGACTGATAATTTTAATGTTAAGAGCTTCACTTTGAGAGCGCTGGTAACCTATGTACCTATTTATAGAATATTTTTGTATTCTACTGGATACATTGCGAAGAGCGTGCAACGGGTTGCATGCAGTGACTTCACTTTCTCTCATCAGTGTATCGCATCACTAATATTTAAGTGTGATCTCGGGCTCCATAAAACTATTTTTTCCGAGGACAATAATATAGTAAAATTTGCTAAGGCCTAAGGCCTAAGACAAAAGGCCTGCCTTTGTTAGAAAAATATATACCTTAATTATTTCCCAGTCAAGATTGGATAGACATTTTTTTAGGAATAAGATTATTTTAAACTGCATATATAAAACAATATGCGTATATCACTACATAGTAAAAAACAAAGTCTCTTCCTGCTGTCTGTCTGTCCCTGTGTATGCTTAGATCTTTAAAACTACGCAACAGATTTTGATGCGGTTTTTTTATAGATAGAGTGATTCAAGAGGAAGGTTTATATGTATAATTCAAATAAAATCAAATGCTATCACAGATTTATACGGTGTCCTATTGTTTGGTGCCATATAACGCTTGTCATTTTTGATAAAATAAACTATTTACTTACATTATGATTATCTCGATAAAAACAAAAAAACAAATTAGGAGACTGCTCATCTCATAATCATAACTGTTCCAAAGGCCGTTCATTTCAAAAACCCACGCTATCTTTAGGGGAGACCGGGTATGGAAGTCACATTTTTTTTCATTTGTATTTTTAGTACTATTGTTTTTAGTTGGGGATGATAAAAGATAATTTAATGGATAGTGTATTTATTTGAGTTTAAAAATATATCAATACTTTTTCACTAACATTACGTACGGAGGAAATATTTTTATTTTTATGAAAAAAGAGAAATGTGACTTTTAACCCCGTGTCAGGGATGGTTGTCACAGGTGCTGGGGTACGTAATCACATAGTAAAATAAGAGGGATATACAATAATACACACATTTATATCAAACGAACTTTTTTCTTGTTGAAGATAAAAATGTTTTATGTAAGTTACTGTAACGGAAAATAACGAAATATTCGTAATTAATAAAAAAATCTCAAAAACTATTTTTTTTTTCAGCTAGTAACTTATATAAACTTAAATGATGTATGTAAGTCACTGTGACCAGGAAAGTTACGAAATACGTATTCATAATTAATAAAAACATCCACACGTGACTACCAGCCCCCGTCGACCTGAGACAACCTGCCCCAAAACACGTTTTGGAAAATAATCTTACAATATAAATTCAAATGAATGTTTCCACTAAAAACCTTATAATAATATGATTATACACAAGTTCAACTTGAACAATACACGAAGAAGCATATTAATATGCAAAATAAAAGTGTACCTACGAGATTTAACACAGATGCACAAAAAAATACTTTTACTGGCGGAAAAAAGTAAACGAATGTGGCTCCGTCACAACATACCGGAGCCGACTGAGGTAAAGTACGGAGGGGGTTTTAGCTCTCGCGATTCTTGGACACCGGTCGGTAAACTGATTCGTGCCTTTAGTTGTCAGTTATGGCCGCTGTGACAACCAACCCGTGTGACTTCCATACCCGGTCTCCCCTACTTTGTAAACTACCTCAATTTACAGGGCCGTAATATTTTCAACTTATTAACTTCTAACATCTGAGCCGTCGCGCAGAAAAGGTCATGGTAGTAATAATGTTCCTTTAAAAATGTTTTGACTGGCTACGTTTCTAGCTATTTGCTCTTTTGAGCGAACTCGTCGAGCAAAAACGTCCGCATCAATTCTTATTGTTTCTTATCATTAAAGAAAGCACTACACTCGGAGCCCATTTCACAAACATAAAAATATAAAATCCCCCGAGCAATCCCACGTTTCTGACGCCTACGGTACCCATTACGACCCGTATAATAAATTAAGACAATTTAATCCGACGCAATACAAATCTCTTGTCTAATTTATTTCGCGAGTCGAATTCTGCGGGATCTAACTTTTCGTACTTGGGTTCAATGATCTTGGAAATCTGGAAGAGACACGAGATATTTTAGCACGCGTAACTTTCAGGTTTTTTTTGTTATTCTTATAAAAATTCGAATGTTTTGGTTTTGTTAACAAGTGAGGCGTTATCGTGATTTTTCCTCAACGTCGCTGAACTTTCGGATGCTAATGACTGATTACCACCGAAACCGAAGAGAACATTATGAATGAAAATTTTCGAGTTGGAAAGATACTGAGCTACTCCACTATATAAATTACTGTAACTGTGTTAATGACTCTAACAATTTGCGGTTTAACTCTGCGCGCTACAATAAGCTTTCATTACATGTATCGATACCCAAAATTCACACTCATACTAATTACAATTATTTTTCGAGTTGTGCACTAACGTCCTAATTGCAACTACTTTTTTCGAAAAGTTAGTATCGATATGGCAATAATGGGCATACGTCACATACTCATCATCATCCTCCTAGCCTTTGTCCTATATCTCTGTAGAGAATGAATTCTCAATCGGGGTCGGCTACCTTAATCCCAAGATACATACGTCACATACTAATAATTATAAAATGTAAGTAGCATATTAGTATCGATATGGCAATAATGGGCATACGTCACATACTCATCATCATCCTCCTAGCCTTTGTCCTATATCTCTGTAGAGAATGAATTCTCAATCGGGGTCGGCTACCTTAATCCCAAGATACATACGTCACATACTAATAATTATAAAATGTAAGTAGCATAGCAGTTTGCCCACAAACTTGTGGGGTCCGGTCTGTTCATGCTAGCAAGGGCCAAATTAAATATGTAGCAACCGCATACTAGTGTTAAATTAAGTAAAAGTGAGAAACTTCATCCTGTACTCGATTAAAGTTATTCTATGTTGATTTTTACCTTTTGAACTCTTAGAGACTATACATCTCTAAGAAACAGCTTAGTGTAGTATGACACTCAGAGACTTTATACATCTCTGAGGAAATTTAATAATTTTAAAATATTTTATTGCATACATCTCTAAGAAATTTAGGTTTAATAATTATTTTCTATTTTAAATTATTCATGTTGACGCCTAGAGACCTTAGACATCTCTGTGGAATTAAATTAATTAAGTAATTATTATTTTATTGCATGTTGTGACACCCAGAGACTTTATACATCTCTGGGTATATTTAATATTATGAATTTATCGTTAAAATTTTATTTTAATGTTCCTACTTAACATTGATTTGGAGTATCTATACATCTTCTTTACGTGTACCAGTGTAATTAGTTATAAGACAAATGTAATCATTGTAATTGTTTTAAGTATTATTTACGAAAAAATAAGAGACCATATACATCTCTAAGAAATTTAGGTTTAATAATTATTTTCTATTGTAAATTATTCATGTTGACGCCTAGAGACCTTAGACATCTCTGTGGAATTAAATTAATTAAGTAATTATTATTTTATTGCATGTTGTGACACCCAGAGACTTTATACATCTCTGGGTATATTTAATATTATGAATTTATCGTTAAAATTTTATTTTAATGTTCCTACTTAACATTGATTTGGAGTATCTATACATCTTCTTTACGTGTACCAGTGTAATTAGTTATAAGACAAATGTAATCATTGTAATTGTTTTAAGTATTATTTACGAAAAAATGACTTACTTTTGAGTTTCTTTCGGCTGTCTTCTCAACAGCGGTCTCCTCTTGCGAAATGCCGGTAGATTCACAATCTGACTTGTAAAAGTGCCCCTGTGGCCTACTTACTGAATAAATTATTTCATTTCATTTCATTTCATTTCAACTATTTCAAAACAATGTTTACCGGAATGTTTCTCAATCCTTCGTTATTTTTCTGAAATAAATATTAGAATCGTATTGAAAAAACATGTCTCGCATCACTGTGAATAATTTTGATTTTATTGTGCGAAAATTACTTGTAATTCAAGAATTTTAACCATGTTCTTTTCTTTATTTACTTTAGTGGCATTCGATAACTTTCAAGCTAGTTACCAAAAAGTAATCATTGCCAGTAAAATAAATTAGTACCACTAAAAATCTTGTCCGGCTGTAATTGGCCAGTTTCAAGTCTCTTGTGAAAATCGGGGGAGCGAAATCGGGGGTCGAAGGTCTTTACCAAGACACTGGGGAGGAGTCATCTGACAAAGTTAGCTACCTCGAATGGTGAAACCGTCACATCAGTCCCGGGGATACTGGCTGAAATTGAGGACTTCTACGGACATCTGTATGCTTCGCATGCACCGAAGCCTACACCTGACGCGAGAGACCCTAGAGCCCCACTTACCCGCCACTTCACTGAAGATCTCCCAGACGTAGATGTCGACGAAATCGAGGCGGCTCTCAAACAGCTTAGTAATGGGAAGGCTCCCGGTGAAGATGGAGTAGCCTCTGAGCTCCTCAAGGCTGGGGGTAAACCTGTTCTTGGGGAGTTGAAGAGGCTCTTCAACTCTGTAATAACCAATGGGACTACCCCGAAGGCGTGGAGCAGAGGTGTAGTGGCATTGTTTTTCAAGAAAGGAGACAAAACGCTCCTTAAAAACTATAGGCCGATCACGCTTCTGAGCCACGTCTATAAGCTGTTCTCGAGAGTCGTCACGAATCGTCTGGCATCAAGATTTGACGCCTTTCAGCCACCGGAACAGGCTGGGTTTCGTAAAGGCTATAGCACCGTGGACCACATCCATACTGTTCGGCAGGTTATACAGAAGTCCGAGGAGTATAACCAACCGCTGTGTATGGCGTTTGTGGACTACGAGAAGGCCTTCGACTCCATCGAAACCTGGGCCGTTCTGGAGTCTTTGCAGCGATGCCAAGTCGACTGGCGGTACGTGGAGGTGTTGAGAAGTCTCTACCAAATGGCGACTATGTCCGTCCAAGTGCAGAACCACCAAACAAGACCCATCCAGTTGCTCAGAGGTGTAAGACAGGGTGACGTTATTTCCCCGAAACTCTTCACCAATGCTCTGGAGGATGTCTTCAAGACCCTGCGGTGGAATGGAATGGGCATCAATGTCAATGGTGAATATCTCACACACCTCCGCTTTGCTGACGACATAGTTATAATGGCAGAATCGCTGCAAGACCTGCAGGAAATGCTGTCCGGTCTTAATGCTGCCTCGAGACGCGTTGGGCTAGGGATGAACTTGGACAAGACTAAGGTCATGTTCAACGAGCACATCGTCCCTGTGCCCGTTTCCGTCGAAGGTGTAGCCATTGAAGTTGTCCAGGAGTACGTCTACCTAGGACAAAAGTTACAGCTGGGTAGAGACAACTTTGAGAGTGAAATCACCAGAAGAGTGCAGCTTGGCTGGGCAACATTTGGAAAGCTGCGTCACATCTTCGAGTCACCCTTGCCACAATGCCTGAAGACCAAGGTATTCAATCAGTGCGTCCTGCCGGTCATGACATACGGAGCCGAGACGTGGAACCTGACAGTGAAACTAGCCCACCGACTACACGTCACACAGCGAGCTATGGAAAGGGGTATGCTCGGAATCTCGTTAAGGGACAAAGTCCGGAACGAGATTATCCGACAAAAAACCAAAGTCACTGACGTAGTTCAGAAGTGTAGCAGACTGAAGTGGCAGTGGGCTGGTCACATCTGTCGCAGAACCGATGATCGGTGGAGTAGACGGGTTCTCGAGTGGAGACCACGACTCGGCAAGCGTAGTGTAGGACGCCCTCCGGCCAGATGGACCGACGACCTGAAAAAAGTGGCTGGTGGTGACTGGATGGCGAAAACGGGAGATCGGGCCATGTGGCGAACCCTGGGGGAGGCTTACGTCCAGCAGTGGACTGCAATAGGCTGAAATGATGATGAATGATGAATGAAGTCTCTTGTTATGTCTTTTACACACCACACCGGAACTGTTGGCGTCCTCCGGTCATCGCCGACAGAAACGGCGCGAGAATAACCCGCCACGTTAATTCCAATGTAGCGACAACAAAATAATTAGAAGACCAAAATTAGCGCCATGGAAATGCAAATTAAACACACAAATTTGCTGTTGGCGTTAGTCCAACTCAAATCTAACGTGTCACTGCAGGCGTCCTGAATTCATTGCACAATACCGTACCTATAATGTTAATATTGTAATGTTTAATAAACGTGTGTTTGTGTAAGTTTGCTGTCATAAGTATAAGTAGTTGAGTGAGGCTAATACAATCGTTTATAGAGTAAATTCAAATATAAATTAAAACACCGATTGAACCTGCCTTTACCGGCTACGGCTATACACATAGTTTCTTGCCCGAGCCTTCATCAAATTGTCCTTTTATTATTTTACACCTTTGCTTATGGAGCTTTTGTTTTTTTTTTTTTTGAGAAATTGTCTCAGCAAAGTGAATATCGATATCAGACGCCATAATAATAGTCTCTCTCAGATAACAATATGTTAGAAATTGTGTCCCAGACCTGAAATTCACGTTTGGCATCGTTATCTATCCGAGTTCCCGTCAAATTAAAAAAAGTTGGAAGGATTTTTGTATCGTTTCGTAGCGTAATATTTACAGTCTTGTCTTTTCCAGAGCTCTTTGTACATCTTGGCAGTGTTTGAATACGTAACGTGTTCATCAGCCGCCCGCTCTCTCATTAATCACACGTTTTTGCTCCGACTTCGCAACGCAAACTGTGATAAATTCCGACGAATTACTACGAATCCGGTTACATCGCGAAAAACATAACGTGTTACTGTGACAAATCTGTTTTTGCCGATACGAGCTACCCGCCGAAGAATATGGGATTGGATTTTTGATTGAGTTCAAAACAATCGCTTTGAAGTCGTATGCGTCCGGATATTTATCCGGGGCCTACGGTTTGTGCAAAATATTACGAGTAATGTAATATTATTGAATGGTTGTATTGTTTGTGTAACGTGTAATAATATCATATGTAATGGGATCTTAGAATAAATACACTCACAGAACGAGAGTCTTCATACAACAGATTTGCGAAAGATGAAGCCAGTTTTGGTTGTATGTGTGCGTGCCTACGAACCAATGATGAAGACGTTTTGCTGTTGTGACGTCCACCGATAACACTAAATAAAACTGGCTTCACTTTCAAGCGCTCACTAGGTTTCTAGGCGTATGTATTCTAGGAATGGGGTAGCCTATTTATTTTAAGTAGAAACTCATTTAAGTATTATATTATTAATCGAGCCGGATAGGCCCGGTTTAACAAAATAATGAACCCCGTCGCGTCTATAAGTGAAACAATTAAAATCGACATTTTAAAAATATTGCAACGTCCATTAAAGTATCGAATGAGTGAAAATTGTAAAGTCGAAACCAGTAAACTCCATTTGTGTTTCTGGTTTATTTAAAGTTGGTTAAACCTACTCCACAGTATTCAACGTGCAAAATATAAGTTACAAGCACTGTTAAAGATTTCCGTACGTAATATCATGTCAATCAAATGGGACCCATTACAAAATCTCTGCTATATTCACTGTTATATTTGATTGAGTTACTTGGTGCTCTTTCTCATGAGGTATCATTTTCGAGGATATTGGTAGAGTCAGAGATATAAAAGAGCCCTTGAAATCTCCTAGCAATAAAGAAGAGTCTTGATTGCTTCAGTTGTACGTATTTTACAGGATTGTAACTCTTACTTACTTGAAAAAATCACAGAAAAACATAATAGTCGCTAACAAGTTACAAAGTAAAACTTTGAAGCTGGTCTCTATAGACCTTTGGGATTTTTTGCTAATGTTTTAACTTTAATCTCTTTTGCACCATAAGACTTGACTTTTTATAAGGTGTATATTACTTTCTGGAGATAACATTAGTTTAAAATTAAGGAGTATATACATAATTGTGGGCTCAATAATTATTTTCTACTATGTTTTAAACGAAAAATTCAAAATGTAGGTTTTAAATATATACCAACTAGCTGTGCCCCGCGGTGTTACCCGCTCATCCCACGGGAACACTACATTTATTCGGGATGAAAAGTATTCTATGTTCGTCCCCGGGACTGAAACTATCTATATTCCAAATTTCATCTAAATCGGTTCAGCGGTTTAAGCGTGAAGAGGTAACAGACAGACAGACAGACAGACAGACAGACAGACAGACAGACAGACAAACAGACAGACACACTTTCGCATTTATAATATTAGTATGGATAAATCTCAACGGCCCTGTTTTAAATTATTTTATTATTCTCTTTGCATTTCTACCTATAATTAATTTCGTACGGCACGATCTGTGTCTTCGCGGCCTCATAATGCGATATATACTAAAAAGGGGGGTTATGAGTTTTCTCCACTGTGTGAACAATGTTAGCGGCGTCTTGAAGTTATTTGTATTTTCTAAAATGGTATAATATACATTGGTAACTTTATCTTCTAAACAGCACGATAAATTCCCGAATCAAGTCGTGTATGAGCCAGACGCGCAGCTCCCTTTGCGAGATGTATTTTAATCTAGCGTTTTCGTTTACAATAAAATGTGGACTTTACATAATGACATCGGGGCGAGCTGACTCGAGGGCGAATACCGACGGGTGATGTGGTTTTAACGAAGTTTTTTATATCAAAGATTATACCTGGGACCTGGGTACTAAATTTGATTTTATTGGAGTCAAAGTTTGTGAAATTTAATAAAAAATGCATGATATGAAAAAGTCGATAAGTTGACGGGAATCGATAAGATTGAGTAGTGCAAGTAACTAACGAGTAGACAGATTTATTGAAATATAGATACTGCGCTGAGTGGTGTTACCCGCTCATCCCACGGGAACACAAAATTTTTCGGGATAAAAAGAAGCCTATATGTTAATGCAGCGTGTCAGCTACCTCTATACCAAAATTTGACAAACTTGGTGCAGCCGTTTGAGCCCGAAGAAGCATAAACACACAAAGTTTCGCCCATATAATATTAAATAATTAATAATAATTAATTTATTCGTTTAATTTTATATAATTTTATCTCAATTGTCATGCGTAATATATACAGTGTGTATATTTGATATAACCGTATACTTTACGGGGGCTTAGTATAGGCACTTATTAATATATTTATCCATAAATTATAAAAAAAATCGAACAATTTTTTTCCATATAAAATAAATCAGCGAGCAATGTACTTGTTTGTTGTTGTTTGTTGACACATAACATCGTGATGTCACAACTGTCACTAGTAAGAACTACGCCATACATTGCTGCTCAGAAAATTTTCAAAAATTAATTACGCTATGGCAGTTAACGCTAAGTTAATAATTGTTATAAATATCAGATTATAGCACTAAAATCTCCGTCTGGCTACAATATGCGGTTGTATCAAATATACACGCTGTATTAGTGTTTTTTTTTAATTTTAATAGTGTAGTTGAATTGTATTCTGTGTAAATACAAATGTGCTTTAATTATAATTGTTATTGTAATTTTCTGTTCTTTATGTGCACTTTTTAAGAAGTGTAATATAATACTAATGTATACCGTAAAACGGTTTATTGTGATGCTCTCTGATGTTTTACTGTACCAACTTTTATGAATGCACAATATAACAATAAATGATTTATGATTATGATTATGAATAGTGTGATTATAGACTTACTCTAAATCTCCTTTCATCGGTCTCTCTCTACCAATTTATATCTCTATCTATGTTCACACCTCTCAGAATCTGAAGCACAACTGTGACCCACACACTGTAACCCGACTTTCAGGATCAATGTCCCAGCGCGCGCCCGCTGCTTGGTATGTATCGCAGCTGACGCTGGATATAATAAACTTTTTATAGCCCTCACTTATTCACGGAACACAATTTATTTTCCTTCAATTCTTAGCGACGAGATAACGAATTTGAGTCGTGCTTTGTTTCACAATGTTTTCTTGAGGATCTTCCTGGATATTCAATTAAAGCGGCGACGGCTTACGGATCGTGCGGGTGTGAGGCGGAATCCTTTTTATACAAAACTAGCAAACGTGTCCTACGCAGGTATCAGAAAATCACACATTTCTGACGGTACAGGCTTTCAATTTACACTTTTATAGAAGTGTATATACTTAGGTATATACTATTTTCCTATAAATGCGGTACATCAATGTAAAATCTTGCTTTTTAGTTCTTTAGAGGCTGAAATAGGTCCGTATACAATAATTATACTTTTAATTCGTTTTGTACAATATGCATGATCTCCATGTCTCCATGTAAACTCTTCAATATTCAAGTTAAAAGTAAAAGACCATGTTTTCGTATTATGATAATGATTTCATATAATGTAATGAAGAAAAAAAGTTCAATAATTTACGGATCCATTAAAAAATGCCCCATAAACTTCCGCTCAAGTGCGCGCTCCCCACACACGTCACCTTAAACCTCGTTTCGTTAAATTTTAATAAAAATCCATCCCTTGCAAAGGCAAGCGAGGTCATTGAACTGATTAGAGCAGAGTAGCACATCTCATTTTAATAAATTTCAATGAAATATGTATCTCCTGTCGGTAGAAATAATGGCGAGCCCCGCTTGAATACTAAAAATAAATCACCGCGGTTTTTTAATGCGCGGGAGAAAAGACTCGTTTTTCGTCCTTGTGAGGAAAGTGATTTTCCCACAAAGGAATCTGACATAAATATGATTTCTAGCCGGTAGCTTTGTTGGAGTTATTACGCTGTTATCGCGGGATCGCGATGTTTTGGTTCACTGAGTGAATAGACATGACAATAATTGAATTGAAATTATTATTTATTATACAATGTCAATGTACAATTCTTGTTGAATCGACTTAATAATTGTGTTTTTTTTAGCTGATATAAAGACCTGTTTACCTTATTTTTACTACTCCTTTTATAATATACTTGATTTATTTGATTATACTGGTGTGATTGCTTGTATTTTCACTCATCTTCGTCCGTGGCTATTATTATTTCATAATTTACTATTTCAAGTTTTTAATTTAGTTATATTGATCATAAGATTAGGATCAATATAAAAAGCCTTTCCTCCGTATCTATACAAACTTATGTTGGGTTAAAGTTGCCATCTACCTACGCAAGGGAAAGTTGTGGAAGCAGTAACGTAGTTAATCAATCAGGCTTTGTTTCACACACCGGGGGAGATATTAATGGTGGCTAGAACCAGTTAGGTAATTTGTTAGGCGGAATCACTTTTTGTCTAACAAAATAAATGAGGTAACTCCACTTTGGCTGTTTAGTTTTTACGTCTACCGGTCGTTAGGCGCGGAGTGGGAGCGCGACAGATTCAAGTGGTGTTCGCAGTTACGCACATTATATTTAATATGTGCTCTGCAAATATGCTTCAGGATTTTTTCAACATACTTAATTGGTTCTAGGAGAGCGCTAGGGAAATACATAAGTACCAAAACGTTACTTTTTTTATTTTTTAGGGTTCGTTGCCCAAATGGTGATAACGGGAGTATTTCTAAAGCTACGCTGTCTGTCTGTCCTTCTATCACAGGGTCTTTCCAACCGTAATAGGAAAGCAAGTAAAAAATAAAGGGTCACTATACAAAAACGTGAAACCTTCGTTATTTGCTCCAAAGGTTAGCAAAAAGACTTGAAATATTCATAGTGTAGTATGTATTACTATAGCAACAAGTACTAAAGTAAAATATATGTTTTTTATTTGATTGGCTGGAGTTCGACTCGCACTTGACCATCATTAATTTTAGACGATGGTTTATACATATTTTTACGCCTATGATAATTTCTAATTCATACCAATCCAATATCATTCTGATTTTTTCCTTTCAAGTTTCAACCTATTGGCGAGTGTAGGTCTCATTTTGTACGCCATTTTTTTGACTGTTTAGGATTGTGTATTTGTGTAAGGACCCAACTTTTATTGATTAGTTTAGCTATATTATCATCTTAATCTCGCTAGATGTGCATCCATGTTTCTGCATCCCTGCCTAAAGACAACCTTATCCAGGTACTCGGGGACAGATAATGAGTCCTCGTCAGTTTCGGTTGGTGAAGACACTCTTCTCCGGTCCCAAAGTAAATGGACAAACACGTGTCTTTCTCAGACAGTCTATTAACTCCATACTGACTGCTACAAGAACGTCATTAATAGCACAGGGGGAGAATGAGTTGAGGTTTCGCGCAATCTAGCGGGTAGGTGTGCGTGCACTTTATATACAAAATGGTTGCCAATTATCTTGCCTCCTGGCGTGCTGAGTTAATCACGTGGAGGCATCAATCAAAGGGCTTGCGGTTATTGTGGATTAGGGTTGGGCACGTGGTAAATGAAACTTAAAAAAATGTCTGAACGCAACATAAATGTGCTTGAATTTTGTTCGTTTTTTAATAAGATTTCTTTAGGTTATTTACGGTTCCGTGATCTTTTTATAAATCTTTATAATTTTGCCCCGTCCGTCTGTCGAGCTCGGAAACTCTTAGTAGGTACTAGAAATCAAAGTGATAAATACGTTTATTTGCCTCACCTACATCTAAAGTGAACATGGTTTATATCTATGATGAGGTTTTCAAAAGTCTGTCAATCGATTTTTTCCATCGCGCAAACCCATAATTTAGACAATAAATATGATTTTAAAGTTCGTGGTATAGGTATAATTAAACATTTAAGTTAATTATTCCCACCTGTATTTATACAATCCATATGTTACGGACAGCTAGGCTAATGTAATAGATAAATTAATAAATAATATATGTGTGTAAAGGTTAGGCGAAACTAGACTTAAGGCAAATAAATAATATATCCTTATTTTCCTAAATGCCCAAAAAAGCGGCAATATCATGTGTATAACACTTATTTTTCCTAAGAAACATTAATTATAAGAGAGCTCCCAAGTACTATGTAGAATAGTTAAAAGACCACGGCGTCTTAGAGTAAACAAAGATGACTCATCCTGGTAACTTTCCACTCGCAGCGCGAGACAAAGGATTCATGTTTGTTTACATTGGTTGCAAAATTTAAGGATAAAAATTAAATAACTCTGAAACTTTGTAGTAACGTTCCCTGTAGAAATATAAGTAAAATCTCTTAATATTATACCGGCCGCAACCTGCTGCGAGCACGGCAAACACGAAAATAACACGGCGCGTCGCGCGCTCCGGCTAATGAGAGACCGGGAAGGTGCATATCTCGACCCGTGCGAGCGAGACGGCCTCTGAGTCGGAACAAAGAAGTTGCATCATTTTTATGTAATTGTAATTAAATGGGAGCTCTCACATGAAAATAGCATATGTGATTGTGTTCTACGAACAAACCTTTATGTTAACTATAAGTTAGATTTAAGATGAAAATTGTAATTTACCTAGGAATCAGCAAAATGTAACAGAGCGGGCGTCCCTCTAGAAATGTAAACAAACCCTGAACGAATCATATAAAAGGACGCCCGTTTCTGCATAATAACACAGTTCATCTTCAGTTCACCTTCAGTCTACGTAGAGTACCACTCCGTAGTCAGGGCGTTGATCATCGATCCGCCACTTGCCAACTTGTCACTTCTCAGTTCTTGTTCACCGTAGTTACCATCTTTCTGTATTCGAGTAGCGTAGTACCATCGGTCCGCGAAAGTTAGTTTGTTAGTATCAGCGTAGAACCATCGGTCCGCGATTTAGTGTTAAATTCATTATTAGACAGAGACTAAAGTAATTAAGTGTTAAATTTAAGTGTTTTTCCGATCCGTTGTTGTGTTAATTGTTAATTTCTTGTGTAATATATTTCGTTGATTTACTTTGCGTTTTCATACTCGTCCGTTTCGTTTACCCTATTTCTCAACCTACAGTCCGCTTTGCTCCATACTCATCCCTGAGTTTCGGAGCGTCCATGTGATCGATAGCCGACGGACGCGGTTGTCGTTTACATTGATGGTCCTTCGAGTTCCGGATCGGAATTAGTGTAGTCTAGGTTCGTTTTGTGTAGTTGGAAAAGTGCGGTTTTCCAAACGTCAAAGATGGTAAATACACGCGAAAACAAGAGCGAGGAGAGCGCGCGCGCGCAGCGCGAGCGCACACAAGCTGCAGTCGACCTACAGCGATTTGCAGTGACTAACGTCGCAGTCACACACTCACCTCCCGCGGCCCATACCCGTCCGGGCCCTTCGGGACTGTACCACACAGACTCACCCGAGTCTCCCGCCGAGGAAGCCCCAGTTTCGCCGCCAACCGACACTACGGCTTGGCGTAGCGAACTGGACAAGCATTTGTCGAAGACTGCGCGCCTCGACCAATCGCAGCACACCGCGCCGGCCGCGCACGCCGGCCAATCACTGCACTCCGCGCCGGCCGACCAATCAGAGGCCCGCGCGCATCGGCGCGAGTTCGGCGTCACCTTTGGTGATAAAGCCCACGCGCCGCCCCGACCAGCATCACTTCACTCTCGAGGCGGAGCTCGCCGCTATGGAGCAGCTCAAGCAACTTCGCTGCGAAGAAATTCGTCTTGAACGCGAGCTCGTTGAAAAGAGGCTCGCCGTCGAAATGGAGCGCATCGACGAGCAATCTCGGGCCGGCGGATCTCAAGCCGACTCACAGCGACGCGTCAACGATTGGCTGTCCAACGTCCACCCTGCCGACGCGGTCCACGCGAAGCAGGCACGGCCCCCTACACCGCAACGCGAGACACGCAAGCGACACGAGGAGGAGCCCCGGACACCATACAGCCGTCGAGAACGATCGTCAAGCCGAGACCGAGTGATCGACCGCCTCACCGACACCATTGAGACCATGATGCGGCCGCCTCCGAAGCAAGTCTACGAGCTGCCGCCATTCTCCGGGGAGCCAAGCGAGTGGCTCACCTTCTATAACTCTTACACCGAGAGCACCGCACGCTACAAATACTCCGCATACGAAAATGTCGCGCGCCTGCGACACTGCCTGCGAGGAGAAGCCCGTCAATGTGTGCAGCACATGATCGCCTCTTCCGCTCGACCCGACCTAATCATACGGGTCCTTAAGAAGAATTTCGGGCGCACCGATCTACTCATTGATCGCGCCATCGACGAGCTGCGCAGAATGCCGCCGCTCGGACCGAGCGCCAACGATCTCAACCAGTTCGCCATACGCATCATGAATATCGTTTCAACGCTTGTGGACCTGGACCGCCGAAGCTACGGCGCAAACCCACTTCTCATCCGGGAAGTCACCGAGCGACTGAGCCCACACTTGCGCAGTCGCTGGTGTTCCTACGCTAAGGAGCACCTGAGCTCCGCCGAAAACGAACTCATGTTGATGGCGGAGTTCCTCCTTGAAGAAAGCGATGCCGAGATGGAATTCTCGCACGCTAAGGCGCCGCATAGAAGACCGACGCCCGCCGCCGAGCAACGTGGATCGCAGCGCGTCCCAGAGCAACGCCCGGCGGCCAACGCCGGCAGAGGAGCCGTACGACGCCCTCTGAGAGATCGTGTGCAGACATACGCACTCGAGCAACCTACCAGCTGCCTATACTGTGGAGGCAGCCACCGCACTACCGAATGCCGCAAACTCATCGCCGTGCCAGTCGGAGCCCGATGGGATTGGGTGCGACACAACCAAATATGCTTCAAATGTCTGGAGCGCAAGCACCGCCGCGACCAATGCAACGCCCGCGGCTGCAACGTTCCCGGCTGCACCTATCCACACCACCGACTGCTACACGCCGAGAAGACGCAGACGCATACACCGAGCGCCACAGCGCCGTACATGCCTGCGCCACAAGCAGCGCCGTACATGCCTGCGCCACAAGCAGCGCCGTACATGCCTGCACCTCAAGCAGCGCCGTACATGCCTGCGCCACAAGCCACGCCGTACGCCTATCAACCGTACGCCCCGGCTACCTACGCAGTCAAGCAAGCCGCTACCACGCCAGGCGCTAGACGAAGCGCCACGCCGACTGCCCCGCCACAAGCTGCCGCTGCGACCTATACCGCGGCGTCGCGACGCCGCCCTAACGCGCACGCAGCACCAGACGCACCGCCAGAGACGACGGCGTGCGTCGAAGAATTCACCGCCAACACAGCCGAATTTGGACGCAACGTGTCTTCGGTCCTGTTGAAAGTGATCCCAGTCATCGTCGGCGGACCCCGCGGCGAGACACTCACCTACGCCTTGATGGACCAGGGGTCCACAATCTCACTGATTGAAGAGGACCTCGCAGATGCAATCGGCGCCGACGGTACGACCTCGCGCCTGCATATCCAAGGCGTGGGGTCAATGACGACGCAACAGAAGAGCCGTCGAGTGCACGCCCATGTGCGCAGCCAGACAGGCGGTCCGGCTCATCCACTAAGCCTACGGACCGTCGCCGACCTGGGCTTACGCGCACAAAGAGCAGAGCGAGACTACGTCACGCAGTTCCCGCACCTTGCGGATATGAGCGCCGCGTGCTACGACACAGCACGCCCGCGCATTCTCATCGGCGCCGACAACTGGCACCTGATGCTGCCATACGAAATGCGCGTGGGCAAGATCGACGAGCCCGCCGCCATGCTATCTCCACTCGGATGGGTGCTATTCGGGTCGGCGCCACAACAGTACGCGAGATGGCAACAAACCGTACTACACTGCTACGTCGGGTACGAGGCGCCGCTACAAGAAGAGGACGCCGCCCGACCCGCAACCACGTCGGCAACAACGACGGAGCAAGACCGCCGCCCGCCACACGATGACGACATCAACGCCCAGCTAAAGTCATACTTCCACATTGACTCGCTGGGCATCACGGCGGCGGTCAAAACGAAACCACAGAACGAGCGAGCTACGAAAATCTTCGAAGACACTGTGCGGCGCGTCGACGGCCCGCGCTACGAAGTCGGGCAGCTCTGGCGTGATGACAACGTCAACATGCCATCCACTTACAACATGGCTTTGCGACGATTGCACGGAATCGAGCGAAAGATGGACCGAGACCCGCAATTCGCCGAAGCATACACGAAGGAGATGGACAACCTGTTTGCTAAGAAGTACGCCGAGCGGATGGAGCCGGCGCCGAGCAACAAGATGTGGTATCTGCCGCACTTCGCAGTCACCAATCCGAACAAGCCGGGACGAATACGCCTGGTTTTCGACGCCGCGGCCACCTGCCAGGGCCGCAGCCTCAACGATTACATACTAGAAGGCCCCGACAAACTCCAATCGATCCTGGGCATTCTGTTTCGATTCCGAGAGGGAGCCTACGCCGTGACTGCCGACATACAAGAAATGTTTCTTCAAATCAAGCTACGCGAAGAAGACCGGCCGTCGCAAATGTTCCTGTGGAGAGGCGCCAATCGCACACGACCTCCAGAAACATACGCCATGACGTCGATATTTTTCGGCGCTGCGAGCTCACCCTACTTGGCTCACAGCGTACGAGACTACAACGCCGAACAAAACCGCGAGCAGCATCCGATGGCCGTTGAAGAGATTACCACGAATCACTATATGGACGATTTCGTGTCGAGTTTCAACACTGAAGAAGAAGCCTGCGAAACATCGAAGCAAGTCGCCGCCTCACACAAAGCGGGCGGCTTCACACTGCGCGGATGGAGCTCCAACGCGACTCGCCTCATGGAGTCGCTACCTGCAGAGCTCCGAGCAACGACGCCCGCGCAGCTAGGCGGCGACAAGACGCAGAAAATTCTCGGATTGATGTGGGATCCGAACGCCGACGAACTCGGATTTAACACTAAAATGATCCGAGTTCCGGCCGACGTGCGAGAGCTACGCCGCACGCCTACAAAGAGGGAGATGCTGAGCGCCGTGATGAGCGTGTATGACCCGCTCGGTCTACTCGCGAGCTACACAATCTCCGCCAAAATACTGCTGCAACGACTGTGGGAACTGAAGCTCGATTGGGACGCCGCCCTGCCGCCCACTGAAGCTGCCGAGTTCGCTGACTGGCTACGAGGTCTACAATCCGTGGCCGCCCTACGACTGCCGCGCCCCTACGCCTCTACGGGGGGAGCTACGAAACGTGAGCTACACGTTTTCGTAGACGCCAGCGCTCAAGCCTACGCGGCCGTAGCGTACTGGCGCGAAGAAGAGGACAACGACGCCCGTGTGAGCCTTGTCGCTGCTAGGGCTAAAGTAGCCCCGACGCGACAACTCAGCATACCACGCCTCGAACTGCAAGCTGCGCTCATCGGGGCGAGACTAGCTGCCAGCATCGCCAAAGAACATCGTCTACGCATCGACGACACGTTCCTGTGGACGGACAGCAGAACCGTGCTACACTGGGTGCGCGACGACGCCCGCCGCTACAGCGCCTACGTCGCGCACCGTCTCGGCGAGATCGCCGAGACCACCAACGTCGAGCAATGGAGATGGGTGCCGACGAAACAAAATCCCGCTGACGACGCGACGCGAGCCGATAGCACACGCCGCCTCGACGCCGCCAGCCGGTGGTACTGTGGGCCGGACTTCCTACAACTTCCGGCCTCCGAGTGGCCCCGAGAGACGCCGGCGCCACCGCGAGAAGAAGACACAGAAGCCCAAGTTGCAGCCACACAGAGATGGGAGTCGCCATTGCCGGATGTCAGTCGGTTTTCCAATTACAACCGACTGATAGGCACGACGGCCCGCATGCTGCAGTTCGTGGAACGACTACGAACGAGACAACCCACCGAGCTGCAGCAGAAGCACTTCAAGAGCGCCGAACATATGTGGCTGCAACAGGCGCAGCGAGAGGACTTCCCGGCCGAGCTACGCGCGCTGTCCCGCGGACAGCCGATAGACAAGACCAGCAGAATATACAAGCTCGACCCATACATCGACGAAGAAGATGGCCTACTGCGGGTGCGCGGGCGTATCGACGCCGCGCCCGCTTACGTCAACCGACGCCCGGCCATCCTGGACGGCCGCAATCCCTTTGTGCGGCTGTGGCTGCAGCGGGAGCACGAGCGAGCGGCGCACGCAAACCACGAGCGTGTCGTCAACGACGTCCGGCAGCGATACTGGGTGCTACGCCTGCGGCCCACTGTGCGCGCTGTAGCGCACTCCTGCCGGACCTGCGTGCTTCGGCGCACACAACCCCGCGTCCCGGCGCTGGGAGACCTGCCGCGAGCCCGCGTCGAGCCGTGTCAGCGGCCCTTCACCTACACAGCGACCGACTACTTCGGTCCTGTGTGGGTCACCGTCGGCCGCCGCAGAGAAAAGCGCTGGGTGGCGCTCTTCACGTGCCTGTCAACGCGCGCCGTGCACCTAGAGACAGTCCACACGCTGTCCACCGACTCCGCCATCATGGCCTTGCGGCGGCTGGCCGCGAGGCGCGGATGGCCGGCGCAGATCTGGAGCGACAACGCGACTTGCTTCCGGGCTGCGGACCTCGAGCTACGGGCGGCCTACGCGGAATGGCTGCCTGCGCTACGAGACTACGGGCTGTACCGCGGCCTGGACTGGCGATTCATCACCCCCGGCGCCCCAAATCAAGGCGGCGCCTGGGAACGACTAGTGCGGTCTGTAAAGACCGCGCTAACGGCGACGCTGCACACGCGGGCACCGAAGGAAGAGGTGTTCGCCACGCTGCTCGCCGAGGCCGAGCACACTGTCAACGCTCGGCCACTCACCCACGTTTCCGTTGACCCGGCAGACGACGAGGCGTTGACGCCTAACCACTTCCTGCTGGGCGCGCCTACAGCAGCGCCGCTCGTCGGGCCCTGCCGAGAAGCCGACCGACGCACTTGGCGGGCCAGCCAGGCGCTCGCCGAACTATTCTGGGCGCGGTGGGTTCGCGAGTACCTACCTACACTCGCGCCCAGGCAGTCATCACCGACGGGGAACGAGCGACGCATCCAGCCAGGCGACTACGTCGTGATAGCCGATCACACGCTGCCGCGCAACGTCTGGCCGAAGGGGATCGTCGAGGCGACACATCCGGGCCCCGACGGAGAGGTGCGCAACGTAGAAGTCCGCACCAAGGGAGGAGTTTTTCGCCGGCCTGCGAGAAAACTAGCTGTCCTCCCCTTGCAACCCGAGCCTACGCGGGAGCTCGGCGGGGGGAGTTCTGTTACGGACAGCTAGGCTAATGTAATAGATAAATTAATAAATAATATATGTGTGTAAAGGTTAGGCGAAACTAGACTTAAGGCAAATAAATAATATATCCTTATTTTCCTAAATGCCCAAAAAAGCGGCAATATCATGTGTATAACACTTATTTTTCCTAAGAAACATTAATTATAAGAGAGCTCCCAAGTACTATGTAGAATAGTTAAAAGACCACGGCGTCTTAGAGTAAACAAAGATGACTCATCCTGGTAACTTTCCACTCGCAGCGCGAGACAAAGGATTCATGTTTGTTTACATTGGTTGCAAAATTTAAGGATAAAAATTAAATAACTCTGAAACTTTGTAGTAACGTTCCCTGTAGAAATATAAGTAAAATCTCTTAATATTATACCGGCCGCAACCTGCTGCGAGCACGGCAAACACGAAAATAACACGGCGCGTCGCGCGCTCCGGCTAATGAGAGACCGGGAAGGTGCATATCTCGACCCGTGCGAGCGAGACGGCCTCTGAGTCGGAACAAAGAAGTTGCATCATTTTTATGTAATTGTAATTAAATGGGAGCTCTCACATGAAAATAGCATATGTGATTGTGTTCTACGAACAAACCTTTATGTTAACTATAAGTTAGATTTAAGATGAAAATTGTAATTTACCTAGGAATCAGCAAAATGTAACAGAGCGGGCGTCCCTCTAGAAATGTAAACAAACCCTGAACGAATCATATAAAAGGACGCCCGTTTCTGCATAATAACACAGTTCATCTTCAGTTCACCTTCAGTCTACGTAGAGTACCACTCCGTAGTCAGGGCGTTGATCATCGATCCGCCACTTGCCAACTTGTCACTTCTCAGTTCTTGTTCACCGTAGTTACCATCTTTCTGTATTCGAGTAGCGTAGTACCATCGGTCCGCGAAAGTTAGTTTGTTAGTATCAGCGTAGAACCATCGGTCCGCGATTTAGTGTTAAATTCATTATTAGACAGAGACTAAAGTAATTAAGTGTTAAATTTAAGTGTTTTTCCGATCCGTTGTTGTGTTAATTGTTAATTTCTTGTGTAATATATTTCGTTGATTTACTTTGCGTTTTCATACTCGTCCGTTTCGTTTACCCTATTTCTCAACCTACAGTCCGCTTTGCTCCATACTCATCCCTGAGTTTCGGAGCGTCCATGTGATCGATAGCCGACGGACGCGGTTGTCGTTTACACCATATATCCAGTCAAAAGACTCGATCACCTTAATAATGATAATGATAGCATACATCTATTTATCTAGGTAATGGAAAAAAAAGGCTTATTATTTTCGCGGCGACAGAAAAATTAAAGAGCAGCAAACTATTTGCAACTAAAATAATAACTTGTCAGCGATTAAATATTTTGGCAATCATTTATATTAAATGAGCTTTAAACTAAGGATATTTTAAAATTCAAATAATGGCAGCTACTTTAAGGTAGCAGAAATAATAAACAAGATTACTGAAATCATAGGCGAGGTACTATAAATAATGACTTGGCGACTAATATTAGCAGAAGATCCGACTCGGCCGGGTTAGGTTAGGTTATTTTTTTTTATATCCCTAAAAAGCGCTCCTTTTATTTTTTTCATGACCTTGATTTATTTTATATGCAATCTCCATTGAACAATTAGAGTAGGCCATTTTCAACTTTTTATCCGCTGTCATGTTTCCGCTTAATTAGTTAATTCAGTCGCCAAACTCGATGCTAGTTTATATTGAAACAAAGCCGAAAATTGATTACTTAGCTGCTACTTTTTACTTTATACTAGTCTCCGCAATTATTCGCCAACTTATTATTTTTGCTACCCCCTTTAATTTTTTATAAATCCCTAAATCAGATTAATTTGTCGCCGCGTTAAATACATGCCGAAAAAAAATACAAAAGTAATTTCATGAGTCTGTAAAAAACTTACCAAAGTGTGGAAGTTTCGGAAGATGTATGGATGTTTGTTACGCATCGAACAGGTTTAGGTGAATATTGGAACCACAGATAGATCAAGATGGTAGATAAAAATACATAGAACGTAAATAGAAACATGGCTGAGGGAATGTTTGTGCTAATAACGCAAATATTTACCCCCACTAGGACTCGAACCCACTGTTAGTTTCGTATTCATCGTGATTCCTACCAAGCCACCCTGTAATGAAGCGAACAATAAGTGTAATGGGAAAACTTGGTGGATATGTTCATCAATCAAGTAGTTATTAAGGCGCACGCACGCGCGGGCCCTTCGGTCGGGTTCTGTGCGAGCATACTTTTCAAATCACCTGAGAAGTGGTTATTAGTCTTGCTACACGTACCCCTTACCCGTACCTTAAAAACAAAGTGATTCAACACATGCCTCACTCTGTAATGGCTCGTAATATCAACTGTTTAGAAACGTTTACTATAAAGTAATGTTCGCAGTAAAATACTCATGCTCGTATGTTTCCTGCATACAAGTTGTATGATATAGGCTTTAAGAAAACTGATATAAATATAAAAAAATATGTAAAAAAATGTCCATTACGAAACTGAAAACAAAGTACAATACATAAATAATACACAATACAGAAATAATACATAAATGTAGGTAAAATTTGCATAAACAAAAAATGTATTAATAGTTAATATGATTAAGTGAGAATTTTTGGTAATGGGTACCAATCTCAGCATTTGCTAGGCTAGCAGCCCAGCGCTGATTTCCAGACAGGCCTGTTTAACAGGGTTGGTCGTAGCATGACGCTACAAACATGGAAAAATAAAAAATATAGAAATATATATATATATATATATTATTAAACACAAAACAGCACAAACTATTTAATTAAACATTTATTCAATTAGGAAAATAGAGTTTAGCACGGCTTATGTTTTTAACATTCGAAAATTACTCGAAGCGAACTGTCAAACGCGGTAGAGATGTGCCACTAGCGCGCGACAACTAGTGTTGTTCCACGAAGATCGGTTTCTTCATCTAAGAATATATATATGAAGCTAAATTATTATTATTGTTGATTTCTGTCGAGTTCTCGATATGAAGACATTTTCTACGTAAAGCTGTTTGAAAATTGTGTCCGCACTATGCAAACGCTCTTGGGAACATCTCTGCTAGGAATATGTGGATATGTGGTAAAAGTATAATAATAAGTAATTAATAATGACATGTATCAATGTAATTGTAAGCATATGAAAGCGCTATGCTACTCGCGGAGTTAACCGAGTCCTTTTCTACCGAAGTGGCTCTCCCCACACTATCATATTCGCCCAATCTCGATCAATAATAATAATCTTCAGCTTGCGATATTTCACGCTTTCTTAAATCAAAGGAAATTGGAAATTTGCTACACGGGCTACCATAATATTACGAACTAAAATCTAGGACACATGCCACTACGTCACATGTCTAATTAGGGTGCCGTTAAATTTTTATACAAACTTTTAGCATAATTTCATTTAACTACTATTAAAATTCATAATAAACATGATGTATTAAAACAAAATGCATAATGTTGTTGGCCATAATAATTAAATAACAGAATACTGTATAATCATAAAAACATTCTTTATAACGATCATTAGGAATAATTTTACTTGTTATAACATACATTCCGTATAATGATTAAAATTTAGAACTAATTTTTAACGAAAGATCAAGTGACATAATATTATATGATATACTCGGTGTCAATCATAGTATTATTGAAGTATAAAACCAACTACCGATTCTAGCTAATGCTCGGTTTGTACTCATAAACTTTAGTATCATGTATTTTTTAAGCAGACTTATTTAAACCTTTAAACTTCTTTGGGTCAACAACCGAAACCTGTAGGTTACGTTAGGTTTGTATTATGATATGGGTCAAAACCGAAAACTGTAGGTTAGGTTAGGTTTGCATTATGACCATGTATAGTGGAGCGAGCGAAGCGAGCGGAGCGTCAAAATGGGTCAAAAACCGAATTCTGTAGGTTAGGTTAGGTTTGTATTATGATATGGGTTAAAACCGAATACTGTAGGTTAGGTTAGGTTTGTATTATGACCATGTATAGCGGAGCGTCAAAATGGGTCAAAAACCGAAAACTGTAGGTTAGGTTAGGTTTGTATTATGACTATGTGTGTGAAAATTGATCATGATCTTGGTTTTATAAAAAAATAACGTTATGAACAATAAATACTATATAAAGTGACCATTATAATGATTGCCCGTTATGCAAGTACATGCATCTAAACTATTATTACTTTCAAAATTATGCAATTCGTTTATATTCATTTTGTTTTTATACTGTATAATCATTTCTGCAGGTCAAAATTATGCAATTCGTATTATGCAAAATGAAAATTCGATAACAGTTGTTATTAAAAACATAACACACCCGTCTAATAATGCCAGAAAACGTACTATGTAGGTGAGATTAAACGGATTTTCAGAAACACATTTCTGTTCTCGTAATCGTCTTGTGAAGCCGCTCGGAAAGTCCATTACCTACATATGCAATATTATTTTAAAATCACAAACACTGCCACTGAAATGTATGAATTCAGTCTATTTCCAAATATGACGCTCCACGGCGCGCAACATACATTATTCAAGATCTCCCGGACCCAGAGGTGACACAGATGAATGGAATTGGCCCCAAACCAGCATCTCATTCAAAGTCAACAATGGCACAAAGAAAACACATAAAAATTACAATCGTCGGCTGACAGGGATGGAGGCTCCGCACTTCCATGACATAATGGGCGGGAGGATGAATGCCGATTGGTGGGGCTTTTATGCAAAACAGCAAAATATGACAACCTATTCTTTTAAAATTAAGTTTTTGCGAAAAATTTCATTTTTGTTTGCAAGCTATAGTTTCTGCACAAATGTCAAGTGCTCTTCGAGACTTTATGAGCCTGGAATTCGATATTTCTATCCAGCTTGATGCTACCGTAACATTGCGTTATCACTGAGCTGACGTAAATGTACCTTTCAGATCAACAGCATGACTGACATGTGACTCTAACTAACACTTACATACCTATACACACGTAAGCGAGTTTTGTACGAAAAAACATTCTTTCTTAATGAGTTTAAAATCTGAAGAAGTTCTTTTCATTTTGAAAAAAAAATCCTTAATAGTGTACGAACCGGTTTTCAGGTGAACAGAGTTCGCATTTAAGATAGCTGCGGTTTAAATTTCAGCTAGAACACATTTCCTCAATTTTCCGGCAGTATATGGTGACGCCAATTATATTTTCTCTTCATTACATTTTAATTCTACCAGGCTTACGGTCAATGTGGCCTTAGTCTATCTGAGGCTCAATGTACCCAATGAATGCCGTTAGCGTAAGCAAATATTAAATGAAATCGTTTGAGGTTTCAAAGCCTTTACTGTTAGACACACATTCTAGTTCACATGCTTAATTTAAATGCCCAAAGCCAGCCAATCTAAATAACCACTCCAAAGCGACGTCTTCACTTGCGTTACGCGCTATCGTCGCGATCTTTTATCGTATAAAGATTAGTAAACGGCGATTTACGAGAAAGTTTTACATTAACAAAATTAAATTTTTCATTTTGACAACTTTTATAATAGACTTCGGCCCATCCATCATCGGCTTATTCGTCATTTCAATTCGGAGACGTCCACTACCAAACAGAGCATAAGTGTCCCTCAAAGACTTACACAGTTAACAATAATTTGCCAGGTATCCCTTGGGCTCTATATTCAAATTGAGACTCTCTCTATATTAAATGGAGTGAAGGAGTTTCAACCAATTATCCACTTTACCATCGACAATCTAACACAACTCAGCAAATACTGTGATATGCCAGTCAGGCAACCTATAGTGACACGAATGTGATCCTCGCTCGCACAAGAGTCGCGGCCTAATGTAAATATTGAGTAAATATATTAAACTAAATAGTTTTTGAAAAGAACATACGAAGATCAATGAGGATACAAAATCGCTAAATCGATTATATCGATTTAAACTTCCCCGATTTTCAAACATTATTTTAAATACAGAACCCTAAAAACGGGTCTTAATTGCATTTCAAAACGCTAATGCTAACGTTTTTGTACGCATTATTTTCATTCAATCTTAATTACAAATACATTTTTGTTAAAAATTATACCCTGTTATTAGCAGCCTCAACTTTTCGTGGCACGGTCATAATATTACAGTTGCCTATTGTTTTTTTTTATCATTTCTGACACACCCTTCATGTAATTATGTTTTATGGTGACATCACGAATTTCTAAATTATACCTATACACCGTGGTGAGTACAGACATGCAGACAGCAAATACGATCCAATGAAGATCTCCATGGACAGCCACGCACACTCGTACATAATGTACCGCACGCGAGCCCGCGCGTGAGTCGCGGCCTTACGCGTGTATTGTAGCGGTGGAGCGATCATCAATCAACGCTCGCCCTCGACAAAGAGGTGGCCTGTGATTACCAGCCTAAATTATCTACCGCGTGCGGATTGTTCGGGGAACATCGCTTTTTTACGGTTATATACAAAAGATGTGTAAAACGAAATATTAACTGATTGGATATTTGCGTTACAAAATAGATTACACATGAAAATGTGTTTTTTGACAAATATTTTATGTTATAATAATGGCATTTTTTTGGACAAGGTTTCAAGCTTTTTTATTACTGATTAGAATATTTAGCCGTTGGAGACGCAGGTTCGAATCCTGCCTGAACCGTTAAATTTTTCTATTTTTCGCTTCATTGTAAACATTTGGTTTACGTTAGCAGACGTTACGGCTTCAAAAAAAAAATTGAGTGTAGCACATCACATCGTTACTATCGATTCTCAACATACTTTGAGACGATGCTGCCGATTATAAAGTCTAAATCTTTACGGTAGATGGCGCTACGATGCCACCCTAAGGCATGTAGAAGCAACTGGTTGAAAAATTCAATGGCTCTGGCATCAGGTTCGGTGGTCCAGTTGGTAGGACGCCCGTCTTGGCCCGGAAAGCCGTTGAAGACGCAGGTTCGAATCCTGCCTGAACCGAAAATATCAAATATAAATATCAACCGAATACAAAATGTGGGGCAACTATCCCACTTTCACCCCAAAGGAGAAAACTACTAACACAATTTTGTATTATTTACTTCTGCTATGTACATGTAAGGATGTGATTAGCAATGTTGTGTTAAATTTAATCATCCCACTTAACACTCTCCTACTAATTCAATTAGGCAGCTGATTATTAAAACCATTCAATTATTAGTATTAAGGCGCATAAGTGGCTGCCTAATTAGTGGTCACTAATTAGTAGTGGCGATTCGATTGTCAAATGTTTACCAACGTATTAATAATTGATGTCTCCCAAAGTTTGCTGGAACTTTTCTAAAATTCTACTATAAAACTAACTCAAGCTAAATAGTTAATAGACTCTTCGCAATGAAGAAGAAAGTTCTCATAGAGGCTCAAATAATTAATATGCGCGATAGTCCATTAAAATTCTTTTATTTAAATACTTTTAAAAATGTTCGTTTAGATCTATGATCCATTTTTGGGATGGCTGCCGCCAGGGAGATGCCGGACACCGGATCGCTTGTGGAGAATTTGACAGCATAAAGGTTATTTTAAACATATAAATGACTATCTATTTAAGTAGTATTTTTCATGGCAAGTGGTAAGTGAGAAGCAACCCAATTGGAAAGGGCCGTGCTTGACGATGGAAGATGAGGATCTTCACAAGTTCCGTGCTTCAGAGCTGTGCGCTAATCACGGCTTAGCTCCTGTGTATAATTGAAATGAAAACAACTTATCAATATCGGGAATGAATGCTATAGAATCATTACAATATAAAACCTACCGCTGTGTGTTAAAACGTGCGATAAAATGTAGCTTAAATCGTTTATTTAAAATCACCCTCCTCTTGGTCTGATTTATGTGCTCACTTCGCCCACTTCCCCCCGGCACGGAATATTGCAACTGAGGTATTTCACAAAGATTACCGTTTTCAGGCTGTAGTGTTATTCTGGTACATTGTTTAGACGTAATACCTATATACTTTTCTATATATCCTTTTTGGATGTTTTTTGGGATTTTAATACTTAAAAATAATTAATAATAATTGAGTAGGTAATTTATACGCGATTCAGCTCTTAAGCTTAATCGCGTATAAATTATGCCAGCGCAGCGTCATAATTTCTATATATAACCTTTCAAGCCTACCCAGTACCCAGATAACAATGGCACAATATGATTAGATTAGATTATATTTATTTCACACATATAGGGATACATTATAAATTACACATAGTAAATTTACACTAATCTATCCGATGCAACAGCATATTATGGGTACTTCCACGCCATACTAACTCAAGGGGTGGATTTGTGGGGCATATCAGCAAATCGAGATAAAGTGTTCAAAATGCAAAAGCGTGCTGTCAGAATAGTTATGCAAAAATCCATTGACCACCCTGCAAAACAACTATTTAGGGATTCAAAAATACTCACGCTACCTAGCGTTTACATTATAACAGCTTGTAAGTACGTAAGGGCTAACCTAGCTTGCACTACCGTTCCACAGAACACATGTACACGTAGAATGCCCACATTGAGCGTTCCTCGACGCAGACTCGCAAAGGCCCGGAAGTCACTCGGTGTCATTGGGGTAAAAATATATAACTCTGTCCCATCAGATATAAAATCAATTGAAAATGAAAATCTATTTATAAAAAAATTAAAGACGGTTCTAATTCTGAATATACTAGAAACGACAGCGTTCAAGAATGGAGTAAGAATATTAAAAATAAAAACCAGCAGTTAGACGTAGTACACCTAAATATTAGGTCTTTAAGGAAACAATATAGTGAACTGATTGTTTTATTAAAACAATGTGATGAAAATATAGACATCCTCATATTATCTGAAGTGAACGTTAAGCAAGAGGAGTTATCTTTTTTTCCAATAACTGGGTACAATTTGATTTCGAATACAAGAGAAGAAAGTAGGGGAGGTGGCATTCTTATTTATGCCAAGGATGGTCTGGACTTCAGTGCTGACATTAGTGATACTACGGCGTCGGAAATACTGCATGGGAAGCTTTATGTAGCTGGGAAGAAAATGCATATTATATCTATCTATCGGCCACCTAAAACTAACAAGTTAAATTTTTTGCAAGAAATTAATAATATTTTAAAACAAATTCCACCTATTGATAATGTTATTTTAATCGGCGATATGAATTTTGATTTACTATGCAACAACTTGAATACGACTTTATCAAAATATAAAACCATGTTGTGTGGACACGGCCTCCAATGTGCCATACCGGCCACCGAGATAACACGCGAGGCGATCGTAGATGGAAGGTTGCAGTCGTCGTGCATCGATCACGCGTGGTTGCGCCGGAGCAGTGTAACGCGCGCCACTGCGCATATGCTAACGTGCAAGTTATCCGATCATCATATGATAGGGGTGCGGTTAGACCTCGAGTCAAGCGATTGTGACCCGAATGCGCCCTCGTCGGTGCGGTATGCACTATGTGACAAACTAGTAACAGAAAAATTAAAACTGATTAACTGGGCTGAGTTATCAACTATAAAATGTCCATTACTGCTGTATGAAAAACTGTGTCAAATTTTTGGCACCATTTATAATCAGGCATTAATTGAAGTTAAACAGATAACTCGGAGAAAATCTAAATCGTGGGTAAATAAACAGCTGGAGAATATGATTCAGCGCAGAGATGAATTGTTTAGAGCGTGGAAATCTAATCCTAAAAGTATGACCTCTAGATTAGAATATACCCGGTTCAGAAATAGAGTAAATAAAATTATAAATGCTGCCAAAAATGAGTATAGGCAGAACGAAATAAATAGGTGTGAGGGCGACTTTAGGAAGATATGGAATAGCATTAATGGGTGGATGGGTAGAATTAAGGGAAATGTAGATAGTACGATAATGAAATATTTGGGGAAAACAGATAGTGTGCAAAACATATGTAGTAATTTTTCGCAAACGTTCACACGGGAAGTGTTGGATATAAAACATAACTGTAACCAACAATTTTTAAACCGTGATTTATATGTAAAAAGGGCCGATGTTTATTTTAGGTACAGGAAAGTTAGTGCTAGTTATGTTGAAAAAATTATTGACAACTTGAGTTGCCGGAAAGCGCCGGGCATCGATGAGATTAGGATACAGGATATAAAATATGTAAAAATGGATATAAGTATAACATTGGCAAACTTTATTAACATGTGCATGGAAAAAGTTGTATACCCCGACCAATTAAAGAAATCCTTAATAAGACCTATATTCAAACAAGGCAGCCATTTGAGTTACACAAATTATAGACCAATTGCCATACTACCAGTTATAAATAAGATTGTGGAAAAAATTGTAATAGGACAAATAAGTGCATTTCTGGAACATCATAATGTATTGTCGCCGGCGCAGCACGGCTTCCGTAAGGGGCGCAGTACTGCAACGGCCTTGACCCGGTTCTCGAACTATGTAAACACTAGCCTCGGCGGCGGGCGGCAGGTTCTCGTGGTATATATAGACTTCAAAAAAGCATTCGACACGCTGGACCATGATCAACTGCTTCAGGCCATGGAGGAGTGTGGCATCAGGGGACCCATGAACCAGTGGTTCCGTGAATATTTAACGAACCGAACTTTAAGAACCGTGATAAATGGGACGACTGGTTCCGAGGCAGAGGTGAGCCTTGGTGTGCCAACCGGGTCGGTGTACGGGCCGATTGGCTATATCATGCATGTGAACAGTGTGTCGAATGTTGTCCAACACTGCCAAGTGTATATGTATGCCGACGATATGTGCCTGCTGCTCGCTGGCGAGGATGTGCCCGACATGGTAAACAAGGTGCAGGAGGATTTTTTAAACATAACGAAGTGGGCGCATGACAATGGAATTATTTTAAACATCAGTAAAACTAAGTGTATGCATATATTTTCACCATACAATAAAAAAGCAAAAAATGTAAGCTCAAGCGATATTAATATCATAGGACACACATACAATTGCCTGCACCAAAATAAACATAACTGTACTTGTAGTCAACTTGAGGTTGTTGATAGTTTTAGGTATCTCGGCTTGATAATTGATAAACATTTTAATTGGAAATTACACATTAATCAAGTCTGCAATAAATTAAGGTCAATTTTAGGTCAATTTTATAAAACAGCTACAGATAAGACTAATGAAATATCTAGTAGGCAAAGACATAAAGAAAAAATATAGGACAAACTATGACGCACTGTTTTCGATCTGTAAAATTCTCCCTGTAGATTGTAAGACTATATACCTAATTATCCTAGAAACTTATTATAGTGACGAGTATAAGGTACAAAGGCGGAAAAAACGTCACTGTACTAGGTCCACTAAAAGGAAATTATTGATGCAGCCGGTTGCCAAAAACTATTACGCTAAAAGAACCAAAGAGTACCTTATTCCTAAAATATACAATAAATACCCTATATTGCTTGACGAGGAAAAATTTAAAATTGGAAATTTAAAAAGTAAATTGAAAAAGATACTACATGATAATTACTAATTTTATTGTAGGTACCTCCTCCAGATTTGTATCTTGCACTCATAATAATTTCGTGTGTCGTACCTACCAACGCAGACTTCATTTACCATCCATCAGTAAAATATATACCCTATTGCAACGCTATAGAATCTGCATTGGTATGGCGACTAATTCTTCGTTTGCATATTGCATGTTTGTTAAGTTAAGTAGTTAGTAAGTAAGCATCACTGTGCACAATAATTGTAGTGACAGAACGCGACGCCAACAAACTGTTTCACAGTTTGGCGCACTTTAAACATAGTGTAAAGTATGTGCTAATATTGATGAATAAATGAAAAAAAAAAAAAAAAAAAATTGACCTGGCGTGTTATAACATAAAAGAATTTCTCGAAAGGAATCGTTAACCTGCGTAGAATAAATAAATATTGAAAAATTGGTACTTAACCTACTTTAAATGATAACATGTTTTTCATTGAAATGTTAATGTAATTAATAATAACCGAAAAATTTGATAACTATTTAAGTTTATTTAAGACAATGACATGTAAAATATAGAATTTTATAAATAAATATCTGTATCTGTATCTGATGATCGTCAACATATAATAAACAAATTCCGCAAGTCATAATTCAACACATAATTAAGAAAAAACACGGTCAATTTTTTATTTTATTAAATAACAATTTAAATAGGTAACGTAGAATAAAATAAATACGACAATAAACTCACTTATACACAAATTAAATATAAACAGTCACCACAAACGATCGTCACCTAAGTATAACAAGTACACTAAAATACAAAACAATTTATCTAAAGATGTCAAGATAGTCTTTAACCGAGTACAAAGGATTTTCCAATAAAAGGTTTCTCAATTGACGCTTGAATACCGTGTCAGATGGTTCATTCCGAATATCGGCGGGTAGGCGTTCATAGTATGTTGGACCGATGACACACGGGTACGTTCTTCCCTATAGCAGGACCTTATTTCGTCAAAAAAAAACAAGTTCAAAAGAATGTTAAAAAAACACTTCTTCACACTGCTACCGTAATGCTGCCGTAATACATACCTTGTACCTAAACTAGAGATTCCACAAAGATCCCACAGTCAAACCAGCTACTGGTTTTGTGGGACAATGTATCTAGATTTAAGGAAATTGTAGTTCCTAATAAATAAATAAATAATAAAAAAAATAATAAAAATAAAATAACTATATAATAACACCTTATGGTCAAATTTTCGAAGTGAGTAACCTCGGAGTTAAATAATTATTGACCAATGACATTTTAAACGGTACTATGTAAGTGAAATACTCTATTGTACCCAAATAATAACGAACTAAAATATAATAATAGCGGATGATACAATTTAGAAGTAGGTAAATTATTATTTTGAGTTGAGTAAAAAACAGCTAAAAAAATGGTATGGTTCTTTTTCATTCCTGATCATATTTATCTTGGACGGTCCTTTCTCCGAATGACAAAGTGGGTATTATATATGTATACATAGCTTGTACGTATACAAATACCCATAAACAAGTCCCGGTTTACTATTTAGAGAATTTCAACGCCGGCCCTACGTCATTGACGGCCCGCGTGCCCTATTCACTGAATAAATTATCAGTATGATCAAAGTTAACCCTACATTGCATATGGTTCCACATATGGCACAACCAAAATATTTGCGAATTGTGACCAACATCAGTTAGAGAGCGACATCTATGATACGTGTAAGGATACTTTGCATACAAGGCTACTACCTAGTTCGGCGTGTTGCCGCTAGGCAGCGGTATATGTCCATGGTATCGAGCGATCGATTAAATTTCGGTAGTCGGTGTAAGAATCTGTTTAAACAATTTTCAAAATGCGATAAAAAAATAACTTTAGAGTAAAATAGCAAGAAAAAATAAACATTGTGTTTGGTAAACTGTGCAAAATTTAAAGGTAAGTTTAGTTTTATATTATTGCAATATTTAGATAACGTCGAGCAGTATTTTTCAAACGTTCCCGATATGGTACTACATGCATTGAAGTTCATATTGATAATACAAACCAAGTAAGCAATTCTTGCACTTATCAGAGTCTTTATGATGTTGACATAAGATTTAATTTCGCCTAATTTGTAGGAACCGTATTTGTGGTTTCGTGGTACGTAGTTTAATATTTTAATAATTATGTTCTGTTTTTTGATTACGCGGAAGACACCATTACGAGATGCAAATATTGAGCATTTTTTATCAATACCATCTGGAAGTGAAGATGATCTGGATTCGTCGGGGGTCAATAGCGATTTTGAAATTGAAATATTGCGGGCAACAATAAATTGGGCTTGCGAAGAATGTATATAACGATTCCGAGAAAAGTCCTGAGTTAGTTGAGCTCGCCCAAGTTTCGTACGACATATTTTCAAATAAAGCACAGCTTCACACGTCGAAATGATCTGTCACAAATTCGGAATTGGCATCAATATCTACCAAAGGTAACTTATTTTCACCAATCCATGTCGATGATAACTGAGAAACTACTCACCAGGACGTCCTACACTATAATTCTGCAGGTTCGACTTACAACACCAGAAGGCCCGATGATCAAGAAGACAGGTCGACCATCTAGACCACTAGAGCTGATGATCTTATACCTAAAAAATCAAAAAGGGCAAATGTGGCGATTCTTCCTCCTCGCTATGTCAGGGTAGATGGCATAGACCATTTCCCTATATGGGAAGAAAAACGCCAGCGTTTTAAATATCCTGAATGTAGAGGAAAAACTTTTGTGGCCTGTGAAAAATGCAGGGTAGAACTGTGCCTAAACAAGGATAATAATTGTTTCCGCAAATTTCAGACTTAACACAAAACGCAACATGTAAAACCGAAAAAAGTGCCGCAGTTTTTATATATGTATACTAATACTACGTTGTAAATTGTACCTTAATGCATGGAGTTCCACATGTGGAACACGAATAAAAAAAAATGTAATTTCGAAAATATG
Source organism: Apotomis betuletana (assembly GCA_932273695.1). Taxonomy (NCBI): domain Eukaryota; kingdom Metazoa; phylum Arthropoda; class Insecta; order Lepidoptera; family Tortricidae; genus Apotomis; species Apotomis betuletana. The sequence continues at coordinate 26,522,212 of OW026306.1, forward strand.
AGTTGGATATTTTTTTCATTATTTTTCCCTAGACGCTAACACTAATAACTATCACACATAATTTTATTTCTCGAAAAAAAAAAAGTCATGCATCGTAGGGTTAAAATTCAAAGCTCCGGTGGACCAAAGGTGGAAGTGGAGTGGCCAGTGCCGTGAACAGCCGGTGTGGGAAGGATTGCTATTATATTTTGTTTATCGTTACGAGACGAATATTTGTTAAAGGGATTAACGCTTCAAAACTCGACTTAAAACCCATTGACTGCCTTGGCTAAGTATTATATTTTAAAATCATTTTTGTGTACATTATGTATTAGATTTATCTAGTTTTAACCAGCCAGCACGTGGTACCGGTCAGGTGACGTCCATTTTCTGGTAATACTAGATAAACATAACTCAAATAAAAAAATCTCTTTAATCGCTCCGTAACTAAATGTATAGGCGCTTCAATGAAAATGGGCTTAAACACATTTGAGAAAGCCCTGAAACAGGCACAAAATTTGTTCAGTTATTTTCGATATCAAGTTGTTTCGTTACTAAGTATATTGTTTTCTGTATTGAATCACAATTTTTCCATAAAAATCGCAACATATTTGGTCTAAATTATTGAGATGTACCTCAATTCTAGCAGCGCTACCATGCACTACCAATTTTCTTGAATTCAACTTACATAACTTTAAAGATAAGCAGCTCTGCGAGTAAGTAACTTTTATTAGATAAGGAAGGTGTTGAGCGATGTTCTCATTTCACGGTGCGCAGACGGCGAGTTATTGTATAATTCGGGTTATATTCTGAAGGAGCCTTGTTTACGGCACCGTTTTAAGAGGCTCTAGAATTAGTGCTGAATAAGTTTCACGTACAAACTTTCATCGCCGGAGGCGAATTTGTAGCTTTCGATCGATTAGTAAGTTGGCTCGTAGTTTGAATGGCGCGGGTGGTTGTTGGGCGTGGTGCTATATCTATACTATTATAAGATCAAGCTTACTAAACAAGTCTTACTAAATTTACATTGTGATGTAAAGAAAAGTCGTAGCGTGATGTCCAATCTATAAAAAATGTGTGGGGATGATAACAGTGGCCGACATAACATAGTCGCTCTATTGAGTAGCCAACGACATGACAATGGATATACTATTTTTATGAGCTATGTTAATTCAGAAAGCATTTCTGGAAACAGGGCTCTTATAATGCATTAAATAATTTGATTGTGACTATTATGTTATGACACTCGTATTCATAATGTTTTCTCCGGTTTCCGCGACTGTCACACATTTTATATAAAACGATTTAAACGGATATCGCGTATATTAATAATTACTTGTGCCTCGCTGACGTATATGTTCAAAAATTGGATTCCTTCCATTTTCTTACTTCCTGTTAAACACCATGTTCTCACTATTCCTTTTCAAACCCTGCTCAGAGAAACATTAGATATGTATACGAGCACAACCTCGCTGCGGCCGATACTCGCTTATTGTTTAGTATTCCTGCTCCAGGGCCCGGGACGCGACAGGAATGCGCCCGATAAATACGGTTCGGTATTACAACTGCGGGAAAAATGTTGTCGACCGCTGACCTTCACATTTCATCGAGGTATGCCGCCAATTTATATTTGCAGCTCGACACAACCCGGCTACACACAAATACACACAAATGGTAGCAGTTAGCGTGAATCAACGTGCCATCCAAATTTGTCCACCCGCACATGAAACCTGGCTCATAGACTGATTAACGTTGTCGCCTCTAGAACCTTTATCGGTTCAAGTTAAAGGTTATTTTGGTCTGTTTCGGGATTTTCGTAAAGTTGTCGCGTGTGTAACATAAAGCTGATTGTTTATGGGGGTACCGTTAGGAAATCAAGTCGCAGGCACCTTTGTCGTTAACATAAACAAAGCAAACAGATGCTGGTAAGCGGGAGCCGATTCTGCGTGTGCGGCTCACGTTCGGCGACAATGGAACTTCAAGCAACTGGAAACCAGGATAGCGTTAATAGACAACCTGTGTTTTTTAAATCTGTAAATAACAAATAAATCAATACTAAGGGACAATCTAATGATGCACGATAAGTGACTGACAATTCTACTACTGGCATATATGTCAAAAGGCATTCCAAAATTTGTCAACTACTTTGGATGCTGACAGTATCTAAATAATTATTGTGTAACTACTAAAGGTATAATTATGCTATAATCGGGCTTAACACATACCAGTCGCGCAAGTTTATGCTTAAAATAAATTGTTGTAAAATATGCCAGCCGTTTTTTTTCCATCGGTGTCAGCTGGCCCATCTCTATTAGCCGAAATATAGTGCTCCGGCTTAATTCTTATTCTCACTATAAGAGATCAGTTGTTCTCGCTCGACCAAGAGTTTTTGTAAAACATGTTATACTAAATAGTTTAGTTGGTTTGACTGCACAAAGAAAAATTAATTTAAGGCAACGTTTTTCACGTGAATGAGTCAAAGTTTCCATTCGATCAGGTCTAAAGGCGCCACTTCACTACACAGGAATAAAATCACTTTAGATTCTTGGGCACTAGGTAAAAGATTAATTCAAATTGCAATATATGCAATATTAGATTGTGTCAAATTAATAAATTTGACACAATCTATGTCAAATTTATAAGGGACGTTTCTAGCACTTACTTAGTAGACTCTTAATTCAGTAAATAAAGGAGTTTGACAATATGGCGGCGGGCGCGGAGGGGGGGGGGGGGAATTGTGCATTTTGCATTTTAAACACTGACTAACCATTCTAGACAACATATAAAAATTCAAAGCTACCGGACCGTTTGTAAGGTCACACATAGTACTTTAGTCTCTATTCACCGAATTATCTCCCGACTATATGTTTTTATGACGATCATAGTATAAATGCATGTAAATTATCTTAGTGTAATTTATACTGACATATTTTATATTATGAAATAAAAATCTAATCTAATCTAATCTAATGTAGGTCTGTAGGTCTGTAGGTCTTGTTTCTAAGTCTGGATCTGGATTCGGCCAAACTTAAACAAGACTTTACTACTCGGTTAGGGTGCTCGTAGTAGTTAATTAAAAAAATATTGGTTGTAAAAAAAAGATTTTATTAAAATGGACGGTTATTCCCTAGGCGAGTTTCAAAACGAAACTCCATGTTCCGCACATACGATACCGGATCCACGGTCGTACACTCGGGCTTAAACTAAAACACGTTTCCAGGTTATGTGGCGGAGAATGTTTCGCGACGTTCAACGTCGTGTCGACGTCAGGTCATAAGGACGATTGTGTTATGACATCAGCTCATTCCCTCCCACGCTTTTTAATTAAATCGCCTGATATAGTCAGCAGCAAAAGCTACCACAAAAGATAACTCATTCAAAATCTGCCAAAACATATTTTTTTAAAGAGTCGAGTAAGTATAATATAATTTCCAGTACTTTATTTACCCAATTGCTTCTGTGTATGTATGTATAATATATATCATTGTAAAATCGGCGGTTTCATGTAATTCTGCTGGTCATAAATATATTAACCACTAACCAGCCAATAAATAAAATTCTCCTACATTATTGACGCTAGCTAAAATCGGTTTTTATATAGACTCGCGGGACGTCCAACGACTTGGGCGGTGCGGTGGGGGCATACATAAGTAAACACGCCGTAATCGATTGTCCATCAGACAGCAACATGCACAGATTCAGAAAGCAGTTAAATCACAATGTATTTAAGTGTCCGCTTGACGCAGCATAATTTTCCAACGACAGGACCCTCTCGTCATAGTCCTGTTTAATGATGTGCCGTCGTAAAGTTTCCAAAATTGCACGTGGAAAATTTCCCAATCAAATATTATTTTAAATTCTTGTGAAACTTTCCAGAAAATTCCTGAAATATTCTCAACTTTTTGTAAACTTTCTGCATCTAGCCCATCCATATCACGTTCTCGAAACAACAGGAGACTGGATTATCAACTTCTCAGAAGGTCACTACACTGAATTTAGTTTTAAATGGAAATGCGTTCATTCGTTTCACACACAGTGAATTTTTAGCCAAAGCGAACTGTCCCATCAGGTAACTACTAAATAAGATTGAAGAAAGGATTCTCTACCAATTGAATCTGTAACCTAAGCGAGCCTAAGCCTATACTCGAAACACGACATACTATGCCCTATTGATTGACATTTTTTTAGGGTTCCATACCCAAAGGGTAAAAACGAGACCCTATTACTAAGCCACACTGTCCGTCTGTCACCAGGCTGTATCTCATGAACCGTAATAGCTAGACAGTTGAATACTAAAAAACACCAATAGTAAAAAAAACAGAATACAATAAATATTTAAGGGGCCGCCATACAACAAACGTAGCTAGTTAAGATCGGATAAGTTTTAGTAGGGAACCCTTGGTGCGTTAGTCAGACTCGCAATTGACCGCCTTTTTTTCATATTTAATAATTAGTTCACATAAATAATGTAAATCTGTAACAATTAGCACGTAAGGTTTAACTGTCAGTGTTAAATTGTAATAAATAAATAAATATTTTTCTTGTTTGGGGATAACTGTAGAATGTTTAATACTAAAAGCAATTAACGCGTGTCCAATGTGTTAACGCGGTTACGTATTTGAATATCGAAAGCTAATATATCTAACGTTAAAAATTCGACGGTCAAAATATCGAAAGTTAAAATATCGAACGATCTAAATATCTACTATCATAATATCGACGTTTGGAATACCTAAAAGTCAAATACCGAATTGCTAAAATATCGAAAGTTCAAAATATCTACAGTCAAATTATCGATATATGTTAATATCGAAACCCAAAATATCAACCATCAAAAAGCCAACGTTTAAAATATCGAAAATTTAAATAGCGAACGATCTTAATATCTAGTCATTATATCGACGGCTGAAATTCCAAAGGCCAAATGCCGAACGGTAATTAAATTGCACGTGGACAAAATAGGAGGGTAGATGCGAAATAATAATGAGCTGTGTGTGAAAGTCCGAATCTAGGGCTCTCGCTGGTTAGGACGCGTGCCGACATCTGTGTCGACACAGAGCCGACACAGAACACCCTAGAGTGTTTTTGTAAAGCCGGAGGCGCGGATTGACCTAAAGACTCTAGGTTGACCCAGTGCAATGTTTGATTTAATGAAGTACATATTATAAAACCTCTATGGTAGTGTTATTAATTATCGTCAAATTTCAGTTGAATTATTTAATAATTTATATTATTTTCCTAAATAATTTTAAGTAAATTTAGGTCAACCTCGAGTATAAAATCGAGCAAAACTGACTCTGCCTTAGCTCCGGCGCTGCGGGGAGAGCAGCCCTTCCGCCCTTGCGTGGCAAATCGCGGTCGCCTGTACTCCACTCCGCAGCTTCGGCTTATTGGTCGCCTTCGGCGACCAGCCTCAGCCGCTCCGCTTCGCACGGCTCCCGAGCTTTGTCACGGCGGGCGAGAGCTGCACTCCCTCCGCGCCTCCGGCTTTACAAAAACACTCTAGGGTGCTCTGTGTCGGCACGCGTCCTAACCAGCGAGAGCCCTAGATTCGGACTTTCTCAGCCATTAGGCTCCCATAATATGTAAGGCGATAGATAGCTCTACTATTTTTAGGAACAAATATTATTTAAAAGCATTCGAAATACTTTCGATATAACATACATTCGACGTAATAATATTTCGATATTTCACTTGTAGATATTCAAATTTTCGACATTTCAGTGTTCGACTTTTGAACCTATCGGTAATATAGATATTCGATATTTAGTATTTCGACCTTAGAATCGTTCGAAGTCTCAATTTTCGATATTTTATAAGTCGATATTCAGATTTTCGAAATTTAAGCATTCGATAATTGTACCATTCGATAATGTATACTTTCGATATTTTGAATTTCGACGTTATGATCCTTCGATATTCTAATTTTCGATATTTTAACCGTCGATATTTTGTATGTCGATATTTCAATTTTCGATATTCAAATACGTAACCGTTAACGCACTATCACAAAAATGATGTCGTCACGCCCCGTGGGTGCTGTGTTTGTAGCTTTTCTCCACTTTTGCCCATGTCATCGGCTACGCGCGTAGCGCTACGAGATATCTGGCTACGAGTGTAAGTGCGTTAAGTACACCATAGTATTAATTATTCACATGTTAATCATTATGGCAATATCAACTTTTGTTTAAAATTCCTAAACACATTGGAGTCGAATGCATTTTTAATTTTTATATCTGCTGTGTAATTATTTCAACAAATAAATTACTGTTAACCTATATCGGATTCGTGTTGGACACGTTTACTTGAAACCATTCGTTTAGTTGACTGAATTATTGAGTGCTTTACTGACAGTGTTGGATACCAATCTAATAATTAATACAATAATACACCACTTTGACGTACTTACTCTTATGTTAAGTAAGAAACGTTGATAAATATTCTAAAACAAAATAGCCTGTTCAGGTGAAATGAAATCGGGAATGCATTAGAGCTGGCGAGACAGTTAAAGACTTGAAGGTCAGTTTCACAGTTTCCGAACTGTACATATGTATGTGGGGTATAATGGTTAGGTGTGACCAGCCGATAATTTCTAAACTATAAACTTTAAACTGATATCGAAAATACATTGACCAAATACCTTACCTATATATATCAGGTTATAATTAATTGATATCTGCTATAGTTATAGAATTATCTCCTATGATGATCGCTTTTATCACGCGATAAATAAGTAACAAGGCATCGGTCACGTTTTGACAAAATGCGAGTATGAGTGACAGATGCTTTGCCACTTACTTATCACATGCGCAACGATACGATAAGCGCAACTACCATAAGCCCGCTGGTCACACTTAACAATTACACCCTGTATAGGTATAAAAGGGTAAGAATATGTGGTACGCCACGCAGCTTACTTGTCGTTGAGCGTTGCCAAAATCTGATTTCCTGCAATAGCAAAATCTTGGCAAGATCCTCCAAAAGACGCCGAAGATCGCCACAGCACAGGTGAAAGCATAAAGGACACCACGATTGCTGGAGAACGAGTAGATTGCATTCGTCAGCAACGACAAATACCTTTGTCTGCCCGGAAATTGGACTAAGCAATCTATCCATCTTAATTTGAATATCGAATGTCTGTTTATCTAACCCAGCTATCGGCCGACCTCATTCTAAAACGTCTCATGTGAAGAATATTGTGAGCACGTTACATCGTTTTAGAGTGTCATGTGTGGAGATGGGCACGCAACCATGTAACAGCGCTTCAGACAGAGGCACAATAGGCATCACCAAGCCTTCAGTCAGAATGATAAATACGTCAGATACTCGACCCACAAAGGGCAAAGGTAGGACGATTACGACAAATCATTCGCACGCGCGCGCCATTATGTTAACTAACTTTGAAATGAGATATTTGTAGAGGTTTAAGTAAATACATGTTAGCAAAATCCTTTTCTGTAGTGGCTCGTGTAAGCAACTAGCAGCGATTGGAGGAGCGATTCAATTGGATTTTAAATAAGACTATCGTTATGGAGTGTAAAAGGGAGGAGCAGTCTCTTCATATATCCAAAAGTGTCCGCTGAAAGGGGTTAAATCGGTGGCGCTACTGTGGCTGAAAGTAGTTCCATTATTTAGCAATGGTTTTTTTTTTTTTTTTTAAACTTAATCATGCGTTTTTTTCGTATATACTTAAAGGACCTATGTAGGAATTACTCTGGTCAACTAAAATGCTGAAATTTTCAATTTGGCACAGGTCACTCCGTCTAAAACTTGTTTTTTTTTTCATACTTTTTTGCTACTCTAGCGCTTTTGCGGACGGCATTGGAACTGTTATTTACTGCTTACCGCTGGACACTTTTTCAAATATTATCCTACGAAACAAACTATTTGGCAGGATATTATTTTCATTTCGGGTTGGATACAAATATGAGTATACTAAAAGGTATAAGTAACTTCGTTGGCGGAGGAGAAAAGGTATAACATTACTTTATTTCTGCTTCGGCATGGTTTGGTAGAAAGTATCTTACAACCATACTCGGTACACTTTGCAATAATATTTTGACCGATAGCTAGGTGGAGGTGTGATGGCTACCGCTTTCATATTATTTAATGGTACATCGCGTTATTAGGATTATCATTGAACTCATGACTGGTATACTTTTTTTTTTTTATTTACCAACAAAAAACTTACATAAAATACATTTAAGTAATTTCTCGCCAAACTGTAACATTTATTGGCGAGATGCGCTCAATTTAAAAAAAAAAACAACTTAGCGTATCTTATCAACAGAATAAGCAATGACAAGATATCTCCTGCTCGACAACAACTTTCACAGTTGAGGTGTCCGATATTTATTTTATATTAGACGATTAAACAATAAATAAATAATAAATAACTGTGTACCTACACATAAAGTATTCCAAGAGAAAGTACCCTTCTCTCCGATACGTATTGTACCTTAAAATAGCTAATAAATATAATACTATTATCAGTTTTAATGTCAAAGCAATTACTAACATACTAAAAGTTAACTTCCTAGAAGTGTCTAATGGGCATTTTACCAGAAAACCCCTTGATGTGGTTAGATGACAAAGGTTACATACACCGTATCTATAATTAAACTCAGCCAGAGCTGGTGGTTCCGTACGTTGCGGTCTGCGTCTAACTAACCGCGAACGAACCGAAGTGCTACTCTCACGTACACATTAGAGACATCCTTTGCCAAGAACATTTGCCTATAATGCTACACGATTCGATTTTGAGTATTGTGTTCAGTGAGGGATTACTATTACAATGCAATACAATTGACTCCAAGTAAGTTTGTGTCTGTGAAGTTGGCTACAAGTAGTGTGGCAGTAAACTTTTTAAGTTTTAAATATCTATATACTACCTGGACAGGGTTCATAATCGAAAACTACGATTCTCAATGTACCAGGACATAAAGCAATTTACCACTACATTCCTAACTAGGGCAGCGAAAGTGTACCACTTGGATGTCTTGAAGTGTACTCCATCGTCGACTTCATCGTCACGAACATCAGCCTATATTCATCATCATCACGCGATGGTTAAACAACAACGCATCTGTCACTTTCTGACACACATACCTAAACTTGTATATAATCTGTGCCTAAGTGATGGATGTTTTATCATTTATCTATTGCGTGATAAAGGCGATTATCGTAGGCTGCAGTTAGGGCCGAAACACATAACCGCGTTGCGGCGTCGCGCCGCTAAAATTGGCGGTAGCGTTGGCCGATTTTCATACAAATCGGGCTGACGCTACCGCCAATTTTAGTGGCGCGACGCCGCAACGCGGTTATGTGTTTCGGCCCTTATTTAAGGCAAATGCTTTTTAATCCAACGTAAAAAAAATATGTTTACGGTGAGTTTCACCTTTACACAACATCGATTGTACGCGTCTACACCGCTAACTACCCGTAACTTAGTCCACAAACACCCTTCAAACAGTTGGCTCAGTTTCATGAGAGCACTTAAAAGTAACCATGTTTACTTGTAGGTAATATGGTAATACAGTCATAATCACTCCATGCCTGCTAATTCCAACTTAATTGCTACTCAGTTAGGTAAATTATTCGTATATATTTTGCGGTATAAATTAGGCCGGGCTGGACCGGGGTATTCGAATAAGTGAGCAGAATTGCGCAATGGAATGCCCTGCGAATGTAATTCAACTGAATTGCCGAAAGCAATCATCAAAGTTGTATACAACCGTTACGTTGCACACATATATTATGCGGATAATGTAGCTCACTATGCAATACTAACCAGCATAGTTAAAGCATCTAAGTAACAGTAAGCTTGCACAAATTAGTACTAATGTTAAGTATTTCATTTTTATTTTTTATTTTTACTCACACTTTCAATTATTCTTATGCAATTTATTATAATGTTAAAATATTTAATCTATACAGGGTGCTTTTCTTCAATTGCTTTAACTTTAAGTGTTAATTCTTTACGTCTTATTGAGTCAATCTCTCAAAGAAACTAAGTTCCTAACTCGCACCGTTTTCAAATTATTTAATATCTAAATTTAATCACTAATCTCAGTTTATCCAGTGTAAAATCTTCTTATAAGCATAGATTATTCTCTGCGTTCGTATGTAAAGAGTTTTCAGTGTTCCTTATGTACGACAAGGTCTAAAAAAATATGTTCTTTTTTATTTTGCTCTCACTTGACTCGCAAGTGTCACGTCAAATTGACAATACTAATTTATTATCATTTTTATGTACTTATTTTTTTATGAAATAATTGTCACTTGCTTTGTGATGCTACGGATAAATTATACGGCCGAAGATTCCAAAGAAGACGCTAATATGCACTTTGTTTACGGTTTCCTACCATGGAAATGTGGCGGAAGCAGCAAGGGAGTACCGACGTCAATATCCCAATAAGAACTTGCATAATTTGGATTATTTCGATGATATTCCATTGGAAACACTGCGGACACACTGGATCCAGCATGACGGAGCACCCGCACATTTTGCTAGTCGTTTTAGACAGTATTGGGATGTGCACTTTGCTGGGCGTTGGATTGGACGCGGCAGTCAAACTCTTGCATGGCCCGCCATGCAGAGCTCCGGACCTAACACCCTTAGACTTTAATGTCTTGGGGGCCTTTAAAAGAAAAGTCTACCCCAAACCTGTGGCTTCGAGGGAAGACCTACTAACAACGAGTTCAGGAAGAAGCCGATGCCATGCGTGCTACTCCTGTCAAACTAAATCGCGAGATACGATTTCGGTTGAATATTTCTTTGGAAAATAATGGCAGGCACTTTGAAAACAAGTTGTAGTAAATTATTATTTTGGTTTAATGTAAATATTGAGTGTTAAATACTGATGAGGAGATAATTTTATTTTATTAGGCCAATATTGTTTATGTAAATAAATGTTTATACTTAAACTTTAATTAGTTTCATTTGTGACTATACCATAACCCCAGAAAATTGAAATAAAGTGAATTAAAAAAAAATGGATTAAACACATCGCAAACATTGTTCTGAAAAAAAAATAAGCACAAAAAGTTAAACTTTCACTGCCAATGAACAAAAATAAATACAAAAAGAAAGTTCTTTACCGGCGTTTGAACCCAAGACCATCCACACGCATTCCACCTAGCTAAGTTTTTAACGAGCTCTCAATTCTGTCATCGATGAAGTTTTATCAATGACGTTAAAATGACAACAAGTTGACTCTAACTATAATTGCCGAACTCAAAAGGACCTTTTACAATAGCCACCAATTAAATATTTAATTATGGATACCAAAAAAAAATATTTTTCGAATATCATTAAACGGTTTAAGGGATGAGTTTACGTTTATGTTCCAAGCATTATGTCGAAGTTAAAGCAATTGAAAAAAAACACGTTGTATATATAAAGAAGATGTCCTGCCTGAATCATCAACGCACAGCCGAAACTACTAATGTTAGAGAGTTGATTTTTGCACAGTAGGTTACTTTTATAACGTGGGCTAGGGATAAGAAGGGATTTTTGGAAATACCTCCCCTAAGAGGGTTAAAAAGGGGATGAAAGGTTGTATGGGGTACAAGTTTTTTTTTTATGCTAGGAACTTGAAACTTTTTAAAAAGGTATTAAAATAAAATGGAAGAAAACTAATTTCAGCGTTTTTGAAAATTCATCCCCTAAGCTGGTAAAAAAGGGGTTGAAAGTTTATATGGAGATCAAATTTTTGTTTTGAGCGCGGGACTTGAAGCTTTGTGTAAATGCATACTATTAAAATACAAGAACACCAGCATTTTTAAAAATTCGTCCCTTAAACGTTTACCGCATACGAAGCCATATATGGCAGATATGAACTTGGACCTTATTGGCACAGGTCAAGGTTCAAATTCAAACAACTATTTTTTTTCTATATGCGGTAAAGGGTTAAAAGGGTTAAAAAAGGGGTTGAAAGTTTGTATGGAGATCAAACCTTTTTTTGAGCGCCGGACTTGAAATTTTGTATAAAGCCATACTATTAAAATACAAGAAAAATAATTTCAGCGTTTTTGAATTTTTAAGCTCTTAGGGGGTTAAAAAGGGGTTGAATGTTTCAATGGATCAAATCATTTTTTGAGAGCCGGATTTGAAACTATGTTTATAAGCATATAATTAAAATACAAGAAAAGGGTTTCAGCGTTTTTGAAAATTCGACTCCTAGGGGGGTTAAAAAGAGGGTGAAAGATTGTATCGGGTATAAGTTTTATTTTAAATTAGGAATTAGAAACCTTCAAAAAAGTATTTTATTAAGAAATAAGAACACTGATTTCAGCGTTTTTTTTAAATGTATCCCCTAAGGTGGTAAAAAAGGGGTTGAAAGTTTGTATAAAGATCAAACATTTTTTTGAGTACGGGACTTGAATCTTTGTGTAAAAGCATACTTTTAGAATACAAGAAAAGTGATTTCAGCGTTTTCAAAAATTCATCCCCTAAAAGGGTTAAAAAGGGGTTGGAAATTCCGAAAGAAAACTAAATGTGGCCAAGAGCGAGTCGGACTCGCGTACGAATGGTTCGGTACCATTAGGTACGTAAAAAATGTCAAAAAATCACGTTTATTGTATGAGAGCCGCACTTCAATATTTATTATTTGTTGAATTACAGCAACTAACATCAAAATCCAGTTGACTTAAATCTCATACAACTTGCAAAAAAAGAAAAGTAATTTCAACATTGCTTAGATCTGAAATTAATAAAGTTGTAAAATGTGTTCAAGATTAGATTCCACGCGGACGAAGTCACGGGCAACACAGCTAGTGTTAGTATAAAAAAGAGAACAATATGTTTTCTACATATTTAAATTCATTTTCTTTACACTGAAAGCAGCATTTTATTCCAATAACAGCGTTAGAATTTTGAATTTGATGCTTAAATAAGCAACCGATTTAAGACGATTTCTAAAGGTAAATTCTTGCTTAGATTCAGCTTCAAGTGCCAAGAATAGTTCAATGGAAGCAACGATTCCTTTGTAAGTTTTATTGCGAAAGTGTATATCTCTATTAGGTACTAAATACTTAATAGTAAGACATAAATGATCTCAAAGGCCAAGTTAAAATGAATAAGTCATTTAACATTATACTTTACGAGCTCATAATGACATTTAAAAAACGTTCTTTGTATTGGAAATTACATATGATAAAAACAAAAGGTAAAATATTCCTATTAATTTCCGGACTAGAAATTTATAAATAACGTATCATACCAATCGATTATGATGTATAAGTTATAGCGCTATAGTCTATACAGAATAAAGTGCTTTTATGATAAAAAATAACTAATCTTGGTCTTGGTCTTGGTCTTCTTAGCACAGCTACAATAACACACAGACACACCCACGCCACACATACAAACACACTGCTCATAGGTTTGACATTTTTATTTGATGTTGTTATTATTTAACTAGCTTTTTGCCCGCGACTACGTCCGCGTGGAACATGGAAGTATGGAAGCAACCTCGTACAACACGAAAGATATCCACCTAATCACCTTAATTAATAAAAGGGATTATTAAAAGTGCCTAAGCAAATGTAAGAGCAATTGTGTTTTTGGTCTAATCATTACATTTCCAACAGGGTCATCAATGTCATCATGAATTACTTACTCACTTTTCAATCTTTTTAGGGATAACTTCCAGGATGAAATCTATCCTATGTCATCCGATCGGGGTCTCCCTCGCGATCCCTAACATCGTTTGTCCTAAAATCACTTGCCCGAACTGTTTTGTCCTAATGGGCTAATGCCCTAACGATCAATTGCCATAACAATCATTTTCCATAACGTAATGGTTGTCCTAAAACTCATTTGTCCGAAACATCAATATCCCTAACTATCAATATCCCTAATATTTTTTGCCATATTCCTCGAAATCCCTAAAATTCATTTTCGTTATTTAAAGTCCCCGCCCCTTTTGCAACCACCGAACTGCTACCAGTAAAGTAGTTTAATGGGTTAGGTTAGGTTAGAACTGCGACCACAACAGAGCCCGAGCCTAGCGATTAAAACCAAAATTAGGGCATATGAGTGTTAGGAGAAATGATAATTATGACAAATGACATTAGGATAAATTATCAATATGGCAAGTGACATTAGGAAATAAGATATTAGGGAAATCAATATTAGGGCATATGAGTGTTAGGACAAGTGATCATTATGACATAAAACGTTAGGGAATGCAAAAATAGGTTAAAAAACGTTAGGAATTCAGATATAGATCCCCTTCGATCGATTTTGATGAAATTTGGCATGGAGATAGTTTAAAATCCGAGGAAGGACATAGGATAGTTTTTATCCTGGAAATTATCCCTAAAAAGATTGAAAAGTGTGTGAATGAATCATGATGACATTCATGACCCTGAAGAAAGAGTAATTATTAGACCAAAAGCACAATTGCTCTTACATTTGCTTAGGCGCTTCTAATAATCCCTTTTATCAAGTTCCACGCGGACGTAGTCGCGGGCAAAAGCTAGTTTATAATATTAGTAGTATGGATTATTATTATTAACTGCCGTTATGTTTTTTTATCCTCCCGTCAGTAATAAAATAACGCACCAACCTCACACGTGAGACTCACCTATCTTGGCGTGTGTGAAGGAGAAGACACACGCGAGCGCCAGCACCAGGTGTGCAGGCTTCATGGTGGACACAACACTAAGTCACTCGCATTTTCACCGCCACCACCGATTAGTACCTGAAAATAAACATTTAATTACTTTATATGTATACTTAGCCACAGAAAAAGAGAATAGAAGTTGAATGACAATCTTGTTTTATCCTCATTTTTCAAAAAAAGTTACTTTTTAACACGCTAAAGTACACTTGAGCAACAAAAGTGCTTGAATAGGATATAAAAAAATAATATTCCGAACATAGAAGCACACATAGGTACGTGTTTATTCAAGAAATATTTATGTTTAAAACTTCTAAAGTGAAGTTTTACTGGCCGTAAAAGTTACGTGAATTTTCTCTAGAAAATATAGTTAGCTGGTTTTAAACTTAACAGCAATAAAATTAAATGAGTACATGAATATCCACTATCCAAAATTATTTGAAAATTAGGTTCCTATTTGCCGTCCAATTTGAAGCAATTGACAATGCAACGCGTATCGCGTAGTTGGGTCATTGTCAGATTTAGGTGCGCGTCTTTCCGGTGGATATTTGCAAAATTAAGGATTCCAGAGCCTAATTTTCTGATTAAATGCCTGTGATAATAAAGAACGTTCCCTCTTCTATAATCCGATGTAATAGCAACATAACGTAGATTCATACAAGCTCTTAGCTTTTGACCCCCGAAGGGACAAATTTTGCTTTTTGAACTGACAATGACCCAGTTATATAATTTCATCATCATCATCATTTCAGCCATAGGACGTCCACTGCTGGACACAGGCCTCCTCAATTGACTTCCACATGGGCCGGATAGAAGCGACCCGCATCCAGCGGTATCATTTACTTATAGATAATAAGTATTTCCGAGACCATCTATCCTGGCGCGACTAGGCGGCCGAAATGTCGAAAGATTACCCACGCAAGGTAATTCAATGTGACATTGAACAGGAGACGGTCCCATTGCGTAGCTTACCATAACGACGCCTTGGCAACCTGTCAATTGATATAAAGATGCAAACTAATTTCGTCCTTATGATAAAATGCACAATGGATTATACTGAACATTCAAATTTTAGTTGAGATGTAGGTAATGTAATTATTTATTTACGATTATATTCCGTTACCTCATAAGTAAGTATGCCTAGTAAAAAAGCATTCTTAAATTGAAATTCCTTAAACTGCATAAACATTTGCGAAGATATCGCATAACCGACAGATTTGGCAGACGCGCGTCTGCGACTGTCGTCAGAAGCTCAAAACTATTGATATTCTGCCGTCTGTGCTGACTGTACCGGAACGAACGTATTGGCGTTGTTTCCACTCCGTTTTGTCTTCATTCTTATTTTTAAGGTTCCTTATCCAACTGATTGAAACCCGTTTCTAAATCGCCACTGTTTGTCTATCATAGCGCTTGAACTTTGAATTGTAACTACATTTTAAATTTTACCAGATTTTTATTGGGGGCAGAAAAGTTATTGAACTGGACCACGCAGCGTGGAAGGACTATCAAAGTAGACCAAAGATTTGATAAAGATCCCGAGAAACCGTTTGATAAGAGGAGCATAAAACCCGTCGTTGTGGTGATCCTCGGGGGGTTTTTATGCACAGTATTTCGATTAATATATTATGATGACTTAGAGTTAGACCACGCTAACAGTTCATCGTACTGAACCCTTAGTGCTTCAACTCACAATGGGCCAGTTTTTTTCGTGCAGAGCCCCTTTTGTTTCAGGGTTTGGCAGCGATTTAGCAATACCCCCCGCACCGCGTTCGCGGAGCCATGGGAGAGGAATGCTCGTGCATTACATTGTTCCATCAAAATTAGATTGAATAACTATATACAGAATGATGCCTGTATTAGCAATAAATGAAAACATTGACTCTACCCTTCAAACTGAACTAAATTTGTTAAGCAACTTCTGAAAATAACGTGTATTAATTATTAATTTGTAGAATAATGTTTAGGCAAAGAACCAATGTATTGCGAAATGTGCGACATTAGTACAGTGACAGCTATGTCAGTGCTCAGGAAAATATGTCATTGATGGACGACATACATTGAATTGAATTGAACGTATATTTAATTTGAAATAATGAAATTCTGAAAACTGCTTTTTTTTAAAGTTGCTGTACAAATTTTGTTCAGTTTGAAGAGTAGAATCTATGTTTCAATTTATTGCTCCTATTACAGGCAACACCCGGTATATTTTCTTAGGAAAATAGTAACAATTCTTAAGCGTTATAAAATCTCATTTTACCGCCACGATTTCCCGTGTTTCTCTCGATTCTCGGAAGTCTGTCTGTGTTCCGAGATGATATAAAATATTTTCTTAGTGCCGTGAAAATGTTTAATTTGTCAAGATTAACTGTCATTTCTGGGAAAAAATCGTATTACTAGGTACATTAGGTTATAAAGTATGAAATTGCTAATTATGCACATAGATTATTTCAACGAAATTGATTTCTTCGTTTTCATGAAATATGCCGTCGTGACTCAAAAAATTACGTTTCACAGCTTTCAAATTCGACGATGTAACACTTTAATAACGAGTTATTCATGAAAAACTAAGCTAATATAAAAGACATCCAAGTTCCAGGCTTGTCGACGAATTTTAAGACACCACTTCACTGGCACACATAAATTACTACAACATACTTTTTAAACCTAGCATTCATAAGCTGCACAAATCCTAAAAGCAGGCATTGTCACAGGATAGCGATTCACGTAAGCTCATTATTGGCTAACAAGCTATTATCTGGCTCACAATACAAATCTCAATTATCTCTGTATCCGCACTAAGTAATGTGTAGGTTTCATTGCGATTAATTTTATTATTCGAGTTATGAAGTTATGACCTATCTGTATCTACAATAACAATAACTTTAGTAAGTAGTGCTACCTCGAGAATATATTTTGAAAACGCTAAAATTTAAATTTTGTTTACGTTTTCGACCCCCATGTCTCCGCTATTTTAAATTTGTTTTGGAAGAATTGAATCGACAAAAACGATCTCCATTATCGAACCTGCTCGCAAAATGTTACGAGAATCGGTTGAGAATACGACCTGTAGATGAAAACAGGCATTGCCATCCAGCGAGGTAACGTGGCCAGCCTTTATGGGCACCCTACCCAATGGTAGCGACCTAGGGGATATAATAAATGTACTTAGATATAGTTTAGGTCCCATTAGGTTAAGTTAGGTTTAACTAGATCATAAGTTTTTAAGGTTTAGTTACGTTACATACCTACTTTTTTATTTGTTTTGTTTTTTCTCTAATAATAATTTCGGTATTCGGTAATAAAATTGTCGTTCTTTTTTTTCTGATTATTATTGGTTCGCCGGTAGTAAGTAAGTAATCCTAAAACCACAAAATAAGACACTACAAAGCAAAATAAAGTCATAACTTTTGATCCGCGTTACGAACGAAGTTATGGCCACCGTCAAGTAATATTTAAAACCACAGCCCAAGTTCTGCTGTTTGTATAGCATTCTTGCATCCCATCGTGGCATATCACGGAGGACACGCCCGTGTTGGCCGCAGCAAACAGCCGCACCCAGATTCAATGCAAACTACTTACGCCGCGGGCAACAGAAATGATACAGTCATCGCATCCCTGAATTGTCGTTCTTTTCAGTATGAGGTAGCGTGTGCAGCGTAGTTGGTGTGTAGAGAAAATGTTATATTAAGAAACTAATGCACTTTTCAGTATGGCACGACTGCTAATTCTAAAACTGGAAGGTCAGGTGTCATCAAATGTTCGCCAATATTGCCTATTTACCTATTGCCCGAGCGAGCGAAACGAGCGTGTTCGTTTCAACTTGGCCAAAATGCTTTCGTATGGCCATATATATATCCGAATGAACATATGTCCAGTTATCCAGATTGCCGCATTTCTCAACCAATTGTCGATAATGAAGGATATAAATTTTCAAAATGGCGAAGGGTTGATATTAGGGTTGATAACGTAGATGAATTCGCGAGGTCTACAGCTCACTCACAGAGCCATTAGTATAACGTTTGCATTTTCTGTATATCTGTCCGTATCATTCCTGTCCTTGCTTTAAGTGACTATCGATTTGGCTAACTTTTTTCTTTTTCTTAAGTATATTGAATATGATTATATTCAACCGTCAAACCGACAAATTACAAAATGCAACCGACTTTTTCGAGAAGAAATCGTATATCCGAGAACTGAACGAGTTATTATAAAAAAACACCGAAATCGTCATAGATATGCCTACATATTTGAGGAGCTCCTTTGATCCCTCATGAATCTCGTCATCAGATCTTCACCAAAATTGTATATGACCAACTTGGGTATGCCTAATACTCTTGAACAATAACTTTCCAAATCGGTATAAATGAGAGGGTTCTCAGGTCACAAGCATTAAAAATAGAAAAATAATTAAATAATCCTCCTCCTTTGTAGGGTTCCGTACCCAAAGGATAAAAACGGGACCCTATTACTAAGACTCCACTGTCCGTCGGTCACCAGGCTGTATCTCATGAACCGTGATAGATAGACAGTTGACATTTTCACAGATGATGAATTATTTCTATTGCCACTATAACAACAAATACTAAAAACAGAATAAAATAAATATTTAAGTGAGGCTCCAATACAACAAACGTCTTTTTTTTTCATACAAACCCTTCATACGCAAGTCTGACTCACACTTTGGACACCGCTTTAGTATTATTTATAGTAGCATGCATTATTTTCTGTTGTCATGTTTAAGTTAACTGTTATAGTATTTAAGAATAAGCAAGTTCTGTAAACTAAAACCTCAGTTATAATCTCAGCCACTAAATATTTATTTAATCGTACACTGTTAGACGATGGAAGTGACTCTCTGTAACCCTTGGCTACTTTATCTACGTGTTATTGGCATGATCTTAGAAACAACCATCGTTGCATCGACTGTTAAACTGTCCGTCTTGATATGTAATCCACTTCGTAGTGAACAAAGTAAACAGTAGTCACACCCAAATTGAATGCAAACTACTGCGGCCCGGAAATTACACATCGCAGGTGACGGTTGCGGAACTGGGTCCACGTTACGAAAGCTATCCTCCGCAAGACACAAAACTACATTAACTGTGTAAGCTGTGTATGTCTCATTCACCTCCTGAAGTATTGTTTTTTTTTTCATTTATTTCTGGCATCTCAGGCCCATAGATAAAGGTACCAATCTAACATACATATTAAAAACCCTAAACTACTAAGATTACATTTTTCCTGCGATATGTTACGCAAGTCCGTGGTATTGGGTAGCCGACCGCGGAAACGCCGGAACAAAACACCTTTCGGCCAAAATTATTCCTTCATGAAGGTCGCTAGCTTTGTCAGTCGAAACCCTCACACATAAGAAATAAAATTTATTGCTGTCATATTATAATTATGAAGATATTGCTAGTTATAATTGATTATCTATATAAGAAATAAATCTATTCGTAAACGTGTCCTTCTGTGGCAAGTGTCCTTTCAATGCTTTAACCATTTACACCCAAAACACATCATGTATAGGTATTATAATATAAAAAACTGTGCACCCTTTCCGCTGTTACCATTGAACCAATCGGGTATGACAAGCAGTAGTTAAACGATCCCGCCTCGTAACGAATGAAGTAAACAGTCAGATTGAATGCAAACTGCGGCGGCCCGGAAATGACACATCGCAGGTGACAGGACTGGAACTGGGCCGCGAATGTGCGCAGTTCGCAACTTCGCATAATTCTCGACCCGAAGTTCGCAACAAGTATTGTTGTATCGTCTGTGAGGGCGTGTGTCTCGTTTATTAATGAGGCTATAGGGTTATCCTAAGGCTGATCTCGCGTGAAACACTAATTTTGTTAAATTTCAGAAATTGTTTTCATTTTGAACATTTTCCAGGAGTAAAAAAGTCTTATTTTAACTTGTACTCTATATCTATCTGTATTTTCTTCATTGTAGTCATATATACTAAAAAACAGATACATCAACAAACTATGAAATTTACAAAAATATAGTTAACAATAACTTGGTATCTTCAATTGCAAAACTCGTATCAAACATCAATGTTCTTTCAGTTCCTAAACAGATGTAAATATCATGTTTTATGTCCGGATTTACAAATGTTTATAATACAAACTAAATAAAAACATAAAAGTACGAAAAACGTCTGACATTAATACATCACGACACGCGAATGATGAAAATTGCAATATTTTTGAAGACATATGGGGTTATTTTAGCGAGCCATTTTATTTGCTCGGAGCGTCCCCGTGATGTATGCGGCGGAAACGAAGCCCCGCCCTAATGACGATAAATGGTCACTGCAGAGTGACTCCACTACAACTACATAATAATCTACTATCATGGAAGGGGAGGGTAATAAATAATGTCACAGTGATTGGTCGTAAAAGTGTATCACAGTGACTTGAACAGATGTAGTTTTCCATCGTATGATGCCGGAAAAGGTAGTTTTAGCATGTTTTCCCTATCAACTTCGGTGAATAAGTTGAGATGGAAATATTTAAACGAGCTTAAGCGACAAAATACGATGAATGAAAACTATTATTCACTACATCTATTCTGTAAGTGTTAGTTGTTCGCCTTTAGTAATATATTTTCTGCCTGCAGTGAGAGTTAAGTGTATGTTTTGGTATAAATTACAAATCCCGTCCCAAACGGTCTCGGATGGAATGATTTCCTACATAGTAGCAAAGCGAACAATAATATGGCTACATTACAGATCAATTAGCGTTAACGTGACGAGTAACGGGCATGTTAAAGCCACAGTGATTTTGTGGCAGTGGTACAAGTCACGGCGATTTGAAAAAACACACTTTCCCACCCCTATATTCACAATAAATAATAATGTCACGCGTCGTGACTTTTCATATTAGTGAAAGAAGTGAATGTTCCCGAGAAAAGCCTACACGCCTATGTGGACCCGTGTTTGTGTTGCTTTGCAAGCTTTTTTACTGATGGTTGTGATGGTTTGGTTGGAGACAAATTAACTGATTTCAAGAACACCGAAAGGGCCTTATCACACTTGCGATTTGCGAGCGAGTTTTCTATACAAATAAGCGTCGCGGCGAACTCGCTGCGTGATCGCCGCCATACAAAATTCGCTCGCAAAACACAAGTGTGATAAGGCACAAAAATGTAAATAGAGGGTAACTAAATCATTATTATATGCTAATAAGCAAGCTTCGGACTTCTCTTAGCACGTTAGGACGTTAGAGAGCCATGGAGATGACAGGTCGCTCAATGAGTCTGCATTGATTGACTTCGCGGACTATACCGCAAAAGAAGTTTTAAATAAATATTACTCTCGTTATGGTTTTGTCCTGTATGCCTCATCACAAAGTCTATTTTAAACCATTCTAGGTATGAATCGGGAATGGGTACGTTGTTTGCTTAAAAGCCTGTCCTGTCTGGCTCGGGTTAGCATCACAAATACACACTCGTGAACTTGTAATTTGATTGGATGTTTGAAGGCCTGAATTAACTGGATGACTTAATTGGAATTATCAATTACAGCAACGGGTGTTTTTAGGTTGGCTGTAAACTTACAGTAAGTATGTATCTTTTTAAGTGGAGAACATTCTAGATAATATGATCCGGCACAATACACGTAGAAGGGCGTAAGCATGATTTAGGTATTAAGGCAAAGCTTTTTATCGACTAATAATAAGTCCTAGAACACTTACGTTAATAGATCATCATCATCATGACCTTTTAGATTTATGACAAAAATATTTAGGGTGCCTCCATTAAACTGCGGCACTTACGTAGGTACACTACAGCGTACCTAATAGGTACACACTTGTCTCGACGGGCCGACGCGGGAGCGACATCTACCGCCGCGTAAGTGCCGTGTATAAATGTTGCGCCAGTCGATGGAGGCAGCACAGTATCGCCGCTGTGTAGCTGTATTTGTAGATGTAGCATGTATTAATTACACCATTTCAAGATTTAGTTTAATTTTAGTGTGTTCTTGTTTATTTTAATTTTTAGGTTTAGTTTTATTATACAATATACATATTACATGTAAATTTTAAATTACACCATACAATACAAGTAACATGGCGGAAACATTTTACTATAACCATACTTTACAGTCATGAAAAACCGGTTAGGTGTCATAACATAGGAAGATTTGCGCATAAAGGATTTCGCTCTACCGTACTCAACACCGAGAAAGTTTCGTGTATGTTAAACTGTTTGGTTTTACTTTCTTTCATGTTATTTATTATAACTTTTTTACAATATAAATATAATTCACAGATGGTACTTAAGGCACCCTTTATAACCATATAGAACAAAACAACAGCTAACAATTGATAATTTTTTAATTTGGTGTATTTTAAGCATGTATTACTAAATAGCGTATATGTATAACTATAGTAATTTACGCTGTATAAAATTTTGTCAGTCAGCCAGGGGAAGCCACAAATAGGGTTCTGTCGGAGCCTTTAGAGCATGAGACCCTGAAAACGATGTTAAATGTTAAATGTAATTGGTTTGCAAAATAAATGTATCTTCTTCTTCTTCTTCTTCTTCTTCTTCTAAAACAAATAACATACAATAGTCACTATTGCCTTCCGCACACGCACACGGGCCGAAAACAGAAATACCCGAAGAATAATCGGTTTACTGGAATTCGGCACCGAACTATCTTTATTGGATTTCCGAGACAGTATTTATTGTGTGGTCCGGCTTACTTAACGTTCTTTGTGAGGTCAGCGGTGGCCACGGATTATTTGACATTGGCTTTTTGGAGGTACCCGTACCTAATTTGATTTACACGCTTTTCATGACTCTTTCACCCACCGGGTAGGTATGTTTATCCTTGAGGACCTATTTTTTGGAGTAAATCATTTTATGTCACTCTCTGAACTCATTCTGGTTCTGTGGAAGGTAAAGTGCTGTAGCAAGTCGAGCTTAAATTACCTTGGCGCAGGGGACGCTGCCTCCTATGGGATGCAACATGTGTCAGTACATTTGCTGCATCCCATTTGAGACAAACTGGTCGTTAACGTTATGCAGGCTCCGCGGCGGAAAATGCTGCGAAATTAAAACACACGAAGTACTCCGCTCTAGAGTCAGCATACGAGTTTGTGCCAGTCACTGTGGAGACAGCAGGACCATGGAGTCTTGAAGCCCGCAATCTGTTTAGGGAACTTGGACGACGACTAAGGGACAGGGGCAGCGATCCTCGCTCTGGGTCTTTTCTGGTTCAGCAGGTCTCCATAGCCATTCAGCGGGGCAACGCTGCTGGTATTATGGGGACCTTTGAACCAGGTATAATGCAGGGCGGGCTCTTTTAGGTTAGACTAGTTTAAGTTAGGTTAGTTTTCATCATACTTGTATATATTTATAAATTAATTTAAGTATCTTTTAATTATTTTTTAACCTGTTGTTGTTTACCTTTAGTTGTTGTAAGGAATTCTTTGCATGTATTTCCGCATGTGATGTCCGAAATTCGCTAAAGCCCCATGAACTGGCGACTGAACGACTCCGTGACGTTTGATCAACAAAGTTTGGAGGAAAAGGACAATACGCGTTTCGTCAAGTATAACTCGTGTAAACCTTACAAAATAAAAGGAACGGGTTTTATTATAAATGAACAAAGTAAATTTTGTGGCCCGTTGTTAATTTTGCCAAAATGTTTGCCATAAAACGCTTGATTGCGAAATTATAAAAAGGAATTTGTTTAAATAAGTATACATTTTTCACCAAGCGGATTAATGAGGACTTGTTCTCTCGACTTCACTTTGATGGGTAGAGAAATGTTTCGGAACAGTTCGAAACTAATCGAAGCATTCCAGAGGTTTCAGATTATGAAACTGTTCCACCGTGCACTATAAAACAATAGAAATACCAATACTACACTACACACGAGTCCGACACATGTCGGGCCGTTCCTGACAACTTCACGTGAGTGTAAACCGCCTAATACAATAACCTTCACAAATGAGAAAATTCATCTATTTTCTGAATGTAATAGCGGTATAATATCTAGATATGAAACTTCAAAACGTCCTGTTCTTTATGCACTACATCCGTATAACCCATCCCCCGCATGGCGCGGCGGTCGCACGTCACGCCGCGAGACTGCCACTTCTTATATACACTACATCCGTATAACCCATCCCCCGCATGGCGCGGCGGTCGCACGTCACGCCGCGAGACTGCCGATAGTTGTTTCCTTCGGTGGCGCGAAATGCTTTTCTTTAGTAACTTAAATTAATTTTCCAAACATGAAGCACGCGCCAAATTCCCGCGGATCCAGGAATGACGAGAGAGCGGGGTCATGTTGATAATTTGATGTTCGTTATTTTTTTAATTTATGGGTATACTAAAGTATACAAGGGCTCGCAATTTTGTTCAAGCGGGAATATAAAATCATTAACCTCTTTTTAGGGTTCCGTATCCAAAGGGTGAAAAACGGGACCCCATTATTAAGACTCCGTTGTCCGTCTGTATGTCTGTCCGTTCCGTCTGTCCGTCTGTCACCAGGCTGTATCTCATGAACTGTGATAGTTAGACAGTTTAAATTTTAACAGACGATGTATTTCTGTTGCCGCTATAAAAACAAATACAAAAAAAGTAAAAACAGAATAAAATAAATATTTAAGGGAGCTCCCATAAAACAAACGTAAACGGGTGCGTTAACTTTGCACCTCATTTGTATCTGGGATAAGTATTTGTACGGAACCCTCGGTGCGCGAGTCAGACTCGCACTTGCCCGGTTTTTAACTACGCGTTTATTTATGTATTCGCCTTGAAAGGATGTGTCTATATCACACGTAAGAGAAACAGTCCTACGTGAATATGGATGTGTGATCTTGTATCTGGTCAGTCCAAAGTATACCCTTTCCTGATTTTTTTTGGCTTAGTAGGTATATTGATGATGGTAATACTCTTTATTGTGTGTGCACCACAAAACAAAAAGAAAGAAAACCCAAAGAAATAACAAAACACAATACAGTTGGTAACAACAGGTAAGATAAGGGTGGTGTGTACACGAAAAATAATTATGATATAGGTAATGCAAAATTGTGTATATACAAACTAAACACCTATACAAATTAAAAATAGATATTATATAAATAGGAACTAATATTCAATATAATATATTTATTAAAAAAAACATGCGGATTAAGTGGTAAAACAATTTAAAAACCTAAAACCTACACTAACCTAACTCTAGCCAAGGTCGCTCATTGGCGGAAATGATCCCAAGATGCTGGCGGCGTTTCCCCGCTGCACAGCAATACTGAGCCTTTGCCCGAGAAACGCGCCAGCTCTGGGATCACAGGTAGTTCGTATTAGCTTTTTTTTAAGGGAATCAAACAAATTATGAGCGGCTGGGCCCCATGGGCCTAGAGTCTCTACCGCAAACGGCACGAAAATATAGTTGTCATCCAAACACATATATTTTCGGCGTTTAGCCGCCTCCGCGTTTGTGGCCGCCCCACCTGGATTTTGGCACGTTGTTGCAATGTGTGAAGGTGCCAAAGTGTCCACACAGGTGGAGTCTCACACTAAAAAAAATAGGTATCTAACATACGACGACACACAAATCACATCGAAAACTATAGAAGTGACAAATAATATGATATGAATATGAATGAAATTAACTCAAATAAAATTATTTATTAAGATATGTTTTGAACTTAAAATGCTGTAAAAAATTACTAGCAACCTGAAACAGATTTCAGATTCTACAAGTTCTCCTTACATAATATACACATAAAAGCACGTGCCAGACTAAAACATTCCAAATATTCCGAACAAATACGAAAAACGCCGCCGGCGTCGCACAAAATATTTCAATATGCATTTTCCATACCTAACGTTACACAGAACAAACGGCTACGGCCTTCTATTTATGTGAAAGGATGAATCCAATTTCCCGTGTAAAAATCCAGAGCGGGCGGGTGAATCGAATAACCAACGTATTGACCGGCGCTTTACATAATAAGTACCTACCTACTGCCGTACAAAGGAAGCGATCGTCGGGACTCCGCGGACTCAACATAAAACGCTTCCAACGGTTGTTGATGCGGAGACAACAATCAGGCTGGGGATGTCGTCTTTCAGTTCTGCTTGATGTATTATTTCAATTGAATCCAAAGGCCTTCGGTTACTCATGTATGAGACCTCTTCCTGTTCTTTATACCAATAAAAAAACAAGAAATGTAGAAGATAGACAATTTAACCAATAAATAACCTTTTTAGGGTTCCGTACCTTAATAGGAAAAAACAGAACCCTTTAATGTCCGTCTGTTTGTCCTTTTATCTCGAAAATGTGTGAAGGTATCGAGTTCAAATTAAAACTATATACCTACAAACATCTACAGTCTGTCGAAGCTATGAAAAAATCAATATATTTTTTTTTTAAAGATTCGCCGTTTATGCCGCAAAAAACGTATAATTATATATTTAACACTCTCAAGGGAATCATAATTTACAGGGTATTTTCCGTTGACCTAGAAAATGAAATGCGGCGATTAATTGCGTCTTATACTAAAAGTATAGGGAAATATCTGAAAACTATATATTTGCAATTAAATCAAAAAAATATAGTCTTTATTTCGAGGTTAAGCAACGGTATTTTGTGATGCTCTGCGGGCGATTCCATTCCATTCGCACTTATCCGGTTTCTTTTTACGGAACGCAACATAACGCAACCGCACTCAGATCGCTTCATCCGTTTGGGAGCTATGGTGTCAGACAACAGAATAGTGTGGGCTAACCTTAAACCATCTCTCTTTAATCAGAGGTTAAGAGGCCTTATTCCTTTTAAAATTTTTTTTTTCATATTACGACAAATATATTGATAATTTCAACCAATTTTTTTAAATGAATAACACTTTTCTCCGAGTTCTAGGTAGTAACGTAGCTTTTTTTGCGTGCAGTCGAAAATAAGTAGAAAAATCTAATTTTCCGCGTGAATTTTGTCAATTTCGAGTAGTTTTTGAAACAAAAATTATCAATGAAAAATTCAAACTAAAGGTTTCTAATATATACCAATAAATCCCAATAGCCCTGTTCTAGGTAATAACATCAATAATATGTTAAGAAACATGTTTGATCATAGAAAAAAATGTCTAAAACAATCAGCATTTTAAAAGGAATAAGGCCTCTTAAATATGACCACATCTGTCGACGGAACCCGCGCGCCTCGCGCCCGCTCGCGGGCCGGCGTCTGCCCCCGCCAGCACGGAGCGCCGATAACAGCATGTGCATGTAGCTACCCGTGTTTGGGCAGAACCCTGTTCGCCGGTATTTGAATATCTTGCCGGATTGCTTCGGCTGCACTTTTATGAGGTTACGGGGATGGTTTTACTGGATCTTGATATTTGGTGCGGTATTTTTGATGCAGTTTATTGGTTGGTATACTTTTAGAATTGAAGGGAGGTTGCAATGGGTTGCAGAGACAAATTAAAGACGTGGTAGGTGCCACATTAACGTTAAAAATGGTGCTAACAGCTTTTGTTATACGAGGATTCTCAAACTTAGAGAATATTAATGAACGTACTACGTACTTAACTTAAGTATGGTAGCTGGCTTGAAATGCGTAGGTAGCTCCTAAGTCGTTTTTCTTTAACGACTTAGTTATACCCAGTTGCGTTTAAATCTGTCCTGATAGTAGGAAAATTGGGCAAGTGCGAGTACGACTCGCGCATGAAGGGTTCCGTACCATAATCTATAACAAGTTTGTTGTATGGGAGCCCCCCTTAAATATTTATTTAATTAAATTTTTAGTATTTTTTGTTATACCGGCAACAGAAATACATCATCTGTGAATTTCAACTGTTGATAGCTAGATCAACGTTCTTGAAATACAGCCTGATGACAGACGGACGGACGGACAGCGAAGTCTCAGTAATAGGGTCCCATTTTTACCCTTTGGGTACGGAAACCTAAAAAAAATAGCACGTTCCTATATAATTTATTTATCATCTACGAATTACCAGTATTTACGAATTAAAATAAGATATACATATTTTGTACGCGTATTTCTTTTTCAGGCCCGGTTGTTTAGTTTAATTAATTGCTGTGTATTAATTAATCATTTGTAAAATATTATTATTAGAACCCATATATTATTTATTAACTAATATCTGTTGTTAGCATGAATTTAAGGCAATATAATTCTAATTAAGTACATAATAGCCTAAACATAAGACAGCCAAGCGATAAACTTAACGCCTTCCTAACGTCGTCGTCTGTGTGGCGAGGCATCAACTGACAAGTGACTATTCAATAGTGCTCATTTCCATTTTCATGACATTTCTAAAATTAACCTTCTTCAAGAAAACTTAAGGTAAGATTCATGAGCAGCGTTAACTACATAAGCTCTTTTAAGAATGTTTGAATTGAAACTTGCTGGAAATAATATAAGCCTTTGTTAAATGTAGACCGCATTTCACTACAGTTAATTTAGTTCTGTCTTTTGATGTATTAATATCTAGTTACTGTTAAACGAGGATTCTATATTAATCAGCGTACTACGTATATTATTAAATCTCATGAATTGTTTGTGAGTTGTTTCGAAAAGTAGGTACCTATTTATATAGGTATTTTCGTATGAATATTATCGATATATTAGGTATATATCTGTATATATATATTATATTATAGTGTGTAAATGTAGGTATATGTATTTTTGTATAAACAGTGATATAATATATTGTATTTACTTGTACTCTAGATCCTCTCTGTACCATCAGATTTCTGATTTGCACCCACTTCTAGTATCTCTGTTTGGCCCTATGGTTGACTGGTAGAGAATGCCATTTGGCATTAAGTCCGCCATTTGTACTGACTTTTGTTTTGTGCAATAAAGTTTAAATAAATAAATAAATAAATAAAATATATTTCAAAATTACAAATTTGGCAACAAACTCGCGAGGCGCTGTACAGCGATTTTCCGTGATCCCAAAACGAACTACAAAATACGGCAGAATGAAAATAGCAACACTTCACAAGCGGAACAGCAAACATTTCAAGTATGCAAGTGGTTCCCAGGAAATATTTGCAGTTCGCCGTTGCCTGTATTTAATAATGTCCACTTTTTATGCACAGCCGCGATAAGGCACAAATTCCTCCTTACATTTGTATGCAAAAAGTGGAGGGCCCATCTATTCCAGGATTAGATCTCGGGCAGAGATTTACCTCGTTAATTCAGATTCTATACTGAATTCAAAATTATATTAAGAATGTCTTATCTTAATACGGCGTTGTTTTTGCGTGTTTTGGCTTAGTTTATGTAAGGGGATAACGTTTTGTTTAGGTTAGAGTTTTATAGTATTAGCTATTTGAATAATAGGTTCCTATTTTACTTTTATACACGAAGACTATCTATTATGTGATTTGTTATATGAGAAAAGTGGCCAATTAAGTCGTAAGCCTTTCATAAGATAAAATTAAAAATACCGTAAACTTTTCGACTGACTATTGCTGAATTAATTGAGAGCATGTCTTAATGTTCCAAAGTTGTTTCCTTAATTTTCCCTAAAAATTAACGAGAATTTTTAAATTATTTGTACTAAAAACAGACTTTTCAAAGGTACCGTACTGTCTACCTACCGAAAAAAATATATTTTTTTGCTTTGCGTGTAGTAAAATTTATGGTAAACCAATATACTTGTTGAAATTTTCGGAATTTTTAAATAATGATTAATAAAGAGCGAATGGGGAGCGATAACACTTAGTAAATTAATACATTATACAGTAAGTGACTAAAGAGTCGAATATACGTATCTGATGAGACTAAATTTTTGATACGAACGTATAAGAGCATGGTCGATTAGTGAATCTTTATAAAATTATGTTCTGAATTTGCCATGAGCCATGAGCAGCAGAGCTGTTCCTGGATTAATATTAATGATTGGATTCAAATATACATATCAGTATTTCTGATAGATGTCATTAGATACATGATAAGCGTTAAAAGCTGCTTAAATCTCAAGTAAGTAGTAAGGGGAAGTAATTGGGAAGCAAAGACAAACTGCACCTGCGGAGTAAGAATTTCCTCGTTCCCTGAACGTGAGATTGCAGGATGAAGTGAAATTTCATTGAAAATTAATCGGAACGGCCCAAACTTCGCCGCGCGCAATTTCAGCTGTGCGCAGATTCTTAATTAAAGCCTTACCTACTTCCGTAATGTATCATTATTATACGAGCACAAGCTGCTCTCCGGTAACCGGGAGGCCGGCGTGCTCAAGCTGTTCCCGAGGCTGCGTACGGGCACTAGGAGGTGGTGCTTTGTTATCGGCACCGTGAGGTTAAATTATTTCAAAATTATTAGAGGGCGGTGTTCGCTTAAATATACGGCATTTGATGATCAGAGATCAGCACCTTCGTCGTGACGTGAACACCACCCACTAAGTATATAGAAAACATGATTTTTTAACACTAACTTAATAAATATTATTTTCTTCGGTTTCCGCGACTGTGACACATTTCTCTTCAGCAAGCCTTATATTGAACCGCTGGTAGATATTTGAAAAATAAAATAATAAATGCTCTTCTCACATATATGTACCTGTCTTTACACATTGGGCCCATCTGGCATGTATGTACACCTTTATTTTTAGTTCATATTCATAAAATGGGTAGTTTGCACAAATGTAACCTTGAACACCTTTGACAGAGAAAATTTGTATTTTTTCCTGAGAAACATTGTATTTTTCTCAGTCTACCTTTGACAACGCAACGGTAATTGGAAAGTTACCAAAACTTCAGGGAGGCTCAAATAATTAATATGCGATCGTTTTAGTTAAATGACTAACATAATAAACTTTACGAATAAAGCTATTATTATGGGTATCGCTCGAGGCTAGTCGAAGAAGAAAAGATCGAGTTAAAAGGTTCTATCGAACTTTAATATTTTTATACGAGGTTAATTTAGGGATTTTTAAATATAATCTCGATTCTGTCGCGTAACATACACGATACGACGGTAACCGATGTCGGTACCCAACTAGCAAAAGTAAGTACTATAAAAGTCCATAGAACGTTTCCAGAAACACTAATTAGTGTTTCATACGTGTCCTATAACGTTGATGTAAACGTTTACCCAGGCAGGTTTTGGCACAGTTATATCGCAATTTCGTGACATAACAGTGTTATTGTGGCTCCATACATCACATTTTAGTGCTATAGTTATACAGAAACAGCGACGTGTAACACTTATTAAGGTTTTAACAGTGATTTTTGAGCCATCTACATCACAAAAAAGTTACAAAAAAGTAATCACAGTTCTGTTAATGGACTTTTCAGTCCTATATTAGAGATCAGGGAGCTATTATAGTTCATCCGTAAAGTTGATGTGAGTTGTGAGACGGTGCGTACTGCTCGGAACTAAAAATAAATAAAAAACAGACTCCTTGGTAAGTAAATTGATTGAACTACACATTTAAAGCATAATGGCTGCTCACTGAGGCCTATGTCCAGCAGTGGACGTCTTTTGGCTGATGATGATGATGATGATGATGGCTGCTCACTGTTTGTGAAATTAGTGTTATTGTCTTAGACTCCCATTTTTACTTGCGATTGAAGATTTACGTACAAAGTATACTAGTATTATAAACAAAATTTTGATGCGCCCCCTTAATTATTAATATTTATGAAATTAAAATCACGAAAATATATAAATTTCGCGATCGCTGGTATAAAAGTGTCTTCGTGCATACTATAGGCTTACTATATAACATCTATCAGGTCAGTCATTTGCCGCCATGACAAAAATAGGGTTCCTTGACACCTGTTAAACCAAAATGTCTGTCTTGTTCTAAAAAAACACTTGAAATTTCTACTATTGGACATTTTGGCTGATTATAAGTGGTCAAATGCTACTTTTATAGAAAGGCCCATTAAAAGTATTTCAAACTCTTTAATTCAACTATGAGACGTAACAGTTACCAAAACAATGATTTCAAGACTTTTTAATGTTTTAACAGTGTCCTCGGGGCAACTATAGTATATGTCCTATAGTAGCTATTTGGAAATCTTTATTTCACAAATCCGATACATAACAGTGTTAAAGAAATCAATAATAGTACATTATTATCCTATAATAGTATTCTTTTAACAATTATAGTACTTGCACTATAATACTCATTTGGAAGCGACAATAACACATATTTGCCTTAAAAGGGTAATATAATGTTCCTTCAATAGGACAAGGAAGCTCTTTAGTGGTATAACGGAATCATTTATAGTGCAGCGTTAAAGGCATGATTTAGGACTGTAATGTTAACGTTTACATCACTATTAAACAGTATTAAAGTGCTGTATAATATTATACAGCTGAAAAGTGATATAAGTTGCTTTTATAAAACACATGGTCATAACGAAAACCTTAATAACGCTTTAATAGGACTCTTTAGTGATAAAATGATTTCTTAATGGACTATTTTGCTGGTTGGGTAGGTAGGTTATATCTATATTTATTTATGTGAAACTTTATCCGTAAAACAAATACCGGTTTGCCAAGGATGAATAATTTTAAAATATAATACACTTTAAATTTACTTAGTTTTCCGTCAAGTGGCTCGTTGTATTTTTATGAAATCTTTAAAGCAAGAGTCTAAAATAAACACTTTTTGCGTAGTTAGTGTTCTGCCGCACCGCCGGGGTACGCGTAAAAACGTGAACAATATGAGCGAAACGTCGAAACTTTTCACTGAAAATTGATAGTTCGCAATCGGCTCGCCGTATTTTTTATTTCGGGCTAATGGCGCAGACGGTACATTTTTGTAGCCTTTTAATTTTTTTGAGTTCCTCATTGTGTTAGCATTATTGCGGTTGCATGATTAAAAAGTACAGTCCATTTACTGATAACATTTCCAATTTGTCGACGTAGGCAGTCAGATTATAATCTGTGTATCTTTAATTTCTCACTGTTATACTCGTATATAGTGCTTCTAACTACTACTACTACTAAGAAGATAATTATTGTTGTTATTTAGCGATTGATGTTCTTAACCTTAAAAATGTACCTACAGTGAGGGTTTCCGTGGTCGTGATAAATAAGACTTTTCTAAGTTAAAAAAAGTAACTTTACCAATGATTGTTGCCAAACGTAGTAAAAAAAGTATATGATATTAATCAAATAAGTGTGTAATAAATAAGTATATTATAAAATAAGTATATAAATTATATAGCTTTGCCAAATAATAACTTTCTAGATGTAAAACTCAGCTTTCGCCGCAGATACGCGAACAGAGAAAAGGAAGAACATGGCGAAACTATGACGCGACTAAAAATCTTTATTGGCTGCGTACAGAACAATAGAACAATTTTAATAAAAATAAAAAGATATGTATATAAATAAATGAACTATAAGATAGTAGGAAAAAGAAATGTCAGGAGCCTTGTATAGTTTAAAAGAGATTCTCTGGCAGGTAACGCCAGCCCTGGGGTCTCCCGATATTATGTCTTGGTGTTACAATCAGGTAGGTATAAAGCCTAATTTCACAAAACATTAACCCCGGAGCCGCGCGGCTGACAAATGCGGTGCATCAGGAGAACATCAAAGTTTCCCGATCGCGCCGTAATGACGCACGATTTAATAAAGCGATCGCCGAGACATTTTTAAACTTTTAATGGAAGTAGGCTTTTTTAACGCTTCCGCTGTCAGTCAGTTTAATGCGGATCGCGGTTTAGGACAACATAGTTTTATTTGTTTATTTAGGTACCTATGAGCGTTTACTCGCGACTTCGCCGATGTTACCTGATCTTTCTATGTAGGTATCTTTCGTCTAAATGAATTCGATTGTCACGCATTATTGAATTTGCACAAAGCTTCGATCTTCGGCGGTTTCTAATCCGTGGTTAATATTTAGTTGTACTTCGATAGCAGTGATTTTTCCCGGACTGAAGAATCGGTACTATATGCTTACAAAGTATACGTTTACTGAAATCTTAATCCGCACCACGTTCACGAGTGTAAAAGAACTTTCCGATATATTTTTTTTCACGGATGTACCTACGAAATTGGCCATTTACAATAAACAACAATTCATAGCGAATCATTTATACACGTGTATTGCAAGTAATTCTAAAGGCTTCATGGCAACAATAAAAAAGTTATATTGAGGGCCTATTTATTACATCCATTCATTTCATTTGTTACGTCCCCGTGGAAAATAAGAAGAAACTTTTCATTCGTGGTCAGCCGCGTGAAAACTTTTAATTAAATTAATAATAGAATTTACCGGTAAAAATTTCAGCGAAAAATTATCATTAACGGTACCGGACTTTTATTCCGGCTCATTGATGCGGCGGCGACCACATGATTCAATTTGGACCAAATTCCCAGCGATATGTCCCGCCACCGCGGCGGCGCCATATGTTTATCCCAATTACGTAATCCACCGGAACAAATTACGATTTCATATTATATTGGACAACCTACTGCAGAACTAAATATATTGTTGACACTCTTTTTGTTTATTGGTCTTGTATGTGGACATAGTTTTACGTGTGTACGAAGCAACCTTGTTTATCCGGATTAAATTAACAAAGCGCTCGCTGGTACGATATTTACAGGGTTATGTTATGTTTTCGCAAAAAATACGTTAGTACAATGATATTCTTGGCGTCTTTATTATTTAATTACATATACATCATAATTGTCCGAAATAATTCAATAGCATCTGCAATGTTTTGTTAGAAAGGGGTACAAATGGGAATCATTTTCAATGGCCCGTTTCGAGGAAGCAGGTTTTACTCGCACAGCATCTATTTATCGAGATAAAACAATGCCGAGAACAACAATGGCCGCGGTAATACCGAAAAAGTTCCAGTAACTGCGTGTATGGAACAATGTAACAAACTTTTGCTAACTACTTATTTCTCGCTTTGCTCGGATTTCCATTAGAAGTTCCGTATTCAGTTAGAGTGTAACCGGTGTTAACCAATAGTTTGTATTATAATCGGTGGAAGTTTTTTCTTAACGCTAATAGTTGGTTACTTGGTTATTGAATTGGTTATGGGAGTTTCGGAAACACTCTAATTGAATTGGGAGATTTAAGGTTGTGATATACCTAAACTCCTACACTTCTAAATACACAGCTTATTTCAGAATATGTATAGTAACCATGAAATAGTAAAAGTAATTACTTCATTAGCTGATTAGGACCCGCACTAAAATGTTACAAATGAAACCCAAAATTACTTCATGCTTTTAGGAAACACGAACTAGTGTGAAAGTGACAGCTACGCGCGTTAAACTTACAATACCTTCCCTTTTCGTCGCTATTTTAGAATCATGGCTTACAATATAGTAACTCTTTATATAATAAGTAAAATTTAAGTAGAGGTAATATTTATAAAGACGAAAGTTTGTGAGTATGTTTGTTACTTCTTCACACTCACACACGGCTGCACCAATTTTGATAAATTTTGGTAGGGAGGTAGCTGACACCCTGGATTAACACATAGGCTACTTATTATCTCGAAAAAAAATATTTCTCACGTGGGATGAGCGGGTAGCACCGCGGGGCACAGTTAGTTTCAAATAAGTAGTGAATGCTCTTGTTTGGCGAGCGATACCCAATGTTTATATAAGGGAGCGTCCTCACCGTAATGCCATGTCAGTCTCATAAAAAAATTGTTACTTGCGATGGGATGCTCCTTTATGTGACTATTTTATGTTAGGTGTATCATCTGGATACATACGGTAATAAACCTTCACGATAATTCGTTCCAAGAAATTATTTAAAAGATTTCCAAGGCCTCTTGATATATCAAATAGTGTTGAAGCATTAAAATGTCTTCATTATTTAAAGTGAAGGTGCTGAAAATGCGCGTAAATTGCGAGGAATAGCTCGGACGCCATATATTTCCAAAGCACTGGCGAGCCCTTTCAAAGCAAGCCGTATTCAGAGTTATCACATGTGTTATATAATAACATATAAGTACACTCTTTAATAAAAACGTAGGGTTACCGATTGTAACCAATTATCCATATATATGTTAGCGGGAGATCCATAGTGATTTTAAATAAAACAATCAAGTGATCGACAAACTGTATTTAACGACCTTCTTCTTCGAGTGTCTGACCAAGAATGCGGGCTTAACGATGTTGCAGCCTTTTATAAGGTAATGTCAACAAGATGCACCTGCACTCTTGAGTCAAATGACTATTTGAACATTCAATTTTACTTAATAGATAAATTCATTGATTCTAAAGCAATTAATCGTAGTCTAATTTCATGTATTAACAAATGTAATATAATTTGTTTTAACGTACATTAATTTTATTTATAATGATAATTGTTATGCAATTCATTATTGGTCTACCTACAAAATAATACTAAAGATTTTACCAATATTGAAGAGGCGCTAACATATATTTCGTTCAAAACTCAATCTTTTCCCTATATATTATACAACTAGCCGTGCCTGCGGTGTTTCCCGCTCATCCCACGGTAACACTACATTTTTCGGGGATAAAAATTTACCTATGTGTTAATCCAAGGTGTCAGCTACCACCGTACCAAATTTATTCAAAATGGGTCCAGCCGTCTTAGCATGAAGAAGTAACAAACATAAACACCAACACACTCACAAACTTTCTCCTTTATAATATTAGTGTAATAAAATACCCAGCCGTATGTATCTATTCGGTATAAACTCGATATAGTCAATCGATTGGGCTAACTTTAGCCCTTCCGTATAACATTGGCCCACACTTACTGCTGGTTTGAATTGTTTTATTAACAAATATTAATTTAATAAATTAATTTTCTTTTTTTCTTTCTTTTCTTTTAAATAGCTGGATTGTTTAGAGGGAGTGTAGTTAATTACTTGCATTAAAAGGGTGGTTTTTATATATTTCGCTACTATTTTAATCCTTCTGGTGCCGAGTGCCGCTTCTCTGCACAAAGTATAAAAAAAAAGTCATCCATGTGGAAATCGCACTTGCGCACCGAGAGTTCCGTACCATCTATTTAGACGCGGTTTATATGTCTACAATTTCCACAAATTAGTATTATTTATTGACGAAGAAGGAGAGCGTGTTCCTTAGCGTGATTCATAAACTTAACCGGCTCGATATTTCAAAGAACCGTGACAAAATATATAAATAAACAATTGAATATCCACCCAACAATGATAGTTAATCGTGCGATTAATCATTTTAACCGTAGACGCAAATTACAGCGGCCGCCATTAGGGCAACACCAGCCGCGTGTCGCCCGCGCGCCGCCGGCACCTTACTACTAAAACTACGCGGGGTTTTAATAACCCGTAATTTTACTCAATCGCTGGGGCATTGTGTAGTTTGTTTGTTTAGAATCAATCTTGGCTGTTAAAAAGTAACATTTAATGGCTTAAGTGAACGCGTGTGAAGTGCGCACGTGTACTCGCGCGCATGCCCATCTAAACAACTTTTAACAATATGCGTGCTCGTAATTTTTCTAAATTGGTGGAGCATTGTGTGGTTTGTATCTAGATTAGGTTAAATTAACATTTAATGGCTGAAAAGGTATAACCCCCGACCTTTAAAACAGCTGACGTATTTAAAGCGGCTGAACTAATTATATTGAACCATCTTCCTGTATTTAGACACCGGTGACACGCTCAGTGTGGCGTCAGTTCCGCCCAGCAGGCTGGTTACAATGACGAACAGGGATCGTTAAATGCGAGCAAAGTTCATTGAAGCGCTAGGATCGTCATTGCATTCAGATTCAGATTCAGATCATTATTAATAAAATATAAATTTTACAAGTCATGTCATACCAATACCTACAATATACATTATATAAATTATTGTTAAATTAACTTAACAAGTATACATTATACAATATACGATTATAAAATTAACATTAGTTATAATTTATTATCATTACAAATACTGTGATTTTTAGTTTTGGGTCAGCGCTCTCTCGACTTTTCAATGGGTAAGTAATAAAAGATATAAGAACTTATGCTATAATATTCATATTATATACGCTCATATTGTATAAGCTTGTTTTGTATACCGTTCAAGGTGTATAACGAACGTTGGATATAACATCAAAATATCTATTTTTGTTAAGTATAACGTTATTTAAGTATAATATCATTGTATATAACGATCATAACGTATAACGTTCATAATATCTCAGATTTATAATGTATATTACTCAATACATCTAACACCAAAATGCATAATGCTCGTATATAATAACCGCCTGCACATCAATTGTGTACATACTTATGCAACAGTTCGCTGTAAAATTTTAATATATGTACCTCCATGCAAGCAAGCAATTTGACGCTCCGCTCGCTTCGCTCGCTCCGCTATCTATGGTCATAAAACAAACCTAACCTAACCTACAGTTTTCGGTTTTTGACCCATATTCCATTTTGTCGCAGTTCTTCCAAACAGTATACTCGTATTCGCCAGAATTTCATCTGCCATTATCAATTGTGTACATGCAATAGTTCGCTGTTAAATTTTAATATACCTCCATGCAAGGAAGCATTTTGACGCTCCGCTCGCTTCGCTCGCTCCGCTATCCATGGTCATAAAACAAACCTAACCTAACCTACAGTTTTCGGTTTTTGACCCATATTCCATTTTATCGCAGTTCTTCCAAACGGTATACTCTTACTTGCCAGAATTTCATCTGCCATTATCAATTGTGAACATACGTATGTCGTATGCAATAGTTCGCTGTTAAATTTTAATGTAGGTACCTCCATGCAAGCAAGCATTTTGACGCTCCGCTCGCTTTGCTCGCTCCGCTATCCATGGTCATAAAACAAACCTAACCTACAGTTTTCGGTTTTTGACCCACGTTCCATTTTAGGGGCATAGGGGTAGCAGTTGTAACCTATTTAGTATATCATACGCTATTATATTTTCTAATCATTATGCTAAAAGAAAGTATATACTATCATCGATATACGTTATGTATGTTATATCAACTGAATTTAGAGTATTTGAGTGTTATATAAAAAAACATTCTACAATATGAGTATTATGCTAATTGACCGTTATTCCTAATAAAAATATTGATTTTGATGTTATAGCAAAAGTTTATTATATCTTGTGAACGTTATTAATATGAAATTATATATTATGTAGTTATATATCATGGGACGCACCCCTTTTCAATAAATTCATCTATGCTATACGCGTGTTCAGTGAGTAGGTAACAGTTTAAGCTTGTTTTTGAAGATCTCATCACTTGCCGAGGACGCTGAGTGACTTCTGGGACTTGGCGAGCCGGCATGGTACGGTTGTCATACGTAATTTTAATCAATTTTGCTCGCGTTTTTTGATTTCTGATGACGACAGTGATCGTGCAACCCTCTCGGATTGATGGACTGATGCTGCGGATCCGGAATAATGAAAATGATATATCCCTGATAATAGTCCGTTATGACTGACAGCATACTGATCGTGTAACTTGTTTGTATCATTCTCACGTTAGTCACCGATTACTGTTTCATATCTCATTCCATAAATTTGTCACCGTTTGATATCTCATTCAATAAATTTAGATACGTGTAATGATCTTTTCTTTGTAGCCAGCTTCTCATCTACCGCTTTCTTTGTATGCGTTTTTTGCACAGGTTTTTTTTCCTTTTAACCTACGTAAAAATGGAGGAGGTTCAACAGTTTATATATATATTTAAATATATATATATATATATGTATTTTTATACTTTATCCATAATTCAGTTGGTAACTAAATGCCTGACGTCTTTTCTGTCCTAACGGCGACTATCGTATTTTTCGTCAGTCTACTGTCAGTCTGGACAGGTCGTGTAACCGTGTCCGTGATCCATCAGTTTTTATATCATTCAAAAGTCATCGCGTAATTTATATATACATGTATAAATTCGACTTAAGTTTGAAACCACTTTGTAATATAATTTAAATGGAACTTTGTTTAATTTGTCCTTACCCTTCCTAAACATCGTCAGAAACTATACAACGTTTAGAACCAACGATGTAATAGTCGGTAGACATTATGGTTCTTTTTTTTTAATAAGCTTCGAAAAAAATCCAAGCAACTATTTTGTATATATAAGTACCTACTCATTCACTAACAATAATGTTTGCATTCATACAAAGCTGTCACAATTTCAATCCAATAGCGTTAATTTAATTCCAGAGTTAATTTACACCCATTGCATTATCAATGAAGAAATTTAAACCGAACTAAAGTTAACTTTTTCAATCGGTTTATAAATGACACGATTGCTACGCCGCTGAGTGCTACGCCGTTGAGTGCTACGCCGTCAAGTGCTACGCGGCTACGCCGTAGTTGGCATGCACTATTAGAAACCACTCGGCGTAGCATGCATAGTTTCAACTTTATGATTTTTTTGGGGTTCCGTGTTCCGTACTTAAAGACTGCCTATCCTTTTTGACAGGAGCACGGGCTCCGCTGTTTGTCAGATATTGATATTGTAATAAGATTCTAACAATAAACATTTATTTAAAATCTTATTCTACACAAAACATAAAAACTTGTTTAAGTTAGTTGCACCGCCCACAATTTATCTGCTTTGCCCGAAGTTTGACTGGTAGGGAATGCCTAATGGCATTAAGTCCGCCTTGTGTACGATAAGTTTTCTTTTGTGCAATAAAGATTAAATAAATAAATAAAATATATAAGAAACAGAGGTATTATGGAATCCATCGATCAAGATTCCGAGTCGCGCTCAGCCGGTTCAAGTACTATCATTTATCTCCCATAATGAAACATTTCGTGAAAACTTAAAACGACAACCTATCACAATTCATAATAGACAACCCCAAACAATGAAGAAAATAATTACAATATTATTATAATTCCACTTTATATTGTACTAAGATGCTGCAGTCTCTAACCATTTTGTATGCCCTTCGGCAAAACATAGTGTTCCTAAGAAATATATAGAACACCTATGTACCTACTGATTATATACATAAATGATTCTGATTCTCAACAAAATATAGACACGGTGCTTACAGAAGATAATATAAGTAGTGTTTGCATACCTAAAAACGGAAAATTTCCGTTTAATCGGATCACGATTCCAATAATATGACTAATAAAGTGAACTCCTGAATTTGGAAACTTTCTAATCCCTCTAAAATCCGATCATCCGTTTGACCAATCAAAACTTTCGGGTCCGGCCGGACTAACGACCCCAAATCAGATTTACCTAATTATACAGAAAAAACACCGGCACCAGGAAAATATCCTGCGAAAGCAGGTGTCGGTGGGAACAGGGCTTACTGAGAATGTAAACAAGAACCCGAAATTAAGCTGAACCGAATGTAAAAAGTTGAATAAACGAAACGTTGCTTTGTAAGTCAAAGGGCTGCGAACAAAAATGGTGGTAGAGATTTTTTTTATACCGACCTTACATCGTCCTACAGTAATTAGGGCACTTCTGTTCACGCTCGCACGACAATAACACTGTATGGTAGAAGAATACAGGGTAT
The DNA here is from genome assembly GCA_932273695.1 of Apotomis betuletana. Lineage (NCBI taxonomy): Eukaryota > Metazoa > Arthropoda > Insecta > Lepidoptera > Tortricidae > Apotomis > Apotomis betuletana. The sequence continues at coordinate 26,564,266 of OW026306.1, forward strand.
TATCCCTCCGTGAGCCACGACAAACATTTCGATAAGTCGTTGATTTGGATCTATACGAATCTAAATTAAATATTATACAACATACAGGTATCTATACGTACAATAAATTGTAGACTTTCTGTGTTTCGATCGGTATAATTCACGAACTACCTGATGATGATGAAAATTCACCAAGATCACAAATTCCACAAACGTAACGAGGGCACTAGTTTATTTTGGAGTAATTTTATTATTTTTATTTAAAATGAAAATTAAATTGCAATTTTTCTTAATTTTTTGATGTAATATTAAGTTCTTATTGAATAAACTATATTTATATTATTGCTTAAAAGATAAGAAATCCATGTCGTTTGTAACAAATATATCACAACAAACTAACTTATCAAATGTCGTGACCCACAGGAAGACCATACCTTAATTCATTATACCATTTACCACTGCACTGTCACTGACGTAAATATCGCCCTCGTGGCGCAAAGCGACGTGCGGTCCCCGCGCCGGCCCTCCGCAAACTGAGCGCGACCGCGGGTATGGGTAATGCTCCAAGTTTGAGACCGTTCGGCTGTTTCCGCGGCGGCTCGGGTGCAGCGGGGCTCTTGTTTGGTGTTGCAGCTCGAAGGCTGCAGCCGGCGGTGGGTGGAACGCGCGGGAATCTGAAGATAATCAAGGTACAGTGACAACTATAAATTCCCAGCCTATGTAAAGTCAGAAGATGACTGTACAGAACTGACAGGTTAGTCGAAGGTAAAGATTATTCAATAGGTACCTACTAGCCGCTGCTTTGGTACTGCCACCTATTTAAGATATATGTTATTAGACATGCACGTCACTTACATTCCTTGGTGCGGTGGTTGAACGAAAGATAAATAAATATTAATTACACACACACTTACAAAAACTTACCGAGTCCCAAACTAAACAATGCTCTTAGTATGAATACTAGACGACGATATATATAATATATAAATACATATGTTTGGTTTACAAGTTAGAATTTTATTTTGCCTAAAGGGTTTTTGCTTAACAACGAACTTAGGAATTCATGTTTACCGTAAGTATCTGTTCTCCGACTGTAAATCGTGCAACATCGTATTTTTTTTATATATTTTATAGATCAAACGAGAGAACCTTCTGTTTATAGATAAACCCCCATGGTAAGTCACTGGAAAACTCTGGTCTTGTTAAGACAAAGCTTTCAAAGATCTACTAAAAGGTACTTAGTGCCTTTGTGATACAAATAGACTTGATCCGTTTTCAAGACAGTAATGCTGTAAAATGCGCCTGTATGCACTTGCAAGGCGTACATGTGTGTGTGTGGGCACTGTGCGGGGAGTATAAATAACCTACTGTGGACGCGGTGATCCCTCGGCGAGCGTTTCCACTGTCTCCAGAGGAATCACGTCGGTTTGTAGCGTCGTGTCACTTATTAATGCTACGGAAGGTAATACATACGTTACCATACAAGTATGTTTTAAATTAACCAATTAGGAGATGCGTTACATTGAATTCTGTCAAAAGTTGCAATACATCTCTAGTTTTTTACAGTTTAGAGGGTGTTCTACACTATATTTCTTCTCCGAAATAAATATTACGAATTTATTTTTGAATTTTGTTTTAAAGTATTGTTGTCATATTCCTCGTAAATATCTTTGGGCAGAAAGGTTCTTAAGCAGCGACCGCGAAATCAGAAAGACCGGGTTGGATGAGAGTAGATTTGCACGATCAGTTTTAGCAGTGCAGTAGATAATGTAGGTAAGTATATATATCAGTTAATATGGTGAAATTATTGCCAGTTATAACTACCACATCGCACATTTCTGAGGACTGAAATAAATAAGCATAATTTGGGCAGAAAAATGCCAATTTTCATACAAAAACCAGGCCAAAAAAAAAATTGAGCACACTTAGAATGTTGTTATTTCCGAATTGAAGTTCCAGATATGTAACTACAGTGTAACTAACTAGCTAACTAGCTTTGCTGTGTTTTTTGTGATCTTAAGTATGGCAGGACACTGAAACGTTCAAAATTTTGATCGATGGTACAATCCACTTACACACACAAGTATCCACTTGGGTACATTATACAAATATACATGTCGTAACATTAAGCAATGGAAACGCAACATTACAGATATTTTTAAAGAAAACTGAATTTAGTATACGAGTATGAGCTTGATGCGATGCTTGAAATATCATGCAGCTCGTACAATCCAGGGGCCCCGTCAATGTATAATGCGGTTTCACGCCAGAGCAACTGCAGCGAATAAAGGCAAAATAAATAACGCGACGAACTGACACGTATCAACCTGGTCACCAGCTATAATAAGCAGGATTCGGAATAGGTAGTGCAATTAGGTGTGAATGACTTAAAATGTCAAACTTAACAGGTTTTTTCTCGAGATTCAGGAAATATTTTATTTTATTGAGGTTTCAAATTAATAAAAACAGTATTTAAGCGGTTTTTTTAGATAAAAAGTCATTTACATAAAGTCAATTGCGGCTTTTTTTCAGATAAAATGTCATTTACGTAGATATAGGTATAAAATTTAAGGCCATTCACATTAATTTCCATTACTTATTCCGATCACTATTAATGAGCGGCAAGTAAAAGTTTGCTTTTAACACAAAAACGTCTTGAACGCGGTTTGGCGATACCATTTAAATGGGCAACGCACACGCGATCGACACGTTGCGTTGGCAACTTACACTTGAAACTATGTTTGTTTAGTTAGGTACACTAGATCTATTCTAGAAACTGCTCTAGCAGTACCGAGAATCAGTGACAAGAATTTCTGAGGCAAACTACTTAACGATGGCAACCACTTTCTAACGACGCTTCCAACTTTGAGACAAACTAAATGGTAAAATTCCATCCTTTGCAGTGTTAGCGAAGAATTATTTCCCGGTCCTACCTTTAACTGAAATGAGTTTGACATTTCTAAAGGATATATAGATCACTAGCTGTACCCCGCTGTGTTACCCGCTCATCTCGCGGGAACACTAAATTTATTCGAGATGAAAAGTATCCTAGGATCGGCGGTTTAAACGTGAAGAGGTAACGGACAGTAATACACACTTTCGCGTTTATAATATTAGTATGGGTTATTATTAATACATTCAAAGATAGATATAATCATACCTCAAATCTCAAGGTAGGTACTCAATGCAGTGTACCAATCCGCTTCATACTTAAACAACTAATATTGAAGCATAAAATAATTACTTAGAAACTGCGTTGGTACTTCAGTTATCCATTAGCTCCGATCGAGTAACAAACATAATAAATTTAAGCTCATTTGAGATTACTCCCTCATAAATAATTCAATAGCGCAATGGCTTCATAAAAAGTGATATTGACTCATAATGTAGACTCCGAACTAGCAAGCGTCTAATAAATATCGGAACCACGCGCCTGCAATGCTTAAGACGACACCGAGCGAAATGTGAAAAAATAGGCAGTTGCCGTTAAGTAGATAATGTCAACACTAAATGTTTAATCCATTTCTAAACTATATATTTAGCACTTCGAAGAATGTGTTAACAACTTCTCCGTGCAAAAACTTTAAGATTATTAATATTTTACCCTAGAGAACTAAGTAAAGTTGGACGAAAATTGTAAAATCGTAAGCAGGCGTTAAATGTTTTATTATACTTTAACAATGGAAATCTATTCTGATTTTCAGTTAAAAAAAAAGATGAATGTTTACATTACAATTTGCCCGCATCAAATATTTCAATTATTGTTTGGTATTAAAGGTCCAGATTTATCAAAAAGTGCTTTTAATTCTCCATACATTTTTACTATGGCGGCCGCGCGCCGATCTAAATACGCATTCCCCGCGCTCTATGGTTCAGTCGCTAACGCTCGGCGCCCTCTTAACAGCCCGACATTTGTAACTGCCTGCATTAGGTACAGGTGCACTCCGATCTAAACGAAGTACAGCGATCGTATTTACAAAACACGCTAAGATTCAGCTAAACCATTTCATTCGACCCGTATTAACTTCTTGTCGGCACAACGTTTTTTGGATAGTTTTTAACCTCACATCACGACAACGTAGCACGATGTCAATACGATCTAGGCAAGTTCTAGGTCACGTCGTCACCGTGGTAGGTACTTTACGTTGCACAACTTACATAGATATAAAGGCTCAGAAATTGACATTGACTCACATAAATAACGTTTTTTGATATTCAACCTGTATTAAATTCCTATTGAATGGTAAATTAAGCATATCACTAAAGTTGAGACAGCTTTCTTTAGAAAAGTTTTATTCCGCCCCGAACGCAGTTTTCTGAATAATTCCCCACTACAGCGGGTGGACTGCACACAACGCCCTATTGCATGCTTACTGGACACTGGACAGACGCGGAGCGGACAGGTAAAGCGCAGCGAAACGTGAGTCTTCTGTGTACACGTAATCTTTGTGTCTCTGATTTGAAGTGGGCTTTCTGCACCGGTAGCGATCAGTTTAGTTGGTATTCAAAATATTCATCGCGTGTTTTTTACTCGGCACACACAGAAAAATCAAAAAAGTCTTGAAATTTTAACAGTCTGTGTATATTTATATTTGTAGAACAGGTTCCAACGTAGCCATGGTAATCGAATTTTTACTACGTATAGGTTTTTTTAGGGTTCCGTACCCAAAGGGTAAAAACGGGACCCTATTACTGAGACTTCGCTGTCCGTCCGACTGTCACCAGGCTGTATCTCAAGAACGGTGATAGCTAGACAGTTGACATTTTCACAGATGATCTATTTCTATTGCCGCTATAACAACAAATCATAAAAATAAAATAAAATAAATATTTAAGGGGGGCTCCCATACAACAAACTTACAGATAATGGTACGGAACCCTTCGTGCGCGAGTCCCACTCGCACTAGGCCGGTAATGTTTTCCTATTTTAACTGACATTAACAAAGACGAAACAATAAGATGATAATTCCGTGAATGGTTAACAGTTTCATAAACTTCCTATCTTATCCCAATTGTTAACAAGAGCTTCTTGAAAATTGGAAATGCTAAATTAAAGTAGACTGGCGGGAAAATTAAAGTCTCATCACGCGACAAGTCGGGGGAGCTACTGGAACAGTTCCAAAAACCCTGCCAGTTGTGACATAAACACTACACCCGTAACAGTAAATAACAATTTAGAAATATTGGCTCATTTGTATATTGAAAAACGCTTTAATGCAAAACAAGATCGTGTCTAATTTAATTGATGTTTTGGATCAGACAAGCACAATACCAGGCAAAGTGTTGGGAAAGGAAAAAGGTTTTTACTCAACATTAGGTGGATATGAACCCGAAATGGTGATGAATGAGGAAAGTACTATCGACATAAGCTCGCTCGACTATCTTAAAGACGCATTTCGCTTGCAGCAATTTATATATTGGCAGTGATAATAACAGTTGGAGAATGTTGCAATTAAAACTGTTTTGAAAGTGCTCTATTCTGGCTTTTGCCGATATTAGGCACCTACATTTAGTATGTTTATGTCTGTTTCTTTGTAGCTTCATCATGCTAAAAGGACTAACAAACAGGGGTAAGTACTTTGGCATATACAGATTCATTACAGCAAAGCAAAGAGTTAAGAGACTTAAGTTAAAAGGGTTAATAGTTGCGCGCGCATACTAGTACTAATTATAACTATAAAATTTTGTATTGTCCTAAAACTAAAGAAACACTTAGGTATTTAGTTTACAAAATAGTTTCTTATGTCGTTAAAATTTAGTTCTGCTCTACATTTATTCAAAGACGACAATCTAGAGCCCGTTCGGTGGTTTATACAATTATTATGATAACCAACAGCTACAAGTGATACATTGGTCATATAAATAGTATACGTAGTATACTCGTAGTTAACGGAGAGCCAATTATGTAGCTTTTACATTCCGCAACGTTAACTTACATTTACCTATTCTGACCATTTATATAGTCTGACCATTTACATTTATCACAGCAAACACATCAAGCCTCGGTGGAAAGAAAAATATTTAGTATCCGAGATACGGCGAATCATTTGGCGCATCGTTTGTCATTTGTCAAAATCGCTCAGTCGTTTAGCGCGCAAATAAAGCAGAAACGCGGTTATGTTTGTATTGACTCATTCCGCGCTGTATTTTCCGGTCGGGTTTGCACGCAACGTAGTTCACAAAATGGCGGGTAATGTTCTGATTATCTCATATTTTTTTAGTAGCTAGAGCTCCTGGATTCACAGACCTTAAAAAGTTAATATTGGATCATACATATTAATGTATGCTCTAGTAGTACCGACAATCAGTGAGCGCTTTGAGGAACGCCATCTAAGTGGATGTATTAACCTAAAAAAAATACTATGACCATAATAAAAATGCTGTCTGACTTAGTGCTAATCGTACGTATGTACGTGTCGCTTTACTGTAAAATACTGCTATTATAATAAAAAGTACGTATTTGTATGTATGTACGTTTATGTATGTTTATATATATAGATATATTTATTTGTGTATGTGTATGACCTATCTGTCTTTAATATTTTGTTTGTCGTTTATTTATTATTTCTCAAATTACTTAAAGTTCTTATCTCATCACCTACTATTTTCTGTTTAATTTTGTTTTCTCCGCCACCCAAAGGTTGTCTGGAAGAGATCGCTCTTTAGCGATAAGACCGCCAATTGACTACCATTATTTAATTTATGATTTCTCATGTAATATTTTTCTTGTCGGTGTGCAATAAAGAATTGTTGTATTGTATTGTATTGTATATCATAACTTTATAATCATTGTCAACGACGCGTTTGGCTCGGGTCAATATTTGTGCTTGGGTCATGGTTGTTATATATAATTATACTTAAATAATTATATTTATCTATATAAGTACGTATATCATCGTCTAGTACCCATAACACAACCCTTCTTGAGCTTTATTTGGGACTAGATCGATTTGTGTGAGGTTGTCCAACCTGATGAAAAAAATTACTTCCTGGCCTAGGCCTTCAATTTTGTAAGAAATTCGTTAACAGTTCTCTCGAGTTGTTCCGCCCGAAACGTGACACGTTTTGATGACATTTCATTGCATGTTCGAGAAAAATATGTTTGAATCTCAAAACTCCAGAAATATCTATTCAACAAAAACAAAACACGCACGTTTCGTAATCGGCCTTCGGCTTTCAGAGGCTTTTAGTCCCAGAATAGATGTAAGTCTCAGTAATAAAAGAGCGGATGCTCCGTAAGCCTAGGATTAGAGATACGTCGCGACTCGTTGACTGAGCGCGGGAATTACAAGGCATTTATTTCCAGTTGGAACTAATGGGAGTAACCGGGATTTTTTGAAATCACTGTATAATAATATCATGATCTACCTTAACAATACTAGGGGCTCAGGACGCAGTATTCGAAACCATTTTGCGAAATCGTTGATTATATTGATGTGCTAATGTTAATTTCACATTTTCAAATTCTATACATCCGCCAATTTGAAAAAAAAAATTACGACCAAACTACATATTTATCGAATCTTAATTGTCACGTCATTGTCACACAATTTCCAAGAATATGTGCGACCTGTAGAAAGGAATAACAGCCGGGAATCTGGGCAACTGGACATCTGGCAGCGTTTTCAATTGATGATTATATACGTCAAAATGTTAGTGATTGATTTTTTATTTACAGAGTTACAATGGAAAATAAACTATACATACTTAAACTTAACATTTTTTAATACAATATTATTTACATTATTTATTTCGAAATACGGATAATACTTTACACTCGTGTAAAACTTTTCTTTGCAAAAACGAGAGTAGCACCGGTTCATTTCCCACCAATCTATTCAAAATCATCCACTTTTTAGATCGCCCAATTTATAACTTCGAATCGCCCCATTTTAAGGAGTGATTTGATTTTGAAATATTGCTTGTTACGATTGCAATTCGTGCTCGTTTTCACAAACTCATTGATCGCAGTTACTGTAGTTTTTATTAGGTACTTTATTACAGTGGATCCGAGGGTTGCTTTTGCGGCTGTATAAGGAAGTGAAATGGGAAATAAAGGAACTTTCGGAGTCGTATTTGGAAGAGAGTCGTTTGAGGCACGCAAGCTCCTTGCCCTTTGCGAAATTGTCTCTCAATTTAAACTTCTATTACTGAAATCGAATCACTTATGGAGTTGGAGGGATGCATTTGTGGCGGTTGTGCTCTGTCGCTTATAGCACGTTTGGTTCTATTTATTTTATTGGAAATCTGTGGTTTAGTTTTTACTGTGTTTACGTAGATTGACTTAAAATATTATTGGGCGTTATTAAATTAGTATCAATAAGAAGTAATCGAATTTATGTAATGCAAAATATTACAATATTTTTTTATCTAGCAAGGTCTTTACAATGCTTCCTATATTTTTATAAAAATAATCTCTATGAAATATAATTTCATACCATCCTTGATAATATACTATTATTAAAAAAATATATGAGACCTCCTTAGTCAGCATTTTCTTAAATTATCTCTTCGTATTTTTCTATATTCGTCATCGTTACTTGGCAAAAATTGGCATAATCTTGATTAATTATGCACTTAAGTATATGAAGCGACTGAAGCTGTACTATTGAAAGATAATATTCTATGAAAATATGCGGAAGAAACCTCTTTCATATTTATGCTTTATATAATTATGTTTTTTTTACTATTACCTATTTATTCTGTTGTTTTTTTTTAATATAAATTTCAAGTATTTAAATGATAAATTGTTAGTATTCCTATTGTAATATTTGCATGTTGAGAATTTGTACTAATACTGTTCCCAAAACGTTACCAAAACAATTATTGTAAGACCTTCTGTTACGTATTATGTGCACTCTACTAGGCTTCTTTTCTAGGTAACTACTACCTAACATTGAAAAAACAGCGATACCTACTTCTCCTTTAGGCCCATGTCTACAGATTCCCAATTCTACAGATTCTCATGTCTACAGATTCCCATTTCTACAGATTATCATGTCTACAGATTCCCAATTCTACAGATTCTCATGTCTACAGATTCCCATTTCTACAGATTATCATGTCTACAGATTCCCAATTCTACAGATTCTCATGTCTACAGATTCCCATTTCTACAGATTCCCAATTCTACAGATTCCCATTTCTACAGATTCCCAATTCTACAGATTCCCAATTCTACAGATTATCATGTGTACAGATTCCCAATTCTACAGATTCTCATGTCTACAGATTCCCATTTCTACAGATTCTCATGTCTACAGATTCCCAATTTTACAGATTCTCATGTCTACAGATTCCCATTTCTACAGATTCTCATGTCTACAGATTCCCAATTCTACAGATTCTCATGTCAACAGATTCCCAATTCTACAGATTCACACCTTAACAGTAACATATTTCTACAGATTCTAATTAAACAGATTCCGAACAATACAGACAGATTCTCAGCTGTACCAATTCTTTATTCAGATTCTTAACTCTACAGAGTACCATTCTTAAAAAAAAACCAATTTTGCTTACTCTTCTCTTGCAGCAAAGGGCTTTATTATTCTTCTTATTTCTTATTATAGTAGAGTTGTTAGTCCGCTGTTTTCTAACATAATTGTGCGCATTGGGTTACAAGCATGAAATTTCTACCACAGATAGAGTGTTCCACGGTGATTATTTTCAGATGTGGAGGGAAGTCAGATTCGTCCGCTGTGAGGCGGGAGAATGGAGTGAATAGGGCCAAGTATCCCTCTTTTCTTTCTTTATTGCTGGTCAGTTAAGTCTACCAGGACGTGTTTGGTATCATTTCCGTGTAAAACAAATATCAGAAATTCTTTTTTTATGTTATTTTTGTATAGTTCTATATAAAAATATGGGTGTATGGCCGAAAAGGTAAAGATCACAACAAGTTTTTTTTTTTCAGTGAAGTAAATTAGTTCAATTTCGTGAACATTTTCAAATTATTATTAATATTTTAACAAGCCCATTTAATCTAGTTTCTAAAAATATACCATGTTGGGCACTTCTCAAACAAACAGTAACTTAAAATATATCTTTACGTCGGCGTAACCAACGTAAATCTCCGAACGCATCCTATTTCGCTTCACTAATACATTAAATAATTAACATGCTTTTACATATAATATTTACTATATACGTCCTAGAAAAACAAATTAATGGAATTAAAACAAAATATTTTTTTGCTAATGTATCACGAGCACACGGGCCAATCTCAACATCAACAATTTATTTAAGTTACTGTTTGTATGAAGAGTGTTCAATATGTATATATTTTTAGAAACTAGATTAAATTTGCTATTTTGCTATATTTTTATTAGTTGTAAATATTCAGGAAATATAACTAATTTATCTCCCTGAATAAAAAAAACGTGTTGTGATTTTTACAATTTCGGAAATACAACCATATTTTTATATGGTACTTGAATAAATAACATGAAAAATTAATAGCTGATATCTATTTTACACGAAAACGAATTTCTAATCACATGATCATACTTGTATTGTTATGTTAGCATATTTTCTACTTTGTAAACTATGTAAAACTATTGAGAAATAAAGAAATCTGAATCTGAATCTGTATGTGTCAATATTTTGCGATAGTTAGACTAGAATTGGGAATCTGTAGGATTGGAAATCTGTAGAATTGGAAATCTGTAGAATTGGAAATCTGTAGAATTGGGAATCTGTAGAATTGGGAATCTGTAGAATTGAAAATCTGTAGAATTGGGAATCTGTAGGATTGGATATCTGTAGGATTGGAAATCTGTAGAATTGGGAATCTGTTGGATTGGAAATCTGTAGAATTGGGAATCTGTAGAATTGGGAATCTGTAGAATTGGGAATCTGTAGAATTGGGAATCTGAAGAATTGGGAATCTGTAGACTTGGGAATCTGTAAAATTGGGAGTTTGTAGAATTGGGAATCTGTAATAGAAATCTGTAGAATTGGGAATAAACCCTACCTCTTATACAATACTTACACTTACAGAAACGTATTTTGACATGAATTTATAAATAATGTTTCAAAATAAAACCTTACAAAAAACAAACTTATACTAAACGTTACAAACGGAAGAAAAAATAAATACGTCAAACACGTCAGACCACGTCAGGCACGTCAATAGTAAGTCAACATTGTTATAACATTGCAACGGCTTTTTATAATGAGTATAGCGCAGGAAACCACGGAGCAGGACCTTTTGGACGCGATAAAGAAGTTGCTACAGAAGAGCGGACATCTCGACAAAATACACGCCGAGGTACCTCGTCAATGTAACAATATTTCTATAAATATTATTACTGTTAATACAAAGGAGTGTAAGCCTAGTGGTTAGGGCATGCGACTTTCAATCCGGAGGTCGCGGGTTCGAACCCGGCCCGTACCAATGTGTTTTTCGGAACGTATATACGGAATGTCATTTGATATTTACCACTCGCTTTTCGGTGAAGGAAAACATTGTGAGGAAACCACCTAAGCTAAGCCCAATAAGGCCTAGTTTCCCCTCTGGGTTGGAAGGTCAGATGGCAGTCGCTTGCGTAAAAACTAGTGCCTACGCCACATCTTGGGATTTAGGTAGCTGACCCCGATTGAGAATTCATTCTCTACAAAGATGGGACAAAGGCTAGGAGGATGGATGGACAAAGGAGTGTATGTACATTTCTCCTTCTTCCATTTAACATTTATTTTTCAGCCTAAGGAATAGAAGTTTTGCTAACTTCTCCAAAACCCTAACGTTAATAGATTTAACTTCTAACACTATTATACTATGCGGTCCGTATCTTAGCTTAGATTCAGCACTGATTAACGAGATTTTGAGGAGTAAATAAAAACTTTTGGTGAATTTCCACTTAAATAAACGATGCATGTGATATATTAAAATATAATATGAAAAGTTTACTCACGTTGTAGAAGTCAAATATCGCTCGACTTGTTTTGAATCGATTCGGTATTCATCCTCAGGAGTGCCGATCAGTCCCGGCGGCGGCCAATCGAACACTAGGCAATTTCATATCTATTTTAATATGTCTGAGACTCACGAGTTTATGAAAGATGCATGTGATGGTTCCAGACTCGCGCCAAAGTGACAGAGATCTTGAAGGAGCAGCAAGCGGGCGAGCAGCGGCCGCCGGCGCCCCCGCCGACAGACGGGGTGCTGCTCACCAATGAACTGGTGCTGGAGTACCTGCAGTGGAACGGCTACTTGTACACCGGTACTACTTCGCTCTAGGCGCTTCGTTACAAATCCTAATCAACCCGTTACAGTACAATTTCCCCCTAAATTAATGTATCTCTTGTTGTGTTTTCTTTTACTTGATGTTTGAGGTGTGCAGTAAAAGGTATTTGTATTTGTATTTCTACACTGCTAGGCGAAGGCTCGCGCCCAGAGACGCCGTGCTGCTCATCACCTCCCTGTAGTGGAACGGATAAATGTACACCGTTAAAGTACGGATTTGATTCGATTTTGATTACATTACAATACTGTCTACTTAGGTTGCTTCCAAGCTTGCTTGGTTCTCCTCCCTATCTGTAATGATAATGATGTAATACTTGGATCTGTAACGTTACAATACAGATGACTGGTCGCGGCGAGAAAGCACCTTTAGACAAACATTTACCTTTGTAGGGATTCCGGACAATATAAGAATTTCAACGGGTTGGCTATGGATCATATAATGTACGAGTATTACGTGGTCTTGAGCGAATGTTGGGGCTTATTTATCTAGCTGAATCATATACAGATTTAGGATGATCTATGGATGGTTGTGGGATGTTTCTTTATGGGATTATGTAATGCCTTTTTCTTTTTCCCAGAACGCACTTTCTTTGAAACTGACCGACTAGACTTTCGTCGTCATCATTCTCTTTCACTTATCCCTTTTATTAGGGGTCGACACATCAAGTGCCCGGACCTTCTATTAGATTCGAATAAAAAGGTTAATAGATACTTCTGGTCTTTCAGCATCAGTGATGACATCCGAGTCGGCGATGCCGGCGGAGCGACGCAAGCGCGCGGAGCTGTGTGCCGAGGTGGGAGTCAGAGACGACGAGAAGTCCCTCTCGCTTCCGCTGCTCTCAAACATCGTGGCCGCCTACATCGAGCGCATCAAGCGCAAGATCAGCAAGACCAAGAAGGACCCGTGACATGAATAAAATTCGAAATTCCATTTCCTTTTCTGTGGCTTTGCCCCTACTAGTTTCAAGAATCTCATTCTATCTTTTTGATCTACATAATAAAGGGAATCTCTTCGGAAAATTACAAGTTTTATTGTTTCAGGTTTTAGAGGTACATTGCACTTCATATGTGTTGATGCATATTTGAATTGCAGGAATTGCCGTAATATTGCTAATGAGTGTACGGGCGAATGTGTTAACGCCAAATCTGTCATCTATGTATTTAGTATTTAGCAATAAAGCGTAGTTTGGAATTAATTGTTATCACGGCATCAAATAAGGCAACTAATTTCTTCAAGTCGTATCTGCTTTGGATTTTGTATTCAAAACAGTACTCTATACTACGGTAAAAAAGATATTTTCATAATTATTCCACTTACTATTAAACGAGGTTTAAGAAATAATCACACACATTGCATTGGTGTTAATGCTTAATTAAGCCAAAATAGTGAAATTTACAATCTGTGGTACTACATCACGATTTGTGGGCACAAGTCGTGATTGCAGTAATTGAATCACTGTTCGGCTAACAATGCTTGGTCTTCCGTGGAAAATAAAAAAATCCCAGATAATACTGGGCGAAAGTACAGCTCACCCCAGCGTATGTTTTGTCTACTGCAAAGTAGTCGAATAGAACCAATGGCTAAGCAAAACGTGACCGTCTTGACATACTCCTTCACTTCATACTACAGATGGAGAGATGTACAGATGTAGTGAATAATGTCCTGTCATCGTATATTGACGAAAAACTTACCTTAACTACCTTCCTTTATTAATTTCAGCGAAAAAGTTGAGATGTAAATATGAAGTCGAAATTTTTCGACAAAATAAGAGTGAAAGCACTAATTTACTACATCTAGATGTAGTGAATAAAACTGTCAAACACAATTAACTACATCTAGATGAAAAAAATATTAGTGTTTTGCAGATGCAGATGCATCTGGAACTTAGTTTCACGATCGATCCATTGAAATCAAACACAAGCTCGCAAGTGTTCAACTCGGAGCTAAGCGCAGGTAAATGAAGCGCCGACAAGGGTGGAAATGATTGCTTAGCTGACTCAAGGGCTGTTGGGGCGAGTGCGTGGTACGTTTGGCCTACACGAATACGACCCGGCCCGGAGGACATCTGTACTGGATTGCGAATCTTGTCCTAATGTTATTTGTCACTATGTCTTTCCTACTGCTTCATTTGAGTGATATTGACTGCAAAAAGTTGTCCGATAACTCGATGCTTATTTTGTCTCTATACCACAACTTTCGCATGACTCTTTGTCATTACCTGTCTCTTTCATTACAGTTCCGTGCGAGTAAGAAGGGTGATGTAGAGTCGTACGTCAAACAAATTCATGGCAAGATCTGCTAGCCCTAATATCATAGTATAACCTATAATCCAGCACCAACTACATATTTTTTTTAACCCAGTGGTTGACTGGTAGAGAATTTCGTATGGCATAAGATTATTCTTGTACGTATTTTTTGTATTATACAATAAATAGTATTTATCCACTTTTTCAAGTTATTACAGCGTACAGTGTGAGTAATTATGATTTGTTTCTCTGAAACCCTAATTGCTTTATGCTTTTAGAGGTTATTGTTTACTAACTTTAATAGATTCGATCTGGTTTGTTTTACATTAATAATCAAAACCATGATTTGTACCCACTAAATTATGGTTCTTTAGATATACCTACGATGTTTATGAAACATTTGTCTAGATAAAAACGGTAAACACCAAAACATCAATCGATTATCATATGACAGCACTTAGATGGCGGGCTGTCGTCAACTGTGCGTCTCTCCAGTAAACTATAGAATAGAATAAGCTGTCGCTTGCGGCATTTCCAGACCGATATATGACATTTGAACTTTCAAGAAAAAAGCGTATTCCCATCTGAAAGGCAGGCAGCGCACTTGTAACTTCTCTGGTGTTGCAGGTGTCCACCGGGTGACGGTAATCGCTTACCATCAGGCGATCCAACTGCTGATTTGCTATACTCCAAGATCCTTTGTCCGTCTATATTAAACTTTACCGAAACATTTAAATCTTCCCTAATATTTACTACTTAATTTTAATGATCATCAAGTCTATCATTTAATTTTCTCATCGGCAATACTCTATGCACTTTAACTTTATTCTGTCTATTTAATATCATTTATGTATGAATTGTATGAACTGATTGAATTTGATTCGGCTTTTCCCTACCAGTTAGCGATCCTGAACGCATGCCGATGGTGACCACGGGAGCCCTCTTGACACGGCGCCACGCCAGTGTAAATCCGACGGTTATTCGCAGCGAGCCGCCTGCACTAATAGGATTTATTAACAATGCAGCTCATTACGTAGAGATTTGACCCATTTCAATCCAGGCTTGCTTTGGAACCGATCTCAACAAACACGAAAAATTCGCAGCGTTGTACACCGTCTACCGCGTGGATCTAAAAAGTGATTTGGATGGAGTTAAGCCGTTCAATCAAAACCGTTAGTTTACATGTATTTAAAGTCAGGTAAAACAAGTTTATTTTAAATAAATACTGATTAATAATAATTAAAGGGTACCTATATATCTAATTATATTTGCAATGAAGTCTAATATTCTTATTTACTTACGTAGGCTTGGTATTGTTATTTACTTTCTTTTGGCACTGTTCTTAATTAAGCTGAAATAAAAGACATGTCCCATCTAAAAAATTACAGTCTCTGAAGGAGACAAATGCGTTTATCTCGAAAGCATGATAATAGTCGTATAACTTGTTATGTCAGAATGACTTAAGTCCAGTCAGCAGCAGAAGTTGCCACGCACGCCAGGTGTTCAAAATGATAAGCACACGGACTGTATTATCTAGAGAATAGGGGTTGTACAAATCATTGTGAGCGTGGTATACCTAATGCTCAGCTACTTTTGTTTTCAGCTGCTTACTGTACCTACGTTAATTTAAAAAACAGAATGAATTACACTATCGAGTACCAATTCAAAAACAGCGCTGAAGTGTCGCTCGACGACACGATCAGCATTATGCTGACGCCCCAACCGTTTGCCACACTTAGTTTGTAAGCTATAACCTATGCATGTACAAGTTATTGTATTTCTTCTTGTTAGTTTTAGTAGGTACATACCAAGTCTTTGTAAGTTGTGGCAATAAATTCATTTTCTTTCTTTTCTTTGCCATAGACCATAGATAGACCACCTTGCGCTAGCCTGACGAACGAATCGTTGATAACACCTTAGTCCCAGGATAGATCGGTATAGATATAATCTTCACTTTGATTTCACCGATTAAATTACACTCCAAGGTACCCCGAGTCTATTAGCAGCAATAGCCCGGCTTGCCTCGGTCCCATTACGCACAACAGGGCACATTTATTACAATACAGTGTACGCAAGCCGTTAATTCAACTTGGCCGCCTCTGAGGCACGGGGACTAATCTATATGTCCTCTGTGTTTGGTGATTGCATTACTAGTTGGAAGGTTATTCGGAGAAACTTGAGGTAATATCGGCTTTGGCTGCAGACCTCGAGATAAGTTGTCGAAATGGCTGTAATATGTATTCTTTTCTGTCTCCATAGCTCCGCAATTATTAAAAATGTCTAAATCCTGACTTGATAAAAAAAAAACTGCATAGTTTGAACCTGGTCACAAAATGTGTCGTGAATTGGTTGAGAAATAGGGGCTGACGACATGACAAACGAATAACATCGTGAGGCCAATCCCAAGCCCAAATGAAACCATGAAACCATTAAACGCCCGAATGTACATTCCAATGTACAATTTCTTTATATATTGTATGTGCCTGCGGCTCAAGACTATTTTTTTGTGAAGACCTCAACTAGGATCGTTTTATATATTTTCAAGATGCTCTAGGGTCTAGTCGAATAGAATGCACCCAATGAATCTTGTACATCGTAATGTACACTGGGCGTTTACGTGTGCGAATAGCACAAACTGTACGGGTCCGAGTTGTATTGTAAGTGTTACTTTGTGCATTTAGAGGTACATTAGGCCTCACGAGGATAATATTTTATTTTTTGCATGCTGTGATATTGATGTCTTAAGTGTGTGTGTGCTATGAACACAAGCCATTTACTAATATGTCAGCCAAATATAACATGCCACACTTAAAGAAAATAAATATTTTGGTCAATATCGTTGGAATATAATGTTATATATCCAAGGTCACCCTCTAACCTTAGGAATCCGTTAACTTACGATAGTTACACCATCCATGAGCACAGCTATAAAGACACGAATTTTTCTGTATTTTATTAGTTACACCTTCGTGCATTATCTACGTGTAATTCAATTTGGCCGCTGCGCTGTGTAAGACAGTGTGAAACTAATCTACCTATATGGCCTGCGTGTTTGGTGATTGCGCTGTAAGCTGCATGTGGACGTGGCTATGCCGAGAAGTCTGAAGTTATATTGATAGATTAATGGTGGAGGTATCTGTGTGATCCGCTTATCGAAATGATCTGAATGTGAACTATATTGGAAGGCAACGATAAGGAACATACACGACATAGCTCGAAGAACTGCCACACTTAAATGGCGTCCCGTGTGGTACATCGCTGGATACGGGTGGCGGAGGACCCGTCATGGCGGAAGTTTCTCCAGGCCGGTCCAGAATACAGAATACAGAATTTATTGGTAAAAATCACAATTACATTTTACACGTCATTAATTATACAGATATTCATAATACAGATATGTTACATTATTAGATTAGATTAATACATCTTATATTTGTTGATGGTGTTTACTTGATGCGCAGGTCAGTGATTTGTCATTATGGAGTTCATCGATGCTGTAATAAGCACGGTCCAGCAGTAACGATTTAAGTTTTCTCTTAAAAATTGAGTCGGTTTTTGCGTCCGTAATATTGGGTGGTAACGCGTTGTAAATAGTCACACCATGGATGCCTACTGATTTACGAGACTTGGTGAGTCGGCGTCGCGGGGCAAGCAGTAGCCAGTAGCAGGTCCAGGAGTGGATGAAACTGTAACGCCGTATCGTTGTTAATTTTGTCTAGTATGCCAGAAAAGATTGTGTCCTCGCTGCAAATCTTTCAGATCTGTGTCTATCAAATTCCATGAGACAAAGATTTATGAAACCATCCACTGACTAAAGAATTAGGTATCGCTAGCCGTGTAGAAAATCTTCACCGTATAATTTGAAGGATCCCTATGCGGACTAGTATAAATTTGGGGGTTAATTCCCCAATTACAGTGTCCTCTCAACGGTCTCAACCAAAGGTCACATATCCAAGGATAGGTTTTCAGTTTATAAACTAAAACCTATCATTAGAGTGTCTGCCACCCTATTACTTAAGGGATTACTTTACCCACAAATACACGAAAAAACATTTATGGAAGACTGATTACAGCGATACAGGCGGTGAATAATCACCTTTATCTGCTGTTCTCAAAGTGTGCTTCGTGATAGCCCGGTTTTCGGTAGGACGACGTATTCCCTATCGTAGCTATTCTATTTATCCTTCAGAATCTGTATTTTCTGGCATCTATTAGGTACCAGATTCAATATACCCTTTGGCTTTTCCCTCCCAGATCTAAATTCTATCTATATTAAAATAACTTAGTTTCGTTATTCCATTGCTACAGTAATTCATATATTTAGGTTTATAGCATGAAAAATACAGTATTAGATTTTTATGAATGAAACACATTTCAACGTGAAATATTTATACTATGTGAATTTGGGGTACCGTAAAACGGGGTTACTTTAGTAAAATTTGGGACTACTTTGATAGATTTAAAATGGTTATTAAACGCAAATATTCATAATGCGATTGAGCAAATGAAGTAAAAGGTTAGGTCATTGTTGAAGGTAGGTGCACTGCCACAGATACAAAAAAAAAGTATATGGTGTAAAACACTTTTCCAAAGAAGCCCCTGCATTTTAAAGTAACGGTAACGTCTTACGGTAAGTATTTTTTGCATTTTAACGTTAAAATTGTTAAAAAACATACGTGGACACATTACTTAAAGCGGAAACATTTTAATGTTTTGATGCTCTACAAAACACTTGTAAAAATTTATAAACTAGTTTGTGAACCGCTGGCCTAGACAATTAATCACTCGGCTTAGTGGTGACTGAATAGAGAACCTTTTGGCCTGGCATCGATCTGTCTCATAGCTCGTAACTTGTAAAGGACAAGTGCGGTGGCGTGCTTACTAATTACTTATTTATCTTTTGAGTGAGATTATTAATAGTTAAATTGAATTTTGAGTTTGTGTCTTCATCACAGAAAGATTGGCAGAAAGGTGCCGATTATAAAGTCTGAATCTTAGGCATGTAGAAGCAACTGGTTGAAAAATTCAATGGCTCTCGCATTAGGTTCGATGGTCCAATAGGTAGGACACCCATGTTGGCCCGGAAAGCCGTTGGAGACGCAGGAATAAACCAGTGTAATGTTTGTACAGTTTTATTTATGATTAAAGAAATACAGACATCAAAAAAACACAACGGTATGAAACTAATGTAACAGAAAAGGTATGGGACGATAAAGATTCTTATATATGGCGCGAACGATCCGCACACAACATCAAGTACGATGCGACTGGCGATCCGGCCGAGGGGCGAGGCGCGGGCGACGCGGCGGCGGTGCCGACCGCGGCGAGCGTTATACTTATTATAGGTATGTATAGGGCTTAGGATTGCTACGGGCGCGCGCGGATTGGCGCGAATATTTGATGTTCGCCTCACAACCTCCCCCTCTAACCCAGGCGGTACGTCCCCGAAGCCGGGTTAGCCTTACGAGGCCTCCCCCTCTTACGTTTTTCCTGAATAGGAGCTTGGATGGGGCCAACGAACGGTGTCAACAACGAAACATGATACCTTCCTAGCGAGACGCCGTCACTTATACGCTCCAAAGCGTATGTCGTACTACCGACTACCTCCCGAATACGATACGGCCCGTCGCGACGAGGGATGAACTTCGGAGTCTGCCCTTTGCTCGTATCGTTAGAGCCCTGGGTCTTAAGCAGTACTAGATCCCCTACCTCATAGTCCGGCGCGGGGCGACGGCTCTCGTCGGCGTACTTCTTCTGGACTTCTTGGGCTTTCTCGTGCACATCCCGTGCAACGAGCAGCGCGGTAGAAAGCTTCTTAAGGAACGGGGTAATCGATAAGACTACATTATCGTTCTCGATGATGGCCCGCATGTCAGACAGCACGTCGGCTGGCGCGCGTATTTCGCGCCCGAAGTTTAGGTAAGCAGGAGAATGCCCCGTGCTTGCAGTGACCGCGGAGTTCATGGCGAACCGAATTGCGGGAAGGTGAGCATCCCAGGAATCATGTTCTTTACCTACCAGAATTGCAAGTTGTGGTTTAAGGTCGCGGTTTTTACGCTCGATGGGGTTGGACTCCGGATGATAAAACGACGTCAGAGCCTGCTTGATGCCCATGACGTGACATGTCTGCTGCATTACTTCGCTTATAAACTGCACGCCGTTATCACTGATGAGTCTCCTGGGTGCTCCATAGCGCAGATATACCTCATTCACTAGTGTTTTGGCGCACTCTTCGCTGGTGGCGGATGAGAGAGCGAATAATTCAACCCACCTGGTACAGGTGTCCTCCAAGATGAGGATCCATTTATTGCCAGAAGGTGTCTCCGGAAGGGGCCCGAACAAGTCTACTGCGAGCACTTCAAAACGGCGAGACATGGCTGGAACTTGCAACAAGCCGGCGGGTTTTCGCGTGTCCACCTTGTACCGTTGACATGCTGCGCAGTTCTTAACGTACTGTGTAACGAAGGCCCTCATTCCAGGCCAGTAATACTTACCCGTCAGACGCTGCAAAGTTCGTTCTACACCGAAATGGCCAGCTGTGGGAGCGTCGTGGTACTCGGCTAACAGGTCCTTGCGCTCATG
Source organism: Apotomis betuletana (assembly GCA_932273695.1). Taxonomy (NCBI): domain Eukaryota; kingdom Metazoa; phylum Arthropoda; class Insecta; order Lepidoptera; family Tortricidae; genus Apotomis; species Apotomis betuletana. The sequence continues at coordinate 26,585,318 of OW026306.1, forward strand.
TTCTGGCACTACCAAACTGGCGTCGTCGTCTTCTTCATTGTCGGGACCATAACGATACAATACACCGTCAACCACAACGTACCCCTTATCTGCCCAGGACCTCCCCCTAAAGGGATCGTCGGATTCCAACGCCTCGATGATCTTAAGAATCTCCGGGTCCTTGAGCTGGTTATCTCTGACCACCCTAGGGTTACGCGCAGGCAGGTCGACCACAGCGAGGCACACGTCGCAATCAGTCCCCTCTGTCGCGCAAGCTGGACGTGACAGCGTATCCGCGATTACGTTTGCCCTACCAGGCGTGTACTCGATCTTCAGGTTATATTCCTGAAGACTGAGCGCCCACCTGGCCAGGCGGCCGCTTGGTGACTTCAAACTCATGAGCCACCTGAGCGGCTGATGATCGGACTTCACTGTCACGTCCGCGCCATCGATATACCCCCTAAATTTCGACACTGCCCACACGACGGCCAGGGCCTCTCTCTCCGTTGTGTTGTAGTTTTTCTCAGCGGCTGTGAGGAGGCGACTGGCGTACTCGACGGGTCGCTCATCGGTCCCCTCCCCCTGGAGCAGAGCCGCTCCAAGCGCGTATCCGCTGCTATCGGTCCTAAGGACAAATGGTTTCGTTCCGTCGGCCTGCCGGAGTATAGGAGCCGAAACCAAGAGGGACTTAATGGTCTCGAAGGCGCTCTGCTGCTCGGGGCCCCAAATCCAGGTGCTCCCTTTCTTCAGCAGAGAAGTTAACGACCTACTCACCTCGGCGTAACCGGGTATGAAGCGTCTGAACCAGCTCGAGGTTTGTAGGAAACACTTCAGGTGCTTCACGTTCTGGGGAGGCGACATACCGGTTATAGCAGAAGTTTTGTCCGGGTCCATACGGATACCGCCTGGTACGATGACATGGCCGAGAAATTTGACGGAGTCTCGTGCGAAGTGGCTCTTTTCACGATTCACCCGTAGATTGAACATAGCGAGGCGGTCGAACACGGCTTCCAGATCTGCGAGGTGCCTCTCAAACGAACCCTCGGACAGCACTAACAAATCGTCCAGATATGCGAGCAGAGTTACACCTGGTAAGTTGGATTTGAACCTGTCGATCAACCTCTGGAAAGTCGCCCCCGAATTCCGGAGTCCCATGGGCATGCGCTTGAATCTGAAGGTGCCCAGTGGCGTCGTGAATGAGGTAAGGTCCCTATGATCAGGGTCAACGCTCACCTGAAAGTATCCAGAACGTAGGTCCAGCGTAGTCATGTACTTGGAGGTTTTCGCCGCGTGGAGTACATCTTCGATCCTGGGGAGCGGGTATCGGTCAGGCTCCGTGACCGCGTTGAGCTTGCGATAATCAATGCACAACCTGTAGCTCCCATCTTTTTTCTTTACCAGGACAACGTTGGAGGCCCACGGCGATTCGCATTCCTCGATGACGTCGGCGCTGAGCAGCTTTTGCAGCTCCTTTTCCAAGGCTTCCTTTTTAGACGGCGACAACCTGTAGGGTGGCGAAGCAAGGGGTTCCTGATTATCTTTTACCTTGATTTTATGACAGGCGAAGTCCGTGGGAGGCCCATCCGCAGCAAACTGGTTCGCTCTGCTACGCAGAAATGCGTTGAGCGCGTTCCTGTGCTCTGGCGGTAACTTCGTTCCTTCGTCGTCGCGCAAGGAGACGTCGGAGATATCGGCTTGCATCAGCTCTGTGCTATTTAAGATAAAAGATTGCACGAAGGGAAAGACCTGCTCAGGACTATCACTAAAGAACCATGACTCTTGCGATAAATCTAATGTGACCCCAGCCTTAGCAATAAAATCGCGACCTAACAGGGTCCGGGTATTCTCCCCTGGGAACACCACGAACTCGATGTCGACCTGCCTCCCCTCTAAAATTACGGGTACCGTCGCAGTGAGGACCGTTTTCACCTGGCGGGAACCGACCGCGAGTCCAATGGTTCGCTCCGCCTCGTGAAACTGTACCCCAACCGATCTCAATATAGAGTACAACAAGGAGCCAGCAATGCAGCACGTAGCCCCGGTGTCGAGTATTGCGGTACCTTCCCTATTCGCGATAGTGACCGATACCATAGCATGTGACGGCGTCATCGCGTGAGTTTCGCGTGTGGCGTTCGCGCCGTTCACCACATTAAAATCGCATTGTTTCGCAGGTAACTGTTTTCCGCTACAGTTCTCACATTTTGACTTTACTACACCGGGTTGACCACATCCGTAACAACGTAAAGTACTAACCCCGTTACTGGCACTTTTACCCTCGGAAACCGCGCTAGCTAGTTCTTGTTTATTATTTTTATTTTCAAGATTGCGACAGTCTGTTACAACGTGCCCATAAGATCTGCAAAACGAACATCGAGCGCGCTTATCACGTTTCGGAAACTCGGTCGAGTCAAAAGTGAGTTTAGGGACACTAGTACCGCACGCACCCGTAGTACCGCTGCGCTCGCGCGATTCGACACCACGACCGGGATCGCGCGGCGCGTGTGATCGCGACGTGTTTCGACTTGTCGTATTCGTAGAAACGATCGGGTTCGCGGTGTGCGTATGAACGTTTAAATCGTTAATAGTATCTTCAATCGCCCTCACCTTTTCTATTAGCATATCTACATCGTTCACAACATCTCTGGGTAATCGCTTTCTTATACGTCGATGTAAAAGGCCGTAAATAAGATCGAGTTGCATGCACATCGGTACCGCGTATGGTAATTTAACAAACAAAGCCCGAACCCTACAAACAAACACGTCAGCACGTTCAGAGTCTTTCTGCTCCGTGTCCACGATCTCCCGTAGCACCTTGTATGGCGGCTGCTGCATTCCGTACATGGCGCGCAGGCGCGCCACGGCGTCCGGCCAAGTGTTCACGGCGGCGCGCGCGCCGCGCCACCACACAGCCGCGTCGCCCTGCAGCAACATCGGCAGACCGCGCAGTGCGTGTTCGTCGCTGACGCTCGCGCAGTCCTTGAACACCTGCACTGCGTCGATGAACGCCTCAAGTACCTCCGCGTCGCGCGACCTCCCGTCGAAGCGAGCGGTGCACTTGGAGAAGTTCCCTCCGGTGACCGCGGACGAGTGGGCGCTGGGCGGACGTGTCTCGGGCGTTGGCGTCGATGTCGGTGGGTTCCCGGAGCCGTTGTAAGGGAGCGCCCTCAGGGTTTCCACTAGGGTCCTGTTGGTCTCCGCTTGCATTCTGACGAAGGACTCCATGAAGCCAGCTAAGAAGGTCTCGGTGATCGCACTCGCATTAGCCGTAGAAGCGCCGCCGGCGCGATCAGGCGCCGCGGCGGGGACGGGGGCGGGGGCGCTTGCGGCGCGCTGCTCCGCCTGGTTGTCGTATTCGGCTTCGCTCGCGTCGTCGCTCATAATGTCTTCGTCTGGTGATACTTTCGTGTTCCGCGTATTCCTCGGCATGGCAACAGTTCGTCACTAACACTTCGTAACTATAGGTATCTATCGCGGCACTCGCGACGAAACTTAGGTAACGTTATACCTATCTCAAGGTGAGTTCGAAGCCACGAGTTGGGCAGCCACTGTAATGTTTGTACAGTTTTATTTATGATTAAAGAAATACAGACATCAAAAAAACACAACGGTATGAAACTAATGTAACAGAAAAGGTATGGGACGATAAAGATTCTTATATATGGCGCGAACGATCCGCACACAACATCAAGTACGATGCGACTGGCGATCCGGCCGAGGGGCGAGGCGCGGGCGACGCGGCGGCGGTGCCGACCGCGGCGAGCGTTATACTTATTATAGGTATGTATAGGGCTTAGGATTGCTACGGGCGCGCGCGGATTGGCGCGAATATTTGATGTTCGCCTCACACCAGGGTTTATTCCTGCGCCTCCAGTAAGGCAGGCCTGAACCTTTTGAATTTTTAAATTTTGTATGTATGTAAACATATTATGTGTGTTTTCAATTCAATAAACTTCGATTAGTTTGAAAGCGATTTCACTCAAAATAGATTCTTTCAATCCGATTACTGAACTCACCGGAAATTTAACAAAACGATATTACAATTTGAAACTAAAACCCACACACACACACATTACCATTACACATACGCGAAACCAATCTAAAAAGCCGATATCACCAACCAATCCCCGCATTCTTGAATCAGAGCGCACAATTTCCGTCTAGAACGTTCAGAATTAGCTTAATACCTTTCAAAATGGCCACTTGAGGCGATCACCGGCAATGACGCGCACCGACGGGAACATTTATCTTGTAAAATCTGTTCTTATTGAATGGGATGAAAGAGCCATTGTGTCCCTTTAACTGATTACTACAGGTAATAGAAGCGAAAATACGGCGTACAATGGGATGTTCATGGCGCGGGACCCACGGCCCGCTGGGACGACTCGCTTTGAGCTTGCTTTAAAAAGGGTAGACTTTCCGCCCTTCCCGAAACTTTCGGAATTTTCGGGACTCTCAATACTAAAATTTCCCGGCACTAAACCTTATCTCCCATTGATTTCATGAAAACTTTAAGCTAAAAGGAGTCTAAATTTGAACATAATACTCACCGACGAACTAAATAGCAGTAGGTATTAATAACGGGACAGAAATTCAGCACAATATATATGGTATTGTGCACTTCAGCATGCCTGAGCTAGCTCAGAGGGCCAGAACATAATTTTCCCGTTAGCACGATACGATTACTCTAAAAATTGATTTAGCCTAAACCAATGTTACAAAGATCGTACAAGACGGGAAAAAACATAACATAACCCATTCCCAGAAAAAAGTTACAGACTTTTCTGTAGCATAAAAAATGCATACTTATTATTCATCTTCAATTTTTGATAGTACGTTCGAATAATCCGCTTATTTCCATAAAAAGGTTACAGATTTTCTGAAGCTGAAAAAAATTAATAGGATGAATATCGTGCATCTTTTTTTTTTAAACCAAAAATCGAGATTGTTTTTTTATTTCATTCATTCGCCATTAAAACACAGCGTATGGCGTAATGGTGCTTTGCCCTGCGACCGTTTGTGCAAGTGTCAAACAGCCGAGCCTTGTGTCCCGCGCGGTGCATGGTCGCCGTCTCGTCCAATTTGCGCGGGTGAAAGGTGTCCGTAAACGGTTACTGAGAGGTTACCGCGATGTTGCTGCCTTTCGAGGATTAGCGCTGGTTTTTACAGTTGCGGGCATTGCAAAACAGGGTTAAAGGAATATCTTTCGGTCCTTACTCTTAATACCGCGGTGTCTTAAAACAAAGCTTTTTAACCAATGTGTGTTGCCAGTGATGACAGAAAAGGTACTGAAACGTGGTCGCTCACACCTCACAAGAAGGCTAAAAGCTACTCAAAGAATAATGGAGCTAAAGAGTTTCGTTGTAGGATGTGAAAATGATGAGATACGCAAGAGAACCCCGATTTTCGATATATGTATCTTAGACATTTGCCAAACTTAAGTGGCAGTGCGCGGGGCACATTGCTCGTAGAACCGATGGCCGTTGCGGCAGAAAAGTTCTTGAGTGGCGACCGCGGACCGGCAGACGCAGCGTAGGAAGGCCCCCAACAAGGTGGACCGAAGACCTGGTTAGGATCGCGGGCAGAAATTTGATGAGGGCGGCGCAAGACCGATGATTGTAGAGTACTTTGGGGGAGGCTTTTGTCCAACAGTAGACGTCTATCGGCTGATATGGTGATGATGATGGCAAATTTTTACTTATATGAAAAAAAAAATCGTTTTTCTACTACTTATATTCCAATTTGTACGAGCATGGGATTGGCGTATTGTTCGTTATTCTTTCAGAGAGTTAATCTAGTCTAGCGAGTGTTTTCTTATTCTGAGAAAAATCTGTAAGTTTTGTGTGAAAAAAATACCTACTTAGCCGTAAGTTACTACACAATACTATTCGCTTACGTAGCAAAATACGCGTTTTTTATAGGCAGATACGTCATCAACGGGGAAAGGATGGGATCTTGGATATTTTCTGTAATACTCCTCCATGGTCCCCGAAGGATTACCAAAATACATTTTCCTTACATGCCAGGCAGAAGTAGGCTTATGGATGGGTATAGTTAGTATTTTTCATTGTATATAAAGTTCTGCCAAAAATATCATTGCTTCATATCATTTAAAAGTATTAGTTTATAAGCCAAACTTTATGAACATCATGTTAACCTGCCCAATGGATTTTCATATATTTTTTACAAAAATGATTACTATGTAGCAATCCACTCCATTTTTGCCTTGTCTCGTTATTTGAGTGATTTCACCTTAAACATTTATAAAATTTATGCACAAAAAAATATCATTGCAGGATTGCTTATAAATTTTAAATATCCCACAATGATGCTCTATTTTATTTTTGGCTTAGCTCCGGGCTGCGTATGCGAGCGCATAGGTGTTTATAATTTACGCACAGTTCATAAAATTGGTTAATGAAATACTTGCGTCATAAACCGAAATCCAAATAATATACCTACAACTAGACAATAATTATAGAATAAAAAATAAAGCGTTTAAAATAAAATTTAATTTCATAATTGTATACTTACCGCCAATACCTACAATTATTATAGCCTTAAGCAGGTACAAGCTGAACTACGGAAGCTTGAACAGCTTTAGTCAGATCCCAATTTATGCTGCCCTAGGTCCATTAGCTGAAACGGCGCCCTCTAGTGTACACTCTAGTAATTATTTACAATCACGTTAAACATGCATTTGGATTTGAACGAGGATTTGATCACGTGCATACCGTGTACCTATATAACACAGTGAATAAAGGATTTTGACCTTACAAACGGTCCGGTAGTTTTGAATTTTTGATATGTTGTCTAGGATGGTTAGTGAATGTTTAATTGCAAAATGCACAATTCCCCCCCCTCCGCGCCCGCCGCCATATTGAAAAAACCGGGAACTTCTTCACATTTTTGCTTAATTCTTTGTCTAGGAGCACTTGAGCTAGATAAAAGCTTAGACAATGTTGAAGAGGATAAAATTTACTATAATTTACATTTTAAATTTTGTTTCAAAAACTGATAGTTACAGAGATATGCACATTTAAAAAAACGTAAAAAATCGCAATTTCCAACTCAAAAACTAACTTCTGGATTATATCTTCGTTTAGGAGCATTTTAGCTAGAACAGTGCTTGGGCAATTTTGTAGAGAATTAAATTTACTATAATTTGCATTTCAAATTTTGTTTCTAGGACAGATAATTACGGAGATATGTAAAAAATAAAGTCACATTTTCCGAAAATGTATGTAAAAATGGACATGAGTTTTATAAGCAATTATATTTCCTACATGTTTTAATTTGTCCTAGACTAGTCCGTAACTGAATGACAGCGTTCTAAACCAAGAATTTTGAGAAATTTTAGGAAAATTCTACTTTTCCTGTTTTTTAAATGTGCATATCTCCGTAACTAACCGTCCTTGAAACAAAATTTGAAGTGTAAATTATAGTAAATTTAATTCTCTACAACATTGCCCAAGCTTTGTTGTAGCTAAAATGCTCCTAAACGAAGATATAATCCAGAAGTTTGTTTTTCAGTAGGAAATTGCGATTTTTTACGTTTTTTTAAATGTAGATATCTCCGTAACTATCTGTCCTAGAACAAAAATATAAAATGGAGAATGTAGTAAATTTAACTCTCTATAACATTGTCGAAGCTTTCTTCTAGCTAAAATGCTCCTAAAGGAAGATATGAGTAAAAATATGAAGAAAGTGCCGGTTTTTTCAATATGGCGGCGGGCGCGGAGGGGGGGGAATTGTGCATTTTTTATTTAAACACTGACTACCCATCCTAGACAACATATCAAAAATTCAAAACTACCGGACCGTTTGTAAGGTCACACATAGTACTTTAGTCTCTATTCACCGTATTAATATTATGTTTAAGTTATTTACACGTTCATCAGTAAATCAATATGCTATTAATTCTTCTTCTTTCGTGCCTTATCTCTTTTGTTTTGGGCATAAACCTCGTTTTAGGCGCCAAGATTTAATGTATCTTGTGTTGTCTTAATGTCACCTAGAGCCTATTCGATGTCCTCAGCAATGATTGACTCATGGCCTGTGGCCGCTGTCCCTCATTCTATCTGGTATAGCCAAGGCTATCCTTATAATGTGATTCCCACCTCATCATGTGCCCGTATCATCGCTTAAGACCTGACTTGCACACGTGCAAAAACGAGAGATGACTTTAAAAAATAGTAAATACGAGATGAAAGATATCTCATCTCATGTTATGATGCGGCTAATTCTGAGCGACGACTCAGTACCATATGTCAATACTGGAAAACGCAAGACCAAACTTCTGTACGTATTTATTTCAACGCGACATCATAAAAAATTGTAAAATACAATTGCATTGACATTCCAAAGAACAAAGAACAAGCGACACACAATACAGCTGAGTAATAACAGTAAAACAAACTCAACGTGCACGCTGCTGCAGGGCCACTATATTCAGTGTTGTGACAGCCACTAGACTTCAAAACTTGCTCGTATCGGAATTGTACGGGAAGGAGCGAGCTCTGAAATATCGCCACAATATCCGAAAAGCAAACTATTGAGTTAGTTCAATCGCAGTGAAACGAGAATAGTACGTCAGCTTGGGGACATAGTTAGGTCAGCGATGATATCTCCTCTTTTCATCATGTTCTTTAAGAGCAGCTTGGACTGTGAAATGTATTCATGCCAACTGCTTTTTAGGGTTCCGTACCCAAAGGGTAAAAACGGGACCCTATTACTGAGACTTCGCTGTCCGTCCGTCCGTCCGTCCGTCCGTCCGTCCGTCCGTCCGTCCGTCCGTCTGTCACCAGGCTGTATCTCAACAACGGTGATAGCTAGACAGTTGAAATTTTCACAGATGATGTATTTCTATTGCCGCTATAACAACAAATACTAAAAATAAAATAAAATAAATATTTAAGGGGGGCTCCCATACAACAAACTTGTTGTAGATTATATATATGTATAGGAGCTGAATTAATGCGACAGAGACGAGAGATGCCGGCGGATTCTTCAGAATGTCACCTTCTTAATAAGCGTATAAAAAATCAAATACGCTCTGACCTGCGTAAAAGCCATACTCGAGAAATCGAGGATGCAATCAAGCGAAACAAAGGCTCAAAGGTATTTGCTAAGCAATTGGGAAGGAGTCATCTGACGAAGCTGACGGCATCTGATGGTCGAGTTATGACATCCAAACAGGACCTACTCGTCGAAGCTGAGACCTTCTATCGACGCCTATACTCTTCTCACGCACCAAAACCCACAATATCCGCCGTAGAAGATAAACGTGCCAAATTAACCCGCCACTTTACGGACGAGCTACCGGACTTCGAAAATGCCGAAATTGAGAGGGCTCTCGTGCAGCTCAAGAACAATAAAGCCCCTGGAGACGACGGTATTACATCAGAGCTGCTAAAAGCTGGAGGACGCCCAGTCCTAGACCAGCTTCGAAAGCTGTTTAATACCGTACTCCAGAAAGGTACAACACCCGAGGCGTGGTCTAGAAGTGTGGTTATCCTGTTCTTCAAGAAAGGCGATAAAACGCTCTTGAAGAACTATCGACCGATATCACTTCTAAGCCACGTCTATAAGCTGTTCTCGAGAGTCATCTCAAATCGTCTCGCCCGAAGGCTCGACGACTTCCAACCTCCGGAACAGGCCGGGTTTCGAAAAGGCTACAGTACCGTGGACCACATTCACACCTTACGGCAGATTTTACAGAAGACCGAGGAGTACAATCGCCCTCTTTGCCTTGCGTTTGTGGACTACGAAAAAGCCTTCGACTCCATCGAAACTTGGGCCGTTCTTGAGTCGCTTCAGCGATGCCAAGTCGATTGGCGATACATCGAGGTGCTGAAATGCTTATATAGAGCCGCTACGATGACCGTCCAAATCCAGGATGTCCAGACGCGTCCAATCCCATTGCAACGCGGAGTGAGACAGGGAGACGTTATCTCTCCGAAACTGTTCACGAACGCTCTGGAGGACGTATTTAAAACACTGGACTGGAATGGACGGGGCATCAATATAAACGGTGAATATATTTCACACCTTCGATTCGCCGACGACATAGTCATTTTGGCTGAATCGCTGGAGGACTTGTCGGAGATGTTGCGGAGCCTAAATGTTTCTTCCAGACGGGTGGGTCTGGGAATGAATGTGGATAAAACTAAAGTTATGTTCAATTCATTCGTAGACCCAATACCGATCACCGTCGATAATGTTAGCATCGAAGTTGTTAAAGAGTACACGTACCTAGGCCAGATGGTCCAGCTAGGTAGAAACAACTTCGACAAGGAAGCTGACAGAAGAATCAGGTTGGGCTGGGCAGCATATGGGAAGTTGCGCCATATTTTTCAGTCATCATCACTGCCCCAGTGCCTTAAGTCCAAAGTCTTCGACCAGTGCGTCCTTCCGGTCCTTATTTATGGGGCCGAGACGTGGACACTAACAAAAGGCCTCGTCCACAAATTCCAAGTTGCTCAACGAGCTATGGAGAGGGCTATGCTCGGAGTTTCTCTGAAGGACAAAATCCGGAACCAGGAGATCCGACGGAGAACCAAAGTGACCGACATAGTCCTTAAGATATGCAAGTTGAAGTGGCAGTGGGCGGGGCATATTTGTCGTAGAGCCGATGGTCGATGGGGCAGACGAGTTCTAGAGTGGAGACCACGAACGACACGCCCTGTAGGACGGCCTCCCGCCAGGTGGACCGACGACCTAAAAAGAGTGGCGGGAAGCGGTTGGATGCGGAAAGCTGAGGACCGGGTATGGTGGCGCGAACTGGGGAAGGCCTATGTCCAGCAGTGGACGACTCCGGGCTGATGATGATGATGATGATAGGTACGGAACCCTTCATGCGCGAGTCGGGCTCGCACTTGCCCAATTTTTTTATTTACGTATCTAAACCATAATGCTTTGGGTTGGAGAACTTCGTTATTTTTGTTTTCGTGAAAGGCAAATAAGGCCAATGGCACATTAAAGAGCATGTCTTTCTAATTTGTTTTTGTATGATATTTATACACGTTAATAAAAAATTTAATCAAATATAACAATAAATTAAATTAAACAATAAAACTAATAACTAAACCTAAATATTATCTAATCAAAAAGCCCGCCCCGAATCGTTCCCGGTGCAAAAGTGCCCAACACGCTCGCCGCGTTACCGCGCGGGACCGCGATGGATAGCCTCTGCACCAAGAACGACTCGGAACGGGTGTCATGGCCTCTCTCTCGTAACCGACGCCCCACTTCCCTCAGGAACTTTAGTGCATCGGAGCTCCAAATTAATTTTTTTGTGTTTTTATGTAAAAACGCAAAAATGAAAACAATGTCTTGGATCTTCAAAGTTAGAATGACAGTATAAGTACACAATTAAATAGTGTCGAACCTTTTTTGCCCTCGTAACATTGACAATAAATAATAATATGAAGGTATTCTATAATACGACTTTCATTTTCCGATATAACATACTGTGATTGTGATATAAATATTTCATTAAGAATGTGTGTATGATTTTTTGTAATCTGCATATCTTTGACAGAAATAAGCTTACTTATTTGAAGGCGGTTATTACGAACTTTTAATATATTCTTCATATTTTAAAACGTGAGTTTAAAAGTTACTATTAACAATGATGACTTACTTACTTTCCTCTTTTACTTAGCAGTAACATACGATCCGCGCTACTCCTAACATGTTACTTTATCTAAAACGAACTTAAATAGGACGTGCCAAGGTATAACTTTAACCAGTCTCATGTACATATCTTCAAGTTTAATAATACTTAAACTAAGAATATTTGGTATGATCATGGTTGTTGTTCATAACATAATCATAACATACAAACGCCCAACAATCCTAAACGTAATTTAATAGAGAATGCCTTAAGCCTCATTAAGTCAGTTTTATTCGATTTTGTAATGTGCCATAAAGTTTTAATATATAGCAAAGACTATATACCCCCTAGACATATGTTCTCATACAAAAAAACGTAACTCTGAAAAAGCTCAAAATTTGGTATAAAAACTAGATGGCGCTGCTTCGTAGCCTGGAAGTGACAAAAATGTTATTTTTCACCAACATTTTTAAGTGATTTTTGATTTTTGGAAATCAAACGCATTACTGCTTTATTTTAATACGATAATATAACTTAAATACACAATTTTTAAGGATTATTTTTTTTACTCTTCAAAAACGTGGTTTGATCGTATTAAAATAGATGGCACTACCTCTGGATAGCTCAAGGTTGCTTGCGGGCTCGCCAATTTTTGTACCGGCTCTAACTGCTCATCAAGATAAGTTGAAATTCGAAAACCGCACATGTCTACGTTGAACTTATCTTGAGATCCGATCCATTACGGGCTTCCAGGGTCCATCATCAGGTAAATTTTATGATATTCACTTTAAGTGGTGATTCAGGATGAGTCGAAAAGCGAAAACGGTTTGCTTGTATTCAATTAATTAGCTTAAAACTAAATAACAAAGGAATGGATCCACCAAGCTCGTATATTCCCGGGAACAATGGGAATTTTCTTGGAATGTTCCCAAATGAGAATTAGCCGGTAACGGGAATTTCTCAACTGCACAACACAAGTGTTATGATGAACAAATACGAAAAAACTACGTTTTCTTGAACAACTACTTTTTAATATTTTTGTTAACTTACACACCATGTAGCTCCCAAAGTATTGATCGTAGAGTAAAAATGAATAGGACTAAATTTGCAGGGAATTTTATGTAGAAACTTTTGTCCTAAGTAATAATAATGCTATTTCTACAAATATTCGAGTTGTGAGCAAAAATCTGAAAAAAGGTACCTTCAAACCCCCCCTACTCCCTTAGCACAGCCCCCACCCTCGAGGACTTTTAGTTTGTTCATCTAGACACCATAGGGTATAACTGTACCAATTTTCAAAACTACACGAATTATTTCCCCTGATTTTATTAATTTTCTTAGAGTAAATGTCGTTAGACATTCGCAATGCATTAAGGTCGAAAATTATATTTCAATAATAGTATTGAAATGTCAATATTATTATTTGTCACTTCATTTTACAAAAAACCTCCTCGCGAAAGGTTATCATTTGCTTTTAATTTCTAATTAGGAACATATGTCAGTGTCAATCGAGAAAATCGTAAAATAATTTTCAGCAACGTTATTAATATGAAAAATAAAATGCTTGCCGCTAACCGTGAACTATTAAAAGATAATGATAATGACTGAAAACAATGAAGAGCTCAAAGAGTGGAGTTACACCAGGAAGGAATACGGATTTATGAGATCACGCGTCGGCTCAATGCTAGCAGGGACACAGTTTGACGTTGGGTACGGCGATATAATGTTGAAGGAAACCTTATTGATCTACTGCAAAGCAAAGTAACCATTGCATCGTCCGTTTGCCATGGCCCAAGACCAACGCCGACGACAAAACGGCTTTACGCCAAAGGGACGATTTGCGGAAATGTTTGACATTTACCCTAGAACAATTAGAAATTGCCTACATGCAGGCGGCCTGCGAAAATATATTCGTTCGTTTTGTTTTTGTTAAAAGTAATATAAAAAAACGTTTATAAAATTGTGGTTTTATTGAATTATCACTGTCGTTAGTTCTGTTAGTTTTTGTATAGATAAATTTCGGGTGCCTGTCGTATCGCATAACGTTTTTTGTCCTAAAAATGTTTGGCCGAGAAAGTTTGGCATACTGTTGAATGGCATACTACTCGTTTGTCCTAATAATTTTTGCGCATACTCTCTTAAAGTCCTAAATCAAGTTTGTCCTAATATTGATAACTAAAATCTAATTACCTAAAGCATAATATTCCTAACATGAATTGCCCTAAGAATTATTTTGCCTATTATCAAATTGGCTAAAATTACAGCACCTAAACTAAACTATGGTAGGCGTGAAGTCAGAATCGTTACGTATTCTACCTTCAGGCAGGTAAGGTAAGGTACATAACTCGAAAGTTTCATCATAATACGTCCAGTAGTTTTTTGAGATTAAGTGAAACGTACATACATACATCCATCCAAACTTTCACGTTTATAATATTATTAGGATTAGGATGTAAGTAATTTTTATGTTTAAATAAAACATACACAAATAGTGAAATCAGACGAAAAGTGAAATGAGACGAAACGGAACGTAGTAAACAAACATCGCACCTAACGTCATCTATTCACTTTTTACTGTCACTTGGAAGTTGGAATGTCGTTGAACGCTTGACGACTGTGTTACTTCACGCTTGCGCGTACCGTACAGTAGAAATTGAAAAATGTCGACTTTTGAATGAATTGATACCCTTAGCGGCATCTAGCGATGTAGAACGATAGTAACAAACGGAGTACGGTGCGTAGTATGAAGAATATCGGTCTAGGGGGTATATAGTCTTTGATATATAGTAAATAAATAATATAAAAATTAAATATTCATTCGACTGTGAGACCTACTACGTGTAGTTGATAGGCTAGTGAACATTTTTGAAATATATAGATAAAACATAAAACTTTGATTATATTTAATGAAATTTTGAAATATGGTTACTCATCCAGCAACCCTAAAATATAAAAAATTGGAATCGGTTATCTGAACCTAGTAACTTATTATCGAGTGCAGAAAAATATCGGTCAGTAAAATTGCTCCCTAGCGTGTAGAGAGCAGGGGAAATTAATTAGCTGCGGTGATAGTGACACTCCTTTAGAGTTAACTCTTTTGAACTGAAACGAATGTGGGAAGAGTTTCCTGCGGGGATTCTAAATAGTGCTGTGAAATTACAACCATCTCGAATGATAGAGGGGGGGGGGGATATGTCGTTCCGGGCTGGGGCTGGAGTAACCCGTGTTGGCTATCTAGATACGATTTACTTACTTACTTGTTTATTTTGTCACTCGTATTTACGATTGTGTGGTTTCCTAATAGTGTTGTACATAATATCAGTCTAATTGTCTCTTTCCACCAAAGACATTAAATTTACCTACTGGAGCTAAGGTATCCTCTACTTTACTTATTTTTAATTGGTAATAATTATATTATTGGTATCCTATCCTATCCTAATATTTGTTTAACGTTTTGGTAACATTTTCTAAGTCAATAATTTATTTTCGATTATGTCTATTGTTCTTTTGGATATTTGTCAAGCTATACCAATTCTGGACCAATTAATATTGACATAAAATCGATTTTAGTTCACGCTGTTGGACAGAGGCAACATTTTATTGAAATGTTAATCTTGTTAAGTTTGAGTCATTCTTCTAGGGCTAATAAGATGGCGGCCCTAGCGTGCCGCAATCAGCGGCGATCAATAAGGAAATTGGCGACCCGCCCGGGGCGATTAATTAGACAAGAGCCCCCACGAGTTGTCAGTCTTCATATTTGTTAAGACCGAAAAAAAAACTACATGATTATTTGCAAAATAATCTATTTCCAGGCGTATCATTCTCAATAACGCCTATTCACAACATAACTGAGACCTTTAACTTTTACAAAATAGTCATATCACTCTCATCTCAACTCTTAGAATTACCACAGTGATATACAAGCTAGTCTGCCTGTCATCACTCGGCCGCCATCGCCGTTGACAGCGGCGGATATGGAGCCTTTCGTACTCACAAGCTGCGCAGACCACAGACCGAGCTCCAGCGAACTAGGTTATGACCAGTGCCAGGTCACAAATGCCGCTTGCAGGAAAATATACCGTGAATTCATGTTATAAACATAAAATTTACACATGAATACTAGATCATGACACAATATCACATTCCAGTTTCAGAATATAGCCACAAACAGTTACAAGCTAGTCAAGCTGTCATCTCTGCCGCCAGCCATTGACAGCGGCGGATATTGTGGAGCCGTCTCCGCGCATTCACATGCTCGCAGACAACAGTCGCTCCAGCAAACTGGGTTACGGCTGCTGCCAGGTTCGCGTTTGTTAGAAAAATATAACGTTCATTTAAATTTAATTTTATACTTATATGTAGGTGTATCATTTACGTGAATGAGAGGAAGTTTCATGTAAACCTTTAGCAGCCATTGCTTTTACTAACTACAGTCAATTTTTCAAACTTAAATTCAAACAGGAGAGGAACAAACAAAGTTCATAATAACGAAGAAAGGATGAAAACATTACAACGCAGTTTTGGAAAATGGACATTTTGTTCAATATTTACCTAATGAACCTCTCGCCGTATATAGGTAAGCTTTTTTATGTAAGTATTTAACTTAAAACAAGGTTAACGATTTTATCCGTATGTTATATTATCGGAATTGGGACATCCCAATTACACCATATTCGCTTGCTCTCCGATAGCTAGTGTCCCTTCACCCGTACCTTATTAGGTAATAGTGTGCTGGTAGTTGCTATTCCAGGCTGTAAGTAAAGACCTATCATTGTGACCAAACTTATGTTCTTATTGTTTTCCAGTTGTCGTTTCGAACAATTTAAGTCATGACTGCACTTGGAATTGTATTCGAGCACCAAATTTAGTGAATGTGCACCAGATTTGGGTTCTCCTCGCTTCCCCGGACACCTCACCGCGCGTTCCAGGCGCACCCGACGTGATTCCCAAATGAGTTGTGAGCTGCAGATATAAACTTAGAGAAGCGTCAGAACCGAGCTGCTGCCAGTAAAGTAGATTTATGGGTTGGGTTATGTTAGAACTGCCACCAGATTAGCGCGCGAGCCGAGCGAGCGAAGCGCGGCAGACGGTCGGCGAAGCGCCAGAACCGAACAGCCGAATTTGAGGATCGGGTCGAGCGAGCGCGGCGCCTGCGGTGCAGAGCCCGGGGGGGTTGGCTGAGCGCACGTTGAGCAGGAGGGGCTCACTAAGTGTGGCATCATTACACTTTATTTGGTAATATGCATACATTTTATGGCAATCATAGTGGTTTATTTAGGTAAAAATGGCGCATTAATTTGCTCGCTAAGATTTGGTCATTATTGGATAAATATTTTGGTTTTTTTTTTTAGGGTAAGTACAAGATGTATATGATGTGTGTGATATTTGAATGTAATTTCACATTAAAATGGTGATCAATTTTTGGAGAAATTTATTAATTTGGGTTAAAAAATGATTAATGTGGAATTATTTACTTTATCCTATAACATGATGTAATTTTACATAAAATTGGTGTTCTAAATTTGGTGCACATTTACTATTTTTGGTCGCAAAAAGTGTTTTTTTTTGGTAATAAATCTTACTCTATCTTTAAATTATTTTGGGGATAAATTTTGGTGTAAATAGTATTTTTTTTGCCGTTACATTTTGCTAAATCTGGTGCTCCATTAAACATAAGCCGTATTTTTTGACCCCGAGATGTTTGATCTCCCAGTATAGAGCTTAGGGATGCCACAGTCATATATAGGTTCGGGTCCCATTTGTAATCCCTTCGCCCCCACTCGTGCTAGTTCGTCGATATCTTCTCATTTCCTTCCATGCCTTCTCATTTCCTGGAACAACCTCCCTATTCTTTGCACCCGGGGTGTATAACACCTGCCTGCAGTTTGCGACTATCCTCGAGCTAATTACATCAGAGGTTAGTACCTTGAGAGCTGCCGGACTGTCTCAGTGTATGTATATACTATTATAAATAGTGTTGTCGAGGATTGCCTCGTAGATTTTATGTCACCTATTCCATGACGGCGTAAACCCAAACCCTAGCTCATGGACTGTATGTTGCATTAGTTATGTCCATATGGACATATATAGTTTCCCCCGGTGCTACGAGAACTGTAGCAAGCGTGCCCGGTGTCCGGGGCACATGTCTCATTAATCGCCCCTTGGCCGGGTCGCCAATTTTCTTATTTATCGCCTCCGATTGCGGCCCATTAGAGGACCGCCGCCTTATTAGCTGCCCCGGACTGAGACAAATGGATCGTATTTTAATCAACTACATTCCTACTCCACGGAAGAATGTTGTAAGTATTTAGGGAATAATGAGTAAATAATTCGTTTTTCTTTGGGAACGTACGAGTTATTTGATTGGGAGCCTGATTGGAGCCTTGACGTTTGATTCCTTGATTAATAGTTGGGTAATTTATCGTTGTTTGACGTATGTAGTTGAGGTACACAAGTAGTAACAAAGTCACTGTTTATTATCCTAATGTAATAGATACGCGCAGGTTTGGTAGGGATTGGGATAAATACGTGTCTTTACGCAATAAAAGTACCAAGGTACTTATTAGAGGCGCATCGATAAGTATTCTTAGGAAAGCCGGAGCTTGGGCTTAGTTTTTTGTAAAAACTATAAAAACAAAGGTGCTCAAAGGCCTTGTGAATAGTACTCAACCCGGTAAGAGTTCTGTGGATGCCACGCCAACGATCAAAAAGTAACACTTCGTTCGTTTGAAACTAACAATATTGTCTGTCAGTATGGAGCCTGTAGATATCGACAGAACCCTCAATTGTTGTACCATAGCTACACGTGTAGCAATTTGGACGTTTTCCATAAATATCACGGTAGTTTTCTATGTAAAATAATAAATTTGTTTCATCTTGCAGAGTTTAAGCCGGTTCAGTTTCGCTAGAAAGCTATATAGAAACATCCATCTGCGGTCGGATTGAATTTTAAGGGTTCCATACCCAAAGGGAACCAACGGCCTTTTTTACTAAGTCCGTCTGTCACAACACAGGGGCTGTATCTTTCCAACCGTAACAGGTAGACACTTTGAAATTTTTAAATAATGTGGATTACTTACTATGGCCGCAATAACAATAAAATACCATAAAAATAAAAGACCCCATACAACAAACGTGTTTTTCCAGGGTTCTTTGCGTGTTTTTTTTCTAACAGTCTAATGGTTATCGTAGGGTAAGACACTTGAAAATTGTACACAGTATGTATTACGGTATTACTATGGTCAGTATAAAAACACATACTAAAAATAAAGTCAGAAATAAAAAGAAAATGATATGGAATCTTTCGCACGCGAGTCCGACTCTCACTGGTAAGTTTGTATATGAATCGAATGATGACGCAAAAACAAAAATATTGCCAACATAAAAAGTGGTAAGTATAAAAAACATTTATTGAAAAACCTGTACCGGTTATTAAAATGAGTACGGCCCTCGCCTACGCAACCATGGCCGGAGCTGTGCAGTACTCATAACCGATTCTGAGTCCCATTAATATAGAACCGTTTCCATCATTCATACTTTATCAGCATGCTGCACACTGACCGCAGACCCCACTTTACACAAAAGTAATTTGAAACTTATACATTTTTCATATCACAATTTATGGTAAAATATTATCGTGAAAAATTCCAATAGCTTATAAAAATTTTATACACACTGTCACAGTTTACATCGCACGGGACTACAAATTATGATGGATCTAGCGTGATGTCAATCGTATGAGCTAAAACATTATAACCCTCATTGTGTGCTTCGACAATCGACATAGTAGGTACTACTAAATACAAAGACTAAATAGCTAATAGTTCTATTTCACTCCTCTTATTCTCCATCCACATTTTTACGCCATTAAAATATACACCAGAATGAATTGTTATAAATTACTTTGAATAGAGCACATCGCTATAAATGACCGACCTAGCAAACCTTGTCCATTTCAGCTTGGTTAATGCTAATACTTAATTTTCGTGTCGGTTGAATGAAGGTTGAAATCGCAAAAAAAAATGTTTTATAATATGACTGTGAGTGTTATGTTTTATTTTTCATCCAGTACCAACTTTGAAATTGTTTTCAGAATGCTCATAACAGGGGATGCGACTGATGTTGAATTATACAACATAGTGTACCTATGTAGGTATACTAATTTAGCTCAAAATCTCATGAAACAAAGAAATGAAATAAAAAAATAAAATATTTTTTGAACTGTGATTACAAAGGTAAGTACGAAATTTTTGTTATTTTTTTTATACAAAAGGAATTTAAAAAGTTTGAAGTTTTCAGAATTCTCATGATTTAACAAAACTATAATTGTACACAACTATGAACTGAAACAAACTTTTTCACGGTGAAAATGGCAAATTACTTAATTGACTCGATACAAATATTGATACCCAATCCACTGATGACGTCATATGTAGGTGCCATTCGTATGGAGCGTTTTTAGTGCTATTTAAGTGTAGGTAGTCCCATATAGACATTTGATCCCAATAAAAAACAGAATCGATTGACATCCTAAAAAAAACAGTTATTTCTGATTCTCAGAGCAAAATGAATGTATATAGTCCCATATAGATGCTAATATAACCTACAGACATCTTAAAAAAATATGTCCACACCCTTATGAGCCCCTTGGTATCGCATAATATGGCCGTCGCATCGTTCATACGGCTGATGTCAATCGGATTAGTCCCCAGAACATATTCAACCGTATACGTGTTCGCCACACTTGCTCGTGAAAAGCTATTATTTCCGCCGCGGGCAGTTACAGCAGATCACGCGATAGCTTATCACTAAAAGCGCACCGACACGAACACATCCCCGCGGTGAACTATTCCCGGTGCGCACACTTACCATGTACATCCAGCACAGTATCGCGTACATTTCAAATGTAGGTAATCAAAATCATTTGTACCTACTAAATAGTTCTGCCCACGCCACGTGAAGTACGTATTACGTACAGAAGTGAGAAACTAAAGAAAATAATCACTTTGTAACAAAAAGTAACTTGAATGAAAATCAATCTTATTTCGGGTGGCTCTTTGTAGCCTCCAACACCAGTTCTACGTCAACAGTTACTAAAACAACATCATTAACAAAAAAATTGCGATTGGTCCTAGGACTGATTTTGAAGTTTTTTTTTATTGTTTTTATGAAACAATAGTACAATAAATTTTCTAAGGATCTGCCAAACTACACAGCAGTTTTTTGGCAGAAAAACAAAGCGCCCTCCACCATTGTACATGTACCTACTACTAATGACTAAAAGAATCTGCAGTTTGAATTTGAATCTGCAGAATACCACCAGATCCTGCCGACGATCGACCAATTTGGTATTTTTTTAACCAGGCTCTTATCCGATAAAATGAAATAATAGATAAAAAAAACTTGTTTTTCTTTTATAACCAGAAAAGGTTAGACAAGCCATAAATGCCACCGTGAAGCGTCACCAAGTACCGAGTTCAAGGAGACATTGCGGTACCACCAATTTTACTAGCAATATCAGTACTATACAACTAGTCAGAAAGTGCCCGCAATTTCGTCCAAGTAAAACTTTTCTTACCATCTTTGGATGTCCAACTATACTATCCCTGTACCAAATTTGTTAAAATCCGGCCAGTCGTGACGGCGTGATGCGCGGACAAGGAAATTGTTATCAACAAATGGCGCTACACGGCTGACGCCGCGCGCTTGTACTAAGCCTACATCGCCCTGTTAAGGTCTTTCCTGTATATCAAATCAAATCAAATCAAATCAAAATCATTTTATTCAAAATAGATCCATGTAGAATGCTTTTTGAAGGTCATTGCTATACATATACAATTCAAATCATTTTACAACTAAGTCCTAAATACCCTAAAATACTAAGTCATATTACTTTATGAGATTTACAATAAAACATTGTTTAAATAAACAAGCTTAAATAATTAACACTAACACAATTATTATTAACATTAATTCTCCAACCATATGTGCTCGTCTGAAAAATAATCGTCGACTTTATAATAAGCTTTCTTCTTCAAGGTTTGCTTTACCGTAGTCTTGAATCTATTCTCATTCATATTTAGAATATGATCAGGTATTTTATTATAGCAGCGTGTACAGAGTCCCACAAATGACTTTTGGATCTTACTTAGTCTAGTTCTTATTCCTAACAGTTTATCCTTATTTCTAGTATTCCTATTATGAATGTCACATCTCCTTCGAAATAAAGTCAAGTTTTTTCTTACATGCATAATGTTTTCATAGATATATTGGCTAGGTACAGTCATTATATTAATTGTTTTAAATAATTCTCGTAGGGAGTCACGGGTTCTCATTCCATATATTGCACGAATCGCTCGTTTCTGTAATATGAAAATTGCGTCCACATCTGCAGCTCTGCCCCACAATAACAATCCATAGCACATGACACTGTGAAAGTATGCAAAATAGACGAGTCTTGCAGTATCCTCATCGGTTAATGCCCTTATCTTTTTCACAGCATATACAGCCGAACTTAATTTTTTAGCGAGTATTGCAATGTGAGGGCCCCATTGCAGTTTCGAATCTACAGTTATACCCAGGAAAACCGTGTTTTCCACAATTTGCAAATCCTCCCCATTAATTTTCAAACCTTGTACACAATGTTTAATATTGGGAAGCTTAAAGTGTAGACATTTAGTTTTTTTAGAATTTAGTACTAAGTTATTTGCCGTAAACCACTCATGGGCCCGTTGAAGAGCATCATTTATGATGCGTACATCCTGAGATCCTCTTTTGACTTTAAAAATTAATGACGTGTCATCTGCAAAGAGTATTATTTTGGATAGGTGTTCCGCCATGAATGGTAGATCATTAATATAAATTAGAAAGAGGATAGGACCTAGAATTGATCCTTGGGGAACACCTATTCTAACAAGAGACCCTGCTGATCTTGTTCCATTTACTAGTACACTCTGAACTCTATCTGACAAATACGATTTCAATAAGTCCAGAGACTTCCCTTTAATACCATAGTGATTTAGTTTGGTTAGCAGAGTCTGATGGTCAACACAATCAAACGCCTTTGATAAATCACAAAATATGGCTATCGTATCTTTTTTTTCTTCCCAAGCTTCGAAGATATATTTCATCAAGTTTATTCCCGCGTCTGTAGTAGAACGGCCTTGTGTGAAACCAAATTGTTGTGGATGAAATAAATAATTGTTATTAAAATGCTTGAGAAGTTGTGTCATAATGATTTTCTCAAAAATTTTACTCAGTACTGGCAAGACAGAAACAGGCCTATAATTGCCAGGATCCTTGGTGTCACCGGCTTTAAACAAGGGTATTACTTTGCTTTCCTTCATAAGGTCAGGAAATATGCCGTCGTCTACAGATTTATTAAATATTAATGCAAGGTAAGGTGCTAATGTGACTATTGCTGCAGTACAGACTTTTACTGACATTCCCCATAAATCTTCTGTACATTTGACTTTTAATTTTTCAAACATTTTTACAACTATTCCGGCATTAATGTGTTCAAATACAAAGTCTACTTTGCATCGATTAACATACTCGTTAAGCAAAGTTTTGGCTTTAGTTGGAGATGAATTTAGTGCTTCAGTGGTTCGGATTGGAATATTCGTAAAAAACGTTTCGAATTCTTGTGCTACTTCAGAATCAGTATATATGTATCATTATTACATAGTAACGATACCTCTCCATAGAAAACTGATTTTCAATACAATTTTTACTGTACAAGCTCAAGCTGCATTGACAAGTCATCATCCTCCTAGCCTTTGTCCCATATCTTTGTAGGGAATGAATTCTCAATCGGGATCGGCTACCTAAATCCCAAGATGTGGCGTAGGCACTAGTTTTTACGCAAGCGACTGCCATCTGACCTTCCAACCCAGAGGGGAAACTAGGCCTTATTGGGCTTAGGTGGTTTCCTCACGATGTTTTCCTTCACCGAAAAGCGAGTGGTAAATATCAAATGACATTCCGTACATAAGTTCCGAAAAACTCATTGGTACGGGCCGGGTTCGAACCCGCGACCTCCGGATTGAAAGTCGCATGCCCTAACCACTAGGCTACCACCACCGCGCTATGATATGACAAGTAAATATTTTTAGGGTTCCGTAGTCAACTAGGAACCCTTATAGTTTCGCCATGTCCGTCTGTCCGTCCGTCCGTCCGTCCGTCCGTCCATCCGCAGCTTAGCTCCGTGATCATTAGTACTAGAAAGCTGAAATTTGGTATGAGTATGTGAATGTATAACGCCCTTGAGAACGGTAAAATAAAATTAAAAAAAATAATTTTTTTTCGGGTACCTCTCCAACACCTAAAGAGGGGGTCATTTTTTTTTCTTTTCAAAACTGGTGTGTGGGGTGTCGTTGAATAGGTCTTGTAAAAATAATAGGGGTCTTCTAAAATTATTTTTTGATAAAGTCAGCAGTTTTGTAAATATTCGCTCCAAAAACAAAAAGAATAGTGTCCCCCCCCCTCTAACTTTTCAACCACAGGGTCAAAAAATAATCGGAAAAGTTCATGTTAATGAGGCCTTATAAGTACTTTCAATGAAAACTATATTGAACAAAATCGGTTGAGCCGTTTTTGAGTTATCGCCAAATTTCATATTTTTTCTTTAAAAGGTCGTAAGTTGACTTCCAGAAGGTAATAAGTGATTACAGTTTCTAGGGCGTTCACGACCTTTTTATAGAGCTTAAAATCTTTCTTAACATAAACCTCGGTCTTAAAACAGCAGTTTATTGTGAAGGATGAGCAACTACGGAACCCTACACTGAGCGTGGCCCGACATGCTCTTGGCCAGTTTTTTGTTTATTATTGACTTAATCTTTATTTCATAAAACAAACGTTACGGACGGACGGATGGTCCTATAAGGGTTCCGGTTTTTTCCTTTTGAGGTATGGAACCCTAAAAAGTAATAACATCGATTTACGTCCGTTGTATGTGCCCATGATGAAGCCAAAACATTGCTTAATTGGCGATATTACAATGGATCGTAGGGTTAGAGCTGTGATATTCCGACATTTATAAAGATATAGTTCGTTCACCTGCATATTCGACGACCGGCCTGACTGGGGCTACTAGCAGCTGCTATTATCTGGTCTGTGCTCGCGAATGACAAATTTGACGAGTATTCTTGTGCGAACACGCCCACTAGAGCCTCTCGCAGTCCCAAGATGGCAGATCAGCCTCCGTACTGCCCTGACCGGCCACCCGACGTTTTTTTCTGGGCTAACAGCCTTTATGACACTCAAATATATTTTTCCTCGCTCACTTCGTTCGCTCGTCCTTCGTGTCATAATTGCTTGTTTTATGCCCTTGTCATTTGGTTAATCAGGTACGGTATTATTTAGCTTAATCAGGTACGGTATTATTCCGCGGCCTTTCATGGCAGTATCTTACGGCTTGGCAGCATGAAGGTATCATTTGTATTGTCGGAAACCTCTGCGTACGGGATATTTAATTAACTTGATCAGCGGGCCTATGATGGTTGCGTTTATTACGTGATAAATAAGTGACAATGCATCTGTCACTCACACTCGCATGTTGTCGAAACGTGACAGATGCTTTATCACTTATTTATCGCGTGATAAAAGTAACCATCATAGGCCCGCAGGTATGCCGTAGCTGTATGTACGAGTAGATAGACACTAATCCGCGACCTTTGATGGCGTTATCTTGGCTTGGGAGCCGAGCTAAACGCCGCCCACGCCACGCGCGTCGCTTCCATCAACAGCGCGGCGATTTGCGTGGTCTTTGGCTAGCTGCGCCAAACGAAACGAACCACTGAACTATTATACCTTACTAATATTTAAACTGAATGAAAAATACTTGTTTTGATTCCAACTTTTCAACTTTCAACTATTTTGATTACAGGCCTAGATCTCAGCACCTACGAGTGGCAGTACCTAACATTTATGTGTCCGGACATTTAACCATAAAAGTTAGTAATTTTTGTAAGTTCCCTCAAAACTTCCCAATTTTTAAACTGATAAAAAGTAAGTCAGTGTACCATCACAAATTTGTAAAATTGATACCAAAAAATTTACTAAAAATGTACTATTTTGTATAAACTTAAAAAAAAAAAACCGCTCCGTACATAAAGTTATTACAATGCAAAGGTAAGGATGGAGGGTGTATCCCAGTATACCATGAAGCTATTGACTCTCACGATAAAACACGAATAGTACAAGGGCACTTTTACATATCCGAGTCTACCGGCATTTCACGAGAGGAGAAGAACATTTCACTGTTGAGAAGAAACGCCGAAAGAAACTTAAAACGCGGTATTTATTCGTGAACTTTACGGCATTTAATTGGTAATATCAACACGTTACCTACGGTGTGGATGTGATATGTGAGCTTGAAAGGCACTTCGCTTGTGTAATACGACTAATGCACCAGCCTGGCTCTCGGTGGTGATCAAAGACTTGCCGTTAGAAGTGAAGCAGGCACTCACGGTACACCCCCATGCATCGGACAACGTGTCGAGTATTATCAAGGAACATAAATCCTTGGTATTATCTAGAAATATACTTCAGTACTTCAAGTGAACGGTTAATACGATATACCAGATATCAGATTTAATGAGTTTCTCCGGATAGGTAATCATATTCTTTATTTAGTAGAATGATTATTTCGTAGAATTTTTATTTCATCATCATCAACAATATTTTCTTGTATTTTCCCTGAACCCAATTAAAATAATATTGCTTTGCTAATCCACGATATAATTAGTACAGCAATATTATTTTAATTAATATGTATTTCCGCAAAGTAACGCCTTATTCATTTAATTATTTTCCCTGAACCCAGTTAATTTTTTCGTGAATTTGAAAGCCATTAGATAAGATTTGGTTTATGTTTATGTTTATCATGTGTAAGATATAAACTCTTTCAAAGAAAAATGCTTTCGATGAAAAGTTTGCCTGCAAGGGTAAAACTATACTACCAGTATCTACTCGCCAGTAGAATTAGCTTTAAATGCTTGGTTATTTTTACCATTAGAAATACAATATGATATGAGTTTACTAGCACTTAAAATAAAAATAAAATATACGTGTTTTACAATATCGACTGTAATTTGATCCCGTCACAATTTTATCCCCGAGCATAAAATTAAATGCTTTGCAATTGATCGCGTGACACGACGAAATAAAATTTAAAACTCAACTCCATTCCGAGCATATTCGTAAATTATTCGTTAACACGATAATTATGATAATTATTCGTTATTCAGGCGGAGCTCGATGTTACGAGTAATAATGACTTTATGAACATCCGCACGAAACGCGGACCAACTTCTGGATAAACAGTTGTGTTTAAAGTATACCGCTCATGTACGAGAATTATCATTATTACGAATAGAAAGTGTTATTTCACGATTAAAGGCTAAAGTAGTACCACCTACTTCGTCACGACGTGGAAATCGACGTGGTGACGGAAAAAATCATTAGCATTGCCAGTTTAGAGACTAGCACCACATTTTTTTTTTTTACTATTTGAAGAACATTATCTATGCGCTGTAGCAGTAAACAATTAAAAGTGGCAGTGTATAAATGTGGGCCAAAGTTGTACAGAAGGGCCAAAGTTATCCCGATTGTCTGTATTTTTTTTTACTAGACGCCTGTAAAAACATCATGAGTCATGATGTTTTTACAGATGATTCATGACGTTGTGCGGTGAATTTTATATGACCTAAATTACCACGTAGCGATGATGCAACGTAGGCCGTTAGGCGATCATGTTTTGCCAACTTTAGGTAAATATATGTTCAAATATCAGACTCATGTATATCGCTAAAAAGATGATTTTACAAGTAATTATGTTCGTGTGGTTCACTCACTTGCGGCGTCGTTTCCGAGTAAAACTCAAAATGACGTGTTCATTTAACCCGTTACCCACAAGTTCCTTGCACAAATGAAAAGCACCTTTCTTGTCGGTGAAGCTATTTTGAGAATAGAGAGCAGGTAGGTATTATCTTTGTAGTAATGGGTGGTTTTTAGGGTTCCGTAGTCAACTAGGAACCCTTATAGTTTCGCCATGTCCGTCTGTCTGTATGTATGTCTGTCTGTCTGTCTGTCTGTCTGTCTATCTGTCTGTCCGCGGCTTAGCTCCGTGATCATTAGTACTAGAAAGCTGAAATTTGGTATGAGTATGTGTATGTATCACGCCGACAAAACGTTAAAATAAAAACTAAAAAAAACCTTTTGTTCGGGTACCTCCCGTACACCTAAAGTGGGGGTGATATTTTTTTTTGTTCCGACACTAGTGTGTGGGGTGTCGTTGAATAGGTCTTTTAAAAATAATAGGGGTATCATAACGTTATTTTTTGATAAAGTCAGCAGTTTTGTAAATATTCGCTCCGAAAATAAAAAAATAGCGTCCCCCCCCCTCTAACTTTTCTACCACGCGTCAAATAATTATGGAAAAATTCATGAAATGAGGCCCTATAAGTACTTTCAATGAAAACTATATTGATAAAATCGGTCGAACCGTTTTTGAGTTATTGCAAAATTCATAATTTTCTTTAAAATGACGTAAATGCCGCGCGGTGTCCTTATACTTCGAACGTTATACATATTAGTTAAGTGCCATACTGTATTAAAACATTTCGCTCGATCTGACGCGTTTAATCGATAACTTCCAGAAGGTAATAAGTAATCACTGTGGCGTTTATGACCTTTTTATAGAGCTTGAAATCATTCTCGTAATTTAAACCTTTCTCGTAATTTTCGTCTATTGTCATTGTGAAGGATGGGCAACTACGGAACCCTACACTGAGCGTGGCCCGACATGCTCTTGGCCGGTTTTTTATTTGCTTGCGTACTTCTTTGTGTGAAGGGGATGAGTTACATTCAAGCGAAAGTATATATGTATAATTGATCTCTCACATGATAGACGTATCAGTCGTTAATAGCAAGAAAATTGCAAACATGGTAAAAAAAAAAACTTGTACTCAGACCTAGAATCAAACCCGGTCGTATATCGTCATATCGTTTAGACTTCTCCATACCTCATCTCTCATGTCTCATCTCATCATCATGTAATGTTCACCACGACATATTACAATAAATAAAATTCTTGACACGAATGTGAAACATTCGTCAGACAATCCAAACTTTAATAGGGATTTGACTGATGATTGTGATTTTAGCCAAAACCTAATTTGAACACTGTTTTCAGAATGTTCATGATTCAGTAAAACATATAATTATTACAACCATGTACTTGAACGCACTTTTTCACGACCAAAATGGCAAATCATTTATTTTCCCAAACAGATAGGTACCTAACCCACACGATGACGACACTTGTTCGTTCATTCCTGAGTTTTAGAGCAGTCTTAGGGCCGATTGTTCAATCACCAGATGAATTTATATGCCAGTTAAAATTATTGCTATCCTATTCTCCCGTCATATAAAAAATGTCAGCCAACATTTATCTGACAGATATGTTTTATCTGGTGATTGAACAATCGGCCCTTAGTGTAGTAAATCGTATATAAAAATGACTAACTGTTGAGTTTTCGTTCGGCGTTTCTTCTCAACAGTGGTCTCCTCTTGTGAAATGCCGGTAGACTCAGACATGTAAAAGTGCCCTTGTGGCCTACTTGCAGAACAAAGTTCATTATTTCATTATGTATAGACATTGAAAAAGAAATGACCGATGAAAAAGAAATAGTCAACAACATGGCTATAATACCAGTAATACTGGTATTTTATCTGACGAATAATCTCTGGTAAATAATCGATAAGTTTTGTGAGCACACATACAGTGACAATCCAAATCCTGAAATTCCCGAATCGGACGTCGGTCTTACAGTTACAGGAAAAAAAAACTTTAAAGAGACCAAATCGAAACGGCATTAAATCTCTTTGTGCCGCCACAGCACTTGTTCCCTTCTTCGCTGGGAAGAACATTTTTACCCAAGTAAGAAGATTAAGGTAGTAACTTAATAGAGGTGTAGCCCCTTTGTCCGTGTTACAGAGGGCCCGATGCGGTGACCGGAAACAGCCGACCTTCGCTTCGTTATTCGACGGATACCTGTGTTTTACATAATTTCGCAAATTGGTAAACTGAATAATATTCCGGGCTCTGGCGACGGCGCGGTTTATGACATTGAATTTCATTTATCGAATGTGGGTTCAAAATTTGACGGGCAAATGCGTTTTACGTTCGTTAATGACCTTTCGCTGCAATTTACAAGCCGTGTTAAATCACCTGTAATAAAACAAAGGAATTGATTTACTCGGAGAATCGATGTTTAATGAATCCAAACACTAACAGGGAAGAGTTCGTGACAGTAATTCACTTAATCGGTTTTATTTTTTACCGGCTCTCGTGTTGCGCTAAATAGTATGAATTGAGCAAACTTTCGCAAAGCTTTTACAGCAAAAATTAATTTATTCGCAGCCGAGTCCACCGCGGCTTTGCAAATAATGCTACTAAACTAAGATAAGTGTTTACACAGCTTTCTAAATGCAGCCGCGGAGCCTGATGCAAAATACGTGATTATGCCGAATCCAGAGGACAGGCCAGTCAGTCCGGTACCCCACTACAACGGCCACTGCAATGCAAATTACGTGAATAATACTTAAATTGAAATGATTCGCGCGCAACGGCTCGCCCACCGTAACGCGGCGGAGCACAGTCCATATTGCAGGCGCGGAAGAATATCAGCGAGATATTATTTGACGAGTCGCGAACGAGTGTCCTGAATAAATTTGCAAGAGGTTTACACGATATGGAAAGGTATGCTTTTAATGTCGCTACCGCGCTGGACGCTGCGAATTCGTAATGGCTGGCTAAGAACTCGCTTTGAGCGGTTCTTTTGTGCTTGTTATTTATTTAGCACCGCCAGTTACTGCAGCGGGCGAAGAACAATCGCCTCATTCCGCTGCAGTCGGGGTTTCACGGAATACTTTAATAGGCAAATAAGCGCCTTTGTGCACGTTACCGTTGATTAATTCACGTTTTATGTATGTGCCTCTTTCTTGCAACAGATAAATATGAGTAGGTACGGAAACATGCCACAGCTCTGCGCCATTTATCGGATAAGATGGCAAGTAATAACGATCCAGGTAGACTCAGAATGATGTTCTAATGCCACGTAATCATACTTTAATCTATTTCATTACGAACATGTTAACCAGTATTATGTTAAATATCTGAAATTCGTCATTTTGCCGTAGTCCAAGCATACGCCGCAGAATTGTTTTAGTTTCGTTATCACTTCATTCATTCATCTCACTTCTTCTTTCTGATTTTCTCAGAAATAAACCTATATTTATTTTGTATCTGACCATTTTCGGCTATTACCACTTCGATTCATATTAAACGAGTTGTAAAAAATTGGGCAAGTGCGAGTCCGACTCGCGCATGAAGGGTTCCGTACCTATATATATATATATAATCTATAACAAGTTTGTTGTATGGGAGCCCCCCTTGAATATTTATTTTATTTTATTTTTAGTATTTGTTGTTAAAGCGGCAATAGAAATACATCATCTGTGAAAATTTCAACTGTCTAGCTATCACCGTTGTTGAGATACAGCCTGGTGACAGACGGACGGACGGACGGACGGACGGACAGCGAAGTCTCAGTAATAGGGTCCCGTTTGTACCCTTTGGGTACGGAACCCTAAAAAATAGGTAGTAATGCTTCATTTGGTTTCTCAATTGACATGGAACGTGTCATTAAGCTCAAAATAGGAATAAACAGTCATATTGAAACTTTATTAACTTTGTGCAAGAGTTGCTCCTATAGGTACCTCATAACAAAAGCAAATATTTCAATAACAAGACGGCTTGAATCCGCACAAAGTCACGACTGCCCGTAATTATATTAGTTGGATCTGAAGCCCCCAGTATACATTTTAATTGACTTCGGTCTTATCGATCGAGTGTCAGAATAAGCCTTCTTTGATTGGAACAGTTGAGTTCAGATGTGTATATTTTCTTAAAATTACAATTTAGTTATCCCAAAGCAACAGTGTAAATTCTGTAACTAAAGCAGCGAGCGATATCCAACGGTAAAAGCTGGATCAAGTGATGCTGAACTGTATTATCATTCGATTTAGGATATGAATAAAAAAGCACCGCTTAAAATTTTAAATGTCTACTTTAGAAATACTTACAAATAAAACATCTCCAATGAGCAACTTTTTGAATCAACATCTAAATGCTGTAAAACATATTCAGAAGACCCTTAAAGTTCTCAAATAAAATATGAAAACATTCCATTGAAACACGAAATAAACGAGGCCATTAACGCGTGGAGCGTCAACTAACAAAAGCTTTTAGCAATTTACGAATAATTTCAGTGTGTTCGCGACAATACGTTGTTTATATTTGGAGCAGAAAATTTACAACAAATTGTAATTACAGTAATCCTTGAAGCTGCGGCGCCGGGAGAAGGCAGGGGAGCGAACACAGCACGCCCGTTTTTATGAGCCTCGTGTAATTATTTTCTTTATTAATTGACTTCTGTCAGGCGACTAAGGAAACTGCAAGGTTGTAATTTAAATAAGTGTTATTTAAAAATATTTATGAAGAACTATGGCCGAGTCACAGGAAACAACTTGACCATTTGTCTATCAAGTACCCACGTTTAAAATAATGAGACATTACATGTTTCACTTTACAAGGCTAGTCCTGTTATTGGCAAGAACCCCGGTACCATTTTGGTTCCAAGCAGCTTGATCTCCTCTGAGCTTACGATAACGCTTTTCCAATCCTGCTAATTTAAGAATTGTATAACTAAATACAGCTTCAAATACGGGTACCTGTTCGACAGCGGCAGCTGTATTTACTGTACTGTAATAATGATATCTGTTATGCCTCCGCGGAGAACTCAAGTATAAACTTTCCATTTAGGCAAGGATTATAATATAAGGCTGTCGTTAACACCCGTGGGAGGTGAAACTTCGGCAAATCCAGATCTTCCCCGCTTGTACAACCGTAATGCTCACGGACGGTAAATTCAAATTATCATCACGAAATGCCGAAAGGGATCCATTATGTGTCTGATGTTTCACATTCGTGGTAGCGGGTTTGGTAGATAGAAATATAATTACGAAATTACGGACAAAAATAAGAACTTTCATTGCATTTACCCGAATATAAAGAATTAGAAAAAGTTTTCTCCTGAATTTTATTAAAACAATATAAACAAATTATATCTCATATACTCGTATTGATTTTGACAGCTTTCGGGACGTTTCAGTAACTAATACAGTTACCAATTACCGTTCTCGTTCTCAAAGTTTGACTGAGAAAAACACAAATTTTGTCTGTCCATGTTTCATTTGTGCAAACCACAGTAAATGTAACTACATCTGAAATAAAATTCAACTTCTTCCAATCAGACAACTAATAGAATATGGATAAGATATCCATTTCTGCCAAGAGAAAAAATAAATCACTTTGTCGTTGAGTGAATCGTGTTAGAAAAAATAAAATGTAGAAGCGTTCGGAGGATTCCCGTAGTGGCATCTTTATGAAATTATTTTCTTCCGCCGCAGGTGAGTGGTACGGAGCAATTCATTGGAACTGGCTTCGATGGTTTAATTTATCTTGTACAAGACAAATCCCCGTCCTTGGTTTTTCTACTATGTATATGTTCTAGTTTAGAATTTTATTATTCGAGCCGCAATAAGCGATCTTGATAAGTTTTCATTATAAATAAAGGGAGTGTTTCGTACAGTGGCGATATATCCGATAACTGTCAGAATTAGAAACGTTGAATATAACCGCATTTATCCTCCATCTTCTATGGGCTCAAAACGTATTACATAAGTGGGTTGTTGCATTGGGGGTGAAAACCCAACAACCTATCCTTCTTCCGCTTCCTCAGACGATATATCACAAACCTAAAATAAACATCGCGGACAAAAACTAATCACAACAGCACTTTGACAGCTGAGGAGTGTCAAGGAAGTCCTCCCGGCGGCGTGGCGTGAAATTGCGCCGGCGCGCCGGGACGGGGCTAGACGGGTTTTTATCCTTAAATAGATTATCCGGGAAGAATGGTATGAATCCATTTGTTCTGGGATGGACGGAGCTATTTGACGTGACGGCGCATCTGTGCACGGAGAATAGCTTGTTATGATTATGTTTACTTGAGATCTCAGGGACTAAATCGACGATGTTCACGATCACGACGACGGGGACACATGCCCTCCAAGATTTGTCTACTTTAGCATGTGCTCTCATCATCATTGGCTTATTGCATCTATAAATGATCATTTAAGCAGCGTCCAATAAAGTGTAACACTTACAGACATGGCTCGATAGCGCCCATTCGAGAGCGATAACCTCGGCCGCATAATTATATGACATATAATTGATGCGCTTGTCGATGTCTGTGTGTGTCTTCATCATGTCAACCAGTCGAGGCGTCCCGTCACTGAAATATGTAAGTACTTATAGTCCAAGTTTCGAGCGTTGTTGCGTAATTTTTCGACTGTATTATCATACCAAGTCCTAAAAATATAACCTCGTTAAAAAAAAAATCGTTAAGTCATGGGCCTAATTTAGAATGATTCTCATTATTCAAACCACAAAAATATAAACGTAAAACCAGCATTACATTGACAAGTTCGAGCGCGAGCCATTATTCCCTCCAGCAACAAGCACCTTCGCGGCGTATCCCTCTTTGCCTCGTTTCGGCGCTCACTTGTTTTTGCTCCTACATAATCCGTCTTCATTTTTCGCTTTATTTTGTCAGCTGAAGAGGTGGTTGGTTTTACCCTTGACGTGTAATTGGATTGTTTTTGAGTGAGCGATTGATATTATTATTACATTTTTGCTACGGCATTTCTTTTGTTTAGAAATTTATTATTACGTCGCCCAAAATCTGCATGAAATCTGTTTATGTCGGTGAAATAATTCACATTTTTAGAGATTGTGCCGAGGCGATAACTTTTATGTGTTTTAATATCATACGACTATAACGCTGTTAAGTAATATTGGACCGTTTGTGTCCGTTTTAACTCAAATACAATTTTAAACTAAAAACTTAACAACCTAAAATGTACGGTAAACCAAGGAAACATAAACATTATATAAAAAATACTTTAAAAATCGGGCCACTTTGGCAGGGTCCCGAAGACGCTGACAGCGTTTCCTCGCTGAATATCAACGTTGAGCGAGGAAGACGCCAGCAGTCTTTTTGCCGTTTCCTTGAACCCACGGACCAAGGGTCTCAATTCGGAACGGAATACAGCCTTTAATTTTTATTTAAATTGCTTACCCATCTTAAATATGGGAGGATTGAAGTTTATTGACAACTTTGCTAATTCTGCCGAAAGGGTTTTTGTTTTGCTATTTTTCCGCCATATTTCAAGGAAATTAAGTTTCATTCCATACAAAGACCAGAATCAATTTAAGCCGTACATTTTTAAAATATACCTAGGTATACAAAAAGTGAAAAAGCAAAATTTTTATTTTGAAACGAAACACCATTTTGTCTCGTATCTCTATTCCGTGTCTCGATCTACACTATTCTGATCGTGGTGATCTAAGAATGTAGGTACATGTACAAGTATGCAACACATAAACTGCAATATTTTAATAGAAACTTGTAAATCAATACTTGACTTTAAGGAAGAGACGAACTATTTGGTAATCTAAATGAAATTTAAACAAAGGTAGGTACTTACATATTATTATACCGGTTGGACTTACGTCGAATGGGATTCGCGGATTCGTGAAACCAGTTCCTGGGTAGCCAAGTAAAGGCCTGGGTAGCTCTGTACATAATACGGATTCTAATAATACAATCATACATCATGAACCTTCCCCATCATTCTTACAAATCCAAAAAGAGACATCGCTTCTTGCGGTCCCTCTCGCTTACGCTCCTCTTAACATTGACAACACCTCCCCACCGTCTACAAATACCTGCTCAATGTGAATATTTCACCAGTCATTTACGCAAATGAGCCGATGGCAGCGAACGATTTATCCGCACTTACACAAAAGGTGATATCTTCCTACCGGATCCTCTACAGTTGAGATATTTCAGAGTTGATAGAATTTTCCATGGTTATTAATTAAATTGGCAGTGCGAATCAATATGCGTGATCGGTTTGGGTAAATACGGAGCTGGCGAGGCGCCAGCGCGCAGCGCCCAGTGCCAGGTTTCCGGACTTATCCAGGTGAAACAGTTTCGGCTGCGGTAATCTGCCGAAATTCACTAACATTTCACAGCTCACGTGCTACAATAATTCATTAAATATGATAATAGGCTCAACCTGAAAATAAATGCACAAGTTATGGAATACTGACATAAATTTGCAAAAGCTGGAGATTTTTGAGAATAATTATTTGGGTC
Organism: Apotomis betuletana; assembly: GCA_932273695.1. Classification (NCBI taxonomy): domain Eukaryota; kingdom Metazoa; phylum Arthropoda; class Insecta; order Lepidoptera; family Tortricidae; genus Apotomis; species Apotomis betuletana. The sequence goes on from OW026306.1 coordinate 26,621,258, forward strand.
CATATTAGCTCACATAAAATTGATCCTCCGAATTTTTCTTCTACTACCGATTTGTTGTCAGAATCATCACTCTTCCGATTTTTTTACTTCATACATTTGTCCGTCATAAATTTGCACTACTACCATCCGAGTTCATAATCGACAGTTTTCAGAACATCGTAATTCATAATGGCGTCACTAAGATTATGTTTGTATACTCATAATGCTGATTTTCATATTTGTTTCATTCAGAATCATAAATTACAATAAACTTGTCAATCATAACATTTAAGCATATCGATACAGTTTTTCTTTTTATTCATAAATTCATAATGCTTGTTTTGAGTAATAGTGAGTTAAGTGTACAGTACATGCAAGCAAGCATGCAAGCATTTTGTTTTTATTCATAAATTCATAATGCTTGTTTTGAGTAATAGTGAGTTAAGTGTACATGCAAGCAAGCATGCAAACATTTTGACGCTCCACTCGCTTCGCTCGCTCCGCTATACGTGGTCATAATACAAACCTAACCTAAAGTTTTCGGTTTTTGAGCCATGTTCCATTTTGTCGCAGTCTGCTTATATAAAATAGGATTGTGGAGTTTATGAGTACAAACCATGCAGTCTGCTTAAAAAATACATGTATGACAGTGAAAAATATGTTCAAAAACAGTTATGATTAATGATAGTATGAAAATAAAAAGTTGTATTAGAGATATTGATGATAATTGACATTATAATTTTAAATGGCTCGGAGTTATGATCGGTAGGTAGTAATAGTGACTAAGTATAAGTCCGTACCTGAGAAGCATGACACTGTAACTCCATTTTTTACGATTTTGGGCTTTTGACGGTATCTTACTTCATTTTCTGAGCTCTTTCGAGCCATAAAACTGTATTTGACAATTTCTCCATAGTAACCGATTTCCCTAAATGTATAGTGCTGTAAGATCACGACACACTACGAAGCATTTTAATCTAAGTGAAATACAGTCTTATGCTAGTACCGGACAAGAAATGTTCATTTCATCGTAAGTACTGGAGTTACAGTATTATCCTGAATTAAAACTATGATACAGTAAAATGCAATAAGACATTAAAAAAATTATTGTATCTCCAGACTTACAGTTTTATGCCTCAAATCGATCTATTGCGGGCGCGGGAGGGGGTTGTCTAGTCAAGCCTGCGCGGGAGTTACCCGGCCCGCAGTACGAGTCATGTACGAGTCTAAACGTGCACGCGGACGGACCTTTGCCGAATCGTATGGCTACTCTTTGCGTAAATACGAGTGAGTGTGTCTACAAACATAATGCGGAAGTCGAGTCGAGGGAAATATTTAGCAGACTTAGCAACACGCGATGCCGAATGTGAGTACTAAGTTCAGTTTATTTTCATTGTTTATTTGTCGTTTTATTCTCCAAGTAAAGATACCTGCGATACGTGTGATAAATTCATTTTGGATTTGAAACAGGAAACCGCCCCAGCTGAACGCCAAAAAATAGAAGAGTCGCAAAAGAAACACTTAGAAGATGCAAACAATAGGTACAGCTTAAAGAAGAAAGATAAAGAGAACAGCAAGTCCTCAGCTGGGACCAGTTTAACGCTTATGTTAGACATGCAAAAATGTTTACCAACACCTTTGTTGACAAATACCCAATCATTTTATTTGAGGAAATTATGGGTATTAAATGAAACACTGCATGATGACACGTCTAACAAATCTTACTGCATGATGTGGAACGAAGTCCTAGGTGGAAGAGCGGGTAATGAAGTAGGGTCTTTTGAATGGGTGCTTAACTACTTAGTACCTACAGTAACAGAAATAACTATTTGGTCTGATAATTGTGCAGGTCAAAATAGGAATATAATTCTAGTGTATTGCTACTTATGGATTCTAGCTCATTCAAATTTAACGACTATAAATCACAAATTTTTACTCCGAGGACATACACACTCTGAAGTGGACATGATACATTCCATAATCGAAAGAAAAAAAAAGGAACTGCCTCAATTCGAGATCATGACACCTCGTGACTGGGAGCAATTTGTAAAAATTTGCAAGCCTAAAAATCCGTTAACAGTGCACAGCATGAACCTAAGTAACATAAAAAAACATCAAGTCACTGTCAAATCTCTTCAGTCAAAGGCGCAAAAATTGGCTCAATGAGCCATTTCTTATTTCAAAATGTGTTTGGTTCCAATTGCGGAAGGATGAACTGGGGGTGCTATTCTATAAAACATCCTTCGACGAATCAGAGTTTTCTAAAATTGATTTGAGGCGAAACACAAGGCAACCGCTTCAAATGCCCTATACACTTCCTCAAGTTAACTCACGTGAGCGTCCAATCAGTAATCCAAAATACAAAGACTTGATGACGCTGACCCAGTGGATGACTGATTCAACAATTAAAAACTATTATAAAAATTTGCCGCACGGTAATGTTCCTAATATTGAAGAATCGGATGAAGACTAAGGTTTACCACACCGGTAGCACAAGTGCATGATAGCATACTTGCTTCAGTTAAGATCTTGTTTAGCTGTTATGAAAGATGATAATGATTATGACTGTTATGAAAGATGTTTCTCTATTTGTGTTGACAATTTTGTTAATTTGTCGATTTATGAAAGTACCTACTATAATTTTTATTTTTATTAAAGTTTTTGTCTGATTTATGAAAGGGGCCTTTTGTATTTTTATCATAAAACAGGTTTTTGATTTTTTTGTTAGAAGCAGAACACGGTATGTGACCTAGTTTTTTTTGTTTTACAGCAAAAAATATTACTTAAAATAAGTGATTTATCTCCAGTTGATCTCCCTTTGTTATTAATGTTGATCTCAGATAACCAAACTTTCGAGTAATAAAGCATTTCGTTATTCAAACTTGATTAGTTTCATTTTAAGCCATCCCAAACATCGACCGGCATTATTTTGACACAAAATCGCTTCTCCTGTAAAATTGAGAAAATGGCAGTTGCAGTGTTATGCTTCACTTAGTGACTATTATGATGAAAAATTGTATGAGTAACATTTTCGGAATTCCAATAATCGGGGTTGAAAAATTATGTGAACTTTGGCGCACCCGAATTGTATACTCGTTTCAGCATTTTCGATTCGTTTGATACGATTTTACTTGTTAGATTCTATAATTATTTCCATATTTTTTTTTCTTAATTCTTTGCTATCATTAGTCAGAGCCATAAATATAATTTATGAAAAATACTTTCTAAAAACTTGACAATGTTTTAAAAACAGTATCATGTTTCCCACAAATAATCTCGCATTCTCTCATGGCCGCCCAGAAATGCAGGCCTTCGCACGAGTTTGTAAGAGACATGAGTCCTTTCTGTGTGAGCCGCCTTTTGTCGTCACCAATCAGTTCGTTAGCAGCGGCAGCGGCCGTCGCAATCAACTGGCCTGTTTGCTGTTTGGATGTGACTCACATATTCATCTGCATACATCCATACACTTTGGTGTGCTTAGTGTTTTCGCTAGAGGGCACCTTTTAGATGAATTATTGAGAAAGAGGTTTGTATTGGTAAATGTAACTCAATTACAGTTTTACACAGCATTTATTCTATCGAAAATGAATAATTTCTTCATTCGTTTGTAGGCATCGGTTTATGTTTTTACCTAAAAAATTACCAACCGATTCCAAATTTTTTCAAGGTTTTGAGTTAAGGTTTTAGATGAGTGAGCCTATGATTGCTACGTTTCTTGAGCCATGGATAAATGATAAAAGATTTTCAAATACCTATAAAGTCTAGAATGTAAAGAGAAAATATCATTTGAAAGGGAAGGGGAAAAACTGGAGATATTTTACTGTTATTTTTAAGTCTATTGCCAGTATAGACCACAAAATTCCTCAGTTCATCATGAGACTTTCTGAATCAGGGATTAAACTCGCTGGGTTTGGATGTTTTGCTATAGTTTAACTTAAACCTTACAGCCTTAAACAGATTTGACAACTTCAATTGTCTGTAGGTACTGTAAAAAATCATAGAGGTGAAATAGCCAGTTCTTTCCCTTAGGCCTTCATTTAATAATCCTCTCTCTGTACGTCATCTCCCTTCGGCACACGAGGCTTCGGCTCTATCTAGGCCTACATAAAGCCTAGCTAATCGAGTATTCTAGCTGTTCTATCCATCGCCTATCCATATCGGCGGAGTCTTTCGTGTTTTTCTTTATTGTCATACATCTGTCAATTAACTTTTGAGAAACGTGGAGGTCTTTGTGAATAGATATCATGGATATTTGAGCTTAATAGCAGATGTATGTTTAAACCACTGATACGAATACAAGATGTATGTTTGCTGTGTAAACTGCATTAAGTAATTGACCACAAGTCGTTTTATAAGGATAAATATATATTTATATATTTAGCGGTGATTTTTCGGTGAAACGGCGAAAGTTGAAAAAATTGGGCAAGTGCGAGCCCGACTCGCGCATGAAGGGTTCCGTACCTATACATATATATATAATTTATAACAAGTTTGTTGTATGGGAGCCCCCCTTAAATATTTATTTTATTTTATTTTTAGTATTTGTTGTTAAAGCGGCAATAGAAATACATCATCTGTGAAAATTTCAACTGTCACCGTAACTAGCTATCACCGTTGTTGAGATACAGCCTGGTGACAGACGGACGGACGGACGGACGGACGGACGGACGGACAGCGAAGTCTCAGTAATAGGGTCCCGTTTTTACCCTTTGGGTACGGAACCCTAAAAAGGTGAAAGTCCATTAGACACGTCGAATTTAGCGCGGCATTTCGTTACATCACCGTGGCTTGTTGTGAGCTGCGCTATCGGTGTGAAAACTCACACCGAAGAGTTTAGTTGCCAAAAAAAAATAACGGGTTTATCATTTTTGTGTGTCCGTGTTCAAGTTTCGTGTAAATATGTGAAAGATCAAACACGTAAACTTGGCGTACGCGTAGGTAACACAATAATCTGCCCAATATTATGCCTCGTGTTATTGGGTGATGAATCACGTCCAATATTGGCGAAATCTCGTTCATATTAATTCGGCCATATTAGTTATAGATTAGTTAATGGCTAATATTTATAGATTAAGTAATAATTTGTATGAACATTTCCCGGAGCTATAATTCCATAATGCCTGCCCTAAAAGGTGCCTAATGTCCGGGTCGGGATGTGCGGTAGGTGCAACATAGACGCCATAATTAGCCTAATGCGATGCAGCCAGCATCCCCGTGTTGCAAGTGAAGCTACGCGGGCAGAATAAACGATATAGAATCTTCCTCTAATAAATAATTCAAATTTGAATTTGAACATGCCCCTTTAATTTAAGCATGAAATTAAGAAAACTCAAACATTAACGAGGAGTACCTATGTATGCGACATTGAAAAACACCGATTAAATTCAGAACTTGGCGACACATATACCTGATTTTCGATAGGAAGCACCGCCTGGAAAATGTTGATATTCAGGTAAGTCCCCAAGGTATGGTCTCCAGAGCCCGTTTGATGTAAGGGCTGACTTACTATGAAACCCGCCTTTTTCATTCACTCGTAAATTCGATTTTCTGTTGTATGACCCAATGCAATCCGCCGCGGTGTCTGTAAATCATCCGCGCAAGTGTTCTATAAACAAGACCGGGCACGATTCAGCTGTTCCTTTCGAACAATCTCGATTTTACATACAAATGGCCCGGGTCACGGACGTAAACATGGAAACTTTGGATTCCGCTACGTTTTCCAATAGTGTTACATGCTAAGTTCTCCCGCGGCATGCTATACGTGTAAAGGGTATTTTGCATATCATTTACCTATTGAAGAAGAAACGGATTGTTCAGTAGGATTTGATGAGACGAAGTATTCTCAGCAGACTAATTGTGAGCATCTAGGGGGACTTATGCAGTATCAGTATATGGGGTTGAAGAGCCCAACTGTCACACATTATTTTAAATCCCTTCATAAAATCACGTCGATTAAAGAGTCCCGACGATCTCGTAAAGAGCGCCGGAAGCCATTATGTAGGTGCGAATGGAAGTCTTTCGGGTAAGTTGATGCGGATCAGTTGGAAATGTATTATTAATTAAACAAGAGCATGTCGGGCCACGCTCAGTGTAGGGTTCCGTAGTTACTCATCCTTCACAAGAGACGGGCTTAAAACAGCGGTTTTAAGCCCCAGGTTTAAGTTACAAGAAAGATTTTAAGTTCTATAAAAAGGTCGTAAACGCTAAGGTAACTGTAATTACTTATTACCTTCTGGAAGTCAACTTACGGCCTTTTAAAGAAAATTATGAAATTTTGTGTTAACTCAAAAACGGATGGACCGAGTTTGTTCAATATAGTTTTCATTGAAAGTACTTATAAAGCCTCATTTTCATGAATTTTTTCATATTTTTTTGATCCGTGGTTGAAAAGTTAGAGGGGGGGACACTATTTTTTTATTTTCGGAACGAATATTTACGAAACTACTGACTTTATCAAAAAGTCATGTTTAAAGACCCCTATTATTTTTAACAGACCTATTCAAAGACACCCCAGGGTTGAAACGAAAAAAAAATTCACCCCCATTTTAGGTGTTCGAGAGGTACCCGAAAAAAAATTTTTTTTTTTAGTTTTTATTTTACTATCACGTTATTTACGATCACGTAATTGATATGGTAAGGAATTAAGTTTATTTATTTTATCATGAAGATATAAACTTAATTTCTTGATACCGTATGGGCCAGACGGTCCGTTGGACTTATTTACGTTACTTACTCTATGAAACGGCCAAGCCATACTTTTGTAGCCAAGGTGTAGCATTAGTAAACTCAGGGCTTAGGGGCTTGGCTTTTCGAGGGATCTGACAACTTTTTTACAGCGAAAGCGTTATGAGCATGTGAGTCTTGGCCTCCAATTTTACATGAAATGTTTTTTTTGGGATCGTGTTTACTCAAGTGAGTTTGTAAAATTGCAAAGGTATTTCATGGAATTTTCAGTTATTATAATTATTTATGTTTCATGTTTGTTGAGAATGCGATGTCGAAGTGTAATCGAAGGTATACAGTTCTAAATTGAAATATTCAAAACCGCATAACATAATTATGTACATATTTTTAATAAATCAAATAATTAAGTTAAATAGAAAATTCATATTAAGTATTTAATTAATACATTTCGGAAAATATTGCATTCCCAAAGTTACGGTTACTTTTTTGCAGGAATTAGGCAATGTAAACATTTTAATGGTAACCTAGAATGATGAGAAAGAGAAAGAGAATTCTATCGCCTATTTTAATAAGAAAATTGCACACACGAGTAGGTATGTGTCTATTCGAGAAAAATTCTCTCTCATTATTTTACTAAACAGTAATTGCCAACATTTCAACATTTCCGGCCTGTTAATCGAGACCTATTTTAGTTTATTCATTATCGAAGAATCCAGAATTAAAGAAACTAAATTTGATTGGGCAGTTGTGGAAAAAGCATCATCATACAAGCCACATATCAGCCGAATGACGTCCACTGCCGGAAAGTCCTCCTCTGGCCTGTGCCGAAGTACAACGACCACATAATACCCACAGGATTAAATTGCTACATGTACAATTGAGTTGACCTCTCTTCTGTTTGTCAAATTATTCCTTCCCAGCGCGATATTTTAAAACCATTCGTAGGCGCTCATCAAACAAAACCGCGGAATAAGGCACGGCTTGCCAATATACATATATTATTCATTCAATGTTTACAGGTTTTATAACATAATAACCGTAATGAAGTTCGTCGCATGCGCGGCGCGGGAGCAGCTAACAAACTCATTCATTGGATAAAATGCTAATTCGCTGCCCCTATGAATTTGAAGCCACGAGTTTGCAAGCCAATTACAAGCACCTACGTGGCTCTACTTGCTGAGGCTGGCGCTGCGGGATAATACGCGGCAATTATGCGAAGTTGAGGGGAAAATACGTCGACGGATCATCTTATGAATCTAATTTAAATCTTAAGACAGCAGGAGGTTACAGGCAGCAACGTGGCTTTGCTTGTGCTCCATAACAGCTGCCGTCCAATGTGTACAAAGACTCTGATTATGGTCTTACTAGCTGTGCCCCGCGGTGCTACCCGCTCATCCCACGGGAACACTAAATTTATTCGGGATGAAAAGTATCCTATGTCCTTCCCCGGGGCTGAAACTATCTATATACCAAATTTCATCTAAATCGGTTCAGCGGTTTAAGCGTGAAGAAGTAACAGACAGACAGACAGACAGACACACTTTTACATTTATAATATTATAGTAATAGTAATAGTATATAGTATGGATAAATATGCAGCTATTTTATTATTAATCCTTAAAATTATAAAGGATAGATCTTTCTCTACAATACTGACAAGCAACGGCTTGACAGCGTTGACAGTAGCAGCATCCTCCACAATGCCTAATTGCCAATACTGCCAATACGCTAATTGGAGATCTAGTTGCGTACCGCAAGCATCTTGAAGCGCTGTTAACTACTAAGACTACAACAAATTGTTAGTGTTCCATAGTATCGCGAATAAACGTTTTTTATAGACCTTAAACAGGCCTGTTCCCCACGTGTAGACAAGTAGACCCCGCACCACATAAGCACGTAATAAAGTATCAGGTCGCCACACAATGGGCCGCGACGATAGATTAAGCGGATTTGCAGGCAATGCGTATACGGGGCGCGGGCAGAGTAGGTAACATTCAGAACAAGCAGTTGCATTGCAGTTTCTTCCCATTTACACTCTTGGGCACCACTAAAATCTACGGTGGCTTGCTGTAGGAAAAGGTTACGTGGTGAGCCCTTTCTGCTACATTACATTGTCAAGTTTAAACGTTGAACAAATGTCTTCCTTCTTTCTTAATTAAGGAGTTGGTAGTTTCTATAAGCACCGTAGTATATTATTTTCTTCCTATTTGATTAGGGAGTCAATAATAGGTAAAAGTGATAACAAAATTACTGTTTTCCCTTTCACAAATAATAAACATATAATTAAATGCAATTCACTTGCGTCTCATCAATACTAGCAAATAAAAACAAAAAAAAACTCCAAAAAGGTTTTTGTGCGTTTAAAGTGTGTATAGAAATCTGAGGAGCTCGGCTAGTAACAAGCAGCCTCTGTGTCTAGGTACCCTGTGCCGGGGTCGCCTCGGTGCGGTAATAAATCCAATCCACCGACAAAAGTCTTAACTCGCAGCTTACGCGATGCGATCACCGGCTTGCTCGGGAGGAAGTAGGCCGGCCACCACACGAATAATATACCCTCAATTTGAGGGAAAATCACACGTTATGTTGCTGTGACATCGAATGCCGCGAAGACTGGACATAGGCCTTCCTTAACGAATGCCTACCGAAATCAGTCAGGCGCCGCCAGTCCTTTAATCGCCTATAATATTAACCCTTTACCGCATATAGAAAAAAAATAGTTGTTTGAACCTTGACCTGTGCCAATAAGTTCCAAGTTCATATCTGCACTATATGGCTTCGTATGCGATAAAGGTTTAATTGTGTTTTCAGCTGAACGGCAAGTTGTATACCCGAACAGATCTTGAGTAACAAACCAGTGGACAAATTCCGGTAGGCTCAGACACAATTATAAAGAATGACTCCTTAAAGACGAAATCATACAGGAGGCATATTACACCGATTTCACGATCCTCAGCCACGAGGAAGCGACACAGAAGAAGCGTTTGTATGAGCTGCTGACATCGAGCCTCGATCCTCAAGCGCCCCGGCCGGTTTATCAGTAGACGCCTAAAAGGTATTGCTTTTCGATCTCAAAGCGCCTTATTTATGGCAGTAGGTAAACGCGAAAGGTTGCCCTGATTTTAATGATAATGCCGCATTGTGAATGCCAAAGCCTTGAAAGGGAATTGAATGCATATTTGAAATCCCAGCGAAATACCATTTCATGCGCCAAAGATTTAACAGAATTTGTCCAGGATCTCTTCAACGGATTTCGAAAGAAAATAAAGGTAATTAAAAAACAGCATTGCTAAGGTAAGCTCGTCAACGACGGCTTACTAGCATGAAAATAGAATCTTAAAAACTCTAATTGATAAGTTTCTCTTTGTAAAATCAACCGGAAAGGGATAAGAAGCGAAACTACAACAAAACGGTGACATTTTCATGCCGCATTTACACATTCGCCTCGTCTGTGGCCGCTCGCCGCGCCGCTCGCCACGGCGCTCGCCTGTTTTTCGTCATTTGCGCGGATGTGTAAAAGTGGCAAATAGTGCACGTTTTATTGTGATACTTCCTTTACTTCACTCTATACAAGGTAACCAATCCAAACAAATCGCATTGCAGAATAAAAAACTATATACAACTTACACGAAATAAAAGAATTTGATGTAAAAAAATTGTTTGTAATTAATATTTTCAATGTCATTTGTGAAACGGAATATGGAGGAAAGTACATTTTTATCGCATGTACACAATTACCATACAATATACTAATTGACTCGGTCTTGGTTTATCTGTGTTTGTTAAATATGTGCAAGTAAATATATTACCTATTCAGTTCTTTAGTTTGGGCGTAGAATGTTTAGTTTATTGTAACCCAAATAGGTTCTTTAGACCAACTCCTCCACCCGTACCCGCTTGTACCTATAACCCAACCTTCCCGCACCAACCCTATTCGTGGGGCGACTCGACACCCTGTATAACGCACACATACCTGTACAAATAAACAAAGCTCGGATTGAGCCGCGATCTCATCAGTCCCGGATTCCCCGGCGTTTTAAATTATGTGCAGGCGGGTCGGCGAAGAATTGAAATGTGCTCTTCGGGGAGCGCCTCGTGATTGCGGCCGCCAATAATTGTTTTACGAGCTGAGGACGTAAATATTTAGGTTATTAAATGAAAGATTAGATTTGTTCGGCGGTCGTGATTCGCTGGTCAAAAGAGCGTTCGTTTTACTTTGATGGGTTTGGGAAATAATGGCTGTTTTACGTGTTATGCTCTTAAATGGGTGCCGTTTGTGGAGTCATCTTCTCAGCTGAATGGCGTCCACTGCTAGACAAAGGATTCTCCAAGGTTTTCCACTATGAACGATCTTAAAGATACCCGCATCTAACGGTCTCCCAGGGTTCATACATGGTCAGTGCACCTCATAAGCACGGGACGCTGTCCAAGCTGCGACTCCCGATCAGTTCCGTCGGTTCTAGGAGCGGACTTCAATTTGGTAACTCTTCGTTGTTTGCCAATGTTAATCCGATTTTCGCTTCGACAAAAAGTATTCGACCTTTAATTTTGTCTTCGTTGTTTTTTAGAGTTAATTATAATATTTTTCTACATAAAAACGTTTAATAATGCTCCTTGGGCTCGTTCTATTTGGTCGCTTCGTGCTAGTAAGCAACCATTTATGTGAAAATGGGCGTTATTTGTCACAGAAACGAAAACTTCAGGGACATCTCGTTAATTGGGGCGGGGCTAATAGGTATTGCACGGCCTTAGGATGCACATATTCATATTTAAATAAATATTAGTAAAGATCAGATTTACGTACCCCAGTGCTCGTGTGTGGTCAACCGATAGCATATTTACGCATCAATGGCTTTTCAAGCCTTATGTTCTGAATGGCCGCTCTCGTGAGTCCTGAACATACCATACATTTCGTGCCAGAATTCAAAATAGGGTTTGAACGTTTCACTATATTAACGGATAGGTACGTGAAAGAGTCACCTGACACAGATTATAGCACGCGTGCATTATGCAATTTAAGAAAAAACTTACACCTACGGAAAGTTTTATAATATAGTTCAGTTCAGCGGGCCCGTGATTTACAAGTATTTGAATATTTATCACTTTTCGCAGCTCTAATTTTTTTTCTTAAATATGGCGATGTGTTTTGACTTTAAATTGATTGCCATCAATTTAAAGTCAAAACACATCGCCATATATATTAAGTTTTATAATATAGTTCAGTTCAGCGGGCCCGTGATTTACAAGTATTTGAATATTTATCACTTTTCGCAGCTCTAATTTTTTTTCTTAAATATGGCGATGTGTTTTGACTTTAAATTGATGGCAATGTGTTTTGACTTTAAATAATGTAAAATTATTTAACGATTCATGTGATTATATTGTAAATTAAGTTTAATTTGTCAGTAAATAGTCTAGACAAAATTTTATATTTTGCGCGTTTCGTCATACCTTAGTGATAGCACGTGATAGGCATGATTATTGACATCCTAAATGCCTATACGCCTATCAAAGTAGAGCATAATATTCATGTTAGTTTAGAAAGGATATTACAAAAAGTTAGATATAGCATCGATAAAGTAGACATCACTGGTGATCTCTATGACGTATAACAATATTCACGTGCAAATTCGCTCTAGGTCCGGGGCACCTTGTTTTGATTACAACATAACAATTGTCGGATTAAACCTAGCCCGTCGTTATTTAATGAAGAAATTCAGCAATTAACTCCACGTTGAACAGAATGGGCGACAGCAAGGATTACTTTAGATCGGTACAGCGACAGCCGTGCTATGCCGCTCGGCCGCGGCATTCTAGCCTCCGTCCCCGAGCACATAGTGCCGGCGCGCGGCCGTCCAGCCTCCGCCAGCATTGTGCCGAATGCTAATTTCAATATTCAATAGACGGTTGTACAAAATGTAGGTAATTGAATTCTGGAAGCTTCTCTATAGGTAGAATATTAAACGAGTGCTCCGCGGAATGAAGATCTGTTTTCGCGATTTCCCGAATAAGAAGTTACGGCTGTATGGAGAGTAATTTCAATGGAAAGTCATGTTTTATTGATTCGTGCTCTGAAAAAGTAATTCCGCGCCTACTTTATATTTTGCTCGCTTTCCTTTCAGCGGGGGTTTCCAATTTCTGTAATTTGTCAAGTGTACTTCTGTGTGATAGGTATTAATTTGAATGCCGCCATTTGAGGAGACGTGCAACTGGAACGTGGAATAGTTATGTTATGATGAAATATTATCGATAATTCTTTAAAATTGTGGTAATAAATACACCAGGGTATAAAGTATAGTCAGCGTCAAGAAATAATCGTTAAAGTACATTTCTGCAATAAAGGATGGTAAAATGCGACAGGCGGACATTTCGATTGTATGAAAAAAGTTCAAGTAAAGAGTTGAATTAACGGATAGGGATCCGCAAAATTTCCTCCATATCCGCACCAGCTTTTCTGTCCTCTGCCCACAGCTCGGCAGTTCTCATAGGCAAAATTCTGAAGGCATTCTCTGCCTTAAACTATGAGACTGCGGGCTTATCGGAGGCCAAAAGAGCTTGGTCCATTGCCTGCCCGGGAGAGGACTTCCCAGAAAATTTGAAATCGCAAAGGACCTGGGACGACATCCTATCAAAATTAACATATGACTCCCTCCTAAGTCGAAGTACGGGCTCTGAACGTGCCAGAATTTTGGCAGCGGGCACGAAAGAAGCGGGTCACTGGCTGCACGCTTTCCCCTCTGCCAACACTGGTACGTTTCTAGAGCCCGACACACTCCACATATCCACCTGCCTGCGACTCGGGGTGCCTATCTGTGCGCCTCACAGATGCTCTTGCGGCAGCGCGGTCGATACACTGGGTCACCATGGCCTCTCTTGCCAGAAAAGTGCAGGCCGCTTCTCGAGACATGCCACTCTGAACGACATTATCCGCCGCTCTCTTGCCACCGTCAACGTGCCGGCGCTACTGGAGCCAACGGGCATCGCCAGGGACGATGGCAAGAGACCGGACGGGATGTCCCTGGTTCCGTGGAGGCTGGGACGTGTGCTTGTATGGGATGCCACCTGTGTGGACACACTGGCGCTGTCCCACCTTCACGGAACATCGGGTAGAGCGGGCGCGGCTGCTGAGGCGGCCGAAAAACTAAAGAGCACCAAATATAGGGGTCTCGGCCCCGAATACAATTTTGTACCTTTTGGGGTAGAGACCCTAGGTCCATGGGGTCCCAGCGCCCAAAAACTTCACAAGGAGCTCTCTAAAAGGCTCCAAGAGACCACTGGGGACCGGAGAGCTGGCAGCTTCCTCGCACAGCGTATCAGCATAGCTGTTCAGCGAGGAAATGCTGCCAGCATTTTCGGTACCATGCCAAAGGGGAGCAGTTTTTTGAATTTGTTTTAGTTTAGTTAATTTTAGCTTTTTTGTACTTAGTAGTTAGTAGTGTTGTTTTTATTTTCTGCTCCTTTAATTCATAAATAAATTTGTTTGTTTTTTTTTTTTTTTTATTAACGTGATTAATCACTTTTCAATTATATTTTTTTAAGGTGACTGTACATAAATATGTGAGTTAAATCTTGCCAATTACAACTCTATAGAGTTAATCAAAACTTGTACAACAGTTACCGATGTTTGGTTAGTTGTCCCAAATATAATATTTGTACAAAAAAATAAGGAAAAGGGGACAACAAGCCACCTGATGAGAAGTTCTTTCCGTTTATGACACAAATCGAAGAATCAAATAGAACTCGTGGAAAATAAGCAATCGAGTCAAAAATAAAACGATGATACAGGTAAGTCAGAGAACCAAATATCATATCAAAATTGATCAGGAAACAGTTCCACGCACGTCCTTACCTTGATGTTGCGAACAAAACCCTCGATTTGAAAGTGAGTGCTCATACTTTAATTTACAGCGCCGCAGCCGCGCCACAATGTCCACAACGGAGGTAAAACAATTGCCGCTCGCACCGGCCACGTCTTCAAAAATTACTGCATCCTTTGTTTTGACAATAAATACATTAAGCTGGACGGAGCGAGTTTGTTTCGGTGAATAATTCACCCGATCCTAGCCACGACCCGTCTATGCCATAACGCTGTAACATTACACGGGACATAACTACAGAAAATCGTATCTTACTATGAAATCCATATAAAGATACGACGTTAGACCGTAGCACGGCAGATATGCTCTTATTACGTTCTCTGCGGCATGGCGGCTGGTTCTGTAGGAGGTGGTTCCGGCTGTATTTACACATGCACGTATGAATCCCGGCAAAGGGAAGGCACTGTAAATTCCCCTTAGTTGTATATAAGTAAACCTACGGGTAAATATGCCAGTGCTATTAGCTCACGTAATAGGTGTTAGTGATATTTCCACCGGCTTGGCGCCTTGACCGGTTGAACGCTCCAGATACTCTGGCCACTCCGACCACCATAAAATTACGTCAAAGTGAAGTATACCACAGAATATATAATAGTACAACGTCAAATCGCCACTAACACATCGACTTTTCGTATCAAATTTAATTTGCTACGGTTGAAATTTATATGTGACTGACTATGAATATCTAACGATGAATATTTAGTGTTTACCTCGTCACATTTCTCCTTTACGTGTTCATCCATGAAACAAAGCTTGTATCAAGTATTCATAATTATTGTACGCCTAAAGTCTCAATTAACCCTCGCAGTAAGTCTCCCCTGCAGCCGGCCACGCCACGCTTGTATGCCAACATGTTTGTTTCAATATTCACTGCATTTTAATGACACGCCTCGCAAAGTGCTCGATCATCCCAGTACCTACTCGTAAAAATGAAATGCTCATTATATTTTCGGTTGGAATTCATTAAGGCTGTAAATAATTAAAATAAATATACCGTCAACTGTGAGGTATTATTTCTCTTTTAAGTCTGCCGTGTGGAAGTATTATTGTTAACATAAGAATATAAAAAAAAAACCTAGTAAATCGGGCTTTCGCATGCTAAATTATCCAGTGCTTTCGTCGGTCTAATATGATATTATATTTTATTACTCATGTCGGACATTATGAAAATAAACAAATATTAAATAAAACTACAAGTACGTAAGCTAGGCAAACATACAGCAGAGCTACGGGACACCCTTTCCACAAATTGTCCCTCACTATGCAAGACACAGGACCGGATCCCAGCAACAAAACCTGCACAGATGAAATGCGATTTTATTTTTCAGTGTCCGCTAAAAGGCAGTTTTCTGGAGCAAACTGCGGAACCGGCGTATTCAAATCCTATCCAAAGGTACATAATACTGTGTCCTTTTCTTTGAAGGAGGTCGGTAAGGGATGGCAGTGGTGGTTGTATGATTTTTGTACGGTTTTGAATCGGCCGGCTAGTTGGTTAGTATTCCGGGGCGGGCCGGCTGACGCGGGGCGACGTGCCCCGGCTGCCAACGGCGCTGCTCGCCGATGCAATGTCTTTAATAGGCCCCATAAATTGAATATGTACATTAGCATGCGAGCGACTGTGCGAAAATAGACTTGGTGTTTTAAAACTAGCGGGTGCAGTACGTGCCATTAGCTACGCCTTTACTACTTATTTATTTTAACTTCATTGTAACATAAATAGTCTGTACCTTCCTATCTACCAGACAGCCATAGGCACGACAGAGTTAAACCCCAATGGTTGCCACTTAAACTTGCCGCCACTGCCGCCTTAACATAAAGCTAGATTTGATAAAAAATATACTAAAAATAGTTCAGCAATTGCACAGCAGGGAGGTTGCCGACAATAATAATTATATTCACCGTACAAGTATGGTCTTATAAATATACTTACTTATTACTATAATTATATTGCACATTGAATGTTTATAAGTATAGTAAGTACGTATTTTGATATGAACCACATAGGTAGTTCAGACATACATAGGTAGTAGGTATAGACCTACTATAGTAACTATAGAGGACTATTTATGTACGTAAAGCTTCGCACATGTGGCAAAATATTTTAATTATTCTGAAAAAATGCACTATTATTTAATAATCAAGTTCAACAAAGTATCAAACAGTGGGAAAATCGGAATATCTAATCAATTCAATAATAACATTCAATATTTTCGTCATAAAATGTATCATCATCATCATCATCATCAGCTCAGCCATAGGACGTCCACTGCTGAACATAGGCCTCCCCTTTGGACTTCCATATATACCAGTTGGAAGCGACCTGCATCCAGCGCCTTCCGGCGACCTTTATAAGGTCATCTGTCCATCTTGTAGGTGGACGTCCTACGCTGCGCTTGCTGGTCCGAGGTCTCCACTCGAGCACTTTACGGCCCCATCGGCCATCTGCTCTGCGTGCTACGTGGCCTGCCCATTGCCACTTCAACTTGCTAATCCGGTGAGCTATATCGGTCACTTTAGTTCGTCTACGGATTTCCTCATTTCTGATTCGATCACGTAGAGACACCCCGAGCATAGCCCTCTCCATTGCTCGTTGAGCGACTTTGAGCTTTGAGATGAGGCCGATAGTGAAAGACCACGTTTCGGTGCCGTAAGTCATCACTGGTAACACACATTGGTTGAAGACTTTCGTCTTGAGGCACTGAGGTATGTCGGATGAAAAAATGTATAATAAATATGAACTATACCCGTCCTGACTCTCCGAGGACAGTCTCACGTTGGCGGCGGCGACCTAAAACAATATGGAGGCGCGCTACTGCCGTATTCATTGCAAATTATTCAAAGGTTAATTAAAAGGGATACTCTTCGCGGAGCACAAATTTTGCCCAAACAATTATCTTTATTGAGTTTCGTTGTTCCTTCTGAATTTAGCAAAAGACGCGTGATTAGAACGTTTACAATCTGAAGCGAAGATCAACTAGCTGTTGTGACCTAACTCATTACCTTAATAAATTCACTTAGAAGGTAGTCCGAAGCCCCCCGCTATTACTTAAAAGCTATAGACTTTGCCATTTACAGAGCAGATTGTTTGTAAAGAGTAGTATTTCACTACGGTATTTAAAAAAAGATTCAAAACAATTATGCTATGAAGAGTCTTAATGCGTCGTGTTCTAAGTCACTAATAGTGCGTTTGTCCAGATTTGTGGAAGATAAAACGTATACACCGTGAACGAGTTCTTAAACAAAAACCTTCATGGCGCAAGAATAAAGAGCTAACTAACTCTCGCAATTAAGACTTTTATTCTCTCTAACATTCCAAACTTTTTGGAGCTTCCCTGTTATAAAGGTTGCGGGTTGATTTTTAAGTTAACAATAGAAGATTTCTTAATTTTTTCATTGTTTTAAAGCGCAATTTTAAGGCTCTGTAGCCTTATATGAAGTGAAATACATGAGCTTTTTGAAAATCTAAGGCCTGTTACGCTTGGTAACTTTTTTAGCTATGACCAACAATCTAAAATTTATTCACTGCTGTATCGCATTTACATCAATAGTCTATCGCAAGTAAATCGTCGAATCGACATTTAAACACTCTAAAACAAATCCTGACGCAACACAAGCAAACTTCAAACTCGGTCCATTATCTTCCAGGAACTCGCATAACTCACGGTTATCCGTCGAAGCATGTCCTAGTGCTCACTACAGTACAGTTTGAGAGGAACTGCTGTGATGGTAGTTTTTGGAAGTTACCCGACAGTAACGCGACGTCACCGACTCACCGCCGCTGGCCGGCGGCGGACGGCGGGCGGCGGCGATAATTCTGTTTGTGAGCAAACGTACTGCCTTCAATTATTTATCGCATACAGGCGGAGGCGAGTTTCGTTTGACGCTGCTTCACGCCTTTTTTGTCAGATATCGGAAAAAACCAACCACCCAATATTCGCACGTCGAAATCGACACGCCGATTTATGTCTGTGTGTGATAGTGTTTACAAAAGCTCGTTTTTTAGGGTTCCGTAGTCAACTAGGAACCCTTATAGTTTCGCCATGTCCGTCTGTCCGTCCGCGGCTTAGCTCCGTGATCATTAGTACTAGAAAGCTAAAATTTGGTATGAGTATGTGTATGAATAACGCCGACAGAACGGTTAAATAAAAATTAACAAAAAAATTTTTTTTCGGGTACTTCTAGAGCACCCAAAGTGGGGTGAATTTTTTTTTTTCTTTTCAATACTGGTGTGTGGGGTGTCGTTGAATAGGTCTTGTAAAAATAATAGGGGTCTTATAACATTATTTTTTGATAAAGTCAGCAGCTTTGTAAATATTCGCTCCGAAAACAAGAAAAATAGTGTCCCCCTCTAACTTTTCAACCACGGGTCAAAAAAAATCGGGAAAATTCATGTACATAAGGCCTTATAATTACTTTCAATGAAAACTATATTGAACAAAATCGGTTGAGCCGTTTTTGAGTTATCGCCAAATTTCATATTTTTCTTTAAAAGGACGTAAGTTGACTTCCAGAAGGCAATAAGTGATTACAGTTTCTAGGGCGTTTACGACCTTTTTATAGAGCTTAAAATCTTTCTTAACTTAAACCTCGGGCTTAAAACAGCAGTTTATTGTGAAGGATGAGCAACTACGGAACCCTACACTGAGCGTGGCCCGACATGCTCTTGGCCGGTTTTTTTTGTAGATTTTAACAATTCATCTAATCTACGTGCCTCATACAAATAAGCTGTTCACCACTAGTACCTATCTCTTATGTTCGCGTATCGTACCTATTATAAAAAGGTCTTGTGCAAACCAAAATCGGATTTACCCACAAAGCCACTCTGGTCTACATAGGTACCTACTATAGAAAACGCCTATTTTAATAACTAGGTCTTGTAAAGAACCTCATGTCATAGATTTCGCAACCCAATCCAGGGCTTATAATAATTAAAGAACATTTAAAATTAAAGCCAACCTATAGCACCTGCTTTAACCTGCAGCAGACACAGCGTGTACGTCTGTGCGCATCAAGCGCTCCCGTGAGGATCGTTTTGTGTCATTTCGTGATCGTGAGAGTCACGCTCATCGACCGACTGGGCGCAGGCGACAGCACTTACACCCAGCAGCAGACATTGTTCAAACGGGTTGTGTCCTAGTAGCTAAGGGCTCGTGTTGGCTCGGAACGCCGTTGGAGACTCGGTTCGAATGCCGCTCGAAGTATACAAATATCTATTTAGTAACACATAGTAGTTTAATACAACTGTTACCTACATCATGAGAGCAAACAATACTACCTAAGTAATTTTAAGTTTTAATTATGTACAGTTGCATATTTATTTATTTATTTATTCAAATAAGTTGCACAGCATTACAGTAATTAAACTAAGGCACTGTGAACTACAAAATCATACATAAAATAAACTTAAATCTAGTTGGATTTAGGCGACGTAACAGCGTGGCTCCGTTGCGTCGTCTGATATGGCGCAGGATTCGGCAGATTGCCCCTGTAATAATGTAATGATGTGGTCGACAAGGGGACGTTGATGGGAGACAAAGTATAGGCGGAGCTGTCGATAGTATAAGAACATTCATTTTATATAAACATCAGTTTATATACACTTTTTACAATTAGGTTAACGCTTATCCAAGCAATATGCATTATGCTACAGTAAACCATTGTGTTACTGTTGAATACTAAATGTAGACATTAGCTACATACTACACCCCGGAACTGCCGAAACACAACACCCCTCGGCCAGAAGTCTGCACATGCGATGGTGTCCTGCAGCGGCCTTGGTAC
Source organism: Apotomis betuletana (assembly GCA_932273695.1). NCBI lineage: Eukaryota > Metazoa > Arthropoda > Insecta > Lepidoptera > Tortricidae > Apotomis > Apotomis betuletana. The sequence continues at coordinate 26,641,576 of OW026306.1, forward strand.
GCGCACCACAAACGAGCTGAAGTGCACGTAGTGCCGGGACTGCAGCTGGTGCACCCTCAGCGAGAAGCCAGTTTTCCGGCGGACGTACTCCACCACATCGTCAGCCACGGCGGAGTAATGCAAGCGCGACTCATAGAGCGCCTTACTCGGTGTAGCAATCCGAAGACCAGAACCAACCGGCTCGGCAGTGCCACTCAGTCTTGCGGGGCACCCTACGCGCCTTGCTCTTCCTTTCCACCAGTGTGAACCCCTCCTTATCCACATTAGTGCGGGAGGACTTTTCCTTATCAGGAACCCGTACTGAAGCCCGGTTAGCAGCGACAGGCTGACCGGCGACGTCAGCATAAGCACGCTGACGTGACGTCGAAACTTGAGACGGCCGCACGCGCGGGGGGCGGCGGGTGCGGCACCTTTTACAGTGTCAGCAACACGCAAATTCACGGGCTCGGCGTTTATAGTAGCGGGCCGGTCGTCGTTCTTGAAATTTGATTGCCACCTGCTGAGTTGGAGCACTATTTCGCAAACTGTTTACTTCGTTGCGTAACTCAGTAATAGTTACTTGGGAAGCTTCAAATTTCAAAATGATTTCAGCTAAACTTGTTTTTAGGGCCACGATCTCCTTATACAAGCAGCTAACGTCGATGCTATCCGGAACATGAGACGGCAGGATAGGGGCCGTCGCCACAAACTCCGGAATCTGATCTTGGTTCTCCCTTAGAATTTTCATTATATCCGCAAGGGTCTTCTTCCCAGTTTCGTCCCCTTTCCGGTGAGGTACATAATGTGCCGACGATCCCAAGGGACTGGCACAGCACCTGCTTCGCTTCACAGATGTCCTCGACGGTGAAACTCGATGCCCGAGAACTGAACTGGACAGCGGTCACCACATCCATCTTGCCTTCCAGCTGCAGCTTCTCCTTTTGCTGCAGAAAGGCGAGGAAATCGTTCGCGACGGGTTGACTCTGATTGGATGCACTCATGGCGTCGATTCGCAAGCAGCGGCCGGGCCGCGCTAATGTCGAATTAATATTTAATTATAATTACTCATCAATACGTCTATGTCGCTCGGCGCACTGAACGCGACTCTACTACTTTACTATATAATACTTTATCTGCACACATAGTCATTACGGTATCATAGACTTTCTTTAATGTAGATAGGAAGTAGGTACGGTACTGCCGTAACTCTCGCGGAGCGAAGGCATGAATGAGGCGTCGCGCCGGCGTAGGAGTCGCCGAAACAGCATCTTATAATTATATCTTAATGTTATGAAATTACCTACATTACTGATTTTGGTCATTCATGCCCTACCACCTTCGTCGCCAAGTAATTTAACAATATGGATGTAGATAAAACTTAAACGGCCTGTATCTCCGTTTAATAGAATACGGGTGAAGCTTACAGCGCCGTGTACTCGGTACACGGTATGGACGTGCGCTGTAATTCGTGTAATCGCCCGTGTACCCACGTCAGGCCGGTGATTGGCATAAAGCAGGAGGGAACACTACTGACGACACGGACACTTACGTATTAGAATGCTTGCATAGGTACTAGTGTAGTAGTGCGGCGTTCAACAACTGCCTGCCTTCTTGAGCTTAATTTGGGACTAGATCGATTTGTGTGAGGTTGTCTGATATTTATTTACATAAATCATCTCGTCGTTCCTCATATAGAATATAGAAGCTAATAGAGATCTAACTCAAGCCTCTTACTCTAAAAATGCATTATCCAAAATCTAGAACAACCGTAGTTTATGTTCCTATGTCTCGAAATTGTAAACGGCAACATACGCGTAGGCTGCAGAGATAATTATTATAATTCCGAAGACAATACGTTGTTGGCGCGCCTCCAAGGAGCTACAAAGGCCCGCCGCCATGACCGTAGGGCTCACTAATTAAACTTAACGAACTTCGTATGCAAAAGAGTGCTCTTTATCGTTTTCGGGGTAAAACATTCATTATTCGACTTTACAAGGAGCTGGGGCTGCTCGATTCGGGACGAAAGTTAATGTTCCTCCTGGTGGTTTCGAGCCGGAACATACGAACTGGTTAAGCCGTTTGGGTTCCGGTATGCCATTCAACTTTTATGTGTACCTAGAGATAATGGTGATTATTAGACTTTGAATGCACGTTTACTTGCTAGCCATTTACGTAACACACAGTTCGGTTCATCAAGAATACTTACAAAATACTACCTACGATGACACTAGTGCCTGAGCCCGGAGGTCTAATTTAGGTCATACTTATGTTCGTGATATGATTCATTTCTTTCGATTGTTGCCTAGGTATTCGATAATAATGCATTTTGAGAAATAAGACGTCCTAAACCATATTAAATGACATTGATAGGACATGTAAAAGTTACCTACAGGAATAGGTAAACATGCTATTTTAGGCAGAAAGAATTTTATTTAGCCATCGTAAACTCATGCGCTGCGATAGCCCAGTGGTGGACTTTTAAACAAGAGGTCGTGGGTTGGAATCCGGCCTGTACCACTGAGTTTCTCGGTATTTATAGTGCGCATAGTGGTACGTAGGTATAGTGGTATTTATAGTCAAAATTTGTTCAAAAGCGAATTTTAATCCGAATAAAAAATCTAACCTAGTATTTAGGTAGTTACCACAGATCATGTTTCAGGGTATCTGAGGAATCTCGCCACTTCATGTAATGGGAAACGTTTGGGCCCCACCCCAGCAACTTAACTCTGTGCCGATCTAATTAAATTCAGTCTGAATAACTACACGAGTGCCGTGTGCTTTAATGAAGCCATACGAAAGATACAATAGCTAACCCGCCGGCTATTGTTCTAGGTGTGTTTAAATTAATTAACTCCCTCAAAGGATCCAATCAAATTTATTGCGGAGTATGCGTCTGCCAGTAATGCCGCTTTGATGTTTATTATTTTAATTTCGCTAAGCTGTGATAGCGAGGGTTAACTGCCAGGGACTTATTTTGGAATTAATAATAATGTGTAGAGCAGGTACGGCTCGCGCTAGGGCCCGTCCGAGATTTATTATTTCGGTTGGAAGCATGTCATTTAGATTAAAGTTACTGTTTTGTTATTTTTTCTACTCCAGTACTTTTTTCTGTCATTTATAAATATAGTTACTAACTCTAATATAAAGACATAAATTATGAAAGTCTGTAAAACTCTATACTCTACTGCCCAAAAAAACACTGCTAAACGATGTTATAATGTCGCCAAAAAAAGCATCACTTAGTACCACAGATTACAAGATAAACAACTGCATTCACACAATTTGCAATTTAAAAAAAACTTATTGTACTAAGGCATTGCTGCCAACTTAAAAAAAAGTTTTATCTTCAGTGCATGGATGGTTAGTATAGTGAACGTATACCTTTAAGTATAAGTTAATTTTTTTTTGACAGATGTTTAGTATAGTGAACGTATACCTTTATATATAAGTTCATATTTTTTTGACAGATGGACGTCAATTAAAAAAAAGTATATCAGACTATTTTTTTTTTTAATTTTGGTGATATAGAGCGGGAACATGTAATTATTTTCTTGTTATTTTTTTGCATTTTATTTATGAAATGTCGAGTCGTAGAAAAAGTATTGTATGCAACGTTTTATAAGTAGGCACAGAAGTAGGTCAAAAAACGCTCGTGGCAAAAGTTTTCTGTTTAGAGCTCATGTTATTGTTTACTCTGTTTTCTGAGATGTGCTATATTAAGAGGTATTGTATAACATTGATTGATATTAGGAGCTTGCCTACTGTTCAAAGGTTTGATAAATCTGAAAATCGTAAGACGCTATGATCTAAACAAAAGCAAAAGTTTCACCTCGAACGCGGCGCTAAACAGGATATAAAATATTGAAAAGTTGAGATACAGCAGCGTTTACCGAAACACATTCTCGTAACCAGTCGAATTATCCCGCAGCCTCAAGCGTAGGGTTACCAGGATTCAAAATATGTAATAGAGAAAGAAGAAATTACCATAATTATGTAGGTATCGGGACTCAGTAACACTAGTTTGTATCTTTCTTAAATACATAAGTAGGTACCTATTTACTGAGGTTTTCCCTCAACTTCAACTGCTTAGCTTATGGCCATCTCTTCAAAAACCTTGCATGTTTTAGGATAATATATGATAAGTGATTACCTTCTGTTATTCTGTCGTTCTACATTGTAATTGAAACCACTACTCTCAAGCAGTACTTAAACAATCTATAGTTAAACATGTGTAAGTTTACAACATCAACACATATGGTTTCACCAAAATGGTGCCACCTGCCATACAAGTAACGTGACCATGGAGTTATACGAAGTGTTTTCTGGAAATTGATGGAGGCGAGATGATATACTTGGCCTCTGAGAAGCCCTTACTTGACGCTAGCAGATTTTTTATGGGGTTACTTGAATAACAAAGTTCTCATAATCGCCGTCAACCATACCAGAGAGTTAAAGGTATATAATATTTGTCCGGTCTGCGCAAATTCTAACGAAGTTTTACAACCATAACAATCAATATTGAGAGAGTACAACGAGTGGCAAATGAATTTAAAGTAATTTAATATTAACCATCTTAAATTCAAATAAACTTTGTATTAGTACAACAGAAATTTATATAAGTATATTGTCAAAACAATTTTTAAAATTGCATTGCATTTTGGCTCATCTTGAAACAGTGCTTATCAAATATGTACTTCCAAAATGTCTCGCGGAATCCGGAAGCTTGATCGCCCTACAAAGAGCGGCGCAAAATGAAGAAAAAGCTCTAAATCAACGAGACGGGATATTATTTGATCGAGCGATATATCTTTCGGGAAACAATGTCTGCGCTCAATCGAATATTGAATGGAAATTCTATCCGTCAAATGCAATAGAAAGTGAAATTACAGTAATAGCTTCGCGAGTCATTGAGGATAGATAGTGCTCGCAAAATGATTTGTGACCTGCTCGCTGGGAGGACGTGTCCGCTATTTGATTTATCCGCGAGCATGAAAGCGAGTTATGATTGGATAATAGTAATCGGTACCTAAATAGGGTTTCAACCTGTCCTATCTTTTCTTCTGAATTACCTACAGAAATCTGATACGAAACTTCGGCTTCCGCGTGGCACGCTTGGGGGGCGGGGGCGAGGACGAGTGGGTATATTAATTATGTATAGTATAGGTAATGTTTCCCTTTTTCAAATTGAAGGGGAAAACAATAAGTCCACCTAGGCATAATTTAGTTGTCGGACTCAATATTGATCAATGTTTTTCTTGAATGAATCACTAACCAGATGGGACGATGGCGGATCCCCACAAAATGGCCTCATAATCTAGTGAAGGTCGTGGGATTATGATCGATGCAGGCGGCGCTGGACAAACCAAGGTGGCGTTTATCAGCTGATGATGATCGTTTTAAGTTTTATCAATGGATCAGATTGTAATAAATGAATGTTAAATTATAATACTGAGGAGTGCAGGTACAATAAAACAATCAAATGAGCCAATCACGATGGGTTAGCTTGTGCTGTTTAGGAGTTCCTACGGCTACCTTTCGTCTTCAGCATCAGAACAGCTCCAGGATACCAAGTTATTATATTGTCACGTGAACTAAATAATACATGCAAAGTTTCATTTCGATACGAAAATTAGAATCCGGTAAAAATTTAGTTTCATTTCAAGATTTGATTTCATTAAATATTTATATTAAAGCGAAAAGTTTCAAATGTTATTTATTCAGGGGGTTCGAAACCGCGTTTCCAACAGCTTTCCGGGCCAACACAAGCGCCATACCTATTAGCCCACTGAACCATTAAATAGTATCGGTTCTCAACATAATTTTGAGAATATGGTGCCGATCATGAAGTCAGAATCTTTAGGATAAGTAGATATAGCTACGATGGGCTTTTCACCACCTCCTGTGGTCTGACGTTTTCTGTGTGACCGACGACGTGGCAGGAAAGTGTGCGCCGCTATATGACTCTATCGCTATCAAAGTCGATGCGGGATAGTAGCTCATTACCCACAGGCGCCACAACATCTACAATAGATGCTGTGGCCAACGATGGTAGCGTGATAAACGTAACCATCATAGGCACCTTGGAAAAGACCGGGCGCGGGAATGAAGCAAACTCACTAGCAATTTTTAACCACAAAACACTTTTATTTTACGTTTAGTAATCATCACATAAATACTAGGTAGAACAATCACTACAAAGCACAAAATAAGGAAAGCAGTATGGTATTGAACTAGCGATTCATCAGACACCTACACAAGTGTTTTCAGCAGAAAATCCAGTAAACCTATAACCCTACATTGCATATGGTTCCACATACGGCACAACCAAAATATTTGCGAATTGTGACCAACATCAGTTAGAGAGCGACATCTATGATACGTGTAAGGATACTTTGCATACAAGGCTACTACCTAGTTCGGCGTGTTGCCGCTAGGCAGCGGTATATGTCCATGGTATCGAGCGATCGATTAAATTTCGGTAGTCGGTGTAAGAATCTGTTTAAACAATTTTCAAACCGCGATAAAAAAATAACTTTAGATTAAAATAGCAAGAAAAAATAAACATTGTGTTTGGTAAACTGTGCAAAATTGAAAGATAAGTTTAGTTTTATATTATTGCAATATTTAGATAACGTCGAGCAGTATTTTTCAAACGTTCCCGATATGGTACTCCATGCATTGAAGTTCATATTTATAATACAAACCAAGTAAGCAATTCTTGCACTTCAGAGTCTTTATGATGTTGACATAAGATTTAATTTCGCCTAATTTGTAGGAACCGTATTTGTGGTTTCGTGGTACGTAGTTTAATATTTTGATAATTTTGTTCTGTTTTTTGATTATGCGGAAGACATCATTACGAGATGCAAATATTGAGCATTTTTTATCGATACCATCTGGAAGTGAAGATGATCTGGATTCGTTGGGGGTCGATAGCGATTTTGAAATTGAAATATTGCGGGCAACAATAAATTGGGCTTGCGAAGAATGTATATAACGATTCCGAGAAAAGTCCTGAGTTAGTTGAGCTCGCCCAAGTTTCGTACGACATATTTTCAAATAAAGCACAGCTTCACACGTCGAAATGATCTGTCACAAATTCGGAATTGGCATCAATATCTACCAAAGGTAACTTATTTTCACCAATCCATGTCGATGATAACTGAGAAACTACTCACCAGGACATCCTACACTATAATTCTGCAGGTTCGACTTACAACACCAGAAGGCCCATCGATGATCAAGAAGACAGGTCGACCATCTAGACCACTAGAGCTGATGATCTTATACCTAAAAAAGCAAAAAGGGCAAATGTGGCGATTCTTCCTCCTCGCTATGTCAGGGTAGATGGCATAGACCATTTCCCTATATGGGAAGAAAAACGCCAGCGTTGTAAATATCCTGAATGTAGAGGAAAAACTTTTGTGGCCTGTGAAAAATGCAGGGTAGAACTGTGCCTAAACAAGGATAATAATTGTTTCCGCAAATTTCAGACTTAACACAAAACGCAACATGTAAAACCGAAAAAAGTGCCGCAGTTTTTATATATGTATACTACGTTGTAAATTGTACCTTAATGCATGAAGTTCCACATGTGGAACACGAATAAAAAAAAATGTAAATTCGAAAATATGGGTTGGATATTTTTTTCATTATTTTTCCCTAGACGCTAACACTAATAACTATCACATATAATTTTATTTCTCGAAAAAAAAAAGTCATGCATCGTAGGGATAATACATTCAATATTATTATAGACCGGGAGATAGTGACAGAATTTTCTTGGTCATTTGTAACAGTATGGCGGTTCTTCAGGGGTTTTAGTACGCAATGACAAAAAGAAAAATGATGGTCATAGCGCTGGTACCGGCGGCCCAATCGCGTGGGCGTTAGTTGAACTCGTCGGATAAATTACGAGTGTCAAACGATTTGTACCACAAAAATTTTAGTATTTTCCGATAGCCCATAAAAAACATGTAGGCGATAGTGTCATGCCATACTTCTCCGGTGTGACTTACAGCCCGCCATACCGACGCGAATGCGTTAATTGAAAATAAAAAATTCAACCATTTGTACCAGGCTAATTTTTGCACAGTTAATTATCGCCGTGCAGCCATTTACGAAAATCACCATGCCATACATTTCCGACGGTTCTAAATGGCCGCCATACCGCCGAAAATCAGCAAATTTTTTTTTTTCGCCAAACGATTTGTAACAGTATTGCATTTGGATTTTTGGAAAGTATTTGATAAAATGTGACCGTTATCATATTTGCCATACTTCTAGTAGGGGGAAAAAGTGCTGCCATACTTGAAAAACTTATTTATTCGACACGTTTCAAAAATACGACTGTACAATACGTAAAATATTTTTTTACAGCATGGGATCATTATATTCTGTTTGTTTGGATACAATTCTACCTACAAAAAATTATACCGGATTGTAAACATGGGGCGGACGACTGTGAGACTTGAGCCAAGACGTAAACCAAAAAAAAAAAATTGACGGTTTGTACCAGTATGGCATTTGGATTTTTGGAAATTATATGATGCAATGGGACCATTATTATATTTGTCATACTTCTAATAGAGGGAAAAAGGGGCAACATACTTGAAAAACTTGATTTTACAACGGGTTTTCAAGGTGCAAGACATAAAATCATTTCGACGGCAACAACGTACAAGGTGCTAAGTGCTAAAAGGTTCGAACTACACCAGCTGCAGCATAATGATCTAGAAGTCGAAACCTATCGCCTAGTATAATTTTTTTCTTAAAATGTCGCTTAGTATAGATTTTACGAATGACGCATACAGTTCCATCTGTATCAAAAATGTGTATACTAACACGAACACCATTCTAAGTGCCACATCGAACCGTACACAATGAATGATATCTCACTCACTCGCGCACACAGAGCGCTATTTACCACATAGCACTCAGTACGCGGCCGATCGGCAAGTCAACGTTCGTGAATGCTTCGATCGTTTCCTAGAGAATATTAACATGTTACTACCTTGCTTTTGTCTTAATTCACAGTTTTAGTTACGACGTTTGTTGAATTCATTCAATCGACCAATTTACTAAAAAAATATGTTAGTTAAATTATGACGGGGAAACGAGTGAGATGGTTGGAATCTAAATCAGGAGCGCAAATCGGGTCTGGGTTGCGTCGAAACAGATCTAAATAAATCAGCCACAATAAATGGAGGTAGGTAATATTTATTTTTGCGTTTACTTTATTTTTTTGAGTTATTATTTAAAAAAAAGATGTAAAGTGTTCGATGTGACACATAGTCCTACATACATGTAAAGTATCATTTAAGAGAACTACGTGTACAGGTCTATCTGCCACTTAGAACTGTATTCGTCATTATCAGTGCTGTAGTGAAACAAAGTACGTAATTCTATGTACCACTTAGAATTGTTTACGTTATTTAATCAGTTACTTAGCACTATTTACATTTTCAAATTGTTTTTGGACACACTCAAATAGTGTAGTATCTGTCATTGCAAGTGCTAATTTAAGTTTTAAAAGTTATATTGTGTTATGTAATCATAATCTGCAATAGTTAGGTAATCATAACTATCGCAGATTAAGGTTTATTTTTTCTTATGTGGGCGGTTTCGTGGTAAGCACGTAATCCTTATTTCAATCACTATTTACTTTGCACCACTAATATAGCTTTCACGTTTGAAAAATATGCTCATAGTGGTAAAGAAAGCTTTAATCTATGTTGCTTTAATATGCATGGTATTTGATTTTCACACCCACCTCTAAGGATCGTGCGAGGAACAGCGTTTGAGGAGACAAAGACACGCATTCCACATATACAAATATGTTTAGTCAATCAAAAAATAAAATCCTATGTTTTGTTAATGACTCTGATTATAATGCAGCTGAAAATAGGGACCCGTATGATCATACTTTTAAGGTCCATCTTAAAAGTATGAACGAGTTGGAGAGCCAAATTGAATGCTGTATTAGTAAGCCACGTAAAAAGACTGGGAAGAAATCTAGTCGATCTCTTATTCCTGAGAATCGATCACGATCGAGAAAGTTCGTTATAGTCGTCATTATCTAACGCTATAATTATTTAAGTTGTCTTTATCGGTCTCAATTGGTCATCATCCTCAACGATAGCTTGTTGTCTAGCTCTTAGTCAGTTTATTAAACCGTCGAAACTATCCCAACCATGGAATCTAAGTTCTTTACTTGTGATTGGGATTACCCACGATGAGATTGGGACTTATGCCTTAGAAAGAAACAAAAATACTCTTCATTTAGCTTTTCAACTCATGAAAGAAAGACCCGATATATTGTGCATTCCCCTGATGATGTTATTTACTATCAAAGGCTCATGCAACAGATTTTATTCCTTAATCCAATAGTATTTGTTTTTTGGTGAGGTGAGATGTTCTACATACAGTTCCTTGCGCCAGGTTAACCCCACAATACTCTGAATAAATCCCGGATTGATAGCCTATACGAAATTAGTATTGCTATCAAATAGCTGAGCAGTGGATAATGATGGAGCTACATCTGAGATTCTGAAATCAGGTGATAAACTGGCAATTAAAACCCCTTCCGAAGCAATTTAATCAACTTACTCGAGGCAAAACTCAAACATGTCCCAGAAGTGTGGTACTGCTCTTCTTTAACGATGTTTAAAAGACTCTTCTTAGAAATTACATCCCCATTTCATTTGTGAGTCATGTGTATAACATGCTGTCGAGACACTCATCATGGACCGTGTCGCACATGACTTTCAGCCTCCTGAACAAGCCGGTTACCGCAAAACTTCAGTACCGTAGACAACGTCCAAATGCTACAGTTTATAATACAGAAGACTGGGCAGTATATCAGCTAGCAGCCGTTATACTTAGCATCTTTGTATTATAAGAAGGCTCTCGATTCAAGTACAACATGGATGGTGCTGTAGCCTCTCCATTGGTGTGCAAACGTCTATCAATCAGTATATTGAGGTGCTGGGGTCTTTAATGTTTATACTAAAGCGCGACGACAAAGGTTCGTTTCTAAGACCAGAAATCGAAACCTATCCAATTACAGCGTAGCCTGAGACACGGAGACGCAATATCTATACCTAAACTGTTCACAGCTGCTTATCATAAATATATCCAAGCATTTAGTTTAAGTACGGACATAAATAATTACCATCAATGGCGAAGACCTGACCAACCTCCTCTCATCTGATGGTATCGTTGTCAATACCAGTTACGGCGGAGAACCTAGAAGATCTCGACAAAATAGTCAAAGACTTCAAGTACAGTCTTCCAACAAGGTGTATCTTAAAATGAACACTGAATACGAAAATCATATTAATTTTCCATTCTCGATTATACATATAAACAATACTATGACTAAACAAATAAGTAATTAAGAACAATGTTATATACGTTGCTCCTTTTTTCCAATCCATTCCGTGATTAGGACTGAGATGTAAGGTTCTAGTAACCCTTTGTAAAATGTATAATTATGTACAATATGTTTACATTTTATATTGAATAAATATTACACCTAATATTCTTTTAATTTGATATAGAACTTTCTACATAATGATTATTAAGCTATATCAAATGTCGAATATGATTCTATCTGCAAAATGTGTCAAAATTATAATTCAGCACATTTTTACACAATGTTTATACAACCAAAAATAAAATAAAAAATAGTGCATTAGAGCTATGTAATATATTTTTAAAAAATAATCAAAATACGTGATTAAAATTTGATGACTGAATTCACACATAGAACGTTTTACAGTGAGTCGAACACTTTTATTACCAAGTATAATATTCTAAGTACCTGATAGACCTGCATACGTTGATTTTATAGAAAACTATAACCAAGTATAAAATTCTAAGTCCCACATAGACCTGCTTACGCAGTTGTTGGACAAAATTTTAATCTAGTATAATGTTCTAAGTGGTAGATAGAACTTTATACACAACGGTTAGCAAATATTTATGAAAAAAATCTAGTGGTCTATCTGCATTTTCTCGAAAACTACCATTAAATTGAATTATATGAAAATAAAATAAGCAATAAAATATAATTATAATCATGTGTTCCAAATTTCAGTTCATTATCTTTAATACGAAAAATAATATAACGATTCTAGTTCTACGATTCGGTTTTTTGGCTCTCCTGTAAAATTGTAATTTTTCAATTAGAATCATATACGTTGTTGTCGTCGATTTGTTACAGTATGGCATCATTGTATTTGGTTCGTTTGGATGAAATTCTACCTAAAAATAATTATCCCATACTGTAACCATGGGGCGGAAGATTGTCACACTCGAGCAAGATATAAATTAATAAAAAAATTGGACCAAATTGTTACAGTATGGCATTTCAAATTTTCGAAACTTGATAAAAAAGTATGGTTTGGGAAAATTACACCGTACATGTGAAAAAAAATTATATGCAATATCAATATTAATGCAGTTTATTCCGAAAGATTTACAGACTTTCGAGGTCATCTAAGCCGAAATCCCCGGCATGCTCCAACTCGTTTTCGTCGTCCTCGTCGCTGCTTACTGCATCAGTATCTACAAATCATTTAATTTTTTCACACAAGCGCAATACACAATCGCAAATCGTTAACATAAAATTAATTTCTTAAATATTTACCTTCGCCGCCTTCATCTTTCTCTTCTTCATCTTTTTCCTCTTCATCTTGCATGCAACATGGGCACACTATAACGGTCGACTTATTCTAATACATAGAACTCCAATTATTGCTATGTAGTTGTGGGTCGTCTGACAAGCAGCTGCCGTAATACCTGCGTTGCCAGACATTGTGTCTCACAACACGATGAGCCGAGATCTCTCGAGAAATCGTTCGAGCGATGGTAGCCGTTCAATATTATACGATATAAACATCTGACTATAATTCAAGATTGCCGCCACCTAGATCTTTGAAATTTTGTATTTATATTCGTTGAACCTCAAACTTACAGGAAAAATTTGTGCCATACTGTTACAAATCGTTCAAAATACGAATAAAATCTTACAATAAAAAAAAAATATTATACACATTCGCCACCTCCCACAGGTATGGCATTATCACACTTCTATTTATCATCATTCAGGAGCTGTTGAAAAAAAATTTTAGGGTTGTACAAATCGTTTGGCGAAAAAAAAAAATTTTGCTGATTTTCGGTGGTATGGCGGCCATTTAGAACCGTCGGAAAAGTATGGCATGGTGATTTTCGTAAATGGCTGCACGACGATAATTAACTGTGCAAAAATTAGCCTGGTACAAATGGTTGAATTTTTTTATTTTTTATTAACGCATTCGCGTCGGTATGGCGGGCTGTAAGTCACACCGGAGAAGTATGGCATGACACTACCGCCTACATGTTTTTTATGGGCTATCGGAAAATACTAAAATTTTTGTGATACAAATCGTTTGACACTCGTAATTTATCCGACGAGTTCGACTAACGCCCACGCGATCGGGCCGCCGGTACCAGCGCTATGACCATCATTTTTCTTTTTGTCATTGCGTACTAAGACCCCTGAAGAACCGCCATACTGTTACAAATGACCAAGAAAATTCTGTCACTATCTCCCGGTCTATTATACTCTATGCAGTAAACTTGGCGTCTTTCAAACTGCTTCACGCGCTGTCAGTTAGACGTTCCGCTACGGCCAACAGACGCCCGCCCTTGTCCTCCCCATTTTTATGGTGAGCCGTCGACAAAACTACATTCACTCAAGTCAAGACAAGAACTTCACGAAATTCTAAACGAATGCAAACTGTCAATGTCAGCTGTCGCTCAATTCGTTCGGATGACAGCTAGTTTTCTGAAAAATATCTGAAATTGTTTATTCAGCTGAAATTTACTTCTAGCACAACTTATGATTCTAAACAGCCTATTAAGTAAATCATTACACGCCGCAGTACTCACAGGTAATCCAGGGAACCTCGCTTGTTCAATAAATATTTACATCTCAGTTACAACACCAATTTTTGTTTATTATGGTTTTCAGGCATCTACAGTACAGCAAGAAACATGTCCGGGGTAGTGGAGAGTGCGATGAGAAGCAAGCTGCAGACGTCTCTGGCGACGACACACCTCGACGTCATCAACGAGTCGTACATGCACAACGTTCCCAAAGGCGCCGAAACGCACTTCAAAGTTGTTGTCGTGTCGGACAAATTCGATGGATTACCGTTAATCAAGGTATTTTGTTTAAGAAGTCTGGAACAAAATATATATCTTGAGTAAATTGAATAGTGTTTTATAGTAGGAATCCTTTTTTGAGGCCTGTTCACATTGTTTTGTTCTTGTTAACATACAATGGAATGGAACCCAATGGGTATTGTCTGCATTATTAACTGCGGGCATAAACTGCACTTATTAAGATACCTTTCATTTCAAACCAGCAGTTTGTGACTGCAGTTAATAAGGCACACAAAAGCCATTGGGTCCCATTGTTAAAACAAGGCGAAGTGAAGTCGGCCTCAAAAAAGGATTTTTACTATAACTCACAGCAAACTGGAACTTCACATGTAATCAGCAATCACTCCATTTGTTGCTTATTTTCATAGTAGAATGTGTTGATGTTATTAGGTATATGGAATCATATTTAAAGAATCTTAATCAAAGCAATAACTAGATGGGCAGATAAACTAGTAAGAAGCGCTGGCAAACAATGGATGGGAAAAGCTCAGATAGAGACCCTATTGGGCCTTTTTACCTTTACCCGCAACTTAAGAGGGGTTCTTGCACAATACCTTTTATATTGTTACCTACTGCTTTACACTTAATTGTCAGTTACCACAACATACTTAATTTGTTTAATTGTAACTAAGTTAATCTGAAATAAAAGGTTTTTTTTTTATTTTTTTTATTTTAATCAGTCAGGATTAACTGACTATTGGTGGTCAGAATCAGAACTTAGATATCCCGTAACTGAGACAAATTTTCAATTGAAAATTTATATCCGCCTTTTGAGCTTTATTATACTAAACTTATTTTTGATATTCCAGAGACATAGACTGGTGAATGACATACTCAAAGAGGAGTTGCAGACTGGTGTCCATGCATTATCCATTGTGGCCAAGACTCCTGCACAGTGGGACTCCAGCGACAAGGTGGTAGAGAGCAGCCCCAACTGTCGAGGGGGATTTGGAAAATAATTAGTCACATTATTTTACTCAGACTTGCCTATCACAAAAAGATGAATGCTATAGTTTTATGGTAAATGTGCTATTTATTGCTTATGTTAGGCTATGACCCAATGGTCACACAAAGATTTTTGTAAATTACCCATTAGATTATCTAATCATCTGATTAGGCTAATAAAACTATTTTATTATGATTGTTAGAGTTTTATTTAAGAGCCTCAGTGTGACTGTTTATAGGTACAAACGAGTTTCAAAATTAAGATGTCCCAGCAGCTTTGGCCAAGGGTGATAGCGACGACACGATTAACGCAAAGTTTATTCTTGGGACCTCAGTTTATTACAATGTTATTTTCAACTATGGCTGTAGCTTCTATTCATATTTTTTTGTCTCTATTTAAATGTCGCAGGATTTGAAAACTACGTCTCGATAAGTTAATAATAATAAACAGTCTTTGTAAACGCTTCTTTTGGTAGTGCGCGGGTCAACATTGCTCGTTCGGTACATATGTACCAATTTGAAACATTCCCGGGAACGAGACCATTTTTTCAGATGAATCGATGATTCTATTAGCACGTCATAATATGAAACGAAAATAATTACTTCCGATGATACTTTTATTTTATGCTACATGTACTTATTAAGTCGGTTCTGGAATCTTATATGCATAATGCATACTCGAGACAAGCTGTTTATAAAACAATCTTATTCAGTTACCTACATGCAATTCTATGAATAAGAAAAGAGCTAAAATAAGAGCAGTACTACTTACTTCGTGATCGTGAGTCGTGACATTATAAAATTTTAGCATCATGTCAATTATGACAGAATATCATAATTTTTATGTACGAAAAATCATAGAATAAAAAAAACCCAGTGATAAAAATAGTCTATTTTGTACCATATTTTTTCATACTGGTACAACCATATTTCGTTAGCTGTCATCGCATCTCTAACCTAAACCTTTGACATTCGCAACGCAACAAATGTAAACATATTGATTTGTTATATTTTTAACTCATTTTATTGACTCGCGGCAAAGGTTCATTGCAAAATGGACCAGGAGACCGCGAAGAAGCTCCTCGTGGAGGGCGGGACGTTCGTGTTCCTCGGCGTGCCGCAGGAGACGCAGTTCGGCATCGACATGCAGTGCTGGAACACGGACGAAGACTTCCGCGGCATCAAGATGATCCCGCCCGGCCTGCACTACGTGCACTACTCGGCCGTGAGCCGGAGCACCGGGGACGTGTGCCCGAGGTCACGAACAACTGAAGGACGTGTGCCTTCACTTTTAAAATGTTCTTGTTGGTATTGTTAGTGCTTTGGTGCTCTGCTGTACTTTGCAGTTGTTTGTAGTGGGATTATAGGTCGTATTAATGTTTAATAAATAGGCTTATATTTCAGGGAATTATATTTCAAGAATACTTAAAGAAGCAATTGTGCGGCAACATTTCCATTTAATTGTTGACTGCTAAGATACCTACCGTAAGGTTGGGTTACTTTACCGTGATCGTTTCTGCCTATAATATTTTTGTAGTTAGATACTTTAATTACACTAGGACTGTATTTGCCGTAAATTGTAAAAAAAAATGTTACTTTTGACAATGCAGTTTTACTAACAGCAATTTCCTATTGAAATAATTGCAGGTCTGGATTCATGCACTACTTCCACAAGAAAGAGTTCCTCGTCAAGATGTGGGACAAGACGACAGAGGACATGAGCATGGAGGAGATCAGCGAGGAGAGCATCCAGCGGCTGAAGGACAACCTGCTCAACCTGGACCGCCACTTGGCCCCATACCCGTACGAGATATGGCAGAAGTGGAAGCTGCTTACTTCTCAAATCACAGGTATAAAGCTGTTCTGTGAAATTACCTTTATCTTACCAATATTATAAAATCTGTATTGACTATTGTTAGATGAACTTTGACTAATAGGGATCTCCAATTGCTTTGGGTGTCCAGTATGTCCAAATGGGTTTCATAAAGCAAAATGTTTCTGCTCATGTGACTCAGTCATCTTTGGCACTTAAAAAAGCAATTGTCATTTGGTCCTGTTTTTTGTGTTTGTTTTATTAACATTTAAACTTATCATTTTAGAGTACTACTGCCCATAGCCACTCACTTGCATTGAATTTCGAGTTGAATTGAATTTTATTTATGCAATAAAATAAGTGCATTGACAAGATTACAAGAAGTATTTATGTGGAAATATTCTACAACTTATACTTTTCAGCTGAACTTGCCACAAAGCTATCACCAGAAAAGGGCATAATCCGAGCATCAGTGGAACTCCTCTCCATGACTGATGAAGACCGGCCGCGTGGCGTCAAGTCTGAGTCTATGGAGAGCCAAGATGACTCAGAACCCAAGAGTACTGAAGAGGCTACCGGGGAACCTGGACAGTCCGATGCTAAACGGGCCAAGAGAGTCACAAGAGCAGAGAAAGAGAAAGCCATGTTACCAGATTTGAAACCTGTGCCAGGTAACAAGCATTTTTTAAATATTCTGGTGACCTGATTATCCTAATATCGCTACTCTGTGATTATTTTATATATTTTAAAACTCTTCAGCAGATCTCGTGCCCTAGTATGTTCTTTTATTGTCTATAACGCTATAAAGCTATTCAAAATGTTATTATTTGTGTGATAGGTAAAATTAGTGGTAAAATAAATAAGTGTAATAAATGTCTTTAAACAAATCAAACTACGCCCAAAGTTCTGGATTGCTATAGGCTAGTACCAAACGTGTAGACGAGCGATGCTAGCACTGGGGACAGGAACGGAGCGCGCTAAAGGTGTGGTGTGTTGCGGCAGGTGCGGCGATGCGCTTCACGGAGATCCCGCAGGACAAGTTCCCGGTGGGCAGCTCGCCGGAGCAGGTCACCAAGCACTACCTCGACCAGTCCTATTCGCTCGAGCTTATGCTTGCGCAACACGAGGAGTGAGTCCGAACACTATCTGATCACAACGTGTTTAAATAACAACGGCGAAGTCATAATGATGAATAATTTCAAATATGATTTATCAAAAAATTACTAACTGTTGAGTTTCTTTAGGCTTTCTTCTCAACAGCGGTGTGCGCTTGGGAAATGGCCTACTTACTGAATAAATTATTTCATGTCATTTCAATACTTACACAGAGTTTTCAATATCAGTAGATAAGCTTCAATGTTTCAATGGCAGCGATGAGAGCATGAGTTCTGAAAACTTTTTTCTGTCTAGGTGCTAAGAAGTAATAGTAAGTTTTAGTGATTTAGGCGCGCGGGGTCCTTCGCAGATTGTAGTGTACCTACTTGAACAAATAGTAATTGTATCATTCATTTGCAATATCTCCTAACATGTTGTTTTACAACGTAGGTTGTAACACAAAATCCGTAGAGAAAAAATCTAAATAGAAACGTTTCGTTTTGTCTACGCGTTGAAGACATCCCCAACTCGTTTCATCTGTTACATTCCCATAACATGCATTTGCAATGGGAATGAGGATGAGATAGAAATCTTAGACGAAATGTGAATGTCGACCAGCTACGAAGTTTCTAAAACGAGAATGTAGACAAAATGAAGGTAAACCACGTCTACTTTGGACATGGTCCGCAGGCCCCTGCACATAATCGGCGAGCTGCAGCTGGCGTACCTGTGCTTCCTGATCGGGCACTCGCTGGAGAGCTTCGAGCACTGGAAGAGTCTCGTCGTCCTGCTGTGCTCGTGCGACGACGCCGTCCACCAGCACCGGTCAGTACACACCGGCTGTTCAATTATCCTTCTCCTCGTATGATAGATATCAGAATTATATGAGGTAGTTAACTCATGTTGTCAGTTTACCACTTATTCGCCTGAAGCGATTTGCTTCATCATTTCTAATGTGAACCGCTAAGAAATAGAACTCGCTCCTATCGTGTGTATTTCCAGAAAATTATAATTTAGATATCTTCAAGGTAAGAGTGAATTAGGCTATTACTGAACCGACGAGCTACATCCTTGACCACGGAGTCACTTTCCATTAAGTGATACTAAGGTCAATCGCCGGTCAGATTTGTGACGCATCATGCGAGGAACTAAGCGTACATGCCTAAGTAGCTTGTTTTGCTACTTGGGTCACCTTCGCTTCGTTTAGCTCCGGCATAAATCGAAGTTTTTTTCTATATCCAATAAGCGAAAAGTAAAATCTGCCATAATATATTATGATAAAATCGCGAGAATGATGATGAGAGATGAGAAGCTACCCGGGACATGTTCTTCAATTTGCTACATCTATTGAACAAACCATTTCCAGGAGATTAGCTACATATATTGAACAAACCATTTCCAGGAGATTAGCTACATATATTGAACAAACCATTTCCAGGAGATTAGCTACATATATTGAACAAACCATTTCCAGGAGATTAGCTACATATATTGAACAAACCATTTCCAGGAGATTAGCTACATATATTGAACAAACCATTTCCAGGAGATTAGCTACATATATTGAACAAACCATTTCCAGGAGATTAGCTACATATATTGAACAAACCATTTCCAGGAGATTAGCTACAGTATTGAACAAACCATTTCCAGGAGCGTGTTCTTCCACTTCATCCGAACCCTGGAGGTCCAGATCGCGGAGATGCCGGCGGAGTTCCTGGCCGACATCGTCATGAACAAGAACCTCGTCTACAAGAAGCTGCGCGAGTTCTTCAGGACGGCGTACGTCAGCAAGGTAGGATACGTCTAGTACTACACTTACTACTATTATTTTAATATTCAGTGGGATATCTGACAGCAATGTACTATCCGGCTGGATATCGGATAGTAAAGTTTAATTTTGGGTAAAAAAAATGCAATCTAAATAGTCAGAGTTACACGATATCACGATACGCTTTGTTTATACGAAAATAAATGAAATGAAATGAAATAATTTATTCAGTAAGTAGGCCACAGGGGCACTTTTACAAGTCAGATTGTGAATCTACCGGCATTTCGCAAGAGGAGAATGAAGCCGAAAGAAACTCAACAGTAAGTCATTTTTTCGTAAATAAAATACGCGAGTGCACATTTATTATTGAATGAAGTTACTTAGTTTCCAACTTAAAAATGTATTTACTATGAAATAGGTCAAAATCTGCATAACATGCACTTGCAAAACTCAAAATATGGGTATAGTTTCGCCGGTCGAATATCGAATATTTGGCTGGTGGTCAGGTTGAATATCGGGCCAAAGAATTGTTAGTCGCATGTCTAATTAGTAAAGTTAAGGGTGGACAGTGGATGCAATATACGTTAAATTCATGTCAAAAGATATACGCAATATGGATATGACTACAACTGCATACATAAGTTATTCGAAATGTAATAAAAGTCTTATTTTTCGTCATCATATCGCATCCACTGTCCGTTCTTTGCTAATTAGACATGCGAATACTTATTTTGTTGGAGTTATTGAAATTAAACGTATATATGTATTAAATGGTAAGGTGGACGGGCGGCTGCTGACGATGATCGAGCGCTTGAAGGAGAACCTGACGGACTCGCTGCAGTGGGACTTCTCGGGGCTGGACGACGACGACGACGACGAGCGGCCCGTCGTCGTCCGCCTCGACGACAAGCTGTAGCGCGGCGGCCCGTCGTCGTCCGGCTCGACGACAAGCAGTAGCGCGGCGGCCCGTCGTCGTCCGCCTCGACGACAAGCAGTAGCGCAAGGGCTGGTGTCGTTCATTCGACGGCGGGACAAGAAGCTCGTCCTACAATATCATTCCTGTCGCTCCCTCATCCCCCGCGCTCGGGCGAGACGGCGGGGAGGCGGGGCCGGCGCTGTGGCTGGACGTAGCTTCGCTCTGCATTTTCTCGCGCGCGTTAAAAGACCTCCCCTCGGAATCGTCCGGCCGCCGCCGCGGACACCGTGACAGAGGAACATGACGGACGGAGCTGGAACAGTCACGTACACAATAGGTATACGGTGTGTGTGTCACGTGGTGTGCCTCCCGGTCCTGCAGATCTGTTGCTACCGATTCCAATTCATCGCTGTTAACCTTTTGAGCGCCACAGTCGGCTGTGGCCGTCAACAAAAAATCGTGCCCCTGACGCCACGTCGGCCACAGCCGTCCAAATTTCAATGATCAAAAACTGTAATTCTAACCGCTACAAGTATTTTTCAATCCCTGTTGATTTTGGGGCACATCTTTTTTTTTTACTCTGGCGTCAGTGGCACGGTAAATTGCTAGACCGCTTGGCGGTCAATAGGTTAACCGAGCAAATTAATGTACGTTGTATATAAAAATACTGTATATAAACAAATTAATAGAACCAAAACGACGAATTTGCCACGGGCGGGACGATGTGGCTCAGGCTGTCCGTCCACTGGAACGGAACGAACCTATGTAGAAGAGACCGGCCACATTCCTGAGATTTAAATGCGTTTCTTTAGGACTTTACAAAGACGCCGCATGATTAATTCATTATCCGCTCCGTTTCAGTGGACATGCAGCCTTAGCTTCTAAGTATAATAGTCGGTGCGTGTCGTATTGTACTCGGTTAAACTTAGATATATTATCCGCTGCAACACTACATTTTTTGAAATAAAAAGTAGCCTTTGTGTTTAGCTAACATTCCCTGCAGATCCATTCACACCGAATTTTACAAAATTGGTCCAACCGTTTCAGCGTAAAGAAGTAACAATCGTACCTACACATAACACTCGCAAACTTTAGCTTTATAATATCAGTGCCCGCGGGAGCTGAAGTGTCGCGCGTCCATACTATTCTATACTATTCCATACTAATATTATAAATGCGAAAGTGTGTCTGTCTGTCTGTCTGTCTGTTACCTCTTCACGCTTAAACCGCTGAACCGATTTAGATGAAATTTGGTATATAGATAGTTTCAGTCCCGGAGAAGGACATAGGATACTTTTCATCCCGAATAAATTTAGTGTTCCCGTGGGATGAGCGGGTAACACCGCGGGGCACAGCTAGTTTGGTATATAGATAGTTTCAGTCCCGGGGAAGGACATAGGATACTTTTCATCCCGAATAAATTTAGTGTTCCCGTGGGATGAGCGGGTAACACCGCGGGGCACAGCTAGTTCCCAATAAAGGAAACAACTGAGATATTTTAATCATAAATTCAGTACAAATAATTATATTTAAGCATTAAACTAGTTATTGTTTCTGTAATGCCTGTAGAATGTTTCTGCCGAATAGTTTCTGAACGTTTATCGGTGCGGTCTTCTATTATTATAATAGTCGCGAGTAGAACTAGACCTCATGTCACGACACAAACCTAACCTACCTATACACCGTGACCGTTAATAACCCGAAAGATTTAAGGTAACGATACTAGAGCCTAATTAGAGTATATAAACTTATGTAACATATAGTCCAAAAACTCATAATTAAGGAGATATAAATTATTTAAAACAAATCAAAAGTTAAAAAATCTCCAGTCTAACACACCCTAATTCATGTCATAAATGCCAATGTTCAAATTTGAACTCGTCAAAAGTGAAACATAGAACCCTGTAATATTGAGACAGCGATAACTTGACACTTCTTGTCATAGAACACAAGTCACGGCATTCGCCGTTCGTCGTATGATTTCGGAGCGATTCGTGAAGTGTCATGCTCGCTCACTCTTCTTCAACTAAAGACTTGTTCACAAAGAAGCGGGCAATTAATATGATTTAATTTGTACTGAAATAGTAATTTAATTAAGACACATAATTAGACCCATGTTGAAATAACATTATTTACTCGTATTGTCGTCAAAAATACGTGGTTTAAATCTTTCGGGTTATTAACGGCCACGGTGTATATAACTGATGTTTCGTCAGTAGAGTAGAAAAACACTTTGTACAAATACAAGCTAAAACGAATTATTACATTACTACCTCGGCCCGAAACTGACACTTCATGTATCAAAGTCAAAGTGTTTTTATTCGTGAAACATAGGTAAAGGCTGCATAAATACAGTGGTGTAATTACATATCATAATGTATCACTATGTTTTGCCGATTGGAGTACAAAAACAATGCACATAATATATGTACTTAGGTATTCCTATATGCCTATTAAGCTTTTACATAGCATTACAAACACAAACTAAATTCTCATATAAGTACTCAATGTCAAGATGATGTAAGATAAATAAATTAACAATATTATAATAATAATGAAGGCAAAAATATCGAGATTGGATTTGTTCTCAATGTCAAGGTGCACTTAGTCTATGTGTCCATTTTGCAGCTTGTCAACATTACCACGTTGTCCACAGTCTTCAGTTCTCAAATTGTCAACTTTCTATCTTGTCCACGTTGTAAATGATCCACTTCTCAACCCTTCAAGATAAGATAAGATAATGTTTATTGCAGAAAAAGGGTTAGTTACATGTCTTAATATTATGTTAAAGTTCCACGTTCAACGTTCCCAAGTTGTCTGAGTTCCCAACTGGGACGATGTGCCGGGAATCGGGGAAATGGGAATTTGGAGGACGGGAAGTGGTGGACCTAGATTCTGAAGTACCTATTGTCAATTATCATGAAGATACCACGTTTTCAACACGACATAAATACCATTAACCCTTTGACCGCCAAAGACGGCAAATCACGTCATCGGGAATTCGTGCCACTGACGCCAACGACGCCTACTGACGTCAAAAATTTCAATGGTCAAAAACATGTTAATTCAAACCACTATCTGTGTTTTTCAATCCCTGTTGATTTTGGAGCACTTTTTTTTTTTGTTTGGCGTCAGTGGCACGGTGAATTGCTTTGCCGCTTGGCGCTCCAAAGGTTAATATATAGACATATAATTTGGTGTCTTTTTAAATCACTTTCGTTCATCTGATTGTGTGTGCATTGTACTAATATTTTTATCGAACTTTTTCTTAGTTACATTTATGGAAGCCGCATTTAACCTTTGGAACACCGCCACTATACTATATCAATGGTGTTTTTAAATGAAGGATATCTTGCAGAGGATATTTTGCTGTGAACATGTAGTAGGTACGTGTCTACTGGTGTTCAAAGGTTAAATTAATTATAAAATTGGGCAAGTGCGAGTCCGACTCGCGCATGAAGGGTTCCGTACCATTATCTATAACAAGTTTATTTTATAATATATAATATTTTATAATATTTATTTTATTTTTAGTATTTGTTGTTATAGCGGCAATAGAAATGCATCATCTGTGAAAATTTCAACTGTCTAGCTATCACTGTTCTTGAGATACAGCCTGGTGACAGACGGACGGACAGACAGACAGCGAAGTCTGAGTAGGTAATAGGGTCCCGTTTTTGCCCTTTGGGTACGGAACCCTAAAAATCGTGTTTAATGATTATTACTGAGACTTCGCTGTCCGTCCGTCTGTCACCAGGCTGTATCTCAAGAACGGTGATAGCTAGACAGTTGAAATTTTCACAGATGATGTATTTCTATTGTCGCTATAACAACAAATACTAAAAATAAAATAAAATAAATATTTAAGGGGGGCTCCCATACAACAAACTTGTTATAGATTATGGTACGGAACCCTTCATGCGCGAGTCGGACTCGCACTTGCCCAATTTTTATTTAATTATACGTATACCGCGTTACACCTAGATGCGGCGGCAAGAGACGAAGAGAGCACAAAGTTAACCGGCTCAATTACACCTACAATACCGATGTCAATTTTAAACTTAGGATTCTAGGTGTTTTTGATCAATATTAGCGATAGTGCAATAAATAGACGTTATTTTCTGATCTATACGTGACTTTGAATTATAATAGAATCGACAAAATGGTCTGATCCGTCACGGAACCATGTCAAAGTAACATCATTAAGATTAATTTATAACATTACTTTGATTACTTTGACATAGCTCAATAGTGACGTATAGTACCTTTTTGTCGAGTGTACATTAATATAATAAATAAAATGTACCTGTGAATGTCCTTTTATTTTAATGATATAAATAAAACCCACTCTTAACACTTAATTAAGCTTTATTCTTCTTCTTAAACTGCTTGTTTCTCGGCTTGTCCTTCTTTTCGAATTTAGGCTTCTTCGGTGACACTTCGGGTTCTGAAATGCAAAGCAATCATTAATCGTATGTCATGCATCTAGTATATTTAGCCATTTAATCGATTTATTATTCTGAACACAAACATTTATCAAATATGTCGGCGAATTAAATCATAATACAAGTCATAAAACATTGAGATAAACTCTTTTGTAATAGAAACAACCGGAACAGGTAGTGTTCCAAATTCTAAGCGAAAATAACAGTACCCAATGAGGTTTTTGCAAATACATCTCTGTATTTGTTTGGACGAAATGTCTGCAAAAATTCCCATATGGCTTCAGTAATTTTATCGCCGGTTGCATCTCTTTACTTTCATGTCGGTTAAACTTACGGGGATTTTTCCTTTTCAGCACTTGCGGTTGTTGCTGTACTTTCGGAGCATTAGGTTTAGGCCCGTCCTTCTGCACGTGTTGTTGTTTCTGCGCCAGTTGTTGCTTTTTCGCGTGTTGTTGTTTCTGGGCAGGTTGTTGTTTCTGTTGTTGTTGCGGCCTCTGCGCTTTGGCAACAGGTACGGGTTTAGCCTCCTTCGGCTGCGGCAGCGCGGCCACGACAGGTTTCTTGCTTTTCTTCTTGATTGGGATCAGAGGAGGCAATTCTTCTTCACTGAAAAGAGTTGCAATTGACTGTTGTGTTTAATTGAATTTACAATAAATATAGCCATGATTATAACAATGAATTATACCCCTGTTGATTAAATCTTATCATTGGTGATTAAGAAAATCATGAAGTAACGGTTACGAGTTAGGGGATAATTCAAACGAGATGCATACAAACAAGATCTCCCCGATCACCTCTCTATTGTATGTATTTTATTTTTCATCTCTCCTGTTCGGAAAGTGTCATTTTCATGAGTAGATAGCCGGGTGGAAAATAGCTTTTCCATCCCTAGGGTGGAAAGTAATTTTTTTTTAATTGCCAAGGAGTCAAGATAAGTGCCATCTAGATGCACGTCGTGACCAACTCAATTAGGTACAATCTAGTCGGCCGTGGTAAGTGGCCATTGAAAAAAATCTCCAAAAGTTAGATATATGCAAGCTTAATTTATTTACATCTAATTATTAAATATAAATATGCATTATATTTGATTATATTCATAATACATACATATAATTCTGTCCCTGATTTATTGATAGAATCGTACATTTAGATAAAAAACAAAATAGAAACCATTGGATTTGTTTTTTTTTATTTAATGTTGGCGGTACGTATATTTTATTTATTTTTTTCTATTAAAAATAATAATACTGAAAGAGTGCAATAGAAAAAGCGGGAATACGAGATTAAATATCAATACTGTGTCTTTTATTTATTGGTAAAAAATGACATGCACATTTTTAACACACTCATGACATGTGATGTGCGTGTAGTATTTTATTTTCCTCGCAGTCGAAATGAAAAGTAGAGTGTTTAACTCGGGTGAAATTACCCATTTCACCCTCGAACTATTGGCGCTCTCACTTCGTTCGAGCGCCAGAAATATCTCGGGTGCAATGGGTCACTTTCTACCCTGGGTTAACAATCTACTATTACGTCAGACTAGGCCGTAAGCGGGATTTTCTGCCATAAAAAGGTCCGCTTTGTCGCTTACCATAAGGACGCGTAACCATAGTATTGCCATATTGGTATAAATAAAGATGCACACAATTTCCGTCCTTATGGTTAACGACAAAGTTGAAAATAAAATAAAAATTGGTTGAAACGTCGCGTGTGAGTATGACAGAAACTGAATTAAAAAAACCGTTTTTGCCGCTTTCATATGTTTAGTTATTCATCACATGGACGTTTTAGGTGATCAAGTTTCTTTTAGTGTTTCTTTTTCAAACAGTATTAGGTTCTTGAGAAACAGAATCAGACTAGTATTGCCCGAGCAGTCTACATGCAGCATAAAGTTTATTAATTTAGATGACTAACCTGTCCTCCTCACCACTCTCTTCACCATCACCACTCTCTTCACCATCACCACTCTCTTCACCATCATCACTCTCTTCACCATCACCACTTCCGTCCTCACCCTCATCATCCTCGCTATCTTCACCAGAGGACACATCCGAGTCATTCTCCAGCATCTTCTCGTACTCATCAGAGTCGAAATCCAAGGAACTATCACTGTCCTCTCCCGATTCTTCCCCGACCTTGATGAAGTTCTCTGGGAGTTTCACGCCGGCATTTTGCATCTTCTTTTGTTTTTCATTCTGTTTCACTTTATCGGTTTCTTGTACCTTCTTCACTTCTGTTTTGTTCTTTGTGTCGGGTTTGGATTTCATTTCTGGTTTCTTGTCTTTTGTTAGCTAAAATAAAATAAAAAATGCATTCTTTATTATAGTTGCAGAACAATCAGCTCAATACCTGTCCATCTGAGGTAATCATGTTTACTAACCTTTTCTTGAGTTTCCTTAGCTTTTATTTTCTTGTTTTTATTTTGCTTTGCTTCGGGTTCATTATTTATCTTCTTAGCTCCTGATTCACTCCTTACTTTAACTTTTTTACTTTCTGACTCAACTTTTGCTTGTGTTTTCTGTGAGAGCTCTTCAGGCACATCAACAGGCGTGAAGAAATCATAGTCTATGCCCAAATCACTCAGCTTCTTCTTATTTTTGTTAAGGCTGAAAATAATAAAGTTATATCTAATTATACTACTATATTTATTTTTTTAAATTGTATTGAAAATGAGCTTTCTATGGAGAGTGTTGGTGTTATAAAATCAATATGGGTCTTAATTTTAGATTGAAATTTTTACTTTAAGGTTTATTTTCCTGCCATATCATTACTGTTTTGTGTAAAAGAAAAATATAATTAAGTACAAATTAAATTCATGATACTTACTTAGACAACATCTTTTTAGCTTTTATCAAGTGCTCCGCATCAGTCTTAGGCGCGTTGTATGCCTGCAAATTAATTTAACGAAGATCTGTTAGGGTACTGTGAATAACATGCTACTTCTTCTTTCGGCGTTTCTTCTCAACAGTGGTCTCCTCTTGTGAAATGCCGGTAGACTCAGACATGTAAAAGTGCCCTTGTGGCCTACTTGCAGAATAAAGTTCATTATTTCATTATTTCATTACTGCAAGATGGAATCAAAGACAGGTTGGGTCTCAACAAAAGAACATTGTACACCTTATTGCGCAGTAGTTATTTATACTGCACAAGAAGATATACTGTAAAAAAAGTACATATTACTGAAGTCACTTAATTATGTTTAAAAAAAATGTGTACTTAAGGGTCGATTGCAAAAAAATTTACATAGTTAAGGGCTTTAATTAAAACAAAACTTAATTTGTGATCTTTTGTTAACTCAGCTTTTAACTATGTACAATTTTTGCAAAGTTTCACCAAAAATACTGACTTGCACACTAATTATCCTCGCACTACACACTAAGATCTGACTCGGCCGGGTTAGGTTAGGTAGTTTTTTTTTAATATCCAGTATAACAGTTTTGCAAATACATTTAAATAGTATATTTAATTCGCATTATTTAGTGTGCATAATTATTAATTACAGTATTTTTGGTGAAACTTTCAAAGATTTTGATCGAAAAAAGGGAATATACAGATATCGATTTAAATACATGCCATTCATATATACCTGCCATCTAGCATAATTACATTATTATGTGTGTACCTAATACCTAATGTTCACAAATAAATGATTAGTTTGATTAAGAACCTGGCCTGGCTGAATTAAGCTAGGATTGATAATCCTATGTTATAGTGGGCTGGGTTACCCAACTCGACGTTTTACAATGCGCCTATTTTGTGAGCAAGATAAAGTGCATGAATCAAAGCTGTCAATCAAGGGACAGGGACCCCGTCTCTTGATTATCAGCTTAGCTCCGTGAACAGGTTGCGGGCTTCCAGCCTCTATAGCATTCTAAATCAAAGAATATATTTTCATAAACAAGGTTGTACCTTTCTCTCTTTGATCCTCCTGTTGGTGGTGGGGTTGTTCTTGGTGCTCCAGTGCTTCCTGAACGCCTTGTGCTTTTGCTTCTCTGGAGGTATTATTGCAGCTGAAACAAGATGTATTCTATTTGTTTAACATAACAACAGTGCTTTGGTAGCAGCAAGTGAGTGTTTGAATAACCTAATACAACAGCTGGGTATATCCTATCACAGTGTTATCCATGGTTAGTCCATATGTATGCTAGTAGCTACATCACATCATAATATCAAAAGAACGAGCCAAACACAAAAAAACACTGACAAATTTTCTCTATTGTGACTGTCAACTTTTCCATCATCATCTTTTATTATTATTTTTATCTTTGATAACGATTTTCGCACGACACATCATTCACATTTTTCTGAATATTTTCAAAATGTATAGGTAAAAAATTAAATTGTTTTGGGTTCTGTGGTAGTTAATAATTACATTGATGAAATTAGTTTAAATTTAACATGAACATTTGAAATCTTGTCAACTGTAGTTCTTACAATTCTATGAAAATTTTACATACTAAAAATAAGTTTACCTTTGATCAGCCTCTTGCCCATGAGGTAGTTGTTCATGGTCTCGGCCACAATCTCGGCCACCGCCGGCTCCCGGAACTCCACGAAGGCGAAGCCCTTGGAGCGGCCGGTGCGCGGCGACCGGATCACGCGCACTTTGGTCACCATGCCAAACTGCTTGAAGTACTGGGTCATCTCATGCTGGAATATGGGGAACATTGTTATGACCCTGATAAGCTACATGCTAGGACTAATTTTAAGGCTGCAAACAATGGGTTACACTCAAATGACGGTTGAATAAGAAAGAAAGAAATACATTTATTCATGAATATTATATGACAGAGAATTATATGCTTCATAGAGAATTGAGGTTTAATGGTGTTTGGCACTAAAATAAGTGTGAATTATAGCAGTGCGTTACCAATATGAACAAAAATTTTTACTGAGACGTGGTAATTTAACTTGAAACTAACCTCGTAAAACCCATGAGGGATGTGTGATAAGTAAACCAATCCTCTCTCCTTATGCTTCCGCTTCTTTTTGTCATCCTTACTGTCATCGTCTTTGGGGGCCAGCACCGCTGCCTTATGGGGCTTGGCCTCATTTTTCTGCAACAATTTATTTTGTAAGAAACGCGTTTTCAAAACATAACCTCTTCAAGTCTACATGTTACGTTAAGAACATTGTAGTCCTACCTTTAAAAGCTGCTTTATTCCTTTGATCGACTTATCAAATTTCTTTTGCTTTTTAGAATCTAATGCTACGTTTTCTTCCATCATAAAAATTATGTGTTATCAATTTTATGTAAAACAATTCGACACGCACGACTCCGGCGAAACTATGCCAACTATGGTATGGTATGGCTGTCACTGTCACGGTGACGGGTGACAATACAATGACAATGACAATGACACTGACAGTTACAGATAACACCGGTCAACACGATTTCTGGGTCTGGCTCCTGAATGTGAAATTTTGGTTTCTCCTATGTCACAAATAAATAAAAAAATATCTGTTCCGATCAAAGTTTGCTTTTGTAGAAACTAGAGCAATTTTACGGAGTTTAAAAAAATACTAATTTTTCTTTGAGTATTTATATTTAGACAGGAGATGCCATGCATGGGCGACCCCCTCCGGCAAAATAATTGGTCAAATGGTCAAGCACGTTATATAAAACTACTTAAAGTCACTTCACTGTCATTTTGCATCATTCCGTGTCGTGTGACATTTCTCTTCAAAAATGGTGAATTGTGCAGTATTTTCGTGTAAAAGACGATCCGACACCTCAAATTCGCCACAAGATCGCGTTTCCTATCACAGGTAAGTGTTTTTATTAACTATTAAATGTGTATTGAAGTACAATCTCCATTGAAAGAAAAAACCGTTGCGATACGTAAACGACAGAAAAATGTAAACATAAAACGGTGGTACAGGGGCGAGGGATGTGACAAAGTCAAAACTACGACTCAACATTTGAATGAATCATTCATTCATTCGATCACTGCAGTTCGTTTAATAGTTAGTGTATTATTAGATACTTGCGACCCTCCCGGCTTCGCACGGGTGCAAAACTGATAAATTATGCATGTATTATACATATTATAAACCTTCCACTTGAATCACTCTATCTATTAAGAAAAACTGCGTCATAATCCGTTGCGTAGTTCTAAAGATCTAAGCATACATAGGGACAGACAGACAAACAGGCAGACAGCAAGAAGCGACTTTGTTCTATACGATGTAGTGATTGAATTTAATAATAGGTATAGATGTATGTTATTTTTAAATCTTGCAAGGTGAATTAGAAATATTACCTTTCTCTAGACATACGATGTTGAAATTTAATATGAAAATGAAAATAATTCTTTGCTAAAAGTATATCTAGATAAAAGGAACATTTAATGATGGGCTATGAGTATATGCGTTATTCATATACTATTATTTATAGACTTTATTTCATATTCTTTCCATCTTCACTGCTGCCTCCTTATTTCCTTATTCTTCTTTTCTTTTATAGAATGAGAAATGAGGATATGCCGTAGAAGAACCAAGGTAACCGGCATAGCTCACAGGACTGCACGATTGAAGTGGCAATGAGCAAGCCATGTAGCCCGGAGAATCGATGGCCGTTAGGTCAGCAAAGTGCTAGAGTGGCGACCACGTATAGGAAAGCGCAGCGTAGCGAGGGTTGTGACGATTCTTGGGGAGGCCTATGTTCAGCAGTGGACGTCTGTGGCTGATAGATAGATGAATATATTTACTTAATTATAACTTTTTTTATTTTATTTTATATGTGGTAATTCTAATTAAATTAATAACAATTTGTTTTATTGTTTTCTCTTTACTCATTATTTACTCATATCTTTAAATCACTTTATATGTTGTTTCATATTAATCACCTTTATTTTTAGATGGGCGTATGTTCTTTTCCAGAAGGTTATATTCACTGACCTCTAAACTACAAGCACGTTGGACTAAATATTCCATAGGGAATGACAGTTGTTTTCAGTGCCCGTTCAAAGCATCCTGCGTGAACGTCTACTAAAATTGTAATTTCAGGCAAACGGTTCTTTGATCTGTGACGATCTGTGAATCTCTAATATTAGATCCATGGACGCTCACACAACTTGCACATAGCTATCAGCTCCAAAATGGCGAAAATGAAGTAGTTTCATTTTAGCAACGACAATATGAAGTCGAGTGTACTTGTTTTAGAAGTCCGTGATTGTTTAAGCCCGAAACAACCGCGGGCGACAGTTTTATTTCACAGTTTAGTTATGCGAGAGTGATAAGGACACAATAAATATAGACAGATATACATAGAAACAAATATATTTATTGGATAACATCTTCAATATACAGAATTTACCGTTTTCAAATTTCACAATAAATAGTACCTATAAGACAATTCAGTTCATTCATTAAAATGATTTGACTCATTCTTCATAATATGTGTCCCATCACTATGTTTTTCTTATGTATGCTGCACAGTTACGTGAAAACAGTATCTGTGTGCATGTCATTTTTGATGTGTTGAATTTTGCTATAGTGTGCGTTTATCGCAACAGCAAAATTTGTGTCTGTTGAGTTATTCGTCTTTTGGTGGTGTGCTGTACGTGTTTACCTCGCCCCCCGCTAAAATTGGCGAAAGAATTTGTTCGAAGAGTTTACGTTATGACACCTCCATTGTCTATAAATACTCAAAGTAATTTTTATATTTTCTCTGTAATTTTATTTAAACAAAAGCAAACTTTAAGAGTTAAAAATGGATATCCGAGTGTTTTTCGATGTTTGGAATCAGAATTCAAGCATTAGAACAGAAACCCAAAAAAAAATTTTGTTTTTGTAGACCTGTGTAATGGAACACGTGGTTACATAGAGGCACGTTCAGAATAACCGTTTCCAACCCAGCCGAGTATGAAAAGAGCTACAATGGACCTTGTGAAATGTCCAGGATATCAGTAGTATTCATATTTCAATAATTTATGTGTTTAGCACCATTTTTATCCCTGTGTACCTTTACAATACAACATATACTACGATAGGTGAAAACAGAAAGGTTCTTATTTGGATCTGTAGGGGATTGGATTGACGTTGTCTCATAGAAACAGCGAGATTGACGCCTGAGCGTTTGCTCTGAAAAGAGCAGGTTGTATTGTCTCGAAAAAGACAGTTGTATAAATATATCTTCAGTCAGCATCATCTTCTTTCTTCGATCTTCAAGTTTCGAGTCTTCGAGCTGAAGCACAGGAGACACGCAGGGACGACTGAACACGACGAGCGCCGGCGACGAAAAGGTGGCGCGCTTTTGCTCGCATTAATTTATAGGCGCGCGAGCGCGCGCACACAAGCTCAGAGTGTTACGTAACCGCATCAGTTTACGACACATATACACTCTCTCCATCGAAGCGCCATTTTGTATCCCCACCAAGTAGCATCATGCTGGGTGCTACCTACTCTAATTCTATTGTAAATATTGTGTATAAAATAAACCAAATTTTTGTAAATAAATTATCTTCCCAGGTTTCCCAGGCCTCCCTTTCTCAAAACTACACCCAAGACTCCACAGTCAATACTCAGAGCCAACAGCTCCACCCCCCCCAGAGGCGTCCTGCCCAAGAACCCTTCAACCAAAAGCAAAATTACATCCCCGCCCCTCAGGCACCAACTAATCACTCCTACGCGGAGAAAACAAAGGCCTCCCTCCGCTCCCAGCGGAACATGCCCGCCCGGAATAATCAGGCCCCACCTGGCGGCCCCCACCCTAATCACTCTAATCACCCTCCAGTACAACATCATTATCAGCACAATCTCCCGCCCCCCCCCCCCCTCATCACCAGCGCCCCTCAGGCCCACTACTAACCGTCAGCCCCGAGGAGTTTCCTCTTCTGTACGAGGCACTCGCATTACGCGAGCGCCTTGAGGCAGTAGAGGCCCAACTCCGAGGAGCTGACGGCCGTCAGAAACTTAGTATCCTTCGGGAACATGGCTCAACCCTAGCAGGGGTACAATTCGCTCAACCTTTATGGACTCAGGGTTGAAACGAAAACCGGAGTCCATCAAGATCGCATCTTTTAATGCTAACGGCATGGCTGGCTAAAGGACCAGCTAGTCCTCTTCTTAAAATCCCATCAAGTGGACATCCTTCTGATCCAAGAAACCTTCTATAAGCCGCATAGCAGGACTTACAGACTGCCGGGATTCATTTCAATCCGTAACGACCGCCCAGACCGACCGGGTGGAGGCACCATGATCTTCCACAAACGCAATATATATTGTATAAGCCTCCCTCCTCCCCCTCTAACAAACATGGAGACTTCAATCTGTCGCTTTACGCCTGCAGCCCATCCGGCTATCACCGTAGCATCAGTCTACTTACCACCCGCTCAGGAGATCCTCAAATCTGACCTCGACCAACTGGCCAAGTTGGGGTCCTCTGTCCTAGTGATGGGGGACCTTAACTGCAAGCACACATCCTGGAACTGCCGTGTGTCAAACCCAAACGGTGTTAAATTGATGTCCATCCTCCTGGATGAGAACTGCCCTTATGATTTGATTTCCCCTCTGGAACCGACCCACCTCCCCCACCAGGGAGACCATCTCCCCGATATCCTTGATATAGCATTATTCAAAAACATCTCCATGCGTATGAGCTCAATCTCCGTAGTACAAGAGCTGAACTCGGACCACCGCCCGGTGGTGCTGAGCTTAGGCCCTGCCGCATCAACTGACCCCCCTAAAACAAAAACAATCATTGACTGGGTCCAGGTGGGGAAAAACCTACAGACTGTACCAGCCAATCTCACTGAATTAACAGCGTCCCTAGACTCCACCCCAGAAACAAACCTAGCCATTGATTTATTCACCAATTTCATCAGCTCTTCCCAGAGCAACGCCTCTAGGGAAATTCCGGAGGAAGAGGCCCTCCGAAGACCCCTATCAGATGAGCTGATGAACCTGATCGGCACGAAGAACGCCATGTTAAGAGAGACCACTGCTTTCCCCTCGCCCGAGAACCGCGTCGCCCTCCGCTCCCTCCAAAGGGAGGTCAAAAAGAGGGTTGCGGAATTTCGGGCTAGAGACTTTGAAAATCTCATGGGTGAAATCAAACCTAGTCACGTTGCCTATTGGAGGATCGCGAGGGCTCTTAAAACAGACTCAAATACCACTATCCCGCCCTTAGACCGCCCCGACCATCCAACCCCCGCGCTGGAGGACGAAGAGAAGGCGGAGTGCCTTGCGGAGAGTGTCGAGAGGCAGTGCTCCCCAAACACTGATTTAGCTGATCCCATCCACACCGAGTTCATAAACGCTGTGGTCCAATCAAAAACCGAAAACGCCCTCTCGTCCCCCCCCCGCCCCCGACGTCAATATCAGAATTAAAAACCATAATTAAGTCCCTCAGACCCAGAAAAGCCCCCGGCGCTGACGGGATCTCAAATAAAATAATCAAAATTCTCCCCGACGAAGCACTGACAATCCTGGTAGCTATATTTAACGCCGCGCTATCCTTGCGTTATTTTCCGCCAGTATGGAAAGTAGCTACAGTAATAGGGATTCACAAACCCGGAAAACCCCGCTCGTCCCCCTCAAGTTACCGGCCCATCTCGTTACTTAGCTCTCTAGGGAAGCTTTACGAGAAAATCCTACTATCCAGAATCCGTCAATATACTGCCCTTAATAACATCATTATAGATCAACAATTCGGCTTTAGGGAAAAGCACTCGTGCACTCACCAAGTGCACCGAATTGTCGAACATATCATTGACGGGTTCAGGAAACTAGGTAGCCTTCACACCGGGGCCGTCCTATTGGATGTGGCGAAAGCCTTCGATCGGGTATGGCATGCCGGCCTGGTCTTCAAGCTCTTCCAGCTGGGCATGCCGGGAGGTCTTGTGCTGATAGTACAGGACTTCCTCACCGATCGAAGCTTTCGCTTCCGCCACGAGGGGGTCTTTTCAAAACCCCATCCAATCAATGCCGGGGTCCCCCAGGGCTCCGCCCTCTCACCAATGTTATATTCGTTATATACGAATGACATTCCTGTCCACCCTCGAGTTCATCTGGCGCTTTTCGCCGATGACACCGCCTTATACACCACCCATAGACGCCATGCCACTATCAGAAAAGACCTTCAGTCCGCTCTATCCGACTTAGGTAGATGGTTTAAACTCTGGTAAATAGAGGTAAACCCGGAAAAGAGCGCGGCCATTATATTTACTACAGGCAAAAAAGACCCAAACAGAATGTGCAATCCGGTTTGCCTCTATAACCAACCGATCCCATGGACAAATAAAACCAAATACTTGGGAGTCACCCTCGACAAATCCCTTTCTTTTAAACCCCATATCAAAACGGTCAGAGACAGGGCAGCCTTCATCCTAGGAAGGCTTAGCCCCATGCTTAACAGAAAAAGCAAGATGTCCACCAAGAACAAATTAACCTTATATAAGCTGTGTGTGAGGCCTATCCTATCATACGCCTGCCCTGTCTTTGCCCACGCGGGTGCAAACATATTAAAGCCACTACAAACACTCCAAAACCGCGCCCTCCGCAGGATATCAAAAGCTCCATGGTACGTGTCAAATCTGTCCATACACTTCGACCTAAAAATCCCAACCATATACCAGTTCATAAGGAACTCAACTCGCCACTTTCTGGAGGATAACGCCCCCTCCCACCCGAACCCCTTAGTCCGTAAAGCGGTGGACTACCCAGCCACCCCCCCCCAAGTCAACCAATTAACTCCGAACCCGTCCACCGATCTAACTCTGTCTCTAAACGTCGACGACGACGACGAAGATCCTGATTATACGACGATAGCGGGCCCCGTGGCCCCCGCATCAACGACACCGCCATCCCTCTCAGGCGCCTCAAGGCCCCCAATTTTCAAGCCAGCCCGGGCAAAACCCAACGCCCACAGATTCCGACGACGTCCAAAAGACAGCCTTCTCGACCCTGTCGATGCCATCACGAAAGTCACCAATGAGTGGAACCTCGTGATGGCAGCGATCAAGGCTGAGAAGGCCAAAAAGCGCTCCCGACGGCGAGGGCGCCCCCCTGAAAATAATGTTGCTCACAGACCTGTTTATGAAAACAGATATCAAGACCGTGACGCCCTCGCCGAACGGGACCGTCGCTTGGCCGGACTGTCCCAGCCATTAAATGAAATCCTGGGCCGCCCCAGTTAATCATCATACCATATCATCCATCACTCAGTCATAACACTCACTCATACTCTCTCATAACTCTACTTTCACACTATCACAAACTCACCACTTGTAGCTGGTCAGGGTCGCCTGGCGCGACACAGCATTTTTATAAACCACCACACTGCGGGGCAGGAGGTCCCACTCTGTGACCCCACCCGCACACTCCGTTCGCCCTAGTACAGCCGAAAGGCTCGGGCCAGTCAAAAGACAAAAAAAAAAAAAAAAAAAAAAAAAAAAAAAAAAAAAAAAAAAAAAAAAAAAATTATCTCAAATCTGACATCACAACGGAGTTTCTCTTCTACCAACTCTCTTCCCTAAAGTGGTGACCCGCGACTCAAGAACTGCAAAATAAGAAGAAAACAAACATCATGAACAACGAAACTTCTGCACCTGCACCTCAAGCCGTCGCACAACAGCCTCAGATGCAGCCACCCGCGCCGTCTGATTTTCAAACGCCGACGTCACACGAAGTCTCCGGCATATCACTGTCGCTTCGCGTACCGCCGTTTTGGCGGGATCAACCGCGACTGTGGTTCTGCAGTTTCGAGGCCGCTACTGCCGAACTCAAGCGAAGCCAGGCGCAACTCGCGCAGATGGTCATCGCCCAACTTGAAAAACAAGACATTCAAAACATCTCCGATCTCATCTACTCGCCGCCGGAAAAAGACTACTACAAGGCTGTCAAGGAGCGTCTGATCTCACTGTACGAGGAGTCCAGCAGCACACAAACCAAGAAGTTGCTGTCGCAAGTCGAGCTAGGCGACCAAAAACCGAGCCAACTCCTACGGCGGATGCAAAATCTCAACCGAGAGAAATTTCCAGAAAGCACGATACAAATGATGTGGCTGGACCATCTACCGCCCCACGTCCGCTCCATGCTCACCGTCAGCGAGGCATTCCAAATCAAGACCACGCTCGACGATCTGGCTCTCCTCGCCGACAGAATGATGGAGGTGTCGCACACGTCGTCATCGCACATCGCCGCAATAGCGACGCCCGCGCCCACGACCGCGCCCGCCGTGCCCGCACCTCTACAACCG
Organism: Apotomis betuletana; assembly: GCA_932273695.1. Lineage (NCBI taxonomy): Eukaryota > Metazoa > Arthropoda > Insecta > Lepidoptera > Tortricidae > Apotomis > Apotomis betuletana. The sequence continues at coordinate 26,679,952 of OW026306.1, forward strand.
CCGCCGCCGCTGCCGCAACAACCAACATACCAACCGCATCCACCTTTCGACCCGCAATATCTCATCACCGAAATAAGAAGATTATCATTGGAAATCGCCGAACTTCGATCGCGACCGCATGAAAATCCACGTCCATATGAAAATCAGCGAGATAGTCGACCACGCCGCCGTTTCCAATCACGCTCAAGAAACGCGTCACAGAGCCGCAGCCGCAACAGTTCGCCCATGCCGTACTGTTACTACCACCACCGTTTCGGCATGGACGCAAAAAAATGCACGCCACCGTGCAGCTTCAAGCCCATCACCGCCCCGCAGCCGGAAAACTAAAATTAACGCTAGCTGCGGCGGACGCTGGCGTTTACGAAACCTCTCACCGCCTCTTCGTGACAGACAAGCAAACGAAGCTCACGTTCTTGGTAGACACGGGTGCAAATATCTCCGTACTACCGAGAACGAAAGGCACGCAAGAGCAACCACTACCGTTTCAACTGTACGCCGCAAACAACACCGTCATACCTACATACGGCGAGAAAACACTCGATCTCGATCTCAACCTCCGACGTTCATTCAAATGGAAATTCATCATCGCAGCCGTATCGAAGCCTATCCTTGGAGCCGATTTTCTGAAGCACCACAACCTCATCGTGGACATCAAAAATCGCAGACTCATCGACGGCAAGACGCTACTCACAACAAACGCACAAATCTGTTCTGCGGACATCCCAACCGTTCGTAGCATAGACGTGCAACAATCATATCACAATATACTAGCCGATTTCCCCGGAATAACAAGAATTACATCAATGAAACTCAGTCCAAAACACAGCGTCGAACATTTCATCGAGACAACCGGACCGCCCCTCCACTGCAGGCCACGCCCCATCGCTCCCCACCGCTACGAGCTTGTGAAGCAAGAATTTTCAAACATGATGGCACAGGGCCTCTGCAGACCAAGCAAAAGTCCTTGGGCATCACCACTACACGTCGTACCTAAGAAGAATGGGGAAATACGAGTATGTGGAGATTACCGAAGGCTAAACGCTATCACCAAGCCCGACCGATACCCCATACCGCGCATGCGCGACTTCACGTACCAACTCGCCGGGAAGCAAATATTCTCAACTCTCGACCTAAACCGCGCATACCAGCAAATACCAGTCAGCGAGCAAGATGTCGAGAAGACCGCCATCATCACGCCATTCGGTCTGTACGAGTTTCCTCGGATATGCGCGGGACTTAAAAATGGAGGTCAAACGTTCCAACGCTTCATCCACGAAGTTCTACGTGACCTCAGCTACGTATTCCCATTTGTCGATGACATCCTCATAGCTTCGACCAACGAAGATGAGCACCAACAACACCTACGCACAGTACTGCAACGACTTGAAGAATATGGAATCACAATCAACCCATCAAAATGCGTCTTCGGCCAACCATCTGTCAAATTCCTCGGCTACCAAGTCTCGCAACAAGGAATCCAACCACCCGAAGAAAAAGTAGAAGCAATAACCAATTTTAGTCCTATTTGTTATGAAAAAAAGCTGCACTCTGTGATGGAAGCAAGCCGTTTTGCACAGTGATAATATAGACCAAAATAAACGATTTCACTCGAGGCGAAATTAGTTTCACCCCTTAGGAACAGAGATGGCGCCACTTATTAAAAAAAAGTTTAAAAAATTCTAAATCCTGAACAGATACTCCGATTTTGACGTAAGAGGTGCCAATCGGCAGATAATTACCCAATTTAAAATGAAAAAAATTAAAATCACGTAGAAAATAATTTTGGATACCTAAGAAATAATATTTTCTGAAAAAAATATTTAAAATTTGTGATTTTTGGAATTTTACTCGTAAAAATGTATGTACATGGTACTTTTTTTATTTATTTATATAAATACACAACTAATTTTACATTTACGAAAAAAAACCGCATATCATTAGCTCGTATAATTCCAAAGTTATTGAAGAATACAGACATGGCGCCGCTGGGTCAAAAAATCTTACAAAAAATCTAAAACCTCAACGGATATTCCGATTTTGATAATTAAGGTGGTAATCGACAGATAATTACTTGAATTAGTTTAAAAAAATAAAATAAAAATTCAAATAGGCAAAAAGTAATAATATTTCCAAAAAAAACATACATTTTGAAAAAATATATTTTTTTTAGGGGCTTTTATGTAATTTCATATAAAAATAATTATGAATATGGCTTTATTTTACTTATGTATATTATAACACTATTAGGTAATTGATCGTTTAATAAAAAACCGCATATCGAGAACTTGTACAGTTCCAAAGGTATTGAAGATTTTACTATAGGGTGCCGGTGCGATGTTGCCGCCGCACGTGCAACTTATGTACATGTATATAGAAAAGTATTCTCCCGTTTCGAAGGTACTGATTACCCTGAAAATATAACCACAATTGAAAGTACAAATAATAATCATCCCAAGTAGCACACAACACACTTATATCCCTTGTACAGCTTAAATTAGAGTTTTAACGGGTGAATAGGCTCCTATACAACCTGTTTGCTAATATCACAAGTATATTAGATGCTAAATAGCATTTCTGAATCAATATTTTACTTACTTTACGTTTTATTTTCACTTTAGTCTTGTCAGGCTTTGCATTGTAACGTGCAAGTTAGGCCGTCGCATCATAAAAAAAACAACAACGCATTATGCCACAGCCCAATTTGTATCCATAATGTTCAAGGAGTTTCCAAATTGAACTAACCTTCAACTATTGTGGACCCCACCTACCTTTGATGCCGTTTCATTCCCAAAAAGAAGGACTTGGGACTCGATATTTCCAAATTAAAACGTGAACCCACATTTGGTTTGCATGAAACGGTATTCAATGGCAGCTGAAATAGATGGAAGGTATCTCACAAGCTTGTTTACTTTAGTGTTTTTTAGTTTAAACAGATCTTTTCGAATCGCATTAACAGTAATAATATATGCTCTGTTGGAGCATCGTATAGCCTGCATGTGAATCTGGGACCAACAACGTTACGATTAATTGAGAACCAATTAATGACATTAATATAGTGATTGAATCTTACACGATTTTCACACATTATATTAAAATAATAAAACGGGACTTAATTGCGGTAAATAAACATTTTTGAACTCGGTTAAATCTCGTTTTGTTATAATAATTAATGACATTAATTATGTAAACACACCCTAAAAAAAATAAACAAAAATGGCCCTAAGTAATCGTTTCACATAAGCCGTTACGTATCGAGAGAGAATTTCTATAGATAGCGATGTTACTTGCAAAAGCAGTAGTTATTTCAGGGTATAACATGCAAGTTTTAAAACAGGTCTCTTTCTTATTGTATTAAAATTAGACGTCTTGTCATACTCTGTGAAAGCCTTGAAGTGCAGTCATCATTTCATTACTTAAAGTAATAACTGTTTTGTAAACTGCTACGAGTAGACCGTTGCACTGACGACTGCAATTTGAATGCTTCGATGCTTTCACAGAGCTGGCGACAAGCCTTTCGCCGACTACTTCAGCTGCCATTGAACAACATGTTCTGCCTGTAGCGTTTCAAGCGAGCTAAATGTGAAATAAACGTCTTAATTTGGATATATCCTGTCCCAAGTCCTTTCTTTTTGGGAATGGAATGGCGTTGGAAGCAGGTTGCAGGTGCGATCCACAATAGAACAGTTAGTATAGGTGCAAATCGAGCTATGGAAAAATGCGTTGTTGCAGCCGATGCAACGGCCTAACATGCATGTTACAATGCACAGTTTAGTGAAAATAGGCAGAATATACTTGTGATATTAGCAAACTGGTTGTATAAGAGCCTATTCACCCGTTAAAACTCTAATTTAAGCTGTACAAGGGATATAAGTGTGTTGTGTGCTACTTGGGATGATTATTATTTGTACTTTCAATTGTGGTTATATTTTCAGGGTAATCAGTACCTTCGAAACGGGAGAATACTTTTCTATATACATGTACATAAGTTGCACGTGCGGCGGCAACATCGCACCGGCACCCTATAGTAAAATCTTCAATACCGTTGGAACTGTACAAGTTCTCGATATGCGGTTTTTTATTAAACGATCAATTACCTAATAGTTTTATAATATACATAAGTAAAATAAAGCCATATTCATAATTTTTTTTATATGAAATTACATAAAAGCCCCAAAAAAAAATATATTTTTTCAAAATGTATGTTTTTTTTTGGAAATATTATCACTTTTTGCCTATTTGAATTTTTATTTTATTTTTTTAAACTAAGATAAGTAATTATCTGTCGATTACCACCTTAATTATCAAAATCGGAATATCCGTTGAGGTTTTAGATTTTTTGACCCAGCGGCGCCATGTCTGTATTCTTCAATAACTTTGGAATTATACGAGCTAATGTTATGCGGTTTTTTTTCGTAAATGTAAAATTAGTTGTGTATTAATATAAATAAATAAAAAAAGTACCATGTACATACATTTTTACGAGTAAAATTCCAAAAATCACAAATTTTAAATATTTTTTTCAGAAAATATTATTTCTTAGGTATCCAAAATTATTTTCTACGTGATTTTAATTTTTTTCATGTTAAATTGGGTAATTATCTGCCGATTGGCACCTCTTACGTCAAAATCGGAGTGTCCGTTCAGGATTTAGAATTTTTTAAACTTTTTTGGAATAAGTGGCGCCATCTCTGTTCCTAAGGGGTGAAACTAATTTCGCCTCGAGTGAAATCGTTTATTTTGGTCTATATTATCACTGTGCAAAACGGCTTGCTTCCATCACAAAGTGCAGCTTCCAGGCCAAAACCGTCCATAACAAGTAATACTATTTCCCGAAACCACAAACAGTCGAAGAGTTATGACGTTTTCTCGGCATGCTAAATTTCTACCGAGAAAATATCAAGGACGTCGCAACAATTCAAGCACCACTACACGCATACCTACACAACGTCAAGAAGCGAGATAAAACAAAAATCGACTGGACCGCTGAAGCAAACCAAGCATTCGAGGCATGTAAAGTCAGCATCAAAAACGCAGCTTTACTCGCCCATCCTTCGCACCATGCGGCATTGGCGATCTTCAGCGATGCTAGCGACAAAACCGCAGGAGCCGCGCTTAATCAATTCGTCAACAACGCATGGCAACCACTCGGCTACTTCTCAAAGAAATTTACCGACGCACAGACACGCTACTCCACATTCGACCGCGAGTTGACAGCGATTTATATGGCAACGAAGCATTTCCGCAAGATGTTCGAGGGAAGAGAAATAATTATCTACACCGATCATCGACCGCTCACGTTCGCATTCATCAAGACGAACACAAGCAACGAATTGCCACGTCGGACACGTCAACTACTCTACATATCCGAATTTACCACGGATATACGACACATCAGTGGATCGCTGAATGCAGCCGCCGACGCTCTATCACGAATAGAAACAATTTCCTGCCCATCACCAATCGACTACGAAAAACTCGCCGAAGCACAAGAAAGAGACAGCAATATCATCGAAACACTCGCACAACAAGAAAATCTATCTATCAAGAAAATAACATTACCCGGATCAAACACAAAACTACACTGCGAAACATCAACAGATTGCCTACGTCCATACCTACCAGAAGAATATCGCCGCATCGCATTCAACTCCATTCACAACATAAGTCATCCTGGAGTCAAAACTACTCGCAAGCTAATCACGCAGCGATACTTTTGGCCAACGATGAACCGGCAAATCGCTGAGTGGGGGCGAGCGTGCTTACACTGCCAACGTGCGAAAATCGTTCGACACACATCGAGTCCGCTGTCCACTTTCCCGCCAACCGAACGCTTTCAGAACGTTCATTGTGACATCGTCGGCCCACTAAGTACAGCAGCAAGTGGACACAAATACCTACTGACGATGATAGACAGAGCAACCCGATGGCCCGAAGCATTCCCGTTATGCGAAATAACAGCAGAAGACGTCGCCAAGACAGTATACGACGGATGGATTTCGCGTTTCGGATGTCCCGCTACAATCACTACGGATCAAGGAAGGCAATTCGAAAGTCGAGTATTTGCGTCCCTTTCACGCTTACTCGGCATCGAAAGAACCCGGACAACACCGTACCATCCGCAATCTAACGGTATCGTCGAACGCTGGCACAGAACACTCAAGGCCGCACTAAAAGCAAGACTACAAACAACAAGAAGTTGGATCGACGAAATACGTACAGTCTTACTGGGAGTTCGCACCGCGATGAGAAGCGACACAAACGTCAGCGCTGCACAACTAACTTACGGCTGCAGTGTACGACTACCGGGCGAATTCCTGGAATCGACGCCGCGCGGCGACTCCGCCGCCGAATCCAACATGGACGCCGAATTCGTGGAACGATTGCGCGAAGTAATAAGCAAATTGAGACCTATGCCGAACCAATCACATAGCAACACAAGACCTATCTTCGTACACCGTGACCTTCAAACATGCGACAACGTTTTTGTACGAGTCGACGCCGTAAAGAAGCCGCTACAAGCACCTTACGACGGACCGTATCGCGTGCTAAAACGAAATGAAAAGGTTTTCACGCTGCAACTACCTAACCGACAAGCCAACATATCAATAGACCGTCTAAAACCCGCATACACTATCGTCGAGCAAGATTTACAAGAACCTACATCAACGCAGACTACGCTGAGTTCCTGTAACAACACTACGACCGAGAAAAATACACCGACGCAGAATAATAACACCGTACAAGATACAACGACGCTGTAAGACAGGTTGTCTTTATCTGTGGTAGTTATAAGGTTAGGTTGGCAATACTGTCATACAGCTCTCTCTCTTGGCTTGCTACTAAAAACTAACATGGTGGTTTGGTTTACAATACAAGTTATTTAATTATAAAATATGTGACTTTCATTATGATATGGACACCCGGCCCACACAACCATCATGACATGGCGCTGCGGACATAAAAGGAATAAAGAACTCAAGGGGTACGTCGTAAACTTATTAAAAAACTTAAGTGAAAATACAAAGGGAGTTTGCTGGGTGACGCCATATTTAACTAAAGTGAAATTACAAATAGAACAACATAATGGATATGCTACGACCACCAGCCCCACTAAATTTATCGAGCAAAAATATAAAACAAGCGTTCAAAGAATGGAAACAGAAGTTCACACTTTATTTCACGGCGAGCGGGGCCGCCGAACGATTAAATGAAATTCAACAACGTGCTCTCCTACTGCACAGTGTCGGAGATGAGGGCCTAGCGGTATACAACACGTTCGAAAATAAAGAAAATCTAAAATATGAGGAAATATTAAACAGACTAGAAGCTCACTGCAGTCCTCCCAGTAATGAAACGTACAATAGACACATGTTTTTCACTAAAAAACAGAAACCGGGGGAAAGCTTCGAGGAATTCGTTACAGAGTTGAAAAAGTGTAGCCAGGACTGTAATTTTGACAAATTAAGAGATGGATTGGTTAGAGACCAAATAATTATAGGACTTGAGGATGAGCATCTGAGGGAGAACTTGCTACGAAGTACTGATCTGAATCTGGAAAAATGCATAAATATATGCCGAGCAGCGGAGGCAACAAAAGAACAGATGGTAAACATCAAAAATAAAGAGGTCAACAAAATAGAATATAAAAAAATGAAGCATGAAAATGAAGAGAGACACGTAAAAGAAAGGGGACGTCCGACAACAAGAAGCTCATCGCATAGCAGGCAGCCATCACATGGAAGGATCAGGGACCAGTCACAGTCAGGAAACACTAAAAGAACTTGTGGGAAGTGCGGCAGAACACATAAGTTTAGAAATTGTCCAGCGTACAACAAAAAATGTATGAAGTGTGGAAGATACAACCATTTTGCTGCAATGTGTTTCAATAAAATTGAATCTGTAAGTAGAGATTGGTACATTAAACTGTTGGTAAATAATGTAGAAATAAATTTTAAAATAGACACAGGTTCACATGTAGATATATTAAATTCTGAGATTGCTGTAAAATTAAAATTAAGTATGTATGAGACGAAAGATATAAAATTGACTAATTTTGATGGATCCTCTATTAAAATTGAAGGTGCTTGTGATGCTCAAATAAAATATAAAGAACTAGAGTGTATGACCACATTTTATATTGTGAATTGTTGTAGGACTGGTGTATTAAGTTATTCCACTGCTGTGAAATTGGGAATTATAAAAAATGTTGATGTAATTAATGGCAATGTGAACCAATTGCTTCAAAAGTACAACAATTTGTTTTCAGGTTTAGGGGAATTAGAGTATCAATATAAAATAAAATTGCAAGACAATAGTATACCTGTAGCAGAACGACCCAGAAAAATACCTTTCAAATTAGAAGAACAAATTAAAGCAGAACTGGATAGAATGGAAAGCTTGGGAGTCATCAGAAAAGTAACTCAGCCAACGGAATGGGTAAATTCAATGGTAGTCACAAAGAAACCAGGTAATAAAATTAGAATTTGCTTAGATCCACAAAATTTAAATAAATGTATTATTAGAGAAAGATATAAAATGAGTACTTTTGAAGAATTGGTTGCCAGAATGCCAAGAGCAAAATACTTTAGTGTTCTAGATGCTTCAAAAGGATTTTACATGATTAAATTAACCGAGGATAGTCAGTTATATACTACATTTAATGCAGGAAACTTTGGTAGATATTGTTATAAACGGTTACCATTTGGCTTAAACTCCGCTCCAGAAGTGTTTAGTAAATGTTTTGCAGATATATTTAAAGATATTACAGGGGTTGAACAATATGTAGATGAACTTATAGTATGGGGAGAAACTTTAGAACAGCATAATGAAAGGTTAGAACAGGTCTTGGAAAAAGCAGAAAAATCAGGTGTGAAGTTTAATAAAGATAAATGTCAATTTGGGGTAACAGAAGTAAAATATGTAGGTCATATATTAAGTGGTGAAGGTATAAGAGCAGATGATGAAAAAATAAGAGCTATTATTAGTATGGAGGAGCCAAAGAGTAAGAAACAATTGCAGACTATACTCGGTATTGTAACATATGTATCAAAGTTTGTGCCAAATTTATCTGATGTAACATATTCATTAAGAGAATTATTGAAAAAAGACTCTGTATTTATATGGGGAGATAAACAGAAAAAAGATTTTGAAAAACTTAAACAATTGTTAACATCTCAACCAGTTTTGAAATATTTTGATATAAATAGTCCAATTACATTATCGGTAGACAGTAGTAGTACTGGATTAGGCGCTGTATTGCTTCAAAATAATGCTCCTATAGCATATGCATCTAAAGCTTTAACAGAAACACAGAAATCATGGGCTCAAATAGAGAAAGAAATGCTAGCAATTGTTTATGGATGTAAAAAGTTTCACCAATACATATATGGGAGACGTGTAATAGTAGAGACTGACCATCGGCCTATAGAACATATAGTGAAAAAATCAATGAATGAAACACCATTAAGATTACAAAGATTAAGACTTCAATTACAAGGATATGACTTAGATATAAGATACAGACCTGGGAAAGAATTGTTAGTAGCCGATGCATTGTCTAGATCATATGTAAATGACAGTATATGTAACAAAGACCTTGATGAAAAGATAGAACTGCATGTATGTCTTGTAAAAGAAGGAATTGACTTAAAGAAAACTACATGGGATCAATTAAAAAATGAAACACAAAAAGATAAAGATTTATGTTTATTGAGTAAATATATACAAAGTTCATGGCCTTCAGCCAAAGAAATTCCACTACAATTAAAGTTCTATTATTCTATAAAAGATGAGTTATATGTATCAGAGGGGTTAATTTTTAAAAATACTGCTGTTTTGGTACCCAGATCATTAAGGAAAGAGATGCTTAGAAAAATACACTACAATCATTTAGGAATTGAAAAATGTAAAAATAGAATCAGAGGTTTATTGTTTTGGCCATTTATGTGCAAAGAATTAGAAGATTTAACTCAGAACTGTGATCTATGTCTGAGATACCAAAGAAATCACTCTCATGAACCATTAATGTTAAGAGAAATAACTAATAAACCATGGGACATAGTAGGATGTGACATGTTTTTTCTGAACAACAAAATATATATGTTAATAATAGACTATTTGACTAAATATGTAGAACTCATAGAATTAAAAGATCAATCATCAGAATCTCATATAAAAGCATTGAAAACTGTATTTGCCAGATGGGGTATTCCTAAAATATTATACAGTGATGATGGGTCTCAGTATAGAAGTGTACAATTTAAAAAGTTCAGTAGAATATGGGAATTTCAGCATATAGCTTCTTCACCTTACTATGCTAGATCAAATGGTTTAATTGAAAGGCACATTCAGACGATAAAAAAGATGTTCAAAAAATGTATAGCGGAAGGTAAAGATATTTATTTGGCATTGTTGGAATATAAAAATACACCTATAGATAAAGAGTTAAAATCAAGTAATGAGTTGTTTATTGGAAGACAAGTAACATCTTTTTTACCGACTAAGGAAAGTTATAAGAGAGTTAACTATAATAATGTAAAACAAAAGGTAGAGGAAAGGAGAAGGAAGTATAAATATTATCATGATAGAAAGAATAAAGGTCATATAAGTAGATTTAATAAAGAACAGAATGTGTATATACATGACAAAAATAGTAGTAAGAAATTAGGAGGAAGGATAGTGTCAGATGAAGATAAATATAGAAATTATATGTTAGATACTGGAGAGTCTGTAATTAAAAGGAATAGGTATCATATTTTTAAAGGATCTCCAAAAACAAATTGGCATAAGGCAAGAAAGCATGTAACGTTTGAGTTGGACCGAAATGAAAATATCATAAATGAAAATGTGTATAATGATGATTGTAATGAAAATGTGAATAGATCACAGCTAGATGAATCTGTAAATGTAAACAATGGAGATTATAATAATGTCAGAATGACAAGGTCAGGCAGGGTGCTTAAGAGGCCTTCTTATTTAAATGATTATGTCTCTTAAGAGCTCTACTTATTAATCAAGATTAATTAAACTGATTGTTTGATAAAGAAAGGGAGATGTAAGACAGGTTGTCTTTATCTGTGGTAGTTATAAGGTTAGGTTGGCAATACTGTCATACAGCTCTCTCTCTTGGCTTGCTACTAAAAACTAACATGGTGGTTTGGTTTACAATACAAGTTATTTAATTATAAAATATGTGACTTTCATTATGATATGGACACCCGGCCCACACAACCATCATGACAGACGCCGAGTGCCTGCAACAAAGAGAAGAGCAAGAACGACAAAAGCAACCAATACTCAGACAAAAACAACCTGAAACAAAAAACAGAAAAGAACCTGAAACAACAAACAGAAACCAACTCAACACCTACCAAAGAAAACCAAACAACCCGCCGTGGACGTACTATCCGCCTGCCGGTACGTTTTCACTAGGAGGGGAAGCATGTAGGGGATTGGATTGACGTTGTCTCATAGAAACAGCGAGATTGACGCCTGAGCGTTTGCTCTGAAAAGAGCAGGTTGTATTGTCTCGAAAAAGACAGTTGTATAAATATATCTTCAGTCAGCATCATCTTCTTTCTTCGATCTTCAAGTTTCGAGTCTTCGAGCTGAAGCACAGGAGACACGCAGGGACGACTGAACACGACGAGCGCCGGCGACGAAAAGGTGGCGCGCTTTTGCTCGCATTAATTTATAGGCGCGCGAGCGCGCGCACACAAGCTCAGAGTGTTACGTAACCGCATCAGTTTACGACACATATACACTCTCTCCATCGAAGCGCCATTTTGTATCCCCACCAAGTAGCATCATGCTGGGTGCTACCTACTCTAATTCTATTGTAAATATTGTGTATAAAATAAACCAAATTTTTGTAAATAAATTAAATAAGAGTTCCGTCCAGTCCCTCGCGTTGAGCGCACGTGTATCGCTCCGCAGGTAACTTTCCGAAACTCGTGCCCTGCACAGAGTGTTCCTTGTACTTCGCGCGCGGCCCTGCCGCTGCGCCGCGTGTTCAGTGCCAGCCGTGCCTCCCCGTATGGGTCGAGTGCATGTGCAAAGTGCGACATAAGTGCATTACGCAATTTTAGTGCTATTGCGCAACATTTTGTGTTTGTTGTGTTGCGTAATAATACGCAACTATTACCAAAGACAGTGACTTTATAGTGCCCCTAGGATTGCCATGGACTAGTGCGGACGCTTATAACCCCGAAATCATGGCCAATAACAGTGTGAACAGTGATGAACAGACCAGGGACCTTATGGCCTTTGTGTCGTTCATCTTAAGGAGGAACCCTTCCCTCTGGGAGGAATACCTACATGAGGAGGGAGCGTCAGCGGCTGAGATCGCGAGCACGCCGATGCCCGAGCGGGAGCTTCATACTCCTGAGCCTGGACTTGGACTCACTGGGCCTTCGCCAGCCGAGGCCCATACAGGTACCCCGTATGATATTTCATCAACCCCATGGAATGGCCCCGGGCCGCTCCATGCGTCTAGTGATAGGTCGGTTCGAGCCCGGCCCTATCCAAATGTTACAAAGTGCACCAACGCTTCGGCCGTCGTGTTCGACACGGCCCCGCGGTCGCCCTCCCCGCTGAATGGCACCGTCACCACAGACACTCAACTGACCCTGGGACAACGTACCCAGGACACGGAGCTCCAACTTGGCCAGGTAGGCCCTCCAACACAAACATTGACAATTAACACAAATACACAAGATTTCGTGTCCCCCGCTGGCTCTGAAGCGGGCCCCTCCCGGGAGGACTCGTTGGTCAGTCCGGGTAGTGCGAGGGGGCGGAGCTTAAAAGATTTTAACGAGTCCATAGACGATATGGAGTACGAATCCGTCATATCGGAAAATGACGGATTTACCGAAGTTAAATCGAAAAGAAAATCAAAGCGTAAAAGGGACACGCCCACTCCCTCCCCTCCGCTCTCCCCGGGCCGTGTAAATGTTTCAATTAGGAATAAGGTCAAAGTTAGCAGAATTGGGAATGCTACTATTGAATCAAACAATCTAAAAATAGATTCGCATATGTCAAAGGGGCCCAACTCCAATGGGCCGCGCTCAAAAGAGCTTAACTCGCAAACAAGTATGAAGGAGCAGACAGGTGTCGAAGGGGCCGCGTTCTCTTCGCAAAACCTAAATGGAAATAAAAATGGTACTTGTGCCAATATTGACGGCAGGCAACCCCCTGTAATTAATAACAATAACGAGGACTCGCAGCGTAGTCATAGACCGCCGCCGTTTGTGGTTGCGGCCCACATTAAGTGGACAAATCTATCAAAAAGAGCTTATAGCATGGGCTTGCATTTTTTGAAAGCCAAAGAACACCAACATGGCACTGAGGTGTTCACTCAAACCATAGAGCAGTTTCGACGGTGGCGCCAGCTTCTTGGCGCGGATTTCTATACCTTCCCCATGGAAGACGAGAAGATTATGCGCGTTATGATCCGCGGCATCCCCACCTCAATTGACGAGGACGAGGTCCTAGAAGACCTTGTGAGCCAAGGCCTCCCCGCTCACTCAGTACTGAGGATGAGACGGGGAGAGCTGCATGAACCTTTTAATGCAGTTCGTGTTGCGCTTGATAAATCTGCCGCCGGCAGGAAAGTTTTTGATTTAAGAGCAGTCTGCGGCCTTAGTGGCCTGCGGATAGCTTATTATAAGACCTTTGGAAGGCCCTGCCAGTGCAACAATTGTCAGAGGTGGGGACATACTCAGAAATATTGCACCATGCAGGCCCGCTGTCGAAAGTGCGCGGGCCCCCACGCTACAGCTGACTGTAAGCAAACCGCTGACAACTTGGAAGAAATTCCCATTAAATGTGCAAATTGCGGGGGCCCCCATTGGGCTAACTATTTCAGTTGCCCCTCAATGCCAGTTATGCAAACAAAATCAAACAAAAACAAAAATAAGAAAACAAATAGAAACAAAAATAAAAACAAGACAGTAGGCCAAGGAGGAGAATGGACGGCCTCCATCCCTGACTTCGCCGGGGCTTGCCCTGACGCCCTGGGGGGCGCCTTCCAGTCTCCTTCACAGCCGACCGCCGTGACCACAAACAACACAAATAACTCTTACCTTGAAAAGGCCTTCCCGCCGCTAAAAACACAGCTATCAGGGGGTAACAAAAATGTAGCCGCCGCCAAAATTGCCCCAAGTAATGTCCGCGATAATGATGCGCATGCCCATGTCCGGGCGCACCGCGCCTCGCTCGCCCCTCCGATGCCTACTGCGAATCCTGTAAATAAAACGGTTAATTACGCAAATGCTACTGCAAATAGAACAAACAACCCTCCCCTTAACAAAAGTGGACCACTGCTTTTGGACAATAGGGGAGCGTTGCTGGAGTTGAACCCCCAAATACCTAAATTAAATAAAAATAAAAATTTAAACAAAAATGCGAAAAATAATAATGCAAGTAATTCTGCGCGCACTCTTCCCATTTCTGTTAACAGACCCTCTGATCCTCAGCAGCATGCGCATGCTGGTGATTTTAGAGCAAATTTGCAACAAATTATTAACATTGCTAACTTAATCGACATCGATGAAGTCAGCGTACTAGCAAACAAGCTCAATAGATCCACATCACAGTTGGACCAACTATTGGCGCTGCACCAGCAGGCGCAGCTACTGAGGAACCTGAAACACCTTGAGCCCACCAATGGATAATACACCATTAAATAGAGTAAAACCCACACACCTAACATTAGCGACTTTTAACGCTAATGGCCTTTCACAACAAAAGGAGGAGGTCTCTCCGTACCTGAGGGAACATCATATTGATGTCCTAATGGTACAGGAGACCTTCCTCAAGCCCAGGCTAAGGGATCCGAACCTAGCCAACTATAAGCTGGTCAGAAATGACCGCACGGGGGCCCGATTGGGAGGCACCCTAATTTATTATAAAAAATCCTTGCACTGCTCACCATTGGACCCGCCGCCTGGGCTTGTTAACCTTGAAATATCGGCCATCAGGCTGGCAATGACAGGTCACTTGCCCATCACATTGTGCTCAGCTTACCTTTCGCCTGGTAAGGAGATACTCAGGCAGGATCTGGACCTCGTCTTCGGGTTGGATAAGTCGGTCATTCTGGCCGGCGATCTCAACTCGAAGTGCGACGCCTGGAACTGCCGAGTAAATAACAAAAACGGCAGACTACTTTTTAAAATGTTCGACACCTTACAGGCTGACCTCATTGCCCCTGATGTACCAACGCACTTTGCGACGGCGGAGGACGACAAGGGGGACATTCTCGATGTTTTTCTTCTTAAGAGCGTAGGGCTTAGATTTTATTCCATTGAGGTGCATAGTGCTCTCACCTCGGACCATCGTCCGGTTTTAATGAAACTTGGTCCCCCTAGCGATCTCCCGCCCCCGACGGTGCGTAGGGTCGATTGGGATCAGGTTGGCGTTGAATTAAATAAGGAGGTTGATAACCCCTTGCACAGCCTGATACCACCCGGCCTTATGGACCCAGACAGCACGGATGCTGCAGTCGACTCCTTCACTGGCTCGCTCAGAAACATAATGTCAAAATGCTCAAAAGAAGGCCCGGCTGACGACAGTCAGAGATGGCGACTGCCACGTAGCCTGAGCGAACTGGTGAAGGAGAAAAATAGAGCCACACATGTCTACGACAAATATCCGTCGCCAGACAACAAAAACTTACTTAACAACTTACGTAAAAAATTAAAGCGAGAGATGAAGGACTACAGGAGTCAGAAGTGGGATGACACGATGGAGGAAATCACTCCGCATCATCTCGCCTTTTGGCAGCTTACGCGTAAATTTAAAAATCCCTCCGTCGTGTCAATGCCCCCGCTTGTGGCTCCTGACTCGACTTCACCTCCCGCTTTCACTGACGAAGAAAAGGCGGAATGCTTGGCTACCTCATTAGAGAAACAGTGCTCTCCAAGCCTGTTACAGTGCGACACGGAACACCACAACAAGGTGGTTGATGAGGTGGCCAGGCGACTGTCCTTGCCTCCGTCCAGCCCCCCGATCAAAATAGTTACTATAGACGAAGTTAAGGCTCTGGTCAAGAGACTTCCAGTTCGAAAGGCACCAGGGGAGGACAGCATCCCAAACAAGATGCTCAGGTTAATGCCCAATTCGGTTCTCTCCTCTCTTGTCTCCATTTTCAATGCAGCCCTATGCAACTGCCAGTTTCCCTCCGCATGGAAGGAGGCGGTTGTTATAGGTATACATAAACCTGGTAAACCAAGGCCAGACCCTTCCAGCTATCGCCCCATTAGTCTCTTAAAGACTATGGGGAAAGTATTTGAGCGGATTATCCAGGCCCGCCTAATGGACCATGTGTCCGCCGCGGGTCTCATTGTCGACGAGCAGTTTGGCTTTCGAGCAGAACACTCTAGTACTCACCAGGTGTACCGCATCACCGAAGATATACTCGAGGGGTTGACGGGGCGAAAGAAGCCTGCACCTACAGGCGCCGTCTTCCTCGATGTGGCTAAAGCCTTTGACAAGGTCTGGCATATCGGGTTGTTGTACAAACTGTACAACTACGATGTGTCAGACCGTCTTGTACTATTGGTACAAGACTACTTATCCAATAGAGGCTTTAGGTACAGAGTCGAAGGCTCTCTTTCGGACCGCCATCCCATACGAGCCGGAGTTCCGCAAGGCTCCGTTCTAGCTCCCCTCTTGTTTTCGTTGTATATCAATGATATACCAAAGATTCCCGGTGTCAATTACGCCTTATTCGCGGATGACACTGCCCTTTACGTTACCCACCGCCGCCGTCGGTTGTTGATGAGCCGTCTACAGGAGGCACTAAATCACCTAGGTGATTGGTGCCGCCGGTGGAAGGTCGAAGTCAACCCCGAAAAAAGCGCGGCAATGATCTTTTCCCGAAGGGCAAACTACCCTGCGTATGTCCGAACCTTTAAGCAACCGTGCCTATTTAGTAGTCCCATACCGTGGGTAGATGAGACGCGCTATTTAGGCGTCATCCTGGACCGGCGCCTTAATTTTAGTAGGCACATCAAAACTGTCAGAAATAGAGCAGCCTTCTACTTAAGTAGGCTGCACTTCTTACTTTATAGAAACAGTAAGTTAGCTTATCGAAACAAGCTAACTATCTACAAAACGTGCATAAGGCCCGTGTTTTCTTACGCGAGCCCCGCCTTCGCGCATGCAGCACCCTCAAGGATCAAATCCTTCCAGGTGCTGCAAAACAAGTTCCTAAGATCCGCGGTCGGGGCTCCACCGTACATAAGAAACACGGACCTGCACAGGGACCTGCATCTTGAACCCGTACAGACATGGTTCAAAACATGCTCTGAACGTTTTTACCAAAAGGCTGCCATCAGCAGAAACCCACTAATTTTAAAATCGATAAATTATACACCAACCCCAGATGTGCTTACTAAGGATCGTCGACCCCGACATGTACTGACGGACAGACTTGACAAATTAGCCCAGCACTTTGCTGACCATCCCCCCTCAATAATGAGGAAAAGTAGATATTGGTCCGACGAGGAGACGGACACTGAGCCAAATGGCCCGGCCTCCGGCCCCGACGCTGGCCCAAAACCACAACAGAGTGCCTCACCCACAGACACACACTCACCCACACCCACACAAACCAGTGTAGGAGTTTTTACACACACACAAACACATAAACACTCCACAAGGCCACGGAGGGCCTCCAACAGGAAACATACCAGGTGGAAGCCCCCGTCGCGACGTAAACCCGGTGTCCCCGCGCTCAACACTGCGAGGGCACACTACTACTCCAGGGCTCCCCATTGGGAGACAATAAGAAGGCCTCAAAACGACCACCAGTAGATGGTCGCCGCTGTTGCGGAACATGCCGCGGCCATCGCCGCCGACGCGCACATGGCCATGCACATGGGCAACCAGCACCTTGGCCAGTTAAACCCAATCCGCGAGCTCTCTTAGAGCTCCGGCAATTAGTCTGTAAGTATTAGGTTAAGTTTCTCTCGGCGGCCCGTCCAAAAGGACGGGCCGCGTCTGCCCCAGCAGTGCAAAGGGCCCCTTCGGGCCCGCAAGCAAAAAAATATAAAAAAAAAAAGAAAAAAAAGTAAATAAATTATCTCAAATCTGACATCACAACGGAGTTTCTCTTCTACCAACTCTCTTCCCTAAAGATCGCTTAAGAGTGAGCGAGACAGATGTAAACGCGAATCGCATTCTGAGAGCTCACGCACTGCATCGTATCTTTGACGAATCGTTAGTTTATTGATTTACCATACCATAGTATTACTGTTTCCCTATTTTATGGTTTTTAGCGATTATCCCGTGAAAGCTATGTTTAACTCTGACTGACTATCCCGCTCAGCGGACGAGTTCTTGTCGTTCGTGTTCCATAAGTGCTTCTACAAGGGCAGCAGGACGCAGGAGCAAAAGCCTGGATACTAACGTACCTGTCAAGATGCTTCTAGGTATTATGCCAGCGGCGAGAGAATTGTTGCAAAAATATGACTTGATACAATTCTGGGATTTGATGTTGACGGTTAAGAATGGAGACCTGAGACACAGAGCGATATGGAAGAGCATCAAAAGCATAAGATGATCTTCAATGAAGCTAGCATTTACTTTAGTTTATGCAATGATGCATTGTCGAAGAGGCAGCTGGATGGCCGCGGTATTTGAGCTCCCGAAGTGGTGTGGAACCGCGCCGTGCAACCGAATCACTGAGCGAACCAGAACTGAAGCGGAAACCGGAAATAGATACTTCAATTTCCTAGCAATTAAAATGAAATGAAACACTGATGATATTTATTGTTTTTTATTAAATCCACAATATATTTCAAAGAATAATATAAATATAATAAATTTTGCCGATCATACATAGCATTATTTCCAACAATGCTGAAAGTCTTACTTTAAGTAATATATTTTGTAATTCTAATAGACAGACATGATTCTATTCTATTTTTACAAAATATGTTCTTTATAACGTACATCATGATATTTTATAAGTTTAGTTGAGTTGAGAGATAGGAGCGGTGTGCAATTATTGCAGTATACACACACAGGTATAACTTCGCTTAGTTAGGTATGGAAATAATTCGCTACGCTGCATATAACTAATTATTTGTTATTAAAAAAAAAATCAATATCGGGATATGTTTATTCCATTTTGATATGCCTGCTAGGTTGATCTTTATGAACAGCTGATGAAGAACTTACTTTTATAATCTAATTTCTGAGATTGTCTTTGTGCAGTAAGAGAAAGAAGCTACCTACCTATACAGTGCGGATCGCTTGCCCTCTCCTCGCGCGCGCCCGCCCGACTCTATCTAGACCGACGGTATCTAGTCTAGACTCATTATTCGCGTCACCTGACATCTTTGCAGAACATTACACAACATCAAAATCTTTAAGATTCTTTTACCCTAATCGGTGGCACAGCGGCATATAATATTTTCTTGACTAATTTAAAGGAAGACCTTTTTAAAAATTGTATGTATAAACTAAATAATTGCACACCTTTAGTAAAGATTTATATTGCAGAAAAATATTAAGAATATTTGACTAGCTAGTTACCATATCTTAATGTGTTTTATACTATAATATAATGTCTCTTATATTTTAAAATATAAACTAGATACTTTGATAGTAAAATAAAGCTAAACAAGGGTATCCACTACCAAAACATTGAAAGCTACCTCTACATAAATAATACTATTTTATCTTTAAATACAAAAATGTATTTACTTAAACATTTAATACGCGCATCGTAAACATTAACAATTTGATGGTAGATAATACAATAATTTAATAAAATCTCTTTCATTTCCCCAATCTCATATTTAGTATTTCTTTGGGATATAATAATATTTTATCATCTCTTAGCCATACGTTTGTTTAAAATCATTAAAATATTGCGTTGCAATAAAGGAAGTACTGGCGGAGTACCTACTTACTTGAAGATTATTTTAACGGTTACGATGTTAGGTAATAATAATCGGGATTAATGTTTGACGGCAGGTAAGATACTACACGTAGATAATATTTGTAATATACCTACTGCTCATATGTCAAACATGGACTTTTGTGAGCACGAACATCTACAAAATTAAAAAGTATATTGAGCTTTTTGCTGCCGAATTTTTTAGCTTCCAGCTCGAGGCAGCAAATGAAAAAAATATTTTAGCACAATTATATTATCTAATGCAGCAATTCGGAGGTTTTATAATAGGTATCTCTTTATTATTGTTTTTTTTTCATGTCGTAACAGTAAAAACATTCGTGTGAAAAGCTTCGACCAAACGTGCTAACCAAAATCTACAAATAAGAAAAAAAATCATCAGCATCAGCGTCATGTCGTTCTCGCTCGGTGGTGGTTTAGTTCCGGTCGGGCGGCGCGAGCGCGCGCGCGCGCGCGGGGCCCTTCAGCAGCTCGTCCTTGTAGGCGGCGAGGATGGCGCGCGACAGGCTCGGCTCCGACGAGCTCGCCTCCAGGAACTGCCGCATTAGACTACACAATAAAATAAAAAAGACATTATGAACTTTGTTCTGTAAGTAAGCCACAAGGGCACTTTTACATGTCTAAGTCTACAAGCATTTCACGAGAGGAGATCACTGTTGAGAAGAGACGCCGAAAGAAACTCAACAGTCGTTATTTGGTTTTTTTCAGGAAGCATACTTTTTTTTTTTTTCTCTTTATTGCTTAGGGGCATTTAATCCTTAATGATTATGTCAGCCCCATCGTAACTTAACCTATACATATCGTATAATTTACGGGTTATCCGCGTACTTACTTAAATAATTTAGTACAAAAGTGTATACAGCTTTAGCCTCTGATGAGTTGGGCGCAGCCAAAATGCATTGAAATGCACCTATATCTAATCTATTAAGATTTAGTTCAACTAACAGCGCTTGCCTTTCGCGTTCGTTCCGCTCCGCGCACATTCCGTTAATACATGTTGGACGTCTTCTAGTGCGTCACAAACACTACAATTTGGTGATGGTTGTTTTTTCACCATGTAAGCAAAAGGAAGCATACTTATAATACTATAATAATCAGTATTAATATGACTGTCCATGATATATTACCTATCTTAGGGCTTATACGTAGTCCTCGAACAAAACATATTAAAAGTGTAGGTACCCTCCTATAAAATAATGCCATTATGTTTTAAGTTTAAGTGATAAATAAGGAAGAATGTACGAAATTACAAGAAAATATGACGGTTGCGCTGAGATCTCACGGAAGATCGAAGTGAGAGATTTCTCCTTTTCACACGTGTGTCGGTATAGTTGTGCTGTTCCCGAGAATATTCTCCATTCTATATGAGGCGAGTACGTTCTCGATAACATTTCTCCGAGATGTCTTGAGAATAGCACAACTCTATGCGCAGAATTATACGGGTAGACCGCGTACCGGTTAGCAGGGTTGATGCCGAGGTTGTCCCGCGCCTGCATCAGCTCGGGGTGGTCTCCGATGGTGTCGGTCAGCGCGGCGATCATCACGTCTGGAATAGAGCCTTTCGTTATATTTCACACTTTTGAAAACGACATGTGCTAGCTATTCCATGCTATGACTCTGGGATCTCTGAAAATCATCGTTATCTCAGCTAAAGTATATCCCCTGCTTAACTAACGCATTTTGAAAGAGTTCTGCGATGGTCAATTTTGCATTGCCCTCATTCCCTTCTCGCGAACTAACGAGATCGGAAGTCTACTCAAAAGTTATGAGCCTTCTAGCAGACTATATATGTACAGTCCGTGAGCTCTCAGGTTGCAATTCGGGTTCGGGTGACAACTGAGAGGTTCTTATCTGGATCGCGAAGAGCGAGCCAGACAGGTATATAACGCGAATCGCATTGTACAGAACTTCAAGGAAAAAAGAGGTCTTATAAGATTTTGAGTCAAAAGCGTAGGTATTTAGTATCAAACATTTAAATCTAAATTCATAGCCCTCGCTTTAAACTGCAGATTGGCAGGGCCATGTTTGGGTGGTATGTACTGCTGGCTCACCGAGCACTTTCTTCTCGATGGTGCGGGACAGCCGGCCGCGCTCCGCCTCGCGCTCGAGGAACGCCATGAAGCGCTGCGTGGCGGCGCGCGCCGTCGCCGGGTCGCGCGACAGCGACTGCGAGAACATCATCTGTAACACGAGGGGCATGTTTCATCCGAGTCTCATCCTGATTCACTCTATTGTTTGTAACTATCATAGTCTTTACCATTTATCAAGCCCCTGCTATGAATCTCATATCTTAGAAAAAACAATTGACATACCTACTTTCATGTGATACGTTTGAGTTTTCTACTTATATAACGAACTAGCTGTGCCCCGCGGTGTTACCCGCTCATCCCACGGGAACACTAAATTTATTCGGGATGAAAAGTATCCTATGTCCTTTCCCAGGTCTCAAACTATCTCCATACCAAATTTCATCTAAGTCGGTTCAGCGGTTTAAGCGTGAAGAGGTAACAGACAGACAGACAAACAGACAGACAGACACACTTTCGCATTTATATTAGTATGGATTTTCAATGAAATAACAACGTTTCATAGAATGTTTATTTCAAAATATCATGTTTTCATAGATGCACAAGTAGTAAAAAAACAAATTGTGTAATAATAATAAAATAGAATTGACGTTCAATTGAATGTACTATTTAATATATTTTTCGTAAAATATGCATTTTACATATATATATATTTTTTAAGCACAACACCGTGCGAGCCGAGCAAGCGTGCCGCGGCAGCGGCCGGCGAAGCGCCAGAACAGAACCGATCTGCTACATTACACAAATCAAAGTTATCATTATTGTCACCGTCACTGTAGTCATTGTCGTTATATTGCTATTGCAATCGATGATGGTAAGCTAAACTTAGACGATTCTTACCTTAGCGAGCTGGTAGATGATCTCTTCTAGCGTGTACTCCGTGTAAAGAGTGTCGGCAGCCCTCAGCTTGTCCATCATCTCCTCGTACTCGTCCTCCGTGACGATCGCTCCGTCTCGGTCGTAGTCGGAAGTGCCTGGAAGGACAGTATGATTGTTGTCTCATTTCATTTATATTAATCCGCTACCCAAAGGTTGTCTGGAAGAGATCGCTTTTTAGCGATAAGATCGCCTATTGTTTGCCTCTATTGTAATGTTAAGTGTCATTTGTATTTGTATTTCTTTCTTCTTGAGGTGTGCAATAAAGAGTATTCTATTTTCTATTCTATTGTTTACGATAGAAGGTTTAATATCGAACAATTTTCAAACGCCATGTTAAAACAATACCGCAGACTATCTTAGAAAATGTTTATCTATACTCGTGCAAGGAAAATGTCACCCCTGACGAGGATAATCCAGGTAGGCGCTTGACGGCAACTTGATAAGTCATCTCTTCAATGGAATGGCGTAAAGAGAACACGAATGATGCAATAATATGATATTTATTTCCACTCTCCAAACTAAAGAATACCTACTTTTAAATTCACCGTTTTATCCAATGAGCAGAATCTACAGCTTCTGTCTTTATGAGTACATAATTCAATTTCAAGCTAATCCAACTTTAATCTGTTTGGGTACCTCAGTCTCAGTGAACACTTTAAAAATCTGCGACTCAAAGAAAGTATTTAAAGACATCGACTTTAGGAGATTAGGCAACTGACTGTGGCGTGCATTTACTTATATTGGAGGAACCTAAAAATAGACTTAGACACTATCTTTATTCACGCCACGTCCCGCGTCTGAGGGTGGAAGGGGAAGGCAAATGCAGGGGTATTTCGTATTCACGGCAGCGAGCCGCGCGACACGTGTAACGCTAATATTGCTTCGACTTGACAATTTTCATTTAATTGATGCGTTGATTAAATTTTAAGTGAAGTTAGCGGGAACAATACTTTAGCCCGGGTAGAAGTATCTGGAGACCGCTTCAGTTGATTAATGTGACTTTAATTTGTTATTAAGTATACCTACGTCAATACTTGGGTTTTGCTGAAAAAGGTGAAAATTTTACTCATATTATAGTTTTGATTTTTCCTATGAGTACCTACTTACTTAAGTTGGTTAAGCATGGACAAATTAAACTGCTGAATTCACATCTCTTCCTTCGAGTATAAATCAACAACAAGTTGACAACCTACTACAATGTGTGACATTAATATCAGTTCCACGATTTAATTGTCCTACTGACTGACTGTGGGGTTCACGCACCAACACAAGTATACCTACCAAGTGCCGTAGTATAAAGCAAGCTTACTCAAACATAGTCCATGGTCAAACGACTACAGGTCTTTGTTAGTCAAACACAAAACAAAATGTTTCGAGATATAAAATGCAGAGCGACTTACATCATAAAAGTTTAATGTGCCTCGCCAACCGCGTCCCGTTTTGAGCAATTTAACTTAAGTCAAGTTTAGTGGTCAAGTCATAAAAGTTGATTCGAAGGATAAATGGTTCTCTATTCAACTTTACTAGGCATTTGATGGCACAATCGTCTCATAGGACCTTATACCTATATCGTAACATTTAACACTTTGCACGCCGATCACGAGAACCACTCGGTACGCATTTTTTCTCTAATTCGCCGGCCATTTTAATAACTGCCATGTCTAGCTCGCCGATGACGAGTACCACTCGTGACACTTTTTTTCTTAGAGTCGCGGATAACGAATAGTACTCGTGATCAGATTTCATACTGTTTGTATTAAAATATCGAACACAGTTCGTGATCCGCTTAATAGCAACGTGTAGAAGAACGTTTGAGCCACCCGCACACATACAATTTATTAACGTGAGGGTTGGGGAAACGGCATGACGATGCGTCGCCCGCGCTGCCTCGTCAGTTCACTGCGCGGGCTACCTAACAAATCCATGTTAGAGTTTTTATTTTTTCATAAAACGAGTTCTTTTCAGCGACAGTTTTAAAATAAAATAAATATTATAAACACATTGTTTTATTTTTATCATTATAAAACACTAAAACACCTCTTAAATAAAAAATAAATTATTCCTGTATCTACGCTAATTATTATTTTATAAATCTTACAATATCACCGAAAATCGCCGGCGAACCATAGGTGGCGCCTTAAAAAATGCGCGGCGTTCTTGGGAAAAAGAGCATCACGAGTGGTAATCGTGATCAGCTGTTGGAGCGCGGTACCGATTATAACTTACGGCGTGCAAAGTGTTAATTATTTCGTTCTAAGAATGCCCGAAGTATACCTAATTACGTACTTAGGTAGGTAATTAAGTTTTCAGACCTAATCAACGTTTGTGGTTTAGTAGTAGACGTGTCAATGGCAGCACCCTTTTCCACACATATTTAAGTAGGTACAACACGTTTTAAATCACCAACTTTAGATCCGTTCTAAAATGCATTTCGAATATGACTGTTTATATATTCAGTGCATATACACCGAAGTAATTTCGCAGACACGAACTTTCAACTACGAAATGCTTTGCTGTCGCTTCCTGAAGCGTATTTTACAAACAAGGCGACATCTCATCCCTACAGTTGCCATCTTTAATATATTTTCATTTCGTTGCTAACTTATGGGCTAATTTCGGGCAAATCCAATTGACTTAAGGGCAAAAGTTGAAGAATGACGTGCTATAATGATGAACAGACGGGACTCACCGATGATGTTGGTCTGTAGCATGGGGTCGAACCTCTTGACGGGCTCCGGCCGCAGCTCGGGCAGGGACAGCGGCGACAGGTTGTTGCTGAGCTCCCAGTTCTTGCTGGCGATGGAGCGCACGATGTCCTGGCTGTTGCCGAACGGGAACGACTGCAAGGACATTGGCCGGTATTGGTAGTCCTGAAAAATAGAGGATATTTCACTTTCCGGTGGACTGGTAATTTATTGTGAGAACATCGCATACGAAGCTTGAGGTCGTAAGGAACTTACGTCGCCAGTGATGTCATTATCATTATGTTTGCTACTTAGAACTTGTAGCCTTGGACTTGGAGTTAGGATTGCAGAATGACATATATGTTTAACGTATTTTGGAGAAATATTATCCAAAACACCAGACCTTTCGAACAGAACACCAGAACTATCGACAAAACAGTGTATTAATTGCCATCATAGCACTTATGTATATACGTAAATATTAAAAAAATTACACTCCAATCCCATAGCATCTAACATTCGTTTCGAATATCTTTCAGGAGATAAAACAAATAGTTGTTGTCTAGAAGTTCCGCATTGTTCGACTGAGTTCTGGCCTCCTTCAGTTTAGTATTCGTTTTAGCAACGCGATAACGTATCTACTTAGAATCGAGGCGAGGCAATATTAATTCTAGTTAATGTGACTGGTTAGTGGTTTAAAAATCAGTTTGTCTAGATTTTTCTTGAAATGATGACCCTTCACCATTGGAAACTGAATTTTAATAAAATTTTAGAATTATAATAGTATTGTAGATATTCTAAACCTATGTCACATTTGCGAGACCTAGTTTATATCACGGTCCGGTATAGAAAGCTTTTATCGAATCAATTAACTGTCCCCGCTCCGCAAGGCGCCTGGGATAGATAATGTACCTACAATATGTACGTGTGCCTCCCCACTCCCCACGGCAGCGGCCGCCGGGACTGTAACGGGAGACTCCAACAAGGTCTGCAGCAGCCGGCAATACTGTTAGTGTCAAGCTATCGGAAAAATAATCCATTACAGGAGTAATTTTTGTTCTTCTTTATTTTCTGCTAAGTTGTGCATTTTGAGGTATTTTTGTGCGGAACACAAAATTTGATGAAATGAAAAAGCGCACTAATTATGTTTTTTTTATGTCAGCAGATAGTAACTGTAATTTATGTATTTGCATTTAATAAAGAAGAAATATAACAGCCGAAGCAATACGTTATAACAATAGAATAAGAATGCGTAATGCAGACTTTCTTTACCTACGTAAATTGGTTTTGTAAGTTTATATTAAGTTCGCAGAACAAGCCGACAGAAAAGTTGTAACAAAAAGGTATCTGTGCAAATACTCGTCTAACATGGCGAGTTTTATTTATTTTCTCTCTTTCATTTATTTTAGATACTGCTTTAATTGGTAAAATACGGGTAAATTAATGTTCATCTGACCAGGTTACAGCAATGCGAATGACGATTCCCCATGGTTGCGCACATTAAATAACCATGTTGTCCGAAAGTTTAGTGCCCTATCTGGTTCTTCCTGTAACAAAATACTTGTATAGGTAGCTCGACGAGTTTCTACGAGAAGTAAACTATAAAACACGCTTTTGTATATCTCATCCTCATCATTTCAACCATATAGGTTGTTCAGCGAGTCCCGCGACCCTTACCAAGTCGTCCACCCGTTCTACGCTGCACTTGCTGGTACCTACGTGGTCTCCACTCGAGAATGTTTCTGTCCCTGAGGCCAAGGATTATTGAAGCATTTTTTTTATTAAAGTTTGTTTATAGACGTTATTTGAAAGCCATACTTTTTTTGACCTTGTCTTCTCAGCAAATATTATTGAGATAAGTAGATAATGGTCAAAATTAACTGTTTGTGAAATGTAAAGGCGGTCCCAAGGATGAGTCTAGTCTCATATGATAGTAGGATAGCGATTGACCCTTATTACGTTGTGACAATATAAACGCTTGGATATTCTCCCGCTCGCTGCTCACCGCAGAACGTTAACAATGGCACAGTACAGCACTAACTACTCGTCGCGTAACACAACGGTTAATTAACTCGGACACGATCGATAGCCGGCTAAGTGAAAAGCTTAACACCACTAAACAGCTATGCCGCGTTAATGCACCACTCTATTTTTATCTTTACGTCCTCAGTCATAAACGTAGATTAAACTTCCTTTACGGAGCCTATTCGGGTCATATCGCCGAAACGGGGCCAATCTCGGCGAGGTGACAACTCTAATATCATCGCTTCGCTAAAGTAAACCTCACGACACAACGACGAACTCTTGGAACCACTTTAGCACCATTTTCCGTCGGCTACGACTTGAACTTAAGTCCCAACGACTTTTGTTTACTTTTCTTAGTAAACATAGTTTACTGAAGCCTAAGTGAGGAACTATTATTTACTTTTGTTAATACTAACTTTGTCCTCATTATAAATGCGACAGTGTAAAATTGTTGCGAAGATTGACAGTTAGGATGGAGAATGACTTATAGTTTAAATAAACGCTATTTTTCAAGTAATTTTCTATAACTTCGCAAGTTTTCAAGTAACTTTCCGAACGCTATGTTTAAACGATAACAAAACGAGAGGGATGTTATAAGTCTAATGTGTGTATCTCTCTGTGACATTGCAGCTTCTAAATCCTGAACAGACGATCCGATTTTGAATCAGTTACTGCGTCTGAAAAAATGGCTTAGCCTCTGAGTATTCTAGCTATAAATCAAGAAAATCAATTTAGCTGTTGGAAGAAAATTTAAAGTATTTTTTTTTTTTTTAATGTGTTTCGGAGTCCTTATTATTTCCTCAATAACTAGCACAAGTAGTTTCTTTTCATGCAGGACGATGCGATACAACTTCTCCATTACACAATTATTTTAATTTAAATCTAAGTCGGTTTAAATTGCGTTTACAGAACCAATCTCCCGAGTCTATTGTTTTCAATAACGAGCGAGTGCGCGTGATCGGGCACTTAGTTATTGGATATTTGGGACAAAAGCCCAGTCCAACCGTGAACTAGGTCAAAAAGTAGGTCGATGGTGTAGAAAAGGGAACGACAGAAAATTATCTTAGTGGTAGTTCTATTTTATTTATTTGTTATCCTTTTGCAAATTTTCACGTGGGAAATTGATTTTTTAATAAGTAAATCACGTAGTTAATCATCCCCTAACAATACCTATACGATTGTACACATGCCATCTGTTTAGTACCGGTCGCCACAACATCGTCATCTAGATCAAGAAGTTGCAAAATTATCAGAAGAGTTGAGAGACGGACCGGCGCTGACATCGAATAGAATACCTAGTGATTTTTTTTTCAAATATGTTCAATTATTTTCTAACCGTATGTACCTAAACGTAATAAGTTACAGTCGGCATTTAAATAGCTCAGGTGTTTGAAAAATGTTTATCTTGAGTTTAGACCTATCGTAAAAAGCCTAATCTTGAGATGTAGAAACATATTCTGGCGAGGACCTATTAAAATTCGCGTATGAAGCCAGAATCTGGCTTCATACGCGAATTTTAATAGGTTCGAAATATCGTGTATGAGTACTCAGTACTCACAAATTGTGAGTATAATTACGAAGCCTTTATTGCTCATCAAGATAAATCATAATCATAATAATCATAATCATCTTTATTCGTAAGAAAAGTTACATGTCAGCAGAATATAATTCGCATTTACATTGCAATACGTAAATTGTATGTCGTTAAATTAAAATACATTAAATATAATTCATTATTCAATAAAATACATTACAATTTATTATTTTATGTACGTACGTAGTAATACCTATTATTTATCCCAGTTTAGAAATTCTTCTATACTGTAGAACGCTCAACAAGCCATTTTTTTAGTTTAAATTTAAAACCGGTAAGGCTTGGCGTGTCTTTTATATGTGAAGGTAGTTTATTGTATAATATGACATTACATGCATTGTTTTGGAGGATTGTTTTAACGAGTGCGGTATTGCGAAAAGTTTGTCGCTATTGCGAGTTACCCGTCCAGAAACCTCACCCCATGTCTTATATTCAGCTCGGTGTTCCCTCACGTAGACGGCGACGTGCAGCACCAGCAGGCTCGGTATGGATGTAAAATGTGGTTTTGCTGATTGATCCCAAGGTACACGTCCCGTAATTCTAACGTAATACTTCGATATTTTATGCGTAGGTATATTCAAGCTTGTAATGCAAAAATCTAATGATTGTAGCCAAATAAAAATACACGTAATAGGTTTAAAATATTCCTAAAAAAGTGCTTCTTAATTATCCTTGGTTAAATCGTACGTTATTACGAGTTAAAATGTATCTACATTTATTGTTTTATCATTATGCAAAATCACGTTTATTATGTTGTTCTGTAAGTTTGTGAAACAAAAACGAATAAACCTAAAATACACTTTTGTATTAATAACAATGGGTAATGACTCCGCGAATTAAAGTCTTCTTACTAAGTTCAATTCCATTTTTTGTTGATCTACTCCGCTACCTAAAGGTTGTCTGGAAGAGATCGCTATTTAGCGATAAGACCGCCTGTTGTTAACCTCTGTTTATTTATTTTTTACTGTATATCTCTTATGTTTTGTATCCCTGTGTATTTGAGGTGTGTAATGTGGATTTGTATTGTATTGTATTGTAAGTTTATATTGAAATAAGGATCACGGTTGACGTGCGACTTATTCCGCCTGCGGGAATCTGAGCCTACCTTCCCATTATATGAATGGACAGTGTCCTTAAGCTTTTTAGCATCCAATGACATTGCTGCAACCCCTTGCTGCTGACAAAAGCCTTTTCATTTCGTATTTCCTCTGAAAGGATTTACCCGATAATAGGAGATCGATCACGGAGGTCCCTCTGACGAAAATAAATTTACATTGATCATCAAGTTGTTTGCGATGAAGAAAGCTTGGTAATGAATTATTATAATAAATTAACATTCGGATCCCGCTTGTTTAGATTTATAAAATATCAGCAAGTTTGTTGAAGGGAACCTTGCGAGAGCTGGCTGGTAATTTATCAGGGAGAAAATTTTGGGGTGATGCTTTGCGTCCAAAAGTTAAACAAAGTTTCGTGAAAATTATCACATAAGAGAACTGTTAAAATACAATAGGTATTTATCGCGCATAATGTACAAATAATAAATATTGAACAAAAAAGTAATTTGAAATATTTTATAAATATGACGAGGATTGAATCGTGCGTGACTTCGGCCGCGTACAAATTGAATATCGCATAAAATTTACTTAAAGTTTATTGAAAAACTAAATAAAAAAACTTTATTGTGAAAAGGTAGGAAATATTAAGTCTGAAGGCCTACTGTCACAAATGTATCTAGAGGGCTATTTCTACAATTACTTATTAATATTCTAGAATCACGACAGTTTCGAATAGAACTCCCAAGCTCTCCCTGAGACAAATAACTTTTAGATTTTCTCTATATTACCTTGTTGGCTTGTTCCATGAGCAGGGAGCGCAGCCTCTCCTGCTGCGCGGTCTTGTCGGCGCGCGTTCTATGGGCGTGGAGCGCGCGCAGGCAGCCGATGCTGAACTGACAATCTGAGGATCGCTTGTTACCTTGTTGGCTTGTTCCATGAGCAGGGAGCGCAGCCTCTCCTGCTGCGCGGTCTTGTCGGCGCGCATGCTATGGGCATGGAGCGCGCGCAGGCAGCCGATGCTGAACTGACAATCTGAGGATCGCTTGTTACCTTGTTGGCTTGTTCCATGAGCAGGGAGCGCAGCCTCTCCTGCTGCGCGGTCTTGTCGGCGCGCATGCTATGGGCATGGAGCGCGCGCAGGCAGCCGATGCTGAACTGACAATCTGAGGATCGCTTGTTACCTTGTTGGCTTGTTCCATGAGCAGGGAGCGCAGCCTCTCCTGCTGCGCGGTCTTGTCGGCGCGCATGCTATGGGCGTGGAGCGCGCGCAGGCAGCCGATGCTGAACTGACAATCTGAGGATAGCTTGTTACCTTGTTGGCTTGTTCCATGAGCAGGGAGCGCAGCCTCTCCTGCTGCGCGGTCTCCTCGGCGCGCACGGACTGCGAGTAGTGCGCGCGCAGGTAGTCGATGTTGAACTTTATCTCCTGCAGGAACGCGATCGCTTCTTCCTTCGACATCTGGACAAATAGATCAACGTTTTATCTAGCAGACATATCCCCGGCAGGGGGAGAAGAAGGATTTTTGGATATGTATTGGCATTTTGGCATAGGTCAAATCGAGTTACGGAAATTATTCTTCCCTCAGCATTAAACATTATATTTCAAAAAGCTGAGCTATTTGCTTATCCGGTCCTCCGGTGATCGTAAGGCTGGCTCGTACCTCGCCCAACGCAATAGCATTGCCATTCGGAGAGGTAACGCGGCCAGCCTTACGGGCACCCTTACCCAAATGGTAATGATGTAGGGGATATACTGTTGTACCTACATATATGACTTAGGGATCAATAGGGTAAGTTAGGTTTATTTAGATCATAGGAAGCAGCCTCACCATGCCCTCCTGCAGGAACTCCTCGATGGCCGCGGTGACGCCGCGCTCGTCTCCCGTCCAGAACACGTACTCCGCCATGTCCAGCGGCGAGTACTGCACGCCGGCGTACGAAGCGTAGTGGTCCATCTGTCAAACAAACACGGCAACTGCCAGTCAGTACCATCCTCCTGGATACGAATATAGGTAGCTAATTTTTGCTGACGCTAGTTTCAACTAGTGGCTAGTTATCATTATTAAATTATTATTGATCTGGTGCGCAGCGAACAATTTTTAACCAATATTGATTCATTTAGTAGACGAATATCTTACGTCTCCTTTTCTGAGATCTCCTTTGTTTGAACATGAATATCCAAATTATTGCTTCAAAGTACGACTTTTATTATGCACATATACTGACGTAAACGTAATCAGCCGATTTGCTCGATAGGATTAGAAGTGTTAAATTTACCGCATTTTAAAATTAATTCTCATTACTATTCATTACCGCCAAAGTACCTACTGAAAAAATTACGGACCCATCAAGTCGTATAGTAAGTAATTAAAATAAGTTGCGGCTAAACCAATGCATACTCTAACTAAACTAATTAACCAACCAACACTAACCAAACTTTAATGGTATTAGATGTGGTACTAGTCATACCTATTAAGGTCTGTTTCAACCTATTTAATTTAGAATACTTTATAGCTTTTTTTGTACATGTTATCTATGTTAGTTAAATTGGTGTAAAAACAACGACATTTAAAACGTAGCACGTGTGCTTGATTAAACTAGGCTTATGAATTGAGGAATGTATCTATAGTTATGTGGGTGAATGGCCTTGAGTACGGAGTTTGTCCGCCAATATTAATTAACTTTATATATCAAAGTCCCAAGCCAGACAGGTCGATCTACGTGTTCACGTGGCATGTCTTCAATGACACGAAGACTGCAATAAACATTTTCAATTATTAGCTAGTTAAACTTTCTTCAATTCTTCCACTCGATGAGTAGTGACTGAAGCTCGAAATTGCGCACACGTTTACAGCGCTTGCAATTACTGAACTATGGGCATCTACTATTTTAACTTCGTATAAAATAAATTCCACGAACTTTTTAATTTTAACTGAAGAATGTTTTCATACATGTCGGACATAATTAGAATTTATTGGAGCTCATAATGGAATTTTAAGTCTGTTTTACGTATTCGTATTTAATTGCTTACCTATGTTTGAATTTAAAATTATACAGCACAAACCAAGAAAAGTTAAATTCAATATGACTAAAGTCAGTGAGAGAAAGTAAGAGCAGCAACGGGAATGGCTAACTTAGGTAAGCCGCAGCTTTTTCATACCCAGTACCGACTTGCGAGTAACTGCACCTGCACTGCGCTGTATCCGTCAATAAGTCCCTCGAACCTTATTTATACGACAGTAAATATAAGAAGAAACTAACAAGAAAATGCATCCTGCGACCTGACGTCTGATTAGAGCCCGCGCGTGCAGGACACGCGGAGTAGCTGCGAGACTTCAAGCTTAATTTAAGACCGAGATGTCTAAATTATTTTGAATATTAAATTCTATTATTCTGTTAGCTTATAAGTACCTAAGTATTAAGTTATTAAGAGGCGGAGTTTGAAGGGCTTTATACGTAATGTATAGTGTGTAATGTGCAAATAATCTAAGAGATTGTGGTGGGTAGGTAAGAACTGTTATATATATACTTACCGCAATCTCTCAGCTGATCTATTATTCAGTTAGTAAGTTCTGTTACGTTCCAAACCGGGTCTTGAATATTCTGCTGATCACAGCTATTCTTATTGTCCATATTAATATAACAATATAACCTAACCTAATTTATTATGAATTCCATTTATTAGGGGTCCCACTTTTGCAGTTTTGTGCCTGTAACCCCCTATCTATTCGCGCCATATAAAAATTCGCCGCTTACAAGTAAAATGTCAGGTATGTACCTACTGCTGGCATTTATTTCATCTTACGCAATCCACATAGAAAGTCTTCTTATTAGAAACCGAGCCGTATCAAGTAACGCTTCTCAAGTTTCAAACTTCAGCAAAACTTTATGCTCAGCGAATCTACTTATTTAATTGCGTAATGTTTAATTTAACCTACTACCCTTTGAGGTGGCGGTGGTAAATCTGACACGAATGTCAAGGTCTTAATAATTGCCTTGATCCTCGAGGGATGTGGTTAATCCTCCTCTGATGAGTGTGGCAGACCTTGTGGGCGTTATCCTTGAGTCTCACCTACACGTGTTGTTGTGTTGTTTTAGGCTACAAATAAGATGAAAGGACCGAGAGGGACCTATAATGAATTTCATGCCATCGAAAGCTAATAAAATTGTTTATCTTTGCTACTTGTTCGTGTTAGATAATGTTAACTCATAAACTCATTTCTTAATAATTATTCAATTACATGTCAATAATTTTATAAATATTTAGTTTGCATTAAAACTTTATCGATGTATAGAATATTTACCATTTTTTATCGCACTTTAAATGCCGTTCTAGTAAATGCCGATGTGACCGCCTCGGGCAGTCGGTTATATACCGCCAGCCCTAACACCGCATTATTCTTATTATTATACCTATAGAAATTATTATTATTATCTAGAATTTCTTGTTTTTAGATACGAGATCTATCTAATAGTATAATATCGGTCCGCCGACATAATCAAATCATTCTTGAATACGATTACAATCAAAATTACAATTAAAATTAAACAAAATGTCATGAAGAAGACCTCGGCAGGTGAAATACCTGGACTTGACATAATTGTGTACCCACGTTGTTCTTGGTCTCCTTGGTGATGTCGGCGTTGAAGGCGCGGCGCGTGGCGGTGTGGCCGGTCGGCGCGTTGTTGCTGTTGGTGGCGGAGCCGGGCTGCACCAGCCGCGCGGCGCCGTGGAACACCTGCACACACGATCTGTTCATTCTTGCAACATCATCAAGAGATTTAAATTTTACTTTGTGGAGCGATCAATAAGTAATTATCATACCTAAATACTACTACTCAGTTCAACAAGGTAAGAGTAAGCATGTAAGCTCGAGTAAAGGTGAGCAGTTATAGTCTTTGCACCACAGTGTTTTTATTTTTCACTAAACGAATAAAATTTGTTACCATTTTTAGGTCTTTTGTTGGAGGTCGATATAAAAAATGGCTTCAACTTCAATTTCCTACAATAAAAATACTATTAGAAAAAAAAAATATAATTCAGAAAGAAAATATGTCAGATCAGCCCTTATCGAAAAAAATCACGAGTGTCTTTTTCTAAGTTTTCAGGGCTCTAAATTCTTAACATGATGTGATGTCCTGCCTCGCATGATTGCCCTGTTGTTGGACAAGTATTTGAGCCTTGGTCGTGCGTGTGAGATTCTGCTCGCGGGGCTTCTGGGTGACCTTGGCAGTGTTCTCCTCAGCGACCGGCGTGATGTCCTGCACACTGCCTTGTAGGAGCGATGCACGCGCTTGCGCCGAGCACGTCGCGTGGGGTTTCTATCTAACCTTAGCGGTGACCTCCTCGGCGGCGGGCGTGGTGTCGGGCGCGGCCGGGCGGCCGCTGTCCGCCGCCGCGGCGCGGTGCACGCCCGCGGAGGGCACGTCGAGCTGCGCCTGCGCGGCCAGGCGCGGGGGCTCGCCGGGCACGGAGTCGGCGGACGCGTGCTGCTCCAGCCGGGAGACCAGCTCGCCGTTGGCTTTCACTGCGTCTATAACGAAATGTAATAATGGGTATAAGTCGTTGGTACAGTTTATAACACCGGACGCGTAATATTGCAAGTATCGAAAATATCTGCGAGTCATCATCATCATTTTAAGCGAAAAAGGTATCTTTCAAGTTTTTCCACGGGTGGCCGGTGTTGAGCCGTCGCATTCAGTGGCCCGATCATCATGTTATATTTACTATAAGTGTATATTTTGACGATTAATGTTTAACAAGGACTTTTTGAATTACTCCACACTCAAAAGAGAACCATGGTAACGCACCCTCAGCGCGTAAATACAAATATCATTCTTTTGCTTGCAATATGGTACATAACATGGTCAGTATAGCACAATACATACATATTTCACTAATTTCACCAGCATCTGGCAGCATCTGACAACCGATGCTTATCCGATTATTTATTATTGATAGGCAATTCTTATTTTATATATTCACGTCTAAAAATAGGTGTCAGTGTGGAATCGCTGTTCCAGAGTAGGTTGCGACCAGTCCGACGTGGGCGGCCAACACGTTGAGCCATTATCGCCGTCAACGACGACCTTGTTACAACGTGACGCTATCAAATATCAATCTATCGACGGAGGGGGGGAGGGCGTCTCGTGTCGAGATAACTAGCTTTTATTTTACTCTTCATGTTTTTACGTATGTGCGCAAAGGCCTTTAGAATGGAATTAAGTTAACCTCGAAAAAGTTAGGTAATTTTTTTTAGTTAACAATCATTGACGAATAGAAAGCATATTTGCTAATGAAAAATCCATGAGGCCCATTTGATGGTTTCCGTTTTTTTTTCCGTTTTTTAGTTATTATAGAAAAGTGTGTGTAGACACCGAAAAGTAATCTAAGCGCGTCGGCTTATCTAAGGTGTTTCAAATCACGCACTTCACTTTCATTTATATTTCCTGTACTTAAGTAGGTTTTATCACAGGAAAATAAATGCGTTTCAAAATTCTTGGACAGCTAGTATGAGTATGTATATACTTAACTTTATATTTTTCATCTCACAGAGTTAAGCTGATGGTAGGTGTATGTATTTATGACCCGCACTGGTATTAGTACTTTACGTGAACAACAGTCATGTTTATTCACTCAGAGCTGAGCGGAGGAGTAAGCAGCTTAGTCTGAATGAAGAGATTTAAACTTGCCTCGAAGTTGTCGCGCGGCTGTAATGAGGCGGAGTCGCGCCGCGAAACTTGTCTAACACGGGAATTTCGTGTTCAAATAAATTACTGTAATTTTCTCACAAAGCTAGTAATCTTCTATATATATAAAAGAAGAAGTCCTGACTGACTCATCAACGCACAACCGAAACTACTAATGTTAGAGAGTTGATTTTTGCACAGCAGGTTACTTTTATAACGTGGGCTAAGGATAAGAAGGAATTATTGGAAATACCTCCCCTAAGAGGGTTAAATAGGGGTGCAAAGTTTGTATGGGGTACAAGTTTTTTTTTATGCTAGGAACTTGAAACTGTAAAAAGGTATTAAAATAAAATGAAAGAATATTAATATCAGCGTTTTTGAAAATTCATCCCCTAAAGTGGTAAAAAAGAGGTTGAAAGTTTGTAAGGAGATCAAGTATTTTTTTGAGCACGGGACTTGAATCTTTGTGTAAAGGCATACTATTAGAATACAAGGAAAGTAATTTCAGCGTTTTCAAAAATTCTTCCCATACAAGGATTAAAAAGGGGTTGAAAGTTTAGAGATCAAACCTTTTTCTGAGCGCAGGACTTTAAATTTTGTATAAAGGTATATAATTAGAATACAAGAAAAGTAATTACAGCGTTTTTGAAAATTCTGCCCTAAAGGTGGTGAAAAAGGGGTTGAAAATTTGTATTGAGATCAAACATTTTTTAGAGAGCAGGACTTGAAACTTTATATAAGGGCATATCAATAGAATACAAGAAAATTAATTTCAGCGTTTTTTAAAATTCAGCCCCAGTTTTTGAAACTGCTAATGTTAGAGAGTTGATTTTTGCACAGTAGGTTACTTTTATAACGTGGGCTAGGGATAAGAAAGGATTTTCGGAAATACCTCCCCTAAGAGGGTTAAATAGGGGTGAAAAGTTTGTATGGGGGAAACTTTTTTTTTTGAGCTAAAGACTTGAAACTTTGTAGAAAGATTACTTATTAAAAAACGCAAAAAGTACTTTAAGCGTTTTAGAAAATGCACCCCTAAGGGGGTTAAATAGGGGTGCAATGTTTATATGGGGAACTTCTTTTTTGAGCTAGAAACCTAAAACTTTGTAAAAAGATTCTTCTTCTTCTTCCGTGCCTTATCCCTTTTACTATTTGGGGTCGGCCCTCCTCGTTTTAAGGCGCCAAGTTATTCTATCTTGGGTTGTCTTTTCTTTGATATGTGCCAGTTCCATGTCCTTGGCAACGGTTGTCCACCACGTGGTCTGTGGTCGCCCTCTACCCCTTTTCTTCTCTGGCACAGCCAAGGCTTTTCTGACAACGTACTTCTCATCCCGCCTCATCACGTGCCCAAACCATCGCATACGACTTTCGCACATTTTGTCCACAACAGAGGCGACTTTAAAAGAGCCTCTGACATACTCATTCCGTACTCTATCAAGCCTCGTAACCCCCGCTGCCCATCGCAACATCCTCATTTCATTTGTGTGCATTTTCTGTTCGTGGTGTTTCTTGACAGCCCAGCACTCGGCGCCGTACATCATGGCTGGTCTCACCGCAGTTTTATAGACTTTGCCTTTGAGCTGTATCGGCATTTTGGGATCACATAGAACACCTGAAAGGCTTCTCCATCTAAGCCACGCCGTGTTTACTCTATGAGTCACATCTATATCGACACTAGCATTTGAGGCAAGCATGGATTCTAGATATTTAAATTGATGTACTTGGGGTAATGGTTGTCCATCGATAGATATCATTTTATTGCTCGGCGCCGCTGGATCGCATAAACTGCTAAAATTGCACTGTAAGTATGCCGTCTTAGATCTGCTGATACGGAGGCCATTACCTTCAAGAGCATATTTCCATTTCTGAAGGTTAGTTTGCAGCCTCTCTGCACATTTGTCTATGAGGACAATATCATCTGCATATAGTAGGCACCATGGGAGGCACGTTTGGATATGTCGAGTAAGGTAATCCATGGACAGATTAAAAAGAAACGGGCTCAGTGCCGAGCCCTGATGCACTCCCACTTCTACTTTAAACGGTTTGCTAAAACCAGCCAGACTTCTCACTTGTGTGCTGATGCGGTCATACATATCTTGCACTAGGTTAACGTAGTGTTCTGGCATTTGTTGAGCCCTCATGGCTTGCCAAACTAATTTGCGTGGTATTCTATCAAAGGCCTTCTCGAGATCTATAAACACTAGATGAAGGTCCTCTTTGCTAGCCCGGTGTTTTTCCATAAGAATTCTAACAGTTTGTATTGCGTCTGTCGAGGATTTCCCCGGCATGAAGCCGCATTGATTTTCTGATATGGACGCAAGTCGGCTAAAGCGGTTATTGAGGACGCGTTCCCAGATTTTTAAGGTATGTGACGTAAGTTTGATTCCCCTATAATTAGCACAGTCACTGACGTCGCCCTTATTCTTGTAAAATGGTACCACATAGCTATGACGCCACGACTCTGGGATCTTCATAGAGATTAAAATAGCATTGAAGAGTCTTGTGAGCCATTCTACCGCAATAGGGCCAAGCACTTTCCATAGATCTGCTGGTATGTTGTCGGGCCCTACAGCCTTGTGGTTTTTCATCTTCCAGAGTGCTATTCTAACCTCTTCTATACTTACATTGTGCACGGGTCCGGATGTCTTAGGGGTGTCGTCTAATGGTTGACTAGGAAATTCTTCGTTGAGTAAGTGATGGTAATATTGACCCCAACGATCGTTGATTTGGGTGTTTTGTGTTAATAAATGCCCTTTATCATCTTTGATGTATTTATTATTTTTTATATCCAGCCCTGTTTTGTGTCTTTGTTTTGCAAGTTTGAATACTTCCTTATCACTGGCCGCGTCTCCAAGCTTAGAAAAAAATAGTTCCCGCGTGTTATGTGCTTGTGTGGGCGTAGAGCCCTAGTGAAGTGAACGATAGGATTAAGACGACAGTTAGACTCTAGCATCGGTCGCGCTCGCTCCCTTTAAATTGTCGGGAATCCCCTTGTAATTTTTAGTCAATATATTGTGTAACCTTGACATAAGTGATTTTATTCAAAGAACTATAAACTTTTACACCAAAACTTATAAGTGGCGCAGTCGAAAAAGGATAGCTAGTGCTTTTCTACTTCAAAAGCCTGGTCACCGCACTTCCGGAGCCGAAAATGCTGCCTGCCGTAGCCATCCTGTGAGTCTTTTCCATATTTTTTCTATATTTTTGTACATTACAAGCGAACTAGAAATCCATAATATCTGCATTTCTGTGTTTTAAAAATTAAATCGCGTTTGTTTTGTACATTAATAATAAGTAAATAGAAGATAAATTTGAGAAATTATATAAGCGTTGTGTTTTAAGGTGATTGTTTATAATGGCGCAGGATAACGTAAATATGGCGCAAGATAATATGAATAGTATGAAATCAGCTCTAAATGTTATACCTGAATACGATGGAAATCCGAATCAGTTGAACAGGTTTATAATTACGTGTGAAACCGTTTTGACTCAATATTTCGATGTCGCACATCCCGAACAATTTAATAATCAGATATTGCTCCATAGTATCTTTAATAAATTGAAAGGAAAAGCTGATGAGGTCGTTACCATAAACGGTGTTACGTCCTGGGACGAGATGAAACGTGTGTTATTAAAAAATTTTGCAGACCAACGTGACGAAAATTGTCTTAATAGAGACCTTATAAATATGCGTCAAGGAAATGAGACACCCCAAGAGTATTATAACCGCTGCATGCATTTGCTGAGTACCATAATTAATTATGTTAATTTACACGAACAAGATGAAGACAAAAAAAACCTGCAAGCGAGAGTTTTTCACAAATCAAACCCTGAAAGCCTTCTTGTGCGGGCTCAAAGATCCTTTGGGCGTGACCATTAGGGCCATGCGTCCTTCAGACATGCCGACAGCTTTGCAATTTATTAAAGAGGAACAAAATATACATTATCTCCAAAAGGCACAAACGCCCCAGAACAATTTCCAAAAACCGTTAGATCTTAATAAATTTGCCCCTCACAACTTACCACCAAGGCCAGTGCCTTTTGCTAATTTAAATAAACCACTGTATCCTCAGAGACAAAACTTTTCACCATACCAAAACACTTACAGACCATTTTACCCTAATCCTTACGGAAATAACCAGTGGAACAGACCTCAATTTAGACCGCAATACCCGTACAATCCGTCGAAATCATTTCCTGTACCCCAGTCTAATAATAAACCAAAACCCATGAGCGGAATTTCATATAGATCAGCCCAGGTACCCCTAAGACCATACATGCCCATAAATAATCATACTTGCCAAAGTATGTACCAACCGGACTCAGTTCCAGGCACGCCGACTTACGCTGAGTTAGAACACGATAACGCCGGCGCCGAAGCCGCCGTGGGCGGGCATTATACCGATAACAAAGAATATGAGTGCAACAATATGTACACAGACTATTTAACTAACCAGCAGTACTACGATAATTGCGACATGCTTTATGCAGAAAGGGAAATCGATCAGGATTTTTGCCAGGATTCCAATACGACCAACAAAACATGACTATGGAAATTAATGCTCATTTAAAAAGACAGCTACCCTATATCGAAATAAAAGAACCTCCCCTTAAACTACTGATCGATACCGGCGCTAATCAATCCTTCTTGTCCCCAGAAGTTATCGAAAAACATTACAACGATCACCCATTATTGTTCGAACCGTTTACCATAACAAATCTGAACTGTACCTCTGTTAATAACTATGCTGTGGAAATACCTTTGTTCCCAGAATTCAAAGACGAAACACTGTCTAAATACTACGTTTATAAGTTCCATAATGTATTTGATGGATTAATTGGTTATGAGATGTTAGAGAAATTGCAAGCAAAAGTTGACCTGCAAAATAAACTACTTATAACACCAAACGCTCAAATACCAATACAAATTTTAACGTCCGGAACGAAATCTCTATTTGAAGCATTAATAAGGTCGAACTTAACAAAGAGTGTAAAAGTTCCCGTCGACATCCGCCATGGAGATATCTACATCCCACGCACCTATGTCAACAATTGTTATATTCCCGAGACTGTAACTCGAGCCGAGTCAGGCTATGCCCACCTGCAAATAACAAATCCTACTAAAAATGACATCATCATTAGCTTATCGTCGCCCCTTAAGGCGCAGAGACTAAATAATAACTACGAAGTTTATAACTTAGAGACAACTTGTGAGAAGAATGATAACGCGTTAGCATTTCTTAGAACGGACCACCTTAACTTAGAAGAGAAGTGTAATCTTTTTAAATTATGTGAAGCTTATAGTGATGTTTTCTACTCAGAAAATACACCACTTACGTTTACAAATCAAATCAAACACCGCATAAACACAACAGACGAGATCCCTATTTATACGCGTTCTTATAGGTATCCCCAAATACATAAAGAAGAAGTGGATAGGCAGATTAAATCAATGCTGGAACAAAATATAATACAACCGTCTAGTAGTCCGTGGTCATCCCCTATTTGGATTGTCCCAAAAAAACAAGATGCCACAGGGCAACCCAAATGGAGGTTAGTGGTCGATTATCGGAAACTAAATGAGAAAACAATCGCGGACAAATACCCGATTCCTAACATTAACGACATTTTAGACAAATTGGGCCGATGTCAATATTTTACAACCTTAGACCTCGCTTCGGGCTTCCACCAAATTGAAATGCACCCCGACGACATAGATAAAACAGCGTTCAGTGTAGACACGGCAAATGAAGGATACCGCGGCCAATATGCTTACCTTCGCATGCCATTTGGGCTGAAAAACGCACCGTCAACATTTCAACGCGTTATGGATAACGTGTTACGCGGCCTTAAGAATATTATGGTATATATGGATGATATCATTGTCTACAGCACGTCTCTCCAGGAACACATTCAAAATTTAGAAGATGTATTTCAAAGAATCCGTGAGTCCAATTTTAAGATACAGTTAAATAAATCAGAGTTCATGAAACGCGAAACCCCCTTTTTAGGACATATTGTAACTAAAGACGGAATTAAACCTGACCCGAATAAAATCAAAGCAGTCCAGCAATTCCCCATTCCGAAAACAACTAAAGAGATAAAATCCTTCTTAGGACTGCTTGGCTATTATCGGAAATTTATCCCGCAATTTGCAAAACTGACAAAGCCATTGACATCATGTTTAAAAAAAGGTGCAAAAATCGACCTTACACCCGATTACATAAATTGCTTCAGACATTGTCAAAATTTGCTTTCGAACGACCCCATTCTACAATATCCCGACTTCGAAAAGGAATTTAACTTACGTACTGATAGTTCAAATTATGCCGTAGGCGCTATACTTTCACAGGGCCCAATAGGATCTGATCTCCCTATTGCATATGCTTCACGAACGCTTAATGACAGCGAAGCAAAATATAGCACCATAGAAAAGGAGTTGTTGGCCATCGTCTGGGCGATAAAATACTTTCGGCCGTACCTATATGGTAGAAAATTTTATATTATCACGGACCATAAACCCCTCCAATATCTTATGAATATAAAGGAACCAAATAGCCGATTAACAAGATGGCGTTTACGCCTCGAAGAATATGACTACACCATCAAATATGTAAAAGGAAAACTTAATTCGAATGCAGACGCCCTATCACGGATCGAACTACAAATAACGAGACTGACCCGACTCACAATCCCGATGAAGATGCAGACGACTTGCCGTTGTCCATGGTGGTGAACTGCTCTGAGACTTCAGGAAACGATAGCGATGACGAGGACAACGTACCTTTAGCGGTCTTGGCACGTCGAACATGTCTCCCTGAAAGTGATACATCTGACGATGATGACTTACCTTTGGCTAAGTTAGTATCCCAGAACAGAGATAAGCCAACACCACCTCAACCAAAAAGTACCGTACATTCTCAAATTGAAAATCCCGTGCTAGAAATCCCTATCACAGAAAAACCAATAAATACGTTCGACAACCAGCTGTTCTTGAATTTTGTCTACCATTCTCCAGCAAAACCAAAATTAATTAAAATTTTCCCTAAGAAACATAGAACGTTAGCTCAAATAAACAAAAATAACATCCAAAATGATATCATTCACCTGTTTAAGGAATTCATAAAACCACAAACCAAATACGGCATACTCGCACCAAATGAATTCATTCCAGCCTGTTACCTCGATATTACAAAATATTTTCAAAAACTCGGCATATAATTTAACCTTTTGCAAGACCCACGTACAAGACGTAACGGATCGCGAAAAACAATTCGAAATTATTAAACACATTCATGATGGTCCTACTAACCACCGAGGAATCCTGGAAACCGAACAAAGAGTAAAACTACAATACTACTGGCCTAATATAAAAAATAGTGTCACCGAATACATCAACAATTGCGATACATGTCAAACAAGCAAATATGAGAGACACCCAAATAAACAATCATAT
The DNA here is from genome assembly GCA_932273695.1 of Apotomis betuletana. NCBI lineage: Eukaryota > Metazoa > Arthropoda > Insecta > Lepidoptera > Tortricidae > Apotomis > Apotomis betuletana. The sequence goes on from OW026306.1 coordinate 26,724,343, forward strand.
CAAATCGTTCCGTTACTCACTAAACCATTCGAAATACTTCACATAGATACATTCACAGTAAACAATCAAAAGTTTCTTACTATCATTGACCTTTTCTCTAAATATGCCCAAGCATACCCCCTACAATCTTGTACCGGACTGAGTGTGTTAAACGCTTTATCAATTTATATGTCTCATCACGGCCCACCTCTCTGTATCACTGCAGATCAAGGAACGGAATTTAAAAACCAACTAATAAAAGAACTCGCCAAACTACATAAAATCAAGCTTCACTTAATTAGCGTCAATAACCCAGAATCGAACGGAGTTATTGAAAGGTTTCATTCGACCATTTTGGAACATATCCGAATAATAAGCAAAAGACAAACCGATCTCTCTATTAACGAGTTAATGGTCTACGCAATTATCGGTTATAATAACAGCGTTCATTCCGCGACCAAAAAGAAGCCGATTGAAATCATAAACGGACATTTTAACGACCACGACTTATTTGATATAGATGCAGAAGGCGTTTATCTACAACATTATATAAATAGGCATAAAGATATTACGAAAGAACTATATGCAAACCTTAATAAAACCTTATTGGAAAACCAAGAAAAATCCATGTCAATTGCTAACAAGAATAGATCTGATCCTCCACAATATGAAGAGAATCGAGCCGTATACGTTAAAAACCCTCTAGCTTCACGTCAAAAGATGAAGCCACGTTATTTAGGTCGTAGAGTTAAGAAAAACTTAGATTTAAAAATAATAGATGATAGGAATATCAGTCATCACAAAAGAACTTTAAGAATGCCGTTAAAACAACAAAGACCCTTGTTCCAGGATTCTCCTGATAGAAGTAACTCAAGGCCGCCAGGTGACCCTCACGGAGCTGGATAACAACCCTGGTATATTGCCATTCAAACTGGGCACCGCTAAGGTTCAGATGACTGAACACGTATTTTTACATTACTATGAATTAAGTAGCATTAAGGATAGCATTAGTAATATAGAAAGTTATATAGGAACTTACTTAGATTATCTTAAGTCCGCGGACCCTCTTTATTTTAAAGATACCTCTGTAATGACCAATCAGATTTTCCTCAATGACCTCAAAACAATATACGGTAAATTTAATAGCTTATATAAAGCTCACCCGAAACAGAAACGGGGCCTCATCAACGGTTTGGGTTCCATCATAAAAAGTATTACCGGTAATTTGGATCACGATGATGCGCGTCATTATAATCAAGCCATACAAATTTTACAGAAAAACCAGGATATAATTGGAAATAAATTAAATTCTGGCATAAGCATCAACAAACAAATTCTCGAATCATTCAATATCACTTTGTCTACAATAGTTTCCAACGAAAACAAGATTCAAGTAACAATAAACGAAATTTTAACTGATGTAAATATGACCAATTACAGACTGTCTGACTATATAAAAATCAATTGTTTATGCAACTTGATAAAAAGTAACTTGCAAAACATTCTTGACTATGTAACTATTCTCGAAAACGCAATAGCTTTCTCTAAATTAGGAATAACCCATCACAGTGTAATAGGTTCTGAAAGTATAATGTTCATGAAAAATATTTTATTTAAGCTCTATGATAAACAGGAGATGCTTATTAACGAAGATACTGAAATACGAGATTACTATGATATTATTGCCTGTGGGTCCTTCTATGCAGATAATAGAGTTGTATTCGTCTTAAAGTTCCCTATAATGTACAAAAATATATACACCTACTATCATCTATTTCCCACTCCAACCTACAACTCGACCATTTTGATCCCTCCTAAACCTTATATGGCTATGAACGGCGAAAATCACCAGTACATGGAGGAAGAATGTAAACAATTCCAAGAAATATATTACTGCGAAGAAACTGCTTTCACCATGGCTTCAAAGACAGAAGACTGCATTTATTCACTGATCCTGAGGCACGAAATATCTGCAAACTGCCAATATACGACATTTATAACTAACTTCGAGCTGCTCCAAAGATTAGATGATTACCATTACACAATAACCTGCCCACAACGGACCAAATCACAACTTTTGTGCGATGAAGAAGAAATTAGATTTATCCAAGGAACGTACCTGATCGAAATCCCAGAAGGCTGTAGTTTTACCACTGCAAGTACATCAGTCAAAAATTACAGGAACCAGATTAAAGGACAGGCTATTAAACTTTTATCCTTCGAGCTGTCAAATATAACAATCCAAAACGCCGCACAGCCATTGAAACTGGAAAAAATACCTTTAGAGCAGTTATACAAACTCGAAACCTTATTGGAAAAAGAAAATCTCTTACAAATACAGAAATTTGATACCGAGGACAATAGCCATATGTTATGGACAGGACCTTTATACATACTGATTGCCATCATCGCCGTGATACTTCTGTGGAGGAAGCTGAAATCATATTGGTCAACGAAACGAAGTAACGAGATCCCGAGGAACCCGGACGCCGAGCTGGCCCTAACTGGCCAGGGTGGTCAGCCCTTCTTCACGGGAAGGTCCTCTCAGTGATGAGGGGGGTGTTATGTGCTTGTGTGGGCGTAGAGCCCTAGTGAAGTGAACGATAGGATTAAGACGACAGTTAGACTCTAGCATCGGTCGCGCTCGCTCCCTTTAAATTGTCGGGAATCCCCTTGTAATTTTTAGTCAATATATTGTGTAACCTTGACATAAGTGATTTTATTCAAAGAACTATAAACTTTTACACCAAAACTTATAAGTCGCGCGTCTGCCCTGTTTTGTGCAACTTTACGCTTAGCCAACTTTTTAGCGTTTTTGTACAGCATGTGGTCGTCATCCAGCCTTGAGTTCTGCCATTGCTTGAAATGCTCTTTTTTATTCTTCAAACAGTCTTTGACTTCTTCATTCCACCAAGTCGGGTCTTTGTTTTTGCTGTTCATCCCAGGCTTAGATAGTCCAAGAGCCATTTCAGCTTCCGCTTTGCATGTGTTTTCAAATCTGGACCACATATATCTTCAGCTTTGATGTTATCATTATTTTCCATATCTTCTATCAATATGTTTTGGAGTTTACATATTAGTCCAGTGCCCTTTTCAGAGTTCAGCAGATGCCATTTTATTCTCGGGATGTTAATTTGAGTATGTTTGATGGGTTTGGGCAATGTTATACAACCCACTAATATCCTGTGTTGCGTTGTCAATGCCTCGCCTGGTATTACTTTGCAGTCTCTGAAGGTTTTGAGTAACGGCCTGTTGGTAAGGATAAAGTCGATTTGTGATTGCTTGTCTCCGCTTTTATAGGTTATAAGATGCTCAGTTTTCTTCTTGAAGAAGGTGTTAACAAGGGCCAGATTATGTCTTACACAGAAATCCAATATTTGTTCACCATACTTGTTAATAGAGCCGTACCCAAATGGACCCATGATCTCTTTGTAGGCTAAGTTGTCACGGCCTACATGTCCATTTAGATCGCCACCGATGTATTTGGTTTCTTCAGGAGAAAATGAGTTAAGCAGTTCATCGAAATCATCCCAAAATGCCTGCTTTTCACCATCGGCACAACCGGTTTGTGGCGCGTAAAAAGATTACTTATTAGAATACAAATAAAGTTATTTCAGTGTTTTGGAAAATTTCACCTCTAAGGGGGTTAAAAAGGAGTGCAAAGTTTGTATGGGGAAAACTTTATTATTTTAGCTAGAAACTTGAAACTTTGTAGAAAGAATAACTTATTAAAATACAAAAAAAGTAATTTCAGCGTTTAAAAGAAAATTCTATCCCTACGGGGGTTAAAAAAGGTTGAAGGTTTTAGTAGTAGGGTAGTCATTTTGTTTGTCAGCAGGTGGCGTTAGTGTACGGATTGAATGGTTTTTTCAAGTCATTTTCTTAATTTTTACTTACCTGTTTTCACGTTATTTGGTGTTCATTTGATAAATGACAACAAAACATTATAACGATGAAATAATGGTATTTACCTAGGGCGATAAACAAGGCTCCAGTCTGCGCAATATTAATTTTTGCGACAATTTGATAACATTCATATCGGATATATTTATGACATTATCTCATTTTTTGTCTCTCAGAATTGTTGGTAGGCTTAGGCCCCTACCCATGGTATTAAAGGATCATTATAATCCTTTTGACCACTTATTTGAATAATAAATAAATAAATAAGTAATAGCGAAAACTAACCAGTTCGCCAATTTTCATTAAAATCGATGGGTAATATTTTCAAATAAATAATTTTATCTTTCGCGGAATGAAAAATTCTGTCGTATAATCCTAAAGAAGTAACTTATCTACTTACCTGTAATGTATCTATCTATACCTTTCATTGTCATTGGATGTACTAGAAAGGACAACGTTAGGCAGAAATGCACATTGCACTACTGTGTTAAAAATACAGAAGAAGAAAACCATGTCAATGGTTTTCTTCTTCTCTAATATAATATAAAGCTCAGTACACTATATTTTATTACTGACGCCACTCTGGTCGCTCGACAAATCTGCTGGCGCTGCAGTTCAAGTTTAAAACCAATGATGGTATTTAAAATTCAATCGAGGTGATGTATTGTCACACTCCACGGTCGTGGGAAGATGGCGATACATGCAGGAGGTGTGACACTTTTCCTCGTGAAAATCTTTAGGAGAGACATATTCCACATTGAACGTCTATGGTAATAAGGTATTTCAACGTGTTAATGCGAGTTGGACGAAACGTTTACTAGAGTTGGTTTCATTGGTCTAAATTTGAAAAAAGAACTCAAAAATAAGTAAATGACTCACCGAGGCTGTGGTACTCGATGTGCGCGTGCGCCGCCTCGGCCCCCGCCGGCTCACCGCCCTTCGCTGTAGGTAAATACATTTATGTTAGGTATAAGGTTATACATGCGTACGTATGACATGTGTAAATTAATCTTGAAGTGAAATCTTAACAGTAAAGTTAATTACGAACGATTCGCACTAGAGTTTGTATTTGTGAAAGTAAATTCAAGCGCCTTTCGCCCATGTTTGACATACCTAGGTATATAGTTACTTCTGTTTTAATTTTCATCAACCTTGAAAACTCATTAATGGACTCATTATTTATTTTTAATTTATTTTGACAAGGTCATAACGTTATGTTACTTTAGGTTTTATGTTATTTTTGTACAGTTATCTTAGGTTTTGTGTTATTTTTGTACAAGTCATAAAAAGTGTTAGTATAAATGTTTTTTATAAAATGCTACTACTGTAAAATACAAAAGTTTGTATATACATCAACGGTGGAGCCCCACGTAGGTTCTAAAAGGCTTGATATAAATAATAAATAAAATACCGCGCCACTAATAAAATAACAGGTTCATGACCAACCAAAAGACGAAGACAATATCCCAACATTGACTCCTGACGCGTGCGCACAAGGCGCTTATTCGAGTGGTTATTAGTCTTAATGTTCTGGAGTAAGCCGGAGTGAGATCACGCCGTGTGGCCGGAGGATAGCTCTTCAGATAGCTGAGATTAGGCGACGGATACTCAGTGTATATAAAAGTGAATGGAATAGGTAGACTATGAGATTAGTCCGCGTCTGTTTTATTATCAGGATTAATAAGTTTTCTTTATATTACGCATAATAGGCTTGTGAGGAAACGTTGGTAAAAAACTTTAGGGATATTTTTAGAGAGCGTTGAAAAAAATCGTTTAGGGCCACATTAAACACATTCCCATTGGCTTTCCTCAACTCCATGGACAATTAATTTATTTTTTAATTGCAATAAAAGTAGAAAACTCCTCCTAAAATCTGTAATTGACATCGGTCCCAAGGCGAAGTCCGTGTAAACACCACCGTTCGTCTATGCAAGGACCGCCGCTGTCACTTATGCCGAGCGCAATAACACGAGTGTTTTCATAAACTAATTAACCGCATTGTTTGTCTATTGCTTTGTATGTAGAGATAATTATGTATGTGAATAACATTACATTTCATTAAAACTTTTGGGTTTGATGAAGTTAGTCTGTAGCCACATAAGTAACTAGCACCAGTGTTATTAAAATAAAATAACCTATTTTAGGATGCAAAGCACATTTCAGTACAAAGGATACCATTTTAGATGGAATTGTGTTTCTGAGCCTGACGGGGGTATGAAATAAACAAGTATGTATTATAACGGTAAGCAATAATGCCGTTGTTTCTACATGTTACGTTTGAAACTTAGATCGCGTAATGGAGTATCCCACAGCGACGATAATGAACTATGAAATCTATTTGAGTAGGCGATAATCTCATAAATATAATATCGCTAGTTAATGAGTGTCTTGAGACTGGGATTTGTACTTTGCTCTATATTCAGTTTTTTATTTAAAAAAAGACTAAAGACTAACTTTACCTATACCGCCTACCTTTGGCAACCAATAAATAAATTGAATTGAAGAATAAAAAATGCCTGTCCAATATTCAATAATAGAATACTTTTTTTTTTTATTGTGAGAATAAGATGAAAGCCTGGAAATGTCGACCCTAGTAGGGAGCACCGACAACCGAGCTCGAGACCGGTCACCATTTCCAAACGATAAATATATGTAGGTAGTTAGAGTCTTCTTTTTTAAAATTTTGCTCAATCATAAAGGACGCAATGATATAGGTATGTATATTGTCCATATCAATCATTAAGAAGGTACGACACAGTACGCTGTGCAGTGTGAACGTGCCATTAATTGTTAAAAAATAATTGTGTTTGAACTACCACCCTAATAATGTACGGCTTATAATTAAACGATTCTCCAAAGGTAGCTCAGACAAATAGGTACAGTAGCGGTTCCAGTGGCACCCAACTTATCAATTCACGCGGACAACCCTACCAGCAACGTCGTCTACTACCGGACCGGTACGGAGAAGGGCGCGCGTCGATCGCACGGGTAGTTTGGTAAGCCGGCCCGGACAAACAGAGTAAGCCGTAAATATTTACAGTAATGCTACCGAAACGACTTTGTCTTGAATTCCAAAGGCAAACAGGACTTAGGTAAACGTACCTGTATTTTTTTTATATGATGTGAACTAAACTTCAGTGGTATGTTTGGGAAACGCTGGTGGATCCAGAATCCAGACATATATCCCCTCGTATGTCCCTCGGGCTCGTTTGTGGCTCATGCTTGTGGTTTACTCTGTGACGCGACATGTTTTTCATTTACGAACTTTTTATACTTTTGTTGCTTATTTTGTTGCAGTTTTTGTGTAAATGTAACGCCGATTCTGATATTAGCATTAGCATGAAACTTTGTAAATAAGTGCCAGTTCATTTTGTAGACAAAGGTTAAAGAATCACAATACGTATTTAATTTATAAAATAATATCATACTTTTTTACATTAATAAAGTTACTTTTTTTCATAACAAGCACAAAATGCTAACGATTTTAATAAAGAAAGAAAAAAACCTATTTGAGAGAACATTAATTAATTATTATTAAAATAAAATACAAGTCCTTCTATGAAATATCTTTGCGCTAAGCACAACTGTCCATAAAGCTTTTTTGGCAAATAAAAAGATATCGCCGTAGTTAGTTGAATTCGAGATTCGTTGAAACAATCAAACAAAGCATTCGATACGTCGGAAATTAAAATGGAGTAGTAAACGCGATATAATCCACTTGAATTGTTTTTAATTATGTATAGTAGTGGCAATCGCTGACAACCTTATAAATTATAACCCTTTATGAATACCTATGAACCGCCCAAACCTGCAGCTCACTGCGGAAGTACAGTGTGAGTGTTTTTTTCTATTATTATTTGAAATTTTGTGTTATTTAACGTACTTACTTATTTTTTTGTTATTGTAGTAAAACTTAGATTCATTAGAATTATATACCTATGTACATTCAACACAATATTGTTTGTTAAGAATGAATAAATGAAATTAATGAAATACACCCACGCAGCGCCACCGCCAGCCGCGGCCGGTGCCGCCTCGCGCTTACTATATAACAGCTAACAAACCAATGTACTACCTGTAATGGCTTCTAACTACTTATTGAATACGGCATGCGAATTACTTTTTGCGCATACAACGAGAAAGGAAACAATTTTTCGGAGTAGTGACAGTATACTGAATAAAAGCTAGTTTGCGTTTCTTAACTAATTAAATAATTCGTTGATAATCAAAGATAAACTTACCCGTTTTTAATTTTTCTAATTCCGCCACCGGCACATCCTGCAATAGAAATACATAATGAGAGCTACTGTTCGCCCGCAACTCTGACTGTCGCGACATTTCAGGAAGTAAATTATACACAATACTATACAAGCAAAAAATCATAATAAATGAGCATAATGACGATTGTGCACCCGGCAAGTGGTAAGTCTTGCAATGTTTTTGATCTCCGGTTACAACTGATATGTAATAAAACCTGTAGCTGTGAGTATCACATGCGTTCATCTCTCCACTTTGCTGTTATGCACGAGAAAGTGAGTTTTTATTGGCTTGTTTTATAGACATATTAAATACTGAGTCCATCATAAATTTTCCACGAATATAGTTAATGTCTTCAAAAAGGAAACGTGTGAATCTAATATTTCGAATGACTGCGTGCGACCTTTTTGTACAATATCAAAAAAAACTAACTCTTAGTAAACTAAGTCCAAAATTTTGCAACCAATCCTACCGTATTTTTTTAAATAAGATAATTTGCGACAACTTAACTACAAGTTAAAAAGCATTCGTAGTGATTTATTAAACTTAAAAAAACTCAATATCTTAAAATACAATAAGTAATGTCTAAATTGCTATCGGCAAGTGATTAAAAAGCTTAACTATATTGTTTTAACAAAACTCTTTAACAGTTTAAGTCCAGCTCTTATAAACTGAACTCCAACAAGAGAAACTGAATATTGTATTTGTCGTCGGGTCATTCCAACGTAAGAACACCCAACGCCGGAATCCTAATTTAAATTAAATTCATAGAATAAATTAACGCAATTCCAGAGTTCATGAATAAAATACCGACATTCAGATTAATTTACCAGATTTTGCAAAGTATGGACCCTGACCATCCAACCTAAAACTAGATAAGTACTCCATAAAATTATAGTTTGAACTGAGATTCAACGTATAGTGAGGCCTTTATACACTTACGAATGAAGAACCGATATAGCATTGACTCGCGGCTTCGCTCGCGCTACCGGGAATTAATTACCAAACCCTATAGCTTTACATAAATCCGATTAACGGTTTAATGCATTCATTGAGCTACAACCATCCAAATATACAAGCTTTCACTTTCCTAATATTAGTTTAATGTGATACTAAAACGTAGCTGTATGTTCTCATCCATTATTATCTTTTTTAATGTAGACAAAGCCAAGTGCGTGTTGGCCACGCGCACGAACGGTTCCGTACCATCCATCATTATTTTTTGAGCTTTTCTTGTATTTGTTATTATGATATGCCATATTAATCCATACTTGATACACATATCAAGTGTCTACGTATCACCATTCAACCGTTAGCAAAAAACCCTAAGAAACACGTTTGTTGTATGGGACCCCTTTAACATATTAAACCTTAAACTATTGACTTGAAATTCAACCCCGTTTCTACAGAGAGGATTCAACTGTGATTTCCTTGAGACATCATTGTGGGTCTTTAATGTTAAAGTTAAAACAAAGTAGATAAACATCAACAATTGTTCCGATGTTTGATTGATCGTGGGCGGTTGAGGAAATCCTGCCAACTTCCCATTCTAATTTAATCAACCGTAATAACAGCATCCGAAACTGTCAAACTTTGTTTGTTCACGTTCAACTTTTAAATGAACAATGTCAATATAAATGGTACTTGTTAAATCCGGACTGGTTTCCAAAACATCTGAGTTTCAAAACAGGAGACTGACTGAAGCCTTTGGGCGTAAGTATGTTTTTGTTTGTTGCGTCACGTTCAAACATTTTAAATTTATTGGTAGCTTAAATGACAATTAATTAAAAAATATAAACCGTGGTCTTCGGATGTAGGTATGCGAGTCGCGCCGGGTATATTATCAAGAAAAGGATGGTGCGGCGCGTTGCTTGACTTGGCGGGGGCACTGCCGTGATTTAAATGTTAATGCTAATCAGTCTTATGACCAACAATATTCTTGACGCTTATTATCTCCAACCAAATTAATAGAATTATACGCATCGCTTCTTTAGCGGCTGTTCAAACGGTTCCATTTTTTTACATCTTCTAAATAAACATTTATTACCAAGTCAAAACATTTAAATGTTCGCACGAGCCGCGGCGAAGTAATATCATTAGCATACTTAGAGCTTCGGTTCTGCCCTCGGAATATAAAGAAACTCTATCCATACCAAATACTTAGAACGGTAGCTTAGAACGTAGTAGTAGTCAAAATCGAGCATACAGATTTATTTACAGTACGATTAAAATCAGTTAACGATTCGGCCAACCTCGGTAATTGTCGTGAATCCTTCATCTCTCACATAGAGTTACAATTTACAGATATGACCGATTTACAAAATTCTTTTTGTATTTGATAGGGTATACTTCCGAGATGGTCCCATGTAAATTTTATCAAAATCGGTCAAGCAGTTTATGAAATATCAACAAAAATCGGTTGTAAATCGGTTTTTGAAATTTTTTATTTGGTGATTATTATTAATTATTAATCCGGCGTAATATCGTAGGTACTGTTACTTACATCAAAATATTGACTTATATATGTTTTTCTATATATTGTTTACCTACAAGTATAGCTTTAATAAATAATGAATGTTAAAATTCATGTCGCTTCTGCATAATAAATTTCTTAGGTCTACCGGTTAGTAATGTCATCTTGGCAGGTGCTATACATTGCGTTTATGATACTTCAAATTGAATGCTACCTAAAAGAAATCGCGGTAATGTATTTCGTGTCATTTCCGTCTCCGGATTGAGGCGATGATACCCGAGAAAAGCCGAATCGTTAACTGGTTTTAATCGTATTGTAATAAAGATAAATATATAATGATATACAGGGTGCGAAAATCGTAATTCCCTTTTGAATTTGCAATTTCCAAATTAAACGTCCTTTGCGCTCAATTACTCCACTTTGCACCATGATGGTACATCTTTAGCTAAATCGATTTGAACGGCTATCATGAAGTTTTGTGTTAGACACTGTTTGACGATACCACAGCATCCAGCAATAACAAATAAATAAATAAATATTAAGGGACAAGCAATGGTCGCGGTTTTCACCTACATTAACCTGATACCGTTTGTTTATCGACTGAGTCTTAACTTAGTACGGAACCATTTGTGCGCGACTCCAACTCGCACTTCGCTAGTTTTTTTTTTATTTGTTAATTTTTTTAGTATTACGCGGCAAAAGAAAATAACACAAAACTCACCTTTAAATTTCATGTACACCTTAAATCAATAAAAATAGTAGTTACGTAACAAAAAACTGAACAAAAAGCAACCAATAATATTTTCAATCAGCCGGACAAAGCCACTCACCGCACTCGGTTCCCGCGAACCATCTGAAACAAACAATAAGGCTGTTTAGTACCCGTGCTACGCCGCTACGAAAATGCTACGGCGTAGGCGCTACGAGATGCCTACGAAGTGGATATACGTATTCTTACGGTCCGTGTGATACACAGTTGTGGTTTAAGGCCGTTCCCTGAGCCAGATTTGCAAAAATACCCCAAAAATTATCCTATTTTTCTACGAAACGTTGATATTAGTAAACGAGGGAAAAATATATATCATTCTTGATTATATTATCTTTAATAACACAGCATTCGATACACGATTCATAACACTTCGCTCGATACAATTAATTCCCAAAGTAACCTCCAATTCGAATTTTTACTCCAACTTTACTTGTTTTTTTTCTACGTGACACTATGAAACAAAAAAAGGAGAAAAATCAATCATAACTAAAATAGTAATTTTACAGCTTCCGAATTTCAATAATTGAAGCCAATATTTTTAAAATAAATAATCATCGACAAATTCTTACGAAAAAAGATATCGCCTTACGACCCGCAAGCTCTGTCTCCGTCACTCTTTTGAAATGTGACTGTGATGTGACAGGGACGGGTGGCCTGAGGAGGGGCTCGGGGTTCTGGCTCAGGGAACGGCCTTAACTGGCGCATGGCCGTATTAAAGCTTTAAATTAATCGCCATAACAAATTGAAACACCTGTATAAAATTGAGTGGCCGACATTCAACCAGAGCACATAATTATAATCTATAATATAGCATATGTAAACCCATAGGGATCGCACTTGCATCCTAAATTTAACTCTATTTTTCACTCTCTTAAGAGACTAAGTCCATGATAAAACTATTCTACTTATGTTTTTCCCCAATACTGAAACTATCTCCATAAAAAAAACACTTAAATCCGTTCAGCAGTTATAACGTGATTGAGTAACAAAACATCCAAACACGCACTCATCTTCAAAAAATTCATTTGTCATTCAATAGTAGGAAGCGCGCCTTATTTGTTTAGTTAAAATGTATGAAATTTTTATTTTAGTTCCATATAATGTTTCTTCACACAGAACGTATGATCGAGACAAAGAGTATGTGACAATCATATCAAGCTAAGTAAAACAATGTACAACGTTAAAATTGTATTAACCTTGTAGGAGCCACGACACCAACTCTCAAGTGTACAGGCAGATAGACAGCCCGCGTCAAACTTATAAAACCTCCCTTTAAATAAGGTTAAAAATCGGAGAGGGCCCTCGGGATATTATGATTTACGTTTTAAGGCATCATTAGAAGGTGATAATTAGCTTTAGTTGGACGCGCGTTAATTAAGGTGTTTATGACACCGATCGAATTACAAAAACTCTTTTTTAAACATGATGAACTCGGGGAATTTTTGTACATTTTAATAAATACTTTATTTTGTTTGCATTATAAAACAGTTCGGCGACAGTGATTGACAGATCATACAAATGTACTCGACAAAGTAAAAATCCCATTAGAAAATTACTCGTACGCCAATGGAACACAGTAGTAAAAATAAAATTGGGCAAGTGCGAGTCCGACTCGCGCATGAAGGGTTCCGTACCATAATCTATAACAAGTTTGTTGTATGGGAGTTATTTGTTGTTATAGCGGCAGTAGAAATACATCATCTGTGAAAATTTCAACTGTCTATTAGCTATCACAGTTCTTGAGATACAGTCTGGTGACAGACGGACGGACGGACGGACAAGCGTAGTTTCAGTAATAGGGTCCCGTTTTTACCCTTTGGGTACGGAACCCTAAAAAAGCTCTTTTTGTGTGATGAGCATCTATACGGAGCCATACATTGCGCGTGACTCGACACGCACTTGGTCGGTTTTTGGTTATACTTAGTACGTAGGGTATTTGACTCGTTTTGATTGTTCATTGACTAGACCCGTCTGACCACCCATCTTGTCTGACGCAAAGCTTGCTGAGTTACGAGTACTCATCCTCCTAGCCTTTGTCCCATTTTTAGGGTTCCGTAGCCAAATGGCAAAAAACGGAACCCTTATAGATTCGTCATGTCTGTCTGTCCGTCTGTCCGTCTGTCTGTCCGTCTGTCCGTCCGTATGTCACAGCCATTTCGGAACTATAAGAGCTATACTGTCGAAACTTGGTAGGTAGATGTATTCTGTAAACCGCATTAAGATTTTGATGCAAAAATAAAAAAATAATAATAAATATTGGGGGCTCCCCATACTTAGAACTGAAACTCAAAAATTTTTTTTTCATCAAACACATACGTGTGGGGTATCTATGGATAGGTCTTCAAAAATGATATCGAGGTTTTTAAAATATTTTTTTTCTAAACCGAATAGTTTGCGTGACAGACGCTTCCAAAGTGGAAAAAAGTTGCCCCCCCCCCCCCCTCTAACTTCTAAAATAAGAAAATGAAAAATCTAAAAAAAACATATGATGTACATTACTATAAAAACTACTAACAAAAATGGTTTTGAACGAGATCTAGTAAGTAGTTTTTTTAATACCTAACTTTGCACCTAATTTATATGGGGCGCTATACATACCAGGTGCAAACTTAACTTAACCACTTAGGGATGGAAAGTGTTTGTACGGAACCCTCGGTGCGCGAGTCCGACTCGCACTTGGCCGGTTTTTTTTTTGAGAATGAATTCTCAATCGGGGTCGGCTACCTAAATCCCAAGATGTGGCGTAGGCACTAGTTTTTACGCAAGCGACTGCCATCTGACCTTCCAACCCAGAGGGGAAACTAGGCCTTATTGACGCCTTATGACGACGCGTTTGGCTCGGTTGGTAGACACCTGCCTACTGAGTCGGCGGTCCCGGGTTCGAATCCCGGCCGGGGCAAATATTTGTGCAAATATTTGTTCTTGGGTCATGGATGTTATCTATGTATGTATTTTATATATTATGTATATCGTCGTCTAGTACCCATAGTACAAGCTTTGCTTAGTTTGGGACTAGGTCGATTTGTGTAAGATTGTTCCTTAATATTTATTTATTTATATATTTATTTGGGCTTAGGTGGTTTCCTCACGATGTTTTCCTTCACCGAAAAGCGAGTGGTAAATATCAAATGACATTCCGTACATAAGTTCCGAAAAACTCATTGATATGGGCCGGGTTCGAACCCGCGACCTCCGGATTGAAAGTAGCATGCCCTAACCACTAGGCTACCACCGCTTTTTTGCTGAGTTACGAGTACTAAAACTATTAAAAGCTTAGGAGTAATGTTACTGGCGCAGTAAACTTGTGGATTGACTTTTACGTTTTGCGGATGCTGCAATGGCCTTGTTTCTTGGTCAGAGATAACTGCTGAAAGCGGTGACCTAAATATTACGCTTTTTTACGTGTATTTTCTAGCCCGCGTGTAAGCGTGTTGTCCTTTCCAGGTGTTCCTACTATAGTCTATATTTAGCTGATTACAAATATTTCCACATGCTCATGATTTTTACTGGTTTAAATATGGAGACGCGTAGTATTCACGGATGAATTTTTAAATGATTATTATTTTTTATTATAATCATCATCTTATTCATACTTGTTCTTTGAATCAGGCATACAACATACTAGCTGTAGGTACCTCACGGCATTCTTGGCATAAATAAACGACATGTTCGGAACATGCGTTGGCGTTGACTCACCTTCGATCACTTACGAAAGTGGTTGAATGTGGGTTGAATGTTTCCGATGACAGTCAACAAAACCACCAAATTGAAATCAAGTGAAATTAAGTTTATTCATACAATTATGCTTATTGCTACTATAACTTTAATGTTCTAAGGAAAGTGAAAGAATCCTGAAAGTCATATTTCATCGTCATTTTGCTAATTTTCACGAAACAAATATGTTTGTTTGTAAAATCTACTTTTCGAAATTTCGATACATTTCTTGAGCAATACAACATCCACCTAATAATCGTGCTTCCCTTTTGTAACCGCATTGAACTAAGATGCCAATATTTATAAATTTAAGTTATAAAATAGACCCAATTTCCTGGGTATTCCTTGAAGAAAAAGCAATTATGTGGTGATCATATTGCGTGGTTCCGCGGAGAGGTAAAACAATTACTATGTAACAAGCCTTTTCCATCATGTCTTCTCGAAGATGAAGACATCTACGACGGAGCCTTTTGCTTTCCTTAAGTAGATTGGCTGCCATTTTGTGAAATTATTTATGAATATACATACTTTAAGTAACTTTCATTGAGATGAGCAGACATTAAATATGTTTTCTCAAACATCCAAGGAAATGTCGTTCTTATGGTCGTGGTAATAGAACGCGAAATACGTCTGTAGAGCACTGGTTGAAGATTCGTTCTAATTTGAAATTAGAGTTCAATAAAGGAATTTCATACCACATTATGGCTGCGGCCAACAAAGAGATTTTCTTTTGTTTCAGTGGGGTTTATTTCTTTTATTGATAATCTATGGCATACTGCCAATAAAAAAAACGTAGTTTGTGCATGTTTATTTAAGTTTTCAATTAGATTAAATCAGATATTCAATAAAATAAGCAAGGAATCACGTTTATTGTTAAAAAATATAACAATATCTAATTAATAAGGTGTTGTCATTTTTTTATAAATAGAATCATCTTAACGTTTGGTGGCAAAAACATTAACACGAACAGCTTAAAAAAATAAATTTGAAAAAAGTAAAAAGTTGGCGGGAATAGTAAAAGAAAACAATACTTATATGAATATATAAGTTGAACATTTGTATTATTTGCTTGGATTTATTTGAGAAAAGCACTATACAAGCCTCGGCGCGAACAGGGATTGTCGGCCTCGTATCTCTAGATGGCCTCGTTATCACTCGGCCATCTACTCAGCCTACAATCCCCTATTTCGCGGCCTCTGCAATAATGTACTATTCGGACCGAAAACTCAATTACTTCTTAAGGTCAAAGGATTTATAACAGCAGTCGACTATAGGATAGATCTTATTCTGTTCAGCGTTCACTTCATCTATATATATAAAAGAAGAAGTCCTTAATGACTCATCAACGCACAGCCAAAACTACTAATGTAAGAGAGTTGATTTTTGCACAGTAGGTTACTTTTATAACGTGGGCTAGAGATAAGAAGCGATTTTGAAAAATTCAATCTCTAAGGGGGTTAAATAGGGGTGCAAAGTTTGTATGGGGGAAACTTTTTTTTTGGAGCTAGAGACTTTAAACTTTGTAGAAAGATTACTTATTCAAAAACACAAAAAGTACTTTCAGCGTTTTGGAAAATTTTACCCCTAAGGGGGTTAAAAAGGGTTGCAATGTTTATATGGGAGAAACTTTATTTTTTGAACTAGAGACTTGAAACTTTGTAGAAGGCTTACGTAGTCAAATACAAAAAAAGTAATTTCAGCGTTTTGGAAAATTTCACCTCGAAGGGGGTAAAAAAGGGGTGCAAAGTTTGTATGGGGAAATCCGCTAATCTATATATATAAAAGAAGAAGTCCTTAATCTATATATATAAAAGAAGAAGTCCTTAATAATGACTCATCAACGCACAGCCAAAACTACTAATGTAAGAGAGTTGATTTTTGCACAGTAGGTTACTTTTATAACGTGGGCTAGAGATGAGAAGCGATTTTGAAAAATTCAATCTCTAAGGGGGTTAAATAGGGGTGCAAAGTTTGTATGGGGGAAACTTTTTTTTTTGGAGCTAGAGACTTGAAACTTTGTAGAAAGATTACTTATTCAAAAACACAAAAAATACTTTCAGCGTTTTAGAAAATTTCACCCCTATGGGGGTTAAAACGGGGTGCAAAAGCAAAAAAAAGCACGTTTAGCAATTTCAACATTACTTAGATCTGAAAATAATAAAGATGTAAAATTTTCAAGATAAAGGTTCCACGCGGACGAAGTCGCGGGCAACAGCTAGTTGAATCATATTCAACATCACTAGATGGAATTAATCATATTCAACGACGAAAAATTCCCCCTTCCCACTATTACGCGCCGACAAGCTGTAATACATCTGAACCGTTGTGAATTTAGGATGATATTTATATTGAAGTAAGTCCCTAAATAAGTACGTACGGATTCTAATTTCCTTCGATTCCCGATGCCAAAGCCGGAGTAGCCTTTCGCAGGCTTTTGGCAGACAGGTAATTTTTGTCTCGAGCCAATTTCGAGAGGCGTAATTTTCACAGTCTATACTCATAGTTATTTATTTATATAGTGTCATCTCGGATATTTTCTTGGTATTTTTTCAGTATATTATTCTCGTTTTAAGTCAAACCGAATCTGATATTTATGAACTTGTTTTTATTAGCTCCGACGTCGAAATGAAATTTTGTTGTAAGTGACGACACTTAGCTGTAATAAAGCACTGCCTGTGTGGAATCAGATAACATGGTTAGCGTTCAATACATCTCCGTAAATACATTACCGGCATAATACCCCGCCCTCTCGCTCTACTCGCTCGAGCTCCACTATAATGAAGTAACACAAGGCGGTAGCCCGCTGGCGACCCTGCCTGCAGACAATCACCATGATTAAACTAGTTTAAGTTTGTAATGTACATAATAACTATAGCAGTTTTCTGAGGCTCATTTCTCAATGAGCCTCAGAAAACTGCTATAATTTCAAGATAGTTTTATTTGTGTAAGTGTATGACCTATCTGTCTAATATTTTGTATGTATAATTTACTTGAAGTTCTTATCTCACCACCTACTATTTTCTGTTTAATTTTGTTTTCTCCGCTACCCAAAGGTTGTCTGGAAGAGATCGCTCTTTAGCGATAAGACCGCCTATTGTCTCATCAGCATCATCATCATCATCTCAGCCATAGGACGTCCACTGCTGAACATAGGCCTCCCCTTTGGACTTCCATATATACCGGTTGGAAGCGACCTGCATCCAGCGCCTTCCGGCGACCTTTATAAGGTCATCTGTCCATCTTGTAGGTGGACGTCCTACGCTGCGCTTGCTGGTCCGAGGTCTCCACTCGAGCACTTTTCGGCCCCATCGGCCATCTGCTCTGCGTCTATGTGGCCTGCCCATTGCCACTTCAACTTGCTAATCCGGTGAGCTATATCGGTCACTTTAGTTCGTCTACGGATTTCCTCATTTCTGATTCGATCACGTAGAGACACCCCGAGCATAGCCCTCTCCATTGCACGTTGAGCGACTTTGAGCTTTGAGATGAGGCCGATAGTGAAAGGCCACGTTTCGGTGCCGTAAGTCATCACTGGTAACACACATTGGTTGAAGACTTTCGTCTTGAGGCACTGAGGTATGTCGGACGAAAAGACATTGCGTAGTTTCCCGAACGCTGCCCAGCCGAGTTGGATTCGGCGGTTGACCTCTTTCTCGAAGTTGGACCTACCTAATTGGACCACTTGTCCTAGGTAGATGTATGAGTCAACAACTTCGAGTACCGAGTTTTCAACAGAGACTGGGATGGGCACAACCTTGGCATTTGACATGAGTTTCGTCTTGTCCATGTTCATTTTTAAGCCCACCCGTTGAGAAACTCGATTGAGGTCATCGAGCATCACGCTGAGTTCCTCCATCGACTTTGCCATGACTACGATGTCGTCGGCAAACCGAAGGTGAGTGATGTATTCGCCATTGATGTTGATGCCAAGTCCTTGCCATTCCAGGAGCTTGAAGGCGTCTTCCATAACGGCCGTAAACAGTTTCGGGGATATAACATCCCCCTGTCTTACGCCTCTTCTCAATGGAATGGCCTTTGTGCTCTGCTCCTGAACTCGGAGTGACATGGTGGCGTTACTATACAAACACTTCAACACTTCAATGTACCGATAGTCAATATGGCATCGCTGAAGTGACTCGAGCACCGCCCATGTTTCCACCGAATCGAAGGCTTTCTCATAGTCCACAAACGCTAAGCATAATGGCAAGTTATACTCTTCAGTCTTCTGTATAACTTGCCGCAGCGTATGTATGTGGTCTATGGTACTATAGCTTCTTCGGAAACCGGCTTGTTCGGGAGGCTGGAAGTCATCAAGTCTATGTTCGAGACGGTTCGTGATGACCCTTGAAAACAGCTTATAAACATGGCTTAGAAGCGTGATGGGCCTGTAGTTCTTCAATAGGCTATTATCACCTTTCTTGAAGAACAGTACCACCTCGCCTCTATTCCATGCTTCAGGCGTTTTGCCCTCGGACAAGACGGAATTAAAGAGCTTCTGGAGGACCTTAAGTACCGGTGTTCCACCCGCTCTCAGAAGCTCTGAGGTGATTCCGTCTTCGCCCGGCGCCTTGTTGTTCTTAAGCTGCTTCAGGGCCATCCTAATCTCGTACAGACTGATGTCCGGGATGTCTTCGGTATAATGTCGGGACAGCTTGGCTCTTGGATCGCCTACCAAGCTGTCAACGGGCTTTGCGACTGAAGTGTATAACTGACCATAGAACCTCTCGATCTCGCCTAGAACCTCTGCTTTGGTCGACGCTATGCTGCCATCTTCCCGTTTCAGCTTGGTCAGCTGGCTTTGTCCGATAGACTTGTCCTTTGCGAACACTTTGGAGCCTTTGTTCTGCTCGATGGTCTCTTTAACAAGGTTCGTATTAAAGAGCCGCAGATCATGTCGCAAGGACTTCGATATACGTCTATTAAGCTGCCTATATGACCTCGCGTCATCGGGAGACTGCAACTGTAGCGAGCGTCGTTCAGCCATGAGGTTTAAGGTTTGATCAGACAATTTCTGAGGTCTATCTTTACGGCGGGGTCTGAAAAACTTAGACCCTACCGTGTGGACAGTTTCCACTAGCCCGTCGTTGATCTCGTCCACTGAGACAAAGTTCTCCAGACAAGCGAAGCGGTTGGAGATCTCGAGTTGAAAGCTCTCGGGGTTTTGAATATGGGCCTGAGTAGGTCGGAGCGTAGACTTCATCAGACTGGACCTTTCCAATTTAACATTGATATTCAGTGTGCCTCTTACGATTCGATGATCACTGCCGGTCTTGACCCTATTGATCACAGACACATCACTGAAAATCCGTTTCTTGTCGGTCATGATGAAGTCAATCTCGTTTCTCGTGGAACCATCGGGACTTATCCAGGTCCATTTCCTGTGAGGCGGCTTCTGGAAGAAAGAGTTCATCATGAAGAGTTCCTCTTTCTCTAGAAAGTCGGCCAGCCTCTGTCCCCTAGGGTTCCGTTGCCCGTATCCAAATTGCCCCACTCTCAACTCATCACCGCTGTTCTTGCCCAACTTTGCATTGAAGTCCCCCATAACAACAGTGAAGTAGGTTTTGGAAGTATGTATGGCCCTACTTACGTCCTCATACATAGCCTCTACTTCCTCATCAGAATGTGACGAGGTCGGTGCGTATACCTGAATGACCTTCAACGAATATCTTTTGGATATTCTGAGTATTAGGTATACCACCCTGCTCGACACACTGTCGATGGTAGTGATGTTGTTAACGAGGGACTTGTGAACGAGAAACCCGACACCACCTTGGGACTGTTGGGCGCCCTCCCGGTAGTAGAGCAGGTTACCAGACTTCAGGGTTACGGTGTCCTCCCCCTCTCTACGGACTTCGCATAATCCTACAATGTCCCAGTGTAACCTGCTCAGTTCCTCTTCCAACTCGCAAATCTTTTCATCAGTCCTCATTGTGCGTATGTTGTGTGTTACCAGGGCCAGTCGTCGTGGGGATGGGTAGCCGGATTTCGTCCGGGGATTCTTAGCACCCCCTGCTCCGCTATTACCTTGGCCGCTACCCACGCCAGGGATAGCAGAGCTGCCGGAGACTGGGGGCCTGGTATTTGTGTGACTCATCATAAAGGGGGGATTTGCCGTACGCGCCACGCTTGGCAGGCGGGTTGGCGCGCGCAGTTTTTTTCTTTAAGGTCTCTGGAAGACGCTGCTGCCCATCTCCCGGTATATTATTATTATTATTCCCTTAGCAGGCTTCTACTGCAACCACGGGACGATATGGTGGGGGACAATTCTAAGGCCGGTCACCCCACGGCCTATTGTCTACCATTGTTTAATTTAAGATTTCTCATGTAATATTTTTCTTGTTGGTGTGCAATAAAGTGTTGTTGTATAGTTTTCCCTTTGACTTCGTAACAATCATTTTTATTTTTTTAACTAAGTATCTAGTTTACAAGCACACAGTCCAAAAAAAATTAAGTAATATTCAATACAATAATCAAAACTGTTCATTTTATTTACTATTTAAATAAGACAGCACATCTGTATTCTTCGGATCCTGACATAGGTATAGAGCACAGACGTGGCCTTTAACAAAAGTTCAGAAGTCTGCCCTCAAGGTTTGTCAAAGAGGAATAGAACTTAGTATTCAGGGCGTAAAACTAACTGACAGAATCCAGAATACTGTACTACATCCCAAACTTGATGTAGCCCAAACAACCGCAAAGTTAAATTGAAATGCGACTGGGCCGGACACGTGTCTCGCATGCCGGACGACTTGTGGGTTAAAGTTGTTATCAAGTGGGTCCCACAAAATAGCATCCGGCGTCCTGGTAGACCTCGGAAGAGACGACGAGACGAACTTGATGCTATTTACTAAGTACCTGCCTAAAGTGTGTAATGAACCTTTCACGGTTTTGTTCACGCCCAACATCCATAAATTAGCTAGTAATTCCTTTTGGAGTTTTATTTAGCGGCGGCGTGTGAACAGGCAGCCATTTGCATACTCGCACACAAAGGCTGATTGCGGGAAACTGAGCGAAGGACTTCGTGGAAGTGAACGTGGACCCCGAGCTCAGAACCGAATGAGCGGCAGTCGGTGGAGGCGGAGATAAACAAATAACAGGTCTGGCAACAACCGTTCAATAGTTACTACCAAATTACATAATATACAAACATACTACTGGACACAAATAATGAAAAATAGTTTGGAATAATTTATATATTATAGCTTTAATAGACATATAAAATCACCAACTACAGTGACATTTATTTATTTTTTACCTAGAACTGTTTCTAAAAATCGGATTTACCACATATACTGTGATTTATTTCAAGTGTTTCCTTTACCCCAATGTGTTTCTCTTACCCAACCTGACCTGACATGTAAAGTTTAATAGTATTTTATGCAATTGTTGCACAATGAAGGTTCTTAAATTCGAGTACCGCGTTTAGGCCACGAGGCTTGCCGAGATTTTAAGACCTAATTGTGTAACTATTGCATACAATACTTTTTATGAGCAAAACACAGAAATATTTTTTTTTACTTTAATCGTCATTTCCCACTATGATTTTTTATTTTTGATGTAATATTTTCCGTTTAACTAAAACCGACCTATTAAAAAAAACATGATCGCGATGGTCATGGCAAGACATTTTTGACAAGTAATTTCAACCAATCAGTAAACAGTAGTGTGTTTTTTTTAAATCAAATATGCTGATGTTCTCTTTTTGAAATTATTAGAGGTGAGTAGAGAGATGTCTCATGAATATTAAAGTTCTGTAGCAGGTACCATAGAGTATAGAATTTTGGTACAGGATTAAAAAATGTGTTATTGTGATTTTGTCTGTGAAATTACAATTGACAGATTAAAGTACGCGAGTATAAAAAAATCTTTGACTTTTAGTCTCTATATTGGACATAGTTAAGTAAAGAACACTGTGCAAAAAAATAATGCAAAATTTGAGTTTATATCAATAATGGACTAAAAAAGCGCCAAAATAAACACGTTTCTTGTATTTTTAACTTTTTTTATAACGGCTACAGTAAGTCAAATTATGAAAATAAAAATTAGTATCTATCGGTTCGGGACATAAAGTCCTGTGACAGACAGACTGTCACTACAGATAATAAGAAGTTACGAAGAAGAAGACTTCGTCGAGTGTGAAATTCCGTTATTCTGTTTTACGTCGTCGCGGACGTACCTTTGAACAATGTTAACAAGAACAATTATACATTAAATATTCCAGCACCATATAACACTATAAGCGAACTTGATCACGAGTTAGTTAATTGTGTTAGAGGAAAATGTAATAAAATTATTCAGCAACAGCACGCAAGTGACGCCGTCCCACATACTTACTAACGTCACCCAACGAGAACGAGTTCCGTGTACAGCACATTTTCCCGGTGATGTATATAATTGCGCCCACGTTTCGTCTAAGTAGTGAATGGCTTATGGAAAAAGTTAATTAAAATACTGCAGGGAAAGGTCGACATTACAAAAAAGGAATTGTGGCGGGATAACTGCGTGATACAGGATGTTTGTAAAAATACACATTATGTACCTACTCAAGTTCCCAATTTGACGGGTCATTGCAATATAATATCCCCAATATAGCAATATATCGGTGTTATCGAGGCCACAATTCCGAATTATACTTACAATACATATATTATATATATATTTATTCTTCTGCCTGCATTCAGATACATTTTGAAGGAGACGGCATATTAGTTATACAAGAGCATGTCGGGCCACGCTCAGTGTAGGGTTCCGTATTTGCCCATCCTTCACAATAGACGGGCTTCGAGGCTTAATTTACGAGAAAGATTTCAAACTCTATAAAAAAGGTCGTAAACGCCAAAGTAACTGTAATTACTTATTACCTTCTGGAACTTATCGATTATACGCGCCAGATTGAGCGAAATGTTTTAATACAGTATGGCACTTAACTAATATGTGTAACGTTTGAAGTATAAGGACACCGCGAGGCACCTACGTTATTTTAAAGAAAATTATGAAACTTTGCGATAACTCAAAAACGGCTTCATTGAAAGTAATTATAAGGCCTCATTTTCATGAATTTTTCCATAATTTTTTGACCCGTGGTTGAAAAGTTAGAGGGGGGGGGGGACACTATTTTTTTATTTTCGGAGCGAATATTTACAAACCTGCTGAATTTTTCAAAAAATAATGTTTGGAGACCCCTATTATTTTTGAAAGACCTATTCAACGACACCCCACACACTAGTGTTGAAACGAAAAAAAAAATCACCTCCACTTTAGGTGTTCGAGAAAAAATCTTTTTTTTAGTTTTTATTTTACCGTTTTGTCGGCATGATACATACACATACTCATACCAAATATCAGCTTTCTAGTACTAATGATCACGGAGCTAAGCCGCGGACGGACGGACAGACGGACAGACGGACAGACGGACAGACGGACATGGCGAAACTATAAGGGCGATTGTGCACTACAATGAATTTTACTGTCCGGCAGTCCGATTTTTTACGGTCCGATATGGCACGCCATTAAATGTATATAGTAGTTTGTGCACTATACGTAATTTTACCATCCGACATTTTACTTTTCCCCATTCCGGACCGTTTTTTTCCACCACCACCACCACCAACATCATCACCACCACCTTCATCACCACCACCACCACCACCGTTACCACTACCACCACCATCACCACCACTACCACCAACACCACCATCATCATCACCACCACCACCATCATCACCACCACCTTCATCACCACCACCACCACCGTCACCACTACCACCATCACCACCACTACCACCAACACCACCATCATCATCACCACCACCACCATCATCACCACCACCACCACCACCATCACCACTACCACCATCACCACCACTACCACCAACACCACCATCATCATCACCACCACCACCATCATCACCACCACCTTCATCACCACCACCACCACCACTATCACCACCAGCACCACCAACACCACCATCATCATCACCACCAGCACCATCATCACCACCACCTTCACCACCACCACCATCATCACCACCACCTTCATCACCACCACCACCACCACCATCACCACCAGCACCATCACCAGCATCATCATCACCACTATCACCATCACCACCACTACAGTTGTCGTGTGGTTGTGATAATTTTCTATCTTTATTATGTCATATTTATGTGCAACTAAAACACCAAAACACCAACTAGTGGTTGCAATGCGTCTGAGGCAGCCCTGTGCGTGTTACACACACACATTGACACTGACATTCAAGTTCAGTTTTTAGTAGGCAGTGTCCGCCCTGTGCCTATACTCACTAAACAACTCACTCGCTCACTCATTGTACAAATACTGTATAAACTTACCTTAACGTTACTGCAAGCATTTCATTTGGTGGTACACCCAGCCTAAATTTTGTACCTTGCCTCTTAAATAAATAAATAATAAATAAATAAATAAATATCGGACAACCTCACACAAATCAATCTAGTCCCACAGTAAGCTCTAGTAGTAGGCTTGTGTCATGGACACTAGACGACGATAAACATACTTATATAGATAAATACATACTTAAATACAAATAACATCCATGACCCAGGCACAAATATTCGAGCTCATCACACAAATATTTGCCCTTGCCGGGATTCGAACCCAGGACCGCCGGCTCAGTAGGCAGTTGCTTAACCACTGCGCCAGCCGCGTCGCCTCTTGATCCATGTGCTTAAGCGGTATAGCAAAAATCATAACAAACTCATCCATCATTCTTAGTGAAATTACGATTGCGTGGCGTGTAGTTTCAAAGAGAGAGGTAACCAAAAACTGCGCCGCACCTGCGAGTAAAAAGACGGACAAGTGCACAAGCTAAAACCGTTTTTTTCATGCCATATCGACCATGAAAACTCGGACTGCCGGACAGTAAAATTCATTGTAGTGCACAATCGCCCCTACCGTTTTTTTCATGCCATAACGGACCGTAAAAAATCGGACTGACGGACAGTAAAATTCATTGTAGTGCACAATCGCCCTAAGGGTTCCTAGTTGACTACGGAACCCTAAAAAACGGTAAACGACACAGACACAGACTACACGAGACAGACGGCGTGATATATTTATATAAGATATATTGCTTGGATCTGTCATTTGTGCTTTAGTGATATGACTTGTGATAATTGACCGAGTCTAACAGTATAGAAACTAGGGAGTGGATGAAACGGACCATTTTTTGGGCCGCCTATAGGGCTGCTTTGTCGCCAGTCGTGCTGCCGAATTCAGAGTCCCGCCTCGGTCGACTCCAAAAGCGACCACTCTCTCCTGGCCGCCTACGTGCGTACGTCAACTGAGCCCTCAGTACATCGACACCTCAACCCCATCGCCGCAGGACTTTCAGAAGCTCGAGTGCAGAATAACTAGCTAGGGTCATCTCTGCGAGTGAACTTATTCATAGTGGGCAAGCGGTGGCGCGGGTGCAAGCCCACTTCACTCGTGTCTGCCTCTGCCAATGGGCCGGTAAACTGACGTAATCGGCAGGGGTTGAGATGCAGCGAGAAGTTCGTGGGTCACTAAATGGATTCTGACGAACGCCCTTAAGGTTTTCACATTAAGCTGCTATACCGATAGTAAAAGATAGGTCCCATATCGATACAGACTCTTACTTACGAGAATCTTTCGTTAACTACTCTACTTACGTTTGTAGTGTAGTCCCCTTCTTTAGGTTTAGCCCACTATGTGGTTTACCAGGGTGTGGCCGCTGTGACTACATCAGCTTGTGTAGTCACAGCGGCCACACAGTGCAGATTGTGTAGAGGTTAATAAATATTCGGAACACTCCACTTAACCCCAGATACATGTATAATAAGTATGTAGATATCTACACGGCGACATTTGGGTCCATTACAAACGTGCGATGTAGTCCCGAGTGGAATGATAATATAAGGAACAACATTTACCTCTCGCATACAATGGAATAAAATTTAATTAAGACAGTACCTTGGCACTTACATTATTTCTAATTTCGGGACGGGCGGAGAAAATATTGCTGAATATAATCAAGATTATCACAGGCTTGTGTATAATGTGTATGTGGACGTCAGTTCGCTAGCAGACTGTTCTTGTTAATACCTTGTAAACTGTTTGTCTTTTGACTACATCCAAATAACTCATAACCAGGCCTCGGACTTTCGTTCGCACGGTAAGACTAATGGAGAGCTATGGAGCCGATATTAACATTAAAATACTATTCATACTCATACTCATACTCATGCTCATTCATTTATTTCATTCCAAACTGCCTTTATGGTTATTATGGTTAACATTCCCAAGCATTAAATGACTAAATTTTTTTTTTTTTTTTTTCAATATTTCAAACTCCTAATTTAACTCAATTTATTTTCAATATACACTTTCTAGTCTTAAATGGATATTCGATCAATATAGAACCCAATTTACTTCAGAAAACATGGATAAAGTGGCAAATATTTACGTATTTTATGGTGGCGAAAAAAACAATGCCTACACAAATCAGGTCTTTGTATATTCTTCTGAATTTGTCCTTGACTATAAAATTAAAATTCCGAATGAAATACACTTATGAGTATGAGTATGAGTATGAATAGTATTTTAATGTTAATATCGGCTCCATAGCTCTCCATTAGTCTTACCGTGCGAACGAAAGTCCGAGGCCTGCTCATAACCGTTCGTTAGTCTGGAAACAAATTAGGATGGCTTTGTTTGGGTTAAAATTGGACTTTCTGCGAGATGAAAAATCTACCAAATTACATTTTCTCTGTTTTGTTAACTTAAGATAACGAGTACGTACATTGCTCGTGTACACCAAGAGCTTTTTGTAAATGAATTTGTTTGAATTATGATGAAATCCCAGGCTTGGCGCAATTTGAGCAGATTTGACAATCGCGATAGAAAGTAAAAAGAAAAGGTGTAAGAAGTAATAAAAAGTGTGAGAAGCGTACGAATATTAATAATAAAAAAAAAAAACATTTATTTCATCTTTGTTACAAAAAAAAACACAAATTAAAAAACAATTTTTGACGATTAATGACAAGCGACTCTAAAATGAAACCAGTCAGCACTAAAAACGAACGCCCTCCTCTCATTATATTCCAATGTTCATTAAGTGTTCGCGCGGATCCGAAATGCCGCGGAAAATATTGTAATTAAGAAAAGATCCTCGTCCTTAGACTTCGGAGCTTAAATTACAGGTGGGCGGACGAAATCACAAATTTAAACTTTACGACGTTGGAATTTTAAATTAACATTTTGAGCCCATTTAAATTCTCATATGATTATGTAAACACAATGAAAATATCTGCGGTGAACTTAAAATAGAAATAAATAAGGGGAAACTTAAGTAACGCAATTATTTTTTATATAATACCGCCCGCGACTTCGTCCGAGGAATTTTATTCTTTGTTAAAATGGTCTAGACATAATATTACATTTCAAACAGTGGCAGACACTGATATGCAATTGTTAAAGAATTTATTTTTCAATTACATTTTAGATTAGGGGAATTGTTTGCAGGATGCTTAATACTTATTCCGTCAGTTACCTGATGCTTTTAATCTTTGGCAAAAATTACTCTGCAAGATTTAGACCGACGCATGGATTTGGAGTTAGAAAATGGGGGTCTTAGTTATTATGAGTGAGATTTAAAAAAAGTTAAATATCGTAAGGCTGTTAAAACAATCTGAAACTCAGCACTGGAAATCGAGAGATGGAGGCAGTTTAATGAAGAGTATCTCTTTCAATAATAAATAATAAACTTTATTTCTTAAACTTTGTAATCTTTGTAGCTAGACTTGAAACTTTGTAAGAATTAAGAAAAAAAAATGAAAATATAATATATATATATATTGGTACCACTAACGCCATCTATCTAAATTCAGCTTTACTATTGTTTTTAAGCTTGGAACTTAAATTTTTTGTTTTGTTTTTATTTAGCAGGTGTAAATCAAATGATAACATAAGATATTATGCTTTGTCATAAACACCAAATAACGAGAAAACAGGTAAGTAAGAATTAAGAAAATGACTTGAAAAACCATTCAATCCGTACATTAACGCCAGCTGTTGACAAACAAACTGACTACCCTACTACTAACACCTTTAACCTTTTTTAACCCCCGTAGGGATAAAATTTTCTTAAACGGTGAAATTATTTTGTTTGTATTTTAATAAGTTATTTTTTCACGAAATGTCAAGTCTCTAGCTAATAAAATAAAGTTTTCCCCATACAAACTTTGCACCCCTTTTTAACCCCCTTAGAGGTGAAATTTTCCAAAACACTGAAAGTACTTTATTTGTATTCTAATAAGTAATCTTTTTACAAAGTTTTAGGTATCTAGCTAAAAAAAAAGTTCCCCCCATACAAACTTTGCACTCCTATTTCACCCCCTTCGGGGCCGATTATTTTTAAAACTCTGAAATTCATTTTTTCGTATTTAATTAAGTAAGCTTTCTACAAAGTTTCAAGTCTCTAGTTCATGAAATAAAGTTTCTCCCATATAAACATTGCACCCCTATTTAACCCCCTTAGGGGCGGAATTTTCATAAACGCTGAAAATGGTTTTCTTGAATTTTAATTATATGCCTTTACTTAAAGTTTGAAGTCCGGCACTCAATCTCCAAACAAACTTTGAACCCCTTTTTTATCAGTTTCAGGGATGAATTTTCAAAAACGCTGTAATCAGTTTCCTTTATTTTATTTTAATATCTATTTACGAAGTTTCAAGTTCCTAGCTTAAAATTAAAATTGAACCCCGAGACAAACTTTCATCCCTCTTTAAACCCTCTTAGAGGGTGAATTTATAATGACGTTTAATTAATGTTATGTTGTTATTATTGTATATGCCTTAATAAAATGTTTCAAGGAATTTCGAATGGATTAAACTCAACCCCTTTTTAACCATTTTAGGGGACGAATTTTTGGATACGCTGAAATTACTTTTCTTGTATTCTAATTATATGCCTTAATACAAAGTTTAAACTCCCGACTCAAGAAAAGGTCTCCATACAAACTTTCAACCCCTTTTTTACCACCTTAGGGGATGAATTTTCAAAAACACAGAAATTACTTTTCTTCCATTTCACTTGCATAACTTTTTACGAAGTTTGAAGTTCCTAGCTTTAAATTAAATTTAAACCCTAAGACGAACTTTCATCCCCCTTTTAACCCCCTTAGAGGTTGAATTTTTAATAACGTTAAATTAATGTTATTTTGTTATTATTATATATGCCTTAATAAGAAGTTTCAAGGAATTTGTAATGGATTCAAACTTTCAACCCCTTTTTAACCCTTTTCATACTTGTATTTTCATAGTATGCCTTCACACAAATATTCAAGTCCCGCGCTCAAAAAAATACTTGTTCTCGATACAAACTTTCAACCCCTTTTTTACCATCTTAGGGGATGAATTTTCAAAAACGCTGAAATCAGTTTTTTCCATTTTATTTTAATATCTTTTTACAAAGTTTCAAGTTCCTAGCTTTAAATAAAACTTGTATCCCATACAACCTTTCATCCCCTTTTTGGGTTAAAATCTTAGGGGATGAATTTTTCAAAATTGCTTCTTATTCTTAGCCCACGTTATAAAAGTAACCTACTGGGAAAATATCAACTCTCTAACATTAGTAGTTTCGGCTGTGCGTTGATGAGTCAGTCAGGATCAGGACTTCTTCTTTTATATAGATAATTAGTATAACGACATACACGGATTTCAGAAAAGTTTATAACTTTACAAGTTATGAAGTAAATATCTGATCTTAATCCGATCATGCCAACATTATTCTATTAAATAGTAAAATATGTATGTAGGAATAGTACCGTGTATCGGAACGCACCGAGCGACAGAGATAGGTAGTGTGCGTAGGAAAGGGACGGGAGAGGAATGGCGGTTAACCACGAACCTGTGCTGTGTGTTGTAACGTGTTAGTTATAAGTTAAATAAAATACTTAAAGTAGTAATCTGAGTTTCCTTCCTATCCCACTATCCAATATCCCACATTTTGGGGGCTCGTCCGGGATGCGCAAGTAGGTAACACACACGACGATGCAGCACTACGAGGGAAACAACGGTGTTGAACAAAACAGTAGGAAGCAAGAAGTTGGGAAAGAAGAATGACGACGACGACGACGGCACGGAGTGGTGACGACGTAGAGATGGCACGACGATTTGGATTGTTACGACGTAGCTGATGGTATGGATTGACGGAGACGACGAATTTGGGAAAGAAACGACGATGACTTGTGGATAATGGATAACGACGGTGAAATTAGAAAGATTTAGTGGACGGATGATGATTTGTATATAAAGATGTATATAATGTAAATAAACGACGTGAAGACCAACTAGTGCGTTTTTCCTGCCCCATTCCCACATGTATTAGGTTAGAACCTTTATATTTTAATGTATTAAAGTTGTATACTACAGTGTCTAATAAAAAATCGACAAGAAACTCAAGTTTTTAGTAGGAAACACATTTTCATCGAATATAAATGTAAAAAATCAGGTAAGACGAATATTACCTGAATTTTTACATTTATATATTACTTTCAGCTCTAAAAGAAAAGCTGAGCTTTTCTAATCCTCATTTCGTTATATTTCCTAAAACGCATAAAAATAACGATCGAAAACATTTTTTATTATACCTATCGATACTGCTTGGTAATAATAGAACGTATTTCGTAGGCATTTTATTCTAAATGTGTTACTAAAGATTTCAAAGATAACAATGACGTCTTTTTTTTTCAATATATGTAATTCTGAAAGAAGGAAACAAAATTTTTATTCCTCTTTTGTATATCTAAGTAGGTAAGTACGTATATTTCTAGACGCTACTAAAGTTTAACAAAGTTAAGCTCACAGACGTTTGATACTTCGTATTTGTACCTATGTGTATTAAAAATAATGGTTTTATTAAAAATACTGAACTTGGTACTGGTTAGTGGCTGAAACTGTAACAAATGATGTCGCTTTCTATAGGAGAACATCTATATTTAGCACCAAGTCGAACAAGGATATAATGGCAACAATTATCAATGATATTGAATGCTAGATGTGCCCGCGGCTCCGCACGCGTCGGAATCGGTCTGTATCAGTTTTGCTTTATCACCGTTTTTCGATACCCCGCAGACAGGACTTTCCGTGCTGTCCAATCTATTGGGATCTTGAAAGTTGTGCGAGCCGTTTTGCCACCAGGCATGAACGTGGCAGCGATTATTCAATTTAATTTGTTGATATCCGTACCACCTCTTGTAAATTGAGAATTAATTAGGCAAAATCCTTCCCCAGTGGCTTACTCATGTCACAACATATTAATTTCAGCGCCGTTTGTTTATTACCTACTTGATAGTCGCAGCGCATGTTTGAAAAACGTTTACACCACATTCTTAAGTAGCGCCAAAAGATTCAGGTGAAAACTTAACTCAATCGAGTGTAGTGGCTACCCCCCTTTTTATTGATAAAATTTTATAGTCTACAATATGGCCGGGGATTTTCATAAAAATCCGTTCAGCCGTTTTCACGTAATGAGCGACGATGATAAACAAACAAACAGATAAACAGACAAAAAATTCAAAACTGTTGGACCGTGTTCTGTTATCAATTCTAAGTATCCCCCGCCAACTTTTTTCGAATATCTTTCATGTACAGACTTTCACCCCTTTATTCAGCTTAATTATATGTGTTGATAAATGAACATCCAATCATACCTACAGTAATTCATAAAATACGTTATTCCACAAAACAGTTTCATAATACAAGGAGTCGACGAAGACTTTTTGTACTATGAACAATACCTAAGTATTACGTTTTAAGCTTATTTATAACTTTCCAAAGAAATAAGCTTCAATACAAAAGAAAAATCGATTTCGAAGAAGCATCTGAAAAACAAAGCACATTTATTTTACCTACGTAACTGTAGGCACGTTATGGAATGGCATGTTTCCGTAATAACAGAAATATATTTCTAGAGTTAGAGAGAGTGACCCAAACAGCCGAGGGGATCCTGTTACTAAGCCTGCTCTCAGCCTGCCGCAGCTAACGTTCAGGCTGAGCCGCGGTTGCGACGGATTTCCTAAGATCGGTATGGTCGTTCAATATGGCTGCTTTTTAGAAAGGACAACCACCTTTTGCATGTTGTAGTTTTTTGATAGTATTTGTATCGGACTATTTCCTGCTTTTTTTCAATTATTTATAGGATAAAACAAAATTCACAAGCGTAATGTCAAATTATCTTAAAGTCGCACACTTGTCCTGCCGCTTACAGAGCAGCGGTGCGCGACGGAATTTATCAATAAATCTGTGTGTGGGAGCGAGCGGCGGCGTGCGGCCGGCGCCCCACAGCCTTCTGTGTAATACAATACCATTCCATATACGTGCCGTACGTTGTTTCAGTATTGATATTTGACGTTAGCGTTTCATTGAAGGAAAACATCGGCTAAGGCTCGAAATGTATGAATTCAGTTTTCTAAGTGAAGGCATGATTCGATTAATCTCAAATGACAGTTACAGACTTCTGAAGTTTCGATCAAATAACACGAACATAAAAGAAGTCATTCACTCTCCAATATCGGAATATTCGGAGTCGTGAAAATTATCACTGGAAAGTCGACCCCGTTCGAGCGAACTCGACGAAACAGGAATAGAATTACGAGCTGGGATCGAACGATTTTGACGAGAGCGTCCCCCAGGAATTTCTATTTGAAGAGTTTTGTGTTAAATAGCTACTTAATCAAGAACCTGCGCACAAAATTGAACTCCTGAGTGTCGAAGTCGTTAAGACTGTTGCTAAATGAGAAATTAGGAAACTGGATACGATGGGGCGTATTTTTAGATTTGGAATGAACTTGAATTTTTTTACCATTTCGTTTTCAAACAATAATTCACTTGTTACTTTGTTAGCGGTATAATTAAAGATAAGTACCATAGTCTTCCTTACCGGTGTCACATAAGATGCCTCCCCTAGTGTTGAATAAGTACTAAATCGGGATGGCAACATTTTGTAATCGTGATGTGTAGTTTGTTAAATGTGTGATGATAACAATTACCAGTTCACCAAAACTGTTGAACTCCGTTTAAAAAGTATAAAACAGATTTGATACATTTTATATCAGAAAGCACTCAGCTTTCAAGTAAGTGTCTAGACTAGGCGTATGATTATGTTTATCTGGCTTATCTGTTCTTTTACTTTTACCACCCATAAAACTAGATACATTATAACCTGTCTCAATTTCATATAAACGCTAAAACATCTTAGAGTGTAATAAATAATAATAAACATTAAAACCTGCCCAGAAACAACAGCTCGGGCAGTCGGCGGCTCATCGCGAGGCCGGTCACGCGCGCACGCGCACGCCCCGCGACGGCGGGGAATTACTGCCAAATGATGACAACGTTATAAATGTCAACTGGGGATTTGCTGCTTAGTTTCTAGAGGATAATTTATTTTGTTTTAAATACTTTTATATGTAAATGTTGCAAAATAGACGAGTGGGGCTCATATTTTCCGAAAATATTTTTTTCACCTCACTCGCTCGGAAAACCTCCGTTTATAGGGCGAAATCTGCGTGCAAAAGTCTATTTTATCCGCTAGCGTGCAAAAGTCATTTGAATTTCGAACACGACGATTTTGATTCTCTGTGGTGCATGTAACTTTTTTATATTTAAGACTCCTTCAACGCGTAACTGATTTCATAAGTCGATAAATCTTCGAATAACCAATCAACGCACGCTAATAAAGGGCGATCTGGTCAGGCCGGCTAAAATCATATGTAAGTTTGATTACTTATTTAAAAAAAAAAATACACCTACAATATCACGTCCAGAAACCTGGTTAGTGGTTACAGATTTTTAAGTTTTTATTTATTCTACACTTTCTTTTATGTTGAATATGTTTATGTATATATTAATAGTAAGTATTTTAGTTTAATTTACATATTTTGACTAGTAAATATATTAAATTTTAATATTTATTTGCTATATAAAAGTTGGAACATAAGAGTGTAATTTCTGAACGCACCCGAGAAAAAAATAAATAATTAAAAAGTTGGAAGTTTTCACAATTCACGTAAACAACGTAAATTTGTTCGAAATAACTAATATCGAAAACAAGAAAGTTAAGCCCAATTTGGAGTATTTATTCAATGCTAAAAACCTGCATTAAAACGAAAAAGGATTTGTTATAAATATTTGGAGACGATATGTAATTTACCGAAACTATTGGCGTTTTTAAAGAAGATAAAGCCGAAATAATTTTGTTCGGATCCCATCGTCCAATAACTTCCAAAGCAAGTGTTATGGAAAATACTTCGGAGTGGCCAACTATTTAATCCTTCCCAGAATGCCATTCTCCCACATTCACAAGGAATATGTCAAGTAGTTTCAAATACAAATGTAATATAACAGTGCTTAAGAAAAACTCAACGATAAAATATACACGACGATACCTAATACAAATTACGGCCATATTACTTTTAATTTTGAATATGTGTGCTTCTCTCGTATTTATTTGGTTTGGATTTGAGTGTGTTATGTTTTAATTTGGTAGTGTTAAATAGGCAAAATTACATATGATTATTTTTATGTTTTAATTGTTTTTCTTGAATATTGCATTTTCCTCGCTGTAGTGAGGTGAAAAATTGTGTGTTCCGCATGGCTGCAAAATTATTTAGCTTCTCGTGTCTTGAAAGCCTCGCTACGCTCAGGAATCTATCTTTGAACCATTCGCTTCGCTCATGGTTCAATCTTAGATTCCTTCGCTCGCTCAGCTTTCAATTTCAACACTCGCGCCAAATAACAACTTTGCAGCCTTGCATAACAAATAACTATTTCTTCGTGGCAATTACTCCGTTCCCATGATTTTCCAGTGTCACTTTAAAACGCGGACTTTATGGTGGACGCGGGTGGAGCTGGACGAGCGTCCCATAAATCAGAACAAAAATCAAGCTTTTGCTTAGTGTCCATACTCAACAACCAACATGTTGTAAACGATCGGACACGTTATTTTGAAATAAATCATAGCTAAGATAGCTCTCAATAATAAAGATTAAATAAAAATTGGTTTGTTCAGTTAATTATACACAAAGAATTTATTATTATCCAAACACGAACAAATTTAGTCGTAAATGCAATTATTAAAACAAAACCTCACTGGGAATCTTTGGACAGTGACAGGTTGTATCTACATGTAGGCACATGTAGGTACTTATCATAACAATAAACCTGACTAAATACAATAAATAGTTAGGAACGTGATATTTGGAAAATTCACAAACGTCGATACACAATCTGAAATATCGTCGCGTTCGTTTATGAAAATTGATTAACAATTCTTGCCTTAAAATACAGAGAAATATAACGAAGTTCGAGTCCTTTTAGGAACTTTCATTTTTGTGGCAATAGCACTAGCAATTGTAGTACCTTGGTAGGTTGGTAGGACGCCCGTGTTGGCCCGGAAAGCCGTTGGAAACGCAGGTTCAAATCCTGTCTGAACCATTAAATTTTTAAATTTTTCGCTTCATTGTAAACAATATAGTTTTCATTGAAAGTACTTATAAAGCCTCATTTTTATGATTTTTTCCATAATTTTTTGACCCGTGGTTGACAAGTTAGAGGGGGGGGGGGGGGGGACACTATTTTTTTTATTTTCGGAGCGAATATTTACAAAACTGCTAACTTTATCAAAAAATAATGTTTGTAGACCCTTATTATTTTTAAAAAACCTAATCAACGACACACCACACACTAGTGTTGGAACGAAAAAAAAATTCACCCCTCTTTAGGTGTACCTAGGGAGGTACCCTAAAAAAAAGTTTTTTTTTTGTTTTTATTGTACCATTTTGTCGGCGTGATACATACACATACTCACACCAAATTTCAGCTTTCTAGTACTAATGATTACGGAGCTAAGCCGCGGACGGACAGACAGACAGACAGACGGACAGATGGACATGGCGAAACTATAAGGGTTCCTAGTTGACTACGGAACCCTAAAAAGGCGTAAATAAAATATTAAGTTTTCGGAATTTCTAAACATTCGCTAGAAAAATTCGGATTAAGACTTTAAAAATATAAAATTAAATTCTAACCTACAAAATAATTGTTAATTACCAGCACAATATGGAATCAGTATCGTCAAAAAATCATCAACAGTGCAGTAAAAATAGAACATAACTGAGAGAATGCATTTTACTATGACAAGTCAGTTTCAGTAGGAAAATTGAAATTGATCCACAAAACACTATGTGCAGACCTATTACTGAGCATCGCTTAGATTTATTTAGTCGAAATATTCAGGAAAAAATTAGTTATCTTTCGTTTCCTCAAGAAAATGCGGACGACATGTGTAAGGTCTTGTTTGATTGCATAAAAAAAGAATTTGATTCCTGTCTCAGTCTGAAAAAAGTACAAAGCAAGGTTAAAACTATATTTAGCGACTGGGCTACTCCAGATATCCACGAAAAAAGACTTCGTCTCTACGATCTTTATGATCAAAGATCAATCGATAAGAGACCGGAATTTCTGGAGTACGTGAAGAACTTTTCTAAATCTTTCAAGCAAATGTGTGCAGCCGCTAAATCTGATTACCTGTCCAAGAAGATCATTAATTCTAGTGATAAAGTGAAAACTGTTTGGAAGATGATCAATGACGAAACTGGGAAGACTAAAGTCAAAGATCGTCATTATAACCTACAAATTAACGATACGTTAGTAACTTCCGATCTTGAAGTAGCGCATCACTTTGAGCGGTTCTTTTCTAATATACCTGTAGAGACGACGCAGTCATTAAATTCATCGCCAGATGTTGCTGAATCAATATTAAAAACGAATGTAACAGAATGTACAGACATCTTCAAATTTACTCATGTTACCCCTAACACTGTTATTAAAACCTTCAGGTCTTTAAATTTGAAGAAGACCGAAGATTTGTGGGGCCTTTCTGTGAAAGTGTTACATTCAATTGTAGAGGCAATTGCACCATATTTGGCCGATATTTTCAATAAATGTATTGATAAAGGAGTATTTCCTGATTTGATGAAGCACAGCAAGATCATACCTTTATTCAAATCGGGAACTAAATCAGACCCCACAAATTTTAGACCAATATCAATACTACCCGCATTAAGTAAAGTTTTTGAGAAACTCATTCTTAATCAACTTACTTCTCATTTTAATCGACATAACCTATTACATAGCAGTCAATTTGGATTCACTAAAGGTCGCTCCACTACTGATGCAGGGGTGGTGCTGGTTAAACACATCTTTGATGCCTGGGAAAAGGCTCAAGATGTTGTTGGCATTTTTTGCGACCTATCTAAGGCATTTGATTGCGTTGATCATAATAATTTAATACGTAAATTGAAACACTACGGAGTAAGGAACGGTGCACTTGACCTTGTCACATCATATCTTTCAGGCAGAACGCAACGCGTAGTCATCAACGGAATGCAATCAACTGGATCAGCTGTTGCTATGGGTGTACCTCAGGGCTCAATTCTAGGCCCCTTTCTGTTTCTAGTGTATATTAATGATCTACCAAACCTTGTGCAAGATAAACATGAGATTGTCTTATTTGCAGACGACACTTCTCTCCTTTTCAAAGTGAAAAGACAAGAAAATAACCTTGTTACTATTAACGACGCGCTGTCTACTATTGTGGATTGGTTTACTGCAAATAACCTACTTCTAAATGCCAAGAAAACCAAGTGCATTAAATTCACATTACCGAATGTGAAACAAGTAGATTGTGCCAAGGTGACATTGAAAGGTGATGTACTAGAATTTGAAGACAAAACAGTGTTTCTGGGTGTTACTTTGGACTCAAAACTGCAATGGAATGCGCATATAGCCACTCTTGCAGGTAAGCTTAGTTCCGCAGCCTATGCAGTGAGGCGAATCAGACAGTTAACAAACGTCGAGACGGCAAGGCTTGTGTATTTCAGTTATTTTCATAGTGTAATGTCATATGGAATTCTGTTGTGGGGGAAAGCGGCGGACATTCAAACCATCTTCGTGCTACAAAAACGAGCCGTACGCTCTATTTATGAACTAGGAGCTCGTGCATCGCTAAGAGAAAAGTTCAAGGAAGCCAACATTCTCACCGTAGCGTCTCAATATATCCTTGAGAATATTATGTATGTCCGGAAAAATCTACATGCATTCAAGCTCAACAGTGACATTCACCAGTATAATACAAGAAGGAAGAATAAGCTTGTTATGCCTGCCCATCGTCTCCGTAAAGTTAGCTCTTCGTTCGTGGGGAACTGTGTACGTTTCTATAACAAAATACCTACCGAGGTAGTGAGTTTACCTTCCAGCAAATTCAAGTCTCACATAAAACGTCATCTAATAAATAAGGCGTATTATACTGTGAATGACTTTTTAGATGATAGGGATGTCTTTAAGCCAGTGGTTTAGTCATGTGAACGTAAAATAAGCATTATTTTAATCGGTAATATTAGTTTGTTTTTAATGTAACATGAGAGCACATTATGTTGTTTCTCACCGGGCAAATAGCTATAGTGATGAATGCCCGGCAGTGTGAGCATGTCATGCTCGCTTAAAGGTCTTTGCTTACGGTGGCGTCGTTGATCGGGTCGCAACCTTCCCTATAATATGGTTGAGGGAGGCGATGGCTGAGATATGCGTCATGCTCGTGAACGGGTGCCGTTTGTGGGGTCCGGTCTGTTCATACTAGCAAGGGCCAAATTAGTCGTGTAGTAACTGCTTACCAGTGTTTATTGAATTGACGTGAGAGACTTCATCCTGTACTCGATTGAAGTTATTATTATTATTTTTTACTTAGAGACTGTATACATCTCTAATAAACTTAGTGTACTGTACAATGACGCTCAGAGACCTTATACATCTCTGAGGAATGAAATTTAACTATTATCATATTTATTATTATCATTATTATTTTTCTTTTTTGTATATTGTGACGCATAGAGACCTTATACATCTCTAAGAAATTTAGGTTTAATAATTATTCTCTATTGTAGATTATTCACGTTGACGCCTAGAGACCTTATACATCTCTTTGGAATTAAATTAATTAAGTAATTGTATTTTATTGCATTTGTGACACCTAGAGACTTTATACATCTCTGGGTATATTTAATATTTTAAATTCATAGTTAAAGTGTTATTTTAATATTCCTACCTAACATTGATTTGGAGTATCTATATATCTCCTATACGTGTACGCATGTAATAATTAGTTATAACACTAATGTAATGTAATTGTTCTAAGTATTATTTACGAAAAAATGACTTACTGTTGAGTTTCTTTCGGCTTTCTTCTCAACAGCGGTCTCCTCTTGCGAAATGCCGGTAGATTCACAATCTGACTTGTAAAAGTGCCCTTGTGGCCTACTTACTGAATAAATTATTTCATTTCATTTCATTTCACAATATAACAGGTTTTGCTTTCCCTAAACATAATATCAGAACTTGTTTAAGATTCACATTTTTTGCATCATTTTATATCGTTTTTATTCCGTATAATAAAAACAATATTCGCTTATTGTACCATCATGGTTTACCTTTTCTAGTTTGTAAAGAGCTTTAATAAATTACTTGCCGACGTTAAACCTTCACGTTTTAGATGCAAGTTTTTAGGATATTTTTTATCAAAAAGTTTATACGTCACCATACACGAGTCCACCGCGACGCTATCACACGACATCATCACAAGTTCCAGATGGTCGCCGCGCCCCGCTGCCGCTGCCGCCGCCGCCGGAAGAGCGCGGTGATCAACAGACAGCCTAGCGCCGTCATTTCCGGCGCTAACGCGGCGCCACTTCCGGTTTACCTTCTGCTGCATAACGGAAAAGGAAACTACTCGCGATATTATATATTTTGGGTTTAAATGGAAGTTTAATGTTTTATTTTTAATCGAAATAATCATGACACGACAACGAAACAAAATTCCAGTGACCTGGAATTCGACATGACTGTCGAAATATTTTTTTTACTAGATAGCAGTTTTTTTAAACACCCGTTCCATGCATTGCTCGAATTTTAAGAAAAAATACATACACTACACACACATACCAAAAACAAATAAGAGAAAAAACGTAAAAAGTGGTTGTTAAAAGAACACAATATTTAATTTACAAGTATATCCAATCATTCTTAAACAAAAACAGTTGTTAAACAGTTTTTTAAATATGCACAAAGCGGTAGGCGGTAGGTAATCATACTGTCACACGTACATAATATGAAAATGTTTGTGCGTCGCAACCTTTCATTATTTCAGACCAGTGAGTTGAGCAGCTATTTTAATAGATCGCAAGTGTGTGTGTGTACTAGCGACGTGACGCTGACCACTCGCGCCTCGCGCCGCGAGATCGACTCCAGCCGTTCATGTGAGAAATAAAATGCGATTACATGAGACCTCTTTGTTCTTACGGATGAATGGATAAAACGATAATACGATTCTTATAATTTTATTAACGTTAGCTACTAAGAACTTAACTTGCCTTTTGTTCTGTAGTATTTGGAAGGCAATGTGCCTGTTTTCTACTTCTGATACCTCTGAGACGTTTTGTGCACTTAAGAAAATCCTTGGATACCTATGTGTATCTGCATGTATAATATGTATATTTAAAGTCGAATGCTACGAGTTTTCATTTCAATTATAAAGCAAGCGTACCCCAAAATCAAATGTTGACCAAATCAGGACTAACTCATGTTTATGCTGCATATAAATGTCTGAAATTTTAGAATAACAAAAGGTCCAGATTGAGTGTGTTTACCTCGGACTGAACTTCGCTCAGCGGCGACCCCCAGCCTCGGCCCGCCATAAACAAGCCCGGCCACACGAAGAACTGAGATTTAATGCTGCTTTTACCTACTGTAACGAAACTGCGGAACTTTAAAAGTTTACGATGAAGTCCTGAAGGCTTTAGGATGTAGATGTAGTTGATTCAGCCCTTAGAAGTCTGCCAGCTTCCCCACCAACTAAGGTTCTCTAAAGCGGAATTTTAAAAGTGTAATCTGACATTGTGGAGCCAGGCTTTAAATAATCTGACAACCCCCTACTTTATATAATAGTATATCATGTACCATACACTATTAATTGGTACACTACGGATTGGGATGCTGTGACCTAGTTTCAGGATACATTCAATTATTTTCCAGCTCAAACCCAATTTGCACCCAAATTGGACTATTTCAACCGCAGCGTAGTGTAGAGTAGTGATGCGAGACATTGCGTGCTTTACGGCCCGCTTCGCTTAACAATAAAAGCACTAGATATCGGATAACAATATATTTTAGTATTAAAGTACAATCGATCGTAATATTGATCCGTGACGCTATCTGCAGGCAGAGCAGCCATTGACATTCCACCGTGCTGCCAGCATATGCCTCAAGTATAAGGCGCGTTTAAAAAGTCAGCTAACAGTACTTATGTATGATATTTAAATATATTATCTCGCGCCCGCCACGCTCACTTATAAGTACATGTGCTGACGCAATTTAAAATAATTTGACTTGAAATTCGTAGGAACAAGTTTTATTTAATCGCTTAATTTTACATTTAACTTTGAGTATTAAGAAAAAAATACTTTAAGATACAGAAATTCAATTAAAATTGTTTTACCTGTATTGTAATCGCTCCTGAAACTAAAGTTTTGTTCGAGAACAAAACAAATCAACTTTGAACAATGTAACATGTTACAAAAATATTTTGCATTTCAGAGAGATACATTAATGTACATAACAGTATTATGTTACAAGTTTTTGATATAATTATATTCGTTTGAAAGCGCATGTATTCACAAACTTTGAGTAGTTTACTTGTGGTGTAATACTTACTTTGTCATTACTTATTCAATCTACTTTTGGTTACTTGTGGTGTAATACTTACTTTGTCATTACTTATTCAATCTACTTTTTGTTTTCACGTACCTAAGTTATTTGGTTTTAATTAGATCTATAACAAATCCTCAACAATGAAGCTACACCCCCGCGGTTCCACTTGTACCCATTAAGCGTTAACTCGGGGCAGCTGTCAGCGTGCAGCGGGGACGGGACGGTGGCCCGCGTGCAACTCGACCAACGATTAGATGAAGCCTAGTTTCGGTAAGACAGCCAGCGACAAATGTGAGCAATTAATGAACATTCTAAAATATACCAGAATAACTTTACTGTCTGACACCCGACACCACAATTATAAAATAACTAGAAGGACCTCGTCCGAGTAAAACTTTTTCTTTAACGTAGTCGGATATCCAGATATTACAGCTTTCAGCTTTACTTAATTGACACTACGAACCTAATTCTTGATAGTGACCGATGATGACATTGACTATGATATTCTTATGCGATGCATATTATAATTATTAGAGCGCTGTTATTTTTTTGCAGGTTGAATAACAAAAAACTCTTCCTCTAACGGATGTTACGGTTTCCGAAGC
Source organism: Apotomis betuletana (assembly GCA_932273695.1). Classification (NCBI taxonomy): domain Eukaryota; kingdom Metazoa; phylum Arthropoda; class Insecta; order Lepidoptera; family Tortricidae; genus Apotomis; species Apotomis betuletana. Next base: position 26,767,865 of record OW026306.1, read on the forward strand.
CTGCTCGTATTATTAGCTTAAATCCGAGTATACTCAGCACAAACGGTAACGACCCGAGAAATATACGTCAAAAAATATACTTAATCATTTTCATCACATTTGCTCGTAAAAGAGGTTATTACACGCAGGTATACTGAAGGACTAAGCCCTATATTGTTCCCGCGGGAGTTATAGCTTGTTATAACTCCCGAGGGAGTTATGGTTTTAGTTTTAAAAATAAGTACGCACTCGTACATACTTCGGACTAAGAAGGTTTCAATCCAGCCAAGGGTTTTTTGTTGTATCACCAAAACTTGACCACATGCAATTTTTTTCGTGTTTTGAACTAATAGGCTATATTTAACTGCATTACATTTATGTTTTTCAATTATTTAAGTGTATTTTGCAATTATTTTATTAAATTTCATTTTTACGAATCTTTACAATCTGGCGGTATAGCCTGTCAAGTTTAAGTTTCTAAACTAAATGCAGTTCTTATCTTTATCTGTGGTAAACCCGCTCCAGACCTTCTGATCCGATCCGATCCGATCAGGTCAGGAGCGGGTTGTAGACTACAGAGAAAAAAGTTAACGAATCATTTGTTTGGTAAGTAAGTACTATAGTTTTGTAACAAAATATCTATTCGTATTTAAGTTATATATTATTAGGGTGTTCATTTTTGCATAATATTGTAATTTGTGTTTGTTTATTGATAGATTGTAAGATTCTGTGTATATTTGTTTTCTATTTTAAGCTGATGGCCATATTGCCAATGCTTATATAAAAAAAAATAGAAAAAGTTTGTTGACAAATGACAATCGTTTAATTATTGGCGCCTTGGCGGACACAGTTCATTTGATTTTGCTGTTTGTTGCAAGTTTATGTGCTGTTTGTTTGTATAGACAGTAAAAAAACTTAAGATTATGGATTCATCCGAAGAGTCCGAATTAGAAACGACAACAACACCGCCGGAAATATTGAATGCAGCGGAACTTTTAAACAACGATCTCCTCCCAGCCAAGTCAAAAGAAAAGTACAATAAGGCCTACGAGAACTTCATAAAGTGGAAAAACGGAAAGAAAGCTTCTTCATTTTCGGAGACAGTTCTATTGGCGTACTTCGGCGAGCTCGCCGTCAAATACAAATCAGGGTCACTATGGGCCATATATTCTATGTTAAAAACCACGCTCAAGGTAAAAAACTGTGTAAATATTGAACAATATTTAAAGCTAAAAGCTTTTTTGAAAAGAAAGTCAGAGGGCTACGTTCCCAAAAAATCTAAAATACTCTCGGGAGAAAACGTGGAAAAGTTTATAAACGAAGCTCCGGATGATACCTATTTAGCAACAAAGGTAATTTGAATTTAGTTCCGTGTACATTTACTCATGACTTGATTAAAATGTATAGGTGCAAAAATGAAAAGTTCACTTGTACTGTTCACTTATTCTGTGTGTGTATAGTTTGACTAGTATTATAACTGCTGGTAAGGGATGAATAAGCATTTTTATTCTAGTGCTACTCACAAAATTAATTGGTTTTACTATTCTATTCTATAATTAAATAATATAATATGATTAAATTTTTGTGATAATATGTTCTATTCTATTGAACATGTTAATTATTTATTTACTATGTCCATATAGTTCATAGAGGATCAAGATTATTTCTAAAATTTGTTTGCAATTGTTACAGGTTGCACTTATACTTGGTGTCACTGGTGCGCTAAGGGGCCAAGAACTATGTGACATAACAGTTGATGACATTGAAAATCATGGCGAAATGCTCTTAGTTAAAATTCCTAACACCAAAAACAGGATTCCGAGATCATTTGTAGTGTCAGGAAATTATTACAAAGTTGTTAAAAAATATCAATCCTTACGTTCTACTAAGGCAAACAGCAACCGTTTTTTCCAACAATTTAGAAATGGAAAATGTATTGCCCAAGTCATTGGAAAAAATAAACTTGGAAGCATGCCCAAAGAAATTGCCCAGTACCTCAATCTACCCGATGCCTCATTATACACGGGCCACTCTTTTCGCCGCACTTCTGCGACATTACTAGCAGACTCCGGGGTAGACATTTTAACGCTGAAGAGACATGGAGGCTGGAAATCTTCTACTGTAGCAGAGGGCTATGTTGATGACTCTATCACCAACAAAATAGATGTCAGCAACAAAATAAAACAATCAATACAGTTAAGCCATAATATTAAACCGGAACCTGAAGTACCAATAGCATCCTGTTCATTCGCCCCTGTACAGAAAATACTAAAACAAGACCAGAATGTTGCATCTGAAAACCAGCAGCGACACAAACCGTAACAAACTCCATCCAAACAATCAAATACCCAGACAAGAACATGACTTTTAGTTTTTCAAATAACAGTAACTGCACTATTACATTTAATTTTAATAAATAATTTTTTGACTTATTTTTTTTTTATTTCCTCCCAAATGTGATGAAAAATATTGTGTGTATGACGGGTAGTAAGGGGATTACAACCTCAGGGCATTAAAAGCCCTCCGCCTTCGGCGTCGGGCTTCTAATAGCCCTTCGTTAGTAATCCCCTTCTTACCACCCTTATGACACAATATACTATTAAGCGTACCTTCTGGTATGCCTATGTCGAAATCAAAGCATTTCACTTTTAAGCAAATCTGAAGCAATTCCTGTGTAATTAACTCGTAATATAAAAAATAACATTAATTATAATAATTGAAATGGAATACGAGTCTGACATCGTCATTGCTTTAAATCGTTCAGAGAAAATGTAAATAGTCGAACACCTGTCACTGTTGAGATCTTGCGAAAGAAAAAATATTTCAGCACTCGGTGACCCTCACCCCGCTTGAACCTTAGGTAAGGGTTCGCACCGACCGCACGGCTTTTATGCTGTTATGGGATTGACGTAAACAGAATTTTCTTTTCAATCTAACGTTGCAGACATTCGACTGTGGTGAGTCTGGTATAATGTTGCCCTCAGTTATAATTGTACAATTATTGTATTGTAATTGAATTGTAGAATATTTACCTACAACTGTAATCTTGCCCTTGATATATTGGCCGTTTGGGCAAAAAGGTTGTCGCCCGGCAGGTTTGTATCGCGCAGGTACCCCAACACTCTGTAGGCATTCTCTGCACGTCTTACAAGTGGAGAAGGCTTTACTGGTCACCTGTGTGGGTTTTTCAACCCACGCCAATTTATATACCTATATTTATCCTTTTTAGTGGTTCTATAATTTATTTTACTGGCAACGACAAATTTTTGGTAACTGACGTTGAATGTTACGTGAAAGGTTACTGATGTAAACAAACATTCCAGAAAATTCAAGTAATAAAGCAAAAACTGTCCACAATGATGATAGTAAAGTTTTGTTCAATATGATTTAGTATTTATTTCGCAAAAAGGACGAAGGATTGGGCAACATTCCAACAATGTTTCGAATTTGTTTGCATCCTTGACTAATTATTACTAACGTTTGATAATGCAAATATAGAATAGAATAGAATAGAATAGAATAAAAATTTATTCGTTAACATACACAAAGTGGACAACAAATATTAGAAATAAAATAAAATAAAAACGTTATTGTGTATGCCACGAAAAGGTCACACCTCAGCATAAATGCTGGCCCGGATATATAACGTTTCCACATTATTTTGCGATGACAACTGTTTGTAGCGCCATTACCATGGGCAGGACCGTCACTTGGTACTCAACATATAATTATAATTTTTCTCTCAGCCAATATTGAAGCCAATCATTCCAAATGTTGACTATATGTTAAGTTTTATTAGCATTTTCTATATCACTTACTAAATGAAGGTCTTATATGATGACCAGCTAGTTGTGAATGGATCTCAGCCAATATTAAAGCCACAAATTCCAAATTTTGGTTAAATATTTAGTTTTATTAGCATTTTCTATATCACTCACTAAATAAAGGTGTCATGATGATCAGCTAGTTGTTAATTAATTAATCTCAGCCAATATTGAAGCCACAAATTCCAAATTTTGGTTAAATGTTAAGTTTTACTAGCATTTTCTTTATTACTAACTAAATGAAGGTCTCATGATGACCAGCTAGTTGTGAAAAGATCTCAGCCAATATTGAAGCCAAGAGGTGAAATTTTTGGTTAAATGTTAAGTTTTATTAGCATTTTCCATATCACTCACTAAATGAAGATCTCATGATAACCATCTAGTTGTGAAAGGATCTCAGTCAAGAATTTCGAATGTTGGTTAAATGTTAAGTTTAATTAGCATTTTTTATATCACTCACTAACTGAGGGTTTCATGATGCCCAGCTACTTAGTTTGTAACCAACAATTTAATAAAATTTTGACCTTTGAAAACCGCTAAGTATCTGCAAGAAATCAAATGTATTTTCGTTGAAATTTCGAAAGATTTTTCAACGTAGGTACTAGCATTTGGGCTTCCTACTTTCCGATTTTCAGTACATTTAATTTAATTTACTTAGCGATCCCCCGACGCAACGAAGCTTGGATTATATTTCTATTGTTCATTGTAAAGGCACGTTTCGTAGTTTTTTTTTTCTTTTTACAGGTTCTTATGTCGGGTGTATTTAAATGTTAAATTTTATTTTTATTTACAACTCGTTGGTCAAGTTCACATATAAAGTGAAATCTAGCACTTGTGCTATTTGCAAGCCATTTTCACATTTACGAGTATGTCATTCTCATGAAAATTTAGTCACACTGGTATCTTCTTGTATTATCAGTTTCAGTCGGGCCTGTTCGGCTCCGCGGCCGGCGCTCCCTCGGGAACCGTACAGCGCTCGTAAAACCGCTACATATGTGTGAGTTGGTAATAACAAATATTAGTATATGGTTTTTAATTTCAATTTCGATCCAAAGACTTCAAAATACATAGGGAAATCAAAATACATTAATAGTGATTAATAAACTCGTAGGGGCTTTTCAATATAGTGTAGCAAGATCTGTTAAAAATATGTGTACATTTATACCTCTAACAACAATAATATACATAAAATATTACTCATAAGGAGACAAATATCAAAACCAATAAAAGCGAACATAACACCACACACAATAAACTTAACGACGCAATCGCAAACAACATCTTTCATACGTTTCATAACGCTCGATAGTCCTTCGAGCCGTATACGACTGTTTGTCCGGAACGCGCTGTTTCATGAAAAGCACGTTCATCGTTTTTCAGAAACGACATTTGCGCTTTATATTTACAAGCACACATAAGCTTTTGTTCATTTGGCATATCCACCTGGTTAAATCCGAAATGGTGTAGGTCCTTTAAAGTTGTAAGTACACATACGCCCTTCTTCGATTGGTGACGGTAGTGCGCAGACACGACTGTTTAGAGTAGAGGACTGGTGCTGAAGCAGGCAGCATTACGAGTTAAGTGTGCAGTAAAGAGCTGCTCCGCGATAAGCGGCGACTAGTGTTGAGGGCGTAAACGATGGCAGGTTGCACGTGGCACGGCATAATAAAGCAAAACGATCACATTGCATGCCAATACCAAAAAATTAGTAATTCCATGCTATTCGCTAAAAAACAATAATTATCTTCTAATCAGTTCTAGGAAATATATACATATAGTTATACACTTATATCTACCAAAATTATGATTTTTTTTCATCAGCACTACTTTCAATGTGTCTAATATTTGCGCAAACAACTCTTTTGGGCTCATTTTACTGTGTGAAGTGAACTATCAAAATTGCGACAATTTAATAGAAACATAGAGAATGTTACCTATTGCAGAGATAATATATTTGCCTAAAAACAATTTGCAGTAAAGTTTTCGCCAAAGAAATAATTCAAAGCATCATGGGTCCATTTGTCGACAAAGTTTGTCAGGTTTGGAACCGCATCCATCGTCGCACGAGTTACCACGTGGCGCCCCAGCTCCAGCCGAGCGACGCGTGCGCATCCCCGCGCGCGTTCACGCGGCGCGCTCGACAGAAACAAAACCTTGCGCTCATAACATCCTCTTAGTAAAAATAAGCTATACTTTCAAGAACCTAGTCGCTGCTATCATTCTTTGGCAGTTAGATCGCCTATTGTACACTGTTTTTCAAATTGTTTGTATGAACATTTTTACTTTGCGTGTCTAGATATTATGGACTCGCCCACATTGAACATAGTGTGTGTGAGTAAGATGTGAGCCGCTTACTTTTCGCCTAAGAAGGTCCACTGGTCCACGCCGCACCGGCAGCCGCGATGAAGGCGGCGATAGCTCGAGTCGAGCCGTCAGCGCCATGTCGCTCGGTGCTCGCCGCTCGTCCTGGGCCGACACCTGCCTGTCACAGTGTCACTCGACGCCGCCGCACTAATTTTCTATTATGGACCATTCACGCGATACGTGGGAGTATTCGGCGGCTATAAATAGATCTCACAATGAACTGTGTGCTTATACACAGAACAAGATAGGAAAATGCTGCTTAGCAATTTCGTATATTTGAACACGAGAACTTCATCTTCCCGCTAGGCCGGTGATCTTTTAAAATCTCCGGAATTTAAATTTTCTAGGAAAAATCTGTGTGTTTCTTGGCCTCATCAAATCATTATGAGTATCACACTAAGAAATTATGCTCTAATAATGAGTAGAAAACAAAGCAAATGGAAATCATCCGCCTATGCTAACAGCAGCGCAGTGTCCACTAATTAGTAAACAAACTCACACGCACACACACACAACCCGCACACACGAGCTACGTGCCATCCTTCCCTCCTCGCGCATTAACGCGGGCATTATGTCCCACATAATAATTCAGTGAATAAAGGATTTTGACCTTACAAACGGTCCGGTAGTTTTGAATTTTTGATATGTTGTCTAGGATGGTTAGTCAGTGCTTAAAATGCAAAATGCACAATTCCCCCCCCTCCGCGCCCGCCGCCATATTGAAAAAACCGGGACTCTCTTCATATTTTTGCTCATATCTTCCTTTAGGAGCATTTTAGCTAAAGGAAAGTTTCGACAATATTATAGAGAGTTAAATTTACTACATTTTCCATTTTATATTTTGTTTCTAGGACAGATAGTTACGGAGATATGCACATTTAAAAAAACTTAAGAAATTGCAATTTCCAACTCAAAAACAAACTTCTGGATTATATCTTCGTTTAGGAGCATTTTAGCTAGAACAGTGCTTGGGCAATTTTGTAGAGAATTAAATTTACTATAATTTACATTTCAAATTTTGTTTCTAAGACAGATAATTACGGAGATATGTAAAAAATAAAGTCACGTTTTCCGAAAATGTATTTAAAAATGGACATGAGTTTTATAAGCAATTATATTTCCTACATGTTTTAATTTGTCCTAGACTAGTCCATAAATGAATGACAGCGTTCTAAACCAAGAATTTTGAGAAATTTTCGGAAAATTCGACTTTTCCTGTTTTTTAAATGTGCATATCTCCGTAACTAACCGTCCTTGAAACAAAATTTGAAGTGTAAATTATAGTAAATTTAATTCTTTACAACATTGCCCAAGCTTTGTTGTAGCTAAAATGCTCCTAAACGAAGATATAATCCAGAAGTTTGTTTTTCAGTAGGAAATTGCGATTTTATACGTTTTTTTAAATGTGGATATCTCCGTAACTATCTGTCCTAGAAAAAAAATATAAAATGGAGAATGTAGTAAATTTAACTCTCTATAACAATGTCGAAGCTTTCTTCTAGCTAAAATGCTCCTAAAGGAAGATATGAGCAAAAATATGAAGAGAGTGCCGGTTTTTTCAAAATGGCGGCGGGCGCGGAGGGGGGGGGAATTGTGCATTTTGCATTTTAAGCACTGACTAACCATCCTAGACAACATATCAAAAATTCAAAACTACCGGACCGTTTGTAAGGTCACACATAGTACTTTAGTCTCTATTCACCGTATTATAAATTTACATTACACAAGAAGTATTCTACACGTAAATTAATACTAGGTACCTACATAAGAAAACACGAACTCGGGAGCGCCGGCGGGTAGCATTAAGTATGCAGAACTCCGGAGCTCGTACCTACTCGGTGAACTTTGCGCCTTGCGGTCACTGAGTCTCATCGCAACCTTCTTTTATATCTACGCGAAATCCCCTACTTGTAACAACAAGTTAACATTTAAATATGGTAGAAATGCTAACGAAATGTTATAGTACATTACCAAGGGCGCTGAATTCGTGAATGTCCCAGATAGCAGGTGTTTATGTTATGATTAATTAAGGCCATAAATATGTGATCCGTGACCGTAGTTTGTACGTAGTAAAGCTGTACGTCTTGCCTCGGCCAGGGAGTGAGATTAGCGGGCACAAAATCCCACTTACGGCCTAGGGTGACGTAAAAATAATAAAGACCTCTTTTACTGTAAATATGTCCCTTTGCATCGAGTACCTGATGTTAAAATACGGTCGTCATGCGATTTCCATTAAATCTAACTAGACTGCAAAGGCATTTCCTGTAAAAGTAAATGGACATAAACCTTTGTGTAGTCATACTCTTTAAATAATCAACTACATACGCGGTACATAGAGTCAACCTTTATGTTTTTCCTAACTATTTCAGAGATCGAATTAATCACTTGCATGTTACCGGTAGTCGAGATACCTAAATTATTACTTTGCGATACAGAACATACAAAAAATATGAGATTGAAAATATCATAATTACGATGTTTAAAGTTGTTATAATTAGAAAGATTTCTAATCATGAAACTAAGTAACTAAGGCCTATTAAAATACTTAGAGCATAAAGAGACTGAGATCAATCTTCACCCACTCCTTTTCCCGAAAGATAAACGTAGTTACTTGAATCTTGAAGAATCATCGAGGGGAAACTTCGGAGAGACAGTTGTGATAGACAAGTATTCCCTTTTCCTTCGCTACGATAACCTTTTCGTTCAGTAACATCGTAAAGAATTGACATCTAATAGATAACGAAACTAGCGCCTGAAGTGGCCTGAGCGACAATAGAGATTAAGTATCAATAAGGTATTTCAGCTTTATTCGAGCATAGGAGAATTTTACATGGGATGAAAGATCGAGGGCATTTTTGTAGTTTTGTTCGTACGTGTTATTACGTTTATTTATAGTTTATTATCCGGTTTCTAGGAAATCGTATTTTCTTAAGCTAGGTAGCTGAAATTAACCGAAAAAGTAGTCAGACTCTATACGGAAAGCTTGTTACTTCTGGCACCAGGAAGTCATGAAGGAAAGACCAAGAAGACAACGTGTTATAATAATGGCCTATAATATGCCTTATAGCTTTGTAATTTTGAAGCCGGGTTTTAGCATAATATAATGTATACGAAGGTTTTTTAACTTCCGCCATTCGTCAATACGTATTGTCCTCGTGACCCGCGAATGAACTGTCCGGAATGTGGAGCCCGACAGAAATGGCTTAGCCAATATATCCAGCCATTAAAAGCGAATTATTATTGATTATTTAGTTTCAGTATTTGAGGATTTACTTTGGAAAACTTGCGTGTGCCGCATTTGCCCGCCGTACACAGTTAAGCCGTCTAAAGTTGATACCCAGCACTCCGCAGTACGACCGACCTCATGCCTCGCTCCGGAATCACCAGATTACGCCGCTTAATATTTTACGATATCTAAATTGAAATTAGATCTATCCAGTTGAGATTCCATACAAAAGTAGCATTGTCATAATATTTACGTTTTAATTATAGAAACACATGTCTAACGGTTTTTCTTTGTGTCGCGTAAAACGATATCGTAACTATTACTGCATTGCACCTTGTTCTATTAAAATTTTCGTTCAACGTGAAGTGTGTTGCATACGTAACACTATATTATAGGCTTTTAGTATATGTATATAATAAAATCAAGTGCGATCTAAGTATAAACTGTGCCTCTAACCTGGAGTCCTGGAGTTATCCCTACTTTATTCAACATTATATTGTCGGTAATATTAAAAGCAAAGTCCGTTGAGTGCGTCAATCGATTCTCCGTCGGTATGATAATTTTAAAAGCTTTTCAAGTATCTAGGTCAGCACAACTAAGCATAATTGTATATTTCTACCTAAATAAAGTCCACAGTAAATTCATTTACGTAGATATGTTGAACAAGTAGAAATCCAACCAATTCTAAGCCTAATTGACTAAGTCAATTATCCTTATAAAAACCTTCAGAAATCTGAGAATCTTTTTTTGAAAGCTTAAAATGTTTATTGTGATGAAATTACACACTAGAACGTAATTAACATGCTTTTACGAGAACGTTAGCGACATACATCGCTGCTAAAACAAAAAAATATGCTATTAAATAACTTTATATTGTTAACGAGGAGTCATTTTGATTCCGCCAAGGATCGTGCAACCCATCCCTGTGCAGTGCATGTCGGATAAAACAATAGCCCACTCCAACTCGCTCATGTCTCCCACGCGATAAAAGTAAATGACAAAGGAGCTTCATGCGTCACGTTTATCGTAGTTCGCAGCGCGTCTGCTTTGTAGCTTATTTAATTTTATCTGAGGGAGTTACTGGTCTTGACATTGAATCTAATTTTAAATTTAGCCAGGTGTTCTTTTCGTAATATAATCTTAAAATAACTTGATGATAACAAGCGCAGTTAACGAGCCACGACCTGTAAAACTCGATTAATTTAAATTCGAAACGACTTAGGTTTCATGTTTCATAGTTTACAGTTACATCGAGTAAGTACGTGTCAAATAAATTAGGTAAGTAGCTTAATCTAAGCTGGCACCGGATCACGAACGAATCAGAATCAGAATCAGATTTTTATTGATAAAAAAAAAAACAATTTACACGTCATGGAAAGAACGGTGTGGTAACATGCATTATCAAATTAAGAAAGTATTATTATATTTGCCTTGAGTGCTTGTTGCTAAAATTGTATATTTAAATAATAAGATAGCCTAGGAGTTTTTTTGCGGTGTTTCTTGTTGGAAGTGCTGGTTGATTTTAAATTATGAATTTTTGATTCCTTTTTGGCACATTCTAGTTATACTTTATTTTCAGGTTAGTCCCATCTGGCATTTAGTTTATTTTGTAATTTAGATATTTAAAGGTAGTTTACAAAAGGAAAGAAAGAAGGAAGAAAAGAAATTAGGATTTTTCTTTTATTTCTATAATGTTGTTTTTTAGGGTTCCGTAGTCAACTAGGAACCCTTATAGTTTCGCCATGTCCGTCTGTCCGTTTGTCCATCTGTCCGTCTGTCCGTCTGTCCGTCCGTCCGTCCGCGGCTTAGCTCCGTGATCATTAGTACTAGAAAGCTGAAATTTGGTATGAGTATGTGTATGTATAACGCCGACTGAACGGTAAAATAAAATTAAAAAAAATATTTTTTTTTCGGGTACCTCTCCAACACCTAAAGTGGGGGTGAATTTTTTTTTTTTTTCAACTTTGGTGTGTGGGGTGTCGTTGAATAGGTCTTGTAAAAATAATAGGGGTCTTTTAACATTATTTTTTGATAAAGTCAGCAGTTTTGTAAATATTCGCTCCAAAAACAAAAAAAATAGTGTCCCCCCCTCTAATTTTTCAACAACGGGTCAAAAAAATTCGGAAAAATTTATGTTAATGAAGCCTTATAGTACTTTCAATGAAAACTATATTGAACAAAATCGGTCCAGACGTTTTTGAGTTATCGCCAAATTTCATATTTTCTCTTTAAAAGGTCGTAAGTTGACTTCCAGAAGGTAATAAGTGATTACAGTTTCTAGGGTGTTTACGACCTTTTTATAGAGCTTAAAATCTTTCTTAACGTAAACCTCGGGCTTAAAACAGCCTGGCCCGACATGCTCTTGGCCGGTTTTTATTTTATTTTTAGTTATCAGTCTATCAATAAATTGCTCTGCTCTCTGTAACTGACGATTCGAAAGTGCTTGTAGCTAGGCCTACTTGAATAAAGAATATTTTGACTTTGACTTTGAGTCTTTGTATTTTTATTAATATCGTAAATGTAGGCAATATTTTTTTATGAATAATGAGTATTATTTTATAAAAGCTGCAAATAAATTATATTCAACAAGTTAATTGAGCTAAACGTAAAATAAAGCGTCATGTCACGTTTCAATTTATACCGAAAATGTAGCGAAGCGAATAATTTGCATACATCATTCTTATATATGAAGCTGGCAAGCATTTAAATGGGCCACTGCAATAAAGTTGAGACATAATTCATCTTCATCGAATTATCGCGTAGGTAGTTCTCATGGGAGCCCAGGCACAACGGCATTCAATTAGCATTAATTTCAGTAGATAACAAAGACTCACTCTGGCCTGCTTTATATGTTAATTATTAACGGCGGATTACACTTTTCAATGTCTACAATGTGTTAATCACTAATCTCGCTGATAACATTGGGGTGACTTGCATACTTGAAGTTAGGATGAACATCCTACCGCTGACGCAAACAGATGTGACGTAAATTGTTAAAGGATAGCGAAGCGTCACGTGGCGCATCGACTACAAATAGAAACGCCACAGAGCCATTATCTCTCAAGCCCTACACTATTAATTGCCCCGTACAAACAACCGTTACATGACTATGGTGGGACGCGTGGATTTGACGAGGCCGGTGGACGGCAGCATAAGCCGGCCCTCCTCGTTAGCGAGCACGTGCGCCCGACCGCGAGCTCGCGGGACTTACCAACGAGCGGGAACAAACAATAGCATTTAAATCAACGACAACACTCTATCAATTACAACCCGCCGCACTGCACAGCCGATTACAACATAGTTGCATTATTTTGGTAAATATCAGCATAAATATAATAATTTGGTATTATTCTATCATAATATAACCAGCGCATATAGGCAGCGCATTGATGTGGTAACACAGAATGATACATTTTATTGGAAATAGTATGTCGCTTACGTCTAAACGCGAAATATTACTATATTAGTGACGTTTCGAGGTAATCTACGCGTGATTGACGGAAACCTTTCATTCAACCGCGTGATGTTATGGCAGTTATATTATTCATGGAACGTGTAATGGGACTTGGAAATTTAAAAAGATAAACAAGCCCACTTTCCGGAGAGGCCGACGGTGGCGGTGATTCAAATATTTATATTCCGTCCACGTCCAGCAAGTATACTGCTAGTATTTTGCATGCTCGTTTGGATGATAATTACACTAGGTATAATTTTAATTGGATAGAAAAATACAGTATCGCTGCACTTACCTCGTCACACCCATATTGAGTTTTTATGGTCCCTATTTTAAAGCCGTTTGTGCAACTGTTGCGATCGTGTTTACCGAGAGCAGTATAGTGTACGTGACTCGGACAGAGCCCTAACATGTGGCATAATAATAAAATAAATAAATAAATATCTAAATAAACGCCTGGAAAAGCTTCTGGTTCATGAAGGCTATTGAAGGGTGACCTTCCTCTGTGTCTTAAGCGCAAACTCGTCGACATGTGCATACTGCCCATACTAGCGTATGGTGCTCAAACCTGGTCATTGACTGAGGCTTTAAACTCCAAACTGAAGGTTTGCCAGAGGGCGATGGAGCGCAGTATACTAGGTGTTCGGAGGACTGATCGAATCAGAAACACGGAACTGCGCTCCAAACCTGGTATAGCGGATGTGGGTGTCAAGACCGCAAAACTGAAATGGGACTGAGCTGGACATGTCTGTTGCATGCATCCGGAAAGGTGGGCCACAATAGCAACCCAATGGATCCCACAAGATGGATATCGGAACAGAGGCAGGCCGAAAAGGAGATGGCGAGACGATCTGGACGCATGCTGCAAAGAATGGCAGAACCGCACTGGCAATAGGATCGAATGGAGAAAAGAAGGGGAGGCCTTTGTCCAGCAGTGGGACAGCAAGACAGGCTATTAAAAAAATATATATATATATATATATATCGGACAACCTCACACAAATCGACAGTCCCACAGTAGGCTTGTGTTCAGATAAAGAACACATAATACCATTAAAGTTATGAAGCCGTGTGACGACTCCTGCCCGTCTAGCGTTGCGACTCTTGTCCCGCAATATAGCGCTACCCGTCACTCTCTCACATGACTGCACAGAAAGAGACGGGTAATAAATAGGCGCGTATGACAGTTATGCTAGAAGTGCTGGGCCACGACTCGCGGCCTGCGGCGGAGACAGGACCGTGCCACGCGAGCCCATTCTCGGCGCGCGCGGGGTGAGGTCACCGGTGCGGACGCGGCGCGCGGCGAAACCGTTCGTGAATCTGCTAATTTTTGCATTTGGCGGAGTAGGTCTGCCAGTAGAAAATATTTTGTTATGGATGTTTTTACTTTGGCCATTTAAAAATGACCTCTAACGGGCCAAAGTATAACAGAGAATCGCAAAATTCTGTCATTTGAATTATATGCAGACAAAAAAAGAAACAAACAACAACAACTAGTGCCTCATTGTGTTTCATTCAGTAGTTAACTTAGAAAGCCAGCAATCGAAGTTATAATGCAACCTTCTGTATTAGATGTTGCCGAGCTGCGATCCATTAGGCCAACTGCATCCTAAATGCCTTGGGAATAACTTCGCAATTTGGCGCGACAACCCTGTAACAGGGATACCTTCCATTTGGGGAAGTGGTTTCGCGCTCGGCTAATGTTAGCATACCTACCTAATAGCCGCTCCGCTCTGCAGGCGGAGGCGGAGGCTTTTAGGAAAATGTGTAATCAAATGTAATTGCACAAGTTATGTGTTATGCCGCAACATAAACAGGTTAATATTCTAAAATACCTACGAAACGGGTTTACCTACTCACGTCGTCGAAGTCGAATATCGCTCGACATGTTGATGATTTATTGATGATGAATCGGGAACCGATTCGAAACAATCATGTCGAGCGATTCCACTTCTACGACGTGAGTAAACGCGTTTTGTAGGTATTTTAATGTCTGAGACTCATGTTAGTTTTCTTTATAAAATAGATTAATACCTACCCTTGATACACTAAAGCCACATATACATTTACTAATTATTCTTCTTCTTTAAGTGCCATATCCTCCACGGATGTCGGCGACCACCATCCGGAACTCTTCTGACTTCTCTATTCGTGGTTTTTCTACCCAATGAGGCAGCGTCAACTCCCGTCCGACTCCTCAGGTTGTCCATCCATGTTAGCCTTTTTCGCCCTCTACCCCTTTTACCTTCGATTTTACCTTCTATTATGTTTTTGACTACCTATATTATATTTATCATGTCTATATACATGTCCAAAATAAGCGGTTTTCTTTTTCATTATTGTAAGTACTAACTCTTCTTTCTTTTTCATTCTTTGTAGTACTTCTACAGTAATAGTTATTTTATCTCTCCACGATATCTTAAGCATACGTCTATATAGCCACATTTCGAAGGCATTCAGTTTGTTGATAATCGTTTTTGATAGAGTCCAACTCTCCAATCCATAAAGTAGTACTGATAGTATGTAACATTTAACCATTCGCCATCTTAATTTTAAGTTTAAATCTTTGTTTAAGAAGAAAGATTTCATTTTCATAAAAGTTGTTCTAGCAATTTCGATTCTAATTTTAATTTCTTTATCTGGGTTCCATGATTGGTTTACCCAGCACCCCAGGTATTTATATTTTTCTACTAGCTCTATATAATTACCATTAATTGTAACTGGGTCACAAACGGTTTCTTTTTTACTAACTAACATGAATTTTGTTTTTGTGATGTTAATTTTCAAACCATATTCTTCTACTTTGGTGTTTAAATGATTAAGTAATATTTCGGGATCTTCTTTCGACTCAGCTAAGATAGCTGTATCGTCAGCATATCTTATATTATTTATTACGGTTCCGTTTGATTTTATACCGACATCAATCTCATCTAAGGCTTCTTGAAATATACATTCAGAGTATAGATTGAATAAAACTGGTGATAAAATGCAGCCTTGTCTGACTCCTTTTGATATACTTAGGTCGTCTGTGCAATGTTGTCCTACTTTGATATGTGCAGTTTGATTCCAGTACAGGCTTTTCAGAAAATAAAGGTCTTTACTATCCACTTCTGTTTTATTCAATATCTTCATTAGTATATCGTGTTTGACATTATCAAAGGCTTTTTCAAAATCTATGAAGAATATATAAACATCCTTTTGAAATTCTAAGCATTTTTGAATCAGTACCTGTATGGATACTAGAGCTTCTCTTGTTCCTAATCCGCTTCTAAAGCCGAATTGCGTTTCGCTTATATTCTTGTCAATTTTAGTATATATGCTCCTATGGATTATTTTAAAAAATATTTTAAGTACATGACTCATCAAGCTAATGAGCCTGTGATCTCCGCATGTCTTAGCATTCAGTTTCTTGGGTAGGGGCAGAAAGGCAGATCTCAGCCAATCATTAGGGAGTTTTCCGGTGTCATAAATTTTATTAAATAGTTTAGCTAATATTTGCATGCTATCTCTATCCAAAAGTTTAAGTATTCCAACTTGTATTCCATCGGGGCCCACTGCTTTTCCATTCTTCATAGATTGTATTGCTTTTTCCACTTCATCTATTAAAATGGTGGTCCGTCTAGATCTTCTATTTTTTCTCCATTTTCATTCCATTGGGATCTATCGTCGTCAAAAAGTTTGCAAATGTATGCTGCCCAGATTTCACACTGTTTTTCTTTATCTATATGAGTTTCTTATTATCATCTATCAATTTTGCAGTTGTTGCCTTTTTATATGTATTAGTAAATTGTTTAATCTTCTTATGCATGCTAAAACTGTCGTGGTATTTATCAAATTGTTCTATTTCGGCACATTGTTCTTCCAAATATTTATCTCTCTCTATACGAATTTTGTTTGTAATTAAAGTAAAATCCACAGACCTACGGACCAAATTGACAAGTAAGTATGAACAAATGTTGCTACAGTTTGGCCAGTGTCGTTCTCATCGATATTAAAATTATTGTTACATCGTAGGTTTAAGGTCCACCCAGACGGTACAATCAAATTGGCAATTCGATCGGCTAATCTATATACCAACTGTTTCCAGCGATTTTGACAGATCAAAAGGTCTGTAGACCCGTAATTAGAGATTTAAAAATTTAATGTCAAACCAGCAATAATGTACATGAAAATTATATATTTATGATAATTGATAGTTTATTAAATACATACATTTAATTAAATGAATTAATAAAATTATTGTTCTTTATTTTCAAATTCCCAACAATGTGGTCCATCTTTTTAACAAAAAAAAGCGGGTATCTTCAGAAATAGTTGACCGCTGTTTACAAACTACTTTTATGTATCTAACGATATACGGTATCATTACTATTTCGAGAAGTTCAGTTTTTAAAGTTTTGAAGGAATACAAAGAACAAGAGAAGTTTACTTCGCCTCTGAAACCCGGTCCCAAATTAACGTTCAAAGATAAGGTGGACGAATTTACTTTTGTGGCAATACGTCAAAAACAAAAAAACGAGGCCCCGACTGTTGCAAAGGTAAATTGTATTGCGAATTTCAATTATTTCCGTTAAGTTTCTTGTATATGTAATATAGTCTGACAACCCAAGTCCGACAGTAGAATATTTATATATTTAGGCTCGGAAACCTTTTTATGCTTTAAAACTAGTGGGTAAAAACGCATTTTATCCATCCACTACCTCGAAAATCAAACAAACCAAAATTTGTACCTCTTATTTGAAACTAATATACTTACTTTTGAATTAAACTAGTCTGTTATTTGTACTTTACAACTTGTCGATATATTGTTATCGACATATACCCTTCACTATTTTTATTTTGCTGTTCCTGGTATCATTTTACCTGTCAGTCATTTGTCAATTTAGTCCGTAGGTCTGTGGATTTTAGTTTAGTCTGTCTGTCTTTTTGTACATTTGTTTTTCGTCAGCAAGCTTATGCTTCCTACGTTCTTCCATTAAATCCAAAATTTCATCCGTTATCCAATTTAATTTAGTGCCTTGCTTTTTACTTCCAATACATTCTTTTGTTAACTGTAGAGTTACAGTTTTGATATCGTCCCTTAGTTATTCAATGGTTTCATCATTCTTTACAGTCTCTAAGTGTTTTTTTATCTGACAATTGAGATGGTTTTCCATTTTCGCTTTAATATACGGATTTTTAAGTTTTCCTATATCAGGTGTGTAACGTTTGTTATCTATAGTTTGTATGTTCTTTAACCTCTACTAATTATTAATCTTATTATATGATCAAAATGTGACACACCCTTCTTCCCAAAATAACTTAAGACTACTCGCGATCCTAATGAAATAGGTATTTACGAATACGCATGCTGTCGCTCGAGCGCTCACACCCCCGGCGTCGCGCACAACACATAAAAATCGCCTCACGCACACATCGAAGCAATGACACAGCGCTGCTATGCTAGTTTGACGATTGGATTGACAAGCAATTTTATTGCGATAAATAAAGGTGGACTGTTTTGTTTTCCTGCATACCTCCGGATACTGAATTATTGTGGTGTGACTGAAATTCCGATATTATAAAGAAATTGAGGATTAATATTAGTGATAAGTATGTATTTTATTTATTTATGTAATTATTAGTAACGAGTATGTACCTACAAGCTAAATTATTTTTTGATAAATCGGTTTGTTCCTGATGTACCGGTAGGATGTAAATGACTGTAATTTTTTATTCAAATGTTATTTTAGGTATTTCAAATTATACAAATGCAAGTGTCCTGATCCTGACTGACTGACTCACTCATTAACGCAGAGCCGAAACTATAAATGCTAGAAAGTTGAAATTTGCGCAATGGGCTACATTTATAAAGTGTATAAGAGATAAGAAGCGATTTTGAAAAACTCAACCCCTAATAGGGTTAGAAAGGGGATGAAAGGTTGTATGCGGTACAAGTTTTATTTTAAGTTAGGAACTTGAAACTTCTTAAAAATGTATTAAAATAATTTTATTTTTTCAAAAAACGCTGAAATTTGTTTTCTTCCATTTGGAAGAAAACTAATCACAGCGTTTTTCAAAATTCATCCCCTAAGGTGGTAAAAAAGGGGTTGAAAGCTTGTATGGAGATCAAATATTTTTTGGAGCACGGGACTTGAATCTTTGTGTAAAAGCATACTATTAGAATGCAAGAAAAGTTATTTCAGCGTTTTCAAAAAATCATCCCCTACAAGGGTTAAAAAGGGGTTGAAAGTTTGAATCCATTACAAATTCTTTGAAACTTCTTATAAAAGCATATATAAGAATAACAAAATAACTTTTATTGAACGTTATTACAAATTCAACCTCTAAGGGGGTTAAAAGGGGATGAAAGTTTGTCTTGCGGTTCAAATTTAATTTTAAGCTAGGAACTTAAAACTTCGTAAAAAGGCATCAAAATAAAATGGAAGAAAAGTAATTTCAGCGTTTTTGAAAAGTGTTAAAAAGGGGTTGAAAGTTTATTATGAAGATCAAAAAATTTGTGAGTGCGGGAATTGAAACTTCATAAAATACAAGAAAAGTAATTTCAGCATTTTTGAAAATTCAGCCCCGTAGCTGGTTAAAAAGAGGTTGGAAATTTGTATGAAGATCAAAAATTTTTTTGTGTGCGGGATTTTAAACTTTGTATAAAAGAATACAAGAAAAGTAATTTTTAAGCGTTTTTGCAAATTCTACCCCTACGGGGATTAAAAAGAGGATGAAAGGTTGTATCAGGTATAAGTTTTATTTTAAGTTAGGAATCAGAAACTTTGTAATAAGGTATTTTATTAAAAGATAAGAAAACCAATTACAGCGTTTTTGAAAAATCATCTCCTAAGGCGTTGAAAAATGGGTTGAAAGTTTGTATCGGTTAAACATTTTTTGAGCGCGGGGCTGTAAACTTTGTATTAGGGCATGTCATTAGAATATCAGAAAATTAATTTCAGTGTTTTTGAAAATTCTACCCCTAAGGGGGTCGAAAAGAGGATGAAATGTTGTATCGGGTATAAGTTATATTTTAAGTAAGGAATTAGACTTTGAAAAAAGGTATTTTATTAAAAGATAAGAATACTAATTTCAGCGTTTTTAAAAATTCATCTCCTAAGGCGGTGAAAAAAAGGCTTTCAAAAAAGAAAAGTAATTTTAACATTGCTTAGATATGAAAATAATAAAGATGTTATTTTATTCTGCTTTTTAGTATTTGTTGTTATAGCGGCGATAGAAATACATCGTCTGTGAAAATTTCAACTGTCTAGTCTCTATCACGGTTCTTGAGATACAGCCTGGCGACAGACGGACAGACAGACGGACAGACGGACAGCGAAGGCTTAGTAATAGGGTTCCGTTTTCACCATTTGGGTACGGAACCCTAAAAAAGATACGTCAATTTACGTCACAAAAAACGTACCTATATTTCGACTCTCAAGGGAATCAAAATGATAGGGTACTTTCCGTTGGTTTAGACCTATGAAAATTGGCAAATAATATCGTCAGCACAAGTAGGTACTTAAAAAAGTCTGAAACTATACATTTGTAATATAATCATAAAAAATATAGTCCTTTTCACATATCATGTTTGGTGAACCAGGTTACATTAAGTTTGCACCTCATTTGTATACGGCGCCATACGCACCAGGTGCAAACTTAACCAGGCCAGTTAAGATGGCATAAATGAAAATTTGTACGGAACCCTCGGTGCGTGGGTGGCTCACACTTGGCCGATTTTTTTATTAAATTGTAATATAATGATTTATCAACCGATCGATATTTTTCTTGAAACCCAACTAGTATTAGTAACTAGAAGTTCCTACTCCCATCATTTTTTAAAAAGATTTAGATATCAATTACGCGGGTTAGGATCCTTTTTACTTTTCCATTTACATCCCTATAATACGTGATACTTTACTTCCTCCCCCGACCCGCAATCGTGCAATAGAGCGTTCCAGCTTGCGACTGACAATAGGTACTTTATTGATGAAATTTGCGTTACGGGAGAAAACGTTTTCCACTAACTAAATCTTAGCAAATCACTTCGATTTTGATGTCGATCGCTTCAGAATAATATAATCTAGGTTTATAGATTTCGTTTTTTTTTTTAAGTGCATTGTTTTTATAATACAAACGGTTTCATTCAACAACGTTTTAATCAGAAAAATTAGGTTTTTCAGCCACCTTTAAATTAGAATCTATAGCAAATTTTGAAAAAAAGAAAACCTACAAACCTAGTTTGTCACTGTGTCAATAACATACTAAAAAATGATGGAGATTGGAAAATATTTAAAAGTGGAAAAACGTTTTCTCTTTTTGTATGGACGAGTGCGTACTAGTTATACGTCCCTCTTAAGGCGCGCTTATAGGCGAACTTTAGGTATTTGCGGGGGTGAAGCAGACACGCGGTGGAGGCGCATGCGGGGCGCCCCGCTCCACGCCACGCGCGTTGCTCGCGCAGCCCGTTGATGGCCTTATTCTGTTCGTAACCGTATTCTGATTGAAGTAAAAAATTATAAAGTACTATTATTTTGTTTTATAAAAAAAATGCGTAGCGCTTCATTTAATATTCATTTAATGTAAATAGTGGTAACAATACACCGCGTTTTTATCGATGATTTTATTTATTTTGTTATGGGGTGTGATCAGGTAAACCAAATAACGGCAACAATTTAAAATAAAAACTTAAACTTTAATAACTAGGTTCTTAAATCTAACTTAAATTTAAAGGGCGCCAGGAGAGTTTTAGTTCTGTGTATTACTGGGAACTCTGCCTATCCTTGCCAAGCGTAGCTCAGTCTGCTTCCAAATGAAAGCCGTGGGTTTAAAGGGCGTATCGGTAGGCTAAAATACAAACATACTAATATTAGCTATCCTGTTAAAAATGTAAACTAGCAAGCCCTACAGATACGATCCATTATGAACTTACGCCTTTTTTAATATTCACAGCACACCAAAATATAAAATTAGTCACTGCCACTAGATAGATGTCCGGAAATTCAGTTCCACAATTTCTATAATATTATTTCCTAAATCACACACTATGTGGAGGACCTTTACTGGTCGCTAGTCAGAGCTCAATTGTCGAATATGCCAGTCATGACCCCAAACAATATTTTAAATAAATTACATGCATTAGGTACCGTGCTATAAAAATGCAACTAAATTTAGAAAAAGAATAAAGAAGACACCTAGGGATCGAACTCCCGACCTCCTGCTTACTAGTCTACTATGTAGACCGCCGCGCCAGAAGCGCAATTAATTTGCCTCACGAAATATGTGATTACTAGTTCCTACTTGTTCAATGTAAGTGTCACAATGGAATAGCAACTCTCAGAGCTGGAAATAAGGTCCTCAAATTCTATAGCTACGTCAGTCTACATCATTAATATGACAACAAAGTCTGCACTTTGACATAACAATTTATTTTATTTATTTATGAATGATGATTTATTGATGATGATAGCATACGCAAGTAAGCAAAATAAAATTCAGATGTGGAAGTATGATAAAAAATTATCAATTAAAAACTGGTCAAGTTGCGAGTCGGACTCGCGCACCGAGGGTTCCGTACAAACTAGGTTGATTTGTGTGAGGTTGTCTAATATTTACATATTTATTTATTCAAACACTTTCCTTCCTTAAGTGGTTAAGTTAAGTTTGCAATGGTATGTATAGCGCCCCATACCTACAAATGAGGTGCAAAGTTAACGCAACCAATCCCGTTTGTTGTATTAGAGCCCCCCTTAAATACTTATTTTATTTTATTTTTAGTATTTGTTGTTATAGCGGCAATATAAATACATCATATGTGTAAATTTCAACTGTCTAGCTATCACCGTTCTTGAGATACAGCCTGGTGACAGACTGACGGACGGACAGCGAAGTCTCAGTAATAGGGTCCCGTTTTTACCCTTTGGGTACGGAACCCTAATAATTATAGTAAAACTTACTCATTACGAGAATGATTAGGGGCTTCAGTGTCCATTGAGTTTGGCAGTGATGCACCTGTCAGTGTCAGGATTGTAAGTGACGTTCTGGGGTTTTCAAGCTGAGAGTCCTGTTTAGCTCTAAAATTAACCCTTAACCTACCTCCCGTCTCATAGACTCATTCAAACCTAAAATTGTTATCAGGGTCATTCAACTTTTTAGTGCAGGTTTTTGTGTCCCCCGGTAATAATCCAGTGAATAAAGGATTTTGACCTTACAAACGGTCCTGTAGTTTTGAATTTTTGATATGTTGTCTAGGATGGTTAGTAAGTATTTAAAATGCAAAATGCACAATTCCCCCTCCTCTGCGCCCGCCGCCATATTGAAAAAACCAGCACTTTCTTCATATTTTTTTGGTCATATCTTCCTTTACATGCGATAACTGCGTATTTCCTTATCCTTTGGAAGTGTTCGAACAATAATTATAAATATTTATTAAGAAACCTAGCCCGTGTAAGTGCTGTGATTTAGCAAAAAGGTTATAGTAATAATAATAAAATTATTATTTACAACGTATGTTGTAATGTAACTAAGAGACCAATTAAGCATTTTTTTGTAAAAGAGAATGTTCTAATGAAACAACTTTGTTACTATTGAACAACTGTCTTACCATTATGTCCCTATTTCTATATTGAAGTTTTTCGATTTCAGTTGTACGATTGGTTTCTAAATTATATTACAAATATATCAGATGCAAGCTAACATAAATATTTATCAATGTTAAATACTTTGCTAAGATATTTTTACGCACTTTTGTTTCAAACTATTTGTCATAACCATGTATACGGTTATGACAAATAGTTTGAACCAAAAGTGCACAACAGTAACACAGTTGTCTTTTGAATGTGATTTATAAGACTAAATAAATTATAATTTCTAATTAAAATTATGAAAAAAAAAGATTACGTCCTTAAAAAACGTATTGTATTTTTTCTTTGTTGTAATGAGTGACTGGCTGTGCTGGCAGTGTATTGCAATTGTTTAGATATAATTCTGCATACATACAATGACATAACTTTATTTATATTTACACAATATTTTTTTCAAACCCGTTACTACTAGTGTCAAAAACCTGCAGTAAAAAGTAGAATGACCCAACATACCTATGGGCGAGCATCCTACAAACGTTTGTGTCCTTGTACCTTCTCCTCAGTGAGTGCCGCGTCGTCGCTCGACAAGGTCGGTCGTGCACGCATCTAATTTTGGTGAGCATATTACTGTCTCCGACCGTCTGTGAGACGGGTGGTAGGTGGATACGTATTTTTCTTAAGGGTCTCGGAGACGGGTGGTAGGTGGTTACGTGACTATGGATATTTTTTTCTTTACTTAGCCGACCGCTAAGTCACGTTAGTAGTGATTGGAAGTGAGGAAAACCTGCTCTACTTTTGACCCGAATAAAAAACGGGACCCAGTACGTATGTTTCTAATGTAAAAAATCTATTTGCCTAGAATGTGCAAACAAACTTACATTCACTGCCGCGAACAAATTGAATAAATTAGTGGTCTGCAATTTTATAAAAATATTACCTTCAGTTTAACTAAACTTATTGATTTAGCATTGTTAATTATTGAGTAATTAGAAATAATGACTTGGATCTTTATATAAAGTCAAAATTTTTGTTGATCTCACCTTCCAAAGGATATTATAGTTTCTAAAGTGAAATAAGGACTGTTGCCATATGTTAACAGTAAAAAAAAATCTTTTAATGTTTCCAGAATGATTATTAGTTTAACAAATATTATAATATATATATTGCCATTGTCTATGTATATTGCCATTATTATTTAAAATGTCCGATCCGATAAAATTTAATATATAAGGCCGACATTATGTATCCGTCCTGGGGACGGGAGGTAGGTGTTTCTGTGACTAAATAAGCAGTTAGGTATAGGTCGATTCACTAAAGCTGGCGCGAATGGATTGAATGAAAGTTATGTCACTTGTCACTTCGAGTGTTAGTGTGAGTGCCGTTCTTATACAGGGGCCTCCTAATATTTTGTAAACAACAACAAAATTGGTTTTTGTTATTCAAGAAAAATAAAAATTATTAGGTATAATATATGCATAATCTGCACAATATTTAGACTAAACAAGTAATATATATATCCGAAAGGTATATTTAACTGTTTGATACAAAAATATTTTACTATCAATATTGGTGTTTTATGCAGACGCTAGTTTTTTGACATACTTTAGATTTTGACTGTTGTAAGGCAGTGTAATTGTACATATTGCTTAATATTCATGCAATCTGTGTATGACCAGAATTAGGATGTGGGATGAGGGATGAGACTATTCCATTGTCTCGTATGAGTTTGACCATGTGGGACTATGCAATGGTATTAACGTAACCCACATTTTCTTCTTGTCTTCGCGGCCTGGTAAAGGGTTAATGTCAAGAATTAATAGGTGACGGACGACTAGTTCGAATTATAAGTGTAGGGTCTCGTAGTTGCCCGTCCTTCACAATAGACGAAAATTACGAGAAAGATTTCAAGCCCTATAAAAAGGTCGTACACGCCAAGAAACAGTAATTACTTATTATCTTTTGGAAGTTATCTATTATACGCGACAGATTGAGCGAAATGTTTTAATAATAGTTTGGTACTTAACCCATATGTGTAACGTTCGAATTGTAGTGACACCGCGCGGCACTTACGTCATTTTAAAGAAAATTATGAAATTTTGCAATAACTCAAAAACGGCTCGACCGATTTTATTCAATATAGTTTTCATTGAATTTACTAGTATCCGAGGCTAAGACCCATTCGATTCAATAAGTTATGCTCAGAAATGGCTCGGCCCTCCGTCGAGCTAAGATTACTAAATTTTGTTTGTCCGATATTATACGAAGTTTACCGAATATTCAAAATCCGTTTTCATATTCTGAGTCGGAGGACCTAAAAGCCCCCCAGAACCGAGTTTCAGCCCCCTCGGAACAATTTGAAATTTTCGAAAAAAAAGCAGTCGCCATTTTGATTTTTTTTTTCCACGACTGTACTCGAGTGGGGGTCCCCTATGATATTTGTTTTAGCATCCCCTACCCATCTCCAGCCGTTTACGAGATACGGGACTCTTAAAAAAAAATCTCCATACAAATCTTGGTTTTTTCGATATTTTCCGACTTCGACCGAATTTTCGGACACCGATTTCAGATTCATATTTGAGAGCCCCAAATGCCCCCCGATACCGAGTTTCAGCTTCCTAGCACCAATTTGAAATTTTGGAAAAAAAACCCCATTCGTCATTTTGAATTTCATTTGGTTCGATAATATTATATTTTGTAGTACCTATTCTTTATACTGCTGAATTTGGGCGGTTATGCGTCTAGTTTGTCTACAAATACGTTTTCAATAATCACTTATTGTATCAACCTGTATGTAATCATTTTGTGACGCGCACATAAATATTATCATTCACTCATTCAATCCATTCGCGCCAGCTTTAGTGAATCGATATTAGTATATATTATATTAATTTATAGTTAAGGGTTAAAAATACATAAAATTACAATGTACTAAATGGTGTTAATCCAACACCTTAAAATAATTATAGTTAATTCACGTGTAGGTTAATTACAAACCGGAGTTTAAATAATAGTAAGACATATTAACACTCATTAAGGAAATAACGTTTGTAACTCACTTTAAGAGAACTAGAATAGAATAGAACTGTACAACACACTATTAGTAAAACTGCACCCGAACTGCAAACCAACTACGTAAAAACGAATGTGAAATCCGCTACGATGCGGCCGGTCGATTGGTCTGGTTAGTTACTACATAAATATGTTCTCTTAGTTCACTTAAGCGTTTCCTCTTTCGCTTAACTTTATTTACACTGTGATTACCCATATTGCTTGCTGTCTAAAGTCGTATTACCGCGTTAGAAAAATGTGCACAGGTCCGGCGTCGACCGTTGTCACGAGCGTACTGGCGACTAGGCAATAGTCGGCCGCCGCCGCGCGCTGAACCATTTTATTTTGACAATAACGAAATGAATTGGTATGATTGATGTACTCAACCTATTAAAAATCTATGAAGCACAAATCGAAATATACAAAAAAACTATTAAATGAAGCAAATTTTGTGTTGATATACATAATAGTTATCGAAATATTTGGCTTAAGGTGTAAAAAAGGGGTACTTTTCAAAAAAGAAAACTATCGAGGATTTTTTCAGTAATCGTGTTTCTGATGAAGTAAAAAACTAGGGAATATACTGAAAATTTACATATAAAAAAGTTGCACTTGTAAGTTATGTGCAAGTATTGTATTAATATTTTCTAAAATTGTAGTTTTCACTATTTACAGCGCCTTAACTTAGAGCAGTCTGCCCAGATTCACGAATTCGATAAACTGTGTACGTAGTGCTTCACATTCCTATTGGTATTATTGCAAAAAAAGAGTACAAGACATCCGGAAATAGGAAATAAGGTATACTATATTTTAGATATAAAATAACACAAAAGCATCAATTCAATAGGTACTTATACCCTATCTATTGAATAAATGCTTAGTAAGAAGATAAATTGGGCGGGGAAATAATATTTTTCTTTAAACGGTACTGAAGCAACATCTTATAAATTTTACCATGATTAACTTTATCATAATAATATTTGTGGTGCGTATGCCGCTGCGATGAATTGAGTGCGATGTTTGACCGTTTCCACTCAACATGACATTAGCGTCGAAGCCGGCGTCGTCTGGGCGGGGCGTATCTAAATATTGGTCCTGCGATCCGGACACGCTGCGATATTACATCCATACAGCTCGTGTGACGCAACCACGGCTTACGGCTCACGGCCCGCGCTCGTAAACTCGGAGCTCCGCCGAGGCGTTGCGGCGCTAGATTGATACTATTTTAGCCACAGCACGAGAAAGAGTTGATTCTAAAACACTAAGAAAGCTGGTGCAAGGCAGCAATGGAGCATGTGATAAAATAATCATTCGGAGATATTTAACACCATGAGAGACTCTTTTCAATGTTATGCCAAAACCACTTTGGATGGTTTCGAAACAAACTCGTGAATACCGTCATAACGTACTCACTGCCAGTAATCTCGTAGCACTACGCGAGCAGCCACCACAACAGGCAACAGGGGACGTAGCGATAGCTTGCGGATGTAGCGAAAACCTGCTCCGAGCGCAGCGCCCGCGGAGGCCAGGCATAGTCAATGTAGGATACCTTCACCTATATTTACACACCTTCTCCTTTTCTCCTTCCGACTTTCACTTACCATAAACTTTATACTTCACAAACCATAAACTCATCGGATTTTAATACTATTCATGAAGAAATCATTGGGTTTAGGTTAGGTCTGTTTTATAATAATCGCGGAAAGTTTCAGCCTAGAGAGATAAATAGATCTATGTCAAGTGATACATTATGGGATATGTATTTCGGGTACCTAAACGATAGAGAGCCATGTAGGATTGAACAAATACTAAATACTATCCATCCTCTCTGATATGGTCACAGTTTCAAGTAACAAACTACAAGCTAAACCCATATACTTAACTCCCTTTACAATAAAAGCGCAAAAAAAATAGAAATAATCACAATCGAAATGTGTATCGAGTTCAACCTCAGTGAGCTGATCCCTCATAACATAGTGTGTGGAGCCTGCATCCCGCCGGGACGGCAGATGAGCGCCGCCCCGCGCGAGGGGGACGGAGCTAACATTGTAAGGTTTAGTCACAAGATCTAGGTTAACTCACTCGGCATGGTTTCCTATTATTCAAGATTATTAAAGAGATATAAACTGTCGAGGAAATATTTCTTTGTTATTGTAAAAATAACTGAAATTATTTAGTTAGTACTTATTAATTTTATCTACAGCGTTATTATTACTATGACAAGTTCAGATACTATAGGTTTCCCTACCTACTTAACTTGGCAGCAACGGTGGTGGGCCATGTATTAGGTATCTAAATCAAAGATGCAAATAATACTGTTATTTAGTTTAAGTTTTAAAATCACAGGTGTTATTTATTTAAACTTTATTGCACAAAGCAAAAAGTCAGTACAAATGGCGGACTTAACGCCAAATGCCATTTGCTACCAATCAACCATAGAAAGAAGAAAGAAAGAAAGAAAGAATGTTTATTTTGAAATCACACATGCCACATCGTGTACAAATTTTCACTTAAATCTAAAGAAAGAAGAGGTGAGTGCATTTCAAAAAAGGATCCCACTCAGCATATGTCGGAGCCCATAGTGCAACGACGCTGATTTTCAGTGGGTCCATGAGGACATAAACAAAACATATTCGACGCTGGAAAGGCAAAATGATCCAAGCGACATTTTTGGTGATATTTTAAATATTGAGTTATATACACCGTTGGAATCGGCAGATTTTTCTGCATCGAATGAGCCGGGTCTCGTGTCCGTCTGACGACTTTTGTGTCGCTTATCCCATCGGTGATTTTGAGAATCACCATATTTTTTTTCCACTAAACGACTTGATTTTTGGCGCTTTTGTGCAGAATGGAGATTAGATAAAATGGTTTTTCTAATAATGGACCTTAGAGCTTTTTACTTATTTGTCAGAGCAGAAAAATGTTAACTTGGACAATTTTGCTTTGACGCAACTAAGCTTTCAATTGTTGGTTAACTGTTTTTACCTGACCGTATAATATATCTGCATGTCGTTTGAGCCATTTTACCTATGTCTTGATATAAAAGTTTATATGGTTAGATAAAATTACTTGACTGTAATTTCTAAACTATTGGCGTTTATCCAAATTTACCTGCGTTCAAAATATGAAACCATTGTCGCTTATCCCTTTTTACCTGACATGACTTTGAATGACTACTGTCGCTTATCCCAAATTGCTTGGATGTAAATTCAGCCATATTTGTCGCTTAGAATGTACTAAAAATACAAATATTTTCATAAAATTGGTTGTTAGATAACTTTACCGGTTCTGTTGTTTAAAATATTTCACATTTAGTAGTAATGTAATATATTAATTTAGTCGGTTAGGTCTGCCTGCGTTATAAAACAGTGGCGTTTAGGAATAACTGTCGGACTTGCTTGTTGCGTCCAAACGCCATCTCACTCAAACAGTGTCTCGCGAGACGTCGCATAGGCCGCACGCCGTCGCGCCGCACGCGCACCTAGCCGGCGTGTTCATCCTTCAATATCGTAAGTAACTTTGACGTAAATTAATTAGTTTACTGAGTTTTGCTATTTCATTACATATTACGTTGTTAAATTTAGGTTTTGTTGTTTTTAGCTAAAGATGAAAAGACAAGGGCGTATTTTGGGGCTTGCCCTGCGGAAATCTGGAATACTGCAATTGCCAGCAACGCGTCGAAGATTGAACTTCGACTCAAAGGTAAGTAGGTACCTAAGAACTTTTATATGTTTTAGACATTATTTAAGTAGGTATTTAATAAAAGAACTAGGTACACTTGGCACGCTCAGAAGGGTTACTAAGATGCACGAAATTCGACCGTCGTATAGTGTCGTCCAGTGGGACGGTGGCTACTCCGACCTTCGAAATTCTACAATCGTGTAGTGATGTCCCTGTATGTTATGCCCCTCCTACGTGAAGTGTGATGATTGCGGTAACAAATGACGACTACAACAATAAAGCTCAATCAGGAAATCGTATTTATTAGTTTTGTTGTTACATAAATCACACTAATATTATAAATGCGCAAGTTTGTGTGTATGTGTCTGTGTGTGTGTGTATGTTTGTTACTTCTTGACGCTCAAACGGCTGGAGCAATTTTGACGAAATTTGGTATGTAGGTAACTGACACCCTGGATTAATACAGACTACTTTTTAACCGCGGGTAACACCGCGGGGCGCAGCTAGTGATTAATAATTGTGATGTTGTTGTAATTATGGCAATCTACTTACATTTGACGTTTCCAAGGTACCTAACTCACGTTAAAATATTACTTTTTAGAGTAATTACGTAAAAACCTACATTAATTTATATACTGGAAACTATAGGTTGACTGGTAGAGAATACCTTAAGTTTTAAGTCCACCAATTGTACTTTTTCTCATTGTACTTAACTTAATCACATAGATTAAAATTACAATTTTCTTGCAGGAAAGTCGTCGTTACGTAGAAGCCGAGATACAACCGTTGCCAAATGAGCCTAACGAAATTGAAGAACATCCGTTAAGATCCGAACGTTGTCATTCAGAAAAGTCTAGCACAGAGCCGATATATACCGAGTTACAAGCATACGTGCCTTCATTAATTACTGATGAAACCCCTCACGAAGATACCACGGCGTCTACTTTGCCAGCGAATAGAACAGCAGCGCCGATGCCGACTTCTACTGAGCTACAAAGTTATGTACCTTCGCCCTCATCTGATGAAACACATACGGAAGATGCCACAATACCTGCTTTGCCGGACAATAACACTGCAGTGCCGATGCCGACTTATACTGAGTTGCAAAATTATCTGCCTTCGCCTTCTTCTGATGAAACAGCCAAGGAAGATGCCACAATGCCTGCTTTGCCAGACAATAACACTGCAGTGCTGATGCCGACTTATACTGAGTTGCAAAATTATGTGCCTTCGCCTTCTTCTGATGAAACAGCCAAGGAAGATGCCACAATGCCTGCTTTGCCAGACAATAACACTGCAGTGCCGACTTATACTGAATTACAAAATTATGTGTCTTCGAACTCTCCTGATGAAACTGTTAACGAAGAAGCTGCAATGTTTGCTTTACCAGAGAAAGACACGTTGTCAATTGTAAGTTCCAAATCTCCTCCAGTTACATCAAGCAAGCAATCGTCTTCAAGGCGTCGTCGAGAACGCAGAGCCAAACTAAAGAAACAACATTTAGATTATTTATCAGACGAAGAAGCTCTACTAATTGATGCTTTTGGTGAGTGCGATTCTCGGATACCGATAGTACTGAAAATGAAGAGGAAAGATCAGGGAAAAAAAGAAAAAAAGGGCAATAGGAGGTCAGCGCTTAGAAGAACACGGAATGGTTGGAGAACTCGGAATTAAAAACAAAAGAAGTAACAAACGGGCTGAAAGGAAACAAAAGAAAAACAGCGGACAAGAGTATACCACATGTAGCGGTGTTGTAGTAAATGCCAAAACAATACAACCTAATCCATGTAAGGGTAAAAAATGTGGAAATGATTGTGGTTCAATTTCTGAAGAAAGGAGGCAATGCATATTTAACAACTATTGGAAATTGGCACCTGAGCGACGTAAAGACTGGCTTGTATCTCTGAGTCAAAGAATTTCTGTAAAGAGAAAACGGAATGCAGACTCAAATAAGCGTAGCGTAACGTATAAATACTTCATAAACGAAGGAGAAGGAAAAAAACCCGTCTGTCTTCAGTTTCTAGCTGCAACAATCGCAATCGCTCACAAAACCATTTATTACACTGTTAGCAATGCTGTGTTGGGAACCGCCAAAGACGATCTACGAGGCAAATGTGAACCATCCAATAAAACAAAAGAAGCTACAAAAATCTTAACACACAATTTCATCAAAAGCCTACCCGCAGTGCCTTCGCATCGTTGTCGTGTCGATAAATGTGTTTTGTTTTTCTAATTATAATGTTCATTTAATTGTTTGATCTCAATACCAAATATTCGAAAATTTACCTATTTAAATAGTATTTTTTTGTTTTGGACTCATGTTCTATTTAACATTAGTTACCTGCCAAGAAAGGGCAATAAGGTGCGTTGGGTTAAGACTGAAATAGTTTATTTGACGGGGTAAGACTAAAAATATGCCTTTTGTACTGCACAAGGCATACTTTTAGTCTTCCCCGTCAAATAAACTATTTCAGTCTTACCCCAACGCACCTTACATGTACGTTTTGTTATTGTTATTAAGTATATTATTAATGTCGATTATAATATTAATGTGATTGTGATCACTTTTCTTACTTGAGAGAAAATGTTTTAATTACACTTTATGATGACTGAAAATAAAGCTGTTCCTTTAATAAAAACGTTAATGACGAGGTTTCATTGTACCTTAAACGTAGCTTTTCACGTGTGAAATATTCCCCCCAAAGGCGATTAGATAATATTCCTCGATTTATTTCTTGCTGATTTATCCAGATATATATATTTACCTGGCCTTAAAATTAGCATCTTATGCACTTAGATATTTTTTCCTCTGTTTATAGTTATGCAAAATTTAGATTAGACTTTTTTACCTGACTAATTTCTCGTGAAATGTGTCGTTTAGATAGTTTTGCCTGATTCTATTTCGACGACCATTTTGCTTAACCGACGCTAAATTCTAAAATATGCCAGTTATAGGTAAAATAATGAAAGCATCATATGGAAAACATGAAAATGTTTATATAAAATGCTTCATTTTCAAAATTGGTCCACAGATTTATTTTTAATTTTTTTTTTTCGAAAAAGTCCGAAGTTTTTTGGCTCTCCTGTAAAGTTAGCTCTGTGTCGCTTGGATCATTTTGCCTTTCCAGCGTCGATATACTTAACTTAAACTAAACAAACCATTTACAAAATATACAAAATGCAGTGTCAGTCTTACAACGTTACAACTTTTGTCAGCGGGAGCCAAACAAGAAACAATATATACATATATTATATTTATCATGTACTGCTTCAATTATATTTTAATTTTTTATTACAAATTTAAGACAAAATCGGCTAGATAGAAGAAATTTGCTCCTGGTGTAAGTGGAGCCTTAACCTGTATTTGAAGGTGTATAGTGACGGAGAATTTCTTATTGGTGGAGGAATATTATTCCAGCACCGCGTGGCAGCGTACCGGAAGCTGCCACGAAATCTAGCCGATCTATGTCTCGGGCAGATAAGGCGGGGGGCTTGTCTTACATGCTTTGAGGAAAATGTTAACTTTTCGTATAGGTACGACGGCTGCTTGCTGTTAACGATTCCAAATAATAAAGAAGCTAGATGTAGTGTCCGTCGGGCCTCCATTTTTAGCAATTTCCAGTTGTTTAAGAATGGCGTCACATGGGCTCGGTAAGGGATTGGAAAACAATATCTGGCACAAGCATTCTGTAGCCTCTGTATTTGTGTTTTTGTACGTGTTAACAGGCATTCACCAATTACCGTATCCGCATAGTTCAGCTTTGACAGAATAAGTGAATCACAAAGTTTAATACGCATGTCTATGTTTAGGTGATCACGAATCCTATACAAAACTTTCAGTCGGTAAAAACAATTTCGAATACATTCTAGAACGTGGTTTTCGAATTGTAAGGCTCCATCCATAAGTACCCCTAAATTTCTCGCTTCCAACACACGAACTATGTTTTCCTGATGAATATGGACCTGTGGATTATGTGACATGGTGTTGGCTATTTGGTGTTTTGTACCGAGGACTAAAAATTTTGATTTTGTTGGGTTTAAAACTAAACTATTTTTCTTAGACCAGAGTGCGATCCTATTAAGATCTTCATTTAATTTTGACACTGCTGCACTGGTTTGTTCAGGTTTGAACGAGATATAAAGCTGCAAGTCATCTGCATATAAGTGGCATCTACAGTTTTCGATTTTGCTTATTATGTCTGCGCTGTATAAAATAAATAAGATAGGCCCTAGAATGGAACCCTGAGGAACGCCTCTGGTCACTGTAGCCGCCTCAGAAACCATTGATATACCTTCAGTGTTTTTTACTTCAACTTGTTGAGTGCGTTTACTAAGATATGATGCAAACCAGTTTACCGCCTTTGGCTCCAACCCATAATACGCTAGCTTCGACAGCAACAATGAAGTGTTAATCGTATCAAAAGCACGGGAAAAGTCCAGTAGTACTAAGATCGATGCTTTTCCTACATCTTGTGCAGCAAGGATATCATCGACAACATTTAAGAGAGCAGTTGACGTGCTATGTTTCTTCCTAAAACCTGACTGATTTGTGGGCAGAATGTTGTTATGTTCCAGGTATTCTGTTAGTTGCATACACACCGCCCTCTCCAGCACTTTTGACAGGAGTGGAAGAATACTAATTGGCCGCAAATCTTTATAGTTTGTAGGTGATGTTACTTTAGGAATGGGCCTGACTACAGCACTCTTCCAAGGGTCGGGAAAAACACCCATGTCAATTGACTGATTAACTATGGCTGTAATAGTGGATAACGTTCGTGGTGAGGATAGGACCAAACATAGATACTAGAATATTATTTCTTAACATATCGATTAGGGTGGTCCTTATTTTTCGATTTTTGAAAAGTGAAACGGGCACCTCCTCAAATCGTTATTTAGTATGAGTTATTTCCACATTATTTTTGTTTCATTTTTTTATCGAGTTTTAGAGGTCGCTACCGAAGGTCAAAGTTTTGAAAAATTTAAAAAATTGCAATTTTATGAATCGAGCCAACTGTTTATTCCTGCGTTTTTATGATTAATTTATGGACTTTCTAAATGAAATCAAGTGCTATTGCCTAATATTGATGCACTAACGCGACTTCCACCCCCTTCTCGCACCCCCGCGACGCGACCGCGTGGAGCGATCCTCAGCACATTTTCGTTACTCTGATAGTGTGCACGTCATACTCAGGCGTATCGTTGTGAAGTGTCGGAATGGCGTCTACAAGCATTGGCATGAGCGTGTCAACGAAAAATAAAATTCACATCTTCAAAATGGAGCAGCTATTATGACCACAGTCAACAAAAAAACTTACAGAGAGGCTCAGAATTTAAAGAATGAAGAAAACTTCCAAAAACGTGGTAATGCCAAGTAAAAAGGAAACTGACAACTGTCACACATTTAAATAAAACAATTTAAGCAGATTATATATCGCGTATATGAATTATTTGTGCCTCTCTGACGTTTCGGTAGCTTTCCTGTTACCGTTGTCAAAGGTTGACTGAGAAACACACATTTTTTCTCGAACAAACTTAGATTTGTGCATGCTATCCATTTTATGAATTAAAAATAAAGGTGTACATACTTGCCAGATAGGCCTAATGTGTTAAGACACTTGTGCGAGATATTTATTAAATTAAATAATTAATGCCCTTCTGCATTAATTATTTTATTTAATAAATATCTACCAGCGGTTCACTATAAGGCTTACTGAGGAGAAATAACCGCCGCGCCGAAAGAAAACTCCCAGATCGCCTTATTACTATGATATACTTTTAAACAAATACTCTACATATACTACTTTTATCCCTAATTTGTTTACACCGTTCGAGGCCTAGGGTTTCCATTCTTGTGTCTTACTTGATCCTTGATAAAATGTACAACAGGATCCTAAGCCAGCGGTAATGACTAACCATCTTCTCTATTGAAATTGGGATATTGTTTGATTTGAATAGCCTCACGCAACATTCTGGGAAAATATCGTTTCTCTCTGGCAAAGATTGAAGTAATATCAAACTTTATTGAATGGTTTGGTTTGTCCATGCCATGCTCGCAGACTGCAGACCAATTGCGACAATGGTGTTTGACATCTGCTACATGCTCCATAACCCGTGTACCTATACTACGTTTCGTTTGGCCAATGTATGACAGACCACACTCACAGTCCAGCTTGTAAACACCAGCACTGCAGAGGGATGCTGCTCTTCACGGGCCTCAGGTATTGAGACATCTTCTTCATCGGCTTGAAATATGTTTTAATGGAAGCCCGTTTCAAGATGTTTCCAATCCTATCCTATCTAAGTTTTCATCTACATCTAGCAGTGAAAATACCATTCCAACACCTGACATGAACCAGGAAGCAGGACCTTCAACACTTCTAGTCTCACTTTTAAACAGAAACAGTATTTGCTTTTAATAGTCAAACAATTCGGAAAAAGTACCCCAACACCCAAAAATCCACCCTTTTATCATAATTTGGTAATCTTATTACGTATTGTAATGGATACCTTATTGTGTAGTTTGATAATAATATCTGTTTTAGAGAATGTAACGGCAATTATTACCACTTGAAGAAGTGTTTTTTCCAATTAATCTGATTTTTAACCCCCGACGAAAAAAGAGGGGTGTTATAAGTTTAACATGTGTATCTGTGTATCTGTCTGTGGCATCGTAGCGCCCAAGCGGATGGACCAATTTAAGTGCGGTTTTTTTTAATCGAAAGACTTTTCCGTCGAGATATTTCATTTTATGTTTGGTGGAAATAGGACCAGTAGTTTCCAAGATATTCAGCTTTAATTGGAACAAGTGACGAGATCTCAGCCAATAATGAAGTCAATAATTCGAAATATTGTCTAAATGTTAAGTTTTATTAGCATTTTCTATATGACTCACTAATTGAGGGTCTCATGATGACCAGGTAGTTGTTAATGGATCTCAGCCAATATTGATGCTAAGGATTCCAAATTTTGGTTAAATGTTAAGTTGTATTAGCATTTTCTATATCACTCAATAAATGAAGGTCTCATGATGACCAGCAAGTTGTTAATGGATCTCAGCCAATATTGTAGCCAAGAATTCCAAATTTTGGATAAATAATAAGTTTTATTAGCATTTTCTATATCACTGAATAAATGAAGGTCTCATGATGACCAGCTAGTTGTTAATGGATTTCAGCTAATATTGAAGCCAAGGATTCCAAATTTTGGTTAAACCTTAAGTATTATTAGCATTTTCTATATGACTTACTAATTGAAGGTCTCATGATGACCAGGTAGTTGTTAATGGATCTCAGCCAATATTGAAACTAAGGATTCCAAATTTTGGTTAAATGTTAATTACTATTAGCATTTTCTATATCACTCAATAAATGAAGGTCTCATGATGACCAGCTAGTTGTTAATGGATTTCAGCCAATATTGAAGCCAAGGATTCCAAAGTTTTGGTTAAATGTTAAGTATTATTAGCATTTTCTATATCACTCGATAAATGAAGGTCTCATGATGACCAGCTAGTTGTGAAAGGATCTAAGCCAAGAATTTCTAATGTTGGTTAAATGTTAAGTTTTATTAGCGTAATCAACAGATTAATAAATTTTTGACAGTACAATAATTTGGTACCTTGGAGCTGAAGATGGCCGTAGGAACTCCTAAACAACACAAGATAAACCCGTGTTGTTTGGGCTCGTCTGATTGTTCTTGATGAGCAATTTACATTTGTGTAAGAAAGTACAGTCAATAACAAAACCGAGTCTCAATAAAACTTTTTTGACAAAAAAACTCATTATAATTTCTGTCACAGTACTGGGTCACTGTTTTTAACTTTCGGAATTCTGCTAAAGCTGAATTGTTATTAGGACTATTGAACAGGTTCCTTTGATTGAGGTCACAAAAAGCAACACCCTGCAAGATTTTAAAGCGACTAAATGACACGTAAGCTTTAGCAAAAGTGCTCTTGCCTAAGTGAATAACAGCTTTTTAGGATTTTGTAGTTTGTGTCAGTCTGTCCACAGCTTAGCTCAGAGACATAGTGGTTGAATACATTTTTAAAAACAATTTTCATATTTTGATTGTCTTGGCTAATAACTTCGCCATTTTGCCATTATAAGCATTAACTAGTCTGACTTTAACGATTTTTTCCCAGAATGTTGCTTAAGGCTATTGAAATCAAAATATATCCTAACTTCAAACTTAGAGAAGACGGCATTCATTACCACTGGCTTGGGATCTTGTTGTACCTACATATAGTCAAGGATCAAGCTCGACGAAAGATTGGAAACCCTGGACCTTAAACGGTGTAAAACAAAAATAGTCTCAACAGAAGAAAATTCCGGGACGAAACTTCTGTTTGTTTAAAAAATATGAAAAAAAAATAAAATTAAAAATTTAAAAAACCCCCGACATGACAACCAATAAAAAGAAAGAAATAAAATCTACGAAATGTGCCTATACAATGAACAGTAGAAAAAGAATCCAAGCTTCGTTGCGTTCGGGGGACCGGTCACTTTATTTTTTACTTAACATGGTCCAATCAATCATTGTTAGATAGACTGGGCTAGTGATAAATACCTAATATCATATTTTTTCATATTAAAGGATCAGTTTTATTGCCTAGAACTAATACATTTTGAGGAAATCTGGAGACATTGGTCAAAAGTAAATTAACTAAACCCTGGAGGTCCTATAGAAAATTCAGTAGATCAGTTAACATAGTTAGTCCCAAATAAGTCAATATAGGTATCCTAGAAAGCGAACTAGTGATACTAAAGATAAGGATTATTTTTAAATTAAAAGACGAATAGTCTAGTAAATTGTGTTTTATTTATGTAATATGTTTGTTTATTTTTTTTTTACAAAGTTTTAGCTGTGGTAGCGACCCCTAATTTTCGTCCAAAAATTATGTAAAAAATACTGTTACCGATTCTTATGTTAAATAATCAATAGAAAAGGTGCCCCGTTAAAAAATCGAAAAAAAATTTTTTTTTGCCATATAAGGACCACCCTAATATCGATATGTCGATAACTCGATATATCCGGTGGGCTCGTGTGCTTCGGGGCTCCGCTCCGTGGGAGTTACTATAGAAAATATTATGATGATGAGTATATATGTAGATAAAGTAGTGTATGCAACTTAGGGTGGTCCTTATATGGCAAAAAAAAATTTTTTTTCGATTTTTTAACGGGGCACCTTTTCTATTGATTATTTAACATAAGAATCGGTAACAGTATTTTTTACATAATTTTTGGACAAAAATTAGGGGTCGCTACCACAGCTAAAACTTTGTAAAAAAAAAATAAACAAACATATTACATAAAAAATCAGATTAATTGGAAAAAACACTTCTTCAAGTGGTAATAATTGCCGTTACATTCTCTAAAACAGATATTATTATCAAACTACACAATAAGGTACCTATCCATTACAATACGTAATAAGATTACCAAATTATGATAAAAGGGTGGATTTTTGGGTGTTGGGGTACTTTTTCCGAATTGTTTGACTATTAAAAGCAAATACTGTTTCTGTTTAAAAGTGAGACTAGAAGTGTTGAAGGTCCTGCTTCCTGGTTCATGTCAGGTGTTGGAATGGTATTTTCACTGCTAGATGTAGATGAAAACTTAGATAGGATAGGATTGGAAACATCTTGAAACGGGCTTCCATTAAAACATATTTCAAGCCGATGAAGAAGATGTCTCAATACCTGAGGCCCGTGAAGAGCAGCATCCCTCTGCAGTGCTGGTGTTTACAAGCTGGACTGTGAGTGTGGTCTGTCATACATTGGCCAAACGAAACGTAGTATAGGTACACGGGTTATGGAGCATGTAGCAGATGTCAAACACCATTGTCGCAATTGGTCTGCAGTCTGCGAGCATGGCATGGACAAACCAAACCATTCAATAAAGTTTGATATTACTTCAATCTTTGCCAGAGAGAAACGATATTTTCCCAGAATGTTGCGTGAGGCTATTCAAATCAAACAATATCCCAATTTCAATAGAGAAGATGGTTAGTCATTACCGCTGGCTTAGGATCCTGTTGTACATTTTATCAAGGATCAAGTAAGACACAAGAATGGAAACCCTAGGCCTCGAACGGTGTAAACAAATTAGGGATAAAAGTAGTATATGTAGAGTATTTGTTTAAAAGTATATCATAGTAATAAGGCGATCTGGGAGTTTTCTTTCGGCGCGGCGGTTATTTCTCCTCAGTAAGCCTTATAGTGAACCGCTGGTAGATATTTATTAAATAAAATAATTAATGCAGAAGGGCATTAATTATTTAATTTAATAAATATCTCGCACAAGTGTCTTAACACATTAGGCCTATCTGGCAAGTATGTACACCTTTATTTTTAATTCATAAAATGGATAGCATGCACAAATCTAAGTTTGTTCGAGAAAAAATGTGTGTTTCTCAGTCAACCTTTGACAACGGTAACAGGAAAGCTACCGAAACGTCAGAGAGGCACAAATAATTCATATACGCGATATATAATCTGCTTAAATTGTTTTATTTAAATGTGTGACAGTTGTCAGTTTCCTTTTTACTTGGCATTACCACGTTTTTGGAAGTTTTCTTCATTCTTTAAATTCTGAGCCTCTCTGTAAGTTTTTTTGTTGACTGTGGTCATAATAGCTGCTCCATTTTGAAGATGTGAATTTTATTTTTCGTTGACACGCTCATGCCAATGCTTGTAGACGCCATTCCGACACTTCACAACGATACGCCTGAGTATGACGTGCACACTATCAGAGTAACGAAAATGTGCTGAGGATCGCTCCACGCGGTCGCGTCGCGGGGGTGCGAGAAGGGGGTGGAAGTCGCGTTAGTGCATCAATATTAGGCAATAGCACTTGATTTCATTTAGAAAGTCCATAAATTAATCATAAAAACGCAGGAATAAACAGTTGGCTCGATTCATAAAATTGCAATTTTTTAAATTTTTTCAAAACTTTGACCTTCGGTAGCGACCTCTAAAACTCGATAAAAAAATGAAACAAAAATAATGTGGAAATAACTCATACTAAATAACGATTTGATGAGGTGCCCGTTTCACTTTTCAAAAATCGAAAAATAAGGACCACCCTAATGCAACTGTACATAATTAGGCCTTTTAATAGCATCACACGAGTGGCATGATCCTATTATAAAACTCGTCTTCAGCTCGTTTCATAAAATCACATACGTGTTATAAGATTTCTCATTATTTAAACCATTAATACAAAGATGAAAGCTTAAAGAAAAATTGAAAAAGGAGCTACCTGGTGGAAGGGACCGGGAATCGATCCCGGTACCTCTGGATTACCGGTCCAGCGCGTTAGCCACTTCGCTACCCTCGCTCCACGTAGACCTGACGAATTTTATGATGCCTTATGCTTTGTGTGTTGAAATGAAATGGAATGAAATAATTTATTCAGTAAGTAGGCCACAGGGGCACTTTTACAAGTCAGATTGTGAATCTACCGGCATTTCGCAAGAGGAGACCGCTGTTGAGAAGAAAGCCGAAAGAAACTCAACAGTAAGTCATTTTTTCGTAAATAATACTTAAAACAATTACAATGATTACATTTGTGTTATAACTAATTACACTGGTACACGTAAAGGAGATGTATAGATACTCCAAATCAATGTTAAGTAGGAACATTAAAATAAAATTTTAACGATAAATTCATAATATTAAATATACTCAGAGATGTATAAAGTTTCTGGGTGTCACAACATGCAATAAAATATAATTACTTAATCTAGGCGTCAACGTGAATAATTTACAATAGAAAATAATTATTAAACCTAAATTTCTTAGAGATGTATTTGGTCTCTAGGCGTCATAACATGCAATAAAATATTTTAAAATTATTAAATTTCCTCAGAGATGTATAAAGTCTGTGAGTGTCATACTACACTAAGCTGTTTCTTAGAGATGTATAGTCTCTAAGAGTTCAAAAGGTAAAAATCAACATAGAATAACTTTAATCGAGTACAGGATGAAGTTTCTCACGTTTACTTAATTTAACACTAGTATGCGGTTGCTACATATTTAA
The DNA here is from genome assembly GCA_932273695.1 of Apotomis betuletana. Lineage (NCBI taxonomy): Eukaryota > Metazoa > Arthropoda > Insecta > Lepidoptera > Tortricidae > Apotomis > Apotomis betuletana. The sequence goes on from OW026306.1 coordinate 26,810,048, forward strand.
TTTGGCCCTTGCTAGCATGAACAGACCGGACCCCACAAACGGCACCCGTTCACGAGTATGACGCATATCTCAGCCATCGCCTCCCTCAACCATATTATAGGGAAGGCTGCGACCCGATCAACGACGCCACCGTAAGCAAAGACCTTTAAGCGAGCATGACATGCTCAAGCTGCCGGGCATACTTGACTAATACTATTTGCCCGGTGAGAAACACCGGTTGATCTTTGCATTGTTTATTTGAAAGGTTTTTACACCTTAGCGACCTCTATGTGAATACGTTAATATTCACATCTTACCGCACCACTTTACAGCGGTGACCGAGCAAGCGATAGAGGGCGCTGTAAGTTTAATAAATTTATGAAACATGTAATGTCTCATTTTTTATCAATGTGAATATTAACGTATTCACATAGAGGTCGCTAAGGTGTAAAAACTTTTCAAATAAACAATGCAAAGATCAACACACAAAGCATAAGGAAAAATTCGTCAGGTCTACGTGGAGCGAGGGTAGCGAAGTGGCTAACGCGCTGGACCGGTAATCCAGAGGTACCGGGTTCGATTCCCGGTCCCTTCCTAGAGGTAGCTCCTTTTTCAATTTTTCTTTAAGTTTTCATCATTGTATTAATGGTTTAAATAAAATGTGGGGTACCCACATTTAAAAAAAAATGAGACATTACATGTTTCATAAATCTATTTCTCATTATGTTACAGTTGCATAAACTATTGTTTATATTTCATTCACACAGCAAATGAGAGCTAAAATAAGCTAAATAATAATAGTAACTAAATTGAATTATACCCAGACACTTACACGTACTATGCAGTACTTTAGGGACATGAGAGTATACAATGAACACTATGTGCGTATATGTATTCAAGCAGCGACGCTCGGTAGGTATCTAGGTTATTGCTATCTCATTCTTGATTCATCTGTTACAATAATTGCATTTCCTCGTCGTAGTATTAGGCAGACAGGGAGCAAATTTGATATTGTATTAAATTCCTGAGAACCAATAAAAAAGCTTTTGTCAATCGCCTTAAGGAATCTCGAGAAATGTGTGAACGAATTCCGCGCCGCAGACATTCGACAATGATTTGTGACGGAAATCTTATTTAAAATCATATTTATGCAAAAGTTATTCAACATATATATATATTTTTTTAATTCTGATAAAAACTGGCCTGAAGTCATAGATAGTCAGAATAGTCAATACATACACATATCGGTAACAATAAGACATCGCTATTGCCTTGACCTTGGTATACATACACATTGGACTTTCTTTTAAGGTACAAAGAGTTCGAACTAACAAATTTATACCTTAAAATATTATTTCTTATTATCAAAAGAAATCAGAGAAACGAACCTTGGGCACTGATCTTTGTTATTTTAGTGAGCCTTGGACTATAAAATCACAACCATGAAGGTATAAACCATTTTTAACCAAATCCCGACCGCTTATAATTTTGTACCATTCGTCAGAGCGTGACGCTGATTGGCTGGGGCGACGCGGGACCGACCGCGTCGCTACAACATAAGTTTGCTGCTGTCAAATGACGTCAGTATAGCGTTTTCTCACTGGAATTAGAACTGAGTGAGTGAGACAACGCTAAACGCGTGACAGTTGACAGCGGCAATTATTCATTGAATTTCATATAACTATGTACCAAATCCAACCCCTGAGATGTCGGAACAACGGGGCCACGCCGTTTCGCCGTCTAAATAAACTTGCTCGGTTCGTGACGCATTGGTGTCTACACTGTAATGTCATGTAACCTGTTTTTTAACCGACTTAAAAAAGAGGAGGTTCTCAATTCGAACTAATTTTATTTTTTTGTATGTTTGTTACTCGATATCTCCGAGAACCGTGAACCGATTTTCAATTATTTTTTTTTAATCGAAAGGGTATAACTCCGAGTTGGTTCCGTTGGCACTAAGTCGGGATCTGATGATGAAATCTTGGAGAAATCGAGGGAACTCTTCAAATGTTATAGGGACATGTACGGCGCTTTCGGTAATTTATTGATAAGGTCAAGAATACATTCAGTAAATAGGATTTGGTGTAAGGAAACTGATGATGAACACATACGAATCACTAAAAAGCAAAAAAAAGAAAAATTTAACAAAATAAGAACCGACTTCAGTAAAACTAAAAAAGCCAACAATAACCCGTTCAAGTACAGATTACATTTGACTCACCCTTCGAAGTCGGTGCCAAACCTCGCGTAAACTATAATACATAAATATAAGAACTGGTTTGGGATCGACTTCGAAGGGTGAGTCAAATGTAATCTGTACTTGAACGGGTTATTGTTGGCTTTTTTAGTTTTACTGAAGACGGTTTTTATTTTGTTAAAAAATTTTTTTTGAATATATAATATAAATAAATAAATGTACTTCACTTTTATACTGTTACTGGTTTAGGCACGAAGAACGTTTGTGGTTATAATAGTATGACAATAATTTATTTCATCGTTGAGAAAGAAGCAGGATGAACATAAATGTAATAAAACAATAAATAATTAAATAGGTATTCGTAAGCGGTGCCTATATTTATGTGTTGCTCGGGAGCGCTTTTATGTAGATTTGCTTCTGTTCTGTGTATAATTACTTATGTGATGCCGCGCGCCGCGGACGGCACACCGTTGGCCGGTTGTTTAGCGCGTATTACAAGTTTTTTGTATGGGGACACCACTTATTTTTTGACTTAACTTTATTTTTATATTTCTGTTATATAGCAATTATATAAATACATACCTAATATTGGGATAGTTTCAAATATCTGCTTGTAACCGTTCCAACGCTACAATAAAAATAAAAAAAAATTGTATGGGGACCCCCTATTTTTAAACTTTTTTTTTAGATTTTTTCCTACGCTAACACACAATTACCGAGCTGGATTCCAAATTTCATCCTTCTAGGTCATCTGAAAGTGGAAGTGGATGGTTTAGGTACTATATGTCAGTCAGTCAGTGCTAAAATTACGACTTTTTGACCTTCATATCTTTATAACCTTTTTATAAAAATAAAAAAAACACGCTTACCTCCAATATATTTTATTGTTTATCACTGACATTCTGTGTGATGTGTTTGCTTGTTATTGAGTATAGTAACACTAGTGAAACGATTTTCTATGATTATAATAAGTATGGGAATTAAAACTTACGTTAAATCAAAATTATAGTAAAAGCGATTCGATGAACGACTACGTCGATGAACAAATAAAATAATGAAGTGAAATTCGATGAATTGATTCTTGTGTGAAAGGTAATTCGAGCAAATGTACAAGCGATGTAACGAAGTTCGATTAATGATTCCTAAGTTGTAACAAAATTCTGCGAATAGTGTTATGGGAAACGATAATCGATGAAATGTTTTTCGATAAAGTGATGGATTACCTTTATAACCATTTGAGCTAGCTTCATGAAGTTTGGGCTTCTAGATGTCCTTGTGGATATAATTAAGCACACTTAGTTTTATGTGTTTACGTTAAAGAGGTTTTGAGTTATAGAAGGGTCAAAAAGGGCACCATGTGGTTCGTGTAATATTACACTCGGCACTGGCTAGCCAGTTCCTTTGCTTGAACTTGGCTTGACACGCTGCCGCGTGTCTAGATAAATATACGTTGCATTTAAAGATTCTGCGGTATTAGGTATTTCGGGGATTATTTACAGTACCTAATTCAATTTAATTAACATGAGCGAACCGTTACATTCTATTTCTATGATCATTTTAATCACAAAATAACCAGGTTGCTTAGCTCCAAACAAAAGCGGTCAAAACTTCTTGGTATACCTAGACCAAGTGATATAGGTAATTATAATACTAGTTATACTCTTACAAGATGGCACGCCGCGACCCGCTGCCGCCGCCTCGTCCACGTCCAAGATCAAAGCGACCTCCGAGAGGCCGCCGCAGCCCCCCGTTGCGCCTTCATCCTATTAATACACTATTTATGCTCAGTGAGAACGCTGGCCAAGGATATCTATTTTTCTTTTTATGTACAGTCGAGTTCATTTACATCTACACACTTACGAGAACAAAAATATCTGACCACGACCCTATTGTCAGGAGCATAAAATCGTGTTCAGATATTTTTGTTCTCGTAAGTGTGTAGATGTAAATGAACTCGACTATATTACAGGTGTGCTTCGGTGTAGCTTCGCTCCTTTTTACCTCAATCGGAAAAAACGGAACCCTTATAGGATCACTTTGTAGTCCGTCCGTCTGTCTGTCTGTCTGTCTGTCTGCCAAGTCAAGACCCTTTATCTCGAGAACGTGTGGAGATATCGAGTTGAAACTTAAACCATATACTTAAATCTACGGGCCCTTGAAGCTGTGAAAAAATCAAACTTCTACGTTAACGTGAAAAAAGATACGGCCGTTTGTGTCGCAAAAAAACCGGCCAAGTGCGAGTCGGACTCGCGCACCGAGGGTTCCGTACAAACACTTTCCATCCCTAAGTGGTTAAGTTAAGTTTGCACCTGGTATGTATAGCGCCCCATATAAATTAGGTGCAAAGTTAGGTATTAAAAAAAACTACTTACTAGATCTCGTTCAAAACCATTTTCGTTAGTAGTTTTTATAGTAATGTACATCATATGTTTTTTTTAGATTTTTCATTTTCTTATTTTAGAAGTTAGAGGGGGGGGGCAACTTTTTTCCACTTTGGAAGCGTCTGTCACGCAAACTATTCGGTTTAGAAAAAAAATATTTTAAAAACCTCGATATCATTTTTGAAGACCTATCCATAGATACCCCACACGTATGTGTTTGATGAAAAAAAATTTTTTGAGTTTCAGTTCTAAGTATGGGGAGCCCCCAATATTTATTATTATTTTGTTTTTTGTGGCATCATAATCTTAGTGCAGTTCACAGAATACATCTACCTACCAAGTTTCAACAGTATAGCTCTTATAGTTTTGGAAAAAAATGGCTGTGACATACGGACGGACAGACGGACAGACAGACGGCAGTCAGATAGCCAGAGTTTCAGAGGTAGGCAGACAGAGTTTTTTGCCATTTGGCTACGGAACCCTAAAAACAGCTTCATTTGCATTTAAACCGCCCTCGGCCACCGCGGCTGCGAACACATAAGCACATAACTGCAGAAATTGTTCAAGTAAAAATACCGAATTCACGAGCTTTGCTCCCATTTTCTGTGATTGCCAATCGCACATATTTAAAACAATGTATTTGTTTCAGTATAACAGCGAAAATCGCATAGTATCTACAGGGAACTCTCATCCACTCTATAATAGACTTCTGTTTATCTTTTTAAACTCTTCCTTCATGTTGCCAGAGTAATCGGCTATATTATCGTCAATGTGAATAAAGCAAAGCATCGTAATCACGCTCTTCCTTCCCTGCCTTTTGTGCAGGTGAGTACCTACAATGTCTGTTGTTAGGCTCGTGGCCCGCGGGCGGACGCGGACGGGCCGCTTTGTATCGAATTCATTGATAAATATGATGATAAATTCAAGTCTGCTGCTGCTTTTGAAACGGGAAGAAGTTTTTCAATCAACTGCGCCTGTATTATGTAAATAACGGAGCCAAGTAAACGAACTCCGCGCACGTACAATCTTATAGGTAGGTCAAAAGTTTCTGATAGTATTTATCTTTTTCATCAGCAATCAGAATTTGTTAAATTGAGTTCAAATTATTACTTCCCAAAGGGAATAGAAATTCGGGGAGTGAAAAGTATTTGTAAAATTCAAATAACGTTCAAACGAGTGACCCCTACCGTATCGCATAGTTCCGTTAAAGGTAAGCGCTATAGTTTTTTAAAATGTAAATAGTACCACCTTCAGATACTCCACTTCACTAATAAATATATATATTTTTACTGCAGATGATTTCTATTGACAGTGCTTATATTCCTATTAACGAATAAGAAACTCATAGTATAAACGTTTAACGCTGTTGACCACAATCTATTTACAAGTAGACGTTAAAACCCTCTCCTCGTCTATAAATGTAAAGACCCTTACTATTCTGTACAAAGCTTAATTAAGCCAATTAGCGCTTCTATTAATTCTCGCTGAAGTTGTAGCCATCTTCATTTAGCGCTTCCAAGTCAAATGCATTTCCAACTCAGTAGTGTTGGGTTACTCCCTCGTGAGGCACCTCATTTGTCCTACTCATTTCATCATTTTGTCGCAACACTTCATTCTGTAACATTGTCGTACTTCATACCTCGCGAGGTACTCACTCATTCACACACTCATTTGACTCATTGTATGCGCCTCACACAACACCTCGCGCCGCGAGTCATGCTTCAAAATGTCCCACTCACTCATTCACACTGTCTTCACTCAGTGTATGCGCCTCAAAATGTCACGCGCCGCGAGCCCCCTTTCATAATGTCCCACACACCTCGCGCCTCAAAATTGTCCCACCGCATATAACACCGAAATCGAGGGAGCTAGTCACGTAGCAAACCAGTGCTATGAAGCAAAATATAACTGCCTACGGTCCGGTGTGAGCGGCTCCTGTGACATCGCCTCACTCACACACAGACATTGCACAGACACAACAACAATAGGTCCTTGTGATAAGTGTCAACTTCAAAAGTCAGGTTTGATGCGTTTACGAACTGTGTTAGCTTTTAACTTTTCAACATACTCCGATTAAAATTTTGTTTCTATTTGATAATTACAATATCTTAACGTATAATAATATAAAATATTTTGATTTTGCATAAAATTTCAATATGAAAGATTACTTTTTTTATACTTACTTGAAATTTAATAAATAATGACAGATTTGTCTCATACAAAATTATTGCAACTGTTAAAAACCTTCTTCATAAACACGCTTGTGGTTTCATTTTGTCAATTTTTGATTTTGACACAACGAAAAGAAAACAAACAGATTTTGGCGGGCGGCAATGAATTATAATGTTATATGTATATTTAATTTATCCATTTAATTAAAAACTGAATAAGTTGTGGTGTTGTGTATTCAGTGCTTGTAGACTCTAATAGTGCTTTGCTTTGTTGAAATGACATGTAAATTGCAAGGCATTCACGACTAACACGAGTTCCATGACTGTGAAGTGTAATATTTCTTTTCTAATTATAATCTGATTCATCTGTACTTAGCTGTTATTAAAGTCATTAAACATGACAAAGTTTTCTGCTTTTTTTACAATTAACATAACAGTAATCACTCCATAAAGTTGGTAATAATGGTAAGTAAAAACTACTTTTTATTAGTAGTAATAAGTACCTAACTAAAAAAATATTCACTAGCAAAATACTCTTTCTTTTCTTAGCTCTATTATCAAATCGGTTCCATATTGGGTTGCATAAATTTTTAAGCCATAATGTCGGTGTGCATAACCACTTTTGTCATAAAAATCTTTCCGCATAAGTGTGTTAGGCATTAATTGATCCGCATACATTTTATGACCATAATGCCTGTACGCATAAGTAAGGAATGCCATATACTTTTGGAGCATATGAACCTAAATCATAATCTTTTAACGCCATAATGTTTTTATGCATTCATATTTTGGCGCATAATACTGAACAACATACATACCAATCTCCATACTAGATATATTTTGTTAATTTGAAATTAGTGTAATAAGTACCTACTAATTATAACATTTTACATGTGAGTAGTGTTATCACTTCTATTTTACGATGCGTATGTATATGTCATTTATAAATAAAGCATGTTAATTAATTTTTTTTTCCCTGATCAACCTACATATCATGCGCTTTTTTAACCTAACCTAACCTCACCTACTTTTCTGGCCGATGTTCGTATTCATAGGTTCACAGTTCTAACCTAACCTAACCTAACCTAACCTACTTTTCTGGCCGATGTTCGTATTTATAGGTTCACAATTCTAACCTAACCTAACCTACAACTAAGAGGTCAGTGTGGAGAAGGATTTCTTAATGCGGGGGGCTTCGCCCCCCGAGCCCCCCTTGTGGGGGGCTTCGCCCCCCCGTCCCCCCTTTGTTTTTCTGCTTATGTAAGTTTTGTATCATTATTTCAAATGTTATATTTTTGGTACATGTGATATAACTTTATACTATATAATGTCTATTGCCATTAATAATTATGAAAGCCATAATTTATGCGTTGCTCTTCTTCGTAATATCAATTATTATGACATTCAATAATATGATTTGAAATTTTGTGCCATACTAAATTATGCTTATGAACAGCCTGCCGAACAACAATTATGACGTAAAAATTTTATGCAAATAACAATTTATGACAAATAACATGTATGAGGAAAGCCATTATGCGAAATGAGTTATGACAATCAAATTTATGACAAGAATTTTTATTCCACTAGAGGTGATCCCTATCAAATCAAATCAAATCTTTGTAATTATTCATAACACTTATTGTTGATAGTCAAAGAAAGTAACTAAATTAAAACTCACAATTGGACAATATAGATTTATATGTACTGGTATAAGTGGTATAGATTTCAAAATCCTATATCAGTAATCAGTAGGTAATGTATAAAACTAATTCAGTGTGATTATTTCTATTGTTTATGAAACCTATACTTTTTTGTTGCCGTGTTGCCCGTGTTTGTTCGTGTGAGTTCGGACCTTCTTACTCACCTCATTTGAAGTGGTACATTGTACCACCTCATTTTTTGAAATGAGGTGCTCATACAAACTCATTTCAATGTCATGTCCCAACCAACACTACAACTCAGTTATATTTATACGTTCGTATTTCAGCGTGGGCGTCTCCGGGCGCGGCCGCCCACGCGCGCTGTCCTGGGTGGCGTGAGGTGGCGCGGCGGGCGAAACACTGAGACTTGGGACTGTGACTGTAAGGTAGGGAATTTCGTGTTTCCCGAAAAACAAGTTGCCAAATTCCTTTTTGGTTTGCGGGGTAGCGCCTGGAGGCTGTGTTATCGACGCGCGTCAAGGAGCATCCATCCTCATTTTGTGCCGCAAGTGTATGTGTTTGTATAGTCCGTATAATAAAATAGGTAATATTTGTTGTGTGAGAAGAGTCTTACTTAGACCAAATATTATTGTCTCTTTAGCTACCATTATACATTAAATATAATATGCTTACGTTATAAATATTTATCTTCATTCAATGAAATTTATTAAGAAACCCACAACGACCCGAAGCGCGCTGACGTAAACGTTTAAAACTCAACTAAATTCCCATTGAAAAATACCTTTAAACAGTCATTAAAATAAAATGTCTCGAGTTTCGATTTGATTTCATTATATATCATGGTTCTTATTTTAAGAGAACTGGTACTACATCTATATGATGTATAGAGTTATCAACTTATCACGATTCAGGCGGTTGTCACACTGCAACGGAATCCGGACGGACGAGCGGTGCTGCGGATTTTTAGTTTGAGCAGAGGTGCGGGGTCAGTGTGTTAGGTTGAACTATACACTATAAATATAAATATACCCTGCGGTTTTTGTGTACAACATTTTCATATTATTCATGGTATTTGTATCAAAATGCAGAAATTCAAACGGAAATAACGGAATACTTACTATAATTTAAATAACCCTTAGAAGAAAAAAAGTATTAATCAGAAAAATGTCCTATCCCATATATATTAGTCATAATATTGATAACTATATCAATTTCATAATGAATATTTTAGGATCGCAGTTCAACCTAACACTCCTCCTCGCTTTGCTCGTCGTCGTACCTAACTTAACCCAAGTCGGACCTACCTTAAGGTGAAATATGTAATGATACTTTTCTTACTGACAATCATGCCTAGTACCTATATATGTATAAGTATAGGTAAGTATTTTAATTATATAAATTATATGACTAATCCAAGACTAATCCGGTGTCATGTAATGACTTCTGAATTTTAAAATGATTCCATCAGAGTATTAGAGAATCAAATTATGTGAACAAAGGTAATAGTAAATATTAAAATATAGCCTACAATATTAATGAAAAATAAACAGTATTTTTTTTTAAACTATGATGAACAGTTTTTTATGACTTTTGTCTTGTATGATATGTGATAAAAAATATTTATACCAAATTTCTCATCAAGGTGGGTTGTCCCCAAGCCGGTTTTGTTTGTAAAATGCCGGGTAAGTCAAATACTATACATGACAAAGAAAATCTGTTACCATTATTTTATTACCATATAAATAGGTAACGAAAAAAGCACATTACCCGTTATATATCTCCTTTGTATACCCTTGAATAAGTGCATATACGTTTGTCCCGAGAAAACTTCTCATTACCGCCGACAATGTTTCGAACCGATTTATTTCCCAAATTTGATCAAGTTCGCCCCCCGTCTCCCGCGCACTTCAAAGAATTAGTTAAGCTGCGGCGCTCGACGAGGCCGGTTGTGTATAGTGGCAATACTTTGGCTCGTATAAACGTGAATATTTCATCGCGGTGGACAGGGGACAAAAAAAATGTCATTCCGGAGTTTGTTATAGTTTCTTTATTTTTTAACTGCGTGGTTTGAAATTTATATATATCAGGTAAAGTACACTCGCCATTACAAGAGTTGAATTAGTTTTAGAATATAGGGCTTACTTTTTTTTTAAGAAATAAAAATATGTCGTGTTTCTCATTCCGCCATTCTCATCCCGGTGTTTCCGGTGTAGTAAAATGACTTTAAACCCCACCAAAATGAGGAAAGCACCGGAATGACATCAAAAGTAGCTTCACTTTTCATAAGTATTGTTGAAATAATAATATTTTTTTTTTTGTTTTTAATACCATACTAAGATATATATTTATATTAGTATGTAATGCCAATATAATATATATTACGAATATAAAAAGTAAAATTACTTTCATAATATGCCACTTTTCTTTCATTCCAGCGTATGAAATTTCATTGCGGTGCACTTATTTTATCATCCTGGTGTACATTTAACATTCCGTTGTGTGTTTCATATTCGATCTCGAATATCTCGAAAACTATTTCAGATTTCAGGGTCCCTTTTACATATGTTTAATAATATAGTCTAAAGTATCTCTTCACATTTAAAAAACTTAAAAATAATCAAAAATAAAGAATCACACCGAAATGATACAAAAAATGCGTCTTGTTGAAATTGACCCAAGGGCATTGTTTTGTGTTCATTCGTGAATGAACACAAAACAATGCCCTTTTCAGTCAAATACAGTTAAGCTTCATCTGCCTTTGTCCTTCATCATTCGTAGAAAGTAATAGAAAATGAACAAAAAATGAGCGTTAGATTGCAATAGAAAATAGAATAGACTGGATGTTGACAATTCATTACGATACCGAGAGATGATATTATAAAGAGATAGCTAATACAATAGACACTTAGTGGCACGGAATTATATGTATTATATGTACATATATATGTGCAATGAACAACTGGTTAGCACAGTAGGGAAGGATAAGATAAAAAATTAAACAGTACTAACTATTTTAGCTATAAATACCAGTGTGTATACTCCAACGGTCGCAAAAATATATTTGGTCTCTTTGTCGTTATCAACAAATTTCAATCGCAGTTGTAATTTATTGCGTATAACTTTGTTAATGTATTTTATATAATCCTATTTATAATTCCCGAATGTATTCACCGTATATGGCAGGCATTCCGCGTCCGAGCAGTACAGCCACAAATGTATATTGCGGGATTTGCGGGTATCGCAACCACGTATGAAGGAACGCGCGCCGACTGCGGCGCCGGCACGGCAGCCGGGGAAGTTCCGTTTCGTGTAACTGCTGGGTTTCCTTTTTTGCGATGCTCTTAATCCACTAGTTTTCCTAGAATGTAATGAGGATATGTCAACTTTGATAAGTTCATGAAAGTTCTTTATTGTTATAATAAGCAAAGAATAAATCAAATCGTTGTTTGTGTGCTGTTATTCGAAGCTGAGTCTGGATGAAAAACAAAGATCAGCATATACAGCATTCAGAAAACTAAGTTAATATTAGTTGAAAAGTAAATATAACCAGTGTTGCCAGAGCCTTTGTGGCATAAGTTACGTTTAATTCCTCGAAAAGTTACATTTTTGCTGGGAAAGTTACATTTTGATATTAGTAAAAAAACGGTCAAGCGCGAATCGGATTTGCGTACCGAGGGTTCCAAAGGTACAAACTATGAAATGAAAGTATCGAATATTTACTTTAAATAAGTTCGTAATATCAAAAAAATATAAATATAATAGATCTATATTTGGCATGGGAAACTGTGTCATCATCATCATATCAGCCAATAGCTGGACAAAAGCATCCCCAAATTTCTCCACAACGATCGGTCGTGCGCCGCCCTCATCCAATTGCTTCCCGCAAACTTAACCAGGGCGATCCACCTGGTTGGATGCTTTCCATGTGACGTGAAGCTGTGTATAGTGTTGAAAACTGTCCATATATATAATAATCTTGTTGACATAAACATAAACGTTGTTGTTATAAACGAGAATTGGAACATTCACAATAAATGTCAAAGTAAATTGACCAATGAGAATACATAATTTTTGAGATACATTTTTTTAAAACGCATAATATCCACTCTTAGAGTTTTATATCTAAAGTTGAATTATTAATTATCCAGTGATTTGACGGATGTCGTAATTTATATTTTCGTTATTCAGAAATTATTTCTTAGAAAAATGAATTCGAAAACACGTAATTGCTGATATTAGATTGACTTATTGATAAAAAGTGATATCTTAAAACCAAATTAAACTGAATTAAATTACATCAGTTTACTCCCGCTATTTAAAAATCACACAAAAAAAATCAAGGAAGACGCCTCAGTTTTAATATGTTTAGTACTGGCTAATATATAGTCTGTTAAGCGAGTGGGTGTTGCTTGATAAAAGCAGCCAATTCAAATTTTTACAGGTATCTGCACTGATAGTGCACCGAATATATGCGTTAGATAAATTATAAATTTTATTTTTAAAGCTTAATCACGGAATTGTATTCTATTTTTATTACGGAATTGTATTCTATTTTTATTGACTGTTGATATTGATATTTACTAGGTTTTTGAATTTATCGCGTCTTTCAAGGGACACGGCTTGTATGACAAAATTCAAGAGTGCAGATTAAAGAAAATATAAAAAAAAATAAAACTGACGGGAGAAACATAATATTAATCTCGATTTGCGATATTGTGTAAAGCATCATATACATATTATTAAATATTATAATGTCTTGGCCGAAAGTACAATTAGATAGACTTGTATTATCTAGGGCCTCATCTTGGCCCTCGAACTTACTCATCCATCCGTTGTTTACTTTCTAACCTCTACAAAAATGTGTTCGCTTAATATAAATACAAATTTACGGATTTCGGATATAAACGGAACATAATAGTTTGTATCTTGACAAATGGACAATGAAAAGTGATTTGACGACCGGGAGTTCTTTGAATCCTAAGAATATTTTTAGAAGGATAGCCATCTTAAATTTTGGTGCAGTCCCTCGAGTTGAAATCATACATTTTTGTATACCTAGGATTTTCACATATTATGTTATGAATCCTATCATATTATGGCGTATCTTATGAAAGGGCTTCGTAAGCTGATTCCGAATATATACTGGAATATTACATTAATGGTACTTATAAAAAAAAAAAACTGAAACCCATTATCATAATTTTCATTAATTTTTTCAGTGGTATACATTATATATTTTTGCCCGATAGTACGTTATTTGGATTCAGAATCGAAATTAATGTTCCCACTTTAGTATTTTTAACAAAGTCTATTGAAAAGTTACGAAAATTCCCCAGAAATCAAAAGTTACTTACATGTTACGAGAGAGGGTCAAAAGTTACGAAAAATGTAACAAATGTAACCATCTGGCAACGCTGAATATAACATGCGCGTAAAAGTATTATTGGTGTACTTATCTACCTAGTTCGTTCGTTTAGTTGGCCATATTAACAAACTTCAAAACAATTTGTATTCATACGAATTTGCTACTTTTTTGGTTAATAAACATCATATTACTAGTATCTCCTTAGTGGGGAGCTAAAATAATCCCATGAATACGACAGTTTATTCCCCCCCATGACACAGCTAAAGTATCCTCGCGGAGCATTCAACAGCTTTGTCGCCGAGGCACATCAAAAGATCACCGGAGGAACGACCTCGGGGGTCAACGGCCTCTACAAGAAATATTACGATAATACGCCCGAGATGCTTGTAATTAATCGACGCCTAGCGCTGGCCTATTTTCAATTAGCCACGCGCAATTTGAGATACCAGGTACTGCCACACAGGTTGTTTACACAATAGAAAGAGATTTAGTGATGCTTACATTTGTATAGAATCTTTTTATCGATTCATATTTTTTTACGTGGTAATACCACATTTTTATTTTTTTTTATAAATAATGACACAAAGTTGGAAGTTGGAAGAGCAATGCGCCGGAAACGCAGAGATCGCGGGTTCAAACCCCGCTTCGATTGTAGTAGATCGCATTCCATTTTTAACCCCCGACGAAAAAAAAGAGGGGTGTTATAAGTTTAACATGTGTATCTGTGTATCTGTGTATCTGTCTGTGGCATCGTAGCGCCCAAGCGGATGGACCAATTTAAGTGCGGTTTTTTTTAATCAAAAGACTTTTCCGTCGAGATGGTTCTTAGCTATGTTTGGTGGAAATATATAGGACCAGTAGTTTCCAAGATATTCAGCTTTAATTGGAACAAGTGACGAGATCTCAGCCAATAATGAAGTCAATAATTCGAAATATTGGCTAAATGTTAAGTTTTATTAGCATTTTCTATATGACTCACTAATTGAAGGTCTCATGATGACCAGCTAGTTGTTAATGGATCTCAGCCAATATTGAAGCTAAGGATTGCAAATTTTGGTTAAAATGTTAAGTTGTATTAGCATTTTCTATATCACTCAATAAATGAAGGTCTCATGATGACCAGCTAGTTGTTAATGGATCTCAGCCAATATTGAAGCCAAGAATTCCAAATTTTGGATAAATGATAAGTTTTATTAGCATTTCCTACATCACTCAATAAATGAAGGTCTCATGATGACCAGCTAGTTGTTAATGGATTTCAGCTAATATTGAAGCCAAGGATTCCAAATTTTGGTTAAATGTCAAGTATTATTAGCATTTTCTATATGACTTACTAAATAAAGGTCTCATGATGACCAGGTAGTTGTTAATGGATCTCAGCCCATATTGAAACTACGGATTCCAAAGTTTTGGTTAAATGTTAAGTATTATTAGCATTTTCTATATCACTCAATAAATGAAGGTCTCATGATGACCAGCTAGTAGTGAAAGGATCTAAGCCAAGAATTTCTAACGTTGGTTAAATGTTAAGTTTTATTGGCGTAATCAACAGATTAATACATTTTTGACAGTACCTACAATAATTTTGTACCTTGGAGCTGAAGATGGCCGTAGGAACTCCTAAACAGCACAAGATAAACCCATGGTGTTTGGGCTCGTCTGATTGTTCTTGATGAGCAATTAACATTTGTGTAAGAAAGAACAGTCAATAATAAAAGGCATGTATTTAACGCGGCGACAAATTAATCTGATTTAGGGATTTATAAAAAATTAAAGGGGGTAGCAAAAATAATAAGTTGGCGACTAATTGCGGAGACTAATAAAGTAAAAAGTAGCAGCTAAGTAATCAATTTTCGGCTTTGTTTCAATATAAACTAGCATCGAGTTATTGTTTTGGCGACTGAATTAACTAATTAAGCGGAAACATGACAGCGGATAAAAAGTTGAAAATGGCCTACTCTAATTGTTCAATGGAGATTGCATATAAAATAAATCAAGGTCATAAAAAAAATACTTTGTGCGACACTTTAAGAGCTTTAATTAAAGTTGAAAATTGCATGTATAAATAATAGTTTTGGTCTATAGTTTTATTAAGTTTACAACAAAAGGAGCGTTTTTTAGGGATATAAAAAAAAAAAACTAACCTAACCTAACCCGGCCGAGTCGGATCTGCTCTGAACGGTGAGTTTATTTAAAGTTTGAGAATAAGTAGGTTGAGGTGAATCAATCACCTTTCAGCAACAGCATACAACAACAAACGCGCGAGTCTCGTGACGTTCGCCCGCCTGCGCCGCGTGCTGGTCAGTAGCGCGCTCCGCCCCCCCGCCGCGCGACGACCCGCACTCCACTTCAAACGAACGCGCTTGTCGCCGTTTTCATTAAATTATGGTTTCGAAAACTAAAAAAATAACTCCCCATTACTTTTATATAGTACCCATTTTAATATTTAAGCTGCCAGCAAATCAAAGCCCAAAATGCTTTTTTAGATGGAGACCTGTAGTTGCCATTAATATAAAGTTTGTTATCCTTCTGCTAATATTAGTCGCCAAGTCATTATTTATAGTACCTCGCCTATGATTTCAGTAATCTTGTTTATTATTTTTGCTACCTTAAAGTAGCTGCCATTATTTGAATTTTAAAATATCCTTAGTTTAAAGCTCATTTAATATAAATGATTGCCAAAATATTTAATCGCTGACAAGTTATTATTTTAGTTGCAAATAGTTTGCTGCTCTTTAATTTTTCTGTCGCCGCGAAAATAATAAGCCATAATAAAACCGAGTCTCAAAAAAACTTTTTTGACAAAAACACTCATTATAATTTCTGTCACAGTACTGGGTCACTGTTTTGAACTCTCGGAATTCTGCTAAAGCTGAATTGTTATTAGGACTATTGAACAGGTTCCTTTGATTGAGGTCACAAATAGCAACACCCTGCAAGATTTTAACGCGACTAAATGACACGTTAAGCTTCAGCAAAAGTACTCTTGCCTAAGTGAATAATAGCTTTTTAGGATTTTGTAATTTGTGTCAGTCTGTCCACAGCTTAGCTCAGAGACATAGGTAGTGGTTGAATACATTTTTAAAAACATTTTTTTGTGTACCTCCCCTACACGTAACAAAAGTGGGGATGTTTATCTCATGGTGTGGGGTATCGATGAGTATTAGGTCTCTCAAAACAAAGTCAAGTTACCTAGCACCAACTGCAATTTTTATGGAGCTAAGTAAGCCACCCGTACCGTATTTGGATCCTGTAGAATAGAAACCTGGTTCTAGCGACCTGGCTTTAGCAGGTTCTTGCAACTCATGCAGTATATTTTGATTGTCTATATATATATTGCTAATAACTTCGCCATTTTGCCATTATAAGCATTAACTAGTCTGATTTTAACGATTTTTCCCAGAATGTTGCTTAAGGCTATTGAAATCAAAATATATCCTAACTTCAATCTTAGAGAAGACGGCATTCATTACCACTGGCTTGGGATCCTGTTGTACCTACATGTAGTCAAGGATCAAGCTCGACGAAAGATTGGAAACCCTGGACCATAAACGGTGTAAAACAAAAATTGTGTCCAAAGAAGAAAATTCCGGGACGAAACTTCCGTTTCTTTAAAAAATATAAAATAAAAATAAAATTAATAATTTAAAAAACCCCCGACATGACAACCAATAAAAAGAAAGAAATAAAATCTACGAAATGTGCCTATACAATGAACAGTAGAAAAAGAATCCAAGCTTCGTTGCGTCGGGGGACCGCTAAGTAAATGAAATGCAATGTACTGAAAATCGTAAAGTGGTAAGCCCAAATGCATACATGCAATTCTGCGTTGAAAAATATATTTCATTTCATTTAGGTACTTAGCGGTCCCCCGAACGCAACGAAGCTTGGATTCTTTTTCTACTGTTCATTGTATAGGCACATTTCGTAGATTTTATTTCTTTCTTTTTATTGGTTGTCATGTCGGGGGTTTTTTAAATTATTAATTTTATTCTTATTCCGGCAGCACTTTGACATGTTCCAAAATGATAAACACGGCGACAGCCACTTTATTTTCAACAAAGTGGTGCGTCGATCGATAGTCTTGCGTAAATGAGCTAAAAAATCTCAGGTTGAGTAACGGCGCTTTTCCCATATAAAATCTTTATTTTCGTACTCCAGTTTATTCATTGCCGATTGGTTTTACTCTGAATCTTACAAATTTACATAGTTCCAGATGAATGCATTACACGTTTGAGGAAAAATATTGTTTTAGGTTGCGATTTCTCATATATCTTGTCTCAGTTTCGTTATGTTTCGTTATGTAACGAAACTGATAAAATGTAAGGGTTAGTTCATACTATAAAACTTTTTTTATAGGTCGAAAAACCTATCTGAATATGGACTGTAATATTTTTTGTCTCTGTTTCGATTCCCTAATTGATTTATTTTAGCATTTTCAGCATATTTTTAGAAATCAATCTACTATATAAAAATATAGTTTATCCTAGTATTTCAGTACAAAAATAAAAACACTTTTTTACAGTAGACAAATGCTGAAAGGCAATGGAAATATAGATAACGTTTAAAGCAAAATCCTACAAAATATGAAGTGTTAAGAGTGAAACATTTAGACACAGTAAAGAAATCAAGAAACGGGGGAGTAAAAAGTCAAAATAAGGAACAAAAAGAAATAACAAGCGATAATTGAAGACGATATTCCGCACGTTATTATACCAAAAAGAAAAATAAATGTAATAGGCAGCAGAGTCCGGATCCAGAAAGATTTAAGACTGGCTACTGTAAGACATTCATTAATTATTTAGATCATATTTGTTATTAGTATTCACACTGTGAT
The DNA here is from genome assembly GCA_932273695.1 of Apotomis betuletana. Taxonomy (NCBI): domain Eukaryota; kingdom Metazoa; phylum Arthropoda; class Insecta; order Lepidoptera; family Tortricidae; genus Apotomis; species Apotomis betuletana. Next base: position 26,828,642 of record OW026306.1, read on the forward strand.
TATGTAAACCAAAAATCAGTAATCAATATTGCTAATTGAAATTAAAACGTTTTATTAAATAATTCTGCGAACGAAACCATAAAACATCACTAGTTTTATTTCATGAGTCCGACGCTTTATGTTATCAGTTTCGTTACAGCAATTATCAGTTTCGTTACTCTCAGTTTAGTTACGAAATTCCAAAGGTACATATTTTCTGCAATTCACCCGTTAACCTTGTCGCTGTTAGCAGGGCCAATGTCAAATGTCTAAGTTTCCCAAAATACCTAAGTAAAAATCATAAAATTAAAGTAAATGTTGCAAAAAGAGCTCAAAACCTGTGTAAAAAAACGCTTCTGGAGCTGTTTTAAAAAAAAAACCGGTGTACGATAATTCAATCGCCTGGTACGATGATTTTAGTCGGTACGATATTCCGGTTGCACTCGTCGGGCAACCCTGTTGCTTAGTTTGGAACTAGGTCGATTTGTGTAAGATTGTCAAATAGTTGTTTAATTTGTCTGTATTTGATTTCTTGTGTAAATGTATTTTGATGTGCAATAAAGCTTATTCGTATTTTTATTGTTCCTTAATTTTTTTTTTTTTTTACATAAGTATGGCAACCTAAATCTGATAAGCTAGAACAATGTCCTAAAATAATAATTACACTCCAATGACATCAATGTAATAAACGCTTCATAAGTACTTTTATCTCTGCCTATTACGGTTAAAATATATATTACCTTTGAAAAGAAGAAAATGTCTTAAAGGTTACAGTACATTGCACTGGCTTGTCATTGTCTTCTTTATGTCAATGTTGTATAGGCTTTTTGGCCTGCCTCATGCATTATCACCCGTATATTATTCCATAATGTCAGATGTTAGAGTGGCTTACCTGGGGTCTGGGGCTTCGGCGCGGGCGCAGCCGACGTGGACGCTGCGGCCAGCGCGAGCAGGGCCAGCGGGGCCAGCGCCGGGCGCCACCACACTAACATGTCACCTGCCGGCAAACAACACATACTTATCAGCACATCATTACGTTCTAGTTAATACGTTCTGGTTAATATCTAATTATCTTACTAGCACTAAAAGAGACAAAAACCCCGTCCACAATTTTTGTCTTTAGCTTATCTGTGGCGTGACGTAGGCGATCCCGTATAAAGACCACAGTATCTATGAAGCGAATGACGTTATTAATTTTAAATTTTTTTACTGGATTGGTGTCGTCACTATCAAGGGTGAAAATGGCGGACAGAGTTTTAAACATTACAAAATGCAGAATAAAAATCATATTTTCATTTTTAATTTGTTCATAGTTCATAGCATTTATTGATAAATATCTATATTTACAAGTTACTTAAAATTAAAGTTATAGTTATTTATTTTAGACATAGCAAACAAAGTTACCTTAATGATCAAATTATTACATTTCATTTGACTTGTGATTGAGCCAATGACTTATACGTACTTATATACGTTATCGACAGTTATTTTTTACTTTTGAAATTAGACCTATAGGTACTTTATTTGTGTTACCTATTTTGTCTTTTACCTTCACCTTCTCAACTAACATCAACAAACTCAAGGGATTGTTCGTCGAAATAACGGAAAAGTCACGAAAATACGGAGCACCACTTTATCTTAAGGTTAGTTTGCCATTACGAAGTCGCTCGAAACATAACCGATCCCGAACAAACACCGCCTCGCACAAAAGGGGAGGATCGACCTCACACAGCTCTTCGAGATGATTATGTCGGCGCACCATTGGCCATGGAAATAAATAACGTACCGAACACTCAGCCGCCGGTCCCGGGAACAGGAAGTCATTGGCCAATCGAGAGAAGCGTCTCCGTTTCAGCGTGGTCAAGAATCTTTCGTAAGTATATCTGGATATTTGGAAGTTCGGATGTCGAGTTGTCCATCCGGCAGTTGTTCATAATCAAAGGACTGCATATGAGCTCTGTGATACCCAGCGTTGTGGGTTCATGAACCGCCGACGATATAATATGTAGGTACCTATACAATCAACGGATAAACTATTCCTAACTAATAGAGTTAATACTCACAGAGCTGCAGTGGAATCGGAAGTCACAGTCACAGATTTAGATTATTATTTATATAGTTTTTATATTTAAGTTTATTTTATTTTACACACACGATATATCATGACACTCACGACACAACTGTTATTTTTCACATCAATTTTAGTATCATAGCAACCACTTATAAAATAGTTTTCCAGTCTAGTGGTAATGCAACCTCAACACTTTCCCTCACTAGCAGGAAAAGTCCTGTAGTCCCAAGTCGGCTCTAAGTTGAAGTAGCCTCGGCTTTGGGACAGCCTTGGTAAGAAGATCAGCCAACTGCTCAGCAGAGCATGTCTTTCTGACATCAACAAGACCTTCTTGCACGGTCTCACGAACGTAAAAATGCCTCACTCGAATGTGTTTCGTCCGTTTGTGAAATTCGGGATTATGGGCAAGACGTATGGCTGCCTCATTGTCAACTCTTAATGTTGGTATCCCATCCAACTTTGTTAGCTGACAAAAGATCCTTTGAAGCCAGACAAGCTCGCGTGCACCTTCGCTCGCTGCTACTATCTCAGCTTCAGTCGTTGAGATCGCAACTGATGGTTGTCGCTGACTTAGCCAGGAAACAACTCCTTCGGCAAATAGACAAGTGACTCCTGTCGTTGAACGTCCAGTCATATCATCACCAGCGTGATCTGCGTCACTATAGCCTTCAACGATGGCTCTAGTACAATTTGCATTGTACATAATGCCGTAGGAAATAGTTCCTTTCAGGTATCTGAATATCCTTTTGACTCTTAGCCAGTCATCTTCAGTAGGATTTTCTAGTTTCCTAGATACGACTCCAACAGCATACGCTATGTCAGGGCGTGTGCCTGTCATCAGGTACGCTAGTGCACCGACTGCCTCTCGGTAAGGGAATTTATTCTCAGACTTTCCGTTTGTAACTTTCCCTGTTTCAGTAGTCGACGTTTTCTCGATAGGCGTCGAAACCGGATTACAATCGGACATTCCAAAGCGGCTTAGGATTTTCTTTGTATAAGCTTCTTGCTTAATACCTATACAACCGTCTTTAGTTCTCTGAATTTCCAACCCAAGGTAGTATGATGCCGGTTTTGTTGTGATTTTTATGTTACGACCTAATTCCTCCAGGAATTGGTGTTCTAAAGCTTCATCTGTAGCCGCCACAAGCCCATCGTCCACATAAAGTGTTATCAGGATTTTCTTGTTTTTGACATTCTTCGTGAATAGGCAGCTGTCAGCAGTACTCTGTACGAAACCTTTCGCTAACAGGATCTCCTCGAAACAAGAATTCCAGCAACGTGGTGCCTGTTTAAGTCCGTATAAGCTTCTCCTTAGTTTACAGACTTTTGATGTGCCATCGCTGAATCCGTCAGGCTGTTTCATGTAGATCTCTTCTTCGATCTTGCCATTCAGGAATGCGGTCGACACGTCAAATTGCATCAGATGCAAGTTTTCTTTAGCGCTGACACTTAATAAGGCTCGTATCGTAGCCATCCGGGCCACCGGACTAAAAGTTTGACCATAGTCGATTCCCTTTTGTTGCCTAAATCCTTTGGCTACGAGCCTCGCCTTATATCTGTCAATTGTGCCATCTGGTTGGCGTTTAATTGTGAAAACCCATTTACACGGAAGCGCTTTTCTGCTTGGCGGCAAATCACATAGCGTCCAAACTTGGTTTTCTTCTAGAGACTTGAGCTCATTTGCCATGGCCTTTTGCCACTCAGCTTTATCTTCTCTAGAGAGAGCTTCGTTATAGGTTTCAGGGAATTTTTCCGTGCCTACGAAACACACATAATCATCGAACTTTTCAGGACGTTTCATGGTTCCTCTGTCTCTCAGCCTATAACGGGGCTGTGCTTCAACCACGGGCTCACCTAAAGCTACAGGTTCTGGTAGTGGCTCTACTATTTCCAGTTGCCCTTGATCAGCATCGACAAAATGTTCATCTCCTTCATGAAAGTTCTGGTGTTCGTTAGGTTCGTCTTCTTGATCTTGGTCTTCTCTGACAATAGTTCCATCTCCCTCAGGAACATGATCAAGATCTTCGGGTAGCTCTTGCTCGAGAATACGTTCGCCATCTGCTACTCCCTCTGCAGCAATAGGAATGCTGATGGTAGTCTTGTATTCCACGTCAGACTCAAACGTAATGTCCCGCGACTTTAACGTTTTGACTCCATCCCAGATTCGATAGCCGTCATCATTCTCGTAGCCTATGAGTATGCCTTTAACAGCTTTCTTACTCATCTTTTTACGCTTTTGTTTTGGAATATGCGCATAACACACACTTCCAATTATTTTTAGATGGGATATCTTCGGCTTTTTTCCATGCCACAGTTCATATGGTACTTTACTGTCCACTCTCGTGGGACCTGTCCTATTTAGTACATATGCTACTGTATTAATCAATTCAGCCCATAATATTTGTGGCATCTCTCCTCTTCCATGCATAATCGACCTCGCAGCTTCTACTAAAGTACGATTTTCTCGCTCACTACAGCCGTTTTGCTCAGGCGTGTAAGGCATAGTTAGCCGATGCTGAATACCATGACTTTGCAATATGCTACGAACCGCTTCGTTATCAAACTCGCCACCGTTGTCACTCAATAATGTTTTGACAGTATGCCCAGCGTTCTTTACTTCTTGAAGCATCTGAAGAAGTTTATCCTTTACTTCTGACTTCAGCCTCATGAAGTATACCAAGCGATAGCTCGAATAATCGTCCTTGAATAGTACGTAGTATTGGTACTTCGATATGCTTTTTGCAAAGGGTCCACAAACATCTGTGTGAATCAGCTCTCCAACTGCTTTAGCTCTCTCTCTGGTCCCGAACGGCGTTCGATGAGACTTTCCGTAAACGCAGCCTTCACATGTCACTTTATCTGGACTAAGCTGTATGCCTAACTCACGTTTTACCACGCGAATGACGTGTCTTTTGTCCTGGTGCACTAGCCGCTCATGATATAGCTGTAGCATGTTTGAGCCAGTTAAAACATTGACCTCAATAGTCGAATGTTGTGTTGGAGTGACAGTCTTCAAATCCAACTTATATAATCCGCCATTACGGAGTCTGCTTCCAACAACTCTAGTTGTGCCTTCAATATCTAACTTGCACTCTCTAGTCGTAGAAGTGAAGAGGCTATTTTGCATCTTATCTTGCGCCGCAAGCATCGAAAACAAGTTCTTCGTTAAGGATGGTACTAGCCACACATCATTAAGGGTTATCTTCTCCTTGTTTCCATTAACATTGGATTCTACCACTACAGAACCCATTCCAGAAGCAGATATGGTAGTTCCGTCTGCCGTAGTTACGGTGTGATCCGAATCGAATTCTTGAAACTCCGTGAAGAAATTCCTCCTTACTGCAATGTGCACAGTTGCTCCATTATCAACGTACCAGTTCTCACGATCCTGTACTTGATTTATTGAACACGCATTTACCATCAGGGAAATCTGTTGAACTTGCTTGGACTTTGAGCTAGACGCTGATGTGCCCGAAGTTGGCTTAGGTGGCCTCCCATCCTTAATCCACTTCTTACACTTGCGAACTCTATGTCCTTTTCCAGAACAGTAATTGCATATCAGCTGCTCATCCGGGTTCTTTTTATTTTGACGTTCACTAGGCGTAGTCACTAGTGCCTCTTGCCGTGAGTTCTCTTGACTACCTAACTCTCTCTCGAACGTACAGAGATGTGTCGTCAAACTGTCAATAGTCCTTTCTGACTGTTTCAGCATTAGCCAACTTGACTTAAAGTTGAAATAACGGTCGTCAAGTGTATCCAAGACTTTACAAATCAGGAACAACTCAGGGAGCTTAGCCGTAGCGTCGATTTTAGCAATCTCCGCCTTCAAATCATTCCAGAGATTCTTAAGGTGTGACATATGAGTAGGAACATCATCTTCCTTCCTCTGACGAAACCCGAAAAATTCCAAGCATAGATTATACGCTCTGTCGTCTGATTGTCCATCAAATAGCCTATGTAGCTCTTGCCAAACATCGTGTGCTATTCTAAACCTCATAACCTTCTTAAGTGTCTCCTCGGTCATGTTAGTCGTCAGCATGAGTAAAGCGCCAGTTTCAGTCCGCCTATATTTCACCATAGCAGTATTATAGGCGCTGGTTTCAGCGTCACTTGCTCCTGCAGCAAGGACCGGCTTGTTGAGTTTCCCCTCAACTGCCTCCATGGCACCTTCTGTACCTTCAAGCATTATGGTCATTTTATACTTCCATGTAGCCCAATTTTCCTTGCCAGCTAACTTGCCGATTTCAATTTTTGTTGAAAAATCCATTGCGATCCTTCCGGCTGGGCACAGAACCTAATAGAGTTAATACTCACAGAGCTGCAGTGGAATCGGAAGTCACAGTCACAGATTTAGATTATTATTTATATAGTTTTTATATTTAAGTTTATTTTATTTTACACACACGATATATCATGACACTCACGACACAACTGTTATTTTTCACATCAATTTTAGTATCATAGCAACCACTTATAAAATAGTTTTCCAGTCTAGTGGTAATGCAACCTCAACACTAACAACTTCATGGAAACGATTTATTTTTCTTATTTAATTTTTTTTCGGCAGGTTCATTAACAGAACATTGTGAATTAAGTTGACTTACTTAATCTATACATTATTATGATACTTAAAGAATAAAAATCGATCATTTTTAAAGTCATTTTCAAAAAAATATGTACATAATTAAAAGGGCTATAATTGAAACAAAATCTAATTGATTCCTTTGTGTCACGATAGTTACCTATATGGTTTGTATGACTAACCTTTCGTTACACCGGACGCGACCGTAGTTTGGTTTTCGTTTAACTATACACATGTTTTTTTTAAAACCAACTCTTTAACTAAAATAAAGCCTGACCAGAAATATATGAGGATTGTCAAGAGGGCGCTATTTATAAGATTTATATGGCAACAATTTTGCAACCAATCGCAACCGCACTATAATGACATTAGTTTAAATAACTGTCAGTTCCTGATGTTAACCTCGTAATATCATTTAATGGAATGCACTCTTTTCCTGACTGTTTTCGTGTAGTAAAACACGTGTACACTTTATTTATCATAATATTACGATCACGACTGTGAATGGTTATGGCATTTTCTTTAGATATTTTTGAATATTTGTCTTTTAAAGAAATCACCATGCCATTACATTGACATTGTTGACAAACCATCAAGAATTATTGCCAGTGTAAGAAATTAGTTCCAGTGAAATTCCGCAATATGGCGCTTCCTCATATATTTCTGGTCTGGCTTTACCGACGTAACTGATTCATCAACGACCTGCTCAAACTAGTAAACATTCCTTGTTAAATCCTTCGTACTTCTTAAAGTTACTTACTAAGTTTTGAATTTCCACAAATGCTCTGGGCTAAAACTAAACTTATAAAAACAAACGTGAGTTGGTGGTGTCATAGTGCGGTTGCGATTGGTTGCAAAACTTTTGCCATATAAAGCTTATGACGAAACCCTGCTACTGTAATTTTCACCTTTTTAAAGTTCCGTGCCTTAAAAGGAAAAAAAGTAACCCTTATATGATCACTTTGTTATCTCGCCCGTCCGTCTATCAAGACCCTTAATCTCGGGAACGCGTGGAGGTATCAAGTTGAAATTATATTATATAATTATACAGGGTGGAACATTTATAAAGACTGGGGTGACAGGATAGTGCCATCTAAATGATCTACAATCGACCTATTATAATTGTAAAGCTGGATTTGAAAGTAAGAAGAAACCTTAAATAAAATGTTGTAATATCAGTGACAGTTGGAGTAGTAGGGCCTCGTGCAGGGTCCGTCCGGATTGTTACTACCGTCTTGCCTGCTAACCCACCGCCAAACAGCAATGTTCGCATTGTTGTGTTCCGGTGTGGGGGTAAGATAGCCGGTGAAATTACTAGCATAGAGGCATTCTATCTTCGTCCTCCGGGTAGGCAAGCACTTGTGACTCCTCTGGTGTTGCAGGTGTTTATGGGCGACGGTAATCGCTTTCCATCAGGCGATACGTTTGCTCGTTTGCCCCCTTTGACATAAAAAAAAAAAAAAAAAGTATTTGAAGTTTCATTTACATTTTTAAATTGACACCTGTCTTTAACTTGAGCGATGTTCAAAAGTTACTAGGGTTGATACGTGCAGATTTTTACACTAACGTTTAACAAACTGTATCTCAAAAACGGATAGAAATATTTATATAGTTTATTGGTGTGAATTCAAGTACTCAGGCTGGACAATTTCCTGTGTGCTTAAACCCCTCGATCTGTTCCACCCTGTTTACTCAGGTATAAAGTCTCTTACAGCTGTGAAAAAAGTTAAACTTCGACATTAAAGCAAAAAAGATATACGACCGTTTATGCCGATAAAAACGTATATTTCAACACTCTCAAAGGAATCAAAATGTATAGGGTATTTTTCGTTGACCTAGAACTATGAAATTTGGCATAATCAAGTTTTTAAGTAAAGTCAAGTTTGTCGCTCAGTACCAGTTTAGCCTACACCGCTCAGCCGATACCCGAATGACGCGCAAACGATAGCCACCTATACTCGTAGGTAATGTAACACGTCCCGCACATTCGGTCACGTGCTCACGTCCCGCCGCACGCCGCGCCAAGGAGGTGTTCAGTACAGCTTTCCTAGACGATCTAACCTGCTGCGAAAATAAATTCGAATTGAAAGGTCAGGTATAATAGGTACGTGAAAGAGTTTAGCGGGAGTGACATATAGGTACATAGCTTGCAGTGAGTTTAGCATATTGAGATCACGTCTTAATATAAACGACTATTAACTTAATATGCTATTTCGTGGAGAACTTGCAAGGATATAATGTAAATTATGATAAAGCAGTATATTTATAAAAATTGGGCAAGTGCGAGTCCGACTCGCGCATGAAGGGTTCCGTACCATAATCTATAACAAGTTTTTTGAATGGGAGCCCCCCTTAAATATTTATTTTATTTTATTTTTAGTATTTGTTGTTATAGCGGAAATAGAAATACATCATCTGTGAAAATTTCAACTGTCTAGCTATCACCGTTCTTGAGATACAGTTGCCGAGAAACTTCTTGACCCAAAATGGCGGATCTGCGCATGCATATTTGTACGTAAATCGGCTACTGCGCAGTCAAGGTTAGGCTCAAGAAGTTTCTCGGCAACTGTACAGCCTGGTGACAGGGACGGACGGACAGCGAGTCTCAGTAATAGGGTCCCGCTTTTACCCTTTGGGTATGGAACCCTAATAAAAATGTATTATATAGTATTATTGTAGTAGCGTATCTATGTCCCACGATGCTGAGACGACACGGAGACAAATTTAATATCGATTGAAAACTCTTTGTTTGGCTAGACGTCTGCTTTGCACCAACTTCTGGTAAAGAATGCCATTTGGATTTTGATTTTTTGCATAAAAAAATACTTAATAACAATAATAATAAAGTCGTAAATTCCGCGAACTTACAACTTTCTGAGACAATGTCCCTCAAGTCTATCTCCGAAGCTGAAACCTACAAGTACCTTGGTATGTCACAGTCATTGGATATTGCGGACGGAGACATTAGGCAGGCCCTAAAGGAGCGTTTCTTTTCTCGCTTGACAAAAATACTTAGCAGTCTTTTGTCCGGTGGCAATAAGGCGCGCGCCTTCAACGCTTGGGTGATGCCTTTGCTCACTTACTCCTTTGGCATATTAAAGTAGACTCAGACTGAGCTGGACGCCCTGGATACGAGGATCCGTCAGCTGCTCACTACACACCGCATGAGGCACCCACACTCGTCAGTTATGAGACTGTACGTCCCGCGTAAGTGTGGAGGCCGTGGCTTTTTAAACGCCAAAGACCTCCATAACCGCGAGGTGTGCAGTCTTAGGGAGTATTTCCTATACAACGAGTGTGGGATTCATCGCGATGTAGTAGCAGTTGACAAAGGCCTCACCTCTCTCTCCTTAGCCAACGATAACTGGCGCAGACCAAAGGTGCTTAGCACTGATGACCGCAGGGCCGTATGGAAGAGCAAGAAGCTACACGGGTGGTTCTACAAGGCCCTTACGGGGCCCGATGTAGATCTGCTCGCGTCGGTGAACTGGCTACGCTTCGGGGATCTCTTCGGGGAAACCGAAGGTTTTGTCTGTGCAATTGCGGACGAAGTAATGATGACGAACAATTACTGGAGATATATCCTGAAGGACGGTACGGTCGACATTTGTCGGGCATGCCGCCGTCCCGGTGAGTCACTCAGACATATAATCTCCGGTTGTCCTCATCTTGCTACCGGCGAGTACTTGCACAGACATAACCAAGTAGCCCGGATCATTCACCAGCAGCTTCCTCTTCGATACGGTCTTGTGGGGTCTGAGAGGTGCCGTACTATAAGTACGCACCGATGCCAGTTCTCGAAAATGGTCGTGCCACGCTCTATTGGGATCGATCTATCATCACGGACAGGACTATTGTAGCCAATAAGCCTGATATCGTGTTGGTAGATCGATCCAAGCACCAGGCAGTGCTCGTCGACATCACCATCCCGCATGACGAGAACCTCGTGAAGGCCGAGAAGGACAAACTCAGCAAGTACCTTGACTTGGCTCACGGGGTGACCGCCATGTGGAATGTTGATTCGACGATCATTGTCCCGATAGTCGTTTCGGCTAACGGTCTTATAGCGAAGAGTCTGGATCTGAAGATGGCTGGATCAAGGGTCAGATTCAGAAGGCGGTACTCCTGGATACGGCGCGCATCGTCAGGAGGTTCCTCTCTCTGCAGCCCTAACCACCGGTAGCCTGGGCCCTGCCCCACTGCCGGCGGCACCCTAGGTTAGGTTTTTTTATAATGTACTTATATTTTGTAACTTCTTTATTGTATTTTACTTTTGATATAACTTTAATGTAAAAAACCTAATCTAAGCTACAAAATGAATAACGGAAATAATAATAATAAGCAATGCAATAGTTCAAGCACCTGCTGGGACCGGTTCATGGGTGTATCATCTTATTGATATGATCAGGAACGGGTCCCAGCAGAGCAACAGGCACGCAAATTTCTCCAAGGGGCCTCTACGTGTTGGATCCATATCCCCACGCAAGCTTTCCAAAAGACCGGGACGTAAAACCCGAGACTCGAAAAATGAGAAACAAAATAATAATAATAATTCGTTTATTACTGGCATTAAAGGCCCATAGATAAATACCTTACAATCTAACATATATATTAAAATACTAAACAACTAGGTCACGATGTCTTTCGTAAGTCCGGCTACAGCTCAGTCAGTGGCGTTAAGTGGCTGCCAGTGCGGAAGTGGCGGGCAGGGCTGTCGATACTAACCTACATTTGTGTTGTCGCGCCGCCGCTCGCGCCGGTGCGCGCCGGCTACAGCTCGGTGGCGTTAAGTGGCTGCCAGTGCGGAAGTGGCGGGCAGGGCTGTCGATACTAACCTACATTTGTGTTGTCGCGCCGCCGCTCGCGCCGGTGCGCGCCGGCTACAGCTCGGTGGCGTTAAGTGGCTGCCAGTGCGGAAGTGGCGGGCAGGGCTGTCGATACTAACCTACATTTGTGTTGTCGCGCCGCCGCTCGCGCCGGTGCGCGCTGGTGCGCGCCGGCTACAGCTCGGTGGCGTTAAGTGGCTGCCAGTGCGGAAGTGGCGGGCAGGGCTGTCGATACTAACCTACATTTGTGTTGTCGCGCCGCCGCTCGCGCCGGTGCGCGCTGGTGCGCGCCGGCTACAGCTCGGTGGCGTTAAGTGGCTGCCAGTGCGGAAGTGGCGGGCAGGGCTGTCGATACTAACCTACATTTGTGTTGTCGCGCCGCCGCTCGCGCCGGTGCGCGCTGGTGCGCGCCGGCTACAGCTCGGTGGCGTTAAGTGGCTGCCAGTGCGGAAGTGGCGGGCAGGGCTGTCGATACTAACCTACATTTGTGTTGTCGCGCCGCCGCTCGCGCCGGTGCGCGCTGGTGCGCGCCGGCTACAACTCGGTGGCGTTAAGTGGCTGCCAGTGCGGAAGTGGCGGGCAGGGCTGTCGATACTAACCTACATTTGTGTTGTCGCGCCGCCGCTCGCGCCGGTGCGCGCCGGCTACAGCTCGGTGGCGTTAAGTGGCTGCCAGTGCGGAAGTGGCGGGCAGGGCTGTCGATACTAACCTACATTTGTGTTGTCGCGCCGCCGCTCGCGCCGGTGCGCGCCGGCTACAGCTCGGTGGCGTTAAGTGGCTGCCAGTGCGGAAGTGGCGGGCAGGGCTGTCGATACTAACCTACATTTGTGTTGTCGCGCCGCCGCTCGCGCCGGTGCGCGCCGGCTACAGCTCGGTGGCGTTAAGTGGCTGCCAGTGCGGAAGTGGCGGGCAGGGCTGTCGATACTAACCTACATTTGTGTTATAAACTTTATACCGTCACTGACTTCAGCAAAGTTGAGTAATTGTTGTAATCGCATATACCTACGATAAGTAATTAAGTTCCTATCGAAATAACTATAATGTATTTGTATAGAATCTTTTTATCGATTCTATATTTTTTATGTGGTAATACCACATTTTTATTTTTATAAATAATGACACAAAGGTAAATTAAGAAAGAAAAATTGAATGCGATCTACTACAATCGAAGCGGGGTTTGAACCCGCGACCTCTGCGTTACCGGCGCATTGCTCTCCCAACTGAGCTATCCGACCGCTACGTCAGTCACACCAAATCTTTCATCCCTAAATATAAATAAATAAATTCTAAATATTACCACATAAAAAATATAGAATCGATAAAAAGATTCTATACAAATATTTAGAACAGCGCCATCTCTCTCGCAGTCTTCACACTTGCTGTAAAGCAATGGGGATTGGGGATCGTGCGTGTAAAACGCACATCCTAGGGTATGGCTAATGCGCAATAAGCATTTCAAAAAAACATATGACACAGAGGGCGCTCCAGTAGCGTAAAGGATTAAGGGATGAAAGATTTGGTGTGACTGACGTAGCGGTCGGATAGCTCAGTTGGGAGAGCAATGCGCCGGTAACGCAGAGGTCGCGGGTTCAAACCCCGCTTCGATTGTAGTAGATCGCATTCAATTTTTCTTTCTTAATTTACCTTTGTGTCATTATTTATAACTATAATGTGTTAAAAGCGAGTATGGAGTTGATTGAATGAGACTGTCCAATGAAGACTGCATTATATTGAGAATGACCAGGGATCGGAACGCCATATTGATGCATTTTTCTACACACATGACTGTCATTTAGCTTTCTACGAATTTACAGATGTGAGTATTTTGACACTGAACTTATCAGCAGTTATATATGACTTTTTTATGTAATTCTTTATAACAACTTTTTATTTTTTACTCCTTATTAAACGGTAACTGAAAGGTAAAAAATTATAGTCGTACGGCTTTATTTACCACATAAATTATTAATTATAATTGGACGTGTTCGTTAAGCGTGGGTGGGGGTAGTTCATGTTTAAATGTCAACCAACCGGGCCACGTATCCATTTTGTTAATGACCGGCCCGTGGGAGCATGCAGCTACTCGACCACTAGTATCTATTTGTTAAGAATTTACCTTGACACCATTTCGAATAGCAATGTATAATTTTCACATGAGTAGGTGAGTAGTAATCGATTTTTATAACGATATGCCATGATACGTCTGCTATCATGATATTTTTAAAGAATCATTGTCAATGTAATCGCGGAATAAAAAGGTTCGTCACTTTTGGACCTTAATACCATCACATAAAGTGACGAACATATTTATACCTACTAAGTACAGTCGCCATCAGACATATCGTAGCATGTAAGGTATTCATAAATATCTGAACACGACTCTTATTGACTGCGCGTTACAGTACATGTTCACATATTTATGAACGCCTTATATGCTGCGATATATCTGATGGGGACTGCCTGTGTTCCCTGTCTATATAAACTACCTACATATCATAGAACTGATTGTAGATACATTAAAGATGGCGGATCTATGTCAAATGTAAGCGACTGCGTTTAATAACCATTCAAGATCTCTAACTGTTGTCACGACCGGTAAGACAAGGCCATAAAAACTCAGCTCACGTCGGATATCAAAGCGTGGCAATCATTTTTCCATGCTGTTTCTTAAGGTTTTCTTGAAATATGTACATTCCACAATTACTGACCGTGAAAACCGGAAATCTGGACATGCGGATATAATTTTGTCCAAGCTGAAACGGGGACGCTTCGCTCACTATTTATATTAATAAAATAGTTATAAAAATTTATTATTAATAAAATATTTCCCCTGAAGGCAACCCTACCGCACTTCAAGTACAATCAGAGTGACACGAAACCATGCAAGTGCAAGGAAGTGCTTTAGTATCGATTCGTTAAGCCGCCACCTTAAGGCCTCTGTCGCAACTCGCAACACACACTCAGCAATGGAAACTGACTCGACTATTTAAGTCTGTCTTCTACCACTGGGGCCTGCCTGATGTCTGTCGAAACACACTATGATTTTATACGGTAAAATTGGATATTAATTGAAATTATTTTCTCAGCTGTACAAAACCGTAAATATTTCATTGTTGTTCGGTGTTATCTTTATACTAACGTATAATGTATGAATAAGACTTTGCAATCTCCTGGGAGATAGCAAAGTCTCATTCATATACATATGCTAGGAGGTAATCATTTTATTACCTTCGAGTAAATGGAAGCTGACACATCGCAAACGCTACCAAAACTAGGTTTTGCCTTACTAGGTTTAGCCCTCGTGGCGCCTCCAGTCCGAAATCCGCTGAAACTAAAATTGGATATTGGTCATAGATAATTTATAATATTATGCATCCTGACATTAAACCTCTTAGTGAGTGGAATCTGCCGAGCAGAGTAACGTAATAGATACTTACACCTTTTGCTGACCTGCGCTCCGAGTATGAGTATCTCTTAAAATAAATAGAAGATATCAACGCACATCGATCGATATTTATCTCAATATAAAGTTTATTTGCGAAGTTGATTGACAATTTCAGCGTAGAAACCGCGGCGGCTGGGATTAAAATGTCGCAAGAAACGAGTGATGTCTGCTAGCGAGCACGGCTCCGACTACATGCCTACTCTTTCTGATTATTCTCCATGATGCCTACCATCACAATATTTGCCTTTGGCGAAAACCCATTTGTTAGACAATTATAATTCCGAGTCGTGGAAACCGAAGATTTATAATTCCGTTGACTTTCAACCGCCGACGCACTAAGTTCCTGTTTCATTTATTCTTGTCCTTAGCGATAATTCGTACATCCAAGTTTCCTATGAAATGTATGTTCAAAACACTTGGTGCCAAGAAAACTCCAACTGCTTTATACTCCTTTATACTACCAGTCCGCTTGATCGCATATTGTGTAATATACCTACCCTATAGTGATTTAATCACTAAAAATAAAATATATAATATCAAAGCAATCTCATAACGTAAATCATTATAGACCTATTATTAAACCCTAACGATTTATAATGTGTATTAAATCTTTAAAAAAAATATCATACGCTTTTATTTATTTAATTAATTAAGACAGTGATAAATTTAAATACAAGGTATAAAGTTTTAGGGTTTAGTAATTTATAGAGACTATTTTGATGGAAACGAAGAAAATTAATGATCGTTAAAAGTTATGTATTTTTAAAATAGTGTATTTCTTATCAGAATCAAATTATTTGAACTGTTTAGTTCGTTTTATTAACTAGTAATAATAAAAGCTTATTTTATAGTAGTATAATATAGCTGAATAGAACAGGACAGAACAGAACAGAACTGAACAGTTTATTTGCTGGAATACGAAAGTTTAGGTACAAGTTCTTATTGTAATTATTAGATTATTTATTTCATAGTTAAGTATTCTGTCGAACTAATTCGACATGAAACATTAAATCATAAATCACAAATTAATGTATGCAACATTAACATACCAAATAGGACAAACTCGATGGGGTTGTGTCGTTTTATAGCGGTGTTCCTATGGCGACCTTCCAGCTCCAGCGTCAGGTCAGCTCCATGTCATCATAATATTGCTTGTATTATAGGTATTTTACTTTAATAACAACCAGTTCACTGAAGAAAGTCGATCTCGTGAGCCCTCGCGTTGAACCAATTAATGTATTAAGGTAATTTCGTGAAGCGTCATATATAACTAACGCATACAACGCGGTGTGGGGGTGCGTTGAGCTGATTGGATTCAAAGATCACCCGCGCAGGTGCGGCGTAGAAATAAATTACTGTATGCTCGTAAATAAATAGCGAAGCTAATAATCACCTTCAAGTATTTTTGGGTACCTAAATATTTAATATCACAATATGTAAACCCATGTAAACACATTCATTACCTCTCAATTCGTTATATAATGTAAATATCACGTAGGTAATATTAATATGCTAGGTACATTAACTGTGTTTCATAAAATCATCTACCTTTCTTTCCATACATGAATCGGAAACTACTTAAGTTCATAGTTCACAAATACCTATTAACCACTTACAGCATTTTTGAACCTAGGTTTATAGATGTTTTATCCAGCCATGGTTTACAAATTGTTATACTTAAGTAGTTACTATAACAGTGCAGTGCTTGGGCACCGCATTCCGCCGTGAATAAAATATATAGAGCGAGATGCTTGTGCGAACTATTACAGATATATATAATTGTACAAAATCCGTCTTCTCTTGGCCCTTGGCTTCTTTTTAATATAACTGTTCATTTGAAGACGAACTTGGCAGGTTCCATGGCTACGAGTTCACCCCGTTCAGGGGCAAATACTCACATATTGTAACCAAAAAGCAAATAACAATCAAAAGTTTCATGTTAATCACAATGTTCACCAACTAAAGAGCGGACCTAAACAAAGATAATAAAACTAACTAATTTCAAATAATTATGTATGTACTATGATTAAGTACCTATACGCATAAAATATCTGAAAACAACTTTTTTACACCTGTTACCGATAAGAAGTTCTTCTAATACTAGCTTCTTCGGAACTTACGTTAGGATTTAATTTGTACCTATACTATTGACCAAGTTTAAGTTATATAAAGTCCTAACACGCCCAATCTTTTTAAATGTACGCAGGCTCTACATACTTTTTGCATATAACTTTATTTATTTACTGCGCATACTTTTCTCGGCGATAATATTTCACGCCGAAAAACTGAAAACAACTATTCACACCGTTGTTTCACTCACCAAAGAATCTAAATTAAATCTAGAGTAGGTAAACGTTTAATTTTTTTTGTTTTGACGTATTTATGAAGACGGGACAAATATCCAATTTAGGGCCAAAACAATCTCAGATCGTTTTCCGTAAACATACCTGTTGAGTCTCATTCCGGGTTGAGCTGCGAGTTATAGATTTGGACGGTATCCGTGTTAGTAGGTAGGCGGCCCGGCCCGGTGACCCAGTTGGCGGGCGCGACCCGCGCGGCGGCGGTGCACCGCTCCGGCCCCGGGCGCGGGCGCTGCGTACAGCCGTACAGGCACCGCGTCTAGGGTTGCCAGGTGTCCTAACCTAACAGCCGGACAGACCAGCCAGTTTGGACGGACACTTGGGTAAAAAGGCCGGATACCTTACATTATTGAAGATTTTGTGTCTCTATTCATAGGTACAAGAAATGAATTGTATGTAAAATCAGGCCACGCTTGCAGTCTTAGTAATAGGGTTCCGTTTTTTACCCTTTGGGTACGGAAGCCTAAATAAGGCCTTAATAACAGCTGAGATACAGATAAATAAAAAAAAAAACAACTTTACATTAATTAAGAGGACAACCCTAGCGCTCGATTGGCGCGTAGGTATTTATTTCTAATATAAAAGCCTAGTTTCCATACCTGCTGATTTAGCGCGTATATAATGTGCTGCGACTGCGGCGTATTAACTGTGAAGCTAAAGAACTCGTCGCACACAATACGCGTTGTGCATAAAACATGTGCTCTATAAAACTATTTTTAAAAATCCTGAATAAATAATTCGTTCCGTCTAAATTAAAATAATCCGTTTATCATGGACCTCGTATTTAAATGTGACTCACTTTATATGACATAACCATTAATGTGCCTCTGTTCCAAGAGTAAAGGATAAATCGAAAAAGGTCCTTACGAAGTCACTGAACATTAAAAAAAATACTGTTCGTCCGTATCCCACGTCGAAACTAGAAACTCGACCACTGATTTTGAAATCACTCAAACCTTCTTCCGGGAGCCCAACCTCAGTGTACTGATTATATCGTCGGCCGTAGGTTCAATTGGGGTAAGGGACAAAATACGCAAAATGAGTTGAATATACAGTTTTGTTCAGAATTTTCCGCTCTATCGAATGATGTATATAAAAAAAATCTAGCTTGAAAAAAGTGTTCCTTACACTACAGATTTTTATGGGTTCAAAATCAAATCTGACCCACAAAAACCATGTATCTGTTTTTTATTTTAATAAAGCAACATCAAATAGGGTAACTACTGCCACCAATCCACTTTGAATAAGGTAAAGGTCTTTCCAATTAAGGAATTACCTTTACATGACTTATTTTTGAAGACAATCTTATGAAACTGGCTTTTACACTTATGATTTTTTTGGTTCATGAATAAATAACACCCATACCTTAAAATGACTGCACAAGCTTTGAAAAAAAATGTTCCTTACCCCAATTTGCCACCTTATATTTTTGACAGTGTGAACCTTACACCAATTTGGTTAGACGATATTTAGGTTTGATCCGATTTATATTTAGATTCCGTGTCCGTTACGCTAATTTTCTCGTGAGAATCAATGAATACTTATCCCTGTTACCTTTATATACTATAGGTCAATGCAGAGTCAGCCACCGGCTAAGCTTGCACCATAGATTGGAGCGGAGTTTTCTTATTTTTTTTTTATTTCAAAATTTTCGCTTCGTCACGACCTAGCGAAATTTAATTTGAGCATTTTAAAACAAAAATTTCTAAAATCTGTTGAGAACTCGCTGAGATCTGCGCATTGTTACAAAGTCCATTCGAGTCGATCCATGGGAGCTTCGCTCGCTTCGCTCGCTCCGCTCCAACAAACATATCTAACTTCATATTATTTTAATCTATTGACAATAAAGAAAGCGTTATGTTGCAATAAAAACACCTTCATCAGTTTTATAACCTTTATCTGTGTAGACTGGATGTTTTGTTTTAATTTTTGGCTTTACTAAATCATTGAAACTACTAGCGTAGTTTGACTTATTTACATGCAAACTTTCACGATAAATGAACGTATTAAAATAAATTTGGTAAGAAAATTTCAAATTTAGTAATTAATCCACCGAGAAATGCAAGTGTCTATTTATGTTATTAGGTATAGGTAATTCGTCAGTTCGGCGTCTCTGAACGACAGTAAATACTGAACTCTTTGTCGACAGCTCGTGATTGTTATTCTACCCGTGAAGTGTTTTGTTAGGCGGATAGTTTAAAAAAGTGAGCTAAGATTGTCGAAAAAAAAAACAATAACCAATGGAATACTGGAGGAGGTATTAACACTTATTAAAAGTTTTTAATTAACTTTACACATTGTATGTTTCAAAACATCTCAAGGAAGATTAGATTGACTTTCCGAGGACTAGCTGAGTTGAAATTAGGTATATGAGGCCGGATAGTCGACATGGGTAAAGCTTTATAGATAACGATAAGGCAATCCTACTGAATGTGGGCTTCTTAAAATCGTCTCGGTACTTGATGAATTGCAAAGGAAAATTTTCACTGTCAATTAAAAGGCATTCCTAAGTATGTCACACTTTAATAGTCATTATCTTAAATTCCGCTACCGATAAGTGTTAAAAAATCAAAGGATCTAACTAGAGCTCTTGCTATTCATTGACTGACATTGATGTTGATATTGATTATATTTCATAGCTATAAACAAGAACTTTTCATTTCCTTGATGTTTTTCAAGTACATTACTCTTATGGTGATTTAATTATACAGCCTCATTTGACTCCTTAGGTAACAAGTTTCAAGTTCGACAAGTAGTATAATTTATAAAATACCATCATCACCCTCCTAGCCTTTGTCCCATTTTTTGAGAATGAATTCTCAATCGGGGTCGGCTACGTAAATCCCAAGTTTTTACGCAAGCGACTGCCATCTGACCTTCCAACTCAGAGGGGAGACTAGGCTTTATTGGGCTTAGGTGGTTTCCTCACGATGTTCTCCTTCACCGAAAAGCGAGTGGTAAATATCAAATGACATTCCGTACATAAGTTCCGAAAAACTCATTGGTACGAGCCGGGTTCGAACCCGCGATCTCCGGATTGAAAGTCGCATGCCCTAACCACTAGGCTACCACCGTTTATTTTATAATTTATAAAATACCGTAATAAAGAATAGAATAAGTCGTTTCGTTTCATTTATGCATGTCGTTCACACAGGTACAAGTCGTATTCTTTCGTTTATGCACGTTGTTCATAAGGATTAAATTGGTGCAAATAAATTGAGTTATGTCTTTAAATACTTGCAAACAAAAGCTATGACTACAAAAAAACATATTTATAGGGTCAACGCATTAGTTCTTTATTTATAAAATGAAAGCATAACACTATAGCTTGTATAGAAATTCTTAAGAAGTTCAAGTTGTAAATATCTACTATTGAAAAATAGTTTTTTGTCTCTTCTGAAAAGTGCCGTTTTTGAGTTATCCCTTATTAACTGGAGGCACTGAATTGTGAGCAACTACTTTGTTATCTAACAGGACTCCTAAAAAAGTACAAATGTAAAATGATTATTTCCGAATTGTATTTAATTCTGTAACTTTTATCGTTCAACACAAGCCCTAAACTTTTAATAATTTTGCCGTATAAATTACATTGATTGTTTATTTTGTACTCGATCATAGAGGCTGAGAAATAATTAATGTAATTATAATAAAAAAAAAAACATAAATTAAAATGTGGGTTATTCCGCTCGATAGAAACGTTACGTTTAACGATACAAATATTGCATGTAACGGACACACAAAAAATGCTCACACGGTTTCAATACATTTATATACCTCTTACATTAATGTTTTAAAGGTTTCCGGAGTTAAGATACGCCTTACGTCAAAGGTATGTACTTATTTATTTTTACAACGAACCCTTTACGTTATTTTTTCTTTCACACATAATCTCAACTAGTCCCTTACGCCATTTCTTCATCAATATAGCGGATACAATGAATAGGTAAATTCAAGGTAAGGGACGAGACTACAGAATACTCTGTCTGTAAGGGACATCAGTAGCGAAATAAGTTGGTGTAAGGGACATGTCATTTTCTATAATATCTAAATTATTAAAACGAGCACTACATAGATAGACAGAACACTAAAATACAAGATTATGTGTGAAATCAGGCCCAAAAAAGGTTCACTACAAAAAAAGTTATGAACGATTTAGATAAAAAAAAAACTTTGTCAGCCTCTCCTGAAAAATCGTATTTTGTCCCTTACCCCAATTGAACCTACGGTCGACGATTATGAATCTTGGTGGCGCGGTGAGTCCGTCAGCGAAATTAAAAACGGGGGCAAGGTTAATCCACTTGGTATTTAGTTTCAAGAATCCATTACAATTAATTTGTTGGGTCAGGATCGATGCTAAGCCATGCGGAACTTTGGCTAATAGGGCAACGCATTAAGAATAAAATTACATCATAGAGAAAAGTATGCGTAAATTTCTCAGGTAATTTTGGTTGTTTTACCAGCGGCCCGCCGGCCTGACGCGAGGCACCGTCGCCGCGCGGCGAGCGCCGGCCGGCGGCGCCGCGGGGGTGTCGGGTCCCGACTTATTGATTAAACCAACTTCCATAATAACTTTTGGATAAGTTTCGATCGATGCTAAACATGTAATAATAAGTATTTTTTATAATATTTAAGGGAGACAATTAAATAAGGCAGGTCGATTTCAAATATTTCAAATTACTAGCGACCCGCTGTATTCAACTGAGGCTTTTATTTCTTGTAGAGTCACGTGCTTATAACGAAGTTCAGTCGTGGGCGGCAGTAAGTTTTCTCTCTTTGAAACTATCTTTAATTCCCATTGCTTAACTAGTTTTCATACCATGACCCACCCGCTATCACTGCCGACACTGCTCATAGAGGTTTATAGCCTTTAGGCTCTCTGTATTTATACAGGTATAAAGTTATATGTTTTCAGCACCCACGTGTCAATTGGTAATTCGGCGTCGGACCGTCACTGATATGTTAAAATGCAATTTAACCCCGTCCTTGGAAGGCCACGACCCAGTCCTGTCGACATAAAGAAGATAGAGCGTTATCCGACCGAGGCAAACGTAGTTTATTTCGCAAACACTACGAAAGTAGCTCGGCTAAGAACGAGCAGGGGGGCACAAGGCGCGCTTGGCAAATCCGCGGGCGCGTAAAATAATACGACGGGCCGCTAATGAATAAGTGAGAATGAAATAGAAACAAGTCTCAGTCGAATAAACTAAGCGGTCTTTTAACATTACTGGAATAAAAAAATATATCCAATTATTTCACAAAAAAAAAGTTTTTTAGGGTTCCGTAGTCAACTAGGAACCCTTATAGTTTCGCCATGTCCGTCTGTCCGTTCGTCCGCGGCTTAGCTCCGTGATCATTGGTACTAGAAAGCTGAAATTTGGTATGAGTATGTGTTTGTATCACGTCAACAAAACGGTAAATTATTATTATTATTTCGTATATTCATTTAATTTCTTAGGTTAAGTTTTTTTACAATAAATTTATATAAAAAGTAAAATACATCAAAGTAATTACAAAATATAAATACATTATAAAAAAAACCTAACCTAGGGTGCCGCCGGTAGCGGGGCGGGGCCCAGGCTACCGGTGGTTATTATTATTATTCCCTTTATTCATTTTTGTACTTAGGCTAGGTTTTTTTTACAATAAATTTATATAAAAAGTAAAATATAAAAAATACATTACAAATATAAACACATTCTAAAAAAAACCTAACCTACGGTGCCGCCGGCAGCGGGGCGGGGCCCAGGCTACCAGTGGTTAGGGCTGCAGAGAGAGGAACCTCCTGACAATGCGCGCCGTGTCCAGGAGTACCGCCTTCTGTATCTGGCCCTTGATCCAGCCATCTAGCGAGAGTCTCTTAAGATGTTTGTCGAGACTCTTCGCTATAAGACCGTTCGCCGAAACGACTATCGGGACAATGATCGTCGAGTCAACATCCCACATGGCGGTCACCTCGTGAGCCAAGTCAAGGTACTTGCTGAGTTTGTCCTTCTCGGCCTTCACGAGGTTCTCATCATGGGGGATGGTGATGTCGACGAGCACTGCCTGGCGCTTGGATCGATCTACCAAAACGATGTCAGGCTTATTGGCTACAATAGTCCTGTCCGTGATGATAGATCGATCCCAATAGAGCGTGGCACGACCATTCTCAAGAACTGGCATCGGTGCGTACTTATAGTACGGCACCTCAGACACCACAAGACCGTATTGAAGAGCAAGTTGCTGGTGAATGATCCTGGCTACTTGGTTATGTCTGTGCAAGTACTCGCCGTTAGCAAGATGAGAACAACCGGAGATTATATGCCTGAGTGACTCACCGGGACGGCGGCATGCCCGACAAATGTCGACCGTACCGTCCTTCAGGATATATCTCCGGTAATTGTTCGTCATCATTACTTCGTCCGCAATTGCACAGACAAAACCTTCGGTTTCCCCGAAGAGATCCCCGAAGCGTAGCCAGTTCACCGACGCGAGCAGATCTACATCGGGCCCCGTAAAGGCCTTGTAGAACCGCCCGTGTAGCTCCTTGCTCTTCCATACAGCCCTGCGGTCATCGGTGCTAAGTACCTTTGGTCTGCGCCAGTTCTCGTTTGCTAAGGAGAGAGAGGTGAGGCCTTTGTCAACTGCTACTACATCGCGATGAATCCCACACTCGTTGTTTAGGAAATACTCCCTAAGACTGCACACCTCGCGGTTATGGAGGTCCTTGGCGTTTAAAAAGCCACGGCCCCCACACTTACGCGGTATGTACATTCTCATAACTGACGAGCGTGGGTGCCTCATGCGATGTGTAGTGAGCAGCTGATGAACCCTCGTATCCAGGGCGTCCAGCTCAGTCTGAGTCCACCTTAGTATGCCAAAGGAGTAAGTGAGCAGAGGCATCACCCAAGCGTTGATGGCGCTCCTTCAGCAGAGTGCTGAGTGGATTCAGGGCTAGGCAGAACCACTGAGGACTCAAACTGTCACCCTGGAAAATACCTCTCTCAATCCTTATCAAGTCCCGCGGGCCAGTTGGTTTTACGCCCAGAATACTGCGTTCCATGGCTCTTTGACAAACCTTGAGGGTGGACTTCTGAACTTTTGTCAAAGACCAAGTCTGTGCTCCGTAGGTCAGGATTGGAAGAATGCACATGTCCATGAGTTTCCGCTTTAACGATATTGGGAGGTTTCCCTTCATATAATCCTTCATAGACCAATAGCTCCTCCAGGCATTCTCGGTACGTCTTGCGACCTCCTTATCTTGTCGAGCCTGGAAGGAGACTATTTGGCCCAGGTAAATGTACTCATGGACATATTCCATTCTTCCACCATCCACATCTACTCTTCTCTGGGAGCTGTTGGTCATGAGTTTAGTCTTTGACATGTTCATCATTAGTCCAACCTCAAGGCTTGCTCTGCTTAGGTCTTGTAGCATGACACCGAGTTCCGTAGCTGATGTTGAGAACAGGACAATGTCATCGGCGAAACGCAGATTTGTTAATCGCGTCTCATCAACAACAATACCCTTACCCACCCATTCGGGCGCCAGCTTCCTGAATATTTGCTCAAGGGTACAGGTGAACAGCTTAGGTGACAGCGGATCTCCTTGCTTGACGCCTTTATGTATATTAAATCCCACCAAAAACATTTCATGTAAAATTGGCTGCCAAGACTCACATGCTCATAACGCTTTCGCTGTAAAAAAGTGGTCAGATCCCTCGAAAAGCCAAGCCCCTAAGCCCTGAGTATACTAATCCTACACCTTGGCTTCAAAAGTATGGCTTGGCCGTTTCATAGAGTAACGTAAATAAGTCCACAGAACCGTCTGGCCCATACGGTATCAAGAAATTAAGTTTATGTCTTCATGATAAAATATATTAAACTTAATTCCTTACCATATAGGCCGGACAGTCCGTTAAACTTATTTACGGTACTTTATGAAACGGCCAAGCCATACTTTTGAAGCCAAGGTGTAGGATTAGTATACTCAGGGCTTAGGGGCTTGGCTTTTCGAGGGATCTGACCACTTTTTTACAGCGAAAGCGTTATGAGCATGTGAGTCTTGGCAGCCAATTTTACATGAAATGTTTTTGGTGGGATCTCATTTCTTTTTGTAAGGTAATTTTTAATTTATATGTTTTTTTTTTTGTGCTGAAGTGTTTCTAAGTAAGTATAATATAATTATAGTATAGTATAGTATAATAATTGTGTATTTAAGAAATACTTACGTTTAGCCCCATATATATATATATTATATACACTTTTATCCCCCATTATGGAAAGCCCATACAAACTTTCATCCCCTTATTTTAAGGGTGGGGGGTGATTTTCTAAAAATCCTAGAATGTGTATTTTATTTATAACAATGAGCTGAGCCCAATAGGTATAAATTTTCAGACCTCTAGTATCAAAATTTGCGAAAGTCTCATACAAACTTTCATCCCCTAGTTTAAGGGGTTGGGGGGTAAAAGTTCCAAGTTTCAGAATTATTCTATTGTTTGTGTACTAAACCTAGCTTACATACCAAATTTCAGCTTTCTAGGTCATCGGGAAGTACCCCAGAGGTTTTGATACATAAGTGAGTGAGTGGCAAAATCGGCGTATTTTAGGTACCAATAAAACCTAAAGTATAAAAGCTAGATCAATGAAATTTAGTACATTTCATATGTTCCCTAACTGCATCTTAACCTGTGAATTTGGGTGCTCTGGTGTTAACTGGGACGAAACTATGAGGGTTTGAAAATGAGACGAAACGGTTCGAGAAAAGGTAGGTAGTGCCCCGCCTCTTTTTTTTTCGTCTTGGCGGGGGCACTACCGTGCCCCCAGATGAAGGCCCGGGGGACTGCAGTTTGATACTGGCGGTGCTGGAAGCATAGATATTGCGGATGAGCTATATATATGTGGAGTCTATGCCCTGATTTTGTAGTGCTGAAAATATGGATGTATGTGTAATGCTGTCAAAAGCTTTGGAATAATCTACGAAGGCCAAATAAAGAGGGATGTCAAATTCACTGTATTTGTGAAGATACGGATGAAAGCACGAACGCACTTTTTAAATGTAAAGAACATTTATTGGAGAGAAAAAAATATAGAGACCAAATTGACAACAGTGTTTTTCATATCAGCAGTTACTAAGGCAACCGAACTACGTCACACTTCCAAGCGAGAAAAGCCGGAAGGCTACTTAGTCTAGCTTATCGCAGTACAAAATCAAAAAGGTGCTTCGGCAACTTTCTGATTATTTTTGACCGTGCGTCAGTCTTTCCAGTATCTCTTAAACGGTCTAGTCCCTCAGTTACGTTTATAGTCGAGTCAAATGGCCTCTCATGAAGTTCCAATGGAAAAATGCGCTGTACAGGTCTTACCTTTATTCCAGACGAAGTTCGTACTTGCACCACTCTAGCGACGCCATCAGCGCCAGTGCATACATCTTCGACGACAGCTAACGGCCACGTTACCCGCTTACCTTCAGTTTCCATAAGAACAATATCACCTATTTGAAGCGGCTCTTGGCTGTGCTTGATTTGCTCGCGCTTTTGTATTAATAAAGCTATATACTCATCTCTAAAGCGTTTTCTTAAATCGTCACGTATTTTTTGACAATAGCGATGCCTTACGTTTAATGCTTTATTATCGACTTCATCGAAATCAGCTGAATGGTGGCATGTCAATGGTTGAATAAACATTGAGGGCGTCAATGGTTGTATGTCCTTGTGACCACCAACATATGTAAGGGGTCTGCTGTTGATCACAGCTTCGCAATCACAGAGGACTGTTTGCAGCTCAGTTAGTGAGATAGACGCTTTCCCGAGCACCCTGCGGAGGATTTGTTTTAGGAATCCAACCAACCGCTCATAGAACCCTCCCCACCAAGGAGCAGCAAGAGGCAAAAAATTCCATTTTATTCTCGTGATTGACGAAAAACGTTGAATTTCGTCCCAGTCCAGGGATCTGAATGCATTATCTAGGCCCCTAAAATTGGTTGCGTTGTCAGTAAATAACTGCTCCACTCGGCCTCGTCTTGCCACAAATCGTCTCAGCGCCATCAAAAACTCTCCTGTTGAGAGTGACTCCATAACTTCTAAGTGCACAGCACGGTAGGTGGCGCACGTAAATAGCACGATCCAGGCTTTGGCTCCCGAGTGCAATATTAGAGGACCGGCCAGATCCGCGCCCGAAAATTGGAACGCAGCAGCAGCCTCCATTCGTTCCTTTGGTAATACACCGGTGGGCGCTTGACATCGTTTAGCTTTAAATCTTTTGCATCTTATGCATCGATGTATAACGTTACGTACAACTTTCCTGACGCCTATAATCCAAAACGTCTGACGTAAACTGCTTAGCAAAGTCTGCGCACCGGCATGCTTCAACTCGATGTGTCTTCGATCCACAAGACGTCTAACTATTGTGTCTGCTCCTGGAAGAATTATAGGAAACTTGAAGTTATAATCTTCACTTCCAAGGGACAGCTTTGTATTCAGACGTATGATGTTTTTATCATCGATGAAGGTTTGAATATTCGGATTACTGACAGAGTCCTTGTATTTTTGTTGTATAAGCCGTATCAGTACGTTCTCGGCATATTCAAACTCGTCGTACGTAAGCTCGTTTGAGACTGGTTTTTTCTTGAAGCGCAACATCCAACAAATCATTCTTACTATTTTTATGTAACTTGAGAAGTACGTTAATCGGTCTAAGAATGAATCTTCTTCAACGAGCATCGTAAGAGTACCAGATTTCTTTCGTTCACTATCGACTTCTGAGCTGTCCAGTATGATATTTGCAACAGGCCAGCTATCTTCGTCCCATGTCAGCTTCCTCGACCACGATTTTTGCATGATCATCTTTGGCACTATGGTCGTGGCACAGGTTACACCGATGGGATCGAACACCCGTTGCGCGTTGGACAGTAACGTTCTTTTTGTTAGCTTGATGTCAATATTATTAAAATTAACATGACATTGTAGTGTGTCGTCTTTTACGTTCCACAAAACGCCTAATATAGACGTGATTCCAACATTTTTATCTACAATAACAGGACTTGTGATCCAGCCTCTGAGGTCAAACATACCTTCAAGCATTACTTCCTTTGATTCAGCCATGAACTTCTCTAAATCCTCCTCTGACTCCAAGCTCGTGACGCAGTTATCTACGTAAAACGATTTCTTCAATTTCGTCGCTGTCTCTTTATAACGTTCCGAGCAATTATCTAGGTGGTGGTTGATGGTAGCAACAAGATGAAAAGGGCTCGATGTCACTCCAAATACCACACGTCTGTGACGATAGGTAATCATCTTTCTCTCTTCTTCGTCAATCTTGGACCACCACAAAAACCAAAGATAATCTCGATCTTCCGGCGCAAGCGAAATTTGAAGAAACGCCTTCGCTATATCAGCTGTCACTCCGATCTTGTTCTTCCAGAAATTAATCAAGAGGTTAGGGATTCGTTCAAGCAGGTTCACGCCTTTTTCGAGACACGAATTTGAGGAAATGCCATTCCTGTCCTTAGCCGATGCGTCAAAAACTGGCCGAATTTTAGTTGTCAAACTTGACTCTTTGATGACCGCATGATGTGGCATATAGTGGCCTTGGACAGACTGGTCAGGTGCCTCTTCGATAATGTTTAGCTGTAACCACTCACGAAATACATTGTTCATGGTGAAATGCATCGGTTCATGGTGCTTTCCATCCTCTTCTTGGCAAGGTCATAATTTGTTTGTGGACGAGGAACATCACGCCATGGCAAACTCACCTCATAACGACCTTCTTCATTGACCTTTATATTTTCCTCGAAGGTTGTGAGTATTTCTTGATCCAAACTCCACAAATCTGTAAGATCAATTTTGGTTAAACAGTGAAGAGTCGTTGTCGAGTTTGTTATGGAACTGTAAACCCCAATAACAGGACCCTGTATAGTCCACCCCATTTTTGTCCGTACGGCAGTCAAGTTATTCTCTAGTTGTATCAAGTCACCAGTCAAAAGCAAACCAGAGAAGTCAGCACCAATCAATAAATTTACTTCATCAGGAGAGTCGGTCGAGTCATATAAACGAATGCCTTTTATACGTAGTTGCTCTAGTATTACAGGAGATCTTATTTTAGGTAAAAAACCACAAATATTTGTTTGTTCTACAACAGATAAATTCATAGAAAAGTTGTTTTCAATGTTCTTGACGCATATGTCAAACACTTGACATTCTTCTTTTTTCGTCTCGAACCCGCCGAACAAACAATGAGTCATTACCTCTTTCGACGTAGGTTTCATGCCAAGTTTCTGTATCAAATCCTTTTTGATATAGGATCTTTGCGCGCCACTGTCAATCATCGCTCTGATACAGACCTCTTTCTTGCCATGTACAATTTTTACCGCCAAAGTTTGCAATAAGGTCGTTTTTGTAGACTTTTGTTGGCATGACAAGTTGCTCGATGTCTCCGAGTGTTTATTGCTGCTGTCTTGACCCGCCGCCATATCTGCGCACATCATGCTAAAATGTCTTTTTTTGCAGAACAGACATTTGGGAAAACTTTTGCATTTCTTTGCAATATGATTGCTCTTTAAGCAAATTAAGCAAGCTTTCTTACTTTTAATAAATTCTACACGCTCCTTCAGTGACATTTTGGCTGCTTTGTAGCACTCTACGGCTGAATGGGTGTCCTTGCTGCACCAAATGCATGATGATACGCCTTGCTTGCTGGAACCTTCTTTAAATAAAGAGGGATGTCAAATTCACTGTATTTGTGAAGATACGGATGAAAGCACGAACGCACTTTTTAAATGTAAAGAACATTTATTGGAGAGAAAAAAATATAGAGACCAAATTGACAACAGTGTTTTTCATATCAGCAGTTACTAAGGCAACCGAACTACGTCACACTTCCAAGCGAGAAAAGCCGGAAGGCTACTTAGTCTAGCTTATCGCAGTACAAAATCAAAAAGGTGCTTCGGCAACTTTCTGATTATTTTTGACCGTGCGTCAGTCTGTCCAGTATCTCTTAAACGGTCTAGTCCCTCAGTTACGTTTATAGTCGAGTCAAATGGCCTCTCATGAAGTTCCAATGGAAAAATGCGCTGTACAGGTCTTACCTTTATTCCAGACGAAGTTCGTACTTGCACCACTCTAGCGACGCCATCAGCGCCAGTGCATACATCTTCGACGACAGCTAACGGCCACGTTACCCGCTTACCTTCAGTTTCCATAAGAACAATATCACCTATTTGAAGCGGCTCTTGGCTGTGCTTGATTTGCTCGCGCTTTTGTATTAATAAAGCTATATACTCATCTCTAAAGCGTTTTCTTAAATCGTCACGTATTTTTTGACAATAGCGATGCCTTACGTTTAATGCTTTATTATCGACTTCATCGAAATCAGCTGAATGGTGGCATGTCAATGGTTGAATAAACATTGAGGGCGTCAATGGTTGTATGTCCTTGTGACCACCAACATATGTAAGGGGTCTGCTGTTGATCACAGCTTCGCAATCACAGAGGACTGTTTGCAGCTCAGTTAGTGAGATAGACGCTTTCCCGAGCACCCTGCGGAGGATTTGTTTTAGGAATCCAACCAACCGCTCATAGAACCCTCCCCACCAAGGAGCAGCAAGAGGCAAAAAATTCCATTTTATTCTCGTGATTGACGAAAAACGTTGAATTTCGTCCCAGTCCAGGGATCTGAATGCATTATCTAGGCCCCTAAAATTGGTTGCGTTGTCAGTAAATAACTGCTCCACTCGGCCTCGTCTTGCCACAAATCGTCTCAGCGCCATCAAAAACTCTCCTGTTGAGAGTGACTCCATAACTTCTAAGTGCACAGCACGGTAGGTGGCGCACGTAAATAGCACGATCCAGGCTTTGGCTCCCGAGTGCAATATTAGAGGACCGGCCAGATCCGCGCCCGAAAATTGGAACGCAGCAGCAGCCTCCATTCGTTCCTTTGGTAATACACCGGTGGGCGCTTGACATCGTTTAGCTTTAAATCTTTTGCATCTTATGCATCGATGTATAACGTTACGTACAACTTTCCTGACGCCTATAATCCAAAACGTCTGACGTAAACTGCTTAGCAAAGTCTGCGCACCGGCATGCTTCAACTCGATGTGTCTTCGATCCACAAGACGTCTAACTATTGTGTCTGCTCCTGGAAGAATTATAGGAAACTTGAAGTTATAATCTTCACTTCCAAGGGACAGCTTTGTATTCAGACGTATGATGTTTTTATCATCGATGAAGGTTTGAATATTCGGATTACTGACAGAGTCCTTGTATTTTTGTTGTATAAGCCGTATCAGTACGTTCTCGGCATATTCAAACTCGTCGTACGTAAGCTCGTTTGAGACTGGTTTTTTCTTGAAGCGCAACATCCAACAAATCATTCTTACTATTTTTATGTAACTTGAGAAGTACGTTAATCGGTCTAAGAATGAATCTTCTTCAACGAGCATCGTAAGAGTACCAGATTTCTTTCGTTCACTATCGACTTCTGAGCTGTCCAGTATGATATTTGCAACAGGCCAGCTATCTTCGTCCCATGTCAGCTTCCTCGACCACGATTTTTGCATGATCATCTTTGGCACTATGGTCGTGGCACAGGTTACACCGATGGGATCGAACACCCGTTGCGCGTTGGACAGTAACGTTCTTTTTGTTAGCTTGATGTCAATATTATTAAAATTAACATGACATTGTAGTGTGTCGTCTTTTACGTTCCACAAAACGCCTAATATAGACGTGATTCCAACATTTTTATCTACAATAACAGGACTTGTGATCCAGCCTCTGAGGTCAAACATACCTTCAAGCATTACTTCCTTTGATTCAGCCATGAACTTCTCTAAATCCTCCTCTGACTCCAAGCTCGTGACGCAGTTATCTACGTAAAACGATTTCTTCAATTTCGTCGCTGTCTCTTTATAACGTTCCGAGCAATTATCTAGGTGGTGGTTGATGGTAGCAACAAGATGAAAAGGGCTCGATGTCACTCCAAATACCACACGTCTGTGACGATAGGTAATCATCTTTCTCTCTTCTTCGTCAATCTTGGACCACCACAAAAACCAAAGATAATCTCGATCTTCCGGCGCAAGCGAAATTTGAAGAAACGCCTTCGCTATATCAGCTGTCACTCCGATCTTGTTCTTCCAGAAATTAATCAAGAGGTTAGGGATTCGTTCAAGCAGGTTCACGCCTTTTTCGAGACACGAATTTAAGGAAATGCCATTCCTGTCCTTAGCCGATGCGTCAAAAACTGGCCGAATTTTAGTTGTCAAACTTGACTCTTTGATGACCGCATGATGTGGCATATAGTGGCCTTGGACAGACTGGTCAGGTGCCTCTTCGATAATGTTTAGCTGTAACCACTCACGAAATACATTGTTCATGGTGAAATGCATCGGTTCATGGTGCTTTCCATCCTCTTCTTGGCAAGGTCATAATTTGTTTGTGGACGAGGAACATCACGCCATGGCAAACTCACCTCATAACGACCTTCTTCATTGACCTTTATATTTTCCTCGAAGGTTGTGAGTATTTCTTGATCCAAACTCCACAAATCTGTAAGATCAATTTTGGTTAAACAGTGAAGAGTCGTTGTCGAGTTTGTTATGGAACTGTAAACCCCAATAACAGGACCCTGTATAGTCCACCCCATTTTTGTCCGTACGGCAGTCAAGTTATTCTCTAGTTGTATCAAGTCACCAGTCAAAAGCAAACCAGAGAAGTCAGCACCAATCAATAAATTTACTTCATCAGGAGAGTCGGTCGAGTCATATAAACGAATGCCTTTTATACGTAGTTGCTCTAGTATTACAGGAGATCTTATTTTAGGTAAAAAACCACAAATATTTGTTTGTTCTACAACAGATAAATTCATAGAAAAGTTGTTTTCAATGTTCTTGACGCATATGTCAAACACTTGACATTCTTCTTTTTTCGTCTCGAACCCGCCGAACAAACAATGAGTCATTACCTCTTTCGACGTAGGTTTCATGCCAAGTTTCTGTATCAAATCCTTTTTGATATAGGATCTTTGCGCGCCACTGTCAATCATCGCTCTGATACAGACCTCTTTCTTGCCATGTACAATTTTTACCGCCAAAGTTTGCAATAAGGTCGTTTTTGTAGACTTTTGTTGGCATGACAAGTTGCTCGATGTCTCCGAGTGTTTATTGCTGCTGTCTTGACCCGCCGCCATATCTGCGCACATCATGCTAAAATGTCTTTTTTTGCAGAACAGACATTTGGGAAAACTTTTGCATTTCTTTGCAATATGATTGCTCTTTAAGCAAATTAAGCAAGCTTTCTTACTTTTAATAAATTCTACACGCTCCTTCAGTGACATTTTGGCTGCTTTGTAGCACTCTACGGCTGAATGGGTGTCCTTGCTGCACCAAATGCATGATGATACGCCTTGCTTGCTGGAACCTTCTTTGTCACGCTTAGCTTCTGTCATGAACATGTCGATGACATCATTGAAGTACTGAGGGAGAACGAACGCAACATGCCTGAGTTCGTGGCGACGGAGGGCTCCAGATTGCCATCCAATACGCCAGACCATGTCGTCGTGAGCTGTCTGCTGAGAGAAATTGTGGCTCTTAAAGCAGGCATGGCAGAAATTGTAAAGAAATTTGACAAATCACAGGCCGTTATTGACGTATTGCGCAAATAAATCATCCGTTTGCGCGACGGTGCCCCAGAAACGCGGTCACTGACGGCGTCAAATTTCAAGAATAATGACCGGGCGTCAAATGCCAA
Source organism: Apotomis betuletana (assembly GCA_932273695.1). Classification (NCBI taxonomy): domain Eukaryota; kingdom Metazoa; phylum Arthropoda; class Insecta; order Lepidoptera; family Tortricidae; genus Apotomis; species Apotomis betuletana. The sequence goes on from OW026306.1 coordinate 26,862,632, forward strand.
CTCGGTCAATTCGCGTGTAGCTGACACTGCGCAAAGCGATGTCACTGTGCACGCCGATCCGCGGCCCCCCTGCCCCCTCCTCGCGGGGCCTCCCGTCAACGCTTCATCGAAACCACGTCGTCGTTTTGCTGACGTCGTTTCTGCTGGTGAGCCTGTTCCAGCCCGCCGGAAAGCCGCGCCCTCAAAAGCGCGTGAAGTTCGGGATCCTCCAAAAGAGGAAGCCCCTCGCACCAGTGTGGACAAGGAGGGTTTCACAACGGTGTCAAGAAAGCGTAAGACACGCAAGAGTCAGTGTGGTACTGCAGAACCGGTTGGTTGTGGTCTGCGGGTCTCCACACCGAGCAAGGCGCTATACGTGTCGCGCCTGCATCACACTGCCACCGCTGAAGAAGTGACGCAGTATGTTCGCCAGAAAACCGGCTACTCGCTGAGGGACCTGAGGGTGTTCCAGTTGCATTCGCGCCACTACGTGCACTTCAGCTCGTTTGTAGTGCGCGTGCCGCGGCCGCTCCAGGACACCATCGCGTGTGCTGATTTCTGGCCGAAAGGTGTCGTGTTTCGTCGGTTCCGGGGCAACCTACCAAATCCAACACCCGAGATGTCGGAACAACGGGGCCACGCCGTTTCGCCGTCAAAATAAACATTGTTCGGTTCATGACGCATTGGTGTAAACTGTAATGTTATGTAACCTGTTTTTCAATAAATAAATAAATAAATAAATGAAACAGGCAGTAGGTGGCTTCGGCTCAACTAGGGTCATCTCAACCAACTCACGCCTAGCTAACTGGATCCGTTCTTCTGATTCTACCTCTTGCCTCAGGAACTTCATCAGCTCAGATAGGTCTCTGATGGTTGATTGGCTCCGGTGCCAAGCACGTAGTACGCTTTCTGGCAATGCCGACTCAATCATGGGGAACAGCATTCATACTCATACTCATACTCATTTATTAATAAAATGTCAACATTTTACAAGTCAATACATTATAAAAATTCTATTACATTTCACAAAAACATTAAGTAATTATTAAATATAAATTGGAATAGGTAGTTACATTATTAGTATTATTAATTATTATATTATGTCATTATTAAATTCGTAAAATTCGTCGATATTATAAAAAGCATACTTATCCTTTGTAACGCCCAGTGTGTCTAGTGCTTGTAAATGTGTCTGAAGATTGTCGTATACAACCGGCAAGTCCTTTGCCTCCCCTTTGCGCTGCATCAAGGAAAGCAAACCTCTGACATATGTCTCAATGAGAACGTCATCTCTAGCGAATCTTGCCTTTAAAGCTTCGACTGCCTTTCGGTAGTTCTCGGCACACGGTGGGTAACTTTCGACGAGTTGTCGCGCGCTGCTGTTCGGGGTCATCGATTGAAGCAGATACTGAAACTTATCGCAGGAATCCATGTCTGCGTCTTCGTGTATCTTTTTAAATTGGCCCCAGAATAACAGCCAAGACTTAACATTCCCGTCAAACTTTGTCAGCTCCAGTTTGGGCAGAGTAGGCAGTTGATGATTGCATGATTTCGGCTTCATGCTGGATTCTTCTGAGTGAGAAGATGCGTTGCTGGTGTGGGGTAGAGTTTTTGGAAACAACGATCTGATCTTGTGCCATCTCAACTTGTAGGAGACGGCCTTATCTTGATCCGCCTGGTACGAAGCTTCATCGAAGTTTTCGTTCGCACACCATAGGTCCCGTATTGTCGCCTCCGCTTCAAAAAGATTGGAGGCGGCTTCCGACAATAGATCGAATGTTGGGCCGGCGGTTTCATCTTTGAGTTCAACGGCCTTTTCTATCTTATCGGCGAGACATGTAAACTCCCTCCTATATTGCGTCCGCTTACGCTTCCAAGGTTCCATCTCCTTATCACGGTCGCCAGATGTGAAGATACGGATGAAAGCACGAACGCACTTTTTAAATGTAAAGAACATTTATTGGAGAGAAAAAAATATAGAGACCAAATTGACAACAGTGTTTTTCATATCAGCAGTTACTAAGGCAACCGAACTACGTCACAGTATTTTTCTATAAGTTGATTTAATGTTTGCAGATGATCCGTGGTAGAGAGCCCAGGTCTAAACCCCGCCTGTTCAGGGGGCTGGTTGCTGTCCAACTGACCTGCAATGCGACCCTCTATTACCTTAATAAAGGCTTTATATAGGTGTGAAACAAGGCTAATCGGTCTATAATTATTTATGTCAGATTTGTCACCTTTTTTGTGTAATAAAATTATGTTCGAATGACAAAATTTTTCGGGGAAAGTACCTGATTTTAGAATGGAATTGAATAGATTTGTAATATGTGGTAAAAGTGTAGGTTCTCCTATCTTCAGTACCTCCGCCGAGATTCCATCCTCACCGGGACTTTTGCTGTATTTCATCTTGGCAAGAGCAAGGTGGACCTCGTAGCCAGTAATGGGTGGGATGGAATCAGGGCAGGAGTAACTGATGACAGGTTGGCTGGTGGGTATTGAAGTGCTGTCAGAGTAGAGTTGTTTGTAGTAGTTTGTGCAAATATTTGTTATTTTCTCCCTATTTCCTTGCTTCACACCTTCCACATCTCTCAAACAGGTTATCCAAGTTTTTCCCTTAGATATGCCTTGTTTCGCTACTTTGAGTGACCGATTCTTCTCCAATGCTATTCTTAAAACGGTAAAATAAAAACTAAAAAAAAATTTTTTTCGGGTACCTCTCGAACACCTAAAGTGGGGGTGAATTTTTTTTTCGTTTCAACCCGTGTGTGGGGTGTCGTTGAATAGGTCTGTTAAAAATAATAGGTGTCTTTTAAACATTACTTTTTGATAAAGTCAGTAGTATTGTAAATATTTCCCCCCCCTCTAACTTTTCAACCACAGGTCAAAAAAATATGAAAAAATTCATGAAAATGAGGATTTATGAGTACTTTCAATGAAAACTATATTGATCAAAATCGGTCAATCCGATTTTGAGTTATCGCAAAATTTCATAATTTTCTTTAAAAGGACGTAAGTTGACTTCCAGATGGTAATTACAGTTACTTTGGCGTTTACGACCTTTTTATAGAACTTAAAATCTTTCTCGTAACTTAAACTTCGGGCTTAAAACCGTCTCTTGTGAAGGATGAGCAACTACGGAACCCTATACTGAGCGTGGCCCGACATGCTCTTGGCCGGTTTTTTTTTTTTTGATATACATTTCACCACTCCACCATTGACAAATTAGTGGTTTCAAAAAAACATTATTTCACAACCTGTTCATTTACACAAATTATTTACTTGACAAATCATCGTATTAGAAATCATTACTTGACAAACTGATTATTTTTAACATATGGCAAAGTAATGCTGGTAGTAAAAATCGCGACAAGCCGCCGGGTTTGCGCAAAATCAAAATCGGCGGCGTTGTTATCAGCACCGACTCCAAGGAGGACGAAGTCTTCAAGTGTATCTTTCAGCAAAACCTAGCCGACAAACTACAAGACCTGACCCTAGAAAAGTTTTTGTCCTCGTCAAGATTGAGCCATAAATCGAGCAGGAAGGAAGCCGAGACCTGCAATTATATTATTGAAGTTCCAGCTCTAATTCGCAAGGCACTAGTCACAAATGACAGGGTTTTCGTGAACGGTCGTCGTGCCCTGTAAAAGAGCTACTCTGGTTTCAAGGTGCTTTAAATGCCAGCAGTACGGCCATGCGGCCAAGACATGTATGATGGAAGTTAACATCTGTGGGCATTGCGGAGAGGTAGGGCACGCAATAATGGACTGCACCAAGAAGGCCGAACCACCAATAAGCGCGACATGCTTGCACTATAATAAGAAACCGTGTAATCATGAAACTGGCACTGCCGAATGCCCAGCAAGAAAACTAGCCGAAAAAAGGTTCCAAGACTCGATAGATTATGAAGGCGCCTAAGAGTGCCTTTTTAGATTATAAGAAGTCCTTTTTCAGATTTAGTGTTACTCAATAACATACTTGACTCATTTAATCCATTATTCCATAGCCGCGTAATTTATAAAATATTGTTCTAATTTCTAATTTGTAATATACATACCTACACAAATTAAACAAGGTGACGATTCGTGCAATTCCGACTGTCCTAGTTTCTTTCAATTTGTGCTAACGGTGACAATGCAATGTCCTACATAGTTGAACATATATTAATTAAGCAATATCAAATAAAATAAAGTAGGTATGTATGTACTTTAATAGTATTATTATATTATGAATTCAATAAGTAGTATTGTATTAATCGTAAATGATTATTTTGGTACTTAGCGTATAATTTGAACTCTCAAAGCCTGAGATACAGGATTCTCCTAGTTCAGGCACTGGTGCATGAAAGGGCATGTATTTAAATCGATATCTGTATATTCCCTTTTTTCGATCAAAATATTTGAAAGTTTCACCAAAAATACTGACTTGTACACTAATTATGCACACTAAATAATGCGAATTAAATATACTATTTAAAGGTATTTGCAAAACTGTTTCACTGGATATAAAAAAAAACTGACCTAACCTAACCCGGCCGAGTCGGATCTTAGTGTGCAGTGCGAGGATAATTAGTGTGCAAGTCAGTATTTTTGGTGAAACTTTCAAATATATCCGATGTACGAACCATATTTTTGGTGTGAATTCGGTTAAAAAGGTCATCTCGTTTTGTATGATGTTTAAGTTTTTTTTTGTAGGACATGTTCAGTTAATTAATTGTTTTTTTTGCACAGCATTCCTTTTTCTGGTATGCATTCAGTTAATTAGTGGAGTTACCTAGTGTGCTGAAAAATTATACAGATGTACATTTAAATATATCCCGTTGAAAAGTATCAAAGAATTAAGGAGCTGCAGCTCGTAAATATGTAGCAGTGGCGATTGAAAAATTATGTTTATTTATTTTTTTACTCTCATAATTGTGTAGCTCGATATAATGTTTAATTGACGTTATTGGAATTGAAATGTTATTTTGAATTTTTAGTGCAAATCGTCTAGCACAATTTTTGTCAACATATTTGTTCTCATTTTCCCAGTACACACGAATGCACCTATTTATTCCACCACTTTGCTACTGTAACTAGGTTACTAATTACTACAGGGGTTAAGGGGCGAAGAGCCAGCGCACCTCAATAAAGAAACAAAGGCCATGAGGAAAGCGTTCTCAGAAAGAAAATCTGCGGCCCGGGTCCCTGAACCGGGTACGAGGCCAGACCTTCTCCAAGAGCTGGGCAGTATGCTTGACGCTCGCCTTGGAGACTTCAGGAGCGAGATGTTCGCTACAATCGTCACCATGGGCGAAAAATTAAATGCCCGCGTAGAAAGGGTTGAGCAGCGGCTTCCCGCGGAACCGATTCTCCGACCCCCACTAGCAGCAGACAAACGAATGAGTGCGGGCCCCAGGGCAGGGCTGAGTAGGACAGAAAGAGAAAGAAAGAAAGAAAATAACATTTATTCAAATTGGATCACAAGTATCACTTTTGCATCGTCAAAAGGGTTAAACTAAACAATTTAACACAGGTAATAATTAGGTTTATAGGTATTTGTCAAAAGTTACTATAGTAAATTATAAATTAAAATATTATTATTGCAACACATTAAATTAATCATATCATATTAATTACACATTAATCATATAAATTGAGACAAAATAAACATAAAAATTAGCAAAACATAAAATAAAACAGAAAAAAAACATCAAATAAAACAGAAATCAAATTCAATCACATCAAATAAAATAAAACAGAATGAATGGATTGAGTGGTAAGCACGCATCATCGCAAATGGCAACACCACTGCAAAACTGCCATTGCCAAAACTTCAAACCATTCATATGTCCATCCGGTATACACTAAACTAGAAACGAAGAAACGTACAGTACAAGTCAGTGTGGTTTGCAATTAATAATTGCACGTAAGGAGCGACAGTAAAAGTTTACTGCTCAAAATGTGTACAGCGCAGGGTTTGCGAAAACAATCAATAAGACAGCCAAAGAAGTGCACCCAGTGGCCTCCCAACAGCCAAGAGAGCGAGAAAAAGCGACACGCCCCGCCCCCAGGGTACCTAGGGCTGAAACCACCAGGCCCGTACCAGCCCCGCGGACAAAGCGAGCTGCAAATACAGGCGTTGGGAGTCTGGAATCTAGACCGGGACCATCTACAGAACACGGCCCCACTACGTGGACGGAGGTTGTGAAGAGGAAAAAAAAGAAGGGCCAGAAGCCTCCACCTCAATACTCATCACCCACGAATGTCCCAATAGCCACAAAAAATCCAACAGCCACGCCCAGGCTGAGGACGCCGCCGATGCTCGGCGGTAGTGGTCACACTCAAAGCTGATGCCGAGACCAACTATAAGTCGGTTATGGAGAAGGCGACGACTCTTGAGGCTCGAAGAGTTAGGAGTTGATCACCTCCTGTTGTTGTATGGTACCCCAGTGGTACAGAGGGCCTTCGTGAGACGTCGCCATCCGCTCCTGTCCTGTGCCTCGCGCTCCGCGTCACTCCAAATCAGCCCGGCCGCCCGCAGCTCGGCGTCGACGGTGCGCTGCCACGTGTGCGCCGGTCGGCCCTGTCGCCTGCTCCCGCGCGGCCTCCACGTGAACGCAACCTTGCCGGTGTTGTCCTCTGGTCTTCGGAGGGTGTGCCCTATCCACTTCCACTTCCGTTGAGCAATTTCTCGCTTGATCGGGATTTGGTGGCATCGATTCCATAGATCCTCGTTGCTGATAGTGTTCGGCCAGAATATGCGCAGGATGGATCTTAGGCATTTGTTGACGAACACTTGTAATTTGCTCGTCAGACCCTTTGTCTCTTTCCAAGTCTCGCAGCCGAAGAGCAAAACAGACTTCGCTATGGAATCGAAGAGGGAAATCTTGATCCGCCGGGTGAGCACGTTCGAATCCCAGACCTGTTTTAGCTGGGCAAAGGCGCCTTTAGCTTTCTTGATCCTCGCGTCGACGTCGTCGTCAGAACCACCGCTGTTGGTCACAGTGCTGCCGAGATCACCTCAGGGTACGGAAAACGGCAACAGGAGCCCGACTCATCGAAGTCCCTGGACCACAGAGCGGGCCGGCTGCAGACAACCTGGCCGAGAAGTTACATGGGATTGTAGGAGAGATGGCAGACGTCTACCGGCCGGTCAAGAAGGCCGTCATCCGGATTGCAGGGTTCGATGAGTCAGTGGCACCGGAACTCATCAAAACCGCTGTAGCAACCAAAGGGGCGTGCCCCGAAGATCACGTTAGTGTGGGCAAAATAAGAATGGAGGCGAATTGGACCGGAGCTGCCATTGTGCGTTGCCCTGTTGCTGCGGCCCAGGCAGTGGTTACGGCCGGACGCATTCTGCTGGGATGGTCGGCGGCCCGCGCGGTGGCAATGGCGTCCTTACCAATGCGCTGCTATCGCTGTATGGGTATAGGACACACCAAAGCTATGTGCCCCTCTCTGGTAGACCGAAGTGACCTATGTTGGAGGTGCAGCAGGACAGGGCACTCCGCAAAGACATGCTCTGCAGCAGAACCCTGGTGCGCCGTATGTCACCACGCCAAATGTCCCAGTGACCATATGATGAGGGGACCCTCATGCAACCCGCCATACACGAAAGGGAGGAAGGCCCCGGTCAGGACCCCGGCTGCCCCGAATACTTTCCAGGATATTGAAGATGCCCCAGGACTGGTTGAGGGACAAAATATACTTTAATGCCAGTACAACCCGCACTCTACTTGGAAGTCCTACAGTGCAATGCCAACCACTCCGCCCGTGCGCAAGACCTGGTAATGCAGCACGCAGCGGAGTGGGGCATCAACGTCACGATTATGTCGGAGCCATACTTCGTCCCTCCCCTACCAAACTGGGTTGGGGACACGAACGGGCTGGCCGCAATAATGGTGCCTCCCATGGGTCTCCCGCTCTCCAAACTAGAGAGCGGCCCGGGATTTGCAGCGGCCAAATGGGGAGACTTCGTAATTATCGCGGCATATTTCTCCCCTAATAGGCCGCTCTTCGCATTTGAGCAGTTCCTGGAGCGGCTAGGGAGGGTGGTGCGGAGGGCGGATCCGGTCCCGGTAATGGTGCTGGGGGACCTCAACGCCAAATGTGTGCCAGTGGGGGTCCCCGAGCACAGACCCGAAGGGGGAAGCCCTGTGGGACTGGACGGTGCAGCTGGGGCTGGACGTCCTGAATCGGGGAAACGCCAACACATATGTGCGCCGGCAGGGGGGTCCATCGTGGATGTACCATTTGCGACCCCTGCCGTAGCGGAGCGAATATCCGGCAGGCGGGTCCTGGAGGACATAGAGACTAGGGATATTACGGAGGTTCCGCTTCGGCTTCGATATACCGAAACTTTCGGTTGAATTCACACCTTCGGCTTCGGCTTCGGTTTCGTCTAATTTCAAGCGAACACCTCCGGCTCCGGCTTCGGTTTCGTCTAATTTTAAGCGGAGGTTTTAACGGAGCCGAAAGTCAGCAGCGGCGGCACGCGGCGTGTGCCTAGGAGTACAAACAGGTTTTGACTTGTCTCCCCGGGAATTACCCCACGTGTTTTACGACGATTGTTTACTCATTCGTTTATTGTTTTAGTTCACGAGTTCACGTCACGGCCTGCAGTGTGTTTTTTCAAAGTGTTTTACCTCCGGCTCCGGTTTCGAATTCGGTTTCGGATTCACTTTCAGTTTCGGTTTTGGATTCGCTTTCGGTTTCGGATTCGCATTCGGTTTCGTTAAAACAAATTTAAAAACTCCGGTTTCGGCTTCGGTTCCGATAAAACCACCTCCGTAACATCCCTAGTAGAGACCTTCTCGGACCACCTGTATATCAGGATGAGGGTCTCCGAACAGCTGCCGGCCCAGCCTGCTGCACGCGTCGGACGGGGCGCACACTTTCCCCGATGGAGTCTGGGCAGTCTCGACAGGGACCGAGCGGAGGAGGCGGCAATGGTGGAAGTACATCGAGCAGAAAATAGGTTCATGTGGCGTGTGCATTACACTGAGAACCGCTCCGGCGCGCAGCATATGCATATGCAGAGGGCATAGAAAATGTATTTTTATGAAAGGAGATCATGTTTTAGTGAAATCATTTTTTTAAAATGGTACCAAATATAAATGGAAAAAAGGTGTCATTGAAAAGAAAGTTGGATCAAGAATGTATATTGTAAAAATTTCGGACATAAATTTAAAAGTGAAAAAACACGATGATCAATTGTTACTTTACAAAGGGAGTGACGTCATAGATGAGAGCATATACGATGGCGACGTTCCGACACTAAAAAGTCAAAGCTCCAGCGACGAAGAGGTACGCGAGAACCATGATTACATCCCACCTGTGCAACATGATACCCCGGTCAATGAGGCTCTCGCGAACGACGCATCGAACTCCTATTCCACATCCCCGGATACCTCCTTCGAAAGTGTCGATTTTCACGAAGCTTCTTCACAAAGACATCCTATGGAAGAGGAGGAAGATCGGATAGTGCCACCACCACCAGATAGTTCGATGGTGATAGAATCAGAGATGGAGACGACGGAGGCAACAGATACAGTTTTACCAGTGGATGATGAATCGGGAACCTCTATAGACGATCACTGCCCTACCGACCCTGAAACAAGGCGGTTTCCATTAAGAAGCACGAGAAACAAAGATGTTCATTATAAAATTTAAAATTCGTGTAAACTTAAAACGTATTTGTAAATTATTTTTATTTTGAGAAATGTGGTGGAGGGAATGTAGTATTTATACATTTGTGCGCGCTGTTTTATTTGGAATAAGTCCTAGAACACTTCAATTCTATAGTATCGGCTCGCGCACTGTTATGGTCGCAGTTCTAACCTAACCTAACCCAGCCAGGTCGGTTTTGGCGCCTTGCCAGCTACTGCCGTGGCACGCTTGCATCGCTCGCTCGGCTCGCGCGCTGTTGTGGTCGCAGTTCTAACCTAATCTAAAATCTAACCCAGCCAGGTCGGTTTTGGCGCTTTGCCGGTTGCTGCCGCGGCACGCTAGCTCCACTCGCTCGGCTCGCGCACCGTTGTAGTCACAGTTCTAACCTAACCTAACCCAGCCAGGTTCGTTTTTGCGCTTTACCGGCTACTGCCGCAGCAAGCTAGTTTCGCTCGCTCGACTCGCGTGCTGTTGTGGTCGCAGTTCTAACCTAACCTTACCCAGCGAGGTCGGTTTTGGCGCTTTGCCGGTTGCTGCCGCAGCACGCTAGCTTCGCCCGCTCGGCTCGAGCGCTGTTGTGGTCGCAGCTCTTATGCAGAGCTAAAAATATCATTGAGTAAATATATTTTTTTTCCTTTTGATTCATTGTTTTGTTTTACCTTAATACAGTATTTGCTAGACCAAATGCCTAAATGTAGTTTTTTGTAGTATTATTTTGGATATCGGAACAGAGGCAGACCGAAAAGGAGATGGCGGGACGATCTGGACGCATTCTGCAGAGAATGGCAGAACCGCACTGACAATAGGATCGAATGGAGAAAAGAAGGGGAGGCCTTTGCCCAGCAGTGCGACACCTAAACAGGCTAGTAAAAAAAAATTGCTAAATGAAAATGTGACTAAATGTTTATTATCTAATATTTTTTTGCCTTAATAAAGCATTTGCTAAACAACCAAATTCCTAAATGACATTTTTCGAAGTAATATTTTGCTGAACGAAAATTTGATGGAATGAAAATGTGCGTATTGAAATTATGCCAGATTGCATTGGCAATAAAAACACTTGCTATTTGTTTGGGTAATGAAATTTGACGAAAATAATTTTGGTAAAACGGCAGGAGCAGGATCCTACCACAAGAAATTGATGTAGATTCATATATTATATTTTAAACGCAGTTTTTTTGTATAATCTACAGGATCAGGAGCCTCGCCACCGGTCCGGTGAGTCGGAAGCCGGATAACACGTTCAAGGACGTTGTTCTGTTATATAGGATCTCAAACTCTCACGATTACGTGAAATGAAATGAAATGAAATGAAATAATTTATTCAGTAAGTAGGTAGGCCACAGGGGCACTTTTACAAGTCAGATTGTGAATCTACCGGCATTTCGCAAGAGGAGACCGCTGTTGAGAAGAAAGCCGAAAGAAACTCAACAGTAAGTCATTTTTTCGTAAATAATAATTAAAACAATTACAATGATCACATTTGTGTTATAACTCATTACACTGGTACACGTAAAGGAGATGTATAGATACTCCAAATCAATGTTAAGTGAGAACATTAAAATATAAATTCATAATATTAAATATACCCAGAGATGTAAAAGTCTCAGGGTGTCACAACATGCAATAAAATATAATTACTTAATTAATTTAATTCCACAGAGATGTATAATGTCTCTAGGCGTCAACGTGAATAATTTACGATAGAAAATAATTATTAAACCTAAATTTCTTAGAGATGTATATGGTCTCTAGGCGTCATAACATGCAATAAAATATTTTAAAATTATTAAATTTCCTCAGAGATGTATAAAGTCTCTGAGTGTCATACTACACTAAGCTGTTTCTTAGAGATGTATAGTCTCTAACGTACTGAATATAATTTCAGTCAGGGCTGAATATTCCCTGAAGGAGGTTTTGGCTTCTTACAGACTACATTTATACTTAGTTATGATAAGTGAGAAGGCAATGATTATACCGTTAGAATAAGAACATTAGTTTTTTATATGGTACACTAGAGGCCGCCCGCGACGTCGTCCGCGTAGATTTTTGATGATGACAAAGATATTAAAATAGGTAAGTGATTTTTATTCTTAGTTAAAATGGTCTAGACATATTACATTTCAAACAGTGGCAGACACTGATATGCAATTGTTAAAGAATTTTAGAAGATTATCCAATTAGATTACGGGAATTGTTTGCAGGATGCTTAATATTTATTCCGTCAGTTACCTAATGCTTTTAATCTTTGGCAAAAATGACTCTGCAAGATATAGAACGTATCATGGATTTGGAGTTAGATAATGGGGATCTTAGTTATTATGAGTGAGATTTAAAAAAATGTTAAATGTCGTAAGGCTGTTAAAACAATCTTAAACTCAGCACTGGAAATCGAGAGATGGAGGCAGTTTAATGAAGAGTATCTCTTTCAACAATAATAAATCATAAACTTTATTTCAAAACAATAATAAATAATGACCTCTTTTCACAAGAAGGCAGCACTGGTATTTGTACACGCCGGCCTGGCTATTAAACGAAAAGAGTGGTGTGGCGGAGTTCCCGAGGCTGGCCAAAATGTTTCTAAATGGTCTAGCAGGTACCCCAGTTATTAAAAAGGCTAGTGTTCAAAGAAAATGCTGAAATGTGACCAATAAAAACTAAATGCACATAAGCGAATTTAATGATGCGATTACTATTTTGGTCTAGTAGTATTGTTTGAAGAGTGATTCAATATATTCTGGTGCTACAGTTCTCTATATTTCTCAAGAAGCTAAATAAAGTAAGAATAGGTATATAAAGTATAGATTATTCATGTGCTGATAGACAACTCACTAAATATAGGAACACATAAAGTTTGGAACACAATTAATAAGAGACAGCACTAAGAAAATATTGTTGACGGTCAATCATAGAAAGGGGGGTGCAAGTTCGTTTAAAAAAAATTACGTAGTCACTGGGTAGAAGACAGGAAATAAAAAAAATATAAACTGATAACCTTAGCGTAACACTTCTTTATAAACAACATTAGGGGTGTTCCCCATACAAACTTTGCACCCCTTTTTAACCCCCTTAGAGGTTAAATTTTCCAAAACGCTGAAATTACTTTTTTTGTATTTGATTAAGTAAGCTTTCTACAAAGTTTCAAGTCTCTAGTTCAAAAAAAAAGTTTCTCCCATATAAACATTGTACCCCTTTTTAACCCCCTTAGGGGTGAAATTTTCTAAAACGCTGAAAGGACTTTTTGTGTTTTTGAATAAATAATCTTTCTACAAAGTTTCAAATCTCTAGCTCCAAAAAAAAAGTTTCCCCCATACAAACTTTGCACCCCTATTTAAACCTCTTAGGGCAGGTATTTCCAAAAATCCCTTCTTATCCCTAGCCCACGTTATAAAAGTAACCTACTGTGCAAAAATCATTTCTCTAACATTAGTAGTTTCGGCTGTGCGTTGATGAGTCAGTCAGGACTTCTTCTTTTATATTATATAGAAGATGAATCAAAGGAGCATGTGGATCGCTTGATGATAAAAGATTACCGTGATTACAGTCGTCCATCGAAACGCGCAACACCAGAGGAGTCACATAACCGTCGAAGCAAATAACCTGTAGAATCTATAGTATAGATTATTAAAACACTATTATCGATATCCATGATTTGTCGTAAGGATGACTCAAATAGAAGACTAAAGCAAAAAGTAATAGGTCAAACCTTTAGATGCATTTCATGTCAGCCGCTATAGGTGACACAGATGGGTTAAGTATTATGTCAGCGCGAATTTGATTGAGATTCATTGGCCTCTTCCTTCAGGTAATTGAGCAACAAATGGCAACTCGGCGACAACATTTATGTCCTTAACAATAGTGAGAGGTGTGATCACCGCAATTTAAGGCGTTCAATTTAAATTGTGAACTCATATAAAGTTGGTAATTTAGAAATAAATCAAATATAATTTTAGATAACTGAACTACCAAGATAATTATTTTTATACGTATCCCAAAAGTGTTACTGTTAATCAGTTTAAAAGCCAAGTAAGTTTTGTGCTACGAGTAATTTACAGTTGGAATGCTTATTGGTAGAATATGATATTGTTATTTAACTCATTGAGTAGTGTTATGTTGAGCGTTACCTGGAGTTTACATAATAAATATTAACTCTTTCACTGAATACTAAAAGAAAACAAGATTAAATTCACTAGATTAAAATAATGATCCATAATAACTGATGGTTTCCAATTGAAGAGCACTCGAGCCGCTAAAGAACCGAAATCATGGAAGCGGGAAATAAGAAAATAATTCATTGGAAGTTGACGCCGCGCCGCGGCCCTGTGACTCGCGTGGCGCGCATTTCGCGGACCACCGGCTCCGTGCCCGATCCCAAATAACACATCCAAAAGGCTGTTGATTTTAGTTATCAAAATTTTTGTAGATATTTTGATAAATAAGCTTCTTATTCCTATTTTTCTAAGATTCAATTACTTGTGAACGATCATAAAATGTTATCTATTGACGACAATAGAAAACATACAATTATATAATAACTAGCTGTGCCCCGCGGTGTTACTCGTTCATCCCACGGGAACACTAAATTTTTTCGGGATGAAAAGTATCCTATGTCCTTTCCCGGGTCTCAAACTATCTCCATACCAAATTTCATCTGTCGATTCAGCGGTTTAAGCGTGAAGAGGTAACAGACAGACAGACAGACAGACAGACACACTTTCGCATTTATAATATTAGTATGGATTATAAGTCTGTATATCGTCGTCTCTTATCACAAGCCTACTAGAGATTACTTGAAATGGTAATTAGTTTAAATAATTAAATCTATATCCCATCAAAAACATAAATGTAAAATGAGAGCCAAGTTCAATATCGCGTGCACTTTGCCGACAAAAGAATTGAGATCTGCAAGGGCGCCAAGTTCTTTGCCCTAAAATTTTTAGATACAAGGACATGCGACATTCTCAATGCATTTATTTTACTTGGGGAGTAATTCAATATCAAGATTTGACTTGGCTAGTTTTCACAAACTAACTAAATTTTATAAAAGTAACATAGTCATAGTCATAGTTCATTATCAAGCTAACAGTATAAGTAACAAGACGTACACTAACTTACGTACTTACCTTTACGAAAATAGGTTAATGATTTGATTGATTTTTATTTATAATATAAATTTATATTTTAAAACTAGCCAAGTCAAGTCTTGATATTGAATTACACCCCAAGTAAAATAAATGCATTGAGTATGTCGCATGTCCTTGTATCTAAAAATTTTAGGGCAAAGAACTTGGCGCCCTTGCAGATCTCAATTCTTTTGTCGGCAAAGTGCACGCGATATTGAACTTGGCTCTCATTTTACATTTATGTTTTTGATGGGATATCATTACTTTTTGTACAGAAATTATTATGACTAAAGTAAATTACTTAATTATTATTTGTTAATTAGTTCTGTGTGCTATTCTAGTACATCTTTTGAAAGTTTTGAACAAACAAAGAATTTTCCAAAACGGTTAGTACGTATCGGATTTTTATGTGCATGTAAGTGTGTGCGTGTGAGTGTATATGCTATTCTAGTATATCTTTCAAACAAAAAAAGATTTTTCCAAATCGGTTTATAAATGACAGAGTTCTGAGGCAACAACCATCAATAATAATAATAATAAAAAGAACATAAAAAATCACTGTTTTCGATTTTTATATGTATACACACACAATTACTAAGCTGGATGCCAAATTTCACCTTTCTAGGTCACCTGGAAGTGGGTTAGGTTTTTGATTACTAGTCAGTCAGTCAGTCAGTGATAAAAATACCGTTTTTTGGACTTTAATATCTCAATAACTATTTAACCTATATTAATGAAATTTGGGGTTCTACTTGTTCTAAAGGATCTTAATACATAAGCCAAATTTCATTTGTTTATGTTAAATAGATTTGGAGTTATTGGGGGGTCAAAATTGGCTCCAAACGGTTCGTGTAATATACACACGGCTGCTGCTCGCCAGTTCCTGCGGTGAACTTGGCTGGACACGCTGCCGCGTGTCTAGATAATATAAAAGAAGAAGTCCTGACTGACTCATCAACGCACAGCCGAAACTACTAACGTTAGAGAGTTGATTTTTGCACAGTAGATTACTTTTATAACGCGGGCTAGGGATAAGAAGGGATTTTTGGAAATACCTCCCCTAAACTCAAACTCAAACTCAAACTCAAACTCAAACTCATTTTATTGGTGAAGCAGATCACAGGTCATTATACAGGGTTAAATAGGGGTGCAAAGTTTGTATGGGGAAAACTTTTTTTTGGAGCTAGAGACTTGAAACTTTGTAGAAAGATTACTTATTCAAAAACACAAAAAGTCCTATCAGCGTTTTAGAAAATTTCACCCCTAAGGGGGTTAAAAAGGGGTGCAATGTTTATATGGGAGAAACTTTTTTTTTTTACTAGAGACTTGAAACATTGTAGAAAGCTTACTTAATCAAATACAAAAAAAGTTATTTCAGTGTTTTGAAAAATTTCACCTCTAAGGGGGTTAAAAAGGGGTGCAAAGTTTGTATGGGGAACACCGCTAATGTTGTTTATAAAGAAGTGTTAGGTTATCAGTTTATTTATTTTTTTCCTGTCTTATACCCAGTGACTACGTAATTTTTTAAAACGAACTTGCACCCCCTTTTCTATGTTTGACTGACTAACTTTATGTGTTCCTATATTTAGTGAAATGTCTATCAGCACATGAATAATCTATACTTTATATATATACCTATTCTTACTTTATTTAGCTTCTTGAGAAATATAGAGAACTGTAGCACCAGAATATATTGAATCACTCTTCAAACAATACTGCCTGTAGACCAAAATAGTAATCGCATCATTAAATTCGCTTATGTGCATTTAGTTTTTAATGGTCACATTTCAGCATTTTCTTTAAACACTAACCTTTTTAATAACTGGGGAAGACCATTAAGAAACATTTTGGCCAGCCTCGGGAACTCCGCCACACCACTCTTTTCGTTTAATAGCCAGGCCGCCGTGTACAAATACCAGTGCTGCCTTCTTATGAAAAGAGGTCATTATTTATTATTGTTTTGAAATAAAGTTTATGATTTATTATTGTTGAAAGAGATACTCTTCATTAAACTGCCTCCATCTCTCGATTTCCAGTGCTGAGTTAACAGCCTTACGACATTTAACATTTTTTTAAATCTCACTCATAATTACTAAGATCCCAATATACAGGCGGCTCACAAACCTGGCTGCCCTTTCCTAACAACACTGCGAACAATCCAAATATACATTGGCGCGTGTGTTTCGACTGCAGAGCTGTCTGGAACTCTATTCCCTAGCCTCACACGACCCGACTTATCCGTCGTTCTAGGTTTCCCTGTTGATTAAATAGCTACTAGGTACTACTACTAAGAGTAGTTTACAATGAATTTTTATAATGGAAGTAGGTAGGTATAAAATTATTTATTTAATAATAGAAAAGCGGCTGCTAAGATGAAGATGAACATGCCACGGGAACTTGCGCCGAATGAAAAAATAAGAGAACTGCCCGCGATTTTTTTTCATCCGGGTCACCTTAGGCTCCTTTCTTACAACTACTATACATAAACTAAAATTTGAGCTACCGCAAAAGCGAAGCGACCTTATCCCGTCCGACCGTCTTATATCTTAAAAAACTCAGACCTTAGTAAACATTTTATTTTACAATATCATAGTATAGGTTAGGAGTTTATTTATTTTATTGTTTTGGTAAATTATTAAATTTACCCTAGCGTAATTTACTTTTTTCAGATAACAAAATGTTAAATAATATTTGCATGATATTTTAAATTGAAATGTGTTTGAAATGTTGGTGGTCATTCACTAACATATAACATTCAGGTTAACTATGATTGGTTTCGAGTCATTTGCTAGTATAAACATTTTGGGTGTAATCTCTCGTAAAATGGAGATTTCGTTTTGGTGATCATTTACTATTTTTGGCAGTGAAAAGTGATTAAGTGTTTCTGGCGTTTATTATTTTACTTGTTACAGGTGATACGTTTAAACATAAACCGTTAACTTTGTGGAATTTTAAAATAATATTGTTGTACGCCGTGTAACCCTCGTCACAAACATCGCGCGATTATTGTACCTAATTGTTCCACAGTCCGTAATAACGGACAAAACCTTTTCCACTCCACAAAAGTTGAACATAAAACAAATTCATAAACAAGACCGTCGTAATTTTGCTTGCAGCCGGCGCGGCGCAAACAAGAAAAAAAACGGCGTAAAATACTTTTATTACTCCTGTCCCGCTCTCATTCAATAACAACTGAATACATTCAAAACCAAACCAACTCGATATCCTTCTATAGCAATACAAATAAATACGCAGTTAATTTGTTCGAGCGGCGCGGCGTCCACTTACCGGTCGGTCGGTTCCCGCGCGATGCGAAGTTCGCGAACAGCTCGGCACGCGCCCGCTCTCGGAGACAGAGTACCGCGTTCTGTCAGTCTCCGGCGGCGGCGGCGCGCCGCAGCGCGCACGCGCAACCCTTCGGCGCGGCGCCCCGGCTACGAAGGTCGCAACACCACAGACAACCCGCACTCTCTGACAACCATAACCTCTATAACTTAAGGTTGTCATCCACTAGACTATTTCCATCGGTTACGAGCTCTCGTTCCGCTCGTAGAGCGCTGACGTCAATGGCTCGTTCACAAAGCATACAGGTGTTTATTATATTATGAGGGATACCGCCGTAGCCGTACAGCCTGCAGCGGAGCGATTTGCGAATGCGAACACACGTGTGGGCTTAGCATTGACGCGTCTCTCGAGATAGCGTCTGCTTTATCAGAGTTAAATATATCCGTAATCCAGGGCTTACATATCCAGAACGAAATTTGGTATGATTTGTATTTGATTTGTATACCTGTATCAGGAAGTCCCGCTCCTCCACATCTGCACGTGTCTTATGAGTTAAGAAATAAATCTAATTATACATTAAGTACTTTGCTTATCCATTAAATAAGGAAAGCATTACATTACTTTAATCAAACAGCGCTGTCCTCTTGCAACCTCTAAAAACTTGGTTTTTGCTGAACCACCCCAGATTGATATACAGTAAGTCATTACTGATTGAGCTAAGGTAACGTAAAGTTGATTTAAAAGTGTTTTTGAAGCTATATACCTAAGTTTTTTGAACATCCAGACTAGCTTGCGTATTCTGGTATTCACATATTCAATATGGGTGTACCATGACATACGTTGGTCCAGCATTAACCCAAGATATGTTGTGGAGTTCACCTTGGAAATTTCCATACAATTACACAACAGTTGGCCTTTACACCCACTTATATGTATTCTTAAGTTAAAATCGCTTTTAGGCTGTGAACTGTTGTATTTGGTAAAACATATGTAGTTCGTTTTTGTAAGATTTAAAGTTAAAAGATTGTGTTTCAGCCAAGATGATACTCTTCTTAGACCCTTTTCCGCGTTTTCAAACGCAGTCTCCCACGTTTTCCCCTCTGTACGGGACAGTCTCGCACACACTTGAGTTGATAGTTGATAATGATAACACTTCAGTTTTCCACCGAAATAATGATTTATTGATAAAGTAATAAATGATACAAATGAATTCACTCCGCGGTTGCCGGATATGCACTAACTTAAAGTAATGGAATAAATGCTACGTGACGTAAAATGCTGACGGGCAGAATGCACCTTTGTACAGACCGTACATGCTCCCCGCGCGAGATAAGGATGATGAAGTTATACAAAAATAAATGAACTTTAAAAAAAATAGTAATGTTACACTAAATAAATCTTGCACTCGCAATAAAGCGCCCGCCTAAGAAAGCTGACGCCGCCTTGTCGAGTCCCCGTGCTCCTTGATATTTTAACTTGTTGGTCATAGATCCATGCTTATTTTAGTCATGGGTTGCTCCTTCGGTTTTGTATTTTGTGTATAGAACACTTATAATTTGTACTTTCCAGATTTTCCTCTATCTCCTCTATTCTTGTTCTGCAAAATTTTCGTCTAAAGTTTTAAGTAAACAGTTCGCTAGATATCCGACCTTGTTGATAAGACCTCGACCTCGGCGTTAGCGCGTCGAGCGTGCGGCCTGCTGAGCGAGCATTATGCCGCTGTACCGCTGTAGTACTCTATAGTTCCGCGAACCCGTGATGTAGTTGTAAGATAATGTTTTAATAGTTTTTGTTCTCGCCAGTAAAGTTCCACTTGATATTTGTTTATTAGGCTGAGTTCACATTGGTAGTGTTGTGTGTCACTTTATACTTTCGGGTTTTTCGGTCCGGGATCTGGTTTTGAATCATTGTCTGATTCTTGACTGGCAAGCAATTTTGATATTTTTGTAATGGGTCTCTTGATAATTCCATTTTTTGTTTTTACTGATACTACACGTACATACCCATCGTGACCCGGGTGTACGGTTTCAACTCTGCCAAGAGGCCATTTTCCAGGGGGCAGATTAACATCATGGATGATAACAACGTCTCCAACTTTCATGTTTTCCTTAGGTCTCAGCCACTTGCTTCTCTTTGATAATTGACAAAGATATTCCGACTTCCATCTTTTCCATACATCTGAGAATATTTTTTGTACAAGTTGCCATCTTGTGCGTTCATCTTTTTCAGTTTCAGTGATCGTTAAATTTGGACCACTCGATAGGAAGTGGGAAGGTGTTAAAAAATCCAGATCATCAGGATCTTCAGTGATTGCACACAAGGGCCTTGAATTAAGGCATGCTTCAACTTGTGCTAAGAGTGTTGATAACTCTTCATAGGTCAGCTTCTGCTCTCCCATGACTCTACGAAGATGATGTTTGAGGCTACGGACAGATGCCTCCCATAAGCCTCCAGCACTCGGCCATGAAGGGGCGTTAAAGTGCCATTCAATTTCCATTTCTGATATCGCTGCGAAAAAATCAGCGTCCAATGTGTTTTTCAAATCTATGAATTCTTGATTTAATCGAGTGTTAGCACCAATAAAATTTGTTCCTTGGTCACTGTACAGGTGTCGTGGAGCTTCTCGACGTGCCGCTAGTCTCCGAAGAGCTGCTAGGAATGCTGAGCTGCTGAGGTCCGATACTAACTCGAGATGTATGATATAATTGATATAACACTTGATATTAATATTCACCGATGAAAATTATGATATTAAGTAATGTCACTATGTCGTAGTTGAGGTCACGTTGCGTCGTCACGCCACGTGGCCTGAATTTAACTGTGTACTGTCACAAAGTTGTTTGAAGGACGATAGTTCTGATATCTCAATCCGGTTCGAAGGACCATAAAGATGTACGGGACAGTCTCGCACACACTTGAGTTGATAGTTGATAATGATAACACTTCAGTTTTCCACCGAAATAATGATTTATTGATAAAGTAATAAATGATACAAATGAATGCACTCCGCGGTTGCCGGATATGCACTAACTTAAAGTAATGGAATAAATGCTACGTGACGTAAAATGCTGACGGGCAGAATGCACCTTTGTACAGACCGTACACCCTCAAAAACTATGACAGTGTCATCGGCATAAGACAGCGTGTGCCCATTTTGGAGATTAATGTTAGTCAAGTCATTGATATAAATTAAAAATAACGTGGGCCCTAGAACACTCCCCTGGGGGACACCAAAAGTTATGTTGGCTTCTTGGCTTACGTATTCTCCAATCTTAACTCGTTGTGATCGCCCAAGCAAGTAATCACTCAACAAGTGCAGAGAGGTTCCTCTTATGCCGACCCGCTCTAGCTTTCGTATAAGAATGGGAAAAGAGACTGTGTCAAACGCCTTTTTGAGGTCTAAAAACACAGCTAGACACTTGTTATTTTTATCAGTTTTATATAATAATAATAATAATAAGATGGCGTAGGGATGTGACGACCCCATCGCCCGCTGGTTTTACCAGCGCAATCAGTCACGCAGGGCAGCTTATGGCGAGCTGTTGGGGGGTAGCGACCCCACGTACTTGAGCGCTCCTGGGGGATCCTGACGGGGGGTGATGGGTCGGGGCCTCCGCCTCTGTCTTGCCTTAACCGGCCGGGCAGAGTGGAGTCGTGAGAGTTTCGGCTCGGGGTGGATGTGGAAACGTAAGGGGTTAGTTGGCTTCGGTTTAAAGCCCAGTATTACACCTCTCCGCCCTTAGCCTTCCGCACCGGTGTTGCCCTTAGGCCACTTTATGTGTCGCTATTTTGTGGGGGCCCATCTAGCGGGAGGCGAGTCATCGTCTACCAGTCCCATTTTTGCTATGAGACACTTTTGCTGCTAGACGCCCGATAGTCTCAACCCATAGCCCAATTAGCCAGTCCTCCATTTCATCCCAATAACCCAATTTGCATTTAGATTCCATGTCTCCATCAATAGTTCTTGCACCTAGCGGGCGCTGTCTCTGTGTGCGTCCCATGATACATGACACGGATAGGGACAGCATCCGCTCGATGTACACCTTGCATTTCATTAAATTGTCGAAAGGGCCTCTACGCGTTGGCTTCGGCTCCGTGCACGCCTCCCAAAGGTCCGGGACACTATTGTCCCGTGAGCGGGTGCGACATACAGGAATAATAATAATAATTCGTTTATTTCAGGCATCAAAGGCCCATAGATAAATACCTTACAATCTAACATACATATTAAATATTAAAATAACTAGGTCACGATGTGTTGAGTTGAGTCCATGGTGTTGGATAGCCGACCGCGGAAACGCCGGAATAAAACACCTTTCGGCCAAAATTCTTCCTTCATGAAGGTCGTTAGTTGGTCAGCTGGAACCCCCAACACAATAAGAATTAAAATTTTACCAGCTACCAGTTTTACCAGCTATCAATGTAGTAAGTGCCAATATTGCATCTTCAGTAGACCTTGATTGACGAAAACCATATTGGCGATCTGATAGGATGATACAAATTTGTTAAGGTATGAAACAAGGCGATTATTAATTAGTTTTTCCATAACTTTTGAGATAGCTGGCAAAACCGAAATAGGCCTATAGTTGTTTACGATGTTGCTTTCCCCAGCCTTATGAACTGGCGTAACTAAGGATTTTTAAGCGAGGTTGGGAAGATACCTTTCATAAAACAAAGATTAGCTAAGTGACTTATTACTGGGGCAATCAATGTTATGCCAAGTTTGAGGAATTTAGTCGTGATTCCGTCCCATCCTGGAGCACTATTAGGTTTCAAATTTCTTACAATGTCACATACTTCTTGGGGGTCTGTGTCTAAGAGAACAAATGATGAAGTTACCCAGTCTGCGCTATTAAGATTAAGTAAATTATGATCCAAATTTTGATCCCTATCACAATTTGAGACATTTTTGAGTATATCCTCCGCTAATGACTTACCTATGCCAGCCAAAGAGTGATTAACCAAGTTTACCGAGTCTTCAGGAGATGTTTGGATGGTTAACAAGTCGAGGTTCGAAGTCTTAGTTGGTTTGTTGTGAGTTATTTCTCTTAATGTTTTCCAAAGCATTTTAAGGTCTTTGGCAGCATTAGTAAGTTGTTTACTTTCGTAATTGCGTTTAAGTTTTTTAATTAAATTATTGCAAAAATTGCGGTATCGTTTGTATGTAACCTTAAGGATCTCGTTATAGGGTTTTGAGCGTGCTTTAAACTGCATTTTGTTCCGATTCTCTATGCATCGCAATATACCAGGAGTTATCCATGGTTTTATTGTGCGTTGATTTCTTGGTATTAATTTAGTGGTTTTACTCTCTTCTAAGGATTCACTTAACTTATTTATCAATTGATCAGCAACAAAATTAGGATCTTTGCTATCTAGGAGAAGTTCAAGGTTTTTATTCCTTAGATTTTTAAATGCGTTTTCATAATTAATAGTTGTAATTTTTTTTGGCACGTGCTCTCTCGGTTCAGTATTTGTTAAAGTTAGAAAAATAGTTAAATGATCAGTGACAGTAGTATTTAGTACAGCACACAAGGCAGATGATTTAAGAGTATCTATTTTTATCATGAAGTGATCTAAACAACTTGATAGCCTTGTTGGTAGAATGTGTCCAGGCAGTATGCCGTGTGTCGAGAGCACATTCAAGTATTGCTGTCTGTTTAGATTTTTATGTGCCGGTTCGTTCTGTCAAGGGATGAGATTTATGTTAAGATCACCAGTTATTATTATATTAGATGATTTATTAAGTTCAAGGTATTTATTTAAAGAGTTAATGAAAGGAAATGCGTTACAAATTGAAGGCGACCGATAAATGCCAAGAATAATACTGTCATGAGTTTTGATTTCAATACATGTTGAGTGGTCAATGTTTAGCTCTTGTAAATTTGCATTTAAGTTCGTTTTTACATACGTGACTACTCCATCGTTTTGGTTTTGGTTATAATTTGTTGACAGGCTGGAATAGTTGTTTAGAACGGGTATTGGTTTATTGGGATTAATACGACACTCTGTAAGTATTATTATATCAACCTCGAATTCTAGCTGAGAGAGGTTTAGTATAAATAAAGTCATCAAAGTTACTGTAGATACTCCTAATATTTTGCGATGCAATAGTTACATTGGAGCTCGACAAGGTTACATAATTTTTGAGATCCTTAAGGTCACATTGCACAGAAACCGCAATCTCACTATCATCTAGTTCGTTTAAAATATTAGAGTTACAGATCATAATTGATACAAGAACGAAATAGGGGGTTTAACAATAGTTGACAGTATGTCTATTATATATTTGTAATAGGTATTAAATATGCAGTAAAAAGTTTTACTTTGGGCGTATTCCGCTCGGGAGTGTAAACAAATGTCACATGCATTGAGACTCCGCCTGTCATACCAGTCCAGATACTTAACTACGAGATGGTAAAGTATACGACCCGACGTAACCGACCCGTGTGTGTGGCGAGAGTTCTACCTCGATCGACTGCGGCATAGTACCTCGCACCAGTGACGTCACCGCGGCAGCGATACATACACCCATAAGCGACCACAACGCAGAGCTGTTTACGTTATCGATGGAACAAATGCAACGCGAAAAGTCAAACTCTTTTGTTGAGCGTAGGCTTATTAATGGCGAATCAATTTGTTCTTTTTATTATGACATTCTAAATTATAATTGGAATTTTATAAATAGCGACTGTGACATAAATATTAAATTTAATAAATTATTACGTATTCTGACATATTATATTGATATTCATTTTCCTTTAAAACGATGCCGATTATAGTAGTTTATGTGACTGTATATAATGAAGGGTATTAAACACGAGTGTGGGTTTATGAAACGCGCCGAAGGCAAGTTTCATAATAATATCACACGAGTGTTTTAATGCCTAATTATGTACAGTTACATACACTACTTTATCTAGCCACATATTATAAGCCTCCATGATTCATTCAGGAGTCGCACATTATGACAAATATTACCCGGTAATGGCGGTAATGAAATTTTCTGGCAGCTTTCATAGTTGTTTTTAATTCAAAGACAAACTAAAGTCGACCCCAACTATCATATCGTTCGATATCTTACTTACGTGCGACATTTGTCGATTGCAAATTGACAATTTATTTCGAACTAAACGTCATCTCGAGTGATATTAGAATAGAGGTCAAATCAAATTTCTTTGTTTTTCAGAGATACAAATACAAATACAAATACAAGTACTCTTTATTGCACACCTCATAAAATATACAGGAGAAATACAATGCAAGAAATTACAATTAGAGAGATGTTCGAAATTTGAATAAATAATACTATCAAAATCGATGTTATTATTTAGCAATAATATCATTTTTACAGATAAGAAATTTGTTCTAACAAAACAGTCTATTTTTATGTTGGTCAGAATGTGCGGTTCTTGAACGCATCATGGAGAGTTTATGATATTTGGATAGATAAAATAATAAACCAAATGTTCCATGGATGACTGACGAAATTATTAAATACATGAATAGCCTTAATGATATTTCTCATTTTAGACAACAATACCCTGATGATAAAAACATATCCAATATGATTAAGTATTATTCGGACTTAATTAAGAGAAAAGTATTAGAAGCCAGACAGGAGTATACAAAGCAAAGGTTAAAAGATAGTTCGAATCCTTCCAAAGAAATTTGGAAGATTATAAATGAAGAAATCTCGCCAGCGCCATGTAGGAAAGATATTACGCTTAAAGACAGTGACTCCAAAACTATAGGGAAAAACCACGTCCCCGACCATCTGAATTCGCATTTCTTAGGTGTTGCGTCTAAGCTCAATATGTGGGTAAACGAGCAGTGCTCAATGCAGTACCTTACCGACCACGCCCGAACTGCTCATGTGCCGGTTGTTGAGCTGCCCACTGTCACGCGAGCCGACCTTGATCGAGTTCTTAAATCCATGCTCAAGACCAGGAGCACCCTTGACATATATGACATTTCTGTTAACATCATGTTATGCATCTGGCCTCTACTCTCGGAAATGCTGCTTACCCTAATCAACGAGATGTTCTCGGAAGGTGTTTATCCCGACGTGCTTAAGTGCACAAGAGTGTGCCCAGTCTATAAAAGTAAAGGGGAAAAGACATCCGTTGATAATTATAGACCGATATCCATAGTACCAAACATCTCAAAAATGATTGAATCGATTTTATCAGAACACATAATGAACCACTTTGAAACAAATGACCTACTGACTGACCGACAGTTTGCGTACCGACGACATATGTCCACCACAACCGCAGCGCAGAAAATGATCGACTGGATCACAACAGGCATTGATGACAGGTACAAGATAGCCGGTATATTTTGTGACTTGTCAAAGGCCTTTGATGTGATAAATCATGAACTACTAGTAAAAAAACTAATGTGCTATGGACTAAAAGGGCGCAGTTGTAATCTAGTAGAATCGTTTTTAAAAAACAGAAATCAAACTGTTGAGGTGATGATAGGTGGAAAAAGAATGAGATCAGAGTCTGGCAGCGTGACGATTGGGATCCCACAAGGGTCAGCGCTAGGAAATACCCTATTCCTAGCTTTCATAAATGACCTACCATCTGCCATATCTGAAGGACAAATCGTTTTGTTTGCAATCGTAAAATCGTAAAAAAATCGCCGAGTGGCGAGACAGAGCACGTTCAGACCGGCCGAGTGAGCGAGCGAGACAGTGCGGGGTAGGGGGAGGGTGGACACTCGGCCTAGTAGATAGAACGGGAGCCGAGCTACTGTCTCGCCCCTTCGTTCGGCTGAGCGCTCGGCCGAGCACTCGGCGCTATGTTTATACGCACCGAGTACTCGGCCGAGAGCACTGTCTCGCCCGTTTACTCGGTACGTGTGATCAAGGCATAAGTGCCTCCGCAGCACGGGCCAGCTCCGGACAGTGCCGCGCCGCACCGTGCTACAAGCCAAAAACCCGCGGGTTATAGGGCCAACCTACTACGAGCATCTGCCCGCTGACCTCAAAAATGAACGTTCTGAGGAAACGTTTAAACGTAAGCTGAAGAACCTTTTATTGGAAAAGTCGCTGTACTCAGTAAAAGAATATATTGACATTGTTAAATAGATTTTATTGTAATAGTATTTTGACATTCATCGTTTGTTTTATGTAATTTGAATTTTGTTTTAGTTCTTAAGGATTTTGTATTTAAATGATTCCTATTATTTTATTCTTGAAATTTTGACGTCTTTATTATTTATTTTTGTTTGTAATTTGATTGGTACCTTAGTATTGGTACTATAATTTATTTATTTATTTTGTTTTTTTTTTTTTTTTTTTGGTTGAAATTATCAATTATTATTATTTTGATTAGGTATGTATACTATTGTGTACTACCAACTTAGTTGCTAAGTTTTTTTTTTTTTTTTTGTTTGTATTTGTATATAATGTAAATTGACGATCACTATAAGTAATGTAAACTGACATACTCTTATATTTTACAAGAACATTATATTGTGAGACAAATAAACTAAACTAAACTATAATATAATAACACTAGAGGCCCGTTGCGGCGTCGAACCGCCGCTAGAATATGGAAATTCGGTTAGTGTTACAGAAAATAACTGCTTTATCGATAAGAAGTTTTTGGCGAACGAAGAATAAATACTGTAATAAGTTTCTGTCAAAAATGGCATTTTAGTGGCAAGCTTTTATAGTCGACTGTACTTTTCTTTGGATATCCATCAAATGCTCACTGAGACGATTCTAAAGAGCCCAAGTTCGGTAGGATTGCTTTTTCTATTATAGAGTTCCTATGGCCACCTTCCGGCTCCATCATCAGATCAGCCCCATGGTAACATATTATTGTATTGTCATCAAAGTTAAGTAAGTATGCAAAATTTCAGCTCAATCGGTTGACGATATCTGCTTCAAAATTGAGTTGCAAGATTTCACCCGAACAAACATACTTAGATACATACATACATACATACATACATACACTGCAAGTTAAATAAAAGCTTTTGAAAAAACACGTTTAAATGATGTTTTAAAAACGTTACAACATGCCAGGCTAGAGCTAGGCCTGATAGCCAACTGCCAGCTTCATCGTGACAACATTTTCAACTCTTTTGTAAAAATAACTTGTGCATTAATGACATGTCACATGTGATCTGCTGATCTGTTTCACAAATAAAATGCATATTATTTTTTATGGAAAAATTTAATTCATAAAAATAATCCCATATCTTAAAAAAATAATTGACATATTTTCATAGGACCGAACCGAACATAAGATTGGTAGGATTTTAATTTGTTGTTCTTTCTTCAGGAAAGAAGAATTTATCGATTTCTATCAATTTCCAGAAATAGCACATGAATCGAAACGACAGATTTGGGCACTCACTACGCAGGTTTTTAAAAGGAAATGAAATCATGTAGTGCGTAACTGTTTATGTATTCATTTATAATCGTAAATACTTAAAAATAGTGATAATAAAAAATATTACATAAACTCAATTGTATGAAATAGAGAGTATAAAACGTTTATAGATACACGAAAAACCACTATTATCAATGCTTGTTTTTTTAATGAAATTCAATAGATCGTGCACATTTTCTTAATATGGGTGCTGTCATGTCATCATCATCAATCATTTATTCAATAACAATTAGGTAGGATATCTATCTTCTGTTCGTTGTTCTCAAAATTATCTTCTTTCTCCAATTCCTTCTTCATCAAAATTTTTAAATGACTCTTTTGCCTGCCAAGCGATTCGGTTGTGGATTGTGGAATACTTTGCCGCTCGACTTACGCAAAGCTCAATCCCTCCCCATCTTTAAACGTAACCTGAAGCAGCACTATTTATCACTTCCTTAGGTGATGTCTGAAATTAATTTCGAATGTACGTTATTACTTCATGTACGTATATTATATGTATATATAAGTATATATATGTAAATTATAAGTTATGTGTGTATGTATATTTATTTATTTATTATATATATATTTATATTACAAACAATTCAGATGTATGTGTTGAGGTTGTACATACTTAGTTTTTATTTGTATTTTATATTGTCTATTATTGATTTTTGATGTTTTCTTTTGTTCCTTACTTTTGTCAGCTTACTGTCTCTTGCTTGTGTCAATTAAATAATTTGCGTTTCTAAAGTCCAGCTGTTTTGATTTCGATACTAATTTCCACTTTTTCCTAATCCTGAGCTATCATTGCGCCTTAATATTTGGTCCTTCTCCCGTCTTAATGTTATAATGAACACGCGCTCGAAATCGAAGCAGTTGGCGACTCCAGCAAAAAGCGTCAAGGAGACGTGCTCGAGATTGGGTAAGTCCACTACGGGTGGGCACGGTCGGTCCTCAAAATCGGACCTCGTAACGACCGCTGCCTCCGATACACCCGCGGCTTCCAACCCTCAAGTTCCCGGGACGTCTCAGGAGTGCCCCACAATTGGCACCGGCGCCGAACATATTAATGTTCCCACAAGTTACAGGTCACGCACGTCGGGGTCTACGCGGTCATCGGCCACTATCAGGGCACGGCGACTGATCGCGGAAGCCCAGCTGGCCCGTAAAAGTATCGAAAGAGAACAAGAACTCTTTGAACGTGAACGGCGCGCGCAAGAGGAACATCTTAAACACCAACGAACACTCCTTGATCAGGTGAAACAGGTGGAGCAGCTCGAATTAGAAGCATCACTCGCCGCTCAAGAAGCCGAAGAACATTCTGGACAATCGGTCAGTATGTCACGTACAGCTTCTTGGGTTCGGGACGTAAATCAGAACAGGCATAATTCTGAAAAAGAACCTGATACCGCTACAACTGGTATTCCGGTCACAAACGCCCGGCCGCAAACGGCAGATGCTGCTGCCAAAATTTCGCTTATTGATCATATTATAGTCCAAAATAGACTGGACAACCCTGTCACTGTCCCTTTGTCGCGTGAAAACGTCAACCTTAGTAGCAACAAAAATGCAGCGGTTGATTTCCTTCGTGACTCTGGAAATCAGCAAAGTCATTTAGATCAGCCAACAAATGACTCCACAGTGCTTCTGAAAGCGATCGCCGATACCGCCGCTGCAGCTAAAGCACTCGCTACTGCGCAGGATAGGCCAGTTAGAGCGAAAGTTGACCTTCCTACATACTTTGGCAATGCATCACACTGGTTACAGTTTAAATATTTGTTTGACAGCACTAAAAATGCTTATTCCCCCGCAGAAAATACTTCGCGCCTCCATAATGCGCTCCGTGGGCCCGCCCGTGAGGCAGTTACCTCTCTACTCTACACCGCAGCAGCTGCTGAAGAAATCATGGCCGCCCTCGAACGGACATTTGCGTGCCCCGAAATGATTGTCTTCGGTGAGGTACAGGTGTTGAAATCACTGCCTCGGCTCGGCGCTGATTTAAAGGAGATCGGTATTTTTGCCAATAAGGTACGCAATAGCTTGTCTACTATGAAATTACTCGGTCTTCGGGAATACATACAATCGCCCGAACTATTTCATAGTATTTTAGGCAAATTTAACCCTATAATGAAAATGAGATGGTCTGATTTTGCAGCCGAAACGTCAAACCCTCTCACCTCAAAATTAGAGCTTTTGTCAGATTTTCTGACTCGTGAACATGAGCGTTTTATTAAATTTTCTTTGTCGCCTGAAATGGGACTTTCTTCACACACACAGCAACTCTCTACTAGGGTCCTTACACCAATGAATAGACCGTTCAAACGAGAAAGTGTACATTCTTTGACTCATAACAAAAATAAAGTAAACAACAAAACTGACTGTACTTATTGTCAAAGAAACCATAACATACAGAGTTGTTCGGAGTTCACAAAACTGACAGTTGATGATAGGTGGCGTTGGTTACGCGAACATAAAATTTGCTATAAATGTTTAAAGCGCAATCAACACCAGTGGAAGTCTTGCAAAGTGAACCCTTGTGGGGTCGATGGTTGCACGTTTCGACACCATCCTCTTTTACACGGCAGGCAGGATACTTTTACATCACCGCATACACCAGATACACAGTTTAATAATACTGTGTGTGTAACTGCGTCTCCCAGTGATGTCCAGCAAGCGTCGTGCTCCTCGCCGGCCGTCCTCAAATCGTCGGAAGAAAATGTGATGGTTTCTAATACAGGTATTAAGTGTGACAAAGATGCAACCCCGACCAAACTACGAACGTTGCTAAAAGTAGTGCCAATTACTGTTTCTGGACCAGCTGGCAGTTGGGAAACTTACGGACTCCTCGATGATGGTAGTACCGCAACATTAATTGACGCCGCTGTGGCTGCCCGTATTGGGCTGTCAGGGCCTGAAGAGTGTATAACCGTCAATGGTGTAGGTGGCTTACAAAAAACTACCAAGGTTTCATACGTCGATTTTTATATACAAGGTAAACATGAATTTGACAGGTTCTTGGTTAAGCGTGCCAGGGCTATGCCATCACTTAGCTTGAATACCCAAACACTGTCCAAACAGACCATAGAGTCTTACAACCACTTGAACGACATAGCCGATTATTTGGCGTACTCTGATGCCACACCGACCGTGCTAATTGGTGCCGAGCACTGGCATCTGTCAATTTCTCGGGATGTTCGGGCCGGTGGACGTAATGACCCTGTGGCCTGTTATACTCGACTCGGTTGGACTTTGTATGGAGTTTTATGTGGTAAAACTAAGCCCGTCGAGTTTGTCAATCACTGTCACCATGAGCGATTGGAATTACTTATAAAAGAACAGTACAAACTCGACTCGCTGGGTATTACTAAGCGTGAAACTCTTCATTGCAAGCTAGATTCTCGTGCCATTGAAATTTTGGAAAATACAACCACACGTTTACCAACGGGTAGGTACGTAGTAGGGCTTCCGTGGCGTGATAACATTCAACGTGTACCTGAAAGTTATCCTCAAGCCTTATCAAGATTTTGTAGTCTAGAGAGACGTATGATTAGAGAGCCCGAGTTTGCCGATGCGTACAAAAGATGTATAAATAATATGATCGCTAATGGTTATGCTGAAGAGTGTGATCCTGACACTTATTATGGTAAATCTGTCAATATGAGTAGTAGCCACAACACGGGTGTGGTCAGCCTTAGCTACCAAGACCATTCACAAAATTGTTCAAACAAAAATCCCAATTTATCAAATAACGTTCAGCACGGTACAGTCGACCTCAATAAATTACAACCAAAACTTGACAGTCATGTGTCAAATGTAAATAACGATAAAATAAAATTAAAAATATCTTCTGAACTCCAAGAAACCGAAACTGATAAACAAATAAGGTGGTATTTGCCCCATTTTGGTGTTTACCATCCCCAAAAGCGTAAACTTCGTGTTGTTCATGATGCAGCGGCAACAAACCAGGGCGTTTCATTAAATTCGTTGCTTCTTCAAGGGCCCGATCTTTTAGAAAATTTATTAGGTATTTTGTTTCGATTCAGAGAGGGCGCTGTTGCTGTAACTGCCGATATAAAAGAAATGTTTCCACAAATACAAGTTCGCGAACAAGATAGGGACGCATTACGTTTCTTATGGCGCGACGTTCTGTCGAGAGACACAACGCCTCTAAAAGAGTATCGTATGACAGCTGTCATTTTCGGAGCGTCATCCAGTCCATTCACCGCGCTGTACATAAAACATAAAAATGCATTGTTGCATCAAGATTTGTACCCAGATGCAGCAAATGCTAGCATTCACAGTTCCTATATGGACGATTTTTTGGATAGTCTGGACGATGTTGCCGGGGCTGCACAGCTGGCATCCGACGTAGTGACTATCCATCGTGACGCTTGCTTCGAAATGTGTGGCTGGATTTCAAACGTGCCGGAAGCGTTGCGTTTTGTACCCGCTGAATTGCGCGCCGCACATCCTACTGAAGTGTCACTTGGAACTGAATCCAGTAACATCAGAGCTTTAGGTGTCTCTTGGGATCCTATATCAGATACTATTGGATTTAGGACTGGATTAGAAGGTATTAGCCCACAAGGCAATTTAAATAAACGTAAAGTGCTGTCTCACCTTATGAAGATATACGACCCATTAAATTTACTGGCACCAATCGTGGTCAAAGGCCGTATACTACTACAGGAAGCTTGGCGGTCAAATTTTGACTGGGACACTTCATTTCCACCATCACAGGTTTTGAAATGGAAGGAATGGTTTAATGAACTATCCGTCGTGTCAAGTATCAGGATACCACGGTGGTACGCTAAATTGAATGGGGAGCCTACGCATCGTGAGCTGCACATTTTTGCAGACGCGAGTGAACTTGCCTATGCCACCGTCGCTTATTGGCGCTTTTTATATGCGGATGGCACAGTCAAGCTAGCACTCATTACCAGCAAGGCCAGAGTCTCGCCGTTGCGACCATGTTCGATCCCGCGGTTAGAGTTGCAAGGCGCTTTAATTGCCTCTCGCCTTGCTGTCACCATTAAAGAGTTGCACAAGAAAAAACCTATCCGTACGTTTCTTTGGACGGATTCAAGGACTGTCCTCGGTTGGCTTAGAAGCGACGCACGAACTTTCAAGCCCTTTGTGGCCCATCGAGTAGGGGAAATTACCGAAAATACGTGCGTACATGACTGGAGATGGGTCCCATCGGCCTTGAACGTTGCGGACGACGCTACTCGAATCCAATCACTTCACCTCAATCCTAACCACCGATGGTTCACGGGCCCCTCATTTCTTCTGGACCCTCCGGAGGATTGGCCTGTGGAACCAGCTGGCCGGCCTACAACTCTTCCTGAATGCAAGCAGTCTTCTGCTCTTGTGGTTGGTCATCTGGTTCTCACCGCGGATTTTAATCATTTTAATGACTGGTTACGCCTTCTCCGTGCTACTGCTCGCGTTTTGCAGGCTGCGGATATATTTCGCTCGGTATTGGACCGCGTTAATTTTACTGCTCCTAACACCGATGTTAGGACTCGACAACGTACGAACGCTCCTACGTCCACCACTCTCATACCTCTGACAGCGGAATTAATGGAAGCCGCAGAAAGGCACGTTTTAGAAAAAGTACAGTCAGAAACATTTGGAGAAGAGATACAACAAATTAAGCGAGGAGAATTGTTATCCAAAAGTAATCGCTTAACGAAACTATCACCCAAGATGGGACCTGATAATTTGTTACGCCTAGCTGGTAGAATCGCTGCTGTGCAGAATGTTGGTACAGAGATTAAGTCACCCATTATTTTAGACAGTCGCCATCCAGTAGCGCGCATGTTGGTACATTTTTATCATCGTAAGGCTGGACATGCAAACAACGAAATGGTTGTTAATGAAATCCGACAAAAGTTTTGGCTATTATCATTGCGCAGTACCGTACGGAACGTGGCTAGTAAGTGCCTGTTTTGCCGCATCAAAAAGGCAAAACCTATGAACCCAATGACTGGGAATCTTCCTGCAGAACGGCTTGCTCACCACCGCCGCCCATTCACATACACCGGATTGGATTATTTCGGCCCTATAAACACCACGATCGGTCGCAGACAGGAAAAGCGCTACGTAGCCCTGTATACGTGCATGACATCTAGAGCTGTCCACCTTGAAATTGTTGATTCTCTCTCTGCTGATTCGGCAATAATGAGTTTGCGACGCTTCATTGCGAGAAGAGGCGCTCCTGATACAATATTTTCCCACAACGGCACTTGTTTTATTGGCGCTGACCGAATCTTGCGCGAATTCTATAATTCAGAGGTCAATGATTTTGCTGCCAACAGAGGCATAAAGTGGAATTTTATTCCAGCTGCTGCTCCTTTTTTTGGCGGATGTTGGGAACGGCTTGTCCGCTCCATCAAAGTTGCGATGAACGCTACCCTACGCGAAAGAGCGCCAAAGCCAGAAGTCCTAGCGACACTTTTGCACGAAGCTGAGGCCATAGTCAACTCTCGACCGCTGACTCACGTCCCTGTTAGCACCGAAGACGAGGAGACCTTGACGCCTTTTCATTTTTTAATTGGCTCGTCCTCTAACCAGGTTTTGCCCGCAACTTTGGATGACCGAGATCTCCTTCGACGAGCTGACTGGAGGAAAGCTCTGAGACTCGCTGACCATTTCTGGAATCGTTGGGTGAGAGAGATTCTGCCGACCATGCAGCCCCGACAAGTAGGTGAGAACAGGGAGCGCAGTTTGGGCATCGGCGACCTAGTGTTAATCGTGGACGAGAATCTACCCAGAGGAGTATGGCCACGAGGCCGCATTGCTGCAACCTTCCCTGGCAGGGATGGTATTGTTAGGGTGGTGGACGTAGCCACACCGGGTGGTCTCCTTCGTCGGCCCTCCAAAAAACTAATCAGGTTGGACATATGAAGTAAGGCATTGCCTGCTGGCCTGGCTAGTTTGTGTGCTCTCGCACACAAGGGGGTGGAATGTTGAGGTTGTACATACTTAGTTTTTATTTGTATTTTATATTGTCTATTATTGATTTTTGATGTTTTCTTTTGTTCCTTACTTTTGTCAGCTTACTGTCTCTTGCTTGTGTCAATTAAATAATTTGCGTTTCTAAAGTCCAGCTGTTTTGATTTCGATACTAATTTCCACTTTTTCCTAATCCTGAGCTATCATTGCGCCTTAATAGTATGTGTAAATTAAGTTTCTTAACCAGTTTCTTGCACTACCTTTTTAAAATGTATCCTCCGACTTTTTCTGCTACCCAAAGGTTGTCTGGAAGAGATCGCTCTTTAGCGATAAGACCGCCTGTTGTTACCCTATGTATCGTTGCTTTATTTCTTTGTTATGAATCTTTTTCATGTGGTGCACAATAAAGGATATTATTATTATTATTATTATTACACATTGTGTTTGAAATTCTTACGCTAGGTATACTTAATAAAAAAAGAATATTAAGACATATTTTTTTCAATAAATTTAGAACTGAAGGCCTAATTCCTGAATTCCAAATTCAAACTTTCGTCTTTCCTCTCATTGAAATAGTGTCTGACAGAAGAGTGAGGGAGATGCTATCTATACTCTCAATCTCAAGTCTATGATATACACCTAATTTTAGGGTTCCTTACCATAGTCGGTAAAAACGGAAGCCTTATAAAATCAATTTGTTTTGTTGACAGCAGAATTTGTCAAATTTTATTTTGAATGAGAATAAGAATGATCAGCCAGACGTCATTAATTCAAATAGGTATGATTTATTCTTGAGAGCGTCGATTTTTTGAAATTTGCATCATATGTAGGTTATTTCTACCATCAAGTTTCGCATGTTAGGGTAACATGTAATTATTCCACATTGCCAACTCGTCCACAATGTCAGCTCGTCTATACTCCCATCTGGGTCACAATGCCAACTTGTCCACACACCCAACACGTCCACATTGCCAACTCGTTCATACACCCAACTCATCTGCATTGCCAACTCGTCTATATTACCAATTCGTCTCCATTGGCAACTCGTCCATATTCCCAATTTGTCCACAATGCCAACTCGACCATATTGCTAACTCGTCCATATACCCAACTCGTCCACAATTCCAACGCGTCCATATTGCTTACTCGTCCACAATGCCAACACGTTCACAAATACAACTCGTCTACATTTCCAACTCGTCCATATTTCCAACTCGTCCACATTTCCAACTCGTACACAATGCAAAATCGTCCACATTGCCCACTCGTCCATAAACCCAACTCATCTACAATGCCAACTCGTCCATATTTCCAACTCATCCATATTCCCAACTCGTCCACAATGCCAACTCATCCATATTGCTAACTCGTCCACATTTCCTACTCGTCCATACACCCAACTCATCTACATTGCCAACTCGTCTTCATTTCCAACTCATCAACAAAACCAACTCGTCCATATTGCTAACTCGTCCACAAATACAACTCGTCCACATTTCCAACTTGTCCATAGGCCCAACTCGTCCACAATTCCAAGTCGTCCACATATCCAACTCGTCCATATTGCCAACTCGACGATACACCCAACTCGTCAATACAAACTCGTCCTTATTATCAGCCCGTCTTTATTGCTAACTCGTCCATATTCCCAACTTGTTCATTTGGCCAACTCATCCACATTCCCAACTCATCCATATTCTCAACTCGTCCGTATTACCAAGTCGTCTTCATTGCCCACTCGTCCGTGTTCCCAACTTGTTCATTTTTCCAACTCATCCACATTCCCAACTCGTCCACATTGACAACTCGTCCATATTACCAACTCGTCTTCATTGCCAACTCGTCCATAATGCGAACTCGTCCACAAGTGTGCAGGTGTCTATGGGCGACGGTAATCGGTTTCCATCAGGCGATTCGTTTGCTTGTTTGCACCCTATGACATAAAAAAAAACTGCCCACTTTTCCATGTTCCCAACTTGTCAATTTTACCAACTTATCCACATGCCAACTCATCCACATTTCCAACTCGTCCATATTCCCAACTCGACGATACACCCAACTCGTCTACAATACCAACTTGTCCTTATTATCAGCTCGTCTTTATTGCCAAATCTTCCATATCACAAACTCGTCCGTATTACCAAGTCGTCTTCATTGCCAACTCGTCCATATTCCCAACTCGTTCATTTTGCCAACTCATCCACATTCCCAACTCATCCATATTCTCAACTCGTCCGTATTACCAAGTCGTCTTCATTGCCCACTCGTCCGTGTTCCCAACTTGTTCATTTTGCCAACTCATCCACATTCCCAACTCGTCCACATTGACAACTCGTCCATATTACCAACTTGTCCGTATTACCAACTCGTCTTCATTGCCAACTCGTCCATAATGCGAACTCGTCCACAAGTGTGCAGGTGTCTATGGGCGACGGTAATCGGTTTCCATCAGGCGATTCGTTTGCTCGTTTGCACCCTATGACATAAAAAAAAAACTGCCCACTTTTCCATGTTCCCAACTTGTCAATTTTACCAACTTATCCACATGCCAACTCATCCACATTTCTAACTCGTCCATATTCCCAACTCGACGATACACCCAACTCGTCTACAATACCAACTTGTCCTTATTATCAGCTCGTCTTTATTGCCAAATCTTCCATATCACCAACTCGTCCGTATTACCAAGTCGTCTTCATTGCCAACTCGTCCATATTCTCAACTCGTCCACATTTCCAACTCGTCCATTTTACCAACTCATCCATATTACCAATGTAGATACATTCCCAACTTGGCTACATTGTCAAGTCGTCCATATTCTCAACTCGACCACATTTCCAACTCGTCCATTTTACCAACTCATCCATATTACCAATGTAGATACATTCCCAACTTAGCTACATTGTCAAGTCGTCCATATTCTCAACTCGACCACATTTCCAACTCGTCCATTTTACCAACTCATCCATATTACCAATGTAGATACATTCCCAACTTAATCATGCTAAATTGTCAAGTCGTCCATATTCTCAACTCGATCACATTTCCCATCCCGTCGACATTCAAGCGGAAGGACTTAAGTTTTTTCTTGTAAAATACCATTTAATTTACCATCACTCATGCCATTTTCCTTGGAATTATTTTTTTGATGGACTTATATAATCATATTTATAATAATCTATCATAAATTTACTTATTTGAATGACGTTTAAATTAGTTGTAATTACTAAATTTTTTCTGCTTTGATTTATTGTAAAACTCGCCTATAAAAATAATCTATTCTTGAATGACGGTCAGTTTTTCTAGTCTTGCTAGCACCAGTCCAACTCTCACTTAACCGGCTTTTTCCTCCACATTTTTAACAGGTAGGTATGCGAAAAAAGTTTTCATATCAACCTTTTAAAAAGAAAAACAACCTGGCAATTTAGATCATTGACATAGCCCCTAATAAAAAATACATTAAAAGTTGTCAGAATATGGTTACTGTCATTCATTGTCAACAAACTGTAAAATTATTTTTGCATATTCGTAATTTCGTACATGTTTTAAGTGTTGCGGATATTATGTTGCCGACTCAAAAATAATATTTCATCATACTGAACAACTTACTACAGGTTTGTGAGCAAATCATGCTTATTATTATTTGGTCATATTATGTCAAAATAGGGATCACAGGTCACGTGGTCAATGTCACGTGGTTAGCGCACAGTAGTTTTTTCAAATCCATTTTTCAGTACTTTTTCAGGAAAAAATTAAAAATCCAAGAGTTTTATGCACCTCTCCAGCATGAGACGAATCTAATGACATATCATTTATCAAAATCGGACCATAACTGTAGATCTGATGGGATGTACAAAAATCGGCCTCGCGTAATATATATATAGATTCTAATATCTTCGAGTTATAGAATAGTGTATGTGTTTTGTTTTTATAAATGTGTTTGTGGGTTTTATAAGGAAACTGTATGTGTTAGTGTGAAAAAAGAGTACAATTTTTTTTTTTTTTTTTTTCTTAATTTCTAATTAGATATATTATAGGAACACTTATTTTTATATATTTATGTACATAACAACATATTTTCTATGCTACTGTTTCGTTGCTTATTTCTTAATTTTAT
This sequence comes from Apotomis betuletana, assembly GCA_932273695.1. NCBI lineage: Eukaryota > Metazoa > Arthropoda > Insecta > Lepidoptera > Tortricidae > Apotomis > Apotomis betuletana. The sequence continues at coordinate 26,902,131 of OW026306.1, forward strand.
TTCTTATTGCTAATTTTTATTATTTATGCTTATACCTAATATATTTACTATATTATATAAACATAGTTTAACAACTTGCATTCCTTTTTACAACTATACTTGTTATTTGCTCACAGTATCTTAAGAAAGTTTCCCTGCTTTCGGAATTGATTAGTTCCTTTATACTGATCAACGTCAAATCTGTGTTTAATTTCTGTTCCAGGTCGTACCTCATTTTGGCGAAGACGGGGCACTCCAACAGGATGTGTGACACCGTTTCTTTAATCGCGGTCGGCGGTTAAGTGGGGTCGCAGACACACGACGGGCTCTCCTTGCACTTAAAACGGTTTAAGTATTCCGAGAACCCGCCGTGGCCTGTCAGGAGTTGGGTTCTTATGCCGGTAGGTTTGAATTTCCTTATTGTTTTGTACGCGGTTATGACGTCCGGGAAGAACAGTTTTGTTCCAGCTGCGGTGTCGCCTGCTACGTACCTCCGATTCCATTCGTCAATCGTCGCCATACGAATGGCTCGCTTGGCGAATGAAATCGGGCACTTGTCGTAGTTGGGTTTCCGTTTGGATCACAGAGCGGCCTCCTTTGCTAACTCGTCCGCCCTCTCATTACCCTCCAGTCCGGCGTGCGCCTTGATCCAATGCAAGGTTACCATCTTGCCCTGGAGGGATACAGATCGAAGGTTATCCCTGGCTTCCATTGCTAACGGGTGGAGGCACTTTTGATTCTGGACTGTTTGGAGGGCCGCCATCGAATCGCTGTAGATTCCGAACGTCCTTGCACTGCTCTTTCGGATTTCTCCCGTGGCTTTGCACAGCGCCAAGAGCTCCGCCTGATAGACCGTGCATTGTTCAGATAGAGCAAGCTTGTGGGTTTTGGTCTCGGCTTCACTATTCCATAAGGATAGTGCAGCTCCGACTTTGCCCCCAATCCTGCTCCCGTCCGTGAAAATGCGAACTTGGTAGTTACTGTAAGCGTCTACTTGCTCCTGGTCCATCAGGCTTACTATCGCCAGGTCGCTGTGCTCGGCCGGGTGAGGTGCCTCAACCGCCGGCGCCATCCGTTCTATTTCCCGGTCTAACAGTGTAGGCTGGGGTACCCCTTTCCTGGCCTCGTATAAGGAGGCTGCTTCGCGTACTCTGAGGTCCAGTGGGAGCAGTCCGGCCAATAGTAGCGCGGCGTTCAGTGAAACCGTTCTGTATGCCTTGCATATTTTCTGGGCAAAACCTCGCTGTACGGTGCTGAACTGTTTTATTACCCCCAGCTTTTCGGCTGCGGTTGCCCAGGCGCTTGCTGCGTACAGAATTACCGGTTCCACTGCCGCTGTATAAATTGTATATATAACCTCCGGATGCAGCCCCCAGCTGACCCGGGCTGTTCTAGCCAATTTTTTATACATATTTAGAGCCTTCCGGCAGACGCTCGTCACATGCTGGTTAAAAGTTAGCTTGTGATCGATGGTGAGGCCCAGTATCTTAATTTCGTTCGACATGACTATATTCACCCCGCCCATGCTCAGACGTGGTACATCAAACTTTAATTTTCTGGTTAATACCATAGCGCACGTCTTGTGTGGAGCAAATTTTAGTGGCTTCCTCTCAACTCACAGAGACTGCAACACCTGCCGGTCCAGGTTCTACCAACGTAGACGATATGGTGCGGGCCGTAACAGTGCAGGTGGGGCTCATGCTGGATGCGAGACTGGGAGCTCTTGAGCTCGAGGGTAGGCTCTTGCCTGCCCAACCAATGCGGCCCCCGTTGGCCGCCGACCGGAAAAGACAAACGGGGCAGGAGTCTGCGCTTGTTCTGAAGCCGCACACGGTACCCTCCGGTAAGCCGAGTATCGCAACGGCTGCGAAGATAGGACCCCCGAACTTCACGGAGGAGCCCCAAAAGGGTAAGAAGGGGAAGGGGAAAGGGAAGAAGACGAAGGCAAAGACAGTTGCCATTGTTCCCCCGGCTACTCCTTCTGCGACGCCAACACCTCAACAGGGACCTACGGATGAAGGCTGGATCGTAGTTGGCCGAAGGAAGAACAAAAAAGTGGGAAATCGCAAGTCGGCTTCCCAGCCTCTGCCTCAGAAGCAGAATCCCAAGCGACAGAAGCCGCGTAAACTACGCCCCCCTCGCTCGGCGGCAGTGGTACTGACATTACAGCCTGCCGCGGTAGAAAAAGGGGTGACGTACGCGCAAATGCTTTCAAAAGCAAAGGAAAGCGTTGACCTCAGTGGCCTTGGCATCAGTGCAATAAAATTCAAAAGAGCGGCTACCGGCGGCAGAGTGCTTGAAGTGCCGGGTATCGATAGTGGGGAAAAGGCCGATTCTCTGGCCAGACAGCTGGCTGAGAAACTTGGGCAGGATGTCCGGGTCGCCAGGCCGACAAAATGCGTAGAGCTGCGCATTTCGCAAATGGATGACTCAGTGTCGTCCTCTGAGGTTGTGGCTGCTGTTGCAAAAGCTGGCGGTTGCGAGGAGGGGCAAATCAAGGCTGGGGAAATCCGGACGAATAACACCGGCCTTGGCACAATATGGATCCGCTGCCCTGTCGCCGCAGCTAAGAAAGTAGTAGAGGCTGACCGCGGCCGGCTTCAGGTGGGCTGGGTTCGTGCCGCAGTCAAACTCCTGGACCCACGCCCCATGCGCTGCTTCCGGTGCCTGGAGACCGGCCACGTCAGAGCACAATGCCAGGCGCAGACGGACCGTGGAGATCTGTGCTACCGTTGCGGCCAGCCCGGTCACATGTCGGCACAGTGCACGGCCGCACCTCATTGCGTGCTGTGCAAAACTGCCGGCAAACCGGCAGATCATGTGCTGGGGTCGAAAACGTGCTCCGCACCACGCCCGAGAAGAACCAGGAATGCTGGCGATGGCCCCCGGGCCTCCTCGCAGCGTTCGCAGCCCGCCTTAATAGCACCTGAGGCTCGCGGCGAGGTGGTGGAGGAGATGGTCGAAGGATAATGGCCACTCGCTTTCTCCAGGCGAACATCAACCACTGCGCCGGAGCTCAAGATCTGCTAATTCAGAGCCTGGCGGAGTGGTTGATTGGAGTGGCCATTGTCGCCGAGCCCTATTCCGTCCCTCCCAGGGACAACTGGATCGGAGACCTTGATGACCTAGCGGCCATTGTCACCAGCTCCTCTGCTGGTTCGCCGCCGCCGCAAGTAGTACAAAGGGGCCACGGATACGTCGCAGCATGGGTCGGCGACATAATGGTTGTCGGGGCGTATTTCTCGCCGAATCGATCTCTCGCTGAATTTGAGCAGTTTTTGGCAGAGATCGCAACCATGATCGGCAGGAATCGCCCAGGTATGGTACTTGTGGCCGGGGATCTCAACGCCAAAAGCACTGCGTGGGGATGCCCGGCTACGGACGCCTGCGGGGCAGAGTTGGAGGAGTGGGCGGTTGCTACCGGACTGGTTGTCCTCAACGAAGGGTCGACCAACACATGCGTGCGGCAACAGGGGGGCTCCATTGTGGACGTCACGTTCGCCAACGCCGCCCTGGCACGCTGTGTTCGAGGCTGGGAGGTGCTGGATAGAGTGGAAACATTATCGGACCACAGATATATTCGGTACGAGGCCTCCACTCTTCCGGTCGACCCGAGTAGCCTGAATCGGCCCTTGCAAGGGGATGGCCCACGTTGGGCACTCAAACGTTTAGATCGGGACCTGTTGGTGGAGGCAGCCTTGGTGCAGGCTTGGCTGCCAGCGGCTGACGGTCCGATCGATCTAAACGTGGAGACAGAGAAGATAGGGAGTGCCATGGTAGAGGTGTGTGACGCCGCCATGCCGCGTGTCGGCCCGGTCCCCCCTAGGCGCAGAGTATACTGGTGGTCCGAAGAGCTCGCGCAACTGCGCGAGTCCTGCGTTGCTGCGAGACGCGAGTACACTCGCAGCCGGAGGCGTCGAGAACGGGACGTGCCAACAGAGGAGCGCCTATATGCTGCATACTCGGAGGCGCGTAGGACGCTGCGGGGAGCAATCGGTAGGGCGAAAGACTTAGCACAGCAAGAGATGCTGGAGACCCTTAACAGCGACCCGTGGGGAAGGCCGTACAAGATGGTGAGGCGCAAGCTTCGCCCCTGGGCGCCCCCACTCACGCAAAGTCTCCAGCCACAGCTCCTGGAACAGGTGGTCGATGGATTATTTCCAACGAGGGGAGAGCACGACCCTCCACAAATGCTGCCTCCCAGAGGGAGGGACGCGGACACGAACGATGCACCGGAGGTAACGGAGGGTGAATTGGGTGCGGCGGTGCTTCGGCTTCGAGCCAAAAATACCGCCCCCGGTCCTGACGGAGTTCCTGGACGAGCCTGGGTTCTGGCTCTGGGCCCGCTAAAGCCGCGCTTGTGCTCGCTGTTCAGCGTATGCTTGACGCAGGGGCAGTTTCCGCGTGTGTGGAAGTCCGGTAAACTGGTCCTCCTATACAAAGAGGGGCGACCGGCAGATTCACCTTCGGCCTACAGACCGATAGTGTTACTGGACGAGGCCAGCAAATTATTTGAGCGAGTGGTGGCCGCACGTCTAAACCGACATCTGGAGGGAGCGGGTCCAGACCTTAGTGACCACCAGTTTGGATTCCGCCGGGGCAGGTCCACGATCGACGCTATTGCTCGCGTGAGGGCCCTGGCGGATAGAGCTGTGTCCCAAGGAGAGGTGGTTCTGGCGGTGTCTCTTGACATCGCCAACGCTTTCAACTCCCTGCCCTGGGCCTGCATCACTGCGGCACTGAGGCGCCACGCTGTGCCTGAGTACCTGCGGAAGACGGTCGAGGACTATCTCACCGATAGAGCCGTCAGGTACCCTACGCCCGATGGGTGGCAGGAGAAGGGGCTGTCGTGCGGTGTTCCACAGGGGTCAGTTCTCGGGCCGCTTCTGTGGAACATCGGGTACGACTGGGTGCTGAGGGGGCGCAATGTGCCGGGGGTCCAAGTGACGTGCTATGCCGATGACACCCTGGTTACAGCCCGAGGAGGCACGTATCGGGAGGCGGTGATTCGGGCCACGGCAGGTGTGGCGACGGTGGTAGCCCGAATCAGGAGGTTGGGGCTAGAGGTGGCCCTGAACAAATCCGAGGCCCTGTGTTTTCACGGGCCTCGGAAGGCTCCTCCGGCGGGTTCCAACCTAGTGGTGGGGGGAACGTCCATCGGTGTCAAGTCGACAATGCGGTACCTGGGCATAGTCCTTGACAGCCGTTGGACATTCCGGGAGCACTTTAGGCGGCTAGCTCCCAAGCTTATCGGAGCGGCCTCGGCACTTGGTCGGCTACTTCCCAATATGGGCGGGCCCAACGCTAGCTGCCGAAAATTGTACGCAGGAGTAGTGCGGTCAATGGCGCTGTACGGGGCGCCTGTTTGGGCCGGATCCCTGACCGCCCAGAACCAAGCCCAATTGCGGATACCGCAGCGGGTAATAGCGGTCAGGATGGCTAGAGCATACCGCTCCGTGTCACACGAGGCGGCCTGCGTGCTGGCGGGGACCCCGCCCTGGGACCTCGATGCTTTGGCTCTGGCCGATATATATTGGCGTATCGCTGAAGCGCGGGAAGAGGGAGTCCAACCGCTCCTGGAAGACGTCAGGCAGTGGAGGCTCGATTCCCGCCGTGATGTCATTCAAAAGTGGAAGCAAAGGCTAGAGGTGCCAAATGCCGGCCACTGGACCATCGGAGCGATCCGGCCCGTCCTGGAGAGATGGGTCGGAAGAAAGGAGGGGTTTCTCTCCTTCCACCTTGTACAGGTCCTCTCGGGGCATGGCTGCTTCGGCAAATACCTGTGCAGGGTGGCAGGACGGGAACCGACAGCGGTATGCCACGAGTGCGGCGCCGCTGAAGACACGGCGCAGCACACGCTGGAGGTGTGCCCAAGTTGGGCGGAGCAGCGGGCCACACTCGTGGCCGTGGTGGGGAACGACCTCTCCCTGCCCGCCGTGGTAGAGGCCATGGTAGGCAGCGACAGGTCGTGGGAGGCGATGTCCTCCTTCTGCGAGGACGTGATGGCGCAGAAGGAGGCAGCGGAGCGTGGCAGGGAGGACGATCCGGCCTCTCAGCCTATGCGCCGCAAACGCGTGGGGCGACGGCGGTTGGCCTACGACCGCCGATTACCCCCATAAGGGTGCCTGTGGGCGGCAGACACGGGGACGTCTGTCGCCTACATGAAGGTCCCCGAGCGGGAGGCTGCCGGGTAATCGGCACGTCTGTCAGAAGGTGGGAGGAGGCTGGCTCTCCTCAGAGATGAGTCCGGAGTCCCGGACGGCCGCTGGCAAGGTTGCGGTAGTGTGCCTAGAGCGTTCCCGTGACCTTGCCCCATAGCACAGAGGCGGCAAATAGAGGGGTTTTTAGTGGGTACACCATAGGCCTCATTAGCCGACATGGGAGTCCCACATAACCACCGGGGTCCGTCCCCGCACCCTGGTGGTATGCGTAACGCATTTTCCCCTCTTAAAAAAAAAAAAAAAAAAAAAAAAAAAAAAAAAAAAAAAAAAAAAAAAAAAAAAAAAAAAAAAAAAAAGGTTAGGTTAGGTTAGGTTAGGTTAGGTTAGGTTAGGTTAGGTTAGGTTAGGTTAGGTTAGGTTTGGGTCTCCGACCAAGAAGAAACGGTGGCGCTCGTGGCTCCCGCCTCTGCCGGCTCAACACCTCTTGAGGGAGTCGTGAGGGGTCGAGGCTACGTACTAGGTACTCTAGACAGTCTGGCAATAATTGGAGTCTATTGCTCACCGAATCGTAGCCTCGCAGACTTCGAACGGACCCTAGCAGAGATAGGAGCGCTGGTTGGGCAGACATCTCCCACCCCTGTGCTAGTTGCTGGCGATTTTAATGCCAAAGCAAGGGCATGGGGATCGGCTGCTACCAATGTGAGGGGCGAAGCCCTAGAAGAGTGGGCAGTATCGCTGGGACTGGCGGTTCTCAACACCGGAACAGAGAGCACGTGCGTGCGGCACCAGGGCGAATCGATCGTGGACATCACGTTCGCGTCCCACGCCCTGGCCCGCCGTGTTCTAGATTGGAGGGTGGAGCTAGATGAGGAGACACTATCGGATCACCGGTATATCCGGTTTGATGTCTCTTCGCTCCCCATCGCTGAAGAGAGAGAACCCCAGTCTGCGGCAGAACGTGGCCCACGGTGGGTCTTAGGCCGACTGGATCGGGAGATCGCCAAAGAAGCGGCAATTGTCGAATCCTGGGGGACAAATCTGGAGCCCGTAAACCAGGTTGACCAGGTAGCTGACCAGCTTGCCGCCGCTCTTACGCGTGTGTGCGATGCCGCGATGCCGAGGGCCAAAACACATGCACCACGGCAGCAAGTGTACTGGTGGAGACCAGAACTCCGCGAACTGCGAAACAGTTGCACCGCAGCTCGCCGCCAGTACTCTCGGTACAGGAGGAGGCGTGTCCGAGACCCTCTCGAAGAGAACGCTCTCTACGACGCCTACAGGTCTGCCTGCAAATTACTGCAGACTTCTATTGCACAAGCCAAAGAGGCGGCGTGGGGAGAATGGTTGAAGACTCTGGACAGAGATCCGTGGGGGAGACCGTACCGTGTCGTGAGACAAAAACTCCGACCCTGGGCTCCTCCATTGACCAGTAGTCTCCAACCAGAGCTCCTAGATCGAGTAGTGGGCACGCTCTTTCCAGAACGGGGAGCGTTTGTACCGCCACCAATGGCGTCCATGATCGCACCAAGGGAAGAAGTGGTGAATGCGCCCCCGGTGTCCGAGGCGGAACTCGGTGCAGCTGTCTTGAAGCTGCGATCGAAAAAGACAGCGCCTGGCCTTGACGGGATACCGGGACGCGTGCTGGCGATCGCACTCAGTGAGATGGGCGAAAGGATCAAGGCCATCTTCACCGCGTGCTTGGAGCAGGGACGAGTCCCGAAACGGTGGAAAACGGGCAAACTCGTACTTCTTCGGAAGGACGGGCGTCCACCCGATCAGCCGTCGGCCTATCGTCCCATTGTCCTGCTTGACGAAACAAGCAAGCTCTTTGAGCGAGTTCTCGCTGCGCGCCTCGTCAGCTGCATGGAGCCGGGTCTAAGCGAGTGGCAGTTCGGGTTCAGACATGGACGTTCGACTCTAGACGCCATCGCCCGTGTGAGAGAACTGGCAGCGGAAGAGGTCTCCCAAGGTGGGGTGGTTCTGGCAGTGTCATTGGACATTTCTAACGCCTTCAATACCCTGCCTTGGGAAACTATTAAGATGGCGTTGAAATTTCACAATGTGCCACGATACCTTCGGAACATCATAGCAGACTATTTCGCTGGAAGAGAGGTCGCCTACCCGACCAGAGACGGATGGGATAGACGGGCCATGTCGTGCGGTGTTCCACAGGGCTCGGTACTAGGGCCGCTCCTGTGGAACATCGGTTACGACTGGGTGCTGCGCGGGGCCACTTTGCGGGGGATTAGCGTTACCTGCTTCGCTGATGATACCCTTGTATCAGCCCGTGGCAGCACACACCGGGAGGCGGCCTACCTCGCTACAGCTGGCGTGGCACATGTGGTACACAGGATCCGCGCGTTGGGTCTGGAGGTGGCCCTTCACAAATCCGAGGCCCTAGTCTTCCATGGGCCTCGCAATGCGCCACCACCCGGGGCCACTATAACAGTGGGCGGAGCTACCATTGCCGTCGGGTCGACGATGAAGTACCTGGGACTTGTCCTCGACGGCAGATGGAAGTTTGAGGAGCATTTCCGGCGCTTGGCCCCAAAATTGGTGGCTGCAGCCGGAGCGCTAGGGAGGATCCTGCCTAACGTGGGAGGGCCCGGAGGTGTGTGCCGTCGCCTGTACACTGGTGTGGTACGCTCGATGGCACTCTATGGGGCACCGATATGGGCAGACGCCCTGACACCTCGTAACGTCGCTCTGTTGCGGCGCCCGCAACGAGCAATGGCATTGAGGGCGGCTCGAGCGTACCGAACTGTGTCGTACGTAGCATCTTGCCTAATCGCTGGCAGCCCACCGTGGGACCTTGAAGCGGAGGTCCACGCCACTGTGTATTGGCGGATGCAAGAAGCAAAGGAGGAGCAGAACTGGCCTCATCCACGCGAGGTGCGTCAGTGGCGTGGTGAAGCTCGTGACGTGCTCTTCCTACGGTGGTCGGAAAGGCTAGGTCTCCCGGGACCTAGCCAAGATCTAGCTGCCGCTATTCGGCCCATTCTTAATGAGTGGGTCGAGCGAAAACACGGCGCACCGACCTTCCGCCTCACGCAGCTCCTGACCGGGCATGGCTGCTTTGGCAGGTACCTGTGTCAGGTGCTAAGCAAGGAACCGACATCGAGGTGTCACCACTGCGACGGAGGGGCCGTGGACACGGCGCATCATACGCGCGCTGAGTGCCCTGCCTGGGCGGAGCCACGCGCAGCCCTGTCCACGGTCATTGGTGCGGACCTCTCCCTACCAGTAATGGTGGAGAAAATGGCTCACAGCGAGGAGGTCTGGGTGGCTGTGGCAGCCTTCAGTGAGGCCGTCATGAGCCAAAAGGAGGCGGCGGAGAGAGAGCGCGAGGACGACGCAAATGCTCTGCCGCAACGTCGGAGGAGACCAGGCCGGCGTCGAATGGCCTTTGCGGGCCGTATGATGCCGCCTTAACGATAGTCTGCGGGTGTCTGGTCAGGAGACCATTGCCCGCATGAAATCCTGAGCTGCGGGGTGCCGGGGTGGATTTACCTTCCTGGTGCCCATGGCCTCCATGTGGCGAATCCGGGGGTGGGGTTCGTCACTTTACTGGACGGAGGCCGAGGAGGGATAACTGTCTCGAGAAGGGGCCGCTGTTGTGTGGCTGCCGCTGGCGGGGTCGCGGTTGTGTGCGGAAGCGTTCCCGTAACCCCGCCCCCCTGTGGTGTGACGACATATCGTGGAAGGTTTTAGTCGGTGCGAGTCCGACATAACCCGTCCTCGCCCCCCTAGAGGACGGGTATGCATAAGGCATTTCCCCCACGTTAAAAAAAAAAAAAAAAAAAAAAAAAAAAAAAAAAAAAAAAAAAAAAGGTTAGGTTAGGTTAGGTTAGGTTAGGTTAGGTTAGGTTAGGTTAGGTTAGGTTAGGTTAGGTTAGGTTAGGTTAGGTTCCCCCCCGACGTGCTGCCACCTTGTCGTGGTGGGGGGGCTTGCGTGCTCCTGTGATCCCCGAGGCTATACCGGACAGGGTTACCCATACCGGGAAGGCGAGGGGGGAGGAGCCAGACGAAGAGCAGCACATCCCGGCGGGGGGCTTGTTAGAGCCTGCCGTTCGGGATGGACGGGCCTTTAGGAGGCCTCGTGGTGGTTACTCTGCGCTCCTCTGCAGAGTAGAGGACTGTGCAGACGTGGCTTTGAGGTGAGGATGACCCGATACGTTGGGAGGATGGTGGTGGCTTCCTGTTGGGAAGCTACCAATCAGGGGAGTTTACGCCAGCTCGCCTTGAATCCCGGAACCCGTAGTGTCGTTCCAACGATCCCCAGTTCAGGCGTTAATGGGGTACGGGCGGCGCTGCGGACCGGAGGGCTTGCCTTAACTGGCCGGCCCGCGCTAGGTTAAGTTTTCCTGTGAAACCGCCCGACATCACAGATGTATATAGGGTTACCCAGGTACAGGGGGCACTGCCTGGGTGGACTGTTTTTCCCCCATACTCGTGGGATCAAAGCAAAATGTCCAAATCCAAAAACCTAGCATTAAGTAATTTAGTTTTAAGGGAAAATAGTGAAGAGGTTCCTGCTGCGTGTGACGTAGATCAGGAAGTGGTGGAGGTGGAGGGTCCAGAGGCGGAGAGCTCGGAAGCAGTGCGTTGCACTGCTACGGTCAGGGGGGCTGCAGGCCGCTATAAAAAGAGTCAAGGCGTAAAGAGGCAAAGAGTCGGTGGAAGTTGCTCACAGTTGTCCGGTGAGTCAGGCGAGGAGACTGAAGCGGGGCTAGTACCAGCTGTGCGTGGAAGGGGTCGTCCCCCTACGACAGGGCAGTATGTGGGCATGGCTAAAGCTAAGGAGGCTTTGAATGCTGCTGCACAGGAGGAACTAAGGATTGCAGCGGAGAAAGACCTAATGGAAAGGTGTACCAGAGCGCGTCATGCACGAGAGGCCGTTCTTTCACAGCCATCAAAGTGTGGTGAGGCTGTGGCTTCGGAGCTGAGTGATAGAGTGTTGGATAGTGTGGAGTTAATCACCTCTATTGCTTCGAAGTCAAAGAACCTTAAAGGCACTTTTGTGCGTGATCTGAAGGACGCTGCCGAGACAATCAAGGAGGCAGTTCTGGAGTTGGCTGAAAGGTCACAATCCGATGAGTCGAGGAGGCTGCAGGCTGAAAATGATCGCTTGCGAGCAGAACTGGTAGGGATCCGGAGGGATTTTGGGCTGCTCAGGACTGAGGTGCGCAATCAGCGTGCTAGTCCAGTGCCCTTGTCCACGTCAGGGGACGGTGGACATGGTATGCTTGAGGGTGTGCAGGCATACATGGAGCAGTTTAAGCAGGAGCTGATTGCGCAAGTGGGCGCGATTGTAAATGCGCGGTTTGATGCTAGGCTAGCGGGGCTCGTAACGCCGGCATCGCGTCCGTCTTTGGCCTCAGACAGGCTGAGAGCCCCTCAGGCTTCTGCCCCTGCTGCTTCGGAGTCCTTGCCTGCAAAACCAGTTGCTGGTAAGGCTGTCGCTGGTGCCCCTAGGCTGGTAGCAGGGAAAAGGAGCAATAAGCGCAGGAGGAAGAAGCGGACGATGGCGGCAATTTCAGCCCGTAAGCCTCAGCCACAGTCGCAACCTCAAGGGCCTGAAGTGGTAGTGGAGGGTGCTCCTGGAGACAACTCTTGGGCTACGGTAGTTGGAAGGAAGACCAGAAGAAAAGTGGTGGTAGGGAAGAGCGGGCCGCCTCCTAATGTTCAAGGGAAGACGCCCAAGCTTCGCCCTCCTCGGACACCGGCAGTTACGCTCACGTTGAAGCCGGGGGCCCTTGAAGGTGGCCACAAATATGAAACGCTCTTGGCGGAGGCCAAAAGCCGTATAAAGCTTCAGGAGGTTGGCCTTACCCAGGTGCGTTTCCGAACGACGGTCACTGGAGCACGGATGCTGGAGATTCCTCCTGGCACCGAAAATGCCGAGAAAGCTGCTGATGCTCTAGCAGTTAAGCTCCGGGAGGTGTTGGACGGCGATGTGGTGCACGTCCATCGTCCTGTGAAGTGTGCCGAGGTTCGAGTGTTGGGGCTGGACGACTCGGTGACTGTGGACGAGGTCGTGGCCGCGGTGGCCGGAGAGGGCGGCTGTGGTACTGAGGCAATTAGGCCAGGTGTAATTGCTCGCGGCGCCAGTGGTCTGGGATCACTCTGGCTCAGCTGTCCAGTGATAGCGGCCAAGAAATTGGTGGAAGTTGGTCGAGTCAGAGTGGGTTGGGTCTCAGCAAGGGTGGTGCTGCTTGAGCCCAGGCCTTTCCGATGCTTCAAGTGTCTGGAAACGGGTCATGTGGGGGCCAAGTGTGATAGGGGGGTAGACCGTAGTAGTGTCTGTTTCCGCTGTGGACGACTCGGTCACAAATTTCGTGAATGTTCTGCTGCTGAGGCGAGCTGCGCTATATGTGTGGCAGCCAATAAGCCAGCAGGGCATTCAATTGGTAGTAAGGAGTGTCCCAATATCTTCCCTGGTGCTAAAACGACGGGAGAGAAGGCGCTTGAAGGCCCAGTAGCCAGTCAGTCATCGCAGCGGAACAGGGAGGAGGAGCCCATGGAAACTGTTCAATAATGGCCTTACAGTTTCTGCAAGCCAACATCAACCACTCGGCTAGGGCTCAGGACCTGTTAGTCCAGTCTATAGTCGAGTGGCAAATACAAGTGGCGGTGGTGTCGGAGCCTTATTTTGTTCCTACTGGGATTGGCTGGGTATCTGATCAGGAGGATGGCGTGGCTGTCGTCGTTTCGAATGGAAGCATCCAGCCTTATGACAGAGTTTCAAGGGGTGTCGGTTACGTGCTGGTAGTTATGGCAGGTCTGGCCGTTATCGGGATTTATTATCCCCCTAGCCGCAGCTTGGCTGATTTCGAACAGATGCTGGCGGAGGTTGGAGGTCTCATAGGGCAGATACGCCCAACACCCATTTTGGTTGCCGGTGACTTTAATGCCAAGTCTACGGCGTGGGGGTGCCTCGGGACTGATCCTCGTGGTGAGGTGCTTGAGGAGTGGGCGGTGGCACAGGAATTGGTGATCCTGAACCAGGGTTCGGAGAGCACGTGCGTGCGGCAGCAGGGCGAATCAATCGTGGACATAACGTTCGCGTCCCACGCCCTGGCCCGCCGTGTTCTAGACTGGAGGGTGGAAACTGGTGAGGAGACCCTTTCGGATCACCGATATATCCGGTTTAGCATATCTGCGGCCCCCACTCCTCTCTTGGAGGGAAGCCGGCCTGAGGATGGCCCACGTTGGGTGTTGGGTAAACTTGACCGACAACTTGCCAAGGAAGCGGCTATCGTCGAATCCTGGGGGACTAATGCGGATATGGAGGACCAGGTTGACCAGCAGGCCGAGCAGCTTGCCATTGCACTGACGCGCATCTGTGATGCGGCTATGCCTAGGGCAAAACCAGCCTCCCCAAGGCGGCAAGTGTACTGGTGGCGCCCGGAAATCCGCCAATTGCGGAACGCTTGCGTGGCTGCGCGCCGCCAGTATGCAAGGTACAGGAGGAGAAGAGTGCGCGAACAGCAGCAGGAGGACGCTCTGTACGATTCATACAGGGTCGCTTGTAAAACGCTGCAAGCAGCCATAGCACAGGCCAAGGAGGCGTCTTGGAAGGAGTGGTTGGAGACTCTGGACAGAGATCCATGGGGGAGGCCGTATCGTGTCGTAAGGCAAAAGTTACGGCCGTGGGCTCCTCCATTGACCAGTAGTCTTCAGCCAGATCTTCTGAATCGAGTCGTGGGTGCACTTTTCCCAGAGCGCGAGGAGTTTGTGCCGCCGTTAATGGCTACCGCTGTCGCACTGCAGGACTTTGAGGAGGAGGTGCCGCCGGTATCTGAGGCGGAACTCGAGGTCGCTGTATTAAAAATGCGTTCCAGGAAGACGGCGCCTGGTCTTGACGGGGTGCCGGGGCGTGCCTTGGCAATTGCGTTGGGTGAGATTGGCGACAGGGTCAGGGCCATTTTCACCGCTTGCCTGGAGCAGGGGCGATTTCCGCAAAGGTGGAAAACGGGTAGGTTGGTGCTCCTTCGAAAGGAGGGGCGCCCGCCCGATCAGCCGTCGGCTTATCGCCCCATTGTGCTCCTTGGTGAGATCAGCAAGCTCTTTGAGCGTGTGCTTGCTGCGCGTCTCACCAGGTGTATGGAGCCGGGCTTGAGTGAGTGGCAGTTCGGGTTTCGGCAAGGTCGCTCGACTCTTGACGCGATTGCCCGCGTCAGGCGTCTCGCTGAGGAGGAAATTTCGCAGGGCGGGGTATTGATGGCAGTGTCTCTGGATATCTCCAACGCCTTCAATACCCTGCCCTGGGAAACTATTAAGGCGGCATTAGTTTACCATAGTGTGCCACGGTACTTACAGCAGACGATTGCTAGCTACTTTGCGGGCCGGGAGGTCGCCTATCCAACTAAGGATGGCTGGGGAAGGAGGGCCATGTCGTGCGGTGTTCCACAGGGTTCGGTACTAGGGCCGCTCCTGTGGAACATCGGCTACGACTGGGTGCTGCGCGGGGCCACTTTGCGGGGGGTCAGCGTAACGTGTTACGCTGACGATACTCTTGTGTCGGCCCGTGGCAGTACATACCGGGAGGCGGCCTATCTCGCTACGGCTGGCGTGGCACATATGGTCCATAGGATCCGTGCATTGGGCCTGGAGGTGGCCCTTCACAAATCTGAGGCCCTAGTCTTTCACGGGCCTCGAAATGGGCCGCCGCCGGGGGCAACATTGACGGTAGGAGGAGCTACTATTGCCGTCGGGTCGACAATGAAGTACCTGGGACTTGTCCTCGACGGCAGATGGAAGTTTCAGGAGCACTTCCGGCGCTTGGCCCCTAAGTTGGTGGCTGCTGCTGGAGCGCTCGGGCGGATCCTGCCAAATATAGGAGGACCAGGCGGAGTTTGTCGCCGCCTTTACGCAGGGGTGGTGCGCTCTATGGCGCTCTATGGAGCGCCGATATGGGCAGATGCCCTGAGCCCACACAACGTTGCTCTTTTGCGGCGTCCACAACGCGCGATGGTGCTCAGGGCAGCAAGGGCGTACCGCACGGTGTCTTTCGTGGGGGCCTGCCTGATTGCTGGCAGTCCGCCGTGGGACCTTGAAGCCGAGGTCCATGCTTCGGTGTATCGGCGGATGCTGGCAGCCAGGGAGGGCCAGAACTGGCCTCATCCGCAGGAGGTTCGGCAGTGGCGTGAGGAAGCCCGTGGTGTCCTCTTTGGAAGGTGGGAAGAAAGGCTAGGTCTCCCGGGGCCTAGTCAAGATCTTGTAGCCGCTGTTCGGCCTATTCTTAAAGAGTGGGTCGAACGCAAGCACGGCGCACCCACCTTCCGCCTCACGCAGCTCTTGACCGGGCATGGCTGCTTCGGCAAGTACCTGTGTGAGGTGTTGGGCAGGGAGGCAACCACGAGGTGTCACCATTGCGATGGAGGGACCGTGGACACGGCGCATCATACGCGCGTTGAGTGCCCAGCTTGGGCGGAGCCGCGCGCAGCCCTGTCCGCGGTCATTGGTGCGGACCTCTCCCTGCCAGTAGTGGTAGAGGTGATGGCTGGCAGTGAGGAGGCCTGGGCGGCTGTGGCGGCCTTCAGTGAGGTCGTCATGACTATAAAAGAGGCGGCGGAGAGAGAGCGTGAGGATGACGCCGATGCTCTGCCGCAGCGAAGGAGGAGACCAGGGCGGCGTCGAGTGGCCTTTGCGGCCCGGATGGTGCTGCCTTAATGAGCTGCGAGGTGCTGGGTTAGGTTTCCTTTCCCGGCCCATGGCCTCCATGTGGCGAATCCGGGGGGGGTTCGTCACTTTACTGGACGGAGGTCGAGGAGAGATAAGTATCTCAAGAAGGGGCCGCTGTTGTGTGGCTGCCGCTGGCGGGGTCGCGGTTGTGTGCGGAAGCGTTCCCGTAACCCCGCCTCTTGCGTTTTGGCGGTATTTCGTGGTAGGTTTTAGTCGGTGCGAGTCCGACATAACCCGTTCTCGCCCCCCTGAGAGGACGGGTATGCATAAGGCATTTCCCCCACGTTAAAAAAAAAAAAAAAAAAAAAAAAGGTTAGGTTAGGTTAGGTTAGGTTCGGTGTATCGGCGGATGCTGGCAGCCAGGGAGGGCCAGAACTGGCCTCATCCGCAGGAGGTTCGGCAGTGGCGTGAGGAAGCCCGTGGTGTCCTCTTTGGAAGGTGGGAAGAAAGGCTAGGTCTCCCGGGGCCTAGTCAAGATCTTGTAGCCGCTGTTCGGCCTATTCTTAAAGAGTGGGTCGAACGCAAGCACGGCGCACCCACCTTCCGCCTCACGCAGCTCTTGACCGGGCATGGCTGCTGCGGCAAGTACCTGTGTGAGGTGTTGGGCAGGGAGGCAACCACGAGGTGTCACCATTGCGATGGAGGGACCGTGGACACGGCGCAGCATACGCGCGTTGAGTGCCCAGCTTGGGCGGAGCCGCGCGCAGCCCTGTCCGCGGTCATTGGTGCGGACCTCTCCCTGCCAGTAGTGGTAGAGGTGATGGCTGGCAGTGAGGAGGCCTGGGCGGCTGTGGCGGCCTTCAGTGAGGTCGTCATGACTATAAAAGAGGCGGCGGAGAGAGAGCGTGAGGATGACGCCGATGCTCTGCCGCAGCGAAGGAGGAGACCAGGGCGGCGTCGAGTGGCCTTTGCGGCCCGGATGGTGCTGCCTTAATGAGCTGCGAGGTGCTGGGTTAGGTTTCCTTTCCCGGCCCATGGCCTCCATGTGGCGAATCCGGGGGGGGTTCGTCACTTTACTGGACGGAGGTCGAGGAGAGATAAGTATCTCAAGAAGGGGCCGCTGTTGTGTGGCTGCCGCTGGCGGGGTCGCGGTTGTGTGCGGAAGCGTTCCCGTAACCCCGCCTCTTGCGTTTTGGCGGTATTTCGTGGTAGGTTTTAGTCGGTGCGAGTCCGACATAACCCGTTCTCGCCCCCCTGAGAGGACGGGTATGCATAAGGCATTTCCCCCACGTTAAAAAAAAAAAAAAAAAAAAAAAAGGTTAGGTTAGGTTAGGTTAGGTTAGGTTAGGTTAGGTTAGGTTAGGTTAGGTTAGGTTAGGTTAGGTTAGGTTAGGTTAGGTTTGGTCGCTGGAGACTTCAACGCTAAGTCCACGGCGTGGGGATCTCCAGCGACTGACGCGCGAGGGCAGGCGCTGGAGGAATGGGCGGTTGAAGTGGGGCTGCTGATCCTCAACAGGGGGTCAACGAACACGTGCGTGCGACAGCGGGGAGGCTCAATTGTGGACATAACATTGGCCAGCCCCGCCCTCGCACGACGTGTTTCAGGCTGGAAAGTGAGGACGGACGTGGAGACGCTCTCTGACCATCGCTACATCCGTTTCGAGGTCTCCACGTTCCCCCTCACCCCAAGGAGCGTGAACCGACCCCCTGTAGGGGAAGGGCCGCGGTGGCGGCTGGGGCAACTGGGCAGGGAGATGGCCCAAGAGGCAGTCCTAGTGGAGTCGTGGCAGGTCGGAGCTGGGCCCATAGGCGACATTGATGTCGAGACGGAGCAGCAGGTTGCCGCCACGCACCGGATTTGCGATGCCGCTATGCCCCGCGCGAGGCCAACCCCGCCTCGTCGTCGCGTGTACTGGTGGCGCGAGGAGATCCGCATCTCACGGAGCGAGTGCACGGCGGCGCGCCGCCAGTACACCAGGAGCAGGCGGAGAAGGGTGCGCGACCCAGCCAGGGAGGAGGCGCTATACGCTGCCTACCGGGAAAAATGCCACCAGCTCCAGGCGGACATCGCACGGGCGAAGGAGGCCGCGTGGAAGGAGTGGCTGGAGACGCTGGACTTGCATCCATGGGGGCGCCCTTACAAAACTGTAAGGGCAAAACTCCGGCCATGGGCCCCCCCGCTGACCAGTAGTCTCGAGCCCCTCCTCCTAGAGCGGGTCCTCTCCGGCCTGTTCCCCGAAAGAGAGGCATGGCGTCCACCGGCGATGGGTGGAAACCCGGCGAGAAGCGAGGACGTAGTGCCTCCTGTGACAGAGGCAGAGCTTGGGGCCGCAATAGCCAGGCTCAAACTGAAAAACGGCGCCCCCGGACCCGATGGCGTGCCTGGGCGCATCGTGGTGCTCGCGCTTGCGGCAGAAGAGCTGGAGGAGAGGGTGAGGACCCTTTTTAGCGCATGCCTCGACCGAGGTCAGTTCCCGCGAAGCTGGAAGACGGGTAAGCTCGTCCTCCTTCAGAAGGACGGGCGCCCAGCAGAGTCGCCGTCGGCCTACCGCCCCATCGTCCTGCTTGACGAGATGGGCAAGCTTTTCGAACGGGTTATCGCTGCCCGTCTCGTCAAGCACCTCGAGGAGGTAGGACCCGACCTACACGACTGCCAGTACGGCTTCCGGCGGGAGAGGTCGACGATAGACGCGATTGCGCAACTGAGGGTCCTCGCCGAGGAGGCTGTCTCGCAGGGTGGAGTGATGTTGGCCGTGTCGCTTGACATAGCGAATGCCTTCAACACTCTGCCCTTCGAGACTGTCAAGGCAGCGCTGCAGTACCACGGAGTGCCCCGGTACCTGCAGAACATAGTGGAAGACTACTTCCGGGACCGGGCTATCATCTACCCGGCCCAAAACGGATGGGGAAATCGGAGTGTCACATGGTGTTCCACAGGGGTCGGTCCTTGGACCACTCCTGTGGAACATCGGATACGACTGGGTGCTCCGCGGTACCAACCTGCGGGGCGTCGGCGTACTCTGTTACGCCGACGACACTCTCGTCACCGCAAACGGGAGCACCCACAGACAAGCCGTGCTCCTTGCCACAGCGGGGGTTGCCCACGTGGTGAGCCGTATTAGGGCCCTGGGGCTCGAGGTGGCCCTAAACAAGTCGGAGGCCCTCTTCTTCCATGGGCCTCGAAACGCGCCGCCTCCCGGTCTGGCGATTGTCATAGGGGGCACCTCCATCGCCATCGAGTCGACGCTACGATACCTAGGTATTGTCCTCGATGGGCGATGGAGCTTCACAGAGCACTTCTCCCGCAAGGCGCCAAAGCTGGTGGCCGCAGCCGGAGCACTCGGGGGGCTGCTCCCGAATATCGGAGGGCCGGGCAGCACATGCCGCCGCCTGTACCAGGGGGTTGTGCGCTCTATGGCGATGTACGGGGCTCCCATATGGGCGGAGGCCCTGAACGCTCAGAACGTGGCCCGGTTGCGCAGACCCCAACGGGTAATAGCGACCAGGGCCATCCGAGCGTACAGGACGGTCTCGTTCGAAGCGGCAACCCTGCTGGCCGGTAGCCCGCCGTGGGACCTCGAAGCCGAGGTCCTTGCGGCGGTATACTGGCAAGTAGCAGCAGTGCGAGCGGAGGGCAATCGTCCATTTCCGGAGGAGATCAAGCTCTGGAGGGACGAGGCCAGGGGTGATCTCCTCAGAAAGTGGGACGCAAGGCTGCAGGCCCCAAGCGCAAGCCGGGAGGTGGTGGGCGCCATACGTCCGGTCCTCAGGGACTGGCTGGGCCGCGATTTTGGTGCGATGACTTTCCACCTGACACAGATACTCACCGGGCACGGATGCTTCGGCAAATACCTGTGTCAGGTGGCCCGCCGCGAGGACACCACAGTGTGCAAACACTGCACGGGTGGAGATGAGGACACGGCGCAGCACACCCGCGCCGTGTGCCCCGCATGGCAAGTACCGCGATCACAACTGATCGCGGCCATCGGGGCGGACCTCTCACTGCCAGTCATTGTTGAGAAAATGACACGCAGCAGGGACGCGTGGGAGGCGGTGGTTGCATTCTGCAACGCCGTCATGTCCCAAAAGGAGGCGGCGGAGAGGGAGCGAGAGGATGACCCCCTCGCACCACCCACTCGCCGAAGGAGAGTAGGGCGAAGGCGGGCCGCCTATGACCGCCAAATACCGCCCTAACCGGGACCTCGGGCAGCTGATCGGGAGATTGGTTGCCCGACGAGAAAGCGTCCCGAGGTGGAAAGGTGGCCTTGGGTGAGGTCCCCTGTAGGCGAGAGGGAGTGGGCTCAGAAGCCCGCAGAGCCGGGCCCCCAAAAAAGGGCAAGACGCCACATGTGGGTGCCGCGGTAAGCGCCAAGCGTCCCCGTAGCCCCACACCAGGCGGAGAGAGGTAAGACCGAGGGGTTTTAGTGGGTAGACTGGAGACCAGGAGTCCCACATACCCGTCCTTATTACAACACCTCAAGGACGGGATGCGTAAAGCATTTCCCCTCGTAAAAAAAAAAAAAAAAAAAAAAAAAAAAAAAAAAAAAAAAAAAAAACCTAACCTAACCTAACCTATTTTTTTTTTTTTTTTTTTTTTTTTTTTTTTTTTTTTTTTTTTTTTTTTTTTTTTTTTTTTTTTTTTTTTTTTTTTTTTTTTTTTTTTTTTTTTTTTTTTTCTACAATATGTTAAAAACAAATTTCTCTTTTCCTTATTATTTATTATGCTGTAGAGTGTTTCCCTTTCTAATTTTATGTCAATTGTTTGTTCTAAATTATACCTACGGTACTCAAAGACAGGGCATTCGAGAATAAGATGCTCAATGGACTCGTTTGTCTCAGGTTCGCACGCGCATGATGGACTCTCCTTACACTTGAAACGATTCAAGTATGAGGAGAACCCACCATGCCCAGTGAAAAGTTGTGTCATTGTGCTGTCCATTTTCAGCTTTCTGACCGTTCTGTACGCAGCAACAGCGTCCGGAAAGAAGATCTTTGTGACCGATGCAGTTTCCTCTTCCTGGTATCTTTCTCCCCAAACGCGAAGGGTCTTTTCCCGAATGGTGCGTTTCGCGTGTGAAACAGGACATCGGTCGTAATCCGGTTTCTTTTTTGACTTCAGAGCAGCCTCTTTGGCAAGGTAGTCTGCTCTCTCGTTTCCCTCTAGCCCAATATGTGCTTTGATCCAGAACAAGGATACTTCCTTGTTCTGGATCAAAAAAAAAAAAAAAAAAAAAAAAAAAAAAAAAAAAAAAAAAAAAAAAAAAAAAAAAAAAAAAAAAAAAAAAAAAAAAAAAAAAAAAAAAAAAAAAAAAAAAAAAAACCTAACCTAACCTAACCTATTTTTTTTTTTTTTTTTTTTTTTTTTTTTTTTTTTTTTTTTTTTTTTTTTTTTTTTTTTTTTTTTTTTTTTTTTTTTTTTTTTTTTTTTTTTTTTTTTTTTTTTTTTTTTTTTTTTTTTTTTTTTTTTTTTTTTTTAATTACGCTACCTCCAACGGAATCGGAGCCTATGTTAACATTTTTATTTCTATTTTGCATTACATTTATAGTTAATCTATGTATTCTTATGTCTATATATTTTAACAATATATTATAAAGATACTTTTGCTTAAGCTGTCTTATTTCTATTTCTTACAATATCCACAATTTTTCTACAATATGTTAAAAACAAATTTCTCTTTTCCTTATTATTTATTATGCTGTAGAGTGTTTCCCTTTCTAATTTTATGTCAATTGTTTGTTCTAAATTATACCTACGGTACTCAAAGACAGGGCATTCGAGAATAAGATGCTCAATGGACTCGTTTGTCTCAGGTTCGCACGCGCATGATGGACTCTCCTTACACTTGAAACGATTCAAGTATGAGGAGAACCCACCATGCCCAGTGAAAAGTTGTGTCATTGTGCTGTCCATTTTCAGCTTTCTGACCGTTCTGTACGCAGCAACAGCGTCCGGAAAGAAGATCTTTGTGACCGATGCAGTTTCCTCTTCCTGGTATCTTTCTCCCCAAACGCGAAGGGTCTTTTCCCGAATGGTGCGTTTCGCGTGTGAAACAGGACATCGGTCGTAATCCGGTTTCTTTTTTGACTTCAGAGCAGCCTCTTTGGCAAGGTAGTCTGCTCTCTCGTTTCCCTCTAGCCCAATATGTGCTTTGATCCAGAACAAGGATACTTCCTTGTTCTGGAGTTTGCATCCCCGAAGGTTTTCACGTGTTTTCACTGCTAGAGGGTGAGGAGAGTTGAGGTTCGTCACTGTCTCCAAGGCCGCTCTGGAGTCACTGTATATACCGAGCGTGGTCTCGTTCCGCTGTAATGCGATCTCTGTCGCTTTACATAGGGCTAGAAGTTCGGCCTGGTATACGGTACAATACGGCGACAGTACAAGTTTGTGGGCTTTGGTCTCTGCGGCATTTTTCCAAACGGACACTGCCGCTCCGACCTTGCCCTCGATCTTGCTGCCGTCTGTGAATAAGCGCGCTGCATAGTTGCTATGCCTTGAGTACTGTTCTTCATCCGCCAGTCTGCCGAATTCCAGCCCTACCTGGTTCGCGGGATGTGGGGCTCGTATCTTCCGTGTCATCTTCTCCATTTCTATACCTCTCAACTCTTGTGTGGGTGCTCCCTTCTTGGCCTCATATAGAGAGGCCACCTCACGAACTCGGAGGTCGAGAGGGAGTAAACCTGTGAGAAGTAGAGCGGAGTTTAGTGACACGGTCCGATACGCCTTACACATTTTCTGAGCGAAGCCTCTTTGGACCACGCTCAGTTGCTTCCGGATCCCCAACTTATTTGCCGCTGGTGCCCACGCTGCTGCTGCGTACAGGATGATTGGCTCCACCGCTGCCACGTAGATAGTCCTAATGATTTCTGGGTTTATACCCCAGTTTACTCGAGCGGCTCTGCAGAGCATCTTGTAAATACCAATGGCCTTTCTACAGGTATTCGAGACGTGGCTGTTGAAGGTCAGTTTTGCGTCTATGGTTAGCCCGAGGATCTTCACTTCGTTTACCATTTCGATGCTGACGCCCCCCATGCTCAGGCGTGGTGTGTCGTACTTCAGCTTGTTTGTTATCACCATTGCATTGGTCTTGTGTGGTGCAAACCTAAGCTTATTCTCGACACCCCACTCCCGAACACGTTCGAGGACGGCATTTGCCTGTTCTTCGATCTCCCGGGCTACCGTGCCATCGAACACCAGGACTACGTCATCTGCAAAGGCCTGGCAGTATACTTCCAGATCCTCCAACCGTCTCAAGAGGGGGTCTAGCAGTAGGTTCCATAGGATTGGCCCACCTATAGATCCTTGGACGCATCCTTTTTCGGTCTCTCTCTTGTATGCCTCCCCTGCATACCTGACCTCCACGGATCTGTCGCTGAGGTAGCTGCAGATGACCCGTCTCAAGTTTGTTGGACACCTTTCTTCTGCCAGTCTGGCTTTTATCGCCGGCCACCAGGCGCTGTCGAAGGCGCCCTCGATGTCTAGCGATACGAGTGTGACTAGTTTCTTATCAGCTAGTTTTGCCCGTATGCGCTGCATGAGCGCAACGAGGGCGTCTTCGGTGCTCTTCTGCGGCATAAAGCCATACTGGTTTGCACTCATTCTGGGTAAGATGTGAAACTTGAGGCGGTTCACCAGCATTTTCTCATAGATCTTCCCCAGCACAGGCAAAAGTCCGATAGGTCGGTAGGATTTGGGAGCGACGTATGAGTCTTTGCCCGGCTTTTTTAATACGACCACTACTGCCTCCTTCCATACTTTCGGGAAGTAGTGGTACGCCAGGCATTTATTTAGGAGAGCCAAGAAGTAATCAGGTGCTGCTCTTATCGCATGAGTGCATATATCCGCGGTGAAACCCTCCACACCGGGTGCCTTTTTCGGGTTAAAGGAATTTGCTGCAGCATTTAGTTCCTCGCGTGTAAACGGTGGGTCATGTCTGTCACCATGTCCCTCTCCGTTTTCCGCTTCGGCAGCTATTCTAATTTTGTGATGCTCAGCATTTTCTCCCTCTCTCTCGTCCTCAGGGTAGAAGGTCTCGGCCAGATACTTTGCGGAATCAGTCGCGCTCAGTGTTTCTCCCTCTTTTATTAGCGGAAGATCCTCCTCCCTTTTGGTGGTCCGTTTTATCACCCTGTAGATTCCCTCCCACATTCCTTCCCTGTCTTGCCTTTCACAGAACCCCTTCCAACTTTCCGTTATCGCTTCCGTTACAGCTAGCTCATATTTTTCTTTTTGTTCTAGGTAGGTTTTTACCACCATCGGTCTTCGGTGTGGAGCTGCGTTTCGGATTCTTCGCTTTTTGGTGGCGACTTCCTTCTTCAGGGCTGCCAACTGCTCGGACCACCACGGCATGGTAAGTGTGTGTTTTTTCTTTATTAGTGGAATTGTCTGTGTACATGTGTTTGTGATGATTGTGTTTAGTTTTACTATGGTGTTTTCAAGTTTTGTGTTGTTGTTTATTTCTGTTAATTTGTCTTCTGTAATATTTTCCTCCAGCATGAGCTGGGGCAATTTCTCATGAAATTGCTCCTAGTTTGCTTTTTTTGTGTTATAAATTCTAGTGGTTCGTTCTATTTTACATCCTGTTGATTTTTGAAGGTTTATGTTGAAAATTATGCCGTTGTGGTCCGAGCTCGTTAGTCCCTCTTCCACCCGCCATCCTCCTATTGATCCTAGTATATCCTCCGTACAAGCTGTGATGTCCACATGGCTGCTGTAGCGTTTCCCGCCTCTTATGGTGTCGAAGGTTGGGGTCCTGCCTGTGTTAAGGATGTGGAGGTTTAATTCTGTAAGGGTGCCACAGAGTTGTTCACCTCTTTGGTCCTCGCTCGTACTGCCCCACCATATGCTTTTCGCATTTGAGTCGCCCCCAATGATTAACTTCGTGGATCCCAATTTTTTGGTAATGTCGGAAACTACTTTAAGGTGTTGGTCCATTGGTTCATCTGGTTCGAAGTAAAAGGATACCAGTGCGACAGTCCAGTCCTTTGTACTGATTTTCAAAGCGACAACGTTTTTTGTGGTATGTTCTGGGATCTGTTCTATGTCTAAGTGGTCGTTGAAGACTAGTATTGCCGCTTTGACTGTCCCTTGATCAGCCTCTGAGTCCTGGTATACTCTGACGCCCTGGTATCCCTTTACTTTCTTTGTGGCTCCCACGTACGGTTCTTGGAGGAGAGCTACGGCTGCTTTTTGTTTCATGCCCTCTAGTAATAGCTCGTTTGTTGCAAGCTGACTTCGCTGTAGGTTTGCCTGTAGTATTTTATAGCTATGATTCTTTGGCGCAACTTTAGCAATACGCTATAGATGCGCGGGCTATCGCATCCCACCTCTTGCGTACCGGGCATTCATGACTGAAGGCGTTGTGCTTGTTGTCTGCCCTTTCGGCCTTAGTACAGTTCCGGCATGCTGGTGGTACTCCCACTTGTTGGTCCGGACAGTTGGCTCTAAGGTGTGGACCTGCGCAGTGGCTGCATAGATCAGCCGGTTCCTTACAGAACCGTCGTCCATGTCCATAGCCCAGGCATCGTGTGCATTGCACCAAGGGCGTTTGATCCTCCACCGTGATCCTTTGGAGATCGATTCTGATCTTTTCCTCATCGATCGCTCTTCTCCAGATTTTCGGGGAGACGGTGAGGACAATATGACAGTTGTGGGGGTTTCGGGCATTCTTTCGGTATTTTACCGCTATTTTCGCATCCTCTCCTTCGAGGCCGCGAAAAACGTGCCGATTCTGATTCTCAAAGGCTCTAATTAGTTCTTCGTCCGTGTGGATTTTCAGCACGTCTTTGAGGATCAGAAGCGGATCTTTGTTTTTAACGTCCTCGACGACGAGGTGCTCTCCTGCTGCTTCTAACCTTTCTCTGATTTTCCTTCTGTCCTGCTCGTTTTGGCATCCCATCACGACCTTTCTATCCTTTGCTTTTCGCACCCTTTCTACCTGAATCCATCCTTCTTTAGCATCCATCGCTTTTCTTATCTTCTCCAGCACTTCCTCTCCCGTTTCCTCTTCTTTGGTGGATGAGACAACCACGGAGTGGAGTGCAGTCTTCGTGGTGTTTTTCGTTTCTTGCACACCTTTGGCTGCTACTGTTGCGTAGGTTGTCTTCTCCATCAGTATTTCCATGCTCTTTTGCAATTCCTCTATTTTGGTGTTGCTTTCTCTGAGGAGTCGGGCGTTTTCATCTATTTTTTCTATAATTATTTGGGCGTGCTCTCCCTCGTCCCTCTTTTCCTGGGGGGGCTTTTCTTCCCCGCTTTTACCCTTTTTTGCCTCCGCCTCGGCTTCCTTTACCAATTTGTAGAGTCGGTCCAGGCTGTCAATCACATCATTCTTGATGTCGGACTTGGTGTTTCTGCTGGAATTTATGCTAGATTTTGCCTTGTCGTGATAAAATCTTGCCTCTGCTGTTCTGCTGACAAAGGTTCTGCTTTGTGCGGGGCTTGAAGCCTTTTTTATCGGCTGTATTTTTGGCTTTGCAGGACCTGCCTGCGTCGTCTGGGTGGAGGTTGGTTGTAGAGGAGTGGGGGGCTTTCCCGACTCCCATTCTCCGATGCTGAGCCTCACGTTGGAGGTAGATGCCATGGTCTCACTCTGGCTTTTAGATGTCGTCGACTCGGTTGAAACGTCGGTGCTCGGTCTTTTGGACGACGCGTTGGTCGGTGTCCTTATACCTGGCGCAAACATCTTGATATTTTTGGAATTTCACCTGTAGAGGGAGTGTCAATTCCACAAAGTAAGAAAATGTAGTCGTTTTTAAGAAATTTCTTAGAATAAAAGATTTGCACCTGTAAAAGGGGTGTCAGTTCCACAATAAGGAATAATTCTTTGAGTCGGGTAAAATAGAAGTATAATTTGCACCTGTAAAGGGGGTGTCAGTTCTACAAAACGAAGAAAAGATAATGTAGAGTCGTATAAAATAGTGGATATTGTATGGAGTCACAGACTCTAGTCTCTTATTGCCTAACTTATACAATAGTTTGAGAAAAACTTGAAAAAATTTTTTGGCTCTACCTAGAGTCAAAATTCGTCCACTAATAGATAGCTCTCCTTGAGCCCTTTCAAACGAGCCCAAACACGGTCCACTTAATGCCAATGGGGGCGAAGCTATGGCAATCCAAAATTTACCGGTAAATGGTACGCTGAAAATCGGTTGAACCGCTAATTGCCGTATCTTCGGAACCACTTGGCCTACGGAGCCGCGGTTTGGCTCAAACTTCAGGGCTCGATGGGCTCTACGTGCAGAGTGCGGTTTCGGCCTGAAAAAGTTTCAGGTTTTTTCAGTTCCTGAACAGCTCGGAGGGGTTGCAAAAATAGCAGTTTCAGGTAGCCTGCCCCAAGCCCTATACTCCTGTCAAAACCCCAGTCTTCTACGAGCTACCGTTTGGAAGTTATGGCTGTTTAAAAATTTCCAAGATGGCGGCGCAACTGTCAAAACCCAATTTCAAATTGTGATTGCGCCGCTTCTGGAGGTCGTAGAAGAACGCGGTTTCCACTATTATGGGTATATGCTATGTGCTCTATCCCTCGGGACTGTTTTCAGAAACCTGAAATTTGGTGTCTCCAATACGGTTGTCAGTGGGGGGGATATGTAGGTGGTAGCTCCCTATGGACCACGTCGAAATTCCCAGGTCGCTACGACTCCTAGTTTTAAAGTTACACCGTTCTGAAGAAAACCAAGATGGCGGCCGAACTGTCAAAGGCCGACTTTAAGAGGCTGTATCTCCGGATCTATGAGTCCTACAAGACTGCGGTTTTCTTTGGACAGTTCGGCTTGGTCTAATCTTTTATATAAATTTGGTTTCAGGCCGAAAACGAGACACGAAAATATTTTTTGCGATTTCCGGAAAACCGGCAATTTTTTGTTTGGCACTCGTAGGCGAGTGATTTTCACGGTTACTGCCGGTTTTTCGGTCCTCCTAGGGCGAAGGGTTTCTGAAATATTCAATTTCTAATTTTCACTGAAAAACCGGTAAATTTGGAAAACTTTTGTTTCTAGAGCTAGAAACCTGGTGCTTGGGCTTAATAAAGTTGAAATATACGTACTGAGGCTAAATATGAAAGAAAATTTTGAATTTTACTAATATTTTTGGATTTATTACGAAAAATCTTTAAAATTGAATATCTCCGGAACCAGTAACCCAAAAATTACACAAAAAACGGTAAAAAACAGCTTAAATACACAGTTATATATACAAAATAAAATAGTCACACACGTTGAAAGAAAAATTTTCAGGAAACCCAAAAAACGATAATTTTACAATTTTTGAAAATTTTTGCATAAATAAATTGTCCAAAATTTTGAGTTTTTGCAGGCTCGTAGAACTTCTTAGCGCGCACCGGAATCACTTTTAAAAACTGTATAGTCTGACTGAAGATTTCGAGATATTCTAAGTCCAAAATTGAAGTTTCTAATGTAAATTAATAAAAAACTAAAAGTCCAAAAATTTTTCTGAATGTACCGTTTGGGTCCAGGCGTTGTAATGCTTCTTTCTGCCAAGTGTGGTGGTCCTAGCTGCACTCCTTCTGGAAACACGTGGCCACGTGCGACTTGTTTTTCTGGCGATCCTTCTTCGCTCGATGGTCGCCTGCTGCGCCTTGATAGCTCGTTGTAAAGAGCTCGCAAAGGCGCTTCCGATGATGTATCGCACTTGATAGTTTTCGCTTCTTAACACGCACTTTTTTCACTTTGAAAAATTTTTTAACCACAAATTTCACTTTTTTGGCACTTTTCCAATTCACTGTCACTTTTGCGGCTGAAACTGACAACTCAGACAGATGGGGGACGTTAGCGCGCAACTTTTGGTACTTGGAACGTGAAAATCCGACGACAAAAACCTAAGTTTTTGATTTTTCTAGTGCGGAGCGAGGGAAAAACGTGGTGTTTCGTGTGGCTGCTCGAGTGCGACTGGGTTAGGTTAGGTTAGGTTAGGTTTTTTTTTTTTTTTTTTTTTTTTTTTTTTTTTTTTTTTTTTTTTTTTTTTTTTTTTTTTTTTTTACTAATCTACCTCCAACATGATCGGAGCCTGTCTTTACTAATTTTTCATTCATTCCAGTTCTCACGATTATTCTTCTCGCACTTTCATGCTTCATACGGTATCTTTCTTTTATTCATCATAGCTTTCGCAGCTTTCCATATGGGTGGGATTCCCAATTAACTATTCCTATCTATTCTGCTCTACTCTACTCTTCTGTTTTATTGTATTTATTTACTTTTTCTATTTTCTCAGGGGTAATAAGTACGACGACACAGGTATTTTATTTTGAGTAACTTTCTGTCTTACAATGTATTATTAAACTATTCTTATTTCTATTTGTGTACTAATCTTATCTTAATTTTTTGTTAACAATGTATTCATCTTATGCTTATCTTTAATATTTATATAATATTATGACAGCATATTTTCTTAATCATGTTTTATTTCTTTGTATAACCTTACTTGCTATTTGCTTACAATATTTTATAAACCTTTCCCTCTCGTCACTCTGCAGTATTTCAGATACATTTTCTATGGCTACTTTTTGTTTTATTTCTTGTTCCATTTCAAAACGTTCCAAATCGTACACAGGGCAGTTAAATAATAGATGTGGGACTGTTTCTGCTACTCCGGGTTCGCAGATACACGATGGGTTCTCCTTACACTTGAAGCGGTTCAAATATTCTGAGAACCCACCGTGTCCCGTCATTATCTGGGTAGTAACACCACCTATGCTCAGCTTTCGGACCGTCCGGTACGCTGCCACTGCATCCGGAAAGAATATCTTGGTGATTGAGGCGGTACTGCCGGTTTTGTACCTACGATTCCACTCATCAAGCGTTGCCATGCGAATGCATCGCTTGACGAATGATACCGGGCACAGGTCGTAGTCCGGTCTTTTCTTGGATTTTGCAGCTGCCTCTTTTGCCAATTGGTCGGCCCTCTCGTTTCCCTCCAAACCAGCGTGGGCCTTAATCCAAAACAGGGTTAGCATTTTGTCCTGGAGAGATATGGATCTTATATTATCTCTGGCCTCCACTGCTAGGGGATGAAGGCAGCTATGGTTTGTCACCGTTTGGAGGGCCGCCATCGAGTCGCTGAAAACTCCAAAGGAAGATCCTTTGTGCTCGAGGATCACTCTGGTAGCCTTGCAGATCGCTAGGAGTTCGGCCTGGTAAACAGTACAGTACGCTGGTAGAGCAAGTTTGTTGGTTTTGGTCTCCCTCTCGCCATTCCATACGGACAGCGCCGCTCCGACTTTTCCGCCAATCTTGCTCCCGTCGGTGAATATACGGACATCGATACTGTTGTGTTCATTTACCTGTTCCTGGTTAGCCAAGCTGATGAACCCCAAGGGGATGCGATCTGCGGGATGAGGAGCCTCGATTGCTCGGGCCATTCGTTCGACCTCCATGTCTCCTAGCGTCGGTTGGGGTAAACCCCTCCTGGCCTCATATAGCAGTGCCGCTTCTTTGACTCGGAGGTCAAGAGGAAGCAACCCAGACAACACCAAGGCCGAGTTCAAGGAAACCGTACGGTATGCTTTACACATCTTCTGCGCTATACCTCGCTGTACCACTTCAAGCTGTTTAATCACCGTCAGTTTTTCAGCGGCGGGCGCCCAGACACTTGCTGCATATAGGATTATTGGCTCAATTGTGGCCACATATATCAGTCTTATTATATCTGGGCGGAGACCCCAGTTTACTCTCGCCGCCCTAGCCAGCTGTTTGTAGATATTTATCGCCCTTCTACATATGTTTGACACGTGTGTGTTAAATGTCAATTTGTGGTCGATCGTTACCCCTAGAAGCTTGATCTCGTTAGACATGCCAATCTCGGTCCCTCCCATGCTCAGTCTTGGGATGTCGTATTTGAGTTTCCTGGTAATAACCATGGCGTTAGTTTTGTGCGGTGCAAATTTAAGTTTATTTTCGACACCCCAGGCCCGAACATGTTCGAGGGCGAGGTTGGCACGCCTCTCTACATCAAGTGCCGTTTCTCCTTCGAAGGCAAGAACAACATCGTCCGCGAAAGCCTGGCAAAAGTCCCCTCGGCTCTCCAAACTCTTCAGAAGCGGGTCCAGTAGAAGGTTCCACAATATCGGGCCCCCAATAGAACCCTGGACGCAGCCTTTACTGGTGCCCTTCACGTATTCCTCCCCGGCGTACCTTACCACGACCTCCCTGTTTTCGAGGTAGCTGTCCATGATCCTCCTCAGGTTCACGGGACACTTTTCCTCCGCCAGTCGAACCCTTATTGCTGGCCACCAGGCACTGTCAAAGGCTCCCTCTATGTCTAACGATATTAAGGTGACTATTTTCTTTTGCTCTAGTTTCTTGCGGATGTACTGCATTAAGGTATAGAGGGAGTCTTCGGTGCTTTTCTGGGGCATGAATCCGAACTGGTGGGTACTCATCTTAGGCAATAGGTGGAATCTGAGGCGGGCCACAAGCATTTTTTCAAGGATTTTCCCCAGTACTGGCAAGAGTCCTATAGGCCTGTATGATTTGGGGGTGGTGTAGTCATCCTTTCCGGGTTTCCTAAGGACTACAACGGTAGCCTTCTTCCAGGTATCCGGGAAGTGATTACATTCCAAGCACTTGTTGAAGAATCGGAGGAAGAGCGTGGGTTCACTTTTTATGGCGTGAAGGCATATATCGGCGGTGAAGCCATCAGCTCCTGGGGCCTTTTTTGGGTTGAAGGACTCACTTGCCGAGATGAGTTCCGCCATGGTAAAGGGTGGATCGCAAGTTCCACTTTGCTCTCCCACATTCACGTTTTTAGCTTTCTCTCTCGTGTTTTGGTGGTGGATATTGTCATTGGTCGTGAGGTCCTGCGGGTAAAAGGTTTCAGCTAATAATTTAACAGAGCCCTTTGCATCCAAAGCCTCTCCATTTTTCTCCAATGGCAAATCCTCCGCCCTGCGAGTAGTTCTCCCAATTACCCTATAAATGCCCTCCCAAACACCCTCTCTGTCCTGTTTGGTGCAGAATTCCTTCCAGCTCTCGACCTGTGCCTTTGCCACCTCCGATTCGTATGCCAACTTCTTTTCCAAGTACTCTTCAATGACCCCTGACCGTCTGACGGGGGCAGCGCATCTGATTCTGCGCTTCATGGTCGCAACTTCCTTTTTCATCTCCGAGAGTTTCTCCGACCACCACGGCATTGTGAGTTCCTCCTTTGCTTTTTTCAAAGGCATCGACATCTTGCACGCATCTGTTATCGATTTTACAAGACTTCCTGTGGCTATTTCGATCTGATGGCTATTATTAATTTGTTCAATCTGCAGCAAGGTGAGCTCATTGTCTATCAACAATTGGCTGAGTTTCTCCCGAAACTCTGACCAATTTGCCTTTTTGGTATTGTAGATCCTTGTGGTCCTGTTGATGCTAATGCCTTTGGATTTCTGAAGCCTTATATGGAACAGTATGCCGTTGTGGTCCGAGCTCGTGAGTCCTTCGACGACCCTCCATTCCTCCACCAAGCTCAGTATGTCCGACGAACAGGCTGTTATGTCGACGAAACTTTGGTAGCGCTTCCCCCCTCGAACGGTGTCAAAAGTCGGTATTTTCCCTTTGTTGAGTACGTTCATGCTTAGTTCATTTAGGGTTCCTAAGAGTTCTTCACCTCTGTGATCGTTTGTGGGGCTTCCCCACCACGCGCTTTTGGCATTAACGTCACCTCCAACGAGCCATCTTTTTGCGTCTATTTCTTTGCCTATCTTGGTTAAGTGATCTAAATCTGGTCCAATAGGGTGATTTTGTTCTGGACACTCTAGATAGGCAGAAACCAGGGTAATTTCCCATGCACTGGTTCGGATTCCCACCACGACGACGTTGTTAGTGGTGAGTTTTGGGTACTGTATTACATCCAGATCTTGGTCGAAAACCGCGATTGCGGCTTTTACAGTCCCTTCTCCTACTTCAGTGTTTTGGTAGATTTTTACACCAGTGTGACTCCGCATTTCTTTGGCCGCTCCGACGTATGGCTCCTGGAGAAGTGCTACTGCGACTCCGCGTTTCTTCGCCTCTATTAGGAGCTCGTTTGTCGCTAATTTGCTGCGTTGAAGGTTCGCTTGTGCTATTTTGTAGCTAGAATGGTTCTTGTGGCTGCCCTTAGCAATATGCTATGGTGGACCGCGCAAGCGCATCCCACTTTTTGCGCGTTGGACATTCGTGGCTAAAGGCGTTGTGTTCGACCTGGTCTAGTTTGGCCTTGATGCAGTTTTTGCAAGCGGGAGGTGCATTTGCCAGAAAATCGGCACACACGCTTCTCAAGTGCGGACCTCCACAATGGCTGCACAGGTCTGCCGGCTCCTTGCAGAACCGCCTGCCATGTCCGTAGCCCAAGCAGCGAGTGCACTGCACCAATGGGGATTGGTCTTCAGCCTTTATACGCTGGAGATCAATGTGGACACTTCCAGCGTCCAATACTCTGCGCCAGATGATCGGCGAGACACTGACCACGATGTGATTTGTGTGAGGATTTCTTGTTTTCCTTCTGTATTTTATCTCCAGCGTATTTTCCTCGTCGTCGAGGCCTTCGAAGACACCCCGGTTCTGGTTTCTTAAAGCTCTGACCACGTCCTCATCGGTATTAACCTGGAGGACGCTCTTGAGGATCAGTAGTGGGTTTTTGTTCTTTACCTCCTCGACGGTGAGGTTTGCGCCATCCAGTCTGTCCTTTACTTTGTTCCTTTCTTCCTTCGTTCGGAATCCCATTATAATTTTTCGGTCCTTCGCCTTTCTCACTCTTTCGACTTTCACCCAGCCTTCTTTTGCGTCGACCGCTTTCCGGACCTTGTCAAGAACTTCTTCCCCCGACTCCGTCTCATCTTTCGATGTAACCACTACTGAGTGCAGAGTATTTCGTTGAGGTTTACTGCTTTGGGTAGCGGTCACGCTTGCGTAAGTCGTCGCTCGTTCCATAATGATTTTCTGCTTTTCAAGTGAGTCTTTTAACTCTCCCATCATCCTACTATTCTCCAGAAGCAGTCTCTTGTGTTCCTCGAGGTGCGATATTAATGCTGGATCGGTAGGTTTTACGGTAATTGTAGAGTCCATATTTGTGTTTAGTTTCTCTACCGTTTTAATGGTGTTGATAGTCGATGTTTTGGACTTTTGAGCCATTTCTGACTCCTTCACTAGCTGGTATAATCGGTCCAGCGCTGTTAATATCGCACTTTTTATTTCGCCCTTGGTGTTTCTTGACGCATTTATATGTAGCTTGCCCTTTTCAAGGCAGGCCCTGGCCTCTGCTATTCGGTCTTTATACTGTTTTTGCGGGCTCTGCGTATCTAGAGATACCCACTGTACAGTGGTCGATTTTTTGTCTTGTGACAAGGCCGTCTTTGGTTGAACGTTTGCAGGGCCTGCCTGCGTCGTCGGGTTCTTATGGTCGGGCGTTTTGTCGGTATTTGCAGCTTCATACTCTCCAACGCTGCGTCTAACGTTGACGGGCGCGGTTTTTTCCGCTGCCGTTGTTTGTGGTGACTGCTGGTCACCACTCTTCACACCAGGAGTCCTTGGGCAGTACATGTTGGAGGATATATTGCTGTCGGTGTTGGATTTGGAAGTGTAAATGGTTACCACGTTACGTTTTAACTTTTAACTTGTCAATAATAATCAATCAGTTAGCAATAGTTTAGAAGTGTATAGGGCTTCTGTCTTACTACAAAGTAGAGTCGCGCAGTCAGGGAAAAGTTTATACTATTACAATAAAACAATAAGATCTTAGAAATAATAAAAATATAAAATATTCTTAATGTAGAGTCAATTATTTTAAACCTATTTCTGTACCAGAGCAATTTTCTGGGCAATATATAAGGCCGGACAACTCCAGGGGCCAAAAACAATTTTTCTGCAGATTCAAAATTTTTCGACTCTACCTAGAGCCAAAAACCGATGCTCAACGGATAGCCCTCTCCGAGCCCTTTTCAATGATACCAAACACGGGGCAACTAGTCTTCAGGGCGATGAAGCTACAGCAATTCAAAATTTCCGGTACCGACCCCGGTAGATATGTAAAATTCCGGTATCTGCTCCTAACTCCGGTATTTTTAGTCCTAGAGACCCGTGCTTGGGCTCTGCGTACTCGGCTTGGAAAGCTCTACCAGATGACACCAATTTCAGGGCTAAGAAATTTTTAAAATTTTTGATTTCTGAAGAGTCCAAAATCCCCACGACGTTCTGACCACCTAATAGGCCAAGGTCCGCTGATGTACCTGGCGTTTTCCCCAGCTCTGTGCGACCTACGGTTCCGGAGAAAAAGGTGATTGAATATTTCCAATATGGCGGCGCAACTGTCAAAAGCTAACTTTGACAGGCGATAACTCGGCTTCGCGTGGTCGCAGAGAGCCCGGGTTTGGACTCTATAGGCAATGCCGGATCCGCTCTTTCTGCAGAGACCGATTTCAGGATGCGGATTTTAAGTTGCTCCAAATCGCGTGGAACCGTGGGAGGGGGAAGAAGGAGGTCCCCTTGACACAAAAGCGAAATCCGCTGGTCGCTAAGTCCACGGGTTCCAAAGTTATGGCGATCTGATTAATTCCAAGATGGCCGCCGAGCTGTCAGATGTTGACTTTGGGAGCTAATATCTCCGTAACCAATGGTCGTAGAGACTCGGGGTTTTCGGTATGCAGCTCAGCGTCACCTCCTCTACGTCCTTCAATCGGTCCCGGCTCTTTAAAATTTTTTGGCTGGAAAACGCCCAAAACCAAAAAGAGCGGATAGTGCAAGGGGAATTACAATTTTAAGTGGAGACGAGAATCTTCTATGTCTTCTGGTTACTGAGATATAGCAATTTGAAATTCCGGTACCAAAAAAGAAAATGGCGGCTTTTTACTAAATTTCTTAATTTTAAAGATATCTGACTCGCGTTTGGGGTTAGTATAGTCGAAATATATGTCCTAGACCTAATGCCGCCTTCAGAAAAGTATTTTTATTATTATTATTCGATTAATTTAGAAAAAACACAAAAAATTCGGTATCTCCGTAACCAGAGGAGATAAAAATACACAAAAATACCTAAAAATAGAAGAAATAGAACACAATAGCACTAAAGACAAAAATTTAATAAAAGATTTATTTAACTTAATTTTAAACTGAAAATAAAAAATTTCAGCGTTTCAGGCTGTATCTTTTGTAAATACTTAACTAAAAATCTAAAAGCTAGTTCGTTAGGTTAGGTTAGGTTAGGTTAGGTTAGGTTAGGTTAGGTTAGGTTAGGTTAGGTTAGGTTAGGTTAGGTTAGGTTAGGTTAGGTTAGGTTAGGTTAGGTTAGGTTAGGTTAGGTTAGGTTAGGTTAGGTTAGGTTAGGTTAGGTTAGGTTAGGTTAGGTTAGGTTAGGTTAGGTTAGGTTAGGTTAGGTTAGGTTAGGTTAGGTTAGGTTAGGTTAGGTTAGGTTAGGTTAGGTTAGGTTAGGTTAGGTTAGGTTAGGTTAGGTTAGGTTAGGTTAGGTTAGGTTAGGTTAGGTTAGGTTAGGTTAGGTTAGGTTAGGTTAGGTTAGGTTAGGTTAGGTTAGGTTAGGTTAGGTTAGGTTAGGTTAGGTTAGGTTAGGTTAGGTTAGGTTAGGTTAGGTTAGGTTAGGTTAGGTTAGGTTAGGTTAGGTTAGGTTAGGTTAGGTTAGGTTAGGTTAGGTTAGGTTAGGTTAGGTTAGGTTAGGTTAGGTTAGGTTAGGTTAGGTTAGGTTAGGTTAGGTTAGGTTAGGTTAGGTTAGGTTAGGTTAGGTTAGGTTAGGTTAGGTTAGGTTAGGTTAGGTTAGGTTAGGTTAGGTTAGGTTAGGTTAGGTTAGGTTAGGTTAGGTTAGGTTAGGTTAGGTTAGGTTAGGTTAGGTTAGGTTAGGTTAGGTTAGGTTAGGTTAGGTTAGGTTAGGTTAGGTTAGGTTAGGTTAGGTTAGGTTAGGTTAGGTTAGGTTAGGTTAGGTTAGGTTAGGTTAGGTTAGGTTAGGTTAGGTTAGGTTAGGTTAGGTTAGGTTAGGTTAGGTTAGGTTAGGTTAGGTTAGGTTAGGTTAGGTTAGGTTAGGTTAGGTTAGGTTAGGTTAGGTTAGGTTAGGTTAGGTTAGGTTAGGTTAGGTTAGGTTAGGTTAGGTTAGGTTAGGTTAGGTTAGGTTAGGTTAGGTTAGGTTAGGTTAGGTTAGGTTAGGTTAGGTTAGGTTAGGTTAGGTTAGGTTAGGTTAGGTTAGGTTAGGTTAGGTTAGGTTAGGTTAGGTTAGGTTAGGTTAGGTTAGGTTATAGGGTGCTGGCTCGGTAGATGTTCTTCAAATTCGGTATATAGGGGTTTCTGCGGGGGTAGTATTTGTGGTTTTTTTAGATTGGGGTGCAACCCCCCCCTTTCTAGCACATCCCATACAAAAAAAAACTTTTTTTTTTAATAACTTGAAAACTAAAATTCCAAAAAATATGAAATTCTACTGGGCCAAAAATTTACGTAATTCTGCATATTTTAGTCTTTTTCTGGACGTTCTAGCTCAAAAAACAAAAATTTTAGACCCGGGTTCGATTATTTTTGGTCACTTTTTGTACTTTTTTTTTTGTCCAAAAATTGCGAAAAAATTCCTATCCGTACAGTTATATGCAATTCGTGTACTACTTCGTAGTACCGACATTCCAAAAATGAAGTCAATTTTTTTCTATCTCTCACCGTTTCTGAGATATGACCGTCCAAATATAGCAGAACTCGTGAATTTTGCTATAACATTGAAATCAGGCGTTGATGCGGAATTAGTATGGAAAGTCTAAAATCCGACTCGCACTTGACCATTTTTTTTTTTTTGTTTGGCGAACAGGCATCTTCTCAATATCGGAGTACCAAAAATTATATAACGTTATTTAGGACTAAAGTGGGGGTGGGGATGGCTAACAATTTAGGAAGATTTTGGAAAAAGAGTGTAAACATGTGGGGTATGGATTTTAATTAAATTGGGGGTGGGAAATTCGAAAATTATGATAATTTTGAAATCCAAGATGGCGGACGACATTTTTGAAAAAAAAAAGACTTTTTAAACATTATCATGCGGGGTATGGATTTTAACTAAGTTGGGGATGGGGAAATTGAAAATTATGTCAATTTTGAAATCCAAGATGGCGGACATGACATTTTTGAAAAAAAAAGATTTTTTTTACGTTATCATGCGGGGTATGGATTTTAAATAAGTTGGGGATGGGGAAATTGAAAATTATGTCAATTTTGAAATCCAAGATGGCGGACATGACATTTTTGAAAAAAAAAATGACTTTTTTAACATTATCATGCGGGGTATGGATTTTAACTAAGTTGGGGATGGGGAAATTGAAAATTATGTCAATTTTGAAATCCAAGATGGCGGACATGACATTTTTGAAAAAAAAAATGACTTTTTTAACATTATCATGCGGGGTATGGATTTTAACTAAGTTGGGGATGGGGAAATTGAAAATTATGTCAATTTTGAAATCCAAGATGGCGGACATGACATTTTTGAAAAAAAAAAATGATTTTTTTAACAATATCATGCGGGGTATGGATCTTAACTAAGTTGGGGATGGGGAAATTGAAAATTATGTCAATTTTGAAATCCAAGATGGCGGACATGACATTTTTGAAAAAAAAAAATTTTTTTTTAACATTATCATGCGGGGTATGGATTTTAACTAAGTTGGGGATGGGGAAATTGAAAATTATGTCAATTTTGAAATCCAAGATGGCGGATGACATTTTTGAAAAAAAAAGACTTTTTTAACAATATCATGCGGGGTATGGATCTTAACTAAGTTGGGGATGGGGAAATTGAAAATTATGTCAATTTTGAAATCCAAGATGGCGGACATGACATTTTTGAAAAAAAAAAAATTATTTTTTTAACATTATCATGTGGAGTATGGATTTTGACTAAGTTGGGGATGGGGAAATTGAAAATTATGTCAATTTTGAAATCCAAGATGGCGGACATGACATTTTTGAAAAAAAAAAGACTTTTTTAACATTATCATGTGGAGTATGGATTTTAACTAAGTTGGGGATGGGAAAATTGAAAACCATGTCAATTTTGAAATCCAAGATGGCGGACATGACATTTTTGAAATAAATGACAAACATTATCATGTGGAGTATGGATTTTAACTAATTTGGGTATAGGAAAATTGAAAATTATGTCAATTTTGAAATCCAAGATGGCGGACAAGTCATTTTTGAAATAAAAGACTTTTTTAAACATTATCATGTGGAGTATGGATTTTAACTAAGTTGGGGATGGGAAAATTGAAAATTATGTCAATTTTGAAATCCAAGATGGCGGACATGACATTTTTGAAAAAAAAAAGAACATTATCATTCAAAAATAATGTCAATTTTTGGATTCAAGATGGCGGATGTAACATATTTGGAAAGGGATATTATAAATGGCACAGCAAACAAATAATCACCCATCAATTTATTTTCGTCAATTATATACTGTTTATATCAAATTAATTATTGCACAGCAAATAAAAAAAATGCCTAGCTAATATTGTACTGCAGATAATTGGAAAATACACATCAGCACGACATTACTTTTCATCTTTAAGAAGAACTCAGTA
Organism: Apotomis betuletana; assembly: GCA_932273695.1. Lineage (NCBI taxonomy): Eukaryota > Metazoa > Arthropoda > Insecta > Lepidoptera > Tortricidae > Apotomis > Apotomis betuletana. The sequence goes on from OW026306.1 coordinate 26,941,426, forward strand.
AGTTAGGTTAGGTTTGTTTCATAATTATTCTGAAAAATAAACAGTTTTTGAAAGAAATGGCTTTCGGACAAATGAAAATTTGGCGAAATGTTACAGATGGGTAACAAAAATTAGTGTTTGAGATAGGTAACCATCTAATCCTGATCACCTTTCAGAGCAGATCCGACTCGGCCGGGTTAGGTTAGGTTAGTTTTTTTTTTTATATCCCTAAAAAACGCTCTAATGTGCGGTAGTCATTATTAGCTATGCATTACTTAAATATGCTTTACTTTTAAATAAATAGATGCACGCCACAAATATTAATTGTAGTATATTTAGTAACATTTTGAGTGCAATATTTGCTGTGCAATCAGTAATTTTGGGGTGCGTCTCATTTCATAGAAAAACAATTAACATATTTTCATATGACCGAACATACGTTTGGTAGAATTTTCTGTTTGTATAACAACGTTTCATATAATGTTTATTTCATATATCGTTATTTCGTAGAAGCACAATTGATAGAAAGTCATTTCTTATAACAATAATTTGATAGAATGCACGTTTAATATAATGCACTTTTCTTATAACAATAATTTCATAGAATGTACGTTTAATAGAATGTACTTTTCATAGAATGTACGTTTAATAGAATGTATTTTTCGTATAATGTACTTTCGAATTCATAAATTACAAAATTTGAACAAGCGAGCGAGCGAAGCGAGCGAGCAAAACCTTTTAGAGCAGATCCGACGTGGCCGGGTTAGGTTAGAAGGTCAGGCGGGAGCGAAGCGCAGCGAGCTCCCGCCTGGCCTTCGAGGTTATTTTTTTTTTGCGTACCGAAAAAAGTTTTGCTTGTATTCATACCTACTGTTTACATACAAGAACAAATCCACCCAACCACTTCCAGGAAAGTATTAAGTTCGGAGCTAAGGCGGAGTACTGGCAAAAAGTTGCGAATATTATAAATATTATTTACGTATCTTTCTATTAAGTGTGTATTATGTTATTTGTTTATTCTATTAAATGTTTATTGTATGAAATGTTCATTATATTAAGTATGTATTATGTTATTAGTTTATTCTATTAAATGTTTATTATATTAAATGTTCACTATATTAAGTGTTCATTATATTTAGTGTTTATATGCGAAACAAAAAATATATCGTGTTGTTATAAGAAATGAAAATATATGAACTGATTTTCTACGAAATGATAATTCTGACAATTGATCGATTCTATGTGTTGAAATTATATTATATGTTATTCGATGTGATGAACGTTATACCATTTGTTGTTCTATGAATTATTACACACCCGTAATTTTGATATACATTTTGATTATTTTTGCATATAAAAAGGTTTAGGGATTCAAGATGGCGGATGTAACATTTTTGAAAATATCGCTGAAAGTAATACTTCTGTTCTGAAAACCAAAAATTGTACGTTTTTTTTTCAAAAAATTTGAAAAAAAATCACACCCATACAGTTGCATAAAACTCGTGTACTTGTACTCGACAGCTCGAAAATGAGGTCGATAATCGTCTATCTCTAACCGTTTCAAAGTTATTGAAATACATAATATCGGAAATAGTAAAACTTTTGCTTTGAAAAGTAAAAGTTTTACTTTTTTTTTAATCCAAAAAAGATGAAAAAAATATAGATATACGGCTGCATGAAACTCGTGTACTTCGTACTCGACAGCTCGAAAATGAGGTTGATAAGCGTCTATCTCTTACCGTTTAAAAGTTATTGAAATACAAAATATCGCAAATAGTAAAACAGGCATCTTCTCAATATTGGAGTTCCAAAAATGAGGTAAAGTGTTATTTTGGACTAAAGTGGGGTAGGGGATGGCTAAAATGGCGGACATGACAATTTTTGAAAAAAGAGTGTAAATTGGGGGTGCGAAATTCGAAAATTATGTCAATTTTGAAATCCAAGATGGCGGACATGACATTTTTGAAATAAAAGATTTTTTATATATTATCATGTGGAGTATGGATTTTGACTAAGTTGGGGATGGGAAAATTGAAAATTATGTCAATTTTGAAATCCAAGATGGCGGACATGACATTTTTGAAAAAAAAATAGACAAAATTATCATGTGGGGTATGGATTTTAACGAATTGAGGGTGGGAATTTCAAAAATGATGTCAATTTTGGGATTCAAGATGGCGGATGTAACATTTTTGAAAATATCGCCGAAAGTAATACTTCTGCTCTGAAAACCAAAAATTGTACGTTTTTTTTCCAAAAAAATTGAAAAAAAATTACACCCTTACAGTTGCATGAAACTCGTGTAATTTGTACTCGAAAGCTCGAAAATGAGGTCGATAATCGTCTATCTCTTACCGTTCAAAAGTTATTGAAATACATAATATCGCATATAGTAAAAGTTTTGCTTTGAAAAGTAAAAGTTTTACTTTTTTTTTAATCCAAAAAAGTTGAAAAAAATCATACAATACGGCTGCATGAAACTCGTGTACTTCGTACTCGACAGCTCGAAAATGAGGTCGATAAGCGTCTATCTCTTACCGTTTAAAAGTTATCGAAATATAAAACAAAAATCTGTCAACGGTCACCCATCCAAAATGTGACCTGACCCAACGTTGCTTAACTTTGATGATCAAAAATTATGAATAGACAAAATTATCGAAAAAAAGCAAAGTATCGCTCAAAATCACTAATATTCACCAGAAGGCACTAAAAGATAACGAAATTTTAAAAAAGTAAAAAAAAAAAAAACAACATTTTAAAAAAATGTCGTTTTTGACCAAATTTGGGTGGGAATTTCAAAAATGATGTCAATTTTGGGATTCAAGATGGCGGATGTAACATTTTTGAAAATATCGCCGAAAGTAATACTTCTGCTCTGAAAACCAAAAATTGTACGTTTTTTTTCCAAAAAAATTGAAAAAAAATTACACCCTTACAGTTGCATGAAACTCGTGTAATTTGTACTCGAAAGCTCGAAAATGAGGTCGATAATCGTCTATCTCTTACCGTTCAAAAGTTATTGAAATACATAATATCGCAAATAGTAAAACTTTTGCTTTGAAAAGTAAAAGTTTTACTTTTTTTTTAATCCAAAAAAGTTGAAAAAAATCATACAATACGGCTGCATGAAACTCGTGTACTTCGTACTCGACAGCTCGAAAATGAGGTCGATAAGCGTCTATCTCTTACCGTTTAAAAGTTATCGAAATATAAAACAAAAATCTGTCAACGGTCACCCATCCAAAATGTGACCTGACCCAACGTTGCTTAACTTTGATGATCAAAAATTATGAATAGACAAAATTATCGAAAAAAAGCAAAGTATCGCTCAAAATCACTAATATTCACCAGAAGGCACTAAAAGATAACGAAATTTTAAAAAAGTAAAAAAAAAAAAACAACATTTTAAAAAAATGTCGTTTTTGACCAAATTTGGGTGGGAATTTCAAAAATGATGTCAATTTTGGGATTCAAGATGACGGATGTAACATTTTTGAAAATATCGCCGAAAGTAATACTTCTGCTCTGAAAACCAAAAATTGTACGTTTTTTTTCCAAAAAAATTGAAAAAAAATTACACCCTTACAGTTGCATGAAACTCGTGTAATTTGTACTCGAAAGCTCGAAAATGAGGTCGATAATCGTCTATCTCTTACCGTTCAAAAGTTATTGAAATACATAATATCGCAAATAGTAAAACTTTTGCTTTGAAAAGTAAAAGTTTTACTTTTTTTTTAATCCAAAAAAGTTGAAAAAAATCATACAATACGGCTGCATGAAACTCGTGTACTTCGTACTCGACAGCTCGAAAATGAGGTCGATAAGCGTCTATCTCTTACCGTTTAAAAGTTATCGAAATATAAAACAAAAATCTGTCAACGGTCACCCATCCAAAATGTGACCTGACCCAACGTTGCTTAACTTTGGTGATCAAAAATTATGAATAGACAAAATTATCGAAAAAAAGCAAAGTATCGCTCAAAATCACTAATATTCACCAGAAGGCACTAAAAGATAACGAAATTTTAAAAAAGTAAAAAAAAAAAAACAACATTTTAAAAAAATGTCGTTTTTGACCAAATTTGGGTGGGAATTTCAAAAATGATGTCAATTTTGGGATTCAAGATGACGGATGTAACATTTTTGAAAATATCGCCGAAAGTAATACTTCTGCTCTGAAAACCAAAAATTGTACGTTTTTTTTCCAAAAAAATTGAAAAAAAATTACACCCTTACAGTTGCATGAAACTCGTGTAATTTGTACTCGAAAGCTCGAAAATGAGGTCGATAATCGTCTATCTCTTACCGTTCAAAAGTTATTGAAATACATAATATCGCAAATAGTAAAACTTTTGCTTTGAAAAGTAAAAGTTTTACTTTTTTTTTAATCCAAAAAAGTTGAAAAAAATCATACAATACGGCTGCATGAAACTCGTGTACTTCGTACTCGACAGCTCGAAAATGAGGTCGATAAGCGTCTATCTCTTACCGTTTAAAAGTTATCGAAATATAAAACAAAAATCTGTCAACGGTCACCCATCCAAAATGTGACCTGACCCAACGTTGCTTAACTTTGATGATCAAAAATTATGAATAGACAAAATTATCGAAAAAAAGCAAAGTATCGCTCAAAATCACTAATATTCACCAGAAGGCACTAAAAGATAACGAAATTTTAAAAAAGTAAAAAAAAAAAAACAACATTTTAAAAAAATGTCGTTTTTGACCAAATTTGGGTGGGAATTTCAAAAATGATGTCAATTTTGGGATTCAAGATGACGGATGTAACATTTTTGAAAATATCGCCGAAAGTAATACTTCTGCTCTGAAAACCAAAAATTGTACGTTTTTTTTCCAAAAAAATTGAAAAAAAATTACACCCTTACAGTTGCATGAAACTCGTGTAATTTGTACTCGAAAGCTCGAAAATGAGGTCGATAATCGTCTATCTCTTACCGTTCAAAAGTTATTGAAACATATAATATCGCAAATAGTAAAACTTTTGCTTTGAAAAGTAAAAGTTTTACTTTTTTTTTAATCCAAAAAAGTTGAAAAAAATCATACAATACGGCTGCATGAAACTCGTGTACTTCGTACTCGACAGCTCGAAAATGAGGTCGATAAGCGTCTATCTCTTACCGTTTAAAAGTTATCGAAATATAAAACAAAAATCTGTCAACGGTCACCCATCCAAAATGTGACCTGACCCAACGTTGCTTAACTTTGATGATCAAAAATTATGAATAGACAAAATTATCGAAAAAAAGCAAAGTATCGCTCAAAATCACTAATATTCACCAGAAGGCACTAAAAGATAACGAAATTTTAAAAAAGTAAAAAAAAAAAAAACAACATTTTAAAAAAATGTCGTTTTTGACCAAATTTGGGTGGGAATTTCAAAAATGATGTCAATTTTGGGATTCAAGATGGCGGATGTAACATTTTTGAAAATATCGCCGAAAGTAATACTTCTGCTCTGAAAACCAAAAATTGTACGTTTTTTTTCCAAAAATTTGAAAAAAAAATTACTACCTTACAGTTGCATGAAACTCGTGTAATTTGTACTCGAAAGCTCGAAAATGAGGTCGATAATCGTCTATCTCTTACCGTTCAAAAGTTATTGAAATATATAATATCGCAAATAGTAAAACTTTTGCTTTGAAAAGTAAAAGTTTTACTTTTTTTTTAATCCAAAAAAGTTGAAAAAAATCATACAATACGGCTGCATGAAACTCGTGTACTTCGTACTCGACAGCTCGAAAATGAGGTCGATAAGCGTCTATCTCTTACCGTTTAAAAGTTATCGAAATATAAAACAAAAATCTGTCAACGGTCACCCATCCAAAATGTGACCTGACCCAACGTTGCTTAACTTTGATGATCAAAAATTATGAATAGACAAAATTATCGAAAAAAAGCAAAGTATCGCTCAAAATCACTAATATTCACCAGAAGGCACTAAAAGATAACGAAATTTTAAAAAAGTAAAAAAAAAAAAACAACATTTTAAAAAAATGTCGTTTTTGACCAAATTTGGGTGGGAATTTCAAAAATGATGTCAATTTTGGGATTCAAGATGACGGATGTAACATTTTTGAAAATATCGCCGAAAGTAATACTTCTGCTCTGAAAACCAAAAATTGTACGTTTTTTTTCCAAAAAAATTGAAAAAAAATTACACCCTTACAGTTGCATGAAACTCGTGTACTTCGTACTCGACAGCTCGAAAATGAGGTCGATAAGCGTCTATCTCTTACCGTTTAAAAGTTATCGAAATATAAAACAAAAATCTGTCAACGGTCACCCATCCAAAATGTGACCTGACCCAACGTTGCTTAACTTTGATGATCAAAAATTATGAATAGACAAAATTATCGAAAAAAAGCAAAGTATCGCTCAAAATCACTAATATTCACCAGAAGGCACTAAAAGATAACGAAATTTTAAAAAAGTAAAAAAAAAAAAACAACATTTTAAAAAAATGTCGTTTTTGACCAAATTTGGGTGGGAATTTCAAAAATGATGTCAATTTTGGGATTCAAGATGACGGATGTAACATTTTTGAAAATATCGCCGAAAGTAATACTTCTGCTCTGAAAACCAAAAATTGTACGTTTTTTTTCCAAAAAAATTGAAAAAAAATTACACCCTTACAGTTGCATGAAACTCGTGTAATTTGTACTCGAAAGCTCGAAAATGAGGTCGATAATCGTCTATCTCTTACCGTTCAAAAGTTATTGAAATACATAATATCGCAAATAGTAAAACTTTTGCTTTGAAAAGTAAAAGTTTTACTTTTTTTTTAATCCAAAAAAGTTGAAAAAAATCATACAATACGGCTGCATGAAACTCGTGTACTTCGTACTCGACAGCTCGAAAATGAGGTCGATAAGCGTCTATCTCTTACCGTTTAAAAGTTATCGAAATATAAAACAAAAATCTGTCAACGGTCACCCATCCAAAATGTGACCTGACCCAACGTTGCTTAACTTTGATGATCAAAAATTATGAATAGACAAAATTATCGAAAAAAAGCAAAGTATCGCTCAAAATCACTAATATTCACCAGAAGGCACTAAAAGATAACGAAATTTTAAAAAAGTAAAAAAAAAAAAACAACATTTTAAAAAAATGTCGTTTTTGACCAAAGGACCCCGTACCAAAAGTATGGAAAATGTGGTTTCAGTTAAATATTCTGAGATTTTGATATAATATAGATTTTAACGTCCTGAACAAAAGTCTCTATGGGGGCTACCACTGTTGCCGAGTCCCTTTCAGAGTTACGACTGATTTTGTACCCTCAAGGAATTGACTCTAGTACCTATTGGCACCTTGTCACAGTGACAGTAATATCAGTAATAATGACACCTCCAGCGTCTTTTTCAAGTGCAAAATAAATCGTTTCATAAATATTTTACGAAGTTCTTATTACAACGACACACAGATTATTGGAACATATTTTTGTGCAATTTAATGCACATATATTTTTACAGTAGACAGTACCAGACAAAACAAACTATTAATAACGGATAAAATGAAAGAAAAATAGTGTTACTCGTTAAATCTTATCTACATATATTTACTATTGCTTGTCGATTGTCAGTATTGGGATTGTATAGTTCATTAGCGAATGGTGTCACGTGGGCATTAATGAACTCATGGCATTATAACCAATTGACTGGGGCACAAATCTTATCAATAATGATTGCCTGACTATTTTAATGTCGCGACTCACGTTGGCTCTAGACTTATATTTGAAAAGAACTTTTAGAAAGTCATCAGAGAGTCCTTGACACATTTTCACCAAGAACATCCGTCGTTAATCGGGACACAATACTGGAACATGTCTTGAAATCGCTGTATTGTTACAGGAGATATGATAGTAAAATCTTCTTCTGAAATGTTGTCTACGTCAAAATCATCACTTTTTTTTTGCTTACGTAACGTTTGTAGGAATGAACTCAATTCAGGCCCTGCAAGTCGATAACGTCGTTTAACAAATAGTAACGTGGGCTTCAATTCTAAAAGTATTAGCCCGGAAATGTCCAAGTGTCCAACACAACATCGAGATGATGCGGGTACATAAATGTTTAATTCAATGAAGAGGTTGGTTCTTGCATTGAGGTTCAACCGGGGATGGTTTTCTGGTGAGTTGCAAATCATGCAAGTATTGCTCGACCTTTGCCTCAGAACGTTTAAAACAATACAATCTTCGCGACGCAGCTCCTCCAACTCTGTATTTAACAATCGGTCACAGTTAATATACATACCCGCGACTCATTGTTAAACTCAGCCGGGATGTTGTTCATACTTTCTCTGTATGAAATCGCCATCTGAATTTTTTCGTCGTTATTTTCCGGTATCCACCGCAAAGCACGAGGAACATAGGCATTATTTCAGACAAAGCAATGTCCTCTAACGAATAGTAACGCCATTCTACTTTACTCTTACCTATTTGTAAATCTTACATCTAAACCTTACTTAATTATTCTTATTCGGTATATATTCACATTATTATCAATAAATATTCTGTCATTTATTCAATTCAATTTTTATATAAAAAAAAAAAAATGGCTACTGCCCATTGGGTCAATTCTGCCAGTGTCAAAGTTAACAAACGTTGTACGGTGAGATGAGCTTTTTGTAAAGTGATAGCGATTTACAAAAAAACACACGGACTATCGGGCCTTGACCCAGGAAGGGCTATGAACGCTTCAAGTTGAATCCTTCATTAGCTATCCACTCATACGTTAGATCACTGCACAATACGCTATCAATACTACACATTGAACAACAAAAATGAATAAATAATGAACAACGAAACTTAAACGCATGCGGCCATCGTGAGACACGAACCGATATCCCCTGTCATTTATTAATAATCTACGAAGTGCACATGACGCACGTTTGAAGTTGACATTGCAGTCATTTTATCTTTCGTCAAACGGCGATCTTATCCCAAGTATCGCAATATAGGTTCAATCTAATGTCAATTGTTTAAATAAATAGTTGGTAATTGCATCTAATTAATGATTTGTTATCGGATACAAAATCAGTCGTTACTCTGAAATGGACTCGGCAACAGTGGTAGCCCCCATAGAGACTTTTGTTTGGGACGTGAAAATTTATATTATATCAAAATCTCAGAATATTTAACTGAAACCACATTTTCCATACTTTTGGTACGGGGTCCTTTGGGTGGGAATTTCAAAAATGATGTCAATTTTGGGATTCAAGATGACGGATGTAACATTTTTGAAAATATCGCCGAAAGTAATACTTCTGCTCTGAAAACCAAAAATTGTACGTTTTTTTTCCAAAAAAATTGAAAAAAAATTACACCCTTACAGTTGCATGAAACTCGTGTAATTTGTACTCGAAAGCTCGAAAATGAGGTCGATAATCGTCTATCTCTTACCGTTCAAAAGTTATTGAAATATATAATATCGCAAATAGTAAAACTTTTGCTTTGAAAAGTAAAAGTTTTACTTTTTTTTTAATCCAAAAAAGTTGAAAAAAATCATACAATACGGCTGCATGAAACTCGTGTACTTCGTACTCGACAGCTCGAAAATGAGGTCGATAAGCGTCTATCTCTTACCGTTTAAAAGTTATCGAAATATAAAACAAAAATCTGTCAACGGTCACCCATCCAAAATGTGACCTGACCCAACGTTGCTTAACTTTGATGATCAAAAATTATGAATAGACAAAATTATCGAAAAAAAGCAAAGTATCGCTCAAAATCACTAATATTCACCAGAAGGCACTAAAAGATAACGAAATTTTAAAAAAGTAAAAAAAAAAAAAAACAACATTTTAAAAAAATGTCGTTTTTGACCAAATTTGGGTGGGAATTTCAAAAATGATGTCAATTTTGGGATTCAAGATGGCGGATGTAACATTTTTGAAAATATCGTCGAAAGTAATACTTCTGCTCTGAAAACCAAAAATTGTACGTTTTTTTTCCAAAAATTTGAAAAAAAAATTACTACCTTACAGTTGCATGAAACTCGTGTAATTTGTACTCGAAAGCTCGAAAATGAGGTCGATAATCGTCTATCTCTTACCGTTCAAAAGTTATTGAAATATATAATATCGCAAATAGTAAAACTTTTGCTTTGAAAAGTAAAAGTTTTACTTTTTTTTTAATCCAAAAAAGTTGAAAAAAATCATACAATACGGCTGCATGAAACTCGTGTACTTCGTACTCGACAGCTCGAAAATGAGGTCGATAAGCGTCTATCTCTTACCGTTTAAAAGTTATCGAAATATAAAACAAAAATCTGTCGACGGTCACCCATCCAAAATGTGACCTGACCCAACGTTGCTTAACTTTGATGATCAAAAATTATGAATAGACAAAATTATCGAAAAATGCAAAGTACCGCTAATAATCAATAATATTAGGTTAAACTGCTACCATGGGTCAAAAACCGAAAACTATAGGTTAGGTTAGGTTTGTTTTATGGCCATGGATAGCGGAGCGAGCGAAGCGAGCGGAGCGTCAAAATGCTTGCTTGCATGGAGGTATATTAAAATTTAACAGCGAACTATTGCATAAATATGTACACAATTGATGTGCAGGCGGTTATTCTATACGACCATTATTTCGGTGTTAGTGTATTTCTTAATTGAAGAATTTTTTAAATTCTTTTGCCCGTTCCAGCCGCATGCCGTAGGTTTCGTGCAAGACGTGCGCAGAATGCTTCGCCAACTTACGGCAGCGGCTGATTAAACTGACCTCTGAACGGTTTTCCAGTTCCCGATGGTATATCCTGGCATCCTCCCAAATCTTCTTCCCTTTTGACCGCCTCAGGCGAAGGGGATTTGAGATGAATGCCAAAATCTTTTTGTCCTCCTCCATCGAAAATGATTCCTTTCGACCTTTCGACGTAACGGTGTGCGGGGTGGAGGAGGATGAGGGACCGGGAACTGGAAAATAGCGGGCCAGGGTCACTTGAGAGGTCGCTTGGGAGGTCGGCGCGCCAGCAGTTGAGCAAGAAGGTGTGGGCGGGTCATTCGCTAATCGTGTGCTAGCATCAGTCGCATCTGGCGCCTGAAGTGGCGGCGGTGGCGCTTTCAAATTCCAGAATGATGGACGTACGTCACTTGGTACTTTGAACGGGTTCTTGCTGGGTTGCTTCGGGGGGGAGGAGGAAGGTGTAGCCGGTTTATTTACACTCGGTTCGGCGACCTGGTACGAGTTTACCAGGTCGGCGAGCCTTTTCTCCTCCTCCTCATCTGCGCGTAGTGTCGCTGCCACCTCGTTCCTTTCGTCTAACCTCTCCGTTTGCGTACCGCAACTTTTAAGTTGCAATCGGTATTGCACCAGGTTGGCGTGCTGTTGCAGCACTGTTGACACGTTCTTCGTCCGGTCGAGTTTCTTAAGGTCTTTTATGACCTTAACAAACTCGGCCGGATTCGAACAATTAACATTCACAAAGTAGTTGGGGAACGTGTCAACAGTGCTGTTAATGAATATTTTTATTTGTTCTTTTAGGACGTCGGTCTGAACAAATGGCATTGCGGCCAATGCGAACCGCACTATTTCCCGCCGAGGTGACAATATTGCGTCCAATACCTCCGCCACTGCCACCTGTGATTTGATCTCCCGATCCTTTTTAGCAGTCATTGCGTAAAAGAATCGGGGATCGCAGGTGGCCAGTGACACGGCCCGGTCTTGGACCAGGTACTCGCGGGCGGCGGCGAGTACCCGGAACAGAGTATCTACTGTATTGCCCTGTTTCTGGCCAGCCTGAACGTACAAAAATTCTAACATGGCGCCGTATCTCGCGGGTACGTTCAGGCTGGCGAAAGTTGAGGACGCCAACTCAATGTCCCGGTAGTTGACAACTTTTGACAAATCGTCCGTTCCTTGCGACAAAAGTTGTCGGACTACCGGGTCGTATCGGCTGGGATTGTCCTCCACCCAACAATACAATAGCTGTTCGCTAGTATACAGCTTGTTCAATTGCGGTTTGGAGAACAACCCCGACCATTTGGTGGCGTCCTCAACGTACTGGAGCAACTTTTCTCCCGTGTCTTGTACGTGGCTGCGCCAGCTTAGAAGTTCAACCAAGGCCCGGTTTTCTATGAGGGTCGCCAAAACTATCCCAATCGAGTTTGGCACCCGGCCATCCACCTCAAAATATCCATTTGGGATGGACTCTAAATTGGAAAACTCCGCCACGATCTCCACCCGCAGATCACCAGCATTCTTCTGTCCCGCAACAAATTCACGAAGTTGAGCCAGCCACGCTCGGGCCTTAGCGGCTAATACGTTGTTGATGCCACGGTATTGTCGGCTAAGCACGTAACCAAACAAGGAGTATTGTTCGTCGTGCCGTGGTATCAAATGGCTGGTTGTCTCGTAGGCCTGCATATAAGAGACCCCAGGATGTGCGGCCGGCCTCTTGACTCCACTAAAAGTCCCATGATTCAACATAAAATATTTTTTATAAGATTTGAACTTTGAATCCGGGCCCGCAAATAATTTAGTTACTTTTTCTAGGGCCACCAGAATAGTAGAGTCCGGGAGTGCGGGATCAAGGGTTGCACCCGTATGCACCTGCACGAACTCAAGGCCCGGGGCACTGAAATTACAGGCCGCATTTAGTCGCTCCAGTACGACTTCTGGTTGGGCCTTGAGTCCGTGCTCGCATATATAAAAAAAGGCCAATTGCGCGGAATTTTTTGGAGACCTTATAAAGTTTTCTAAATGCCGCGCAAACAAGGCCTTAAAAGTCTCCCAGTCTGCCGACATCACCGCGATTTTTTGGTTGGGGTTACATCCAAACAAATTCCCACAACTCTTTCTAGTCGCAGACCTAGGCGGCAACTCTAGGAGTGAGGCTACGACGACAGAATCGTAGAACACCTTGCGGTAATTCACTGGATCCTGTTCGCCCTCGAAGCCCGTCATGAGGAGGACCCTCACCACCTCCGAGTTCGTCTCTAAAAGACGAAAGTCTACCCATTTCTTCCGATCAATGCCGGAAATGCTCTTATGCCGGTCGCGAATTGCGTCCAGCATCTTCACATTTCGGCATTGATCGAAAAATCGATCGCCTCCGTAAATAAGAGCCCGAACTCCTGGCTCAAAATTGTCGAGACTCCTGCCAACCACGGCATATGAGTCAATATCAATTTTGATATTGACGCCTGCCACATCGTCTATCGGCACAACTACCGGCATTATTTCGACACAAAAAAAAAAACAACAACAATAAAAACCTATCTAAAATTAAACCTACCTAAAAACCTACCTAACTAAAAACCTAACTAAAAACTAAACCTATTCCAACACAAAAATACAACAATAAAAACCTATCTAAAATTAAACCTAATTATACTACCTAACTAAAAACTAAAAACCTAACTAAAAACTAAACCTAACTAAAAACTAAACCTAATTACAAATTATCTACAAGGACAGAAAGAAACAAAATAACTAGAAGAAGTAACAATTAAACGAAAAAATGGGATAAGGCAGAAGAAGCAAAAATGTATGGACTGAATTTAAGGGAAAACTAAAAAAAAAAAATGAGACTAATGAATTTAACGAGAAAAGAAACGAGAAAAAATAGGGGAACTGAAAGCGAACAAATTGATACTAAGTACTCCGAGAACAAACGAACAATGACGAATTGGCAAGGAATAAACCTTTTGGTTCGCCACCTATAAGGTAACCTCGGTCGACTGGGGACTTAGAATATTTTTGGATTTTTTTTTTTTTTTTCATTTTTGTTTTATTTTCTTTTCCTGTCGTAAATAATGCATCAAAATAATCATTTTTTATAAATTAAACATTTTCTCTCAGAACGATATTTACCGAGATAATGATGTTCGAAAGTTAGTCATTTCAGGGACTTGTAAAATTTCAGTACCTTGAAATTGAAGTCAATATAACACATGATTTTTATTAATGCACCCTATAGAAAATGCTAAAGTAAGCATAAAATGTAATATAAATTTTTCTCTGTGACCAACCGTTTTGGAAATATTAATGATTATATACAAGAATTTTGTATGGAGTACTATACTTAGTATTTCTTTTTGGGATAGTGTATTCATTATAACACATTTCATTAACATTTTTACTGGGCAGAATAATTAATAAGATAATAAGAAATTTGGTACACACTGAGCATTTTACTAAGTAATTACGAGGTAATTAATTCAACAAAGGTTAGAAAAGTTCGAAAAATTATAACTAGAGTACTATTTATGCTAGGAAGATGAGGCAAACGTAGAACCTGTTTTTTAGCCGTCCTAGTACTAACACACTCTTAAAATTTTAAATATAGTTTCTATCTAGAAAGTCGAAAAGAAAATCAAATTACGTAACGAAGTCCTTTTCTTAGCAACTCGTCTCCCTAAAAAAATCACTGATTAAAAATTGACAGTCCGAAAACTCCGAAAATTCACACGTGTTCTTTATTAATTAAGAAAGTTTTTGGAACACGGAGATATAGGGTAAAAGATCACTTTACTCAGAAATTATGAAGAGATTACCGAAAATAAACGGCGCTACCTCGCCAACCGGCCAACTAAACGTCCAACTGGCAGTATTTTCAGATGGAAAAATTCATAAAGATCACGTGTGTCCATTTTCATTAGAGACGCATTAATATAATTATCAAATAAATAAGTTAAATCATAAACGAGTAAGTGAAAAGTTGGAAGTGTTATTACGAGAAATCGTTTCCCGCCATCAGCGTTTGCGTTACGGTTAAGCCGGTGTTTATATAAAAAGTGGCTCCCCCTATAAAGCGTACCATCGTTACGACTTGGTCCCATGCGGACGTCTTCCTCGCTCGCTCGCTCGATACGCTGCACTCTTCCGATCGAAAAACGCTGCAATCTTTCGATCGAAAAACACCCGCCCTACAGTGACTCTGCGCGCCTAGGGCGGCCACGCCCCCGCCACGCCCAAGCCACGCCCACTGCGGACGACGCCATCTTGCCGAATCGAAGCATTATAGTCTCTGTGAGAGACGCCGGAAGAACAACGCAAGTGATCAAATTTGTGCTACGAAAAATTAATGAAGAAAACTTTTGTGTTTAGTGCTGTTGACCGGTCATTGTTTTAATATAAAAAAAAAAAAAAGAATGAAGAAAAAGTCCAAGACCACCGAATAGAGGGGTGGTAAATATTACAATTTTGAAACCAAGATAAAATCTAAAGTGAATGTCCGAAACAGTTACTTTCAACGTAAAACCTATTTTTTCATTCAGACAAAGCTATATGTGAAGAAAAAACTTGGAAAAAACTGTCAGGAAAAAAGTCAATTTTGAT